>JAIVEN010000003.1:2704323-5406147 GCA_026686845.1 Adenanthera pavonina
GGACCCAACGCTGACTTAGAAGTTTCTGTCTTCAGGGATTTTGTATAAATTTATATCATTACAGCTTAGTTACGGCAATTTCTTAAGTTCATATGCTGGATGTTTATTCAAATGTTATATGTTTCAACTTTATGATGATTAGAAATACTCCCTCTATTTTAAAACAATTGTCACTTTGGTCTTTTTTCTATGTTTCAAAATAATTGTTACTTTACAATTTTCAAAATAACATTGATGATTTTTTACAAGTTTACCCTTCAATAATAATGAAGGAAGAGAGAAACATTAAAGAGTACTATATACCTAACAAAGGTATTATAGTAAAATACAATCAAACTTCATTTATTTTTATCATACAATCAAAACAGGAAATTTGCTCTTTCTTTCAGTGCTGGACTTGTTTTTTCTTGATGCTTTTTGCTTTTACATTATTGTTTGTTTTAATAACCTTCCTCATTGGATAGTTACATCTGTCAAGAATTTCTTGGATCTTCTTGTTCTTGCAGTCAACTTGATAACAATAACTTCAGTGGGACTACCATTCCAGAGTCTTATGCCAACATGTCAAAATTGTTGAAATTGTAAGTGCATTTTTATTCCTTCATCTGTTAGTAGGTTCACCGGTGTGAGGAGTGGCGCTGAGATGCTGGAGCCTTTATATTAAAGTTTGGTTTTGAAACACTGATTTGAGACCCTAAAACCCATATGATTTCTTATATGTAAAAATGACAACTATACCTAAATGAAAATGTTAGCTCGGAACAGAAAAAAGTGAAAGGGAAAAGGTCAAATACTCAAAACTGAAACTGTAGACATTGCTTCTGCAAACCATATTAGATGTATGGAAATAATACTCTATTGAGTTGCGGTCAGAAACACAAAATTAAAATTGGGTATTATACATTAGTTTTGTCTGTGCAAGGGCTTTAGTTCTTTATTCTTTTCCTTTGACTTGTTTCTATTATTTGTGCTTTTATATGTATTTATTACTGACTGGTTATTTTTGGGGCTTAAGCTGTGCACTACATTGTCTTTAAGTTCTCACACCTATTTAATTGATTTATTCAACTACAACAGCATGATGAATGATCATTCTTACAAATTTATCCTGAAATGCATCATGCTTGCCTTCTAGATTGTTCGTTTTCTTGGTTGATTTTTTCTTCTCCTTCAATCCTATTTATATTTTTTTGGTTCAATTTTATCAAGTGCCTAACTTTGGAAGACATCACTAATATCCATTCTAACACAATCCTAGCTTCCTCATCCTAGTGCTTTTACATTGATATCCCCTGTTATGAACAATGAACTTTTAGCCTTAACTTTTACTGAAGAAACCCTGTTATTCAGTTTATGAAACCCTAACTCCCTTGCTCTCCAACACTAGCTTCATTTGTTGTTGCTCACTTTTCTTTGCTAATTTTCGCCTCTTTGGTGTATGTTCTTCGTCTCAGGGATGCCTTGTTCTCACTCTATGTAGCTTCATTCTCTGTTTCAGAATCAACTTTTATCATCAAATTATTCTTTAAGTAGATTTCGAGCCTTGTGCAGCAACTAGTTATAAGCTGCACTGTTCATGGCTCCTTATGAATAGTGTGATTTCTACTAGCTTTTATATATATATATATATTGATTGATTTGGTTAGGAGAGTGCTATATTTTCAAGATTGATTACCTATGTGTACCATTGGTTTTATCAGGAGCCTTAGAAATTGCAGCTTGCAAGGACCAATTCCTGATTTAAGCAGGATACCGCAAATTGGTTATCTGTAAGTTCAGTTTCCTCATTTTCCATTAACTAATTTCGTGATGATGATTTCATTGATTAATAGAAACTCTAATACTGTATTAGACTTATATGTTTAATAGAAACTCTAATACTGTATTAGATTTTTTTTTTGGCTGACTATCTTTCGCAAATTTCTAGTGACCTCAGTTTCAATCAGTTGAATGGATCAATTCCTCGCAATAAGCTTTCTGACAATGTCACAACTATGTAAGAATATATCATCCAAATGGTCTTTCATTTATTATTTATGCATTTGATTATTTGAATTTCAAATGCTAATTTCTGCTTTAATGATAAGTTCTGTGAAGTCTACAGATAACAGAAATTTCCTATACTTTTAGTCTTTGACCTTTGAGGATTCCTGCAGCGATTTATCAAACAACAAGCTTACTGGAACTATTCCATCCTATTTTTCTCGTCTTCCTCTTCTTCAGAGATTGTGAGTTGACTTATGTTTTTATCCTTTGAGTGAAATGAGATTTACTATTTCTCACCTTATCTTGCATATAATATCTTGTTGGGTTTCTTATTCAAGATTAGTATTTGATATTGTTGATTTCATTGATTAAGTGGCTAAGGAAATGACTCTTTCTCATGTTTCATTATACATGGCAGGTCGATTGCAAACAATTTTTTGAATGACAGTATTCCTTCAGCCATCTGGCAGAACAAGACTTTAAATGCAACAGAAAGATTGATCTTGTAAGATCTTAGATAATAAGTCCACAATTTTCATGGCCTGAATTTGTTTTTGGGGAACTTTGTGTTTGTGTGCATCCGGGGAGGTGGGAAGTTTCTGATTTAACATGTAGAATGAGTGCACATGCAGACACGTTGTTATTTTTTCTGAGGCATCTCTTTCATGCTTTTGGGTTAATATCATTTGCATCTCCTTCTGCGTAGACGCCTCTTGACTTTTAAACTCTTGATTGACTGACAGGAATTTGTGATCCTGGATCTTGCAGGGAATTTCAATATAATAATTTTACAAGCATATCTGGCAGCACTAGCCTTCCTCCAAATGTCTCACTCTGGTATCTTTGCAAACTTATTTTTCAATTTATACTATAGTCAGGGAAGTGGAAATTTCATCTTCCCCTCCCCATTATGAACTAAGAAGCAGAGACACGGGCATGGCACTGGACATGACTGTGTCAAATAGAAGTGTCCAACATGGGTCAGACAGGACTCCTCTTGAATTGTCTATGTTTCATAAATTATGCATGTTTTATAAGGAGATTACTGTTCTTTTGCTATAGTTCAAAATATGCTATTTTCTTATTAGACTTGGCATACTTTCCATCATTTTCAGATGGCTAGTGACATTGCTATTTGAAAAAAAATTGTGTCTTCAGGCTTGAGGGAAATCCTCTATGTTCAAATGATAGCCTAGTTCAGTTCTGTCGACCAGAAACCAATGACACTGATACTATGGTTTCAACAAACTTCAATGGTAGCTGTCCCATTGCAGCATGTCCCCCTCCTTATGAATATTCTCCATTATCACCAGAGCTGTGTTTCTGTGCAGCCCCTTTGATAGTTGATTATCGGCTGAAAAGTCCGGGAATTTCAGCTTTTCCTTCTTATGTGAATTTATTTGAGAACTATCTGACAAATGGACTTGACATATTCATATATCAACTATACATCAATACATATTTTTGGGAAGAAGGGCCACGACTGAGAATGCTCTTGAAGCTTTTTCCTGTCTATGATGTTCAGAACCAAAGCTCTCACACTTTCAATAGAAGTGAGCTTCTAAGGCTAAGAGGGATGTTCACAGGATGGTTAATTCCTGACAGCGATATATTTGGGCCTTACGAACTGCTTGGCTTCCATCTCCTGGATCCTTACAAGGATTGTAAGTTTCAAAAAATGCTTACCCTCTCCTGCTTGACTAGTTGGTAGAACTTAAATTAATATTTTCTTTAGCCAGTAAAAAATATGACAAATTCAAGTTCAATATCTGTTAATTCTAATTGTTCATCTTTTCCTACAAGTTGAGCTAGTGGTGTTTTCCAGCTTCCACAAACAATTTGTATTTCTCTAAGCTGGTCATATGAATATATCGCATGTCAAAATTTGTGAAACTGGTAGAACTTTCTGTCTCTCTCCCTTGCTGATTGGTACATGATTGCACTGAAGCTGCCCTAAAAGTCAGTTTTAGCTGACAAGTTCTATCTGTGATACCCTGGATGAGTTGACATCTCCATAAAGCATGTTTTAAGTTAAGCATGGATGAGGTGACAAATTTGCTGAGTGAAAAAATCATAATGAACTGCATAATTCAGTTTGAATCCTCTGTTCAAGTTTATATTGTTTCTATTGTTGTCAAGTGTAACTTGAAACAGAAGCCCAGTTAAAACTGCAAGTGTAATGTTATGTGAACCTGGTTACGAGTAAGCTGTAGCATGTAATATGTGTTATGCTTCTCCCCATATGGAATATGATAGTTACATAGTGTTATAAGAATGTTCTTGTACTTAATCTCACCATTTTGACAGTGATAGGAACCTCTAAAAAAAGTTCAGGGATAAGCACGGGTGCACTGGTTGGCATAATAATAGGGGCAATTGCCTGTGCTGTTGTATTATCTTCAATTGTTAGTCTTGTTATATTCAGAGTTCTCATGAGAGGCCGGCGTATGATATCAAAACGACATCAAAGTGAGTATCTTATCAGAAATAAGCTGGTGTCATTGTTTTTCTTTTTGACTTGTCTCAAGTGCTAGGTCATAATGAAAAGTCTTGATGTTGTTGTTCGCTTCTATTTGAATTAAACCATATTAGAAATCTAGTTATCTTCTAGCATCATTTAGAGTAGCCTTGATTTCATATTATTCTTTGGGGTCGTTCCTGTTGGCCTGATTTTAAGGTTCTCAAGAATGCTGCCATAATAAATTAATTCTTGTGAGAATTGCAAGACGCATTTTAAGCATTCATTTCCACTGAAGCCTGTTCTTCCACCATTTATGTCAATTTGATGTTAAAGAAAATTTTTAATTGAGGAGAAATTTATGAAATAAAAGGAAGATCCACTGAAGTTTGCTATATAATTAACATGTTGGCATATGATTGAGTAGGGTTAGATACTTGATTGGCTTTTAGGATTAACATCATTTTTTGTTTTCACGACCTCTCCTATTTTCTTCACTTTATACCTTTTTCCTAAGAAATTTATTCCATCCAACATTGAAGAGATCATGAGAGCTTAGCTTTTAAAATCAAAATTTATTGTTATTATTTTCGCATTTTGTTCGAATGGGTATTAGTAAGATTGGTTCTACTGTATATTACCTTCAGAAGATGAGAGCTCTTCTCTTTACAACCCATTATATATGTACATATATATATATTCCTCTTTGTGATATTTATTAGTCAGATATTCACTTGTTCCGTCTTGTGATTAGAAACCTTTTAACATGGGCCTCCTGCCTCCATTTGCAGCTTCAAAGATTTCCATAAAAATTGATGGTGTGAGGGCCTTTACATATGGAGAAATGACACAGGCTACAAACAATTTTAGTGAATCGGCACAAGTTGGCCAAGGGGGTTATGGGAAGGTTTATAAAGGTATTCTTGTTGATGGCACTGTGGTTGCCATAAAGCGTGCACAGGAGGGATCCCTGCAAGGTGAGAGGGAGTTCCTAACAGAAATACAATTACTATCCAGGTTACATCATCGTAACCTTGTGTCTTTGATTGGATACTGTGATGAAGAAGGTGAACAGGTACTTCTGGTTTTGATTTTGAAAATTTATTTTCTTTAGTTTTTTTTTTTTTGGTGATGTATGCTCATTAGATTTTTCGTTCATTTTACTGTTATCTTGGATTCTTTGTCATCCCATTAGCTTGGCCATTGCATGTTGACTCTATGAAGATATGATTCCCACATAAAATTTGTATATTCATCGAGGGCAGAATTATATTAAAAAACTTTAATAAAAGGAGGATTAAGGATATAGGCAGCTTGCCCTGAGTAACTGCATGTACAAAAAAGTAATCGCACTCAATTGCAAAACACCGCAAGGTGTCATTAAGTTTCTGATCTTGTTGATTAGAACAAGGGTCATTTGATAGAATAAGATATGGGCGTTCATAATAATAGTCTTCATCAGGGAAGTTGGATTAAAACTACTTCTTGTTCTATCCTTTGTATTCTTCATGCATTCTCTTGTTCACACTGTCAGTTTCTTCTTTTTTCATCTGGGTTATTGCTTTGTGCTTGCAGATGCTGGTCTATGAATTTATGTCAAATGGCACACTTAGGGATCACCTTTCTGGTACACATTTTGTTCTTACTATCTGCATTTGCACCCTGGTGTACATTGCATTTTACTGACAACTTTACTAGTTTGATAAGAAACAACTGACAGACAGTCTAGTGGTGTTGTGAGTTTTCCCTTGATCTATCTGTTTCCAATATGAAGCACAAATGGAATTGGATATTTTATTCCTCAACCAGGCATGCTTTTGTATATAATCTCACCATGTAATTCATATTTTAAAACTATGGATGTACACGGGCTGGGTTTGTTCAATCCAACCATATCATGGCCCTTTTGTCCTGTAAGCCCAAATTGGCTGACCCATAACTTGGATCATGTATGCCCGAATCAGTTTTCTTCTTGATGAAATGATGGTCAATCTCCATGTATCATCCTGTGGTAGACAAGATTTTTTGCTATTCTAATAGTCACTATGTTATCGTAGAATACTTTCATTGGTCCATCAACACTAAATTTGAGCACTTTTTTGGCCGAAAACTAAATTTGAGCTCTTTAATGAGAGTCTCAATTCACCTATCAGGCTATCACTAGTGCTAATGCACCTAATTGAGTCACGGTTATTATTTGTTAAAAAAATATATAGCCCTTTTTATGGTAGAAGAATATCCAATGAGCATACACTTAGGGTTTTATGCTTAAGTTTTCTCCCATGGCTATTGTGAACAAACGAGGTGCAATAGAAGACTTTTAAAGATAAGAGAAGACATGGTTTGATTTGTGGGAAAGGTCTCGACTAATGTCTTATGAGGTGAAAGAAAGTAGAAGACTCTTGAAGGTATTCTATTGATTAGATACATAGCATTCAACACAAGTTCTTCCTAATAAAGTTAAGAAGCTTTAACCAGCGGTGGTTGGGTTCAGTGACAAGGGATTTAACACTTTTAAGAAAGGTCTCGAATTTAAGTCTTGTGAATGAAAAAAATCACATTAGGAGAGTTACTCCTATTTGGGTCTGATAATGCTCGAATATGATCCAATAATACCAGATACCAGATAATAACAACAACAACAACAATAGTCTCATCCCACTATGTGGGGTCGGCTACATGGATCAAACGACGCCAATGAGCTCTATCAAACATCATCTCCTCAGATAGATCATTTCTCAAAAGGTCATTCCTTATAATTTCCTTTAATGTCCTTTTTGATCTTCCTCTACGCCTTTTGATCGGGCTCCAGACCATTTGATCAACTCTCTTCACTGGCTCCTCTTGCCCTCTTCTTTGTAATGCCCAAACCACCTTAAACAATTTTCCACCATTTTCTCTTCGATAGGTGCTGCCCCAACTTTCCTTCGTATACAGTCATTTTGTATCTTATCCAATTTTGTATAACCACACATCCATCTCAACATTCTCATCTTTGCTACTCCCATCTTATGCTCTTGTTGTCCTTTCAAAGCCCAACATTCACTACCGTATAGCATTGCTGACCTTATAGCTGTTCTGTAAAATTTTCCTTTAAGCTTAGTAGGCACCTTGCGATCACAAATAACTCCTGTTGCTTTTCTCCACTTTAACCATCCAACTTGTATCCTATACATAACATCCCCATCAATTTCACCATTATTCTGTAAAATTGATTCCAAATATTTAAACTTTGACACCTCATGGATGATTTGCTCTCCAATTTTTACCTCTGAATCATTTCTAATTGGCTTCTTATTAAGTTTGCAATGCATATATTCCGTTCTACTTCTACTCAGACGGAAACCTTTTGATTCCAAAGTATGTCTCTATAATTCAAGTTTAGAGTTGACCTCTTTTCTTGAGTCCTCAATTAAAACTATATCATCCGCGAAGAGCATACACTTTGGAATTTCTTCTTGTATATGTTCTGTAAGAACATCCATAACCAGATCAAATAGGTATGGACTCAAAGAAGATCCTTGATGTAAGCCTATTGTTATAGGGAAGTCCTTTGTCACACCTCCAGGGGTTCTCACACTTGTTGTTGCCCCCTCATACATATCCTTTATGGCTCGAATATAAGCCACACGGACACCCTTCTTCTCCATTGCTTTCCACAATACATCTCTTGGTACTCTATTATAGGCTTTTTCCAAATCAATGAAAACCATATGCAAGTCCCTCTCTTTACTTCGGTATCTTTCAATCAAACCCCTTAATAAATAAATAGTCTCTGTTGTAGACCGTCTTGGCATAAATTCAAATTGATTTTCTGAATTACGAGACTCCTTTCTGAGTCTATACTCAATCACTCTTTCCCAAAGTTTCATAGTGTGACTCATGAGTTTTATCCCCCAATAATTAGCACAATTTTGAATATCCCCCTTGTTCTTGTATATGGGCACTAGAGTGCTCTTTCTCCATTTCACTGGCATTTTCTTGAACCTTAAAATCTTGTTAAATAACTTAGTGAGCCACCAAACCCCCTTCTCTCCTAAGCACTTCCAAACTTCGATAGGAATACCATCGGGACCAATGCCTTTATCATTATCTATTCTCTTAAGAGCTTCTCTAACCTCTCCAACCTGAATCCTACAATAGAAATTCAAATTGAGATCATTTTCATGGGTTGTTAGACCTTCAGTATCAATAGTCATATCCAATCCATTATTGAAAAGCTTATAAAAGTAGCTCCCCCATCTTTCTTTTATATCATCATCTGCAACTAAAATTTTTCCTTCTTCGTCCTTAATGCATCTTACTTGGTCCAAATCTCTTGACTTTCTTTCCCTTCTCTTGGCAATTTTGTAAATCTTATCTTCACCATTCTTTGTTCCTAAATCCTGGTAGAATTCCTCAAAAGCTTTAGATCTAGCCTCGCTCACTGCTTTCTTAATCTCCCTTTTAGCCATCCGATAACATTTCCAATTTTCATCGTTATTGCATAGATGCAAGGTTTTGAAACACTCTTTCTTATATTTGACCTTCTCCTGCACACTCGCATTCCACCACCAAGATTCTTTATCCTTAGGTCCAAAACCTTTGGATTCACCCAATACTATTTTAGTGGTATCCCTGATCCTTTTAACCATCTTATCCCACAAGATGTTAGCACTTCCTTGCAAGTCCCAATTACTTTCTTCCATAATTTTCCTCGTAAAGATCCCTTGTTTCTCACCTTTTAGTTGCCACCACTTAATACTAGGATTAAAAACTTTTTGGCTTTTCAGTTTACGGTTTTTAACTATCACATCAAGGACCAAGACCCTATGTTGTGAAGTTAAACTCTCACCAGGGATTACGTTGCAGTCTTTACAAGTTCATCTATCTGAGTTTCTTACCAAAAAGAAGTCAATTTGCGACCTTTGGACTCCACTCTTATATGTAATTAAATTCTCCTCCCGCTTCTTGAAACAGGTGTTTACAATCGTAAGGTTGTAAGCCATTGAAAAATCAAGAATGGAATGTCTTTCTTCATTTACTTCTCCAAAGCCATAACCGCTGTGAACTCCCATATATTGTCTTGTCTCTTTTCCAATATGACCATTAAGGTCGCCCCCAATGAGGATCTTTTCCTCTTGTGGGATATCTTAAACCAAGCCCTCCAGATCTTCCCAAAACTTTTCCTTCATATGTGCGTCCGATCCTACTTGAGGTGCATAAGCACTAATAATATTGAGTGTATCATGTCCAATAGTCAATTTTAATGATATGATCCTATCTCCAATCCTTCTGACTCCTACCACATTCTTTTTCTAGTCTTTATCCACAATAATACCAACTCTATTCCTTCCTCTCACCTTCCCTACGTACCAAAGTTTATAACCAGTAGTATCTAACTCCTTAGCCTTTTCTCCCACCCATTTAGTTTCTTGAAGACATAAGATGTTAATTTTCCTTCGAATCATAGCATCCACCACCTCCATAGATTTACCTGTTAACGTACCAATATTCCAAGAACCAAATCTAATCTTGCTTTTCTGGGCTAGCTTCTTTACGCACATCCGTCCAGCATGATGTGGGAACCCTTGCTCATTTAACACTACACCCGAGCACCGATGTAGCGGCTCTAGCTCATTTGACACTGCATTTGAGCCATACAGCGCGTTACTTCTGGGCAACGACCTAACCTTAGCACATATACGTCTTTGATCCATCCGATAACGGATACTAGATAGTTATATAAAAAAAATTAAGGAGCATAAGTGGCTATAAGAGACCAGGTTACCTCTAAAATATGTTTATGCTGTCTTTCAGCAACCCATTCTGGGATGTATTAACACGAGCTTTGATGGAGTGTACCATGGTAAGGTAAGCCTCAAGAGTATAGTTAAAAAATTATCTACCATCAGCATAATCAGATCTGAAAACATTGATATGGGTTAGGAACTGATACATGTAAAGGAGGAGACATTCAGAGATCATTTTTTCCTCTGATTCATCTTATTCATCAAGGAAGAGAGAATAATGTACTTAAGTAGGGAATGCTGGCCACAAAGGTTAGACAATCTAATTCTATAAACTGAGGACACTTAAAATTAAAAAAAAAAAACTAATCATAATTAGGAGATAAATAAGGAAATAAAAAGCTGACTGAATAAACTGTCTACTGGAAAAAAAAAAAAAAGCTGCCTGAATAACCTAAAAGATACAATCAAATAAATTAAACAATAGTTAAAACTGCATGTGACAAATACGATGGACAGAACCAGATAGAACATAGTGAAACATAAATCAAGCATGCCTTAGACAGGAAATTTACAATAGCCAATGTTTTCTTTTAAAATACTATACAATGTAACTACCTAATTACAGTTATCATAACACCTTTAGACTGTGTTCCAACAGAGAAACCAAAACATTATGCTTCTGGTTATGGGGAAAGTTATCTTCTTTTGTCTTCATATTACATTCCATTTTCCCAATTTTTTCCTTTGTATACTGTCTTACTATATATGTATTACATGTTTTACAACAGCTAATTCAACAGAAGCTCTGAGTTTTGCTATGAGAATAAGGATTGCACTAGGGTCAGCTAAAGGTGTTCTGTATCTACATACAGAAGCTGATCCACCAATATTCCACCGAGATGTCAAGGCCAGCAACATATTACTGGATCCTAAGTTCACAGCAAAAGTTGCTGATTTTGGACTTTCACGACTTGCCCCTGTTCCAGATATTGAAGGAATTGTGCCAGCTCATGTATCTACAGTGGTAAAGGGGACCCCGGTAAGAGTGTTATGATTGATTTCAGTTTGTTAAAAGTGAGTGCTAATATGTTGTATCATAGATAAAGTTGGTAATATTGTTTCAAGATAAGACATCCTACAAAATTTAAGAAGAGATTGAAGAACAATACTTCTAATTTCTTTAAACCTCTGCCAATGAAACCTTTATAAAAAAACAATATTGAGGTCATTCCATCCTCATACTGCTGCAGCACGACTACTTTTCTCATTGAAACCCTAGTTTTCCTAATTTTGTCATTCCATCCTACTTGAAGTATTTCTCATGGTAAAATATAGAGCATAGCAGGGCAGATCTTGGGCTCTAGTTTAAACTCATACTAGACTAGATAAATATAAATTATTTAAAAAAATGATTATTGGAATATCATCATTTGCAAAACTGCATCATTGAAAGGGGTCTACCATTCGTCCTTAGTATCCCGATGGAGATTAATCATTGCTATTAGCAGGGGATATTACTAGTCTACAACAAAAAAATTGCATCATAACCATTTTGAGGAGTTCTGTGGATAGTTCTTTTCACATGCTCCCTATTGATGTACATTAGTTGGAAAAATAAAATGTAACTTATAAATTGTTGGAGACTTTGTTCAGATCTGACCAAGCTTGGTTGGTATCCACATCTGACTGTGGTTTATTCCTTTTTTTTTGTCTATAGTTTAATTTTATCTTTATTGCTCTTTATGTATTTTTATGACATCAATTCATGAGCCTCCAATGGTTGGCTTTAAGCCATGTTTAATCTCTTTTTCCATTTTATTAAAATATCAGAAGAATTCAGAATATCTCCCATCTTTTTCTTCATAAATATTTGTTTTAGTCTACTACATGTAAGCAATGTTCATTTATCTAGGATATGCATACCTCCCAAGAGGCCCTAAAGACATATTCCATACGTTTTCTTTCATATGGAGGAGTTTTAACATGCATGCTTACTGATAAGTAGACAAAGTTTATTTGGCCTTTTATGTTATCAATTTGTATCTCAAGGTGTGTATAAGTCAGCGTGTCCTGTTACCATGAAATCAATGCGTATTGATTTTTCCATTACTACTACCACCAGCACATTAAGATGGCACCTCTTAGGGTATCCTGGATAAAGTATCCTTTGCTGTGGTCATTTACTATTAGTTAACATGCAGTATACTGGCAACATGAACTTATTCAAAGCCAAAATTTAAAGAACATTTAAGCAATGGTTTGAAATTCTGCTATATATGTTGACAAGATTGATTCTATTAGTTTGATAATTAACTCTCTTTATTCACTATTTTAATTTATAGGGTTATCTAGATCCTGAGTACTTTTTGACTCATAAATTGACCGACAAGAGTGATGTCTACAGTCTTGGTGTTGTATTTTTGGAACTACTGACAGGAATGCAACCAATTTCGCATGGCAAAAACATTGTTAGAGAGGTATTACCATTGGACTTGGTTTCTCTTGTTATCAAGTGTGATTGGTTCAAGCTGGGGTCAATAATTTTGGTATACGTTTATCGGTTAAAATAAAGAATTGATTTTCTCTGGTACTTCATTATACTTTATCCATTGTCCATGAGTTCAAACTGCTTTTCAAATTGAACCCCAGCACTTGTCATTGGAATAGAGCTATTAATTTGTTGCCTTGGGGGATGGCAATGTTTCTCAGTTCTTTTTGTGGGGTCAGTGGTAGTGTAGGGAGAAATTTCCCTTTCTGGGGGGCCCAGTCTAGATATGAACACATATTGCTTGATATTGTCATTTAAGTCTCTTATCTTTTTTGCAGGTTAATGTCGCGTACCAATCTGGTGTGACATTCTCTGTTATTGATGGACGCATGGGGTCTTATTCTTCTGAGTGCGTTGAGAAATTTTTGGCTCTGTCCTTAAAGTGTTGCCAAGATGAGCCAGATTTACGGCCTAAAATGGCAGAAGTTGTTCGAGAGCTTGAAAACATATGGGCTATGATGCCAGAATCTGATACCAAGAGAGCTGAATCTATAACCCCTAGTGATTCTGGAAAAATGGTCAGTTCATCCTCATCTTCTGCTATAAAGACTCCCTATGTATCGGCAGATGTGTCGGGTAGTGACCTTGTTAGTGGGGTGGTACCAACCATCGCACCAAGATAAAACTTGATGAAACTAGCAGCAGCAGTAGCAATGTAATCTTAGAATTTTGTTATCCTGTGGGTTTAACATAGACACCATGTTATTTTCAGTTCTTTCTGTGCATTGTTTCACTGTAGAATGTTGTGTGAAATGATTTGATATAGAGCATTAGCTGATAGGCGTAGCATATGGATTTTGTACAACTAAGACACTTGTTGAATTGTGGTTTAGAAGTGTTGTCTAACAAGTACTTGGAAAGTGAAATCTGTTTGAGGGAGCTTCCGCGCTTGAAAAAGGGCAAAACTGTATGATTTGCTAGGCAAAAAGTTCTGATTAGTCCTTGAAGTAGTTGCATTGCTAAATGATTCCCTTAAAAATGCAAATTTTCTTTCCGAGGACATAATCTGGAGTATCAAACTAAATGGTTAAATGCTCCATAGCATCAATACTTTAAAGTCCAAGCTCACGGTGACTACAAGGCGTTGGGCAGTCGTATGAGATCCAAAACTAACTCTCAAAATCAATATATCAATATAAAATTAATAACAAGGATTTATAAGTTATGAATACTTTAGCTCATTTTTCAGACCTTGTGCAATGCATTGTGTTTGCATATAGTTGTACTTAAAAAACAGTGTGTCATGTCATAATATTTATATCAAGTTATTGAGTAGTTTTTTTGGTATTTATGAGAAGCAACTAAAATGAGTTCCATACATATGCACAAAGTTTGAGAATCATGGCTTGTGAATAATGTAACTCTTTAAACTTTTTATGTTTTATATTGAGAAAGAAAATGTATTCAAAATGTGTTCTTATATAGTGTTTTAACACGAAGTGAAAATTGCATGCATGGTATAAAATCTAAGATGAAATGCATTGTTTATGATTAACATTGATATATTGAGTGGCCCTTAGCAGGATGGTGATCCTTTTCTTTTTTGGTTTGCTATAATGACAATGAAGCCCAAAAGAGCATAAAAAAAAAAAGCTATAAAATCAAATAATCCTAACACATGTAATTCGAGGAGTTAATGCTCCTAGAGCATCACCAAACATCACAATGCGAAGTCCACTAGGAGGACTCTGATGATGGGGAGGAGGAGGATCACACCCTAATCTCCCCCTTTTATTCCTTTTTCTTTTTTGACTAAAACCCTAATCTTACACTTGCGTCAATTTCATCCTTTTCACTCCGATTTGCGGAGAAAATTAAATCTAAAATGGTTTTGTTTTGGGACTAGGGTATTATGTACCTTTTATTTTATTTTTTTGGCCACTTATGTACTTTTTCATATCAGCGTAAGAGTGTCTCTCCAATAAGGTCCATATAATATAAGCCATGTCATAGTAAAGCTAATACTGATAGGAAAAATGACATTTGGATTCTCAATTGTGTAGCTCGAAATCCCAACCCTTCATGATTTGTTAATAAGCACAACATGGGATGAATTTACACAGACAATAATGTTTTAAATTAGATTAATAAAAAATAACCTAGTGGCTATCTGATCGACACTAAACGATTATTTTTATTTTGTGTGTTCTCTTTTTTTTAAAAAAAAAATAATTGTGATTTTTACGTATTAAAACTAGTTATGATTTAAAAATAATAGAATCAGAATTGTGTTTTAAGCTGCGTGCTATCTATACATGCATATTGTATTTCTGAAGATCTAGTTTCTTATAATATTGAGAATCATAGGCATCACAGACCTCGCGACAACTTGTGGAATAAACTCTTAAAATGAGAAAAAAAAATTGTTTCCTTTGGAAAGCCTCCTTAATTTCCTTTTATTAGAGATGAAGACGATGCCTTTATGGCTGTGCTTCTGTATAAAGTATAAACCTCTCTTCATATTCTTAGAGATTGCCCAAAGAGTCTTTTCTTTTTCCTTGAAGGAAGGATTGGATTTATTTTGGGAATTTAGATTCGCCTGGTGAAAATCTTTACCAGCTCCCTTGAAGCCCTCTATCTCATAAAATGGGATTGCAACAACCAGCATCCTCACCTTAATATTAGGCATTGGCTTTTACAAATTGGATAATATCCATAGAATTTAATGACTAAATCATTTTTCAGAAAAATTAAAAATAATATCTAGTTTTCTACATATTTCTAAACCTTTTTGTTTAGAAGAATCTCGAAGAAAAGTTCAAAACATAATTCTTCACTGCTGCTATAATGTATGTCGGTGTCCTGTTAGGCCTAAGAGATGCGTGTCCATTAAGTTAACGGGCTGACTGGTTATCATGGGCCAACAAATTAAATCGTATGTACGTTGGGCCCACTTTGACGTAAGCCCATACGTAAGCCGCGGGAAGCATTTTCGCCGCCTCGCGTCTCTGCATTACCTATATAATTCCATCCACCTTTCCTATTCACCTCAGTTTCTAGGTTTTCGTGGGGTCTGTCAAGCAAGAGAAGAAGGCTCAACATGGGAAGGAGTAAGTGATGATTCATTACATCGAAATTCATTCTCCGATTGGGTTGCTTGCAACTTTGATTTTAGTAGTTTGTTTCTGCTCACACGGGTTTTCAATTTTTGTAACATGTGATCCATGAATCATGTGGAAATAAATGAATTTATGTTGTGTGTTTGCATCGTGTTGGTTCAATGTTTTTAAAAGCCGGAGAATACCTGTGCATGTTTTATCGCCATTTTATTTTTCTTTTAATTGAAAAGATTTGATCTGATTGTAGACTCTCAGTTGAAGTTTGGTTGTATTTGGTATTTGGCATCATACTGGTTTCAAGAGCTTAAGGTTTCAAAGAATTGGTTGACGGAATGGACTTGTCGGCTTTTGAATTTTGCTTGTAGATTTGTTTTGCGCTTTTCTTATGTAATCTCGATGCCGCCTATGATTTTTCAGGACCAGCCAGATGTTATCGTCAGATAAAGAACAAGCCCTACCCCAAATCTCGATACTGCCGTGGTGTACCTGACCCAAAGATCAGGATTTATGATGTCGGGATGAAAAAGAAAGGAGTTGATGAGTTCCCATTCTGTGTACATCTAGTATCTTGGGAGAAGGAGAATGTTTCAAGTGAAGCTCTGGAGGCTGCCCGTATAGCATGCAACAAATATATGGCCAAGTATGCTGGGAAAGATGCTTTCCACTTGCGAGTCAGGGTTCATCCTTTCCATGTTTTGCGCATCAACAAGATGCTTTCGTGTGCTGGAGCTGATAGGCTTCAGACAGGGATGAGGGGTGCTTTTGGGAAGCCACTGGGAACTTGTGCTAGAGTGAACATTGGTCAAGTGCTTCTGTCTGTTCGTTGCAAGGACAGCAACAGCCACCATGCCCAGGAGGCTCTACGTCGTGCTAAATTCAAGTTTCCTGGTCGCCAGAAGATCATTGTCAGCAGGAAGTGGTAAGCAAGCATGCGTTCATCTCTTCTATCTACATGATGAGTTATGAAATTCCGTTTATTCAATGGAATTTTTTTGGACTACTGTAAACAATGACTCGTACAAATGTCTATAGCTTCTTCTGTGTGGTAGTCATAAACATGGTTGATAGGATTTATTGTTCCATATCCCATGAATCCACCAACCATGCCTTTTACCCTTGGAGTTCTATATTTTTTCCCATGAACTTATGCATATTTTTAGCTCACTTATATATTAACTTATGAGGTTGATCTTAAAACGATCTTTATTTTCAGGGGATTTACCAAATTTAGCCGCACTGACTATTTGAAGCTTAAGTCAGAGAATCGAGTTGTGCCAGATGGAGTCAATGCCAAGGTTTGTCTCGTACTATAATAATATATTGTTTTGGAAAGAATTCTAATGTACTTGTTAAGTATTCAAGGGTTTATGTATATCTAATAAAGAAACTTGATGTTTTTAACTGTATTCTAATCACTTTCTTGAGCAAATTAATTTGTCTTCTTCTTTATGCTTTTTCAGGTTCTTGGGTGCCATGGACCTTTGTCTTTGCGGCAGCCGGGAAGGGCTTTCTTGCCAGCTACTGCTTAAGGACCATTTTATCTATATGAAGCTCACTGAATATATGATGTTTTCTTTTCCTGGAGTCTTGATTACTGTGTGAACACTAATTGTAATACTTTTGTCAGGTTTCATTTTGTTAGTATTATGTATGTAATTTCTGATCAGATGTGATCGAACAATAAGGTGCACAATGGATGCCGATTTGCCATTTGCTTTTGATTACTCTATAAGGGTTAAGTTTGGAAGACTCTCTTTATTGCCCTACTGTTTTTGGACAAAATATGTCTAAAGCAGTTATGCGTTTAAATATTCCTAAATTTGGGTCTGGTATGCAGACTTTAGAATTAATATTACGTTATATCAACATTTTTTTTGTTTGGTCGGAAAAATATATATACGAAAGGAATATGATTCCATCATTTTTTAATAGAAAGTAGTTTAGCTGATAAATTTATAGTCAATATAGTAAGCAAAAGAATATTTCCAACAGACTGACCGAGAGCACAAGAGATTATATTCCAATCACTTTAATCAGTAGATTGTTCTTAGATTTGCTTGCATCTTTTCAAGGTCCATTAGGAAGGAAACAAGAAGCTTGCACGAGCAAATGATTCACCAAAACCCAAAGAGAATATATCAAACTACTATTTCTGTTTCAGTGGAATGATTTGGAATATTCCAATCAAAATTAGATTGTTCATTGATTTGAATGCGCAACTCATTAAAACCCATTACAACGACGAACCTTGCAACCGCAAACAAAAGAAGCGAAAGAGGCTGTCCAGATAAGAAAGAACAGAACACTAGGAAGCAGTGAAAAGGCAGATAAAAACACATTTCAAAACATTCTAACATTATATCAGTCATTACATCTGCATTTCGAGACACAATTTTTTAGCCTCTATTATGCTCTAGGACTATGCTTTCTTTCTGCATAACTTAGAAGGTGGTTTTTTCCTTTGTTTTTGTGAAGCACTTTTGCCTTTCTTACCAGGGTCATCAGTTTCATGTACAAATATCTCGTTTTGATCTCCTCTTAGAATTTTGCTTCACGGTTGCCTTTGCTCTCTCAGTAGTACAATTTTTTCCTTCTTCAATATGTTCTTTCTTTAGTGAACCATTGGAAGCGAGCACTTTACAATCTTCAGATTCTTTCTGAGATTTTCTCTGCGAAGATCTAGTCTTCTTTGCTGGGTTAGGCTCTTCTTGCTCAATTTTGTTGTCAGCATTGTTTTCCGCTAGATGTTCCTCAGAACTTGCCGATTCACTAACTTCATGCAAATTTCCTTGTTTTTTTGTCTCATTTGATTGTGATTTGCGCTTCTTGGTTGTACAAGAATTAGCTTGTTCATCCAAAATCTCTTGTCCACCTTCTACTGAATCTGGAAAGGCTCTAACGGTATAAATCTGCAGTAAAAATGTAAAGAAATTAAGTGTGTTCAGAATTGAACCAAACTGATAGTATAAAAAAAATTAAATGAAAATAAGGTCCATTTCAATTTTTGCCCTACTAAAATCTACTCAGTTTGGTTTTAGAAATAAGAAACTTAAACAAAACCGAACCACACCTACTAAATATATTATAATTATAATTATGAGTTATGGTATAACATAATATAATAACAAGCCTGTAACATAATACCCATTACGATAAGAAGCACATGACAAAATAAGCAGCCAACCCAATTCAGAGTTCCCATCCCTCTTTCACTTTGCTTTCACAACGCTGCCATCTATTAAATAAGCTCATAACATAATACCCATTAAATATATATCTTATATAACATAATAACAAACCCATAACATAATACCCATTAAATATATTTTTGAAGAAGGATTTTTTTTTTGAAAGAAGTCAAATTAGCATGATCCAAACCTAAATCAAACCGATAGTTAAATTGAACCAAACTGAATAGAATTCAAATTCACAAAGTCCCAAGAAAAGACAAATTGATTGATTCGGTTCGGTTTGGATTTTGCTTGAAATTGCACCAAACTGCATCCTTGAACACCCTTAAAAGAAATATTATGATGCGTATTTAAATTATTCATGAACTATAAAAAGTTAAACCATATTCTAATCTTAGTTTGATTTTGTCCCTTTAACATTATCATCTCAACAAACATTCAGGTTATGCCAAATTTGAAAATTTTTCATTCTGGAATCGACATTTGACTTAATCACTACATACTTGTTTAACTAGTGCTAAAAAAATTCCATCACTTAATCTATAAGTGAAAGCTCACTATAGTTTCAGAAAAGATTACCTTAATGAAATTGTTTTAGAACAATATAATCTTCGAAGAGATTACCTTAAATCTTGTAGGTTCAACTAATTCAAAAATGAGTGCATCACCATCATCCAACTTATGATCCAATGCAAATCCCCTCCAGCCTCCGCTAAGCCCAGTTCTGTTGCCAATGAAAGCAGCCGCAAATTCTGACCCATTTTCATCCTCTAAAATCATGTCACACGCAGTCTTTGGAAGATGTTCTTGACAAAATCTAGTAGGGAGGCCCTTACATAATAAAGATAATAATAAATTAGTAAATATGATATATATGACATTTATCAATCTGAACTAGAACGTTGTTAGATTAACCAGTTTATAAAAGATTAGAAGACCGAGCCAATTAATGATTGGCTTGTCTACCAATATTTTGTCTCAAACAACCAATACGTCAGACTAAAGGGAGAAATATTTTTTCAATCCCCAAAAACAACGCTGGATTATTCCCTCAGGATAAAATTTTTAAACAATACACACTACTCAAGGGGAATAGAAAAACTACAGTACATCTGATTTTAATTTATATATATATAGATATATAGACTGGTCTCAAATAAGCAATTTATGGAATGCAACCAATTGAATCTCTTTACAGCAACCTACCAACCAAAAGCAGCTATAAACATGAGACCGGACCATTGACTTAATAAACGTTGGGTTTGAAGTCTGTAAATTGCTTAGGAGTGTCTCTGCAGCCATGAAAGCACGATTTCGTTCTTCATCTGTGGCTTCTTTGATTTCATCCAGTGGCCTTGCAACATAACTGAGATTTTCATAACCTTATTAGTAATATTTCACATGCAACAATGAAAAGCATTTGCAAGATTAAGAACCTTCCCCATGCTGATGAAGAAAACCTCGACCTCTTCCGCAAAGGTGGAAGGTCCGTGAATACCTATAACGGAAAGGAACAGATCCTGTCTAATTTTTTTCTAGAAGAAATACATAATGAAATTGTTTACAGAAAGATTTAGTGCGAAAACTTATTTTGGTTCTCAATAGATGGTATGATTTTGGTACTCCAAAGACTTTTTGTATCACTTTGGAAAGCAAAAGTATGATTTTGCTCCAATTACACCTTTCCAAAAGTACTAAAATTCTGCTTTACAATCTGTTGAGGATAAAATATTTTCAATGCTAAAGTAATACAGAAGATCTTAGGAGTATCAAATTTGACATTGACATCATCTTTTGATGACCAAATCAGAGTTTTACTCACAAATATTATCATTAGACAAGAGTAAAGGAAAACCAAGATTTGTTTAAGCGTCACATGAAAGCAAGAAAGTACTACCTCAGAATAAAATTCTTAATCAAATCTAATTTTTCAATTGAGAGATATTAAAACTAAAGAAGCTGATAACTCATTCAAAGTATATAATTTCCATACTGATGAAGTTGATATTGATACCTACATCCTCACGATACGAAGGAACTGAATTTCGCACACGAGAAGAGCGTCTTGGTTCCACAACATCATTACTTTGCGATTTGGGCTTTGGTTGACGTTGCTGCACAGGGAAAGAAAGAGAGATCAGTCAAATTCTGGTAATTAAGAGTACAACTAAAGAAAATATAACTTTACCGGAGAAGCCTTCTTCTCAGGAGTGGCAAGTGCAGTCAAAGTTTTTGAAATCTTTGAAATCCCCAAATCCTTAAGAGCAAAAGGAAGATTATGTAAATTAATTAAAGAAGCAACAGCAAAACAAAGCAGAGTACCATCATAGTATATTTATAATATAATGGAAAGTTGATTATCCCAACCAACAATAAAGAATACAAGGTCTAAATTATCAAGTTGTTGAGAAACTTATAAAGCGACACGCAAAAGATAGAAACATTTTCATGTCACTGACTTTTAAAGGTAATGCAGCAAATGTCACTAGGAAAGTGCTTGGCACATTCCTTCAAACAAATACTAACTTACCTCAAATCGTTTTCTGTTTTCTTCAAGCCGTTGCTTCCGAGCCTCTTCATATGTGTTGGTGGTGGTGCAACCCTTTGCCATCTGCTAATGATAGCGCTGGATTAAAGATTGAAGAATGATCTGATGTTAGTTTTCCAGTATGGACGCTAATAATACACGACAGTTTGAGAGCAAATGTCAAGGGACAGGAAATCATCTTTATGGCTTTTATGCATAAAGTTGCAAAATGGGAAAAAAGAAAGCATATAAGATGAAATTAACTTCCTTTAGTATTATTCATCTCAATTTTTTAACTACACCTTCTTTTTGCACCTTTACCACCAGAATGATTGATATTTTTTATCATTTCCTTTTCTTTTTTACTGTTGGCAGACTATATTCTTTTCACAAGAACTTTTAATAGAGATAAAAATACAACTTGTTTGAAGATGATATATCTTCAAAACACACGTTACAAGACCAACAGAGAACAAAACAAGGTGACAAAAGCCCTAGAAAAATTGTGAGTGTAAAAGAGCTGTCCAATCTCTTTGCATATCAGTTAGTAATTCCTTAAAACGAATTCAAGCTCATTTAAAGAACTCCTACAGGCTAAAACTGCAAATGTCAAGAGACGTGGCCTAAGAAACCTTTCACAATAAAGTTTTCTGAGCCGAAACAACCCCCACCCCCAACCAAAAATAGAAAAAGAAAAAGAAAAAAAAAACTCTTAATACCCAACGAACATTGATTTTAAGGGCATAAACACTGACTTTCATGTCGATAATGTTCTGCCCAGTTGAGGAACGTGTTTGTTTATTGTCCATTACTGGCTTTGATCACTTTCTTCTTTCTAAGAAAAAAACTGAAGAGCACATTCGCTTTGAAGGCAGCAGAACTGAAATAAGCCCAAATAAAAGAGAAAAAGAAAAAGGAGGAATAATCCTCTGAGAGAACGAGAGAGAGTAGGGAAAGGTTACCGAAGAGGAAGATGAAGAGGCGGGGACGTTGAAGCGTCTCAGTCTGTGTTATAGTTTTAGGCTGCTTCAGCTATGTGTTATGTTGTTGCTCTCGGCTTGTCCGAATGCCGCCCATTAAATTTCAAATGTCTAGTTACCGTTTATTAATTGCTAGTTTTTTCGTTACCAGACTTAATTAATTTCCATTTACAGGAATCAAAAACTAAGAAATTAATAATAAACAAGTAAATGTTGTAAATTTATGATCAACTATATTGCACTAATAATTCAAAAAAAAAACCTGTATTAGATATATAAGATATGATACACTATTATACTTCATCGACATATAACATATTTATCTCTTACATGATTTTTTTCCTTTAAAATGTTTTAAAACAACTAAATAACTTACATAAAATTTAATATTTGGGTTCTATGCGATGAATATATTTGTATTGTCTTTAAAAAAATACTTGTTTAAAACTCAAATTTTTTTTATATTATTTATTTTCATGTGTTAATTTATTAAATATATACATAATTATATATATCTTCCTTACTCCTATTCTAAAATCTTAAAATTTATTGTATTCAATGTATCTATTATATTATATTCAATACACATACCCAAGTTTATGCATTATAGAAGATTACATATTTTTTTCTTAAATTCAAAAGTCAATATTATCTATATATAATTAAAAGTAAATTGAAGGCGCACTGCATTAGGCGTATAGTATACCTTCATTTATTAGGTTATGTGTCCTTTTATTTCTATTTTTTTTTTTAACTGAGTCTAATTTTTTTCTTATTTATTTATTTTTTTCTTTTATAGATGAGATTTATCTTTTCCTATTATTTTAGGTGGACTCCACATTCTTTTTTTTTAATTTTCTCAATCTATATTAATTTTAAATAAAATTATTTCATATAATTTTTTTAATAGAAGGAGTTAATGATGAAATTCTTTTTTAATTGAATACATTTTAGAACTAAATAAAATATTCTTATGTCCGCGTGTGTATCACGTTCCTAGTGGGAACGGGGGAGAAAAATTTAGTTTCTATAATAATAGATTAATAGGTAACTTCATGTAGATTATTTTTTTACCAACAATTCATGAATATTATATGAAATCTGAAAAAAAAAATCATATTATTGTTAGTTTCTAAAATAATATAGGTTATTATACTAAATTTTATATATTAAATATTGATATATTCCAGTAAATTTATTTAACTATTTAGTCATTGGAAATCCATCCAATATTGGATTCCGGATCTTTGGCATAAAAAAAAAAACCCTTTTTAGCCTCCAAGATGTCATTTTTATCTTTCAGCAACATTTTAAGTTTTTTTGAAAAATATTTTCTTCTTGTTAATATAGTATATTTATATTCTCCCAAGTTCTGAAAAAATTTTTTTCTCGAGTGAGTAGATAGTGAGAGGCTTTTCTATTGTGTGCAACCAGAAAAATGAGATTAAATCCTTAAATAAGCTTTACGGTTCAAATTTATAGATGAAAAATGTTACATTAGAAAATCTACCATAATTAGATTTAACGATGTTGAAATTTAACCTAATAATATCGGATATTAATTGTATCGAAAAAACACAAAAAAAAAGGTCGTTAATAATGACAAGTAGAGAGAATAATTAGAATTAAGCTCGATCAATTGGAATCTATGGTTAAAATACAAAACTTTTATGCGTCCCAAAAAACTTTCAAATTAAACCTATCACGTATCCAACTATTGATCCCCTCAACTCATTTTTAAAAGAAAAAGATTTATATACTTAAACTTTCATATTTAGTGTACTTTTGTCAAATTAAATTAAATCAAAGCATGTGAATTTTAAATTTAAAAATAGGTTAACAATATTAATAACAAAAATTAGTTATAAAATATCTACCTCCAATTGAACTTGATAATGTTCAATTTTAAAAGTAATTAACAAAAATTAGTTATAGAATTAATGATACCTGAAAAAATATACTTAGACCTAATGATTTGATTTTAATAAAGTAGTTAACTATATGAGAAGCTTAACCGCCTATAAAACTGCAGTTGTTTGCAGACTAAGCTAAATATATTTGTCTTATAAATAACTGAATCAAGAAAACAATATTTCAAATAACAGATCATTAATTTTTATTCAGTTAAAAATGATTCCAAACAAGATCATAACATCGTTATAGTTGCCCATTTTCATTTCTGCTAACAGCATTTGCTAGCAAAGTTTATGGGGCATTGCACTATGTTCTTGTTCTCCCACAATACCTACCAATCAGGATTCTCTCTATTGAACTTCAGCTCAATTAAAGAGAAAGAAAGACACAAAGAAGTAAGACCCATTTTTGTTCTGTGTGCCTCAGAAATTAATTTCACTTTTTTCTCTTTATATCACATTCTACAGCATAAATTAACTTCTAAGATCTAACCCCCATTACTTTCTTTCACTACCAAAGACCAACAAAAATTTATGAGATCTAGGAAATTTCATTAAGGGTGTTTAAAGATTTGATTTGATTCAGTTTTGGATAAAAACTTAATCAAACTAAACCGATAAGTTTGGCTAAATCAAGGACATATTCGGTTTAGTATTATGTCAGTGTGGTCCAATTTTGTAATTGGTTTAGATCATACTAAATGAGTGTTTTTGTAAAAAAAAAAAATAATTTTTAATAAATTAAATTTATATTTATATTAAATTTTCAACGTAAGAATTGATATTCACAAAATGAAAATTTTTTAAAAATTTGTTCTTTACATTTTTTTCTGAAAAAAGAAAAACTTGATTGGTTGCCATGTAAACTAATCATTAACATAATAAGCTCATTCAAATTGCATTTTTTTTTTGCTTGTTCAAATGGAAAGTTGAAATTTTATGGTGACTGAAAAACAATATAACCCAGCGATTTAAATCACCACAAAGCATCCTTTTCCAAGAAATTATGAACATCCTTTTCTTTTATTTCTGAAGTTTCTAACTTAGCTCATGAAAAACTATATTTTGCAGGATTCTATTCCTAAAAATCTCACAAAATTATCAGATTTTGAATATCCTTTCATCATCAGCATGAATAGTTCACATAACACTATCATTATATCCATAACACTATCAAAAAGTTCACATATCAAAATACATTCACATGTAGTTCACATCCGAAAATATATTCAGAATATATACAATGAAATTTAATTAAAAAAATCCAAGTTCCTACAAGTAAAATTATCAAAAATAAGATATTATATAAATGTCAAAACTCCATCCACCATACACACATACATATATATACATGTAAAATGTAAGACACTAAGACATGATCCATACCCACTAGGATTTTCTTGACATGATATATAAGCTATATAATGCCTTTCATAGCAGAAAAAACCAATATTATATAGAATTACAAAATGACAAAATCATGTGCAAGTGACAAGTAGACAGAGAGTAGCATCCTAAAACACTCATCTTCCACCACATGTTTAGATTTGAAATTGAAAGAATTATATATATATATATATATATATATTCCAAAACTGATTTGTGAAGAAAGCATGTTACCCTTCTAAACTAAATCACAATTCACACGTGATAGAGCACAAGAGCGAACACAATGGAGCCTACCTCACCTCATCTCATAGCCTCAGAACAGAACAGCTAAAGCAAAACGGACATTGGGGTCTAAAGTTCAGGCACAAATACAAAGGGAACAGGGTGTTTGGGTCTGAGGGCAACTATTAGAATGCGTGGGCTGTGGCTATGAGATGAGATGCGGGGCTAATAACTATGGCTATGAGAAACCAGTCTTGCCTCAAACAGTTATGGAGTTTCAGAACATCGGTTTAATTTGGTCCTAAACCAAAGCAGACCTTATTGATAGTCGGTTTTTATCGGTTTTAGTCAGTTTGATTTGGTTCAGCTTGATTTAATCAATTTTAAATATCCTTACCTTTTATACACAATCTGGCATTATAAGTAGAGTACAAAAATTTCAACACTTGTGAGGCACTATTCTCATCCCCAACGATAAATTATTAAATCAGCTTTCACAACCTGACAACTACGTTGCAGGGCAAAGAAAATATAGGACCATCTAAATCTTCATTACGGATCAAATGCTTAATAAAATTAACATCATCACCCATTTTGATCGTATATGGGCATTATGAAGAAAACAATCACTATGGCTTCTCAAAGTTGATAAAGTCCCAACTCGTAGAACAATATCTCAGCCACAAACCCAGTTTCATCAGCCCCAGGCTATTTGCAAGTTTAACAAGAAATATGCAAATGTCTCAGTGATAAAGACGGCGATTATCCAAATACACTCTTGCATAACCTCAGTACCTGTGAGCCAACTTCTCCTTTTCCTTGTAGTTCTGAACATACCTGTATCCATTGAAGATGAAATAAATTCCCAAGAAGAAAGTAAGGCCAAACAAAGGAGCTAATTTCACTCTATTTTCTCCCTTTTCTTCTCCAATTTGTTAGGAGCCATAATGAGACACTTATTCTATGGAAATCACTTATTGTAAAATTTGCAATCTAATTTGATCCATATCTATATCTATATATATATATATATATTTTTTTTTTTCTTTTTCCCTAGTCATTTCAATGAATACAAGAGTCGCAACCAGAAAATAAAACTACTAGCCAGATTGACCTAGCTAAAATGCTTGCCCCAAGGTATTGTTAACAGTAACATAGACCCACTTCGGAGGAGAAATGAAGGTTAGAAATGTCATTGGTTTCATCAATGTGTGATAGATATAACGCACCAGAATAACATCCTTAAATGCATCATTTCTATCAATTTTATTTATTGAGAAACAATCTTTACATTAAACTTCGAGTAATTTGTCATTTTGCTCCCAAAATGGTTTTCCATATCTTATTTATGTTCGTTTTCCTGATCCAACCAGCGCCATTCAATTAAATGTTCATCAAATTAAAAAATGTCTTATTCTGCCAAAATTTTGTTAAAGGCCATTCACACTTCACAGAAAATGTATAAAATAACAATATCTTATAAATAAAATCAACACCATGAGTGAGACTTGAACTATATGGCCTATTTGATATCATTGATATTCCTCCTTTTCAGTAGAACTGCTCACACCATTTCTTACTGTAAGATGAAATTTAGATTGACACAGAAGTGGCAACATAGGGGACAAATATATATATGCAACTTCTGTTCATATTCGAAGACCGATATGCTGACAGTCAAACTATAATCAGCTTCCTCTGTAATTAGATTTTGAACCCTCTATGTACTTTTAAAATCTTCCCTATCTTCCCTCTCCTTTCCTCATTCTCACTCCCTCTCTATCGATCAAATGGACCCTAATTATTCCTAGGACCCAGCATTTGTATTAACCTTGAGAATCAAAATGAAGTGCTCATAACAATATTTTATAGTCGTAGTTAGCGCAGGAATCATATGAAGGAAGCATTTGTTTTGACACGATAGAGTTCAAGACAATATTTTATCATCCTACTTAGCGCAGGAATCTTTTGAAGGATGCTACATCAAGCTAAGAATTGAGATGAAGAAGAAAATGATTTACATCAAAAAAGTGAAGGTGCAATAATCAAAGCGCTATTGCGTCTATAATCTATCATGCCGAGAATCTGTACTTGAAAACTATTCTTTGTCACGATCATATAACCCATAAAACATACAGAAAAATACAGGTCCTAAGAAAATAAGATAAAAGGAAATTGAATTAAAAACCCCATCATTCACCAGATCGCATCAAACCCTCAATACCAAACAAAATAAGGTGAAAACCAATCTAAACAGCGCATGAAGTGATAAGCCAAAAAGGTTGTCCAAACGATAAGGAAGTCAACATACGTGTAGGTACCGATGAGAGGACCAAGCAAGAGAGTGGCGCTGATCCAATTCTCAGAGATCTTGTGGTGAATCTTGGATGGCAAATCCTTCCAGAGACCAGGCATGACCTTCTGCTGGAAAGGAGAAAGGCTATAGATCACGGCCTTCAACCTCAGCGGTTGCTTCCCCATCTTAGTTGTTCCAACCTGTGGCCGTCGACTCGTCGTCTTCGTCCGATCGAATCCAATTGTGCAGAATAAGAAATTGCGGTGACGGATTACTGCTTGAATGGGCCTGAAAATTGAAAACTAGGGTCCGAAGCTTTCGGGTGTCCAAAATCCGAACCCAAACCCTACTGCGAGTGGATTCAGGGCCTGTTTGTTTTCACTTCTGAAACAATGTTTTGACCCAAGTCGTGGTTTACTTTATTTCGTATGATATTTGACCATTTTTTAATTTCCTATTCGATAATCATTTTTCAGCTAAAATGTGGTTTAAGAATAAGCAGTAGTGGACTTATTTTTCCGTTCTTCTTCTCTATTCTTGTCTATATTTATTTTAAAGTCAAATAAAAATGAAAAAAAATAAAAAATTAGGAAAATAAAATTTTCATAAAATTTCTCCTATCTATTGACTAAAATGTTCCTTCAAAATTTTAATTTTCATAGATCATTACCTGTAAAAAAATGTTATATCAGATATATTATATTTTCAATTAAATAAATATAAATTAAATTAATCATGGGATGGAGTTTAAGCTAAATTTAGAGAAAAATTATGAGTTTTGTCAAAACCAATTTTCAAATAAATCATCCAAACATAAATACGTTGGTCTAAAACCAATTTTTATCACAACTACGTTACAAAACTAATTCTATCAAAACTCATTTTTAACCAACTGAAAACCAAACGGGCCCTCAGTGTGACTTGTTTAACATGGTAGGGCCGTTTGGTTTTCAGTTAGTTAAAAATAAATTTTGGTAAAATTGGTTTTGTAACGTAATTATGATAAAAATTGATTTTAGACTAATGTATTTATGTTTAGATGATTTATTTAAAAATTAGTTTTGACAAAATTCATAATTTTTCTCTAAATTAAGCTTAAACTTTATTTCATGATTAATTTAATTTACTTATACTAAAATTTAATCTGTATTTATTTAATTGAGAACATAATATATCTAATATAACATTTTCTTACAGGTCATGATCTATAAAAATTAAAATTTTGAAGGGATATTTTGATCAATACATAGGAGAAATTTAATGAAAATTTTATTTTCCTAATTTTTTTAATTTTTTCTTATTTTTATTGATCTATTTTTATCGAACTTTAAAATAAATATAGGCAAAAATGAAGAAGCAAACAAAAAAGCAATAAATCAACTGCTTCTCCCTCAACTCTATTTTGACCAAATTTCATTGTGGTAACCAAAATTCATTTTAACACTCAAACATTCACAAAAAATGGGAGAAGTGATTTTGAGCTTGGAACAAAGTTTGAGAAGCGGAAACAAAGCAGGAACAAACAGAGCCTTAATATTCCAGAACAAACGAGAGAAATAGAATAAAAATTTTAGTTTATCACATAATTATCATTAAAAAATTTTAAACAATGTGAATTTAATTATCGACAGGTAATATATGTATTCTTTTTTTCCCCTTCTTATGCAATATACTTTTTTGTTTTTTAGACAAGTGTATGTTATTTCGACAAAAAGGACCCAATTGCCTATAAAACTTGAGTCAACCATGGATTTCTGGCCAGAACAACAAGACCACAACATTTGAGACTTTATAAGCCACATGTAGGATATAATTATCATTCATCATACCACTAATATAATCATAGGCCCAAGAACATACAAATAACTATTACTGAGAAGGAATAATATGATAAAGTTTAGAGGAGGTATATGGTAATGCAGTTCACAGACACAAAAAAGTACGCAACATAAAATACATAATGTTACACAGACACATCATGTAGCACTTTATTGAGAAGGAAACAAATACAACACAGAGGGAAACAAGCCTCAACACCCATAAGTACACTCCCAATCCTCCTTTTCTAAGCCCTCCTTTATTCTTTCCTTACTAGTATTGGATCCTTTGCCTGAGATTATTATTAATAGGGTGAGACATACGGCCCCATAACCAAGGGTTTACAATATGCATACATATAAACATGATACCAAAACATACTTAGATACAATGCTCAACATGAATGTGTTATGTATGATATGTAGACATAGATCCCATCAATACGTGACTAGAATCATGAATTAGTTACAATAGCAAAGTAAGATTAACCAATGACCCCCTTCCAACCACTCGGGACGGTCGATTTTGAGGTCACCACGTAACTCTCCTCCTAATAGTCAAATGCCATTACACTAAAGGTTGGACTATAGCTCTTCTTCCCCTGAACCACCATAATTGGTAACTGTTTAGAGAAGGTGCACCCCAATTTAAAGCCACTTGAGTCTCCTGGCCATAAAATAACTTTTTAATGACTGGAATACAAAAGCCACACGGCCTGAATACAAAGTCTCGTGTGTTATTTAGCCGATTAACATTTTACATGGTATTCAAGGTATCATCACCCAAACCATATGTTTCAACATAATATACAACTAGTGATAATGCACGATGCATACTAATATATCATCACATGTTATCCTCTATAGTGCTTGCATGACATATAATCATATATGATAAATCATGGAGTGCATGGCAATCATCATATATTAATATTCATCATACATGAATATAAAATGTTCGCTACCATCAAATATCCTGTTCATCATGACATTGAGTAGGGATAAAGAACTTACTAATTGTGTAACCGTACATATTATGATATGAAAAGAGAGAATCATATACATGCTAAGAGGCATATCATGATATGAAAGAGTAAAGTATATGCATATATAACATGAGCATATCATGATATAAAATGGATTAGATATATATATATATATAATCATTTGGAAGACATAGAAAGGACACTTCGATTACCTCAACTGATTGAAACCACTTGACACAAAGATAGGTCAAAGAGGATAACAACCTGATGCAAGATAGGGTAGGGGAAAGGTAGAAGATTGATAAGAAAAAGAGAAAATTAAAAAAATAAAATTCACTAACAAAATCTCAAATAATATTCAATCAATAAGGAAATAGTTTAAATACAATGAGGGGTCCTAAGGTTTATTTATAGAGTATCAAATTCTAACCTAGTTAGGATCCTAAAAAGATAAAACAATTTAAATCTAAAGAGAAGATAAATAATAAACTAAACTATATCCTTAAACATAAGATAAAGATAAATCTAAACAAAATTATCAAATTCTAAAAGATAAACTAAATTTAAAATAAATTAAATCAAAATAACCTAATATCCTAATTATTTTATGATAATCTAATTATTTATTCTGCATCACAACCACTACAACATAAAAAAAGAATGCAAGATCATGTTATTAGGTTGTCTTAAACCAATACATACAATCGAAATCACAATGATCAACCAGTCCAACCAAGGAGTTCATAACTCAAACATCAATGTAGTTATTTACCAATCACTTCCAAGCTTTCCAAATACTACTTGGAGTTAAGAAATCCCAATTGAGCAATATTACAACCTACACAATACTAAATTCTTATTCCCAACACAATTTCTCAACCCTTGGTATATATAATTGTTAACCCAAAGTATAAATCAGTTGGAATAAGGCTTCCTTAAGCAAACCCATACATCATAGTACACAAAACAACTTATGAACTCATAACCAAGCCCTCATATATTCGAATTCCCAGCAATACCAAGAGTTAAGAGTTAGGGTTTAGAAAATATACCACTTATATACTAAAAATCCATAACCCATGGCTTGAACACACCCAACAATACATCAATGAAGCTTTCAAACACAATTTAATGGGTAGAAATGCAACCAAACCCAAACCCTAAGCCAACACCATGAAAAACCAACACAAATCTTGAAGAAATTGAAGAGAAGGAGACGAGGATTGACTTACCTATAAGAATCAAGCTTCCCAAGCCTCAAAATCACATTCCTCGGTGACAAAAACACAAAACCGTAGCAAAGCATGTCATTTTTCCATTGAAAATACTGTTTTGATGAGCCCTTTTGGCATGTGATGTAAACCAATTATGTGATTGGCGTCGTGGTGCCAGAGCCCACTATCTCAGCTCAGATCCAAAAATTGAATTATCTTGCTGTAGTGCCATTGAGTCTTGCCGCGATGTGAGTGAGCTCTATTGCCTTTTCTCCAACTTGCTCAATTCTCCTCCAATCATGATCCCTTTGGTCTTGTACAATTTAGTGAAATCCTTCTCGAAATTAATAATCAAGGTCGTTACATATAGCCCAAATCATTTAGGGTTTTCTATTTCCAACTCATATGAACATTTTTGTTTAGGCTATAGGGCAAGTCAATAACAAACTCAACTCAATATAAAAAATGCCTATTCAACCTTGCAAAAGCTATATAACCAAAACGATAATCAAGAATGAGAAATGAGCTTTAATTTTCTTTTTCCCGAAAGAGAATTTTAACTCTATATATGCAACTAAGGTAGCTCACATATAACTAGTACTAGTAGTCCCTTGGGTTTAGCCTCGCAATTTCATTATGTTGATACTCACAATTAGCCCTCTGAAAAAAAAATAAAAGAATTATTTAGGGTTGAGACTACACAAATTAGCCCCCTGAAAAAATGTTTATGGTCTCCCAACATGTTACAGACATTCTCGAAGAATAGAATTTATTAATCCCTAAATGTTCGATAGTGGTTGATAAGATGTAGCTTTTACTGTAAAAGGAAGATTTCATCTCTACCAACCATGTTCTTTGATGCGAAGCTTTTGAAATGGCTGAACCTAGCCCTGAGAGAAATTTCAAGATTTGTTGTACAAAATTGCATATGAAGGTGAAAGAGAAGGTTTAGAGTGAAGTAAGACTTTCATGTTGAGAATAGAGTTTTACACTCACCTAATTATGTTTACCAATTGGAAACTCGGACGATGGGTGGATCTAAAGAACATGAGCTCAACGAAAATCCTAGCAGACAAGGAAGGAAAGTGTTGAGTAAGACTAAGGCAACGTGTTTTCCATGGAAAGCCCTCTCCAAACACACTGTTTCATAATAAAAGTCATCCAATGTGTCAATTTTTCCACTGTGCCCCTTACAATTTGATGTGTTATCTGCCACATTTCTTTTCGTCATCCACATCAACGAGGTTTACACCGTTGATGCCACATGTACATCCTTACTACAAGTTTTGAAACCTTAGGGACTAATAGATATAACAGTTGTAGCTTTAGGGATTAATTTAAACAAATTAAAGCTTAGGGACTCATTTCAAACCTAATCAAAACCTCAAGGACCAAAAGCTTAGTTTCCCCTTAACATAATTACAACTAAGATTTGGTATTGTCACCGCCTGCTTAGTTAATACATTTTGAACTTAAGGAGGTGTGGCTTAAAGTCAAAGGAAATTGACTATCAAGCGCTTGGTTTACGTAGTAGTGAGTTGTACCAATTTAATAAAAAATTTTAAGTTCAAGTCCTATAAATGCAGTCAAATTAGTTGGAATGAGTTAGGTTCAGAAACTAGATGTTCAATGCAAAAAAGCCAAAGGAAATTGGACTCGCATTTGATTTGGATTGATAAAATGATACCATACTCTAACTTATCAATATAACTTTTAATCTTGTGATATAAAAGTTCTTTCCTAATATTTGGTTCCAGAACTTGGTCACGAGTTCAATCAAATCTCTCCTTTTGTAATATACGTTTGAAGACAAAACTTTCTTAAGAGAAAAGGAATTATACATCTCAAGTTAAGGAGGTCTATATGTTCTTAATTAAGAATAGTGCTTAATAACTGAATTTGTTTAGACTCAGTGTTTACATAATTTGAATTTGCATCATAAATAATTGTTAAATTAAATTAATGAGCAATATGCATAGTTTTTGTAGTGAGCACTAATCATGTGAGTTATGAAGTGAATAATGTGTTCAATGTTCATCTCACGAGAAAATTGTTTCCTATCACAAAGGATTACAATTCACAACTCATGTTTTTCTTATTTTCTAGTGATTTTGTCCTCCACTAGTATGGTAAATCTGGTCACTAGCAATCAAAGTTTAAAAAATAAGACTGAACATTGGATCGATTAAGACACTGATTTAAAATTTAATGGTTCAATTGTTATTCAACTGGAATTAAATCGGTGGTAATAAATTTATTAATTTTTTTAATTTTTATATATTATATAGAAAATTAAAAATATTATTAATAAGTTTTACAATCTAATATTAAAATCTAAACAAATTAATATTTATCTATAATCATATTTTAAATTCAAAATAATCCATTAATATTTTATTTTAATATTATTTGTTAAGTAAATTTATCATTATTAATAGTTGTGTTTGATAATAATACTTATATAATATTATAATATAAAAAAAATTTATACAAAAATAATGTTACTTCATATTAAAAATAATGTCATTTTATTTTAAAAATTAAAAAAATAATTTTAGAAAATTAAAAAGAAAATTGACTGATTCAACTAGTTTTCTACTAATTTTCACTAATTCTGAGAATGGCTAGGCGCCATGTATGTCTAAACCAAATTTAACACTAATTTTCAATTTAACTAGTTAAATCGATCCATGTGATTTTTTGAACCTTAACAACCATCAAGTAACACTACAGCTATTTATTTTTTTTTTCTACAAATACCACCTCTTCTAATTCTAACATCCTGCCAATGTCATACACAAATCACTATAGGAGTAAAGGGCACACACTCACCAAATTAATGAGATTATGATTACTTCTAACAATAATTTGACTTTTTTTTTTTAACAACAATACATTTGACTTATTATGGTTGTTACTTTCACCTACTACCAACTCTATGATGTTGAGAGCCCTTGACGATTCTCTATAGTCCAAACAATAAAATCATTAGTTTAGACAAGTATTGTCTTAGGCAATTACTAAACTAATTTCTTGATTTGAAAATACAATTATTTTTTTAATAAAATATTTTCTCCTATCCTTTTTTTATAAGGAACTTTTAACTATTTTACGTAAATTAAAAAAATTAGTTATTTTTTTAAAATTATATAAGGAAAAATAAAACATTCTCTTTTTACCTTTATTTAATATAATAATGCAATTCACATTAAATACTATAAGACTAATTAAGAGTGACTCTTTTATCTAAAAAGTTCAATAAAAATCTATGAGAAGAAATAAACAATGAAGGTGAAATAGAAAAAAATTTACTAAATATTACAAAATCTCTCATAAAAAAGATTAAGAAAAACTTCTAGAAAATCCTTTATAAAAATGATAGGAAGGAGTATCACATGTTAGATGTTAGCTTTCTATAATCATTAATTTTAATATCCATCTATCAAGATAAAATATAAAATTTATAACAAATCATTTTGTTAATAAATTATAAGTAACATGATATATTTTAAACTTCATACATAAAGACTTGTTACACTTTAAATAATAGCTAGGCAACTTTTTGAAATCTGACCACAGATTTTTTCTTTTTGGGTGTGAATATTTTAATCTTGATGAAGATGGCTTGCTTCTAAAAGGATTGAGGTGACCTATGTCCAATACCAAAAAGATCTTGAACCTTTCTCAGAAAAGTAATTTTTGAAACCGATTTGGACCACTAGTTGCTTCAGGAGGAGTAAATATAGGCAATTTAATTCTCACATGCACAATCTAAATTTTATTTTATTTTATTTTATTTTTATTTCAAAAGAAATAAAATGCGTGATACAGATGATGAAAGTTAAAAAATTCCAATTATCGTTGTTCCTTTAAACTAAAGGATATCAAAATCTAATCTAAATTGCTTTTGGAAGAGGATGATTATCTCTGTTTGGATTAGTCATTGAAACAAACAAGCACTGCAAGTTCGAATAGAAATAAAGACTCAACAAAAGTTCTAAGCAGCTTGATGGATCTGATAAACTTTTCACAGGAAAAACAGTTGTTACTGTAACATTAGAGAAAGCATACTAGCTATGTTAATGTAAGCAAGAGAGAACCAAGGAAATCAGACAGATTATAACCAGGAACACTGAACTGAGCTTGTGAACTCATTATGACCAGAAAAATCGAAATGACAGTGAAGGTAATAAGAAACAAACAATGTTGCTGCGGCTGCAAGAATGACTTTGATCTAAGGAATGTAATCAGTTTCTATGACTGGTCTGGTACGAGTCCCAAGAGCTAGAGGTGCTTTGGTACCTCCAATGGATGTCATCAACAAAGTTTCACTGCTTTCAGCTGCCCATTCCATTTCCTGTATCTTCATGGCTTCGTTGGACCTTCTAACCCTAACAACCAACAGACACAATACTATCAACAAGAGACACCCACCAACCAAAGATCCAACAATTATCCATGCAGTGTAGGACTCCTTCTTCTTCTTTTTCCTCCCATGACCTTCATCTTCATCACTTGGACCTCCACCAGAAGCAGATGGTGATGGTGATGGTGGTGGTGGTGGTGATGGTGGTGATGCTGATGGAGATGGAGATTCAGACTCTTCCACAACTATGGAGAAGTGACCTTGTTGAACTGTTGAACACACATTTCCAGGTAACAGAATGTCGAATTGAACTGAACCCTGTAAATCAAAGTATACACATTTGGGTGATGATACTGATGACCCAGATGGTGCTGCTGAGAGTGGCTTCTTCACATCTGGGAACTTAATCAAAATTGGCAGATCAGATGCTCTTATGTCCAGTTCAGGCAACTCTGTAGCAGACAAATTTGCAGCAGAATAGGCTAACAGGCCAAGAACAGGAGCTAAATAAGTGTAACCAGGTAAAGGGTAAAAATGATCGGACCAATTGCCTAAGTTGTGATACACCAACACAAGCCTTTCCACATAAGGCTGTTCTACAACCCCAGTTGGGATCTGAAACTCCTTATAGCTATCAACTCCTCTGGTTCTCAAACTACCACTCCTAAGCCTTAATGCTGAAATTCTAATTCCCGTTAGGTTAGAGGGCACTTTCCCATCGTAGGGTATCCCAGTTCTTGGCCTAATGAAGGCCCTAAAGGCATAGTCCTGAAGAAGGGCATCCAATGAGCGAGCTGATAAGCCAGAAGAAGGTGATGACGACAGAGCATTTAGAAATGGAATAGAAAGAAGACAATGCAATGCGAGCAGTACAAAGAAACTTGTTCCGACCCTCATCAAGATCTCATTCGCACGTTCAAATTCAACGAAACCCACTAAGAGTGAGAGGCTAAACTTCGACATTTCCAATTTCCATAGTATTTTTCACCTAAATTCTTCACACCCATATCGAATTATAACAAACCCCACCTTCAAGCAACCAATTCCTGTAATGGGTTAACGAGAAATCTTGAAATTCAAATAAGCAAGGAGTGGGCAAATCTTGATTCGTAAAGAAGAAGAAAAACAAAAAATTAAAATGGCTATCGAAAAGGAAGACAAACAGAAGAACTAGAAAAAGAAGACAAATAGATTCAGAAAGACCCAAATTTCATCCACAAATCAAGGGGAGATTTAGATGGAAAGAGATTGGCAGGTGAAGACTCACCGTAATGCACCCACATTGATGCTTCATTTCACTGTGTCATGTTTATGGAGTTTGGAGCAGCAGACTCAAGCTGTATTTTCTGTGCGTGGCTATTGCTTCCCGCACCCACCCAGACTCTCTCGTTAGGCCAAAATCAGGTAATTTTTTTCACGAGCTTCGATTCTTGAACATTTCTTACCGATGATTTGTACATTTTTAATCCAAGAAGAAATGATAAACAAAAAAAATTTAACCAGGGAAATCGATGAACAAAACGAGTAGGGAAAAGAAGGAAACAAAGTAAACTCCACATTGAGGGCACGTTTGTAATATGGAATAAAATAATTTGAGTACATTTGTTTTAACACAGAAATAAACAAAAATGATCGAATAATAATTAAAAGTAATAAAAAATAAAATTACATGAACTTTCTCAAAGTTTTTTAAAATTATATTTATTTACAAAAATGCAAAATTTTATTCAAAAATGGAGAGAAAATTACAGAGACATATTTTAAATTTTGTTAAAATTAAATAAACCACTATTTATTTTTAATAAAATTTAATATATATTGTGATAATAAAAAAGCAAAATCCATATATTTAATAGTCCGTTAAGAAGCCACAACTTATAAATAATATTTTTGATTTGATATGTTTAGTTTAGGTTATGTCTTTGTCTTTTTTTTTCCTATTATTTTTTTGTCCTTTCATTTTTTATTGAAATAGATTTCTTTCTCCTGCTTGGGCGGGGATGTAGATGTGCTGAAGAATAAGAAGAATGTTTTATTTAGTTTTAAAATATATTAAATTAAAAAAGAATCTCATTACTAAATCTTCATATCTCAAAAAAATTATATCAAATAATATTAATATAGATTTTAGAATTAAAAGAGATTGAAATTAGCCAAAAAAAAAAAGAATATGGATCCACCTAAAAAATGGAAAAAAAATGGATCCTACCTGAAAAAAAATAAATAAGGAAAGATGAAATCTACTTAAATAAAAAATAAAAAAAAGACATGGAGTTCAAAGATATAACCACATTGTTTAACTAATGTATAGTGTGGTTTTATTTTTTTTAATTATTTGTATATTAATATTGATTTAATAATGTGGAACTCATAATTTTTCAAATCTTACGCAAATTATGCGGGCCCACATTTAGTCTGTATATCTAAATAATTAATCCTGTAAGAAATGCACAATTTACTTTTTTTTTTTTAATGAAGGAGAGAAAATGTCAATATCTAGGATTTGATTAGGGGGCAGAGACAGAGGAGAGTAAAGGCAGTTACAGGTACAGGTAAGGAGCTGGAAATAGCTGTTTTTTTACACAACGCAACGCAGATGCACTCAATGCCTCGACCAACCACCTGCCTCCCTATGCCTTCCTCTCTTTCTTACTTCTTTCATCTCCTTACTTTCTTTTTTCTTTTTAACAAAAATCTTTCCCTTCCAATATTTTCTGCTTTGTAATTGTAATATCAGTTATTTATATTATAGTGTACAGTTTCTACGTTTATAAGGATTTTTTTACATTAAAAATTAAGTGTGTTGAGTCCAAGAGATTTACCATGATTATGACAAATTTCACGATCCAAAAAATATTTATAAACATATTTATAAATTATTCATTAATAAAATTTTTATATTTATAGTAAAATTTGAATTCACATTTTTTATAAAAAATGAATCAACACCTTATTTGTTGGACTAACATTTGTTTGGTTTTATAAATTGATTCTAGTGTAACAGTAAAAATTTTGCTGGAAGATCAATAATTGGAACAAGCCGCCACTTTGCTTTCAATGGCAAAAAAAAAATTAAAATAAAATAAAATCACTCGTTTGAATTCAGATCAATAATTGAAATGTTTCATCTTTTGAAACATATATTTGTTTTCATCTTTTGAAAAGAAAACAAAATCCATATGAATTTAGAATTGAATATCATTATAAAATGTCTAGATGAGTAAGTACTTTAGGGCTTATTTGCTAAGTCCTTCTAATAAAATTTTAAATTTGTAATATTATGATATAATATTACTACCTCCAATTCTAAATATAAAAGACATTGGAAAGACCTCCCTCGATCTAAAATATAAAGGATAAATAAAGATTATTTAGTGTATTTAATATTCTTTTCCAATAATATCCTTTATTAAGAATTACTTTAATTAATTGCATCTACATGATAAAAGTTTTAAATATTAAATGGGGATTTTTTTTAAAATTATTTTGAATTTCTGATAAATTTAATTATTCTAATTGCTTTTAAGTGAATTCTTTGATCTTTCTGAATTAGTTTTTTGGTTCTTATATCTAAGACTAAAGGGAGTCTGTAAAAACATTTATGCCATCCGTTTCAAAATATATGAAACATTTTTTAATATGTTTTATTTCAAAATGTAAGAGATAAATGACTTTTATATGATAAATTAATGCATTTTTAACTTTTTTTCTTAATTAAAGTGGACTTTTTATTATAAGGTATGAATTAAAGGAGAGTTAAGTGGAACTAGTAAATAAGTACCTTTGTGAAAAAAAATTGTGATATATTTCAAATGTTTAAATATTTTCTTGATTATGATAATTTAGTTATTTGTTTCTTATATTTTGAAATAGGTGAGTAAATATGTTTTTTGGTATATAGGTTTTTTTATAATAGATAAAGACTTTTTCATGCATAGTTGATGTTTAAAGAATGAATTATTCTTATAAATAGTACTACCTCCGGTCCTATATATAAGATCTTTTACCTTGACCTTAAATATAAGACCCTTTACAATATACGAGGTAATATTTATTATACATTTCTAGAAAAATACCCCTATTTAATATATTCAAAAAGAAAGAAAGAGAAATTAAATAAGGGTAGTTTTGGAAAAATATTGGGATTTTCAGAGAAATCAATATAGTTAATTAGTTTTAATTCCAATTCTTAATCTGCGTAATTCAGTTAAAAGAGTCATATATTAAGAATAAGAGAGAGTACCACTTATTAATTAATAAGCATCAACATATTAATTAATTATTAGTTGTTGTAAGTGAGGAAAACAAGAAAATGACGCCCAACCACAAATTTGGGCCCGCAACACTAAACCCTAATTAATTAGAGACCTCAATCACTTTGGAATTCTGTTAATTACTGTGTTTTCTTAAGTTGGTAGGTGCATATTCTTTGAACCCCGATGAGATTTAAAACCTGAAAGCATCGTAATCATTTCAGAAAGTGATCAAAAAATCCATCACGTGGAGAAGAGTGATAAAACAAAAAAAAGTAAGTATGAATGCTCCATCTTAAATTGACCTTTTCATTATTAGATACATCTTCATATTCTGAATTTAATCTTTTAATTTACAATTTTTTAATTACGTTTTAATTTACAATTTAACAACATAGAAATATGAGGCCAGAAAAAAAAACAATATAGAAATAATTCAGCTACAAAAGATCTTACAAAAATAAATATTAATCGCACCAGAGGAAACAAACTTTCCTTACAACTTCACGTACCAGATATTAATACATGATGCACAGACACGAGTTGCATTGAACCTTCAAAACAAGGACCCCAATTTGCTATACAGAAACTTCCCCCTCGAGGATTAATGCTGCTATACAGAAACCTCCTAATTTAGGTTTTACGCTGGGAGTCTGGGACACAGTAAGAAACCAAAAAGGCTTAAGTTAAAATTATACAATAAAAGTAATATTACATCCCAGGTGATGGCGCCCATGAAACGTACAAGACCAACATATAAATAATAACAAAAGAAAGGAAACAACATGATGTTGTTACCATTCCAAACATTTCCCATCAAATCTATAGAAGCAGTGCATGGCCATTCAAGCAGAAGCATTTCATGTCATTCAGGGTCCATTCCTGGAGAAGATGATATGCTTATTGTCAGTTCAGAACTCTTCACATCCTTCCCCGGGATTGGAGACGAGATGCTTCTTGTCAGTTCTGAGCTCTTTGCATCCACGCCAAGGGCAGTGGCCGAAGACAGTGATAGTGGGGTTGCAGATGAAGCTATGGGGTCAGGCTGCAGATTAGGCCGCGGGGGCAAATTGAGAGGATTAACTTCAGTCACTTCCTCGTTGCTCTCATCAAAGTAGACAACATCCTGCATGGTAAGCTGGTGATATTCCACAACTTCCCTTAGAAAGCGATTCTCCCGGGCATACACTGAGTTCTCGTGTGCCAGGCGAGCTTTTTCGGCCAACAGTGTTTCAAGTTGAAGTCGTATCTGGATTGGAAATGTTGTCATAAAAAATAAATTACTTGGTCTCACACAAACACTTAACACACACTACACGCACATATTCAGCACATTCCTTAAGGGTGAAACATGAGAGTTCAAATCTGAATAATCAAATCCTGAATCAAACTAAATATTTAAATATAAAACAGCAGGAGAAAAGAAACATTTAAGTATATGATTAAAAATTTGTGCGTGCAACTGTTATAGGTCATCCATTTTGGAAGCACCAGTGGTGAAAGATCAAACAATTCAAACCAGGTAAGTGATTAGAAAAGTACAACCATGTCCCTACATGATTGCAAGAATGAAAAATGTAAGGCTTCTGGTAAAAAATTCTTTCCAACAAAACCTTTTCCAGATGATCAGTTCCAGTCTTGTATATTACCCTCATTCATTATCTCAACAAACCCGCAGCAATGCTTCTGCAGAAGCATCACACTGAGATTTTCCAATAAAATATTTGTTAACTATATCACCCGAAGACAATCTGACAGCAGCTATTGGTGTATGATGTTGCATATTACCCAGAAGATAATAAATAAAATGCTGCCAAGGTACTATGCATATGTTTGCTCGCCTAAAATGACATATAAAATGTTTACATCCGGGCCACGTGGGTGATGGAAAGAGATACATGCCCAACCCTAGATCACAATCAAGATGGTCAGATTTTAATTAGGAACCATCATCCCTATTTTCCCTTACCTCATATATACCATATTCGTATAGGTAGATAGTTAAGAAAGTTTGAAGCAAAGTTCAATTAAATTAATCATACAGTGAAAACTAAAATTTGAGTTTCATTGAGGGGAGAAAAGCAAGAGTTACATTAGTGTAGAGCTAAAAGCTTCTAAACATACACAAATATAAGCTGTGAATGAAAAGATAACATTTTAAGATGAAAGCAGCAGGATGAGATGCTTGTGGAAATTCCTGGAAGACCTACATTAGGTGTAGGAAACAAAAATCTAGGAATCACTTCCATTTTTTTTTAATTGCTTTTACATTATTTTAGGCTTCAATTATCCTTTTCCTAATTATTCTTTTATTTTACTCTATTCTATTTTATTAGGAATTGATTCAGGGGATCTACATAAATTCCCTTGTTAAGGTTCTTAATAAGGTTATTGTTCCAACCACTCCTTCTGCCTCATAATCACTGAGTTCACAAGAACTTTGCCAAAAACTTAGAGATCATCATTGTCTGCACCAGAACACACGCATCCAAGCTCTAAATAGGGTGAATGATCCCATCATCTGAAGCACATCACCAGATCAGCCCCATTCCTGAAGACACGTCACCAAATTCCACCACTCATGTTAGATCCAATTTACAATGTTGAGGACTTTTATCCTTACCAAGTCACCTTCAAGTTTCCCAATAGCTTTCTGATGATTTTTCAAGTAGCCAGCCACCTCATACCTTTTTGTCCCTGCTTCAGATTGTTGCACCACTTGCTGAGGTGATTGATGCAGTTTGGATGACCAAATTCTTCACCTTAGAGCCCTTCTCCATTGCTACCTTGCTCTTTGGAAAGGTTGCTCAAACTCATATGCTACTTGGATAGCTGAAGACGAGTTTTTTTTTTTATCAACCTCACCCTGCCACAATCTCATTAGCAGTCTTCCTCTTCAGAGGATTCTCCCCAGCTGAGGGAAAAAGTGGGGAATTTTTGGAAGACCTACTAGGCGCAGGAAAAAAAAAAAAGTCTAGGAAATTGCCTCTATCTTATTTTAACTACTAGGTTATTCAAAAACAAACTCAAGTTTCAAAGTATGTGATTGGGTTTGTTTCTATTACAGCCCTACCCCACTTTTTCTACACAGTTTCTTCAGAAGCTTTTTACTTCCTTACCATTATATTTACATATTCTAGTGTCTCAGTTCAAAAGCTTATGTTAGAATGCCATTATACTCAGGTTAATTATTGATAGAGATCAAAAAGACACATCAAAGATTCTCAAACGCTACTCTCATGATACCTTTCAAGGAATTTCTAGATCTTTTTTTTTGTCAGATAATTTTTTTTTAATTATTTATTTATTTATATTATTGGCTTCTAATTTGTATTTCTTTGGGGTCAAAGTTGTTGGTTAAATTTAAATTATAATAAATAAAATCTATTAGATTTTAGGTTTAGGGGATTTTTTAGATTTAAGGAGATTATCTATCAGTATTAGGATTAGAATATTAATTTTATTATTTCCTTGAATTTTCGTTTTTATTATTAAGTTTTTTCATAATTAGTTATATTTTTTAGATTTCCTAGATCTAATAGGATTATTTGAAATCCAAATATTTCTAGTTGCTTTGGGATTAAGTTTTTCTTGTTTTGCCTATATAAAAATCTCCATGTAATGCATTTTCTTTAAAGAAAAATGGAATAATATTATTGTGTGCTTTCAGTAAGGATTTACTGAGTTATTTCTTTTCTCCCTCTTATTTTCTATCTTTCTCTTTCTTTTCTTCTTATCTTTATGTTCTCTTGAGAATACATCCGACCTACCTTGATAAGTGATCAACCTTGTAGGCATCGTTATAGTAAGCGATCTAAGCGATCTAGAGACAAGTTCTTCTAGGGTTCTAACTGATCATCTTTTGAATATTGAGTCAAGTTCTTCCATTACTTTGTATTTTCTGGGTTACTTAGAGCAAGTCTCCAAGGAATCCATATCAGTTATCCAGCAAAGAAAAGCATAGGTGCGGCAAGAAATCCACCCAAATAAAATAGATTCCCCAAATTTTTGCATAACTTGGACAGCAAGCTGGAATATTTGGGAAAGAAGTCATCCAATAATAATACTACAACTGAGACAGCTAATGGCAGCTGGAAATAAGCTGGCGCCTTTTTGACATGGCATTTTTCAGAGAGAGTCAAATGTTCTGAATGCATTGCATCACAGATAATATATAATTAGTGTCTTCAAGACGAAACAACACTATACTCACAAAAACCTACTCTAATTTGTAACCAAAGCAAGCATTAATGCTTCATCGACTATGAAGGGAGGATGTATCATAGGGAGTGATAAAATATTTCAAATCAGAGGTCATCGTCCACGTCATTAAAAGTTTTAAACAAGTTAAAATGAAATGATGGAATTCAAGAAAGAACAACACACCATATCATCATCTTCTGGGTTGTCTCCTCTTTCACGACTCTCACGGAGCATTTTATTTTCTTCCTCCAGCTGTGCACATCGTTCCTTTGCAAAAGCCAAATCAGCTTTAAAAGTCTTCAACTCCCGAAGAAGCAGCTTTGCTTTGGCAGCCATTGCCATTGCAACCTGTTATAATACACAAGGTGAAACAAAGTATCCCATTTCCAAATATTTCTTTTACATAGAAGCAAGGAAAATATGATACTATCAATCTGATATCATACCATGGTGCGAATGAATGATAATGGTAAATATTATTAAATTTATAAAAAAACATACTTGCTGGAAAGCAACTAAGAGGATTCTCTCTCTCAGTGAGAATACAAAATCAAGATGCATTACCTATAAACAAGAATAAAAAGAACATGCATGGAATGATCAAGAACAAGAGAAAGCACCATGAAACTTTTGGTTTATGGAATCAGTCATTGCAAATACTGAAATGAGAATAAAATGCTTCAAAAATGGAATGACCATTCTAGTGTTGGAGTTCAAAGAAGATATAAAGAAATAAAAAAAATAAGATTTGGCTTGCAGGTCTTCAAACAATAAGCCTATACTTGGAGTGAAAATGAGCGAGTGTTAATGAGGTGACAAAGGTTTTAGACTTTATTGTGCAAATACACATTAGGTTTTAGACTTTAATGTGCAAATACACATTCCTTTGCCAATTTCCCTTTTCATCCCAACTAAGCACGACTCTTAGAAATAACCATAAGACCCCCGAAAAAACAAATAACTATATAATATTTTTTTTTATAATAATGAACTTTTATCCTTTAGGAATTCCACTTAGACAGAGGTTTCCGAGCAGTAGTATTTGTCAGTAAAGAAACATAAACCACATTGGTTGGTTCAATAGAAATTTTTGGTTTTGTCACTAACCATATCATCCTAAAAGCTATTGTTGTTAGGAGAAGGCCCATGAACAATTTTATCAATATCTTCCTCAAGCAATAGCCCTTAGGGCTAGAAGAAGTTATCATGAACGACAAACCTACCATATATAGTGCTGAAATTTATTTAAGAAAATGAAGCAGGCAAAGACCAAATTCCTCATCACTAGATCTTGGAAGATGTAATACCACAGCCCAACCATTAAGCATATTGAATAGGTACTGAAATTCAGTGCTAAACTCACTGTTTACAACAAGAAACCACCCTCATGTTTCACTATGTGCATTAAATATACCAGACCATGGACATAAAATTAAGAGGAACAAAGTGGCCACATCTAATGCAAAAAATTTATTTCTATAAGAACAACTAGGTTATCATCCATTTGTCTTCAACTGCTGATCTAAGTTCCATACCATTCTCAGCAGACATACCAAGAATCTAACACTGTAGAGTGAATTTTCTTTTCACAGTCTAGTAAACACTATCCTCATGCACAAAATCCCATTTTAGAAGCTGCTTTTCTACAAAAGCAATAAAGATAGAGAGAACAATGATTAATCACACAATTACATTTACCACATGAAAAAGTGATACACAGTTGCCACCTTACGTCGCGAGAAGCCTTCAGTTGAAGTTCTTGGTCTGTTTGCATCTGGGTCCGTGATTGGGAGTTTTGGTGCATAGCAGAACGGTTTGTCTGCTGACTCTGTACCTCAGAGCTGCCAGGCTTTTTCTTAATTTGGTTACGAGTTTCTTGGATGATGCCTGAAGTTCGATTCTCCATGATTGTTAAACCCTCCTATAAATGTGAAGTAATATTAATGTTAATATGATCTTGAACTCCATGAGGAGGGAGGGATTTAGTACCTATAGCTTAAAAAAGTATAGAATCTACATATTACTATAATAACATCCGATTCCCTTCTACACAAGCCAAAGCCCAAAAAGCACATGAATAGGTGAAAATGATCAAATTCCACAGTTTTCCACTCTAACAACTAATCTCATAAAAGAGAATAAAATATAAAAATTCCATATATTTTAAAAATTGGAACACACTCACATGTCAGATAATATGGTGAGGTATTATCACAGCACACAGAAAGATGAACTACCAGAGAAAGATATCATAAGATTACCTCCAAGGCATTACCAATGGTGCTACCAATATTGCTAAGAGAAGATGTGATAGCATCTAATCCCTTAAGTAATTTCGGGTTGTCCCTTTTGAGATCGTTCTCCTCTAAGTGATTTGAATTTTGAAACTATAGAGAGAAAGAAATTGTAATCAAATTTTATGGTTCAAAAGATAATGAACAAGCAACCATTAACAAGTCAAATGCACAAATTATGACAATGAAAAATCTCAATTTCCATAATAAGCAGTGAAGAAAATTTTCAATCTCCCTACCTATTGAGCCAGCCATGGTGAATTAATGCAAAAACATCCTCATCTCACTAATCAACTTTTTGGTGCTACAAGTTGTCCTTCCCAACATGAGATGCAACTTTCTTTTCTTTTTCCTTCTGTTTTTATTGGATGGAAAGCTAAAACATCTATGTTTACTATAATAAGAGGATTCACAATACTTAACCTTTACTCAGCACCCTAATCAAACCTTGAGCATGTTGAAAATTCCGTAGTATAAATCATAAAGTTTTTTGATAATTTTTGGGCAAAATATAAAAAAATATACAAAATCAGTTTACAATGTTCTGGTGGCAGTCATCTACTTATCTCACCTTGCGCCTAGGAGCTACCCCAGGCATTTGTGGTTCCATGCTCCCAGGTTCTTTGGAATGCTGGGTTGCCTGTTCATCCTCAATAATAGATTTGGCTTTTCTGGCCAGGGCACCCCAAAATCCATGCTTGGGCTCATTCAAGGCTTTCATTGATGTATATTCATAGACTCTTGAATCCTATAATTACAAACAACATACCAAGTTTAGCAGAAAGAAACAAAGACTTCAGATCATGGGAATGGCGTGTTCATTCCAAAGAACATAAGTTTAAGAGTTAAAGAGAGAAGCAAGCATGTAATTTTAGCATCCATTTTCCCAACAAGAGCTATAAAAGCAGTTTGATAAATCAAGACCACCATAATTAAGAATTACAAATCTTTAGACGACATAAGTTTGTTGATTATGACAATTTGTGTTTCAAAGAAAATATGGACAAAACTCCCAAAAAAAACAATGTAAATCCAGAGGAAAAGCGTATATATGTACAGATAGTTCACAGAATCATGATATGATTTGACAAAGAGCAAAAATCCTGAAAATGATACATAACACAAAAATGAATAGAGCTGAGGAATGAGTCACACATTTCATAGCTTTCTATAAATTTTATTATATTGATTTTATGGTGTATATTAATATATTGATTCTAAAAGTTCCTTTTTTTTTCCATCTGATAAGTAACTACCTCTAATGGAGCATGGAAAATTGGAAATGGCTTTCCATCCGCCATAACTCCAAAAAGTTTTCATTCAACTGAGCAGGAACTTCAGAAAGTATGTCAACTGTCAAACTTTAAATTTTGGTGCCAACAAAATCGGATGGAGTGAGCTCCCAAACTTCATGAACGTGGAACTTGTCATATCATATTTAATCATTGCCCTAATTGAAATTTCAGTCCAAATGAAGGAACCAAAAACTTATTCGAGAAGTCATTATAGTCATACCAATCTGATTTATTGCCTACATTGAGAAACAAGAAGAGAAGTATGGCATGCAGATTGAAAATGAGCAGCAGCACTAACACAGCCAAGGTCTACGAGGATATAGGAATGCTCAAAAACCAAATGTAATGACTAAGAAGTAGATACTAAGTCAACGGCAGGAATGAAACCTGCTAGTTTACATAACAATAACACATAATAACCAGAATACACCATCATTAATGTACTCAATATTGTAGATCTTAGTTTTTAAAAGCTTAAGAGGGTTAAAAGATATATCATATATGAGATTAGTATTTTATCCTCTAGTATCATGCCTAACAGAGGAAACACATGTAAGCATCACATAGAAGACGGTAAAGAAGCAAGCAAGAACCTTAGAAGATACAGGTGAAGTAGTAGTGGGTTGGGCAATCGGAGAAGCATTGGAGAGGTTGGAATGACGGTAAGCAGAGGAAAGGGAAGAGTCCCGACGAGCCGAAGATGCTCTAATGGCTTTGGCAGCTAGTGAAGACGGAGAAGACGTAAATGAGCTGTCAATATCAGGGGGGAAAGCATCAAAAGAAGAGGGTGGAGGAGGGTTTCGAATTCCTTCGTCTGAGAATCCTTCAAAGGTTGCCGAAGGCCTTGAAGTTCCCTGCTGTCTCCTTCTATACGCCATCTTCGAAGTTAACAAAACCAAACAGTACCAATCCCCAGAGTTTCAAAATCAACGAGGCTTTTCCCCTTCCACACCGTCGCCACGAGTCCGTTGTTGCAGATTAGCAAATTAAATTTGGTGAGGAACCCCAGAATCCCAGAAAGCGATAGCTATGAAAGGAAACTGGAATTTGGGGAAACCTAGAGGGGCAAAAGTTGTAAGCAGGACCACCCTAATCTTCTATCTCCTCCCTCACCATTTGCTTCCTTCGCTCGCTCTCACAGCGCTTTGTCAACGCACTGCGCCCCTGCTTCCTCAGATCCGGATCCCATTATTCACGTGGAACTGCACTACGTCGTAGAGTTCCCATCGGAACAAACCGGGTTCGGGGTCTTCTTACGAACCCGCATACGTCCCAAATTTTTTACAACCTTTTTGGGTCAATAAGCCCAATTATGACCTCAAAAGCAGTGGAAATGCAGGCCCATCAGCCGCAAAATTCAGCAATGGATTGAAATAAAAAATCATCTGTGGCCCAATCAGTGAATGTAGGCCCATCAATTATAGGGCATCTTGATGGTCCAAACTTATCTTTTTCTTATTTATAGATCATGAGTATCCACTAGAATGAACTTTTCTTAGGATATTAAGAGTAAGATAGATTTCTCCTAACTATGTCGACTTCATACACAAATCCTTAACCACTTGTCATAAAAATATAACAGCATTTTTCAAACATTTGTTATCATAATGAGGATCATTTTCTAAGAATTTTATAATCATAAGGACTAGTATATTTAAGCAGTTCAAAGTACATGGAGCCGTTCAATAAAAAAAACATTTATTGGATCAAATTAAAAATAGGAGTAAATTATAAGGACTTAAAAAATCGTGTTTTCAAATGATTATTGTGCTTTGAATAAGACTAAATATATAAATATATATATATATATATTCAACAAAATAAATATAATAATATAACTTATCCGATTTACTCCCTTTGGTTTGTATTATAAGATATTTTGTATAATAAGTTTTTTATCCAAAATATAGGGTATTGGATATTTTTCTTCTCATTTTACCCATATCTTTAATAATTTCATATTCCTTATTTACAATCCTATAATGATAATAGAATTAAATATTTAATAAGGGTAAAATAAAAAATGTGAGTAGTTTTTGTATTGATTTCAGATAAAAAATAATTTTCTTAAGATACGTGTAATTAATTAACTTTATTTATATTTTTTCTAAGAAATTAATTTCTCAATAAATACCTTTCCTTCTAGAGAGTTACTTTGTAAGAATTACACTAAATTACTCTTTAACAGGTTTTTTCAATATGTATACATAACCTTAAATGTTTTTTTTCCCATAAATGCAAAAGTACGGAGAACACCATTTTCATTAATGACATCTGTTGTAATTTTGAACCATGTTAAAGAGTTTGAATCCCATCATCCCCTTGAATCCTTTTTTTAGCTTTGGTTCCTCTTTTATCTCTAAGTTTCAGGCTTGATCTACTGTACTCCTTTCAAAAAGCTTCGAACACCGCTTCAATTCAACTTCAATCCCATTTTTCAGCTTCAAGTTCAGCTTTGATCACTCTTTTAGCTTCACATTTCAAGCTCCATCTGTTAGTCACTCCGCATGTGAGGCAATTTTTATATATTTGCTGCAATTAATCATAGAGCTTGTTTGACGTAAAGATGATGAGTAGTTTCTTCGTGCCTCCTCTGGTCTAGAATAGTATTTTCAGCATTCTCCCTCTGTTCTTTTTTTAGTGGCTTTGCGAAGGCGTTGCAGTGCCATTTTTTGGGCATCGCAGCGCTCTATATTTTGTGCCTTGAGTTTTTGTGAGACAAGGGTGTCACAGAGCTCCAATATAGCATCGTAGCACTCCATTTTTTTTTTTTTTTACTTTTAATGCCCTGCTTTGTTTTCTGCTTTTCAACTTGGGTTTTAGCTTGTTTCACCTCCATAAAAATCCTACAACATATGATATCATCATTAAGCTTCAAAAATTGTCAAGAGTTAAGCTAAAAATATGTAACTTCAAGCTTAAACACAATTATCCAAGCAAAACACATTTTTTTTAATTACTCAACACATCAAGCAAGAATGCCTCAATAATCTCCTAATATACTATGAAAAACATGGCTAATAACATGAATTTTTGAATGTCAACAAAGCTTAAACTTTGTTTTGCTCAACTATGGTAGTCATTTTTGCTGTCAAATATGTTATTTATTGTTAATTTTGTTAAAATTTTATTATTAAATTAGTCTAATAATGCCATATGGATATTAAATTGTAGTAAAAAATGTCAATTATTGTAAATAATGTTTCATAAAACAAAAGAATCGAACAAATTTTTTTATTTTTTTATTCTCAAAATATGTTATTAAAATAATTGCTTTATATGATTCTTTTATTGTAAGAAACAGTTTTCAGAACAATAAATTAAACAGATTTTTTTTATTTTCTTGTATTCAAAACTTGTTCCAAAAAACACCATACAAACCTATTTTTATAGCATTAAAATTGATAACACAATCAAACAAGTCTTTAACGTCTTTTTAATAATGTTTGGAATCTGAACTCTGTAAATGAAAAAAAAAAATATCATGTTACTAGCTTTCACCCAAATAGGACCCATTCTGGTTCAAATTTGGATTAGACTATAATTCGAATACTGGATGATTTGTTAATAAGAAAAAAAAGGATAAAAACAGAAGTACATACAAGGGGAAAAGCATGATGATTAAGGTAGATAATGTTAGTGGTGTTGGTATGTGGAGGCGCAAAGAGACAATGAAACACATGGTGTGTTTGCTTTTGGGATGAGATGTTAAGGAAGGGACATGAATCACATGCCTGCATATCTTATTCTTAAGGAATCCGGGAAGGGGGTCTCCTATCTTCCACACACACTCAACCAAACTTTGATTCTGCAAAAAACATGTACACATTATTATTTAAATTTTATTTTATTTAATAATAATAATAATAGTCTCCATCACATAAATTGAGTGGCTCCCCTACATTATAATAAGTATAAGAAATAAGTCACACTCCACATAATGTAAAAGCCAAATATCTATAATTGTATAAATTTCATATCTTACAATGGTTCTTCATGTTAAAAAAGAAATAGGTTAATTTGATCCAAATTTAAAAACAATTCAAAAATCCCTATTATCAATGGGAATACTTCTGGTCACTAAAAAAATTGCATAATTGCATATTTGTAATTTTCACATGAGTGGGTCGAGGTATTGGTCCACTTCTACCTATAAATTGCACTCACATCATTTTATAGGTATAGGTATTGCAAGAAATTCAAAATCCCCTTACCCCATTGAGAGGCTCCACCACTACAAATAATGCATGGGATCCGATAGTTTGATTGATATGTAAAGCTTGATTGGTGCATTGCTCCATCTCCCACCTTCATGTTCATGTCTACCCAGCCTCCAGAGCTACCTCTGTTCACACGAATTTTTTTTTTTTGGTGAACAAAGGAGGTCTAACGACCTTAAACGAAGAAAAAATAAAGAACAAAGAACAAAACTAGGTAATGTCCAGACCCAGCAATATCCATAATCACGAGTTCCTGTAACTCAAACGATGGTGTAGCAATGAAATGAACATCAATGTTGCTCCTCAAGCTTGATCTAGAAATCCTGTGCGCACATTGATTTTCCTCTTTGTAAACATGCTGGAGAAGAATTTCCCATTCCCTATCAAGCCAATCTCTTGCTGATTGTATCAAACTGCCGTCAATGCCATTGATCTTCTTATGACCTCTAAGGACTTGTATGAGCTTCCAGGAATCTGTTTCAACAATTACCTTCTTTAGACATAGCTCCCAGCAAGTGTTCAGTCCAGTACTCAAGGAATCTATTCACATGAGATTTTATTGCATATGTACCTATCCAATGGAGTCATCTTGTGAGTGGTACATTTGATTTTGTGGTTTTTTAAAAAAAATTAGAAATAAATCTAAATATTCATGAAATCTAATAAATGTGTTATATTGTTCATAATTTATAAATGATATGGCCTATTATAGATTTTAGGCGATATTTCGTAGGCATGAAAGAAGCTTTGTGACGAGGGAAAATAAGAGAAATTTCTAATCTATCTTTATTATACATCACATCGCAAATTCCAATATACATCAAAACAACCTTTTATATGGAAACATCTTCTCTTTTTATTTTTTTTCATTTTTCTAAAAATTGACTCTATCTACTAAATGTGGTCTATTTTATACTGATTGTGACCATTAGTTTTACCTAAATGCATTTTATTCGCACATTTGGCTTTCTATGTTATTTGCAACTTGCAAGTTGATCCAATGGATTGCTTGCAGAGCCAGAGCATTCACGAGCTCCCTCTAGCTGATTTTAGGTTTAGGGAGATTATGAGCTTGGATGGTATGACATGAAAATTCCGTTTCCAACTACGCTGATTGATTAACTATAGACGGTATTTCAACGAGAATATTTAAATTGTTTTAATAAGAATCATATAACTCAAAAAATATATAATATTCATGCATATTAAAAATGCTATTTTAATAAATTGTGAATAAATAATATTTAATGATTTTTTATAATATATTTACATCAATAAATAATAAATAAATAGTGATAAATAATTTTAATTTAGGAGAATTATTTATAAGGACTTCCCAAAAGACTTCTTTGTGGAGAGGGATCATTTCCTATCCATTTTATGTTCTTCTTACCGACCCAATATCATTTCCTGCCACTTGTCCTTTACCCTAAATAATTTTCTTAGGAGTCCTTTATCATAAATAATTCTTTTTGGGAGATCCTTGTAAATAATTCTCTATTTTAATTTCATGTAATATATTAATTAATCTCTTGATTTCGGAGGCCGATATATACATGAGAAACAAATTTTACTATGTAAAAATCATATATATATATATATATAACATTTTTAGTAACTAAGTAATATTTTTAATTATTTTCACTGAAAGATATGGGGAATATTTTTCAACAAAAGAATTATGTTACTATGTGTCATTGTCATAGTGTCCTATTAGTTATATTCCCTCTAATTAAAATAGTCCAAATTCATTCAACTATGTTTTTTATTTTTTAAGTATTTATATTCCTTTCTCTTAATTATAATATTTTTCATTTTATCTTTTCTATTCAGTATTTTATTGAATTTAATTAGATAATTTTTACACAAAATTTAACAAATGAATTGTTTTTAATTATAAATAGTAAATTTAAAATATATATTAGACATTTTATTTATTATATTATTTTTTATTAAAATGAAATAAATAAATAAATGCTATGATTTTGTCACAACCCTAACCCTAAACCAATGACCTGCCACCAGCAGACAACTTTAGTCATCTCCAACATGCAGCTAAAATTCATTTAAAAACATCATAATTATCTATGGGAAAAAAAAATATTGGACACCATAATGCCATATGAACTGCATAAAATAATGAAGCTATAAATAGGCGCACAATGAAACAATAGCCTTATCGTATAAACATAGTGTTAAATAATTTTGCATGCATATCTATTTATTTTTATATTCCAACACATGCATATGAATTAAATAAACAACAGCTTGTATGATGGCCGGAAAAAAAAGTACAGCGCGTATCAAGGAAGCTATTATCAGCCTATAAGTCTAGGTTTTTTTTTTATTTTTAACTTTTAAAACTCTTGATAATATATTTTGTGAGAAAAAAAAATATCTATATATATATATATATGTATGTATGCTTTTATCTAAAGCAAAGATACTATTTATTATATTATTATAACAGTCTAATAAAATACTAGTATTAAAATGTGCTATTTCTATTTTAAAATTTTATTTTATTTTAGAATAACTTTCATTTCAAGATTTTAATAATATATTAATTGATTATTTTTCATAAGTTTATCCTTCATTAATTGTTGATTTTATGTAAAGAGATTGAATATATACTCCCTCACTTTCAAACTATCTATGTTTTAAAGTTCGGTTTTGTTTTAAAATATTTGTTATTTTAAAATGTTAATAAAATACTTATTATTTTTTAACCATTTTATCTTTTATTAATAGAAAAATGGCATGAAACAAGTGTTTGTCTAGAAAATAAAATAAAATAAATTATTAAATTTTGCTACAATTTAAGTAATTTATAGTTGATTTGGTATGAAGGAAGTAGGAAAAAGAAGTTAAACTTTCTCAGAAATAAACTAATTAATATTACTTAGTTTAAAAAAATTTAGAAGTTTCTGATGATAAGTAGAGCTAAGTGCATGAAGTTTTACTTCCGAATAAAATTTAAGAAATTTGTACTTCTTGAGCATTTTATAATTTTTCCCAAAAGACTATTAACTCTTTAATCAGTTTTTTGAATAGAAATGACCTTTATGTCTTTAATCTTAAAATATCATATATTTATTTAAAAAAATCATTTACACTTTCTAATAAATAAAAAATAAAACAAATAAATTATATATATATTTTCTAGGAAATTAATTTCTCAGTAAATACCTTTCCTTCTGGAGAGTTACTTTGTTAGAATTACACTAAGTTGCTCTTTAATAGGTTTTTTCAATATGTATACATAATCTTAAATGCTGGATATTTTGAAATGGAGGGACTAATAAATACTAAATAGTGAGAGAATTAATGTAAAAATATTTTAATTAGTCAAATGTAATTAAATTAGGCTTCCCACTACTACAACAAAACTGCACAGAAAACAAAAAATGACAAACAAAAAAAAAAAAGAAATCCCATGAGCACAGGAAAATTACATTGTCCCCGGTTTACATCCCTCTCTAACCCCCACACACACATAAAATATTGAATTTTATAATTTATATGATTGAATAACTTCTTAAATTTTTTTATATATATATATATATTATACTTCATCCAGTCTTATTTATAAAATATTTTTAAAAAATTTTTCATGGTCTAGCACTAATTAAGAACTCTACAAAATGTTGGAAGCATATATTTATATTTTTTATTGGATAACCTCTTCATTTATTAAGGTGGCAGAAGAAATAAAAGTGAGATATAATTGAGATGGAGATAGAATTTAATAATTTTAATTAGGGGTGACTTTGGAATGTTATGATAGTTTTTGCAAATATTAAGATATTACTCCATCCGGTCCTATATATAAGATCTTTTACCTTGATCCTAAATATAAGACCCTTTATAATATACGAGGTAGTATTTATTATACATTTCCAAAAAAAAATCTCTATTTAATATATCTAAAGAGAAAGAGAGAGATATTAAATAAGGGTAGTTTTAAAAAAATGTTAAGATTTTTGGAAAAATTAAGGTAATAAATTAGTTTTAATTTTAATTCTTAATCCGCATGATTCGGTTAAAATGTTCTTATATTAATGAGTAAAGGGAGTAAATTGTTACTGCTCAATCAGATTTAAGTATTATCAGACCCAAATGAGTTAATTCTCCATTATATTTTGATTCACAGAGGTTCGAATCTCCACCTTCTTTCATTAATAAGAATTGAGTCCATTTTACTTGACCCAACTGCTATTTGTACGGGAGGAAGTATTGGGTATATTAAACAATAGTTATTTTAAAATAATAAAAATAATATTGTGGACGATACTGTAGTGGAATTCAATGTGTGATTCCGCACGATTAGGGACAAGAAAATTGTGTTGACATGATGCCAAAAGAAATTGGTAGACAGAGAGCATAATCGTAAACTTGCTCCATTGGAGGAATCATCAATCATAGGTTGTATGTATGTATATGCATTGCCAAACACAGAAGAAGCGTTTCATTTCTTTTCTTCCACAACAACCGACACACTTCACAACGAAACTGACGCCTCACGGATGATAGTCTGATGAGCTTGATGCTACCGTTTGGTTGTGAGAATTTTTTGCTCTAGACTTCCCAATGTAAATGGAATATTTCTACACTTGGTGTTTGGCAAATAATTTTTAAAAGAGGTGAATGAATACAAAAGTTAAAAATTAAGATCACAATACACCTGTTAAACATTCGTTGGCAATAGGAGTATCTTTTTAATTTAGGCCATGGAATTTTTTCAATTTCAGTGCTGGAAAATTGGAGTTGCCATTATCATATACATGTTATTTCCTCTTTTTCATAAACAAATTTATAGCTGCGTATATTTTTGTCCTAAAGTTAATTATCATATATAATGTATCCCGTGCTTTGTATGGGTCTGCATTCTAGTAGATATGCAAAAATAAATAAATAAATAAATTTCATTCAGTAAATAAATAAATAACAATCGCTCGCTCTTAGTCTAATTAGCCATTTCTTCTTTTTCTTTTTTCCTTCTACAACTAGTAGAAGAAGCTAAAATCATATGATCGTTACTCCATTCCTTCAATTTCGCAACCCATTATCCCTTATTTAAAATCATAAATACAACCCATCAACAAAAAGACCATGTACATATCCTACATTCAATAGTTGACTTACCAAAGAGCTTAACAGCTGCTCAGAGGATTTTTTTTTTAAATTAAAAGAAATAGTAGGAGGATTTGGAAGTTGTCATTTGTCCGATGCATAATGATTAATTAATAGATTGATTAGGGTATACATACTGAAGGGCAATTGGGTCAAGCAAATATTACTTCCCTGAAAAATGTCTCGTTTCCATGATATTTAGTTAATAAAGGTGATTCCCACCTGACATGGGAATTTGGCTGTCTAAGGATTTATATTTCTTGTGCACCAAACACCCTAATTCAGTGATTCTCTTTTCATTTATGGGTTCCAAATTCCATGTTACCAAATAGTGCATAAGATTATGTGATTATCGGAGTGATTAGAAATGTGAGAGGAGGGAGAGAGAGAGAGAGAGAGATAAGCATATATGGTAAAATGATCTTTGAATCTATGCATGGTTCTAATGGAAAAAGTTAGAGGCTAGGTAAGATTCTGTCACAAGATTGAGGGATGACATTACTCTATGGAATAGGAACAAAAATGTCAAACCCATCGAAAATAAGCAATTGGTTAAATCCAAAATATGTGTATTATTCAAAGTATTAAAAATTGGACTGACCATTGAATCAGTGGAGGCATAAGTTTAACATTCAAGATTGTAAATAAATTGATATATTTTAAATAATGTAGATAAAAAAATATAAAAAATATTTATCCATAATCATAAAATTAACATTCAATCTAAGATGAAAAATAAATTCAATAATTTTTAATTGTATATATTATATAAAAAATTAAAAATATTATGAATAAGTTTTACAACTTAATATTAAAATTTAAACAAGTTAATATTTATCTATAACTATATTTTGAATTCAAAATAGCCAATCGATATTCTATTTTCATATTATGTGTTAAGTAAATTCATCATTATTAATAATTATGTATCATAATAATACTTATACAATATTATAATATAGAAAGAAAAACATTTATACAAAAAATAATGTAACTTAATACTGAAAATAATGTTATTTTTATCTTTAAAATAAAAAATATTTAAAAATTAAAAAACAAGTCAAACCGGTTTTATACCGATTTCGACCGGTTCTAAAATTATCCGGTTTTTATCTATGATCAAACTGGATTAGACATTGGTTCCCGGTCAAACCCACTGGTCTGGTCTGATTTTTAATATATTGACATTATCAGTTTATTGCTCAATCTTCTCCAATCTCCTTCTGGACTAAACAATATTTCATTAAAATCTCTTCAATCTCCTCCTCTCAAATCCCACCTAACAAAGAAATTTTAAAATCCCTCAAATTACTTTTACTTCAATTCCCTTCATTAAAATTTCTTTAATCTCTTCTTCTCCAATCCCTTCAGTTGAATCAAACAGTGCCTAAAAGTTATACATTATTAAATCTCGGAAGGTTACAGGATATTAACCTAAAATAAATATTAAAAATCCATATATTTGGAAGTCATATGGTATAATATGCCATGAAACATGAGATCTTTTTCTTGGCCAAAATGAAACATGAGATGAAATCCTAAAAGATCATTAGAGGTTAAGAACATTCACATGTTATATTAAATTTTGATAACATTTATAGAAAAGATTTTAATTTTAGAGAATATTCTTGGAGAATCATGAATATTGACATCATTATAGTATTTATAACGAAAATTGTAATACTAAAAATAATTTTTAATTATAAAAAACATATTAAACAGGTTGAAAATATTTAAATATGCTAAGAAAATAGACAAATGAAAAGTCTTCTTCTACAATACCATTAAAACAGATTTGAAACAATTCGTTTGAAGAAAAAAAAAAATAAAAAGATAAGACTCTGGCTTGTACTATAGTAATAAACAAGTTGTTAATGATAAGGATGTAAATAGGTACTACTCCTTTTTAATCGAATTACGTGGATTAAAAATTAAAATTAAAATTAATTAAATATTTTAATTTTTTTGAAAATTTTAATATTTTTTCAAAACTACCCTTATTTAATCTCTCTTTCTTTCTTTGAATATATCAAATAGGGACATTTTTCTGAAAATGTATAAGAAATATTATCTTGTATATTGTAAAAGATCTTATGTTTAGAAGTAGGACAAAAGATCTTATACATAGGACCGGAGATAGTAGTATATTTTTATGTGTATAACATGTAGTCTAAAATATAAATTGTACTATTATTTATGACTCAAGAATACTATATTTTGCTATTAATTTTATTAGATTATTAATTAAAAAGTAATTTAGAAAAAAGCATACTCAAAATAAATAAAAGTGAGAATCCGTATAGATTAATATTTTTGATCAATAATTGAGAAATAAATTAAAATATATATTATTAATATTAATTTGAATTTAAGAGTAATAGTACTTTTAAACATAGTACAACGTAACTTTGGAATTCCACAAAATTTTTACTTTTCAAAGCGTTTTAATATTATTACTTAATTTTTACTTTTCAAAGCGTTTTAATATTATTACTATTTAGTTAGGTGTCATTTTCCCTTCATTTAATGTCAGATATATAGTAATTAGTAGTTGATAGTAGATTACCCCGGTTGGTGATTTTCTCCGCAAACGCATCAGTGCCCTCAAATCCTATATATACGCTCCAATCTTCGTCACTTTCAATGAACAAACACATGAGAGAGAAAGAGAAAGGGAAAAACTTCATAGACTGTCCTACAGAGAATAGTGCACTGCCACAAAAGGGAAGAAAGAGAGAGAGCTTAAAGGGCAGCGACAGCCCCACACCTCCCTTCAACCATCCTCTTTCTTTCTCTCTTTTCTTCACATTACAGTACTTGTACAGTATATCTAGGTTGGATTTTATTCATATGGGGTGTGATAAAGGTCTCTTTCACAGCCAGAAAGAGAGAGAGAAGGAGGAGAACGAGAAAAATGGAAAAACTAATAGACTGTTCTTTTTGTTTTTCTGATACAGATTGAGTGTGTTCTTAATTACTTCTTACTTATCTGTACCTTGTCTGTATATATTTTTGGTTCGTAAGTTGGTAAAAATTCTCTCGTTATATTTGATTTCTTTTGGAAACGTAATGCTTTGCCAGATTTGTGTGGATACTTATGAGCTCTTCTTCTATCGCTTTCCTTTCTTTCTCTGACTCTCATGAAGACAGTGACCCTTTCTCTCTCTTTTCTCCTCTCTGCTTCCGACCCTTCTTTTCCTTTCCTTTCCTTTCCTTTTCAACATTTATTACTTGGGTTTCCTCTGGTCTTCTAATTCATATCTTCATTTTACCCCAATTTCTATGGCGTATTGCTTTCTTTTCCTCTTCTTTCAGCACTACTTCTGATCTTCGTTTAATTGAAGCTTCGCGCCGTTACGAGGAAAAAGCAGTAAGAAGTCTAGTTCCTTTGATTTGTAGAGTATTTTTAGTTGAACAACTCCATATTTAACCCCTTTTTGTTTTCTGCTTATTATCATTTATCTATATCATATTGCACCTATATTTTGGTTGAAGAAATATCAAGCATGTGTGTCTATAGCGCAGTCACCTTCATATCTGCGATATTGTAATTTATAACTTGGTGTATAATAATCAAATGCTTTTATTCAGGACCTAGGGTTAGGGTTATTGTACAAATTGCCGTATAATTGAAAGGATATGATCTGGAATTGGTGCCGTTTTGGTCAGAACTTTGTTCCTTTGCTGGTTATACAGTAAGATCGAATGCCTATTTCTTTAAAATTTTGAAATGGGTAGCAGTATGCATATAATTTTAGACAAATATTAGATTTGAGGTTAATTGTAGCATGCTCTGATTCAAATATGTGTATTCGTCTGCAAACCTTGGTGTTTATGAATTGGAATCACATATTCTTGGCGTCAAATTTACTTGAAGTATATTTAATTCAGATCAATTGAGGTTTAATTGAGGGATTAACAGTTTAAGAGAGCTTCCTTCAGTCCACTCATGGAAGGGTGAAGGGTTTGAATTAGCTGCTGACTCATTCATTCAAACACAATAGAACAGGTTTCATCATGTCATGCTATTGTGAATGTGTGAATGATGCGGGAGGTAAATTTCATCCTTTTCTTGTCTGTGCTTGGACTGAAGGGAGCTCCCTTTCACTGTTTTTTCTATTTCCTTTTTTCTCTTTTGTTTCTTTCCCTCTCTTAACTAGGTGGATTCCCGTTCATTACACAAAGTCCAATGAATGAACTACGCTGTTCACGACTCTTGAATACTGTAACTTGCTATTTCATGTTGATTGATGGTATTGGTATTGATGCTTTCCCCCTTTTACCTTTATATCATGCCTGCAATCTTTTTCTCCTCACCCCTTTTTGGCACACAGAAATATGGCTCATTTGGTATTCCTCTTGGAGAAGGATTTTGTTTCATTGCAGGTCTATTATATCTTTATTATCATTACTCGTTCATTTTATTAATATTTTTATCTAGAGACATTAGTGTCATTATTGATCCACAATTTCTCTTTTTCATTCCATTTTGCCATCAATCTCATTCAATTTCTTGTGTTAATAGACTTCTCTTGGATACACACCATCCACCACATACAATTCCTAAACCTCCCAAATGAGCGAGCAAGAGTTAACAATGAAGAAAATTACAATTTTTATGTAGTGAAATCCCTTGATTCATGTGTGGCGCAGTTACTTTCAGATTGGTGAACTTATGTTGGTTTGAACCTACACAAGTATATAGACTGCTTGATTGATGATTTGAGTGTTCTAATTTATCATTACTGTAGAAGGTAACTATTTTACCTTAATGTAATCTCACTATTCTGAAGATCACTGGAATATAGCTTCCTTTATTCACCTGCAAAGACTTTTGTGTTTAGTGCAATCCGTGATGCTTGTTTTGCAATGATTTTGGTGGGTAGTTTCCCAGGATTTTCTATTTGGCAAAACATAGGTCTGAATGTACACATAACGAGTTGGTGCCAGCTAGCAAATTTGTGGCTCTTTTGGTATCCCTTTTGAAAAAAGGTTTTATTTCTATTTCACACAAAACGAAATGTTTAATAGTTATTATATTTATGTTATCATTTTTTATAAATTTTTTTAATTTTTTATTTAGGGGTACAGATATCCTTTTTTGTTCTTTTCTGTAGATTTTTTTTCCCGGTATATTTTTCATTAATCTCATTTCAATTTTTTTTATTATTTATCTGATTGGGTTAGATTTGAGCATTGTCATGCTCAAATAGGGTAGCTCTTACAATGTGATTCTTTCCATTTTTCATTCACAGGGCTCGAACTTGAGATCTTGTTTAAGGGGTGTTCAATTACTTACTAGTTAACTCAATTGCTGTTGGTTCATCAATCTCATTTCTTTCTACGTATCAAACTAAGACAGATTCTTCTGGCACGGGTAGGATAATGAATGGTCTTTAACTAGGTATTCTGCTACATTTATATTAGGGCAACATGAATCTTGGTGTTTCTGTTTGAGATCTTGTGATAAAGCATTTGTACATCTGGTAAGATCTTCTAGCCCTAATGAGTCTTAATTATTATCTCTTTTAATTATCATTACCTAGTTGCGTAATATTGTCAAAATTGGTTTAATGCGCCTACTAATGTCATAGCAATAGACTTTTATCCTTGGGAGAGTTGCATTTATTCGTGAAGTTGATCATCTTCATCAAGATTTCTCTTAGTATTTTGTTTTTTATAATACAAATTGTTTTTAATATAGGCTGAGTCTAGTTAATGTCACCAAATGGCAATTTAATTAATAGGTCCAATATATATAAAGAATATTGTTACCTTTTATACATACTCATGTTTATTTATTGGTGGATATGAAAGAAAGTTTTTTGTCAAATGAATTTATCACCTTAAACTTAATGTTCCATTTGGTAGAAAGAAAGTTGGTTTAAAAAAAGGGGAAATGAGAGAGAAAATTCATTTTAATGTATTTGATTTTGAATAGTAAAATTATTATTGACTATAAAAGATATTGAGATTTTCAATGAAAGAACTATAATTAGCTATTAAACATGTTAAGATGAATGTTTTCTTTCATTTTTTCTTTCTTGAAACCAACTCTCTTTCTACCAAATATAGTTTTAGTGTCTCTAGTTTTGATGTTTTTCTTCTATGAAACGTTTTGATGTTTATGAAGTGAGTCTTTTGATATTTATTCCCTTTGTTTCAAAGTAAATGTCACATGGAGTTTTTGGAATTTTTTGAAATATTTGTTGCTCTAGAATTTTAATCAAGTATTAATATTTTTTACTATTTTGTCCTTTATTAATATGAAATGATAAGGGAGTATTTAAGATGAGGGTGTTTTAGTAAAATAGCATTAAATTGTAAGTTATTTAATAATTTTTCAGTTTGTATAAAATATGCCAAAGTAGTAATTATTTTGAAGCAAATGGTGTACAGGTCACATTAAGTTTTGATTCATTCTAATTGAGTTAATACGAGTTGGCAAAATTTACTAAAAAAGATTAAAATTTTGTTAACATTTATTTTCTCAATTTACATGTTTGGAATATGATGTCCTATAAAGATAATTAGATATAAATTTTTGTGCATTGAACAGAATTTGATAAATGGGTCTTACTATTTACGGCATGCAATTTATGTCAGATTTTGTACTTTTAATAATATAAAATTAACAATTAATATTGATATTAATGATTACATTATTTGTCCGTCTAGATGAATATATATATATATATGTATTACTCCCTTCGGTAACCTTTTGTCTTGATTCTGAATTTTGTCTTGATTCTGAATATAAGATCTTTTACAATATACGATGTGGTATTTATTATACATTTCTAAAAAATGTCTCTATTTAATGTATTTAAAAAGAAAAAAAAAAGATTAAATAAAGGTAATTTTGAAAAAATATTAAGATTTTTTGAGAAATTAAAATAGTTAATTAGTTTGAACTTTTTTTTTTAATTCACGTGATTAATTCATGTGATTCGATTAAAATAATCTTATACTAAAGTACGAGATTAGATTTAGAGCTGAGGTTGAAGCTTGTGGATAAGGAAGTAGCTATAGGTGGGAAGTGTGGAGGGGGGATAGGCCACGACGAAAGAGAGGTATATGGTAGAAGCATTGATTGTGGTGTTGTAGTGTGTCGGTCACTTTATTCCAAAACTCAACCAAAAGCAGAGTCTACACCCTCGTTCATTCATTGATTGATTGGAATTATAACACATCGATCTGGAAATTTACACCACACTTCCTCATATCTTGATACTATGTCATTATCTGCAGAAGCTTCGTGTTTTTATTTTAATAAAGATGAACCACCCATCAACCTAGGACTCACTACACAATTTATAATCATAAAATCCTCAAAAAATGGTTTTGTATTTCAACATAGGAGCTGGCTCTTATTCTGTCAGTCTGCTGTCAAGAGTTCTTAATTTAATAGTAATTTTTTACGTCTTAAAGAAAGTTTCTTTGGAACACTTCTTTTCTTTTAACTTCTCTCTCTCTTTTTTTCTGGGGATTAAGCTTCTGAAGTCCGACCAATTTTGCAGAGCCTGGAACTAAAGATAAGTTGTGCAAAAAGGCTACCCAAACCCTATAATTCTTGTCCAGGTGTGAGGGGGTTTGAGCCAGTGGTTGGAACTTGGAGCTATAACGTTCTACTTGTTGGTTTGACATTCGTGACCCCTATTTATATATTCATTCATTTTTATCATTTCTCATTGATTTCTTATTTCAACTCGTTTCCCCAAAAACAATATTTAAATATGGATTTCCTCATATTATAATCCTACCTTACCTTTCATAAATGGCGTAAAGTGCAGATATATAGAGTATTACTTGTATATATGTTGTTGAGATTAGCATTTTGGGCATATCTAAGGTACATTTAGGGTTTTTAAAGTAGTTGTTTGGTGAGCCAAAAAGAAACCCTATATTTTATTTCTAAAGGAAGATGGTGTTTCTTTTTCTTTTTTTTCTTTTTCGTTTACAAAAGAAGATCGTATTTTAAAAAGCGTTTCTGCATGTGTATGACAGTATTGTAGCTTTAAACATTAAAGAACTGAACTGAAACGGCTAAAATTAAACTAAGCCAGTTCCTTGAAGAGTTCGAGATGCAAGTACACTTGTCTGGATTTCTCACTTTTTCTGACTATTATTATATTTCGAGAAATGGACATGTGATTGGGCCAACTCCTTAGTATTGAATCGTGAAGCTCTCTCATGTTAAATAAATCTCAAGTGGATTTATCACCAACCTCTGTTCTGTCTATCTGTTACAGTCTAATTTTTTTCCCCTTAATGTAATATTGTTTAATGTTGATGTCATTCCAGGGCAGGACCACTTCTCCTTTCTGGCACCGTTTTGTCATTTCCTTCAAATTAATATGAGCCACATGGCACGTGTTCTAAAGCCATTTGTCAAATTATAAATCATGTTTGTTTCATTGGGAGAAATTTGCTGACAGAAAGGAAAATTTTGCATATCAATGCAGATTTCATTATAAGACGTATGAATATGACAAGTAAAACAGTTTGTGAACAGCTTCTCCTTAATTAAACAGACAGCCCTAAACCCTGTTTCATGTCTGGTGCATGGGTTTGTAAGTTCATATTCTTACTTTGACAAATGTCTCATGAAAATGTGTTATTAATTATTGGGTGGATCTGCTTATTTTTTTTGTGTATCAGTTCCAGTTTAGAAATTCTGGGCATTTGAATAATACAAAAATGGACAGTGATAGCTTTGGAGGATGGTGTTTGTGTGACAGTATGAGTGTGTCCAGCTTTCTCAGGCTAGCTACCTAGCAAGATCAAGATCAAGATCAATATCAATGGTGGTCCCTGTTCAAGTATTTATGAGGATGAGTGTGGGTTGGGCAGAAGTGAGGTTAAAGGCTGCTTTATGTCATATGTGAATGCATGCATGAATGATGAGTTTTGCTGATGCAGCTTGGTCTCAGAAACAACCTAGCAGGCACCTCTTCTCTCAGATATACCTCACCTGCAACAACCAATGACCATTGGGTAGAACCTTATCTGAGGCATTTCAAGACACAAACTGAACATCTTCCTATACTTAGAGCATACTCCCCCCGGTTCCTATTATAAGATGTTTTTAATTACTGTACGTGGATTAAGAAAAATTGGTTACAGTCTAAAATTGATGAAAAAAATTTTGACATTTACATTTTGCCAGAATAAAAATATATTAAATTAATAATGATGGTAGGAGAAGAGAGAAGTTAATTGAGACATGTAATGAAAGCATTCAATAGGGATAAAATTGAGATTAAAATAAAATTTATTACTTAACATCTTATATTTTTGACAAGATAAGTTTTCTAAATAACACCTTATAATAGGGATCAGAGGGAGTAGTTACGTTCTTTTAAATAGATCTCTTAAATAAATTCATGCAATTTTATATATGTTCGAATATTTGAAAAAATGAAGAGTGATAATAAAAAAAAGTTTTGTTGTGTGCGGTTAACATCTCAACATTGCTACATTCATTGGTTATTCCCCCCTTCTCTTTTCTATTTTCACTTTTGTGAATTATGAAGCTGCTTAACTACATCATTTTTAGCTTATTAAATGATATGAATTGTCAAGCATTCTGTATAAGAATTTATTCCAGACAATATTTACCGTTATCTAAGACTAAGAGTGAAGTTTTTAGTGGTTCAAGTATATATTTAATCCAACTTAAAAACATCTTCTCAAGAAATCTGATTTTTCAAACATTTAAAAAACTATTTATAAGATTTATGAATTTGTATACAGTGTAACTGTAAGAAAATTAAATTTTATACACCGTACTTTATAGTTTAATACATGTCCAGTTTAAATATTTCACAAAAAGTTCCCACAGGTCATATATAGTAAATTCATCAGATCCATGCCTATCTACCCACCACTACTCCAGTTCCCTGCCCTAGTTTTGCCCCTCGTAGCTAGCAATTCATATCATTATTAATTTTTCTGAGATAAAATATGAATCTAATGATCTGTCATTAGTACTCAAGTTCTCTGATCTCATTGTTCTCTGCGATGAAGATTTAAACTTCCAGGACGGTGACATCTCTTCACAGAACAAAGCCCTCCACATTTATTACTCAAGTTTGTGGTCCAAACAAACTGGATAGCAACTGGGCATGCAGTAGTCAGTACTACTGCTCGACATGGTACAACTATAATATAATATGTATGTATAAACTATATATAAAACTTGTTATGTGTGGAGGAGATTAGGTTGTGTGGTGCTGTATTTTTGAAAGCGATGTTCACTGGGAGTTGAGATGTGTCAGATGGTGAAAGATGATGGATACTCTGAATCTTAGTTGTGTGGAAACGGTGAGTATGATTGGAGGGATTGAAAATCTGATTGGAAGTGCCAGACAGAGAGGAACTAATGATGATGGTGATGGAAGGAGGGGACATGGATTCTCATGTTTGCTTGGAGCTGAGGTGGATCTCACTACCACTATACTTTCTGTCTGGTGTGCACATTGCCATACCACCCCCTCTTCAACACCGATGAGTCTTTTCATGTTTCTTCTCTCCCAGATTTATTTGATTATTACTCAACACAACAACAACAACAACAATAATAATATGTCACCCACTTAACTTTTGGAATTAACTAGAATAATAATGTCCAGCACAGAATCTGTGTTGTGATTTCCTAGCAGCAAACTTTGAAACTTGAAACTTCCCAGGTTGGACTAATCGATCTCGTTTTTTGTTTTTCAAACTTAAATATCAAAATAAAAAATTTTCCTTTCTTCTTGTTAGGATGAGCACAATCGGATTGGACGTATCTGTAACCCAACTATAACCGGCCCCAACATTGACGATCTTGATCCCTTTGGGTATGTTAATTAGTTAATTTTAATTATATTGGAATAAGCAATGTATAATACTCCTATATAGAGATATCTTACTAGAATTAGTAGATGATGCGTGATGCCAGTAAAAGCACTACCTACTTAGGTGGAGTATTAAGAAATGATTGAGAGGAAATTTTAAACTGCCTAGGTTTCAAGCGAGGAGAACTTCCGGTAAAATACTTGGGGGTGCCATTGAATTCAATGAAGCTTGTATGTATATGACTCATTGATTGAAAGATGCTATTAAACATTGGGCTGCCTGAATCTCAATTACGTTGGTAGGGTCCATTGATCTTTCCAGTTTTACTGAGTATAGAAAGATTTTGGAGCCAAATTTTTCCCCTTCCACGAGAGGTACTTCACTGAATTCAATCTATGCATAGGAGCTTATTTTTCAAGTAGGGAAATCTCAATTATGATAATATATATATATATATATATTTTAGGGTCATTAAGAACCTTTAGATGAGATGGAAACACTTTTTGATAGACAAAATTAGACATACAAAAGCTAGAGGTTTGAGATTCAACATTTTGTGACTAGTCTTTAAGGGTATGTCCCTTTTGTTGTAAATATTTTTTAGTTTTTTTTTTAATATAAGTTCTTCACCTACGTTCAAAATAGATGATGATGAAATTGACTTTCATATCATGTCAATTAAGTACCATCTTAATGAAATCAGCTAGTGTCAAGTAATTAATGTCTTCCTTTAAGCATTTTAACTATACTCCGAGAGGTTCAGAAAGCGATGTTAGATACTTATAACAAACAACTTGAGCCCAATTAAAACGACTTGTCATGTACTTTATAAATAAAATGATATGATGATTAAAATTAGAATATTTAAGCATGATTTATATAGTATATCACATTATATCTAATGTGACTAATTATAAACTCCATACGACTTTCTTTTTCAACGTATTCACAAACTGTAAGATTTAAAGAAACTAATGTGAAATTAAATGTTTTGAAGAAAATGATAAGGTCTTAGTTCACCATTCATATATATACATATATAAACCAGCAATTGGGTTGCCTTATAATTTAATTGACAGAATTAATATTTTAGAATCATATTCAGGATTTTAACAAATATATTAAACGAAATTAACAATAAATAAATAAAGCGTTTAAAATGAATGGACTGCGATATCCTAAATCTTTTAGAATAAAAATAGTTTGCCGAGTTAAATATTAAGTGTAGATGTTCTTTATATGTAATAACATGAGAAAATTTGTTTAAATTAACAGCACATTTGTAATTTGTTTGAATTCATTCACATATCACATATTTATTAAAGTACTTAAACATTTATGCATTTCTTATGATAACGTGTTTTCATCAGATTCATACTCAAAATTTTACTTTAAAAAAAAAATTCCAGTCACTTATTATTGAGATTGTAGCCATGTCATCTGACATGGTATTGACAAATAATTAAATGTATAATATACTTAATTCTCAGTCTCAATAATAAGGCTGTTCATACAAATAATTACGTATAAAACTTACCTCGCAAATAATATTACTCAATAAAAATAATTAATCGTATAATCATTTCTCATGTCCTCCAATTTCCTATATCTCAAGAGCTTCCATTAACATCTCACTTTAAAATCACATGAGTAAAACTACTAAAACTACACAAGAACATTTCCAATATTAATATGATATTCCCATGTTTAGTATACTATTTTAGTCACAAAATATGTATCAATATCTACAAATATCTTATTAGGTCCCGCAAATATGTAGGACCAATCGTAGTATATAAAAATATTCTAGAAATCATACCCAAGGAAAGTCATGATTTTACTTAATTGATTAATTTCAATCAAGGGAAAAAGTTTAATGTCCAAGAAGAAAAGAAAATAATAGTTGGAAGAAATATAAAGAAGCATATAACAATTAAGGGTTGTTCAATCACTAGGAGTACTAAGGAATTAGATTTCAACTTCTTGGGATGACTAAAGTTCACTCTTTGATTAATTCTTCTTAATTGTAGTGATAATTATTTCTAATTTATATTAATTGCCTCTCAGTCAATTAGTTCGTATCTAATTAGTATTGAATTCACTCTCACAACCCAATATTCTAATTAAACCTTGAAACTATAACTTATGCCACTATAAACACCTGGTTTTATCCCTAGAACAATTGTTTATATCTATCTCTTTAAATTTAGATTCACTCTTAACTTCTCAGTTCATTAAACTTACCCACAGATTAAATTTCATGGTAGTTAGTCATAAAATTTAAATAACAGCACAAGAGAGATATACTCACTCCGGTATATATTATAAGTCATTTTATATGATAAGTTTTTTGTTTAAAATATAAAGCACTGGATATTTTTTTCCCATTTTACCTCTATTTTTAATGCTTCCATCTCCTCATTTATAACCATACAATAATAATAGAATGAAATATTTAATAAGGGTACAATAGGAAATATGAGTATTTTTTATATTAATTTTAGGTAAAAAATAATTTCTTTAACATATATGTAATTGATACAAAATGTCTTATAATGTGAATAAGAAAAAGTATATAATTAAGCAAAATACATTGAAAGGATTAAATTATAAACACAAGGATCACAATCTCAGCGTAAACTCCAATTAATTATAGTTAGGTTACATCTCTATCTCTAATTAGAATAACTAGCCACGCATAAACATATTTCTCAATAACAATCCAGTATTAAAATCCCAAAACAACATAGCAAATACAAAAGAAAATAAATTGTAGATGAAAAGAATGAATTTGCATTACTATTCCCTTATAACTTCATAATTTGCAGTCAGAATGCTCTCCAAGGGTTCTAGAGACTAAAAAACAGATACTCTAGGGCTTTTAGATAAGTGATTTTAAGCGTTCAAGAGTCCTCTTATTTATAGATTTTGCAAGCAACTTGGTGAACAAGTTAGTTTAGCATCATAAATGATGCCACCCGATGCTATTTGCTCTGTCTCTATCCACCTGGCACCGTTGAGTTGGCCTTTTAGTGACTAGGTGCCGAGTAGACACGCAACAGCAATCCTTCTTCACCTTCTCACCCGTGGCCAGGTGAGAATTAGAGTTGGGTGAGTCCGTGATTGGACATTTGTCTTCATATTTGTAGCCTTATCTTGCTCAAACTCCTCCCAAACATTCTTGAGATGCAGACATATAACCAATTATATAGAATTGAGCCAAAATGCATCAAAACCCAATATATTTAAATAGAAATAGAGGTTAAAGGTGGATATTCTATACGTATAAAATAGATACATTAATATTGTCATACACAATTATCAAAATTCAAAACTACAATCCTAATGTTAGTATCCATGCATATGCATGTTAATTGTTAAGGCTTGAATGGTGTGTTATATAGACATACATAATTACAATCTCTGACTAGGAAAAAATTCACAATATAATCTATAAGGATAGTTTAATAATCAATGGCTTTTCACCTGGAGACACCTCCCCAAGATATATACCGATGACTTGGGCTTTGTTCAAGCTCCCTCTGTGAGCAATCTGTGTTATGATATTGATGAATCCCATATATAGTTATATTTTCCCATTTCACACACTCTCTTTGGATATATGAATAGAGAGAATTAATTTCTTTTATCCCTAAAATCCACATTCTATATATATATATATTAAATCAATTTCTTATGATAAGAACTAAGATAGCAAGGTCATTTTCAATGCATCATGTAACATGCATTCCCATTGAAGATGGTTGTAATTGAGCTAGAGACTTAGAGTATTACCTATCAAATTTAGGAGTCACTTAATATATTTTTCAGGAAATGCATGTCTAACTTGTTTTATTTTTAATTTTCTGGAAAGTTCAAATTATTTTTCAAAATAAATATATTACATTTTCTTTCAAATACATAAATACTTTTTTCTTATATATATATATATTTGATTATCTCTTAAGTTTTAATGATTTTGAATTTAATTTATTAAGATTTATCTTTTGTTTAATAATTTATCCTTAGAATTTAATTTATTTTTAAATTATGATTTTTAAATAATAATGATAATGATAATGATAATAATAATAAAGAGTTCTTTTTAAAAAAAAATCTTTCTAGATAGGATTTTTTTTAAATTTTTTTGCCAGTACTAGTTAGGATTAGAGATGGAATAATATAGTTTCCCTTATATTTAATTATCTTTTAAAATCTAATTATTTTGAATTTAATTTTTTAAGTTTTATCTTTTACTTTTTTTTTGGCCAAACGAAATTTATCTTATACTTTATTACTAGGATTTAATTTATCTTAAAATTTTTTTTTTCTATTATTTAAATTTAAAATAATAATAAATAGTTGTTTCTTAAAACTCTAACTAGAATTATGATTACAACTCTATCTATTATATGTTATAAATTATATATTATAAAATAGAGATCTAAAATATAACATTAGCAACATCACATCATTTGTTTGATATTATCATTAGATGGTTCCTTTTTTCCAACTATGCAATTATAAATGCATTTATAAGATTTGAATCCCACAAAAAGGTATGGTTTTTGGAATTCAAATTTGCTACATAAACTTGGATAAAAAAAATTGCTATAAAAACGTTATCATATTATAAATCAAATCTCACAATTATTTGCGGATTAAAAGATTTTAATCCAAGTGATGGAATAATGTAGTTTCTCTTATATTCAGTTAATTTCTTAGGATTTAATTATTTTTAATTTATTTTATTAAGATAAGATTTATTCTTTAATTTTTTATGTGCAAGATTTTCTTTATCCCTAAGATTTAGTTTAATTTTTGTTTTGATTTAAAACAATACTAAAGAGTTTTCTTTTTCCCACCAAACAAAAAAGAGTTTTCTTCTCTTAATCTGGGTAGTTAGGATTAGAGATGGAATAATATAGTTTCCCTTATGTTTGATTATTTTTTAGAATTTAATTATTTTAAATTTAGTTTTTTAATTTTTTTTACTTTATCTTTAGGATTTAGTTTATTTTTAAATTGAGATTTATCTTTATTTAGATTTAAAATAATAATGAAGAGTTCTTCTTTCTTATATATCTAGCTAGGGTTAGGATTATTAACTCTATTTATATAAATAAGAATTAAGACTATGTTTACGAGTTTAGGATGGAAGGGAATGGAATGTTCATTAATGGAATATAATGGAATGGAATGGAGTGGAATAAAATGTTTCATTGTTTGTGAGTTCTATGGAGGAAAGGAGCGGCTTTATTTAACCATTGTTTGGGAGTTATTATAAAATAGATGGAATGGAATGGATTATAATTAGTTTTTTCAATATTACCATTATAAGCAAATTGAAATAAAAAAAGTTTAGGAATATAAAACTTTTTGACCATTGTTTGATAATAATAATAATAATAACAATAATATCTACAATTTTTTAAATGGGCTCTATGAATTAATGGGATTTTGTCACTATAATTTTTTGGCCACGAAACCTTTTGTTGTGCTCCATAATAGCTTGAAGCCACTACCAGCATTAACAATAAACATCTGGTTTAATGTCTGAAAACAACAAGCACAATAAGAAATAAATGATGACTGTACATCCAAACGACCAAGTCATGGCAACCATTGGTTCACAGTGAGGGCATAGTGATAGTAAATTATTGTCATTATGAGGCAGCATGGTGGGGATGAGTACGATAGATTCAGTGACCAAAATTTCAGTTTGTATCACTAGCTTAGGTTCCTTTCCTCTTCCCTATACATGTATCTTTGAGAATTGTGCATACCAGCAATTATGGCAAAACAAAACAAATGGGGTATTCAAAAAATCAGCACATTGAAAAATCACGACAATTAGCAAGAATGATGAATGGAAGAGACGATAGATAAACGGACCTCGCTAGGTGATGGCTTCGATGGCAGCGTCGGACGAGGAGTTCAGAAACGAACTTCAGCAGGTTTTTCTCGGGCTTTGTAAAAGAAAATTGATTTTCAACGAGGGAAGAAAGGATAGGTTTTAAAGGGTTATGAGTTTTAATAAGGATAATTATGTATTTCAATAATTTACTCCTGACAATTACCCTCCAAATTAGGGGGTTAAGAAAAATTGGATCTAAGATAGCTAAGAATGGCTTGAGAGGCCATCTCTTATCATCCCACTCTTTCATGAAAAAATCTCTTAAATAATGGCCCAACCCATATTTCCATTCCACTCCCTCTTAAAATAAACTTCCAAACTAACCATAAGACTAATCAATTAGTTGTGTTCAATTTTTCCTTCTACACAGGGCACGTCGTCTGCTATTTCTTTCAGCATAGTCTGAGCTCCGAAGTCTTTGTGCAAGGCTATAACCTCAAACCGTCGCATCGTTCATTGTTCTTATTCGTCTCGGAAACTCGTAAACCACGATGGTTAGCGACAGGTCGGTGATGGCCGTGATTAGGGCCGCGAGGCCTACATTCGGTAATCAATACGACAAAATGGCTTTTGCCGTTCACGCTTCCTTCCTCGCGTCCGGCCATGTGCTCACCGCTACGGGTCCTCGGGCCCTCTTGGATTCCGCCCTTTCCAATCCCTCTAACGACGAGGTGGCCGTTGATCACTGGAACGAACTGGACGATGAGTACGCATTCATCTACGTGCATCCTGAAAAGGCGGGTTCGAAGAAAGTTTTGGTCAAGTGCCTTGTGATGAATGATAAATTACCCGTTGATGCTCTGTCTGAAGGATCTTCTGAGCCTGCACATCTTGAGATTGATGTAGGGGACTATGCTGGAGACAATGGAAGCATCAATTATTCGGAGCAGTTCAAGAATTTGGGTAAGTTTGTGAAGAGCATGGGGAAGAAAATCTTCTGTAAATTGGAGGGTTTCACCAGATGTAGCTCATCTAGAAGTGTTCTAGATCAAGTCCAGAAGTAGTACATCAGTATGCTCCTCCCATAATAGTTGCCACAAATCTCAGTGGTATTGTTACGAGTGGTCCTGGGGCTGGCGCTGGATTTTCTTATCCCACTATTTTTGTTGGGCCTATTGACTCACATCGGATTAGAGAACCTCCTGGTTTCCCGGGTGTTCCTCCGCGTGCCGGATTTTATCCATATGGTCCGCCTGGTGGTGTTCCTCGTTTGGATCCCAACCCTGGCCATGGCCCTCATCCAGACTTTGAACATTTTCTGAGAGACTGATATTTCATTAGGTCGGAGGATAATCAATCACCTTTGCTCTCCTCCGGTTTTTAAGTTTTTGGGGTTGAGCCCAGTTTCAACTCCTCCGGAAAAAGAAATTATGAGGAAGTACAGCTTGATTTAATTATTTTGAATTTAGTTTTCGGATTTAGTTTATTTTTATATTAAGATTTATCTTTTTGTTTATATTTAAAATAATAATAAAGAATTTTTTCTTATTAAGACTCTAAAGAGCAAAACTATTCAAATGTATTCCGTTTTAAATAATATTTGAACATTTTTTGGGTGATATTTTTCTCCCTCTCAATCTCATCTACTTCTTCCTCCCTTTCTCTTTTTAGATGTCCCTTTACCCGTTTCTCTTGTCTTGGAAGCTGCAACATTAAGACATTACTATTAATAGTACACTGATTATTTTCAGATTCTTTGTCTGTATGCAATATGTTTATAAGTATTTTTATCACTTTACAAACTTGATTTTTTACCCAAACAATGTATTTTATCTTAGATATACTAAGATCCCTAAAGCAACTCTAAGCTACAAATAATTTTATCCACATTCTATTATTAACAGTCATATTTTTAAATAAAATTATTTATCAAGAAATTTTACTTTATAACTTTTTTTAAGTTATTCTTAATCTCTCTTTATGTCTTTCTATGAGACTAAAAGCCATCTAATCAGCTCTCATCATCTCTCCTATGCCTTATAATCTCCCTTAAGCTAATGCACAACATAAAGTATGTATATTCAATGCAATTTTTGTGCTCAGTCCAATTCTCTAATGAAAAGATACCAAATTTTGATTTGTTGCTTGTCACGGCATATCCTTTGTAGTATTAAATAAAATAAAAAAAATTAATCCCTGATGCTATTGTTTAAATGATAAAGATAAGTAATATGGGCAATTGTCAAGACTTTTTTGACTGTAATAATGGTGAAGGTTTCAAACCTTAAAATATAATAAAAAAAGTGAAATAATACTTTTTTTTTAACACACTGAAATAGTACTACTTTTTTTTTTTTGCCAACGAAATGGCACCACTTTGAAAGGACATACCAAAACAAACAATCAAAATTCTCTTGATGAGACCTGCAACAACTCTTAACTCAAATTTCAACATGAATGCTAGCAAAAGGTATCAAGAATACGAAGTCTTAGGTTACTAATATAAATAGTGAACAAAATTAGAATTACTTCTACTAATTTATTATTTAAGGAAGTTAAATTATGTAACTTGACTTATAAATAGTATTTTTAAACCTTGTGGTTTGATTATTTATATTTAATTATTTGAGATTTTATTTCCTCTAAAAAATTGTTAAAATTAAAAAGATTAGTTTATTAGAATTAAAAAAAGAAAAGATTTTTTGATAAACTGAGAGTCATAATGTGGACCGCTTTGTCCCGGTGATGTACCAAAAAAAAAAGAGTACCGTTCCTATCCGTTTGGACGGTGGAGGCAGGAAATCCGAATTCGATGAACAATTAGCCATAAGGAGAAATTACTCAAAAACTAGCTGTGTTGTTCCATTCATGCCATGGATTCCCTTTCAAAGATTGGATGCCTAACCGCTTATCGCACCGTTCAACTTCCAAGAATTCCCGCTTCATCTTGTTTCCCATGTGTTTCTTTCACAAGGACTAGTTCATTGGTTTCAGTTGTAAGAGCTGGCCCACCGTCAGGTTGGCATTTCTCTTCCTTTCTTTTTCTGGTTGCAATGTGAATGGCTTATCAGATTTTGAACCTTAAATTTCATGTGTTCGTTAGGTTGTGAGAGGGTGATATTGAGGAAGTTGCAACTGTACTTGAGTGGGGAAGGGTTGGGGGAAAGAGAGTCTTAGACATGGAAGATTTCGTATTAAGTCCAGAATGGAATTATACTGCGAAATAGTTCCCATACTTTTATTTGATTAGAAATTCTTATTTTGCGCATGCACCAGAGCGGAAAAAGATAGAATAGGTATGAAACGAATGTATTGATTCGACAACCTTCACATTACAGTGCCTACTCCTACTATAAACAGACTATAAGAGTATGGTCTACACAACCCAAGTCAGGTCGTAATTCCTAACTACCTGAAACTAACTGTGTCATTCAGACTAACTACTACTAAACTTGGAATGTTAACTACTAAAATACTACTAACTAGACATGTTCCCATGCACTGCATGCAATCTAAGGAATGAGCCGCACTTTTAATGACTTATAAATAGTGTGGCTCACTATAGATTTTTTTTATATTTATTGATGATTGATTCCGGGAACAACTTATGATTCTTGTCAACATAATCTCCGGTTACAATTAACTTCCTTGTGTTAGTGAAACAATTAAAATTGCTCATGCCACTGAACTTGATCTTTCGTGAATTGGTTTCTGTTATTTTCCAAACATCTGAATGAGACATATGCTTTAATGTCATGGCATTATTCATTTGTTTTCTTTCCTTGTTATTATACCAGGATTCAAGAAAATCTGTAAAGTGTTTGTTCTTTGGTGACTTAATAGATTCTTCATTTTTTCACCCCCATCTTCATTAAAATATGACCATTTTGCCACTGGTTAGGTTTGATGTTCTCATCGTGACATTTCTTGTTATTATAGGGCCTTCTCTCCATAAATAATACATCACATTGTACCTTCTGCATCTATTGAAGCACATATTCTGTCACAATGGTTTTTTATATATTTTAGCATCTAAGTAGTTGTCAGCAGTATCCTTTCATGCCTGCTGCTTCCTGCTTATGTTGAAAGCTAATAGTTTGAGACTCTTTATTTTCAGTGAGTGATGTGGATGAGGATGTCTTACAAATTTTTTTCAAGGAGAGAGAATTGAATGGTGATTTTATATCAAGAGCTTCTGATTTATTGTGGCAGAGGAAGTTTAGAAATTATGTTGACTCTACCCGTAGTGAGCTGACCAACAGTTCTCAAGAAACAGAGCAGGTGCATTGGACTCCTATCACTTAATTTCTATCCAGAAGTCAGTGTATTTCTGTTTTCAGTGATGCTTTCCTTGTCAAATTCAAATAAAACCAATTAAAGTTTATAAATACTATTAAGTGTTCCTGCTTCAACTAATATATGCCACTTATTTGATCCAACTGAAAATGTTCTTGTGTATGCTTTGATCAATCAAGGAATTCAATGACATATTGGTGCTGTAATATATGTAGATCATGGAGAGTGATGAAAATGATGGCTTTTTGAAACTCTCAAGAACCCGAGAGTGGATATTAGGTGACAATACTGCACCAATGAATAAAAAAGCAGTTGCCAAGGTATGCCTATAATTGTTCATCTTCAGATGTTGGGAACTTTTTTTTTTTTTAATTCAACTTCTATTGTTGATTAATAGATGGAGGGAAATTGGCTATGAAAATGATATATTGCAATAAGTGAATAATTTTTCTAATGTATTTAAGTTCATCTCCTTCTTTAGCAAAAGAAAAAGAAGCTCTGAATTCAATTATGTTTGACATTTTCATTTTTATATTTACAGGCCCTGCAGGACAGCAGTGAAAGACGGAAGAAACTAAACATTCTTAAATATGAATCTGTATGATACTCAAACTCAGTATGCTATTTTTTAGCTCAAGTTAGTGCAATCAGTGCTTTCATACCTCAGGCTTGCAGGCTTTAATTTACTATAGTTATTCAGTTAGGTGCTCAGAAAGAAATAAGATTTTAGTTGTTCACATGTTGTGGAAAATACTGAACCATTGTTCTTTCTGATCTAGCTCAAGAGGGAAATACTGCTTGTATCTGTGGGTATTGGAATGGCATGTGGTGGATATTGCTTGATAACTTTGTCAGTGCAGGTTAGTGTTTTCTTACACGTGAACTTTGAAAAGAAAACATATTTCATCATCCTAGTGTAAAAGTTGGTTGAGAAAAATGCCAAACTACCACTAATTACTGAGTTGTGTTTTATTAGATCACTATAAGATTGTCTATAAATGGATGCCAAGCTCCATGGTGGAGGTTATAAACCATTTCTTCATCGTAAAAATCAGCCTTTTGGAGCATGTTGTGTTTAAATGATATAATGATCTTTCTGTTTAACATATAGGCTGCTGCAAGTTATGCTCTTGGAGTCCTTTTCAGGTTTGTTGTTGCATTTTAGTTGGTTAACATTGTCTTATTAAAGTGATGGTGTATGAGCTAAAGTTAACGCATTGAACTTCTGAGTGCTTCTAAACAATTGGGCTTACTTCATGATATCAATTCCTGAAAAGTTAGTCTTTCTTCCATCCTTCTAAAAGGCAGAACCAATTTTTTGTGAATGCTTATACCTTTTGTTTTGTTTTAATTTCCGGACATTTTTTATTTTTTTATCAGAACTCACAAGAAAAAGCTGTTTTCAACTTTTGCACCCAAGAAAAAGAAATTTGTCCAAATGGATAGGCTAGTTGATATATCTGTGATTGTTGCTCTTTCTGGGTTACTGAAGGGGGTTCTTTTGTGGCTCTGCCTCCTCAGAATTGACCCAAAAGGAAGGATAGATATACTGAGACTGTATCTACGTGTGTGAGATAGACAGAGAGAGAAATAAAAGTGGAAACATTTCTTCTTAGAAGCTGCTGTTATTGTTGGTTATTGTGATATTTGACTGCTATCATTTTCATTGCAGTTGCTTGTACCTTCAGCTCTTGTATCGACATGCAGACAACCTATCCAGTGAAACTGTTCCTCAAATTTTCATGAAAAAGAAGTCAAAAAGGTAAAGTTGAAAACTTTACTTTGATTTAATCATGCCAATTAGCATCTTATGATTTTGACATTTCTCATCCCATTGTTTTCATTTAACAAGCATTTAAATTGCAACCAGAATTGGTATAAGAAGTGAGGACCTTCAGGATTTATTGGAGAGATCAATCAAGGGTGCTAGCATTTCGCTTTCATCTCCAAGACTTGTGATCCCAGCAGCAATTTTTGGACTCTGGGTTCTGTTTCATCAGTATGTTACAAATGACTTGTTTGATTTTCAGGTAAATCTTGGAAATATGGTACTATAAAGATTTCTTCTGAAGCCACAAAGGATGGGTTTTGGTATTTAATCAGTGATAGTAAATATATTTCTTTCAATCCAGATTGTGCCAGCCATGTTTGGGATGTTTGTCTACAAGGCTGCTGTACTTGTGCAAGTTTATAGAGACAATGAAGACTTACAATTTGTATTTCCAGAAAATAAGGATGGCTCAAGTGACTGAAATATAAGTTTTTCTGTTGCTCAGTACAGTGATTTACATTCTTAATCTTTTTAATATTCCATAAGCTGAGCTGCATCAGAACTGGTCTTGTAAATGCCTTGTAACTATTTAATGATGACAAGATTTTGGTAGTTTCTTTGTATGCATCTAAAAATTCATGAGATACTAGAGCATAGTGCTAATGCTTTTCATTTTCATAGTACGTGTGGCGTCCTTTTCATGTGAGGCTAGGAACATGACAATTGTGTTTCCCCCCTACTATCACATTGTACTCTTACCTCTTTCATTTTCTTTTCGTCTCTCTCACCAAAGGTTACTTCATGGAGCTGCAATTTGTTACAGTCCCCTGTCTATTTTGCTTTCCAGAATGATGACATTCACGCAGTGTTAACTGATATCAAGAAGAATGATGCCACTGGTCAACCTGCTACTGCAACTACTGGTGGGTGAGTATGGATATTTGGATAGAGCTTTCATTTGTTTGAATCAAATCTTGCGACTGGTCAACCAACTACTGCAACTACTGCTCCAGAACTTCGCAGGAATTGTTTCAATCGTATGTTGCAAAGTTCCTCGAGTTACATGGATTGTTATGACTTGATTCATTGGTCTCCATGAACTATAGCTCACCGAGTTGCTAGCATTGCAACTGTATCTTGTTCCTCGGAATACTGTCTGTTTTATTTGGTTGGATAATGTCTCACTTTGCTGATTTACAGTTGCTTATTTTCTTTTCTTTGAACACTGGTTCTCTCATTTATTTCTTAGCTTCACAAGATATTGCAGACGCATGTTATTTCAGCTCCAAAACAAAAGAAGTTGCATCTTCCACTATCTTAAATTTCAAATATGTAGGTTTTTGTCCAACCTTTTCAATATAGGCGGTGTTTGCAAACCGTTGTAAAACATATTGTAATAATACAAGGTTGATACACTTGACTCTTGGCTTCTCCCAGTTAGGGTAAGAAAAGTCTCTTAGGCCTGAAATAGTTTTAGAATCTAGAGACTATAGGTATGAACTTAAATATGATTATAACATAAACATAAAAAGCAAAGACAAAAGCATTTTGAAAACTACTTTTTTTTTTCTGTGCGATCTCCGAGATAAACAGTAACTTGTGCGAAAGTGATTTATTTGAAAGAAAACAATCAAAAATTGAAAAATTTTACACAAAAATATATAAAAAAAAATGGAACAGTAACTAATGTGACAAGAGAGAAGGTATAAGCACAGAACTCGAGAAAAGTTAAATATGTATTACTCACAACCTATTCACCAAGTCAAAATGAAACATGACCCATGCACACTCCAGACACCGAGTGTCTCTCTCTTTTTTTTTTTAATTTTATTTTTGACGAACACAAAAATAAATGAGAACCAAAAACAAACAAAATCTAAATCCAAATCCACTTGGCCCTGATTTCCACTGTGACTTGAACGCCGATATTGATAGGAAAATGGAACACGTTGCTACCAGGAATTGCTGGCATTATCCCACATTGGGACCAATGCACCAATATGTATAACAAACAACTTGAAATATAATACACAGGCCAGTATAAGTCCTTACAGGCTTGCTGTAAATAAAATTACTGATTGCTATAAACCCTAAACCAAAAAAATAAAAAATCCAAACTCACTTGGGTCTGATTTAAGCAATGATCCTTTAAAGACTGAATATTTAAGACCATAGATCTTGTTTGTCTCTTATTTGTCATGCATTGTTAAACTCTGATAAGGAGGAAGGGAGAAGGGATTGCACAGTTTTATGCCCCAACTTTGATGGCTGCTGCATCGACTGTGTTATTTTGCTGTGCCCAAAGTTGCGCATATCTTCCTCCCTTCAATAAGAGCAGTTCATGGGGTCCTTGTTCAACCACCTTTCCATTTTCCAACACTACGATCTGATAAGAATATTCAAATGAATATTGCATGCAGTTTACAGCTAACACAAAAAGAAAGTACGGATTTTTAAACTGAATCAATATATCAATAATACATATAAGTAATAAATAGTGTGACTCATTCAACAAACTTCATAAAAAGTACAGAAAAACGTGTCTACTTATAAGAAATAGTTCATGATATATCTTTTGTATTTAGTGTGATTCTCATTAAGTTCTGGCTTTTTAAAGATAGCTAACCAAACATGATTGGCTGGTTGCATTAATTTTTTCTAGACTAAATTTACTAGGAAATTTTCTTGTACTTAAAAGCTGTTTATTAACAATGTCATTATAGTGCAAATGAAATTATGCTAATTGCACATTTAATTTCTCTCACAAGGCCACAATACATTTAAGGTGGCTAAAGCTAGGTTCAACTGGACCGGCTAAAAGCTTTTGTAGTGGGACCCACTGAACTCAGATGCAGCCACTTCCCAATCGTGAGAACTGTAAGAAAAACATTGTGCACCTACCATTATTTGAAAGGGTAGGTTCACATGAAATTTATTTGACACAAAAATAGTTTACTGTGATCTTGAGCAATATATACATCAATGTTCGTAGAAATAAATAAAAAGTTTATAAAGAACAGATAGAAGCAGTAGAAAAAAGATGTTGAACACAAAGCACCATAAAATGAGGACATAAACATAGAAGAAGAGTTAACCTCATCACACTGCATTGCAGTGGTAAGCCTGTGAGCAATGAATATGGAAGTCCGATTATTTGCTAAAGATCTCAAAGCATTTAATATCTCAGCTTCTGTCGTGCTGTCGAGCGCACTCGTAGCTTCATCACACAACCTAAGAGCAAGAACGAGAAGCAAAAGAGATAAATCAAAAGGCTGTTCATTTTATGCTTCTTTCTTGCGTTGCATAGATATGGATCCAAGTAACCTAACATGATGACATGAATTGAGAAAATGACAATTTTTTTAAAAACAATTTTGGATATCAACACCCCATACTCTTTCACTCTAATAGATCGATTAGTCTTTCATTAATAAAATTGATTTGTTTCCTCAATTGCTGGACCATTAGTTTTGATTTATTCCCCCTTAAATCCATGACTACATCAATTTTCTAATCATGATTGACTTATTTTTGTCATTTGCTGAATCTCTAAAGTTCATTTCTCTCTTTATGAGATCCAAAAGTTTAATTTGATCATTATGTTTAATAGTACATAGCTAAATACAGGAAAAGACTGTAGTCAATGAGATAATCAGAATCCTCACAGAATTGGAGGTGCCTTCAAAAATGCACGAGCTAAGGCAACACGTTGCTTCTCACCACCGCTTAACTGTGTAAGAAAGCCATCCAAGAATAGTTTAACAATTTGCTAATCAATATATCAATATTAAAAGCTTTGGGAAGCTGCACTATTCATGGCTTGTGAATAGTGTGGCTCCTCTCATAATTAATTTTTTGGGACACTGTACAAAACACATGCCCATGTCCAGTGTAAAAGAAATATATACCTTTTTGCAATGCAATTTTAAACCAAAAAAAATATTAACACTTCAAGTGGATCAATAGAAATCAAATTCTATTTCTACCACCATGTTAGTATTTTCCTTTTCTTATGAATTTTCATCCAAAGAAAGTTTCAAAGTCAGTCCCCCACGTTAATTTTGTCCCAAATTTGTCCTCAATTTTGCTTTTGTGCCTGTTGACCTAGTCATGAAATATTTTGGTCAAATAACTTATTTCTTTCTTTCTTTTCGGCAGAAACACAGGAGCCACTTCTGCTGTGCAGAAAAGAAATCTTTTTCACTGAACAAACATCATTTATGCTCCAGAATGTGATTTAGCATGCTTAAAAGTGTTTTCAAGCTGTTCAATACACAGGTAATCAAACACTTAATTGTTTGTTCTCCATTGCATTTATTAGAGTCCATATAACTCCTCCCATTGCCTATTTTTCTACTCCCTCCGGTTCATATTATAAGGTGACTTGAAGGGTTTTTCTTACTTCATAATATAAGGTGACATGTGGTTGTTTGTCATTTTTACTTCTTATTTATTATATTACTAGTATTGTAACTTGTGCAATATTTAATAAAAAAAGAGAAATTAATAGAGGTAAAACTGAAAATTTTGGCTCTCTTTTATAAGTTTAAGGAGGTAATAAAAATTCCTTAATATCGGTGAAAGTGGTTCCAACACCTTATAATATGAATCGGAGAGAGTATAGTTTTTATAGCTAAGCTCAATCAATGGTCTTGGACTTTTCCATGACATGAGTAAATTTTAATTTTCTATAGTTTTCCTGCAAACAGTATTAGACAGACAGGGTATAGTTAAGCCCTGCAATTTGTATGGATTATATTTGACAGGTCTGCAGCATATATGTAGATGGGGCCTGAACAAGTATGTGTATAGAATTGCAGTACTATACCCTTCTTATCCACATAAGCCTAAACAAAGAATCATCTTACATCTCATCAAAAACTAATGGCTCACATGCCATAACGTGCATGTCAATTCACTCCTGAATTTATTTATTTTAAAAAAAAAAAAATAAGAGAATAATTATAAATGGTTATTAGTTACAACTTTCGGTGGTTCTTCACCACAGATATTACTCATTGTCTTGAATAACAGTCATATAAATAAAATTTGGCCACAATTTCTTTTTTATTAAAGATAAATTTTTTAATAACCCATCATCTTTATATTAACCATCCATTATTCTTTTTTATAATAATATGTTTATTTTTAAAACCACATGACAAGACACCAAAAAGTTCCAAACAGATTAATATAGATATACTAGATGCAGTAAACAGGAAATGTTGTCACCTTGAGCCCTCGTTCTCCCACAACAGTTGAATATTTCTCAGGAAAATTCATGATAGTATCATGAATTGCTGCTTGCTGAGCAGCTTCATAGACCTGTGTACAGAATGTACTAAACTAAGACGCAACTTGACATTCCACAGTTAAAATTTGCAGATTCAAGATGCAAATAGAGAGGACATTAAAGATACTGAGATTACTTCCTCTTTAGTTGCTGAAAGTCGACCATAATGAATGTTGTGAAATATTGTATCGTTGAAAAGTACCTGCACATAATCATTCATGTTTTCAAATTATCCAAAGATATCATGTGGGCAATGAAGTGACACAGATTGAAAAGAGACGGATGATTTATTTGAACTTACAGTATCTTGTGGAACAACACCAATGGACTTCCGAAGACTATCAAGAGTTACATCCTGGATATTTTGACCATCTATCTTTATCTGTAAAGTATGAATATGGCATGAGAAATTAGAAGAAAAAAGAAAGTCCCATTCTGTAGATAAAAAATAATCAGTCTCTAACTTGTACATAACCAGCACCACCTAGTACTTTCATCAATAATATAATCGACTTTCCACCAAAGCAAAATTAAATTAGGCCAAGAAAAGAATAACAAATCTCTTTTACATTCATTCACAAGAGTTCAATCTCACTACGGAAGTTCAAGTGTATTAGATAGGTGTAACATCTGCATTCAACTTTAAGTGAAGACTCCGCTTATATGTTTTATACATTCCATCTCTGCAATGATTGAATAGTAAATTGCGGCATACTTTTTCTGGATTGTTTTGAAACTGATCCTTGTGAAATAAAGGAACATAAATTAATGAATCACAAACAATAATTCTCTTCATTGCTTAAAGGATAGGCAAGTAATCAGATTACTTGCAACTCATGTTGTTTCTTCAAGTCAATAAATGCATAGCTTTGACGCCATATAGCATGCATAATAAATAATGGTGCATCTAAGAATTTGAATGCAGCCAGCTAACTATGAATATTAAATACCAATATAGCTAAAATTCACTTAATAATAGATTCACGAGTCCATTTCTTACACTTCCAGAATGAGGGTCAAAAAACCTGAAGAGCAATCTAAGAATGGTTGATTTGCCTGTCAAGCATATACACATTTTAAATATCAGAGAAATATTGAACAGCAGATAATAAAATTCTTTTTTTTTTTTTTATAAAAAAATATGACTTCTTTCCCACTAAATACATGATCCTAAAACATCACAAATCTCTAGAATATTTTACCCTCCTTTTTGCCCCCAAAAGCTTAACAGCAGACTAAAAATAACTTATCCAATTCGAGTGAGTGAACACCAAAATTACCTAATATTTGTCTTGCTGCAAACTATAATGCAACCAAGAGATGCAAAAGCACGGGTATAGACTTGTGAAAAGATGCAAGACATGACCTAGTGTACTTCACAGGAAGAGTCCTCGCTCTACTAGTAACCCACCAGTTCTTGCCAACATCATCCTAAAGGACCATGTCACTCTCAGGTTGATTCTAAGACGTGGAATTGCCTCAAAACTCCAAAGTACACATACCTAGCATAAACCAACATCTTTTCTATTCTTGCTGTAAGAATGGGCTTGCATTACTAAAGGCCCATTAGGGTTTTCCTTGATTAAGCTATCTTTATTTATCCTTATTTTTATGCCTTTTATCTTTACAGATTCTGTTTTATTCTAAGATTAGATTTTATTCTATTTTTAGGCGAGATGATTCTGATTTAGCAAGTCAGGTTAGATTTACAGATTTGGTGTATCAAGGGTTAGCTACACTAATCACTATTTATGTACCTCTGTTCACAAGGAATAAACAAGCTTTTACTGCCTAATTTTGACACTTGCAGACAACTTCGAAAATTGGAAGACTACTACAGACTAATTCACCATCTTGCTAAGAATTTAAATGATTTAAAATGAATAGGAGGAATGGCAACAGGGAACACAGCCTCAACAACAATAGTTCTTAGTAAGAACCATTGGCAATAAACCAAATCTTCACAGAAAGTAAAAACCAGCAATCCATCTCTCCAAGAATAAATGCATCAATATAGTTGTGCATCTTTAATTTATAATTACCAGTATTTTCAGTCTATGAATTTTTCTGCCAATGCCATGCTAAGCTTCTATTTCTAACCTGGTTATTGCTTCACCTTCGCTGCTTTCTAGTGGTGATGTGGCCAATCAACAATCAAGATATTTTGTACATAACATATGTAAGTATTAATAAATATACACATAAAAATGAGAATGCAGAAACATGGGCGCAAGTAAAAAATAAATACATAAATGCCTTAAAAATGGATCCTTGTGCAGCCTTTACTCAAATCATGGAGAACACACCCTAGGGCCTCAAAGCATATGTCCATAAATATCTCAGCCAATTATAGAATAAGAGATAAAAATAAAAATAACTATAATAAACCAAAAGTTTCTCCAACTCAGAAAAATAAGGCTAAATCTCAGCAAGCAAGATAATTAAAAGAATAAAGAAATCTGGTGCAATTCCAGCAATCCTTCATCCTGAACCTTACCACTTCCACTGGTCCCTACAATTGCCACACTTTTTCCAGCTGGCACAACAAGAGATATTCCATCAAGTATTTTTCTCTCTGCGAGGTAACTGAAGGGACAAAATGCATCAATAGTTGAACAAATTGACATTAATTATAAGTGACATTTAACAAGAAGTTAGCATTGTAATAGAGTTGCCAATGCTGGATCGATAGAAGATCCAAAGCAATAATATACATTACAACCAATATTGAGGAAACCAAACTAAATTGACAGTCTAACCAGGGAACTGGTTCGCGGTTGATCCATAAAATCAGCCAGTCAAAAACCGATTGAATTGGTCAAACCAGTCAAACTTGGACCAATTTAAGAGGCTAACTGATTTTGAATGTTTTTATGATTCTTTCCTAAATTCCTATAAAACAGCATAGTTCATCTTATACAGATAAGAAAAACTGAAAATAGTAGGCAGCTGAGGAAAGAAGGGGCCAGAATGAAGAAATTAAAAGAAACTAAACATAGGCCTGCCCTGTGCTTTGCAAGAAGCCCAAAACAAAGTGTACATGAGAGGAGTTGCATTGTTCATGGCATGTGAATTGTGTGGCTTCCTAGAGTTTTTGATAGATATATTGATAGATTGATGGGAGTATAAGTGAAACGAAAGGCATGTGCCTGGTCATTTTCAATGCTTGCTCTCTATTGTGCTCTATCTGTAGCATATCTCTCAGGTATTAAGATTCTTGGACAAAATTTTCCCTTCACCTACCATTTGATTCTTAATATAATTTAAGAAGCCCAAAAGTTTAATATTAAATACTTCCAAATTTTAATCCTGGTATTTGGCCAAGAAAAAATTAATCAGGGTAGTTTTTATTTTTCAATTCAAAATGACTTTTCAAACATCTTAAGAAATATGGAATTAGCAATTTAATATTTAAAATTTATTAATATTTATTGGTTATAGGACAATTTTAATAAATAAAATTTTAAAATTTATATGTACAAACTCCACCCTTACTTTATGGACGCATTTTGGGTAAACACAGCGTAAGTGTCCCAGATCCCAATAACAAGACAGCTGCAGGCTACAATATACACTTATATTTGGGTTTTCTTTTTCCCCTTGTCCACACTAATCTTGAATAACAATGAAAAAGTATTTTGCTTCTGGAATAGTAGCACTACCAAATACATTAGCCATAAGTCAGCGATAGCAATGGTAGGTGATGCAGAACTAATGGTGGGTCAAGCGGAGAGATAGGGAGGAGAGAGAGAACCGAGTGAGAGAGACTGGAATAGAAACAGAGGAAGGGGGAGGGAGCATGAGAGGAAGAGACGAGAGGGAGAGACAGAAGCTGAACATCTCAAGGCAAAATATCATTCATTCAAAAACTGTCCATCACATGAAGCAACCTACATATATATAGTTGACCTTTCCTTCCTAAGAGGGAAAGCCACTTGCAACTTGCAACAATATTATAATAAAATAACAAAAAGAAAAGAAAACACTACTCACTAAGAAACCAAAAGTAATCAAACAAAATACACTTAAAATATAAAGGCACCGTTTCTTCTAGAGTAGTATTTCCCAAATTTTCTATCAGTAGGCCATTACAGTCTTTGCATTAGGTAATAAGGAAACAATCAACTACCTGAAGTGTACATTTTCAAACTGTATGCTCCCTCCACTTAATTTCAGAGGCTTTGCATTGTCTTTATCACTAACATCAGCTCTTTCCTAGAGTGACAAATGTAGAAAAGAAAAATATTATCATACAATCGGGCAGGCAAAGAGAATTGCAGGAAAATAAGATCATATAGCTAGCAAGACATAAGCTCCCAAAATTGTAAGAAAAAATAAAAAATAAAAAAAGAAAGAAAGAAAACTGAGGACATCCTTCATTGGCATTTGTCCAATGGAAGAATCTCTTATATAGTAGTTCTTTCACAACCCATGAGAACAAAAAGCAGAACATCTTAAACAGTGAAATGATGAAGAAAAGATATGAACTCAAATGAGAGGAGACTACATATTTATCCATGTCAAAAAGCAAAAATTCTACTTGTGAAGATCTAGAACGCTTAAGTTGACAGTTAAAACCTCTTGGCTGTTACCTTGAAGCACAAAGGTACAATATGGCAAAATGAGTCAACTATATGATTGCTAACAATGCATAAAAATTAACTGCAGGATAACTTTAATGAAGCTCAATCAGGCAGATACCTCAAGTAACTGAAACATTGACTTCATGTCAACTAAACTCTGTATAGTCTCACGATAAACACTGCCAAGGAAATTGAGTGGAAGAGAAAGTTGGAACAGGAGCCCGTTCACCATCACCTGTATTTAGAAATTAAATTATAAACAATCCATGTGTGATAAATTAATTTATCATGGAACAATTCAAATGAATTGATGAAATTACCAAATCACCAACAGTCATCTGGCCACTCATAATCCCATGAGAAGACAAAACCATTGCCGTAGAAAGTGCAGTACTAAATATAACATTTTGACCAAAGTTCAGGAAAGCAAGGCTACGTTGTGTTTTCAGAGCAGCATCCTCATACCCTAAATAATGAGATTACAAATAACAGAAGCACAAGCAGCAAGAATTACAAAGAGGAACTTAGAGAAGCTACTCAATTTACATTAAGATCCCATTTTCGTAACCGACACTGCAAATTGATATTTTACATGGGCAACATACTCTACGTACTTTTATATGAAAGTCAAGATCAATAACAAGATTTCAATGATTCGGATTTAAAAGAGGATAAACAAACAGATGGGTTTTACATTGACTTTCAAATTAACATGTATCGGTGTTTCTTATGTGTGAAAGTTATATAATAAAAAATGAAATCAGAAAGAAATAAATATCTGGTTCTTGAGATACTAAGAATATTCAATTATGATTACAAGAGATACACTAGATCTTCTAGATTAGAATTTATCTAGAGGCATACTTCTAGCTGACTGCATTTAACCAGAAAGATCAGAATACTAACAACTTACTTTTTAGGTACTCATCGTATTTTTCAACTTCAAAATCTTCATTATTGAAATATTTGACAGTCTGAAAAAATTAAAAAAAAAAAAGAATCATCCCAGATCACATTGGAACAAAAAAAACGGTAGAAATAATTCAAAACCATTTGTATTAGCAATTAACATGTTCACCTCATAATTAATGAGTGAGTCAACTGCCCTGGTACTTGCATCATTATCAGCTTTATTCATGGCCTTCCTGAACTTAGTCCTCCACTGGAGAAAACATGAAACTTCAGATTAAGCGCAAACTCACTTTACCATTCTTAGGGAGGAAAAACTGAAGGGAGTGAGCATCTAAGAAAGAATAAAGAAAAAGGAAGCTTAAAGACCCGGACACAAGCATAAGCAAAAACCCCAAGTTGATGATTTCTAGTTCCTTCTTTTAGCCCTAGGTGTGTGGGGAAAAAATCATTGAGAGGAACAAGGTGTTAGGCAGCGAGGATGCACAACATTGACAAATACATAAATAAATATCAACTAATGTTTCACTTGTCTTACACATCCTCCTTTTGTTTCTTACTTTTGTAATGTCTGGCTACTATTCGGGATTGACAACTATCCCCACAAACCAACACAAGCTCTTTCGGTGTACTTTGTCCTCACTTACACACCTCCTATTCAAGAGGTCACCCATCCCAAAATTGCTCCAAGTCAAGTACGCTTAATTGATGAGTTCTTAAGGGATAGGCTACCGAAAAAGTAGGTGCACTTTATTGGTATAGGCAGTACCTATCAATTTCTTTAAGCTATCTTTAATCGTATAGTCTCATACTTACATAGTCTCTGGATTCCTCCCATTCTGGTATGCATTCGATTCATTCATATGCCCCTCCCGCTTGAAGTCTACTAGGAGCCACTCCTTATCTGTGCCTCACCCCATGCACCGGCGATCATTCCCCGTTCTTTTCAATGCCCGGATGTCACATGCCCACCAGCTTCCGTGTGGTTCATTTCGAACCATACCGTACTGAGAGAGGTCAAGCTCTGATACCACTGTAACGTCTTGTCGCTATTCGGGATTGACTGTCCCCACAAACCAACACAAACCATTTTGGTGTGCTTTGTCCTCACTCACACACCTTCCCACGAGGTCACCCATCCCAAAATTGCTCCAGGTCAAGCACACTTAATTGGGGAGTTCTTAAGGGATAGGCTACCGAAAAGGTAGGTGCACCTTGTTGGTATAAGTAATACCTATCAATTCCTCTAAGCTATCCTTAACCGTATAGTCCCATACCTATACACTCTCTGGATCCCTCTCATTCCGGTATGCATTCGATTCATTCATATGCCCCTCCCGCTTAGAAACATGCAAGGAGCCACTCCTTACCCATGCCTTACCCCATGCACTGGCGATTACTCCCCACCCTCGTCAAAGCCCGGATGTCACAACTTTTGTTTCATTTTTACGAAAGGTTTTCAACAACCATGTGCAATAACTTCCATGCTTCATGAATATAAAATCAATGAACAGTATCCTCTCCTAACCTTAGTTTAGCACCTAAATTCACAACAACTGCATTTTACAAATCAAAATTCATTTGTTTCTTTAGGATGGTAGTGTTGGGTAGTCATTAGAAAAAAATCTGTTAATGAAAATTGAAAAAATTTTCCTCATCAAGTGAAGTTACATTGTATTGCAGCCAGCTTCAGTGAGCTACTAAAGCAAGTGCTTACAAATGATTCATCAATCAGCTAATAAGGATATTATTTGACAACAGTGTGACAACAATGAACAAGAATAATTTACAGGGTGACAAAAAGAATGGTGAAACAATGCAAGACTACTATGAGGCCAGTAAAAGATATGGCAAGGCTAGCAATAAAAGAAAGAGACTACTCATTATCCCAAACCTAAAAATAATACAAAATTAAAGATGCTTGGTTCAATACATCATACCTGTGTAACTGTCAGTGTAAAAATAACATAAGCAGCAACTGATAGGGATGTGATCCATGCAAAGGGTGCTCCAAATTTGTAGGCAAGAATACCTGATACCATAGATATCTGGACGGATACATATTAAATCTGTAGAAGTTGGTCAGGGAAAAAGAAGCAAGAGTTGGGATGAACAAAATAATAATTGAAGAGCAATTAAGATAAAATTTAAAGACAAAAAGGATTCACGGGAAAGAGGTTCAGCTCCTAGAAAATGTTATCTTTATTTATATAACAAGATAGATTGAGGACAGCATCACTGAACTCAGGAACAGGCGAATAATTGAGGCATACCTCTAATATCGTGGGTACTACATTGAACACCATAGATGAGAGTATAAAATTTATTGCACGACTACCACGATCAATTATTCTATTTAATGCTCCGGTTTCTCGACTGAGAAAAATAATCTCAAGGTTAGAACCAATGAACCATATCAGTAAAGGCATTCAAAGAAAAGTGGCCATGCAGAAGCAAGAAAACAAGTAGATGTTTCCCAAAATAACTCAATCTCAGAATTACTCTGCATCTTGTAACCACATGTGAAATTAACAGAGGTGAGTGCATTGAAGCATGTGTGGTTAAGTCAACAAGAGTTCAAGGGGAAAAAACAGTCTTGAGAGTCCCCATTACATCAGGTGTTAGGTAAGTGTCCTTATGTGAAGGAGTAACACAATATAAACCACAGAAATTCATTTTTCAAATTTCTCTGTTATATAGAACAGCAGAGGTCCTCAATCCTCATTTTCTGGGTACTGAGATCCTTCAACATTTCCAAGAAAAAAAAATCCCAGAAATGCTAGCACCAGCAGGGGTAAATTACACACGATCTTTAATCTCTCATGTACCAGCCTTCCCTTCTGGGCATTCCAATCACCTGTTCCCAGCTTAACACCCCAAATTCCCCATGTACCAACCCATAGTCATAAATAATAAATAATTAAAAGAAAATGACAAACATTTCTTCCTTCTTTGAAATGTAAATCAATGTTTCCAAAATTGAAATGCTATCTTGAAGAACACCCAAAAATGTGGATTCAACATAAAATTAAAACCAGATGCAATGTGAACATTTTATGAATACTAAGATTTGAGATAATATTTATTAGCCTCACAGCAGGGTGGATGCATTACCTTAGATGATATCGTAGGTCAAGATCATGCAAATGTGAGAACACCTGCAACAGCAAGATAATATCTATGAGCATATTAAGAGATTCTTTCCACTAACTTTAAGTACGAATTTGGACACACACCCACACACATTGAAACTGTTTATAAGCAAAAGCTCATCTAAAATAGTATTACTTCCACTCATAGATGTGCAAAAGTATGTAGTATATTAGATGTCTTAGAAAGGGAAAATGTTCTATAATATTGCAAACAAGACATCTCCATACCTTTCTTGATACTAACCGAATTGTTCGCAATGCTACCTTAGAGAAAACAGCAGTACGCAGTTCTGCCAGAAGAAGTTGTATCAGACACAAGAATAGTATTATTAAATCATGAAAAAGATTATGTCTTTCCTCAAAGAAGTATGGCATAAATGGACAGGAAGGTTATCAAAAGTTCGTTCAATATTAAAAGTGTAACCATGCAATGTCCTTTGAAAGCTACCTTTGAATGACAAGTAACACTAGAAAGAGTTTACAAACAGCCTCTTCCAATGATGAAGGAGAGAGAATGAGAGATTGTAAGCATTAGGCTCTGTTTGGTAGGAGGGAAGGGAAGGGAAGGGAAGGGAAGAATTTTAATGGAGGGAAGGGGAGGGAAGGAGAGATGAGATTTGGAGGGAAGGGAAGGGAATGGGATTGAAGGAAGGGGAGGGAAGGAATTTTAATGATTTGTTGTTTGGTTGAAGAGGGAAGGGGAGGGGAGTTAATAATAATTTGACAATTTTATCCTGAATGTTTTCTATAATTATTTTATTTGAATAATTATTTTTTATAGTAATTTATTATTTTAAGAATGTAAAAACCTTATCTCCCATATTAAAAATTGTTTCAAATCTATCTTTAATTTCCTTTTTAAATTTCACCAAAAAATTTATATATCTGTACATACTAAATTTCTTTTTTAAAAATTGTGATTTTACAATGTTGACAAAAAAAGAAAATGTGTAAACGAGCATACGTTCACAATAAAATATATATATATTTGTACATACTAAATTTTTATCAATTGAAGACGCGATGGAAAATGAGAAATGAAAGAAGACCCGGTGACCTGGATGACCTGGATGAGGGCATATTAGTCAAAACAAAAAAAAAAGTGTGCAGCCCGTCCCAAATCCCCCAATTTGGGGTGCTGCGTTTCAAGGGAAGGGGAGGGAAGGTGCTTCCCTCCCCTCTTTAGATATATCTTTATCCAAACAAGGGGAGGGAAGCACCTTCCCTCCCCTCATTGAATCCCAACAAGGGGAGGGAAGTAACTCCCCTCCCCTCCCCCTGTACCAAACAGACCGTTAAAGTCCCACACGTCAGAAATAAAGTGACAAATTTTTGGTGTAAATAGGCATATCGTGTTCAAGGAGCGCACCAGTGTGACAGAAATAACTTCATTCAATTACCATTGAAAGCAGAAGCTCCTGACCGTGCAATTCCATATCCAATTAACACAGATGCTGGGGTTGCAAAAAGAGCTAACATAGTTGAATTTGCAGCTGTAAAAGAAGCAAGAGCACTAGCATTGCCTGTGGCAGTCGTCAACCAATCAACTGCAAGCTTGAATAAGAATGGAACCTGAACATTCAAAACCTGAGAAATGGAAGGGACATAATCCATTAGGCTGAGCAACCAAGATCAAATGACAGTGACTAGCATCACCATGTTAACAGCTCGTGGACAAGTGACCGAGCGACTAACCTTAGCACCAACAAGAAAACCCAAAGCAGCTATAACCCGGAATCGGAATTCAAGATTATCTTTCATCCACAAGTAACTGGCAAGTGTACGGAGGATTTTCATGTCAGCAACTTGTTCCCCTGGAAAAGTTTTAGCAATTGTGGGAGTAGTTTTTTGGTTTTGGGTCTCGATCTTCTTTGAGGACGTTCCATCATCCGTTTTGGCTGACGTTGAGAACAATGCTCGCCCTTCTAGTGTTGAACCCTGTAGCACATTTTTCCAAACATAGTCAACACCAGACCCATTAAACCAAAAACACGAATTTGTTCAAGAAACAAGAAGGCTATGTGAACTAACAGGATGCGGAAAACAAGGTCTGGTTACTCTGCTATATTGTGAAGAAGAGGAATATGAACGTGATGAATCAGAGAGAAACCCCTTAATGCTAAGAAGTAAACTTGTAGACCTCCTGGGAGCAGTCGGATTGAACCCAAAACCATCTCCATTAATTATACAACGAGTAGGAAATGTGCTGGTGCCAGAAAGACTGAGAAACGATCGAACTTGATTGCTAATCCCACCGTTCCTGCTCAAATCAACACGACCAGAAGTTTCAAAATAACAAATGGCGCTGGCAGCATGTGATACTATCCCAGGTCTACCATGGCGTTGAAGAAACTCCGATGCTCGAATGCGTTTAGAAGTAAAAGAAGCAGCGGCAAGCATTCCTCGCAATTCAAAGCTTCCAATTTTTTACCCTATGCGAATATGGAAGAACCACAGGAAAAAAAAAAAGCAAGCTTGGACTAGAAAAACCCTAATCAAAAGTTTCTTAGATGGAGCAAGTGTTCAGATGCATGAACTTGACTTATTATTGAAATCTGGGTAACGTGTGAACCCACTCTCAGTCCACAGAGACTTTAAAGACCAAAAATAAAAAGTATCAATGCCAAATACTATATATTAGATACTAAAATTTTAAAATTTATCATATGTATCACATACATATATATATATATATATATACACACTCGACACTCATGTATTTATATATATTATGGATTATAAATTATATATCCAAACAATTGACCAGTCCACTCAATTTCATTCCACTCAATTTCATTGTCCAAACATGAATTAAAATGGCCAAAAGAATAATGTGATGAAATTAAAAATATATATATATATAAAAAAGAATTAAATTGATCCAATCAATACCAGCGTTAAGTCAATATTGGGTTCATTTCATAAGATGACTAAAATTAATTATTTGATTTTTTTTTTACAATTATATTAACCAATATTATTATTATTATTATATCCTAACTAACTCCTAACCTAATCATGAAGTTAAAACATATATCATCAATCATCACAAATTCATAATTATATCTCTAAATTAGTCAGTTGAGCTTATCTTTTTAAATCTAGACTCCTCTTCATTTCTCAATCTATAAAATTTACCTATTAATTGGAATACATATGATTAGTTTAAAATCCACAAGAAAAATAAAGAGACAAATATAAATTTAATAATAAATTCAAATTAATAAATAGTCATGAAGCTAATATTAATGAATATATAATAATATTCATGACATGACAATGAAAATTAACATATTAACATTGAATGATGTTTTCTCAATTTATGAGAATGTTTTGTATTAATATAGTTAATTATGTTAATAATGGGGAGATTTTTTATTATGTTTCTAAAATTAAATAATTAAAAAAATATAAAATTAAAGGATTAAAATAAAATTTAGTATAAGATTGAGAGATCAAAAGTAGGTTTTTGTCACAAAATAAAAATGCCAAAGAAATAGCCAAGGAGGTCCAAATGTAGCCCAAAATTCATCCAAAATTTATCCATCATTGATCTCCAATTAAGCTCCAAAAATTTGTGAAAAATAAAACGGAGTTATTAAATCCCCAAAATGGAAAAACGTAGTAATAATAATTTAAGCACAAAATTTCATAGTCAAGTTAGGTCAACTTACTTTTGCTGCTCAAAATCTTGGTTGGCGGAGACCACATACCATTATCCTACAAGCATTTGTGGGTGAACATGGTGCTGAAATAAGAAGCAACTTACCCATTCACTTGGACATCATAATTTACATTTTTTTTCAATTCGATAGATTTTTAACCAATCCCATCCAATTTTGATAACAGTGATTACAAAACTCAACATGTCATTTTACTAGTTGTAAAACGGTGAATTTTTTGCTGAATGGTATAACGGGAATTGTCAGTGACATGAACAAAAATTTTGACGCTACAAAATTATATCATCTATATATAATTAAAAGTAGAATAGAGTTATACTATGTATTAATCATGAGTAATATGACTCCATTCATTGGGTTCTGTCCCCCTCTTTCTCCTTTTTTTTTTAAAGTGAATCTAATTTTTTTATTATTCATTTATTTTTTCTTTTATGATTTATCTTTTCCCATTATTTTAAATAGAACCCACTTTTTTTTATTTTCTCAATTTATATTAATTTTAATTAATATCATTTGATATTATTTTTTTGAGGATAGAGAAATTAATGATAAGATTTTTTTTAATTTAATATATTTTAAACCTAAATAAAATGTTATCATATCCGCGCGTGTATCCACATCCCCCGCTAGAGCGAGTGAGAAAAATCTAATTTTGTTAATTTAATGATGAGCACTAAGGTTCAAAAAACCATACCGACCATTGAACCGGATGAAACAACGGTTCAAGGTTCAGTGATTGAACCGGGGTAAGACCGGTTATGAATAAATTTATATATTTTTAATAATATAGATAAAAAATATAAAAATATTTATTCATGATAATAAAATTAACCTTTATTTTAGAATAAAAAGTAAATTTAATAATATATGAAAAATTAAAAATATTATTAATAAGTTTTACAATCTAATATTAAAATCTAAACAAATTAATATTCATCTATAATTATATTTTAAATTCAAAATAATCAATTGATATTCTATTTTTATCTTATTTGTTAAGTAAATTTATCATTATTAATAATTATGTATTATAATAATACTTATAACATATTATAATATAGAAAGAAAAAAATTTATACAAAAAAAATGCTACTGAGTACTAAAAATAATATTATTTTATTTTAAAAAAATTTAAAAATTAAAAAAAAAAGGGGGAGGAACCGGTTCAAACTGGTTTTGTACCGATTTTGCACCGATTTTTGACCAGTTCTTACCGGTTTCAAATCCCTCCGATTTTCATCTATTACTGGATCGGACCAGAGGCCGGTTCCCAGCCGGACCGGTCGAACCAGCCGGTTCATTCTGGTTTTTTGAACAATGATGAGCACAACATGCATAACAAGGCGCTCTGCAGGAGATTTGAACACAAGAAACCACTCTCAATCATAAGTTTACTAGCCATTTCAAACTAAATGACGAAAATATGATCACATGGTTGGTTTATTTATAAGGCTTTAAAAACTCATAATTTATTTGAAGTTTAAACTATTTTTGATATAATTATATAATATTTAGTACTATTATATCAAATCAAAACAAGGATAACTCTTTTAATATAGTTTTTTTATTTATATTTCTAAACTTGAAACCCTATTTAAGACATTTTAAGTCTTATTATTTAATCTAACCATGGTTGGTAAATTTAAATTAGTTTTTATAATCAACATGAAATATTAAATATATTTTTAAGACAAAAACAGAAATTTGACCGATCAATTGACTTTACTCTCGCAGGAATTGTAGCAAAATTCTTTTGTACTATAACTACTTTCATCAAGTTAGAGCACGCGCAAAAAGTTATTGTGGAAAGGATCGGAGATGTGATCAAGAAGGTTCTCCACCGGTCCTTTACCCGTCAGAGCTGCTTGAGCGTAAAATCCTAACCACGCAACCATCGCTAAGCGTCCATTTTTAATTTCTTTCACCTTCAGCTCCTCAAAAGCTTCAGGATCTTTGGACAGATTCAGGGGATCAAACAATGCTCCTCCAGGGTAATTTATGTCGCCAGGCAGAAATATTCCTAGGGGTTCCAATGCTTCAATCCCACAATATCTAGCATATTCTGGTCCAACCTGCTTAATTATCTGTAATTAGGATGCTTGGCACATCCATGTTGTAGATTGAAGGATGTGCAAATGCCGTCAGGAAGCAAGTGTTGTAGCTTAAGTAACTTCAACTATCAAAACTTTTTTGCTTTCAAACCATAGATATGGTCATGACTTGAGTCTAAATTTTTTCATTCTAGGTAGTGGTGGAACTAAACATTAATATGGTTCAGATATAGTTAAAAATGCAGTTATCTAGAGCACATCCATGTTATGAAGGTTAGGAACTTAAACAAATGGCTAGACACGCTTTTGAAAAGGTTCCATAAACAGAATTATGGATTATAACATCCAGGACTAAGAGTGAGTTAAATTGCAAATATAGAAGGCAAGATGCTAGTGATGTTAGCAGAGCACAGAAAACAAGAAAATTGAATAGAGTATAGAAGAATAACCATGAGGAGTGCCTGGCAAATAGCAATTACAACCACTCCTTGGCTTCCAGCAAAGTGAAGTCCCGGGATTCCCAGGTAGTCTAGAGTATCTCCCTAGTTAAAATTAAGTTAAAATATAAGAAAAACAAGGAATGTCAACTACATCATTCCAGATTTTGGCCAAAAAAAGAAAAAAAAAACTACATCATTCCAGATATATTCACTAATGTGTTTAAGTGCACGTGTGTGCAATGAAACAGCAATGGATGAATGGACGAAAAAAAGAGACATGATGAAATGTGATACAATTTATTCTCATGCACTAAGTGAAAATAAACCAGCCAGTTTCAATCAACAAAACCTTGTATAATAAGGACAAATAAAAAAATTATTGAGTATATGAAATAATGATTCAGAGAATGGCAATAGATTAAACTGTTAGTTTAATTTGACAAGCTTGTGGATGATAAAGCTTTTCTATTATAAGGAAGACGATACAAGTTTACAAAGAACCGTCAAAGAGATGGGACATACAAAGCTTGAGCTGACAAGTCAACACGCCACCAGATGGGTTCAATTCAACAAATTCTTGACACACTTTTCATAGTGGAATAATTAGCCCCCAGGTAGATCTTAAGAAATAGAACCAAGGACTAAGTAATGGAGAATAACTACAAGTTCAATTCTACAAATTTGTGGATGATAATGCACACTAGACGTATAAGCAGGACATTGCAAATTTACAAAGAATGGTAAGAGATTGGACATACTGACCTTGAGCTTTGAATAGCCAACGCGCCACCAGATGGGTTCAACAAAGTGAAAGAGCCCAAATAGGTCTAATATTTCAGGAACTAGAGCACCAACAGATGCAAGCATCGCCCACCGAGCATGCAATATTTCAAAGCTTCATGATAAAAGAGATTAAACTGATCATAGGATATTTACACTAACAAAGGCTTCACACAGAGTTTCTTTTATGGATTTAATTTAACTATTTGGTAGGCTGGGACAATGAAGAATAGTCACATGCACATCTCACAAGAGGAGCTCACTAACAAGTTAACTGACATGGGCATGCGGCTGCTTATCATTGACTTAGTCTAACAGCTTTTGGTAGATAAGATCTAGAAAATTTCTATCACAATGCTTTAAAGTTTATAGACTCCATTTAATAAAATAGTAAGACATACATTCAACAAATCTTTTTGGACATTGGAACATGGTAAACATTGTTACATCCCCATCAAAATTTAGCTGATGATTGATCATCTATTTACAATATATTCTTTGCATTATAGCGCTGAAGCATGCCTCTACGGGACTGATACGGTCCAGTTTTAATTTTTCAAGAGTCAAGAGTTAGTCACCAAGATGGGAATGGACGACATCCACTCACCAACTTGAGAAGGGGTGCTAGACATTGTAATTATTCCTAGGATTTATTGCAATTATTGACCCTGAATTAGGGATAGGATCAAGGGATTATCAATCCCATAAGTTTTGTGATATGTACATTAAATGCCCTTCCTAGGATAACTTCACTCTTTGTAAATAAATACCTTGTACTCATCTTTGAACATCAGAAAACATTCTTTTTGACATTTGTTGTCAACCGATGACCCTCAAATGTTTATATAGAAGAGTTAGTTACACTTGACTCACACAATTGAGTCACATATAAAACAGAAAGATATTCTAATGAAAGAATGATCTAGCACATGCCACTTACACAAAAGTAATAATAAACAATATAAAACAATAAACTACTATTTTGTTATCTTTGCGTTAGAAATTACTTGAAGAAGCTCATAATTCCTTATCCGGTGGACACAAAGGCTATTTGAAGACGGTGCACAGGTTAATCTCTAACTTTACTGGCCAAAGGTGAAGCAAGATGGTGAACTATTTGTGAAACAATGTGTCAGCAAAATAAATATCAGACATTGGCTCTAGTAGGCCTGTTGTAACCTCTCCAAATTCCCCAGCGCATTTGGGAAGATATCTCATTAAACTTCATCACTAGCTTGGCAAAATATAGAGGAGTAGATACCATACGGGTTATAGTAGACCACTTTAGTAAGTACAGTCATTTTATTGCTTTGTAACATCCTTATACTACTAAATCGATAGCTGCTTTGTTTTGCAAAGAGATTGTTTGATTGCATGGAGTGCCTCAATCAATTATATCTGATCAAGATACTATTTTCCTTAGTACTTTTTGGCTAGAGTTGTTCTGCTTAAGTAAGACATGACTATACATGAACATTTCTTACCATCCCCAATCCAATGGACAAACGGAGGTGTTTAATTGCTGCTTGGAAACTTAATTATGATTTTTTGCTCATGAGCAGCCTAGATCTTGGAGTAAGTTCTTGTGTTGGGCAAAATACTCATTTAATACAGGATTTCACTCTTCTGCACAGACTACTCCTTTTAAAATTGTCTACGGAAAAGACCCTCCAGCCCTCCATCCCTTGGTTAGAGAAACTGCCAGGGCGGATCTTGATGAACAACTTCTCCAACAAGATGTGATGCTCAAGGTCTTATATGACAACTTAGCCAAAGTTCAATACTGTCTGAAAGCTCAAGCTGAATGAACACTTATTGACAATGACCTTAGTCTACAATAAGTTATGAAAAGCTAACTCCTAGAATTTTTGGGTCCTTGCAAGGTTTTAAGAAGAATTGGACAGGTTGCTTATGTATTGGAGTCACTTGAGTCAGCTAAAATACACCAGATGTTCCACGTGTCATTGCTAAGGCCTGGTATAGGACTCATGACAGCTTCTCCACCTGCTGAATTGCCTATTTCTGCTGACTGGGAAATGCTGATACCACCTGTTCATGTTCTGCAACATCGCTGGACTACCATATCTGGTAAGCCACACTTGAACTACTCATATAGTGGCAGGGTCAATGCATGGAAGAGGCAAGCTAGGAGAACTATGACCTCATGGCTAGGCAACTTCCAGATTTACACTTTAAGGACAAGGCACTTTTCCAAAGGGCAAGTATTTATGAGGGCCCAACAGCAGCCTGGCCCATTAAAACTTGTTGGAAGTCATGCACAAAGCCCTAGAAGTTGCTAGGCCTATTCTAGGCCCATGAGTCTTATTTTCTAGTTTTCCTTATCTTATTGTTATCTTTATCTTTAGTTTTTCTTACTTGTTATCTTATCAGATAAGATTTTGTTTTTCCATGGTTTTAGGGATAGATTTCTAGATTTGATTAGGGTATTCTATTGAAACCCTAAGCCTATGTGTTCCGCATCTGATTTGAGAATAAACACGCTTTTCTGCCATAAACTCTGATAAAACTTATGTTAGGAAGAAGAAGAAACATGGGCTGGACCTTGACCCAAATGCACTACAACAACTGGTGGGGAAAGATCTTGCAACAGACTTAAGCATTAGTAGAATATCTTCCCCAAGATAGGGGCTGCAGTTAGTTGGCTATGTTCTAGCGAGTGTTTTTAATGTTTTATTATGGCAAATAAGATTTGAGGATCATGTTGAATTAGTTGATTTTGTAATTGGAAGATTAAGTCCACTCCATATGGATATGGGTTTCATTATTGCCGGAATCAAGTGTTAAGATTCTTCACTTTATTTCTGCCAATAATATAACTCTCTTCTTTTTTATTCAATTTTCTTTTTCCTTGCTTGAAATTGTTGGGCTCCTGCCAAGGACTTACTGCCCACTGTATATCTTACATCTAAGACATTTTATTTTGTGCCAAAGCTAAATAATGAACATAAGGATAACTGTGATATGAAGCCCACCATCTCATTGTAAAAGAAAACATACATGACAAGGAGCAGGCAGTAACACAGACAGAATGGCTTAAGTGGACAAAATTCAGAATATGGCATACTTGAAGTATTTCCGCAAAGCTAGAGGATCCTTGCCGAGCCCAGCAACGTCAAATCCATAATCCCCAGGAAGTTCCCCAGTAAGATATTCTGGATAATCATATGGAATAGGACCAAGCCAATGGGGCCGATCTTCTCCATACCAGAGGCTAAGGGAATAAGCAAAAATTTTAGACACAAGCAACAGCAAGAATTACATTTGATAAAATGACAAGATATTTCAGAGCTGTTTGTATCTATTAAATATAAATACAGATACGGAGACTATTTGCATCAATCAAATCAAATCCAAGTTTCAACAGCACAACAAGAGAATTTCATTGTGGTTGGAGACATACTATGCCAGTATTTGTTTCCTTGCAAAATGAAATGAGTTTGCCATGCGTCTACAGATGTGTCAGATTTCAGATAATCCCAGACTCTCAGCCATCCAACCCAAGAACTAGTGAAATAAAGAAACAACATCCACATCAAGGATCTAGCATTATCTCTCAACATTTACTGGTTAAATACAATGACCGGACTCATTTCATCATCACCAAAATCTCTTAGGAAGAGTAAGTGTTATCTACATGGCTTGAAAATAGGTACCTGAATCTAAACCATAGTTTGTAAAAGGAAAATATCATGAAATGAAAAATTAATGTTAATGTAAATTAATTATAATAGAAACATTTGTGAAATGTGGTTTTGGATTTGAATGTTTTATAGAGTATTTGACAAACCATCTAACCAAGAACTGAAAGGAATTTCCCGGGAAGAGGACCACTGAATATGTTTTGAAGGTAACCGTCAGCATATATTGAATTTGATCATGAAGTCACGAGGGAAGAGTGGTAGACTGTGGAATAGCAGTTTGCCAACAAGGCATCAGAAAACATTAATAGCATACATTACCGAACTCTCAATTTGTTCAGTTCTTGAATTTGATCGCATGCTTAACAAAGCGCAATAAATATGTCTCATTAAAAGCAAACAATTTACTATTTTTTTTGGTCCGCAAAAATTTTCAGAAAATGGCATTCGCAACATCAAAGCATGCTTCGGGCAACTATCATCCTAATAGTAGTCGAAATTGCAAAAGTAACAAGGTCAGATCGCTCCCAAGAATAGTTGAAGTATAATGATTACATTGGATTACAGGGAATTACCTCTCTTCTCTGGCCTTCTGGGCTAAGGCCTTGAATTTGGATGAATTATCTAGAGCAATTTTCTTTCTTTCCAGCATTCTCCTCTGAAGCGAGCGCCCTAATGGACTATTAGCTAGAACTTTCACAGCACTGAAAGGAATCGCCGAGAACAGTAACACTCCGGCTAGCTTCAAAGAGGAACATTAAATTGGCCAAACTAGAGTGAGCCTTCTTTACTTCTTGAATTAAAAAAAAAAAGTGTGAGAAGTAAGAGAAGGAAGAGAATGGACCTCTTGCCACGAGGCTTTGAAGACAGAAGGACGTTTGTGCTTGATGATCAATTTGTTTGTGGGTTTCGGGGCAAAACATAAAGAGAAGGAGCCGCTGAGGAAAGACGAAGAAGAACAAGAGGAAACAGAGGGAGGAGGAGGAGAAACTTGGGAACGAAGCGGAACCATGCTCTCTGACTGCCGTGCTCGATCGATCTGTACGTCGAAAGATGGAGCAACATCAACTGGTGGATTTTGTTCCGTTCAGACAATTCATGCAGAAGCAGACCAGGCCACGTCTGTGAAATTAGCGGTGCATACAGCCCGTCCAATGTTCATAGTTCATTATCTTGGTAATTTATCATAGTTTTATTTAATTTGTCTGATTGTCTCGTTATTGTAACTTTGATCTCATTTGACTTCATTTGATCTCACACCTTTCTATAGTTCGATACTCCTGGCTAAAACCCAAACCTATTTTATCAATTTGTTTAACTCCGTAAAATAAGTAGATTAGAGTTAAAAAAAAAGGTTTAAATAGAAATTGAACTTTTGAACTCTATCCTATGTTTGTCACATTTTTTTTTTTTAATATTTAAAAATATATATTATTTTATTAGTTAGTGATATATAAATTATAAAATTTAATTATTATATTAATTTTTTTAAATAATAATAATAATTAATTTTTTATCCGATAAAAATAATAATTAGTTATATTAATTTAAATTATTATATAAAAAAAATTAAAAAACATATTTAAAAAAATACTGAGCCTATAGGTTAACTCGGACATCTCTTTCCTATAGACTTGAACCTACAAAGTAGAACCTGTTTTGTAAGTCAAGCTTTTCGACTTGGTCTGTTATCTTTGCCAACTCTAATCTTAGTAGATTATAGATATTAGATAATTAGTATATTAAAATATTTACCAAAAATAACAAGAATAATGTTAGACTCGCGTAAAATATTTTAAAGTTTGATCATTATGTTTTTTAAAAGTTACATTTTTTTTATCTATATATATTTTTATTTTATTTTTAATTTGATATTTTATAATTTTTATACGCATAAAATCATCTAATCGACTATCAAAGATTAATATCTTCATAACGTATTAAAAGTTTTTATCTTTTTTATTAATATATTTTTCATACATATGGTTATAAATTGAATTCTTAATAATAATGTGCTTACGAAATTTAGCTATTTTTGTGATTTGTGTCTGGTTTTTTTTGTATATAATTATTTTTTTATTTTGTCTTTACTATTTTTAAATATTTTAATTGAATTTTAATTGTTAAAATCCTTAAATTTTATTTTTTTGACCACCAAAACTCAAAATTTTATCAAGTCAGTCTATTAAAAATTATTAGCTTTACTTAATAAATATTATTTTTAAGATTTTAAATGTGTATTTATCTATATAATAAATAGGATAAAAATAAATATTGAAATAAAAATAAGTTATTCAGAACATAAAATATTGATAAAAATATAATAATAAAAATTAAATTAAAAATTAAGTATAATGACGACTAAAATTTTTTTTTTTCCATGAAAAAAAAGTGCACATCACATGGGAAGCTAGAACAGAAGACAAAAAGAAGTACCAGCCATCACTCTATCTCATTTCTCCACCATACATAACCCATCTCCCTTGTCCACCATGAATCCAGAAAGCACGGACATGGGCCTCATTCTCTAAAACACACTAATCCCTCCCTCCCTCTCGCCCTCTCTCTAAAATGTCAGCATGTGCAAGCTTCCTAGGCTATGGAGGAGCGGCCTCACTGAACATCCAGAACTCAAAGAAGCTACAGCTTCTTCAGCAGCAACCATCATGCACAAGATTCATGAGCTCCAACGTTATGGTTGGGAAGCTGCAGAAGAAGAAGAAGAAGAACAAGACGAGTAGTGATAAATACGTTGGAGTGGTGAGGTGCAGCGGCAATGGTGGGATAGGGATAGGAGACTTCATAGGAGGAGACCTGTTGAGGTTTGATCTGGGAAAGTGGCTTTCTGATGTGGAAGAACACAAAGCTTTGGCCATATATTCTCCCCATGAAGGTGGCTATGAAGGACGGTACCTCACTCGCCTGAGATATCAGGGATACTATTTCCTTGACCTCTCTGCTCGTGGCCTTGGTGACCCTGAAACCACCCTCACTAAAACTCATCCTGTTTGCCCTGTGAGTTTATTACTTCATTATCATTTCTTCACTTCCAACATTAAATATTTCGTTTTGTTCTACTTATTGTGGGAACTCAAGTGTGAGCTAACGTAGGAAGAAATATCATGTTATATAAAATTGGGTCGAAAAAGGGGCATATGAATAAAAAGACTCATGAATCTAATATTTAAAGTTTTGGGTCAAGAAGTAGAGTCAAGATCACTTATATGCCTTTTTATAAAGTTCAATAATTTCGCCCAGGCCCCAAAAAACTTGGACACTGTAGGCAACAAGGCAATGCATGTGGCTTGAAATGTCATGTTCCTAACACAATTTTAATTTGTGTTGTACTCAACAATGGAGGTGATGGTTATTATTTATGGTTACATTAAGCATATTTTGTTGGGTATGATGGTTTTACATTTTCCCCTGTGATGAATGTGATAGGCTCATGTTGGGAAGCAGCCAATAGCAAGGTGGTATTTCCCACCTGAGGTTGATTACAGATTAGAAGCACTACCTCCTGATGCCAAAGGACTAGTTGTCTGGATCATTGAAGCCAAGGTGAGGCTCATGTTGGCTTAATTGTTGGTTTGTTCTGCTAATTTTTCTGTAATTCAAACAACTTTTTATTTTTAAATAATTAAACAGAGATGCAGTGTGTTTCATGGGCAAGTATATTAGCACATGCTTGTATCATGAAGGAAAGATTTTTTTTCTGGGTATTATCTACAATGTTGTTATAATTATTATATATAATTTTTATTTATTAATATCAAATAAGCAAGTCGCATCTAATTAGTTTTTAAAGCATGGACACAGACATTATTTTTTATTCTTAAAACTATTTCTTTTATTTATTTTTTATTTCATTCTTCCATAGGTTCTTTCCAAGGCAGAATTGCAGTTTCTTGCCCTACTACCCTCACTTCGGCCTAAAGTGAGGGTCATTGCTGAATGTGGAAACTGGTAAATGGACATCGTTCTCTCTCTGTTGCTGTTTCCTGCGCTATTCACTCTTCTTGAATGAAAAGAATTCGTTAGCTATAAAAAATGGTATTCACTCTAAAACTCGTCTTCAGCAAATGCCTATTCTGTGGAAAAATGTGGTTGGTCACTTAAATTTACAATTTTCCCACTTCTATATTGTTTCCCTTGAATCTTATCACATCCTTCTATGTCAACAAGAATATTCTGTGTGCAGGAGAAAGTTCATGTGGAAGCCACTGAAAGAAATTGCTGGATTAACCACTGAAGCAGCTCGACCATAACTTATAAAATTCACCGTTTTCCATCAGTAAAAACAAACATTCAAACCTGGATAGATACTTCATTACTCTCAGCTTCAAAACAAGAAGCTGTACTGAGTAGAAGAGAGCAGAAAAGTGTATGGGGATGATTTTTTTTCCTCGTAAATATTTAGATTTTTCACAACGATGAGGAATATAAATTCCCTCCGACAACATTCCCTCCAAGCATGATATTGATGAAATTCTACTTCAATAGAACTTTTGTATTAGTTTTGGTGTAAATGTTATCTCTAAATGACACAAAATTTGACTTTCATGAATCAATATAAATTATAAAGGTAAAGCAGCAGTTTATCAGCTGCACAAAACTACATGCTACAAAATAACACAATCAAACGTGGAATCCTTAAAGGACTCCAACATATTCTATCAAAAATGGATATACAAAACTAGAACATCCTAATTAACTGTACAAGATCTTTAACAGTGATGCACAGGGTTATAAAACCTCCCTAGTAGGTATGCTGAACTTTTTATTTGCCAAAAAACTGCTACCACCAGTAAATTTTGCCTGTAATTGATTCACAAAAATAAAATAGTGGGCGTGATGAATGAGGAAAAAACTAAATTCTCCTCTTCCCACGTCTACCAGTGTCAATGTCAACTAGTCTTGATGACGACGGTGCAGGTGGTGGTGCTTGCACACCAATAGATTCTGGGATATCAAGATTGACCCCCATAGATGGACCTGCCATTGCACGCTTGATGTCCAACTCATTGAATTGATGAACTTCAATTCTTACTCTGTCTACCTGTTAATCAAGTATTCAGATTAGTGAACTAAACTCAAAGTAACTAAGAACCCAAGCAGATAATTCAAACTACAAGATGTCTTTTTTTTTTTTTTTGGTATGAACTACAGGATGTCTCTATTACTATTTCAATATGATGAATGGATGCATGCGCATCTGCAAGTCTTTTTTGCAACTCTTCTGTTCTTTTCGCTTGATACTCAGAATTCTCCATTTCGTTTCCCCTTTCTCCTAATTCTTGATATAAACCTGAAAGGACCAAGAGGCACATATGCTTATTAGCATATAAGGCTTAAAGTGATTCTCCATTAACTTAAAAGAATAAAAGGGAATACAGATGAAAAAATATTGTATTTGAAAAGCAAAAGTAGTGCAAATACCAAGATATGATCCCTGTGGTTTCCAGCAAGTATATATCCAAACTAGTGTTTATCCAAGACTGACGTAACAAAATATTTATAGCATTCAAAAACTACAGAAGTGCAAGACTAAGAAATACCGGTCAAAACAGAAAGCACCCAGATCTGAGTTGGGATATCATAAAGCTTCTTTGCCAAGGTCAAGGATGATCTCAATATCTCCCTGGCCTGTACAGTGTCATGCAATGCTAATGCCAAACTTCCAAGGATTGTCAAATACTGCGAAACAAGTTGAAGGTTCCCCAAATAACTGTGTGTCAACTGCAATCCCCTTGCCAGGCGGTTCCTGAAAAAAATTTGTATAAGGAGGTTGAAGAAAATTACATATCTAGGTGGTGACACAAGTCTAGCTACACGAGAGATTCTAATTTTGCAAATACTTAATATGAAGATTCAAGGAACATCTGATTATACAAATATTGATTAGTTTAAGAAACAAGAAAAGAGGGCATAGCAAGAAGGAATTTTTCCAATTGTTCTACAATATCTTGTTTGGAACAAGCAAAGGACATAGCACTTTTTCCCTATTGTTAGCATACCCTTTTCATGCTCATGGACTTCGTCTTTTCTTTATAAAGTCTTTTATGTTCATGAAATACTCTGGAAGGCTATATAACTGTCTTTTAAGGCGTTGTCACGATCTTGCATTGCATTGAAATTTGTAACTTAATTCACCTGGAAACTAAAGAAAATGGTCATAAAAATTAAAGAATGAAATTTTTATGAAGTTAGATTAGAAAGTATATCTACTTAGGGCCTACTGAAATAATTTATACATCTACAACTGAATTCAACCCAATTCTGTAGAAAATCTCTTGCATACTTTGCGATCTTTTTCTTTTGTTTTTGTTTTTTTTTTTTGCCATCTTCCAATCCTTGTCTTTATACGCTATGACAAAATGAATTACCTCAGCACGCACATAAAGTCCTCTTGGACTCGAAATTACCAAGGACATACCTTGCTTCCTGCAGATCCTGCTGCTTCATCAATAAAAGGCCATAAGCAAAAAGGACACCTGTTTTCTCTCTAACTCCTACAAAAGAATCCATTACTCCATAAACTGGTCCAATCAAATCAAGAGCCTGCAGGAAAACTAATTAAGTTATAATATATTGCACATAGGATTGAATTAATTCAACTAACAATATTCAATACCAAATTAAATTATGATCAGAGGTACTATTCCACCTGTGAAGAAGATTCTGCATCACCAATGCAGATATAAGAGACAGCTGCATACACTTGGCACATAGCTTGCATTGATTTGCTCTCTGTAAGCTGCACAATACATGCATTTACTTTTGGGTTAACATGAAGTCATCCCTATCTACAATTTTTAGCAAGCTCCAAAGTGTAAACCATAAATATTAGCAAGTGAAATTAACATACGGATTTATCAAAATTACCCAAATTACAGAAGCTGCATTTGGATCACTAATACTACATTATTTCTACGTTATAGACATATCTAATAAATACCTTGGCTGCTTCAATATAATGAAAAGTAGCTTCATTATAACAGCCAACAGAATGAGCATACTGCCCTCTAAGCATCTCAATGATGCACTCACAAGCCTGTAATATAGTTGGAAACCGCATGAACCAAGTTTTCATCTGCACCAAAGCCTGAAAATTTGCAGGGGATATCATTAATATTTCCACTGAAAGCTGGTGGAAGCCTATTTAATAAATCCAATAGCATATTAGTCATACACATTGTGAATCATAAAGCATATTACTAATTCATGAATTGTAAAACATATAAATCGTAATATTCAGTAATAAGTGAAAAATAGCTTGAAATACAAAATATGACACGTGTGAGTCTGTCTTTATAATATGCACAATTCTCAAGATAGCTAACCCAAGATCAAGAACTGTACTTAAGCACAAGTCATAGATAAGCTATAATACAATTTGTAAATAATTACTTCTGTGAATAAAATCAAGTAATATGCTTCTTTACATTTTTCATAAAAAGACAGACAACAATTAACAACAGTACAGTAGTGTCATGCCAACTCATTGTTTTCACACATTTCTGAATTGAATAGTTGTGCTATTCTGCCATATTGGCTTGAATCACACAATTAATGGCCAATTCAGCTAATGATCTATATCAGTGGCTTCGTGACTTGTTTCGAATCATAAGATTCAAATTGTAAATTGTAAGATTCAACATTACTTCTAATTCAATTATCAATTCATAGTTTTAGCTTTATGACTCATTACAAATCAAACTCAAATCGTGAATCATATGATTTTAATTATTATGCCCAATAGTACAAAATAAATATCACTAGAAGAAACCCAACCAATATGTTGGATTATTAATGGATTTGTAATTTGCGAAATAAAAACAAGCTGTCATGCCTATCATCCTAAGAGTTGACAAAATATGGAAAACCAAAGGCTGACACAAACCTCCTGTGCTTCGACAAATTCAGCTCGAGTGAGCTCAACAGCCACTTTGTTTTCAAGAAACTGCATCAGTAGCATTAAATACACTCCAGCCATCCAGATAGCAGAATGTTGCAAGTCCACTTCTGCCAAAAAGAAAAGTTCAACAAGATTGCTTATGGGGCCCTCATTTGCATGAACATCTTGCAAATACAGAAGGATAATGAATCTCACCTCTTGTACCATCGGTTATTCCAAGCTTTGCTAACTCATCTGCAAGTAACCATTCAAATCATCAATTATATTTTCAAGAACTGATTGTTAAAACAAATCATGCTTACTAATTGACAATTTGATCAATTATTGCTTTCCAAGTTTATTTGACATAAAGGACCTGCCAACTGGAAACGATATTTGGCAAGTATGATTTCATGGAAATAATAGACAGTGACAATGTTAAGCAGAGGAAATCCTAAGGAAGAGGGCATAGCACAGCCAACATCAAAGTTTATCATCTGTGTTTTTTCCTCATACCCATATCAAGCCTTTAGTATTTTGAATTTCTAACCAGCAGCAGTGGTACCTGCTTTCTAATGGTTTTCTGTTAAAGGCTATGCAATAAATTAAGGAAAAAAAAAACAACAAAGCAAAAAAAAGAAAAAGAAAAGGAAAGGAAAACACACACACACACACACACAAAACCACAAAAGTGGCTTAATCCAGTAAAGAGAACCTTGAATTATAGAGATTCCAGACTGTATACGCTTTCCACACTCTTTAAAAAGTCCTTTTGGGCGTCCAAATATAACTGCCATAAGATCAACTAGTGCATAGACAGCACTTTTAGGAAGCCATTCACCATCAATGGGAGGAGGTGCCAGCTGAAGCTTGTCTCCCAGTGTCCTTCTAACATTCCCAAAATATACCGGCTCAAGAGACTCTCGCCCAGTCAAATTCAACCCATTCATGTTTCTCAGCTGCTCTTCAATCAGTGCTTGTTTTTCAGATAGTGCTATCCTCTCCCGGTAGTGAAGATCAGACCGGGAGAGACTTTGATTTAAGGCATTCAGTTCCTTCATGAGCTCTTGCATATGCTGTGTTTGCTGCATATCAGCCTTCATGGCAGCATCCAATTTGTCTACATGTGGTGCAGCATTCTTGTAATCACATAACCGCAGTCGATAGAATATGTGAAGCAACTCATTGTAAAATAGTAGGCCAATGCATTGTTGTCTCTGATAAGCACATACAAGCAAGAAACATATAAGAAAGAAATCAGACTAGATATAAAGGGGGAAAAAGTCATCTATCATGATGCTGTTCAGATGTAAACAATGTGCACTCTGCACAGCAAAAAAGCAATAAGCTAAGCAAAGGTATATCTACACTTACTTTATTGGACTCGACGGACTCCCAAATCTCGTTGCATTTATTAACAGCTTGCTCAACTAACTTATCATCATCCCATTGCATAAGGTGGACATGCAATATAGAAGTGGCAAAAAACATCTGGTACATGGGGATAAAAAAGAAATTACAAAGAGGATATCCCACAGTAATATCAGGGGATAAAAGGATTATCATTTTAGCATACCATAGAATTTCAAACATTCATGTGTCCTAACTTTTCATTTTCTAAAGGTACGAACTAGGAAGTGGGACAATGTCGGTGATTAATAAAGAAGAAAGCAGGCAGTTAAAATCAATATTAATATCAATATAAAATATAAAATCCATAACAAACTGTACTATTCATAAATCACGAATAATGACTCATTTCTTAGATTCCATGCAATGTATGGAATTTATTGCCTAGTAATAATTCAAAAAAGGAAAATGAAAAGAGAAAGTAGGAGATTAATCGAAAAAAAGCTTTTTTATTTTTTGAAATTAGTTTCTTTTTAATTTTTTAACTAATTCTGTTTGAATCCTTTCATAAATTTATTAATTGTGTAACGAACATTATAAATACAATTTTAGCACAAGAGGTGAAGGTGGGAAACTACTAGAGGATATTCTGTCTCCGTAATAAATATTTATATAATGATCAATGCAAAGAGCAGATAAGAAAATAAGGAATCTGAGGACATGTCCATTCTCGTAACCTTCAGTAACAAACCTGCAACTCTGGGTAACCTATTTCTGTAGCACAAGCATATCCACACTCTAAGGCAGAGATTGAACCTCGGTAATCTCCTTCAATTATCAAAGCATTCGCAAGCTGTGAATTGAAGTTGCAAGACCACAACTTCATTGAAATCCTACAAGAAAATATAACTATGCTGCTTATCCAAGATTTTAAAGAAAAATTTACAGTGTTTATCAAATACTGACCGCCTTTGACATATATCAGAGACACATTCTAGTGTGAAACATGAAATACAAAATTCAAACTAATGCATAATATGCATATGGGGCACATGCCAAACCAATGAGCAGATATCAATAAAATATTAAATTTTCAGATAACAGTGCAGGAACTGTTCTAAAAATTTATACAAATCAAAGTCCATTTCTAAAGAAGAAAATGTAATAGAAAAGATTGAAATGTTTGGCCATCTATCCAGTTGCTTGTGAACATCGTTTCAACCTTTCATAACTAACACTTTGTCATCCAGACAGCAAATCAAAACAAAGATTCAACTTAGTCTGATGTTCCAACAGTTACAAAAGTACTTCAACCCATGAAATTCTGTAATTTTTATTTAGATATCAATACATCTAAATTCTTAGAATATGTATATAGTATGTGGCATGTCCTATATCCTTTAATCATGATGAGATCTTGCTTTGTTGCAATGTCCGTGTTGTATTAAGTTTCCAGATTCATGACTAAGAAACTCTTCCAACAATTGTTAAGATAAACAAATTCAAATCACTAGGAAAATCACAAGCAAAGATATGCATACTCATCCAGCAGATGTTGTAAGTTCTAGGCCCTTTTGTAATATCTGCTTTGTTGCAATATCCATGTTGTATTAAGTTTCCAGATTCATGACTAAGAAACTCTTCCAACAATTGTTAAGATAAACAAATTCAAATCACTACTAAAATCACAAGCAAAGATATGCATACTCATATCCAGCAGATGTTGTAAGTTCTAGGCCCTTTTGTAATATCTGCTTTTGAGGCAGAATAGCTCCAACGAGATGGTAGCACTGGCTAAGTAAACTATATGCTCTGCACTTCAATTCAAAGCAAGATGGTATTGACTTCAAAAGCAGTTGCTGAAACAACAAAGAGAGACAATATCATTCTATAAAATACAAGGTCAGCCACATGAAAATGTTCATCCAAACTTCAGAATTAATACAAATGCTAAAGCTTTTGGAAATTAAAGTAAGCAAAAAAGTTGATCTCAGAATCTTAGTTGATGCTGAAAGCATGGAAGTCCCTTCTCACTATTCGAGTTCTAGGTGTTAAAGAGGAGTTTATTAGCTGCTGTAAAGATTATACCTCCACAGAATTTTCTGGGAAAAGGATTCAAAGATGATGCATTGTCAAACCATCTGTCTTTATTGACATGGAGTCTCACTCCAGAAAAAATGACTGGTGCTGCCAAGGAACAATCAAATCTCACCCTTAACTGTGAGAATCTGAAGCATTCTACATACACTTTGCATATTCCATGATGATCTTAAGCCTAGCTGAATATCCAGTTAACCTTATTCTAAAATATTTTTAAAACTTCCAAATAATTTCTGCTCATATTAACCATCTCCGAAAAAGTGGCAACTAATTAAACAATACCAAGAGCAACACTTAACAACAAACTTTAGCAACCAAAAGATAATGTAAGGGGTTTCATTAATCAAAGGAAAGTTATTACTGAAAACATTTCATTGACCAAAAGTCATGCAGGACCAATTGCAAGACAGAAAAATACTTTTTTTTCCTAGTGGATCACTAGGCACTCGATCTGCCTCTTACCAAACTCCAATTTGAAGAATGAGAAGTTTCATATTTTTCAGGGTGATAGAGAAGTTAAGGCAAAAAACATTTCTTATCCTTGGAAGACTGTTCGTTGCCAATAAATTAGTCTCATGCGTGACACCAATCTAAGTCTTTAAGTGTGAGGTGAACTTGACGTGAGAATGAGTTGAATCCCCAGTTCCCTACCTCTTCCCCTTTTCATTCCTAGTTCCTACCATGTCTTATGCACCTCGCATGTAAACCTAAAATTCTTACTGGGAAAGAAAGTATCAGGCCGATGACTGAGAAAACATGATTTTGGACCTCATCCAACACATAAGGAAACAACAAGTCATTAATTCAAGCAGGTTCTTTCAGAGTTGTGTCAAAATATACATGCATGCATGCATATATATAGATATTTTCCTAAAAGTTTTTAAGGCAATTCCAATTCCTGAATGTCTTACACGGAAATCAACAGAACTTCCTAGACTGAAAAATATGAGCAATTACATATTTCTAAGTTCAGTGAAGAAGATGTCAAAATTTAACTACGCAGTACCATTTATATGGTAAAAGAGGGATCATCTGAGCTGAAAACAGTGGAACTGGAAAATCTCTATCATTTTGGAAAACATTTGCAACTTCCCACTTTTTCCCTTCTTTACTTAGTGGGCAGTTACCTGTCCTATTTGCAAGGTAGTCAATGGTAAAAGGCACCCTTAAGGCTCTAGAACTCAAAAATGTCTAAGGTGAGACACGCTAAAAGACGCATGCCAGAGTGATACAAGACACTGAAGTAAAAAAAAAAATAATAATAATAATAATAAGATGATGCTATATAAATAAAAGATAGATACATGTAAATTTGAAAAAAAAATTTGACACAAATTTGGAAAAAATATGACATAAATAATCTTTTAAAATAAGAACAACTATTTTACCCTATTCACTTGAATCTCTAACTCTAAGTAGGTTCAGTTTTGTAGTTTCCTATTTTTCCTTATTACTAATTTTCTATTTTTCAGTTTTGCTTACAAGTTGACCCTTATCTTGTTGCTTGCAAACACAGAAGCACCAAAGGCGCACACCTGGAATGCAGAAAAAGCGCAAAAAGGTGCTTGCTTCAGGGGGCCTGATTGAAGGCAGTGACTGTCACAACATAAAAGGCGCTGGCCATGAATTGCACCTTGCCGTGCTAAGGCAAGCACCTTTGACATCACTGCCTATTTGAACAAATGATCTGTCCACTATTTGGTTCTGAAAGGGAAATAAGGTTTCTTCAACTCAATCCAATGTAGATTGAAAAAATGGACAATGGTAGCTGGATACAAATGCCCCTTGGATCCAAAAACATGATAAATATTTGGAGTAAATTAACCAAGATAATTATACCCTCAAGGTCAATGCAGGTGTAAATTAAAAAAATGGACAATGATTGCAAAATTCAAATGCTCCCCATATGAGGCCGTCAAAGAGGCACCTATACAATTATCAGTAAGTTTAAAGGAAAATGGGATCAAGTCCGCATGTCTGATTACAATGCCACAAGGTTTAGAAAAAAGAAAAAAGGGGACAAAACTTTTAGATTGGTTTTGCCAATACGTTAATCAGTTTTTACTGCTCTTGTATTGCTTAGTTTTGTAACCACCTCACAGGCTTATTATTGTGCTGGGAGTTCATGATTTAGCTAATTGAGTTCCTACACGGCGCGACAAGACCAACAATTAACGAAGACAAAAATCACCATAAGTGAGTAGCAAAAGCCATTAAAAAAAATTAGCGAAAATTTTGAAAACATGATATACAAATCAAGAAAAGGCAAGAAAAAAGAAGGAGAGGGGTGGGGAAAGGTACTCACAGAACGCTCAAGGTGAGCCTTGGCATGATTAACGTTGTGGGAGTGCTTGAGAAGGAGAGTAGCAATGCGAAGGCGAGTCTTGACCTCGACAATTGGGAAGAAGGAGACTTGGCTCTGACAAATAGCTTCAAGGCATTTCACTGCCTTACCAATTTCCCCTTTGTTCTCATGGTAGTCAGCAAGACCCCACAGTCCCTCAGCTACAGCCTCCATCTTCTTTTCCTTCTTTATTCTGCTATTTGAAACTTCAATCACTCCCTTTTCATTTAGTAACAGAGGAACACTAAATTCAGTACACCTCCGCCATATCCGTCCCTCCAATTCTGTCGTTCACCGACAGAGAACGGAAGAGACGAAGAAAAATTTCAGGGGTATCTGCTTTTTCGTTTGTCTTTTTTTGAGCCAACCATATTTTTTTCCTGGTTTCACCTTTTGTCAATTTCCTTCCTTCTAAAGTCAATCATTTATCCAAAAACCTATTTTTCTTAGAAAACATCCAAAATATTGGCATGTGAAATTATTTTTCAAAAATAAAAAAATTATTTTGTTCCAAATTAAGTGAAAATCGCACAGTGATTTGGCATTCTCGCTTTATGTATACAGAAATTCGGTTTTAATGATATAAATGGATTTTTTTTTCAATATTTTATGAGTCATTTTGCCATTGTTGAATGTGATGTAACCAAAAATAGAACTGTCTTCATTGTCTCTTAATTTTGCATACTGCACAATTGCGAAATGATTAGTATAACCTAAAATCTAAAGTCAATGGAAACTGCTCAGCTAGAAAACTTTACCTGTGCCACATATAAATTATAATATAATGTTAAGCTGTATTTAAAAAAATATAATGTTAAGAATAAAAGATAAAATAGGCAAATAGTAATTTAAAAAAAAAATTGCAGTCCAATGCACCGTCTACTAGATCAGTGCTGTTTTTTAGCAGGTTTGAAAGTTGCCTCCCCAGACAATTACTGGTATTGGAATAAGAAATTATCATTTCACCATACAAAAAGGGCAAGATTTTTTAAACACAAGATTTCTTCCGGAGAAATTAAGATATACTTAGAAGACATTTATTATATAGATTGAGCATAAGTATATTTTCTTTTGAAAAATTAAATCTTGCATTGACATGTAAATCAGCTTTTAAACTAATTTTTTTAACATTCCCTAATCCATTTAATAGTGACATGATTAATCACTAAACTACCAAATTACTATTTATACGTCCAATTGGTCCGGAAAAAAAAATAGAAAAACTACTCAATCTATCTATATATATATATATATATATATAATGAGTAGCCCAAAGCACAAGTGCTAAAATATTGAGACACCATGTAGGATGTTATAATTTTAAGAATCCAAATAGATCCACATATTAAGCAGGTCTTGCCGTGTGTATCACTGACCCATGAGTATTGTTTGTCACAATTACCGTTGGATTTGTGGTAATTATGGTTAAACCCAACATCTGTAACACACTTATAGTAAATAGGGACGCTTGCATTTCTTGGAAAAAGTTATCACTTTTTTTCTTCTTAACATTAATTTATTATATTTAAATCATTGTTTTTCCTTCAAGCCAAACAAAAAATGATTGCTTTTTGTTTATTGTTTTTGTCAAATTTCAATTGCCCTTTGTTTTAATATCCTAAAAATTCTTATCAATACTATATCATCAATCTACAATTCCACGTATTCAAATACCCTGTTTTTATATATTTTTATTATATTGTGTACAATTTTTTTTAAAATATTGATATACATGAATTTTTGAGCACTTTTTTGCCCAATTATTTTTAAAGCCTTGGCCAAAAAGTATTGAATCTTCACACGTAATTAATATATATGGATGATGTACTCTATCCAATTTGTTCTAACTAAAATTCCCTCCACAATAGACTGAAGATGAGTATTTTAAATTTGTTAATAAATTATAATGAATTAGCATTAATTCTTTTCAATTTATAGCATTTAAGTCTTATCTAAATAATTCACATATTTAAGAATTTGGTCAAATTTATAATAAATGCATATATTGCAATTTTAAATTTGTATTAAATTGTAACTAATCAATTTCAAAACTTTTTAATTAAGAAACTGTCAAAATAAAATTGCTTATTTCAATTTATATTACATATATGTAAATTGATGAAAGTTTGTAAATATGGTAATGGTCATATGTTTTGAAAATTACTTACTAGAGGTTAAAAGGGCAATTACTATATATGTAGTATTTGCATTCAATCAAATATTAGGAAAATGTCTAGGTTTAAAAAAACCTGGGCATGTGAATAGTGGAAGATATATGTAGTCTTTGCATTTGTTGACTTTTGCAATGGCTGAGTTTTCTGTTATATGGATACAAAGGCACAAGTAAGACATGTACATAGAATACTTCAAATGTTGGTCCAAGTGGCATAACCTCGTTACTACTACTTGGAGGAAATATGATACAATCTCAATTTTGTATGCCTATATTGATAAATGATAATTCAATATGCAACATAAACTAGTATAATTAATTATTTGGTTGAATTATTAGTTCAAACATCACTCACTATATTAGTTCAACCTATAATAAGCATGTATTATTTTTAAACTCTTGATCAAAGTCTTAAGAATGCTGTATTAATACATTAACCCAGCTACCGAGAAGTTATTGTTTTTGGGGAGTGATTTTTGCCAACTTCTAATTATTTTCTAAGGGTTTCACAATAATATTTGGTCTTTATGCATTTATTACCTAATCATTCATACAGAAAAATTGCAGGCTTTTAACTCTACAAATAAAATGAGGCCACTTCTAACCAATTTAATGGGAATGAATAGAGAGATAAAGAATTTTGATATAGTAATTATTTATACAAGGGATGGAACAATTATGCTTAACAATAAAAAAGATAGACATATATCATGATTCTACAATATATATTAATTTATTTAAGTTACCGTATAAAATGCATAGTTGGAACATATATTTTGATTTTCTTAACTATCTTAATAACACATCTTATTTTAAACACAGTGTTTGGCCCCTGATATTGTCTGTCATAGATGAAATAAACAAGCACGTGTTAATGTACCAAAATAATTCATATTTTACAGTAATATACATTAGGTTCATATTTGATATATATTATGGATTTTATTTAATGAAATAATAAATTATTAAACAAAAATATCCCGTGCAACAACGCATAGGTGATTTACTAGTTACTAATAAATTAATTCTTATGGTGCTAGGTAGCAAGATAGAGTGCAACCATTGTCCGCATGACAAACAAAGGACACATGTTGATAATAAACACTCATTATATTATTTGAAGATTAATCTTTTCATCCCTATACTTTACCTCAATTTTTAAGTGGTTCTTATACTTGTTTTTTTTAAAATAAATCACTCATTATATTTGGTAAACACTTATGAGTTAATCATTATATTATGTAATTGCAACATATTAACCCTTGAGATAGACATATAAGCAAACTCCATCCAAAAATTAATTACAAGACTAACTTTAAAATAAGTTAGAAGCAAATTAAGATTAATATATCATCTTATCTTTCTGTATCACCAATACTCATCTCATAAACCAGACCACCAAATACATACCTCACTAGATTGGGAGTTTTGGCAACAATGAAGAGAGTGTGTTTGCCTCTATTTATTGCTGCGAAGACCCCCAACTTAGTGAGGTGTTTGGTGGTTTAAAATGAGTGTTTTGTGATATAGAGGGATGAGATGATAAATTAATCTTAACTAGTTTTCAACTCATTTTCTAGCTAATTTTGTCATCAATTTTTGTATCGGATTTGCTAACATGTTGATCTTAAAAGTTATGTTAATTGTTACATAGTATAAAAATTACCTCTTTACATTTTGAAAATACAGTGATTTGGAAAAAAAAATTAAAGCATATGGACTGATTTAAAAATTGAGATAATATAGAGACTAATTTACAAATCTATGCAAAATTTAGAACCAAAAAATTAATTTTTCCTTATAAGTATAATTTTTTAGGTATATATAATATATAATTATTTTTCTTTTGGCGAGGGAGAGATTTATTTTTTAGACAAATACAAAATTAGCGAAACAAAAACATCCAAAAATATATCGAGAAAATGTCGTTTAGTGTTGGATATAATGATGGTCTCTGCGAATATTGAGGAGGTGATTCGTTATAGCGCCCCTGAAAATTGTTGCTGATTGCATTTGCAGAGGCAGAAAAGCAGAGAGACCCCAAATAACACAATTTCTTCGGAGACTTCAAATCACGAAGCCCCTCCGAAGGTTAGCTCACTGCCATTCGTTGATACACCATCGTGAGAAACCATCATTCCGTCCTTCCAATCTGTTTTATGCGCACAAATCTTTGTGCTTAAGTTTATATTTGATTCTTTTCATGCATAATCTTTGCGTTTGTGATTAAATACGGTTTTGTTCTTTCGAGCATTGTGCATGAATAAACATGAGTTCGCCGTCGAATTTTGACGTTCCTCGATTAGATGTGTTGAATGCCAGTTTTTGATTGACCTCGTTTTGCTCGTGCAGAAACGGTATTTACAACACCTGAAAAGAATTCAGAAGAAAGGTTAAGGAGAATATAGGAAACAATGCTTGATTCGCTAGGATTATTGGATGTTGCCGATTCTGATTTCCTCACTAGTGACGACGAACTTGATGATGATGAATCTGATTGCTCTGAAGCAGAGCTTCATAAATACTTCGCCATTCCAGCTGCCAAGAACAGATTGTTTGGCCGGAAAAGGCCTCTTCATGTTGTTCTAGGTGCCGGACCAGGTAATTCCTCTGGGCTTCTTTTACATTAATTCGGTTTGTTTCCTGATGCATTAAGCGATTGCAAAGTATCACTCGTCTCGCATTTTACGTTGAATCTTTAAGGAATGTTTAAGCGTGCGAATCAAATAGTAACGGTACACAAGGATCTGAAATCGGAACAAAATGTTTTATAATTATTTCTGTTCAACGTTATGGTGATCTCACTTGGCTTTCTGTCTGTTTATTAGCTGCTGATATTATGCTCTGGAGAGACAAGAACGTCTCAGCAAGCATTCTCGCTGGCTTATCTATCATATGGTTTCTCTTTGAGGGGTTGGGCTACAACCTACTTACTTTTCTTTGTCACATGGTTCTTCTCCCGTTGGTAACGCTGTTCCTATGGACGAGTTTCGGCCCCGCAGCCAACTTGTGAGTTTGCTCTCAAAATCAAGCGTAAATTATTTTCTTTTCCCTATATTAAGGCACGTCTATTGATAATATATTCATTCCATTTAGGTTATTTGCTATTTGTAAATGGATATACGTTGTTGTTTCAGCATTATCTTGAATTTCAATAATTTTTAATCTATTGTAATGCTCCCCCATACTATACTCTTCTAACTATGCTTTTCTATAAGCTTTGGATTTAAAATCAATATGTATGTATAGATATTTAAATAGTGATGATACTAGAATAAATTGAGAAAATGAAAATTTAAATTTAAGGTGTTGCTGAAAGATAAAAGCTCTTAAACCTCACATAAATAAAAAGTGAGTATGTGTGTGAGGGTATATAAATTAAAATGTAAGGACTTTGGACGGTTATCAGCAATATGTGATTTTATCCAGTCTCATAGGCCTGATTGACAAAAAAAAAATCTCATTTTTCATTTTTAAACCTTTACAAATTGAATAAATGTTGAAAGGTACCATGCTGCACTTTCCAAAAACCCTTGTGTAATGACACTTTGTTTTTGCAAACGACCGAATCGGATCCTAAACCTTTAAAAAAAAATTGTATATCATCCGACAACTTGAAACAAATTAGTATTCGTGTTTCTTTTGATTTACCTTTAGCAAGGGCAAGATTCTATTTGGCAATAATTTTATGGTTTTCTTATGAAGTAGTTATAACAAGCCTCTTCCTCCCCTATCAAGATTGAGTAACAAATGGCAAATTTTGCTTGTGTGAATTGTCAACTAAACATTAACATGAAATGGGATAAAGTAGAGACTATTTTCTTGATTTTTTCCTAAAAATGTATCTATTGAAGAAAAAAAAACATTTGTAGCTCTGGTGAAGAAACCCCTGGTCCTAGCCTAATAGTTAGGGAAGAACTGGTTGTAAGAGGAATTTTGTTTTTCGGGCTCTTCATCTATAGTGCCCTGTTTATTTCCTTCTCTTGATACTATATTCCTTTCTACAGGCCTCCACTTGAATTTACAGAGATTGTCTTGCCAGAAAAGCTGCTAGCTAATGTTGCTGTTTCATTAAGATGTGATATTATCCAAGTATTCAAAGCCCTCGGAGGCATAGCTGTCGGACAAGATTTTAAGCAATTTCTCTTGGTGCCTTTCAGCATCCTCCTATACTCGCTTATTATTCATGCCGTACTGTCATTTTGTTTTCCTTGACATTAAGCTATATCTACAGGTTACAGCTACATTGTGGGGTCTCTCTGTTGTGGGAGTTAGGTTCACTTTTCTAACGTTATTCTACATAGGTCAGCCACCTACTACTTAATATAAACCTACAAATTCGTCATTGATTCATAGTCTAATCAATATGGCTATGTTGAATACATTAGTCTAGATATGCATCTGCCTCGCTGATAATCATGAACCAGGAATATTAGGCAAGCACAGGTAAAGTTTTCAAGTATACCTTAGATTTATTTTACAAAGAAAATTATACATAGTTATACACATGCATGCACTTGGTACAAGCCATACAGAGGAGGAGCTTGTGTATGCTGAACCCTAAACCCTAAATTCTTTCATAGGTTTATTTGCAGGACACACGAAGTTATGTTTCTAATACGCTTCTTCATTTGCTTTGCTATAGTGTCTGTCATATTGCTGATAGTGCCAATGGTGTATGAAAAGTATGAGGATATTATCGACATCATTGCCGAGAAGGTATTGATAGAATTGAATAATCAATATGCCGCAGTGAAGAAAGGGGTTTTGAGGGAATTGCATGCAGCTATTATTGCAAGCGAGCAAGCTAGATTGAGAATTGAATAATCAGTATGCTGCAGTAAAGAAAATAGTTTTGAGGGAATTGCATGCAACTATTATTGCAAGCGAGCGATCTAGATAGTACGTCAACCAATAGATATTAGAGGTACAACAATTCTTTCTGCTTGCTATGGTTGGATCCGATTTACATGTCATGCAAGACTCAGCTTCTGCCTTGTTTTTTCGCCTAGGTTGAAATCGGGGATACACACAAGGAAAAGTTGCTTCTTAACTGTGTTTAGTAACACCTTCTAGCATTGTTATAATTATAAATGCACTAGAAGAATTACCTGTCAGGTTAAGCAGTTTTGATCTTGCCATACTCTATATGATATTAAAGAGATACTTGATTTGTTCAGATTGGTTATTTCTAAAAAAGCAGTTGTTTTATTCGGCATTGATATTGATGTAACATCCCAGAGGTTCTGTAAGACTGTAAACCATAGGCATAATCAACTTTTTCTCTCTGTATTTTCCTCTTCTTTTGGTGCCTTTTTTTTTTTTTGGTGCTTTATCATGTCCAATTTTTGTGTCAACTTGAATGAAAATTCCTTAGACACTGTGTATCCTTTTCAGTTCTGTTTTTCTGCATAACCATGTCCTACGTATGAAACTTCCAAGACAAGACGCTTCCCTGATAGGAGAGGACAATCCTATAAGTCATCTATGTACTACTACAACAAATCAACATCTCTCTCTCTCTACACACACAAAAACATATGAATATATAAAAAAAAATTAATTTTTTATTACTATTCATTATTGTTTCTAATGTTTTATCAATCTATTATGATAATAAATAATATTTTTACCTTTTACATTATTTATTCTACATATAATGATGATAATTGTTTTTGTTCATCATTATAAATTACTTTTTCTAAAGCAACATTGCTTTAAAACATTTAGATATGGGACCCATGTATTGCATTGAGTTTGAAATGAGAATATTGCAAATTTCTATAGATTTTAATATAATATATAATATATAACTATATATATTGATATCATCATTTTTTTTTTTACTTTATTGTGTGTTTTCATTTTGTTATTTTCTTGAGAGTTTAAATATCCCCTCGCACCAGGGGGCAAGTTATTCTAGTTATAGCATAAAAGCTTAACGAAGAGAGACAATTATGTATGGAGCTGTCCAGATTTTAATGGGAACAGTTTAACTTCTCCCCTCTTCAGTATATGCAGAAACACTAGGACGAATTAGCTGGCTGAAGCAAGCAAGGCCATTAGTTGCCTGGTTTGGACTTCAAGTCCTCCAGGGAGTTTGATAGGGTACAATATTCTCCAAAGTGTCAATTTATGGTTTAAGAGGAAGCCTTAATTCACTTAGTTGGATTCAAGTAACTATAACAGGAAGTTATATCTTACTAAGTGAGATAAGCTATATTAATCGCATGACATTATTGTAACTATCAAAAACTAACTCTTTAGATATATAATTCTTCATGAGATTCCGTTATAATTCTTCATGAGATCTCCCTTTATATCTTTTCATAGGACTAAATGCCACATGATCAACTCTTCTAACACCTCTTGTGGTCTTCTTTACAGATAACCAAATCACCTTAATCAATTTTCAACTATTTTTTCTTTAATAGGTGCCACATTAACTTTTCCTCAAATACAATCATTTCAAATCTTGTCTATATATGAGTTTTTTTCTTAAGTTAAACTATTTATTAGACCATAATAGAAGGTAACTAATCTGCAGAACTTCATATGCAAGTCTTACAAGTTACAAAAGGAAACACTAATTTCATGACATTATCTATGCTGTTCTCACATGAGAGATACAAAAGCAATTCCTAGACCATAGATTGTAAGGGTAATTTGAATTTCGGTAAATAAATTGCCTTAATAAAAATACAGAGCTGAATGGAAACCTCACCAACTTTCAACTACCCGGCAGTAAAACATGATTAAAAAGCCCTTAAAGAAAAGTTTAATGAAGACTAATTACCAAAACAGATTGAAAAGTATCTTAGGCCTTCACCTCTATCTGTCCAGGAGGCAAAAAAGGCTCCCACCACCCAAATTTGTACTTAGGATAGGGTGCCACCCATTTCTCTGGCTTCTCAAACTCTAGATTGACAGGATTGGAGGCTAGTGCTTCTTCTAGACTCTCAGCTTCAAAGCTTTCTGATAAAACTCGGTCCAGTCGTAACTTCATGAATCTGCTAGGCACATATGGGCAGAGTTAAAGGTGGCTGAGACATTAAAAAGCTTGCATCTCATGTTGTTTTCATGTGCTCAACTTTTGATATGAATAGTAGAACTGTCAGTTTAATAACTGAAAAAGGAAAAATAGATGTTCTTACGTGATCCAGGGACCATTCGTTGACACAAGAGCAACAGCAGGTCTCTTTAATCTCTTGGTAATTTCAGGGAACCGATCCAAGAACTTGGGCTCAAGCACTAGCCAGAAATCCTGTTCTTTGTTACGCTCTCCATAGTTTCGAAGCCGTTCGAATAAGACTTCTTGGAAATGTTCCTCTTCATCTAGCATGAATTTTGCATTTGCAACTACAAAGTAATACTTCTTGTCTTCATCCTGCAAGAATGAACAAAAAGGACTAGACTGTTTACCATAAAAAACTAACAGAAAAAGTTAGATATAAATTGCATCCTAGAAATCACTAAGCACATTCTATCAAGAAAACAGTTATTTGCATACCCTAGAGCCTCTTAATTTACAGCGTAAAATGTCCACAATAGAGCAGAATACTACTAGTCCTTTAGAAAGCATCAACATAGATACATACACCCCAACAAAACAAAATCTGAAATGTCCAGCATAATTGAAAGTATCAGATGTCATGTTTAACAGGAGGACTCCTCAATTGTTGGACAAGAAACCAAAATCCTTTGTAGTCATAAAAGTGATCATATATATTAGTACATTTGAAGAGAGATGAAAAGACAAGAGAGAATGAGTATAAAGAGGATAAATGAATGCCATACACCGTTTCACGTCACTCTTGCATCAAATACATATATAACTGCATCATTTGTGGAGTATATTTCGTTGAACAAGGGTTATTAACATGGATTTAATAAAACAAAATATCACTAGAGAAACATGGATATTGGCATAAACACAAGACAACACCAGGACATGATATAATCTCAAGTGTCCATGTGAAATAGAAAATTCCGCATCCTGAGTATGAATCTGTGACATGTATAGACATGGACATTGCTCATGTTTTATTTTAAGTATCCGAGCTTTATAACTAGTCCTCCTCCAATTGATGCAAAATGTGCCAACATTACGAAACCAAAATGCACATTCAGAAATCACAAGGCACAAGCCACTAGGCGTGGTCTAGTGATTGATGAGTGGCATGAGTAATTGCAGCAGGACAAGAATCAGGTCAAGTTTGTTACGTGTTTGCTATTAACTCAGAAAAACAACTGCGCAACACATAATTGACTCCTTATAATCATTCTCCCACATGTCATAAGTAAAAGAAAACCATGATAGAAAATCTTTAAAAACTACACCTAAATATTTTTCCTATTCCAGAAGTCTCAGGGTCAAACCTTCATCCAAAAAATACCTGGAGTGAAATGTACCAAAACCACAAAACCATTAGAAAAAATTCACATTGATAGAAAAGTTGAATAGACTACTAATTCTACTGAAAATAAATTATGGGTCAATTCAAAAATTGCGAAAATCAACAATGATACCAATTCTAGTATGGATATAGAACACCAAAGAGAGAAACAAACCTTGCTGGGAGGATCAGAAGAACTGAGCTGATCAGAATCAACAGCTGCGACAGCTGGGGTGAAGGGTCCTGCAGGTCTCGATTCCTTGAAGGAGAAGGACAAGCCCCAATTATTCTCAGTACAAGGCTTGAGTCCCATGGGCAACGATTCTGTGCGATTAAGTAGGTTCTGTCTTCTGCTGCTTCCTGGGAACGCAAGAGTGGAATACTGAGCTTGGGTCTGAGACGCCATTGGAGTTGATGAACCCAGAGTTAGAGTGGCCACGCCTAGCATTATCGCCCTTTTTACCTTTCGTCTTGTTCTTCTTCTTGTGGTGATGACCCACCAAGATTTTTCTGAAGGTCTGAAGCTTTTAGAGGGTGTGGGGGAATGTGGAATATTGACAGGGGTAAGAAGGAACGAAGACTATCCCCACGAGGGATGGCAAATGGCACTTGGACAACGGGACAGGATCAGAGTTCTCAGAGACAACCTTATCCAGAGTTATCTTACTTTGCATACGTTACTTGATTTTCACTGTCCATACTTGCTTTACTTTTAATCTATGTGCTAGTTTATTAGCCAAAGAAATAATCTTTGTGCTAGATTTTTGGTTTTCTTTTTTCGAGAGAATCTAATGCTTTTATTTTTTGGGGAAATTTAGCACTAATTTTAAGGAGAATTTCTACTTAGAATTCATTAATAAAATGCGAAAAAGACACTTTACCTCCTAACATGAATATTGATATATAAGGATGTTTAATTTTTATAATGATTTAAAAAAATGCAAGTCCTTTCAAGAAAATATACAAATAAGGAAGTGACAAAAATACTCAGGAATAAAGTATAAAAGATGCTTCATCTTTCATCTGCGTTTATTTTCCGAAATAAATTTTAATTATTTAAATTAATTAAATAATCAAAATTGACTGAGTGAACTAATCTACTAAATTAAATTTTTAAATAGGTATAATTAATTAAGTGAACTAAATTTTTAAGTGTATATAATTAATTTATTGAATTGAATGAATTAAAATTCTTATGGGTATAATTAATTGAGTAAACTAAATTTTCAAGTGAGTATTACTAATATATTGAATTAAGTGAACAAAATTTCTAAGTTAGTATAAGTAATCTACCGAATTGAGTGAACTAAATTTTTAAATAGATATAATTGATTGAATGAACGAAATTTTTAAGTGGGTATAACTAATCTACTTAATTGAGTGGACAAAATTTCCAAATGGATATAATTAATCTATAAAATTGAATGAATTAAATTTTTAAGTGAGTATAATTAATCTACTAAATTAAATGAACTAAATTACCAAGTGGATATAACTAATTTATCGAATTGAGTAAATAAAATTTCCAAGTATATATAGTTAATCTATCAAATTGAGTGAACTAAATTTTTAAGTGGATATAGTTATGTTCATTTGGGAAAATAGTTATCTTCACTTAAAAATTTAGTTTTTAACACTTGAAAATTCAATTATAATCAGTTGAAAATTTAGTTTTGAGCATTTAAGAATTTAGCTTTCAATGTTGAGAACTCAGTTATACTTAGTTGGGAAAATAACTATGATCACTTGGAAATTTAGTTTTTAGCACTTGGAAATTTAGTTTTGCTGAATTGAAAAAATAACTGTTAGTACTTGAAAATTTAGTTTTTAATACTTGGAAATTCAGCTATATTTAGTTGAAAAAATAGCTGTTAGCATTTGGAAATTTAGATGCCCCCACCTAAAAATTCAGTTTTTTTCACTTACAAAATTAGTTGCTAAGTGCTGATAACTACTTTTTCAACTGAGCAAAACTAAATTTCCAAGTGCTGAAAATTAGATTTCTAAGTGGATAAACTTAAATTTCAAAGTATTTGCAGCTATTTTCTTAATTAAGTATAACTGAATTTTTAAGTGTTGAAAACTAAATTTCCAAGTATTTACAACTAAATTCTTAATTGAGCATAACTAAATTCCTGAGAGCTAAAAACTATATTCCTAAGTGAAGAAAATTGAATTTTCAAGTGAGTGCAACTAAATTTCCAAATACTGACAACTATTTTTCTAATTAAACATAACTGAATTCCCAAGTGCTGAAATTAAATTTTCAAGTGTTTAAAACTAAATTTTCAACTAAATATAACTGAATTCTTAAATATTGAAAATTAAATTTCCAAGTAAAGACAATTATTTTCCCAGATAAGCATAAATATACCCACTTAAAAATTTAGTTCACTTAATTTAGTAGATTAATTATATCCAGTTAAAAATTTTGTTCATTCATGTAGGTAGATTAGTTATACCAAATTGGAAATTTAGTTCACTCAGTTAATTATATCTACTTGAAAATTTAGTTTATTCAATTTAGTAGATTAGTTATACTCATTTAGAAATTTAGTTCATTCAATTTGGTAAATTAATTATACTCACTTGAAAATTTAGTTCACTCAATTAATTATACCCACTTGAAAATTTTGTCTGTAAATTAGTTATATCCATCTGGGAATTTAGTTCACTCAATTTGATAGATTAGTTATACACACTTGAAAATTTAGTTCACTCAATTAATTATACCCACTTAAAAATTTAGTTCACTTAATTTGATAGATTAATTATACCCATTTAATAATTTATTTTATTCAATTTAATAGATTAGTTCACTCAATAAAGTTTGATTATTTAATTAATTTGAATGGTTAAAGTTTCTTTCGGAAAATGAACTCAGATGAAATTTGAGAGGCGTGGACGAAAAAGACATTTTTTATACCTTATTCAAGGATATTTTTGTCACTTCTTTGTTTTCATATTTTCTTTAAAGGTCCTACATCATTTGGGGTCATTATAAAAATTAGAAATCCTTATATGTCAATATTTATATATATATTTTTAAAAATATCAATATTTGTATTAGGAGGTCCCAAAGTGTAATTTTCCCTTTTAGGATGAGGCTTCTATTTTAATTTGGTGGAGGAGAGAGAGAAGGGAAGATTTTATGTGTTTTTTTCGAATCAAAATATAAGGAGGAAAAGAATTTCATAAATTAAAATTTTATTAATAAATTAAAGTTACTATTAATATTAATGCTTCTTAAAATGAAATAAATCATTATCAGAATTATTAATAATAGTTTCTACAATTATAATTTATATTCTCTGTTTCATATTATGAGATAATATGATAAATTTTTCTTGTCTTATAATATAAAATAATATGTAGTGATTTATCATTTTTATCACTTATTTATTATATTAGTAGTATTGTAACTAATGTTATATTTAATAAAATGAGTTAAATTTATATGGGTAAAATTATAAATTTTAGTTTTTTAAAAATTTTAAAAATATAATAAATATTTTTTTATATGTATGAAATTTCTCCTATTGCCTTTAATATAAGATGGAGGAGTACTCTTTATAATTATAAATACAAAAATATTTTTATAATATTTAGCTACATATCCTGCAATTTGAGCCATCAACTTAAAGCAATGTTTGCGTCCACGAGAGTGTAGCCTTTATAGGATACCAAAAGCGCAAGAATGTGGAATGGCAAAAGAAGGCCACGGCCAAAACACGTTGAGTATCGTTGAAAAAGAGAGAGAATTATACTGCTCCTTAATAAATAATCAAGTCTTTTATATATATTTTTTTGGGACAGAAGTTTTCTTTATTTAAATATAAGATATATTGTAGGTTATCCAATACATTAATTATTTTTTTCATTTATATTTTTAGTCTATAATTAATAAGTGAGAAATAAATATTATAAAAAGTATAAAAAATAATATAATTAATAAGAATAAATGATAGAAAAAATTTGAAATTTTTGAACAAATCTAATAATTTAACTCATTTTCTTTAGATGCATGAAGTAATTAAAAATATTTTATATTTAAGATTAGAGAAGATACATGTAAAAGGAAAATGATGTTTTCCAAAAAAAAAAAATCTCAATGACACATGTTCCAAGAGAAAATACCCTTTTTTTTCTGGAGAAAAAAAGTTACGATTCTATTGATGGATTTACAGGGATAAATTATGGGGATGAGAAGAAATAGAATGAAATTAAAAAAAATTATATTAACTACATTGGTTGTCGCACCCGGAAAAATGCGACCAATGGAAAAAAGAGAACAAATCTGGTTTTCACCGGAAAACCGACTTGTGAGGAGTCGCCACCAAAATTTTGAGGAAAATCTTGGGAAACCGAATTAAAAAGGAAAGGATAGTCTGCGTAACCAGAGCTGGATTCGGGAGTCGATTGTGCATGGGGAAGGTGTTAGGCACCCCACGACACCCGTTCCTAGGAACGGTTACCTTACGTTGATTGCGTAAATTAATATGGCTTTAAAATATATTTTGGTTTTCCTTTTATAATTCACATGCCAGAAAATGGGTAGAGAAAAAAGAAATTAAGAAAGTTTGGAAAACAAAATAAAGAAAATAAATTAAATTAAAATTAAGGATATTTAGGCAAAATAAGAAAAAGGAATTGAGAAAATAAATTGGGAGAACATTTATTAAATTAAGAGAAAAAACACCAAATAAATCAGGAAATATTTATTTATTTACAAAGGCGGACTTGACCCAGGATCAGAGCCTGGGGCCTACGTACCCTGCGATGGGGATCAAAGTCCACGTAGTTCGGGACTAAAAATGCGTGTCCATTGGTTGATATTATTGTAACAATAGAAAGTTAATAGAAAATGATTTAACTTTTTGCAAACAAAACAATTTTCTGAGATTGAGTTGGTGTGTTTTAATTTGCAAAAAGACAATTTAATTCCGCTTACTTACTCTTATTTTATCTTGAAAACATTCCTTTTATTTATTTTTTTTTTAAAAAATGCTTTTATTTGACTTTTTGAAACAATACATTTTTGAGAATCTTCCCTTTAAAAAAAGAAAACCAATTCACCTATTGCAGACTCGCAGTCAAACCCGATGAATCAATTCCTTAATTACCTGCAGAAGTTCTAAACCTCGCGGTACAAAGGTTTTATTACATCTTAAGATGCCATGTAAAAAAAAAAAAAACTTGTCACATAGTCTTATTTTCTAATATATTTTGAAAGAGAGAGAGTTGCTTACTGATGTACCTACGTGGGTCCCAGAATCTCACGTGGTGTGGTTATTAAATTAATTATTTCTATTTTTTTTGTAAAATGGCTTAATCTTCGGTTTGAAATATTTTGAAATATATAAAACTTGTACGACAGAACATTATTCATTCGTTCTAGATAATATCGTTACCTACTTCATCTGAAATGAGTAAATCAGAGAAACGGCTTTGCTCATCTCATAAATTATTTTTATTATCATTCTCAAAATATATATCCTTGTCGAAAAGTAGAGTTTATCTCAAAATAGGTTATTTAACCCACTAGTATCTGCATGAACTTACAGTTTCACATGATAAGTGGTAAATCAAAATACCTGTGAAAATTCCAGGACCTTTGGGATATAATGGTTCTAAGTAATCGTAAGATATAAAGGTGTGAAAATCTTAGATAATTTGGCTCCTTTTTCATTTTTAAAGGGCATTGAAAATTTTATAAATCGGAAATTGTTTATTTCAACAAACAAGTGAAACCTTTATCTACGTGGACTCGCAGTCACGCGCGATAACTTGGTTAATTCTAATGCTTGCATGATTCCCAAAAAACTCATGTGGCACAGTTATTAAACGCTTTTATGCAAATACCATTATTCCAGCTATTATCGTCTTTTAGCATAACAAAATAAATTCTTATCAAAAAAATAAATAATAATAATAAATATAATAATAATAATATTATTATTATTATTATAATGATAATAACCTTTGGTGCCCGGGTGAGTATATTGCATCGATATAATACCCGGAAGCGAATCAACGGGTGGAAAAAAAAACCAGAACGAAGGAAAAAACTCAGGCCCAAAGAAAACTCATAGGCCCCACCAAAAAATCATAGGCCCGAAACAAAAAATCATGGTCCTAAAAAGAAAGAAAAACTCATAGGCCCAAAGAACAAAAGAAAACTCATAGGCCCCAAAAAACCATAGGGCCAAAACAAAAAACACGGCCCCAAAAAAAGAAAGAAAAACTAATAGGCCCCAAAAAGAAACCATAGGGCCAAAACAAAAAATCATGGGCCCAAACAAACAAAAAAACTTATAGCAACACAAAACGAAACCCAGACAAACAAAAACCAAGAAAAACACATAGCGGGCCTCTAATATTTTCGTTAGGCCCATAGGGAAAAATGGACAAAACTGATTATCCCTAACACTCCTAAGGCCCAGCCTATGAAGCGACGCGATTTGCCCCCTCCCTCACAATGTTCTATCAGTTAATATGCAACAAACATAGAAAACATGTTAATAATTTGAAGCAGTCATGGAATTTCCACAACCTATAATCCAACCGCATCTTCCTAAACCAGTCGAATGTGGAGCCGTAGCACCTAACCAATTGGCAATTAATGGAAAATCAAACAATGCTAACAGCAAAGAAAGAAAAACTCCAGTAAGCAAGCTCAAGTGTCCCACAGTTTTCAAAGCAAACAAAATCAACCAAAAGCATGAACCTCTAAATCTAGGATCCCCACAACTCAGAAAACCGAATAGCATCGGGTTGCAGTGGGGAAGAATAAAATCGACGAATTCCAGCTTTCACCCAAAAAGAAAACACACTGAAGTAACAGTTGCAATGAAAAACGAAAAGAAAAAAAACTTGAGCTACGAGCTAGTGAGAATAGAGAAGATGAAACCTCCTTCTGCGACACTGCCTGGACCGCGATGACCGATGGGGAGAGTGATTTTAGTTCCCCTGAAATTGCCTCTGTTTTTCAACTGCTCACCGTGGATTATTGCTTTCTCTCGGCCTTCGGTCTTCGGTGGCTTTCCAGTGCTCTCACGTGCCGTCCAGTTTCTATGCTTTCTCGGTCTCCGCGGCCCCCTCACCACACACGGCTTCCCCTATTTTTTCTCATCTCCTCGGTCTTTTTCTTTCACTCTGCCTTCCTCCCCAGTTTTCTCGGCCTTTCCTCTGTTTTTCACGAGCAATCCCCCTCTCTTTTCCAAGCTCCAGTCCCCTCTTTTTTATTTCTTGCACTCCCCCCTTTTATAGAGCTTCCGCGGCCGAGAGGAGAGGAGCCCCGTGCGTGTGGCCTTCGGTCTTTCCTGTGGCGTGCACGTCTCCTCGGTCCACCTTCGCAGCAGCTTTCCGCGTCCTCCCCGGTCCTGTCTTTTCTTTCAGTTCACGGCTATCCCCTTCTGCGTCCACCTTCCCTTTTCACTCTGCCTCTGTTCTCTTTTTTTCAGATCGCTTTCGGCTGCTCCTGGCCCTGGTCAGACTGCTCGGCTCTGCCTCTGCTCCTTCCTCAGTGACTCTGCCCTTCCCTGGCCGCATATCCAGCTTTCTTCCTCGCGGCCATACCTCTGCAGCTTTCTCTGTGCTCGTGTGTCTGGGACGCCTTCCCCTGTAGCTGAGCCCTACTTAGGGCTAATGATGGAGTGTGTAGTGGGCTGAGGTGCTGGGCTCGAGCATCTCAAGCCCAGTACCTCTGAGCCCCGAAGTACTTCCTTCAGAATTTTTTTGTTTTTTTGTTTTTTTTTTTTGGATCAGTGATTGTGGCTTGAAATGTTGGGCCTTAACACCTCAAGTCCAGTATGGTTGGGCCCGAAGCATCCTCCTTCTTCCTCCTTTCTTCTTTCTTTTTTTTTTTGTTATTTTATTTTTTGTTTCGTTTTTTTCATCATTTTTTTTTATTATTATATTTTTTTTATTATTATATTTTTTTTATTTCCTTATTTCTTTTATTATTATCATTATTTTTGTTTTTCTTTTAATTTAATTTTCTTTTATCTTATTTTATTTTATTTTATCTTATTTCATTATTATTATTTTTTGTCATTTTCGTAAAATGCCCGGACAAAATGGGGTGTTCACATTGGTTATAAGTTTTATTACACTGACACTTCAAGAAAGAAGATGTTTATTTGTTTAACATGTATTAGATATGATTATTGTACTGTATTTCATGAAATGTACTGTTAGTTTTTTAAAAAAAAAAATTACAAAATGACTTATAGGGAAACTTAATTTTTTATTTTTTGAGTTAGATATTTTTATTATTACTTTTAAATACTTATTTAAAACTCAAATTTTACATTTTTTAATCTTTAATATATTAATTTGTTAAATATATATATAAGTTTTACATGTGTATTTCTTATATTCGTATCTTAAAAGTTTAAAATTTATAATATCAAATATAATATATGGTATCATATCCAGTATTTCTATCCATATCTCTATTATAGATTATGAGTTAAGATTGGCCAACCAATCTAATTTGGCCTTGTTTGGTTGATGATGGAATCTTCATTGTTTAGCTGGAAATAGCGATGGGATTCGTTAACGAGTATGTTTGGCTCATCATTGCATTTGGCGTCCTTTTCCCAGGCATAGATTTTTCCATTTCCGACAGTAATTTTGATTCCAACGTTCCATTAATGAAGAAATGGAATGTTACTATTCATGGGATAATGGTGTGTGAATTTACATTCTTGCCCCTCTTTTCTTCCCCCCAATTATCCAACGCAATCCCATTCCCATTGTGTAAAACTCACAGGAATTTTTATTCTGTTCAATGAATTTTAATTATTTTCTCTAATGCAATAGCCATTTCTTTTCAAATATATTTTGTAATAAATAAATAAATAATTAATAGTAAATATATATTATTTTGAGATATTTTTATTAATTCTTTACCTGATCTACTAACAGGGATCACGGTGAATGAGAAGCTTCAGCAGAAGACATACACGACGGGACCGGATCTATAACAATGGAAGTCGCTGGTTCAAGATGCTCGGAGGTTGAAGAAGAAGCACCGAGATTGATGGAGGCCGTTCTCCATCGGATCTATGAACAGGGGTCCCGGTGAATGAGAAGCTGAAGCAGAAAATAGACATGCCGGGACCAAATCTATGACAATGGAACTCGCCGGTTGAAGATGCTTGGACATTGAAGAAGAAGAATCGAGGTTGATGGATGCCATTGTCCACCGGATCTGCAAACAGGGGTCGTGATGAAGGAGATTCGTAACCACGAAAACAGAGACGCCGGGACGAGATCTATAACATCGGAAGTTGTCAAGAAGATGCCGGTGAAGGATGAGCTCCACGATGCCGGAAAAACCACACGCCCTCCACCATTGAAACAGATGTTGCCGACGAAGGAGGTGCTGATGTTGCCGACGGAGGAGGTGCTCGGGCAGCTCTGGACTCTTAGAAATAAAAGAGGTCGTTAATATATTGGATACATGTATTTAATACTCCAACGGTAAAAAATCTATTCTGACCACTGAAAAAGCTTCTTCCCTCAACTTATCTTCATAATCTATTTTGAGTTACAATCACTTTTTTTTTAAGCTCTACCTACACTGTTCAAACATAATATCCCATTTGAAGAATCACTTTTTTGGCTCAAAACTAAGGTTTGGACTCTCAAAAAACTTTCCCAAACATGCACTATGTTTGGCTCATCAGTGCATTTGGCGTCCTTTTCCCAGGCATAGAGTTTTCCATTTCCGACAGTAATTTTGATTCCAATGTTCCATTAATGAAGAAATGGAATGCTGCTATTCATGGGATAATGGTGTGTGAATTTACACTCTTGCTCCTCTTTTTTTTCCCCCAATTATCCAACGCAATCCCATTCCCATTGTGTAAAACTCATAGGAATTTTTATTCTGTTCAATGAATTTTAATTATTTTCTCTAATGCAATAGCCATTTTTTTCAAATATATTTTGTAATAAATAAATAAATAATTAATAGTAAATATACATTATTTTGAGATATTTTTATTAAAAAAGTGTAAATTTTTAATAATTACGCAATTAATAATAAATATGTTAAGAATTTTTTATATTAGTCATATTATAATCATTTCATTCAACCAAACACAGATAAAATTATAAAATACTTATTTCTTTCGATGACATCCCAAATAAAATGAAATGACAATACATTTCATTCCATCAAAACTTATTTTCATTTCTATTTCTATTATTATTCCTATTCTAAATCTCATTCCCATATTCCTATGAAATTACTCTGAAAACAAAACAAGGCCAAAAAGAAAGCAATGAGTTTATAATTTTCTCAATTTAATTTTGTTTTTAAATTTTTATTTTACACAATATAAATTTTATTAATTTAATTCATCTAAAGTTTTAACATCACTCATTTTATACAGGTGATAAAAGCTAATAAAACAAATCCTACCTCACCTCCAAGTTGCAACTAATAATTTTTTTTGGTAATATATTTTCATGTTTTGCTAAGTTTTTCTTTTCTGCTTATACTTCATTTTCCATCAATATGTAATGTTAAGAAGATTTCGGGAAGGAAATTTAGCAGAGGTGATACCAATGGATATACAACTATAGAAGATTTTGCGACAACACTTGACTGATTCATGTTTGTTTTAAAAGTTATAATTTGATTGGTGAACAATTTATATATCATATGAGCCACACTTTATACCAAAAGTAACAAAACATCCCCAGAAATTGAAATCAGACACAAGAAATGGCCTCGACATGAGAAAAAGCTACACAGTGGAGGTAAGGTAGTGTTGTAACAGAATCCGAAAAGCTGTGGCTGTGGCGTACGCCAGAAATATATGCATCACACTATAACAGAGACAACTTGTGAGTTTCTCATTTCATTTTATATGAACGTTTTAAACAGTTAAGCTTTTGGACACAATCTCAAACACATTCTCGGACTGTCCATTAGTCGACATTATTAGCTCCAGCTGGGCCTGCAACATATATATATATATATATATAAACACCACCCCAACTTATAACAAAGATGATAACTAGACAGTTGAAACGGTATGCTGTACTGTGACTCCATTCCATAGTTAAAGTTAAACAAAACAGCAAACATCATTTTCATTTGGAATATTCAATGAAAATATTCCTTACCGTGTCATCCTTCTCTCTTGTGCATAGGAAGGGTACATGTGTATGTATGTTGGCACATTATCAATAAATAAAAAGGAAAAGACAAAGCATACCTCGGTAATTTTTTGTCGGTTTTCCTCATAAAGTCTCCATCTAGAGAGCAGACACCATTCGTGAGGCAAACTACATTCCACAAAAGCAACAAATGACCAGATTAAATAAAACCCTTCATCTGAGAATTCATTCACGGATACACACACACACATATATAAGAATCCATAATTCACATATGGCTTATATATGAATACGGGACCTGAGGATTGAGTTTGTCAAGTTGCAGCACAATTTCTCCCAAAAATTTGTAGCCTGATCCATCCTTTGCATGGAAATTCACTGGACATTGATAGAAACCTCCAATGAGCGAGCTCGCGTTGTTCAGATTGTGCACGTCAAATGCTGGGTGATTTAACAGTTGCTTAACATTCTCAACATTTCCAGGAATGTTAGACGTTGCTTGAAAGGCAAACCATTTATTCACCGCCTGGATAGAAAAAGGGAAATGTAAATCATCATCATCAGAGACTTTCACCATTTTTACTTTAAAATCATAGCTACGACTAGGAGCATTTGTACAAGTTCGCTAAAGAAAGTTTCATTGAGCAAAAGTTATTAGGTGAGAAGCATGAAACACAACATTTGGCAATCAACCAGAATAAAATATGATTCTAGAAAGCAACATATGCCATGCAGAAGGTATGAAGAAAGGAGCGGGGTTCTTGTAGATAATGTTAGTCTTCACAAAACGATAGCAGTTTTATTAATGTGCAAATAAAGTTTCAACCTCATCATATATATATATACATAGAAATTATAGTTTATAAAATGGTAGCAGACATGCAAAAGAGCAGTAAGATTAGGTTTATTCCCAGAAACAATGAACTGCATGCAGAGATGGAGACTTACTAATTAAGAAGTCATGCTGCCACTTGCCATAGAAGTTAGCAAGAACATCATCACGAGTTTTACCAGGGTTCTGGGCTATGGCTGTCAAAGCTGCAAATTGCTCAGTCATATTTGTGGCAGTATTATACTCATGCAGCACAAGCTTAGTGATCTCTGGATCCTCCAGGCAGGCAAGATATGCTATAGAAAACATTGAAAGAATTAGTGAAAATTTTCTACCGACCAAGCATATGATATGAATGTGTGCTTATGTAAAACAACTATATACCAAGAGCAATATTCTTCAAAGCACGTCTGGCCATGTGAGGATGATCGAACACATACTCTTCGGAGCTTCTATTATTTTTTAGCTGCAAAAAGGTAAAATGATTGTGTACATGTCAAGACAACTGATGAAGAATAAAAGATATTTCATTTAATAATTGCAGGAAACTCCAAAGGAGAGGACATACTGTGCTAAGGAACTTTGTTCTCAGTTCACTTGCAAGTTGCTTCCTGATAAAAGTTTGAACAGCATTAGGATTTGCAACCTCCATCATGTTCATTACTTCTCCCTCATCAGGCAAAGTTATAGCCTTCACAACAAATTCCTGAATAATCAAAGATTATATAGTCCAATCAGCATTTATATGATACTCCAACTCAATCTTCACCAAGAAGAAACAATGATAGACAAAGAAGATGACAATCTCAATGTAAACTTGTTCCAAGCATACTTTGTCCACACTTGAGTTAGATAGAATGCTTTTGAAACCATCCACAAATTTCTTATTCAGAACTAATGGTTTGTTATGCTAGAAATCATCTACCCAGTTGAGCATTAGCTTATGAGCCAGAATTTACCCAGCCCCCCAGCTAGGTCATAAAAAAAAGCCAGTAAATACTTTTCATTATGCCTCAGGTCAAAAGAAAAATGCGACTGTGAAGAAGACAAACCAATTAAATTCATCTGAATCGTTAGCCAGTAGGAAAAACAAGTCACTGTAAGTGAGATTTGATTCAAGGCGGACTGGAGCACTGTATCCCCTAATGGAGATGGAACAGGCCTCTCAAATATATCCAAGAACATAAACTCTTTCTATGCAGTATAAGAATAACGTTATCAGCTAAATATGATAAGTAAAAGCACCATCATATTAAGCACCACCATATTATATACCATAATAACCCATTATTCAGGATCTATGCTCAGAAATATAGTAGATTGGGTTTTCATTGAGATCATATCATGCTTTTAGGTAAGTTTGAGAAGGAACATGCTAACATGGTTTCAAAACTTGAACTTTCTTTCCTCCCTTCAGATATTGAAATCACAACACCCTGGCTGATAGGTGTAACTCAGTCAATGTGACTTCAAGATATCAGCTAAAAACTTCCATGCAAGCTATAAATATCTGTTAAAAGTTCCAAAAAACCTTGGTGAACCGAAGAACTGTAGTGTAGACAGGTTGACCATCTCTTGAAACAAACTGCAAAATTCCATCATGATATATAGTTGACAGAGGAATGTCCTTGCCCGTTGAATCAAGCAAACCTACTGCCAGACCAAATCTTGACTGCAAAAATGCCCTCACCAATCAAATTGTCGGAGACAAAAAAGCCCAAAAATACGATGAAAAATTAACTCCAATTAGTTGTATAAACCACCCAATCAGTGAGTAGAAACGTAAATATTTAACTTATTTATCTAATTTTTAAAAGAAAAAAGTATGTGCTTCTGGATTATAAGAGGAATTTACTTTGACAATAGAGGTCCCAGCTTGAGAGCACCTGTGCATTTGTTCAAGGTTTAGCAAGGAATGAATATGAAAATGCTGCAAGATTCAAATTCAAGATACAAACCAGTGAAAGAAATTCGCAAAATCTGCATCATTGGCATCTCACATTACAGCAAAAAAATCTTCACATGTTACAGCCTGCCCATCATGTCTCTTGAAATATAAATCCATGCCCTGAAATCCAAAGGACTTGTGTTGAACATTGCTTGAAAGAACTCTTTCGCATGTCAAATAACATAATCCTAACATGACTTTTTTCCAGGCACTGGATAAATGCATTCTTACTTTTCGAAACCCCGGACTTCCCAACAAGGTTTTATGCATTCTGATAACTTCAGCCCCCTGATGCTCAAAATATTTAGAACAAATAGCAGGCACAGACAAGGAAAGATTGAGAAAATGAAGAAGTAAATGTCAAACCTTCCGATAGACCTGCAAGAAAAGTAAGATAGCATAAACAATTAGATGTCTTCATGAGAAAAAGGTCAGAAGCTGCAATAGAGAAATGTTTAACCCACCGTCACTTTGTTTCAACATTGATGACAGCTCCACATCAACATTAAATCCCGAAGTATTTCAAAAAGAGACAGATATCAGGGATAAAAGTATAAGATAAAGTCAACTAATGTGATTTTAATATATAAACTGTAAACCAAAATTAATAATACACAGAAACTTTCCTGTGTAGAAGTTGTCCATCTGTCAAATATGGAAAAGAAAAGGTAAATACAAACTTAAAATCACATTGATTAAAAATCTTTCTGAGAGATCATAAGAAAGGGTAAGGATTTCAAAGTTTTAACCTTGATGTAAGAGTGTGGTCGCACAGGATGAGCCATGGGCCCGGCATCCTGCAAAATTAGATACAAGCATTAGAGCTTACTCAAACATCACGTTCATTCTGTAGAACAATAGTCAAAGAATAAAAACAACAATGTTGGCATGATGAATTATAATAACATCTCATCACCTTAGAAGTTGCAGAAATTAATGAACAACCCCCCCCCCCCACCCCCCCCAACACACAAAAAAGAGTAACCTGTGGAAATTGATAATTTCCACAGCATCAAAACACCAGCAATTCATTTAACGATGTGGCTTCCCATGTCGGATGAAAATTCCTACAAATATTCAATGCAATTCGCTACATTCAATTTGAAAAATTCACTGGAGAAAAATATTGTTGATTGCTCAAATGAAGAGCAAGGACGCCGGATCACGGAAAACAGTGAGACCTTCCTTCAAGCTAAGCTGGAACCAATCACGACGAGTCACTATGATATTGTTAAAATTCAATGCTTAGTTCAAGTTGATGGGGTTGGCCTAAAAAAAAGTTTGAACACAGGAAAGATAACACAGATTTGATGTATGCAAGACTAAATGCTGCCAGTCCGGTTGTGGAAGTACTGCAGAGAAGAGACACTCTAGTCATGAAGTCATCTTCAGGATTTTCTTTTTTTTGGATAAAATATCTTCAAGAGAATTGTACCCCCAGCATTCCCAAGTTATAAAAATTACAAACCTCGTGGTCAACAACTCCCAATATTTCACCATAATCTGCATCAGTAGCAGTTTCTGGACATGCCAAAACAACCTTGGAATTGAAGATCTGTAAATAAACAAGGGGTAATCACAATCTTCAAAGGCTAATACAAGAAACCAACCAAGACAAGCTAACGAGATAGAGACATACATTCAAACTCTTGGATTCCATGGCTATCCTGACCAATAAAAAAGCAAGAAAAATAGATTATGTTTTTAATGGTATCTCATATTTACCCAAAAGCATTATATACATATAATCCGATAATCCATGTGAAAAAACCAGTCAACAAGCTTACATGTTACCAGGGTTAGCAACAATATTGTAGAGATTCAAGTCATATTCAAGACCAAAAACCTATTTCCAAAGCATATCAAAACACAACAAAATCCAGAGTCCAAACTTATGGCCTGTTTGTTTAGATCTGCATTTGGAACGGAGTTTGAACTCAAAACCAATTTTGCAATGAAAATTCATATTTGGTTATCATATCACTTCTATGTTTGAAAAGTAGTTGTAATTGGAAACTCATTCTTGGCCAAAGCAACTTGGAGAGAGCTTTTCTATTGTAGCATGTGGTTGGGTATTAATTATGTATCAATTAAAATAAAATCAGATAAAAATGGACCAATAAAAATGGAAAAAATTGAAAAAATAAAATTTTGATAAAATTTCTCCTATTTAATGACTAAAGTACCTCTTCAAAATTTTAATATCCATGGACTATAACCTATAAAAAAATGTTACATCAGATATATTATGTTCTCAATTAAATAAATGCAGATTAAATTTTAGTTCATGTGAATTAAATTAATAATGAGATAGAGTTTAAGCTCAATTTGAAGAAATATTATGAGTTTTGTCAAAATTAATTTTAAAATAAATCATCCAAACATAAACACCTTAGTTCAAAATCAATTTTTATCATAGCTATGTTATAAAACCAATTCTACCAAAACTTATTTTTTATTAACTAAAAACCAAACAGGCAACTAAATGTGCGGTTGAAATGAATAATCATGCTCAATTTGATTTCACATTAAATAAACTGACGACATCTTCGACCCACTTCGTGCCTGTTTGGTTCCATGTTTACAAAACGTAACCATCGTTTTCAACCATGGTTTTGTAAAAGATGTGTTTGGCCAAACACATGTGAAACACAAACTGACTTTTTGAAAAATGAAAAGTGGGTTAAACTGTGGTTTTGGAAAAGGAGGAGAAAAGTTACTTTTCCGTTAACAAAACGTGGGTTTTGGAAAAGGAGAAATAAATTTACTCTATATTATACATCTAAAAGTACTTTTAACCCCTATCATCCAAACAGATTTTTTGTCAAAATTTACTTTTACAAAAAGAATATCCAAACATAACTACTTCCAACAAACTTACTTTATCTAAATTTCATTTTTACAAACTTCATTTATCTTAACTTACTTTTACAAAATGGAGAACCAAACAGGTCCTTCATAGTTGCCTTTAGAGAATACATTGCATGTGCAGTCTTGGGTAGATCTTCAGTAGGGGTCCAGGTCCTTAGGGATACCTTGCGCCCTGAGCGGGTGATAATTGTGACATCTCTACTCTGTAACTGCCCAGCAACCGAAGCAAACAAAAGCAAGGCTTCTTGACGGGGTCTTCCCAAACCGCATAATGCTTTCCATTCAACAAAAAATGCACAAATAAGTGAATTACAACCAGGATGACTATCATAGTTTCTGTTTGTTTCATTACAATGCATATTAGGAGGAGCTTACCTCCAAATCACCTTGCTCAATCAGGTTTCCATCAGATAACAACACAGGGTACAATAATTTATCGGCCTCAATGCGACATATATATTTTGCCATTATATCAGGTCGATCCTGCTATAGATGAAAATCCACGAGTCAAATGAGGAAATGTATTGTTGGAAACAACATAGATCAACGAAGCATATTAACTACTTTGAGATACCAACCTGATAAAACGTAATTTTACGAAATCTTTCAGCCTCACATTGAGTATAGAAATTTCCAAATAACTTGGAAAGTCCCTGCAGTTAATCAAATTCATGGTAAGCACATCCCTTCACTTCACCCAATGTTGAGTGGAGGAAAGGATGGCAGAAGAAGCAATAAGTAGAATGAAGAAACAATCTCTGCGGCAAAAGAATGTGCCATATACCTTAAATGATGTATTCTTCTATGGGTAGATCTCATTTATGATTTCTAGATCAAATTTACCATGAGGAGGTGAGTGGATAGTTAGATGACGTACATCCAAATGGAAATCTTCCTCCTAAAAATGAACTTGAAAATAAGAAGTATTCAAAATGATGCTCAACAATATTCCAACCTCCCATCATCACCACCCACGTGACACAAGTGTTCATCATAGCAAGGACCCGCCAGAGTTATAATTAAGATGTACAAATATCATGTTGCAAATATGTCATAGAGGAAAGCCATGATGCAGATGTCTAAAATTTAACTTTCTTCCCTAATAAATTGGCAAGGAGGAAAAAAAATTTATGTCAGAGATTATGTTTAGAAGATGATCATAACCATAAGAAGTGACTATATTTGTCTATATTCCTTCAGTGGCTTGCCATTCAAATGAATTGAAATCAATTTTAAGTCCCGTCCATCCAAAACAAGTGGGGGAGAAGAACCTATTCCATAAAATAGATCAAGTCAAAACATGAGAGAAGAATTCTTACAAGTAAGGACTCCTGAATTAGATAATAATAATGCATATACTTCTGCTGCACATGATCAAGAACCACTATACATACTCTACCTTCAATGCGCGGAGACACAGTAATTTTTGAACTAGCTGTTGTGCTCTCCTCTCCCAAGGAAAACCTGAGATCACCTGAAATGATTCCATTCATACACATGAATAGAAGGAAAGTTAGATCATTTAAAAATTGCAACACCTCAACCTCAAATGTAACATGATCTGATAACTCCTTACTGTTGCAAAAGAAGGAATGGAACTTTGAAGTGTAGAAGAAAAAGAGATTGGAGAAAAGGTTATGTACAAGTCTTCAAGGCATGGGCAACACTTTCCTTTAGGCTTAATTCGCCTCCACCAATTACAAGTCTTCAAGGCGTGGGCAACACTTTCCTTTAGGCTTAATTTACCCCCACCAATTTCCAAATCTTGGGTACAACTTGGGTTAGTGATGAATTTCCTGCAGGATATAATGAAGACTCTTGAGTAGGTGCTGTACTTCCAAAACTCAAGCCTAGACAACACTGGCTTTTACAAAGTAGTAATTTGCTTTTTATCCTTTGTGCACTAAAGATAAAAGCAAGTGAGTTTGTGCATGTTGAAACTAGTGTGGATAAAGTAAATTGGAATCCTAAAATTATGAAAGATTGTGGACTATTTATAGGGAATGAGAAGGCACCTCTTGAAGCAACATAACTCTTTCAATAAAAGGATACATATATTAACCAATGTATGTACATTGTAATGATTCATGAATTTAGACAAAAATCACATCATTTCATATGATTAATAAATATACATTGTAATGATTCATGAATCTGGTAAAAATCACTTCTTTTCATATTTCATGAATCTTGTGATTCTCCATGAATCATCTCAAGAGTCATCATTAATTCATGAATCCTTTAAGAGACACCTTTTTATTTTGAAAATTTTCTCACAATCCCCCACCATTTTCAAAATAAATAATAACAATATATATATATATTTTTAAATAACAAACTCTTATCACTTCGGAAATCTCATGTTTTCGGTAAACGTATCTTAAAGACTTGAACCTTTATTTAGTAAGACATGGTTTCACCCATCCGAATTAATATGGTAGACAAGCGTTGAATCAATTAATCCATTTGAACAGGCGTGCATAACTTATGCATAAGATCTCGGACCATTGTATGTCATTTTTAGTAGACACTTTTTATATGGCCTTGTGTCTTATATCCTTTTCATGAGAGTTTGAGAGTCAAGCCCTTGGACTCCCTGAAGCGGCCCCATTTCACTCAGATATAGGTAGACTCTGTCAAGAGTAACACCATGATAAGTACTCCAGCAAATATATGCTTACAGATCTATTATGAGTTAAAGCTCAGTCTTCCTTTAAATCCATGGTAACCAAGTACTTTTCAACCTTGGGATGAATAGATAACATTTTACGTACCTGCAATCACTCTAATAGTGTACTCTCACCTTTGAACTCAAAACTTGACATTAATCAAGTGTGAGTAGGGTTTCCACCATTGGTGATTGTAATTTAATGGGCTTCAATCCCATCTCCATTGATGTTTTCAACACCATATGCCTTGTCAGCCATTTCGTCAAAGGATCTACAAGATTTAACTCAGATCTTATATAACTAATGGAGATTACTCTATTCACAATCAAATCTTTCACATAGCTATGTCTTATTCCAATGTGTCGTGACTTTTCATTATAAACTTGGTTATAAGTCTTTGAAAGAATAGATTGAATATCACAATAGATAGATATTTGTGCTATTAACTCATGGTGGAATATGTAATATAGATTTATTTCTCAGAATAACACCCCCACCAAGAGTGTAAACCCATGCACTTGTAGAAGCATGGTCCTTTAGATAACTTACCCGACTATTATTTGTATATCCTTCTAAAATTGAAGAATTACCACTATAAGTCAAACTACAGTGACTTATTCTTTTCAAGTAGTTATTGAATCTCAAATTTATATACATGTCATATAAGAAGATTATCTAAATTCACATGATTATTCATAAATTTGAATAAACATATCAAATATTCATCTAAATATTAATTATGCATGTTCATAAATTCACTTTTGAATGGTTACAACTTTTCAATGATATCTCTTAAAGAAACACAACCATATCAAGAACAATCATTAATAAAAGTCACAAAATACTTTTTACAACTTCTAGCAAACCAACAATGCATATCATTAGACTCAATTATAATATTTTAGAATATTTTCCTATTCTAAGAAAAAACATTATCTAGTTAATCAAATAATATATAATTCTTGATTTCTTATAGATTTTAAAATTCAGTCAATATTTATCATCTCATTTAATATAATTAATATGACATAAATGATATCATTACATACTACAAGAGTCAATAATACAAATATAATAATAAACATTATTATTAACTTAAGCAACATTACATTTGAATATGTTCCCACATAAATAACCCTTGCCTACAAAGATTCGTCCCTTAGATAGAATAAACTTATCTCCCTCAAAAACAGACTTAAACCCAAACTTATTAAGTAAGGGTACAGAAATTAAATTCTTTCTAACATCTGATACATAGTATACATCTGTTAAAGTAAGAGTTTTTCCAGAAGTGAACTCAATTTTCACAGTCCCTTTGCCTTTAACTTGGACACTTGATGCATTTCCCATGTAGAGCACATTTTCATCCTCTTTCTTGAATGTCTTGAAGAGATCCTTGTTCTTACACACATGACAAGTTGCTCCAGAATCCACCTACCATGATTCATTATTTTCAACCATGTTGATCTCAGAAATAACAGCCACAAGGTTGTCTTTTGAGGAAGAATAGTTTTTTTTCTTCTTTTTGAAGAAACGACATTCTTTCTTGTAATGATCAATCTTCCCACAAAAGTAACACTTACCCTTCTTTTTCTTGTTTTTATGGCCATTTTGTCCATGGGATTCATCCTTTTTCTTCCCTCTTTTCTTAGAAGTCTTGGTTGACTGCCTTTCCTCTACCACATGTACTTTCTTATGAGCATTGATATCTTTAGTATCATCTTGTTTATGATACTCCTCTTCTAAACAAAGATAATTCCCCAGTTGCTCAAGAGAAATATCTTCTTTTTTATGCTTAAGACTCTTTTTGAAATCTTTCCATGAAGAAGGAAGTTTGTCTATGATTGAGGAGACAATGATACTTTCATCCATATACATGTTATATTGTTTGAAATTATTCAAAATATGTTCAATTTCATGCAATTGTTCCATAACAAATTTTCCATCAATCATTTTATAATTATTGAAACAAGGAACAAGAAATTTCTTACTTGTTGCACCTCTTGCATGTACCTTGCCTCTAGTTTCTCCCATAGTTCCTTTGCAGAGGTTGAGTACTCTTAATAAACATCGAAAAGGGAATCACCAAGTTCATTAAGAATGTGTCCAGTGCAGATGTAATCATCATTCTCCCATTTTTGCCTTTCTCTAACATCAGTCATAGTTTTTCCTTCTCTTTCTTTGGGCTTGGGAGTGGTGAGAACATAGGCCACCTTTAAAGCAGTGAGTAGAAACTTCATCTTCTTTTGCCATATCAAAAAATTGCCTTCTTCGAACCTCTCCAATTTCACAAAATTTGTAGTCAAATCCTTCAAAGATGCCATTTGAATTCAACGAAGAATTAAGCCTAAAGATTGTTACAAAAGAAGGAATGGAACTTTGAAGTGTAGAAGAAAAAGAGATTGGAGAAAAGGTTATGCACAAGTCTTCAAGGCGTGGGCAACACTTTTCTTTAGGCTTAATTCGCCCCCACCAATTTCCAAATCTTGGGTACAACTTGGGTTAGTGACGAATTTCCTGCAGGATATAATGAAGACTCTTGAGTAGGTGCTGTACTTCCAAAACTCAAGTCTAGACAATAATGACTTTTACAAAGTGGTAATTTTCTTTTTATCCTTTGTACACTAAAGATAAAAGTAAGTGAGTTTGTGCATGTTGAAACAAGTGTGGATAAAGTAAATTGGAATCCTAAAATTATGAAAGATTGTGGACTATTTATAGGGAATGAGAAGGCACCTCTTGAAGTAACATAACTCTTTCAATAAAAAGACGCATACATTAACCAATGTATGTACATTGTAATGATTCATGAATTTAGACAAAAATCACATCATTTCATATGATTAATGTATATACATTGTAATGATTTATGAATTTAGACAAAAGTCACATCCTTTTAAATGATTAATGTATATACATTGTAATGATTCATGAATCTGGTAAAAGTCACTTCTTTTCATATTTCATAAATCTTGTGATTCTCCATGAATCATCTCAAAAGTTATCATTAATTCATGAATCCTTTTAGAAACACCTTTTTTATTTTGAAAATTTTCTCACATTTACTCACAATGTCAAAGTAGTAATCAAGCATCTTGTAATCCTTTAAGAATATTTCTCTTGGTGTCTCCTTTTTGGATTATACTTCAACTTGCTTTGGCAAGTCCTCTGTGGCAACTGAACAAATTAGCCTCCGGCTCACTTGCTTAACTCTCTGAAACAAGATAAAAGAATGTTTTTGCTTAACTCTCCATTTTATATGGACACAAAAGCTTCCACACTGATATGCACTAAACAGTCAGATCACACATAATCATAGAATCTGATTGTGAATGTGTACGATAGGGAAGTAGAGTATTTTCAAACATGAGCAGACAATCAGGAAAAAACAAAGTTTCAAGATACAAATTTATTAACTTACTGAGAGTGAAGGGTACTAAAAAGGCAACTCCTCTTTCTAGAAAATGACCTACAATACAAAAAAGAGACAATTCAAATGCCAGATAATTTTATAACATATGACAATTTCTAATCACTACATTTATTGATGTATGAAAGTGCAGAAAATATAGTTTATAAGCCACTCCTCACACTTTTTATGGTTACAAAGTCAATCCGTACAATTTGAAAATTTGGATCCCAATCACTGAAGTTGCTGACATAGACTAGGAGACCTAACGGAAGTGATGACATGGTAAACAGACTGATTATTTATCAAGCTGATTAGGATTAAATTGGACACATGGCTGACACGTGTTAAAAAAGAGCCACATCATTTAAGTTGAAAGATTGAAAAAAAATTATGTGTTCGACAGAAATAAAACCCTATTAAAATTCTTGTGCTCCTCTTTTCGGCGACTCTGCTCCTTGTCGACCAGAGACAAAGGCTGAAGCTTCAAACCTTGAAGCTCTCTCCGCCGTGATATACTTTGAAGCCCAAAGCATAACAAAGTTCATTCTATTAATTCTTATGATAATAAAATTGACACTGAAGACACCTCAAAGTCCAGGGAGTAGTTTTCTAAGAGGTCAGAATTATAAGCTTCAGTGTTGTGTTTTGATTAATTACTGTGTTCTATTTGGTTGTATAATAAATTGATTAAATTCTGATTTGGTTGTGTGTTGTGTTGTAAAAGGAATCTTGGTGCCTGTCGTGGATATTTTGAATAGTTCAAAAAGTTTTTCCCATCGTGTATTGGACCTTGAGCATGAGTAAGACCACCATCAAGTGTTTTATAAACACTCTGGCCTTTTTGGAATGTAGACAATAACATTGAAGAATAAAGACTTGTAGGGACAAATCTGTCTATCACAAACAAAAAATATGCCTCCATCCCTAATACATAAACCCATATCGAAGAGACTATATCACGAGATAATAAGCAGAAGAAAAAAATTTTACCTTACCCTGCCCCTGGCTTTTTGCAACCTTTCTTATCTCCTCTGTATATTTCTCTCACTCCCTTAAACTCTGCTCTCTAATTCTCTCGTACTCGTTCTTTTTCTGATGCCTCCTTCCCATCTCTTCCTTCTACTTAAATGATTCATATGCAATAATTCTTTAGATTATCTTTTATCTCCGTGTATCTCTTCCTTTTAGCTATATATCAAGACCATGATTCATTGCTTGTGTGTACTGTCAACATTGAAGCAAAGTGTGGGTGTGGCGCTAATTAGTCACTCGTAATGAGACCAGGGCTGGAGTATGGAATGCTGGCTATGTTTAAAGAAGAAAACCTCTAATTCATTAACTATCATGTATTCAATATTAAAAAGAGAAGTCAAAGATACATTATATCCTCACCTTATCTTTATTAATCATTATTTTAAAACAGAATCTCTTTCTTTTCTTTTTTCCCTTTTTCTACGTCACTGTCCTTTATCCAATTTTCAAGCAATGGGCTCTATTATCAATTTTTTTGAAAAAAAAATTTAAAAACTAAATTTGACTCAAACTTTTTTTAATAATTTTTTTTACTTTTTAAAATTTTTAAAATGTTTAAATAGGAGTAAAACGGAATACATACATTACAAATTTAATAAGAACCTAGTTAGAAATGATTTAGAGGTAAAAATTGGAGAGCAAACCATTCCAGAAGTGTTAAAATTCATATATTTGGAGTTGATTTTACAGAGTGATGGTGAAATTGATGAGGATGTTATGCATAGGAAACAAGTTAGGTGGTTAAAGTAAAAAAAAGTTTTAAGAGTTATTTGTGACTATAAGCTACTTACTAAACTTAAAGAAAAATTTTATCTAACTGTTATAAAGCCAGCGATGCTATATAGCAATGAATGTTGGATTTTGAAAGGACATCAAGAGTATAAGATTGAAGTAGTATAGATGAGAATATTGAAATGGAAATGTGGTTATATAAGAATGGATAAGATATGAAAAAAGTTGTATACGTGAAAAGTCAGAGTAACACCTATTGAAAAAAAAATTATGGAAAATTGTTTAAAGTGGTTAGATATATACAAAGAAGAGGATAGGAAGAGCCAACAAGAAGAGTTTATCAAATGACTTGGAGCCCTATTAAAAGACATAGAGGAAAACCATGAAGGACACTAAGGAGGTGGGAGTAGCTTAGATGAGAATATTGAAACGGAAATGTGGTTATACAAGAATGAATAAGATATGAAAAAATTGTATATGTGAAAAGTCAGAGTAACACCTATTGAGAAGAAAATGGTGAAAAATTATTTAAAGTAGTTTAGATATGTATAAAGAAGAGGATAAGAAGAGCCAACAAGAAGAGTTGATCAAATGACTTGGAGCCCTATTAAAAGACATAGAGGAAGACCATGAAGGACACTAAGGAGGTTATAAAATGGGACTTCTTAATAAATGATTTATCTAAAAAGAAGTTGTTTGATATAGCCCATTAGTATCGTATGATTTATGTAGCCAACTTCATTTAGTGGAATAAAACTAATATTTTTTTTTTTAGTAAGAAAGGATTCTATTCAAACAAAAAAGGAGCAAGAGTATGTACAAGCAACAGACAAGAAGGTAAACAAAAGACAAATCAAGGAAAATACAAAATAAGAAGAGAACAATAATGATCCTTTACCTAAGTACTTGATAAGAGACATGGCTGTAAGAGTCTGCTGAGTAAGGGAGAAAATAACGATAAGAATCCTTTCAGTGGTGAACATTTCTTCAGTGAAAATACAACTATTTCTAACATGCCAAAGTTGCCAACAGCTGATGCCGAAAAATACAATCCATGCTTTGTCAAAATGACTTGGATCCATGTTACTAAATAACCAATCATTAAAAGACAAATTCATAAAATTATGGATCTATTGTTTTGGGACTAGAAATCTCCAAATGGATTGAGCTGTAGGGTATCTATGTAAACCATGGTCAAGATCTTCTTTACCTCCACCACAAATACTATAAGTGGGATCATGTGTATATGTCTACAATATCTCTCAAAATTAGTAGGAAGCTTGTTTCTAACCGAAAGCCACAAGAAAGTTCGAACCCTTTGAGCACTAGGCCATTTCCATATAAGGTCCTATTTTGAGTTGAGTTCATTCCATTTCTTGATTAGCTTTGTAAGCTGAAGAGTCAATAAATTCACCTGAATTAGAATATGTCCAGTAGCAGCTAGCAGGTTCATCCGAGTGAAGAGGGATGTTGGTAAAGGCAATAACATCTAAAATATTTTGTGGCAGGTGATGATGGAAAAGTGGCCAATTCCAGTCACTAGTGCTATCTAAATAAATCAACAATGGACTTTGATAATTCATAATCAAACAAGTCAGCAAAAGCAAGATTTTTCAAGGGCCCAAAATCTTCCAACCAATTGTGGGTCCAGAATTTAAGCACACAACCATTACTTGTTTTCCAACATATCCCAAGATTCATTTCATCCTAGACCTTAGCTAAGCGCGCATTTCCACAAATAAGAGCATGAACGAGTTTTTGAAGTTGCCTACACAAGAATCATCCCATTTGTATTTTGAGTCTAATACATGAACCCAAAGGTTATCTGTCTTTGCCACAAACTGAAAGATAAATTTTGAAAGGAAGGCCCTATTTTGTGCAGTTAGGTTATTAAGTCCACAACCTCTATTGTGCAAGGGTTAACACATGTCTTGCCAACTTAGGAGACTTATGCTCTTTTTATCATCACTAGAACCCTAAACAAAGTTTCTAATGATTCTTTCAATTTTTTGCACACATGAAAAAGGAAGCATGACTAATTGCATAGTGTAAAAAAGGAACTATTGTGAGGATAGATTTAGCTAGGGGTGTTCAATAGGCCCGGCAGCTCAGTTGGCCTGGAGTGGCCCGGTCATTTCGGGCCGGGCCAAAAATAAAAATTTGCAAACTGGAACAGAACCGGGCTGGGCCACGGGCAAGTCGCATGCCCGTCCTGACCCAGCCCGGTATATATATATATATTTTCAATTATCTCATTTTTTTTATTTATAAAAAATATTGAATATTTTTATATAATTATTTTTCCTTTATATGCCTCATGTAATAAATTAATTTTATAATTATAATAGATACATTTTATTATTTCAATTTTTAATTTTATTTCAAATTTTAAATTTATTTCATAACTTAATATTATATAAAATAAATAATGTATAATTATTGAGTATTTATAATTTTGATAAATTTTACTTTTTAACCTAATATTATTCCCTATAAGAATATATTTTAAATGAAATTAGTTATATTTTTATTAAAAAATTAAATTAATTTTTTAATTTATTTTTAATGTTTTAAAACCGGGCCAAACCCGGCCCAATATTGACCCGGTCCCGGCCCGATGAAGGACCGGGCCATATCGGGCCAGACCACGGGCCCATTTTGTTGACCAGGGGAGTGTTATGGGCCGGACACCGGGCCAAGGTGATGTCCGGCCCGTCCCGGCCCGTGCACACCCCTAAATTTAGCAAGGGTAATATGCCCTACCAAAGAAAGGGTTTTAGATTTCCAGCCCGCGAGTTTCTGTTGCACCCTCTCAATGATGCAATTGTAAGTGTCTTTGGATACTTTACCATGGAGGAGGGGAACACCAAGATACTTACCAAGATTGTCCATACGTTGGTAGCCTAAATGATCACAAATTCTTCTGGCTTCATTGTCAGGCACGTTTCTGGAGAAGAAGATCTTTGATTTTAATTGACTAATTTGATGCCCAAAAGAGAGGCAAAAGCAAAAGAGCACCCTCTTGATGGTATCTAATTGACTTGTGTTAGTGGATCCAAAGAGTATAAGATCATCAGCAAAAAAGAGATGAGAAGAATAGGCCCATTTCTACCAAGTTTTATTGTTTTCCAAGAACCATTTTGAACCTTTGAGCTAATGAGTTGAGACAACCTCTCCATACAAAGAACAAAAATGTATGAGGAGACAGGGTCTCCTTGCCTAATCTCTCACATCGGATTGAAGCAATAAGTAGCTTTACCATTCTAGAGAATTTGCATTGTGGACGTAGATAGACACTTCATAATTAGATCAACGAGATGATCAAGGAGTTTTGCATCCCGTAAAGTCTCCTCAATGAAATCCCATCGTATGTGGTCAAATGCTTTCTGAAGATCTATCTTAAGGGCCATCCAACTTTGCTTTCCTCTCTTCTTCCTCATCGAGTGAATTACTTCCTGAGCTATGATGATGTTATCAATGATACTCCTGCCTTTAACAAAGCTGGTCTGGTTAGGCATCACTTCTTTAAGATAATTAGCTATGACTTTGGTAACAATCTTATAAGCTATGTTGCACAAACTAATTGGTCAAAACTCTTTGATAGTTTGGGGTTTTTCAGTCTTGGGAATAAGAGCAATCAGAGTATGATTGAAAATAGGATCAACAGTTTCGCCTTCAAAGAGTTTCCTAACAAAGTTGAAAAGAATATCCCTAACAGTATCACATTGATGTTGATAGAAAAGAGCATGGATGTCATCAGGTCTAGGCTACGTCAAGGGTTTCATATCATATAGAGTCTGACGTGTCTCTTCCAGAGTGACACATGTATCTAGTAAAAATTTCATTGAATTAGAAAGGGAAGGAAACATACCAGAGATTGGGAAAGGCATGAAAGCAAAGTCCTCCAAAGTATAAAGGGCATCTTAAGTAATCAGCCACCATCAATGAGAGCTCATTTTGGTTGCTTTCCCAAACCCCATCAGTAGAACGGAGAAAAGAAATTCTATTTCGTCATCACCTTATGAGAGTAGAAGTATGGAAAAAAGCTGTATTGCCATCCTCTAGTCCTATCCATTTATTGTGAGATTTTTGAAGTTAGAGAACCTTCTCCTGAAGACAAACATTTTCACATTCTTCTCTAAGATTTTGCTCAAAATCAACGAGTTCTTTAGAGAGGGGACGAGACTCAAGTTTCTGTTGGATACCAGCTATTTGAGCCCTTAAATGGAGTTTCCTATGACCAATGCTCCCAAAGATATCAGCATTCCAATGTTGGGTTTCGTGCTTAAAAGAATTTAAATTATCCAAGAGGCCAAGTCTAGGAGCCCAATGATCCTTTACCGTTTGTGCAAAGTCCTGATGACTTAACTAGGTTGCCAAGAATTTGAAGTCACCATTTATGGTCTTGCTACTAGATTTAAGGCCTAAAGATAAAAGAAGAGGCCTATGATCAGATCTCAGTTTTGGAAGATGATGAACAACGGCAAAAGGGAAACAATGTAGCCACGAGTAGTTGGCAAGAGCTTTGTCTAAGTAAACTAATTCACTACCTTTTCTCTAGGTAAATTTCAGCCCCATAAAACCCAAGTCAATAAAGTTATGTTGCTGAATGAAAGAATGAAAAAGGTTACAACCAGAAGATGCCCTTCTCACACCTCCATTTCTATCGTCCAAATAAAAGCTAGCATTAAAATCACTAGCCAAGACCCACGGGTAGTTAATGCTAACCATAATTTGAGAAAGATCATTCTAAAGAGAAACTCTAGTAGAAGGAGTAGGGCTTCCATAAATGGCGTTGAAAAGAAAATTAGTCCCATTATTTAGCCAAGTAATAGAGACATGAATAAATTGCCAGGGACTAGCAATAATGTTAACCTCGACTTGGTCCTTCTAGAGGAGCCAAATTATGCCAAAGAACCCAATAGCTTCAACTCTGTGTGAATACTCATACCCAATTTCGTTATAATAGAATTAGCATGAACACCAAAAATGTGAGGTTCAACTAACATTACAATCTGTGGCCTATAACCTTGAATAAAAGACTTAAGCATCATGTAAAACTTATTTGATGCAGCCTCTTACCAATTCCAAACTAAAATAGACATAAATAAGAGGAGAAAATTATTGCTCAAGATTATAGCAATTCAAAAAGTCTTCATCGTCAAAAGAGCCATCCATAGCATCTTCATCTCAGTTTGAATGACAGGCCTTAGAAGTTTTGTTAAAAGCTTCTTGCAGAGCATTAGATGGCCTAGCAAAGGAATCTCTAGGTCATGACTTGGAGCTTTCAAACTTAAGCCCATTAGAGAGCTTAATTCTCCTCCAATGTGTGGGTCAAGTGGCTTAGGGAGTTTACTTCCTTTTAGGGACTTTGAAGATTGGTATGATGGTTCGTTGGGCCTTAAACCATACCATCATTAAGGCCCAAGTTAGCATATGGTTTGAGGGAATCCCTATTATCAGACATGGTGGCCATACTGTGGCTGTGTGGGTCTAGGGTTGACCCCACCTTGGTTTGTTTGGAAGCATCTGTTCAGAAGAGCGTCTCTTTCCCCTTTCTCATTGCTAGCCATGATCTTTTGTGGTAAGACGAGTATGGTTTTTTCCTCCTTCATCGTATGACTTTCTTTAGGCCTCCTTTGCTGCACAAAATTCTCATCACAACAAAGCCATTGACGTCCTCATTGGGAATGTGCTAAGCCAAATCCCTCCCATCTATGATCTCATTTGTGGAGGTGAGCCATTGGTACGTTGAACCCGTATGAACGGGACCAAAACCACTAGCATCGTACACCTTTTTTGTGGCCATTTTAGTTCTCCTATCGCACCATTGGACCTACATCCAAGGGTCAAATTTTTTTGTCCTCTCGACCTCACACATTTGCTTAGGGGTGTAAACTAACGCGCATTATGCCATGGTTTCCTTAGAAGAATTTTCCGGTCCCTACTCCACCTTCCAAGTAGGGCAAGCTTCTTGAAGTTGTCCATAATACCGAAAGTGGTAGCAAATTGACGACAATCCTTCATATTCTAAAAGAATAGTTTTACCATTGACTTTAATTCTGGGAATCAAAGATTTAGACAAGTCACTTAGAATAGCAAGCTTGGCAAATTTCTCCCTATCACCAGATTTAGTATTATAGTTGACTTTGATGACATAGCCAATAAGTTTCCCAATAGCCCTAAGAACATTTTTGTGATAGTATCTCGCCGGTAAACCAGGTAAATGGACCCAACCAAAAACTTGATTCATAGTGTGATTCCAAGGGGAAAAATCCAGTGTCCAGGGCTAAACAGTTAAATGGTGCCCTAAAATCACCCATGGCCATCAATAAGGGCTGATTGATAATCTAGATCATTTGAAAATTTGATAATGAAGCAATCACCTTCAAGATCAATAAGCTGAATGGTCCCAGATGGTTTCCAAAGAGCTAGAAGTTTCTCTCTAAGTGAGTTATAGCTAATCCTCCATCCAAGCAGTTTAATCACCACAAAAAATCTCATGTTCTTGTTTAGAATGTCAATGATTCTAGTTGAGAATGAAATAGCAGGAATTGAATCTTCGTTGGAAATTGTGGTATCACCTTCGAAGAAGGAAAGGTCTTCTTCATCCTCGTTCTCATCAGTTTGTCCCTGCAAAAGTTTTTCTTTGAAGGTTTGAGCTCCTTGATTAGGCAGATGGTCCATCGTCATTGGGTCAGTGGTAGCTTCCAAGGTTTCCGGCACAAATTCTTCAACAAGGTCTGAGGCATTCATATCACCACACAAGTTCACCTTCGCATGAGAAAAGGAAGCATCCATCTCCATAGTTTTTTCATCTTTGATTTTAACCTTCTTCATTGATCTGTCATCATCGGGGTAGGGAGGGGGTTCCTCCTTTTCCAGTAGACTCACTTCCAGAGAACACTCCATCCTCTTTTTTTATTTGTTTGTTTTTTAATTTTAAAATATCTGAACAAAAATAAGGTGTTTACACTCTTGTATTAGTAATAGGTGGGGAATATATTTTGGTGAATAAATATGTAAAATGTTTCATCACTCTTTAATGAAATGAAAGAATGTTTTCCTTACTCCATTTGTCGTACTGAATGCTGGTTTTTTTTTAAGTCATCTGGGATCATGGGAAACATTTTGGAAAGAAGTTATTGAAAGGTGATATTATGCTACTGAATCGGAAATTGACACTAAATGTTGTTTTATATTCAATTATTATACTAAATGCTTTATCAGTTAAAATGAAACTCCAAATATTCTTAGATTGGGAGAGAAAAAGAAGCCATGCAATTTAAAATACCATACAATTTGCTTTCAGGAACTCCAAATATTCTTATTCTTATTATACAATGTGCGTAACTATTTGAAATAAGTTGTTGCTTTCATGAACCCCAAATATTCCTGCAGTTAGTATAAAAGTCTTGTGCTTATGTAATATTTGCTATTCAAGTCGTGGTTGCTTTATGGTTTTGGATCCTATGTTTAAGTTCAGAGTTAATAAAAACTGATTTATTACTTTTTATGGATACTACTCCACTCTTAAATTGACTTAAGATAGTTGCTTGAATGATGTATAGATGTTATTGAATGATATATTCTTCATCTTCAATTATTTTCTATGTACACCATTGGTCCTGTTGACATAATTTTTTAATTACTAAAAGACTGGACAGACTGGAGACACTGTTCATTTAATAAAAAAAAAAGAAGGGAGACTAATGAATCAGGCAGAAGAAGAATGGGAGGAGGAGATGAAGATATATAGGGATCATATTATTGTATTTCCACTAATTTAATACACATATTAAATAAAAATGATAATCAGATTTTATTTATTTGTTTACCTATCAAACTTATCAAAGTCTAATTCCATTCCTATTTTGATTTCATTAACATTTCCATCCTGTAATGTAAAAACATCCTTCCAGCATTTCAAACGGGTCTAATATTCTTCTCAAATCTGAGTTAATTGCATACTCGAGTAGTTACATAAAATTAAAGAAGACTCCCCTTTTCAACGAAGTCGCTTAAAAAATTCCCGACTAAACTTTTCATCAACCAACGTAAACGGGACCGCATCTACTTCTGTTGCCGTCACTTGTTTCAGAACGTCCACTCGGCTTGTTTCTTCTTCATCCCTCCAGTTCTGCTTGTGCGATCGATCTCCTCTTACACCATAAAGGTAATATGCATTCACCTTCTTCTATCACTTCTTTTTTTTTCTTTTTCTGTTCCCTCTTCGTACCTCACCTCCCCATCTTCCTTTTCTCTCTTACTTGCCCTTTTAATGCTTTTCTTGCAAATAAACGCAGATGGCTGCGGAATATTATCCTTTTGGACCTTACAATATTTCCCAGAGTGAAGTTTTCTATACCACCCATCTTTCGTTTGCCTTCGTCAACATTCGTCCTGTTCGTCCGGGTATGGTGTTGCCTCAACTCTCACTTCCCTCTTCTCTGCTAATCTCTTTAATTTTACTTTAATTATGCAAAGGCACGTTATCTAAATAATTTTTATTATTATCTCTGATTGAATCAGTTTTCACCAAATTTGCTTCTTTTACCGTGTTCTCAACAACGTTGTGCTTCAACTCCCAAATGACCCAGTTTTTAATTGATTTTTCTTCTCCTTTTGCAGGTCATATCCTTTCTTTTTATGGATTGTAATTGATACAGAGCAGGGTTGGAATGATTATTGCAGTTTTTTAATTGGGTAGATTTCAAATTGTGGGTTTGTTTTTGTTTCCGAAATAAGAACAAGCCAAGTATAGCTAGCTTTATTGTCTTGTAGCATCCAAGACTGTGTGTATAACATTAACAACCCTTAACTCTTGCACAATCAGTTCTGGGCCTTATTGGTCCTTGATTGCTAGGAACATCATGAATGGTTAGTCTGCATATGGTGTTTTTCATATTATTAGAGTGGCTAATTTAAGAGCTAGGATTTCATCAAGGTCATGAAAAGGAACTAAACTGTGAATGATGTTATTAGAATACTTGTTCCATTAGTCGATGATATTTCATATTGTAAGCAACCTGGCCAAAAAAAGAAAAAAGACTTGTTTCACTGGACAAGTGATATACCATGGCCTGCCTATGCCCACCAGCATCTTTGCGAAGAAGCTGGAAGAACAACAGCTACACATGACATATTGGTTAACAGTGTTGCTGGGCATAATGCCTCAAGCATGGGATTTATGTTAATTTTTTTGTACCTCGTGTAAACTTTAATACAATTGGATGTCGAATTTGGTTGACTTAACATTGATCACATGTGCTTGTCTGCCCAAAGCGTGAAGTGAAGCGTGTTGCTGATCTCACTGCTGATGAGACTTGTGATTTGTGGCTCACAGCACAGAAAATTGGTAGGCAGCTTGAAAGCTACCATAATGCATCATCACTTCAATTTGGTATCCAAGTAAGTTGAAGTGGAATCTGCTTATCTAACCATTTGTTCTTGTATCTATATCAACATCTTTATAAAATCTATAGGAAGTTGCATTATTCTCAAGTTATGAATAGTGCGACTTATTTCAGATTCCATGCAAAGCATGGAGCATTACTTCTTATTTGTGCACTTTGTGTTGGTTTAATTCCTATGATATGCTCCCTCCCTTCTGTCTCTCCCTCCCTCCCTCCCTCCCCTGATTAGAAAGTTTTTGACATCTTTTTCCTGTACTCTTATCATTGAATTCTTCTATCTGCCTGTGGATCTCATTTACTTGTATATAGCTATATGTTAACATGATAATGCGTTTATGTTGGAATTTGCAGAACTTGTAAAATGTGAGATTTATATTGTCCAATTTTAATATTGTACTGAACGTTATTGTTCCCTGATCTCGTTTGTTAAGTTTGAAATCTTGTTAGGGTCTGAATCTGAATTTTTTTATTCATATAAAATTTTCCTTCTTTATCTTGGACTACTATTCTCAAACTTTGTCAATTATATTGTTGCTTTTCCACTGTTGTCTGACAGTACTCTTAGGTAGGTTTTGGTGCATGGACTTTCATTTTTTGAGTACTTGGAAACTTGTATCTAAGATATTTGAGCATAAGATACATGAAATGTTAAAGATTTATGTGTTGTGCATCTCCAAAACAACATAGAGACGTTAATTCTTTTTCACAACATATCTCATGCTCAATTTTTTAGAAAAAAGATTATCAAGTGCTTGCCAATTTCCAATGTCCACTTACCAAACTCCACCTAGCGTATACTCTAAAAGTAGCCGCTCCTTTGATTAAGTGATACCTTCCTTATTTTCTTCTGACATAATGCACTGAGACTTAGCCCAGGGATTTGAATTCTCTTAAGTTAGAAGCTTGTGAAATGCTTCTGAAGAAAGAGCGAGATAGAGATAAAAAGAGGGAGTGAGTGAAAAGAAAGGAATTGAGCTCCATATATTCTCTTACTCCTTGTGCCACCTTCTCTTCTACTTCAGAGACATATTAATTTCAGAGGTCCAGATATACTATTTTTTTCTTTCCTGTCGGTCCATGAGAAGGATTAAACCTCTAACTTGTTTTTCCAAATCTCCAACCCTATCAACCATCTGAGTTGGCCCCAGGTTGCCAACAGAGTATTATTTCAATATTGCCAAAATAAGCAAAATTGAACATTGTGATTTTTGGTTTGTATGTGACACATAACTCTCTTTACAAGTAGTATGCCACCTGCATGGTGTGCTACTTATATCTGAAAAAACTTACTAAATCATCTTTCTGTGCTTTAGGATGGGCCCCAGGCAGGACAGACAGTTCCTCATGTTCACATTCATATCATTCCCCGGAAAACTGGTGATTTTGGGAACAATGATGACATGAACGATGAAGTAGGATGGAATTATTTTTTTCTCCTTCCTGAAAGTTTGTGTCACATTCAAACTATGTAACTTTGTTTTGATATTTGCTGTTTCTTATTTTTGCAGATTGATTTGAAGGAGAAGCAATTAAAGAAGAGGCTTGATGATGAGGAGAGGAAAGACAGAAGCCTTGAAGAGATGGCTAAAGAAGCAGATGAATACAGAAAACTCTTGTCATAATAATTTCACTTGTGATAGAAAGTGGGACCCTCTGTTTGCCCCTGACATTGTTCCAGTCTATTTGGACTATTTCAAGTATCATAATCAAATTTGTAACTACACCATATGTTATAAAACTTGAGGCTTCTGGCCTTGTGAAGGACATTATAATACTTACATGTTTAATAGTTTGAGTTTCTGAGCAGTTTTGTTATAATTGCCTTGGCTTTACCTGCTAGAAATAGTAAACATTGAATAACAAAACAACCAAGGCAAACTTTAACATAGTTAATTTCTTAAAAAATTTTCAGAATCTAAAAATCCTAAAAAACTTCTGACTAAAACAGTAAATTCAGTATATATTGAACTTCGGATGTTATAGTTAATTTCCTAAAAAATTTTAAGAATCTAAAAATCTTTAAAAACTTCTGACCAAAACAGTAAATTCAGTATCTACTGAACTTCGGATTTTTTCTTTGAAGATATGAATATCAAACTCATTACTTTGTTAACAAAACTTAATGTTACAAAACGAATCCTGTTCTAATGGACTTTTAGGACTATAAGCTTATTTGGTTCCTCACATATAAGATATAGTTCTGTGCGCGTTGCACGGCATCTAAAAAATAAATTACATTATTCATAATAATTTATGATAAAATTTTTATAATATATACATGTATGTGTATAAAGGATAAACAGTTTTCGCATGAGGAACCTTTCGAACGGTACACACTTGCCATCGCATGTTCTGGTACAAAAATCATCGCATGTTAATATTGGTTGGTTATTTCATAACTTTCCTAGTATACTCTCTCACTAGGTATTTTTAATAATTTCACGTATCTAAAAAAAATTTATTACATACTTAAATTTTTTAAAAAGAACACAAAATCTCACTTTTATCTCTATTTATTTTACTCCAAATTATTAGATGAAATCTTATATTATGGAACTACCTTATCAAAGAAGAATCCTCTCAACACAATTATAATATGGAGGATATTGACATGAACGAGAGGATATTTATGTGTTCTGGTACTTTTTATATGGACTTCAATTCTAATAAATAGAGACCCAACAAGTGTATTTTCAACAAGTCGACTTAAGGAATTCGCTCTGAAGTACAAGTTTGAACGAGCAATGCAAATGGGAAAGCATCTGTTTCTGTTGCCGTCGTCTCTTGTTGAAGAACCTCGACTCTGCTTGTATCTTCTTCAACCCCGTCCTGCAAGTGCGATACATCTCCTCTTCCACCATTAGGGTGTAGATGCTTTCAGTTTCTTGGAAATAAACGCAGATGGCTGCGCAGTATTATCCCTCTGGACCTTACAAGATTTCCAAGAGTGGAGTGTTCCTTACCACCCATCTTTCATTTGCCTTTGTCAACCTTGGTCCTGTTCATCCGGGTATAGTGTTGTCTCACCCCTCCCTTCCCTTTTCTCTGCTTATGCTTTTCCTGTTTAATCTTACTTATTCAAACCAAAGGTATTAAAAAATAAAAGTAAGATTCGTCTGTGAACCAGTTGAGGTATCAGTTTAAGATTTAATAGTTTGATTGAGATCGTATCGATAATAATAAAATTAATATTTAATTTATGATGAAAAGTAAATTTCATAATATATAGAAAATTAGAAATATTATTAATAAGTTTCATGACTTAATATTAAAATCTAAAAAAGTTAATATTTATCTATAATTATATTTTAAATTTAAAATAGTCAATTAATATTTTATTTTTATATTATTTATTAAGTAAATTTATCATTATTAATAATTATGTATTATAATAATACTTATGTTATATTATAATATAGAAAGAAAAAAAATTACGCAAAAAATAATACTATTTAGTACTAAAAATGATATTATTTCATCTTAAAAATATTAAAAAAATTAAAAATAATTAAAAAAAAAGCTCGGCTAGTTCGAACCGATTCTTGACCGGTTTATCCCAGTTCCAAAATTCGCTGGTCTTCACCTATCACTGGATTGAACCAGAGATCAATTCCCGATCCAATCGGCCGGTCTAGTCCAGTTTTATATACAATGATTCAAACACATATCATCTAACTCATTTTTCTTCTCCTTTTGCAGGTCATACCCTTTCTTTTTATGGGGTGTCATTGATAATGAGCAGGGTCGAGATAATTATTATAGTTTCTTTGTTGGGTGGATTTCAAATTATGCCTTCGTTTTTGTTTCCAAAATTAAAACAAGCCAAGTATATTTACCGGGTGCATAATAAAAGTCTGAAGTATTCTAGAGTCATATGTAAGGAAGATTATGAAATCTACCCGTGTACAAATTTGTAATCCCAAAAGCAAATAATAATTGAATAGAAAAAATAAAATTAAAAAGAAAGGAAACAACAAAAAAACTCAATGCCTAAATTTAATTCAGACACTAGAAGTGTTAAGCGATTAAGGTTTATTTACTAAGATAACTTAATTCACTTTTTTTATTAGACTCTATGCAATTATAGTGATAGTTGTATCAATTATGTCCTAATAACCTCTTGCTATATTAGTTTGTGTTTAATTAGAGTTAAATTTGCTCTCGCACAGCCCACTCATCTAACAAAACCATGAAGTTATAACCTAAATCACTGTAAATTCTCATGTTTATCTCTAGTCTAGTTATCTATTTCTATCTTCCTAAATCTAGGCTCACTTTTCTTCTTTCGATTCTTGAAGTTTACCCTCAGATTAGTTTTTATAATGGCCAGTCACAAAATCAATAGTAAAACAACAAAGACAAATATAATTGAAAAAATTATAAAAATCAAATATATATTTAAAGCCCAAATCCCAGAACCATAATAAAAAGTATAGAATTAAGTTAATTTCAATCAGACTATATCTCCACCTCTGATTGAGAATTTAGCAGTTTATAAACTTAATAATCTCAACACAAATAAAATCCTAAATCATCAAACAAAAATTACAAAAGAAAAAAGTAGAAAAGAAGAAACTCGAAAGTTGCTCAAAAACTCCTTCAATCCCTTACTCTCTCTACCATACAATCGCTTCTAGTTGCTCCAAAAGGTTTAGAACGATGTTCTCTAAGCTCTAGATGCTCGACTGAATGTGTTTTAATATTTCTCTTATGTCTCTCTATATAGAGGAGGTCCAAAACCCTATAAAAGTCCGATAAGTCACGCAAATTGGCCATGAACACATCAAAACATAAATATATGTAAAATTCAACCAATATAATAAATTAAACCAATACTAACATTATTTAGAGCTTAAATGTGGATATTTTATAAGTATAAAATAGATACATTAAATCCCAAAATTTGAATATTTACTTGTCCTCAAGTAAAACTAAAATTGTGTTACTCTTAAAATCATTTTTCCAAGTTACTATTTAGATTCACTAAACTCACCCCCTTTACTAGTGATAGTCTGCCACCAATACAAGTAAAGGAATACTCAACACATCAAGTATTAGGTTCAATAGCAACCTACTCATCATTCCTATTTATCCATGAGACTTTGGTGTATGTGTATCTAGCACATGGCAAACGCAAACAGCCAATCAAGTAAGAAGAAAAAAATTATAATACTTATTTAAGAACTTGAAATACCTCAATTGATTGTGTATAAATGTCCACTCAACTTTTATGCAATGTAGATCAACAATGAATTATTTATTTATTTTCTAGCACAATGTGCTTCAATTTTATCTAGGGATTTATTTATTTTTCTTGGACCACTATGTGCTCTTTTGACGTGAAGATTTCACATTTGTGATGCGTACCCTTGATTACTTAAGCTTGCATAACCCACTGTATCAAAATGCCTTGGACACACTCATCACTCATATTGCACTATTTGACGTGAAGGATATTGCTTTTTGGTGAAGTGCCCAGGTTACAAATATAGCTCGATCCAACAGTGTGAATTATTATTTTTTTTAATTTTTTGAAACCTTGAATCATCTCTCCAAACAAATAATAAAATCATACATAACAATTTAAAATACTCAAGTTTAGAAATAAATGTTTAATATACTTTTCTACAAACTCAATCACTTATCCACATCTACCACATATTAAGTCGTAGTGCTTAGATTTATAGTTTCAAGACTAATGTTCCTGATTTGCAAATTAACTATCTTATCCCATTAAACACAAGATTAAGTATCCTATAGTAACAAACAAGATCACTAACTCAAGAAAATAAGCAAAATAAACAAATAATTTCAAATAAGCACAAAAATTCCCAAAATTTTCTTCTAATTTTAACATGCCAGCACAATTCTTAAGGACAAGTCAAATAAGAGCAACAAAATAATAAACTTCTCCCCCCACACTTAGATCTAATGTTGTCCCTAATATTGCAGGAAATAAAATAAAAGTAACGGATAAAAGGAACTAAGACTCCCTTAGTTTTTGGGCAATACTTGAAACGCTCCTTAGAGTCCCTTGAATATGTTGCAAGCTTGTTTCCACCATAATCAAATTAATCTTGCAACCAATCTTGAAGGAGGGAATTTAGAGTAACAGGAGTAAGAAAACAAAAATAGAAATTAAAAGAAGAAAAACAATGTTGGGTTGTGTCCCAATAAGTGCTAAATTTAATGTCGATTGCTAGATTGAGAGTGGCGCCTTTAAACTTCTTGTAGTGATATAGATTAGCCTTCTCCATAAAGTCCCCATCATAGTACAACTTCAAGCATTACCCACTCACTACAAAAGTACTTCTATCATTCCTCTTGATCTCTATAACCCCATAGGGTCGCACATCAATGACTTCAAATGGCCTGGACCACCTAGACTTCAACTTCCTAGAGAAAAGTTTAAGGCATGAGTTAAACAATAACATCTTATGCCCAACCTTAAATTCTCTATTTAGAATCCTCTTATTATGCAAAGTCTTGATGCACTCTTTATAGATTTGGGCATTCTCATAAGACTCCCTTCTTATCTCATCCAACTCATTTAATTGATGTATGCGCTTGTCACCTACATCCTTCAAATTACAATTCAAAGCACGCACAATCTAATATGCACGATGTTCAAGTTCAACAGGGAAATGACAAGATTTACCATAAATAAGTCTATATGGAGACATGTCTAATGGTGTTTTATATGTAGTTCTAAATGTCCATAATGCATCATCTCGTTTAACATACCAATCCTTCTTAGATGCATTAATAGTCTTTTCTAGAATTCCTTTCAATTCCTTATTAGACACTTCAACCTAGCCACTAGTTTGTGGATGATATGTGGTACTAGCTCTAAGATGACATCCATATTTATGCAATAAAACTTTAAATTGATGATTTCTAAAATGCACCCCATTATCACAGATAATTATCCTTGGGATCCCAAACCTAACAAACAATTTTTTTCACAAATTTAACTATACTAGTAGCAATGTTGTTAAGTAATGCAGAAGCTTTAATCCATTAGTAACATAATCAATAACAACAAGAATATATAAGTTACCGTATAAGGAAGAGAAAGGGCCCATGAAGTCTAGCCCCCCAAACATCAAAGGGCTCAAATTCCAATATACTTTATTAGGGCATCTCATGTCTCTTACTAATAGAACCTGTGCGTTGGCATCTATCACAATTAATCACAAAGGTCCTCACATCCTTGAATAATGTAGGCCAATAAAAGCCACTTTGAAGAACTTTTACAACAGTCTTGTTGGGGCCTTAGTGTCCACCATTACAAGAAGAGTGGCAATGGCCAATAATAGGAACTATTTCTTCTTGTAGTACACATCTCCAGACTATACCATCAACACATCTCTTGAAGAGCAATGGGTCATCCCACATATAATGCTTTACCTCAGTTAGAAATCACTTCCTTTGGTAGGAATTGAGATCCTTGGGAATAACACATGTAGCTAAAAAATTTGCATAATCAGCAAATTAAGGAACAAATAAAGCAGACATAACTATCAATATTTCATATAGGAACTCTTCATTAATAAGAAATTCATTATTGTTGGGTAAACGCTCAAGTCGAGACAAGTGATTAGCGACTAGATTTTCAGTGCTCTTTTTATCTCTAACTTCAACATCAAATTCCTACAATAAGAGAACTTATCTTATTAATTTTGGCTTAGCATCCTTCTTACTCATCATTTCCTTTAGAGCTACATAGTCAGTGTATGTAATGACTTTAGACATAAAGAGGTAAGACCTAAATTTGTCTAAAGCATAAATCACAGATAAAAACTCATTTTCAATAGTCATATAATAAATTTGCGTGTTATAATATTGCTAATATAATAAATGACATGTAAATGTTTACCTTTTCTCTGTCCCAAACAGCACCAATTGCAAAATTACTTGCATCACACATAAGTTCAAAAGATAAATTCCAATTAGGGGGAATAACAATAGGGGCAGAAATAAAAGCTTTTTCAAATAATTAAAGACATTTATACAATCATCATCAAAATTAAAAGGGATATCCAAGGCAAGCAAATTAGTTAAATGTTTAGCAATCTTAGCAAAATTCTTAATGAATCTCTTATAAAACCCCACATAACCCCAAAAACTTCTCAAAATCTTAACAAAATTGGGAAGAGGTATATTTTCTATTACTTCAATTTTTGCATGGTCAATCTCAATCCCCTTAGCTGAAATTTTATGTCCCAAAATAATTCCTTCAGTTACCATAAAGTGACACTTATCATAGTTAAGTACTAAATTAGTCTCTTCACATCTCTGCAAGACTCGAGTAAAATTAGATAGATAGATATCATAAGATGCACCAAAAATAGAAAAATCATCCATAAAAACTTCAATGATATCTTCTACCATATCCGAAAACATTACTATCATGCATTTTTCAAAAGTGGCAGGCATATTACATAACCCAAAAGGCATTCTATAGTTAGTAAAAGTACTATATGGGCATGTGCAAGTCATCTTTTCCTGGTCCACAAGTGCAATAGGGATTTTGAAATACCCTAAGTAGTCACCAAGAAAACAATAATATTCATATCCAGCCATCTTTTCTAACATAGTATCTACAAAAGGAAGGGGAAAGTGATCCTTACACATTGCTTCATTTAACTTTCTATAATCAATGTACACGCGCCACCCAGTAATTGTCCTTGTTGGAATCAACTTATTCTTTTCATTGGACACCATAATCATAACTCCCTTCTTTGGAACTACCTGTATAGGACATACCCATGGACTGTTAGAAATGGGATAAATAATACCTGCATCAATCAGCTTTAACACTTTAGCTCTCACAACTTCCTTCATGTGCAGATTACGCCTTCGTTGACTTTGCACTTTTTGAGTGTGATTTTCTTCGATCAATATCCTGTTCACACAGATAGGGGGACTAATATCCTCTATGTCAGAAATAGATCACCTAATGGTCGGCCTATACTCTCTTAAAACTCTCAACAATTTTTCTTCCTGTTCAGAATTCAATTCAGCAACAACTATAATAAGAAAAACATTAGAATCACCCAATAAAGTATATTTCAAATGGGAACAGAGTTCCACTTTAGGTGGTGACTTTTAGAAGAAAAAGGTAATAGGGGTATCTTGTCCTAGATTTTCAAATTGTTTAGTGCGTGGTACATAACTTATACATTCAAGTCTCATAATAGCATCAACCAAATTTACCTCTACTTCATTTTTATTTAAATTTAATGCAATGCATGATTTTAAGGGATCCTTCTAAAAATGCTTATCAAAATATTTTTGAGCAAGTGTATCAATGACATCAATGTTAAAACAAGACTCTTCAAATGTAGGAAAATTAACACTCTTAGCAAATTGGAATTCCTTCCTTTCATTACTTATTCTAAAAATTAATTTTCTAGCAAGAACATCAATCAAAGTATCAGTAGTCAACAAGAATGGTTTCCCAAGAAAGAGAGACACATTAATATCATCCTCCAAATCAAGTACCACAAAATTAGTGGGAATAATTAATTTACTTACTTTAACAAGCACATCCTCAATTGTTCCTCTTGCGTATTCAACCGATCTATCTGTGAAGGTAAGAGTGTCATATTTGAGAGCTTCATTTCAGTTATCCCAAATATTCTATAAAGAGAATAAGGCATCAAATTAATATCAGCACTCAAATCACATAAGCAATCTTTAATAGTTTTAAAACTAATATCACAAGGTATAAAAAAACTCCTTAGATCTTTGAGCTTGGGTGGAAGCTTATTTTGCAATATCGCACTATATTCCTCATTCAGTTGCATAGTAGTATACTCCTCAAGCCTCTTTTTGTTGGACACAATCTCCTTAAGGAACTTGGCATAAGATGACATTTTTGCTGAAGTCTCAGTTAAAGGAATATTGATATAGATTTTCTCGAATATGTCTAGAAATCTCTGAAAATTAACACCTTGCCCCTTCTTTTGAAGCTTATGAGGAAAAGGAATAAGGGACACATATGACTTCACATCAATGGAAGGAAATTGCTTTTGAACCTCACCATCAACTTTTGGTGTCTCCTCACTTTCCTTAGTTTTACCTTTCTCACATTCTCAATTTTATTTTTATTTTTCTTCACCTCTTCCTTCAACTCTTTGCCACTCCTTAGAGTAACCGCCATAACTCCTTCTTTTGGATAAATTTCAGTGTTGCTAGGAAATTGGCCTTGAATCTTTTCAGTCACCATGTTTGCTAGGCGACCTATTTGTCCCCAAGTTATGAATGGCCGCTTGTGTAGCATTGCTAGTAATAGCTTGGGTAACCATAAACTGCTCTAGAGTTTTGTTGATTTGCTCAATATTTTTACTGTTACTTGACTGGTCGCAATCTTAGTGACTAAATCTTCCAAGTTAAACTTTTTCTCCTCAATGGGCATAGATTGAACATTGGCTAGTAATGCCTTTTACTGGAATCTTAGTGGAAGATTAGGTCTCTGTTCATTTTGATTTTTCCAAGAAAAGTTTGGATGATTTCTCCACCTTGAATTGTAAGTATTAGAAAAAGGATCATTTTTCCTTTGTAGAATTTGCGGATGCTCAGCATTGAAACCCATGTAATTGACTTCTCCCTGAATTGCATAGACATAGGCTTCAATGGTATGATCAAAACCACCACACGTAGCATATAACTCTTTAGGATTCTGAGTATTAGCTTGTTGAAAAAGGAGATCAATGTGCTGATTTATTTTCTCAAGTTGAATAGTCACATCAAGGCGGTCATTAACTACATGCACTTGAAACTTTCTACCTCTTACTTGCCTTTGTCTAGTTTGAATTACTACTCTCACATAGATATTTATCATATTTACTGCAGTAACAGTGCCTTCGCTAATAGCTATGTCCACCAAAAATTGAGCAACTCGGGATAGCACATTATAAAAAATCTTAGCAATCATCATATCACTAAACCCATGATGTGGACATTAATTCAAAAGCAGCTTATATCGATCGTAAGTCTCATAATAAGGTTCACCATCTAGCTCAATAACTCAACAAAATTGTAAATTTTATCTCACAATTCCAGAGTCCTTTGTGGAGCATAGAATTTTGCAATGAAAGCATCGTAGATTTCTCTGCACGTGGTTAAAGAACCTTCAGGAAGGTTGAGAAGCCATTGTTTTGCCTTTTCCTTTATGCATAAATATTAAAGCACTGCATTTTGAGTTCCTATTTAGTTATATTATTAAGAGGAAACTGATCTACCACATTATAGAAATCCTTAAGAAATCCGAGTGCATCTTCACCTCCCAACCCATGGAATTTGGGAAGAAAGTTCAAATGAATTTTTTAAACTCATAATTTCTGGCATTTTGACTCATTCTAATACATGATGGGCTACCACAAATTGCCGGTTCATTAGCATCTCTCCAAAGTGGATAAGCTTGAGCCCCAGCAAGCATTATTTCATTAGCCATCTCATGCCTCCTTCTAGCTCGGTTTTCCCTGTAAGCACATTTAATTTTAGGATAAATAGTAATCAACTCAAAAGTACTATTTGGATCTTAATAATATGTAGCAAAGATGTGAAGAAAAAGATTTTTTTTAAATAAATGACTAAAAATAATGAATTAATAAATCCGTTGGCCTTCCTAACAATGGCGCTAGAAACTTGATCGGGTCCCGCAAGTATATGAGGTCAATTATAGTAATAAAAGTCTAGACTATTCTGGAGTTGTACCCAAGAGAAGTTATGAAATCTACATGTTTACAAATTTTTATTCCCAAAAGTAAATAATAATTGAATTGAGAAAATCAAATTAAAAAGAAAGGGAATAACAAATAAACACAATATCTAAATTTAATTCGACTACTAGAAGTGTCAAGGAATCAAGGTTAACCTACTTGAATAATTCAATTCACTTTTTTAATTAGACTATATGCAATTATAGTGATAGTTGTGTCTATTATGTTCTAATCACCTCTCGACACATTAGTTTGTATTTAATTAGAATTGAATTCGCTCTCGCACAACCCACTCATCTAATTAAACCATGAAACTACAACCTAAGTCATTGTAAATTCCTAGATTTATCTCTAGTCTAGTTATCTACATCTATCTTCTTAAGTCTAGGCTTACTCTTCTTCTTTCAATTCTTGAAGTTCATTCACAGATTAGATTTTATAGTGGCCAGTGGCAAAATCAATAGTAAAACGAGAGAGATAAATATAATTGAAGAAATTATAGAAATCAAATATATATTTAAAACTCAAATCCCAGAGTCATAATAAAAAATATAGAACTGAGTTAATCTCAATCAAGCTACATCTCCACCCTTGACTGAGAATTTAGTAAGTTATAAACTCAATCATCTCAACACAGATAAAATTTCAAATCATCAAATAAAAAACATAAATGAAAAAGATAGAAAAGAAGAAACTCGAAAGTTATTCTAGAATTCCTTCAATCCCTTACTCTCTCTGCCTCACAATCGCTTCTAGTTGCTCCAAAAGGTTCAGAATGGTGTTCTCTACCCTCTGGATACTAGACTGAATGTGTTTTAATGTTTCTCTCGTGTCTCCTTATATGGAGGAGGTCTAAAAGCGCATAAAAACCCGATAAGTTGTGCAAATTGGCCCTAAATACATCAAAACACAAATATATGTAAAATTCAACCAGAATAATCAATTAAACCGATACTTTTACCCAATTTAAAGCTTAAATGTGGATATTTTATAAATATAAAATAGACACATCATATATCTATATTATCTTGTAGCATCCTCTACTACTTATATAACATTAACAACCCTATTCTCTTTTGCACAATCAGCTAGGAATATCATCGTTAGTCCGCATATGGGCATTTTTTTTTTTAATATAAGTAGCTAATATGAGATATAGGATTTCATCAAGGTCACGAAGAGACACTAAACAGGAAATGATGTTATTAGAATACTTGTTCCATTTGTCGAAGATATTTTATATATTGTAATTGATAAACGACCTGAATAGTGATATCTGTATCTAGGAAGTTGTAAAATAGATTTGTTTCATTGGACAAGTGATATGACATGGGCCGCATATGCTCACCAGCATATGTATAAAGATGCTGGATGAACAACATCTACACATCACACAAGTGGTTACACATTGTTGCACAATACCTCAAGCATGAGATATATGTTGTTATAATTTTTTTTTTGTAAACTTTAATACAGTTGGATGTAGGGCTGAGCATAAACCTGTAGGCCCAATCAAACTGGTTTGGCCCGGTGTTACTTGGGCTAAAAAAATCACAAAGTTCGGTTCTCATTAACCAGGTCCAACTTGGATCCTTAACATTGATCACATGTGATTGTGTGCCCAAAGTGAGAAGTGAAGCGTGCTGCTGATCTCACTGCTGATGAGGGTTGTGATTTGTGGCTCACAACACAGAAAATTGGTAGACAACTTGAAAGCTACCATAATGCATTATCACTTACATTTAAAATCCAAGCAAGTTGAAGTGGAATCTGCTCATGTGAGCATTTGTTCTTGTATTGCCCCTTATTTGTGCACTTTATGTTGGTTTCAGATGAAAACAGAACACTTTTTCTCATAATTTCTCATGTGATAGAACTGGAATTCTCATGTGATACTTTGCTTACTTTCCTTCTGACATAATGCACTGAAACTTAGCCCAGCGGATTTGAATTCTCTTAAGTTAGACGCTTGTGATTTGAATCCAAATACACTGGTTTTTGTTTTCCTTTTCTCTTGATTAATGAGCAGGAGCAAACTTGTGATCTTTTATCAAAATCTCCAACCCTATCAACCTTCTGAGTTGACCCCACGTTAGAAACACAGTATGATTTCAATATTGCCAAATGAACGGAATTCAACTTTGTGATTTTTGCCTTTTGGTCTGTATTTAACACATACCTTTCTTCACATTTGAAAAAAAAAACTTGCTAAATCATCTTTTCTGTACCTCAGGATGGGCCCCAGGCAGGACAGGTGGTTCTTTATGTTCACATTCATATCATTCCCTGGAAAACTGGTGATTTTGAGAACAATGATGGCATATATGATGAAGTAAGATGAAAAATTTTTTTCTTCTTCCTTAAGGTTTGTGTCAAATTCAGACTCTCTAACTTTGTTTTGATATTATCTGTTTGCTATTGGTACAGATTGATTTGAAGGAGAAGCAATTAAAAAGAAGTCTTGATGATGATGAGAAGAAAGACAGGAGCCTTGAAGAGATGGCTCAAGAAGCAGATGAATACAGAAAACTTTTCTCATAAACAATTTCCTCATGTGAAAGAAGTGGAATTCTTTGTTTGATATTCCCTCTGGTATTGTTGCAGTCTATTTGGACTATTTCAATTATCATAATCAATCTGTAACTAGAACATAAGTTACAAAACTTGAGGCTTTCGGGCCTTGTGGAGGACATTGTAATATTAGATGACTGATAGTTCATGTTTGTGTGCAGTTTTTGTACTCAAATTTTAAGAATATAAAAATCTTAAAAACTTCTGACTAAAACTGCAAATTCAGTATCTATTGAACTTTTGATGTTTTTCTTTGAAGTTACAAATATCGAACTCACTACTTTGTTAAAAACTATGTTACTATAAAATAATTCATGTTCTGTAGTTTTTTCAAGACTAAAAGCTTATTTGGTCCCACACATAAGTTAGATTAGTAACATTATCTAACTTATGAACTTATTAACAGTGAGTCTATGAATAATGCGTGTTAATATGTGTGTATATATAAATAGGATAAATAATTTTCTCTTCTAGAAACTTTTCAAACAATACATATTTTCTCAAATTTTTTACAAACAACTCAAGCGGTCTTTTTCAAACCATCACATGTTACTATTGGTCCCCTATTTCATAATTTTTCTACTATACTTTTATATGGATTCCAATTCTACTTCCAAAACTTTTAGTGTTAAAGTTATGGGGGGATTGATTAATAAATTATTAATTAATGTATACATTAATAAAAATATACTCATGTGATTGATCTTCTATAATTAAGAGAGAATGAAAAAAATTAATAATAATAATAAATAAATGTATAATTGAAAAATTAAGTCTTTAAATTTCTTAAAAAAATAAAAATTTTGTAATAAAATCAACTATTTTCAATAATTCGCCTTAAAATATTCGCTCGAAAGTGAGTTTCAACGAGCAAAGCAAATGGGAAAGCATCTATTTTTATTGCCGTCTCCTGTTTGAAGAACGTCCACTCTGCTTGTTTCTTCTTCATCCCTCCCATCTGGCAGGTGCGATCGATCTCCTCTTCCACCATTAGGGTATATATGCTCTCAGCTTCTTCTCTCACTTTTTTTTTTCTCTCTTCGAGCTTCCCCATCTCATCTTCCCTTTCCTCCTCCTTTTTTTTAATGCGTTTTGCAAATAAACCAAGATGGCTGCGCAGCATTATTCCTTTGGACCTTACAAGATTTCCGAGAGTGGAGTGTTCCATGCCACCCATCTTTCATTTGCCTTTGTCAACCCTCGTCCTGTTCGTCTTGGTATGGTGTTGCCTCACCTCTCACTTCCCTCTTCTCTGATAATCCTTTTTAATTTTACTTTAATTATTCAAAGACATATCATCTAAGTCATTATCCTTCTTATGTTTGATTGAATTAGTTTGCAACAAAATTGCTTCTCTTACCGTATTCTCAAGTCTCACCTACGCGGTGTTTCCACGCCAAATGGCCCATTTTTAATTGATTTTCCTTCTCCTTTTGCAGGTCATATCCTTTCTTTTTTATGGGTTGTCATTGATACAGATCATGGTTGGGATGATTATTGCACTTTCTTAGTTGGATAGATTTCAAATGGTGTCTTTGTTTTGTTGGCAAAATAAAAACAAGCCAAATATATCTATGTTGTCTTGTAGCATCTTCTAGTACTTATATATATATATATATATATTAACAACCCTTCATTCTTTGCACAATCAGCTCTGGTCCTTGTGCTTGATTGCTAGGAACATCATCGTTAGTCTACATGTAGCGTTTTTTCATATAATTAGAGTGGTTAATTTGAGACATAAGATTTCATCAAGGTCGCGAAAAGACACTAAACAAGAAATGATGTTATTAAGATATTTGCTCCATTAGTCTATGATATTTCATATTGTAATTCAGACAACATGGATACTGATGTATGTAGGAAGTTTTAAAACAGATTTGTTTCATTGGACAAAGTGATATAACATGGCCTGCCTATGCTCGCCATCATATATGTGAGATGCTGGAAGAACAACATCTACACATGGTACAAGTGGTTTACACATTGTTGCAGGGCATAATACCTCAAGCATGAGATATATGTTATTATTATTTTATTTCTTTGTAAACTTTAATACAGTTGGATCTAGGGCTGAGCATAAATCCATAGGCTCCATCAAACTGGTCTAGCCCGGTGTTTCTTGGGCTCAAAAGAATTAGGCTGGTCTAGGTTACAGGTTTGAAGTTTGGTGCTTATTAACTTGGTCCAACTTGGATGTTGAATTTGGTTGATTTAACATTGATCACATGTGATTGTGTGCCCAAAGCGGGAAGTGAAGCGTGCTGCTGATCTCACTGCTGATGAGAGTTGTGATTTGTGGCTCACAGCACAGAAAATTGGTAGACAACTTGAAAGCTACCTTCATGCATCATCAGTTACATTTTTTATCCAAGTAAGTTGAAGCGGAATCTGCTCATTTGACCATTTGTTCTTGTATTGCCTCTTATTTGTGCACTTGGTGTTGGTTTCAGATGAATAAAGAACACTTTTCCCACAATTTCTCATGTGATAGAACTGGAATTTTCATGTGATACTTCGCTTACTTTGCTCTGACATAATGCACTGGGACTTAGCCCAGGGGAAGTTAGACGCTTGTGATTTGAATTCTCTTAATTGCAGAGAATCCAAATACACTGCTTTTTTGTTTTCCTTTTCTCTTGATTAATGAGAAGGATCAAACTCGTAACCTGTCATTCAAATCTCCAACCCCATCAACCTTCTGAGTTGACCCCAGGTTGTGAACAGATAGTATTATTTCAATATTTCCAAACGAGCAGAATTCATTTCACCCAAAAAAAGAAAAAATAAAGCAGAATTCAACTTTCTGACTTTTGGTCTGTATTTAACACATAACTCTCCCACAAGCAGTGCAACACCTGCTTGCTGCATGGTATGCTACTTACATCTGAAAAAAACTTACTAAATCATCTTTTCTGTAACTTAGGATGGGCCCCACGCGGGACAGATGGTTCCTCATGTTCACATTCATATCATCCCGAGGAAAACTGGTGATTTTGAGAACAATGACGACATTTATGATGAAGTAGGATGAAAGCTTGTTTTCTTCTTCACCCTGATAGTTTATGTCAAATTCAAACTCTCGTAACTTTCTGTTTTTTTTTTAATATATTTGCTGTTTGCTATTGATACAGATTGATTTGAAGGAGAAGCAATTAAGGACAAGCCTAGATGATGATGAGAGGAAAGACAGAAGTCTTGAAGAGATGGGTCAAGAAGCAGATGAATACAGAAAACTTTTCTCATAACAATTTCCTCATGTAATAGATGTGGAATTCTCTGCTTGATATTCCCCCCCTGATATTATTGCAGTCTATTTGGACCATTTCAATTACAATAATAAATCTTAAGGCTTCTGGCCTTGTGGAGGACATTATTATATTAGATTACTCATAACTCAAGCTAATGTGCAGCGTTTGTTCTCATAATTGCCTTGGCTTTGCCGCTAGCAGTATAATCTGAGAAATAATAACAACTGAACAACGAAACAATTAAGGCAAAATTTAACAAAGGCTATAAATTCAGTATATAATGAATTTTGGATTTTTTTTAAGTTAGAAATACCAAACTGATTACGTCATTAAAAACTTCATTTTGAGTGAAAATTTGTTACATTGTAAACTAATTTTTTATAAAATGATTAATATTCTTGAAGCTTTCATAGTATTTTTGAGACTATAACCCTGTCCTCTCACACTTACAATATTTTTAAACTAATTATCTCACAAAATTACTCTCTCATTTTCTTCCCTTATAAAGTTACCTCTTCAAATTGTCCCTTTAGAACTAAAAGTATTATCAATAATATCCATTTATGAATCCATTAACAGTAAATTTATTAAAGGAAATTATTAATAACCAAAAATAAAAACATATTATTTCAATACATATGTTAATTTATTTATTTATAATAAATTGATAGAAAAATATCATTCATAATAATTTTATTCATGAAAAATCAAATTGGGGAAAAAAAGTTCTGTGAGAGACTAAATGGAGAGGATTATATTATTTATGAGAAATCAAATTGAGAAGACAATTCTACAAGACACCGAATGGAAAGCTACCAAATAAGTGAAGAACCAAAATAAAATTCTACTCAAATTTTAAAGTTTGATCATTCTAGCAATTTACCTTATGAAAGAGTGTTATTTCTGTATGCAATTGTATTCAAACAAGTGTGGCGAAAATGGCAAAAGGGAGGACGACCTAAATATAGTGAACTGAATTGACTAAGAACATTGGCAGCACTTACAGATTAACAAATGGAAGCAGAAGATATGATCCTCTTGATCTTTCTCATGAGAAGGAAGAAAAATTATACATATATGCAGAATGGTTAAGAGCAACAGGCTGGCATTGAAGCCACGATGTTAGATTAAAACTTATCCCCACCATCATCAAAACTGGGGAACAAGGCTATAATGGTTAAGAGCACCATGCTGGCATTGAAGCCACAAAGTTAGATTAAAACTTATCCCCACCATCATCAAAACTGGGGAACAAGACTATGTAATAGAGAAGAAAAAACTAGCGCCAATGTGCAACGTGCAGTTTTTAGGTGTTTGCTATCAAAGTTCCTCAATGGAAGCATTACGGGGGTGATCAATGATCCACTTTCCCCACTTGGGTGACACAGTAACTATGAAGTAATTATGGGAATGAAGTAGTTATGTAACATTTACTTTTAACTTCAAGTTATTGAATGGATAATCAACTTTTAGTATTCATATGACGTATAATGTGAACTAAAAACTATCTTGAAAGAGTTCTTTATATATTTGAATATATATATATATATATTAACAAATAAGTAAATATTGTGGAAGCACCAGACTGACTTGGAACATTGGCAGCACTTACAGATTCACATAGTGCCATCATCATGTTCAACAAATGGAAGCAGAAGATATGATCCTCCTGATGCTTCCTCAAGAGAAGGAAGAAAAGTTATACACATGCAGAATAGTTAAAGAGCAACATACTGGCACTGAAGCCACCAAGTTAGATTAAAACGTATCCCCACTAACATCAAAACTGGAGTACAAGGTTAAGTAAAGGGGGGGGGGGGGAAATATATATATATATATATATATAGAAAATTGTGATCAAGCGCACTTGTGCAGTTCTAAGGTGTTTCGTATCAAAATTCTTCAACAAAAGCATCACATGTGGAGAAACTTTTTGAAGAGTTGATAATTGTGAGAAAATGTCCACATGTTATACTTTTTTCTGAGAAACCTATGTAACATATATAACTATAAACCCATCTGATAAAAAGGATGTTAAGCATCATCCTGATCCAATTCCATCCCCAGGCGTTTCTTCAAAATGCTATTGGCATCTGATAATGTGATGCTCCTTTTCTGTAACTCCTTGAATCTATCAACGTCAAAATTGTACCTCTTGATAAGCTTCTTCTGCCTTGAAATGAAGAGCCTCTTCATGAAATCTTGGTATGTAGGGTCCCTTGCAGTGCACAGAAAGTAGGCATACCCTATGACTAAGCTAGTGGATGTGACAAAAAATGCAATGGGCTCCATCACATCCCATGAGAATTCCCAGAATGTTAACCTGAAGAAGAGGCCAACCTGAAGCAAGCTGGCTCCTAGTCCGCACCAGAGAATGCGATGGACCTGCTTATGTGCTAACATATCGATTTCTAGTTTCTTATCCCGCAGGTTTCTTAACTCCTCACTTGTGGAATCATCCTCACAATTCAGTGCCAATGGAACAGCTCTTTGAACCAGATCTGCCACCTAAACACAGTGAATTGACCAAGAAATGGGAGGGAAAAAAAAAAGAATAAGCCAATTTACTGCTGGGCATAAACAAAAGCAAAGTTATAACCGAATCTTCCATATGTTACAGGAATGTTTTTAAACAGAGGTAAAAGCAAATTTTAAAATTCTCGTGACCTCGCAAAGATCAGCTTATAATTTAAAAAATGATAACTTTGGGAGGTATCAATAGTAACTTATTTCTATAATCCTTAAGAAAAATTTTGATTTTTAATATCTTCAATAGTCAATAATATAAGTTATGGGTCATTAAACATCATTCTCCCAACAATCATATCAGCAAACAAGAGGGTAAAAAGTACAGTTATAAATAACGATATTTATTGTTGTCTATTCACTGAATTCTACTGCAGCATGGTCTAAAACATAAAGATTACAATCTCAATCAGCCGGCAGCCTCAATGTAGGTGGAGACGAGGGATGACATGTTGAAGGGCACTTCAAACAAAGTTATATTTCAAGTTGCAGCATTGGAAGCAGGCATGACCACTATTTATAATCATGTCTCATCAGTTTAACTTGTAAGCCAAAACCAGTAAATATTGGCACCAATTATCTTAGACACTGGGAGTATAGTTCATGAAATTTTCAGCAAAGGGCAACAAAAGTACATAGCACCATTAGCCATGTATTGGTCACATGAAGGAGGGAAAATAATAATGGAGGATGGGAGGCAATCAGATTTTGAGACAATCATACACTTGATTCTGATACTTAAACGCAAAGGGCCTAAGCTCTTTTGCCTGATAGCTTTCAAACAAGTCTAACCGTCAAAACCAAAGGAAGCAAGAGTGATTAGTTAGGGAAACCTCATTAATTATGATAAAGAAAATGCTCCGAAGTTTAAAGTTAATTTAGTTCCAAATGGTCGAGCATCCTCTAGCATCATGCTTATAACCAGGACTAAGCTTCCTAGAAATAAATGATGCTACTTACTATAAGTGAAAAAATTGCCCTACTTGCCAGTTTATGAACAACGTTGAGCCAAATTATCAAATACCTAATGAGTTAAAACCAAGATTTGAAATCGATAGAAGAATAGTTTTTCTCTTGGTTACTACTCTATTTCAAACAAATTGGACAAAAACAGAAACAGTAAGACACATGCAAGCCAGGAGAAACTGCAATAGAAATAAAGACTGAATTTCTAAAGACTAACATGGACAGGTAATGTTCTCAATGCCAATATGACAAATCCCCACTTAGTCTTGTAACTCTTTTAGTGGAATGGTAAGGAAAAGTGGCAGTAAGATGTATAAGGGCAACTCCAAGATCATATGAAGGGCTTCGCATCAGATTCATGGCAGAAATTATAAGAGTGATAATGCATTTGAGTTCAGACTCCTCTCTATAATTTTCTCCCTTTACATTGATCAATGGCCCAAAACTTGCCAATTTTTACTGTTGAAAATTCAATATGTTGATCCAGTATATCAGCTATGTCTTGGAAAAATCCTTGCAGCATAACTAGCACTAAATACACTCACTCCACAAAAAGATTCCATGCTTTTGGATACAGAGGAAGAGGAGCAGGCCACTCGGTTCTCCATTGAAGCAGCCAATGTCTATTTCACTGTTATCAGATAAATTTTACCATTTACAATCTTCAAAAGTGAAAGAAACCCATATGGTATACAAACCAGGAAGAAGACTAATTATGGCATGTTTTTTCAAAAACCAGCACATTCAAAAACAGATTGCTGAATTTTGGCAAGATTATTCGTTTGTAGATGAAATAGCTCTCAGGTTGTCAAAGAAAGCAAGCAGAGAGAAATGACTCACGTGAAGTTTTTACATCATATATAATTCTGTTTTACTCCTCTAGACAAAATCAGATTAAATTTATAATATCATGTGTGTCAATGAAGAGAGAGTTTGGGCGTGAAATGAGTATTTGAGACGTTGAGAACGCCCAATGAAACACTCACAGATAGGAGCTCAATTTTTTTAAAAAAATTCAGGAAAGGGGGGAAAAGTGTTGCTTGCAACCAAACATGACAGCTAAACTTGACAAAAGCACCAGAAATGCGAAAGCCGTGACTATTGAAAATCATAATGGAGGCTTAAACTATAAACTAGCAAATCATCAATTATAATCATCCAGCCCCACTCACAATCACCTTTTAATGTCATTCTTTCCCCATTGCACGTAGAGGATCTAATATGGCAAATCAGAACCACCTACAGGACCATTGTTCAGAGAAAGAACATAACTAGGCAACAAAAGGTTGAGAGATCCTTCTCACAAAAAAGCAGAAAACGATGGCATCTCGTGAGAAGTGATGCTAACAAAACATAGCTTTTAGTAATATATTTACATCTCTGGCCGTGCTTTATGGTAAGCCCCACAGAAACAAGTTCTGTTCCTAAAGCAAAGCATACATATTATAGATACAATTGAAAGAGGACATACAAGAAGAAAATAATGTAATCCAACAGTAAAACTCACCTTTTGAGGATGAAGATAGACCTTGTCCCTGAAGAGAAGAATGACCCCAGCTTCGTCAAGAACCCGAGCATAAGCTGAAGCCTCTTCAGGAGACCTAGCAACACCAGTGTTCTCACACACTTGAAGAAGCTCAGAGAATGGGATAACTTCCTTCCCTTCCCTCCCCAGCTTCGACTTGAGCGATTCCACATTCACTAATTTCATAAGCTTCTTAGCTTCTGAGAAGGAAATTGAATCTTTTTTCCCACTAACTTTGTCGGCAGTACAGCCATTATCAGATGATCTCGAGGTACTGGAATCTTCAGGCGATGAAGACAAACCCCTCTTGATATCATTGAACACAAACGACAAAGGAATTATTTCTCTTCTCCTTCCTCCTCTACATTCTGTTGCAATACCCCTCAAACCCAACAATGGAGTATTAAAGAGACGGAGCTTCCCTCCATAACCCTGGCTGATATGAACAACCCCAGATATCCTGTGCTTCAATGAACCGATTCCACCGCCGGCACACCACCAACTACTCCACATTTTGAAAACCCAGAGAAAGGAAAAAAGAAACAATGAAAGGGGATTTTCAAATAATTTTTTTTAACAATATCTGAATAAAAAAGAAAAATTGTGCGACCCAAAATCAACACAAGACAATCGACTATTATTGATCGATTTGGACTCGGAAAATGCTATATATCTACAACCCATTATCTTTTTCATTTCACCTCTGACATCTTCAAGACCCATCAGCTTCAAGAATTAATGCTGAGGGCAGAGCTAAAACGTTTCGAAAAGGGAGGCAAATAAGAACAATTAAAGAACATTTGTCTGATAATCTATAGGAAGGAAAGTGACATGATTTTCTGTTTTACATATATGTTATTATATATTAAAGAACAATTGTTATAATATTGCTAAATATGTAAAACAGAAAACGAGGAAAACAAGGCAAGTGCAGCGGAGAAGGGAAACAAAGGCTGAAAACGAAAGCAAAAGGAGGAAATGCAATGATCCATTATTCCGTTACTTGCTCGAACATCTAACATTCCGATTAACAGTAGTTAAACGATTTCTAACAAGATTCCTGAGGACCCTCATCCGCGATATAGTAGGTCCATGAGTTGAGGACTTTTGAGTTTGACCTTGTAACGTGATGCCATTTTCTTTTTTGTTTATTTTCAGAGAGAATATTTGGTAAGACATGGTCAATTTTGGACAATATCAAAGAACACTTTCTCCCCATCTCCCCAATTCCAACCACCCCCCCCCCCCTCCCCCGCCCCAAAAAAAATACTCAAAAATTAAAAAAGATAGTTTTATTCTTCAAATTTTATAAATAAATCAAATACTTTCTCGAGTCCATATTATAACACATTTTATATACCAAGTTTTTTATTTAAAATATGAGATATTAGATATTTTTTTTTCATTTTATTTATGTTTTTAATGATTTCTCTTCCCTTATTTATAATCTTACAATAATAATAAAATGAGATATTTAATAAGAATAAAAATAGAAAAATGGATACTTTCTGCATTGATTTCAATTAAAAAAATAATTTTCTTAATATATATAATTAATGTGAAATATCTTATAATGTGGATGAGAGGAAGTATTACTTTTTTACTATGATTGATTAAATTAATATCATCTTTATTAAATTAGGTTATTAATCATTATTATGTGAGATTTAGTATAAAATTATTTAAAAAATTCCAAGTGTTTTTTATTGCCAAAGACTCTACTTCTTTTTATAACAATTTACAAAATTGAGAAGTAAATGACTAGGAATAAAAGTGGAATATGTTACTTGATATTATAAAGTGTCTTATAAAAAAAATCAGATAAACTTTTTAGATGGTATCACATAAAAAGGATTGGAGAGAGTACATAGTAAGATATAAATTAGAAGGCACGAGCTTTAAATTACCAGCTGCGTTGTGATAGGTGGTTTTGTCCAAAAAGTCTATCTAGCCAAAAAATAATTATCTTTGTAACTTGTGCATTAATTTGGATTTATTATTTTTATACTTTTATAATTGACAATGATAGAAAATTTTAATCTTTTATTTTCACGAAAATAATATATTATATAATTAAATAATAGAAATAAATGAGAATAACAAAATTACCGTGAATGGTTGGGTCAAATAAAATGGAAGTCGATATTACTTTACCCTTTATTTGAATGAAGGAAAAATAAGAGAAGAAAAAAATTCAAAACAAAAATAAAAAAAAACTTAGACTTTTTAACCATGATACTACAGAAAAAATAAAAATTTTCTAATATACTATAAGTTGAGAAATAATTTCCAACGTATTATAAAAATTAAATCTCGATTCCTGAGACATTGAAACGTACTTTTTTCAACCTTTTTTTTTTTAATTTAGTGGGAAGATGTTCGCGTCAGCAAAATCCTTTTCCCCTAATTGTCCAAGGGTCAAGTACGTGAGATTTCTGCTACCCCATCCCTTAAATTTTTTTTTTATTTCCTTCCTCAATTTTTATTTTCAAATTTTTATTAATATTTTCCCTTTCCCAAATCACACAAAAATAAATAAATATATAAATCATATAAATAATATATACTAAATAATATAAATTAATTATTTAGTAAAGTATATTTTTCAATATTTCTAAAATTTTATAGATCTCTCTATATTTTCAAAATATAAATTTTAGTCAAACTTTTAACATAGAAAATATATTTTTATTAATTAAAATTTATACTAAACTATAATAGTAGAATATATTATCCTTATTTAAATATTGTTAAAATTATATAAATTTTTCTTTATTTTTAAAACATAGATTTTAGTCAAATTGTTAATATGTAAATAGGAAGAATAAGAGAAAAAGATAAAAAAAAAAATAGGAAGGAGAAAATAAGAGTAATCTTTTAAATTTAAGATAATTTAAAAAAAGATTTCCTATTTTAAAACTCTAGTAGGACTACGATTTAAATTCTAAAAATATTATTTAAAAGTCTATAGTAGAACACTAGTAGGACTAAGAGTGAAAAATATTACTTAAAAATCTCTTATTTATAGAATTCAAATCTTTATTCATAAGAAATTTTTTTAAAAATTATCTTAAATTTCAATGATTAGTCTTATTTTCTCCTTCCTTTTTTTATCTTTTCCCCCATTATTCCTATTTACATCATTAACTGAATTAAAAATTTGACTAAAATATATATTTTGAAAATAAAGAAAGATTTATATAATTTTAACAATATTAAATGAAGGGTAATATAGTCTGCTATTATAATTATTCAATATATTAATATAAATTTTAATTAATAAAAATGTATTTTTTGCGTAAAAGTTTGACTAAAATTTATGTTTTGAAAATATAAAGAGGTCTATATAATTTTACAAATATTGAAAAATATATTTTACTAAATAATTAATTTATATTATTTAGTATATATATTATTTATATGATTTATATATTTATTTTATTTTAGTATGATTTGGGAAAAATATTAACAAAAATTTGGAAATAAAAATTAAGAAAAAAAATTGAAAAAAAATTTAGGGGATGAGGTAGTAGAGGTCACGTACATGACCCCTGCATAATTAGGGGTGTTATATTTGGAAATGTTATGTGAATTACGTGGAGATGAAGAAAAGGAAAGAATCAGCCTTTACAACAAAAGTTGGTATTGGAGAAATTGTTATCAAAATTTTGAGAGGAATTTTAAAAAATTAAATAAAATGAAATAAATATTTTACGAATCGGTGTTGAATTTGGAAATATGATTGTGGAAGTGGAGTGTAGGAAATATTACAAATTAAATAAGGTTTAGGGTGCTCTATCCAATACAAGAATAATCAGTCTTATCACCAAAAAAGGAAAATAAAATGAGGATCAGGGCTTCGAAAAGAAAAGGAGAGAGATTCGGTAAAATTTAAAACTGGGTTCTATCGAATCTCTATTTCTCCCTCAAGACGCCCGTGCTGCTAAAGAATCAACGAATCCTACTCATTCAAGGTGCTCCAAAACTGGTTAATATTCTCGGTGCATTTTGGTCTTCAATTTTCTTCTTCTTTTTTTGATGTTTTTGGACTTCTTCATCTTCAACTTTCTTCTCCGTTGGCTCTTTTCTTCCGCGGTATTTTTCTTCAATCATCATCTTCTTCAGTTTTCTTAGATCTCTCTGGTTTAATTTTTTTTTCTTTAGACTTTTTTGTCTTGAACCGTTTAAACCTATTAAACGGTCGATTTTTCCAGTTTTAACTGATTTAGGACCGGTTTTATCGATGCTTCACCCGTTCACAAAATAGCCGGTTCTAACCTTTCTCCGGACCAGACAGGGGGCCAATTTTTGGTCCAATTGATTGAACTGGTCAATCAAGTCTTGGTTTTGCAACAATGACAAAATCTTCTCACTAAATTAAAAAGGTACATTTCAGTTTCTCAGACATATGAGATGTAATTTTTATAATATCTTATAAATTATTATATTTTTACCATATCTTAGAAATTATTTTTAATCTTATAGTATAGTGGGAAATTTTTATTTTTTTCTGTAACATGGTGGATAAAAAGTCGACAACCTAAACTCTCACACCTAGGTTTTTTCTTCTTTTGTTTTCTAGTATTTTTTGTCCATTATTTTTCTCTTATTTCAAAGTTTTAAGTCAGGATATATGTTTCAATCTCGTAGATGAAAAGAATCAGGCTACGAGAGGTACTTCATTTGAACATGATAATTAGGGGTGTAAACTAGGCAAGCTAAGCTAGGTTTTGGGCTAAATAGGTCTTAGACCTGACTATGGTCTATTGGCCTATTGGCCTATTGGCCTGGAGTAGATTTTTTTTAGACTCAAGCTTTTAACAGGTTTAACATGAGCCTTTAAAAGTTCTGGTGTGATCTAATTTATAGATTATTTAAAAATTTATTAATTTTAGTAAGTTTTTAAATGAATTTAAAAATTGATTTTATAAGTTCTAAATAGGATTTTGACCTATGAAGTTTACTATCATAATAAATTTAAATCAGATTAATTTAAAAATTAAAATAATAATTAACATAAAGACTAACACTACAATATAATTATAAGTTCATAAAAATACAACTAATTATTCATATTAATATGCTTGAAGACCAAAGGCCTCTGGGCTTAAAATAGGTTTTAGTTGAGGTCTTATTTAAATAGATTAGGTCTATTTAAATGCATAGGTTTGTCTACAGGGTTAAGTATAACTTATTTAATTAAATAGGTTAGGTTATTGTTATTAGACAAATTTAATTTTTAATATAAATTTCATATATTGAATTTTTCCACAAAATTATAAGAGCAGTGGAAGACTTTATAAATACCTCTCGCCATGCTAGATGATCTGATGCAGATATCTTTGGAGTTACTCAATCTAAATATTAAATCTGAAATTAAATATAAAATTAGTTAGAAGGAAATCTCATAAAATAATCTATGCAGACAGTCTAACTCTATTTAAATAACCTTGGCCATTATCGGTTATTAAATTTAAATATGAATTTGAATTCAAATAGAGATAAAGATAAAATCAAGACTGAGTTTATCCCTTACTCCCTAAAATCGCTCAACTGATAATATCTTCTCTTGAAGATAAGGACCACATTAAGTTAAGATATATTTAATTAATTAAACAATATAAATATATAATTTGAATAAATTCAAATTAAATATTATTAAATTAAATATATCCAACATTCTCCCACTTAGTCCGATCTTGATTAGTCAGTTGATATATCAAGGAATATTTAAACAATATTATAAGAATCATGGTGGTAGGTCTTCTAATTATGTGAATATTACCTTCCATGTATCACAAGTAATATCCTTACTTTATAGGAAATTATCTTTATGAATAAACCTTAAATGTTTATTCGGTTCCTGACTTAATGTTCATCAATCTCATCAGAATTGTATACAATATATATATATATATATTGCGTTAATGAACTACAAATACAAATTTCATCACTTAAGCATACCTCATTTAGATCACTATAATGCGATCTTTCTCATATGAGGTGTATGATCCTTTATATTCTTTAATTGCATACTCTTAATCAAGGATCTTCTCTTTATGTGGTGCATGATCATTTCACTTTATATGGTCAACATACTTCTTTATGGCCTCAAATGAATCCCCAATTTGAAACCTAAGATGAAATTCAACATTTATGTAAACTTGTCTCAAATCAAAGATCAAATCCAGCATTTATGGTGGAAGTAAGCAATTAGTTATTGCTTAGCAATCTTGCACTCCTCCATAACATAATTTGTTCATTTTTCATTAGGATATGTCATAATATTGACTTTTTAAAAGTCAACTTATCCAACTAAATTGAACAAATGCTGTATTTTCCTAATTATTGATCTTTTATATGTAAGCATGAATTTCTAGTATTCTTTGCAGCTTATCGTTTATTATCTAAGCATAAATTGCTTTACGATCTTTATAATATTCCTTTCACAAAGGCTATATCAATTTATGTGCACATTTAGACATATATTATGCCTTTCACTACTAGCATGAACGAAATATTATTTTCATCTATTTCCAAATCTTATCAGGGACATATAGCAAATATAGATGTCACATATGGCAAAAATACCTTATTCATGAATGTTCAAGTGCTTACAAATATAGGTTCTTTATGATAATTCCAAAAATTTTGATAATTATCTCTTTATACATTTCTAAAGACATTTTACCTATATCTTTTACATCATAGCTCTTGAACAAAGTTATCATGCCTTTTGTAACATCTTTAGTCATTTATCATAAGCAATATGTCATCTATAACTAAGATTAAACAGATGACTCAACTCCCACTAATCCAGTGGTATAAACAAGGATTTATGATATTCTCAACATTATAAAAAAAAAATATGATCACATCATGAGACTTCAACTACCACTATCATGAGAAGCCCTGCCTAATTAAATTTTCCTTAGCATTTATTGAACACATCACATTATTTCACATACATCTCTCTTATAGTCATAATAAGAGTGATAATTTTCATAATATTCCCATTAGCATATAGATTCATGATAATAATGAAGGAATTATTTATCAATATAGGAAAAAATTTCACTATCATCAATCCCTTTCTTTATAGAGAAAACTATTTAGCAAATAATCTTTAATTTGTAATATATAATATTGATTAGTGAATTCCTTATGATCTTAAAGACTCATTTGTGACTAATTCTCTTAACCTCACTAGCAATTATACAAATTTTCAAATATTATTTGCCTTAAGATCTCTCATCTTTATCATGAAATCATATCTTGATTTGGAATTTACTTCATTTTATGTGAGAACAAATAGGATTATTCTTAATGTTCATGTTCTAATCAAGTTTCTTAATGTACACCATATAATTGCTAATGATTGCCAAATTCTCAATCATAATTGGTCATAATTCAATCTATTATTAAGATTGAAGTTGCATAATAAGAGTTCCATTTATAACTATCTTCAGATATCTCTTATTCTTTATGAGATTTATTTTCAATAGTTAATAGAATCCAAGACATTGATACTATTAATATTCAGCATGACCAATTAGATTTCAAAACTTTATTATGTTTTACATTCATCTTATAAAAATAAGTTTCATGTAAAACTAGTATTTCATCATAATTAGTGGTTTCATTTATCTTTATGTGATCATTCCTGATAGATTTGTCATATATTTGATCACTCCCATTAATTATGACATTCCTCAATGAACTTGGCATTCCTAATCTCTACATATCCTATATGTGATAGATATTATAGTTTTTATCCTTTAAGCTTCTTTTCATTTTCATCCAAATATGCAATGAAAACTTAAGAAACAATCTTCATTCACTATTACATTTACAAGACAAGTTAATGAGAGTAAATCATTAAAAATAATATTCCAACCTTATGGGCTTTAAAAGATGTATTTAATTACAAAAAAAATTGGAACCTTATTTTAAATGTACATTGTTGTCTTGAGTGAATTTATCCATCACTAGTGTACTTGTAATAACTTTCATTCACTTAATTAATCTCACCATATTAACCCGTTTATAGGATTAATTCTCTACTTTTGCTTTACATCCTTATTAAGACATCATATGCCTTATCTTAATTATAAAACAAGTAATATTCATGAATTGTGAGAAATTAATAATAATAGGGAAGGATCATTTTAAACAATTAGAACATAAATACAAAAACCAGACACTACACACTAGCATTTACAATCTCTAGCAATTAAATTCTTCCATGCATATATATATCTGCTTAATATTTAATGCATTTCATATATGAATTAGAGTTAATGAGGTTTTAAGATTAAATAATCTCTTTCTTTATAAACATTTGTTAACTCTCTATAATGGAGACATTAATATTCTCCTCTATCACATAATAGGAAGAATTTTTATCCTTGATATGCTTTAACTAAATGAGATTAAAATATATATATATATATATTAAAGATAAGAGTATAACTATTGTTCTCCAATAAGACCCTTTTGTGAGGTAATTACTCTTTATATGCCTCTTTATTCATGGTCTATCTTTGGAACTAAATCCCTTATTAGAATCTCACTTCTAATCCAAATTTAAGCTTAATTTTCCTTTCCATACATATGTCCAATAAATATTAACTGTATATATTTCTTTATGCATGTTGTGAGAAATTTATAATAGCTCATATTGATGAGATATCTAATTAAGGATTGTGTGCACAAAGATCAATGGAGATTATCTTATTTTGAGAGACATGTCTCTCACCTGTATGGTATGTCAATCACATACCTTTAGTGTCTATTTACTTTACGGAGAATTATTTTAGAGTTAGAATACTAAATAGTGATTTATACCATAATTTCAACCATTTCCTATAAATGGATATTGACATCCTCAAATCAATTATGTTCCTAAATATTTAACTTTGCATTGAGATTTCATTATTATTGTATTGAGAGAATTGTATTACTCCTATTATTGATACAATATTATCTCATACTAACATTAATGGGTACAAGAACTTTATATCAATATCTCCCAAAGAGTTAAGGTTTTTTCTCCTTTGAACTCTATAGTTGTCCCTAACCAAACAATCCAAGAGATAATAATAACACTGCAATTTTTCAGGATTTAACTTAAAACATGCTTACATCAATTCTATATAAGGCAATCATCCATCACATTTAACAAAAATGTATATTTACCAATGTAATACATACTAAACATAAATTTCGTATCACTAAAATCTACTTGTGGGCAAAGATTTCAGCATAGCATAAATTTATGTATAATTTATGATGAAACTAGAAGGCATTCATACTTCCTAATACCTGTGGGCTACTTAGAAAGCACAAGGCAACATCTATTTCATCCTAATTAAGTATATATATTTATAATTATCTACCTGTGGGCAAAGATATGTTATAATTATACACTTAATTAGAATTGATGTCTTTAAGTCCTTATGTGATATCTTTGTTTGTTAAAACAAATCAAAAATGCATATATTCAGTCATGTAAGGATGTTGTGACTACTCCTTAACTATACATGCTAATTATAAGACATCTAAAATCATTACGCTTAAAGGACATACATATGCACTCATATAGGCATTACGCAATGAGAATCATTTAATTAATTAATCAATTAAATCATATATATGACTAATTAATTAAAAATTCTCCCCATATGATTATATCATAAATGTGTAATATTTTGTCCTATTAACCTGATGAAACTAGAATGCATTCATATTTTCTAATACCTGTAGGCTACTTAAGAAATATAAGGCTATTCTATTTCATCCCAATTAAATGTGTAACTATAATTATCTCCCTGTGGGTAAAGATAAATTACAATTATATATATAATTAGAATTGATATTTTAAATCCATATGTGATTTTATTGAAACAATAATGCATGCAACAATTATAAATGATTCATTGATTATTTAATTAGATGCATGCTAATCACAAATATTATAGATTATAAGCAATTAAAATCATATATATGCACAATCATTATGAGAATTTAAATAATTAATTTAATCAACCAAACAAACATGTGATTAAATAATTAAACAAATTCTCCCACTATTTTATTTATTCAATGTGTCCAACAATTGTTTAGAAAATTAATTTTGGGCTAATAAATAACTCAATTATTTTGCAAAAATCAAAACAGTGTTATAATTGTCTAAATAAGATTTTTCCAAATTCTAAACAATTAAATAACAGAATAATATTTTTACAAAAAATATTTTAATAACCCAAAAATTAATTATCCAAATTTCTAAACATTTAAAATGATACAACAAATAAATAATCAAACAACATTTACGATTCAATACATGTATCGTTTAAAATAACTCATTGGACCTAATGAACAAGTTTTGAAAATTTAAATATCATAAAATTCTAGCTCCAATAGAATTTAACCATAAATATGCACTAAAATTATTTCCAGAATTATAATTAGAGATTAGGCCCAAATTAAACCTTTTTTTTAATACTAGCCAAGAAAATTAGGCATAACAACAGAAAAAAAAAATTAAGGAACGCATAACAGGCCTAGAATGACACGAAAGTCAACATACAATACTGGTCCAGCTTGCTTGTCATTAGTAAGAGACAGTGTTTCACTAAGCTATTATTCCCTAGTATTTTTGCCATGTTTTCCAACGACTTTGAGAGTGATATGACTAGAAAATCAAGGCAAGCATATTCTACATGTCAATTTCAATATCTCATGCATGAATCGACAGATTGAAAACCCCCCAATAATTCCTCTCTATGATTTCGAATTTCAAGGGCCAGAAAGAAATTTTCACATACAGAAAAAATAAGCTTAGAACCCAGAAGCAGTGCATATCCAATTTCATAACGAAATCTTAAATTTCAGTATGTAGCAATTGAAAAACAACTTTCCTAATCACAGATATTGAACATATAGATTAGGATGCAAAAAGAGAGGTTATAAAACCATTGGCTCTGATGTCACATGTTAGACAAATTTAATTTTTAATATAAATTTCATATATTGAATTTTTCCACAAAATTATAAGAGCAGTGGAAGACTTTATAAATACCTCTCGCCATGCTAGATGATCTGATGCAGATATCTTTGGAGTTACTCAATCTAAATATTAAATCTGAAATTAAATATAAAATTAGTTAGAAGGAAATCTCATAAAATAATCTATGCAGACAGTTCTTCTAACTAGTTATGAGACTCAGTGATGGAGCCTGAGATTTAGTATTAACTAATTGGGGAACCAGAGCGTATGTTAAACTCAACTCAGTCTGACTCTATTTAAATAACCTTGGCCATTATCGGTTATTAAATTTAAATATGAATTTGAATTCAAATAGAGATAAAGATAAAATCAAGACTGAGTTTATCCCTTACTCCCTAAAATCGCTCAACTGACAATATCTTCTCTTGAAGATAAGGACCACATTAAGTTAAGATATATTTAATTAATTAAACAATATAAATATATAATTTAAATAAATTCAAATTAAACATTATTAAATTAAATATATCCAACAATTGTATATTAGAGAGCGTAGGCAATTGATAAGGACCTAACTAATTTCCACCTCTATTAATTCTCAAATATAATTTGATGATACCAAATTCCAAATTTATGTGAAAAAAAATCTGTATATAGGTAATTTTTTTTTCTTGGAATCATTCTTGTTTCAAATGCATGGTTTTTTCGAAGAAATTCAGTATTAAATTCTGAAAGAGTAAAAATTTAAATAAAATTTATTGATGTTTATAAAAATTTTAAGCCAAAAATATACATGTAATATATATATATATATATATTTCTGCAATTTATTAAATTGGAGCTTAACATTTTTTTTATACTATAAGAGGCACTATGGGCCAGAAAAAGATATAAAATATAAAATTCAGAAAAAAGAAATATTTGGTCCTTTGTAGTTTGAAGAAGAAAATGAAGAACGATGTGCGAATTCCTGTCATCATTATTTTTATTACTCTTCTTATTCTTATTCAGGGCACAGAAGATATTGTCACAAAAGTAATTTAGTATTAAAAATTTATGTTAAACACTAAATAAGTATTTACTTCTAAAATAAGAAAATAATCGAACGTCAACTGACATCTGCATGCAGGTCACAATTCCTTAGTATTACAAATGTCCCAATTTTGTGAATTTGCACACGTGAAATTGCTATTATTTGATTTTTTTTTCCGTTTCATGTCAATGCACCAATCAATTTTTTTCGGATTTTTTTAATTAACTTGTTATTACTATCCCATTTATACGAACTGCTTTTGTTTTTTGGAGGAATATACTAACTGCCTTTGTGCAAATATATTATTTGGTTAAATTTCTAAATGAGGGAATCAAATAAAAGAACTATGTTAGAATGTTAATTTTGGTCAATGTTAATTATCCTCTCTATCGCTTTATGTTTGTATATATACTTGCCCTCTGTAATGCCGATCTGTACCAAAAAAACAAAATATGATGAAGATTAGTTTTATTTTTTTGGGTGAGATGATGAAGATAAGTTGCAATGAATAGATATATCTAATGGGTCAAATTGATGATGCATCTTTGGCCCAAAAATATAAATGATGCATCAGAACGTTAAATTTAGGAATAGATGCCACCTCATGGTTGGAAGTGTGACCTTGGGTATTTTGTAATATGACAATAGCCCGATATAATTCTAGTCCCTTTTCAGTTTATACATTCAATTGACGACTTTTAAATATATAAATATATAGGGAGTTAATTCGAAAATTCTACGTTTCAATGAAAAATAAATAAATAGGCAACCATTTATTATAGTTTAAATTTATAAATGCATATTTATTTATTTGATCATTATGAATTTATATTGTCAGATTCATCCATTTAAGTTAGTCGTTATTGCAACAAGAAGCACCAAACGTTATTGGAATTACTTCTTTGATCATAATTTCTCGTTTATACTATTACATGATCTTTGCAAAATGAAAGCAAGTTATTAATTAATTACATACAATTAGTGAATCAAAATATAAGATACGGCGCAAATTATATATATATATATTTATTTATTTATGTATGTATGTTTACATCAAGCTTTATCAGAAAGTACAGTACGATATTTTAAATTAAACAGACATACTTTCACCACATCCAAATTATTTTCCCTCGCTGCTTGTGCTACTTTCAGGAATATCATCACTTGCATAACAAGAAGTTATACAGTCACTGCATGATGCTTGGTCTGAATTGGATCCATGACTCCTGCCAATGGTTTCGTGAGGATACAACAATGGTTTTGGAGGCATTTCAAGACTTTCAACATTTGTTTCTAGCATTTCCACTGCTTTGCTCATAGAGAGACGATCAACAGGCTTTAATTGTATACACCACAATGCAACTACGAACATCTTCTTTGTTAAATCTTTTTCCTCTCTTGTCAAATCTTCCATTTCAATATCATTCTCTTCAGTGAAATGGTCATAAATTCATAAAGGAAAATAAAGCTGGTTGGAATGCTCTACCTCAGGATTTAGGTTCTTCCTTCTGCTTGTCATTTCCATTAAAAGCATTCCAAAACTATAGACATCAGTCTTACCAGACACTCCTTCAATATTTTGGTAGAATAATTCTAGAGCTATATCTCCCAAAGTTCCTCTTGCTACAGTTAAAGTGACACTTCTATTATCTCTAGGATATAATTTTATCAATCCAAAATCTGAAATTTTTGGGATAAAATTGTCAACCAGGAGGATGTTATTAGGCTTAATATCAAAATGCAAAATTTGCACATCACATCCATGATGAAGATATGCAATTTCATGAGCCACTCCAAGAGATATTTCATACATTTTTCCATAACTTAAGGGGGCACTTCCTTCCCTAGAGAAAATAAATTTATCAAGAGAACCATTGGCCATATATTCAAAACAAGAGCACGCTTTGAACCCTCCACACAAAATCCAATAAGACGAACCACATGAACATGGTGTATCCTTCCAGATCGATCAGTCGGCCCTTTTCTGACCTTTGCCATAGTAGTATTCCACTTCCGAGTAAGTTGAAACGGAAGGCAGCCATGAAACCTCAAATCCAAAGGCTTTGAGTCGGCGGTAGATATCAACGTACGATAAGTTGAGAAAATCATCAGAATCAAGCAAAGATGATGGCGTGGTGGCGATGGCATGGCACTCAGTCTTCAATTCTGCTAAAGTTATATCCCCAGGAACTGCGTAAATGTGGTGATCCAAGCAGGGAGTGGTGGCAACGTAATAAGGATTGCCCTTCACAGCTCTTTCACACTTCATGTATATCACTTGGTATGGAGGGGCCTGAAATCGCTTATCCACGTTTTGGTGATTGGTGTTGTAATCGCTGAAATTGAACCTGTATAGGAAGTGGCGAGGGAGGGAGGAGCAATTGGAGGAGTCGTCAAAGTTGGGATCCACCAGTCGGATGGTGGAGTTATCGTAGTTGATTGACTGCACGTAGAATTCTGCAGGCAGAATGCGTAATACCACGACGGCGGCGACGCCAGCGTCGATACATTCTAATTCGTACTTCTTGTCCCCGCAATGATCAGGATCCCCTTTCAAACGAAACGGAGAACTGATGTTGGTGATTTTGCCGCAAGATTTAACACAGGCTGCCCCAATTTGGGGGATGAGGTGAACAAGACAAGTAATAAGAAACACCAAAGCTACGACGACCCTCCGTCTTCTTCCTGCAGAAACCCAACTTGGATCCATTTTCACAGCTACCACAATACAAAGGAATACGAGTGGAAACGTGAAAATATTAAACATTATATATATATAGACACACACACATATATATAAACCCAACTGCCTTTCATCCATGCGTAGACTTCATCAAGTTTAACGTTGACCAAGCCTAACAAAACTCTCCTCATTTATCCGGCGTTGGGATGGCATGTTTCCTATAGAATTTGAAATGATTATATATAATGAAAAGTGGGCATGGCTTCTATTGAAAAAAATTCCAGGGCCTTGAACATGTGCAAAGAAACGATTGTTAGGGATGATTTTTCCAATGGAAAGGCGTAAAGGGAGAAAACAAAAACAAAAACACTTAGGATAGTAGTGTTGTGCAATTCATATAGCTGGTATTATTCCTTGGGATAATACTTAGGGGAAATTTCAGATAATTAGTATTGAAGAAAAATTATCCCAAAATGATATCCAAATTTACCCTAAATCTAAAAAAATTACCAAGATTTGAAAATGAAATTAAAATTAAAAAATAAAAGATAAAAATATATTTCCTATATAAATAACTCATTTGTAATTGATAACAATATATTTACAAATTATAATAGTATCATTTATAAATGAACAAATCTCACTTACAAATATCATATTATCACTTGTAAATGGGTCATAAAGGTATTTTCATTTTTTTACCTTTTAATTTTAATTTTAATTATAAACCTTGATAATTTTTTTAAATTAGAATAAATTAGGATTATTTTTTAAAAATATCTTATTTTTTTAATATTTATCTTAAATTCTTTTCTCAAACTTATTATTCTATATATATATATAAGTAAACAAGTACTAATAATAATAATAATAAAAATAAAAAATATTTATATTATAGTTGTGGGATTTTGATTTGGTGGAAATAGACGAGGAGTCTCTTTGGATTAGATTATAAATGATTATGGAGTAGAGAAAAATGATTATGCTACCAGTTTCAAAATAATCACTTATGGCCATTTAAGTGATTGTTTTCATAAGCTACTTTTTCCAACCTATGATAATCACTTATTCTCTTATAATCACTTATTTCACTTTTTCTTTTCATTATCCACCCAATAATCATTTAAACCCCAATATTCAAATACATTTCTTTTCTCAAAATTATTTATAGGTTAAAAATATTTAAATACAAATCACTTTTAATATAAAAATATTTTTATAATTTATTATAAATAATTATTTATTCTCATGATAACTTATATATAGTCTAATTTAAATTCACACCAGATTATTCGAAGAGCACGACTACTCACTGTAGGTTTTGCGGAGGAAACGGCAGTCCAATAATTTAGACTTTATCGGTGTACGGTTCATCTTCGTACCAATCTTTTATGATAACCTTACACGCCTATAAATGTGAAATGGCCCTCTTAAAAGCCCATGTTTCACCAAACACGTTTTCACATTGGGAAAAAAATATTACTACCACTTATCTTTTTAAAAGCCTTTTTTTAACTAAATAAAAAACCACTTAAAATTAGTTAAAAAGTGTTGATTTTATAAAAAATATTAAAATATTCATAAAATATTCTTAATAAAAATAATTAATTTTTATTCACATTGATACTTTGAAAGGAAAAACAATTAAAACTATGAAGAGCATTTATGAAAATCATTCCTTAATGCTTTACTAAATTTTAAAAAGGATCATATATAAAATATCATAAAAATCTTTCAGAAAGCTCCTTTAGTAAAAACTGAGGGAGTATATATTATAAATATTGTATCATAATCCATGTTGGGTTGAAGCTGATAATAATAATAATAATAAATATTATATATAACATATTGTTTATCTATTAACTACAAGTGATTAAGTGATAAGAAATTTAATACTCTCTCAATAATAAGTTTTGAAGTTCCGTCTTGTAAATAAAAAATATCATATTAAAAAATTACCCCACTTAAACTTAATAATATTTAAATGTGACCTCATAATTACATATAAAAAAAAATTATAATCTATCTGTCTATTTGAGTAATATTTTAAGAAAATATAATATTTTAATATATGAAAATAAAATATAATTTTTTTAAATAAAGGAATTATCAATGGCATTTAAATATTATTAAGAAAAAAAAACCTAAGCTGATAATGTGCAATACCTTAATTTTGGGTCAGTTATAAAATATAGCCCCATGCCATGCCTCCGGAAGCCATGATACGAGAAAGTGTCAGCGTGAAGTTGAGGAACTTAAGAGATACAGTACTGTTACGATGGTGCGATATTCCAGATCTCGGTGGTTGATCATGATAGTATTCCATTTCCTCCTGCATCTTGGCCATAAGGCGTGGTGCCGCCAAGACTGCAAGGAATCACGATGCGGACGGTATGGTCCTGTTGTTCGATTTCCCTTCAGACTCACAGATAGGCATCCCTCCTACTGTGGCTATCCTGGATTTGATCTCACTTGCTCTGATAAATATGACACGCTGCTTCTCCTGCCCTCGACTTCGGGTCCAGTAAACGTCTCCGTCAAACGCATCGATTACCAAAATCATCAGCTTGAAGTATCCGATCCCCGAGATTGCCTTGCCGGCCTGTTTCCTAAACTCCACTCCTCAAACATATCGCCCTTCCAATTTGACTCCACTGAACCCTTACAAAACATTACTTTTCTCAATTGTTCTTCTGTAGGCTATCGCCACCTAAATGGCTACTTAAATACATCCAACAACCAAGATATGTTCTATTGCCCCATTTATATTGGTCACTCCGAGGGCTCTTTCCTTGATTTGGACCTTCTATTTTGCACCAAGATGTTTGAAATTTCATCCAATCTGCTCATCACCCTACAGCGGAGCGTCTTCGTTTTGAATTGGTCCAAGTTGAAACCAGATCACTGTAGGAGATGTCAAATGGAAGGAAAAACGTGTAAACTGAACAACAGTAGCGTGGAAGGTGATATCGAATGTCTTGACCAATACCATGATCCCAATATATTTAAATCACATGTTGCAGCTGTTACAGCTGAAACACGTTCTCTCTCTATTCTTCTTTTCATCTCCATCGGACCAGATTCTTGAATTACTGAATGCTTAATACTGTGCAGGAATTACCTCGGCTTCAATTGTTCTGATGCTGATTCTCCTAGTATTCTATCAGTTCTATAGATATTTTAGATTGAAAGGAGAGGATCAGAAAAGACTTGAAAAGTTTTTGGACGATTATCGGTCACTCAAACCTACCAGGTTCTCTTATGCTGATCTTAATGGAATCACGTGTGGTTTTAAAGATAAGATAGGTGAAGGTGCTCATGGAACAGTGTTTAAAGGAAAGCTTTCTGATCAAATTTTGGTTGCTGTGAAGATGCTCAATAACTCAGAGGGGGAGGGGAAAGAGTTCATGAATGAAATGGGAGCTATAGGTAAAATCCACCATGTCAACGTCGTTCGCTTATTGGGTTTCTGTGCTGATGGATTCCACCAAGCTCTTGTTTTTGATTTCTTTCCAAATGGTTCCTTACAAAACTATATATCTGCTCCAAATGTAGATGTCTTGTTCCTTGGATGGGAAAAGTTGCAAAAAATTGCTATTGGTATGGCTAAAGGAATTGAGTATCTCCAGGAAGGTTGTGATCATCGTATTTTACACTTTGATATCAATCCACATAATATTTTATTGGATGATAGTTTTAGTCCAAAAATATCTGATTTTGGATTAGTTAAATTATGCTCGAAGAATAGAAGTACAGTATCAATGACAACAATAAGAGGAACCTTAGGTTATATTGCACCTGAAGCTTTTTCCAGAAATTTTGGAAATGTGTCATACAAATCAGATATTTATAGTTACGGAATGTTATTAATAGAAATGGTTGGTGGAAGAAAGATTACAAACATGGACGGAGAAAATGTTCAAATTTTATAACCAGAATGGATTCATAATTTACTTGAAGGAGGAGAAATATACATCCGGATTGAAAATGAAGAAGATATTAGAATTGCGAAAAAACTGGCAATGATAGGACTTTGGTGTATTCAATGGTATCCAAAAGATCGTCCATCCATCAAAATAGTGGTACAAACGTTGGAAGGACACGAAGATATGTTAAAAGTGCCCCCTGCCCCTTTTAACTCCACTCCTATTTAATGCAACTGCGGGTATTCCTAGAAGACATTTGAGTTTAGAATTGGAAGTGATTCGTGAATCGGAATGATTAAGTTGTAACTTTAATTAGGGGTCACAAAATACCAATGTTACTTGTATTAATGTCAAGCATCATTATCTGAGTGGTTATATATATAGTTCTATTTTTGCACTTTTGATAAAAATTAAATATATATACTTCACTAGTACGAAAAAAGCTTTTAACATCTATATTTTAGATCGGATAAAAAATAAAAGATCTAAAAAATGGAACCGGTGGCATTTTTGTAAAGAAACTGTAAAATGTGGGACTTTCTAGATCGGTTATAAAAATAACCGATGTATAAAATATTTTCTAGATAAGTAGAAAAAACACACCGATCTAAAAGATAAAACAATATAAATAAAAAATATTTTTTTTCACTTTTTTAGATCTAATGCGAAAACCTGCTTATCTAAATAATTTCCCTGCGTATGAAAAAATTACCTTTTTTACTTCCCCGCCATTTTGCTTCATTTTCGACATAACCCTACCTCTCCCGCATTCTGGAAAATCTCTAACTCTCAAAACACAATCTACTCCTTCTGCGCAATCACCGTCAGTCTCTCTCATTGTGAGTCATCTTTTTCCTTTTCCTCTTGTACAGCCGCACATAACCCATGACTTGTTTACTTCATTTGCTGTTATTTCTTCCTTACTATGGGTTACGTCTTGGGGTTTTGAAATTATTGTGACCACACAATGAGAACAGTGCTTGGTCTTCTTCCTCGTCACCTTTGATCCGACCAAGACGTACGACCCAGTGGTGTTTTAAGCTTGTGGTGGCAATGTTGTCCTCGACTCCTTGAGCAGCATCGATACCCCATGGAGTAGTCCCCATGAGGACTCACCCACCCAATCCCTCCTCCACCGATCGACCTCCTCTGCTTAAACTCTAGTATTCGAATTCACTTCCAGTACGCTGCAAAGTATGGGATTAAACCAGCTGATCCTCTCCAAGTAGAAATCAACCAGCAGAGTTGAGGTGAGCTTGTTTTCTGCAAAAGCCTTCTGGATGTCATCTATCGTAGCTTCGCTGACCGTGAAATCAGAGGCTTGATCTCTTTGACCTATCCTGTCAGAATATTTAGTATGCTTCATTCTCAAGTTCTTTAATTTTACTATGATTTGAGTTTGAAGATGAAGTTGAATAATTTCTACAGATTTTAAGGGAAAGAAGAAAGTCAAATGTGGAAACAGATACTTTTTGTCAAAGCATGTAGCTAGTACGTCGTTTTCATGGGGTTCGAAAGAATTCTATCTAAAAAAATATTATGGTTTGAAAGAATTATTTTATTAAGTTTCTCATTCAAAAAAGAATCATATCAAGTTTGCTAATGGGTCTTTCCTCCAGGATTCTCGGGAGCAAGTACTGATGGATTGAGCTTATAGTTTTCTAGATACTATTATCTCAAGTTAAAACCTTTTCTTAGCTGAAACTCTAGTTAAAATGTCTGTTAAATGTGACATATTTATAGTCCTCAAGGAATTTGTAGGAAGGAATATAATGGCTAAAGGAAAGAAATTAAGATAGTATGTCAATTATCTTGTGCTTAATTAATGAATACACTTCCACTTTATTTTTGCTTTGTCTTCTTCTACATGTTCTGTTCAGATATATTATTAGAATACTGCATATAGTTTAGATATAAGTTCCTTTTCCACTACAAACTTGCCAGAGAAATTAATAACACGTTTGTGTTATCCAAGGAACTTGCTTCAATTCCCCAGTCCCAACCACAAATGGATCCAATGACACGTTTGTGTGTAGCAACAATGAAAATCATGAGTCCTATAAGGATTGTTATGGGTAAAGGGATTGTGGATGATGACAAAGACAATGAATTTTATATTCCCAAGAAAGATTTGTTGGAGTTCATGATGAAGGATATGTTGAATATATCAATTCTCCAATTGTGGATATGTAAGTATATTTTTATTCCTAGATGGATATCTAAACATTGAACTCTCAAAACTCATATATTTGCAATATCATAGATATCTCCATCGCCTCTACATCATAAAGAGAAGAAGTGATAAGTATGGATTCATATGCCCACAACACATTCAGGATGTAGGGAACAAGACAGATGAGATAAGAGCCTACATCGGATCTAGGATCTCAGAATGCAAGGGCAAATGTTTGCTGGCACCATATCATCATGGGTAAGAAAAATATTGTAATTAATATAATATTATGACTTTATGTGATCCATTCCCTATTTTGTAGGACCCATTGGCAATTGATGGTTATCTCCCCTCAAAGAGATGTCATCACTTGGTTTTGCTCACTATGGCATAAACCGAGGAAAGATTTCATGATCATGATTGAACCGTAAGTGTGTTTGTGAAAAACTTTGATTTGTGATATTTATTACTACATAATATAATTTTTTGCATGTATTTGATTGTAAAGCTCTAGATACTAACCAAGTCTTGGGGGCTAAGCGCCCACATCAGCTAAAGAAGGTCAATTGGGTTTGTCCAAAGGTAAGTAACTTGAATCCAAACACTTTCTAGAATAACTATTCCTCCTTTCTCATTATGGCCATTCTTTCTTCATTTGTAGATTCGTAGACAACCTAAAGATAGCCTAGAGTGTGGATTCTATGTGATGAAACATACGTACAAAATCATTACTTTAGGCGTTTTTGAATCATTTGAAAAGGTAATTATATTTTACACAAATTATTTTTATTCTTTTGTCAGTTTATTTTTTAATGGGCTTCGAATTTGCAGACATTTGACATTAAGGAATGCTTTTCTAATGAGGAAATTGAAGACATTCAAAACCGTTGGGCAAATCATTTTTTAGACATCACCAACCTTTAAAGGTAAGACCCATTATAGTCACTATTCAAAGGTGTTATTCTATCTACTATCTATTGTGAATCTCTGCATTGATTGTATTGATATGCTGAATTTGAAACACTTGTTCCCTTTAATTGCAAGTCTAGCTATACAATATTATAATTTTAAAGAATTAGTGAATTTTTTGAGCTTTTGGTTTGTCCTAATTGTTTTTTTAGTCATTTTCTCAACTTTTAAGTTCCTAGAACCAACTTTGGGGGCTCAAGTATTGGTATGATAGTGTGTTCATGTTTCCTATTGATTTGATAGCTTTTCCTATTCATATGTCTACTTGTAAAGATATATATACATGCTTAACCTTCTAATCATAGGCAAATAGGAAGACAAGACATTAGAGAGTTTGGTACTGTTATGGGAGAGTACCCCTAACCGCTCAAATGTTTAGGAGTGTGGTTTGTTTTGTGACCCATTTGCTTCTTATAATTTGCTTTTCTGTGTTAGTATATGTACTTTAGGGATTATGATTGTATTCTGTTGTTCTTACTGCTGTAAAAACTTATTTTGAGGTGTAAATTCCTTTGGTGAGAGTAATACTATACCAAGTTTCCATCACTCTTATTGTCTTATAATTTATCTTCATTTATGTTATTGAACTGTTTATATTGACAGTGGATTCTTCCTCAAAAATATAATTTACAACCATGGTGCTTTGGGTTTTTTGGCTATGGATCTCATGTACATTGGAAGAAATGTTCAAGAGTGTGGTTTGTTTTGTGACCTATTTACTTCTTGTAATTTGCTGTTCTGTGTTAGTATATGTATTTTAGGGATTATGACTATATTCTGCTGTTCTTACTGCTGTAAAAACTTATTTTGATGTGTAAATTCCTTTGGTGAGAGTAATACTATACCAAGTTTCCATCACTCTTATTATCTTATAATTTATCTTCATTTATGTTATTGAACTGTTTATATTGACAGTGGATTCTTCCTCAAAAATATAATTTACAACCATGGTGCATTGGGTTTTTGGCTATAGATCTCATGTACATTGGAAGAAATGTTCAAGAGTGTGGTTTGTTTTGTGACCCATTTACTTCTTGTAATTTGCTGTTCTGTGTTAGTATATGTACTTTAGGGATTATGACTGTATTCTACTGTTCTTACTACTTTAAACACTTGTTTTGAGGTGTAAATTCCTTTGGTGAGAGTAATACTATACCAAGTTTCCATCACTCTTATTATCTTATAATTTATCTTCATTTATGTTGTTGAACTATTTATATTGACAGTGAATTCTTCCTTAGAAATATAATTTACAGCCATGGTGCATTGAGTTTTTGGCTATGGATTTCTTGTACATTGGAAGAGAAACTTGTAGGTGTTGGGTATATCGGTTTGTTTTGATTTTCTTTAAAAGTTGGTTCTAGGAATTCTATGAAACAAACAAATGGTTTACTCCTCCACAATCTTTACTTGATTTAATGGTTGGAGTGGTTCTAAAAGCTAGTATTACTTGAACTGAAATTTTGTTGCTCTGAAAGAGTTGGTATTGCAATTTGATGCAAGGATGAAGGGTTGTCACTATAGTATGAATTAAGATTGATTTTTACTTGTAGCAGTGAAGCACTTTGAATTTTCATCTTTTGTTTTTACCTTTTCATTTTCAATTCTCCCATTTCATTATTGCAGTAGAGAAATTAGTAGTTGATATTTATTTAACTGTTATAATATAAGTTCTATAAATAAAATTGGTTGTCATTGTTGGTGATGCTGGAAAATGGTTAGTGCAATGTCATATTTTTTTTGTCTCAGATGAAGAATGTAAACTTCGAATTAAATTTTATAAAAAAAAAGAATCAACATTCTACATCGGTTGTAATTATAAATGATGTAGAAATTGTAGTTTCTACATCGGTTAAATTTACAACCGATCTAGAATAACATAATCATGATCAGTTCTTCATATATGACCGATCTCAAAGATGAACTTTCTAGATCGGTTATATTTGCACCTGATCTAGAATCATTTTTCTACATCAATCCAGAAAGGTGATCTAAAAAATTCTATTTTCTATATCGGCCACTTCTACATCAGCAGCGTAACCGATCTAAAATGCCCATTCTAACCGATCTAAAAAGTCATTTATGCCCTAGTGCTTCTACTTTTTGCACAATTGAATCCTTATTCCAATATGGTGTATGGTGTATCGCTATAACAATGTACTCATATTTGTGCATCCGGGCGTTCCTTAATTCATGGCAAAATGAAAAGCATTGCTTCTTGCACACCAAAAAAATTGGAAGGGAATTTTTTTAATTAATAAAATGAATAACAGTTTTATTATCTGAACCGACCAACTAAACATAATGGCTGTACTGGGACAATGAATTTGGCGTTCGTGAATATTTAGGTTCTATTTTTTGGCCTGAAATATATTTAGGGTTAATAATTTGATTCTCAATTTTCTAGAACTAGAATATGTGTAGAGGGAGGGTTAATCTACACATGCACACTGATGTACACACGATGGCCTCACGCTTGTGTACATCATACACATACAAGATACAACTATCCTTCTCCTTCCTAGCTCTCTCTGTCTCTCTCACACACACACACAAAAGATTCGGAAGATTATAAATTTAGAATAATTCAAACATATGTAAATGGGAAAAAAAAAACTTACGTATATCTAGATATATGATGGGACACAGGATTGAGAAAAAAAGAGAGAAAAAGATAATTGAGGACCTTGGATGTACAACATTTCCAAATTAGGATTATGAATTGAAAATTTAGTTTACCTCAATTAAAAATATAGTTAATGAGACTTGAGAATTTTTAAATAAGGTTCTGATGAAAAAATATTCTCATTCTTAGATCTCTCGTCTTTTTTTTTTTTCCTCAAACTATTGACTTTTGACCGGGTCAGTCCACGCGCGCCTATGTACATCCACATACTTGTTAGAACAAAGCATTAAAGAAGATAAAGATTTTAGCTTTTGACAAAGTCAGTCCACACCCATAAAAACATTGACAAGACAAAAGACTTTAGCTTTTTGATAGGCTGAGCGTACGCCCATGTAATTCCATATATTTGTTGGGATTTGCACAACTAATTAAAAAGATCATACTTTGATATGCAATTCGACAAACTACTTCAAAAGCATTTTTTCATATATTTTTTCCACGCACATATATATATATATTTCATGTATTTGTTGGTTCCCATGGTAAGCATTTGAAGGCTTAATTTTATAGTTCTATGGTTGGCCAAAAATTGTGGTTACGTGTTTAGATATTGTTGGTAGCAAGAGAAAAAAAGGTTTAAACACATAAAAATACCTTTTTTTTTGTTATTTTTTCGGCCACCAACATATAAAAAATACTCAGTTTAAGCTCTTTGCAACGATAAGATTATATTTAATGCATTTCAGATTTAGTTTTCTGAAATAATATTTGGACTGTGTTAATATATCTATATATTTATATCTAAACATAAGTTTTTTCAATAAGATTTTAATCTCTATTCTTTAATAAAGAATATTTTTTTTGTTTACTTTCACTGCCTCACTAATTAATATTATTTTCTTATGCCTAATATTATGACTTTTTAAATTTTCCACTGAACTCATGTGGTACCTACGGTCTCTTTCTACCATGTTTGCATGTGCCTTTGCATTATCACCCAGAGAAACTTATCAGTATCTGACTGATAAGAAAAACACCTCTTATGACCTATCCACTTTTCTCAACTAGCATGCCCTTTTATTTGTTTGGAGAGGACGACTCTATAACATAATAGAAGAGAATAATATTTGGAGTATTCCTTTATGGAAACAAAAGACTTATTATTTTTTTTATTATTCACTGTCCTATAAAATTGATTCCCAAGGCAATCTCTTTACTCCAATCCAAAATCACCACTGTACCGCCTCCTTACATTCGCCCTTTCAGGAAAATCAAGTAATGATTGAATTAAGGGATTTTCTTTTAAAACTTAATAATATTACAAAGAATATTACAAAACAGTCGTGCACATCTTTTGGACATTTTCTTGGAGAATTCTCTATCTTAAAAGAAATGTTTACTACTGACCAAGCTGTCCCATGTGAATAGTCTGAACTCACCCTTAGAACAATGGATAATCAACCCTCATCCAGTCAAGATTTACCTATCACAGACTTCTCAAAAGACCAAAACCAATAATTCCAAGAATCACAAGATTCCTATAAGATAGAACCTCAATTCCTATAGCACTTTCTTATACAGACATCTGCTCAACCAGTACCTCCTAATGATTTTGACATTGATACAGAGCTAGAAAAAGCCCAATACAAAGTTGCCAAGAAAAAGAAAAAGAAAGTGGAATGAGACATCATGAACCGCTCGTCCAGCCATGAACCTATCCATAAAAACTTTTAAGTCTTTGTCTTGTTGTGTCGACAACTTTTTTATCTATATTGTGTATGCTATAAAAAAAAAGCAGTTTGTCTTTATTGCTTTAAGTGCTTTAAGTCTATTAATGTACTGTTAAGTTATCTTTACTTTTACAAAGTGGACAGACCTGTCTATCATTTGTTAGCCACTAGTGTTTGTCTTTGATCATGTAAAAAGGATGCTCTTACTCTATAAGAGGAAGCTCAGTTTGTAAGCTACCGGCAAGCAGAGAAATCCATAAGCCTTACTTTGTAAAATAGAATGGCTATTTTTAAAATTTTACCCTTCTTTCTTGAAATTCCAAAATAATCATATCTTAGTTCTGTTTGCTTAGATTCAAGTATGATCTACACTTATTTCTTATGAGTAATCTGTGTATCAGAATGAATCTGAATAAGATCCACCTTAGTAACTTTTTGTAACCAAGAGTTTTCAGAATGTTATGCTCATCAGGCTCTATGTGTTAATCCTAAAGTGTCATTTAAATCCTTGATATCTTGGAGGGACTGTTTATACTTGGAAGTAAATTGGCTTAACACATATGATTTGGTGATTAGGTAGCCTGATCTCTAGGTTATTGAGAGGGGACCCAGTTATTTCTCATTTATTTATAATTTTTGGGTGCCTCTTTTTCTTTTATAAAAAGAGCGTTCCATATAGAAGGTGGAAAGTTTGAGAAGTCGTTTTCACCAATGGTGGTCCGATGATATGACTCTACATGTGCAGTCCAATTAGTCCCAGTTTTTGTCTCTGCACATATGATATGTCCCCTTTAATTGTATTGTTGTCGATCGTCCAATGTCATGACTCTACATGTGCCCTTTAATTGTTGTGGTCCAATATCAATGTTCTGAAAAAGTAGAACATTTGTTAGTAACCAATTCATACTAAATAAATACGCCATAAATATTTTAATATTTGGCAAAGAAAAAAAAGAGATACATTAGCGAGTTACTTCCAAAGATATGCAATTCCATAGTTACTTCCAAAGATATATTTCGTATAGCCTTTTTTCATGATTTTAGATAGAGAAAATAAACTTATTAAAAGAATCATTGGTCATAAATTCACAAATAAGAGCGCGTCTTGTACCCTTCATACAAATCCAATAAAGATGATGAACCGCGTGAACATGGTGTGATTTGTTTTTCTTTTTGGTCAATAATTTTGATTTGTTAAAAAGTGTTAAATTTAAGCATATTTTCAGATATAAAATAAAACTCAATCCTCGACTTCTCCATGATAGTGTGCCTAATCATATAGGAAATTAAAGTGGAAATCCCGTTCTCAAAATTCCAAAACTTATGAGTGATAACTTAGTGCGTGTTTGGATTACTTTTTTACAAAAAAATCTATTAAAATAATCAAAATTTATAAAAATAAAATTTAGATAAAAATATTAAAATAAAAAAATTTATCACAAATCTATTTAAATAAAAAATAAATAATAGTTTGAAATCATGGACAGGTCCTTAGTCTTCCTTCTATTCTATAAGATTGTGATTTGTCAAAAAAAAAAGTTGGTGATTATTTTTAATCTTTATTAGCTTTTCAAAAAACATCAGCCATTCTAGTACTGATAAAAACTTTAATTTGGGCTTTACTCAATGCATTGAGCAATACTTGGACCAAATAGTTGGACTAGAAAATTATCATTAAAGAAAGAATGCTGCATTTTAATTAGCACAAGCTTTACTCAATGCATTGGCTTGTCTTTGTTCATTACTCCCTCTTGTCTATTGTTAAAAGAGCTAATAAAAAATCTCCTTACATATTAATGCAAGTCTAATTTAGATGTGAGACTAAAAGATGGGTGTCATATATATCAGATTAGCCTAATCGGTTTGATTATCAAACTGACCAGTAACAGTTGAATATTAATCCAAGTCTTCTCTCTTCATTTGCTTAATTTCTTTAACATTTTCCCGATCCGCCTGACCTGAGGAGTCAAGAGGGGTGGGGTCATCCATGCAATCTTTGTCTAAGTAGACTCTTTTTTTTTTTTTTCCCTTGATAATCATGTCTAAGTAGACTAAGAAAATAATGAACCAAGACGAGGTAGTGATCACTAGGCTAATTAAAATGGAGCTTCAATAATCAACGATACTTTGAGCAGATAATAAGCCAAGGCATATTTAGAGGAGTGGTTCGGACGTCTATTGTTATCAGAGCTATCTATGGAGTATGGTGTGTATTTGAATAATTATATTTGTCGCTTTTTATTAGCCAAGCCAAACGCGCGCCCCAGGTCAGGCAGTCACCAATCATCTTTACGAAAAACATCTTTAATCACAAATTATTAATATCAATATAAAATATAGCACTTATATCAAATTCTACAATTCACAACGTGAATAACATATAGCCCATTTTTTAAATTCTGTGCAATGATGAAAAAGCATGTCCAGTTTCAGTACATATATATATGTGTGTGTATATAGTTATATGATATCTAAATAGTTTATATTATTTTATTGTTGAATGTTAGACTCGTTAAATCAATTGAACTTAATATTATACTCCTATATTTAATGAATCAACTAACTAAAGGCTAGCTTTCATCCGACCCGAAGCTGCTTATATAAGAATTAGGGCATGTCTCTATTTTATAAAATTAAGTTAGGATAGATAAAATTTATAAAAATGAAGTTTAGATAAAGTAAGTTTGTTGTAAGTTATTATGTTTGAATATTTTTTTTGTAAAAGTAAGTTTGACAAAAAATCTGTTTGGATGATAAGGGTTAAAAGTACTTTTAGATGTACTCCCTCCGGTCCCTATTATAGGGTGTTATTTAAAAAATTTGTCTGGTCCAAAATATAAGATGTTAAGTAATAAATTTACTTTTAGTCTCAATTTTACTCCTATTAAATGCTTTCATTACAAATCTCAATTAACTTCTCTCTCCTCCTATTTAATATATTTTTATTCTCTCCTTAAGGACAAAATGGTAATGTCAGAAATCTTTTTCATTAATTTTAGACTGTAACCAACTTTTCTTAATCCACGTGCTGGTAGTTAAAAACATCTTATAATAGGGACCAGAGGGAGTATAATATAGAGCAAATTTGTTTATCCTTTTCCAAAACCCACATCTTGTTAAAGGAAAAGTAACTTTTCCCCTCCTTTTCCAAAACCACAGTTTAACCTACTTTTCATTTTTCAAAAAGTCATTTTGTGTTTCACTTGTGTTTGGTCAAACACATCTTTAAAAACCATGGTTGAAAACCATGGTTACGTTTTGCAAACATGGAACCAAACAGGCACATAGAATAAATTTGTTTCTTTTTTTTCAAAATTCACATTTTGTTAAAGAAAAAATAATTTTTCCCTTCCTTTTCCAAAATCACAGTTTAACACACTTTTTATTTTTTAAAAAGTTAGTTTATATTTAACTTATATTTGGTCAAACACATTTTTTAAAAAGTTAAAATTAAAAATTATGGCTTCCTTTTATAAAAGAGGAATCAAACATGCCGTTAATGTTTATCATCACGACGAAACCCACATCACACGCTCTCATTAATAACAAAGGAAAAACATAGTAGTAATTTCAAAATCCAATTTCCATACAATTCACCGGGTTTCTTTATATATGGTGATTAAAGTTTTTACTTAAAGATTAAGAAGCACAATTATTATGTTAGAATTTATTTTAAACTTTTAAAGGTTAAAAGCCTACTTTTGACCCTTTAACTTTAAGACATATTTTATTTTAATCTTTTAATTTTATTTAGTTTTATTATATTCCTTTAACTTTTAAAATGTAGTCAGATACATCCTAATTGTTAATACCGTTTAATAACTTAATCATAAATGATGATCTGACATATTTAAAAGATAAATAATTAATACTATTATATATTTATTAATATTATAATTATAACAACTCGACAAAAAATCTTGTAATTATAATTAAAATAATTTTAAATTCTTATAATAAATAATTATCACCTTTAAAGTAAAATCTAAATTACATCATCAAAATAAATATGCAATCTCAAAATAAAACCTAGCTTTAAAATAAATTATTATTTTAATGTCTTAAAATTAAAACTATAACTTAAAAATTAATGAATAAATAAAATAAAAATTATATCATCAAATTGTTTTGAGTCTCTCACATTAATAATTAGGAAAAATAACTATAACGAAAGACGCAATTTAACTTATATTTATTTATTTTCAAATTTTTTACCAACTATTTATTTATAATTTATTGTTATCAATTTTAAGATTATGAAATAATTATTTGTTTTAAAGTTAGGTTTTATTTTAAGATTTTATAATTATCTATGTAATTTAATTTAGATTTTAATTTTAAGGTTATAATTATTTATTGTAATGTTTTAAAATTATTTTAATTATAATTATAAAATTTTTGGCTAATGATTATAATTATAAAGTCAATAAATATAAAATAACATTAATTAGTTATCTTTTAGCTATATCAAGTCATCCTTTATAGTTAAATTATTAACGGTGTTAACATTAGGAAGCTTTTGACTATATTTTAGAAGTTATAGGATTATAATAAAACTAAATAAAATCAAAGAATTAAAGTGAAGTATGTTTCAAAATTAAGGGATCAAAAATATAATTTAGCCACTTCTAAATTTACTCTTAAAAATTATAAATAGAAATTAAAGAGTAATTAATAATATTTTTAACTTTTAAGATGATATATGAGGGTATAATTGAAAAAATAATAATTAATATTGTATTAAAATTTGAAAGTGATAGATAAAGAGAAATCTTTTTTCTTAAAAAATAACAATGAAAAAGAAACTGGGGAGTAAATGTCGGAGTAAAATTTATTGTTCAATTAAATAGGCCTGATCGGTTTGATGATACATACAAGTTGTCTTTCCCACCCTTTTTATTTGCTTAATTTCTTTAACATTTTTCCTATCGATCAAAAGGGTGGGGTCATCCATGCAACTTTGTCCATGTAGAGTTAGAAAATAACGGAGCAAGACAAGTCAATAGACAAAGTAAAGCTTAGTCCGCTAATTAAAATGGAGCATCAATCACCGAAAATAATCAATGGTACTTTACAAAGGTAATAATTTAAATTAACATTTTACAAGTTCTGCACAGTTTTAAAATGTACTTTAATTGACATTTATTCTTACAAGCACCAACTATAGATGATTTTAGTTAGCAATTCTTTGGACAAATACCAACGTACATTTTCATTGGTATTTATAGAACAAAAGCCAACTTTTTCCCTTTTTTAAAAAAAGCTTTTATTTATTTAAATAAAGGCAAACAAAAACCAGTATTTTCTTTTAAAAAACTTATATATTTAACTTTATTAAATCCAGTGACAAAATATATATATATATATATATTACATTTGAACCTATACATTCTAGCTATTTAATTTACAATTCAATCATGACAAAAAAATTACAATTTACTTTCTCGCATACCAACACCAATTCCTAATAAAAAATCTCCCTACATATTTGTTTTCTTTCTCAAAAAAACTAAAAAAAATTACAATATTCACATCAGAGATAATCAATGCTGAAGTGGGCTTTTCTAATGACAGTATAGCGTCCACTTATAAGATCTAGAGCATCCTGCAAAAGGCAAGAAACTTAGTGGGATTGAGTGGTCTTCAATTAAATAAGGAAAACAATTGAGGACATTGATAAACTTGCATATGAGATACACAGAAAAAAAAACGGAAATCTTTGATCAAAGAGAAACAAGTAAATTACATTCTTTCTTTTACATGTAAACTAGGCATACACAGTGAAAAATCTATAAAATATAATCACATCCCAGTCCTATGTCAGATTATAGTGAATGAAAAAGTTAAAACATATATATATAGAAGACAAAGAATAAAGAATCTTGAGTCTCAGGAATTTCCATAGACAGAATGTGCACTAAAGAAAAGCAAGAATTCCTAATTCATCAAACTCATCTCATATGAAAAGAAAATTCAGAACACACCACAAAGGTAGAACCTTTGAATCAAAAGGCCTATGTTAACCCAAAAATTTCCATGAAGATGAGTCTTAGATTTGCCAAATAACCAAGCTTTGTACAATTCAATATTACAAAAATTTCCATGAAGATAAGTCTTAGCTTTGCTACCAAACCACCCATTTGGGATTTGGCAAACTACTTACTCCAATTCAGATTATATTTGCCACTCCATACTTTTTTCGAGTACAGTAGATAACACATGACAGACACTCAAACATACAATTGACTAAGGGACAAAAAGATGTAATGTACATAACATCTTGTGGTTATTGGTTCATGGTGATATGACAAAAATCTAGCATTGATCAGTATGTAGTTGTCATCACAAAGGTCACGTTAATATTCAACTATATATCTATCATAGTGAACACTACAATGAGGTTACTGGCAATGAGATGCATATTTTTAATAAGACAATGGCTGTCAATTTTATTTCCTGTCCCAAAAAAAGAATTTTTTTCTTTTTTTGGGACAGGAAACAAAATTGACTGTTTCAGCAGTAAATCCCACAACTAAATACCTAGCAAACTATACTCTAATAATTTGACTGAATTTTTTCTTTCTGGTAACAACTCTTGGACTGAATTAACCATCAATTATTTTGAATTAAGGAAGTGAGTTGGAAAAGAAAAATATATGGGGGATATGTTGTAAGAAAAAGGAATGAAGTGAATATGGAGCAGGAACTTACAACTTTTGCAGAAAAGCGCATTTCCTAGCCAACCCCTTTTCTCAAATTCAACTCTGACTGCATGTGATAAATAACTTATTAAAACAACATTGCATATATACACAAAAACACATGTACATGCGGACTATATTTTCAGATTAGAGTAACAAAAATATGCGAAGGTTCATTTTCCAGCCACTTGAAAGTTGATGCAGCATGCTTTACTGTAAAAGATTATACTTGTCAACCATCCATCCCTGCTTTAGGAATACCTGATACACATAAATTATTCTTTCAACTCATATCAAAAGGGCATAGCATACTGCACCTTCTTTTTAGCACGCTCCTTTTCCCTTTCTTGTTGTTTGTACTTTTCCCTGTGGTAGCCCATATTTTCACAGACAGGCGGTTTTGCACTTTTCTGAACCTGCACAATATTATCAAAATTATGGAGGTCACACCTGATCACCTGTATTTTATAGGAGCATATATTGAAATTAAATATAGAAGATGGTCACACCTGATCATCAAATAGGGCTAATGAGAGCCTCTGATGGATGTGCAGGTTTAAAAGTTGGAGTCAACGAAAAGGAATTTGTCCAGATCTCCCATATTTTGGAGAATAGTTGGTGACCATTCAATGTCTTAATAAAATCTTGCCAATATTGTCACTTTAGAAAAATAAATGTCTTCTATCAAAAGGTATCAAAATACATGACGTGGGAATCTAAATGTCTGTAACAGCCGAAAATAACTGCGAGTCAATATCCTCCGTGCTAGCTCTGCAAATTGGGCAACTATTATCTTGAGTTAACTGCCTCTTGTACCTCTCCCTATTTGTTAGAAGTCTGCAACTCAGGGTAAGCCATAAGAAAGACTTCACTTGTTGCATCCCTAGCCAGTTCCATGCAAGTTTCCATTTGCTCTCCTCTGTGTCCCAGGAATCCCTGCTTATCATTTCATATGCAGAAGCAATGGTGAAAACAACATTGCTGGTAGTGCGTAATCCAAGCTCCCATAGCCACCTAATCACTTTGCTTCCTACAAGCATATTATCATCCATCGTTCCACCAAACTTAGCCTCCGTGGCTTCAGTCTACAACCAGTGCAAAAACCTTCACATCATCTTCATCTTAGAATTTGTTTGGATACTTGATTAAATCCCTAAGGTTCGAATATAACTCAGCTTCTCATAATGCCGAGTTTTAGGCTTTAGAGTTATTTTCTTACTTTTCATAATCTAGTCATTTACTAATATTGAGGACCAATTTCTCTTTCTTTTTCTTCTGCAACTTTACTACTTGTGTTCTTAAATAACTTGATACTAGAGTATTATAGAATTGATATTTAGAAGCATCCAAGAGAATTACTTTTTTGTGGATTTAACCAATTACAGTATCAATATAATATATGTGTTTGTGTTTTAAAAATTCTAAAACACCGCATAAACACTCTGTAGTTTCTGTTAAATAAAACACTTTCTTTGAATTATGCTGAGAATAGAAATAAAATTAAGTTGTTAATAAAATTTTCAGGATAGGTTAGTCTTTTTTTTAAAAAAAAAAATATGCTATACGTTTATTTGATCAATAAATGGATCTATGCTTCTGAGCGTAATTGAGGAGGTATATCGTTGTTGTTACACATAAGCTTGTTTCGATTCTATCCAACATATATGCATCACAATCCTCTTATAAACTTGTAGCCTATATTTTTTACTCAGCATGTGAAAGATTCAACTCACACCTTCCGACCTTCGTTTGCCTTTTCGGTTCTATTTTTTTCCCACCTATATAATTTTAATTTCTCAAACAGACATAACTCAATTAGTTTAACATTACAAAAATGTTCATCAATCATTTCCCTTTTTATGTATTGCAATCTGCATTATATTAATGTCATTTACAGAATGTCGATTGCAACAAGAAACAATGAAGGGTCGATCACCCATAGCAATATAATAGAGCCTTCTTGTTGAGGGGCTCACTTGGTGTGTTTTGCCTTTGAAATAGCTGTAAACAAACCCTTGGCAATCTTCCAAAACCACAAAATGTTCATCACAGCTAAAACAGGAGGCACCCCAATCAAGCTGTAAAATCCTAAAGGAAACATTCCCCTCACCTGAAACAGTGCGAACACAGTTTATTTAACTCAGATTCTAATTGACACTCTCAGGAAGAATTATCTATAAAACAGGCTATTAAGTCATTATCTAACTCATTTCCCTCATACGTGGAATGTCAATTTTCACACTAGTTATGTTGTTTTGCGTGGAAGATACATTTAACTTCACCCAAAAAAAAAATGGCTCAAATTTTCCAGTAAAAGACTGGATAAAACAGGCTATTAAGTCATCGCTAATGCAATGATATTAACGTTAAATTCTCTCACCAAAATAAATGCAAACTTATGACTGAGTAAATAACTCAAGCATCCTATTGAATAAAGTTATTTAAGTTAACAGAGATTACATAACCAATGTAGAGATTAGTTTAGCATTCCCCAATATATATGTGCATGTATATATAAATATATATGATATATAGCATTCCCCAATGTATGTATATATATGTGTGCACATATATATAAACTACTGTGTGTGTGTGTACCAAGAAAGCAAAAGCTAACCTCATCAGAATGGATCCACATATGGGCAAAAAAGAAGATGAAGAGAAAAATCCTTGCAATCTGCAGCACAGTAGACCCAAGTCATGATAAAGTCTGGAAAAAAAGAATATACTACAAAAAGAAGCACCAACATGAAACTATTTGCATGGCCATAAGGGAATTCTTCAGGTAAATAGTGCAACCTTTCATACACTAAAGCATTTCAAGACAACTGAATTGAAATCAAGATCAAAAGTACATCAGACAGTACCAACCACCCAAAGAACAATGCAATGCCATTCCCAATGTAAATTTTGGAGTTCTTAAGGCCAGCGACATCCAAGTACCTATTCACATAGTTAAAGTCATAAGTCAAAATTGACAGAAGAATATGCAAGTAATCAAATTTCTGAACGAAATACTTACCATCTTAGATTTACAAAAGGAGTAGTGCTCTCAGAGAAAAGAACCATTAGTACATAGATCTGTCCTTGACCACTTAGCAGAGATAGCATAATTGAAAATAAGGATATTCCATGGTGTAGTACCTAAATGCAATATACGATTGAAGTTATTTCGCCAATTCCAGATCACAAAACCTTATATTGAGTTCAAACATGTTCATAAAAAACCATGTTCTGCACCAAAAATAGCAAGAAAACTTTTATCTTCTCTACTTACATATTCCAGACCCCCTAAATCTGGAAAATGCCTGAGAATCATTGCCAGATCTGAAAGAAAATAGCCTATAGAAATCTGCACAGTAAGAAAAAAAGATAGAAGCAACAAAGAATAAATAATTTCATTGCCTCAAAGAAATAGTCAAGAGACCGTAGGAAATGTCAAACTAATATTCCATAACTATAACATTGAGATGAAAGAGATATCAAAACGGAAAAAGTTCAAACGAAGCAAAACAAAAAGAATTATAGTTACCTGTGCCTACCAAACATCATCAAAGTTATAACAAATTATTATTCCTAACTCCAACAGCTAAAAACTCCCATCAATATAAATATTTCATAGTATTGAACAACGTCATTCTCCAAGGTTAGCGTGGATACCTCATTTCACTGAAATTTAGACTGTTATTTTAATTGAAAAAACAAAACATCTAGATTTTTAACTATTTTAAACCTGACTTGATTATTTTCTCTCATGCAAAGCCTCATTGCCATCTCTAGGATATTTAGTTCGTCTTCTTGCTCAACCTTCTCAACATTGTTGTGTACTTCTTATGAGGAAGCTCAAATGTGAAACTGGATGATCAAGTTGAACTAAGAAACTAAGTTTTCCTTTTCAATTCATATTAAAAAAACAAAAGTATATTGAAAAAAAAAAAAGAGGAATTGAAAACGAAGAGACTCAATCAAATCATATGAATGAACTATCTGTTAACCTTCATGAGAAGCTCAAATAAAATCAGATGAATTAATTATCCATTAACCTTCACAAAGGGCTCTTAAGTCAAATCGCATAAAGTATGAACTGTCCTTTACACATTCTCTATTTGTAAACTCAAACTCTTCATGAAGTAGTCTACATATTTTGTAGTCCTTGTCATTATTTAACTAAAAACATTCATTCATCCATTTGAAATATACATCACTTGTGAACAGATGGTAGGAATAATGTTGAATAATTAAAGCACAATAAAGTTGACATACAAAAAAATCTACAAATGTCAAATCATATGGATAAAATTGATATAATAAGAGGGGCAACTAAGTGACCAACAAAATCAGATTTTGTGTACATATTTGTCAGCTTACCCCAAGTACTGTATTAGACAAAGTAGATGATCTATTAATAACAAGCTCATCGTAGGAATCCTCATCAAAAAGATCTGACAAGATTAGAAGGTAGAAGGATAAAAATGCTACAAACAGAGCATGGAATGTTGAGAACCCCCTGTATTACAAAAACAATTAAGATTTCTGTCAAAAGTTGATCATGGATAAATGTAATCCAGACAGGATCCATTATGCAAAGGTGTTTCACCGGTTATTCCATTCAATTTTCTTTGCACTGCTTAATTTTCCATATCCCTTGAACAACAGAGAACTCGCACAAGCAGTCAATCTATAAACCTTCAAGGATGAAAAATGACAGGGTTACAAAGCTGTCAAGAGTAACGGACTGTCCATATGACACGACTATTTTCAATATTATCCTCCCTTTTAAACAAAAATGGACAAACATTTAGAGAGAAAAAGAACAAACTGCATAAGGAACAAAAGCAGACTGTGTGCATCAATATTTAAAAAAAAATGTTGACTTATTTTCCAAATGACTTTTTGTTTTTGGTAAAATCCTAAATGACTCCGTCAAATAACCAAAAGAGTTAAGATTTTTTTATTAAAAAAAATTTAGGATTTTAAGTTTTAGCCAACAGTTGGTTTACTAAACAAGGACACTCTGCCAAAGACATATTCAAGGCCATTAAGTTCTAATCTAAGGCAATGTATGAATTTTACACTCCATGATTGATTTGCAATGCGGATAGCAATATCAATGATTGATTAACAATCCATTCTCTCAAACGTGTCCCGTTGAATCCTTCACCTAAGAAGTGATCATTCATCGAGGTCCACTTCATTTATGCTTACTAAATGCATCCCAGGTATGTAAAAGCTAATCCTAGTAATATCCTTTTGAAAAAAAAATGTTGCTGAGGGGAGTAAGAGAGATAACTTTTCAAAAAGTAACCTTTCTGCATTTGATGAGGTTTTAGGACTAGAGCATCACATGCTCTGCTATGGTGGCCATGGTTGAGTAAAGACAACAAAAGAAGACAAAAGCCCAAGCCATTCTATATTCTCCACTGAAGTGGAGAGGGTATAAGGGCTTGAAACTCTTATTTGGGGTTTTTCTAAACCCAAAGTTTCACGAACCCTTAAAAGCAAGAGAACAAATTCACACACAGAACTGACAAAAAATTCAGTTTCACTCACAAAAACACAGCACAGAATGCCGGCGAGGACAGAAGCCAGGCAATGGACATATTTGTCCGAAAAAGCATAATCAAGGGAGGATATCGAACCAATCGGGAAACCAGAAGGAATCATCAACTCCATCCGATTAATCTGCCTGCTTTGAAATTCGAAATCGCTGTATCAGATAAAATCACCGTCGTCGTCGTCGTCGTCGTCATCATCATCATCATGTATTCATAGCTTGGCTCGAGGTCCATCCATTTGCGAGGAAACGTAACAGTAATATCAGAACCTTCTGTTCGTGATCGCGAATCCATTCCAACCGTCGCTCACAGGTTTTTAACTTTCACGCCAGTTACTTTCTCCCTCGCTCTCCCAATCCCCCTTCCATTCTGATTCGTTTTTTGGGGCGGACGTAACCGCAGTGTTTAAACTTCATTACATCACGTAATCAATGTTTAATAAAACAAATCAATTTTAAATATTTTGTTATTTTTCAAAACAAATACTATTAATCTTGATGCTAAGAAAAAGATACCAACCAATATTAATCTACTGACATAAGCATTCCTTAAACTTCAGTTAAGTTTTCGATGCATTCCTCGTAAATTACTTATCCAATAAATGGCATTTCTCAATTCTTGTACTCCTGTGTTAATGTTATGATTACATTCATTTATATACAGCTTTATCTTCCAAATCCTCCCCCAGAAAGCCGAAAAATTCTAATTTCCTTCCCGCTGCTGAGGTAGAACATTATAACCTTCCTTGGTGGATGGAGTAACTACCATTTCTATTTCTAGTTTTCCACTAAGAGACCAAATCAGATTATGTTCAGCCCTGCATAAAGAAAAAGATGACTTGAGCATTTCTTCTCTCGCTTGTCCATCATAAATGGAAGAAATCAAATTCTTGTTCCAGCAAGATTTATCCTGTAAAATAAGAATCAAATGTAAAATTCACCCCTCTAATCCTATCTCATTTAATAGGGCTGCATTGGCACACTTTATAGAATAAGATCTGATAGTATAAAATCTGATAAGATTTTAATGTTGTATAAAATAGTGTATTATATAAGATAATACCATGCTATGTTTGGTAACATATTTTATAACACTGAAAAGGATAAATATTATTTTTTTTATAAAAATATCTAAAATATTCATAAAAATTGGATAAACTATGTTAATTTTTTAGAAAAATAAGCATCATTCAATAGCATATAATTAAAATTTTTAATTTCTACAATTTATAACCGTTATTTTAAATTCCAAATGTTAGGAAAAAAGGAAATGAATAATACGAATGTTAAAGTATTAGATAAAAACTTGGTAAAAAAAAAGTATCAGATAAAAAGGAGTGATAAAAGAAAATAACACTTCAAATTTATATGTTTGTTTATTTTCCAAATGAATGATAAAAAATTAAAATGACTTCAATGAAAAAATAAAATAACTAGCGTCAATTGCTTAAAAAATAACATCCTAAATCTTGTTACATTTTCTACTTTTTCCTCATGTAAATCTTTCACAAAATTAACCCTATGTTCACCTTGAAATCCTTAAAATAAATGAACTAGAGAAAGATTTTGCAGTAATAAACGACCGGCCTCACTGCGCTCTCTAGGTGTGTGGTCCTCCATTTTCATCAATTCTTCTGCAATTGATCTCGAATCATTGTAGAATTCTTCAACAACTTTTGCCCCTTCAGTTATGGGCTTAACACTCTCAACCAGACATCAATACTAGCAGCAGATTTTCCGACAACTTCTACAAGTTTATCAGCAAACTTATCCGTACTTGTAGCTAATGGATCCTCTCTTCTTGCCTTCTTTCTTACATGTCGAACTTCAGATTTGCCAATAGTGTCTTATTCCGATTTTGATTGACAGACATTGACTGAGTGATATCTTGAACGTCATCGTCACTCATAGCTTCTTCTTGAATTTCTAGAGTGACATTATTTTGTTGAGTATGTTCTTCTATCTCCACAGCTTCAACTGCACCACTAGGATCTTGAGCGCTTTTTCCAGTGGCACCATCTTTTCCAAATATTACCAACAAACGTGGGTAATAAGGAAATGTTTTGACTCCGTAGCTCCTGAAGTTTGCATCTTTCTGCACACACACACACATATATATATAACAAATAAAATAGCTATATTGGTTAGTTAATCTTAAAACATGGTGAACAATATAAGATATAGTCAAACGAAAAACAATATAATACTAATTTAAAGTGGTCATAATGTATAAACTTATACTTTACTTACACCAAATATCGTGTAATATATAATATACTAAACAGGCTCTATAAAGTCAAATTTTCTCCCACAAAATTAAGGCATAGTTCAAACTGAGAACGAAAAAAAAAAAGAGAAATATATTATTATAATTATACTTATTATAAAAATATTATATTAAATAATTAAAAATTTTAATAGTGATTTTATTTTCGGGGTGTTAAAAAAATATTTTCCCCTTCTTCTCGCAAGAAACGATCAGAACGGCACCCGTCCAAATTGCTAATTGGGACTCTCTACTTCGTCCTGGGTTAGTGAGTCAGAGAAGGAAGGTTTCTCGTTTCCAAAACGAAAACAAGAAACACACAAAACGCAGAAAAAGGGAAGAACTGAGCCGCATTACCTTGTTTCGGCCTCAGCAGGAAATTTTTGCTTGTCTATGGAAGAATCCTGTTTCGAGTCATCTGCAAGGTGAGATTCTCAGTCTTGTTTTCTTCGTTAATTCTTCATCGTTCTTGATAATCACTTAAGATGGTTATGATTCCCTTCCCCATCCCATTGTTCCGAAGCAGTTAGCATTGGGTTCTAACACTTGGGGGCTTCTTTGTCATGTACCAAAATGGATATTCTGCGTTTGGTTTTTTAGTTTCAACTATGTGAATGGCTGTTCTAAGCTAAAGGATTGACTCTTCATTTTGGGTCTATGTATTAAGATGGTAACACAGCAAAATTTATGCTTCTCTTACTGAGCTCCACTCGAATTAGAATGATTGAATGTGCCCGTCGAATTTGGTTACCATTTTCCGAATTGGTTTGGGAATATGTGAGTTTAGTTATAATTTTATTTTAGATTCATTTTTGAATGCAAAGATTCTTTTTTCGAATTTGACAATGGCATTGTCTGTTAACATGTTGTGTGTTTGAGTTTGGTTGTGAAATGGCTCTATTTAATTCGGATTGTACTATAGAGCAGGGTTTGGGATTCAATGCCAGATTTTGATTTGGGAAATATTGCTCTGCTTCAAGCCTCTGACTGTGTCGGTTTGGGTCCAGAATTCTTCGGTTATTTACATGCTAATCTCAAGTCCATCATTACTAGCTCTTGTTAATGTTTTAGAAAAGAAGCATCTTGGTTTAGCCTGTGAGGTTGTACATGAGTTTTGAAGATTCATTTGGTATTAGGTTTGCTGAATGAACTTTACAGTTTTTTGACCAATGCTAAAGATTTTTATTTGATATAAAAGTTATGTAATTCTCCCTTTAATGATGTTGACTTTATTTCATGGATAAATGGCTTATGGGAGTTTGCTCCTTACCTTTGCTTTAATTCTGTGCTTGCAACCAACCTTTTGAGAGTGTCAGATGGAGCCTTTAAGATGTGTGGCATTACATCAACTAATGATGCTGCTGTGGCAGCTAAAGCTGGGGCTAATTTTATTGAAATGATCTTGAGGCCAAACTCAATAAGTGGTAATGGGATAAATCCTCCTGACATATGAATTGAATGGGTCAAGTAAGCTCAGCTCGTAATGTTTCTCATTTATTATATTGGTTGATATTTTGTCTGGTTTGTTCTTTTTTCGGCTATAGTTTGCATTTTCGCATATGTGTGCAACAACCATGTCAGAAAGTGTCTTGTATTGTTGAGTTACCCTAATAAACTGTAGGCACTCTGAATTATATTTTACTGCAGATCAAATGCAATAGTTGGCTACCATTTAGCACCTTGCTGAACACAATTGAATTAGGCCGGCCTCCAATTCTTTGTCAAGCCCTGTACAGAGTGACCAGAGTGTTTGGCTTTCTCATCCACTCTACCTCACTTTGCTTGAATAGGCTTTTCCAAGTTTCAGAATGCTTGCAGGTTTCTCTTTTCCTTGTTGTATTTCAAAGTTTGATTTGTTATGTAGTGTTGATGCAATCCAGTTCTAGATGAATTTCTGAGCTAAGCTAAGTAGCTGTTTCTAATTTTCAGTATTGTATAGGCTTGTTTCAGCAAATTATTTGATTGGTTTCAATGGAGCAAGCTACAGAACGGTTCTTCTAATTTAATTGACTGTTCAAGTCCCAATTGATAGCCACTAGGATTCTAATGAATTGTACGTGCCCCTTATTTGCTTATACAGAATTACAGATCTGATTTTTATTACAATGAGGTTGTACGATTGTAGTTCATATGGAAGAATTGAATTCACATGATTTTCTTCATATTTCTTGGCACTTGTATAATCACTCCAAACATACTCTATATAAATTATCTCTTTCTTGATTATTAAGATAACGTTGTACTACATTTATTTTCTTGAAAATATGTGTTTAGCTAGCATTTTGAAGGTACTATGATGCTATTTGACCATGCTAATGCCAAACACAGCAAATATATTTTCCTTGATTTCACAATTTTTGTTGTTCTTTTTCTACAGGTTCAATCGCTGGAAGTTATTTGCAACTTAGAGTGGCCAGTCTCCCCAAAAGGCAAATTCCTGGTACTCTGGTTCATTGTCAGCTGATTATATTTATTTTGATGATGACAAAAATAAATTACTATTCAAATGGTATAACATTAGTCCTGTAGGTTTGAGAGGGGAAAACCTGCATTTTTCCAGACCAAGGTTCAATGAGAAACATAAAGTTGCCTGCAAGCTTACCCTTTCAGAAAATGATCCAGGCTCACAAAAGGAACTTGGAAAAAACCAACCTTTGGTTAAGATGTGTGGCATTACATCAACTAAAGATGCTGCTATGGCAGTCGAAGCCGGGGCTAATTTTATTGGAATGATCTTGTGGCCAAAATCAAAACGTACTATTTCTCCCTCCGTTGCAAAGGAGATCTCAAAAATTGCTAGAGAATATGGAGCACATCCTGTGGGTGTATTTGTGGATGATGATGCTGAGACAATATTAAGAGTTTCTGAGGGAGCTAACCTTGAATTCGTGCAGGTATATTCTGGTCTGACCTCAGTGTATAATCCCTGTGTCTTAATTAAATGCTTGATCACATATTATCTGAAAAACGCAGCTTCATGGGCATGGTTCTCGGGCAGCTTTTCCATCTTTAATTCAGGGAAATCGAGTAATATATGTCCTTCATGCAAATGAAGATGGAAGCCTGTTAAACACAATTTCTGATGAACAATGCTCTCTAGTTGATTGGGTGCTTGTAGATAGTGCAACAGGTGGCAGGTAAACTTGTACTTCTTCTATTGCTTATGTAGGATAATTTGTCTCTTTCCGAGGATTCAAATTGGACTCTCTACGTTCAGTTTTGTCTCTCCAAATGTATAATATGTATTTATTTCTGTGAATGAAGAGAATTCTGATTCTAATTATAGTAATATTATGGAATTTCTCATGAGATGTGTTTGCAGTGGCAAAGCATTCGATTGGGCGAAGTTTAAACTACCAACAATTAGAAGCAAGCATGGTTGGCTATTAGCAGGAGGGATCAATCCTGAGAATGTATCAGAGGCTTTATCTGCTCTAAAACCTCAAGGGGTCGATGTTAGTAGTGGAATTTGTGCATCAGATGGCATCCAGAAGGATCAATCAAGAATAACTTCCTTCATGAATGCTGTGCGTTCTGTTCAGTATTGATTGACGTCAGATCATTTTGAACTTCGAGACAGGACATATATAGGATTAATGATTTAATGAGTAGGGAGTTTGAAAAAAAAAAATCGTACTGATTCGTTATTTTTAGTATTGAGGAAGGAGAAAAAGAAGTACATTTTTCAATTTACAAGGTAAAAAAAGTTCCCTCTCTGGCAGACAATAAATCAGCTGAAGTGACGGCGATTCTCATTCCCAGTTATTTCACGGCTGATCAAATCAAAATGTGAATTTTTTTTTCCAGCTGGAAGTTTACGGTGTTCATCATTGCAATTGATAAAGAGCATAAACAGTTCACTAAATTCGTGCTGATGCCTGAGATGGCTGCAAGGATCTTGGGGTGTGCAGGTGGCTTTGGTTGAGTCTAAGGCTGATAGCCTTCAACCTTCAAAATGATGTAAATGAGGACCTTTGGCTTATTTAGGTTATGGTGCATCTTGCATGCAAAGCATGATGCGGCAATATCAATGTCACATGCAACTTGCAATGCCACACATGTAGACGAGTGTAATGCCAAGCCGAAGTGCAGAGCTACAAACTATACAGCGTTAGTAATAACTATAAATCATGGCCAAAAATAAAATAATGCACTATTTTAGGGGCCATGGCCAAATATCTTAATTGATTGCAACTTTTCATATTAGACGAGTCTCATTAATTATCAAGGTGAAAAGAATTTTTTAATTTTATACCATATTCTAAAAATCATATCCCATCTTCTAAATTAAATTTTTATTATTTCCTTTATGTGAATCAAATAATCCCTTAACCCAATAAGTAGCTATACTGATGAGTCCCTGGGAGAACATTTCTCCCTCCACCCCAGCATTTAAGGATATATTGATGAGACAGCTAATGTACATGAATTTTTTTCTTCTGTTTTTTTTCTCCAAAAACAGGTTTTTCAAGGACAAGAATCTGATGAAGATAAAAATTTTATATTTCCTACATTGAGAACTAATGCAACGGTTGAGTGACAACGGCTAAATATTGTAATAAAAGAATTGACATGCATTCTAAGAATCCAACACAAGTGCATCAATGTTTCGTTTTCCTTCAGGACCTTTGGTATACCATGACGATACGTAGTCCCCATAAACAACTCCCCTGTATTTTGGTGGTGAAGACTCACCAAGCAGTTCAGGTGCAGGAGATATCTTGACTGTCTTAGCAGGGTCATGAAAAGTCGCTATGGAGAGCCTTGCTCTGTTAGAATTGGTAATGGCCCTATGCACACAGCTCCTGTACTTCCCATTTGTTATAATCTGTAGCCAAAAGAATTTTCCTTTACACAAGAAATTGCTTGGATATCACAAGTTCAGCTTGTTCAAACAAAAACCAATTTCTTTAGGTATTTCAGTTTCACTAATGAATTGATCTATCCATTACTGAACCACATTCTAGAATTCCATAGCAAAAACTTCTACAATAGCATGAAGAACAATGAATGAAAATTAATTAACCAGTGTTTCCATTTTTCACAGTCCAGGTACTGTTTTGTGGGTCACAAACATAGCAGAGACAACAGTAATGAGTCTTCATATCTCAACTAAAAACAACTAAATGCAAAATCACAAGCTAATTTAACGTAGTGACGCAAAATTTGTAAAGATCTATTTCATGTTTTTAGTAATCTATTTTGTGACTTTATTTTGCTTCCTTCATTAGGCTTTCTTTTATCACAAGTTATTGTGTTTTCAGCTTCCTATAAATAGCCCTAGGTTATTCTCCTTTGTTAAGACTAGATGATTTGAATATTAAGAGTTACTATGATCTGTTTCTCCCCCATTCTTCTTCCGTTTCTCCATTTTTCTCTCTACTTCTCCCTCCTCCTTCTTCCCTTTATCTCTCTATCTCTCCCTCTTTCCCCTTCCCCTTTCTTCCCAGCCGAACATCACCTAGTCTTTATGAAGACTGATTCCTACATAAAAATGCATTTCCCACCCAGATCCACCAGGAAAGAAAGTTGGATGGAAGGAAATATACATTAAATAGATAAAGTTTAGAAACCAATTAGAGAATTTAAAAATGGTTGGTTTAAATGTTGTAGCTTTGGAGATAAAGGGGGCAGTCAGTAATCCAAAACCATGTATATATACCCACATGACTAACCCCTAATTATCAGTCCAGGGACAAATTGTCCTACATATTCTCCAACTTAACAACTTGTATTAGATGAAACCATTCCGATAATTGAGATATGAGATGCCTTTGCAAAATATTGGCAGCAATTCTTACTGACCATACAAGTCCATTTTCGCAATTCCCTTATTTTTTTGGTTCCAATTGCATGAACAGCCTACTTAAGTCACGACGAAGAAACATGTTTTTCAACAAAATTCAACTTTTGAAGGACTGCTTTTGTCAAAAGCATCTCACGCTGAAAACAAAAATTGAATCTTTTTCACTCAATTACAAAAATTACTAAACGGTCAGGCACCAACAAAATTTTAAAAATTACTTTACCTTTTCCCAACAATTTCTTTATCTGAAAATTAAAAAAAATCCAGAAAAAGGAAAAATATACGTAAGTCCAAACCAACCCAGGAAAGATTACTGATGTCAGTCATAACCCTGGACCTAATAGCTCCACTTGATAGGACTGACTTGAGTATAAACAACTACATATCACAAGGAAAATCACTACAAAGGAAGAAAAAAGGATACTCAGAATATAAATACTTCTTCCCCTAGGTGAAAAGATGTTCATTTTTAAGACTGACAAGGAGATAAGTATGAGTCAAATACCTTTTTGTCTACATGCTCCTAAAGAGACTACGCTATGATTTATATCCAGAAGGACCTTTCAGAATCCAATCAGTTCCCAGAATATGTTAGTTAGTCAAGATTTGTCCCAAAAAATGTTCTTCGATTCAAGCTCCATTGTAATTGGGGCTTCCAATATGTATAATAGGCATAAGGTTCCAGATCAATCAACTAGAGAATTGATAAACAGATAGCTAAAAAGCATGATGTATCGATTTCCATACTACCACCACAAGGAATGCAAGATGATGTTTAATATACAAAATGGATAACATCAGTTCACAAAAAATCCCAACATAGAATGAGCTATCACAGGATCAAGTTTTAGTTAAATTCTATATCAAATTTATGATCTCAATAATTATCACTGCTTTCCAGTAGCTGCAAATTATCTCAAGCCTCAAATTAATGCATAACCAAACTAAACGAGAAGGTATGGTGTTTACCTCAGTTTGATCAGCCAATAGAACAAGTATGGCCTCAGAGTGAGACTTCACATTCACCCAGTTGGCATCCTTGAGAACCTGAAGACCCCCCACATCATCTTGGATCAAAAGTGTCACAGCACCCATGTCAGAGTGAGCTTGCAAACCAAGTGTGAGCTCAGGTTGAGGACATGGAGGGTAATAGCTAATTGTGATGTTTTGAAAGAAATCCCCAACAGCGTCTTCTATGCACGAACTTCGCAAGCCTAGACTCTCAGAGATTAGACCCAACAACTTCTGAGCCAGAACTTTCATTTCATCACTGTACTTCGTGACAACTTCTCTGTAATCATATGGGAAGTTAGGCCAGTGAGAAGGGTTGCGACGAGAAAGAGGCAAAGTGTGGTGGTCAAAGTAATCCCTCCAATCCAAGATTTGCACAGCATCATTTTCCTGCTTGTTAGAGCTCTGTAGCATCCGACTACCGTACCCTTCCGACGCCGCGGAGATGGGATTGCATGAGTATTGGAGCTTTTCTGGCATAGGGCAGTCATTGAAGAATGTGAGACCAACGCGCCTAGTGTCATCAAGAAGACGGAGAGGGACACCATGGTTTGTGACATGAAAGGCCCCCCATTCCTGACAAGCCAGTCTGATTGCTTCCTGAACTGAATCTGTTTGATCTGGGTCAAACCCAAACAGGTTGACTACCGGAATATCAGCGTTGGTATCAGTGAAGCCTGAGGAGGTAGTGGTGGTGCATGGATCGTGGTAACTGGCTTGGTTCTCAGGTAATTGGATGTACTGTGGTGGAACTTGAGCCAAACTTGATTGAGCTAGAGCTTGCACTCTGATGAGGTCACCAGAAACTTCCATTTGAGGATCTACTCAAACTCTCAAGTGTGTAGGTTAACTGGACTTCACCAGTATTCTTCTTCAAAAAATGAAAATTTTCTTGTCTTCTTCTGCTAGTCCTCGCTTACTCTTGTGGTCACCTTTGCTTGTAACAGTTTTCCTGTGATTAAACTGAAACTGAGGTGAGTGATTCATCAAACTCAAGAGAAGACATTTTAAGGCGAATATCAAGAAAATGGATGTGCAAATGGCAGGAGGCAATGATATTGTCGTTGTTGATGACGGTGCTAGTTTGATTAACAAAGCTATGGATCAATACATGCCAATTTCCTACAAGGAATCTCTTGAAGGATATAATGGAGTGAGCTATAACCAACATGAAATGGAGAATACTGAACGTGAAGAGGAGGTGGAAGATTATATCCTGGAGGACCATCTGCAGAGGTGAAGAAAATTATGGAAATCTATCCTACTGTTCCAGTTACTGATGAAGAAAGGGAGAGATATTGCCAATGTTGGATGCTTATTGCAAACTTAATTACAGGTATCTCAAAGCTCGTTTAGCCAAAATGTGGAATTTCTCACAAGGATTGGCAACTGTATTGGCAAGACCCTAAAAAAGTCGCACTCTTTCAAGCCAAAGAAAATGACCGGTGGAAGATTGTGTGTAAGAAATTAGTTTCAGGAGTCTTGATGAGGCACGAAGCCTTCATTGTGGAGCATGGGGTTCCTGAGCAAATATACTTCGGACGTGGATGCCTTGGACACACAGACACCACAAAATAAAAACAAAAAAGTCCACCAGATGCAAAGTAAAGAACAACCAAGCACGACGGTGGAGATAGAATGAAACTAACCGGAAAAAGAGCAGTACGGTTCTCCTCGGATGGTCGTCAGTCGATCTTCAAAGTCACGATTGTCGAGGCGAGGAGCACAACGGATAACTCTGACACAAACCCTGCTGCAAAAGGCGAACTCAGTGTGCGAGGCAAATTTCAGGCCATCGCTATGCTATAGCAAAGGAAGATCATACATCAGAGGGTAGGGATGGAAAACAGAGGAGAGTCGAATCAAGAATATTAGCTGTGATGCTGCTACGGCCTTATTGAAGAGATAAAGTGATTACCAGTCGAAAAACTTGGAAGGGACGACAACAACTTATGCGACATATAGCAAAACAAAGAGATAGTTGGGCTTGCATCAAAAAGGCCCAACAGGAAAACTAATAAGGAGTGTGAACGAGGAGACTGGGCCAAACTCACATCCAATAGGTCCAATAGTGTAAACCTTCTCGTGATAAACTCAAGAATGCAACCAAACTTTTTACCCTCACTTGCAAGCAATTCGGTGGAAGTTGATGGATATTCCCAAAAGTTATTCCGGTTGGCGGTCTTGTTGAAGTGCTTAATAAGGATCTCACTAGTAACACTATCGTTTAGGGAGAACCTATTATTAATGTATATTAAGATTGAATTATGTTTCCTAATTAGGGTGGGTTCTCTATGTTTATTTACTCAAAAAGAGTCTGAGTCTGACGTAATAAAATCAAACGGTATGTGAAGTGCAGATTTTATTGTTACACTCATCATCTTTTTTGCCTCCTCTATTTCTTTCAAAATTAATGTACTATAAAAATACATTTTTTTTTAAATGGTAAGATATCTAAACGTCATTTTAGGCTTTGATTAATGTACTATACATCTTTCTATTTTTTTTAGGTACTATGTAAATACACTTTTATGAATATAAAAATGAGAAATATAAAATATCATGATCTTTACAATCAGAGATAGAAAGCATAAGAAAAAATTATCCACCATTAAATTCTTTACATGTCGTGCGTGCGTATGTGTAAGCAATCCCATATAAATAATCAATATTTATTAAAAAAATTAAAAAATAACAAAATCACACACACCCACACACAAGACTAGGATTACCTGCATCCATTGCTTAGCCTGGCCTGTTATTGTGGCTTGATCTAGTTTTGCCCATTTTTGGCTTTTGACTTGATTCAAAAGATCGAACAGGATCAGGTTGCATGAGGTTTGTGTACAGGCAATATCCCTACCACATCCTAGGTATTACTTCCACTTGTTCCCAACCTCACAAAATCTGCCCCCCCCCAAAAAAAAAGACCTCCCAAAAGAAAATTTGAGACATTAATTTTTTAATAAAAAAATGTACTAATGTGTTCATTTGAATCGAGTAAAAATTTGGAACTAAAACAGGATTGGTTTAATTTTTTTTTTAATAAAAAAATGTACTACATGAAACATTCATAATATTGGACAAATTCAGAGGAATGGAAACATGGGTAAAGCAATTTGAGTAACAAAAACAGTGTAACTACTTTTCTAAGTTGGGACATTATTGTGGTGTGAGAAGTGTCTATGTATGGGAATAATATGCAGTAGAAGTAGTTGTCATTCCCAATCACAGGAATGAAAATGTGGTAAACATTCTGCTTCATCCTTAAGTATATTCTTTTTGAAACCCAATGCTCCAAACAGAATCAGATATAGCCGTTGCTTGCTGATGTAGTATTTCTTCATAGACATAGACGAAAGAATATTCTTTAGGTCAATTTTCAAGGTAGGCACACCTTTTTCGTTGACCCAAACAAATATAGCCGTTGCCTCCAATTTGAATTCCCTTCCCCCACAGCAGACACTGACAGACAAACAGAAGATGCCGGATTGATTAGGCTGTCTGTCTCTACCTTCACACCTCTTCAACTTTCACAAATATTTTGTCATTTTCTGTTCATTAATCATAATCAATAGATCATTATCATCACCAATATGTCTGTGCTATATAGTGTAATATTTGCAGGAAATCACACTGTTCTAACACATTGTAATCTAATAATTTAACTCACTTAAAATTATTAGAAAATTTAACTTTATTATTGGAAAATCAATTAGAAAAAATCATAACATAAAAAAATTGGGTAACTAAATAATTTTTTAAAAGTAATTGAGGTATCGGTTTGATTTAATTAATTTACTAAATATTTAAAATAAATTAATATAATTTGCTCTACATCTACTGTTTGAATTAAGATTGTTTAGCCTTAGAAATAACTATGTTATTTTTTTCGGTCTAAAATATAAGTCCTATTTTAAAAGTTTATTTTGGTGAAAAATATAAATTTTATTTGGCAATTTTTAGGATATTAAATATTCTTTTTTTCTATTTTACCCTTATTTGCAATTAAATATAGGAGAGATAATAAATTTTAAATATAATGCATTATATAAGAGTATTATTAAAAAATAATGTATTTTTAACATATTTAATAAATGAAACTACCTTTTTTTTATTATTGTGCAATTAGTTAAACAATACTTATATTTTGGACGATTGGAAGTATTTGTTATCATTATTTCATAATATTATAATTATAATATGTGAAATTTTTTTAAAAAAAGAAACTTTAACAAAATTAAGTAGTAAAAATACTTATGGTAAATAAAAATTAATAATAATTTTCTAATATTTTTTTAACTTTATCATTTTTAGAATAAAATAAGATAAAACAAAATGAGTTTTTTTTTTGTCAAAAATAAAGTGAGTTTAATTTAGTACTCCTATAGCTTAGCAATGGTTAAAAAATCATCATTTAAAAAAATGGTATGAATGGGACAATGAATGACAAAATAATAATAATAATAATAATGAGATGTTGAAGTGGGGTTAGTTGGGTCAGACACTACTGAGACAGCAAATTGATCCTCCAATGGATCTGCGTTTTGAGAGTGAGAGAGATGAAGCCCGCCCGTTACCAAAAATTTGAATTTTCTCCTTTTCTTCTTCTCTCCTACTCATTCATTAAATCGTAAAGTTACGAACTTTTTCTATTGAATAATAATAGTTTTCTTGGACAATGTAAAACCTTTACCCCTCCTCTTATCTTAATTTCAATTCAAATCTTCTCTTCTCTGCCATTCCGTTCTCCCATCTCCCTCTCTCCTGTTTCTTCAATCTCTTTCATTTCCTTCTCTTGCTCTATTGCTAAGGTCAGACCACAGGAAATTCCATGGGTACATGTTTGAGCAAGAAGAAAGGATCCTCTTCCTCTTCTCATGTTGCTGAAGCCAAGTCTCTTTCTCCTTCAGCACCTTCTGAGCCCAAGAAGAATTCTGCAAATGTCATTTCTGTTTCCCAACCCAAAGAGGAAACTGAGCCACAAGTGAACCTGGAGGTGGATAAGAAGACAGTGCTCCAACAGAAGCAAGACCCTGTGCGTGAAGATGAAGGAGGCCAGGTGAAAAAGGAGATTTTCATCATCAAGCACAGGAAAAGCCATGATGATAGAGAGAGAAATTCCAAATGCCCACCAACGGCTCAGCAAAATGCTTCAGTTGATGGGGTTGCTGAAAATGAAGCTCCCAATGAAGTAGCTGAGTTGATGGGTACTAACAAGATTGTAACACCATCATCAACGTCAGCAGCAGCAGCCATGGGAGTGGGTGTGAGGACTTCAAGCTGCACCAAAGAGGAGGTGGATGCAATTCTCATACAGTGTGGGCGACTCAGCAGAAGCTCTTCTGGCAAAGCTGCTTCTTCTTCTGCTGGTGCTGGTGAACGTAGGAGAAGGTACTCTGGTTCAAAGAGAAGCTATGATTTTGATCACTGTGACAATGACACCATTTCTGCTGATGCTGACCAAAGGAGAGCCAATGGTACTGACAATAGTGATCTGTGTGAGGATGATGGAGAGAAACGCCACCAACACCGCCCAAGAAACCGCCAATCTCCCAGGAAGCCTTCTTCTTCTCAGGGAAGGAGAAGAACACCTAGCCGGGAAAGAGATCAGCAGCAGAATCAGCGATCCAGCAGTAGAGAGAGGAGAGTTAGCAGATCTCCTGGCAGAAGATCTTCGGAGACCAGCAACCCCACAAGCTCGAACCCAGCTTCTGCCATTGCTAGCAACAATAATATTAATCCCTCTGCAAGACCTGGAAAGATGGTCTCCGTCCCTCCAACTGTTTCATCCTTGGTTATGGATAAGAGTAATAATGGTGGTGGAGGAGAATCCACAGGCAACAAGAGGATCTCAGTGAAGAGGAATGTTGGTGATGGTGGCATGGTGGGTTCAAGAACTGCAGCATCACCACGCTCTCAATCCCCTGCAAGAGCAAATGGAAATGGTAATGCAACAAGTTTTAAAGCATTGGGAGAGAATAATCCTCAGCAACAACCCTCACTTAGCCGTAACGCTTCAAGGAAGGCAGATCAATCGCCTTATAGAAGAAACCCACTGAGTGAGATTGATCCCAACTCCCTTGCTTATCCACAATCAGCCAACAATAACAATAAGGTAATCACTTCACTGATTTAACATTTCTCAGCCAGAAAGAATTGATTTTTTTTTTAATTCTGCTGTGTCTTTTGTTTGTCCCCCAGTGGGTGTGATTGTTCTGAAATTTGATGATTTTCTTTAATGTAGAGACTGAATGTTGATGTGAACGACAACACCAAAAGCAGAACCAGGGGTGGGGGTGGAAATTGCAAGCCAAAGGAGCAACAAGAGGGGGAGATAAAAGGGCATTCTTCAATGACTGAAAATATTGTTGTGAAAACAGTTGTGCCTTCAGGGGTTGACAACCTTAAACAACCCCAGACATTAACAAGAAGCAGGTCCTCTAGGCGATCCCGGGACCTAGACATCAACCCTGAAGCAATGTTGAATCCTGAACAGTCATACACCTCACTACTACTTGACGATATCCATAACTTCCATCAAAAGAATACTATTACACCTTCTGTCTCTCTCCCAGCTTGTGTAACCAAAGCTTGCTCTATAGTTGAAGCCGTTGCTGATCTGAACTCCACTACTAGCTCAAATCTATCTGGTCCCTTCGCTGAAGGCCGGAAAAGTCCACCCACATGTCAATCAACTAGGAATGAGTACAATGTTCCTTTGGATGCTAATCATTATGGGAAGAAGAGGGTCACAGATACTAAAGATCCATTTGTAGAATCCGAGGTTGCTGCCCATGATGATGTGATGGAGCCAAGCTTTCATAAGTATGTCACAGTGAAGAGGGGTGGATCAGTTCGTGGTGGTGGGGCAGACATGGAGGATCAAGAGTCTTCAGGAAGCAACAGCTTCACCGTGAGTAGTCAACAAAACTGGGGATTCTCCTCTTCTTCATGGGAGCCCAATTCTGCTGATTCTACTGATTGCTGGACTTCAAGATTGAACTCCAGAGAGGAAGAAGGCCAGAAAAGTCCATTAGGCTTGGCATCTGAAGCAGGACGTGACATGGAAGAATGGAGGAAGAAATCCAGTGGGAAGAAGAGAGAATGTGATCATCAACACAGCAGTGGAATAGGGAGGGGCAGACTTGGTGCCAATAAAGGTCCACACATGATGTCTGTTACAGCGGCTGCATCGACATAGATGGTGATAAATATGAATGTGTCTTTATGTTGTGTGTAGCTTTCTTTGAGTACTGATTGTTGCTTCTGTTTGAAGTTGCAAACTTGCAACTATTTCTCGTTTAAATTGAGGCCATCATTATTCAATATCACGGATCCTCTCCTCTCTCTGTCTCCTTTTACATGTTGAAACCAAACTAACACACTACTATATGGACGACTTTAAGCTGAAACTTGCACCTTGAAGTTCACCTCACATTAATAAACAAGTAGGTACTATTATTCAATGATCATTAAAGGACACATTTAAAACAGAACCTTGTATCTTGAAAACTTCAGGCATTTTAGTTGCAATCTGTTGGAAGTTTCAGGTGATTATTAGACACTGAATCTTCCTCTGTTGTCAATGGTTATGTTGCAATCTGGTGCAAGCTTCAGGCATTTTTGTTGCAATCTACTTGGCTTAAAGCTGTTGCTTTTTCATGCAGTGATTAATGCATTGCTTTCCGATAATGCGGCAGAAACGAAGAATACAGGTTGAGCATGAATAGGTGTTTTGTGCTAACAATAAATTTGATGTAATTTTAATTTTAAATTTTGACTAAGATATTTAATTGAATAATTTTCAATGAAGAAGTAGACTAGATGCTCAATTTAAGTATTAACTGAAATTGGAATTAGTAAGGGAAGAGAATAGAGGCACCAGACGATTATCCTAGTTTGGACACAAATTCTGGCTCTTACAACAAGAAAAACAAGGTACTCGATTCAACAAGAGAATTTTGCTCAGTATTTTTTTTCCATTTCCAGTTCAGCTTCTGATTTTGAATTGCCTTTTAATTTTATAGCAAAGCTTGCGCAAAGTAGCCGCTGGAATCGTGACCATTGTTTCTAACCGTTGAGAAATTGTCAGCTTTTGTCAGTTGACTTTTCTTCTTCTGAAATTTTGAAACTTAGGACCATTGTTTGTTGAGTAAAGAGTCTTTTGCAACAAACTTTTAGCTTCACCTTTGTTTGATTTCTTTCTTTACTTGATGGAGATTTCTATGGGGGCACCACGGAGGCTTCAACAATTCTTTTGCAATTTTCTTACTTCATAACGTGTACTTGCAGCATATTGCAATTTTTTTGGTGTATGATTAAGCTAATTTTTAATCCCCCTCCATTAATAATCCTCCTCACCATATTGCAGACTGACTTGCCCACAACATGTTCTTGACTTTGGGGGAGAAAAAAGCGTAACAAAATATAGATATATGTGGTCATAACAAACAATGTATAAAATATGCAGTATATGGAGATAGAGGTATAATGGTGACTCCTCATCCATATCTATTTAGTATTTTAAGTTCAGATTAGTGATTAATAGCACATTGATTTCATCATGATTTCATGATGCGTTATTGTTTTCGAGTTAAGCATAAAAGGGTCCATCAAGTAGAATTGACAATATGGGTTGGGTTCAATAAGTTAACCCAATTTTATTTATTAATAAAATTTAGATTTATATATACAATAATAATTTGTATCTTTGTTTTATTATTTATCGTGAATTTCTATCAATTTATTTTTGTAGATTTGAATATGTATCTTTTTCAAATTTAACTAGGCTATATTTAAAAGTTAAATATAGATAATCGTACTTTATGATTTTTATCATGTTATTTAAAAGAAAAAAAATTACGGTAGGTTAGGTGGGCAGGCTATATAACCCACTAATTTTTAAAGTGTTAATAGTTGACACTCACAAAGAAAAAAAAGTGCTAATAGTTGATAAACTGCTTTTAATTGATATGCGAAGCATCTTTTAATTTTCTAATCCTTTGCAGTTTAAGGATCTTTTATTCTCCCTCCATTTCCTTTTAAATGTCCTTTCTAAAGAAAATTTTTGTTAATATTTATTTGTCATTTTTTTAATTTTAAAACAATATTAATAATTATTTTTCAATTATACTTTTATTTATTATTTTAAAAATAAAAAATAAAATTAATTATTCATTTTATCTGCCAATTTATTGAAAAATATTTTAGAGAATTTTAATAAAAAGTTCTAACATATTAATTATGTTTTTTAATCCGTAAACAATAAATAAAAAAATAGAGGGAGTAATTAGTTAATTAATGATTATAATTCATGTTGCTCACATTTTAAATGACCTTTTGTGGAGTGTCTTGGAGTACAAAGCTAGAAAATTGAGATCTTATATTTTGAGATTAGATAGAAACATACTCCTGTATATTCGTGATGTTCTCTATTAGAAATTATTTTTTAACTGAATTACACATATTAAAAAAAACAATTGATATTAGTTAAAATTTTTAAATTTTATAAAATTTATCAAAATTTTTTAATATTGTCCTCATTAAATTATACAACACTAATTTAATTATATCTTTCTTAATTTCTCAATTATAATTATTTAATCATTCCTTCATTTTAAAATATAATTTTTTAAATTAAATAGACTGAAAGTGGAAAATGTCCTCAACTCTTTAACTTTCTCACATCACCCCTACGCGTATCCATACAAAGTAAAGATCCATGGGATTTACATAGGTTAATAAATCGTTTCTTAACATCCCATTAATTTAAATTTCTTCATTAATTACCCAAAATCATTCCTTGAAAAATTGATTCCCACCAAATTCTATTCTTTGAAGCCAAAAAATCAGCGATTGTATCAACCTATACGAAGTGGCCATTTTTAATCCCATGCACTTACTTCGGCAGCAAAGTTTAAGCGGACCTCCAATTGTATTTACTTGGGAAGCAGAGTTTGGGTGGAATTCCAATACAAATGTGATGATATTTTGTCTATGGTAGGAGTAATTGTAGAAGTTGGGTGAATGAATTTTGCCGAAGCTTGCTCTCCTCATTAAGCAGTGAATCTGGTATTACTCCCTGCGGCAATGTTAATTATAAGATCTTTTTATCTTGATCTTAAATATATAATTTTTTGCAGTATATGAGATAGTATTTATTATACATTTTAAAAAAATATTCTTATTTAATATATCACAAAGATAGAGAAAAATAGATCAAATAAAGGCAGTTTTAGAAAAATATTATAATTTTTAGAGAAATTGAGGTAGTTAATTAGTTTTAACTCTCATATTTAATCCACATGATACGGTTAAAAGGGTCTTATATCAAGGATTAGAGAGAGTATTAAACAGAGAATACAATAAGGGGTAAACTTGAAAAATAATATTTTATATATAAAATGTGAGTTATATTTTGCATATATGAATTTTTTTAGAATTTGCCCTATATAAAAAAATAAAGGGAGTAGTATACATCTACTTTTAATAAGTATAAATGAAAAGCTGATTATGTCAAGCAATATTTCAGCAAATTGAACATGCACATTTAAAGCATTTTACAATAAGGTTATGTTATAATTGATAGATAATTGATCTTCTTAAATATGATATCCTGAAAAAGGTTTTGTTATGAGAAGTAAAAGACACTTTGTGCAATGCACATAACACAGGATAAATAATAACTTGAAAAGTTTTGAAAGATTGTATTTATTCTTCTAACATTTAAACCCTGCTAAAATGTGTATTCCCTCATGTTCTTTTTATTAGTCACATTTTAAAATTTTTCGATGGTTCTAAATGTAGGTCACCCTTTATAAGTTTTTAGAGTATTAATTGTTTTATTTCTAAAATGTCTCTATTTATGAGTAAGAGAAAAAGTGAGTTATTTAAATTTGTGGTATATTTATTATAAATAAGAATGAAAATTATATCAATTTTAAAACAATTTTAATGTTTTAATAAACTTTTCTTGGATCTGATGAGTTAATTGAAATTAACTTATATTAAGGATTGGAATAGTAGTTAAAACTTTGGCTTGTAAAAAAAAATTGTGTAGTTAAAAATTGAAGGAATAAGAAAAAATTGCATATGAATCAATAGAATGTGTGGAGACAAATTTAAAGAATAAGAGATTGGTCACACTAGTTGGGACTTACGAATAATGCGGTTCTTTATAGATTTTATATTTTATATTGAGTATTAAATATTGATAATTAGATCAGTTATCAAATATATTGCATACAAATTGGAAAATGAGTTATAATATTTATGGCTTATAAATAATACAATTGGTTATAAATTTTCTATTTTATAGTGTAAATATATTGCATAATGATGATATTGATAATTATATATTGATTGATGACTGGTTACATTGAAATAATATCTTAATTTAACACAAATATCTTTATTTAATTTCATTCCACCTTTAATTGTAGCGTTTTCTGTCAAATAAACTTATTAAAAGCCTAAAAGGGTACATGTATTTTCTAACATTTTTTCTAACCTAGTAGAATAAAATCTGTTTGGAGAAGGCCTAATAAAATTTTGATACTATGCAGTGTTTTGTATAATACTGTAAGAGATATTGTCTTGTATAAGACAATACTATTCTATGTTCGTTGATGAATCATATAATGAAATGGACAGACTAATTGTGAACAATGATGTCTAGTCAAAAAAGAACACAGAAGTGTATATCATACACGTTTCGTCTATTTCTATTTCCTCCCGCTTTTTTCTACCTACTATTTTTTTTAATTCATTAAATTGGAAGATCGAAATCCACCAACATTCGGGCTTAAACTGCTTAATCTATATTAGATTAAACAACAATTCAAACACATATTTACAGATATTAAGCATAACCACAAAAACTACCATAGATGTGGTATCAAATTTCGCCGGTACAGTCTCCAAAAGCAATCTTGCTTATACCATTTCCAACCTGAGTCAAGATAAGCATGTAGCTCGCCAAGCAATTGTTTCACATCATGGTCAAGGGTAAAGGAACTCGTAAAACAAGGAGTATAATATTCTTCACTTTGAAGTGTTTCTGAAGTTCACCATGTATATTGCAGCTAAAGTAACAACGGCTCCAACTAGCTGTAATGGTGAGAAGGTCTCCCCTAAATATAGAAACCTGAAATTTTAAACAATAAATAATTACTCAAATAGAAATAGCAGTAAGGAAAGGGATAGAGAATGAAGAAATACGTGTGTGTGTGTGTGTGTGTGTGTGTGTTTTTTTTTTACTTTTTGAATTATCGATTCTATCTTTTTATAAGGTAAATAGCACTGCTCATTATTGTGGATTATTGCCCTTAAGGTTACATTAAACAACAATGTTTTTAAACAATTGTAATTTTTTCACTTTACTATGTATCTTTGATTTCCATACTTCTTTTAAAGTTTAAATATCCTCCTGCAATGTAGGGAACAAATTATTCTAGTTAAAACATTAAAGGAGGTTTTTCTTTTGCCAACATAACATTAGAGGAGGTTAAAAGATATAAAGCATGAACTTCATTAAAAAAAAGATATAAAGAACGAACTAAAGAACCATGAAGGACGCTAGCTTGTTAATACAAACTGCTATCCTCTTCTAAAGAACCATAGGGCATGTGTCAATAAACATTTGGTTCTATGATAAAAGTGAAACTTGTTTGAAGTTGATCAAACAAACAAACATAACACTTGTGCATCACGTGGGTATTATGCTCGTTGTTAGGCAAATAGGCATCTTACCCAAAAATGGAAGCAAACATTGGGGTCAAAAACGTGAGGGAGCTGAGCTTGGTCAAGCTACCTGCAATACATCACAAAAGCATTATCGATACAGGGTTCTAAGATTCACATGCAAGCTCAAGGGAGAAGGGTGCATACATTACTAAAGATTATCAATAACAAAGTGAATTATAAAAATGGAATGAGAAACAAATCACTCCAACTCTGAATTTCAGACAAAAGTTTGAGTCCGTTTGACGAAATTTAATGATCATAGCAGAAAAGAAATATACAGACCTTTGGTTGCACTATAGAAGAATACCCCATAGCTGACAGCACTTCCAAAAATGGATGTGTAGAGGAGTGCCAATATATCAGTTGAAGTGAACTCTTTAAAACTCCCACTAATGGCAGGATCGTTGTTAAGAATGGAGATTACCAAAAGAGGGAGACCTCCAATAACCATGTGCTGCCACAGAAATAGCATGTGCATTAATTTCGCTTTCATACATTGTTTTGAAACCATGATAAAGTGTGCATTTCTCCTTGTCAAAAGCATTTCTGATCCTCCTGTCCTGTAACCTTTGTTGTGATTAAGTGCGAGTAAAGAGTGGAAACAAGTTCTACATTGGAATGAATTGGACTAAAGAAGGTGTATATAAGTAGAAAAGACTCATGCACTTAATGCCTTAAGGTTTTGGGTCAAAATGTGGTGCAGCTTACTAATATAGTTCCTCCCAAAATCCAATGAAGTAGAAGGACCAAGTGCATCTCCCCTTATGTTTGACACATTCTCTCGAACCACTAACAGTGGTATCAAAGCCGTGGATTAGTCTGTGCCCATTTGGAGAAAAATGTCAAGAGGAGGTGGGCTCTTGTGAATCAAAACATGTTCCTTTCGCATTGTCCAAAAAAATAATAATAATAATAAAATAAAATAAAAGAATAAAAATTATTAAGGAAAAAAAAAGGCTATCAAGGCTTGAGAGAACCTCAAAACACAAGGGAGATTCACTTGGGCCTTCTACTTCATTTGACTTTGGGGTTTAGGGTTTAGATTGACACCACATCTTAAATATAAGTGGGATTGTGGGATTGACACCAAATCTTAACCCAAACCCTTAAGGCATTATGTGTATGGGTCTTTTCTACTTATATACACCTTTTTTAGTTTAATTTTATCCCATGCGGGACGTTTTGAACTCACACTCGATCACAACAATCTCCCCCTCAAATGGGAATCAATCACTTCTTGCACAAACGTGCTCTACCTTTTCCTTTCTTTTAAAGACGGTAACCCATTAGTTTGGCCGCAGTCTTTGATTCATTAACTCCGACAATAACAACCTTTCTCTTTGAATCATTAACCAATATTAGTAATGAATTAATAAATCAACTACAATTACTAGAATGAAATGAGTCCTCTTTATTTATATATATAGTTTTTAAAATTGCCATTATGTATTTTTTATTAGTAATGAATATAGAGGCTAAATAAATCAAAAATATTTAAGAACTAAAATATAGGCTAAAGTGTGCCTATAACTTTCTTGAACTTCACAATGAACCTTTCCCCCGAAACTTTTAAATTTGTGTATATAACTCCCTTAAATGTTAATTAGTCTATTATTTGACTAACGAAATGTGATATCTTAGAAGGGTCACATAATCTAAAATTCAAAAGAATTATCTATTCGTAACCTAAAGTTTAAGCCAAGTATCTAGACAAAAACTAAAGTTTAGGGTGTTTAATGTCACTAATATATCACATTCCAATAGTGAAATAACAAAATAACTAATAACAGAGGAGTTCTATGCACAAATTTGAAAGTTTAGGAGGTTTCATATCACATTTTAAAAGGCCAGAGAAGGATATTTGCATATGACTCAAAAGTTTAGATAAGTTTTGTACAGTTTAACCTAAAATTTATCTATAAGAAAATATATGAATTTATAGATTGAAAATTTTATTGATTTTTAAAAAGAATACTAATTATCCACTAAAGTTTTATGGGTAACTAACAATATAATCACATATGAGACTAACAAACACTAAATCTGAAAAAGGACAGTAAATCCTACCCATCCAGTTGCCATGACAGGATCAGAGTACTTAGAGACCCAGCGAACCATGACTGTGCCAACTGCCATGCTCTGAGCTGCAAGAAGCATCCACCACTCCCCACTTCCCCACAGGGAGAAACTACTCTCATCAAATGATAGAGCAGGTAACTACAAAAAAAAGAAAACGAAACGTAACTTATGCACTATATGTCTTTTATTTCGTATATTCTTAAAAAATGACAAATGCATCTTTAAGATGATTGTAACTTGTGCAAGATATGTCCTTTATTTCATACATAAAAATTGACTGACATTTTAATTTGTGCTTGAGAGTGGTAAGATAATTGATGTACTGCCTTCTGTTTTTGTTTTCCTGACTGGCATGGGGGCGGGAATGAAGAGGAGCAGCAACAACAATATCTCTGCTAAACATCTTAGATTGACCTCTATAAATTATAACTAATCATTAATAACATCCAAGTTAATGTTGGGTTATATTTAAAGCATAATAAATATAATTACTTTAAAACACATCTTAACTTTTCTATATTTCCAATAACATGATTGCCTTTTAATCTTGACCATTCATGCAAAATTTAATTAGTGGTTAAGATTTACTCTTTTTTCTTTTGTAAATGAGAAAGAAAGAAGGCAAGCAAAACATAAAATAAGGCAAGGCTCTATGTTCTGTAGCACCAGAAGAATTGCAATTGGAAATCCTGAGGCTCGAGGGATTACTGCACTTCCCCCAATTTTATGACAGGTGGCCATACAATTTATTACCACTTAGATTAATGTTGTTAAAATTTGGATATACACCAAAATCATCGGTTATATTTCCAACCAGTAAGTTACCATCAAACCAGAGTCAGATTGGAGCAGTGAAATGGCTAATGTAATCATTCTCACATAGGTGAAAGTTAAAGCACTTGTTAAGGTTATTCATCTCTGATGGAAAGCTTCCAATAACTTTGTTGATATGGAATCCAAGGTTGGGGAGCTGTGTCAAGTTGCCTAAAGATTTTCTTTTTTTCATTTTTTAGCCTGAAAGGTCTTTTCAAGGTTGAGAAAGTTCAAATTGACCAAGTTTTCAACAGATGCAGAAACTGAACCTCAAAGTGATAAGTAAGGACACCATGTGATAAGTAGGATAACCTTTCAGCTCCCACACAAACAAATAGCAATATATTTCGATGTTGTAGTGTAGTTGGACAGAACCTTAACCTTCTTGTCGTGACAATTGATTTCTTTTATTGTTGAAAATTAAGAAAAAGATGAAGAGAAGAAAAAGAAATGGAAAGAGGCAATGAAAACAGAAAGCAAAAGTATACCCAGATTTTTATGTCGCTTAATCTCTACATGAATGACACAGTGATTATTTGATGGAAGATATAAAACTGCAAAAGATAATTAAAATGTGTAATACTTGGTGTTAGAATAGTGTCTTTATTCATTATGTAGAATAGCTTACATTTCAGTGTCTCTTTATTATTAGTATCAGAATAATGTACTTATTCATCATGTAGAAGAATAGTATACATATTAGTGTCTTTGTTCGTTATTAGCACTCAATTGTACCACATTCTACACACTTTACTCCTATGTAGAAAGGCAAGGAGATATTCACTTACATGTTGAACCAAAATTTAGCCCTTTTTATATATAAACATTGAAGTGACGGCAAAGGAAGGATGAGTAAAAACTAAAAAATGCGAATGCAAATATTAGTTTAGCCAAAAGTTTAAATTTTACTGTACACGAATCACAAGAGAGATAGAGAGAGAGCCAAGAAGTGGTAATTTGAACTTTGAAGCAAGGGCAGGCAAGATGAGTATAAAATGAATCTATCAATTGGCACTTCCAGCAGTCAAACTGTAGCGGAGGTTTAAGTGGTCAATTGTTGAACCTCAGTGATATATATTGGTCAACAACTCAATTATGATGATTAAGATCATAACAATCTGGAGAACAATCTCTACATTCTGAACTTAAGTAAAATTGGACTAGACATACATTGTGAAAAGTTTACCTCAAGAAGTACTAGTCCTATGACACCCAAGACAAGCCCAGCAGCTCCAACAATTCCAATGGACTCACCAAATAACAAGGCAGCAAGAACGGCCACAGTCAAAGGTTGTGAATCAATTATGACCTGCAATTTATTCATAGAAACAAAAAGTTACCATAAGCCAGATTGCAAGAGATTTATTGTTAAAATTGAAGTTAGAAAGAATTTGAGTTAAGAAAATTTAAGGCAAACATAAGCATACAAAGCCAATGACAAGTGAACCCAAAAACATATCAGAGATGGATTTCACTTAATATCCATGATCCTTGTGATCATTCAATTTGCTTGGGGTACATAGAATGAATCAATCTAATAAGTAATAACCCCTCATGAAATAATAGAAAAATGGCGCAAAGCAAAGTTTTATTATTAAACATTTCATTAGAGTACTAAGGCAGTAGGAATTCATGGAATAACTTTACTACTAACATTATTATAGTCCTTCATAATGGCTAATCTACTGTACACTTAATATTCTATTCTTAGAGATAGAGATCACGTGTCAGTGTGCGACGAGTCCAGGACTGAGACGGAAAATCTCTCAAAGTTATGACAAAATCACACAAACAAATAATAGTTAATTTGATTAAGAAAATGACGGCCAACATACGCTGCCCAAACCAGCTGATGTCCTCTGTAACCCTTCAGCAAGAAAACCCTGCAACAAAATCGTAACTGCCTTCAATGCCCATTACAAGTATTACTGAAAAGCAGAACGTGAGATAACATCGATGAAAATATGAAGTCCTCCACGAGACGGAACACACCTGAAAACAAGCAGCATCGACCATGGCAAAGAGAGAGATGGACAGCCAAGCGTTGAACCCAGAAGGGAAAGGTCGACCCCGGGAAGCAGCGAATGCAACAAGGAGGAAGCCCGCGGGAATTAAACGAAATGTAGACACAAAGAAAGGTCCAGATTTGGGAAGCACCTCCTTCATGGCCACCATAGCTGTTCCCCAAAAAAAGAAAGGCGACACCAACACAGCCCATTCCCACAACCCCTCTACAGAAGCTCCGAAGGATTCTACTTCCGCCGATGTCCCGTTTTTTTCGTTCGGTTCGATGAGGCACTCAACGTCTTGCCCTGTTCCTAGACAATCCATTCCTGATGGCGAACTTGGTGAATCCTCCAACTCAATTTCTGTACCACTGGTCGTGCATCTAACAATTACTCTTCTAAACCCGTTTGAATTTGTGCTCGTAATTGCGTTCCTGCAGTAAAATGGAAGCTTAATTCGAATCGAAGATGCTATTGGGGCAATGCGAGCAGAGGAAGAAGGTGGGGAGGCATTGATAAGAAGCAAAGGGCGATTATGCGATTGGGGAGAGTGACAGTGGATGGAATGACGGCAGCTGATGGAGGTAGTAGAAGACAAGGAGCACCACGAAGCCATGGTGAACTCGTAGCTTTGCTCTTTTGGATTTTCTTTCGCTGAGATATTTACATGAGCAAGGAAGAAAACGAAGGAGTGGTCCTGAGGGACTTCGTTTGATCTTCGGAAAATCTGATGCTCAACTGTTAATTCGTTGTTTTCGAATTTTTTTCTTTTAAAAAAGTTTTAATAACATCACATCACGGGAAGATTTTGTTTTTTTGCCAACAAATGATAAAATAACATTAAAACAGAAAAGGAATCCAGTACAAACAAAACAGAACTAAACGGACAAAACCAGGAACTAGCCAACACCACATTTAACTGCAACAGCATCCTTTGATAAAATATCAGAGAGAGGAGATGGTGGGAGTAAAACCCAATCCAATCAGCTGCAGAATTGGCATTCCTAGAAACCCATATGAAGTAATGATTCCTTAAAGATTTCCTTAAAGTAAGGATATTTTCAAAGGCCTGTTCAAATCTCCAATCTGGTCCCAAGGAGGCTGAATTAACAACTTGCATAAGAGGAAGACAGTCAGATTCAAAAATAACATTGTTCAACTCATTATTAACAGCAAAAGTAACTGCATCAAACGGTGCAAGAGCTTCAGACATCAACGGTGATACAGATTTAAATTTGCCACAATTACCATCAAGTAAAAAGCCATTCCTATCTCGAACAACATAACTTAAGGCAGCATCTCCCTTGTCTGAATCAAAGACTCCATCTGTATTTATTTTAATAAAATCATCATCAGGAGGATCCTATCTCTCAGAATTTTTTCTCTTCTCTTCATGATCTGATTTTGACCTGTTAACATGCCACCCATTAGTTAACCAAAACTCATTAACAGCTTTATCAGCTAAATTAAAAGATATCAATAGGTTAGGGATCATAAGTTCATAAATATATTTGCATTGTCCTTTCTAGATATACCACAACAACATGGCCAAGCTTGCTTTACTACAATCATCCATATCAAGCATAGAGAGGGAGTTAAAGAGCCATTGATCAATTCTGGTGATATTTCCTTCAAAGATTCTGGCAGAAAGAGAACTACCAAACCAAGTCTTCTTTGCCCAATCACAAAACAGAAAAATGTGTTCAAGGTTTCTTCTTTATTGTTGCAAATTGGACAAATTGATGTAGAAGTGCAACCCCTTTTATTCAAGGTTTTAAAACATGGCAATGCATTTGATAAAATTTTCCAAAGAAAAATTCTAACTTTACCAGGAACTTTTAATTTCCAAATTGCATTCCAGAGCTCATTGGGGATTACATGTGAACACCCTGGTTTCAAAACTAATTGTCTATCATTCAATGATTTCACAATCCTATGCCCATCCTTAACCATATAGGATCCTTTCTTGCCCCCTGTCCAAATCCATCTATCTTCTCTATTAAGCATAGGTCTTATTAAAGAAAAGATTACTTCTAATTCGTCATCAGTCAACCAAGACTCGATCATTGACAGATTCCATTAATTCCCTACTAAGCAATCAGCCACCAGCATATTTTCATATTCATGAACAGGACAATCGGAAAGAATTTTCATACCCGGAACTGAAGGTAGCCACAGATCCTTCCAAAATTTCGTATTCTTTCCATTCCCAATGCTTATGCAGATTTTATCCTTCAGAATTTCTCGTCCAACTAGTATGCTTTCTCATAACCAAGAGGCCCTACAGCTTTTTTAGCAGATAAAAAATCCATCATTTGGGAAATACAAGCCTTTTAAAATAAGCACCCATACTTCATTGGGCTCTGATAGAATTCTCCAACCTATCTTAGCTAGTAAGGCCTTATTAAAAGCAATGAAGTCTCTAAACCCAAGCCCGCCATCAGAGTTAGATCTAGTTATTTTGTTCCAGGATACCCAATGAGTTTTATTACTAGAATCTGAGCTACCCCACCAGAAATATGAAATTAAACTATCAAGCTGCCTGCAAACTGATTTAGGGAATAGAAAGCATCACATGGGGAAGACTGGCATTGCATTAGCTACTTATTTAATCAATGTCTCCTTACCAGTAGAGGAAAGAGTACTTCTACGCCAACTTTGTGTCTTCTTCTTTACTCTATCAATGGCATAAGATAAAGCTTAAGCCTTAGACCTACCCCATAGGATAGGTAATCCCAAACACTTTCCAAGAGCATCAATAGCTGCAATTTGAAAAATGTGGCCTATATCTTCTTTGTCACTCTCTGGGGTGCTCTTTGAGAAGAACAGGGATGATTTTCCTACATTAATTGCCTAACCTGATGCTTTACAGTAAATATCCCAAGATTTTCTTCAAAGTCCTACAATTTTCAAAGTTAGCTTGCAAGAAGAACACAGAATCATTAGCAAATAAACAGTGAGACAAACTAGGACAATTCCTTGCTAGCTTAATTCCCTTCAAAGATCCTGAATCCTCATGTGTTTTTATTATCTTTGAGAGCACTTTGCTAATGAGGATGAAAAGATATGGTGACAAAGGGTTACCCTGATGCAATCCCCTTACAGAAAATGCAGAGGAAACTTTTTTTTCTCAATAAAAGGATATCAAAAGAAATCAAGGTAACACATAACATGATTTTCTCAACTCAAGGTTTGGCAAATCCTATTTTAAGCAACAAAGCATACATGAAATCCCATTCCGCTTGATCGGGATCCTGCAAGTATACAGGGTCGATCGCAGTAATAAAAAGTCTCCGGAGTATTCCAGAGGTCGAATCCAAGGGAGGTAATAGATTTATCAGTCCAAACTTTTAATTCTAAAAGCAAGTGATAATCAAATTGAGAATTTAAATTTAAAAGGAAAGAAATAGAGAACAAAATGAAGTTTGAGTTTGATTCAGTTCTAGAAGCGTCAAGGGATCATGATTCACCTTATGAGATAATTAGATTTTATTTCTTAGTTAGACTCTGAATAATTATAGTGATTGTTATTTCTAAAGCGTCCTAATTACCTCTCGGTCAATTAGTCCTTATTTAATTAGGATTCAATTCGCTCTCGCGCAACTAAATTTTCTAATTAAACCTTGAAAACTACAACATATATCACCATGAATTCCTAATTTTATGTCTAGATTAGTTATTCATGTTTATCTCTCTAAATCTAGGTTCACTCTTCACCTCTCAATTCATCAAGTTTACCCATTAATTAGATTCTATGGTGATCAAGCATAAAATCCACATGAACGAACAAAAGAGATAAATATAATAAAAAGATAAATTAAATATAATTTGAAGAACAAATCAAAGAGTCTTAACTAGAGAAACAAATTCAATTCATCCCAGTCAGGCTACATCCCTACCTCAACTGGGAAATTTAGCTACTCATGGAAATAGAATTAAATCACAACTAAAATCCCAAATCATAGTGAAAATAATAAGAAAACAGAGTTATATTAGAGAAGAATGAATCTATCGCTAATACTCCCTGAATCTCCTTGCTCTTTCTCTATAAAATGCTCATAGTTGCTCTCAGATGTGTTTAAAACCGTATTCTCTGACTTCTGAGTGCGTTTCTGAATCCCCTTTATATTTCTATCGTGTCTCCTTACATAAGAAAAATTTAGAAACTTATAAAAGCCTAAAATATCACCAAAACGCGTCAAAAACAAGTTTTTATGGGCTTTTATTGCTTGACCCGGCTCCGGATGTCCATATGCTCATCCCATACGGCGCCGAGTGCTTCTAAAAGGCCAAAAAATGTTAAAATTGCGTTGGCCCAGTGCCGGATGGGTTTGACCCGGCGCCAAGTGCCTCTGTTGTACGAAAATGTGCTTCGTTCAGCTTACAAAGTCACCAGCTTGTATTGACATTTTGAGTTCAATTTTCACCATGATAACGTTGGAATTTGGGAAAACTCAAAACATGTAAGTTTTACCTCTATGTCTTAGCTTTCCAACGCATTCTTCAATCAGAGTTTATGTGTGAGAGTTATGACCAAAACACTAAAAGATATTGAAATTTTTCAGCATGAACGATTTGTAACATTTTTGCTCCAAATGCTTCGAAATGAACCTATAACGCTATGAAACACAAAAATATGTCAAATCCTGCTAAAATATATCAATGTAAACATATTTAGATATAATTTAGAGTTTAAATATGGGTATTTTATATGTATAAAATGGACACATCACCGCTTTGTATCAAAGGCTTTATTCATATCTAATGTGAGTGCTAGTTCCCCTTTCCCATTTCTTTTGAGCTTTAAATGATGAAAGGCCTCATGCAATATAATGATATTGTCTTGTAACATCTGGGCAAGCACAAAAGCTCGTTGGTTTTCAGATATTAGCTTTCCTAATAAAGATTTCAGCCTATTTGATAGAATTTTGGAAATAATTTTGTATGAAAAATTACAAAAGCTGATTGTTTTGAAATGGTTAATAGATTCCGCATTATCAATTTTGGGGATAAGCACCATATTTGTTTGGTTAAGACAATGAAGATCAAAACCTTTTGAAAAGAATTTCTTGATCAAAGAGCAAAACATGAACACCAATGATATCCCATGAATTTTGATAAAAAGCTCCAGTAAAACCATCAGGTCCTGGGGCTTTGGATCCTCCTAAGTCAAAAACAGCTACCTTAACTTCCTTATCAGACACAGGAGCCATTAACATGAGATTATCTTCAGCAAACACAACTTCATCCACATAACTCAAAGCTTCCAAAAAATTCCTATTTCCTATACTGGAAAAGAAATTTTTACAAAAATCAACAAAACAATCACCAATTTCATTTTCCTCTTCTATCCACGAGCCTACCTCATTACAAATCCTAGTAATCTTATTTCTGCACCTTCTCTGGATAGTAGTCAAATGGAAAAATTTAGTATTCCTGTCACCTAATTTCAGCCACTACACCCTCAATTTTTTAGCCCAAAAAATCTCCTCCTACTGCCATAAATCATTGATTTTCTGTTTAAGCTCACTAATTTTCTTAGCAACATCATCATCCAATGTTCATTCAAAAGACACTAAATCTGGTCAAGCATTTTATTTATCATCATAGAATAGTTCCCAAATTCCTTCTTTCTCCATTGGACTAAAAAACTTCTAAGATCATCTAGACATTTTGTGAAATTTTGAACTACTAAGTCATCATTTGGAAGAAATCTATTCCAATTATTTTAAATTACTTCAGAATGATCAGGATGAGATAACCATCTAAGATCAAATTTTAAATTTACCTCAGTTTTTTTTATCTAAGAATACATACTAGAGCAAGAGTGGACAATGGTCTGAGCCAACTGGTTCAAGAAATTGACATTGACCTTTGGAGAAGTATTCATGCCATTTAATATTTGCCACGGTGTGGTCTAATTTTTCTTTGATAAAACTTCCCCTCTCTCTCTCTATTGTTTGCCCATGTAAACTTGATCCCTTTTCATTCAATTTCCACCAAATCCCCATTCATCATAAATTTCCTAAAATTATCCTGTTTAGCTACAGTTTTCAAATGACCTCCCTCCTTATCAGATTGGTACAGTAGCTCATTGAAATCTCCTATTGCAATCCAAGGAGTATTTGAATCCGGAATAAGATTTCGCATTTGTCTCCACCATTTTTCCTTCTCTTCTTTATATGGTGGTCCACCATTTTTCCTTCTCTTCTTTATATGGTGGTCCACCATAAACAAACGTGATATCTCAGCTAAAATACCTTCTCCACCGATATTTTGGATATGAATGTAATTTTTACAATAAGTCACAATATCCAATTGAATATCCTCCTTCAATCAAAGTGAAAATCCTCCTACCAAACCCCTTGGATCAACATAGAACTCATTACCAAACTTCAATTTTCTTCAAATACTATCAACTTTTTCAATCTTCATTCTGATTTCAGATAAGAACACCAAATTGAGGGTTGAATTTTCTACATAGGAATTGAAGATTCCTAACTGTCAAAGTAACCCCTACTGATAGTTCCACATCAAGCAACTCATGGCGACTCGGTGGCTATGGACGGCCAGCCACCTTGCCTTCCTTCAGCATCTTTGTTTGGTGAAGTAGAGAATTCAATCGTTGACTAATCAATGGGATTCGGGTTATTAAAAAAAGATGAGCTTTGCTTTGCACAGAAAAATTCTTACTAGGGAAAAATAATCTCTTGTCAACATGTTTCTTCTTCTTCAAATTACAGCCACCCTTCTTGTGAGGATCTTTTGGACTGGGACTTCCATGGAGGACACGAATCCATTCAATACAATTTGTTCTTTTAATTGCATCAGTAGGGGATTCATCTTTAAGTGATTTAATTCTCTTGGCAGTATGGGATTCTGGTTCCGTTGTTCTTGTTCTTTACAGATTGACACATTCGACCCTCCCTATTAGAGGTGGTAAACGTTAAACGGGCCGGTCCGCCGTGGGCCCGTCTTTTGGGTCGGGTGGGGCGGGCCTGGAAATCCCCAATCCGTCCCGTCATACATAGGCTGGCGGGCCAAACCGTTTTTTTTTTTCTATTTTTTTATATTTTTTTTGTTAAATCATAAAATTTCTCTCTTTTTTTATTCTTTTTGTTTGGCTAGTCCTTTTTTTTCTCTACTTAGTTAAATTATTAATTTTTTATTCACTATCATGAATAAAATAACTATATTTATGAAATCTTTTATCGGTTTGATGCATAAAGTCTTAAAGCATAATATATTAATACATTAATTTGGTAATACCACAAGTAACATTTAGTTCAACAAAATAAAATACAACTAAAATTAAAATATAAGAAAGATTGAGAAAGAAAATAATGCTTAAGCCCCTTTTTTTTAGTTTTTATTTTTTTTAGATATAATTATATAGAGTAAAAAAATATAAAAATATATTTTTTTTTAAAAGCAGGCCAGCTCGCGGGCTAGGCGGGTTGGCCCACTTTAAGTGGCGGGCTAGCGGGGCGGGCTAAGTTTTTGACCCCCATTATAAAGTATCTCAATTTTTTCAGCCCGCCCCGCCATTTTTGGCTGGCTAAGCGGGCCGGCCCGCGGGCTCCGACCCACTTTACCGGCTCTACTCCCTATCAGTTTAGCAACTTCCCCTTGATTCTAAATAGGGACTAAGGCCGAACGAATTGGAGAGGGCTCTTCTTCATCTCTTGGTTGTGTTGGGAATTCCACATTGTAAACACTAGGCTCATGAGATATCACTCTACCAAGCCCAGAAGAGGGATTAAAAGAAATTTTTGGGCCTTTACTTGGACCCGAATCCATAGGTAGCCCAACAGAGTAAGTAACTTATACTGGTGGATCCAAAGCATTAACACTACTCTGTGGTTTTGCTATGCTCTTCACGTGCATGTGGTTTAATTGAAGTTCTACTCATAAAGAGCTTTCTTGGATGACATAACTTTAAATTGGAACGGGATTCCATGCGTGGAGGCCAAATCCACGCACTGAATGTATGGATTTGGCTGAGAGAAGAAGCGAGTTTTTTTTTTAATTTTTTTAAAATTACAAAAAAACTGCACGGCCACAGTATTTTGTCTACGGCCACAATTTAAATTCACATTTAGAGCAAGGGAAAAAGAATCCTCCATGGCACCAATTTGTTAGGTTGGCTGGTGACTCAAGAGGAGAGTGAATTGGGTGATGTAAACTTTTTGCTTTTTTTGAAGTATAACCTAATTTCACTCAATGTTGCAATAGAACAAAGATAAATATTGTATGATGAAAGATATAGATGAAGTAAGAAGATGAAAAATAAGATACAAGAATTTATACTGATTCAGCTCAAATCACTTGACTTACATCCAATCTTTAAGCTATCACTTGAGATTTTCACTATATCCTACAAGTTTAATCAAGGCACTTGTAAAGTCTCAGTACTTTCCACAAGTTTCACTTGGTACTTGTGAAGCCACACTTCTTACACCCGTTTTAAGATGTGTAATTCTCTTAATATTTTTCCACAATAAGATTCTACCTTGAAATTGTATAAAAAGAAAGACTGCATAATAGAAACTCTCTTTAAAAGTGGATAATACATTGAAACTTACTATAATAAGGTGAGTTTAGCTTTGAATTCTTACATAGAATGATTTTATTCATTGCAGCAGCATTTTGACATATAATTTACTTAAATTCGTTACTCATAAGTTCAAATGAAGTTCTATTTATATATTTGTGGTTTAACTAGTCGTTAGACATAAAATCTATTCATTAGACATACCAAAGTTTGAATTTCGGGGTTCAACAGATGAATTTTACAGAGTCAGCATAATGATGTGTTTAACATTGAATTTCAAAATTCTTCTGTTATTAAGTGATATTTAAATTTCGAGTTTTAAAAAAATACTTCATATTAGTTTGTGCAAATTTTCATATTGGAAATACATTTGTTGGGTTTGAACAGTTTTTTCAAAATTTCACAATACACTTTGAAATTCGAATTTCAGTTTATCTATTAGAGACATGTTTAATATGATACAAAAGTTCTCACTTCGAAACTCAAAGTTCGTCTGTTAGAGACTGTGACTTTGAATTCACTTTGAACTCTACCAATAGTCAAATGTTAACTACGTTTCATGCGAATTTTGCACACTTTCACTAACTATGCTTAGCCCGAAATTCAAATTTCAAAACCAAAATTCATCTATCAGAAATAAAACATCTGTAACTTCAAATTTCAATAAGCAAAATGCGAATTTCGCACAGAATAAATATGAGTCAAATATCAAAATTCGTCTATTAGGCAATATATTTCAACTTTAACACATGCTAATTTCATATTACTTAATTTAATTTATTTAAGATATATGGTAACAAGATTAAGTAAATTTCAAAGATTAAACCACCTCAAGATCTAAGTGAAAACAAAATATATTTAATAACTAAGTTTTCAAAAATTAAGCTTCACTTTTACTTGGTCATTCCATTCTTAGCATACTCCCTTCTGATCTTTAATTCTTGGAACATCTTTTCTCTTTTTTTTTTGAGTGAGATATGATGTTGATTTTCCTTTCTTTATTTTAATGCTTATTTTTTCTTCTTAGATAGTCCTACATTTAATGAATGATACTTACAAATCAAGTAGTTAATTTAATTTATATACCTAATTTATATTATAAAATATAAAAGCATGCTCAATATATTAGTACATAGCATGGTATAAAAATTATGAATATAATTAAATACGTGGTAATGCACTTTTTACTTTTTTTAGAAATAAAATATATTTCAGATAAGTATGATACACGTATTTCTTATTACTCTACATTTGTTATCATTAAAATTTATATTATACTAAATCTAATATAATTAACACCAACTCGATAGTTTCTTGTAAATGTCGCTTTCAATCAAGGGTATCTAGATAGTCAGAAGAAAGAATAGGAGGGAAGGGAATGATAGAAAAGAAAAAAAAAAGGAGAAAGAATCATCACAAAGGAGAAAATCTTCTCTGAGAAGAACTTCTAAAGCAGAGATATTGGCTCTCATAGGAGAGGGTTTCAAGCTCTCATCCTAGAGAAGGAAGGAAAATTTTGAAGAAGATAAATTCGTACATGAGATTGATATATAATTACTCCACGAGAAGATAAACGAGGGAAAATTTGAAATGTGTAAAATTTCCTATTACTTTAAAGTTTAAACTCATAATTTTGATTTGCATTATCAATTTCGTTAATTATTATGCGCCAAAAATAAAATGGGTAAGATTAAAATACGTTTTTGTGTTCTGTAGAATAGGTAATGCTCATTTTACATATTTCGATTTTGCTAAAATTTTCTTATAATTAACAGTATTTTTTATTTGTTCAGAAATAATACTAGTTTTAGTATATCAGAGAAAATTCAAATCTCATCCCTCTATAAACCTGTGCTTTTTTTCGTTATTTGCCAACTATAAACCGGTGCTTTAAGCATGCACGAGCCGAGGAAAATCTAGCATAAACAAAAACAACAGAGATACGTATGTGTGGGCTTTGGCCCACGTTATTTACAAAAACAAAAAGCTATTTCATCCATTAACTTTTTTGTTGATAAAAGGAGAGGGCTAGAGCCCGAGAAAGAGCCCAGTAAAATTACTCAACAAAACAAGTGCACTCTTCAGATCTTCAGTTAACAAATCCACGAACATTGGCTTGCATGATAAGGATTTGACGCATATTCTATATAGGTTTATTAAAAAAGAATTAAAAAGGTAAGATGAATACTAAATTTACTGTAAATATACAGTATCAATCTATTCTATTTGATTGTAATATATTAATTTTTAAAATTCTTTAGAATAATTTTACACTATGATATTCTTAAAAATAAAATAGTTCTATTATTTAATCTAAAATAATCTCTTTCTCTCTCTCTCTCTCTCTCTCTCTAAATAAACAAAGAGATCAAATGTTCTTTGGTTCTCATTCTCTCTTGAACCAATCATTTTAATTACTAATTTAGATTAAATTAATAGTAACAAAAACAGGAGATAAAATCCATCAAACATACATTTTTCACAAAACCTATCAGCAGCAGAATTGGCATTCCTAGAAACCCATATGAAGTAATGATTCCTTAAAGATATCCTTAAAGTAAGGATATTTTCAAAGACCTGTTCACATCTCCAATCTGGTCCCAAGGAGGCTGAATTAACAACTTGCATAAGAGGAAGACAGTCAGATTCAAAAATAACATTAACTCATTATTAACAGCAAAAGTAACTGCATCAAACAGTGCAAGAGCTTCAGACATCAACGGTGATACAGATTTAAATTTGCCACAATTACCATCAAGTAAAAAGCCATTCCTATCTCGAACAACATAACTTAAGGCAGCATTTCCCTTGTCTGAATCAAAGACTCCATCTGTATTTATTTTAATAAAATCATCATCAGGAGGATCCTATCTCTCAGAATTTTTTCTCTTCTCTTCACGATCTGATTTCGACCTGTTAACATGCCACCCATTAGTTAACCAAAACTCATTAACAGCTTTATCAGCTAAATTAAAAGATATCAATAGGTTAGGGATCATAAGTTCATAAATATATTTGCATTGTCCTTTCAAGATATACCACAAAACAAGGCCAAGCTTGCTTTACTCCAATAATCCATATCAAGCATAGAGAGGGAGTTAAAGAGCCATTGATCAATTCTGGTGATATTTCCTTCAAAGATTCTGGCAGAAAGAGAACTACCAAACCAAGTCTTCTTTGCCCAATCACAAAAGAAAAATGTGTTCAAGGTTTCTTCTTTATTGTTGCAAATTGGACAAATTGATGTAGAAGTGCAACCCCTTTTATTCAAGGTTTTAAAACATGGCAATGCATTTGATAAAATTTTCCAAAGAAAAATTCTAACTGTACCAGGAACTTTTAATTTCCAAATTGCACTCCAGAGCTCATTGGGGATTACATGTGAACACCCTGGTTTCAAAACTAATTGTCTGTCATTTAATGATTTCACAATCCTATGCCCATCCTTAACCATATAGGATCCTTTCTTGCCCCCTGTCCAAATCCATCTATCTTCTCTATTAAGCACAGGTGTTATTAAAGAAAAGATTACTTCTAATTCGTCATCAGTCAACCAAGACTCAATCATTGACAGATTCCATTAATTCCCTACTAAGCAATCAGCCACCAGCATATTTTCATATTCATGAACAGGACAATCGGAAAGAATTTTCAAACCCGGAACTGAAGGTAGCCACAGATCCTTCCAAAATTTCGTATTCTTTCCATTCCCAATGCTTATGCAGATTTTATCCTTCAGAATTTCTCGTCCAACTAGTATGCTTTCTCATAACCAAGAGGCCCTACAGCTTTTTTAGCAGATAAAAAATCCATCATTTGGGAAATACAAGCCTTTTAAAATAAGCACCCATACTTCATTGGGCTCTGATAGAATTCTCCAACCTATCTTAGCTAGTAAGGCCTTATTAAAAGCAATGAAGTCTCTAAACCCAAGCCCGCCATCAGATTTAGATCTAGTTATTTTGTTCCAGGATACCCAATGAGTTTTCTTACTAGAATCTAATCTACCCCACCAGAAATATGAAATTAAACTATCAAGCTGCCTGCAAACTGATTTAGGGAATAGAAAGCATCACATGGGGAAGACTGGCATTGCATTAGCTACTTATTTAATCAATGTCTCCTTACCAGTAGAGGAAAGAGTACTTCTACGCCAACTTTGTGTCTTCTTCTTTACTCTATCAATGGCATAAGATAAAGCTTTAAGCCTTAGACCTACCCCATAGGATAGGTAATCCCAAACACTTTCCAAGAGCATCAATAGTTGCAATTTGAAAAATGTGGCCTATATCTTCTTTGTCACTCTCTGGGGTGCTCTTTGAGAAGAACAGGCATGATTTTCCTCATTAATTGCCTGACCTGATGCTTTACAGTAAATATCCCAAGATTTTCTTCAAAGTCCTACAATTTTCAAAGTTAGCTTGCAAGAAGAACACAGAATCATTAGCAAATACACAGTGAGACAAACTAGGACAATTCCTTGCTAGCTTAATTCCCTTCAAAGATCCTGAATCCTCATGTTTTTTTATTATCTTTGAGAGCACTTTGCTAATGAGGATGAAAAGATATGGTGACAAAGGGTTACCCTGATGCAATCCCCTTACAGAAAATGCAGAGGAAACTTTTTTTCCCGATAAAAGGATATCAAAAGAAATCAAGGTAACACATAACATGATTTTCTCAACTCAAGGTTTGGCAAATCCTATTTTAAGAGCAAAGCATACATGAAATCCCATTCCGCTCTATCAAAGGCTTTATTCATATATAATGTAAGTGCTAGTTCCCCTTTCCCATTCCTTTTGAGCTTTAAATGATGAAAGGCCTCATGCAATATAATGATATTGTCTTGTAACATCCGGGCAAGCACAAAAGCTCGTTGGTTTTCAGATATTAGCTTTCCTAATAAAGATTTCAGCCTATTTGATAGAATTTTGGAAATAATTTTGTATGAAAAATTACAAAAGCTGATTGTTCTGAAATGGTTAATAGATTCCGCATTATCAATTTTGGGGATAAGCACCATATTTGTTTGGTTAAGACAAAGAAGATCACAACCTTTTGAAAAGAATTTCTTGATCAAAGGGCAAAACATGAACACCAATGATATCCCACGAATTTTGATAAAAAGCTCCAGTAAAACCATCAGGTCCTGGGGCTTTGGATCCTCCTAAGTCAAAAACAGCCACCTTAACTTCCTTATCAGACACAGGAGCCATTAACATGAGATTATCTTCAGCAAACACAACTTCATCCACATAACTCAAAGCTTCCGAAAAATTCCTATTTCCTATACTGGAAAAGAAATTTTTACAAAAATCAGCAAAACAATCACCAATTTCATTTTCCTCTTCTATCCACGAGCCTACCTCATTACAAATCCTAGTAATCTTATTTCTGCACCTTCTCTGGATAGTAGTCAAATGGAAAAATTTAGTATTCCTGTCACCTAATTTCAGCCACTACACCCGCGATTTTTTAGCCCGAAAAATCTCCTCCTACTGCCATAAATCATTGATTTTCTGTTTAAGCTCACTAATTTTCTTAGCAACATCATCATCCAATGTTCATTCAAAAGACACTAAATCTGTCAAGCATTTTATTTATCATCATAGAATAGTTCCCAAATTCCTTCTTTCTCCATTTGACTAAAAAACTTCTAAGATCATCTAGACATTTTGTGAAATTTTGAACTACTAAGTCATCATTTGGAAGAAATCTATTCCAATTACTTTAAATTACTTCAGAATGATCAGGATGAGATAACCATCTAAGACCAAATTTGAAATTTACCTGAGTTTTTTTAATCTAAGAATACATACTAGAGCAAGAGTGGACAATGGTCTGAGCCAACTGGTTCAAGAAATTGGCATTGACCTTTGGAGAAGTATTCACGCCATTTAATATTTGCCACTGTGTGGTCTAATTTTTCTTTGATAAAACTTCCTCTCTCTCTCTCTATTGTTTGCCCATGTAAACTTGATCCCTTTTCATTCAATTTCCACCAAATCCCCATTCATCATAAATTTCCTAAAATTATCCGGTTTAGCTACAGTTTTCAAATGACCTCCCTCCTTATCAGATTGGTACAGTAGCTCATTGAAATCTCCTATTGCAATCCAAGGAGTATTTGAATCCGGAATAAGATTTCACATTTGTCTCCACCATTTTTCCTTTTCTTCTTTATATGGTGGTCCAAAAACAAACGTGATATCTCAGCTAAAATACCTTCTCCACCGATATTTTGGATATGAATGTAATTTTTACAATAAGTCACAATATCCAATTGAATATCCTCCTTCAATCAAAGTGAAAATCCTCCTACCAAACCCCTTCGATCAACACAGAACTCATTACCAAACTTCAATTTTCTTCAAATACTGTCAACTTTTTCAATCTTCATTCTGGTTTCAGATAAGAACACCAAATTGAGGGTTGAATTTTCTGCATAGGAATCGAAGATTCCTAACTGTCAAAGTAACCCCTACTGATAGTTCCACATCAAGCAACTCATGGCGACTCGGTGGCTATGGACGGCCAGCCACCTTTCCTGCCTTCAGCATCTTTGTTTGGTGAAGCAGAGAATTCAATCGTTGACTAATCAATGGGATTCGGGTTATTAAAAAAAGATGAGCTTTGCTTTGCACAGAAAAATTCTTACTAGCGAAAAATAATCTCTTGTCAACATGTTTCTTCTTCTTCAAATTACAGCCACCCTTATTGTGAGGATCTTTTGGACTGGGACTTCCATGGAGGACACGAATCCATTCAATACAATTTGTTCTTTTAATTGCATCAGTGGGGTATTCATCTTTAAGTGATTTGATTCTTTCGGCAATAGGTGATTCTGGTTTCGTTGTTCTCGTTCTTTATAGATTGACACATCCGAGCCTCCCTATCAGTTTAGCACCTTCCCCTTGATTCTAAATATGGACTAAGGCCGAACGAGTTGGAGAGGGCTCTTCTTCATCTCTTAGCTGTCTTGGGAATTCCACATTGTAAACACTGGGCTCATCAGATGTCACTCTACCAAGCCCAGAAGAGGGATTAAAAGAAATTTTTGGGCCTTTACTTGGACCCGAATCCACAGGTAGCCCAACAGAGGAAGTAACTTATACTGGTGGATCCAAAGCATTAATACTACTCTGTGGTTTCCTATGCTCTTCACGTGCATGTGGTTTCATTGAAATTCTACTCATAAAGGGCTTTCTTGGACGATATAACTTTAAATTGGAACGGAGAAGCGAGCTTTTTCTAAATTTTTTTAGAATTAAAAAAAAAAACTACACGACCACAGTATTTTATCCGCTACCACAGTTTAAATTCACATTTAGAGCAAGGGAGAAAGAATCCTCCATGGCACCAATTTGTTAGGTTAGCAGGTGACTCAAGAGAAGAGTGAATTGAGTGATGTAAACTTTTTATTTTTTTTTAAGTGTAACCTAATTTCACTAAATGTTACAACAGAACAAAGATAAATATTGTATGATGGAAGATATAGATGAAATAAGAAGATGAAGAATAAGATACAAGAATTTATACTGATTTAGCTCAAATCACTTGGCGTACATCCAATCTTTAATCCGTCACTTGAGATTTTCACTATATCCTACAAGTTTAATTAAGGCACTTGTAAAGTTTCAGTACTTCCCATAAGTTTCACTAGGCACTTGTGAAGCTACACTTCTCACACCCGTTATAAAATGTGTAATTTCCTTAATATTTTTCCACAATAAGATTCTACCTTGAAATTGTATAGAAAGAAAGATTGCATAATAAAAACTCTCTTTAAGAATTGATAATACATTGAAACTTACTCTAATAAGGTGAGTTTAGTTTTGAATTATCACATAGAATGATTTTATTCATTGTAGCAGTATTTTGGTATATAACTTACTTAAATTCGTTACTCATAAGTTCAAATGAAATTCTATTTATAGATTTGTGGCTTAATTAGTCGTTAGACACAAGATCTATTCATTAGATATAAGTTATAACTGTTATTTTGCAAAAAAGTCGTTCAAGAACTGTATTAAATACGTCTGACATACTAAAGTTTGAATTTCGGGGTTCAACAAATGAGTTTCACAGAGTCAGTATAGTTATGTGTTTAACATTAAATTTTAAAATTCGTCTGTTATTAAGTAATATTTAAATTTCAAGTTTACAAAAAATACTTCATATTAGTTTGTGTAAATTTTCATATTGGAAATACATTTGTTTGGTTTGAACAGTTTTTTCAAAATTTCACAATACACTTTGAAATTCGAATTTCAGTTTATCTATTAGAGATATGTTCAACGTGACACAAAAGTTCTCACTTCGAAACTCAAAGTTCGTCTGTCAGACACTGTAACTTTGAATTCACTTTGAACTCTACTAATAGTTGAATGTTAGCTAAGTTTCATACAAATTTTGCACAATTTCACTAACTATGCTTAGTATGAAATTCAAATTTCAAAACCAAAATTCATCTATCAGAGATAAAATCTCTAACTTCAAACTTCAATAAGCAAAATGCGAATTTCGCACAGAATAAATATGAGTCAAATAGCAAAAGTCGTCTATTAGTCAATATATTTCAATTTTAACACATGCTAATATCAGATTTACTTAATCTAATTTATTTAAGATATATGGTAACAAAATTAAGTAAATTTCAAAGATTAAACCATCTCAAGATCTAAGTGAAAACAAAATATATTTAATAACTAAGTTTTCAAAAATTAAGCTTCACTTTTACTTGGTCATTCCATTCTTAGCATACTCCCTTCTGATCTTTAATTCTTGGAACATCTTTTCTCTTTTTTTTTTTGAGTGAGATATGATGTTGATTTTCCTTTCTTTATTTCAATGCTTATTCTTTCTTCTTGGACAATCCTACATTTAATGAATGATACTTACAAATCAAGTAGTTAATTTAATTTATATATCTAATTTATATTATAAAATATAAAAGCATGCTCAATATATTAGTACATAGCATGATATAAAAATTATGAATATAATTAAATACGTGGTAATGCACTTTTTACTTTTTTTAGGAATAAAATATATTTCAGATAAGTATGATACATGTATTTCTTATTACTCTACATTTGTTATCATTAAAATTTATATTATACTAAACCTAATATAATTAACACCAACTCGATAGTTTCTTGTAAATGTCACTTTCAATCAAACGTATCTAGATAGTAAGAAGAAAGAATAGGAGGGAAGGGAATGATAGAAAAGAAAAAAAAAAGGAGAAAGAATCATCACAAAGGAGAAAATCTTCTCTGAGAAGAACTTCTAAAGCAGAGATATTGGCTCTCATAGGAGAGGGTTTCAAGCTCTCATCCCAGAGAAGGAGGGAAAATTTTGAAGAAGATAAATTCGTACATAAGATTGATATATAATTACTCCACGAGAAGATAAACGAGGGAAAATTCGAAATGTGTAAAATTTCCTATTACTTTAAAGTTTAAACTCATAATTTTGATTTGCATTATCAATTTCGTTAATTATTATGCGCCAAAAATAAAATGGGTAAGATTAAAATACGTTTTTGTGTTCTGTAGAATAGGTAATGCTCATTTTACATATTTCGATTTTGCTAAAATTTTCTTATAATTAACAGTATTTTTTATTTGTTCTGAAATAATACTAGTTTTAGTATATCAGAGAAAATTCAAATCTCATCCCTCTATAAACCTGTGCTTTTTTTCGTTTTTTGCCAACTATAAACCGGTGCTTTAAGCATGCACGAGCCGAGGAAAATCTAGCATAAATAAAAAAGATAGAGATACGTATAAGTGTGGGCTTTGGCCCACGTTATTTACAAAAACAAAAAGCTATTTCATCCATTAACTTTTTTTTTGATAAAAGGAGAGGGCTAGAGCACGAGAAGGAGCCCAGTAAAATTACTCATCAAAACAAGTACACTCTTCAGATCTTCAGATAACAAATCCACGAACGTTGGCTTGCATGATAAGGATTTGACGCATATTCTATATAGGTTTATTAAAAAAGAATTAAAAAGGTAAGATGAATACTAAATTTACTGTAAATATACAGTATCAATCTATTCCATTTGATTATAATATATTAATTTTTAAAATTCTTTAGAATAATTTTACACTATGATATTCTTAAAAATAAAATAGTTCTATTATTTAATCTAAAATAATCTCTCTCTCTCTCTCTCTAATAAACAAAGAGATCAAATGTTCTTTGGTTCTCATTCTCTCTTGCACCAATCATTTTAATTACTAATTTAGATTAAATTAATATTAACAAAAACAGGAGATAAAATCCATCAAACATACATTTTTCACAAAACCTATCAAATATCTATCACATGCATTCACAAAAAAATAAATGTATACTATGTTTTTAGAGAGAAATAAAGAGAAAATAAATTATGAGTGTACTAATGAGATATAAACCCCATACAATATTACATTATTATTATGTTTTTAAATGTATAAATATATCAATATAGGATTCCAACTTAATCTACTACACTTATTTTTCCCATCTCCTGAAAATTCCTTTCTTCGTGTTCATTTTTTAGGGTGCCAAATCTTCAAAATTTATAAAGTAAATGTAGAATGCGTTTGAAGAGAGACATAAAAAGAAAAGAGTGGATGAATATTTTTATAAGATGTCAACTTCATACAATGCTTATGCTGCCCTATAATGTGCGCAATCTTAGCAATTTCAGAGCCTAAAATGGGGGTATTTTTGGTTTTTTGTTTTTCATTTTTTGTAAGATTTTACTTAATTTTTTATGAGTGCAGCAAAGAACATTTGAGAAATGTGCATTAGAGAATTTAAATTCCATGTGTAGTCACATTTTTTTTTTAATGAAGAGGGAATATGTTAATCAGGAACAAAATCATATGTACAAGAGTAATAAAAAAAAAGAAGTAGCCGCATTTTTTTTTATCACTCTCTCTCCCCGAATATATATAAATACACAAAAAAAGAGGATTTAATTTATGCCTTTTCATTGTGTCGCTGCCAACTACCAAACACACTCACATGTTGTTATAATCGAACCAGATATTAAACCACACAAGGTGTTTGTTTAAGATTCAATAATTTAACTGAGATCGAATTGGGGTAGGACCGGTAGTGATTAAAATAATATATTTAAAACATATAATATAAATTTAAACAAATTTTATAACTTAATTAAAGTTTAAACTAAATAATATTGAATTGTCAATCTATTATTCACAAAAAATAAATTATTAATAAGTTTCATAACTCAATATTTTAATTTAAATAAGTTAATATTCATCTATAATTATATTTTGAGTTCAAAATAATAAATTAATAATCTATTATTTATTATTTATTAAGTAAATATATAATTTTTAATAGTTATATATAATAATACTTATATAATATTATAATATATAAAGAAAACATATTTTGTACTAAAAATGATACTATTTTATCTTAAAAATAAAAAAATATTTAAAAAAAATTTGAAAAAAACAAACAGGACTGGTTCTAATTGGTTTAGAACCAGTTTCACGGTTCTTGACCGGTTCTAAACAATTCCAATTATATAGCATGACCAGATTCTGATTCCTGGTCTGACCAGTTGAATCAGTCGATCCAGTTCGACTTTGATAATAATACTCACAAGAGTCATGGCCCAATAGCCCATAAGCGTGGAAGTCTGGGTTTCTAAGAATAATAAAAATTTGTCTATACAAAATTAATATTAGTAAAAACTTATAAATCTAATCTTTTCTGCGAATTTATAAATCTAATCTTTTCTGTGAGTGCCTTTCTTTTTTTTTTATCTATGCACTCTCTTCGTTACCCTCTTTTGTACGTCAATTTATACATGTTAATATATTTTCCCTCCTTTTTTTGAAAAAATAAAAAATCCATTGCCACCAGGAAAAAAAAAACTAATAAATGGATTAGTGAATATCCTTTTTTTACGCATAGTATTATCAAATATTTATTCTGGAGAAAAAGGAAAAAATAACATTCATTCTTACCATCTAAGAGCTTCCAGAAAGCAACCTTGAAATGGACATTCTATCTAAATGAAACGATCAAATTTTATTTAAATATATAAACGAATTCGTATGCATGGATAGGTTCAAAGGCCTTCCACTTTGTACCTTTGAATATGGCAAACTTACTGCATAAAAAAATCATTCTTTCCCAACAAAACCAAACCAAAGAGAGTTTACTAATAATTCATAGAAGTGACGGCAGACATTTACACATTAACTAAACATATTTTTTTAATATATTTCACGAGACGTAAAAAAAATAAATGTACTATTGATAATTTATAAGTCGACATCAATATAATATTAACACGGTTTTTATTTTGGTATTTTAGACTGCGAAATTACCCAGTCTTTTAGTTTTTCCCACAACGTGTAGCGCAATTTGCGAGTGATAGAATCCAACGAGCAAGTCATACAAGAAACTTCTAAACTTTTTTATGTCAACTAGATGCCATCCCTGCATGTGTAGGAGAATTAATTACTTATATATGTAGATATTTTGAAAAGATAATTATTAATCATATGAGTACTAACGTAATATTATCTATTGATTCTCTTTTTATATTTATAAATAATATTAGTATGAGTAAACATTACATCCACAGACTCCAATTTTAAAATTGACAATTGAAGACCTTAAAAGCTCAAATTCAGGAAAACCTTATTTATGTCATGAGTGGACCAAAATGCTCTTATCTTATGGTGGAAAACTGAAATCTGATAATAATAACAATAATAATAACAACGGTAAAATTTTCTCCCTTTTTCGCCCCAAAACAAATTAATAATGGTAAAATTTTCTACAAAAATTTAAAAAGTTTGTGTTAAAACTTTTCCATACAATGACTTGTGCATGCAAGCTTAATCAAAGCTAAATAAGTCTCTCTCATATAGGAAGCTGCACTATATTAATTATGAATAGTGCAATTTATTTTAAATTCTATGTAATGTACATGACCCACCTATAATTCTAATAATTTCATTGGATACTTTTTTAATATAGATACTGGAGTTGGGGAAAAAATTCTTACTGCAAGTTCAAACTATTTTGTTTATTTTTGTATTTTGAAACCCTAACAACCTTTGGCACAGTAATAATAAACTTACAATCATAATTGTTTCATCACGTAATCTCTTCAAAATTCTTAGGGGCAAATATAATTAAATTGCATAGATATACATTGAAAAGTGAGAGACCAACAGTGATTATATTGAGTAAAAGTAACTTAATTTCTATTAAACAAGAATAAGAGTTTGCATCTTATAAATAAAAAAAATCACGTTGGCAGAGTTATCTAATTAAGTCTGACCATACTTTAATATAATTAAATAGTACAATATACTAAATAATTGTAAGGAGATAAAGGAATATAGAATACACCACCAAGAAAATATAATACATCATCAGAAGTTTTCTCTCCCTTAGAAAAGAAGCCGCGGGAGGTTTCGTCACATGCAGCAGATAAGCAGAAGCAAAGCAAGGTCCTCAAGTTAAAGCAAGAAAGTTCAGCAACGATAATACAAAAAAGTTGACTAAATCATTATCATTATATTTTCATTATTAGTCACATTGACGATTAAAATAAGATGATGGAGCCGGCCGCGTAAAGACGCAATTCATGTTGATTTTGTTGTACATGTGATTGACAAGTCTATTAGTATATATATTATTAAACGTAGCGAAAATTACATTATTCTAGGACATTATATTTAGTGTGAAAGATGATATGATAAAAAAATTGTAATTAATTAATTAGACTAAAGAATCAAATACCCTACACAAAATATCCAATAAAGCATGTTGTATCAGTATTGTATGGAGGTTACGTTCTCATCTCATTAAGGATAATCGCCTATGCATGAAAGGATATTTACATATATAACTAATTCTATTCTAAATTTGATCTATTGTATTTTTATAACTAAAATTACGTAAATTTCTTATTTTTGATTAAAATTATATAAATATCTATTTGATTTTAAAATAAATATATATTTTTCAAATTTTATTAAAATTTTGTAAACTTTAATTATTATTATTTTTTTAAAATTTATTGAGATCTCTCCTAGAATAAATACCAAATTAAATTGACTTTCTTTAAATTTTGTTAAAATTACACATACCGGCCTATGTCAATTTTTTGTGGTGACTGGTAAGTATCCCATATCATTTTTTAAAATATAAACAGATCTCTTAATGAAAATAAAAGAGAGATATGTGTTATTTTAATAAATTTTAGAAAAATCTATAGAACTTATTTTTTAAAAAAATCTGTGTAATTCAGACAAATTTAAGAAAAAATGTATAGTTAGTTTTATATTATTACGAACAGTTAATTATAATAAATTTAAAAAATAAAAAAATTTCCTTAATTTCAGAAAATTTTAAAAGACTTCCAAGTAATTTATTCTAAGAAACTATTTTATATTTCTAAGGAAAATCTTATAATAATTGTACGTAAAAACTTCATAATGCCAACAACTTATATTTTTTTTATATTTTTTATGAGCCATAAAGAGTGTGACAAGTTTTTTCACGCTCCGTATACAGAACTTATATTAGTTTTTTATTCTAAAAAACTTCAACAAAAACTACATGTATATTTAATTTAATCCGAAACGGTAGATTTTTTTTAATATAAATTGCTTTTCCGAAGTCAATAAATGAAGCTTCATACCATTTTCAACAATGGTTGTATAAAAAGCTTGACCTGCACAATGCGTGTTCAAACTTCAGACCCTTCTTCCCAATAAATTAAACCTACCCTACCCCATTAATTTCTTTATTAATATTATTACTATAAGTAAACGTAATCTGAAGAAGACGAAGAAGAAGATCATATATTCATAGCTGCATATCCATCTTCCACCATTTCCATCTTTCTCCATCAAACATGGCAGATCATCCCAACCAACAGAGTCGAATCCATCCACTCACTGACGTGGAGGCACCACCAACCCCCTCACAACCTTTATTCCCCAGAAACACCTCCAAATCCGACAAGCCCACCGCGGACGGCCACCACTCTCCGTCGCCACCTCCTATTCCCCGGCGAACCTTCCCGGTGTCGCACTCAAAGCCACCCAAGAGAAAAAGAAGCTGCCTCTGCAAGCTCCTGTGTTGGATCTTTTCTCTACTATTAATCCTCATAATCGCCATCGGCATCACCATCGGAATCCTCTACCTCGTCTTCAGACCAAAGCTCCCAAAATTCTCCATCGACCAGTTGCAGATCGTCAAGTTCAATCTCAGCGACAACGACGACCTCTCCGCCGCATTCGACGTCGGAATCACCGCCACAAACCCCAACAAGAAGATCGGGATATATTACGAAGGAGGCAGCCACATCGAGGCATGGTACGAGGAAACGAAGCTGTGCGAGGGGTCATTGCCGAGGTTCTACCAGGGTCACCGGAATACGACGTCGCTGGATGTCCTCATGTCGGGGCAGACACAGAATGCGACGGGGTTGATCACCAGGTTGCAGCAGCAACAGCAGGAGACGGGGAATATTCCTCTGAACTTGAAGGCGAAGCAGCCTGTGAGAGTGAAGCTTGGGAAGTTGAAGCTGTTTAAGGTTAAGTTCAGAGTAAGGTGTACATTAATGGTGGATAGTCTCAGTAGTGCTCAAAATGATATTAGGATTCAGAGTAGTAGCTGCAAGTTCAGGGGGCTTAGGTTGTGAATGAGTATTATTGATTCCATTTATCAGTATATATTCTTACATTTAGTTATTGATTTATTATTACTATAGTAGAATATATATATATATATATATATATACACTTTGGTGTTTGTGAGTCAGTTTTTTCTCATAGAAAAATGGAGATTAATTAGATGGGGTTTTTCTCTCCATTAATGATACTTTCTGAGATTGTGTGATTCTGTTTTGTTTCTATTATATTCTTGGTGTCATAGAACTTCATTGTTTTTCTATTTGTTTGATACACTTTTCTCTCCTCTTTTTAGAATTTAGTTTAAGTATTTTTTTATATTTATGAATTCATTCAAAATAAGCACAGATTTTTTTTTTGCACTGAATAAAATTTTAACATTTTATAGAAAAAGTTTTAAGTTTTTATACGCTAAATAAGTACAGAAGACAAGTAGTTTTTTTTTTTTTAAATTTCAATAGAGAAGTAAAAAATTTTGTTGATGAAGAACTTGTCATAGATATTAATTTGAATATGATTTTTAACTTTTCAATCACTAAATTGTGTGAGCTAATTATACAATTGAAAATTAATCCTATATGATTTTTTCCCGGAACAAGAATTTTTATTAAATTCAATATCAAATTGATTATGTAATGTGTTCAGTAATTTTAACTGAACTCTTATTTTATATCATAGCGATTGTTATGAGCATAAGTTAAGGGGAGAGCTTATCCTAAAAAACTAGTTCATTAAGTGAGAGAATCCCCTATCCTTATAAATCCCACTTTCTATGCGGGGCTCCCCATTATTGTAAACCCCACTTTCTGTATGAGGCTCCTCAATGTCGGAGTTTTTAGTATTATTTGTTATGAGCACATGTTTAAGAGGAAAACTTATCCCAAAAGACTAGTCCATTAGGTAACCCTTGTTCTTATAAACCTCACTTTTTATGTGAGCCTCCACTAATGAGCAACTCATAACAGCAATATATATATATATATATATATATTTACATACCTATATCAACTAACACTTGGATGCCATAGCTTCCATGTACAATATATATATATTTACATGCCTATATCAACTAACACTTGGATGCCATAGCTTCCATGTACAAAGAAATATTATGAATCAGCACTACGAGACATTTGGGTTTTGGTACCATAAATTGGTTTTTGTCACCACAATTTGCTTATTGTTTTAAAAAATAAGTCTCGCTTGAAAAAAATTTGATTTTTAATTGAAAAAAATTGAATTTCAATTGGTAATTTTTGAGCCTCTTTTGTAAAAATTTAAATCTGATTTGATAGAAAACCAAATATCCTGATATTTTTTTTACACCAAAAATCAAATGTCCCTACTATTTATTTAATAGAGAGATTGGGAGAGAAAAAGAAAAAGGGAAGATTATGATGAGCACATTGAGCTCTGCTTGTTCAGATGACAATTCACATGTGTAAGACTTTAAAATTATTTTCTAACTTGTTATCATACAATTTATTTTTATTCATTTTTTAAAAACTCTACACAAATTTTACGACAAAAAACTTTAAAAGACTTGGACTTCTAATTTCTATTACTTGAAAGCCTGAGATTATTTTCAAAATTTGAAATTACCAAGATCAAGATGAACGTGGACACAAGTTACCTTGCGTTGACTTTTTTTATTTTTAGTACTACTTATTGAGGGAAAGGCGTTAGGCGGCCATAGTTTATTTAGAATTTACGTACTGTGAGACGCAAAAGTCCACATAACCCAAAATTGTGAGTAGACTTTAAACTCAAGCGACCATTTACAAAGTAAAAACAAAACATATATAAGCAAACCCCATAATTTCCGTTAATCCATTCATCTTCATGCAAATTTTTTGGACGGATAAGACATGTATATACATATACATACATATATACATATACATGTAGGACAATAATTAGTTAGACAAACATAAACGGCATGTGGGAAATACTCTTTCAACACAGATGGCAAAACAGGGTAGATGAATTCGTATCTCTCCAAGTCATAGAAATGTCTGCAAAAGCTTGTTGAATTGTTGATCTTTTGTCGTTGGATTGTTTGGATGGTGAAGATCATATGACGTAGTTAATCTGTCATGCATACCCCATTTTTTTGTTTCATCCATGATGCACGATCTGAATCATCCCAAAAAAAAAGGTTCAATAGTTCGAAATCATTACGATAGGAAGCATCAGAAAATTCTCACTTCAACCATCCCTTTCAAAGGTTGCAACTTCTTTATAATTGATAAACACAACATATATGTTGTTGAAATAGTAGGATATTATTCTGTTAACTGTCTTTAAGGACATTTCGTCTATAAAAGACATATCCCTTGAAATTTAAGAGCTCAACACTACAACGGGAGAAAAATCTGAGTCGAAATGGTTAATGGAATAGAAATAGGTAAGGTAAATTAAACGTGAGATTTTTTCGGCTAGACGAGGTCAATAAATGAATAAACGAAAAAGGCGAATTAATTTTAATTTTAGGAATGAAAATTAATCCAAATATAAAAGGTCAAATAGGTTGGCCTTTCGAAATATTCACCCTATTTTTACATACATAAATATATCACTTCATAAAGATCCTACTGTCATTATACTAAGCTCAACACAAGGCAAGTCAGAGGCTGTCCACCCAGAACTTCTCAGAATGTCTGTAATTATCTCGTGACAAATAAACTCTAATCAGTAAGAATCCAAAATTTTGTGAGTTAATAACATGATTCACACTAATTAAGTTCAGTTAGTATCTTAAAAGATGCGAAAGTAAATTGTATAGTATGAAGAAAGGCCTGGTTACCTTCATGAAATAAGAATGCCTCGAAGGGAACCAGCTGTGCCTCGCTTTCTCGCCTTCTCATTATTAAATAAGTCTTCTGCAATAGCCTCCATCTGCTTTCTCTTTTTCTCCTCCTTTACAGACTTACTAATCTCCTCATTTTCACAGTCAGAGTCCCTGAAGGTAGAACAAAGTAACAAACACAAGAAAACATGGTAGTAAGAGAATGAAAATGCAGTTGGTCAGGTCAGATCATGTTTCAAGTAATATACACACATTAGATTTCATATTTGTTCTTACTTGTATGGATAGTTTGCGAAGGGAACAAGATTGCTGAAGCTATTCCCTGACTCTGTTTGTACCTGCAATTCCATGAAAAATAAAGTACTGGTTTTGAATTTAATTGTGCAATTTTCACTTGTAAAACAAGATAAGCTCCTCATAAGCATGAAATGGTGATTCCAAAATCAAACCTTTCTAAAGCGTTTAAAATTTGGAAAACTGCTGTTTGGTGCAGCACTTGTAGCAGAAGGTATGCTTTTATCCCGGACAATTAAATCTTGGCTGTAAATAATATCTGAGTTTCTATTTTCAGAATCATCGTTAACCTTGTCTTTCCTCACTGTCATACCACCACTATCTTCCCTGAAGCTGGTAGCTTGGGTATTCAATCTGGAAGAAGCATCAGGCAGAGCTGTTCCTCTATGTTCATGTTTTATGTCACTTTTTTCTGACAATCTGGCAGAAACATCATCCAAGGATGTCATCGTTCTCTCAAATTTCATCTTATCAAATCTGGCAGGAGCATCAACCAACGATATTTCTGCTTTTTCTTGTTTTATATCATCTCCAGTACACAATGTTTCATTTGCATGGGCCGATGTGGCTGTTTCAACTTCAGTATCAGAATCGGCTACTACTGTCTCATCTGTAGAGCATGAAGATGAAACAAGTACTGCAACGTACAGAGACAGCTTGTTATAGTACCTCAGTACATTTTTCCTTTCCAAGGAAAAACTTAATTAATAAGAGGAAATATTTTAAAAAATTTCCCATTACACCCTTCAACCTCGGACTCACAAGATAACTGAGCTATTGATCAAAGCAATGTATCCCCAAACCATGTCAAAATTTCTGAATAGCCATTTTGCAAGCACACTTTCCTTGCTATAATGAAAGGATATATTATTTAAAACCTAGATGGAGATATACTTTGCTTGATAAGATTCAAATTAAAAACTGTTGACCATTTAAATGAGCCATTTGATATATGTGACGGGAGTTTAGATTGCTCAGACGCAGAGCCCCCTAGGACACATATTTAAGCAATTTCTTTAAGAGTTGGCAAAGTCGTATAGCTGTTAATGTTGTTGTAATGAAAATTTGAAATGTCTTTTTGATTCAAAGCCCCAAGGATTACCTTTATTAACACCACAATCAGACCCTTTGGGAGAGTATGGAGTGGAGTGACGTGAGGAATAAACTCAAACCACTTGAATAATTGAAAAGTAATGGAATTTTACCCCTTACCATCCAAATATTCTTAACTTTCCTTTTGTTCTGTAAGGGCCAAATTGAAAATTACACTGCAAACCCACTCCACTTCATTAATGAGATTATATCTTCCAAACAATGGAGTGGGAACCTTCTCTCTTCCCACTCCTCTCTCTTCAATTATTACAAGGGGCCTGCTTCTAATAACAAAGAAATATTATGGGCACAAAAATTCAGGTTGATGGGTTTATCCATAATTTACCAAACAAGTATTCTAAGCAGTTAACTAGATTACCAAAAATTAAGCTGAGATTTATTCATCAGGCATGAAAAAAATAAATAAATAACAAAAAAATAATACTTGAGATGGTAAAAATATTTACCACAGGGTGAGATCAATATTGACAGATCTAGCTGTCCACTTAAAGCAGCACATATGATGTCCATCTCATTCACTTTAGATAAGGAACTTTGTTTATTGAAGCAGTCGGACTTGCTTGATGGTCCTCCTGGGATGATGCAAGCTACATGATTATCATCTCCATAATCTGCTCCCTTTAGAAATTAAATGAGGACTAGTAGTAATGTATAGGAAAGTAATGAAAAAAATCATGAAAAAACAGAAAGAACCAAATATTACAAAAACATGTTTATATACCTACAAAAAATGGTCAACCACTCAACTATTTTATGTCACTTTTCCAAGTCAAAAATTAACAGAGTTCAATAATTAATGGAGTGAAATGAAATTCTTACTTGGCTATTTGAACAGAATTCTTCAAAAGCAACAGTTTTTGCACCAGCCACTTCCAATAAAGATTTTAACTTGGCCCCAAATTTATACTGTAAGCAGGGAAGAAAAGGATAAAATATATCAGTATAGCATTTCTAAGTTTCTCAGATTCAGAAGTTCCTTCATCCCCATGGCTGCAAATTAGTTGTTAACATTACACAACTTTCCAAGATTACCATCATATTCAGATACAAAACTAACAAAACACCAAAACAAGTTGTTAAATCAGAAAAGTAATATTTAATTTTCAGAGATTACAAAAGGTTAAAAACAAGTAATACCAAGTGCACTGATTCCAACAGAAAAGTATATCCTTTTAAGCAGTGTTCACGATCTTTAGGGTCAGCAACTCTGACAGATGCTCCTTCCACTGACAGCGTTGGAATATAGCTGCTTGAGAAGGGGATAGAAATGAGGAAAAGGAAAAAAAATAAAAAATAAAAATACAACAAAAATGTCTTTTGTTAGCTTAACTGGTGTTTGTGTCATGGAATATATAGCTAATTTAGCCAAAGCCACAGGAAAAGCAACACTTACGAATTACAACTAGGAATTTCAGTGCTGATGTTCTTCTCTGCAATGAACTATAGATGAAACAGATAGTCATGTCACAATTTGAAATATCACATGAATTATGAATTAATTTGCTATTTGTTCTAGACATAGATCATTGAACTAAACCTTACATTAGTAGACTGTATATTAGATAATATAGTTATGAATTAATGCCATTTCCCCTCTTTTTGACATAAACCTCAAGGCCCAAGTATTTGGTAAATATCTCACAACAGGAGCTGTAATAGACATTGTAGCAAGCCTTCAGTATCAAATGTTTATTTACATGCATGTACTCTATTTGTCCTAGTTAACCCCTCCAAGGCAGAAAACTGTGACTTCTTTAAAGGTCACACAATTCATGACTTGGAGGTTACCGACATCAACCATCAATTATCAATACCAAAAATACCAAAATGCAAGCAACAGACTATTATGTCCTCAACTTCATAAATTTAACAAGCATATTTACTCTCTTATTTTCTCTGTTTAGTATAAAATAACTTTAATTATAAAAAATAAACAACGTTTAAAAAAATAAAACTTCACAAAGACAATTGATCATTTGACCGTAAAAAGTAAGTAGCACAATGAATACCCAAGACAAATAATATAGGATATTGAAATGCTTCTATACCTCAACCCAAGTTTTGAGAAGAAGAGCTTTCTTAGCCACAACAGCATCAATAAGGTCATTTTTAAAAGGCATGTTCTGATCCACCAGCGTATGTGTGCAGCCCTGTCCTATTGTATTAGTAATGCGACCACCTAACAAGAAATTACAAATTGGCCAGTGTTCACACGTTATTGAAAGACCACAGGATTTAAAAACGTTAACATATTCTGAAGACAAAAGGCCGATGCTGCATCGAAGATATGTACCCATTTCAAATTTGTTTAATAAATTTAAAAACTTTTGACTCAAAAAGTTAACAACTTTGAAGACAATTCTACTGCATCAGTAAGTGTCTCTTCCGCTGTACTGACTTTTCTTTTTTTTTTTTAAAATCTCCCTAGATATTTCTAATGGTGGTTTGCCCACAACCAAAATATATGGAATTAGAACCTACTTTTATCCTGTGGAAGAGAAGCAGCTATTTGGAAACAAAATACAAAACTTTTTTAAGTAATAGTGATTCTTAAACTGCCTTTCACAGTTGTCCAAAAAAAAAAAAACTTTTCACAAATGACTATTGTGATAGCAAAATTTTTACAGCAAGACCATATAGGCTCTACATTTGAAGACAAGCAGAGTGGAACAAAGTGTCATGAAAATGCCACATTTTCAAAGTTATCAAAGATATGCAAACTACATTTTCTTATCAATACAGTTATAAGTTTCTTCCCATGATTATTAAGTACTAGCATTTATAGAGACCAACAAAAACTAAGTCATGGGCAGCATCAACATCAAATCAACGATTATGACAAGAACAGGTTAGTTATGGTCTTTCAATCTGTAGTCTATAAAGGAACTTCATGTGCTTAATCAATTTCCAAAGCAGACATACAGACAAAACTATAAGAAGAACTGAACAGCTACAACAAGGTTTTCTTCACTGACCAATTGATGAAACTCTCTCTTCAAGAGATTGATCCACTTCATCCAAGGAACATATGTAGAAAACTAGCGGGACATGGCAAAACCTGTAAACATTTATGTAAAAAGGTGCTCAAGAACAGAAGCAGAATTCAGCTGTGAATTTTATGAGCTAACAACAGCCTAAATAGAATACATTTGCAACCATAACATCCTGTAGAAAGTTGAGAGGGCACAAGCAACGACAGACAATCATAATATGAAGTTAGTTCACATACCTGTAGGTTGCACTACCAGTTCCAAAAGAAACAAGGTTGCCATCCTCTAGTGTGGCTTCTTTGTTTGGAAGCTCATGAACTTTTTTCCTGGGCCCCACATTCTTGCTAATAAATGTTCCATACTTAGAGCAATCTCTAATGACTACTCTGGATGATAAGTGAGAGGGCTCATTATGTATAGTATTTAATGCAGACATTGCCTGAACAACAATTTCTGCATGAACCCTTGAAACTCCTTTATCTTTAGTGATGATCACATCACAATCTGTAAGTGGCAACTAACAAGATATCATTATATAATTTCATTAAGTCCAGAAAATTGTAATGAATTTATGATTATACAAGAAAAAAAAAATCCGATACAGGACCACAGAAGCAGCAATATGATAACCAAACATTCTAAACAGCCAACTGACATTTTGAATTTGTTCCATGAAGAGAAATGCAATCAAAGTTTTGCTCCATTTAGATCCATAAGTAAGTACTTAATCAAAATTTTATACCATCTGGTACTATTAGCACCAAAGAACACATCAAATACCTATACCATTAAAGTTAGGTAGAGCAGAACACTCTCAGCTTTGAAACTAATTTTGAAGGGGATCAATAAAAGAACAAAATAAGAGGTGCCCTTATTCTAAAATGGGTCTCAGATTAATAATCTTTTCCAAATCCGTACAATGTTAGCCATGGCTGAGATTTCTAATTCAAGGCTGCACAAGTGAAAGAGAAAATATTCTTGGGAATTTTTTGTTATCACTCAGAAATGAAGTGATACATAAATGGGGACCCTGGCTTCAATCCTGCCACTGAAATCCCAACAAGAAAGGAAACAAAATAAAGAAAAAAACAAATATACATGATGGAACAACTAAATAAAGGATAAGATGAAGTTTTAAATAAAACATAAAGAGCTATAAACTGTTGGCTAAATGTCAAGAAATCAGGGCCTAAATCCATGAAGACCGGAACAAATACCATCACTACCCCTTAAGCTAGGGAGTATAAGTTAATCAACCATATCTTGTATCCGAGTATTTTAAACTTCTCCCTGGCAAAGGCCTTAATCAAGATATCAGCAACTTGAGTAAATATAAGATCAACAATTCCAGCCTCCACCTTCTCCTTCATAAAATGGTGATCAATTTCAACAAGTTTTGTTCTAATATGATGGATTGGGTTTTTGTTATGTTCACACAGCAACCATATTATCTCATAGTACCATTATAGGATCTTGACAAGGGAACCTAAGTTCAGAAAATATAGGTGTGACCACTTAATCTCACTGACTCAGTGTCATATAAATGACATGGATGTAGAGGATGAACTATAGGTTCACCTTAGAGAAAGACATGAATGACTTACTGTAAAGAATAATCCCTCATCAACAATGTAAAATAGCAATCCTATCAAACTTTTTTCCTTATTGCAAATACTTCAGAAGCATACACCAATGCGAAAACATTTCAGGCTTGAAAACAAAAGCCAGAGTCCTTTATCCACAATAGATAGGGTTGACTACATGAATCCACAGCATACTTAATTCAATGCTACACCAAGAGTATGTTCTCACCTAAAGACTAAAGTTTTACAGCCTTCTCCCTGCATAATACTTCCATATATATTAAATTTTGTGTTCCTCGTATCCTTTATGCATAGCTCTACAATGATTCTCTTACTCTTACACACAAAGGTATTTCGCACCCTTGTGCTTGCTATTGGTATACTTCTTATACATTGCTTTCTCTTTTCAAATAAGTTCACTTCTATTTCTATCTTTTCCTAGCAAAGTAATCTCATCTTTGAAGCACTCATTTTATAATGTGATATCTGAATAACTCAAAATTCCATATTATAAAGCATAATATGGTGAATCCAGTTTGATCAAGTTGATAAATTGTCAACAACAGGTCTACCGCTAAAAGTTAGAATCCAGTTCTGAATTCTTTTTTATAAAATGATGAGATAAAATATCTAAAGAAGAAACTGCCATTTTAGGTCAATTTGGAAATACACAATGGATACTACAAGTCCAGTTTTTACCCATGAGATTTTATATGGGTCTTTCCTCATCAAGTTTGTGGAACTTTTTCTTTATTTTTTGGGTGTCTAGTTTTCATAGCATCCAGCATTTATGCATTATCAATAAGCAAGGTAGACCTTTCACTGGAAGAAGGTTGCATAATTAGGATTAATCTAGGGACACCATTACAAGAAATTTTCTAACCGACCAAGTAAAGTTGTCCTGGTTTAGGCCTTCAGCCCAGACAAGCAATATCATGAGTAATTGAAAATGAACCTAAAATATTTTCAATGGAAATTAATTTACGTCTACTTAACTACTTGGAGAAGAAAATATTTTATTTATCCGAAATTGTACACCCATCCATGTCCACAGTACAAGAAGATGTGTTCAATAAATGCCATTGCTGCAAAATGATTAGTATGAGTACAGTACCTTTTCGACCAACTTTGTAGATTCCACTTTTAAAGATATAATACTTATCTTCACCTGTTATATGAGTTACCAGCAAATTTAATTAAAATAATGCAAGGTAGTACTAGTAGACTGGTAGATAGATACAGAGCAATTCATAATATAAAAATAAATTGAATACTGATAAAATCTGTTTACTGAAATCAGACATTTAAAATCCAAGATACAACAACACACTGTTTAATTCCAGGACTTTTGAAATCTTCTCAGTAGCTTCAAATTGGTCACCCACAAAGAAGTAGTAGAATAAAAAACTCAAAGTGACATAAGAAGAGCCTCAAACAAGGTTGGATCATTCGACTTCGCCTTTTCTGTTCGGGTGTTTACATAAAAGCAGTTCTAGCATGTTTAAATGCATTTTTTCCGGTCAAAACATCAATTGTATTTACATACTTTCTAATGTTTAAGTCGTCTTCCGATGAGAAATTGATAACATACAAACAGCAATCATGCACCAAAAGAAGTTTCTACTATTGTTGAAACCACTGTGCTTCATGGGTTCAGCTTTTTTTTTTTATATAAAATAGGCTCAGCTTTGAGACAGCAGTGAAGTCACACTCATTGACATGAGGAGATTTAATCCCCTCTAAGGGTTTGGTTTCCCTTTCCTCTTAAAACTTCGTTTGGTCAATATCAAGATGCAAACTTCGTCGTATTCTTTTACCAAGAAGATTAACTCTAAATTAGAGCTTGTAAATAGTTGAAGTTCGTAGCAACTATAATTATCATTAGCCATCCATCCATACCCAATGCTTCTCCAAGAAAATAGAAACGATAAAAGAAATGTACCTGAAAAAGGATCGACGGGGAAGAGTCCCCACACCATTTTTCTTCCAAGTTTTTCCCTCGTAAATTCTTGAACTGGCGCTCGCTCTCTCCGAGACCGGCTTGTAGTGAGCAAAAGAAGAATTTAACGCTTCTAAAGCAACGACGTGCCGTTTCGTGTACGAATGCAGGATACCGTACGTACGTATTAACTCGTTCAATTTGTCGTGATGGCAAAACGCAGCGTTCCAAGTCATGAAGTAACCGAGTTCTATGTAGCTGGAGAGTACACATTGTAGGTTATCTGGCTGGACCGAGAAAGAAGCGATACGCCCGTGTCGACTTAGCTGAATTGAGCGGGAATCGGCGTCGAGTGGCGACCTGCAAAACCAAGACGAGCTCTGGTGAACTTCTCTGAAAGCTTGAATGGCTTTATTTCTAGTATAGACTATGAAGCTTCTATTATGCTGATATGGGGTTTCATATGTTCGACAAAATGCCAAACTGAGGCAGAGGTCACAGAGAGAGAGAGAGTGAAAGCTGTTGATTTGTGTGGTAAAATGGTTACCCACCTTGTGAAATTTCTAAGGAAACACCCGGTCCGTCATTCTATGTGTGTTCGATCCAAAATGACATCTTCCCAGTCTGTAGCTTCTAGAGCTAGAGACCCCACATTTGAGAAGCTTATGGACAAGTACAAAAACCTTCTCAAAGTGATTGCTATTCAGGATCTTATCCTTGCAAACCCGAAGAAGCAGTCAGTCTCGGTTGATTTTCTCTCCAGGCTCTCCCAGAAGCTCCATCTCAACCGTGGCGCCACCGCTTTTCTCCGCAAGTACCCTCATATTTTCCACATTTTCTATGAGCCAAGTAAGTGCCAGCCATTTTGCAAATTAACTGATGCTGCTCTTGAAATTTCCCATCAGGAAGCAATGGCCATCAATGCTTCGATGCCTGTTGTTGTTGATAGGTTGGTGCGTATACTGTCCATGTCTGCATCTAAAATGGTACCTCTTCGTGCCATTTTCAAAGTTTGGTGGGAACTTGGACTTCCTGATGATTTTGAGGACTCCATAATATCTCAAAATCCTCATCTTTTTCAACTGTGCGATGCTCACGAACCTAATACTCATTTATTGAAGCTGGTTGATGTGATTCCGAACGATCATTTTACAGCAGCTGTTGAGAATTGGAGGGTCGTTGAATGCTGTAAAGAAGATTGCAAGGTTGATCCGACGGAAATGCGGTTCAGTTTCAAACATGCGTATCCTCCGGGGATGAGGCTGAGCAAGAGTTATAAGGCCAAGGTGAAGAAATGGCAGGGTTTGCCACATTTGGGGCCATATGAGATGATGGGTGAGAAGAAGAAATCCAAGGCTGGAATGATGGCTTTAGAAAAACGAGCAGTATCAATTGTCCATGAATTCCTTAGTTTGACAGTTGAGAAGGTGGTTGAAGTAGAGAAGATAAGCCAGTTCAGAAAATGGTTTGGGATTGACTTGAACATAAGGGATTTGTTCCTGGATCACCCGGGGATCTTCTATTTGTCAACGAAAGGAAAAAGGCACACTGTATTTCTGAGGGAAGCCTATGAGAGAGGGTGTTTGATTGAACCCAATCCTGTATATGATGCAAGGAGAAGGCTTCTTGATCTTGTTGTTTTAGGACGTCGGGGTCTGCCTGCTGTTAATTCCAAGTACCAGGATCGAAGCAGTAACGATGAGGATGAACAGGAGGATAGCCTGCGAAGGCATGACTCATTATCACCTTGACGGGATCTTTACAAGAACAATGTTCTATCTGCTGTGTCACTTGACTTTCTTTCACGTTTGTGTTTCTGCTGGTGTTGGCATAAGGTAACTAATTCTGTGAAAACCTCTGCCATTCAAGAGGTTGAATATTTCAACTAGATGAATTTTGATATTTTTTCTGTCATGATCAAGAAAGTAGAATAAGAATTGGTTTTCAAAATATATTGAAAAAAGTCAGCCTATTAACAAGTAGAGTTTGAACTACTCATTGACATAGCAAATAGTAACCAACAAATGCGAAGATAACAACTTTGATCTCAAAATTTTCCTGAGAAGTTATAAAGATATGTCCCTTATAGAGATGTTTGATATCTGGACAATATGCTATTTAATGAGAAGCTCTCTTCTGAGGTAGATGGTTGGCATTAATGGGTGGAGTGTTGTTTTTAATTTTTTGGTTATTTTACCTTGTTTCAAGCCAACAATTGATTATATGTGATTTTAATTATCTGATTGTTTTGCTTTCCTTTGATTTTCAATATTGTGGCTGCTCTTGTTTGATTCATATATGAGGAGTATATGGCGATAAAAGTGTAAGACTTTTCCTGAAGTAGTAGCTAGCATATTAGTTCGTAAATTGCTCCAGAGGAGGAGGACTCTAACATAACATTTATTTTACCTTGGTGAAACGTCGTGGCAACAATCTCTGAGCTCAGAGGATGCTGGGATCAGCACATGTCTGTATGTATATCAAATTAGCAATATCATGATTAGCTTTTCTGTTTTTACTCCCCCATCGAGAATTTTACTTTTTCAAAAGATTGATTTTGGGCCATGCAAGACAAATAGTAACAAGTGCACCAAGGGGCAATAGTTAAGATGGTTTTATGTCCTAGTTTTGTGTAAAAAATTTATAAAACAAAATAGTTGTGATAGTAAATTTACTTCTTTTATAATTTTGAAAGACAAAAAATTGCTTTGGAAATTGTTTGTTTGTCTAGCTTCAAAAAGAGCTTTTTTTAATTTCTTTTATTATCACGAAAATTAGTTAGTTAAAAATCATGCTGTTTTAAAGCGTTTTTAGTATTTTAAACTAGATTTCAAGCTTCATGCACTGTTCACAACTTATGAACAATGTAGCTTCCAGTTCCACTAGTTTTATACACATAATTTTTTATATTTAAGGTTTAGGGTTTAAGGTTTTGGTTTCTAGAGTTTACATTGTCAAAATTATGGGTTTGAGGTTTAGAGTGCATATTAGTTTTCCTTCAATCTCCAGTGCTGTCAGAGCACTGCTCTGAATACATACCATCGTTGTTTATCTGCTTCAGAAAACGCTTTATTTAGGACTAAGGTATTTAAGGTAAGCTGAGAATCTTTATGTAATGCATGGCTTTCTTGCTGGCTTAATCCATATGGGATTGAAAGTGTAGCTTGTTAGTAACTTAGTATAAATTTGTGTTCTTCCAAAATCCTTCACTGTTGTTAAAGACAATATCGTTTGAGACTTTTGTTCTTTTGGTGTAAAAGAACAAATAGTAGCATGAATTTGGTCTCTGTTATAACTTTTTCTCTAAGCTATTATATTTTTTGTTTGTTTTCACTGACAGTGTTTTTAACACCAGTTTTTTGAGTATTAGCAATATTTCAATGCATTATAACTTAGGCTCTTCTATTTCCTAATTTGATGAGGGGTCAAATTTTGAAATAGGTTATTGAGTATATTGTCCATTGGACATGCATCAATCACCTGAAAAATAGCATTTTGGCTTTGCATAGTAAGTCCTCAAATGTAATTGATTGAGATGGTTGTGGATTGCCATTGAAGTCTCTTCACTGCAATTCCCAAAAGTAGTTCAAGTCAAGATTTTTGAGAGAGAAGTATGTGGGTTCTCATATATTGCACGGAGTTTAAGACAGATCTTGTGTTTACCCTTGAGAGATTGTGTGCCTCCTGTGATAATTTTGTTGTATACATGGACTGGAATAGTTACTGTTTTGAGTAATTTTGTAATTACTTCTTAAAAAAAACTTACTAGTAGCTCTGTTTAAAAAACTTGGATTGGAATGAGACTGAAGCCCCATTAACGTTATTAGGTAACATGGGTTTCAAAACGATTAATTAATATATAATTAAAAGTAGAATAAAGTAGTCAAACAGTGTGGATTTACTCCTTTAAGTTCCATGCCCTTTCATTGTTTTTTTTATTTTAATGAATACCATTTTTTCTTATTTATTTTTTTTTATAAGTAGGGTTTATTTTTTTCTTTTTTTTTAGTTGGGTATGTCATTTTTTTTTTGTTAAATTCAATTTTTTTAATTTTAAAATCTATATTAATTTTTAATTAATATAATTTGATTTTTTTTTGAAATAGGGAAAGTGTGTGATGATATTCTTGTTAGATTAGTACTATATTTAAAATTAAATAAAATTTTTGTTATAAAAAAAATTAAATAAAACTTCTCCGAGTTCCCTACGCACCCACGCACAGTATGCGCGGGGAAAAAATCTAGTCGGGACACAATTAAGAATTCTCACAATACATTAGTTGTTAATTATTATATGAGACTGATAAAATGTATATAATATGTATTAAAAAAAGCTTGAATTTGGATTTATTGTAGTTTGCCTTGTATAATTTTCAGTGTATAAAAAATCAGACTAGATTTAACAGTTCAATTTTTTGAACGAGGAGTTGATTTCTAGTTTGATCTAAATAAAGAAAATAATCCGTTAAAAACCGGTCAAATTAGCTACAAGTACTTGGAAATCAATTGAATTGGTCCTCATTTTGTTTTGAAATAAAATAATATTATTTTTAATATTAAATATAACTATTTTTTTAATAAATGTTTTTTTAAAACTATAATATTATATAAATATTATTATGTATATAACTATTAATAATAATAAATTTATTTAATAAATAAAATAAAATAAAATATTAATGAATTATTTTAAATTTAAAATATGATTAAGAATGAATATAATTTGATTTAAATTATTAATAATAATAAATTTATTATTGGTAGTTTAATTATGTTTAATCTACCCTTGAACCAGAACTTAATGCTAATACCTTGATATTATTAAGCATTTACTTTGATTTGACAATTATTTTTATTAGGTGTAAGATCAAAAAGCCTGTAGTTTCACTTAATATGTCGCTTGATATTGTGACATGATAAGAATAGTCAAATCAAAATAAATGTCGAAAATGTTTGTGTTCTGTGACTACTCAGTCTCAGATAATAGTGTATTAATTATTAAGTCTCATCCCTCCCTCCTAATGCTAGACGTGGTCCCGTCTCTATTCTCCTCCGTGGAGCCAGCAAGTTTAGAAAAGGCTCGTCACAGCTTAAGAAGACTTGTTTGGTGTAATGAATTAAAAATTAGAGAATAACAAACGGTAAAATATCTCGATACTATTATTAACTTAAAAAGTCTTCAAGCTTTACAACGTTTACAAACTCACAGAAATTGAGATATTACAACAATAAAGAAACTTGTAGAATTGTAACAAAAAAGGAGAGAGAGTGTCAGAGGGGTTAGAGAAATTCCAAAACGTCTTGGCTAGAGAGGAGGACGCTCATAATTTCCACCATGACCCTATCTCATTCATCCCTTCTATTTTATCTTTTCCTCTCCTTCTTGAATCTTCTACGTGGGTCTCCTTTCACGCATGCTACGTCGCACCCTCATTTGCTCATGTGCACTATTCTTGCCCTCTGCCTCAACACCCACGTTAGTCATCTGAGGTCCTTCATCTTAGTTCACGTCAGAGTCCACCGTGTCTTGCATAACATACCCCTCCCTATAAAGATTGACCTTGTCCCCAAGGTCAAATGTTGTATAGTGCTGTATAAATTCTGAGAGTGGCTCCCATGAGGGAGGTGTAGCTTGTCCCCAATTAACTAACAATTGAGTAATAAGATTACCACCAGCTTGCTTTTGGCGAGAAGCTAATATTCGAACTGGGGTAAGCACTGGTCCTTCTGGTGTAGTAAGTAAAGGAAACGGCATATAAGTGAGGGAAGAGTCTCCATGATACCGCTTGAGTAATGAGACATGAAAAACAAAGTGAATTCGTGCCTCTGGTGGAAGACTTAGTCCTCTGGTGGAAGACTTAGTCGATATGCAACTATACCAATTTGTTCTGTAATTGGAAATGGGTTGAAGTACCGTAATCCCAGTTTTTGATGTCTTTGTAAACGAAGGGAGTGTTGTCTATATGGTTGTAGCTTAACTAACACCAATTCTCCTAGTTGAAATTCCACATCAGTTCGATTTTTATCAGCATACTTTTTCATCCAAGATTGAGCTTTTTGTAAGATACCCCGTAACTGATCAAGGAGTTGATCTTGTTCTTGTAACTGAGACTGTATATCGGGAGGTGCTGTATCATCCCATGAGGCTTGAATAATGGTGGGTGGGTCTCGACTGTAAACCACTTTAAATGGGGTTATCCCTATTGTAGTTTGATAAGATGTGTTGTGCCATAACTCTGCCCAAGGTAACAAGTCAACCCATCATCGTGGAGAGTTGAAAACAAAGCATTGTAAATACATTTCCAGACACTTGTTCAAAGCTTCTGTCTGACCATCCGTTTGGGGATGGTATGCAGAGCTGAATTTCAAGCTCATTCCTTGCATCTTAGACAATTAGCACCAAAAAGCACTAGTAAAAGTAGCATCCCTATCAGAAACAATTGATCGTGGGATGCCATGAAGCTAAATGATATGTTGCAAAAATACTTCAGCCACTTGTTTGCTATTAAATTCTGCTTTCATTGGTATGAAGTGCCCATACTTCGATAATCGGTCCACCACCACCAGTATAACAGAGTATCCCTTGGCCATAAGTAAGGTTGTGATGAAATCCATTGCTATGTCCTCCCAGAATTGTGAAGGAATTGGTAGGGGGCTTAAGAGTCCTGCAGGATGTAATTGAAGCACTTTAGCTCGTTGGCACACTTCGCAGTGCCTTATATATTCCCGAATATCTTGTCTCATGCCTACCCAGAAAAACATACCTGTGATGCGATGAAAAGTTCGCAATGAACTTGAATGTCCTCCGATGATAGAAGAATGAAATTCTTGCAAGATGCATTGTTTTATATTAGACGCAATTGTTGGGATAACTAATCGACGCTTCCAATAGACAAGGCCTTCATGAATTCTGTAGAATGGCATAGAGTCAACGTCATTTTGTATTTTTTGTGTCAACAGCTCATTATTAGGCAAGTTCCTTAATTCGCTGCAAATTTCAGCAAATAGTGTGTCCTCAGAGATTGAAATTGCCATGAAAAATTTCCGAGATAATGCATCTGTAGCCTGATTATTTTGTATTCTACCTTGAATTGATGCCCCATTAGCTTTGGTAAACAAATCTCTTGCTTTGGGGTCTGGATTACTTGCTCATTTAGATGCTTTAAACTTTCATGGTTAGTTCAAATAATAAATTGGTGGCCAAACAAATAGTGTCTAAATTTTGCTATTGCTTCTGTGATTGCATATAACTCCCTGGCATATATAGACTTTGATTGCATTTGCAGGGAAAGCTTCTTCAAAAAATATGCTATTGGATGACCCGATTGACTGAGTACAGCTCTAACTCCTGATCCGGATGCATCAGTCTCGAGGACAAATGGTTGGGTAAAATCTGGAAGTGATAGGACTGGAGCTTGGGTCATACATTGCTTAAGATGTTCAAAAGCATATTGGGCCACGTTTGTCCATTGAAAAGAATCCTTTTGCAGTAGTTGAGTTAATGGGCTTGCTATCTGGGCATATGATTGCACAAATCTTCGGTGATAGCCTGTGAGGCCCAGAAACCCTCTTAGTTGCTGTACGTTAACTGGTTGAGGCTAATCTTGTATAGCTTGAACCTTCCCTGACTCCATCTCCACGCTATTTCCAAAGACCACATGACCCAAGTACGTTATTTTTTGTTGGCCAAATGAGCACTTGGAGAGTTTTGCATAGAGACGGTGCTGTACCAATGTCTCCAAAACTCTAGTACGATGCTCCAAATGCAATGGCTAAGATGTGCTGTAAACAAGAATGTCATCAAAGAAAATTAATACAAATTTATGCAAATAAGGTTGAAATACTGAATTCATCAATTATTGTGGCTGGTGCTTTAGTAAGTCCAAAAGGCATGACCAACCATTCGTACAAGTCTTGATGGGTGCAGAATGCTGTTTTTTCACGGTCTTCTGGGTGCATTAGTATTTGATGATAGCCTGCCCGCAGATCAAGCTTCATATAAAATTCTGAGCCCCCCAATTCATCTAGTAATTCATCCACCGTTGGCATCGAAAATGAGTCTTTCACTATTACTGCATTCAAAGCTTTGTAATCCACACAGAATCTCCAAGTTCCATCTTTTTTTTAACCAATAAAACTGGAGCTGAAAAAGGACTTAAACCAGGTGGGATCAAACCATCTTGCAACATCTCTAAAACTTGTTTCTCAATTTCTGCCTTTTGGCAGTAAGGATATCGGTGAGGCTTGACTTTCACTGGACCTGTCCCGGGTTGTAAAATAATATTCTATGATCATATTCTCTCTTGGGTGGTAGGCCTCGTGGTAACTGAAAAGCCTGCTGATTTTGCTCCAATATAAGTTTGATATCTGGGTGAAGATTCTCAAGTTGTTCCACCTTCTGTGTACTCATCATGTCATCCTCTATAAGATATATAAAATATAATTCTGCAATAGTGTCCATATCCTGCATCCTTGTGATTTTGTGGTATTGAGCATGATTCACAGCAGCTGATATATACCCTTTTAATGTAACAAATTCCTCATTGGCAAAAAATTTGATGGTGGACGTGTCATAGTCTACTATATGAGATCCCAAGGTTTCAAGCCAGCCAGCACCCATTACTATATTTGATCCAGTCACAGGCAACACGTATATAGGTATCTCTAAGGTATGGCAACAAATCACTACCTGTAATTGTCGAATGAACACCCTTGACATGGCATCCGTTCTCCATTTCCCACTATTATTCTTAGGCGAGGTATTGGTTCAACTGGTAATTGCAAGTGTTTAGCGATTCGGGGTTGGATAAAATTATCCGAACTTCCTCCATCTAAAAATACTTGTACTGCATGACCATTGACAGAACCATCAAACCTCATTGTCGCCAGTCTGTTCGACCCTTGAAAGGCATGTAATGATAGATGATGCAAAGTGGGTGGTTCCCCTGTATTTTCGTCTAATGGTGGAAGCTCTTTTGAATCATCTTCTTCCTCCTCATCTTGTAGAATCAGGTAGTGCTTATTAGGACACTGATGTGTTGGAGAGTATTTTTCTTCGCAGGTGAAACAAAGCCCCTTCTCCCGCCGTAGTTGCATTTCTAATGATGATATTTGCTTCACTAGTGGCCCTGGTTTAATGTTTGGCATCAAGAGTAAAGGAGGTAGAGCCTTTGGAGTTAATCCTATACTCGTCGTCGAGCTCGCAGCACTAGCTGAGAAACTAGTGAACCCTTTTGTAATGTTACCCGTGCTTCCCGTTTTTGGTCATGAAGTCGAGGACAATGCCAGCTTTTCGTCAAATAATCGAGCCAGGGCCGCAGCTTCTAATAGATTTTCTGGGGTGCGAGATATCACATCACTCTGAATCTCAGGCTTTAATCCACTAATAAAACAATCCTTAAAAGCACCTTCTGTCAATCCCTCCACTCAATTTACAATTGCCATAAATTTCTTATAGTAGGTTACAGCAGAATCGGTCTGGTACATTTTGAAGATTTGTGCTCGTGGGCTCTCAAAACAGGAAGGGCCATATTGTTCTTCAACTGCTCTAGCTAACGCTTCCCACGTCGGAATCAACCTAGCTTTCTGCATCATTTGGAACCATGGAATAGCTGGTCCCTCCATGTGAACGGCCGCTATGGTTAAGCATTGAGCATCTGACGTTTCATAGAATGCAAAGAACTGTTCCACCCAAAAAATCCAATTAAGAGGTTCAGAGCCATCGAACTTAAGGAAATCCAATTTCACTTGTTTCATTTGAACTTGCTGGTAGTTCGCCGGTACCATATGCGAGCTCTGCGCTTCATTCATTCTTCCTCCATCGGAATATGCAAAGTGATTGGAATTCTTGTTCATGGCTCCTACCTACTCTGGTAAGAGAATCTAGAGACTTCTCTAACCTTTCCATTCGAGGGTCTGAAGTTGTAGCCATCATCTCAATAATAGTCTCGAGCCTTTGTAATTTCTTTTCTGATGATATCTCAAGTTGCTCCACCTGCTCTTGGACCTTTCGTAAGTCTACGAAAAATTCCTTGAGCTCGTTTCTCAACGAAAGCACCAAGTTGTAATGAATTAAAAATTAGAGAGCAACAAACAGTAAAATATCCCGATAGTATTATTAGCTTAAAAGTCCTTAGGCTTCACAATGTTTACAAACTCACAGAAATCAAGATATTACAATGGTAAAGAAACTAGTAGAATTGTAACAGAAAAGGAGACTGTCAGAGGGGTCAGAGAAATTCCAAAACGTCTTTACCAGAGAAGAGGACACACATAATTTCCACCATGACCCTATCTTAGTCGCCCCTTCTATTTTATCTTTTCCTCTCCTTCCCTAATCTTCCACGTGGGTCTCCTTTCATGCATGCTATGTCGCACCCTCATTTGCTCATGTGCACTATTCAAGCCCTCTGCCTCGACACCCACATTTGCCATGTAGGGTCCTTCATCTTTGTCCACATCAAAGTCCACCGTGTCTTGCATAACATTTGGTAGGAGGAAAAGATATGTAATAAAAGGAATGAGTGAGGAAAAGAAATTGTGTTAGTGAAATTTTCCCGGGAAACATTTTTTTTTCACGTAAGGGAGAGAGAGAGACTCTAATTAAAATGAGAAATTTTGATGTAATAGGATTTCATTTCCGCTTCCAAGTGGTTCCCCTTCCAAGTGGTACCATACATCTTGCTTACATTCCCTTTCCCTCTACTTTTCTCTTTCTGTTCTACTTTTATAGCAAACGAAGCCTTAAAATTACAAAGAAAATGTTTCCATGGGCCAAAAGAGAAAGATGAAGATAATTTATTGTTATTTGTGAAAATGATAGATAACCCAGTTAGTTCCACAGTTTAATTTAATCAACGTATTCGTACCCGTCTATTTTTTCCATCACCCCACGTGTGCCGCTAAAATAAAATAGTATTAAATTCCAAATCCAGAATCACCTTCGTCGGTTCGCCGGTGGAGTCAGCTCCTACACATTAATTATTACTCCCTCAGGTCTCCAGATGTTATTTTTTACTGTACAAATATTAAAAAAATATAATTATATCCTTAAATTTATAAAAAAAATAGTATAAATTTTCACTCATATCTTTACTAATTAAAAATTAAATAATTTATAAGATAAAAAAATATTAAATAAAAAATATAAAAAAAATTAAATAAAAAAATAAAACAACACCTCACATATATATATAACCACAAGCAAATTTTCAAAACATGACCGAAGGAAAGAAGTATTAATTATTTATTATAGAGAATTGGGAATTTTCTCGTGAATAAATCAGAATTCAGAAATGTAATCTCAACATTGTTCAACCATCATAAATGATTTCATCTTTTCTAATTTTTTTATCAGGCGTCATCTTTTGGATTAGAAAAAGATTCACAATTTTAATCCCTAAACCAAAAGCAAAAAGCGCCAAAAGTAAGATAAAATGGTAGAGATCAAGAGACAGATATATAGATGGAAAGATGATAACTTCTCAAGGCTGCTTTTTGGGGCAAAATTTGGCAGCACTAATTAACATACATCACCATCACCGTCACCCAAGAAACCAAAAGTAGTGTGCGGGTATTCCCCTCCTCAGATTCGGAAGTATACTAAGCGGAAGGAGAACAGTCACAACCAGAAGTCCAAAACAAGAATCACTATAACAATCAGCAGCAGATTGGCAGCTTCCTAGGGGTGCTTTTACATTTACATGATGATTACATAACACACACATTCAATTTTCACACGAGTCAGACAGTAAGGTTGCCTTGAAACGTTGTATTTTCTTCAGGCATGCTTCTGCTTTCTCAAGCACCACATCCACCCTATCTCTCTTCTTCTTCTTCTTCATCATCATCATCGTGCCACTTCCAGAGCAACTGTCAGTCCTATGACACTCATCATGCTTACAAGGGTCAGAAGCTCCATCAACAGTACTCTTCTTCTTCCTCTTCGTCTGATTCGAGCTGCTCGATTCTGCTTCACAGAAACACCTCACAATCACCAGCTAGCATTAACCAGCACAGGCATCAATGAGAGAAGAAAGGGGAAAAAAAAGAGTAAAGCAGAATAGAGAAATTAACCTTGAGTATCAGGCATGGAGGAGAGGAAGTGGAAGGGTTGTGGAGGATGGTGATGGGATGGATGAGGATGAGGTGGAGAAATGAAGGACTGGAGCTCGAGCTTCAAATACTGGAAACGATGGGGATAAAGGGAATCAAGCATTTCAAGTTCTTCTTTTGCCAGCTTCTCCATGTTTTTTTCTCTCACTAGTGGCCTTCTTTCTTCTCTAAAAGGTGGCACTGACAATGACTGGAGAGCATAGGGATGATGGAACAAAAAAAGAACAAAAGTGAGGATGGGGTTAGTCTATTAATAATGGAAACAGATTTTTGGCAGGAGGGAAAGATGTGTCGGGTCGGATTATGGGTTTCTACTTCTAGGGGGTTATCTAAGGAGGCTATTTGCGGATTTCTTGGGGGTGATGGATTTGGGTGATGATGGGAAGACACGAAAAGACAAGGCATTAAACTCTGGTAGCGTTACTTAGGTGAAGTGTCCCTGCCTTTTCTTGTCTCGAACCGCGTGCCCTGTCCACTTCAACGGCAGGATCTTTTGAGCACGAGATGTTTTCCATCATGCGGGATTATTTCGTAACCTAATATAATAATTTTAGGTCGTAAATATAAATTAATTTATCAGAGTTTCTAAAAAAATCAATTATTTTATTTTTAAAATATATTTTTAAAATTATTGTATAAAGTACTAATTATTTTAAAGAATATAATATTCTATTAAATTTATAATATTTCTTTATTTTAATAAAATAGTTTTTAGGTAATTTTTATATGATTTTATTAATATAATTATTTTTTCTTAATTTCAATAAAATTGTTAACGATGGAGGGTAGTATATTAGCAAAAATACATATATAATTATAAATAATAATTAGATCTTTTTCTTTTGATGTATAAGCAAAAAAATAATAATCCATTTTTTTTTAATTTGTGTTAGTTTTTTAATATTTAAATTTAGATGTAACTAACAATAGTTTGGAATCCTCTGGAAGAGAGTAATATCCTTCAAACAAGCTTAATGGTTTCAAATCTTGACGATTTAAAAAAAAAAACTTGGTTCTAATTTTGTACATAAAAACAATTCATTGAGGATGTTTTCCTCTTGCATGAGATTCATCTTCCCTCTAATATTAGGAGTCATTTTTATTTTGCCGTTTGTGTTGGTTTTTTTTTTTTCTTTTCCCTCATATTTGTTTAGCCCTCTCTTGAACTCCAATGAAAATTGAAAACAATTTTCAAATGGCGTACTCTGATTGGCAAGATCTTGAGTATTAAGTCACTTAATAAAAATCATTACTTAAATAAATTTTTTATTTATAAAAGTTTCTCACTTTTTCTATCAAATTCTTAATTAAGATTAACACACAAATTTATTTTAATAAATTCTGTTTGAAAAATGTAATAAAATCATGATTTTGATAATGAGAAATAACATTTGTAATTTACTTAAAAAATATATAAAATTTAAATATTATTAATTATTAATTATTAAATTATAAAAATATATTAAACAATGTAAAAATAAATAAATATTCCTTTCCTCATAACCAAAGAAGGCCTTACCCTGACGCCCCCCAGCCCGAGGGTCAGCAGTGTCATGTTTCGGACACTGAAGCTAGAATATTGAGGAGATGCTACCCGCCATTTCTCTCCCAACAACCATAACCGTCAATACTAACATAACGGTCACCTTAAATCCTCAATCTCGCAGACTTTCAACACTCTTAAACTTCAATTCCACTCTAAGATTTCTCTCCAAGTCAGGCAATTTAGATGAGGCGCTTCGCCTAATCGAGTCCTCGCCGTCCAAGTCCACGGCCTACGAACCAGACGATGTTGAGGCACTCGCTCTCCTCCTTCATGCCTGCATCTCCAGAAAGTCCTTCTCGCATGGCCAAAAGCTCTACTTGCACCTCCTTCAGTCTCCAGACAGATTCAAACAAGACCTTTTACGCAACCCCTTTTTGAAGAGCAAGCTCATCACGCTCTTCTCTATTTGTGGTCAAATTGATGAGGCTCGCCGGATTTTCAAGTACGGTCTCGAAGATGAAAAGATATCAGAGTCGGTATGGGTGGCTATGGCGATTGGGTATTCGAGAAATGGGTTTTCCAACGAAGCTTTGATTCTATACTGCGAAATGTTATCAACCCAGAATGTCCAACCCAACAATTTTGCGTTTTCGACGGCTCTTAAGGCCTGTACGGATGTGTCTGATTCATTCGTGGGTAGAGCAGTTCACGCTCAAATCATCAAGAGTGATGAGGAAGCAGATCAAGTGGTGAATAATGTACTTTTGAGGTTCTATGTTGAGTGTGGGTGCTTAGGGGAGGCCCTAAAGGTGTTTGAGGATATGCCCCAACGAAACGTGGTTTCTTGGAACACTTTAATTGCTGGTGTTGCAGCTCAACACAAGGTGCGTAAGACATTTGATGCATTTAGAATTATGCAGGGAGAGGGTATCAGGTTCAGTTGGGTTACCCTTACAACAGTCCTGTCAATGTGTGCTCGAGTTACTGCACTTCATAGTGGCAAGGAGATACATGCGCAGATTGTGAAGAGTAGGAAGAAAGGTGATCTGCCATTACTCAACTCACTCATGGGCATGTATGCCAAATGTGGAGCCCTTAATTACTGTAAGAAAGTATTTTACAGCATGCAGAGTAGGGATTTGACTTCGTGGAATACAATGCTGACCGGTTATGCAATAAATGGATATATTCAAGAAGCCATGGCCTTATTTGATGAAATGATCAGTTATGGCATTAGGCCAGACGGTATTACCTTCATTGCACTGCTTTCAGGTTGTAGCTATTCAGGACTCACTGATAAGGGGCAAGAATTGTTCAATATGATGGAGGATTATGGGGTGAAACCATCTTTAGAGCACTATGCTTGTTTTGTGGACATATTAGGTAGGGCAGGGAGAATTGATGAAGCATTAGCTTTGGTCGAAAACATGCCAATGAACCCAAGTGGCAGCATATGGGGATCCTTGCTCAACTCATGCCGTCTTCATGGAAATGTTCCCCTTGCAGAGGTTGTTGCAGAGAAATTGTTTGAGAATGAACCTGACAATCCTGGAAACTATGTGATGCTCTCAAACATCTATGCAAAAGCAGAAATGTGGTATGGTGTGAAGAGAGTGAGAGAGATGATGGTCACGAGGGGAATCAAGAAAGAGGCCGGATGTAGCTGGACACAAATAAAGCATAGAATTCATACCTTCATCGCAGGGGGTAGCTCGGAATTTCGTCGCTCTGCTGAGTACTTGAAAATCTGGAATGAGTTATCTGATGCTACAAAAGAAGCAGGGTATATCCCTGACACTGGTGATGTTCTTCATGATGTAAATGAAGAGATGAAGGTGATGTGGGTTTGTGGGCATAGTGAACGCATTGCAGCTGTCTTTGCACTCATCCATACTGCTGATGGAATGCCAATCAGGATTACTAAGAATCTTCGGGTTTGTGTTGATTGTCACTCCTGGATGAAGGTTGTTTCAACAGTCACTGGGAGGACCATTGTATTAAGAGATACTAATCGTTTCCACCATTTTGCAAATGGTTCTTGTTCTTGCAAGGACTACTGGTGATGAGAATCACTACAATCACATTGCATGATTATCAATGCTAATCAATTTTCATCATAATGCATGATCATTGACCATTTATCACTTTATCAAATCTACCTTTTCAGTTTAGTCAGAGAGAATAGCAGAGACGGATAGGGAGTGAGAGAGAGATGAGTAAATGAACTTGCACTTGACTGGATCTTATGGCAGACAGAGTTGGTTTCACGGTAACAGTGAGGTAGACTTTGAGAGGAAGGTCTTCTTTCTTAGGCGTCTAACGTTCTCCTGTTTAGAATGAAAATTAAAAGTTGATATGAAATTGATATAGTCGGTAATGGTATATAAAAGATCACAAAAATTTGCACAAATGGTACGTTTTGCTCACGTGTGTGTGTAAGTTCCTACTTGAATAGTCAAAGGATGCAAATGGATAGATCATTAGATGCAGTTATGCAATATCTCAGCTTTTTGGTGCAGTGTCTAGGTGATAGAAAATTGTTCAAGTTTCTTCGTATTCAGGAGATGAAAACTTCATTTCTAGCAATATGGTGTTTTTATAACCAACAGTTTGGAAGCATAGTAATCTTCTATTATATATTATAAAATAAAAATCAAAAGCATAATGTGTCATGATTTTCAACCTTTATATTATTAAATTAATTAAAAAAATCAATCCCAGATATTTTAAATAATATTTATTTTTTTTATGTTTTTATATATTTTTTATTTTTTAAAATTTGATATGATCATAAATAAGGAAATAAAAATCAATTATATATTCATGAAAAAATGATTTTTTTTTGTCTAGCTATACATTAATCCTTGTGATGTGTTAAATCAATCTACATTATTACTGTAGTTGATTTCCATCAAATGACACCATTATCGCCTAATTAACATAAATATATGTCCAGTTTCATCCTTCCATGGTTTTTGACGTTCCTCGCGCCATCGTCACAATTCTCAAATGCCACGATTAGGTTTGTTTCGATATGCATCTGATTAATGAATATAATTGCATTTGAAATATGATTTTTATTTATTGTAGATACATTGGTAATGACATTGAAGAATAAAAATTTGAGGTAAGAAACTGGATATGTATGCTATATCAATATGACACTTCAATTTAAAAATCTCATTGGGAAAAATCTCTTTCTATCCTGCTAGTACCCTCTCATTCTCCCTTTAATTTTGATCATCGTTTTGAATTGGAAAATTTCTTAGTTGTTTGATTACTAGGAAACACAAACTCTCATTTGCTTTTGAGAAAAATATGGGCATTGCATAACTAGAGAATGTTCGATCCAAATGGGGTTAAGTGTTTCCCTTTGATATCATTTGGTTGTGAGATTGTGACATAAATCTCTATGAATATATAAATTATGTAGGGTTAAATAATATATACATTAGATGATCTTATAATTAATATAAATAGATCAATTAACTATCTGTATTGCAATATCAGCCTCCCACATCAACCTGTTGATATGGATTTGTGATAGGATCCAAATTGCCAATTCTAATTTTCCCACATTTTCGCAATAGTGGATGGTATTTATGTGGCAAAAAAATTGTGGATGATATTTATGCATAATATATGATTTTTTAGCATCATGCCCAATTTCTTTCCATTTGATTTGAATTTGAAAATATCATAATCATTCAAATAATTTCAAATTATTAATTTAGAAATATTTCAAATTATTAATTATTAAATTTGTTGAAATTGTATTATATTAATGCATGCTATTGCTATCATGTTCACTAGCCACCTCCTCTGCTCTATTATGGACAGAAAACCTCCTCTGTTGAAAAGCTTGCTTCTTGGTAGCCACCTCCTCCATCAGCATGTGATGTGGTATATAGATCCACCTCTGCTTACAGTCCATATGATTTTTTCTAAGAGAAAAAAAAAAAGAAGAAGAGAGAGACGTACAGTACAAGATAGAGAGCCTGAATTCCACATCGAAAAATAAGATCCAATATACTTTTAATGACTTTGGCTAAGTCTTCCTGGGTGACTATCATTCTCTGATTTTTCTACCCATTCGTTTTTTCATATCCCAAAAGCTTGTGGACTAACTAACCATACGGCAAAAGAAAAAAAAAAAAAAGGAGAGAAGGGAAAGTGGGAGAAAGTGATTTTTTCTTTATATACTTAACAGAATAAAAGATAATATAGAGGAGAGAAAAGTTACTATTTTTACATTAATAATAATATTCTTATTATTTTTAACAAAATATTTCCATATAATAAAACTTATTATCTACTATATAATTTTTATATATATTAATAAATGAAATTAAAATATAATTTTAATCTTAATTTAAAATTATTTTATCTAATCTTAATTTTTTAATTTTTAAAATTATTTTTTATACATTTATTTTAAAAATTTTAAAATAATACTAAAATTAAAAATATATATGATATATTAATATTTAAATAAAAAATAATTTTTCTAATGAAAAAAATTATGAAATAATTTTGAAAAGGAGAATTTTCTCACCAAAATTTCTCTAGAGTAGAAAAATTAAGAAAGATAATAGTAATTTCCCTTCCAACTATTCTTTTCTTTTCTTTTCCATGCTCTTTCCTCCCTCCAGCTAAGTAAAGGGTAAAGAAAGACCCACCAAACAATCCAAGGATTATTTCGATCTCAATTTACCGGAAGACAAGATGAAAAATACAAAGTTCATTCGAAGACCGAACTACTAACAATTCCACGTGTTCTCCACATATAATCAAGCCCATTTCTCTTATTCATCGCTCTTGAACTCTGACCTCTAAGGTAATTGATATGGCTGTTTCATCAATCTTACACATTAATCAACTCTCATGCAATACAAACGAGTCCGCCTTCCTCAAATTGCCGAATGTTGATCTGTATGGGTATGACTATTATTATAAGGGAAACATCAGCTATAGGGACTGTGAGGATGGATGCTTACAAGACTGTGAGTGCATGGCGTTTCAGCACTCATTTGACCAAGACAGCTTATTTCAATGCCATACGAAGAGAGTTCTTCTCAATGGGTATGACTAAGCATTCTTTATTTCTATAATTCGGTGTTTTTTTAATTAGAACGAAACAGAAATATGGCGCAAATCACCAAGGATGTAGCATTCTTTCTCCTTTTGGGTTCAGAAAATTTACTTACTCTAAGCTAAAACAAGCAACGAAAGGATTCACGGAAGAAATTGCGAGAGGTGCTGGTGGAATAGTGTACAAAGGAATTTTGCCAGATCAGCGAATTGCAATAATAAAGAAGATAATAACATTGGAGCCAAACAAGAAGAAGGAGAATTCCAAGCTGAAGTAAGCATAATCGGGAGGCTTAAACACATGAGCTTGATCGAAATGGGGGGTATTGTGCTGAGGGAAAGCATAGGCTATTGGTGTACGAGTACATGGAGAATGGTTCTTTAGCTGAAAAACTCAAATCAAACACTCTGGATTGGACCAAGAGGTACAACATCGCTCTTGGAACAGCAAGGGGACTAGCCTACTTACACGAAGAATGCTTAGAATGGATTCTGCATTGTGACGTAAAGCCACAGAATATTCTACTGGATTCTAATTACCAACCCAAGGTAGCAGATTTTGCTATGGTGCCTGAGTGGGTTTTCAATTTGCCAATAACGTCAAAAGTTGATGTTTATAGCTATGGAATTGTTGTATTAGAGATGATGACGGGGAGTCCGACGACGATGCGAAATCAGGGTAATGAAGGAGAAGAGGCACAGAGTGGGAGGCTTGTGACGTGGGTGAGAGAGGAGAGGAAGAAAATGACATCAGAGGAAGGGTTGTGGTGGTGGTGGTGGGTGGAGCATATAATTGATCCTACCATTGGATCGGTGGATGAGGTTGAGAAGCCAAAGATGGAAACTTTCCCGTAAGTTATCACCCACTATCTGGGTTTATTTATTATTGCTTGAATATTCTGAATCCCGCTGTATAGGACCATACGGCGGGTCATGGGTATTGATAAGAAGATCTCTTTGAGATCTTAATTTTTTTTAACGCAGTTGCACCCTTCAAAAATTGAAATATTAATCCTAAAAAATACTGATCAAATCTCTTACTATTTGACTAAGAGCTCATTGGTTGCCGAAAGTAGCTTTGAAGTGTGTTGAAGAAGACAAAAATGCAAGGCCCACCATGGGCCAAGTTGTTGAGATGCTTTAGAGACATGAAGACGATCCTTCTTTGTCATGCATGTCGTCCCTTCGATGTATTCTTTTGTTTCATGTGACATGGTGAGAGTATCTTTTGGCATTTTATCATGAAAAAAAAAATAGGTAAAATATAGATAATAAAAATATAGTCAATGTTATGCATATTAATTTTTATAATAATAATAAAAAAAGAATTCTCTTTCGCACAAGCAAGCTACCACTTTAAAGGCCCATTATTTGTGGTAGCTGTACGAAAGGAAGTCTCAAAGTCTAATGTATCTGTGACCAACGGGAAGTTGATCAAAGGAAGTCTCAAAGTCTAATGTATGTGTGACCAACGGAAGTTGATTCAATGGAAGGGGTTACAATTACTTAAATATGATGTTTTGAGTTTGAAATGATGTGAATATTAAAAATGTCTTTTGGAAAAGTCCCCTTAAATGAAGCATGATCATAATTTGATCCAAATTAATCGAAACTCAAAATAGTCATGAAATACCACAAGATTATTTAAAAAAAAAGAAAGAAATAAAAAAAAGTCTAGAATGTGTGATATTCAAAGCACATTTGAAAAGTCTCTGGCTTGATGAGCTTGGTCCTATCAAACGCCTGGCTCCTATAGATATTCTTGAAAATATTCTTATAAAGCTTATGAAGGACTATATAACTTCTAGGCCCTATTTAGTTTGTTGAACATGAAGGAAAGGAAAGCAGTTTCTGCAAGCCAAGACGTTTGGTTGCCCAGGAAGGATCAGTGGCAAACTTGGGAGACATGTTTCCTATGGGAGAGATGTTTCATCTCAAACGAAGGGAGACTTGGACAAGAGGAGGGAGAGCTCATTGAAATATGCCAAATGCCCTTTTTTACCCTTTTTTATTTCATTTGCCACAAATTATTAGACTTCATTTGTAGAAGCCATGAAGAAAAAGGAGAGGAGGGTGCTTGAAACAAACCTTGTAGGGAACAAATTTGAACGATGGTGCTGCTATAGTGCCACCTCTACTCTTGTTTATTAAAGAACAGGACATCAGATTTTTTCCACTTCTTTTTTACAATCTATTCCTATATTATATACTCCTTTAAAATTTGTTTGAAGAGAATTTTTGATCTTTTTTTTTTCCAAACTAAACAAGGGATGAATGTATTTTTTCTTAGGTTCCCTCTTCTCTTTCCTATCTAAGAAGGAGAAGAAAAGTATTCCCTTCCCTTGTTTAGCTTGAAAAAAAATAATAAAATGAAAAAATTTCCTTTTCTCCCTTTCTCTTAATCTCCTATATTTCCACTAGGGTTGTTGAATTGCATGTTAATGCCCATAATCTATAGTGATGTTCGCAAGAAAGCGTACCCAAATTTGCGTGCCACATTATATTTGTATATCACTTGTCGAGCTTACTGAACAAAACTGTTCATCACTTGTCAAGCTTACTGAACAAAACTGTTTACACCCAACCTAGATGCACTTTAAATTGCAAGTAAATTATCTTGTTCCCCTACTTTGATATACATTTGATTTGACTTGGACGTAAATTAACTTGATCATCTACTTTGATATACATTTGATTAAATTAACTTGTTCCAAAGGCGACCGTTACTATTCTTATAACCTAGTCCCCACAAGACAATTGCGAGGGGATTAACAGCTGTGGCACCATATCATTTACATGTTGCCATTCGTGGACCTTCTTGTTGGAAATTCTCCACATTTATAAATAATGGCTTCAGCACCGTGCGTTTAAATTTTTTTTAAACAAAATCTTCAGAATTAATTAATCTCTTTCGACAATGTAACTGCAACAAAACTTTATGAAGGAGCCAGTCATATGATATTACAGCTAGCTTCAAAATTGAAAATAGGCTTTTCGACAATAAGATCTAATGATAAAACTAAAACTACATCTTCAATAACAACTAAAAAGCAACCATATCTTAAATTTAGGTTCCATAGTAACAAAAGATTTACGAGCAAACAGCGGGAAACAACGCCACTCCATTCCTCAACGGTTGGCCTTAGCAACTCTCTCGATCTCATCCTTCTTCTTGATGGCATAGCTAAACAATTTCATGTCATAGTCAGCAACCACAGATAGAGCAATTCATAACATACAGAAAGAAACATGATAACTGAATTAAAAAAATTAGCAGAATGAAAAAAAAGCCATGCTACACAAGCAAGATATTTTCTGGTAACAGCTACAAACTTAAAGAATTCCCACCAGAGTAAAAAAATCTAAGCCATTAATACCTGTTTGATGAACCCTTTGCAGCGTTGATAAGTTCATCAGCCAAGCATTCTGCGATTGTCTTGATGTTCCTGAATGCAGCCTCACGAGCTCCCGTAGTAAGGAGGTAAATTGCCTGATTCACACGTCGCAGGGGAGAAATATCCACAGCTTGACGCCTGACAACACCAGCAGATCCAATACGTGTAGCATCTTCTCTTGGTCCACTGGAGTAATATACAAAGGGACTTGAGAGGAATATTACCAAACAAGAATATAAAGTAGAAAAGAATTATATTTTTACAGAGTTGTAAAAAGATATGATTCTTTGTTTGTATACCTGTTGATCACAGCATCAACAATAACTTGGATAGGATTTTGATCAGTGAGCAAGTGGATAATTTCCATTGCATGCTTAACAATTCTCACTGCCATTAGCTTTTTTCCATTATTTCGTCCATGCATCATAAGGGAGTTGGTAAGCCTCTCAACTATTGGACATTGCGCTTTCCTGAAACGCTTGACTGAATACCTCCCAGCAGTGTGGGGCACATAGGTTGCATGCTTGGCAGGAGCCACACCAATGTAATCAGCCAAGGATATGTCATTTACCTATAATGACAATATATAATTAAATGATTATTTTTAGACAAATTACTGAGTTCTTCTCTACATCAACAGAATGAAGTTTGCATTTCAAAATTGAGTTCTTCTCTACATGGGCAGGGATTCTCCAAGTTGTCCCCCTGCTTGAATTTTGATCTCATCCAATTCAGGCAAAGAGCATCAATTAGAGAGCACGTTACATGCAACAGTTGCTATAAGAATTTCAGTTCAAGTTAATCATGATTCATCCAACATTTCTATATTCAATTCCCAAAGTAACTTGCTTAGGTTTATGCTAATTGATTTTGAGACAACACACAACTGACAAAAAGGAAATTCACCAATTCATAAATATCTAATATTTATAACTATTGAGTTAATCGACCCTATTATCCCCAGTCTTGCGTCATATAAGCTTAACTAATATAGTTGCCAGAAGAGTAAATTATCCGAGTAACAAGATATCTCAAGTTCATAACATGCGCATAAGAGCATTAGCAACTTCAAAAATTGATTTGTTCAGTCAATTTTGAATAGATGAATATAAAAGCAGCAGTGAGATATAGTTTCTAGCAAAATCTGAAGTCTTACAAGACATATTATTGTCGATTAAGGGAAAAAGGAAAAATGCATTACCTTCCAAGACATTCAAGAATAAGTACATATCACTAAGCATTAAACATTGACAACAATGTAATATATAAATGGAAAATAGAGATTGACAAGGCACAAAGCCGAAACCTGAACATCGTCAAAGGTCCAGCGATTAAAGAGCTTGACGTCGATGACTGGCTCGGAGAGATCGTGAGTTGGCGGTTGAGCAACCACGGCGGCCATAGTAACGTCACCCTGAAAGCCGGAACACAGAAGCGTACCGAGCGAGATTGGACGAAAAACGGCCTGGCGAGAAAGAAGCTTTAAAGAAAACCCTAACGACTTTGTTCTTTAGGTCGTATGTTGGGCTCCTGGAGTTCACACTCTATGGTCTGGGCTTGGTGAAGTCAGAGTCCAGATTTGGATTATTAATTAAAAAAAAACTAGCACTAACCTTTCCAACGATCAATACAATAAAACAATTTTTTAAAGAAAAATTATAATTGCTAAAATTATATTGATATCATGTGGACCATATAGTATAGGTTATTTTCGTATTCTTTGGTCCATGAGATTTTATAATAAAATTATAATATAGGTAAAGATTAGCCTTCATGCTTCATCCCTTGATTGGAAATTGGAAATTGGAAATTGGAAATGATTCATGTGCATTACATAAAATTCAAGAGTTTAAAGTGAGATGTCTCATGAAACTAGCAGCTTCTCGTTGTTTTTCAAATAACCCTGTACAGTCATTTTATGACTTATGCCCATTTGGATTAGAGTTGAATAAACGTGATTTTGGATGAAAGTAATTTTGAAAATTGATTTTTATCAAAAGTGAGTTTGGTTAATCATGATATCTGTGTGAATTTTTTTTTATAAAATGTTATGTGGAGAGAATTGATGTTATTTGGCTATTATTTATCAAAATCACTTTTGGATCTAACATACTTGAAATTAAATCAAATTTGACAAAAAATTTAATTAAATATTTATGTACGGGCCGAGATGAAGAAGCCGAGATTACAAGTCCGAGGTGGATGGACGCTTACTAAATGTCCCATTCTCCGGGCTCATATACATTGAGCAATAAATCGGATGCCGAGCTTAAGCGCAATGAGCCGAGAAATCGTATGGCCAAATAATCGTACGATCAAGCAACATCTCGGCCATATGGCCGAGTACGCGTTTCTCCATGAGAACTGCGCTGCCCCAAGGACACCCGGCTAGGTGTGACAGTTATGGAGTCATAATGGCCAGACGGAATATCAGGGATCATGCCAAAAAGAGCACGATACTTCATAATGATCATGAATGAAATATCCCAATAATTTAGGGATTACGGGGAGAGGATGGTCTAACCCTAACGGTCAGGAGAGGTTCGATAAAAGGAAAAAATAAGCATAAAAGAGAGGACAAGGGTATCACACGCGGCGAGGGGGAATAGTCTCTCGATCTTTTGACGGAACATTTTGGCGCCCACCGTGGGGCCGAGAAAAACTATCCCACCGCCACCAAGAATCATGGTGCGAACCAGGAGAAGTGCGGGTGCTGGAGAACGACACCACGAAGGCAGGCCGTCCTTGGAGGACCACCCCGTCATTCGAGCAATGTGCGAGGAGATGGAGGTATTAAGGAAGGAGAACGAGGAGATGCGCGAAAGGAATAAGCAGTTGGAGCAGGAACGCCATCACGAAGGCACTTCTCTTCCTCGAGGTGGGGAACGGGGGAACACCAAGATGGATACTCAGCGGTCGCATCAGGAGGGAAGTCGGCGGGAGGAAACTCACTATTCGAAGATGAACATTGACAATTTGCGAGAAGATAAGCAGGCCGCTCGGAGACATCCGTTCGTCGATGGCATCATGAGACGCCATTGCCGAAAGGGTGGAAGGGCTTAAACCTAGAAAGATATAACGGTACTACCGATCCTGATGAACATGTGGATGCGTATGTCACGCAGGTGAATCTTTTCACAAACGAGGATGCAGTTTTGTGTAGGGTCTTCCCTACATCCTTGAAAGGAGCAGCTCTGAGTTGGTATACCTGGCTCCCATCGTAATCTATCGATTGCTTTGAAACCTTAATCAATAAATTCAGCGCGCAGTACGCTACCAATGGACCTCATCAGCTTACCTCAGCTGCGTTGGTAAACTTGCGACAGGAGAAGGATGAGTCCCTAAGGAGTTTCATGGAGCGCTTCTCAATAGTCTCGGTAAAGATCCGGGATCTAAACCCTGAAGTGGCAATGCACACGATGCTGATGGCCCTCAAGCCGGGGCCGTTTACCGATCACCTATGTCGAAAACCACCTTCCGACATGGATGAGCTTAGAAATCGTGCGGCCGGATATATACAAATGGAGGAGGTGTCAAAGTTCAGAAATAGGGTTAGGACTGATCTGGACAAGCGAACGGAATCAAACAACCGTGGAAGTCTAAGGCCTATGTTAGAGAAGGGGAAGCTTAAAAGAGAAGGTACTAGTCGGGGGCCGAAGTATGACTTCTACACTCCACTAAACACCAACCGAGCTCGAATTCTGGAAGAAGCTTGCAGCACCGAATTGATACGGCTCCCAACTCCTAGCCACACCCCGGAGATGACGGATCAATCAAAGCATTGCAGGTACCATCGCAATTATGGTCACACCATGGAGGAGTACTGGACATTACGAGACAAAATTGAGGAACTGATCCAAGCCGGGAATCTCGGCAACTTTGTACAGAGGAATCACGGTAATCGTCCCTCCTATAATGGGCGAGGCCGTGGTAGAGGTCAGACTCGAGCTCAGGAAGAACCTCGGCAACCGAATAAGGAAAGAAGACAGCCAGACGACACTCGAAACAGGGAAGAAAACAGAATAAGAGGGGTAATCAACACTATAGCAGGAGGGTTTGCCGGAGAAGGAGCAACCAGTTAGGCCAGGAGAAGACACCTGAGGGCCATTCGGATAGTAAATGCGACGATGCACCGAGCACCCTGGAGTTCTTGTTCCATCACCTTCTCGGATGAGGACTTCGAAGGAGTCGATCCTAATCAGGACGACCCCATGGTGATTTTGGTGGAAGTGGCCAATTACGTCGTCAGAAAGACACTGATAGACTAAGGGAGCTCGGCGGATATCTTGTATTATACCACCTTCCGGAAGCTCGAGATACCCGAGGAGACAATCAAGCCTTATCGCGATCAGTTGGTCGGCTTTGCAGGAGAACAAGTTCATACCCGAGGATGCGTGGAGCTGTTGACCACCTTCAGGGGAGATCTCGGGTCAAAAACTATTATGATCAGGTACTTTATCATTGATGCAATAACTTCTTACAATATCTTGATAGGTTGACCTGCGTTAAACGATCTCGGCGTCGTGGTTTCCACTCCGCACCTCACGATGAAGTTCCCCTCGGTGACCGGGGATATAGTCGCAATAAAGGCTTATCAAAAGGTTGCAAGATAATGCTATGTAGATAGTCTAAAAGTCACCGGGGGAAGGGTAGTTGGCAGCGGTGAGCATACGAAGAAGGATACAACATCAGTAAGCTTGGTGGAGTTTGATCCTCGACTTGATGCGCAGGATCAAAGGCCAAGGCCGATAGAAGAATTATAGAAATTTCAGCTTGCCGGTGAAGACCGGTGCACTAACCTCGGAAGTCAACTCGGAGGTGAGACAAATGAGCATATAACAAAGATGTTGAGGGATAATGCTGATTTGTTTGCGTGGACTTCTTCAGATATGCCGGGAATTGATCCACACTTTCTATGCCACAAACTGGTGGTATACCCTGAAGCTAAGCCGATAGCTTAAAGGAAGAGGCGCGTAGGCGAGGAAAGGCGAAAGGCAATGAGGGAAGAAACGGTAAAGTTACTTAACGTTGGGTTCATTCGAGAAATTGAATATACGACATGGTTGGCTAATGTGGTACTCATCAAAAAGGCTAGTGGGAGATGGAGAATGTGCACGGATTACATCGACCTAAACAAAGCATGCCCGAAAGATACATACCCCCTTCCCAGTATAGACCGGCTTGTAGATGGAGCGTCAGGTTGTGGGCTACTCAGCTTTCTCGATGCCTATTCCGGGTACAATCAAATAAGAATATACCCCCATGATGAGGAGAAAACCGCGTTCATGACTGAGAACACTAATTACTGCTATCAGGTGATGCCGTTCGGACTGAAGAATGCCTCAGCTACCTACCAACGGTTGATGAATAAAATATTTCAGGAGCAGATCGGGAGAAACCTGGAAGTGTATGTCGATGACATAGTAGTGAAGTCCGAAGATCCCTCTAAGCATGCTGCCGACCTCGGCGAGGTGTTCGGAAAAATACAGAAATACAACATGAGGTTAAATCCTGAGAAGTGCGTATTCGGAGTCAACGGGGAAAAATTTCTAGGATTCATGTTAACTCATCGGGGTATTGAGGCCAATCCCGAAAAATGCCGAGCTATTATTGACATGAGAAGCCCCCAGAACATAAAAGAAGTGCAGAAACTGACAAGGCGATTAGCATCACTATCCCACTTCATACCGAGGTTAGTGGAGAAAGCCAGGCCGTTCTTCAAGTTGCTTAAAAAGGCTGAGCGGTACGAGTGGAACGAGGAATGCGAGCAGGCATTTTAGAGTTTCAAAGGCTTCTTTTCGGCACCTCCGATCCTTAATCGGCCGGCCCCCAACAAAGAATTGCTACTGTATATGTCGGTGACCGAGCATGCAATTAGCTCGGTGATGGTACAAGAAATAGGCAGGCAACAGATGCCGGTATATTTCATCAGCCGAATACTGCACCACGCAGAAATGAGGTATCAGATTATTGAAAAGTTAGCTTTGACTCTGGTCACATCGGCGAGAAGGTTATGACCTTATTTCCAAAGTCACGAGGTTGTTGTGAAAACCGATCACCCCGTAAAGCAAGTCCTGAGGAAACCCGAGTTAGCCAGTCGAATGATCTCGTGGTCAATCGAGTTGTCAGAGTTCGGCATAAGATACAAGCCTAGAGGGTCAATTAAGGCGCAATGTCTGTATGATTTTGTCGCCGAACTTACCCCACCCGACAATTCCAAAGATGAGGCTCGATGGATACTTTATGTGGACGGTTCCTCCAATACCAAGGGAAGTGGAGCGGGAATCATTTTGGAAGGTCCCAGTGGGTTAACTTTGGAGCAGTCTCTCAAGATCGACTTCCAAGTCATGAACAACCAGGCCGAGTATGAAGCTCTCATTGCCGGGCTAAATTTAGCTAGAGAAGTGGGAGCTAGGCAGGTTAGGTGTAGGAGTGACTCACAGTTGGTTTCTGAACAAGTTTCGGGGGCTTACCAGGCCAAGGATCCACAGCTAGCAAGGTACTTGAACAAGGTGAAACGATTGGCTAAACGCTTTGAAGAGTTCGCCATTGAGCACATTCCGAGAGAAGAGAACTCCTGAGCTGACCTTCTATCCAGGCTGGCTAACGTCAAAAAGCTCGGGCAACATGAGACAATTATCAGGGAAACAATACATCAGCTCAGTGTCAATTTTGATGAGGTTATGGTCGGAGGTAGCCCGGACCGGGACTAGATGACCCCTATTTGGAACTATCTGGCCGAAGAGACCTTACCCTGCGGCCAGAACGAAGCAAGGAGACTGAAGATGAAGTCGTCCCATTACATAATAATGGGAGGAGACTTATACAGGCGAGGATTCTCAACCCCCCTCTTAAAATGCCTCGCTCCGGAACGGGCGAAGTATGTTATGGGTGAAATCCATGAAGGAGTATGTGGGATGCATACTAGTGGAAGATCTATGGCAGTGAGAGTAATCCGGGCCGGCTATTATTAGCCCACTATCCGAGCTGATTGCACCGAGTATAGTAAGAAGTATAACGAGTGCCAGAGGTTTGGCAGTCTACACCATGCACCGCCGGAAGAATTACACACACTGACGTCTCCGTGGTCATTCATGGTGTGGGGAATGGATATTCTCGGACCTTTTCCGATGGGTAAAAGGCAGGTTAAGTTCCTACTAATCGGCATAGATTACTTCACTAAATGGATTGAGGCGGAAGCATTGGCCAAGATCACGGCACAACAAGTACAGAAATTCGTATGGAGGAATATTGTCTGTCAATATGGAATTCCTTACTCGGTGGTTACTGATAACGGGAGGCAGTTTGTTGATGGAAACCTGAAGCAATTCTATGCATAGCTCGGCATTAAGCATCAAGTGTCTTCGGTCGAGCATCCTCAAACAAATGGACAGGCAGAAGCAGCGAACAAGGTCATCCACGGAGAACTTAAGAAGAGATTGGGAAGAGCGAAGGGGGCCTGGGCCGAGGAACTACCGAGCATCCTCTGGGCCTATTGTTACACGCCTCAGTCAAGCACCAAGGAGACCCCTTTTAGGTTGACTGTTGGAGCTGACGCAATGATCCCGGTGGAAGTGGGAGAGCCATCCTTTAGGCGAGTACTTCCCGACCAGCACATGAACCAGGAAAACATGGAAGTCGAGCTGGATCTATCCGAGGAGGTCAGGGAAAATGCACGCATACAAGAAGAAGCTTGCAAGCAGAGAGTGGCTCGGCGCTATAATTCTCGGCTTAAGCTAAGGAGTTTTATTGGTGGAGATCTCGTTTTGAGAAAACAGAGCAAAGCAAGGAAGAATATCGGCGAGGGAAAGCTAGCCGCAAATTGGGAAGGACCTTACCGAGTTACTGAGGCATTGGGCAATGGAGCATATAGATTAGAAAAGCTGTCAGGAGAAGTAATCCCTAGGACATGGAATGCCTCTCACCTCAAAAATTATTTTAGTTAATTGATGTACACAAGGGGGGCAATATACTCTTTTTCCTAGCTCGGTCTTTTGCCTCATACGATGTACACAAAGGGGTTTTGATCGAGAAGGTTTTAATGAGGCACACCTACCTACTTCAATAAAGAAAAATTCTTTATCATGATTACTTTCAGTTAACCTCGGTCAAGTATGAATTGAGGTCTCGAATTAAAATTTGGTCAAATATGAACCGAGGAATTGAATTAAAGTTCGGTCAAGTATGAACCGAGGACTTGAATAAAACTTGGTCAAGTTTGAACCAAAAATTTGTTAAAAACTTAGTCAAGTATGAACTAAGATCTCGAATTAAAACTCGGTCAAGTATGAACCAAGGAAGTGAGTTAAAGTTCGGTCAAGTATGAACAAAGGACTCGAATTAAATTTGGTCAAGTTTGAACCGAAAATTTGTTAAAAACTCGATCAAGTTTGAACCGAGATGTCGAATTCAAACTTGGTCAAGTATGAACTGAGGAACTGAAATCTGGGTCGAGATCAAACTGAGAGATTGTGTTAAACTTAGTCAAGTAATTGAACGCTATCAGGTAAGTAGGAACTGAGAAGTAAAATAAAACTGCTATCATTGATTAGAGGCAAAGCTACAATAGTCAGAGCAGGGGTAGGAACATCCCCCTTTTCGGCGTCCTACAACTCCTCCTCATTTACAAGTGCACCATCGTTGACATCTTTATTTACATCAAATACCGAGAGGTCGACGTCCGGCAGGAGGAGATGCACCTGACGAAGCGCTTTATAGAAGCCCTCTACTTGCTCTTTCATAATCTGTTGCACGACTTCCTGAACGTCGGCCTCAAGCTAGGCCTGCTTCTTACTCGCTTGTTCCAAGTCCTTCCGCAAGTTAGCAGCAAGGGCCGAAGATTCGGCCTCGACATTCTTTGCCCAAGCAACCTCGATCGTCAGGGCATCCCGTTCCTCTTCAACTGTCCGGACCTTCATCTCGGCGTCAGCAAGGGATCCTTTTAGCTCCTCCACCTATAGTAGGAGAGCTTCTTGAGACTTCAAAGTATTGGCGAGCTCCGAAGAAGCCCTCTCCTTTGCATTAGTTGCTTCTTAGAGCTCGGTCTTTACAACTTCCATACAACGGTTGTTCTTATTGAACTCTTCACCACAAAGCGAGGCCATGGTCTCGGTGCGCATGCAGATGGTTGACATGGACTCCAAAATGGCCTTGGGACCGAGTCGCTGTAACGTTTCCTTGTCCACGGCTCCCTGGAGGCCGCTCTCGAAAAACATGGCAATGTTTGAAATAATGCCCGAAGGCGAGCTCCCAATTGGAGACGGTAGGGGAGGTTGGCGAACCGAAGATACAGGCTCCTCGTCGGTTGCCGGAGGTAGAGCACGTTTGCCCGGGGGGCTTCAAGGAGAGGACGGAATCTCGACGACCTCAGCAGTCGTCATCACCTCGGCAAGCCCTCTTTTCTCTTTATTAGTACGGGCAAGCAAATTCTAGGCAACAGGTGCTACTGATGGGGCCATGTTCTTTATTGCACGCCAGTTGAACTTTCCCATCACCATTGTAAAATAGAAAACATATATTAGAAGCCGAGACAAACACGGCAGTAGAAGACAAAAGAAAGTCGGCACTCACGTTTAAAATCCTTATTGGAGGTTGAAGAGTAGGGGAGCTTAAGTAAGATTTTGCAATTTAAGGGATGTGGTAATTTATTTAACTTGTTGACATCTGCCTTTTCGGATGCCAACATTGCCTCATAACACCAAGATTAGAACTTGATGGGAGTCCGAGTCCAATACAGTGGAAATCTGGGTTGCCCCCTCTCATCGAAGAACATTTCCGAGTAACCTTCGGCCGGGCGAATCTTGAAGAAACCCCCTTTGAAGTCTTTGTATGATGAGGTATAAGGACCGATTATCCCTCGCCTATTCATACCACTAAGGAAAATCCAACCGATCTTATCTCCAAATCGGATCTGGTAGTAGTAGAGGAACTTCTGGGCGGTCGGCGTCATGTTTAATCTTCCACACAGGACCTCAAAGGCCTTTAGAAATGCCCAGCTGTTGGGATGAAGTTGAGTCAGAGCGACGTTCAGCGCCCTTAAAACAGCGCACTCGAAATCCGAGAAGGGAAGGCCGACTCCCAGTGACTCGAATAACGTCTTGTACATGTATGTGAAATGTGTTTGCACTGGCAGCGCCGACAGGAAAACATGTTCACCTTCAGCACAGGGCTCAGCAATTACGGCCTCCTCTGTTTGTACGCTAGCCATGGAGATCGACTTCCTCAACTCCGCGATTGATTGGGTAGTCTGAAATCTAGAGTGGTAGGCTCCGACTTCTCCCTTCACCCAATAATATCCTGGAAGTCGGATGTCAGGAACCGGGTCTTTCCAAACTCTTGAAACGACTTTTCGTGGCTTCTGTACGGCCACCTGCATGGCAGTGGCCGAAGATAAAGCTTCCCCTTCAGCCGAAAGGTCAGGTAGACTAAAATCTAACTCCGCGCTGGGAAAGGAAGAGTTTGACAGTGAAGGTTCTTCCCCGATGCCTAGAACTTCCCTCTCAACCAGGATTCGACGGGGGGACGACCCGGCTGATGCCTCAGATTCTCGGTTCGAACTCATGACATTTGGAGATGATATAGAAGAGTGCATAGTAACTGAGAAAAGGGGGAAAGCAGGAGAGGGCGTACCTGGAGAAATGACGAAGGAGGCAAGGAAAAGGAGGCCAAAGATGACGGAGAGATTCAGATGGGACGAAAAGCAAAGAGGCAAATTGAAGTGAAGAAATGAGCACCCAGGTCCTACATGTATATAGTGGAACTCCTCCTTGAAACGAGCAACTTAATCATGACTTTGGTGAGCGAATCGTCACCGTTGGGAAATGTGCTTTGACTAGCGAAAAGACGCAGCATTAAGTAATACCGCGTGCAGCCGTACATGTGGGCGCATTTCTGTTTCAGAAACCAAAACGCCAAAGAGCCTCTGGGAAGGTTCTGGAAACCCTAGGGGGCTGAAACAATTCAAATTCAAAAACCAGTCTTTAGTCGGTCACGTGATTCAGAGCTCTCTCGTCCAAATTGGACTCGAAGCTCAGGGGGCTAGTGTACGGGTCGAGATGAAGAAGCCAAGATTACAAGTCCGAGGTGGATGGACGCTTACTAAATGTCCCATTCTCCGGGCTCATATACACCGAGCAATAAATCGGATGCCGAGCTTAAGCGCAACGAGCCGAGTAATCGTATGGCCAAATAATCGTATGATCAAGCAACATCTCGGCCATATGGCCGAGTACGGGTTTCTCCATGAGAACTGCGCTGCCCCAAGGACACCCGGCTAGGTGTGATAGTTATGGAGTCATAATGGCAAGATGGAATATCAGGGATTATGCCGAAAAGAGCGCGATACTTAATAATGATTATGAATGAAATATCCCAATAATTTAGGGATTACGGGGAGAGGATGGTCTAACCCTAACGGTCAGGAGAGGGTCGATAAAAGGAAAAAAATAAGCATGAAAGAAAGGACAATGGTATCACACACGGTGAGGGGGAATAGTCTCTCGGTCTTTTGACGGAACAATTTAGAATTGAGTAACTTGATTCTTTCAATGGAGAAATAAGAAAATTTCACTTTTGCAAAACACTGTTGAAATTGTAAAATGCTAGTACACCATAATTTTTTAACACGTATCTAAACATTCTCTTAATATTGTAAACATGATAATAGATTCATAAAGTTTTTTTTAATGAGTACTAAGAATATTTTCTAATTGATGGTTAAAAATTAATTCCTTTCAAATATAGAGATAAGCAAATGGAACGCTTAATATACCATCAATAAATACTATAGACTCCTTGAGATAAACTTGACAGTGTGAGTAAAAATTTATTACCTTGGACCCTCGATGCATGGCTTGTTCATCATTTGAATTTGGACTTACCATACCCATTTTGCGTGATTTTGAATGTTACAAAAACTCATGGGCTTGAAGGAGAGCTTTGGGGGTGCAATTGTTACCTCTGGCCCAACATCTAAAATTATCCCATTAAATTGTTTTTATAGTTTTTTGGGCCAAACATCAATTGTTTTTATATAAGACACAAAATTAACCACATGCCTTTTTTATTTGGGAAAAACACGTTTTAGGACCCCTAATTTGTAATAATCCAGGAGTGCCTAAATTCTTTTCAAGAAATATGAAAATAACTAAGTGACAAAAATACTTCTGAAAATTTAAATTTAAGCACTTGGAAAATTAATTTCAATTACTTGAGAATTCAATTATATTCGTTGGGAATTTAGTTGTAAGTAATTGGAAATTTTGGTTGCCAACACTTGGAAATTCAATTATGCTCAGGTGAGAATATAGTAGTAAGCATTTTCGAATATAATTTTAATAACTTGAGAATTTTTTAATATTCAGTTAGGAATTTATATCTAAGCATTAGAAAAATTAATTTCAACCACTAGAGAATTCAGTTATATTTAGTTAGAAATTTAATTCTAAGCACTTGAAAATTTAGTTCTAAGCTCTTGAAAATTTAACTGTCAGCACTTGAGAATTTAGTTATGTTCAATTAGAAATATAGTTGTAAGCACTTGAAAATATAGTTTTATTAACTTGAAAATTCAGTTATACTCAGTTAGATTTTTAAATCTAAATAATTAGAAAATTAGTTTTAACCACATAGAAATTCAATTATACTCAGTTGGGAATGTAGTTGAATGTATTAAGAAATTTAGCTATTTTTTATTAATTAACTCGAGGGTATTTTTGTTATTTTATTATTTTCATATTCCCGAAGAAAGATCTGAGTACATCTGGGTCATTATATAAATTAGAGGTCCTAAAGTATCATTATTTATATTTGGGGGTGTGTTTTTCCCTTTTTATTTTGCCTAAACCACTTATCTATATTGAGTACGGATATAGTCAGGACACCACAACAACCTTCACATGACACTATTTGTCTAGTTCTCCTTCTCTCATTGAGCATTCGGATTGCTTCCTTTATTACCACGTGGTATTGTGCCCTACTCACTTCCTTCCTTCATTTGAATTGTTTTATTTCCTTCCACCTTTTTAGGTCCTTATTTAGTCAGTCAGCATTATGTTTGGTATGCAAATATTTGGTTATTTTCAGTAAAATCATTTAGTATTCAGTAGTCATTTTGGGTTCTAATTAATTGGAATTGATCTGCATCAGGCCTAGACAGAAAAAAGCTCCCCTAAGAACGTCTTTTGCTTTCACACAGTTTAATCAATTATAGGCCCTTCCACATTATATAAAGGAACGGGTATCAATTTTGTCGCATTTTGGATGGAACGGGCCTTTTGGAAATTCTCATTACCTTTCTTTCCCCATAGCACTTATTCCAACAATTGATCAACGTATCAATGTTATTATGATATATTTTTACGATATAACCTATCAATGGTATGATATATCTAGAACTAGAAGGGGGAAAAAAGGATGGATCCACTCACCACATACAAAAATGAAAACACCACAAAAAAAAAAGAGGTCAAGGGCTAATACATGGCTTCCAAATAGAGGCCAGGGTCTCTCCCTTGTTGTGGCAGGATTTGACTTTTAATATTTTAAATTAAATATTGTAATTGAAAAGTATACTTTTTAGGGAAAAAGATAAGTTGAGACCTAAGAAGAAAAACATTTTCTAATAAGAACATCACTTTAAAATTTTTAAGTGGCAAGAATTGAATTTCTAACTGAGATAATTAAATATTCAAATGGTGATCTTGTTTGGTAAATAATTCTTTTCCTAGATTCTAACTTGCCTTTCTCCTTACTTTTTAGAGTTCTACAATCATGTTTTTGTATAATTTTTGTTCTCCTAATGCTACAAAGTAGAAATTGATTCACTACATAAATGCATGACTATATAACTCCAATAGATATATATATATATATATATTTATTTGTAATACTTGATTCAAAGAGGAAAAAAAAGGCTGCCACGACACGAATGTGGCAAAATGAGGTATGGGAGACTCTTCCTAATTGTGTGTGGTTAGCTTACTAATCAATAGTACATATAGTTTGATGTTTGAGAAATCAAAAAGGGGAAACAATCATAACATCTTACTAATCAACTAGAATAGTGTCTATCCTTGTTGGTGTAAGAGTTTTATCATCGATTTGTTGTTCCATATGAAAATTAGTGCTTGTTGTGGCAATGCTACCATTGTTAGCTTCAGTTTGCCAGAAAAATTGTCCAATGTTGTTTGTACCATATTACAACATATATATATATATATACTAGTATTTTATACAGAAATATCTACAACTTCTCCTTTCTTCCTCACGTCACCCTGCATATGGTGGGTTTCTTTTAGGAAATAATTGCTATCCATCCAACATATAAAGAATGAATTAGGAGATTAAGAAAACAAATGAAAAAGGAGCAATGCATTCTCGACCGCCTGTTAAATGCATGAGATGAATTTGATTAGCATTCGAAAGAGATAAAAAGAGAAGTGAGAAATGTAGAAAATTCACTACTACAAAAAAGGAAATAGATAGCATTTTTCCCCATTAATGGTGTTTCCAAAATGCCATGTATTGCAGTGCTGATAAAAGTAGGGTACTTTTATTGGCGTTTATTAAACGCCAACAAAAGTTATGTTAAGTTGGCGTTTACAATAAAAACGCAAAGTCAATTTTGGCCTGTGTTTAGATGGTGTTTCCCTGGAAACGCCATCTTTGATAATACTTGAGATGGCGTTTCCCATGGAAATGTTATCTTTATACTTTGTTTTTAGATGGGAAACACCATCTTTAATAATACTTAAGATGGCGTTTCCTAAAGAAACGTCATCTTTTTAGGAAACACCATCTTTCATATTTCTTTTTATATATCGTTTCCTACATAAATGCCATTTTTTGTGAGGATTTCCATGGCATTTATCTAGAAACACCAACTAAATCATGATATTTTTTTTTAGTATAATAGCTCTAATTTAATTTATTCCTTTGTAGCATGTATTTACGAATTAAACTTAGTATAGAAACCCAATAAGACAAACTAATAATTAATATTTTTCAACAACAACTAAAATACAATACTCCAGTAGAACTATACCTGGTATAAATAGTAAGGTCAATAATATTTTTTAACATCTGAAATACAAACTATACCCATGAGAAGTAGACTTTACCAATATCGACTAGCCATATACAACAATAGCGCAAAGAAGTAGATTTTGTTGGACTTGGACACCCTTTGTCTTGAGGAACAATAAGGTTGATGGATGTTATGTCAACAAACTTCATTATCAAAAAATCCTTGCCATGATAATGGTAGCAGAAGATGCTTTAGAAGGATTATGGTCATCTCCACCATTCAAACATTTGACAATTAATTTCTAGAAATAAGAAGATACAAAATTAGTTCAAGTTTCCCAAATACAAATATGAAACAATTAATGAAACTTAGAAGTGAAAAACTTAAAAGTTAAGAAATTTGACCATAATACAGCCAATAAACTTGGGCATGTAAAAGCCAAATTCAAATCCGGAGCTTTTTAAAAGACAACTGGTGTTATTATGAGCCCAGCTACTTAATCTAACAACTCACCTAAGCTTTTAAATTTCAGACATTGAACCATAGAGACAAGAAGAATGGATACCCTGAAGATTGAAAGAAACCAAAAAGCCAAACTCAAAATCATCTATAGCATCATCTACAACATCTCCAATTTAGGCCAATCATGGTTTGCAAAGTCTTTTCTTTTGTAATATTTTCATTTTTCAACCTATTTACCTTCTTTCAATTTGCCTGTCTATGAATATTCAGTTGCCACGAGATACAGAAACCATAATTTTTGTTTTTGTTTTGGCTGTTTCACATGTTACTCAATTTTCAATTATTATATTGGAAGAAAGATGGTAGTAGTGGTTTCCATATATGGTAGCTAACATTGAGTTTCTTTTAATTTCTGATAAGAACTTATACAAAAATATTTCACATACCACATAAACCAGTTCCACATGGAAGACTCAATTAAAGTACTTCTAATTTATATATTATATATAATATAATATAACTAAATTATTTATAAAATTACTTATATCCTCACTTACTTATATATAGGCATAGCTCTTTAAACCTATTTGAAAGCCCAAGTAGTTTATAATATTTTTTTAAAAAAATACACATAACTTCTTAATCTCTTTCCTTAGTAAAAGAGTTTTTTTTAATGTCTTTAATATTAATATATATACATATTTAAAAATAATTTGAATTTCCTTAAAAATAAAAAATAACACAAGTAAATTATACAAGAATTTCCTTAAAAGTTCATTTCCCAGGAGATATTATGAAAGTTCTAGAGACATTGAAGTCTTACTTTTTCCCCCTTGCTAATAAAAGGAGATAAGAGCATAGTGATGTAAAAGAAACTCTCAAAATTTCACCCTAAGAAGTACTTGATAAGAGCATCAATGGAAGTTCTAGGAAATGGAACCCCAGATCAAGCAAGAGAGCATTGTCAGTGATATACATGAGAGATGTCAATATGCTAATCACAATCTTAGAACCAGAGAAAGCATTGTGCCTGATATTCTGTTCAGCAATCAAATTGATTATAGTACTGCTTCAATTGTTTAATTGCTGTAATTTTTAGAATAATGGGGAAGAAGATGCTCAGAGTGCCAATATAACTTCTTTTACCAAATAATTATTTCATTACGTTTAACATTTTTCATGACAAGGTGCCAAATAAACCATGTATTCATAGTTCAATTAGGCCTTGAAAGGCCTAAACTTATCCTTTCGGCCTTTGGAGCCAATGTGATTCAAGCAGGCTTAAACAAACTCAGTAGAAATCTAAAACTCATCTATTATATATATTGTTGGCCCAAAAAAGATAAATACAGGAATGTGGTTTGAAAAGAACTTACAGGCCAGAACCCTATGAAGAAACAGATCCACTTTTTATTAATTGCCCATGAAGCACTAGCAAAATTTCACAGTTGCATCTTTTGACAATTTACTTCAGATTGAGAATACCAAAATACAAGACAAGATTTGAATTTCAACTCTCTAAATCATATAAAAATATACACGTGGAGACAACCAAACATACAATAAATGAGAGAAAGTGAGATAGAAAAACCTAAAACTTACTATTGAACAGCAGTAAAAGGCCGAAAATTCTGAGCAGACACATGATTTACATGTATCAAAGGAGGAGGTTATGATTGCAGATGGAGTAATTGACTATGGTTATCAGTAAGTAAATTCGAGTGGTTGCTGCAACTTGCAGCAAAATACAAATTAAATCATCAAATAAATTATAGAATGGCAAAAGAGATAAAGTCATTAGCCAAATCATTAGGTAAACATAAGAACCTATAGCTTAATGGATATAAGCAGAAGAATGTAGAAACAAAATTCTCGGTATCAACAATCTCCCCTTCCCAGAATGTTATTACCTGAGTAAATAATTCAAGACAGTGAATGAAGGTGACATACTTCTAGGAAAGCATATTTGATAAGGACAAATAATAAACTAGTACTAATGAATAACAATTTAGGATAAAATTGAAGCAAGAAAAGTACAAGAATGCAGCAGTCTCAACTAAGATAGCATCTTTGATAAATCCTACTAGACATATTATAACCTGCCATGCTACCAACCTTGCTATATCCTGAAAGTTTATAATATAAACACATTTAGACTAAAAGAAGTTAAGAACAGAACAATGATAGCAAACAAATTTTGGCCAGATCATGTTGGTTACTACTACAATGTAGGTTGAGAAAAGTGACTTCTCATAAGCATATGAACAATCAGTATTCCAAGTTCTAGCCAGCACTAGATAACAACAATCTAAACATTCAAAACACGAGTTGGCTAGCTCACCAGTAAAACTAGTTCTTGTTACTACCAACAAATTAAAGTTCAACAAATAAACATAAAAATATCCATGAACTATTTGTTAAGTACATAAAAAGGATTGCTTAATCAGTCAAAAAAATATTAAAGATGATTTTATAAGAAACTTGAGTCAAATTGTGGCCAAAAGTAATTCACTGTAAGTAATTGAGATCAAATTTGAACAAAAAATCAAGCTTAATTGCTAAAGGAACAAACTTGTCAATACACAAGTAATAGTAGCCTTGAATCTTAATTTCTTTCATGTATTTTTCTTACAAAAAGGATGGAACAAACAAAAAAAAGAAAATGCTTACTGGTGTGTCAACCATAGAAACATTCAAAGCTTCCATGGTGCCACATAGATACCCATGTTCAAGGTCACATCCATGTATACGCACATTTACTCTCCAAGCTTCATCCTTTTGTAGGCTAGAAATGTTATGGGTGCCCAAAAAAGCCTGCAAAATACAAGTCACTTGAGTACATATTTGAACTTTCAACTCATGCAAAAAGACATGCTGGTTGAAAGATGTGAATCATAATTCAGAGGTCTACAAGTTGCTTCATCAAGACATTATCACTTAATTGCATCCATTTGTGATTTTTTTAATTAGTGCTTGATTCTTAAACATAGCTGTGAAAGAATTCAAGTAAACATCAAAAGAAACCAATTTTATCTGTTACAAAAGAATGAAGTATAGTTAATTTAGCTAAAGTACTTAATGAAGTAATTTCTACAAGTGATGCAAGGAACTCGAAATACATGCATAATGCAAAAATTGAACACATACCAGAACGGGGATGCAGGGGAATCACGATTTGGGGAGGAGAACGTCAAAAGGGCATGGAAAAAATTGCAAAAGTTAAAATTTAAAAATTAAAAGAGCCATAAATCACAAATCACTATTTGAGCAGGAAGTTACGATTTGGGAGCTCGAAGAGAACAACCTCAAAGAGATCTGCTACACAAACACCAAATCTGAGGAAGACTGAGAAGCCGAAGTAGCAGATTGAGATCCCGACGGCGAGGAGGGGGCAAGGTGACGTGACGGACAGTGAGCACACGGCTTTGAAAAGCTTCAAATGAGGGGGCAAGATTGACAACGTGACAGAAGAGAGAGACCGACAGCGAGGAGAGGAGAGAGCTCAATAGCGACAAGCAGAAATGGGTGAGAGATCAAGAAGGGTTAGAAGTTGAGGGAGGAAGGTTTTCTCAATATAGTGAGCCAATGAAGCATCAAAATTAAAAATTAAATCATTGGGGAATTAACATACATGGCGTTCATAACTTAAATGCCATATAAAGTAATATTTTACATGGCGTTTAAGACACAAATGCCATGTAAAATATTTACTTTAGATGGCGTTTAGTTATTCCCCAATTTTTTTAATTTATAAATAATATAGTTTAGAGGGCATTTTATTTATAAATGTCATCTAAAGTTTTTTTTTCAATTTTTTAATTTATAAATAATATTTGTTGGCTTTTAAATATAAACGCCATCTAAAGTTTACTTTTAGTTAGCTTACTTTTAGTTAACATTTTCCATAATAACACCAATTAATATTTTCTATTATTTTCATGTTTTTATTTTTGTAAATCCTTTAGTTGGCATTTATAAGTAAACGCCAACTAATTTTTACATATTTTTATTTTTTAAAATTTTAAATCATTTTAGTTGGCATTTCTATATAAACGCTAACTGAGATTTCAATTTTAATTGTGTTTTTTATGGAAAAAACAACTAAAGTATCCCGTGTCATATTTTTATTAGCGTTTTTATAATAAATGCCAACTGTTGAGAGCCATTATAACCCTAAATTAGTGTAGTAATTCTTGAAAATTTATGGACCCTTCCTCTTTTTTATCACTTGCTAGTAAACATTAGGAATTAAGAGAAAATAATCCAAAAGTAGAGTTGAGGTGACGGTGAGAAGTGAAAAAAAAAATTGAGTAGTTCTTGATACGTGTAGTATAGAGAAAAAAAAAAAAACGATTGGTAGAATAGGAAAACAACAAATAAGGATTGAAAAATCGGCCAACATCTTCAGGATCCAACCATGCACCAGGTGTCTTAAATATAAAATGATGCCAACTCTCGGCTTCATTACTGATTTAGACAAGAGAATCAGATACACCACTCGTTTTTATAAAATCCAATACCGGACAGAAAATAAGTGTGTTCATCATCTATATCAGATAACGAGTGGTGGGGACATGCATGTCAGTTCTATATGGCCTTAATTACTGCATACCATCTCTTTCCCTTCAATACTGTATGAAACCCATGCTTCATATTTAATTAATGCAATTATATATTGCATGCGGAACCTTTCATTGGTAGATTGGGAAGAATGTATATATACTATGTTTTACTGTTTGCAACATGGATGCTTTATTGTATTCACCGTATAAATAAATTTATAAAATGCCATATATACAATTTTTCACATTTGGCATTTTATATTTTGATATCAGGAGTTATTATATTATCAATCGGGCCACAATGAATTGAATCCTAAACTATTTTTTAGGATTTGTATCCATCACCCTTCCAAACAAAAGGTGGCCATCGAAATTTCGTCCTTTGGCCTGCAAACTTTAACATCGTCGGGCACCTACGACAACGGCAAACATCCTCACTCATGCTTATGAATGTCAAAGAAGACGACCAAAATTCTGGGTATATATATTCTTAAAGACAACCCTGAACGATCTGATCACCAATTAATTCATACTCCTGACCTCTAAACAGGTGTACAGGAGCTCCAAGGATTTTAACTCTCACAGGTCTAAGCCGAATTAAACACCGACGAAGTCTAAGGAAATTAATAGGAACCTTTCACCATTTCCTCGTTAACCCAGTCTTATAATGATGACATATATTAAATCCAATTAATCTGATAATCCATGCATGATTCCACACGTGTCATCTGTAAATTTTCTACATTATCATCATATGGACATGGTGGTCGGCAAAAAAAAAGAAAATAACATAAAATAAAACTCATATTCATATGGTGCGGGTCAATCACGTTGCTTCTTTACCGATCTAGTGATTCTCACTGTCACAGACTGCTCCGTTTCTGTTTCAACGATCCCATCTCTTTCGCTTCCTTTCTCAGCACGTACTTCTGAATCTTCCCCGTCGATGTCTTCGGAAGCTCCTCCTTGAATACCACCGTCTTCGGCACCATGTAGTGCGCCATCTTCGCCCTGCAATACTCCATTATTTCCTTCTCCGTCGGCTTCTTCTCCAACCCCTCCTTCAAGCTCACGAACGCGCACGGCGTCTCTCCCCAGAACTCGTCCGGCCTCGCCACCACCGCCGCCTCGTTCACCGCCGGGTTGCTGTATAGCACTGATTCAACCTCCACGCTACTCAGATTCTCCCCCCCGCTGATGATCACGTCCTTGGATCGATCCTTTATCTCTAAATACCCATCAGGATGCATCACCCCCACATCCCCCGTGTAGAACCAACCGTTCTTGAAGCACTTGGAATTCGCTTCCGGATCCTTTAGATAACCCAACATGACGCACCCGCCCCGAAGAACCACTTCTCCAAGGGTCGATCCGTCGCTTTTCACGCTTTTCCCCGAATCCGGATCCACCACGTCTATCTCCGCCATTCCAATTGTTCTCACCCCTTGCCTCGCCTTCAGCCGTGCTCTCTCCGTCGCCGGTAGAAGGTTCCACCCAGGCTTCCAGGAACACGAAACCGGCAACCCGCCTGTTTCCGTTAAGCCGTACCCGTGACTCACCACGAATCCTAACGCTTCCGTTCGGTGCAGCACCGCCGCTGGTGGCGGGGCTCCCGCCGTGAGGATTTGAACGGGGCTTCTCGGGGGTTTGTTTGTTGGGGAGTTTGTTAGCATGTTGAGTACCACCGGTGCGCCGCACATATGTGTGACACCGTGGCGTTCGATCAGATTGAACACGGTGGTGGTGTCGAATTTACGGACGCAGATGTTGGTTGCTCCCACAGCTGCCATACCCCACGGTAAGCTCCATCCATTAGCGTGGAACATATTCAGCGTCCACAGGTAGACCGGCTGTTTGGGGACGGTCCAGTCAATGAGGGTATCGACGGTGATTACGAACGTCCCTCGGTGGCAATGAACCACCCCCTTTGGAGCCGCCGTCGTACCGGACGTATAATTCAAGATCATCGGATCCCACTCGCTTTTGGGTCGGACCCACTGAAAATTCGGATCACCCTTGGCGACCAGCCCCTCGTACGTATCAAAGAAGCCCTCTGATGATGTGGGTTCCACTGAGTCATCAGCGATGAGGACGAGCACGGGCCGTTGAGTCTCCGGAGGAAGCAAGGAGAGAGCATCGAGGACGAGAGCACGTGAGACGCAATCAACGAACACAAGCTTGGATTCAGCATGGCGGAGGATTACGGAGACAGTGCGGGAGTCGAGGCGGGTGTTGATATTGTTGAGAACGGCGCCGGCAAAGGGAACGGCAAAGTGTAGCTCGTACATGGCGGGGATGTTGGGGGCGACGACGGAGATGACGTGGCCTCGGCGGATTCCGATGGACGAGAGGGAGGAAGCTAGTTGGAGACAGCGACGGTGGGTTTGGGACCAAGTGAAAGTGGTGTGGTTATAGATAATGGAAGTGCAGTCACCGTAGACGGTGGAAGCTCTATCGAGGAAGCCTAATGGAGTGAGAGGAGGAGAATTTGCAGTGCTTGGCTTGAGATCTTCCATGTCGATAATGAAGTCGACGGAGGATGGACTTGCTCCAGCTACACAACGCAACACTGTTAGTATAAAAGATCAAAGAGAGAAAATGGTGACGTGGTGGATAAGAGCGATAACATAATATTTATAAGTTGAAAGACAAGAAAGTAAGAATCAGCTAAATTCTTGATCCTTGAAAAAATCATATAAATGACCTCATGCATTGCAAGGGCATTGTCCTTGTCATCGCAAACCAAAAAAAAAGCGCAAGGTCCTTGCTTCATGGAAAAAAATGGTTAAAATATAAGTTAAATTGTATTAAATTTGGAATTATATGTAATTTTTAATTTTTAAAATTCAACAATAAAATTTTGAATTCTAAAATTATATAGATTATTATTTGGTCTTCATTTTATTAAAAATATAAGACACAAAAAGAAAATTCAGAGGCTGCAATAAGGAGCCTGGTAGGTAGAGGGTACATGGTTACCTTAGGATTCTGTTCGGCTTTTTCTGTATTTGTAGCGCTTATATGAACCATGCTTTTTTTTTTTTTCACAACCAGATAGGCCTAATTAGAACGCAGAATGGTTTAGGCCGGAAATCAGAGGGTTGATTGGTTGAATTTAATTAATTATAAACTGACCTTTCATATTGGATTGGATAGTTACGATCTATCATGTGATTCTGATTGTTGAGCAAGTTAATCTGTTATTAATTAATTAAAAATAATATTTGCCATTATTATTTTTATTATCAAAATATGTATTAAATGTATACAGTAAGAGGCACTGTGAATATTTCCTTACATTATTAGTTTATGTGTGTGTGTGTGTGTGTGTTTTTTTTTTTTGCCAACGTATTAATTTATGTGTAATTTAAGTTAACGTATTCAGTTGAACTTACAAAAATGGAACATTTAATAAGCTAATAATATTTTAGTTTAAAATAATTAATACTTTTAAATTAGATGACGTGTTCAGCCTGTTAGGGATTGTTAATTTGTGGTCTTTGTTTTGTTTTGTTTGTTTTCGGCTTTAAGCCTCCTTTTTTCTAAAAAAAATTAATACTTTCATCTCATATTTTAATGAAGAAAACCACGAACATTTTTAAATAAAAATAATCATGTAATATTTAAAAATATTATTTTTAAATTTGAATTTTGAAAAAAAAAAAAGAAAGAAAGAAAATGAGACATGTTACTGTATATAGTGTTTCACACCTTTAAAAGTCTTCGTGGCATGTACTCATTTGTATATTTATAAAATTTATAGTAATTTTTTTTTCTTTATATAGTGTGCCTTTGGGTATAGATAAGCATCACTTGGTATATTTTTTAGAAAATGACTTTCCAAGAGCTATATTTATGGGGAGAATAAGTTCTTGATAAGTTAACTTTTTAGAAAATTCTATTTTAACTTGTTTGTATCATTTTTTTTTTATTATGGGGAGATGAAATTTATTTTTTAAACAAATATATTATATTTTAATGCTAATTACATAAATACTATTTTTCTTAAGAAAATTTATTATGACAATAAGGGTACATTTAAAAAATTATTATAAATAACTTGAGAAGTATAATTTTCTTAGATTTTACTTAGGCATTTCTACTTCTCGAGTTAAATTCAACTTTTCGAGAACTGCATATTTTTTTGCAATTAAGTAAAAGCAATTAATCTATTCCTCAATTAGTTGAACTTCCCCTACCTACTTCTCCACTACCAAGCAACCTGTAATTATATACTCCTTCTGTCCCTTTCTATAAAAGCTTTTCCCTTTTTTATAAAAAGGGACAAGAAAAAATTTTTTCTTTTTCTTGTCCCCAAATATATAAGATCCATTATAGAATATAGGAAAGCATTTATAAGTTTTTTAAAAAAAATTCACTTTACAACTAACCCTTATAAATTTAGATGAAAAATCAATGAAATAAGTAAAGAACATCTTTAGCATTCCAATAATTTTTTTGATAAAATTAAAATTTCAACCATAACCACATTCTTTAGTTGGTGTAATTTTTTTCTAATGGTCTTATAAATTGGGAAAGGGAGTATATTGGTATTCCATTTTTGCCACCTAGAATGGTGATTGGTTGATCACCTCAAGTTAGCATGAATTATAAGGGATCTCATTCTTTTAGTAATTGGTTGAGAATTCAATTTTCAATCTTTAGTTTTTTATCACATGAAATGTTAATAGGTTCACCAATTCATGTTAGCATGAATTATGTGGGCTTTTGTTCTCTAAGAAAGTGGTTGAAAATTCAATATGTAATCTTTGTATATTGAGTAAATCTAATTGGGAGATCAATTTACTCTTTGTCCCTAATATCTTAAGAAAAATTGGTTCTTACTCTTGGTAGGAATGCGTGGATGCTCTATGTTGATTGCTAAGATGGAAGAAAGGAAGGACAATGGAGAGCTATGGTTCCCTAAGTCTTTCCAATTTTGCATTATATTACATATATAATTTTTTACAAAATTTTGACATTACACAAAAATTATATAAATTTAACTTGGCCCCCAAAATTTATATTTTATCTTGAAAATAAATAAAAAAGTTAAAAGTCAATATACACTCTTTTACTTCATTAAATACCAACTTCACTATCTTGTATCATATTATTATATATTATAATTTGTTTTATATATTAGATGTTAAACTTTTCAATAATTAACATATATTATTTTAAGATCAGTCTTTCTCATAATCAAATCCTGTCCTTGGCTGATTGGTTGTATTTAAAGAATTATAAACATATCCTTCACATTGGATTGGATTGCTATGAGTGTCTATGATGCTACGTGTTAAACCAAACAACATCCTAGGATAGCAATTGGACCTTTTCTTTTGCATTGTAAATGGACAAATAGGGTATGGTTTGGTTTGGTTGTGGCATATCTATAAGCATTAATGATCACCAACTCTAGATTTGAAAGTGGCTCTATGATATTCTATTAAATAAGGCATTATAAGAGTATAGCAAAGCTAAAATTATTAACTGTGCATAGAAAAGATTTTATTAAAAAATATAAAATTTATTTTAATAATTTTTAAATTTTAAATAAATTAGTTTTTAATCCCCAGTTGAATAATACATTTAATACTAAAAGGACAACAAAAACTAGGATTGTTATGTTGGCATGGTTCATATGGAAGGCATAAAATGAACTTGGGGAAAAAAACAATTCAGTACCTATAAGAAAAAATATTTTTCTACAAGAATTTGATTTAAAAATTCAATACTTATATAAATTGAATTTCTAATTAAACTAAACTAAATTTTTAACTAATACTATTTATTTATAAATATTTTTTATATAGGTCCCAAAATATCTTTTTTTCATGGGCTAGTGTTTGAACGAAAGGAACCTAACCAGCTGTGTGTCACGAATTTTTCGTGAGGTTTGACCAGAAGCCTCCAGAATGTTCCGGATACATCTTGAAGAGGCTTTGTTTCCCTTGTATATTGTACATAATTCTAGAACATTGTAGGCTTGTATATTCTAGAGAATTCTTTGTAAATACCTTGTAGAGAATTCTAGAGATTCGATTTAGGCCGTTAGATCGAATTGATCTTCACCGTCCATTGAGGAGGTGGGAAACTTCTAGAAACCTTGGGAGGCCTATAAATACCCCCTCCCATTTCATTTGTAACAATCGAAGAATTCAAGCAATTGAGTGCATTTCCTCATTCTCTCAAACTCTCTCTTGTGTGAGTGTTCTCTTGAGTGTTTCTCTTGTTCTCTTGTTCGCTTGTCTTTGCCTACTCGAGGGTTCGACTGACTTAGCGTGAGATCAAGAGGGTTGATCAAGCTAAGGCCGGCACGGATCAAGGCGTGAAAGTTTCGAGGCCATGACAATGTGGTATCAGAGCTTAGGTTCGAGGGAGCCTTGTTGAAGCTTTGTTCGTGGGCAAGAATGTCGGAAGAGACGGGAGTACTCAACATGGAGGTACGCGGCAAGGAGACCCAAGCTTCTCACCAGGGGAGCAAGAGGGGTCGAAGCACTAGCAAGGTAAGTGCTGAAGACTTTGCTTCTCTTTCGATTCAAGTTGGTCACTTGGAGGATGCCTTGTTAGAAGTAACCAACAAGGTGAACAAGCTTGAGGGTGACTTCGCAATCCTTGAGTCTCATACATTGGATGAGCTTGAGGGACTCAAGGCTACTGTGGAGAATATCCAGAACTCTGAGGATCAGCGTGCTGAATCGATGAGGACGCTGGAGGGAAATGTGATGGATGCCATCACAATGATGCAGCAGCAGTTGGATGCACTCAAGAGTTCCTTGGAGAACCAAGGGAGAAACTCCCTAGTGGCTGGAACTAGTGGAGTAAGGGAAGTGAAGTTGGATCTTCCCAGACCAAAGGAGTTCAAAGGCGTTCGTGATGCTAAGGAGGTGGAGAACTTCCTATGGCAGATGGAGCGCTATGCTGAAGGCTTGGGGTTGAGTGACGACCAAGCCAAGGCACGCACCGCTTCTTTGTTCCTCACTAATAATGCTATGCTATGGTGGCGTAGAAAACATGTGGACATGGAGAAAGGTCTTTGCACCATTAACACTTGGGAAGACTTCAAGAAAGAATTGAAGAGGTAATTCTTCCCAGAGAACGTGGTCTATGAGGCGCGGAAGAAGCTGAGGGAGCTCAAACACAAGACCACTATCTCAGATTATATGAAGGAGTTCACTACCTTGATGCTCCAGATTCCCAACTTGAGCAGCGAGGATCTTCTATTCCACTTCATTGATGGCCTTCAAAATTGGGCCAAGCATGAGCTGCAGCGCCGAGGCGTGAAGGATGTTGATGAAGCTATTGCCGTGGCCGAAAGTCTCACCGACTATCAGAAGGAGAAAAGTGAATCCTCCAAGCCTAAGTCTTCCAAACCTAATAACCAGGGCAAAGGTGGGGGAGACAAGGGCAAGGGAGCGAACAAGGGTGGAGACAACAAGCCACCGCAAAAGAAGTACGATAATTAGAAGAACTCCAACACCAATATCAGTTGCTTTGTGTGCAAGAGTCCTCACCGCATGAAGGACTGCCCAAAGCTAGGGAGCTTGGCAGCCATAGTGGAGGAGCAAGAGGCCCAGGCAGAGGAAAGTGCGGAGTTGGGTTCTCTCCGACTACTCAATGCCTTGAAGTTCAAGCCGTTGCTCACACCTACCAAGAGTACCGGGTTGATGTATGTTGAGGCGAAGTTGAATAGGAAACTTGTCTCAACCATGGTAGATACAGGGGTAGGCAACAACTTCATTACTCCTGAGGAGGCCAAGAGGATTGGTCTCAAGGTTGTGACCGGAGGAGGTATGATGAAGGCTGTCAACTCTCCTCCTAAACCGATTCATGGCATAGCTCGAGGGGTCGAGTTGTGCTTGGGATCATGGAGTGGCAAAACAGATTTCACAGTCGCTCCAATGGATGACTACAAAGTGGTCCTTGGCCAGGAGTTTATGAGAAGCATAACATCTTCCCGATGCCCCACTTCAATGCCTTGTGTGTTCTAGATCAAGGTGTTGCTGCTATGATACTTGCAATGAGTGGACCAAGCAAGAATCAATTGTCAGCTATGTAATTGAAGAAGGGCTTCAAGAAGAGAGAAGTTACATACCTGGCGGCCTTGAAGGAGGTGGACCTTGGGGAGGAGATAAGTGAAGAACTTCCCTCGGTCATCCAACAGGTTCTTGAGGAGAACCATGACATTATGCCACCGGAGCTACCAAAGAAGCTCCTACCTCGTCGGGAGGTAGATCACAAGATCGAGTTGGAACCGGGAGCTAAACCACCCGCCATGGCACCTTACAGGATGGCACCGCCTGAGTTGGAAGAGTTGCGAAAGCAACTAAAGGAGTTGGTTGATGCTGGATCTATCCAACCATCCAAGGCACCTTATGGAGCATCGGTCCTGCTCCAAAAGAAACAAGATGGATCGTTGCGGTTATGTATCGACTACCGGGCTCTCAACAAGGTAACTATCAAGAACAAGTATCCTATCCCGTTGATAGCTGACTTGTTTGACCGATTAGGGAAGGCAAGGTACTTCTCCAAGCTGGACTTGAGGTCTGGGTATCATCAAGTTCGGATTGCCGAAGGAGATGAACCTAAGACTACTTGCGTCACACGCTATGGGTCTTTTGAGTGGTTGGTGATGCCTTTTGGATTGACCAATGCACCGGCCACATTCTGCACTCTCATGAACAAGATCTTCCATCCGTATCTTGATCGGTTCGTGGTGGTATACTTGGATGACATTGTTGTCTATAGCAACTCATTGGAGGAGCATGTCGAGCACCTGCGAGCCGTATTCAAGACCCTACACGAGAATGAGCTATATGTGAAAAAGGAGAAGTGTTCCTTTGCGAGGGAAGAAGTGAATTTCCTTGGGCATGTCATATCCCAAGGGACCTTGCACATGGACGGAAGGAAAGTCCAAGCTATCAAGGAGTGGGAGCCTCCAACTCGAGTGACAGAGTTGAGGTCTTTCCTTGGGTTGGTCAACTACTATAGGCTGTTCTCAAGGGCTACTCCGCTAGAGCAGCCCCTCTCACGGAGTTGTTGAAGAAGAACAAGCCATGGGTGTGGACGGAGGGATGCCAGAAAGCTTTTAAGGAGCTTAAGATGGCAGTAACAGAGGAATCTGTATTGGCTCTCTCGGATTTCACCAAGCCTTTTGAGGTGCACACCGATGCCTCTGACTTCGCTATAGGAGGGGTCCTAATGCAAGAGAGGCATCCGATTGCTTTTGAAAGTCGCAAGCTCAATGATACCGAGAGGCGGTACACCGTCCAAGAGAAGGAGATGACGGCCGTGGTTCATTACTTGCGCACTTGGAGACATTACTTGCTAGGGGCACGGTTTGTGATCAAAACCGATAATGTCACCACCAGCTACTTCCAGAGGCAGAAGAAGCTCTCCTCTAAGCAAGCAAGATGGCAAGATTTCCTGGCTGAATTTGACTATGTGTTGGAATACAAGCCAGGGACGGCAAACGTAGTTGTTGACGCCTTGAGCAGGAAGGCCGAACTAGCAACTATAAGCCAAGCCAGTGGGGACTTGACCACTAAGATCAAGCAAGGCACTACTCAAGACCCCCTAGCCCAGCAGCTTGTGGATTTGGCTAAGGAGGGTAAGACTAAGAGGTTTTGGGTCGAGGATGAACTCCTCTATACTGTGGGAAGAAGACTCTTTGTTCCTAAGTGGGACAACTTGAAGAAGGACTTGATCAAGGAGTGTCATGACTCCAAATGGGCTGGTCATCCAGGACAGAGGCGGACATTGGCATTGTTGGAAGCTACCTACTACTGGCCTCACATGAGGGATGACGTGGAGGCCTATGTGAAGACTTGTCTTGTATGCCAGCAAGACAAGGTAGACAACCAACTTCTCGCAGGACTGTTGGAGTCGTTGCCTACACCGAGCCAACCATGGGAGAGTGTCTCCATGGACTTTATCTCGGCCTTATCTAAGTCCGAGGGGTTTGGTTCCATCATGGTGGTGGTGGATTGATTCTCCAAGTATGGTACCTTTATCCCAGCCCCAACGAACTGTACAGCGGAGGAAGCAGCTCTCCTATTCTTCAAGAATGTGGTGAAGTTTTGGGGATTGCCCAAGACTATTGTTAGTGATCGAGATCCCCGATTCACAGGCAAGCTGTGGACTGAGCTTTTCAAGCTATTGGGGACAGAGTTGCATTTCTCGACTAGCTTTCACCCTCAGACGGATGGGCAAACAAAACTGGTGAATGCATTGTTGGAGTGTTATCTCCGACATTTCGTGAGTGCCAACCAAAAGGATTGGGCTAAGTTGATAGATGTGGCCCAGTTCTCTTACAACTTGCAGAGGAGCGAGTCCACTGGAAAGAGTCCCTTTGAAATGGTGACGGGACAACAACCTCTGACACCCCATGCCCTTGCAACAACATATAAGGGCAAGAGTCCAGGAGCCTTCCACATGGCTAAGTCTTGGCAGGAACAAGCCGATGAGACTAGATCCTTCCTTGTCTAGGCAGCCAAGAGGATGAAGAAGTTCACTGACAAGAGGAGGCGAGCTACAGAGTTCCAAGTGGGAGACATGGTGATGGTGAAACTTCTCCCACAACAATTTAAGGCCTTCAGGAAGGTACATAAGGGCCTCATTCGAAAATATGAGGGTCCCTACAAGGTGTTGAAAAAGGTCGGGAAGGTCTCCTACAAGGTAGATTTACCACCTAACTTGAAGATTCATCATGTCTTCCACGTGAGCATGTTGAAGCCGTTCCATGAAGACAAGGATGAGCCTGAACGAGGAATCTCCAACAGAGCACCACCTGTGACAATCAAGTCTTACAATAGACAGGTCGAGGAGATACTTGCTCACAGGGTCGTGCGACGAAGGGGAGTACCACCAAGTACCCAATACTTGGTGAAATTGAAGGGACTGCCAGAGAGTGAGGCAACATGGGAATCACAAGAAGACCTTTGGCAGTTTGAAGACCACCTACACCAGTACAAGGATGAAGCAGTGACGAGGACGTCACCATAGTAGGTGGGGGAGAATGTCACGAATTTTTCGTGAGGTTTGACCAGAAGCCTCCAGAACATTCCGGAGACATCTTGAAGAGGCTTTGTTTCCCTTGTACATTGTACATAATTCTAGAACATTGTAGGCTTGTATATTCTAGAGAATTCTTTGTAAATATCTTGTAGAGAATTCTAGAGATTCGATTTAGGCCGTTAGATCGAATTGATCTCCACCGTCCATTGAGGAGGTGGGAAACTTCTAGAAACCTTGGGAGGCCTATAAATACCCCCTCCCATTTCATTTGTAACATTCGAAGAATTCAAGCAATTGAGTGCATTTCCTCATTCTCTCAAACTCTCTCTTGTGTGAGTATTCTCTTGAGTGTTTCTCTTGTTCTATTGTTCGCTTGCCTTTGCCTACTCGAGGGTTCGGCTGACTTAGCGTGAGATCAAGAGGGTTGATCAAACTAAGGCCGGCACGGTTCAAGGCGTGAAAGTTCCGAGGCCGTGACATGTGGGTCCTGAGCATTCAAGGGTATCTTTGGATGAATATTAGGCTGTCAATTCTTGGCTTGATATGACTAGGAATGACAGTTTTTGAAGCTACACTTTTTTTTTTATGGATACCAAGGTTCAACCAACAAGATAATGGATTAACTTGCCAAGTCCATTTATAGGAGAATGAGACTTGTTAGAGAAATAAATTCACCATCCCTCTTTCTTTTCTTGGTTGCAATTAGATTTAGAGTCATTTATTTAGACTTGGTTTGCATTTGTTGAAATATTTTCTAGGGTTTTGTAGTGAATTTCCAATATGTTAGCCAACAAAAAAAAATCCTAGAATATGAATATTGGAGTAAAGGGAATATTGTTGAGTAGGTTGATTTGTTATTAATTTATTAATAATAATATACTACAGCTTAGTTTTTATTTGCTATTACTACATTTCTTTTTAATTTATATATGATTTATTTTTGGGTTTAAAATAATAAATAACAAACAGTTCCTATCATAAGTCATTTTTAGCTACTCAACGAAAATAATAATTAAAAGTATTTTATATTCTTAAATTTTTAAAAAATTATCACTAATTTCTAAGATTAATCTTAATTAAATTCATTAAAGATAGTTTATCTCTCTTATAAATACTGTCACACCCGAAAATGCGATGCGGATGACATGAGAAATGGAAGAAAAAGGGGTGAAACTGGCCCACACGGCGGGGGGCCGGTTTCGGAGGGAGTCGCCACCAAAATTTTGAGGGAAATTTTGGAAAACCGAAATAAAAACAAAAAGGATAAGGATGGTCTGTGAATCAGAGTTGGGTTCAGGAGTACGATTATGAGTGGGGAAGGTGTTAGGCACCCTCACAACACCCGTTCCAAAGAATAGTCACCTTAAGTTGATCATGCAATTTTTATGGCTTTTAAAAATTATTTTAGTTACTCTTTTACCATTCATATGCAAAAATAAATGTAAAAATAAGAAAAATGTGAAAATAAAAATAAAGAATAAAATGAAAATATGAAAAGTTGGGAAAAATAAAATAAGAGGAAAATGTTATTTATTTACAAAAGTGGACTTGACCCAGAATAAGAGTATGGGGCCTACGTACCATGCGATAGGGATTAAAGTTAACGTAGTTCGGACCTAAACATGCATGTCACTGGGTTGATATTTTTTATTATATATTTTTTTTTAAAAGAGAGGTTTGTAGAAAATAATTTGTCTTTCTACAAAGAAAATAATTTTTAAAATTGGTTGGTGTGTTTTAATTTGTAAAAGAATATTAATTCCCATTATTTGCTCTTTTCATTTATTATTATTTTTTTATAGTTTAATCAATTCCTAAAAGAGAATATATGTTTTTCTTCAGTTTAAAAAATAGGATTAAAATTATATGTGATTTTGAACATTTTATTTTGATTTGAAAAAGAAATATTTGAAAACAATTTTATTTTCACAAAATAAAACCAATTGGCTCATGTGGTGACTTTATCACTCACATTTACCCATTGAAACCTAATTGTCCACGATAGTGTTACTCGAGACAAAAGGCATAAGAAGAGTTTAAAAGAAAAAAAATAATTCTCTGTGCAAATTATTTTTCTTTTATTAATTTTTTTTATCATGAGAATAAACAACACCCTTTACACATATTTATTTAAAAGAAAAATGAGTTAAAGAATGTGATTATAACATATATTTTGAGAGAAGATAATCAGCATATGTGGTGACTTTATCACTCACAAGTTACTGATTTACGCTTACATGCTCACGGTGTTACCACTCGGAGTAGAAAATACCAGAAGGAAAATTTAAAATGAAAATCAAACAGCGTATATGGTGACTTGATCACTCAAATTTGCTGATCTACGCTTATATGCTCACGGTGATGCCACTCGTGGCAAAAGGCCAAAAAAGACTTAAAATATAAAATTGGAAAAATGAAATTATTTTTATATATAAAAATAAATATGATTATGGTTATTTTATAAAAAGAAAAGTGATAAAAGGATTTAAGAATATGACTTTTATATATATCATCTACATTTTTTCTTAGATATTTACTTTTATTATTTTCTTATTTCTATACTTATTTAAAAGAAAATGTGCTTAGAAAACCTCCTTTCATTATTATTCTATACTTATAAAAAAAAATACTCAAAAGGGATAAGGATAAAATTGCCACATTCAATATATACATATATATATTTATTTATTTATAAAAAATATTTGTATTTTATTATTTATTTATATTTCCTTATTTAAAGTTGTGAAAAATAGAAAACAAAACAAATAAGAATCCCCTTTTTTTAATTATTCATTCTTTTTTTTTTACACTTGGAATAGTATTATATATACATTTTTTTTACTAAAAATTAAAGTGAAATTCCTACCTATATTTTCTTTTTTCTTTTTTTTTTTCAAAATCAATTTCCAAGCCAAACAGCATATATGGTGATTTAGTCACTCATAATTTGCTGATCTACGCATATATGTACCATGGTCATTCCTCACTCATGGTATGATTGCACAAATATTTTAAAGTATTTCAGGCTCGAGATAACTCAAATAATTTAGACAGACCGTAAGATAAGGAGATGTAAACTCTAGTATCTTTCTTAGGCATAGAAACACAAAGTCCTATGGCCACTTAAAAAGCCTAGATTCGAATAAACACATGCCATACAGTTCCCTACATTTAATCTCCAAAAGGGGCCTTTAAGGAAGCCCACAATATATCCCTTCCTACTAGTCTTAAATCTAAAACGTAAAACAAGGGAGGCACAAAACATTACCATCTATGCACAACCTGATACACCTATAGAATGGGGACAAAATTGAAAGATAAATGTTTGGCATTCAACTGAACCCCCCTGACGGCCAAAAGTCATAAAATAGTTACACATGGAAACAAATATACAAGTACCCTGGATCTAATTCCTAACACAAATCATATTTAAATCATAGCTGAACCAATTCAAAATTTTTGCATCTCAGTGGTCCCTGGACAACTAAACTCAAAGATGCAGACACAACACCCTCCTCTGATTGGTAAACATCTCAATAGCTTCACAGAATACTCAGTCATTTCAAGTTTATTGGAATATCTCTGATAGGTTCAAGGGATCAAAGCAAAGTGGCATTGTCACATACTGAAGAGGCACACTTGAAACATAACCATGGACCAGAAATGATGTTCATTGCAGTTTAATCTATTCCATGATTTAAGCGTTTAAACAAACCAGACAAGTAAATCCCAAAAAGCATATACTACAGCACCTTTTTCTAATAGGAAGGAAAGTCGGTAAAGTCCATAACATATAAAGCATAAACAAGCAATGGCTTTCGGGTTCACCAAAACACATACAACCAGTTAAGAAGCCAGTAAACACACAACACAACACTGTTTGATACAAAAATCCGATGAATGAAGAAAACATAATACCTGATCAAGTAACTACACCTATCAACATTCAAACCCGAATTCAAAGTTGCTACATTAACTCAAGAATTTCTCTACTCATGGCCTAGAGACTTAGCTTTGGAACAGGAATTACCAGTTGAAGACCCTTTATACCTTACACCTCCGCTTTTCTGCCAAGACTCCTTCCTTCCTCCTCGGCTTTACTCTTCCTCTGCTTCGTGGAATTTCTCCTCATAGCTTCCTTTCACGGTCTCTCTTAGGATTTTCAATGCCAAAAAATCCTCCCCTTTTGAAATGCTTCCCGATCCATTTATAGGATCTTTGCCAGTGAACGAGAGGAGGCCTCTCCCGTGCGTGAAAGCTGCCTTGTCTCCTTTTTTGATTTCGTGCATCCTCATCCCTCGTCCCGATTGCTCTCCTCCTCCCACTACACTATTGTACCGAGTACAGAGTAATGGAGGGAGTTTTGTCATTTTTTTGGCCCTCAAGTTGTAGAACGTGGCTCGTCCAAAGGCCTCCACTATTTTGCCGTACTTGATACAGAGTAGTGGAGCAGCTTTTGTCCTTGCTCCCGCAGCTCTACCCTCTCTGCTCCCTCTGATTTTCTGATTTCATTCTAGCCCTAAAGCCTCCCTCTGTTTCTTCTTTGTTTCTTTCACGCTCGCGGTCCCCTCTCTCCCCCGAACCCTAGCTCCCTCTTCTCTCTTTCCTTTTCGTGGCCTGCTCCTCCTTTGCTCTCTCTGCCTCCTCCGTCCCTCCGGGTTCATCCATCGAGCCGTAAAGTTCCTTCTGATTTACCTCCACCAGCAGCTCCCTCGGTGGTTCAGGCTCCCTCCGTGGTTTCCTTCGGCCACTCTCTCCTCTGCCCGAGCTCGCGGCTGTCACTCTCACCTGGTTCAGACTCCTTCGTCCGCGGCTAGCTCTCCTTCATACTTGACTCCCACTGAGCCCTAAAGGGCTCCTCTGGATTTGCCGCCCCCCGAGCCCTAAAGGGCCCCATCGGTAGACCAATCCACGAGCCCAATTGAGGGCTCGTGACACATTGGGCTGTAGTGGTTTCAACCCAATATGGTCTTTTTATTTTTTTTACATATTTCAGATTTTGGGCCGAATTTTGGCCCAAAACCCTTTTTTTTAAGCTTTCTTTTAAAAATTTTTTTTAATTAATTTTATTTTAGAATCTTTTAGAGCTTCGGTTTTAGAGAGAAAATTTTTTATTATTTTTTTTATTTTGGTTTTTTCCTCTTTTTTTGTTTTTGTTTAAAAAAAATTTATTATTTTATTTATTATTATTATTTTTATAAAAATGCCTGGACAAAATGGGGTGTTCACAAATACACATCACAAATCTTAAATTTTGACATTAAAGTCAACAAATCAACTTCTAATAGAAAGGATTTTTAGAGAAGATTAATACTTCTAACATTTTGCAGTGTAACTTATATTTAAAATTGTGAAAATTTTCTAAAATGTGAGTTATAAAGGGGAATTGGAGGGAGTGTAAGTAAATATAGCACGTAGGCAAATATTAAGTAAATCTATGACTAAATAAATAATAATTGATGGTAGATATCTTTAGGACATGTTTTGTTCATTTACACTCCCCCTCATGTGAAGGTAATGATCTTCACATCACTTGAGTTTGCTCATTTAATTCAACATTTTATAGGTGATTCTGATTACTTAAGTGATCCTGCTATGGTGATCTAAATTACACAATATTTTGCATGTGAAGGTGATTACAGCGATGTAATGGAGACAAAAAAGATATTGATATCCTTTATGATAAAAAAAAATTACAATCTACAAAACTTCTTCATCCCCACCAACCTCACACTTCTCCATTGATTTGGATCGTCACCACCAGCGACACCACCTTCAACCTTCTTCTCCTCCATTTCTGTCAAGCCCCCATCTTCTCGTCCTCTCTTCCCACTTCGTTGACCCATTTTTGTCGAGCCCCCATTTCCTATGTAAAGGTGATCAATTGTTAACCCATGAACTAGATTGAACCCACAAACCCCTATTTCCTTCAACCTTCATCTCCTCCATAACCCACAAATCAATCTTCCATTTTATTTGTGGAACCCACAAATCAATCTTCGCTTCTACTTCTCCATTCAAATCTTCTTCCTCATTTCAAATCGTCCTCTCCTCTCACTTTGTTGAGCCCCCATCTCCTCCATAATACAATTGTTGTAGAGTTGATCTTACTGTGTACAAATGTGGATTTGTTCTGTGTTGTCAATGAGATGGCAGTGCTACCAGTGATAAAGAGGAGGAGGGAAAAAAAAAAGCTAATGAGGACGTTTATATCTTTTTACTTTTGTTTTTATTTAATTAAAGATGAAAAACAAATTTATTTTCTATATCCCAATATCAAATTATATGAACACTCATGTAATCATTATCTTATTATATCTCATTACATTACATTATATCACATTATATAACAACCAAACTGCCCTGTTACATTACACTACGTGCATGTTTGGCAACACTATTTTAACCAAGTTTGGAGTATTCGACTTGGTTTGATGAAAATAAGATGTGTTTGGCTGAATTTTTCAATTCCATTGAAAAATCATTTTCAGCTCAAAACGGAATTTCAATATAAGCATGTAAGGACATGCTTTTCTGTTCTACTTCTTTGTTTTCATCTGCATTCATTTTAAAGTCAGATAAAAATATATCAATAAAAATGAGAAAAAATGGAAAAATTAGGAAAATAAAATTTTCATAAAATTTCTCCTATTTATTGATCAAAATGTCCTTTCAAAATTTTAATTTTCATAGACCATGACCTATAAGAAAATGTTATATCAAATACACTATGTTCCCAATCAAATAAATGCAGATTAAATTTTAGTCCAAGGAAATTAAATTAATCATGAGATAGAGTTTAAGTTCAATTTAGAGGAAAATTATGAGTTTTGTCAAAATCAATTTTTAAATAAATCATTCAAACATAAAAACGTTAGTACAAAATTAATTTTTATCATAATTATGTTGCAAAACCAATTCTATTAAAATACATTTTTAACTAACTAAAAATCAAACGGGCTCGTAAAGCCACACCTCCGGTTTCAGGACCTTATCACAATTTTCTTTCTTTTTTTGTTTGTTGTGGAAGCAAACTTCTTTTAACAATCTCCATATAAATGCAGCCTTATCTTTATAATTCCACTCCATTCGGATTGCTGGTTGAACTAGGCTCATTGCAAAGTTGTTTGTATCCACCAGTGACAATATATTTGCATGATTCACTAATACACACACACACACACACACACACACACACATACATATATAGTTATGAACAGTATGGGTCATCAGAAAATTCCATGGAAAGTTATGAGCCCCATGATTTAGCTTTCCATAGCATTTCATCCTGTTCACCTATCAAAAAAAGGGCATTCTTGCGATATTATGGTTCGCCTGCTCATCGAAATATTGTGACAATAATTTATATGACATTCACGTACAACAAATGAAGAACCAAATAAATGAACCCTGGTTTAGTGTATTATTTCGTTTCAGAAAAGAATAATATATATAAAGAAATAAGGGTGTCTACAAATTATTTTTTTAAACTGTAACTATTGTTTTAATTTTTCTTTAACGGATTGATATATTTGGGACCCATGTATTACTTGGGAGGGGGCGAAACTTCTTGTTTTCAATTAAAGGTTACAGATGTATTGGCCCAAATGAAAGCTACACCCCTTCTCCCAAAAAAAACGTTTTCCCATTTCTTAACAAATATAGTGCCATGCCACTTACATGTTGGGCCACTAATGGCCTAACCCATCAACAGAGCATTTACGTATCATTGTTGTTACTGTAATTGATATGGGGTAAGCTTGTTGGAACTAATTATGCATTTAGGAAACAGCTACACTCACATATTGGACCACGGGTCGACCCTTCAACTTTCTTGATAGGGCTCAAACATAAACTATTATTAAGACCAAACCGACTATTCTGCGTGATACTTTAAAAAGGAAAACTCAGTTTTTCTTCTTTAGAAATTTTAAACTTAAATCTTATAAAAAAATTTAATTTTTAATTTATTATTTTAGATGCCTTTATGTTATTTTTAAAATACTTATTTAAAATTTAATTATTTTATTTTTTTATCTTTCATAGATTAATTTATTAAATATATATATAAATTTTATAGATATATTTCCCATGCCTGTATTACAAAATTTTAAAATTTGTTGTATCTAACGTGCTCAATACTTGCACCCATATTTATATATCATAGACCAAAACTACCTCCACATTATTGTATTCTCTTTCATCTTCTCTCACTCTGTGTTTTTTATTTTTTATTTTTTTTATTTTTGATATGAAAAATTTAAAACTATTATATGATTATGCATGATTTGCTACCTTGCTATATTTATAGGATATCATAAAATAATTTTAAAACATCATCAATAAGAGATATTAAGTTAAAAAATAATTAACATATATATATGTATGTATTACTTTTAAAAAAACCCTCCCAGAAAAAAAATACATCTGATCTGGGTTTGCTCCTGATACTGCTTGTAATGGATTAAAGAAACTTATTCAATCCTCCTTAAGGAATAATATCCCTCTGTAGGGACTCCCTTTCTTTAAAATTTGCACTCACCAAACATTAGGAAGAGACTAGACGCAAATGTATAATCCAAAGTAGAGACGAGGTGATTGTGAAAAGCATACATTTGATCGACAAGCCCCTACATACATACATGTCGTGCGGATGAAAAAAATTTAAATCCAAAAATTGGAATCTTCAATAGTGTCGTTAACAAAATGATGCAATCTCTCTCTAGTCGCTTATTGTACACCACGCGTTTCATAAATCCTACCACACAGAAAAGAAGGGTTTGTGTCAAATCCGACAAAGGGTGGTGGGGACCTGACCTGACATGTTGCTTATAGCCAGACAGATATGCAGTCCCAACTCAGCCTCATAATAGCTTAGGTTAGGTTAGCTTAGCTAAGGCCCGGCCCACTCTGCTTTCCCTCACGTTAGATTAGATTACTTAAAAGAAAAAGACCCACACTGATATCTCTGTGTGTGAATTTACCATGCCTCAGAACCATCAAAGTCACAGCCTGCGAGCATTTTTGTAACACGTGCATCAGATCCTCAATTCCTCACAGTACTTCATAATGCAATTGTTGCAGATTCGGAAGATTCTAACATGAATACTTAACTTTATTTTCACAAGATCAATTTATAAAATAAAAATTTAAGATTTACTATAATATTATATATATCAATTATCGGTTGTGCTACATTAATTAATCCAATCCTCAACTACGTTTAATGTAGAATCTGTATTCTGCATGTATACAGCACCCTTCCAAATGATGTGGCCATCCAAATTCCGTCGGAGCGGGGAGCTCCAATGAGTTAACTCTCATAGGTTTCGGCTTTCCCCAAAAGAACAATATTCCCTCCGATTCATATTATAAGGTATGTTGTATCAAATTTACGCATATTAAGAAAATTACTCTTTTATCTCAAATTCATAAAAAGAATACCCGTCTTTCCAATTTTGTCCTTGTTTTATCATGGAAGGTTTTGGGCACTGTGTAGCCATACAGCAGTAAATGAAAAAAAGAAGCTCAAATGAGAATCTCTGGAAGGCATGTCTGACCAATTACGCACCAGTTTATAATCCTTTTAAAACCATAATAAACCAATGGAAATGGAAGTTACTGGGGCATTTGCTAGTAATTGGAAACAAATTGAAAAAAAGGTGGATTAAGAAACCCAACCGTTGACGAGCTCCAAGTTGCCATATGAGGGTTATTGAGATAAATGGTGGTGTATTTAAGTTGCCACCAAGATTAAACCGTCAAAGAACTGCTTAGTCCCTTGTTTCAACACCAATATTTCAGCTTGTTAGCACCTTGTTTCAACACCAAGATTAACTCCGACATCACTAATCATCATCATGCTCGACTTAAACTTGACTCCACGCTTGACAGATGATGATGATTCAGATTTGCATAGGTGGACAGTTGCTGATGCCAATTTTGAAGGGCCAGTCCTCTGTTCTAATGATAAGTTTCCATTAACAGGGGAGAACTCAAATTCATAGTTCATGTTTGATTTAAATGTTGTCCCATTTGCAGAAAACTCTCATGGACATGATGTGAATGAGACAATGGAGATGGAAGTAAACTCAGGAAGCAATGAAAGTTCTGATCTTCAATTGGCCGAAGTTGGGAACGAGACACAGATGGTGGATGAAGAAATTGGTAAAATTGGAATGCTTTATACTTCATCCTTTTTTTTCCCTTTATTTTAAACATCCTCACGTGATTGACAGCTGGTAATAGATGATAATTTGGGAATGAGACAAAGATGTGGGTGTTAGTCTTACCCAAAAAAAAAAAAAGATGTGGGTCTTCATGTGATGATGCTTCTACTAACTTTTGTATCTTCACAGTACTGGTAATATGGGAGTATTCTTTTAAATTGTGAATAATTTTTCTATAATTAAACCTGAGTAATTTTTGGAGTATCTTGTTTTCTTTATGTAATTTGGGAGTATGTTTTAAATTGTGAATAATTTTTTCTATAACTGAACATGAGTCACTTTTGGAGTATCTTGTTTTCTTTATCTAATTTATCTAATTTGGGAGTATGTTTTAAATTGTGAATAATTTTTCTATAATTAAACCTGAGTAATTTTTGGAGTATCTTGTCTTCTTTATGTAATTTGGGAATATGTTTTAAATTATGAATAATTTTTAGGTCTTCATGTACTGGTAATTTGGGGGTATATTTTAAATTGTGAATAATTTTTTCTATAACTGAACATGAGTCACTTTTGGAGTATCTTGTTTTCTTTATCTAATTTATCTAATTTGAGAGTATGTTTTAAATTGTGAATAATTTTTCTATAACTGAACATGAGTAACTAAATATGAATAATTTATCTAATTTATGATTAATTTTATGGAGTTATTTTTTAATTAGTGAAATTTTCATTTGTGTATTATTATTCATTTTTTAGTTACTGTACATTAGTATAATGTTTTCTTTATTTATTTTTTGTTCATCATTTTTTCTTCAATTGTGTGGAGCAAGGAGTATTATTAGTACGTTGCTTTTCTTCAATTGGGGTTAAGCTAAATTTAATCATCTTACATTAAATAAAAAGACAAGTTAGGGTTGAGCTAATTTTGGACTTTGTGTCTCAGGATCAGGTATTTTAAAATTCATCCTATTGTGTTTTTCTTCAATTGCTTGCCCTATATTCGTAGATATGATTTTTAGTAATTTTATTTTTATTAATGTTGTTAGTCCTTTGACATGTCCATAATTTTTTATTTATGATTTTTTTAATAGTTTTCTCCTAAATTTTTGTTTATATTTTTGAATAATTTTTTCCTGTAATTATGGTAATACTTTTTAAGTATGAATTTTTTTTAAAATTTTCTTTTATCTTATGTGAACTATTTTCTGCTCCATTATTGATATCAATTGATTTTTCCAAATTATCAACTTATTTATCAACATTTTTTTCCAATCTATCAAATTTTCATTTAAAGTCACTTATTTTTTCTTGAATTATTGGTATGCATTGTCATGTCATGCAGATGAACACATGATTTATGAAGGAATGAATGAAAGGAAATTTTTAACAAACGAAGAATGAGAAGCTGTTGCTCAAATTCTAAAGCACTTAACTCATTTAGGGAGGTTGAAGGCAGGAACGATAGAGATGGTTGTTTCAATTTTCAATACTTCAAGGAGTGTCATCAATCGCATTTGGCATCAAGTTAGGGATACATGAGACTCATCTCACCAAAAGACAAAAAATTGTAGTAGAAAGAGAATTGAATTAGGCCTACATAGGATTCGTGAAGTTCCTCTATCACAGCGAACCACGCTCCAATCACTATCGTATGCATTGAACATAAGCAAATCTTCACTAATTAGACTTCAGAAATAAGGTTTTATTCGGCAGCATCCTAGTGCGATTAAGCCATTTATAAACAATGAGAACATGGTTGCTCGAGTGAAGTTTTGCTTATCCATGCTAGATGAGAAAAGCATACCACATGATCCCAAATTTAAATCCATGCATAATATTGTTCATGTGGATGAAAAATGGTTCTACATGACGAAGAAGTCCGTTAATTATTATCTTTTGCCGGATGAGAAGGAGCCACATCGGACATACAAGAGCAAGAATTTCATTACTAAAGTTATGTTTTTAGTAGCAGTGGCTAGACCAAGATTTGATAGTGAAGGGAATGAAACTTTCTCTGGCAAAATTGGTGTTTTTCCGCTTGTCACTCAAGAACCCGACAAAAGAAGTAGTGCTAATAGACCTGCAAGTTCACTAATCACCAAACCCATAACTTCAGTGAATAAAGATATTAGTAGGCTTTTCCTTATTGAGAAAGTTTTACCAGCCATTAAAGAGAAATGACCAAGAGACCATTTGGATGAAACAATGTTCATCCAACAGGATAATGCTCCATGTCACATAAGTGAAAATGATTATGAGTTTTGTCGGGTTGCCTGTGAAAGTGACTTTGATATATGTTTGCTTTGTCAACCTCCTAGTTCACCGGATTTGAATGCCTTGAACTTGGGCTTCTTCAATGCTATTCAATCATTACAACACAAAGAAGCACCAAAGACCATCAATGACCTCATTGATGCAGTGGTCAAATCATTTGAAAATTTTTCAGCCGTGGAATCAAACAAAATCTTCCTCACACTACAGAGTTGCATGATTGAGATCATGAATAATGGAGGGTCCATTAAGTATAAGATTCCATACATGAGGAAACAAATGATGGAGAATGAAGGATCACTTATGGAACAAATGGAGTGTCGGTCAGAAGTGGTGCAAAAAGCATTAGATTACTTGAGGGAAGTGAGTGAGTGATGAGAAATGGGGTCTTGTAAATGAGCACAATTTTTGGATTTCTTTCTAAGGGAAGTGTGTGAGTAATTGTATGGTACATGTGAATTGGCTATTAGTACAATTTTCTTCTCTCTCCCTTCCTCTTCTTAGTTTAAATATGTAAATAAAATAGTTTAAATTTTTTTTAACAATATTTTAAAGTTAAGTGTAATGTGAATTAGCCATAGTAGGCCATCATTTGCTCCACAAATGAAATGATCAATTAACAGTCAGAGCTAATGAATGATATGGGAACTCAAGTTATTTGACTCAAGAAGATGATGTTGTCTCATGGATTCAATACCCACTTGAGGGTCCATTGGAACAACAATTCTATTTAAACATCTTATCTGAACTGTCATCCTGTGGAGTTGAGTCTGACAAGCTAATAAGGCAATTCGAAGAGGGAAAGTATGTTAAATTCGGCCCCTATGGTGACTCCCATGTGACTGCAAGTTTACAAACACCGAATATAAAACCCTTTTATGCTTAGGAATTCTCAGGAAATTCTATGCGTGCTCTAAAATTTTATTTTCCTAATTCAACCCAGAAACACCGAGTAGTTTTGATAGATCACAAAAAGTCCTCAATTTTTCTCAGTTTTCAACACCCTCCAAAGTGGCTTCAACATCATCTAATTTCATTTCATATCATACATTCTTTCCATTTCAAATAACACCAATAAAGCATACAATACTCTGATTGAATTTTGACATGATGAATGAAAAAATAGAGCATACATAAGCCAACAAAATGGTCTTCACCAAAATAACAGAGCACACTATCTAACCTTCCACATCAAGAAAAACAACATAGCATAGCATCAACAATTGTCCACCAAAAACCTTCTTCAATCAACCTTAAACTAATAGAAGTTAGGAAAATAAATTTTTAACATACTCCAAATGAACTTCTTCTTCAACTTCTCTTCCATACTGTCATCCTCCTTGTCATTCTATGGGAACTTGTTGAGTTTAAACCTGTTCACGGTTGAACTTTGCCCTCGCCTGAATCTGGAACAACACCTGAGGTCACCTCATCGTCCGGTAGCTTATTCAGATAAAAAATCTTCGCAGGTGGAAATCGAACCTCACTGGACCTCCTCCCATCTTTGTCTCTCAACGGCTCCACCTCCTGGTCGTCCGCATTTGCCTCTTCCATTGGAACCTCACCATCCATGGAATCTTCAACAACTAGATCTACAAGCCCTCCATCCCCAATCACACTGCAGAAAGAAAATGGGGATCCTCCATCGGCATCACCATCCACCAAATCGTGGACCATGGCTAAAGCATCATCATCGACAGAATCTTCGACAACCGCCATGGCATCCTTCGACAACTGTGACTCTCTCATCAAACCCAACAGAACCTTGCCGTCGATTTCAAACAACACCTTTGACCCTCCCATCGGACGTGGACCAAACAATGATTTCAATTGACGCCGTGAATGGGAAGAGTCGTAATTGAGAGGAAGGCAGGGAACCGAGGGACACAGGCGCCATGGGAAATGAAATTGAGAGGAAGAGAGGGAAACGAGGGGATGCTAGACGCTGAAGGCCTGCAATCTCTACCACATTTCAATAAGAGTTTGAGCCTACCCGCAGATGAGGAGCAAGGAAAAGTTAATTAACAGCAGAGGAAAAGTTAAACAAGGGGCAAAAGGGGGAGAATATTATTCTATATCTTATATTTTAAATTAAAAATTTTTTATATAATATACCTTATAATATGAATTAGAGAGAGTAAAGTTCAAGGACACAGGAACGTTAATTTCACCATCCCTCGCTAACTCAATCTTATAATCTTGACGACATACTATATTCTGTCCAATATGTGATATCTCGTTCTCTACATCAAACGGAGGTGCGGGTCCCGCTCTGATGACCCTATCATCACAGTCTGCTCTGTTTCTGTTTCAAGGATCCCGTCTCTTTCGCCTCCTTTCGCAGCACGTCCTTCCGAATCTTCCCCGTCGATGTCTTCGGAAGCTCCTCCTTGAATACCACCGTCTTCGGCACCATGTAGTGCGCCATCTTCGCCCTGCAATACTCCATTATCTCCCTCTCCGTCGGCTTCTTCTCCAACCCCTCCTTCAAGCTCACGAACGCGCATGGCGTCTCTCCCCAGAACTCGTCCGGCATCGCAACCACCGCCGTCTCCTTCACCGCCGGGTTGCTGTACAGCACCGATTCAACCTCCACGCTGCTTAGATTCTCTCCCCCGCTGATGATCACGTCCTTGGATCGATCCTTTATCTCTAAATACCCATCTGCATGCATCACCCCCACATCTCCTGTGTAGAACCACCCGTTCTTGAAGCACTTAAAATTTGCTTCCCGATCCTTCAGGTAACCCAACATGACGCACCCGCCCCGAAGAACCACTTCTCCAAGGGTCGACCCGTCTCGTTTCACGCTTTTCCCCGAATCCCGATCCACCACGTCTATCTCCGCCATTCCAATTGTTCTCACCCCTTGCCTCGCCTTCAGCCGTGCTCTCTCTGTCGCCGGCAGAAGCTTCCACCCCGGCTTCCACGCACACGAAACCATCACACAACCTGTTTCCGTTAAGCCGTACCCGTGACTCACCACGAATCCTAACGCTTCCGTTCTGTTCAGCACCGCCGCTGGTGGTGGGGCTCCGGCCGTGAGGACTTGAACGGGGCATTTCAGGGGTTTGTTTGCTGAAGAGTTTGTTAGCATGTTGAGCACCACCGGTGCTGCGCACATGTGGGTGACACCGTGGCGTTCGATCAGATTGTACACGGTGGCAGCGTTGAATTTACGGACGCAAATGTTGGTTCCTCCCACAGCTGCCATACCCCAAGGGAAGCTCCACCCATTAGCGTGGAACATATTTAGAGTCCACAGGTAGACCGGCTGTTTGGCGACGGCCCAGTCAACCAGAGAATCCATTGTCATCACGAACGTCCCTCGATGACAATGAACTACCCCCTTTGGAGATGACGTCGTACCGGACGTGTAATTTAGAACAATCGGATCCCACTCACTCTTGGGTCGGACCCACTCGAAGTTCGGATCACCCTTCACCACCAACCCCTCGTACGTATCAATGAATCCTTCTGATGATGTGGGCTTCGTTGTGTCATCATCAATGAGGACGAGCACGGGGCGTTGACATCCCGAGGGGAACAAGGAGAGGGCATCGAGGACGAGAGCACGTGAGACGCAATCAACGAACACGAGCTTGGACTCGGCGTGGCGAAGGATAGCGGAAACGGTACGAGCGTCAAGGCGGGTGTTGATGTTGTTGAGGACGGCGCCGGCGAATGGAACGGCGAAGTGAAGCTCGCACATTGCCGGGATGTTGGGGGCGAGGACGGAGATAACATGGCCGCGGCGGATTCCGATGGAGGAGAGGGAGGAAGCTAGTTGGAGACAGCGGCGGTTGGTTTGGGACCAAGTGAAAGTGGTGTGGTTGTAGATAATAGAAGTGCAGTTACCGTAGACGGTGGAAGCTCTATCGAGGAAGCCTAATGGAGTGAGAGGAGGAGAGTTTGCAGTGCTTGGCTTGAGTTCTTCCATGTCGACGAGGAAGACGAAGGAAAGACTTCCAATTATGTAGTGCTCATTATTAATGAAAAGGCGTATGGTATTTATTTCTAAAAGTGGGCCCATCGATGCAGAGTGACGAGTGTACGGGAAGATTGAATTTTCAATGATTACTGATAAATTAAAGTTAAAATTAATTAATTTTTTTTAATTTTTTTTAAAATTTTAATATTTTTTTAAAATTATTTTTATTTAATATCTCTCTTTTTCTCTTTAAATATATTAAATAAGGATATTTTTTAAAAAATACATAATAAATATTACTTTATATATTATAAAAAATTTTATATTTAGGATCAGAATAAAATACTCTATATATATAAGACCGGAATGAGTAAATTTTATTTCATTATATACTCCCTCCGTTCCTTAATATAAGGAACAAGTGGGGGAATTTCTATATTTCAAAATATAAGGGACAAGGGGGTTTATCTGGTGCATTTAATAACTTTTTTCCAAAAATATTCCTAATTAATATAGTATTTTTTCATTTGCATTAATTGCATGATGTAAAAGTTATTAGTATTAAATGAGGGCGTTTTTGGAAACTATTTTATATTTCAGAAAAATTTATTGTTTTCCTTGGTCTGTGTGATTTTGTCTTTTGTCCCTTATATTAAGGAACGGAGTGGTATGTTGATGAATTGATGACTATAAAAATATAAAATTATATAACAAAAAATTTAAAAATTTATCTATGTAGTATATAATTTAAAAATCATATTCATTTGACCTACTATTTAAGTATTTCCTTCGGCACCTGCAGATAGGCATTTTTTTTAATGGATATATAGGTAGGCCTAATTAGAAAGCTGATTGGCTTTTTGTCCGCAAATTACAGAGCTAATTAGTTGTATTTAATGAATCATAAACTGACCTTTCACATTGGAATGGATCGCATTGTTCTGATCTCTATTGTGAAGTGTGAATGCTACGTCTATTTCTTATAGTCTTACTCTTTCAACGGAAATGATAGTTGGCAACAAAAAAAAAACACACACACACACACACATTAATAAGGTGGTTAAAATTAGTTGATGTCTTTTTTTAAAAAAATATTATTGTAATATTTTAAAATTATCTTTAATTAAAGTTATTAAACTCCATTTCCATCTTAATTATATTTTATTTTTATTCCATCTATTCACCTTAATTAATGAAGGGTAAAATTAATCTTGTTTTTCATAAGTAGAGAGTCCAAAAAAAGCTAGCTCAACCCATGGCTTTTTTACAAGTTTTATAAATAGTATATAGATATAGATGCAATTTTCAATTAATTATTTTCTAATTCTTTAAAATAATTATAATTTTTATGGTTGTTAAGTCCTTTGACAAAACTTTCTCATCCATAAGCGACAAAACAGTGGTTGTTAGGTTAAGTTTCTTATTGTGATTGTCAAAATATGATTTTGATTATCAAAGCACTAACTGGTTTAAATTTTTTACAATATTCGAATTTTAATATAACACTTCACCACAATTTGGATCATAGACCAAAGAAGATTAAGTACAAATCATCGCTTTGAATAATTACTCCCTTTTGTTGATAATATAATATATAATATGTTTTTAACAACATCACACATCTTAAAGAAACTTTATTAGGTCCTTACACTTATCAAAAAAGTCAAAAATATCATTTTTAGCCCTATTTATTGTACTTATTTCTAATATTGTTAGAATTGGATCAGATATTAAATCATATATAACACTGATTTAGAGTTTAATGGTTCAACTATTATCTAACCAGGTTGAATCGGTAGTAATTAAAATAATATATTTTAAATAAAAAATATAAATTTAAACAAATTTTATGGTTAAATTAAAATCTCAAACTAAATAATACTTAATTATTAATTTATTATCCACCACAAACAAATTATTAATAAATTTCATAACTCAATATTTAAATCTAAATAATTTAATATTCATTTATAATCACATTCTAAATTCAAAATAGTCAACTAATAATTTATTATTATATTATTTATTAAGTAAATTTATAATTTTCAATCATTATATATAATAATAATATTTATATAATATTATAATATAAAAAATATTTTGTACTAAAAATTATGTTATTTTGTCTTGAAAACTAAAAAAAATAATTTTTTTTAAAAAAATTTGGACCGGTTCAAACCAGCTCGTATCGATTTCTGAAACTAACTGTTGAATTCTATAATCGGATCAAACTTGGTATCAGTTCCCAATAGAACCGATTAGCTTGATCCGGCGTTGACAACACTACTTATTTCCATTACTCTACATAAATTATAATACTAGGTATTTAATAAATAAATGATAAAAAAATAAACTAGTATATGACACTTTATATTATAAATCAAGAAGAAACATATAAGACACCTTATAATTGTTGTTCTTCGTCACCATTGTCACCATCAATGTCTCTATCATCATCTTAAGACTTCAACACCAACAAGGGTGCGTCTAATAGGAGGTTATGTTAGTTTAATTAGATGATTTGAAATTTCTAATTAAAATAGTACAGTGCCTATACCTACTCAGCAATACACTTGTTGTATCTATCCTTTAATATTAGGTTTACCTGTCATAAGTTTTACTATTATTTTTTTGGAAGAATCATAAAAGAGGACATGAATCCATAGGATTATTAAATTTAAAAGGCAGAAATTCCATAGGATCATTAAATTTAAAAAGCAGAAATTACTTTCAGGGATTGAGGTGTTAGTGTTACTTCCTTTAGTTCTGAATGTAAATTATTTTTAATTAATTTATTAAAATTAAAAAAAATTTGTTATATTATTAAAATTATATTAAAATTAATATATTTTTTGTCTTTATCCTCTAATAAATAGTATAAATTCAAACAATCCATATTTTTTCTCACAATTAAATAAGGACTTTTAAAAATAAAATAATTAATATTTTAAAAATTTATAAAATTAAAATCATAAAAAATTTATAAAATATAACTAATAAAAAAACAGAAGAAAAGAGTACATGACATATGCAGAGATGACATATGTAGAGATGATTGTCGTTTTTGAAAACCGACAAAAGAAGGGTTGTTGTGGCACTCACACCCATACGTATAATTAACTACTTTGCACTCTTGGATTCAGTGCTTTACCTGAAGGTAAAACACCCAAATTTTGTTTTTTAAAAAAAAATCTCTACTGTTCATTCACTTAAAAATAAATATACCCGTGCTTCATCTTCCAATCATACTGTATTTTCTATATATTTAAATTTATATGTTGAAATTTAAAATTTGTTATTATGAACATTTGTTGTCAATAATATAACTCAATTAAATTAAAAAACATGGATTTTTCATCCCTCAAAATATTAAAAAAAAAAAGAGGTAAAGCATCCCATACTTTTCTTTTGGGGAAAGTAATCACAGTACTTAATTAATACTCCCTCTGGTCCTATATATAAGATCATTTTAACCGAATCATGCGAATTAAGAAAATGAGTTAAAACTAATTAACTACCTCGATTTCTCCGAAAATTTCAATATTTTTTCAAAACTACCCTTATTTAATCTCTCTTTTTTTCTCTTTGAATACATTAAATAAGGGCATTTTTTTGGAAATGCATAATAAATACACTTCGTATATTGTAAAAGATCTTATATTTAGGACCAAAACAAAATGTCATATATATAGGACCGGAGGGAGTACCATACTTTCTTTGATTGATTTAAATGTCCGATAAAAAATTAATAAATAAAAAATAAATTAAATGGAATTCAATTTTTTTGGTATTAACTTAGAAGAACTACAAAGAGAAAAAATTAATCTAGAATAACTAGAAAATGTTTTCATAAAATCAATCACATGAGTCTTACATCATTCATTTAAAAAAACTTCTTCAAACAATAAATCTTGATATTGCACAGAAAAATATGTCTTGATAGTACAAATTACTAAGAATATATTCCTTCCGATCACATTTATAAGATATTATTTTGAAAATTTGTTTGGTCCTATTTATAAGGTGTTGTTTTATTTTTTTATTTGAATTTCCTTCTTTATCCTTCATTTAATAACTTTTTTTGTCTCGTAAATTATTCCAGTCTTTAATTAGTAGGGGTAAGATTGGAAGTTTATACTATTTTTTTTTATAAATTTAAGAGTATAATTATGTCTTCTTAATACCCATACAATAAAAAATAACATCTTATAAATGAGATCGGAGGGAGTATGATCCATTTTGTTGCACTAAAAAAATTAAATATGTGAGAAATGTCATAATATTTTCACATTTGGTGGGTAGAGTGGCCGGCCATTAATGAAAAAGGAATAAGATGACGGGCTGGGTGGATGCTTTATGGAGGGACCACATTCACCTTGATGGTAGGAATTATTTGGATAAGATATACATGTGATTTTGAGCACCTAACCATTTTTTAGAAAATTAGTTAATTTTCTTAAATTTATTTTAAATTAAATTTTTTCCCCTCAAATATCTCTAACATTGTTTTCTAATTTAATGGTAATCATTTATTACATACAATTAAATAAAAGGCATAATAAGAAGAATATCTTAAATACATTAAACATATGATTACTTTTTCTTATAATTTTGATCAAGATGTCTCTCTTAAAATTTTTTTAGATATGAGGTAGGAGGGAGCATCTATTATTGTTTTCTTTTGGATTATTATTTTGCATGTTTCACCTTAATAAAATTGAAAATTTATTAAGGAAAGCTGAAGCAAAAAATCTTTCACCGCAAATCCATCCCAAAATTTAATGAAAAAACTAGAGACGAAAAATTTTATCATAAAATATTTCTTACTGATTTTATAACTAATCTGTCGTGAAAATTAGTTATTTTAAAACTATTAATCAGGAATACAAATTTCTATTTTTATTATTGTAGTGGATGCAATTGACAAATTTGATCTTACTAATTATTTACATATTTTGTCTCAGTAAGATAATCATTTGTAATGGAAAGGTGTCAAACAAAGAGAATATTGTGATGTATTTCCAATATAAATGAATCTGATGCGATACTTAATTATTTTTTTAATCGTACATTATTTTGATTTGGATTTAATTGTACATTTTTATATGAAATGTTTTCCAATGCAGCTAAAAAAGAAGCATGAAGATAATATTTAGTGGTTGTCATGGATTTTTTTGTGTGGACACCAAGAATATTTATAGTAAGACTAATTTCTTTTAAATGTTAAGATTTTTGAAATAGGCTTTATTTTTTTAACAAAACCTTTTCGAATCACATAATTAGGCAGAATGTTCAACATCCCTATCTGCTTGTTTGGGGTGACTCTATCATAGCTTTTTTGCCACACATGGGCAATCTTATCTCTTCCTTCAGGAGCTTGGGTAATGGAAAAAGGAACTGAAATGAAAGTATCGGAAACATAATTAATGGATGTTGTTGTGAGGGAAAAAGGGTATCGAAGAGAAAGTAATTTGGTGGGAATCCAAAAAGGACAAGTCAAAATCGGTCCAGGAATATTCTATAACTAGTGCTTCGATGGGAACAATAAAAAAAAAGAAAGAAAGAAATAATACAAACCAATGATTGGAGAAAGAGAAGAAAGCAGAGAAAGTTCAGAATCCTTCTCCATAATTTACCGTGTCAATATAGCTAAACTTTTAAATATTTTATAAGCTTGCCATGGACATTCATATGATATTAAGAAGTCATTAAAATGGCCACTGAAAGTTTATCACACTTGCACCCGAATCGGGATCCACCACTTCCATCTCCGCCATCCTGATTGCCTCGCCTTCAGTCGTGCCTTCTCCATCGTCGGCAACTGGTTCCACGCCGAAGAAACTATTACCCCGCCAGTTTCTGTCAATCCATGCCCGTGACTCACCCTGAATCCAACGCTTCTGTTCAGTGCAGCACCGCCGCTGGCGGCGGCGCTCCTCACCTGAGGACTTGACGGGGCTTCTAAGGAGCATGTTGGCTGGGCAATTTTTAGCATAGTGAGCACCACAGGTGCGACGTTATGGGCCTGCCTATGGCGTTTGATCAAATTGTACACAGTGGCAAGTGGCTGGCCGGTTATGGAAAAAAAAGTTGGCATTTTCATCATTTTATAAAATTTAGTAAAACATTTATGAGATTTTTACCAATAACCTCATAATTTTACTTTACAATTAACCTAACTAGCAATGCACCCAGGTTTTTTTTAATGTAATTGCTACAAAACAATTAAAATTACAAGTGAATGTAAAGAAAAAATGATATGATCATTAAACTATTATATCTGGAATTTCAATCATAATGGAAAATACTCTATCTATCTTTTATAAAATTGTTTTTAAGTCTTCTCTCCCTTATAAGGTTGATTTTTTCGATTGGAAGAATCTTTGGAAGTTCAAGTTGCCTCAGAGTTATTCATTTTGCTTTGAAACTTCTTCAAAATGCTCTTACGCTCAAAAGCACCATGGTAGCTCACCAATAAATTATAAAATATACAAAAGTTTAGTTGAAAATAATAGAAATTGTAAATTGCTATCGCTAAGTTCTAAGTAATTCGAAACACAATTTTTATATTTAGATTTCAGTGATTTATAAAATTCAAAAGCTTATGTACAAATAATGAACAATAGAGTTATAGATTGTTAAAACCCAATTGTAAGTGTTTTTTATATTCAAATTCAATTGAGTTTTAGAATCTAAAAGTTTAGTTGGAAATAATAAATATGAAGTTGTAAACTACTAAAGTCTTACTGTAAATAATATAAAACCCCATTTTCAAATTCATAACCCATTGAAATGTAAAATTCAAATGCTTATTCGATTAATTCAACCGAATTAGATTTTAGGTGGAATTTAACTAAATATTCTGATAATTAAATTTTAAACATGTGATTAATTGTGTGCAATCAGATATGAGTTTTTAAATTTTTTTTAAATAATTTAAAAATTAAAGCCTAAGTCTCACACCTTTTTGGAAAGTTCGTATATTTAGTAATACATACATACATAATTGGATCCCATTTCAATTTAATCTATTCATTTAGATATTAATCAACTTTTTGGCCGAAAAATATGATTTAACTTTTAATCAATAATTTTAAACTTTTAAATCATAATAAATTTAATTGATTATTGTTTCAATCACATATATCCAATAATAATATGTTTAAATCAATCAACTTTAATAATTATATTTTCAATAATTAGAGAACAATCAACTTTTAATAATTAGAGTTTTAAAACAATTAACTTTAAATTCATAAGAAATGTGATGGTTTTAAATGCCCTATTGAGAAATCCATATAAAGCTCCTAGTGGAGTCGGAGAATTAATGACCATGAATTGAGAATTAGATTTTGTAATTTTTAATTTATAATAAATGTTTTAAGTAATTTATTATATATATTCTAAATTTAGTTTGAAAAGTATCTCTAAAATTTGTCTTAATCATTTTTTAATAAATGTCATAATTTATAACATACTAGAACTTTTTTTTTTGGCTTGATATAACATATTAAAACTCTAATTATTAAAATTTGAGCAAAGGCCTAAAATTTTAATTAATTAATGCCATTTTTAATTAGAAAGTTTAAAGTTAATTAAATTGCAAGTTGTTGCAGAATTAACATTCGAGGTGCTAGAATTATAAGGAAGAACAAAAACATTGAATGTCTTACATAATTTATAAGAGATGATGTTATAAACAATTTAACCTCTTCATCATAACATAAATGAAAAAATGGAAGGAAATCAAATTTTGACAAATTAAAAAAAAAAAAGAATGCAACCTATAAGTATACCATACTATGGAACCAAATATTGGAGGGGAAATTTTCAGCAAAAAAATGAACAGAACAAATATCAAGATTGACATTCAAATGATAGGATGACACCGAATGAGAAAGAAAACAAATATAAGGCCCCTTTAGTTTGATTTCAGGAATATTTCTAGTAATTCTGATCCTAATCCCACCCATGTCACGTTTGGTTGGCTTTTAAGGTGAGAATCCTCATTCTTGTTGACTGGCTATTCCTATCGACTTGGGAGTGCTATTTTTCTAGCTAAACATCTTCCTCCTTATTCCTACACCATGGAATCCCTCTATGTACTAAAATACCTTTGACCCTCTCCCCATTCTTGTTTTCCTCCTAAGTCCAACACCACCACAATCTAGCTCCGTTGGTGAACCACTTCCATAGTCCACCACCGCCAATGAACCTCCTGCACGATCTACCGCTGCCCATAGGGTGTGGAACACAAACATCATAGCTTCCCAAACAATTGGTGCTTGTACCCAAAATATTCTGCTAAGGTAAAAAAAAATATTGGATCCATTAAAGAGGGATTAATATTAAAAAATAAAAAGCAAAAAAAGAGAAGACATTTTCTTATTAGTGAATAGCAGCCCAAAAATCTGTATTAAAATTGAGGATGAAAGACAAAATTGAAACGTGGAGAAGCAATGCATCTTAAAGGATTTGTTGGCGTTATCAAAGATTAAATTCTGGCCAAATCCCATATCCATCAATCGTGCAACTTAGAAGAACGGGAAGGAAAAAAATGCAGCTCAATTTCCTTTTTTTTCACTATATCATTAATTGTCAAGTGCTGTACATAAACATATATATATATATATAGAGAGAGAGAGAGAGAGAGAGAGAGGTGTGTAAACGAATTCTTTATAATAAAAAGGGAAAGGAAAAAACCTAATCAAAATCGGAAGATCGGCTTCTTCGTCCATCCTTCAAGGATTCTTCCAAAATAGGAAAAAGATTGTTGTTGGTTCTTTTAAATTTGAATCATATGCACCTGTGCAGGACTAAATCTGTAATTAATCATGTTTTGTTGGGTCATTGTGTAAATGTAGATGATCAAAATAGTACATAATGTGAATATTTACAGTGGAATATGTGACCCAGTAAGAATTTATTGATGATAAATATAAACTATTATGAATTATTTATGTATTAATTATAGGATAAAATTAAATGAGTTAATTTTGAGTTCAATTCAAATTTGTGTAACATATTTATAACAATTATAATATCACAACACATTAAAATTAGTTATCATAATGAATAAACTTCAAATTAAAGACTTTAATGCGGACCAAATTGGGAGTTGAAAAATCGGAGTGATGACATGTCATGGTGATTAATACTAATAAGCAACATCAACTTGAACATATATAAGCATTAAATTTCAACATATTAGCCAGGACATGTACTAGTGACATTTGATAGATATATATATATATATTTAAAAAAAGTTGCACAACTAAAAATAAAAAAAGTATTTGAAAATGTTGGATGATGATATATATTGGCTTAGAATTTTAAGCCCATGTTTGGATGATGGGAAAAATAGGAGGAAGAGAAAAGTAAGAGAAAAATGAAGAGAAAACATATTTTCTATTGTTTGGATGTCAGGAGAAAATAGGGAGGAAAGAAAAATGAAGAAAAAAAATATCTGAACCCACATGTTTTTTCTCTCAAAATTTCTCTCTAAAGTGGAGAAATTTTGAAAAAAAAACTTATTTTTTAAAATTACCCCTATATAATGCTTCGTATATATTGATGTTCCCGACCATTATAAATAATAACCTTTTGCCATTGATGTCCACCAGCTGCTACCCTCCATTGACAGTCACCATATCACCAATCACCAGTAGCCGACCGCCATCACCACTGATCATCAGCTGCTACTGCCGGTCATCGATTGCCACCAACAATCCTTAGTCATTGCCTATTGTTGTCAATTATCGATTATTGACCATTATTATCACTAGCTGTCATCTCATTGAATAAAATAAGTTATATGGAAATATCATTTATTTGAGTTATTTTTATTCACATAATATATTAGTTATATTAATAATATGGGTATTATATTTCATATGAAATGAGTTTTCTCTCATCTCTATTTTCTTTCCTCATCTAGATATAAGAGAAAAAAATATTTTATCTCCACTTTTCTTTCTTCACCATTTTCTTTTTCCTCTATTTTCTTTTTTCCCACTTTCTCCTCTCCTCCAAATAGAGCATAAAGCTGTTAAAGCAAATTGGAGTTAAATTTTTCAAACATTTTCAAATACTAACATCAAAACATTAATGTTCAATTAACGTCCATAATTACATTCAAAAAATTATTCATACATTTATGGAACAATCTAAAATGAAATAAAGTATAAATGTTGATCAAAATATAGTATTATTATATTCATAATTTTTCAAACTATATGAGCCCATCATCAATACAATTAGAAAAAAGAATACAATTTATAAAATGAACACAATTTTTTAGGAAGCTAATTTACTGTTGATATCGACCATCTCAAAAGAATTTCTTTTAACCGCCATAATTGCATTTAATAAATTATTTCTACCAACTCTGGACCATTAAAAGACGAATCAAATTATAAATCTTAAACAAAATACAATTATTCTATCAACCGGTTATAACCCTCAAATTATAATGGCTAGCTATGAATCACAACTTTTAAACTCGAAATTCACGATAATGATGCACAAATCAGCCGCCACATGTCATCTCATCATTTTATTTCCTTTCCAAGCATGCTTGGCACTCTAAAATTCCTTCAATCCCATCTATTTTTATCCATATAATAGGTTATCTTTTTAAAACAAACTTCAATGAAATTAATGAACGGCATTTTTTTGGAAGATACTTCTTCCAATTTATAAAAATTGTCTTTTTAGAATTTTTTACTCAGATCAAGGAAACCATTAGATAATTTAGAATATCGTAAATTTTAATATTCCCTCCATTTAAAAAAAAATATACTTTTAGAGTTTTTTACACAAATCAAAGAAATCATTAAATGAACTAGAATATTGTAACTTTAATAGTATTTTACCAAAATATCTTTAATTTAAATGTTCTCTTAAATGATATATTTGATATTAACAAAGAGTAAAATAAGTAATTAATACTACATTGAAAGTTTAAAATGATAATATTGTAAAATATATAAAAAATCCTAAAAAAACAATTTTTAGTAATAGAAGGAGTAGTATTTTATCAAAATGTCCTTAATTTAAATATTCTCTTACTTGATACATTTAATAATAATGAAGGGTAAAACAGTAAAATATATAATTAATACTATATTAAATTTTAAAATGATAAATATTGTGAAATATTTCAAAAACCCTAAAGAGATAATTTTTATAAACTAGAGGGACTAATAATTTTTTTTTGAAAAAATTAAAATTTTTAAGTAACTTTAACACATTCCTTAATTTGAGTGATTTTTTTTAAAACATATGGTGGGAGTAACTATATTTGTCCCAATCATTCATCTGTCCTTAAATATGATTCCCACATTAGTTGTATTGTTAAGTATTATCTCTGGAAGTTGAAGAATCATGTAAGAAGAAATCCTTTGGATTATTATTGAATTACTCCCTCCGTCTCTCTTTAATTATCACATTTGAAGAAAATTTTTATTTTTATTTATCTACCACTTTCAAATTTCAATATTTCATTCATTACCTTTTTTCTCATTTATATCCTTATTTTTTTTAAAAGTAAAAAATAATATTAATTATTTTTTTTATTTATCAATTTGTGGAGAGGTATATTAGCGCTTAAAAGAAATTTTGATATATTAATTATACTTCTTAATCTATGTGTTAAAACCTTAAACCACATAAAAAAAATAAAGAAAGTGGATTGTTAAATTGAAAAGCAGAAATTTCTTTCACAGATTGAGGTTTGCTCCAGCATGCAATGGGCAATTGGGCATGCATATGCCCTGGTTTGATTCTAAAAACATACAAAATAAATGTTGGTGGCACTTACGCCCATACAAAACCACTTTTAATTATTTCTAATATTTTTTTATTAATATGAATGTCATTTATTTAAATACCAACCTGTTTTCTAAAATTAAATATCAACTAATTTAGATTAAGTCAGACCAAATTACATGAGTGTAAAACTTTTTCAATGATAACTTCCTTTATATACAAGACTCAAACCAGAAACTGTTGCCTGAGAAAAACAAACATCAAGCCAATTAAACCAATTGTTGTTAATCATGAATGGTATTTTAAGATAGGTGCCTCTTTACGAAGGTTTCATTTTTTTTTTCTCAGTGTACCTTTACGAAGGTTTCCTATTTTAAAACTTCAATGAATAAGGAAGGAATAGAAAGGACATTTAAGGCTGAGAGGAGAATAGAACAGAAAGGACATTTTATTGCTACGTAGTATATGTCCAATTTCCAGGTAATACAACTCTTAAACAAGTGAGTGAGCATAGAGTGTGCCTTTTTTCTCGACAGTGTATTGGATTACGGGAGTTGAAACCTAATTTATTTTTATAATGGATAACACCTCATACTCACTCTCAGAAAAGTATAAAAGAGAAAGGAAGATAGCTTAAGAGAATTGTCTATTTCTAAACTCCCCTTATAGATAAAAAAAATGCATCTTTTCCAATTTCTGTGTTTATGAGTTAAATTTGATTCACTGTCAAATCATAATAATAAAGGAAAATATGCTCAAAGGGAAAAAATAATTTCCTCATTCCTTATAAATATCTAAAAAGATAATAGATTTCAATAAAAAGGAATTGGCTCCTAAGAATGGATTTTAGATAAGTTTAATAAAAGAATCTCAAAATTTAGAAAAAATAACATTTTAAGACAAGAAAATTGTATAAAAATACAAGCTTGTGTGAATATTGCATCACCCTCAAATAAAACACACATATAAAATATTTCCTCTGGTCCTTAATATAAGATCATTTTAACCGAATCACGTGAATTAAGAATTATAATTAAAATTAATTAACTACCTCGATTTCTCCGAAAATCCCAACATTTTTTCAAAACTATCCTTATTTAATCTCTTTCTCTTTCACTTTTCACTTTGAATACATTAAAAAGGGGCATTTTTTAGAAATGTATAATAAATACTACCTCGTATATTGTAAAGAATCTTATATTTAAAATTAGGACGAATAATCCTATATATGGGATCGGAGGGAGTATTAATTTTAACAAAACGAAACACGATACCAATAATTCCAAATCTTTTCCCACGATTTGTAATTAATGCATTAATTGTTTTTAACGTATGTACGATATCTTTAATTAATAAATACCATCTGAGATCGAATCATAGGTGTGAACAATGGAGAAATTGAAGACACACAATATCCCGATACCACCTTCTTCGAAGATGACCTTCATGCGGGCAAACAAATGAACATAAAGTTCAAGAACCATCACTCTACCAATCAAGAGAAGTTAGCCTCCACTCAACCTTATTGGGTCAATGGATGGAAAAGAAACAAAATGGATGAAGACCAAAAGACTCAGCCTTATTGGGTCAATGGATGGAAAAGAAACACAATGGATGAAGACCAAAAGACTCAACCTTACTGGGTCAATGGATGGAAAAGAAGCATAAGGGATGAAGACCAAAAGAGTCAACCTTATTGGGTCAATGGATGGAAAAGAAACAGAATGGATGAAGACCAAAAGACTCAACCTTATTGCGTCAATGGATGGAAAAGAAACAAAATGGATGAAGACTATCTCCAAATTTGATCAGTGCTAAGAATAGCCCAAGATATGTGGAATCCTATGGAGGTACCATAGCTTACGGGAGTTATTCTCCTTGAATTCGTTCCTCTTAATCTAAAAGTGAAAAATGTGGATCCCAGCAGAATTTCATATTCAACAGTACTAGTCTGCCCAACTGCAGCCTAGATTCTCTTGAATATGCTTATCTCTCATTAATTTTCTTACTCGTGCTGATCCCACATTTGCAGTATAAATCAACAAGGGAAGTAAAAATGATCTAGTCATATTCGAGCCCAATAGTAAGTAGCTTTACCAAATATTTGCTCTCCAAATTCAAGGGATGAAGTACTTGCATAACAACTAATCACACATCGGCAAAGCTAAACTTGTCCAATTTTAAGTCCAGCTTAACCATTTGACAAAAGATATCTAATATTAAAGTTTTATTCAGCATTGTCTCAAAAATCCATTTAGCATCCTCAATTCTTCCACAAGTGGAATATACAGTGATCATAGTATTAAGTTAAATCGTACCATAAGCTTTAAGCTCACTAAACAACTTGCAAGCTTCTTAAAGACTTCCACATTTATATCATAACTCCAGACAAAATAAATTTCATCTCAAAATTACAACACACCTGACACACAAATTTGTATATATATTTTGAAATTACCACAATTTTGGATCTCTTAAGTAACAACAAGCGGTTGAGTCCTAATCTATGGACAAAATCAGAAACATATATTTATATATACAATTACAAAGTGCAAACATATATATAATTAGTAAATAATAAAGTTTTTTATAAATTTTTATTGACTACATTTTTGGGATTAATTATATATATATATATATATCGATGATTTGGAAACCGCCACAATGGATACCGCCCCTGACCGGGTCGGTCATATTTTGTTCCTGGTTTGGCTTTCTCACGTATCAGGTATCAACTAGGAAAGAACTTCCCTTCTCTGCCCCTTGTGAAATCGAAGACGAGAGACTCTTCGATCAGCGATGAGCAGGCGCCCCGGAAACAGTGACCCATCAGTTTTAACTCGGGCCTTTGGATCCGTCTTTGCCTTTGTCCGATTCGCTGAGTTCGAGATCCTCTTGTTTCTTTTCTTTGTCATCGCTTATATTATCTTCAAAGACATTGTAAGTTTTCCTCCCCTTTTCTTTATCTATCTGTGCTTTAGCTCTGAAAATTCAATTATTATTATTTTTAATTTAAACTTCAATTTATTCGTGTTTGTAAGAAAATTATGGCGTTCTGGATCAATTTGGTTCTTGATGTTTAGTGTTAATTTTTCGGAGGAACTGTCACACCCGGAAATGCGACGCGGATGGCGCGGGAAAAGGAAAAGAAAAAGAGGTGAAATCGGCCCGCCCAGCGGGAGGCCGATTTCGAGGGAGTCGCCACCAAAATTTTAAGGGAAATTTTGGAAAACCAGAACATAAAAACAAAAAGGGACAAGGACTGGTCTGCGAATCAAAGTTGGGTTCGGGAGTACGATTGTGAGTGGGGAAGGTGTTAGGCACCCCCACAACACCCGTTCCAAAGAACGGTTACCTTAGGTTGATCATGCAATTTTTATGGCTTTTGAAAATTTATTTTAATTGCCCTTTTATCACTCACATGCAAAAATAAGTATATAAGAAAAAATAAGAGAAATGTAAGAAAAATAAAATGAAAATATGAAAAGTAGGAAAAACAAAAATAAGAGAAAAATCTTATTTATTTACAAAAGCGGACTTGACCCAGAATGAGAGTCTGGGGCCTACGTACCCTGTGATAGGAATCAAAGTCGACGTAGTTCGGAGTGGAAATTCGTGTCACTGGGTTGATATTTTTTTTTATATATTTTCTTTGAAAAGAGAGGTTTATAGAAAATAATTTGTCTTTCCACAAAGAAAACGATTTTTAGAATTGGTTGATGTGTTTTAATTTGTAAAAGACAGATTAATTTCTATTATTTATTCTTTTCATTTATTATTATTTTTGTTTAATCAATTTCTAAAAGAGAAAACATGTTTTTACTCAATTTAGAAAATATGATTAAAATTATATGCAATTTTGATTATTTTATTTTGATTTGAAAAGGAAATATTTGGAAACAAATTTATTTTTACATAATAAAATCAATTGGCTTATGTGGCGACTGTATCACTCACAATACACCGATTGATGCCTAAATGTCCACGGTGGTGTCACTCGAGACAAAAAGGCACAAAAAGTTCGGAAGAAAATAAATAAATTTTTTGTACAAATAATTTTTATTTATTTATTTATTTATTTTAAAATCATTTTAGCACCTACTTATTTAAAAAAAAAAGATAAAAAATGTGATCATTATGTATGTTTTGAAAAACAATGATCAGCATATGTGGTGACTTTATCACTCACAGGTTACTGATTAACACTTAAATACCCACGGTGTTACCACTCAGAGTAGATAAGCGGAACAGATAAGAACTTGGAAGGGAACGAATAACTTTGATTTCAACCATTTTATTATTATCCTTTTATTATGAAACGGTAAAAATGAATGAATAAAACATGGAAGGAAAATAAATAATTTGGCAAGAATTATTTTATAAAAGAAGGAAAATTGATAAAGCTCTCTTACTAAATAAATAAATAAATAAATAAATAAAAATAAAAAAATTAAAATAATAAAATAAAATAAAACATCAAGAAGAATTTAACACACCATCATTACAAATATTTCTAAGGAGAAATAATCAGCATATGTGGCGATTTAGTCACTCACAAATTGCTGATTAATACTTAAAATCCCCGGCGTTACCACTCGGAGTAGAAAATACCAGAAGGAAAATGAAAAATCAAATAGCGTATACGACGACTTGATCACTCGTAATCTGCTGATTTACGCTTATATGCTTACGGTGATGCCACTCGTGGCAAAAGGAAAAAGCCTTAAAAGATGAAGTTGGGAAAATGAAATCGTTTTTTATATAAAAATAAATATGATGAAAGTTATTTTATAAAAAGAAAAGTGATAAAAGGAATTTAAGAATATGACTTTCATATATATCATCTAAATTTTTCCTTATGTATTTACTTTTATTATTTTCTTATTTTTGTACTTATTTAAAAGAAAATGTGCTTAGAAAACCTCCTTTTATTATTATTCTATATTTATAAAAAAAAATACTCAAAAGGGATAAGAATAAAATTGTCACATATATATATATTTTTATTTATATAAAATATTTGTATTTGAATTTCTCATTATTTATTTACATTTTCTTATTTAAAATTATGAAAGATAGAAAACAACACAATTAATAATCCCCTTTTTTTATCATTCATTCATTTTTTCTTTCTTTACACTTGAAATAGTATTATATATATATATATGTTTTTTTTTAACCAAAAATTAAAGTGAAATTCCTACCTACATCTTCATCAATTTCTAAGCCGAACAGCATATATGGTGATTTTGTCACTCATAATTTGCTGATTTGTGCCTAATGCTCACTTTAAATACCATGGTAATTTCTCACTCATAGTATGACTTCGCAAACACTTTATAAGGTTCAGGATAACCTAAATGATTTAAACACCATTGTAATATAAGGAGATATAAACTCTAGTGTCCTTCTCAGGCATGGAAACACAGTCATATAACCACTTAAGAAGCCCAGAATCGAATAAACATGTGCCATACATTTCATCATATCTAACTTCTTAACAAACTGTGAAACCCAAAAGTGGTCTTTAAGGAAATCTACACTTTATTCCCTCTTGTTAGTCGCAAAGTAGGAGTGACACAAAACAATACTAGTTATGCATAGCCTATTAACTACAAAATGAGAATAAAATAAGTGTTTGGTATCCAACCGAACCCCTTTTATGGCCGAAAGTCATGAAATAGTATCAAAGGGAAACAAATATGCAAATAATCTAATCCCTAACACAAGCCATATTCAATTCATAGCTGAATCAATTCGAAATGTCAGCATTTCAGCGGTCCCTGGATAACTAAACTCGGAGGTGCATGACATAGCATCCTCCTTCGGTTAGGAAACCACTCAAATGCTTCACAGGATACACAGTAATTTCCAATGGGTTCAAGGGGACACAAGCAAGATGGTGTTGTCACACACTGAACAAATGATGCTCATTACAGCTTAATCTATTCCATGCCTAATGGGCTTAAACAAACCAGACAAGCATATATAAAAAAAATGTGGACTACAGACCATTTTCTGTTAGGCAAGTAATTCGGTGAAGCCACAAAGCATATAAACCATAAACAATCAATTGCTTCCAGATTCACCAGAATCCATATAATAGGTTTAGAAGACAGAAATCGAAAATCATAACAACACAGCACTGTTTGATACAGAACGTATATCAATGAGGGAAACAGAGCACCTGATCAAGTGACTACACCAATCAACATTCAAACCAGAATCCCAGGTTCCTACACTGACTCAAGAATCTCTTCACCCATTGCCTAGGGACCTAGTTTTGGAACAAGAATTACCAGTTGAAGACCCTTATACCTTGCACCTCCGCTTTTCTGCAAAGTCTCCTTCCTTCCTCCTCGGCTTTACTCTTCCTCTGCTTCGTGGAATTTCTCCTCACAGCTTCCTCTCTCGGTCTCTCTTAGGATTTTTAATGCAAAAAAAAAATCCCCCCTCTTTTCTGTTTCATTGCTGAAGCCTTTTATAGATGACATTGTGAGTCCAAAAATGCCCGAGTGCGTGGCCATTACCCTGCTTCCCCCTCCCCTTTTCTACACTGCTCTGCTACTCCCCTGTATAACTTCGTGCTTATCCGCCACTTCCCTTGCCTCCACTACGCTGCGGTCCCAATACTGTCAAAGCGCTCTCTCTCTCTTTCGTGCTCACCCGAAGGCTCCCTTACCTCCACTACTCTGCTGTGACAGAGTACGGATGAGTGGAGGGATTCTTCTTGTCCATTTCTGCCATCCTTTGCATTTGCCTTTTCTCGTACCCGTGGCACCCACGCGGCTCACGTACTCGCTTGATCCGGTCCTGACCCAAGATCCTCTGCCTTCTTTCCTTTTCTGCAGCTCCTCCGTTTCAGCCGTGGCCTCCTCTGCTCCGAGCTCCCTCTGTTTTTTCATTGCCCTCTCAGTTTCTGTATTCCTCTCGCGGCCTTCTCTCCTCCGTCCTCACGGCCGCTCCCTCTCTCTTCTTCCTCGGTTCAGACTCCTCGTGACTCTGGTTTATAATCCCTCGGTCTCGTGCTCTCTCTCCGATCTTTTTTCTTTTTTTTTTTCGCTCGCGGCCAGCTCCTCCCAGTTCATCTCCCGTGGTCTGCCTCCGTTCTCCGCGGCCAAGCCCCCTCCTTTTTCCCTTCACGGACACTCCGGTGGCTCCCTCCTCGCGCTTCTCCGTCTCCCTCAATTTTTCCCTCTGCTTCTCCTGGCCAGCTCCCTCTGATCTCCATCCTCCCATTTCTCGCAGCTCCCAGCTCCTTTTTCTTTCAGCCGTGCTCCCCCGTTTCCCCTGGACAGCCCTGAGCCCTCTATTAGGGCTCCCCTCCTAGCGCTCCCCCGTGTCCCACGAGCCCTTTGAGATTGGGCTGAAGCATTGGGCTGATATGCTTCAGCCCAAATATATTATATATATATATATAGTTTTATTTTAGTTTTATTATTATTATTATTTTTTAGGATTTGTTATTATTATTATTATTTTTTTAATCTTTTCTTTCTTTTCTTCCTTTTTTATATACTTTTTTTGTTATATTATTGTTTTATTATATATATATATTTTTTTTTATTTTGGATCATAAAGAAAAGGAATTATATTTGGAGAATATATATATATATATTTTTTTTGTATTTTTATTTTTATTTTAGCAAATATGCATTCAAATCGGAATTAAAAGGAAATTTGTGTCATTTTTCCTATTTTCCAATTTTTTCAATTTTTTTAGAAAGTCCGGACAAAATACGGTGTTCACAGTTGCCCCTCTTTACTAGTTTCTTATGTGAGAATGAGAAAAATGCAATTTTTAGAGTTCTCGCATAAGGAACGTGTAAAGATTAGAACGCGAATTTTGTCCGTGCAAAATGCACAAAGACTCACTTGCCCCTGACACAAAAAGATACAGATTTGACATGAATTTAAAACACGAGACTCTATCCTAGGCATGAATGATTTAATTTTGGAAATAAAAGGGTGAAAGAATATTTTCAATACATGCAATGCGAATATGAACTGGGGCTCGACATAGACTCTAATAGCTGTGCAAGTGATCAGCTAACTCGAGCTAGGGCCAAACTAATGTAACATGCAATGATATGACACGAATGAATAACTATGTGAACTAGATTAGGACTGATGCAGTAGGCTGTGACATGGCTAAAACAGATGCTCACTAAAACACAGGGTGATAGCAAAATCCAAACAAAATACCATGTTGATGAGCTGTCCCTCTTCATTTGTTTTCTAAGGAAGGAGATCATGAAATGATATTTGTACTTAGAAACAAATGAAGAAGGAAACATGTATTTTGTTTGAGGGGCAAGGTGCATGAACGATAAAGACAATAAAGGCAGAGATTAAAAGACAGAAATTTAAAGAGTGCCTACAGCTAAGTCAGGGCTTTAACAGAATGTAAATGACAGAAATTTAAAGGGTGCCTGCCGCCAAGTCAGGGCTTTGACAGAAATTTAAATGACAAAAATTTAAAGGGTGTCTGCAGCTAAGTCAGGGCTTTGACAGAATTTTAAATGACAGAAATTTAAAGGGTGCCTGCAGCTAAGTCAGGGCTTTGACAGAATTTTAAATGACAGAAATTTAAAGGGTTCCTGCAGCTAAGTCAGGGCTTTGACAGAATTTTAAATGACAGAAATTTAAAGGGTTCCTGCAGCCAAGTCAGGGCTTTGACAGAATTTTAAATGACAGAAATTTAAAGGGTTCCTGCAGCCAAGTCAGGGCTTTGACAGAATTTTAAATGACAGAAATTTAAAGGGTGCCTGCAGCTAAGTCAGGGCTTTGACAGAATTTTAAATGACAGAATTTAAAGGGTGCCTGCAGCTAAGTCAGGGCTTTGACAGAATTTTAAATGGCAGAAATTTAAAGGGTGCCTGCAGCTAAGTCAGGGCTTTAACAGAATTTAAATGACAGAAATTTAAAGGGTGCCTGCAGCTAAGTCAGGGCTTTGACAGAAATTTAAAGGGTGCCTGCAGCTAAATCAGGGCTTTGACAGAATTTTAAATGACAGAATTTAAAGGGTGCCTGCAGCTAAGTCAGGGCTTTGACAGAATTTTAGATGACAGAAATTTAAAAGGGTGCCGAGGTAACATCCGTCATGATGTAGGACATGGAGTGCCTAAGCAATACTTAGCTAAACCTGTGACTCTCTTTTCTGTTTATCCGACACTTACCAGATGCCAGTACAATGTCATCTCTTTTGTCTCCCCTCTCTTTTTCTTTTTCTTTCCCCGAGGTATAATGATCCCCTTTTGTCATGTGTGCAAAATGGAGATTTCCTTTTTAGTCTTCCTTGACGATGTGCTTGCAAAAATATTTGTGGAATGCAAAATTCTTATTATTATTTATTATTATGACTATTTGCCCCAATTTGTATGAAATGGAAGGTGCATGTAGAATGCCCACTGTTGCCCCAATTTGACAAAAATTTATTGTAATCACAATGTTAGAAATGTAATGAAATTGGGTTTTATCTTTCAATTTCCTTGTCTTGATGTAGAGCTCCATTGCCCCTGATGAAGGAATCCAGTTAACCCCACAACTCTTAAACTTGTCATAAGTGATGTTGAAAAGCCACCTTGCCAGTCTCTATCCTTGGGTATTGCTGTGTCGTCCAAAAAACTCTTTCTCAATCCAACCCTATGAGCTTCCATTCTACTCCTTGTACTTAGCACCATTAGTGGACAGTCAAGATTATTCTCATGATGCATGCCATTAAGTAACATTTTTTCTTTTTTCTCTTTTTTCCTATTTTTTTTTATTTGAGGAATAAATACAACAATTTACCAGAAGGAAATCAATAATCAAAGAGGAATATACACAACAGCTAGCCACAATCCAGGAATAAGAATAGAAAGTTAGTTTATTATGTGAACAAACCACTGGGATATTAGATCTTGAAACAACAAGAAATTATAGCTATTGTCTATTAAAAATGAGAGAAAACGCCTTCACATTGGTCTCTTAAGCACCAAGTCGGATAGCTTGCATTGCTTTTGGACACGCCCTACAGTATGTCTGACTAAAGATTATGCCGCGTTTGTCATTTACCCCTACCCATTAGCAGCGTAGAATCTCCTTTTATTTGCTCAGAAGATGATTTGCTCCTCCCTTTACATGGGCTGTTTCTCTGGTTTTCAACTTAGCGAGCTTCTTTTCTTCTTTGTGCTCTAATTTTTGCCTAGGCTGCCTTTTCAGGTTTTCAACCTAACGAGCTTTTTTTTTTTTTGCACTAATTTTTGCCTAGGTTGCCTTTTCAGGTTTTCAACCTAGCGAGCCTCTTTTCCTTTTTTTTTTCTTAGGCATAATACCTCTTGACAGAGTCTGCATTGACAGGCTTCGTCAATTCTCGCCCCTCGATGTCCATCAAAATAAGTGCACCTCCTGAAAAAGCTTGCTTTATCACATAAGGACCCTCATATGATGGGGCCCACTTTCCTCGATTGTCCTCTTGATTTGGAAGAATTTTCTTGAAGACTAAATCCCCTGGCTTGAACTCCCTAGGGCGAAGTCTTTTGTTAAACACTCTGGCCATTCTCCGTTGATATAGCTGCCCATGACACATGGCGACCAATCTCTTTTCTTCAATCATATTCAACTGCTCATATCGGGTTTTGATCCAATCATCCTCCCCAATAGCTGTTTCGACCATGACTCGCAGTAATGGGATTTCCACCTCAATTGGTGTCACTGCCTCCATCCCGTACACTAGAGAATATGATGTAGCTCCTGTTGATGTACGAGCTGTGGTACGATACCCATAGAGAGCATATGGGAGCATTTCATGCCAATCCTTGTATGTGATAGTCATCTTAGCAATGATCTTTTTAACATTCTTGTTAGCAGCCTCCACTGCCCCATTCATCTGCGGTCGATAGGGAGCAGAGTTATGATGCTGGATCTTGAATTGCTCACAAAGCTTTCTTACTTCAGCACCGTTCAGATTAGGAGCATTATCTGTAATGATCTTTTCTGGTAAACCATATCGACAAATGATGCAAGATCGCAAGAAGCGAACAAAAGCCTTTTGGGTAACACTGGCCAGAGAGACAGCTTCGACCCACTTGGTGAAATAGTCAATAGCTACAAGTATGAAGCGATGACCATTTGTGGCTTTAGGATTAATAGGACCAATCACATCAATTCCCCACATGGAGAAAGGCCACGGGGCCACAAGGTTGTGTAGGGGGTATGGTGGAGCATTGATTCGATCAGCGTAGATTTGACATTTGTGACATTTTTTCACTTATTCGATGCAATCTTTTTCCAGAGTCAACCAAAAATATCCACATCGTTGTATTTGTCTAGTCATAGTATGACCATTAGCATGAGTTCCACATATTCCATCATGAACTTCAGCTATCACTCTCTTGGTTTCAAGCGAATTTATGCACCTGAGTAGCGTCCCATCATGAGCCCGCTTATACAAAACCTCCCCACTAAGGAAGAAGTTCATTGCGAGGCGTCGAAGAGTCTTCTTGTCATTATCTGTTGCCCCCTCTGGATATTCCCTATCTTTGATGTAGGACTTAAAATCGTGAAACCAAGGTTGCCCATCGGATTCCTCTTCTATACTCAAGCAATGGGCAGGAGTATTCCTTGCTTCAACGCGGATCGGCTGAACGTGAATCCCACAATCTAGCTTAACCATGACAGCGAGTGTTGCTAAAGCATCTGTAAACTGATTTTTATCACGAGTCATATGGGTAAACTTGATTTCATCAAATTCCTTGATCAATTCAGTCAAATAATTCTGGTAGGGGATCAACTTTGGGTCTTTCGTTTGCCATGCCCCTGTCACTTGATAGATTATGAGTGCTGAATCTCTAAAGACCTCGAGTTCTTTAACACCCAGAGCTAGGGCGGCTTGCAAACCACTGACACAAGCTTCATACTCCGCTACATTATTTGTGCATTCAAAATTAAGCTTAATGGCGACAAGAAATTGTTTCCCTTCAGGGGAGACTATCACTGCACCTACCCCACATCCCTGCGTATTGGCGGCGCCATCAAAGTACATTGTCCATTGGGCATCTTCCAACTTATCCTCAACAGTCAAGACATCTTCATCTGGGAATTGAAAGTCGAGTGGCGGACTCTCATTTAATGGGTTTCCAGCTAAATGGTCAGCGATGATACTTCCTTTAATTGACTTGCGAGTCACATACTTCACATCATATTCGGATAGTGTTACTTGCCACTTTGACACCCTACCTGACACGTAAGGGCTTTCAAAAATATATTTAATCGGATCCAATCGCGAGATCAACCAGGTAACATGATATAACATGTATTGTCTTAATCGTCGCGTGACCCATACTAGCCCACAACATGTCTTTTCGATGACTGGGTATCGAGATTCACAATCATTGAATTTCTTACTCAGGTAATAAATGGCATGCTCCTTTTTGCCAGATTTATCTTGCTGTCCTAACATTGCCCCCATGGAAGATGTCAAGATGGTTAGGTAGAGGATTAATGGCTGGCCTGGTGTAGGGGGTGCCAAGACAGGAGGGTTCAACAAATATTCCTTTATCTTTTCGAATGCTCGTTGGCAATCTTCATCCCACTTCCCAGGATTTCCTTTTCTCAACAACTTGAATATTGGCTCACAGGTGGCAGTCAGGTTTGCAATAAATCGGGCTATGTAATTCAAATGACCCAAGAAGCTTCGTACATCTTTCTCTGTTTGGGGTGAAGGCATATCACGAATTGCCTTTACCTTATTAGGATCAACTTCTATTCCTCTATTGCTGACGATGAAGCCTAGTAGCTTACCAGATGTAGCCCCAAACACGCACTTGTTGGGATTCAATCAAAGCTTGTATTTTCGCAGTCTTTCAAACAATTTTCGAAGAACTGCCACGTGACTTTCTTCTTGCGCTGACTTTGCCATCATATCGTCCACATAAACCTCCAGTTCTTTATGCATCATATCATGGAATAGTGCTACCATAGCTCGCTGGTAAGTTGCTCCTGCATTTTTTAAACCGAACGGCATCACTTTGTAGCAAAATGTTCCCCATAGAGTAGTAAAAGTGGTTTTCTCCTTATCCTCCGGGTTCATGGGGATTTGATTGTATCCTGAATACCCATCCATGAACGAGTACCTATAACCTCTTGCCGTATTATCAACTAGCACATGAATATGTGGTAGAGGGAAATGATCCTTAGGACTGGCTTTATTCAAATCCTGATAGTTTACGCACATCCTAATGCGGCCATCCTTCTTAGGTACTGGCACTATGTTTGCAACCCAATGTGGGTATTTAGCAATATCTAGGAAACCAGCATCCCATTGTTTCTTCACTTCTTCTTTGATCTGAAGAGATGTCTCGGGACTCATCCTCCTTAGCTTCTGTTTCTTTGGCTTAAAGTTAGGGAACAGAGGAAGTTTGAGAGAGGCGATGTTGGGATCAAGCCCTGGCATATCTTGGTACGACCAAGCAAACACATCCAGGTATTCTCGAAATGAATCTATCATCTCCTTTTTCTCGGGATTATCAACCATCCTTAATTCTTTTTTATCTTCCTCAGTTCCCATGTTGATCACTTCTATGATTTCCTCATGCGGGATGAAACCAATTTCGGAGGGTTCGATAAGCTTTGCAAACGTGAGGGGTAATTCAACTAGCGCGGCATTTTCTTCAGTCTCGCCGTCAAGCGTATCCATAACAATGCGAGTATCATCCCATTGGGGCTCAAGAGTCTCTGTGTCAGACTGGAGTTCCGAGGATTCTAATTCCCTAGAAGGCAACAAACACAACAGAAGTAAATGATGAAGCGGGAAATAGTATAGAGAATTAATTTGAGGAGGGGCCAACACAAAATGATAAGAAGAAGAATAAAGTGAGATGAGAAAAAGAGTAGAATAAAGAGAAAAATAAAAGAGAGTAATAATGGAATAAAGAACATGGAAAGCTGCTTTGCATTTAATCCTCAAATGTAAAAGGTTTCAAAAGCCACAAATACAAGATTTTCAAAAGAAGACATAACAAAAACTCTAGAATATTACTCTAACAACATGACATCAGGGATCTTCTCAGACTCCCAGTTTTCCAGGGCTTTTCCAAGGGTATCACATTGAATCCAATGTCCTTTTCCATAACATTCCCCTCCTTCCTCCGTTGTAGCAATGGAGTCATTCATATTGACTATCTCAGAGGCTTGTGAGAATGTCTCTTTAATATGAGGAACTTTTGATCTTGCTTGTAATTTCCCTCGGCCTAACTTCACTTGCTCAGCCAAGAGAGTCTCCAAATGGGGATCATATCCTATCCCTTGACGTCCCTGATTCCCGAGAAGTTTGATTGGCTCCTTTACCCCTTGTAGTTTAGCTCCGAGCCCTTGTCCTTCCTTATATCCACCATGCTTCATTATCTTGTTGACTACTTGTTGCAAATCTCTTCTTGGCTTGTCACCCCCCACAACCTCGAAACTGTGATAAAAATTACCACCTGTTCGTTCTACATTTTCGACGTAAGGTACGGCACTTGGCTTGCTAATCATGATTTCCTCTTCTCCTTTAACGGTAACAAGTAGGCCATCCCTGACAAATTTAACCCTCTGGTGTAGGGTAGACGGTATAGCTCCTGCGTCATGAATCCAAGGCCTTCCTAAGAGCATAGTGTACGCCGAATCAATGTCCATTACGTGGAATTGTACTGAAAAGGTGCTTGGCCCAATCTCAAGTGGAAGATGGACCTCCCCGAATACCTCCCTTCTCACTCCATCAAAAGCTCGGGCAATTAGATCACTATGCCTAACGGTGGACCTGTCCACTGGAAGCTCTTCTAAAGTGGCTAGTGGCAGGACATTGAGAGCAGACCCATTATCAATCAGAACCTTTGCGATCACATACCCATGACACTTTAATGTAATATGAAGAGCTTTAGGTCGCCCTGCAGGAGTTTGAACAATTTCATCCTCATAGAAAGTGATTTGAGTGGCATTCTTCACAACATTAACCATATGAACTACTCTCTCAGGAGTTATGTCCGGACGTACATATGCACTTTCTAACACCCTTTGGAGTACCTTGCCATGGACCTCTGAGCTCATGATGAGGGACATAATGGAGATCCAAGCTAGCGTCTTTGTGAGCTGCTCTACTATGTCGTACTCACTGTGCTTCATGATCTTTAAGATCTCATCGGCATCAATGCTCATGTCCGTCACCACCTTAGATCCTGAGCTCTCCCCTTCTTCCTGGCCATTTCTTGTTGCCTTGTCATTTTCTTTCGAATAGACGCGACCACTCCTGGTAATCCCGTTTATTAGTTCCTGGTTATTGACTTCCACCACTGGTTCTTTACTGGTTTCTCCCTGGAATGTGAGAAGCTCAGTCCTTAGACCATATTTCCAGGGTACCGCGTGATTACTAGCATATGGAAACGGTGCTGGTACGTGAATAACCGCCATTGGATCCTTCTCGAGTGTTGCTTCATGAGCGGTTGAGTTTATGACCAGGAGGGATCCCGTCGAGCTCAGCTTAAGTGTCGGTTCGTTAATGAACGAAGGACAAGATTCTGCTATCTCCAAGAAGGGCAATTGCTCACTACTTCCTAGAGTCGGAGCTTGCGCGTTGATCACAAGGAATGACCCCTTCGACTTGTCAATGATTGGCAACCCGCTTAGTTCCTCCGTCATGCATACGGATTCATCTCTTGATATTCCCCTTTCAATTCTGATAATCCCCAGCACCATCATCTTTCACATAACTTCCTTGAACACCTCACAACCCTCAATGTCATGATCTACGTTTTCCCCGGTGATACTCACAAGAGTAGGGACCGCAGTTATCGATTATACCTGGCTTTCCCCCGTAATAAAGGACATGTCCCGCTTCCTCAAGGTGATCAAATATTTCTTTCATAGTAACTTGGAGCGCATTTGGGTCTTTAATCAGCCTGATATCTTCTTCAATAACACAGACCTGTTTCCCCTTGTCATGCTCCGGAAGGGGATTTGAGATTATATTCGGATTGCTGTCCTGCCATACACTGATATAATTATTATCCAAAAGATTCAATACGTTCTTCCGGAAAGCATCGCATCGATCGATTGAATGTCCCACCGCTCCCATATGATATTCACAAGTTTCATTTGGATTATACCAAGCAGGGAAAGGTGGTTGCCAAGGTTTTACAGGACGAGGACCCATAAGCTTCTTTTCCACTAACTCCTTGAAAAGCTCTAATCTGGAGACATTGAAGTCGGGTAACGGGCGGTTATCTCTCGGGGGGCGAACGGCTTTGTAATCCATATTTGGGTGCAAGACATTCGCTTGCTGAATGGGATGAGGTGGTGGGACTGGTTGAGGATGTTGGATAGGTTGAGCAAAAGGGGCTCTAGGTTGATAGGGAGCATGCTGCATGCGTGCCTGAACGATTGTTGGCTTCAGATGGTATTGTGGGCTAAATGAAGGTCTGAACGACTGTTGGTAAGGGTCTGACACGTGATTCACATCGCCGTCTTTCTTTTTAACACCCTGTCCTTTCCTGTTTTCAGGGTGTGCACTCTCCAACCTCCCATCCCGGATGTTAGTGTCAATCCTTTCACCTACCTCAATGAGGTCAGTGAAATATTTAGCGTGGGTTCCCAGCATGATTCTGAAGTAGGGCTCTCCCAGCGTATCAATAAAGTAAGAACACAACTCAGACTCCGTTAAAGGAGGTTGAACTTCTGAAGCCAAGGCTCGCCAACGCTGCGTGTATTCCTTGAAGGACTCAGTGGGTTTCTTCCTCAATCCTTTCAGCTGCTCCCTAGTAGGAGCTGAATTCAAATTGAATTGGTATTGTCTCATAAAGACATCCGTCAGATCCCTCCATTTCTTTAGTCTAGAGTGATCTAACTTCATGTACCAATGTAAAGCCGCCCCAGTGAGACTTTCATGAAAGAAATGGATGAGGAATTTCTCCTCCCTGGACCATACTGACATCCTGGTGCAATATGTCTTCAGATGATAATGCGGGTCCCCATTACCATTATATTTGTTGAAGTCCGGGATCTTAAACTCTTTCGGAATTGTCACACCCGAAAATGCGACGCGGATGGCGCGGAAAAAGAAATGAGAAAATCGGCCCACACGACGGAAGGCCGATTTCAGAGGAGTCGCCACCAAAATTTTAAGGAAAACTTTGGAAAACCAAATTAAAAAACAAAAAGGATAAGGATTGGTCTGCGAATCAGAGTTGGGTTCGGGAGTACGATTGTGAGTGGGGAAGGTGTTAGGCACCCCCACAACACCCGTTCCGAAGAACGGTTACCTTAGGTTGATCATACAATTTTTATGGCTTTTAGAAAATTATTTTGGTTGCTCTTTTACCATTCTCATGCAAAAATAAATATAAAAATAAGAAAAATGAAGGAATGAAAAATAATGAATGAAATGAAAATATGAAGGACTTGAAAAAATAAATTGGTAAATATTTATTAAATGAAGAGAAAAAACACCAAATAAATCAGAAAAATATTTATTTATTTACAAAGGTGGACTTGACCCAGAATGAGAGTCTGGGGCCTACGTACCCTGCGATAGGGATCAAAGTCGACGTAGTTCGGACCAAAAAAGCATGTCACTGGGTTAATTTTCGGGTGTGACAGTTTGGCGACTCCACTGGGGATTAGTTTTGAGAGTCAAGCCTGTATGGGTTGACTATGCAAATTTGTATGGCTTTGTTTTGTTTGGTTGCCCTTTTTAATGTTGTTTGCCTCACATGATTAGGCTAGATAACAGGTTTGGTAATGCTATCTGTTCACATGCTTTTAAATGCATTTGTAGAATTGAATAACATGTGTTAGGATAGATAACATGCGGAATAAACCTTAGGGTAGACGACTGTTATCTATTTGTGTATTGCTTTGTGTGCTGTTTTATCTGCAGGTGGGGAATTTGGGTAATGCTTGGGTCATGAGGTTTGTGTGTTCCCTTCACACACTGTGCACCCTCACGTCGAACCTCACACACATAATAGGCCCTATACCCGGGTCTGAGAGTATCCTAGGATAGTCGGAGTTTGTAACAATGCCTTTGAGGGGCTATTAAGCTCCCAGAGACCATTGTGAAGACCTCACCCAGTTGTTACCTATTCGCTAAGTTTAGTCTGGGAAGGGCTATTAAAGCTCTCAAAGGATTAAGTTTACTGGATAGGGTTCCTGTCTTGATGACGGGGGCAGCTTGGGAACCCTTTTGGAAAATAGAACCATCCTGAATCCTGCACGCAATAGTAGATGAAGCTTAGATGTTGACCCAACCAATTAAAACCAAGAATCCTCTCCTAGGACACACCTAATATAGAACATGGGGGAGCATATCATATCTCATGCATTTTTTATTTTATTAATGATTACGTCGGTGGAATGGTTATTATATTAATAGGCCCTCAATTATTTTTATGCCTTATTCATGGAGAGACCTTGTCCTTCATGATACAAGGATTAGTTTCTATCTCCTTGAGAATTCAATAAGGATCTCCTAGGAGATGAAATTGCATGACTATTAAACGGGGACCTAATAATATTTTAACCAATCCAATTTATGGTTCTTTCTACTTCATCTTTTTATTTTTTGTCACTCAGGAAACTAGTGAATTATCAGGGAAAGTTAGCATAAGTTAAAGACACAAAGGTGACAATGGATTCGAGGCCAACAAGGTTAGTTTATGTTGGAAAAGGAATCAAGCTAGAAGCAGCTATGGAATCTGTTGATAGTCTGAAGGAATTTTCATGACACGTCAAGGGTAACCTTTTGTCGGACTTCAAAAAGAAATATGGTGACATACTAGAGCTACTCGATGTACCTATTCAGACGCAGGCACTTTCCGTATTGGGGCAATACTGGGATGACACCTTGAGATGTTTCACATTCCCTGATTTCCAGATCGCACCGACCATAGAGGAGTATGGCGAACTCTTAACCTTACCCCTAAAGAAGGGAGATCGTGTCTATAGGTACCCTGGATACGTGGCGTCAAACGCTACGATAGCAAGGCTTTTGGAGATCAGCGTAGACAAGGTGCAATTCATCTATACCAAGAGTGTAGAAGGAGTCTCAAGGGAGTTTATGGAGGCTCGTCTGAAAGAGTTAGCTGAGCAAGAGAACTGGGTAGTCTATAACCAGATACTTGCCATGATCATCTATGGGATTATTTTGTTTCCATTTGCAAAAGGGGTGATTGACAAGCATGCCTTTAGTGTGTTTCATATGGTAGAACATCATCAGGTGAACCCAGTACCGGCAATATTGTCAGAGACCTACATGACCCTAAGCTTTTGTCATGCCAAGAAGGGAGGAAGAATTAGATGTTGTCTCCAATTGCTGTATGTGTGGATTATGAATCATCTATACGGAAAGAGACTCCAAGAAGGAGAAAAGGATAATTCTTCTCCTCTGGCTTCATTCAAAAACTAAGAAGGAAAAGCTAGATATGATCGTGAAGGATGGATCGAGGTCTTTGGCCAACTTATGGCAGAAAATGTCCGATGGAGATTAGCGTGGTGGTGGGAGGATGAAATAATCTATCGTTGCGGGGACTTTCCGAATGTGGTGCTAATGGGTTCGCGAGGGGTGATAAATTATAATCCCACGTTGTTATTGAGACAGTATGCCTTTCCACAGAGGGTTCCGTCGGAAGCCGTGGTTCATACCGTGCAATTCAAGCATGACGACTCAACAATAAAGATAAGTCAAAATGTGGTGAGTGCTTGGAACAAAGTAATATACAAGGGGCGGCTGGAATTGGGTGCACGCCGGATGTATGCCACAGAAGAATATCAAGTCTGGTTATCAGAACGGATTAAGGGAGTCAACCCAGCTTTTGCACCTCCTGATCCTTTGCTCAGTGGTAACAAGGTGGAAGTCAACACAGAATTAGTCAAGCAGCTCAGAAGGAAGGAAGCGGAACTGGAAAAGCTAGTAAAAGCAGGCGACGAACAGAAAGAGGCTCAGATTCATCTGCAGAATGAGTATGTCGCCCTACAAGAGGCAGTAAAGGAAATGAAGAAACAGGGAGCTCGCGAGATGAATATGGAATTAAAGAGATTGAAAGAGGAAAATTTAAAACTCAAACGAACAATCAAGGATATGCATGTGCATGTGGAAGAGAATGACCAACAAATGAAGAACAATCGGAGGCGGTTGATACAAGTTGTGAAAGAAAAGGATGCACTCGAGAAAGAAGTACGGGAGCTCCGACCATTAAGGAGTGCGTCGCAGGAATTGGAAATGGTCACTAAGAGGTTAGAGGATAAGGTGAATGAGTTAGCAGCCATCAAAGGAAATTCATCAGCTACAATCCAGAGGTTGCTTGAACAAATGCAACAACGTGCTGATGCAGTGGAAGACTGGAAGATACTTTACTTAGAGAAGGCAATGGAGTCAGATAGGTGGAGAGATCGCACTGAGAGATTAATCACGATGGTGAACTCCAGCATCCCTAGATTTGCTGATGTTTATGAGCAAGCAGCACAAGGATCCCACCCATTTAACACTTCTATAGAAATGTCAAACTTCCTTTTGTTATGTAGAGAACTTGTAGAAGAATTGAGGGATTTAGCTCGAACTTGGTAATGTAATGGCAATCTATGACGATGTATCGAACCATATGAATTTGAGGCTTGTATTTCACTTATATTGCGTATTTGTAGACATCATTTATAAAGTAACTTGAGTTCTTATGAATTGATTGTCAACCTCATGACCCCTCGAGTACGATACGTATCGGGGGGGACTTGAGGGAGTCTCGTGGATAATTACGACAAATGCCGACAAGGATCCAAAGTCACCATGTCAAGAAACTTATACTAACGCCTCTTGTAATTCACTGGTGTCTAAGTAATGGTAAGGTAAACACTTAATTCATTTTTTGTCTCTTAAAAGTAGGTAAACATTGCTCCGGTTAAAAAGAATCCAGTTAACCCTACGCAACACCCACAAAGGATCCATTTAACTCGCGCAAGAACAAAGGCAATGGCATTGGAAGGTCATCTTTCTGATGTAGAACGAAGATTAGAGGAGGAAGTAGGGGAGTTGAAGGGCCAGCTTAGTGGCTTACATGCCCAGATGGGAGAAATGATGAAAATGCTTCAAAGCATGAACGCAAACGGGAGGAGACATGATGCTAACAACACCCAACCACTTGATATGAATGCGGAAGGGATACCTGAGGTGACTGGCAACGACCAGAATAGGCTTCCGCCTATCCCAACCCCAGGATTGGGTAGACAAGGATTTCAGGAATAGGATCAAGGGTATGTATATACCCATGATATCAATAACCAAGAAAACGTCGCAGCATTCATGACTCAAAATCAGCCTAATCATGGGTATTCTCAAGGTGGGGAGGCTACAAGTAAAACTAGCTTGAAGGAAGAAGTATCAGAAATGAGAGACCAGTTGCGGGCTCTACAGGGAGTAGCAGAACATAAATCCCTTGACTTGAATAAACTATGCCTGGCTCCCGATGTGGTCATTCCGAAGGAGTTTAAGATCCCGGACTTCAATAAATATAATGGTAATGGGGACCCGCATTATCATCTGAAGACTTATTGCACCAGGATGTCAGTATGGTCCAGGGAGGAGAAATTTCTCATCCATTTCTTTCATGAAAGTCTCACCGGAGCGGCTTTACATTGGTTCATGAAATTGGATCATTCCAAATTGAGGAAGTGGAGAGATCTGACGGATGTCTTTATGAGACAATACCAATTCAATTTGAATTCAGCTCCTACTAGGGAGCAGCTGAAAGGATTGAGAAGGAAACCCGCTGAGTCCTTCAAGGAGTACGCGCAGCGTTGGCGAGCCTTGGCTTCAGAAGTTCAGTCTCCTTTAATGGAGTCTGAGTTGTGTTCTTACTTTATTGATACGCTGGGTGAGCCCTACTTCAGAATCATGCTAGGAACCCATGCTAAATACTTCACCGATCTCATTGAGGTAGGTGAAAGGATTGATACAAACATCAGGGATGGGAGGTTGAAGAGTGCACACCCTGAGAATAGAAAGGGACAGGGCATTAAAAAGAAAGACGGCAATGTGAATCATATCCCAGATCCTTACCAGCAATCATTCAGACCTTCATATAACCCACAATCCTCTCCATATAACTCGCAACCCCGATATCCACGACACTTCACATATGAGGCACGCATGCAACAGACTTCCTACCAGCCTAGAGCTCCGTTTGCCTCACCTCTTCAGCATCCTCAACCAGTCCCACAACCTCATCCCAATCCCAGTCAGCCAGCTTGGGTCACGCCACCAAATAAGGATTCTAAAGCCATGCGTCCCCCAAGGGACGACCGCTCCCTTCCTAATTTCAACGTCACAAAGTCGGAGCTGTTCAAGGAATTGGTGGAGAAGAAGCTCATGGGCCCCCGTCCTGCAAGGCCTTGGCAACCACCTTTTCCTTCATGGTATAATGCAAATGAAGCTTGCGAATATCATATGGGAGCGGAAGGACATTCGATTGACCGGTGTGATGCCTTTCAGAGGAATGTTCTAAGTCTTCTAGATAACAATTACATCAGCGTGCGGCGGGAGAACAATCCTAATATTGTCTCCAATCCTCTACCAGAGCATGATAAAGGAAAACAAGTCTGCGCGATTGAAGAAGACGTCATGCTGATTAAAGACCCAAATGCGCTCCAATTTACCATGAAAGAAATATTTAATCACCTTGAGGAAGCGGGACATGTCCTTTATGATGAGGGAAAGCTGGGTATAGTCGATAACTGCAACCCCTACTCTTGTGAGTATCACCGGGGAAACGTAGATCATGATATTGAGGGTTGTGAGGTGTTCAAGGAAGTTGTGCGAAAGATGATGATGCTTGGGGTTATTAGAATTGAAAGGGGAACATCAAGGGATAAATCCATATACATGATGGAGGAACAAAGCGGGTCACCACTCATTGACAAGTCGAAGGGGTCATTCCTTGTGATCAACGCGCAAGCTCCGACCCCAGGAAGCAGTGAGCAATTACCTTCCTTAGAGATAGCGAAATCTCATCCTTCGTTCATTAACAAGTTGACACTTAACCCGAGTTCAACGGGATCCCTCCTGGTCATAAACTCAACCGCTCAGGCAGCAACACGCGAGAAGGAGCCAGTGGTGATTATTCACGTACCAGCACCGTTCCCATACGCTAGTGATCATGCGGTACCTTGGAAATATGGCCTAAGGACTGAGCTTCTCGCAGTCGGAGGAGAAACCAGTGAAGAACCAGTGGTGGAAGTCAATAACCAGGATCTAATAAACGGGATTACAAGGAGCGGTCGCATCTATTCGAAGGAAAATGATAAAGCAATAAGAAATGGCAGGGAAAAAGAGGAGAGTTCAAGATCTAACGTGGTGACGGACAAGAGCATTGATGCTGATGAGTTCTTAAAAATCATGAAGCACAGTGAGTATGATATAGTAGAACAACTCACAAAAACTCCGGCTCGAATCTCCATTATGTCCCTCATCATGAACTCGGAGGCCCATCGCAAGGCACTCCAAAGGGTGTTAGAAAGTGCATATGTACGTCCGGACATAACTCCTGAGAGAGTAGTCCACATGGTTAATGTTGTAAAGAATGCCACTCAAATCACTTTCTATGAGGATGAAATTGTTCAGACTCCGGCGGGACGACCAAAAGCTCTGCACATTACATTAAAGTGTCACGGGTATGTGATCGCAAAGGTTCTAATTGATAATGGATCTGCTCTCAATGTCCTGCCACTAGCCACTTTACAAGAGCTTCCGGTGGACATGTCTACTATAAGGCATAGTGATCTAATTACAAGAGCTTTTGATGGAGCAAGGAGAGAAGTATTTGGGGAGGTCCATCTTCCACTTGAGATTGGGCCAAGCATCTTTTCCGTACAATTCCATGTCATGAATATTGATGCTGCGTACACTATGCTCTTGGGACGACCTTGGATCCATGACGCGGGAGCTATACCATCTACCCTACACCAGAGGGTCAAATTTGTCAAGGACGGCCTACTTATTACCATTAAAGGGGAAGAGGAGCTCATGATTAGCAAGCCAAGCGCCGTACCTTATGTTGAAAATGTGGAGCGGACAGCCAGCAATTTCTATCACAGCTTTGAGATTGTGGAAAGTGAACTGCCGAGTAAAGACGTGCAACAAGTAGTCACCAGGATGATGAAGCATGATGGGTATAAGGAAGGGCAAGGGCTTGGAGCTAATTTACAAGGAATAAAGGAGCCAATCAAACTCTCCGGTAATCAGGGACGTCAAGGGTTGGGATATGATCCCCCATTGGAGACCCTTTTGGCTGAACAAACAAAGTTAGGCCAAGGGAAGTCACAAGGAAGATCAAAAATTCCTCATATCAGAGAGACATTCCCACAAGCCTCTGAGACAGTCAACATGAATGACTCCATTTCTATAGCGGAAAAAGAGAAAGGAGGTTATGGAAAAGGACATTGGATTCAGTATGATACCCTTGGGAAAGCACTAAAAAACTGGGAATCTGAGATAGTCCCCGATGTCGTGTCATTAGAGTAATATTTTAGAGTCTTTTGATTATGGCTTCTTTTGAAAACGTTGTATTCAGGGCTTTTGGAACCTTTTTTTATCTGAGGATTTAATGCAAAGCAACATTTCATATTGTCCCCTCTCTTCCCCTCATATCCATATATTTTGTTATGTTCTAATCCTGTTACTTTGATCCCCCTTCTACATAATTATTCGCACTGCTTCCTGCTTCATTGTTTACTTCTATCGTGTTTGCTGCTTCCCAGGGAATTAGAAGTCTCGGGAATCCTGTCTGACACAGAGGCTCTCGAGCCGCAATGGGATGACACTCGCATTGCTATGGATACGTTGGACTACGAGACAGAGGAAAATGCTGCGCTAGTTGAATTACCTCATACATTTGCAAAGCTCATCGAACCCTCGGAAAATGGCTTCGTCCCACATGAAGAAGTCATAGAGATGATTAACATGGGAACTGAAGAAGATATGAAAGAATTAAGGATGGTTGATAATCCCGAGAAAAAGGAGATGATAAATTTATTTCGAGAATACCTGGATGTGTTTGCTTGGTCATACCAAGATATGCCAGGACTTGATCCCAACATCGCCTCGCACAAACTTCCTCTGTTCCCTGACTTTAAGCCAAAGAAACACAAGCTAAGGAGGATGAGCCCTGAGACGTCTCTTCAGATCAAGGAAGAAGTGAAGAAACAATAGGACGCTGGTTTCTTAGATGTTGCTAAATACCCACAATGGGTTGCAAACATAGTACCAGTACCCAAGAAGGATGGCCGTATTAGGATGTGCGTGGACTATCGGGATTTGAATAAAGCCAGTCCTAAGGATCATTTTCCTCTACCACATATCGACGTGCTAGTTGACAACACGGCAAGGGGTTATAGGTATTCATTCATGGATGGGTATTCAGGATACAATCAAATCCCCATGAACCCGGAGGATAAGGAGAAAACCACTTTTACTACCCTATGGGGAACATTTTGTTACAAAGTGATGCCGTTCGGTTTAAAAAATGCAGGTGCAACTTACCAGCGAGCTATGGTAGCGTTATTCCATGATATGATGCATAAAGAACTGGAGGTTTACGTGGATGATATGGTGGCAAAGTCAGCGCAAGAAGAAAGCCACGTGGCGGTTCTTCGAAAATTGTTTGAAAGACTACAAAAATACAAGCTTCGCTTAAATCCTAACAAGTGCGTGTTTGGGGCTACGTCTGGTAAGCTACTAGGCTTCATCGTCAGCAATAGAGGAATAGAAGTTGATCCAGATAAAGTAAAGGCAATTCGTGATATGCCTCCACCCCAAACAGAGAAAGATGTACGAAGTTTCCTGGGTCATTTGAATTACATAGCCCGGTTTATTGCAAACCCGACTGCTACCTGTGAGCCAATATTTCGGTTGTTGAGAAAAGGAAATCTTGGGAAGTGGGATGAAGATTGCCAACAAGCATTCGAGAAGATAAAGGAATATTTGTTGAACCCTCCGGTCTTGGCACCCCCTACACCAAATCAGCCTTTGATTCTCTATCTAACCATCTTGCCAGCTTCCATGGATGCAATGTTAGGACAACAAGACAAGTCTGGCAAAAAGGAGCATGCCATTTACTACTTGAGCAAGAAATTCAATGGTTGTGAATCACGATATCCAGTCATTGAGAAGACATGTTGTGGGTTAGTATGGGTCACACGACGACTAAGACAGTACATGTTATATCATGTCACTTGGTTGATCTCTCGATTGGATCCGATTAAATATATTTTTGAAAGTCCTTACGTGTCAGGTAGGGTGTCAAAGTGGCAGGTGATACTCTCTGAATATGATGTAAAGTATGTGACTCGTAAGTCAATAAAAGGAAGTATTATTGCTGACCATTTAGCTGGGAATCCACTGGATGAGAGTTCACCACTAGACTTCAAATTTCCGGACGAAGATATTTTGATGGTAGAAGACGAATTAGAGGATGCCAAGTGGACAATGTACTTCGATGGTGCAGCTAATATGCATGGATGCGGGGTGGGAGCAGTAATAGTGTCCCCTGAAGGGAAACAATTTCCCATCGCCATTAAACTCGATTTCGAATGCACAAATAATGTGGCAGAATATGAGGCTTGTGTTAGTGGGTTGCAGGCTGCCTTATCCCTGGGTGTCAAGGAACTTGAAGTTTTTGGAGATTCGGCGCTCATAATCTATCAAGTGACAGGAGCATGGCAAACAAAGGACCCAAAACTAATCCCCTACCAGAATTATTTGACAGAGTTGAGCAAGAAATTTGAAGAAATCAAGTTTACTCACATGACTCGTGATAAAAATCAATTCGCAGATGCGTTGGCAACTCTCGCTGTCATGATTAAGCTAGATTGTGGGGTTCATGTCCAGCCGATTCGTGTTGAAGTTAGAAATACTCCCGCACATTGCTTGAGTATAGAAGAGGAATCCGACGGACAACCTTGGTTTCACGATATTAAGTCTTACATCAAACATAGAGAATACCCTGCTGGGGCAACAGATAATGACAAGAAAATCCTCCGGCGCCTCTCAATGAGCTTCTTTCTTAGCGGAGAAGTTTTGTACAAGCGGGCCCATGACGGAACATTGCTTAGATGTATAGATTCACCTGAGGCAAAAAGGGTAATGGCTGAGGTTCATAATGGAATATGTGGAACTCACGCAAATGGCCATACCATGACTAGACAAATACAAAGGTGTGGATATTTTTGGCTGACGCTGGAGAAAGACTGCATCGAATACATGAAAAAATGTCACAAATGTCAAATCTATGCTGACCGCATTAATGCTCCGCCACACCCTTTACATAACCTCGTGGCTCCATGGCCCTTTTCTATGTGGGGAATTGACGTGATTGGTCCTATTAATCCCAAAGCCACGAATGGTCATCGCTTCATCCTTGTAGCTATTGACTATTTCACCAAGTGGGTTGAAGCAATCTCTCTGCCCAGTGTAACCCAGAAGGCTTTTGTTCGCTTCTTGCGGTCAAATATCATCTGCCGGTATGGTTTGCCCGAGAAGATCATCACAGATAATGCTCCCAATTTGAACGGTGCTGAGGTAAAGAAGCTGTGTGAGCAATTCAAAATCAAGCATCATAATTCTGCACCATATCGCCCACAAATGAATGGGGCAGTGGAGGCGGCTAATAAAAATGTTAAGAAGATCATTGCAGAGATGACCATCACCTACAAGGATTGGCATGAAATGCTTCCGTACGCTCTCCATGGGTATCGTACCACAGCTCGCACATCAACAGGGGCTGCGCCTTACTCCCTGGTGTATGGGATGGAGGCAGTAACACCAATCGAGGTGGAGATTCCATCATTGCGAGTCATGATAGAATCCGATGTCGAGGAAGAAGATTGGATTAAAACTCGATACGAACAATTGAATATGATTGAAGAAAAATGATTGATCGCCATGTGTCATGGGCAACTTTATCAACAAAGAATGGCTAGGGCATTCAATAAAAGGCTTCGCCCTAGAAGATTTGAGCCAGGAGAATTGGTGTTAAGGAAAATTCTTCTAAATCAAGAGGACAACCGAGGAAAATGGGCCCCATCATACGAGGGTCCTTACGTGGTGAAGCAGGCTTTTTCGGGGGGTGCGCTTGTTTTGATGGACATTGATGGACAGGAATTGGCAAGGCCTATCAATGCGGACTCTGTCAAGAAGTATTATGCCTAACAAAAAAAAAAAAAAAGGAACTCGCCAGGTTGAAAACCGGAAAAGGCGGCCTAGGAAAAAATTAGAGTACAAAAAAAAAAAGAGTAGAGAAAAAAAAAAAAAGAAAGAAGAAGAAGATTGCTAGGTTGAAAACCTGAAAAGGCAGCCTAAGCAAAAGAAAAGAGTCATCCAAGCCAGGAAAAGAAAACGGAATGAGGTTATAAGCTGTTAGTGGCTAAGGGTAAATGGCAAGAGCGGCATGATCATCAGTCAGATGTCCTGTAAGGCGTGTCCAAAAGCAATGCAAGCTAATCACCTGGAGGCTTAAGGGACCAATGTGAAGGCATCATCTTTCATTTTCGCATTTCTTCTTGTTTTGAGATCTCCTGTTCAGTTGGTCGTTCACCCCATAATTCAACTTTCCGCTATTTTTCCTTGATTATTGCTTTTTATTGCTCTCCTTTTGATCAGTTGCTGTATTAGTTCCTCAAACGAATAAAAAAAAAATGTTACTTGGTGGCATACATCGTGGGGACAATCGTGATTGAACTCTAATGGTGTTTAGTACAAGGGGAATAGGGAAGTTCCTAGAATCTGAGTGAGGAATATGAGGAAATAATCTGTGGATGCTCCAGAGCGCTTCATTCTGAGATAACCCAACTAGGTGGTTCTTCATCGTCACTTACGGTCATGGCGCATTTAAGAGTCGTAGGGTTAACTGGATTCCTTTATCTAGAACGATGATGATCTGCATCAAAACAACAAAATTGAAAGATAAGTCCAATTTTATTGCATTCCTAATCTTGGGGCAACAAATCAAGTGCATTTGCCATTTCATAAATTCGCATTGTACATACATTTTCCACTGCTCGCAAATTGGGGCAAATCACCATAACAATAACACAAATAATAATAATAATAAAAAAAAGGGGGGGGAAAGAGAGAAAGAAAAGACAAAATTGCATTTCAAAGCCCTGGCTGGCGTCAGGCCCCCCTTTTAATTTCCGTCATTTAAATTTCTGTCAAAGCCCTGGCTGGCGTCAGGCCCCCTTTAAATTTCTGTCAAAGCCCTGGCTGGCGTCAGGCCCCCTTTAAATTTCCGTTATTTTAAATTTCTGTCAAAGCCCTGGCTGGCGTCAGGCCCCCTTTAAATTTCCGTCATTTTAAATTTCTGTCAAAGCCCTGGCTGGCGTCAGGCCCCTTTTAAATTTCTGTCAAAGCCCTGGCTGGCGTCAGGCCCCCTTTAAATTTCTGTCATTTAAATTTCGGTCAAAGCCCTGGCTGGCGTCAGGCCCCTTTTAAATTTCTGTCAAAGCCCTGGCTGGCGTCAGGCCCCCTTTAAATTTCCGTCATTTTAAATTTCTGTCAAAGCCCTGGCTGGCGTCAGGCCCCCCTTTTAATTTCCGTCATTTAAATTTCTGTCAAAGCCCTGGCTGGCGTCAGGTCCCCTTTAAATTTTTGTCATTTAAATTTCGGTCAAAGCCCTGGCTGGCGTCAGACCCCTTTTAAATTTCTGTCAAAGCCCTGGCTGGCGTCAGGCCCCCTTTAAATTTTCGTCATTTTAAATTTCTGTCAAAGCCTTGGCTGGCGTCAGGCCCCTTTTAAATTTCTGTCAAAGCCCTGGCTGGCGTCAGGCCCCTTTTAAATTTCTGTCAAAGCCCTGGCTGGCGTCAGGCCCCTTTTAAATTTCTGTCAAAGCCCTGGCTGGCGTCAGGCCCCCTTTAAATTTCCGTCATTTAAATTTCGGTCAAAGCCCTGGCTGGCGTCAGGCCCCTTTTAAATTTCTGTCAAAGCCCTGGCTGGAGTCAGGCCCCCTTTAAATTTTCGTCATTTTAAATTTCTGTCAAAGCCCTGGCTGGCGTCAGGCCCCTTTTAAATTTCTGTCAAAGCCCTGGCTGGCGTCAGGCCCCTTTTAAATTTCTGTCAAAGCCCTGGCTGGCGTCAGGCCCCCTTTAAATTTCCGTCATTTAAATTTTTATCAAAGCCCTGGCTGGCGTCAGGCCCCCTTTTAAATTTCCGTCATTTAAATTTCTGTCAAAGCCCTGGCCGGCGTCAGGCTCCCTTTAAATTTCTGTCAAAGCCCTGGCTGGCGTCAGGCCCCCTTTAGATTTTCGTCATTTAAATTTATGTCAAAGCCCTGGCTGGCGTCAGGCCCCTTTTTAATTTCTGTCATTTAAATTTCTGTCAAAGCCCTGGCTGGCGTTAGGCCCCCTTTGAAATTCTGTCAAAGCCCTGGCTGGCGTTAGGTCCCTCACCCCCAAGCAAAATACATGTTTCTTTCTTCATCTGTTTTTAAGTACGAATATCATTTCGTGATCTTCTTCCTTAGAAAACATATGAAGAGGGGCAACTCATCAACATGGTATTTTGTTTGGATCTTGTCAGCACGTTTTGTTTTTGTCAGCATCCATTTTAGTCACTTCATCGGCCTACGGCATTGGTCCCAGTCTAGCTGACATAGTTGTTGACATAGCTACCCATTTGTGTCACATTATTGCATCTTACATTAGTTGGACTCTAGCTCGAATTAATTGTTCGTTTGGTCATCTATTTAAGTCCAGTTCAATTTGTTTAGTCGAGTCCCAGTTCACGTTTGCATTGTCTTGCGTCAAAATATTCATCCACCATTAAATCACTCATACCCAAAATAGAGTTTGGTGTGCTCTAGATTCATGTCATATTGCATCTCTTTGTGTCAGGGGCAAGAGAGTCTTTGTGTGTTTTGCTCGGACAAAATTCGTGTGGTCTTTGTGTGTTTTGTTCGGACAAAATTCGTGTTCTAATCTTTACTCGCTCCTTATGAGAGAACTCCAAAACTGCATTTTCCTCGTTCTCACATAAGAAACTAGTAAAGAGGGGCAACTGTGAACACCCCATTTTGTCCGGGCATTTTTATAAAATAATAATAATAATAATAATAAATATAAAAAAAATAATAAATAATAAAAAATTAATAATAATAGATGGAAAATATATATAATAACAAATAAATAATAATAATAATAATAATTAAATTAAAATGAAAGAAAAAAAACAAACAAAAAATTGTTGTAAAAAAAAACAACAAAACAAAAAAAAAGATAAAAATAAAATTGGGCCAAAAAAAAAAACTTAACAAAAAGTTTTGGGCTAAAGCATTTCAGCCCAAGTTGGGCTGAAATGCTTCAGCCCACATCACGAGCCCCAAGTGAGGGCTCGTGAACGAAGGTAGAGGGAGCCCTTTAGGGCTCGGCACAGGGGGAGCCCTTTAGGGCTCAGTGGGAGCAAGGCGTGAGAGGGAGACTGGCCGCGGGCAGAGGGGAAAGAAAGGATCACAACGGAGGAGACGTTGACCACGAGAAAGGAAAAGAGAGGAGTAGAGCCAAAAGCTGACCGTGAGAAAGAAAAAGGAAGCAGAGGGAGCCGCCGGATTCTGGGAAAAGCAGACCGAAAAGAAGGCAAGGAAGGGAAGCAGCAGACTGTCTCGAAGGAGAAAGCTGCAGGGAGACCAGAACCGAAGGCGTACACGAAACCGAGAAAAGCAAAGGGATGTGCGCAGAGAACAGGGGGCTCGGGCGAAAAGCTAAAAATAGGAAGGAAATAGAGAACCGCCCTGTTTTGTCAGTAAAGCAGGGTCACCGGCGCACGGAAGCGAGGCTGATAAGGCAACCACGCGCTCGAAGACACCTTTCTTTTCCACTCGCGAAATGCTATAAAAAGGGGCGTAGCTCCAGAACTGGGGGAGGTTTTTCGGGGGGGAATTTCTGGACACGGAAAAGCCCTAGAGAAAAGACAGAGGAGTTTCAAACAAAGGGACCAATGGAGCCGCGAGCGTGAGGGGAAAGAAGATTGAAGGAGGATTCGGGTGAGCTCACAGAAGGGTGCTACGAGGGATTGTGAGGCAAATTGGCGCAAAGGGGAGACCGGGAATCCGAGTGGAAGAGGCAGTGAAATACTCAGTACAAGGTACCGGGGGCTTTACGAGTAATCTATATTTTGAATTTCCAATCTTAAAGTAATGAATGATGCCATTTAGGAATGATATTTACTGTCCCCATGTGTTTCGGATTGTATCCTCTGTGTGGCTTATACATAGCAATGGATTGAATGACGAGAATTTCATCTCGTCATCCATGTAATTTCTCTTAGTTAACTGTGATTCTTGCTGGGTACACGCTCTGTGTAGCTTAGGAAATTCTATCCTCTTAGAAGATACTGTCATGGTGCTAAATGTCTGCGTGTGGCCAATGTTGTGTTCGAATTGAGTTGTTTGATTAGGAAAGAAACATCACTTACTTCAAAATGTTGCTCACGCTCGGGTGTCAAGTCTGATTGTCCTGAATTTCTTTTTCTTTCAAAGGTTGTGATGTTGCGTAATGTGCTTGTCAAGTATGCCCCGAGGTATATGGTCATGACCTTCTTAGCCTAGGCATTGACCTGATTGTTGTATAGTACGCTGCAGATAATCCTTGTTTAAGCAGGACATTATGAACCATGGTATGAATCTGGTTTTGGAGCTAGTGGGATGCCTGATTAGTTGGTTCTTGGCAAAGCAAATTTATTTAGCTATTTCAACGTCCCATTCTTTGCTGTCACATAGGAATTGTAATAGTAATGTGGTATCTTTAGTTGAATCCCTCAGTCTTTGGTTGGATTGGACAAGTTTCAGGGAGGCTCCTGGATTTGGAGCCCATCAATATGGTTTCTTGACTTGGGCTTGTGACGTGTGGCACTTGGTTAGGAAAAGACACTTGATGGGGTAATATTGATGCATCTTGGGCTCATGGATTTTGGGTCCGAACCTATTTCGTTTTTGGTTTTTTTTTTTTTTTGTTATGGTCCGTGAACGTGTTTGGAATGGAGTGATTAAATTTGGGTGAGTGAAACTGGGCCTAGGTGCTTTACCTGGGATTGAAATTTGGGCCCATGTGGTTTGCCTGCCATGTCTATGTGTGGGGCCACTTTTGTGAAAACTAAGGTTCCAATAACCGTTTCACCTTTAGGAAAAAAAGAAATTAAAAAGGAAAAAAAGAGAGAAAAAAAAATAGTCAAGAGAAAAATATTATTTCGCTTTTCCAACTTTATTATCATTTTCTAAAAAAAAAAGAAAAAAAAAGAAAGGGATACTCTCCAATTACATTTTTATCTCATAATTTGAAATAAATAGATGGAAATCATTTAAACAAAAATTATTTATTTGTATTCTTTTCACTTGCTTGTCTCGAGTGATGACACTGTAGGTATTAAAATAAGGATCAGTAACTTGAGAGTGATAAAGTCGCCTCATATGCTGATCATTATTCTTCAAAATACCTGCAATAATCACATTTTCGAATCTAGTCTTATTAAACAGGTGCAAAAATGGGTCTATGTGTTTTATTATCTAAAAAAAAAAAAACATCTCCACCAAAGGGGAATAAAAGCAATTTGTACAAAGAATTATTATTATTAAATTTTTTTTTTTGAACTTTTTATGCCTTTTGTCTCGAGTGACACCACCGTGGACACTTAGGTATCAATAGGTAAATGTGAGTGATAAAATCACCACATGAGCCAATTGATTTTATTATGTAAAAATAAATTGTTTTTAAATATTTTATTTTTAAATAAAAATGTTCAACTCACACAAGATTTTAATCATATTTTCTAAATTGAGAAAAAATATATCTTCTCTTTTAAAAATTGATTAAACCAAAAATAAATAAATGAAAAGAGCAAATAATGGAGATTAATATGTTTTTCACAAACTAAAACACACCAACCAATTCTAAAAATTATTTTCTTTGTGAAAAGATAAATTATTTTCCATAAATTTCTCTTTTCAAAGAATATATAAAATAAAAAATATTAACCCAGTGACATGCTTTTTTGGTCCGAACTATGTCGACTTTGATCCCTATCGCAGGGTACGTAGGCCCCAGACTCTCATTCTGGGTCAAGTCCACCTTTGTAAATAAATAAATATTTTTCTGATTTATTTGGTGTTTTTTCTCTTCATTTAATAAATATTTACCAATTTATTTTTTCAAGTCCTTCATATTTTCATTTCATTCATTATTTTTCATTCCTTCATTTTTCTTATTTTTATATTTATTTTTGAATGAGAATGGTAAAAGAGCAACCAAAATAATTTTCTAAAAGCCATAACAATTGTATGATCAACCTAAGGTAACCGTTCTTCGGAACGGGTGTTGTGGGGGTGCCTAACACCTTCCCCACTCACAATCGTACTCCCGAACCCAACTCTGATTCGCAGACCAATCCTTATCCTTTTTGTTTTTTTATTTGGTTTTTCAAAGTTTTCCTTAAAATTTTGGTGGCGACTCCTCTGAAATCGGCCTTCCGTCGTGTGGGCCGATTTTCTCATTTCTTTTTCTGCGCCATCCGCGTCGCATTTTCGGGTGTGACAGGAATGATCACGTCCGGAGCTAGGCATAGTTCATTCAAATCGAGGGATTTATGCTCCATTACTCCCTGCAGTGCCCGTAGCTGATCTCTCATTTCTGACACCTCCTCTTTCAAGCTGACCTTATCGGGGATTTCACCACCATGAGAATACATATTATTGTGAGGTGGATTCTGAGCCACGAAGGCTGTGACATTCTCCGGGTTATGGACATCATGGGTATATGCATATCCCTGATCCCATTCCTGGAACCCTTGCCTACCAACCCCTGGGGTTGGGATAGGTGGAAGCCTATTCTGATCATTGTCAGTTGCATCGGGTATCCCTTCTGCGCTCATACTATGCGGTTGGGCAATATTGGCATTAACGTCATGCCTCCTCCCATTCGTGTTCATGCCCTGAAGCATTTTCATCATTTGTTCCATTTGAGTATGCAAGCCACTAAGCTGACCCTTCAAATCCCCTACTTCTTCCTCTAATCTCCGTTCTACATCAGAAAGATGACTTTCCATCGCCATTGCTTTTGTTCTTGCTCGGGTTAAATGGATTCTTTGCGGGCGATGTGTAAGGTTAACTGGATTCCTTTTAATCGGCGCAATGTTGTCCTACTTTCAAGAAAAAGAAAACAAATTAATTATTTTTACCTTACCATTACTTAGGTACCAATGAATTATAATAGGCGTTAGCATAAGTTTCTCGACAAAGTGACTTTGGATCCATGTTGGCATTCGTCATAACTATCCATGAAGCTCCCTCAAGTCCCCCTCAATACATATTGTATTCGGGGAGTCGTGAGGTTGACAATCAATTCATAAGAACTCATGTTACTTTATAAATGATGTCTATAAATGGAGGTCACATGTGGAATCAAAAGTTTTAATTTCATATGGTTCAATACATCATCATGGATCATAACTACATCACCAAGTATGAGCCAGAAATCTTAATTCTTTGACAAGCTCTTTACATAATGAAAAGAAATCTGATATTTCTGCAAAGGTACTAAAGGGATGGAATTTTTGCTCAGCTCGCTCATAAACATCGGAGAATTTGGGGATGCTTGAATTCACCAACATAATTAGCCTTTCAGTGCGATCTCTCCACCTATCCGACTCCATCGCCCTTTCTGAATAAAGAGTTCTCCAATTTTCCATTGCATCAGCATGTTGTTGCACTTGTTCAAGCAGCCTCTTGATTGTAGCTGATGAATCCACTCTAACGGCTGCTAACTCATTCACCTTATCCTCCAACTGCTTAGCGACCAGCTCCAACTCATGTGATGAACTTTGTAATGGACGGAGTTCTTGTACTTCTTTCTCAAGTGCATCCCTTTCTTTCACAGCTTGCATCAACCGCCTCCGATTGTTCTTCATCCTCTCGTCATTCTCCTCCATATGCGCATTCACATCCTTAATTGTTCGTTTGAGCTTCAGATTTTCCTCCTTCAACCTCTTCACCTCCAAGCTTACCTCACAAGCTTCTCGTTTCCTCATCTCCTCCACTGTTTCTTGTAAGGCCGCATAGTCATTCTGCAAAAGATTCCACTCCTTTTTCCGTTCATTATCTGCCCTCGCCAACTTTTCCAATTCTTCTTCCTTCTTTTGAAGCTGTCTGACTAGCTCCTTGTTTACTTCCCCCTTATTACCACAGAGCAAAGGATCGGGAGGTGCAAAAGTTGGGTTGACTCCCTTAATCCTTTCTGACAACCAGACTTGGTATTCTTCCGTGGCATATATTTGGCGTGCACCCAATTCCAGCCGCCCTTTATATATTACTTTACTCCAAGCACTCACCACATTTTGACTTATCTTTATTGTAGAATCATCATGTTGGAAGTGTATCATGTGAACCACGGCTTCTGAGGGAGCCTTTTGTGGGAAGGCATATTGTCTCAATAGCAACATTGGGTTATAATTTATCACTCCCGTTGACCCATTAACGGCACATTTGGGAAGCCCCCACAGCAGTAGATTATTTCATCCTTCCACCACCATGCCAATCTCCAACGGATACTTTCTGCTCTGAGCTGGCCAAAAACTTCGATCCACCCCTCACGATCGCATTTGGCTTTTCCTTCTTGGTTTCTGAATGATGCAAGAAGGGAGGAATTATCCTTTTCTCCTTCTTGGAGTCTCTTTCCATATAGGTGATTCATGACCCATACATACAATAATTGGAGACAGCATCTAATTCGCCCTCCCTTCTTAGTATGGCAAAAGCTCAAGGTCATATAAGTCTCTGACAATATTGCAGGTACTGGATTCACCTGATGATGCTCTACCATATGAAACACACTGACGGCGTGTCTGTCAATCACCTCCTTTGCAAATGGAAACAAAATTATCCCATAGATTATCATGGCAAGCACCCTGTTATAAACTACCCACTTCTCCTGTTCAGCCAGCTCTTTCAGACGTGTTTCCATAAACTCCCTTGAGACCCCTTCTACGCTCTTGGTAGAGATGAAGTGCACCTTGTCTATACTGATCTCCAAAAGTTTTGCTATCACTGTGTTCGAAGCCACATATCCTGGGTATCTATAGACACGATCTCCCCTGTTTAGCGGTAAGCTTAAGAGCTCTCCATACTCTTCTATGGTTGGTGCCATCTGGAAATCTGGAAACGTGAAGCATCTCAAGGTGTCATCCCAATATTGTCCCAGTACAGAAAGCACTTGTGTCTGAACGGGTACATTGAGTAGCTCTAGTATGTCCCCATATCTTTTCCTGAAGTCTGACAAGAGGTTACCCTTGATACGCCGAGAAAATTCCTTCAGACTATCAATTGACTCCACAACTACTTCCAACCTGAGCCCCTTCCCACCATAGGTTAACCCTGTTGGTCTTGGATCCATGATCACTTTTGTGTCTTCAACTTATGCTAACTTTTCTTGATAATTCACCGGTTTCCTGAACAAAAAAGGCAAAAAGAAGAAAAGATGAGATAAAAGCGACCATGAATTTAATTAGTTAAAATATTATTAGGCCCCCGTTTAACAGTCGTAATAATTTCTCTCCTTAAAGATCCTTATTGAATTCTCAAGGAAACAGAAACGAGTCCTCGTATTGTGAAGGACAAGGTCTCTCCATGAATGAGGTGTAAAAATAATAGAGGACCTATTAATATGATAACCGTTCCATTAATGCAAAATTACATGAAAAGAAAATGCATGAGACTGGATATGCTCCCCCGTGTCCTACATTAGGTGCATCCTAGGGTAGGATTCTTGGATTTAACTAGCTGGCTTAACATCTAAGCTCCATCTACTATTACGTGCAGGATTCAGGATGGTTCTATTTTCCAAAAAAAAAGTTCCCAAGCTGTCCCCGTCATTAAGACAGGAACCCTATCCAGTAAACTTAATCCTTTGAGAGCTTTAATAGCTCCTCCCAGACTAAACTTAGCGAATAGGTAACAACTGGGTGAAGTCTTCACAATGGTCTCTGGGAGCTTAATAGCCCCTCAAATGCATTGCTACAAACTCCAACTATCCTAGGATACTCTCAGACCCGGGTATAGGGCCCATTATGTGTGTGAGGTTAGACGTGCAAGTGCCCAGTGTGTGAAGGGAGCATACAAACCTTATGACCCAAACATAGTTCACCCGAAGGCTCCCTTACATGGTATTTTGTTTGGATTTTGCTATCACCCTGTGTTTTAGTGAGCATCTGTTTTAGCCATGACACAGCCTACTGCATCAGTCCTAATCTAGTTCACATAGTTATTCATTCGTGTCATATCATTGCATGTTACATTAGTTTGGCCCTAGCTCGAGTTAGCTGATCACTTGCACAGCTATTAGAGTCTATGTCGAGCCCCAGTTCATATTCACATTGCATGTATTGAAAATATTCTTTCACCCTTTTATTTCCAAAATTAAATCATTCATGCCTAGGATAGAGTCTCGTGTTTTAAATTCATGTCAAATCTGCATCTTTTTGTGTCAGGGGCAAGTGAGTCTTTGTGCATTTTGCATGGACAAAATTCGCGTTCTAATCTTTACACGTTACTTATGCGAGAACTCTAAAAATTGCATTTTTCTCATTCTCACATAAGAAACTAGTAAAGAGGGGCAACTGTGAACACCGTATTTTGTCCGGACTTTCTAAAAAAATTGAAAAAATTGGAAAATAGGAAAAATGACACAAATTTCCTTTTAATTCCGATTTGAATGCATATTTGCTAAAATAAAAATAAAAATACAAAATATATATATATATATATATTCTCCAAATATAATTCCTTTTCTTTATGATCCAAAATAAAATATATATATATATATATTCTCCAAATATAATTCCTTTTCTTTATGATCCAAAATAAAAAATATATATATATATAATAAAACAATAATATAACAAAAAAAGTATATAAAAAAGGAAGAAAAGAAAGAAAAGATTAAAAAAATAATAATAATAATAACAAATCCTAAAAAAAAAACTAAAATAAAACTAAATATATATATATATATATAAAATATATTTGGGCTGAAGCATATCAGCCCAATGCTTCAGCCCAATCTCAAAGGGCTCGTGGGACACGGGGGAGCGCTAGGAGGGGAGCCCTAATAGAGGGCTCAGGGCTGTCCAGGGGAAAGGGGGGAGCACGGCCGAAAGAAAAAGGAGCTGGGAGCCGCGAGAAATGGGATGATGGAGATCAGAGGGAGCTGGCCAGGAGAAGCAGAGGGAAAAATCGAGGGAGACGGAGAAGCGCGAGGAGGGAGCCACCGGAGTGTCCGTGAAGGGAAAAAGGAGGGGGCTTGGCCGCGGAGAACGGAGGCAGACCACGGGAGATGAACTGGGAGGAGCTGGCCGTGAGTGAAAAAAAAAAAAGAAAAAAGATCGGAGAGAGAGCACGAGACCGAGGGATTATGAACCAGAGTCATGAGGAGTCTGAACCGAGGAAGAAGAGAGAGGGAGCGGCCTTGAGGACGGAGGAGAGAAGGCCGCGAGAGGAATACAAAAACTGAGAGGGCAACGAAAAAACAGAGGGAGCTCGGAGCAGAGGAGGCCACGGCTGAAATGGAGGAGCTGCAGAAAAGGAAAGAAGGCAGAGGATCTTGGGTCAGGACCGGATCAAGCGAGTACGTGAGCCGCGTGGGTGCCACGGGTACGAGAAAAGGCAAATGCAAAGGATGGCAGAAATGGACAAGAAGAATCCCTCCACTCATCCGTACTCTGTCACAGCAGAGTAGTGGAGGTAAGGGAGCCTTCGGGTGAGCACGAAAGAGAGAGCGCTTTGACAGTACTGGGACCGCAGCATAGTGGAGGCAAGGGAAGTGGCGGATAAGCACGAAGTTATACAGGGGAGTAGCAGAGCAGTGCAGAAAAGGGGAGGGGGAAGCAGGGTAATGGCCACGCACTCGGGCATTTTTGGACTCACAATGTCATCTATAAAAGGCTTCAGCAATGAAACAGAAAAGAGGGGGGATTTTTTTTTTGCATTAAAAATCCTAAGAGAGATCGAGAGAGGAAGCTGTGAGGAGAAATTCCACGAAGCAGAGGAAGAGTAAAGCCGAGGAGGAAGGAAGGAGACTTTGCAGAAAAGCGGAGGTGCAAGGTATAAAGGTCTTCAACTGGTAATTCTTGTTCCAAAACTAGGTCCCTAGGCAATGGGTGAAGAGATTCTTGAGTCAGTGTAGGAACCTGGGATTCTGGTTTGAATGTTGATTGGTGTAGTCACTTGATCAGGTGCTCTGTTTCCCTCATTGATATACGTTCTGTATCAAACAGTGCTGTGTTGTTATGATTTTCGATTTCTGTCTTCTAAACCTATTATATGGATTCTGGTGAATCTGGAAGCAATTGATTGTTTATGGTTTATATGCTTTGTGGCTTCACCGAATTACTTGCCTAGCAGAAAATGGTCTGTAGTCCACATTTTTTTTATATATGCTTGTCTGGTTTGTTTAAGCCCATTAGGCATGGAATAGATTAAGCTGTAATGAGCATCATTTGTTCAGTGTGTGACAACACCATCTTGCTTGTGTCCTCTTGAACCCATTGGAAATTACTGTGTATCCTGTGAAGCATTTGAGTGGTTTCCTAACCGAAGGAGGATGCTATGTCATGCACCTCCGAGTTTAGTTATCCAGGGACCACTGAAATGCTGACATTTCGAATTGATTCAGCTATGAATTGAATATGGCTTGTGTTAGGGATTAGATTATTTGCATATTTGTTTCCCTTTGATACTATTTCATGACTTTCGGCCATAAAAGGGGTTCGGTTGGATACCAAACACTTATTTTATTCTCATTTTGTAGTTAATAGGCTATGCATAACTAGTATTGTTTTGTGTCACTCCTACTTTGCGACTAACAAGAGGGAATAAAGTGTAGATTTCCTTAAAGACCACTTTTGGGTTTCACAGTTTGTTAAGAAGTTAGATATGATGAAATGTATGGCACATGTTTATTCGATTCTGGGCTTCTTAAGTGGTTATATGACTGTGTTTCCATGCCTGAGAAGGACACTAGAGTTTATATCTCCTTATATTACAATGGTGTTTAAATCATTTAGGTTATCCTGAACCTTATAAAGTGTTTGCGAAGTCATACTATGAGTGAGAAATTACCATGGTATTTAAAGTGAGCATTAGGCACAAATCAGCAAATTATGAGTGATAAAATCACCATATATGCTGTTCGGCTTAGAAATTGATGAAGATGTAGGTAGGAATTTCACTTTAATTTTTGGTTAAAAAAAAACATATATATATATATATAATACTATTTCAAGTGTAAAGAAAGCAAAAATGAATGAATGATAAAAAAAGGGGATTATTAATTGTGTTGTTTTCTATCTTTCATAATTTTAAATAAGGAAATGTAAATAAATAATGAGAAATTCAAATACAAATATTTTATATAAATAAAAAATATATATTTATGTGACAATTTTATTCTTATCCCTTTTGAGTATTTTTTTTTATATAAATATAGAATAATAATAAAAGGAGGTTTTCTAAGCACATTTTCTTTTAAATAAGTATAAAAATAAGAAAATAATAAAAGTAAATACATAAGGAAAAATTTAGATGATATATATGAAAGTCATATTCTTAAATTCCTTTTATCACTTTTCTTTTTATAAAATAACTTTCATCATATTTATTTTTATATAAAAAACGATTTCATTTTCCCAACTTCATCTTTTAATGCTTTTCCCTTTTGCCACGAGTGGCATCACCATAAGCATATAAGCGTAAATCAGCAGATTACGAGTGATCAAGTCGTCGTATACGCTATTTGATTTTTCATTTTCCTTCTGGTATTTTCTACTCCGAGTGGTAACGCCGGGGATTTTAAGTATTAATCAGCAATTTGTGAGTGACTAAATCGCCACATATGCTGATTATTTCTCTTTAGAAATATTTGTAATGATGGTGTGTTAAATTCTTCTTGATGTTTTATTTTATTTTATTATTTTAATTTTTTTATTTTTATTTATTTATTTATTTATTTTTTTAGTAAGAGAGCTTTATCAATTTTCCTTCTTTTATAAAATAATTCTTGCCAAATTATTTATTTTCCTTCCATGTTTTATTCATTCATTTTTACCGTTTCATAATAAAAGGATAATAATAAAATGGCTGAAATCAAAGTTATTCGTTCCCTTCCAAGTTCTTATCTGTTCCGCTTATCTACTCCGAGTGGTAACACCGTGGGTATTTAAGTGTTAATCAGTAACTTGTGAGTGATAAAGTCACCACATATGCTGATCATTGTTTTTCAAAACATACATAATGATCACATTTTTTATCTTTTTTTTTAAATAAGTAGGTGCTAAAATGATTTTAAAATAAATAAATAAATAAATAAAAATTATTTGTACAAAAAATTTATTTATTTTCTTCCGAACTTTTTGTGCCTTTTTGTCTCGAGTGACACCACCATGGACATTTAGGCATCAATCGGTGTATTGTGAGTGATACAGTCGCCACATAAGCCAATTGATTTTATTATGTAAAAATAAATTTGTTTCCAAATATTTCCTTTTCAAATCAAAATAAAATAACAAAATTGCATATAATTTTAATCATATTTTCTAAATTGAGTAAAAACATGTTTTCTCTTTTAGAAATTGATTAAACAAAAATAATAATAAATGAAAAGAATAAATAATAGAAATTAATCTGTCGTTTACAAATTAAAACACATCAACCAATTCTAAAAATCGTTTTCTTTGTGGAAAGACAAATTATTTTCTATAAACCTCTCTTTTCAAAGAAAATATATAAAAAAAAAATATCAACCCAGTGACACGAATTTTCACTCCGAACTACGTCGACTTTGATCCCTATCGTAGGGTACGTAGGCCCCAGACTCTCATTCTGGGTCAAGTCCGCTTTTGTAAATAAATAAGATTTTTCTCTTATTTTTGTTTTTCCTACTTTTCATATTTTCATTTTATTTTTCTTACATTTCTCTTATTTTTTCTTATATACTTATTTTTGCATGTGAGTGATAAAAGGGCAATCAAAATAAATTTTCAAAAGCCATAAAAATTGCATGATCAACCTAAGGTAACCGTTCTTTGGAACGGGTGTTGTGGGGGTGCCTAACACCTTCCCCACTCACAATCGTACTCCCGAACCCAACTTTGATTCGCAGACCAGTCCTTGTCCCTTTTTGTTTTTATGTTCCGGTTTTCCAAAATTTCCCTTAAAATTTTGGTGGCGACTCCCTCGAAATCGGCCTCCCGCCGGGCGGGCCGATTTCACCTCTTTTTCTTTTTCTTTTCCCGCGCCATCCGCGTCGCATTTCCGGGTGTGACAGGAACAAATGAGATATAGTTTGTCATTACTCTGTGGAAATATCAACCTATAGAGGTTTATTAAAGGGATAGTGATGGGGCAGGGGCAGAGAGAACTCTCTTGTGTATTGTTGTCCTGAACCCAGAAGCCGTTCCTGTCTCCTTGTTCTAGATAGGGGAATTCTTAACCCCCTCTGTGTCTTCATGGAAGAGAAATTAATTTCTCCCATGGAGATCTTACTAACAGGTTTAGCACTGTCTCCTTCGTACACTAGCTGTCACCACTGTGGGGGGTGGGGCAATTCCTATGGTGATCTCCCTAAGAGGGAAAACTACCACCCTATCCAGGAACTTGAGTTTAAGATTTGCCTGCATCTATTAATGTATATTTTAATGCTCCCCTGTCACTGGTGCTGGGATGATCAGATATTAGGAGTCTCTCCATTCATTAAAACTTAGTAACTGGTTTCTCAATTCACAGTTGGTCTTTATATGTTGAAATTCTTGGCAACACAGCCTTTTTGTTCTTTATTTCTAATCCCTTCATTCCCCTACTCTCTGCCCTATTTATCCTATAATTACCTCTGAAAGTGAATTCTGGTAACTGATTGCTTCTGCTGCAGACATCAAGGCCTGAATACAATCAAATTCTTGTAGAGAAGGCTGGTGGCTTTGATTTTGGCCTTACTAGTTGAAGAAAACTTTTTTGTTTGAATATGCTGGATGCCAGCATCAGTGGTATATTTAGCATCCCCCGATGTTAAATGAAAGAGAAGATGAACTGAATCACCTTAATATTTGACTTCTGTATTTACCAGCCAAAAAGGGCATTGTTGTCTGATATGTTCATATATATATATATATATATATCAGTTTGTTTATGAAGATGATGAAGTCTTTTCGTGCCAACACTATCTATTTTTCTTTGTGGCATTTTGGACTCACATATACCTGCTTTTATAGTATGGAAGATGACCGTGCTTCTTTTGCATCATATTTTGCGGAAAGCGCTGCTCAGGTATGATTCTACAGACTTCTTTTAGGAGTTTCAAATCGAATTGGTGAATAATCAATCGTTTAACATTGATTTTAAAAAATGTTCAAATATAATAAAGAATCAAGTGTAACTATTCAAAGTTATAAAATTTATTTGACGAACATAAACCACAGCGTTTTAAAATTTACCTGATTAGTTTTGTAATTGATAAGTTTAAGAGGAGGTTGTTAGGATGGAAGGTGGATTGCTAAGCTCCCCAAAAACTCTTTATTCAGACATGGGGGAACTTTTTATTTGGGGTCATGATATTCAAAACATGCATGAATCTCCCCTCTTATTGTGGCCAAAAAGAAAAAATCTCTTCTACTACACCACCAGTCTGGTTGGAAGGATTTGGAAGGGAAAAAAGAGAAAATTTAATTTTCTCTTATTTGATTTAATAAACTTGATGAGGAGATAAAATTAAAATTTTCACACATTTGGTTCAATAAGTTAGAAATTAATTTATCTCTTCCCTCCAAAAGTGGGGAATTAGGAAGAAAAGTGAATCATAAAAAATTATGGTGATTAAATTAATTTCACGCTTTATTGCAAAATTGTTTTTAACTAAATTTATAATGTATAATTGTTTTGAACAAAAATAATATATGAGATTTGTTTATTAAGTCAAATGAAAATATTTATTTTTTTAAAATAAAATAAAGATGAATTATAATTTATAAAAAGATTGAAAAAATTTAAAATAAATAAGGGTATAATTGTTTATGTGTTTTTCTTTTTCTTTTTCTCCCCTCCCCTCCCAAATTAAATAAGGAAACATCAAAATTCATCATCTCCTCTCTTCTCCAATAAATCCATAAAAGGAACATTAAAATTTCTTCTTTCTCCTCTTAACCAAACAATACTTTATTAAACTCCAAAATATTAGAGCTTATTTATAATATATTTTATAACCCTTCAACTTCCACCTGTTTAATAGGATTTACTGAAAATTATACATGAATCACGTATTTCCAAATGAATCTCATAATTCTATGTACATAGATTCAAGCAAAATACTAAAAGACTCAAGCAATTTTGAAAGATATCGAATATTTAAATTTGTTATTTCCAGCAAGACTATATACTAAGGAACTATTCTATCTGTTTTTATAAGTCTTTTTTAAGAGAAATTTTATTTTTATTTATAAGTCCTTTTAAAAGTTCATTCAAGATAGCACTAATTGTTTTTTTTCCCAATTACGTTGTTATCTTCACTAATTATTTTACACATTTATCATGAAATTAGACAGTAAGAAATTGATTAGTATATTAGAAAATTTTAAAAAAATTAGGATTTATAATATTCTAATTATATTTCTTAATCTATATATTAAAACCTTATAACATGTTGTAAAGAAATAGAGAGAGTGCCAAAGACGAAATTTGGATCCACAACCGAGACAAATAAAAAAAATAAAAAGATTTTGAGGATTTAAATTGTCAAAAATGAGGAATAAGTATGTCTTCCATGTTATCAAGTGGATGATTTTCCTTTAGTTTGATTCGAAGGATTTGGAGGGGAAGAAAGGGAAAATTTTTCATTTTATTCTTATTTTTAAACTAAACAAGGGAAAGTAAATATTTTTCCTCTTGTCCTTTTCTCTCCTTCCTATCTAATAATAGGAAGAAAAATATTTCTTCTCTTTATTTGGTTTGAGAAAAAAATAAGATAAAAAATTTTCTTTTCCCTCTAAATTCTTCCAATCAAATGGAGAGTTGGTTTCATTCGTAAGAAGGCTTGAAGTCATTGACCAAAAAAAAACTAAAACAAAAAGAAAGAGGCTTCAAGCTGGAAAATTTATATTTTATCTCCTGAATTAATATCAATGTTGGTTGATCATCAGTTCATCATCATCATCAAAATATTAATATTCAATATCCAATAATATCTATATGTTGCATTATAAGTTATGTTTTAAAACTAATTACTACATTCATTCCTTAATATAAGAGATATTTGAAAATTTATCTTATTTCAAAATATAAAAAATAAATAAGAATTTTTTGGTGTATTTAATATTTTTTTTCTAAAAATATCCCTAATTACAATTTATTTTCATTAATCACATAAAAAAATCTAGCTAAACAAAAAAATAAAAGTTATTAGTATTAAATGAAAGTATTTTAAAAAACTATTTTACTGACAAATTTGGTAATTCTAACTAGTTTTTTTTATTTGTGTAATTTAATTATGCGCCCTTATGCTAAAGAGAAAGAGAATAATGGATAATTTGAACCACTCTTCGTCTTTTGTTATATCTAAAAGCTCATGCACATACTTTATAATTGAGCCCTGAATTCAGGGATAGTGTCCCCTCCTTTTTGGAGTCACCTATGAAGAAAGACAAATTCGAAACTCATCCTTCAAGTAACTGTACAAGTAAGATACACTCATGCCACTAATCCAAGGAAAGGAAGCGAAGAACCAGGAGGGACAAAGCTTCAAATTGTATCAAGAATTAAAGTGCTAAATCCAAGGTTTAGCAAACCGAGGCTTGCTAATTGTATATATGAATGTATGCATATCTTTGATAAATACTTGAATCATCTCTGCTTCAATTATTTCTTTTTAACATAAATTTTTATCTACATCAAAGTGATCATGTGAATGCAGAAACATGAACATCTCAAGGTTTCTCCCATAAATAATAATCACTCGTATGGTTCATGTAATGCTTCATATACGCAACACAGCATTGCAATAATGTCAACAACAATGCTGAGGATAATGTTAAGACCAAATGACATTGTGATAAACATCTTGCATGTTTCAAACTCACAAAAACCACGGACATTGCCAACAAACAAATCAAGTTTCCAATAAAACCTTTAACACCCAACGGAAGACAAATCACTTCACCTTTCAAACTTGGCATTATCCACTACACAGCATTTATGAGGCTGCATCTAGTCCTTTTTGGTCATCTCATTTGCCTTGTCTGGTTCATCCAAGCTGGATGGATCTATAAGCCTTTCGACAGGAACTTTGGCTACATCACGGCGTACTCCAATATCAGAAACAAGACGGCTAACACAGTACATGCCACAACCAACAAGTGCCAGACCACTAAAACTGGTGGTCAAGAAACGGAGTGGTGAAGAAACTACGGCACTAACAGCAGCCAAGCATGATGCCGCCTGCCCACTCCGGCCTACACTGATGTTTGTGATCACAAGGAGGCCTGTTTTGCAGTAAATTGCAAAGTCTTCACAGTTGTTTTTGAAGACATTGTAGCCACCGAATCCATTTTGAAGAAGATATTGAGCACGGTGAAGGACATCTTCAGGTGGGTCGGATGGGGCCAGAGTGCAGGTGCCTCCACGAGCTTTGGCAAGAAAAAATGCCAGTGAGACACCATACTCAAAGAGGTAAAGATTACCACCAAAAAGAAAGCAATCCAAGCATGAAGAAATGACACCATCAAGATTTGATTGGTTGCCACATCTTGGGCATGGATTGTCAGCCGAATGAGGGGGAGATGAACTCAAAAGGAGACGGTCCAAGACAGTTCCTGTGCCAATTTCTTGACCTCCTCTAGTGAAGTGGATAACCATTCCCTCGCCAACATATATTCCTGTGGTCTTACACAAAAGCAATAGGCAATACCCAAAATAGCCATTTCAGTGAGATGTGCATTACTATAAACAACAGCATTGATTCTCACCAATCAAAAAGAAGACCTACAAATTTTTAAAGGTAATATGGAAAACAACCACAGCATGCAAAAAGTTTAAAGGTTGCTCAATCTTAGTAGAGATAAATAAGGACAAAATGCTAGTTAATTCTAGTAGGCAGCGTTAATTGTTCCATTTTCTAAATGTCAGATACAACCTTGGCTCGCATTAATAACTAAGAAAAGCTGCACATCAAAAGACAACTGTTTTACTATATCCATACATATATGTTCTAAAATCTCCCACACAATATTGCCCAGTTTTTCTATCATAAGTGAATAACAACAATGCAATTCATATCAGAAAACCAGGTGAAAAAAGTACATAAACTAAACACCTACCCATAACATTTTATTACAATTAATACATTCCTGTCTCCCTGTCAGTTCATCCACCCAAACACGTTGAGGAACTGTAATTCCGATGACTAAGAACTTCTAACATCTGGAAGAAGAGTATGCAACAGGATCATAACCACAACACTCATCATCACAATATTGCCTTCAAGTCTCCCATTATTATTTTGTAAAAAGTTGAATTGCAGTGCACATTCAAATTCCCAAAGGAGAAAATTGAGACAATATTTGCTCCTTCATTAAACCCACAAGACCTGTATAAAATCTTCAAATATTGCAGTAAAGCAAGAAAAATTCTCCCATCAAAATTTGGGAATTTCCAGCTTTAAATGCGTAAGCATCATTGCACCACTAATGTCTCTCACAGTTTGTAATACAAATCATGTCACTTGATTCAGAAACATCGTAATTATGACAAAAGTAACCTAAGCCAGTAGGGTTTGTGTGCAGGTAAGCCACAACACTTGATAAGAATAGCTATGATGCTAGCCCTTTAGTGTGCTAAATTTCAGATTGGCTCTCCTGCTTGTGTGAGGATCAATTTACAGGATGGCCCGAGAGGTCACAACAGTAACCACCTGAAAGCTAAGGTTAAAGTTTCAAATGCTCAAGCATTATTGCTAAGCCTTGGTAAGCTTGAACAATGAATGACTATTCCACTGGGCACTAGTTTTTTCCTTGGGCATCCTCATAAATTTCACGTTGTATCCCACACTATGTTGCTGGACCTATTGCTATTTCTTGGGAATGACCAAAACAGCAATCTTACATTACAGAAAGAAGAAATTTTAACAAAACACAACCTCTCATCCAATTAAACGTTTTAATATATAATTAACACATGCAAAAGATTCGATATGATCTAGGAACTAAATCCCCAAATGCCAATTGCAAAATTTAGCAAAGAAAGCTTACTCGGTAAACAAATAAATCCAAATAACCTGATAGTAGTTATTATGAAAATAAATGGAACAGCCCCTATTCCCGCCAATCAAGATACCAGAGAAATCAAAACATGACCAAAACCTGCAAAATAATCCTAAGAAAAAAAATCAATAACTTGCTATAAAAAAAACACAAAAAGCAAAATGGGAACTTGTAAACACCCAGATAGAGTAACCCATTAAAGAAAAATAATAACAAGGACAACTCATGAGATAGCAGAAAAGAGAACGTAATAGAGGAGGATGAGGAAATGACCGTGATGCGCATAGACGTGTGCCTGCCTCCACGAGTAAATGTGATCACCGGGCTTCAGCTCTTGCCGATCGATCCTATTCGAGAGCACTCCCATAACCCTCCCTCTTGATTTGTTTCCCAACAACGGATCTCTCTCCTCACTCTCAGGTTTATGACTGAAGAATGCAGAGGACATTAATTACTCTAGACTGTTGGAAAAGGAGAGAGAAAGGGAAAGGGAAAGCGAGCGAGGGAGATACTCGTGAATTAAACGCAATCGTTTTCTTTCCTTCCTCACCTCGACGCCTGTGTAAAAATTAACGAGCCAGAATCCCAGAATGATTTGGGAAGATAGACAGAAAAGGCAACAGAACACTTTTTTCCCACAATTTCAGGATAAGTTTCATCTTAGTTGTTTATTTTTATTTTACTTATTTTAATTTTTTATTTTTTAAAATATAATAAAATATTTTCATTTTACTAATATTATTAATTATGTTAATAAAAATATTTATAAAATATTATTGACATGTCAATTTTTACTATCAAATTATTAATATTTTTTATTAATTTTAAATTTAAAATATTTTTAATTAAATTAAAAAATCAAAAATCGATAATTATAAATAAAAATTTCTAAACAAAAAATTAATCTTAAATTTTTGTTTTCTCATGAATAATAATTTAGATAAATAGGTAAGTGTTTTGAAAATACTTTGTCAATTATAGAAAAAATTTTGATTATATTTTAAAAAATTAAATAATTAAAAATAAATAAAATAAAGTTAAATAATCAAAATGAAATTTGGTATAAAATTAAGGGACTAAAAATCTATTTTTACCAACATAAAAATATGATGAAAATTACATATTTTTTTTATCTATTAAAAAACATGCATTTCAGAAGAATAATAAGAGTTTTATAATTATTTTTCCAGAAAAATAATTTTTTCTATTTTAGAAATTGAAAAAATATTAAATAATTGAATAATATTTATAAAAATATAATAAATAAAATTAAGAAAAATATGCTTCAGTTACAACAAATGAGGGTGAAGGTAAGAGAATATTATACCGTACCATTACTTTTGGTACATTACGCAAATCTGGTGACAATAGGGAATCTCTATCTTGTATTTTTGGTATCTGATAAGTTTGTTAAAAAACAAAAACGTCTTGCATTTTGATATTATAAGTAATAAAACAAATCAGTTTTGTATCGGGGAAAAAGCAGTTTTGGCGCTCATCAATGACTAAGATCAATCAAGTATGTGTAGGTAGAGATTGAGAGTCAAATCCTCCAAATATAGTTAAAATTAAAGGAGGTGAGTATTGTTATTTTATTTCTACTACTACTTATTATTATTATTATTATTATTATTAATTCTTCAAGACAGATGGTTTAAAACCCAGATTAAGGTATAAGTTATTTTTTTTAATTTTATTGGGCCAACGTTTTTTTATTTTTATTTAAAAATTTAAACGAGTAAATAATTAATATAATGTTAATTATTAAAATTAAATTATTTCAAATAATATTAATCTAAAATTATTTGTACATTTGAAAAATAATAAGTTTTCTAACTACTTATAAATAATTTTCTTTTTCAAATTCTAATCATAACAAAAAAAATAATGAAGCTATGAACTATATTAAAATATATAGTTCAATTTTTATATTAATTATTTATTAAAAATTATTAAATAATTAACCACCTTTTCAAATCACCTACTTAAAAAAAAAAAACCCTATCTATCGTTATTGCTCTGGACCAGCATTTTTTTTAAATAAAAAGGAGACTAATATAGAAGCATATTACAAATGTTCTAAGAGATTTTAATCCTAAAACATCAGATTTCAAAATTTCATTACAAAGAGTGGGAGGATGTAGGAATTAGGAAAATGGGAGACTATTAGACCAGCACGTCTTTTTATCTACCTATTTATCTATCTATCTATTATCTATTATCTATTATCTGTTATTCTATTAATTTTTTCTTAAAATTTTTTTACTCCATGAACAGTAACAGCTCTTGTATTTGGCTCCATTTTTTTAGGTGTTTTTCTTTTTTTAATTGATTGAAAAATATTTTCTGGTAATTATTATTTAGCAAAGTGGGTCCACATGAATAGTATTAGCGTCCTACTTTGGGCTCCGAACGGTCAAAATTTTTTCTCTTCTTGTAAACCGTGGCACAATTGTATTTGCTGATTGTTTTATATGTGAGGGCCTTTTTGTCCCGCTCACGTGTCTTTTGTCCGTTTAGTCTCTATTTTTTCCTTAGGCTTTTTTCCCAAGGCTGAGATCATTGGTTGGGATTTTTCCCTCTCACAAATCATTCAAGGGGATTTTTTCCTGACAATTTAATTTTGAACACAGCCTTCCTTCCCACTCCGTGACAAAATCATTTTTTAGATAGTATTTTTAATTTTTAAATATTACATAAATAAAATCTCATTCAATATTGATTATTCCACTCTCACTGATGAGCTTGATGAGCTTCTTCTTTGATTGTTACTCTCACTTTTTTGCTTTCTCTCTTTTCATCCTCAATGGATGATACTGGAGATTAAGGTGGAATGTTGGAAGTTGATGGCAATCTTGAATGGTGTTTCAGAAGATGAAGCTCAAGCAGAGTTTGAAGGGTGATGAAACTCCAATAGTGAATGGACAATAGTGAGTTTGCGATACACTGAAGGCAAAGTACTCCAGATAAAAGAAACTCTAATTTCTAAATCATTCGATTAATCCATATCTTAAACTTCTTTGTTTTGGATTTGATTTTGATAAGTCTTTCTTTGTTTACATGTTTTGAATCTTCTCCGGTTATAATTCACCCAATTCTAGGACAACAAAATTTTTTATCATTGTCAGAGGAGCCTAGGAGGGAGCATTGGGTACACTCCTTTATTCTCTCTCCTATACTTCAATTTTTTAGTTTGATTATTGTAGTAATGATTGCTTCTTGGTAATTTTCATCACTTCTTGTGCTTGGGAGGATTTTAGTTGTGGATTATGGGTTTATTTTGTTTGATGATAATGAAAACGTTGATTGCTATGTAATTTTCTCAATTCTTGATGGGAATGGACAATACCCTCTAGATGATTCAAACAATACTTTGAAATCTATATGTTGAAGCCATCAATGGGTATTATAATGAAAAGGTTAGATTGTTGCTTATTTTTTAAACCCATTCTTGTATTTTGTGATATTGGCTCTAAACCCATTCCTCGTTTATTTATTTATTTATTTATTAATATTTAAATGGTTTACTACATTATAACATGAGTTGATGAGTCAAAGGAAAAAGTAATGGAATCTTGTATACTAATTTCCTCTGCCCTTAATTCAAACTTCAGTTAAAAGCTTAAAATGAATGATTATAGCTTGACCTATAAAAATACCTTTAGTGCAGAAGAGCACATTGATGCTTGCAAAATAGAAGGGCTTACATTTTTTACATTCTCCCAACTTAAGTTTGAAACCTTAAAAATCTTTCTTCTAATCAGTATTTTGTAAGTATACACGGTCAATCGTAGTAATAGAAAATTCTTTAGAGTATTCCAGAAATCGAACCTAAGAGAGGTAATAAATTTACTAGTTCAAAATTTTAATCCTTAAAAGCAAATAACAATTTAATTGGGAAAACCAAATTAAAAAGGAAAGCAAACAAATTAATATCTAAGTTTAAATCAGTCACTAGAAATATCAAGGGATTAAGGTTTACCTTATGAGATAACTAAATTTTATTCTTTAGTTAGACTTTACATAATTATAATGACCATTGTTCTTGAAGTGTCCTAATTACTTTTTGGTCAATTAGTCCTTATTTAATTAGAATTCAATTCGTTCTTATGCAACTGAAGTTTCGTAATCAAACTTTGAAACTACAACATAAGTCACCATTAATTCCTAATTTTATCTTTAGATCAATTATTTGTGTTTATCTCTCTAAATCTAAGCTGCTTACTCTTCACTTTTCAGTTTATCAAGTTTATCCATTAATTAGATTCTATGGTGATCAAGCATAAAATTCACATGAACGAATAAGAGAGATAAATATAATGAAGAAACAAATTAAATATAACTTGAAGAACGAATCCAGAAACTTATAATTAAAGAAAACAAATATAATCAATCATAATCAGGCTACATTCCTATCCCAAACTGAGAAGTTTAGCCACACTTAGAAAGAGAAATCAAAATCCCAAATTATAATAAGAATAACAAGAAGAAAGAGTTTATAATAACAGAAAAGACAATCTTGTTCCAATACTCCATAGATCTCCTTACTATTTCCTATAGATTACTTCTAATTGCTCATAGATGCATTTGAATTGTGTTTTTTGATCTTCGGGTACTTTTTTGAATATCCCTTTGTGTTTCCCTTGTGCCGTATTTATAACAGAGCAAGAATACTTGGTCTCCAAGTCAGTTTACGCATCAAAAATGAATTTTTGCAAACTTTTGGTGCTTGACCCAATGCCAGGTGGACCTGGGGTCACAAAAAATGGCACTGGGGGGTTTGTAAAAGCATAAAATAATCATTATGTGAGTTGACTTGGCACCGAATGAGTTTGACTTGGCACCGAATTGACACCTAGTGCGAGATAAAGCTTCTGTTTAGCTTCAGACAAGTCACCAACTCATGTAAACAATTTGAGATCCATTTTCACCATGATAATGTTGGAATTTGAAAAAACTCAAAGCGTAAAAGTTGTAGCTCTATGTCTTAACCTTGCAATGCATCTTAAATCACTTAAATTGGAGTTCAAATGTGAGAGTTATAGTCAAAATACGGACATGTGTCAGAACTTTTCAGGAGGATTTGTAATATTTTTACTCCGAATTTTTACATTTGAGCATAGCACCATAAAACACCAAAATATGTAAAGTCATACTAAAATATACTAATGTAACTATATTTATATCAAAATTTAGAGCTTAAATATGGATATTTTATTTGTATAAAATGGAAATATCACCTTCACTAAATAAAAAAAAAAGTGTTGTTATCCTATCTATATGTATAAGTGCAACAGTGAGCACATTTCTTTGCATGAAATGCTTTATTGAGTTTAATATTACTCTTAGGTTTAGAGATATGATGCAATCAAGATTCCTAAAAACAAGAAAATCATTGAAGGCTTGGAGCAAAGCTTAGGCCAAGTTAATACTATTATTCTAGTTATATTGGCTGCAGAATTTTGTCAAATTACCTTGCCTATGCATTTTCTTCTGTCCACATTGAAGTTCTTTCTTAAAGTGATTGTCGTGTCTAATTATACTGTTAGAGTGCCATTCATATCTAATTAGTTGTTTCTCATTAACCACTAGGATTATTGGCACTGATTGACCTATCTAATTAGACTGTTAGAGTGTCATTCATTTTCCATAATTTCCTTTTTAATTGAAAACCTTTATATTGTGCTCTATATGATGCTAGCAGTACCGTAGTTTTTTTTCCTCTTCAAATTAGAAGACACTAATTTCTTGTGATGTTATAGCATATTGAGTAGCTTCTGAAATATGCTGAACATCAATTGTAGTGGACTACCATTGGTGTTGTGTTTTTACTTGGGCTTGGTGAGTCATTTTCGTATATAAGAAGATAATTTATCACCCTATCTGGATGCACTTCCAATAAAAAGTTATTGCCAACAAATAGGAGGGGGATTTGGATGTTGTTATGCAGGCAATACACGCTTATTTGGTGACAATAACTTTTCATTTTTCTATTTCAATGGGTGCTAAAAGTCCTTATGAGCAAAGAGGAGGGTGATTGAGTTGGTGGTGTGAGAAAGTTAAATGTTTGTGCCATTCTTTTGTACAAGGTTCATCTTGACAATACTAATGATTGTTGTTGCTAATTCTCCTGGTAATTCATTTTTTGCTTCATCTCCACTAATTTTTTGTTTGCTTTCCTTTCCTTCTCTCTCCAAGATTTGACTTCATCTGGATTCTCAAGCTTCGAAGAAGGGTGTTGACAAGTGGTTGGATGCAAATTGTATTCAATCCTAGGTATTCTAATTTTTATTTGGAATCTAATTGTTCTGGTGATCTTTATGTTTAACGTTGAGTTACCTTATTTTATATGGTTTGGAAAACTTTACTGTGTTTTTCTAAGAATCTAATTTCCCCACTTTTGTGAATGCTTGAATTAGAACAAGGACAAATTTTGTTTTGGTTCAGTAACAACTACCCAAAAATTAATAACTGCCCATTTTTGCTCAAGTGGTGCTTTGAAGATGCAATATTGCAAAAAAGTCAATATTAATGCTTTGTTTATATGACTCCATTAATGAGCCCTGTCTTTTTAAATATGTTTGGTGTTCACTTTTTTTTGTGTTAGAAATTTACTATAATGCTTTTAAAAATTACTTAGATTAGATTAGAGTTTCTATTCATTTTTCCCAACTCTATTATTGATCTGTTTCAAAATTGTTATAAGTTTTTTATGCTTTTTATCCAAAGCTAGGAGGAACGAAGTGAGACTAAATTGCATTGGATCCTATTAGAGTGAGATAGGGGGGGAAGGAATTCAAATAAGAAGAAGGAAATTGTATATATTCCTTGCTGATGTTGAATGATTTTTTTTTCTCTTGTCTTGTAAACAACAATATGGTTATAGAGATATAGCTGTTCTTTAGTTTTCATCTTGATACAACTACAAATCCGTGGCGCTTGCGTGGGATTCAAGTGTCTTTGGATGTTCCTATATATCATGGCATGTGTTTCTTCTCATTCCATCCATCTATATATCCTTTATGGAGATAACTTTTTCTAAGTGCATTCTTTGATTAATCCTTATAATTGTACACTACTAGAAAATAGCCATTTAGCGAGGGACAAATTCCTCGCTAAATGGCATTTTTCCCTCGCTAAATTTTAATTAGCGAGGGATTATTTCCCTCGCTAATGTTGACGCTAAAAGTCGCGTCGCTAGTTAGCGGAGGAAAAACATTTCGTAGTTAAAAATTAGCGAGGGATTAGCGAGAAATATAAAATCCCTCTCTAAATTCAGCGAGGGACTAATCCCTCGCCAAGACCCCGCTAATAATTTAGAAAATAATGAAGTTAGCGAGGAATTAGCGAGGGATATTAACCTCACTAAATTAGCGAGGGAATATCCCTCGCTAATACACTAGTAGATTACATTGTTTAGCAAGGGTTTTGTAAGGTTTTTATTCCTCGCCAATTAGCAATGTTTTAATGTCCCTCGCTAATCCATCGCTAAAATTAAATAAATCCCTCGCTAAATTTTTAATTAAATTTAATAAACCCCTTGCCTAATTACAAAATTAAACATTTTAATTCAAAATTATTCCTACCATCCTGTATGGTCATAGAACCAATAATACGCATGTCAATTCAGAATCTATAATCACACAAATATAACAAAAGTAGGTCAACATTCCATTAGTTATAATCATCAAATTACATTGATCCATAAATACAAAATAAAAAGTAACTGAAAGCATGAAACATTAAGTTACTTCCTACAAAATAAAGAGTAACATTGATCCATAAATACATTCAATCTGGCTGCCTAGAGGAATGAGAACTACTAACATGTTGTGGTGCTGAGATCCTCTCACCCAAAGCTCGAATAGCCCCAAGTATGCCTGATATCTTTTCCTCCACTACACGTCCTATCCTTTCCTCAATTACACGTTCTACCCTTTCCTCCACTGCACGATTGATAGCTTCTTCAAATGCAGGTGTCTGAACAAAACCATCTACAATTGATGTAGGACGAGAAGGAGGAGCAGTAGATTGAGCAGCATGAATATTGAAAATTAACTTGCCATCATTGCCACACACCACAGCAGCATGTGACCCAAGTCCATAAACTCTGCCATTCTTCTTCATTCCACCAGTTGCATTCAACCATGCTTGAGCCACCTGTTCTGAAGGAAGAGATACTTGAGTTTGAATAAAGTCCTCATCATCTGCATCTGTCTGTTCATCAGCATATTCATTTTCTAGCTCTACGACATTATCAACATCTCTTTGTTGCTCACCATCCATAAATGGTTGTCCTTCCTCAACCATCTCTCTTGAAGTTCTAGCTACATGCATTTGAATATTTCTTTTGTACTTTACCTAAAAAGTTCAAATTAATTTGTAAGTAAACAAAATTGAGGTAATGCTTCATTTCTAAACCATATGCTATACAATCCACAATATCCCAAAAACTTAAAACAAGTGACATAAGTCCAGAACAGAAAAAAAAAAAAGTAGAACTAAGAAGTTGAGCAAATATATTTGACAAATGTAAAATCACTACAACTAGCAAACTCAATATCATAAGGTGTATGCTTTTGTCAAATTTGCTTTCATGCTATACCACTGCAACCACATTTGGCATTGAAACAATAGTTAACTTTTGAAAATGATATCTAAGATAAATTATAAAGATATATTATTTTCTCATACCAATCACAAAGATACCAAAATGTTCATATATGCCACAAAATGTTTGTAATATCCTAAGATCAAGTTCTAGATCTAAGTTCTACTTAGGTAAATCAAATATTGGACCAAATTTAGGGAAGGAGTGAGAATCTAGACTTGGCTAGGGTTTTAGTTCATGATTTCTTTAGAGTGATATTCTACGTATATAACTTTTATATGTTGTCACACAAGATTGAGTAGGAGGCAACTTTCTCCCTACTCAAACAAACACGCACTTACAAACTCTTATTGATAAGGAGCCACAATTCCAAGTCTGGAAAAGTACATAATGTAAAGCAAGAGAGTCATGGTAGTATGAATAAATGATGCACTTTCCCAGCCCATTATGACCATAAAATTGACAAAATATGTGCACTTTTTTGCTAAAAGTAGTTTAACAAGATAGATTGTATTTTCCCAAATTCTTTATTACTCATGCAACACCAAAGCTAAATGGTCTTTTCCTTAAGCTTAAAATAGTATCCATTTACAATAGCAAAACAACTTTCTCATGCAAAACCAAAGCCAAATAGTCATTGATTTGAGCCAAAACAGATTTTTTGCCACAAAAGCAATTTTCTACAATAAAACCAAGGCCAAATGAATAGGTTTTTAAGGTTAAACTAGTTCTTATGCAATTACTGATCAATAAAGAAGAAATTCCTATGCAAAATTAATCTTAGCAAAAGCCCAACACTTCCAATTGTTTTTTTTTTTCAGTTGTTCATCAAAACTGTCATGTCATGGGTTCAGAATTGCAAGTTGGAAGAAACCTAACACAAATCATGGAATAAACCCTAACACTCCCAAAAGTAATCAATTGCAACTTTAAACTCATTGACTTCAAAATTTTGTTTCTTTTATGTCATACAACTGAATAATTTCCCAAAACTATATGAAAAATCAAAAAAGATATAGAAAATCAACCCAACACAATGCTTAGGCTAAAATAATGAAATGAGATAGCGATGCAACTCCCTAAAAAGCTAGCAAGGCTTATGTACAATTAGTAGGACTTACAATTTTCATGAGTAACATCCAAAAAAATAGAATTTAACTAAATAAAGGCATGTTATGGCTCTAATTTAGCAACAACTCAACCAAAATACAGTAACAACTTACATATTGATTTTTGGATTTTTCATCAACCCATTGCATGTCTTTCTTTCTTTTGTGTGTTGTCAAATACACCTGTGATAGCATAGGTTTCTTTCCAGTCTCCTTTTCCTGAAAAAATAGTAATTATTGACATGAATTCAGCATCAAAACTTTAATGAAACAAATAAGAATGACAGACATTTTACAGCTTAATACTTGAGACTTACCAATTTGGCAGCATGTTCATGGACGGGGATTGATCCTCCTGTATGTAAAGAAGGATTTGATAATCTATTTCTAGAATTGATTTCTGAAATATCTTTGGACTTTGGGCTTTTCCAACATGTTACAAGTTGTGTCCAATGGGCTGCACTGATCCAATCAGGAACATAATCTTCTTTCAGCTTCAAATTTGCTCTTTCTTTACTAAGCATGTCACTTAATCGTCTAGAGCCAATCTTCTCAAAGGCATATCTAATAGTCTCTCTTTCATTTTCTTCCCAATGGTATAATTTCTACAATAAAACAATTAAAAGTGAACACATTTAGTTGTTATTATCAGTGTTTCAAGTGAAAAATAAGAATGAAAAAAGTTTATCTTAACATATATTTAATTGTTCAAACCATGAGTCTCTAACTTGGCGTGGGACTTTTTTCCAAGAGGGCCATGCACCTGTAAATGACTTCTTGAATATCTTGGTGATATAGCTAATTGCACAATGTGGGATGAACCTGTAAGGCAAATGTTTTAGTTAAAAATTTAAACAACAAATCTATACCAAAGTTTGACATTTATATAAACATACGAATCCCCCTTTCCAGCTACAGATAAGTGAGGTCGAACACTTTTAGAATATGTGTTAGGAACTTCTTCTGAAGTATCTGGACATTGTGATGGGTTGGAAGTTATGTCGCCTCTTCCACTATTGCTACTCTCTCTACCCCACTGTGTTCCTCTTCGACCTCTTCCTCTAGGCATAGCTATAGATAAGAGTTTAAAATGATATCAAAATAATTGTTAGTGAAATAATATATGGGACAACATAATAGTATAAAAATGATATCAAAATAAATGTTAGTGAAATAAAAATAACACTAATAAGCTTACTAAATCTTATTAAGAAATATACTTCAATTTGATTCTCCATCTTCATTATTATCATCATACTGGATATTTTCATCATTCTCCTCTTCACTATCTTCCTCTTGTGACTCAAATTCAGATTCTTCGGTGTCTTGACCATCCATATTTTCTTGATCATCTTGATCATCAATTCTTTTATAATTGAGGTCTTCTTGATCTCCTACATGTTCCTCTTCATTTTGTTCGCCTTGTGCACTCAAATTATGAATTCCATCATTTACATCTGGTTCAGTCATGCTAGAGATTTCATCATCTTGATAAGCCATATTTGGTGAATCAATCACACTTCTAGCTTTTATTTTATATACAACCCATCAATCAGCTCTCTCCTTTCTTCTACTAGCATATTCGGCAAAATAGACTTGTTGAGATTGTTCAGCTAATATAAAGGGTTCATACTTCGAAAACCTTCTTTTGTGATTAATCGCAACTAAACCATATCGATTATGAACCTTCCATCCCCTATTGACAGTAGGATCAAACCAGTCACACTTAAATAACACAAGAGCTGTTCTTTTTAGACTTGGGTTATGATATTCTAATTCCATTATATCATTTAACAAACCATAGTAGTCATTCTCAGAATCACCATAATACTTTCCTTTAATGCAAACACCACTATTCATGGTTGTTTTATTTGAGCCATATGCAATTGTATGGAACCTATAACCATTGACATTATATTGAGGCCATGTTTGCACTTCTCGAAGAGGTCCAGAAGCTAAGTACTTCACGCGACTATCAAGTATACCATTTTTTGGATCAAATACCTATTAAAAGTTAATGAGATTAAAAAATGTTAAATAATTCATATATGATATAAGAAATAAAAGCTTAGTGTTATCTATAGGGAGAGTTTGAAACTAACATATTCTTTTAACCAAGCTGCAAACTCTTTATTTGTCTTGCTTTCAATCTCTTCCTCAGTTATATTAGGGTTCATTGCCATCAACTCACCTTCAAAAATCCTACATTTTCAGAGAAATACCTTTTATCAATTAAATATACCAAAACATTTTTATAAGGCAAGTCATTTTTGTACTTACTCCACAAATGGCTCAATCTCAGCACAATTTAGAAGCACATAAATTATAGCTGCATTGAACTCCTCATCACTTAGAAATCTCTTTTGCATCTTCCCACTACCACGACCTGGATGAGTGAATATTGAGAAGCATCCATCTGGTGCATCAACCTCACCACCATCATCATTTCTACTCACTTTGTTTAACTTGGTTTCAATGTGAGGAAGAAAATAGTATGAACCAAAGTTTGAAATTTCTTGCATCAGGTATGCTTCACAAATTGACCCTTCCACACGGGCTTTATTCTTAACCATCTTTTTCAAGTCATGTAAAATCCTACATAAATACATTTACAAGTTATTTATAATAGATTGTGACCTAATTATTCATTTACATACTTTTAATATAAAGAATTTGAACATCTTACCTTTCAAATGGATACATCCACCGATATTGTACTGGACCACCAACCTTTGCTTCATATGGAAGATGGATTGGTAAATGTTCCATAGAATCAAAGAATCCAGGAGGAAATATTTTCTCCAATTTGCAAAGCGTTATAACAATATTCTCTGCTAGTCTTTGCATTTGCTCTACTCGTAACACAGTTGAACACAAATCTCTAAAAAATATGCTGACTTCAGTTATGGTATTCCAAATTGGCTCGGGTATTAGGTCTCGCAATGCAATTGGTAACAACTTCTCCATGAACACATGACAATCACGGCTTTTCATCCTAGATATTTGAAGAGCTTGAATGTCAACACACTTAGAAAGATTTGATGCATATCCATCTGGAAGCCTTAAATTTATTACCCATTCACATAGTAACTTTTTTTGTTCCTTTCCTAATGTGTAAGCTGCTTTTGGCTTGGGTTTCTTGCCATCAATACTTTTGTTTAATTCAAGCTCTGGACGGTCACAATATAAAGAAATATCTTTTCTTGCATTATCATTGTCCTTTGTCTTAACCTTGTCATCCATGACAGTGTTGAATATGTTGTCAAACATATTTTTCTCAATGTGCATCACATCAAGATTATGCCGAATAAGATTTGTGCTCCAATAAGGCAACTCCCAAAATATACTACGCTTGGTCCAATTGTGTTTTTTCCCAAAACCCGGTAGCTTATTTGTCCCAATTTTTTCCATAATAGATGGTAAATGACACACTTCATCCCATACTTCTTCACCAGATAACCTTTTTGGAGGAAAAGACTTCTCAATTTGGCCTTTTTTAAAGGACTTCTTATCCTTACGAAAAGAATGGTCAATTGGTAAAAATCTCCGATGACAATCAAAAAATGATGCCTTTTTCCCATTTTGCAAGTGAAATGCTTTGCTTTGGTCCATACATATAGGGCAAGATAAGTTGCCATGCGTGCTCCATCCAGATAACATGCCATAAGCTGGAAAGTCATTTATAGTCCACATAAGAGCAGCCCGCATTTTGAAGTTTTGTTTTTTGAAAGAATCATATGTTTCTACACCAACTTTCCACAACGTTTTCAACTCATCTATAAGAGGTTGCAAGTACAAGTCTATATTTTGACCAGGACTCTTTGGACCAGGAATCACAAGAGTTAAAAACATATAAGGGGTGCTCATGCACATTCCTGGTGGAAGGTTGTATGGTGTGACAATTACTGGCCAACAAGAATAACTATGTGACATTTGCCCATAAGGACTAAAACCATCATATGCAAGAGCTAATCGAACATTGCGAGGTTCTGCAGCAAAAGAAGGATGACATTGGTCAAAATGCTTCCATGCCTCTCCATCACATGGATGACTCATCACCCCTAACTCTCGACGAGTCATTGAATGCCATGTCATGTGTTCAGCTGTCTTTGATGACATGTACAACCTCTGTAGCCTAGGGGTAATAGGCATCTATCTCAAAACTTTATAAGGTATATTATGCTTCCGCCGATCACCTTTCTTCCTAGGTTTATAACGGGGATGACCACATACTGGACTAGTGATTCTTTCTTTGTGTTCCTTGTAATAAATAATACAGCCATTTACACATACATGTATTCTCTCATACCCTAAGCCAAGCTCACTAACCATTTGTTTTGTCTTGTACAGGTCACTAGGTAACTTTGCATCCTCTGGTAAAAGTTCTTTGATTAATTGTAAAATGCGATTAAAGCAACTCTCACTCATGTTAAATTCAGATTTAATATTTAGCAACCTTGTCACTACAGATAATGTAGAATGTGTTTTACACCCATCAAAAAGTGGCTCTTCTGCATCTTTCAACATTTCATAAAACTTCTCGGCCTCGCAATTAGGAAGCTCTGCTTCAACTGCAAACATTTCATCCCCACCAAAGATTCCATCCCCATCAAATACATTTGGATCAAAATAAGGACCAGCAGCATCCAAAACCATTTCGCAATAAGGATTTATAGTTGGTACACCTTCAACCCTCAACTGAGAACTTAAATTGACATTACAATTTGCTTTAGCCATAGCTATATAAGGTTCTCCATGGGAGACCCATTGAAAGTACTCAGGCACAAAACCATACTTATAGAGGTGAGTTTTGACAACATCTATATCAACAAATTTTCCATTATCACACCTTGAGCAAGGACACCTTATCTTGCCATTGGACACAAAGTCTTTTTGATGTATTGCAAACTCTATAAACTCATCTATGCCCCTTATAAATTCTTCATTTATCCCCTTCTTATTTGGATCCAACCTATTGTACATCCAAGTTCTATCAACTCTCATGTTATCTACATTATAAAAAGCAAGATTAGAAATTACAGTAAAAATGGGACAGTACCTAATAAAGAATGACAAAGTCCTACTTCACAAAATAAGATTTGCAAACCATGTTTTAGCTTCTATTGAAAAGATCAACATGACAACAACAATAAAGCAGATATCCATAAAGGAGTCAATAATTAAACAAAGAAGCAAAATAATAATCAATTACATTAGCCTAAGGGCTTGTATATCATAGCAAACCAGCAAAAAAACTTAATAGTTTCCTAAACCATATAGTATCCTATTATTCTTTCATTGAAAGCAAAAAGGCAAACAATATTCTACATTATTTGACATTATACTAAAAAATCACTCACCTAGAGAAAATAAATTCAAGGAAATTTTAAAGAAGAATATAGAGAGACGCCTCTTTACGTGCGTTTTATAGAACCTCTTGCACCTAGTATAATGTTAGAAGATATATGCTTTCACTTGTTCAAACTAATCACCTACAAAAGAAGAATGAAGTTAGGTACAGAAGGAAATATCATCATATAATGTTATTTTCCGTACTTGTGACCTTGTTATAACAGAACACATATAGTAGTTTAAATGCACATTCATGTTATAAGAACAATATGCAATATGCATTGAACTAAAATTTTTCAATTTAATGGAAAAGGTATGTTTCTAAATCATGAATCAAGAAAGAAAGGTTAATGATAATTGAAAAATTGAAAAGATATCTCAAATCAAGAAGCATATTTCTAAAGCATGAATCGTGAAACATTTGAATCATAAAATTCAATAACAAGCAAAAAAAAAAAATAGTATGCAATCTGCCTTCGCTAATCACAGCCTAGGTCCATCTATGTGTGTATGTATATGTATGTATGAATAATTCTTATAAGCCTAAAATATTATGTATAGTAAATTGAACCCATGAAGAAAGAAAAGTACTCAATCATAAGTCATAAATAAACTAATTAGTAATAACTTTGTAAGTATATAGTTTTCAGAATGATTCCAATCAGTATTCATGGCTTTCACTGTAAGAGGCATATATACGAAATGAAACATAACATTATCAAAGGGCTATATACATGCCAATATACCTTAAAAAAAGGGAGAATCAAGCTATGTGCACTCAAGGTAAGAACAGGACCTGTGATTCCAAATAAACATCGTATCTATCAAGCAACTAACACACAAGATAATCATGTAAGGAACCATAATCTGTTTTGTTTCCTAAGAAAAAATTCTAGGAAATACACTAAAAAAGGAGTTCATTCTAGGTTCCAATCATACTTCTAAACCACACAATGCAGCTAATCTCAAAAATTCTCATAAAAAAGGGAGTTCATTCTAGGTTCCAATCATGCTTACCCAAAAAAAAAAAGGTGATATAATGAAATAAATTTTTGCTATTAGTGCAGCACTTTCTCTTGTGAATTTTATTTTTTCTTAACAAGACTTTTAATCTCCTTATTAGCAATTTACACTCTTACAGAACCATACCTCATTCTCCTTACAAGAGTGCTTCCAAACTCTGCAAAGTCACAATTTTTTTACTTTCCCTATATCAAGGTAGCAGATTCAGTAATGGAAATAAATAACATAAATGTGGTTAAGGCCTTATTCGTATCTTAGTATTTCCACAATCAAATATCTATGCATAGGATAAGCACAGCAATCAACTAGCTATAGTCTAACAAAAATCATCCCACAAATTAACCTTATTAAATGTTTGAATCCCTTTAATAAACTACAAGCCGTGCTTTCCCTTGTGCTCCTGTTCAAACAACAAAAGGCCCAACAAAAATCAATACCCAAAAGTAAATAAGAGTCTAGTCACAATAGTAAAATAAAAAGATTGAAGATGTATTCCAAAAAAACAAAAGATTGAAGATGTATCCCTTGTGCTTACCCAAAAGTTTTTGTATCAAAAGCCAATGTGATTTTTTTTGGCCAAAAAAGCCTATGTGATTTGAAGTTCACAAAAATTGGAAATAGAACATCTTCCTTCCCCCTACAAAATCTGTCCAACTTGAAACCAAAGACGAGTAGCTATTCTTAAAAAGTATCAAGCATTACTTGATCCTTTAAAAAAAATAACTGAAGACAAAATCTGCCAAACATTGAAGGAAAAAAAAAAGAAAACACTAAAGACAAAATCTATCAAATATTAGAGCAAGAGACCGCCCAAATCTTTTTCACTCATTACAAACAACAAGGACAATCAAATTAAAAAACATGATAACTGAAAGTCAGAAATAATTACCCATATTTCTAAGTAATAAATCAATGTTTTCAGTATTTGAAAAATAACTTTATTTTTTTCACTTGGTCCTTCAAAATGCAAGTCTTCTGATATAATCCTTTGATATTTTTAAAAAATAATTTTCAATCGATGTCCATCAAATTCATGGGACTACTCATTTTGAGACAAGCTCTTTATTTTTTTAATAAACAAACAAATTAAAAAGAGCAAAGCACAACAAAGGGGAACTAAGTTCCCAACAAGTCATCATGGACCAAGAGCTCCACGTCAGAAGGAGCTTCCCCAAGAATACACAGATCCCCCATCATAGAAAAAATGTCCATAATCTTGTTGCATGACATGTGACGCAAATAATTCAGTACCATTTTTTCCAAATATAATAATGTTGTCATAGTCACAAAACTTTAAAATTTTAGTTTAATTATAGAGATGTGTAATAATTGATAGGTAAAGGGGTGTGGACAGCTTATTTGTCCGAATCAAAGATATTCAAGGGAACCGAAGGCCAAAATTGGCCTTTGTCACTGTGCTTCAATCCTCATTCAATTGCTTTAGCTTAGAGCATTTTTCAAACCCCACAAAGCCTCACTCAATTCTACAACTACACACGAGACCTCATCTTTGGACATAAAATCCTTAATATCTGCTTATCATTAAGTGCTCTGACAACATTCAAAGCATCAGACTCAATAATAATCCTCTTCAAATAAGTTTAACCCAACAAATATCAGAGAAATAAGTTTAACCCAACTAACATTAGATAGAATCCATCTAGTATTAGGATCCCGCAACTGATGTCGAACTAATGCATTAGCAAAAGGAAGCCTCACAAACAGATGATGTCTCGTAAGAATAAAAGTAAACAAAGCCACAGGCTTATGTATGCTATTAGGTTTTGGGAAATGGGAATAAACATAGAACTTCACATCAAAAGCATAAGGGAGGGAAAGAAGGAAAATTCTCCCAGATTGAGTGGTGATCTTTGAAAAGACGCACCTTAATTTGACTATATCATTCATCATTCAGATCATCTTTGCACGAATAAACTTATACTCTTGTGTGCTCGACGGTGCTTGAGAATGTCTAAGATCCCATCGGTGTGGACGATGACACTAGGGTAGGGGTTAGCTCGAGAGAACCACTGGAATGAAGAGGAGCAATATCAATTAGGTGAAGTGAGAATGAATGTGTAGTGAGAGCAAAGTAGACGGCGAAAATGAAGGGGTTAGGGTACCAAGTCTGTCTGAAGCACGAAGGATGAAAAAAAGTGAGGAGTTTCGCGGGTTTGGGAAATTTGGCCGACATTTTATTTAAAATTTTAATTCAAAATATTATATAAAATTATATTTAGCTACGAATATATCCCTCTCTAAATTATTCCCTCGCTATATTGCGACGCCCATTAACTTCCCTCGCTATACTTCTCGCTATTTTACTTTAATTTAGCGAGGAAAAAAATACGCCTCACAAATTTTCTCGCTAACTTTAAATTTTGCAACCAAATTTACTAAACCTCGCTAATTTTCTCGTTATGTGTGTATTTTAGCGAGGAATAGATTATCCCTCGCTAAATTTCCTCGCTAAATAGTATTTTTCTAGTAGTGGTACTTACAGGGGCAATGGAGATGATGGTTCATAAAAAGCTTCTGGACATTACTTCTCCAATGGCATGAAGTCAAGGTTAGCTACCTTTGTTTTGGATACCTGAACAATTGAGTTGTATCAAGCTAAATTTTATATGACAATCCTTGGCTTAATGGTTTAGCCTAAGGCACAATGAATGATAACTGAGGAAGAGTGGAAGTATCTTTTACTTCACTCAAGGTGCCAAATATGCTTTCTATGAAAATTTTTCTCTCTTGGTTGACAAATTATTATATCCAAATATGCAAAAACAAATGATTCTACTCAAATTTATCTATCTTTTTGTATCAAATCGCCAACGTGTGTTTATTTCCACTATATAGCATATATGATTGAGATAAGGATTTTTGCGAAGGAATGAATGATGACTGTTTTTAATTTTTTCATATAAAATGAGACACAAAAAGGATAAAATACTATCTCAATCATAGGTTGAATGAATTAGGATATAACAAGATACTGAGCTTAGAAACAGTAAATTAAGACATAGAGATGGCATCCTCAGCACAATAAGCTACAAGTTCATTAGACTATAATGTTATCATTTCCCTTGCATTATAACAATCAATTGCATTGCAATATTTCCCTTCTCAATGTTTAGTAGTTCATTTTCTTCATTGTGAAAAATACCAATTCTTTATTATTAACTTCAACTGAGTTATGTATATCAAAGGAGAAAACAACTTCAGCTAACTTGTTTGGGAAGTTTTCTTTTTGACTTTGCAATTATCACTTTATAATTACTATTTCATTTTTCTGATGATTTATTTGGTTCTTCTTGAGTTTTCTGTTAACATTAGCAATTAGCAATTCATATATTAGTTGCTTTTCAAGATTTAGTAGGACCTATGACTTTTGGAGCACAAAGTGTTTTTGGAGCAAACTCAGAGGTGGGAGAAAATATGACAGATTAGTAAGTAATGATAGTACCAAATACAATTCTACACTAGATGAACTTACTTAGTATGAGATTTCATGGGAAGACATCACTCCAGTAAACGTATTGGGTTGGGTATGAATGTGCAACATTCTATAATACTAAATCACATTCTTCTTTTAGATGATGCTGCAATGTTAAGAAGTGTTAGGCAATATGGAGTTCATAGATAATGCTTTAGGGAGGTAGAGACAAGTATAGGCTATGTGGAATTTGTGCTATAAAAATTGACAAAATTTTTTTAAAAAACATAAGGTCTTAGAAATTGAAGTATCGGGATTAACAATTCTTTTTTATCAAAGGCAGATCACCCATGGTTACAAAATGCCAAGAAAGCTCCTGATGTTTCATTGGGAGAAATTGTTAAGACAAGACTCAAGCAATTATTTGTGATGATTAAGCTTAAAAAAAGAGTTTCAAGGATAATACATGTAAAACTTTTTTCAAGATCTATTTGGAGGGTTGTCTCCTATATATTTAGACATATGATAACAATGAATAGTTCAAAAACAATTAGTTAGGAATCCTAAAAAAATTTAGAGGGGGGTTACAAAACCCAAGAGTATTTTTGACTTTTTGGCAAGGTCAAGAAAAAAAAATCTTTTTTAATAGGATGTTGATAGTTATGAGATATTTCAGATTGTAAAAGACTTAAACTTCAGATAATAGGTGGTTATTGATTATGTTGGAGAGATGAAAGCAAACGTAAGTTTTGCAATCTAATGATGATGGATTTGGTATTTCACGCGCATGTCTATGTGTTCATTGATAATTGATTTTGCTTTTGAAGATATGTGGCTTATTGGAAGCAGATTTGCCAACCCCACAATCTGATTGATGAGCACAGGAGAATTAAGTTGATAAGTTGGGGAGTGTATATGAAATATAGAATTTTGTGCCAGTTCATAAGTTGAAGAGTGTACGTGGAACGTAAAATTTTTGACATTCATGGGAAAAAAAATGCAAATAGCAAGAAGGAATAAGAAAAATTTATTAGTAATTTATATAAGTAATCTATAATAGTCATTGCAATCTATGATTTTTGTGTTGTATGAAAATAATTTATTCATATGGTATTAAATATCAAATAATACTCCTCACCAAAAAATATCAAACTAAACAATCTATTTCATTTATTAATATTCTCAACATGAAAATATTATAATACATCTGATTTTTATTTATATTTTACTGGCAATAATAATACCACACAAAAAGTTTTTTTCCATCGCCCGGGAAGAAAATGACTGTACAAATTCAGATTGTATCTCATTTTTTACATAGTTCATTCTTTATTAGTTTCTCATCCTAATTCTATGTATCATTTCCATTTTATAATCTCATTTTCATACTATTAAAAAGAACTGGACAATTATACTTTTTATAACTTGTGTAGATAAACAAATTCTTTGCTTTATTTTTTTCATTGAAATGTTTAGTGTAGATCCAATACATACTATGTAAATTTAAATTATATTCCATTTTTTATCGAAATTATTGCTTCTATTCATCGGCCCAATCTATCTAGTTTAATTCAAATTATTTTTCAATCAATAATTTTGAAAGTTGAATCTTCAAGTCCTCGCGTCTTGACTTTTTAGCCCAAAAAAAAAAGACTCCACCCAACTCCCAACAAAAAATTTGTGTGCTTCCTCTGTCAACATTCATTTGGTGAACCCTGTCCCCCTCCCCTCTCTCTCTTCGTCTTCTCCTCCACCATGGCATCCTCTTCGTCGCGATTTCTTCTTCTTCAGATCGCCACCCTCATGTGGCTTCTTTCCTTCTCCATCTCCGCCAGCGCTAGGCCCTGCAAAACCTATTTCATCTCCTCCTACTCCTTCACCCTCCGCCGCCCTTCCGCCGATCTCAACCCTTCTCAAACCCTCACCACCTTCACCCACATCAGATCCTTCATCCCTGTCTACGTTGTTGATAATAACAACGATAAACCCTCCTTCGGCGCTGAGATTTTCTTCGATCGCCCACTTCCTGCTCGTCCCGTCGAGAAGGAGCTCGAATTCGGGCCGCGGGATTCGCATTTGCCTGTCCCCTTTGGGTTCTCATCCTATGACTTCAGCTCGCTCCGTGATCGGACCAAGGACATTCTCAGTGTTGTTGTGGCTTTGCTCTTCGGCGTTGGATGTGGTGCTCTGACCGCTGCCACCATGTATTTGGTATGGTCTCTGTTCTCTAACCGCTATGAGTATGGTGCCTCTTATGATGACTATGTCGACGAGGATGATCATGATGATGGCATTGAAAGCCCCAAGAAGATGGGGTATGTGAAGATTCCGGCAGCTGAGTCTGTGCCTGCACCGGCCAAAGAAGCCGTATGATAGTGGCTATTCATGTAACCGTCGTTTCGCGCATGGGTCAAATGAATGGTCTTTGCGACCCTATTGTGGATTGTTAATAAGCATAGTATGATCGAATAGAAAACGGGCAAACTTATGGTCTGTCCTAGTGTTTGTTAATGACATGTTTACGGTTCTGCTTATGATTCACGTACTAAGCACTGAAATTTCGTCTGTTGTATTTTCGATATCAGTTCTCGTTAGGGTTCTTCCTTTCGTAATTCGTATGCTACTCTATAATTTTATATATCGGTTACTAATGACTTATGATTATTCTCCTTAAGATTGGACCGACCAAAGTTCTACATCTTTATCCGTGGTGAGCTTGGCTATTCAACCATCATCATGTATGCAGATGTGTGATTGATCATCTTATCAATGATGTACCTAGAACAAAAGTCTGCTTTTTAACTTGTTTTATATATTTTGAGGGTTTGTCGTGTATATTAGAAAACAGATTATCCATTTCCGAGACCCACTAGTTGCATTTATTTGTAACCTTCTCTTTTTTCTATAAAACTGTTAGAACGGTTAGATAATCCTTGATTCCAGGAGGATTATCTGCTTTTGTCTTCTTCGACATTATTTACATTCTAACAACCTGTAGTTTTGTACTTTAATATCAAACTGATGAAAAGTATGCATAACATTTATTTGTTGAAATCAGTATAGAAGTTAACATTGCAATTGGATTTTGTGGTTTCCTAAGTGAAGTTTTTATAGTCGCAGACCTTCTAAATCAAATTCCTTTGATTTGCGTGTCACTTTTCTGTCTAAACCTTTTGGTTGGTTGTAGACCTGTAGAGCTTGAGCTATTCAACATTATGAAGTATGTACTGCCAATCAGATTATTAAGTTACATCATGACAGAATTAGGCAATAGCCAATATGCATTGCAAGAAGTGAAAACGTCTAGTTGTTATGATTGCCTTGCTTCTTTTTTTCCTATGAGCAGTTTCTGTCAACAGTTGATCCTTTGGAAATTATCTGGGTCTGGGCCAGTAGGAGGATTTCAGATTGTGAAACAGAATCTGTTTTTAGTTACAATAATAACTGTAGCCTAATATTGTTGTTATTATGCTTTTAATGCCTAACTCCATACTGGCTCAATTTATGTGGTACTGAACATGTATTTGGAAGTTGGTTTATCTGCTACAGTGTAACCAATTAATCATGAATGTATTCATTGGACTAAAATTTGTTATTCCCTATATAATAAACTTAGATGTTAGTTGTTGAATCCTGCAGACATGCTATGTGATTGACCTCATCTCCAAGTGCTTGTATAATTTTTAGGTTGAAGGTGTTAGTCAGGAGGGATGACAAAGTTGTATTTTAAGGCATTATGAAATGAGTATTACTCGGTATTGAATGGGCTGCATTATATATAGAAATTCTTCTTGTTTCGTCTTTCATGGGACTTAGCTGTAGACCCTTGAGCTTGGCATTTACATTGGATGGACCTTCTTTGCACTGCCTTTGTCCTTTTCCCTTTTCGTCATCATATATCTAACTATCCATGCATAAGGGTATGCTGTATGTGTCTACATTGTCGTAGGTTCACTCATGATTTAGTTCAGTAAACATTCTTATGTTTTCCTACTCGTCTTAGCACATAACGCTTGGTCGTGATGGAAGAATTCAGATAAGGTGGCAATGGCGATTAGTGAAGGTGGCTGTAATTGTAGGTGGAAGAAAACAAGAAGGACCCTGTAAATGTTTGAATGTCACGTATCATCCCCCTCGATTTTTATCCGTTCGTTTGTCTATTCATCTGTTACTCTGGTGGTGAGCTAAACTTTTCATGTGTTCTAGATGAAAATTCCGTGTTCTGCTTTGTTTGTATTAGCTCCTTGAAGCTTAAACTCCGGGGCAAATTGTTGATTTTTTATGAGCAGATAGTGTGACTTGTGTGGACCACTGATTAAATCCAGTTATTGAACTTCATCTGTTTATTTGTTTGTTATACCCTTTAAGTCATTCGTAGGTGTTAAATTCATTGAGCTTAGTGGTGATTGAGGGACATTGGTTAACAGCCAGTGTCGTAAAGATCTTTGAAACAGATAGATGCAAAACTAGTTTTCCAATTTCCACCTGTATTTGACGACAGTGAGTCATTTGCTTTGGTGTTTCTGCTGCTCAAATTTTCCCACGGCCTCACGCTATTAACATAACTTCTGCTTCAGTGCTACCTATGAATTTTGGTGCTTCGAAATGATATATCATGACTGTTTGTTTTGGGTATGACTGAATAAAAGCACATTTCCAAGGCTTAGTACTTCATTTATTCTTGTTGGTTCCCAAGCAATTCAAATTTTTTACATGAAATTTCTTGTTCATGTCAATATTCAATGAGTGCTACAGTTTTAGATTCAAGTTGAATAAAATAGAAATGTTGGGAGAGTGATTCCTTCCTTGTACAGTTTGATTCTTGCGAATGATTCCTTCCTTGTTGGGAAGCAACATAATTATGTATGTCAAACAAAGTGCAAGAACTTTTGTTCAGTCTACTTGTCATCACCATCATCTTCTAAATACAGACTTCAAGTGCTTCTCCATCTCAAACAAAGCCAACATGATCTGGCCGGTAAGGTGATGAGAACAATTTCCAGATACAAATTCACAAACTGCGCCATTTATTCAAATCGAGCTGCTTCCAGGAATCTTTCTCACCATCTTTTCCGGCATTCCTGTCCGGACTTTTGCTACATCTTCCCATTGTTTTGCAGAAGCAAACATGTTTGAAAGAAGAGTATGAACTCCACCGTGGTCCAAGTTCTGCTCATTCAAGAACCTGAAAATCTCTTTAGCCAACTCAACATCTCCATGCATTCTACAAGCATTGAGTAATGCACCTAAAACGGATGAGTCTGGCTCCATTGGCATCTTCCTCACCACACTTTTCGCCTCTTCCAGCATTCCTGCTCTTCCCAAGAGGTCCACCAAACATCCATAGTGTTGAACCCATGGCTCAATCCCATAATCCTCTCTCATGCTCTTGAAGATTCTCAAACCATTACCCACTAATCCCATTCTACTGCATGCAGTCAACGCATACGAATGTAACTTCATTTGGTGCAACTCCTTCATGCTGCATTTTATCAAATAGTTCAACTGCACCTGCACTCTGATCATGATTGACTAAGCCTGAAATCAGAGAGGTGAAAGCAAAAACATCTCTGATGGGCATCTTATTGAAAACACTACGGGCAGTTTCAATGCAGCTACATTTGGCGTACATGTCAATAAGAGCAGTGCCCAGCGTTGTATCCAACTCCATCTTGTTTCTATCTATATATATGCATGTATCCAGCTCTCCTGATCTAGTGCACCAAGAAAAGCCCAAGCTGTTAATGCGCTTACAATCCCTGCAGGTGTAGGTCTATACCCAGAATCAAGCATCTCACTGAAAAGCTCCAAAGCCTCTTTAAAACAACCTAATTGAGCATAACCATTTATCATTGTACTCCAAGAAACTGAATTCTTCTCAGGCATATGATCAAACAGTTCACGCGCAACCTTGACCTGCCTCAACTTTGTATACCCATTAATCAAAGCAGTCCATGTGATAACATCCCTGTTCAAGCTCAAATCAAACAGTTTCCTAGCCGGGTCCATTATGTTACAAGATGCATACAAATGTATCACAAAATCATAGGATTCCCAACCCAGTTTGATGACATGGTCATGGAGCATAAACGCCATGGATAAAGCAGAGAGCTAAGTACAAGCTCTAAAGAGGAAAGAGAAAGTGCAGTTGTTAGGCAAGAAGCCATTTTGAAGCATCCCAGTGTACAGAGACAGAGAAGTGGTGGGATCACCCCTTTCGGCAAAAGCTTTAATCTGGTGTTCCAGATCACTCTATTCTGACATTGAAGACAATGAAAGAGTTGGTAAGAGTGGTACAAATCGCCGAAGTCTAAGATGGCACAAGCGGTGATTACTTTACTCGCCATGAAGGGGTCAAATATGGTGCTTCAACCTATGAGAAGAGATTGGATTTGCTTGATATGTGACATTGTGAGGCATTGTTCCAAGAGTGACAGTAATGCTCTCTGACATGATCTCATGATTGACAAAGCTAAAAGATTGGGGTGGTTTCTATGCAAATTATGGGATTTGAATCTCATTTCCTGATGGATGTTTGAAAACTAGATAGCTATTAAGAGAAAATGGACGCAACATAATTGATTGAAGTCCGAGAAAGTGAGATTAGGTCACCCAATATTGGTTTGCTTGCAGTTCCTGGCGTGCCACGCACGAATGCTAAACTGGTTCTCAGGTTAACAAGCATGTATGATATTTGAACAAAAATTATGGAATAAAAATTAATTTCGCTTGTCGATATTTTTTTTCTATAATTTTTTAAAATATATTTTCTGCTTGTAATCAAGTCATTTCTTTTTACCAGACTTCGAATTAAGTCATTCAATAAAATGTTTGGAATTAAAATATAGAACTTTTTAATTTTTTTTATAATTTTGACTATACCTATTTAGAATTATAAATGAAATATCTTTCAATTTTATATAGTTAATATATTATTTTATAATCATGGATCTGATTGAGCCACTAGTGTGACAGTTCACTAGTTCAGTGGACATAACCAAAATGTTAAGCCATACTTTATTTTTTTAGGGCTGCCAAAATAAAATATTATTATTATGAAATAAGAAAAAGTGGATCATACTCAAAATAATAGGAAAAGATAAATCTCACCTATAAAAAAAAAGAATGAATAAGAAAAAAATTAAACTTACTTAACAAAAAAAGAAAAAAGGGCACAAGGCCCAATAAATAGAGTTACATTATTGATGGCTAACGTACAATGAGACTCCATTATACTTTTAATTATATATAGATGCTGGTTCAGAGCAATAACAATAGATAAGGTTTTTCTTTTGAAGTAGATGATTTGAAAAGGTAGTTAATTATTTAATAATTTTTAATAAATAATTAATATAAAAATTGAACTATATATTTTGATATAGTTCATAACTTCATTATTTTTTTTGTTATGGTTGGAAGTTGAAAAAGCAAATTATTTATAAGTAGTTAGAAAACTTATTATTTTTCAAATGTACAAATAATTTTAGATTAATATTATTTGAAATAATTTAATTTTAATAATTAACATTATATTAATTATTTACTCGTTTAAATTTTTAAATAAAAATAAAAAAACGTTGGCCCAATAAAATTAAAAAAAATAACTTATACCTTAATCTGGGTTTTAAACCATCTGTCTTGAAGAATTAATAATAATAATAATAATAATAAGTCGTAGTAATAAAATAACAATACTCACCTCCTTTAATTTTAACTATATTTGGAGGATTTGAATCTCAATCTCTACCTACGCATATTGATCTTAATCATTGATGAGCACCAAAACTGCTTTTTCCCCGATACAAAACTGATTTGTTTTATTACTTATAATATCAAAATGCAAGACGTTTTTGTTTTTTAACAAACTTATCAGATACCAAAAATACAAGATAGAGATTCCCTATTGTCACCAGATTTGTGTAATGTACCAAAAGTAATGGTACGGTATAATATTCTCTTACCTTCACCCTCATTTGTTGTAACTGAAGCATATTTTTCTTAATTTTATTTATTATATTTTTATAAATATTATTCAATTATTTAATATTTTTTCAATTTCTAAAATAGAAAAAATTATTTTTCTGGAAAAATAATTATAAAACTCTTATTATTCTTCTGAAATGCATGTTTTTTAATAGATAAAAAAAAATATGTAATTTTCATCATATTTTTATGTTGGTAAAAATAGATTTTTAGTCCCTTAATTTTATACCAAATTTCATTTTGATTATTTAACTTTATTTTGTTTATTTTTAATTCTTTAATTTTTAAAATATAATCAAAATTTTTCCAATAATTAATAGGGTTAACTATATTAGTAGAAAATACTGATAAATTATATAGCACCGATACGAGTACATGCATCAGATATGATACGGTATAATACAAAAGATATTTCAATTTTTTAAATTTTAGGATACAGATGCGAAAAATATGTATACATATATAATATTATTTATTTGTATAATTATTAAATTTACCTATTAAGATAAAAATGAGCATTAAATATTCAAAAAAATATAGTATAAATGTTAAAATAAACAAAAAAATATTTATAACAATTTTGGATAGTCCTATTTTAATGTAAAAATTTGAAGTGGCCGATGAGTACAAAATAGTACGGATGGATACATATGTATAAATATGGTATGAGTATTATATCATATCGTATCATGTATTGGATATGAGTGCGTCTACTTTTTTTAAGTATCCATGCTTCATAGCTGATCAATCATTCTTAAATGCAGATAAAGCATTTTCTAAATACTTAAATATTTATCCAGCTCTTTTTTCTCAACAAAAAAAATCTAAGATTAAGTTTTTGTTTAGAAGTTTTTATTTGTAATTATTTATTTTTAATCTTTCAATTTAATTAAAAAATATTTTAAATCCAAAATTAATGAAAAATCTTAATGACTTAGTAAAAATTGACATGTTAATGCTGGATAATATTTTTTCAATATTTCTGTCAAATGATGTTAATAATAAGGAAATATTTAATTATATTTTAAAATTTGAAAAAATAAAAAAAAATTAAGAGACTAAAATAAGATTTAATGTAAAATTGTGGGACAAAAGTGTGCTGACGCCTTTTATGTTCATGTTCCCGAATCCTTCTAGGATTCTGGCTCGTTAATTTTTACACAGACGTAGAGGCGAAGGAAGGAAAGAAAGAAAACGATTGCGTTTAATTCACGAGTGTCTCCCTCGCTCGCTTGCCCTTTCTCTCTCCTTTTCCAACAGTCTAGAGTAATTGATATCCTCTGCATTCTTCAGTCATAAATCTGAGAGTGAGGAGAGAGATCCGTTGTTGGTAAACAAATCAAGAGGGAGGGATATGGGAGTGCTCTCGAATAGGATTGATCGGCAAGAGCTGAAGCCCGGTGATCACATTTACTCGTGGAGGCAGGCACACATCTATGCGCATCACGGTCATTTCTTCTCTCCTCATCCTCCTCTATTACGTTCTCTTTTCTGCTATCTCATGAGTTGTCCTTGTTATTATTTTTCTTTAATTAAAAAAAAGTCATTTTAATTGGTTTACTCTATCTGGGTGTTTACAAGTTCCCGTTTTGCTTTTTGTGTTTTTTTATAGCAAGTTATTGATTTTTTTTCTTAGGATTATTTTGCAGGTTTTGGTCATGTTTTGATTTCTCTGGTATCTTGATTGGCGGGAATAGGGGCTGTTCCATTTATTTTCATAATAACTACTATTAGGTTATTTGGATTTATCTGTTTACCGAGTAAGCTTTCTTTGCTAAATTTTGCAATTGGCATTTGGGGATTTAGTTCCTAGATCATATCGAATCTTTTGCATGTGTTAATTATATATTAAAACATTTAATTGGATGAGAGGTTGTGTTTTGTTAAAATTTCTTCTTTCTGTAATGTAAGATTGCTGTTTTGGTCATTCCTCAGAAATAGCAATAGGTCCAGCAACATAGTGTGGGATCCAACGTGAAATTTATGAGGATGCCCAAGGAAAAAACTAGTGCCCAGTGGAATAGTCATTCATTGTTCATGCTTACCAAGGCTTAGCAATAATGCTTGAGCATTTGAAACTTTAACCTTAGCTTTCAGGTAGTTACTGTTGTGACCTCTTGGGCCATCCTGTAAATTGATCCTCACACAAGCAGGAGAGCCAATCTGAAATTTAGCACACTAAAGGGCTAGCATCATAGCTATTCTTATCAAGTGTTGTGGCTTACCTGCACACAAACCCTACTGGCTTAGGTTACTTTTGTCATAATTACAATGTTTCTGAATCAAGTGACATGATTTGTATTACAAACTATGAGAGACATTAGTGGTGCAATGATGCTTACGCATTTAAAGCTGGAAATTCCCAAATTTTGATGGGAGAGTTTTTCTTGCTTTACTGCAATATTTGAAGATTTTATACAGGTCTTGTGGGTTTAATGAAGGAGCAAATATTGTCTCAATTTTCTCCTTTGGGAATTTAAATGTGTACTGCAATTCAACATTTTATAAAATAATAATGGGAGACTTGAAGTTGATATTGTGATGATGAGTGTTGTGGTTATGATCCTGTTGCATATTCTTCTTCCAGAAGTTAGAAGTTCTTAATCATCAGAATTACAGTTCCTCAACGTGTTTGGGTGGATGAACTGACAGGGAGACAGGGATGTATTAATTGTAATAAAATGTTATGGGTAGGTGTTTAGTTTATGTACTTTTTTTATCGGGTTTCTGATATGAATTGCATTGTTGTTATTCACTTATGATAGAAAAATTGGGCAATATTGTGTGGGAGATTTTAGAACATACATGTATGGATATAGTAGAACAGTTGTTTTTTGATGTTCAGCTTTTCTTAGTTATTAATGCGAGCCAAGGTTGTATCTGACATTTAGAAAATGGAACAATTAACGCTGCCTATTTGACATTTAGTAATAAAGTCAAAAGAACTATTCAGGACCTTCAGTTTGAATTCCTTGCGTGGGGTATTTTTATTAAATAACAGATTAGTGAGAGTGAGAAAGAAATTATCTGCAGAAAATAGTAATACCTCCTAGAATTAACTAGCATTTTGTCCTTATTTATCTATACTAAGATCGAGCAACCCTTAAACTTTTTGCATGCTGGGGTTGTTTTCCGTATTACCTTTAAAAATTTGTAGATCTTGTTTTTGATTGGTGAGAATCAATGCTGTTGTTTAGAGTAATGCACATCTCACTGAAATGGCTATTTTGGGTATTGCCTATTGCTTTTGTGTAAGACCACAGGAATATATGTTGGCGGGGGAATGGTTATCCACTTCACTAGAGGAGGTCAAGAAATTGGCACAGGAACTGTCTTGGACCGTGTCTTTTTGAGTTCATCTCCCCCTCATTCGGCTGACAATCCATGCCCAAGATGTGGCAACCAATCAAATCTTGATGGTGTCATTTCTTCGTGCTTGGATTGCTTTCTTTTTGGTGGTAATCTTTACCTCTTTGAGTATGGTGTCTCACCGGCATTTTTTCTTGCCAAAGCTCGTGGAGGCACCTGCACTCTGGCCCCATCCGACCCACCTGAAGATGTCCTTCACCGTGCTCAATATCTTCTTCAAAATGGATTCGGTGGCTACAATGTCTTCAAAAACAACTGTGAAGACTTTGCAATTTACTGCAAAACAGGCCTCCTTGTGATCACAAACATCAGTGTAGGCCGGAGTGGGCAGGCGGCATCATGCTTGGCTGCTGTTAGTGCCGTAGTTTCTTCACCACTCCGTTTCATGACCACCAGTTTTAGTGGTCTGGCACTTGTTGGTTGTGGCATGTACTGTGTTAGCCGTCTTGTTTCTGATATTGGAGTACGCCGTGATGTAGCCAAAGTTCCTGTCGAAAGGCTTATAGATCCATCCAGCTTGGATGAACCAGACAAGGCAAATGAGAGGACCAAAAAAGACTAGATGTAGCCTCATAAAAGCTGTGTAGTGGATAATGCTAAGTTTGAAAGGTGAAGTGAATTGTCTACGGTTGGGTGTTAAGTGTTTTATTTGAAACTTGATTTGTTTGTTGGCAATATCCGTGGTTTTTGTGAGTTTGGAATGTGCAAGATGTTTATCACAAATTATCATGTCATTTGGTCATAACATTACCCTCGGCATTGTTGTTGACATTATTGCAATGCTGTGTTGCGTATATGAAGCATTACATGAACCATACGAGTGATTATTATTTATGGGAGAAACCTTGAGATGTTCATGTTTCTGCATTCACATGATCACTTTGATGTAGATAAAAATTTATGTTAAAAAGAAATAATTGAAGCAGAGATGATTCAAGTATTTATCAAAAATATGCATACATTCATATATACAATCAGCAAGCCTCGGTTTGCTAAACCTTGGATTTAGCACTTTAATTCTTGATACAATTTTAAGCTTTGTCCCTCCTGGTTCTTTGCTTCCTTTCCTTGGATTAGTGGCATGAGTGTATCTTACTGCTTACAGTGACTTGAAGGATGAGTTTCGAATTTGTCTTTCTTCATAGGTTACTTAACCTCCAGAAAGGAGGGGACACTATCCCTGAATTCAGGGCTCAATTATAAAGTATGTACATGAGCTTTTAGATATAACAAAAGACGAAGCGTGGTTCAAATTATCTATTATTCCCACCCTCCTTAATATGAGGGACGCGTAACTAAGTTACACATATTAAGATTAAGAAAACTATTTAGAATTATTAAATTTGTTAGAAATATAAAATAGTTTTTAAAAATATTTTTATTTAATGTTAATAACTTTTATTGTTTTGTTTTGACTAAAACTTTTATTATGTAATTAATAAAAATAAATTATAGTTAGGGACATTTTTAAAAAAATATATATTAAATGCATCAGAGAATTTTTATTTATTTTTTATATTTTAAAATAAGATAACTCTCTAAATGCCCATTATATTAAGGAATGGAGGTAGTAATTAGTTTTAAGACATAGCTTATAACGCAACATATAGATATTATTGGATATTGAATATTGAATATTGATATTTTGATGATAATGATGAACTGATGATCGACCAACATTGATATTAATTCATGAGATAAAATATAAATTTTCCAGCTTGAAGCCTTTCTTTCTTTTTTCCTTTTGGTTTTATTGGTCAACGACTTCAAGCCTTGAAAGTTGAAACCAACTCTCCCTTTGGTTCGAAGGATTGGGAAGAAAAATTTTTCATCCAATTTTTTTTTTTTAACTAAATAAAGGGAGGGAGCATTTTTCTCCTATCCTTAGATAGTAAAAAAAGAAAAAGATAAGAAGGAAAATACTCACATTTTTTTATTTAGTTCAAAAATAATAATAAAATGAAAAATTTTCTCTCATTTCTCTTACAAATCTCTCGAATCAAACAGAGATTAAATATCCATATGATAGAAGTATAACATGGAAGACATCCTTCAACCTCATTTTTTGACAATTTAGATCCCCTTAATTTTTACTTTTATCGATTTGTCTCAGTTGTAAATCCAAATTTCATCTTTGACATATTCTTTCTATTTCTTCACAACATCTAATAAAGTTTTAATATACAGAATAAGAAATATAATTAGAATATTATAAATCATAATTCTTTTTAAATTTTCTAATATACCTTTTAATTTATTACTGCCTCATTTCATGATAAATGTGTAAGATAATTAGTAAAGATAACAATGTAATTGGGAAAAAAACAATTAGTGCTATCTTGAATGAACTTTTAAAAGGACTTATAAATAAAAATAAAACTTCTCTTAAAAAATACTTATAAAAACAGAGAGAATAGTTCCTTAATATATAGTCTTGCTGGAAATAAAAAATTTAAATATTCGATATCTTTCAAAATTGCATGAGTCTTTTAGTATTTTGCTTGAATCTATGTACATGGAATTATAAGATTCATTTGGAAATATGTGATTCATATATAATTTTCAGTAAATCCTATTAAACAGGTGGAAGTTTAAGGGTTATAAAATATATTATAAATAAGCTCTAATCTTTTGGAGTTTAATAAAGTATTGTTTGGTTCAGAGTAGAGGGAAGAGATTTTAATGTTTCTTTTATGTATTTATTGGAGGGGAGGTGAGATGAGGAATTTTGATGTTATCTTATTTGAATTGGGAGGAGAGGGGAGAAAAAGGAAAATAATAACACATGAATAATTATACATTTATTTATTTTAAGTTTTTTTAGTCTTTTTGTATATTAATTCATCTTTATTTTATTTTAGAAAAATAATTCTTTTTATTTTACTTAATAAACAAATCTTTATATTATTTTTGTTCAAAACAATTATGCAATAATCATTATAAATTTAGTTAAGAACAATTTTGTGATAAAGAGTGAAATTAATTTAATCACCATAATTTTTTATTGTTTACTTTTCTCCTAATCCCCCACATTTGGAGGGGAGGAATAAATCGATTTCTAACTTATTATACCAAATGAGTAAAAATTTCAATTTTATCTCTTCTCTTATCAAGCTTATTAAACCAAATAAGAGAGAAATTTAATTTTTCCTCTCCTACCTTTCAAATCCTTCCAACCAATCTGAAGGTTTATTAGAAGAGATTTTTTCTTTTTGGTTACAATAAGAGAGGAGATTCATGTATGTTTTGAATATCATGACCCCAAATAAAAAGTTCCTCCACGTCTAAAAAAAGAGTTTTTGGGGAGCTTAGTAATCGGCTTTCCATCCTAACAACCTCCTCTTAAACTTATCAATTACAAAACTAGTAAGGTAAATTTTAAAACGCTCTGGTTTTATGTTCATCAAATAAATTTTATAACTTTGAATAGTAACACTTAATTCTTTATTATATTTGAACATTTTTTTAAGTCAATGTTAAACGATTGATTATTCACCAATTTGATTTGAAACTCTTATGCTATGCTATGTTTGGTTTGACAAAACTCTTCTCAAGGAAATGGAAATAAGAAAAAGAGATGTTTGGTGTGATGGAAATCTATTCTTGAAAGAAGCCACTTCCATAAAAAATGATGGAACCGACTTCCTTATCTCACACGATGGAAGTCGTCAAAGTCTCACATCTAGGCGATTTTACCCCTTCAACCAACAAGCTACTATGGCATAATGAGGACGACAGTGAGCAATGATGCAGGGACGATAATGGAAGGTGACGGTGAAGGGAGGAAAACGGTAGATGATAGTGAAAGGAGGATGATTGCCGGCGATGGTGAAGGGAGGCAGCAGGCGAATCTTCCACCTTCAATGCAGAAATCTTCAACTCATCAGATCTTCCATTTCCAACTCCAAATAAGCCATCCCCAACTCACATCTCCCATCTTTTCACTTGTGATTATTGCTTCTACGACACAAATCTTTGTTCTTCGCCTGTGAATATTTTTTGGGTCTAAATTTTCTGAGTCTCAGATTTGTGTTTAATGTTTTGGGTTTTGAGTTGGTGAAGGGGAAAATCGAGAGAGGAGGACAGCAAAGGTTGAGAGAGGAGGATGACGATACTTTCGCCATTGACAGAGTTAAACCAGTGAAGGGAGAAGGTGGAGAGCTTCCATTACGCAGTTTGGCCGTTGTTGAAGTTCAAACATGTTTTTTTTTTTTTCAATTCATAAGGGCATTTTGGACTTTTGAAAATATTAATATATATATATATAAATAAAAATTATACTATATTTCCACCATCATACCAAATATATGTTTAAAGCCCAATTCCATTTCATTTTCTACTTCCACTCCCACTTCTACAAAAAATACTCTTGTAAACCAAACGGGGCATTAAAGAAGTTCATAGAATCATACTTGAGCAGCGCTTTCCGCAAAATATGATGCAAAAGAAGCACGATCATCTTCCATATTATAAGAGCAGATATATGTGAGTCAAAAATGCCACAAAGAAAAATAGATAGTGTTGCCTCGAAAAGACTTCATCATCTTCATAACTACACTGATATATATATATATATATATATATCTGAACATATCAGACAACAATGCCCTTTTTGGCTGGTAAATACAGAAGTCAAATATTAAGGTGATTCAGTTCATCTTATCTTTCATTTAACATAGGGGGATGCTAATCATACCACTGATGCTGGCATCCAGCATATTCAAACAAAAAGTTTTCTTCAACTAGTAAGGCCAAAGATCAAAGCCACCAACCTTCTCTACAAGGATTTGATTGTATTCAGGCCTTGATGTCTGCAGCAGAAGCAATTAGTTACCAGAATTCACTTTCAGAGGCAATTATAGGATAAATAGGGCAGAGAGTAGGGGAATGAAGGGATTAGAAATAAAGAACAAAAAGGCTGTGTTGCCAAGAATTTCAACATATCAAGACCAACTGTGAATTGAGAAACCAGTTACTGAGTTTTAATGAATGGAGAGACTCCTAATATCTGATCATCCCAGCACCAGTGACAGGGGAGCATTAAAATATACATCAATAGATGCAGGCAAATCTTAAACTCAAGTTCCTGGATAGGGTGGTAATTTTCCCTCTTAGGGAGATCACGATAGGAATTGCCCCACCCCTCACAGTGGTGACAGCTAGTGTACGAAGGAGACAGTACTAAACCTGTTAGTAAGATCTCCATAGGAGAAATTAATTTCTCTTCCATGAAGACACAGGGGGTTAAGAATTCCCCTGTCTAGAACAAAGAGACAGGAACGGCTTCTGGGTTCAGGACAACAATACGCAAGAAAGTTCTCTCTGCCCCTGCCCCATCACTATCCCTACTAATAAACCTCTATAGGTTGATATTTCCACAGAGTAATGACAAAGTATATCTCATTTGTTCCTCCGAAAAATTAAGACTAAACATCAAGAACCAAATAGGTCCAGAACGCAATAATTTTCTTACAGACACGAATAAAATTGAAGTTTAAATTAAAAATAATAATAATTGAATATTCAGAGCTAAAGCACAGATAGATAAAGAATAGGGGAGGAAAACTTCCAATGTCCCTGAAGATAATATAAGCGATGACAAAGAAAAGAAACAAGAGGATCTCGAACTCAGCGAATCGGACAAAGGCAAAGACGGATCCAACCGCCCGAGTTAAAACTGATGGGTCACTATTTCCGGGGCGCCTGCTCATCGCTGATCGAAGAATCTCTCGTCTTCGATTTCACAAGGGCAGAGAAAGGAAGTTCTTTGTTAGTTGATACCTGATACGTGAGAAAGCCAAACCGGGAACAAAAAACGGGCCGACCCGGTCAGAGTCGTTATTCTTTGTGGCAATTTCCGAATCATCAATATATATATATATATACACACACACAAATATACACAATAAAAATTTATAAAAAACTTTGTTATTTACTTATTATATATATGTTTGTACTTTGTAAATGTATATATAAATATATGCTTCTAATTTTGTCCATTGATTAAGCTAGACTTAAAATCGGACAAGTTTAGCTTTGCTGATGTGTGATTGGTTCTTGCACAAGTACTTCATCCCTTGAACTTGGTGAGCAAATATTTGGTAAAGCTATTACTATTGGGCTGGAATATGACTAGATCATTTTAACTTCCTTTGTTGATTTATACTGCAGATGATGTGGGTTTGTTGAGATAGACCGTAAAGTTTTTGATGGAATGATCAAAATTGATCAAGTGTCTTGAACACAATGTTGAGGGGATATGCTAATATACTTGCAACTTTTGAGGATAGGGAAGGATCAGCACGAGTAAGAAATATAATGAGAGATAAGCATATTCAAGAGAATTCAGGTTGTAGTTGGGCAGACTGTTGAATATGAAATTCTGCTGGGATCCACATTTTTCTCTTTTTACATTAAGAGGAACGAATTCAAGGAGAATAGGCCCCCGTAAGCCATGGTACCTCTGTAGGATTCCACGTTTCTTGGGCTATTCTTAGCACTGGTCAAATTATCTGTAGTCATTGAATATCTCAACTGTATTTTGATAGGATATGCTTTCAAATACATGAAATGCCTCCTGAGTGAAAAGTTGGACTTGAAAAATATGAAGAAAGAGGCACTGATGCGTATGGGATGCATATCGTAAGCCAACAAATGAATCCCTTGGTTTGGCACATGTACAGACTTAAGAGCTCAATTCTGAAGCATATTTCAGTTGTTGAGATGTAATCAGCTCCTGTTTCTTTGAATGAAGCCCTGATCATGTTCAAATAAATTTTGGCACTTTAGAACACCAAAATGACGGCATTTGTAGTATTTGGCTTGCATAATGGTCTTTCTAGAAAGAGATGCATGGGTATATATTTTGCATGATGACAAAAAAGTGCTCCCTAATCGTCGCACAGCTCTCAAACTCAACTTGTAATCAATCCTCTAAAGATGCTTCCCCCCATCCCCCCAATCAAGCAGCGACACTGCTTGTGATAGGCTTATCTTCTCTAATGTTCAGAATTATATATTCTGGTTTGAAGAAGGAGCTAGCACAGGCCGAGCACCGGGCATGAACATGAAATGGACTGAAAAGGAAATCAATGATTCTTATTTAACCAAGTTGAAGATAGAAACACATCCATTACACAAAATTCCGGTCAGCCTTTCTAAATTTCTTACAAGTTTGTATTTTTATACAATTTCCTTGTCTTAAAATTTATTCTTTCTAAATTTTGAAATTCCTTTTATTAAACTTATCTAAAATCCACCTTTACGAGCCAATTCCTTTTTATTAAAATCTATTACCTTTTTGATATTTATGAAAAATGAGGAAATAATCTTTTCCCTTTAAGCATATTCTCCTTTATCATTATGATTTGATAATAAATCAAATTTAATTTTTAAATACGAAAATTGGAAAAGATGTATTTTTTCTACTTATAAGGGGAGCTTAGAAATAGACATCTCTCTTGAGCTATCTCCCTTTTTCCTTTATATTCTCTGTGAATGAGTGTGGGATGTTATCCAATATAGAAATAGACTAGGTTCTAATTCCGGTGATCCAATACACCTATTACACAAAAAAAAAGGCACACTCTATACTCACTCACTTTTTAAGAGTTGTATTACCTGGAAATTGGACATATACTACGTAGCAATAAAATGTCCTTTCGGGTTTGAAGCGCCTGCATGAAGGTCATAATATGGAAGCTGTGTTTATGCTCCTGCATGAAGGAGATGCTTTGGAGGCAGAACTTTGGGCTTGCTTGCTGGGTTTGAAGCGCCTGTGGGATAGAGGTCACAAGCGGGTTCTTGTTCGAAGTGACTCTACTGATATTGTTCACTTGATCAAGGATGGGTGCAGTCATGCACATGAAGACAGAGCCATTATTGAGGAAATAAGAAGCATCTTGCATAGGGAGTGGCAGGTAAATGTAAGCTGGATCTTGCGTGATGATAATGTAGAAGCTGATTCCCTGGCGAAGAGAGCGCTGCTGGAAGCCCCTGGTTTTTATTCTATCCCTCCTGACCTTATTTGTGGGGATCATCCCCTTGAGTAGATTGTTGTTCCTTGTTTTGTTTTGTTTCTTTCACCTGCTACAAAAAAAGAATGTCCTTTATATTTTATTCTCCTTTGAGCTTTAAATGTCCTTTCTGTTCTTTCCCTATTCATTGAAGTTTTAAAATGGAAAACCTTCGTAAAGAGACACTTACAGCTGTAAAGTCAATATGAAAGTTTTAAAATACCATTAATGATTAACAACAATTGGTTTAATTGGCTTGATGTTTGTTTTTCTTAGGCAACGTTTCTGGTTTGAGTCTTATATATAAAAAAAGTTATTATTGAAAAAGTTTTATACTTATGTAATTTAACAAGATCTAAATTAGTTGATATCTAATATAATTTAAAAAAAATAAGTTGGTATTTAAATAAATGCCATTCATGTTAATAAAAAATATTAGAAATAATTTAAAGTGTTTTTGTATGGGTGAGTGCCGCCAACTTTTATTTTGTCTGTTTTCAGAATCAGACTAGAGCATATACATATCTAATTGCCCATTGCATGCTGGAGCAAACCTCAATCTGTGAAAGAAATTTCTACTTTTCAAATTTAACAATTCACTTCCTTTATTTTTTTATGTGTTATTTAAGATTTTAACACACAGATTAAGAAATACAATTAATATATTAAAATTTCTTTTAAATTTACTAATATGCCTCTCAACAAATGGATAAATAATAACAAATTTTTTGAAAAAATAGATAAGGATATAAATGAAAAAAAGTAATTAATGAAGTATTGAAATTTGTAAGTGATAGATAAATGTATTATTAAAGAGAGACGGAGGGAGTAATTCAATAATAATCCAAAGGATTTATGTCCTCTTAAATGATTCTTCTACTTCCAGAGATAATAATTAATAATACAACTGATGTGGGAATCATATTTAGGGACAGATGAATGATTGGGACAAATAACTAAATATAGTTACTCCCTCCATAGTTTTAAAAAAATCACTCAAATAAAGAAATGTGGTTAAAATTACTTAAAAATTTTAATTTTTTTCAAAAGAAATTATAACTACCTCCGATTCATAAAAATTATCTCTTTAGGACTTTTGAAATGTTTCACAATATTTATCACCTTAAAATTTAATATAATATTAATTACCTATTTTACTATTTTACCCTTAATTATTATCAAATGTATCAATTAAAAAAACATTTAAATTAAAGACATTTTGATAAAATACTACTCCTTCAGTTCCTAAAAATGATCTTTTTAGGGTTTTTGACATGTTTTACAATATTTATCATTTTAGAATTTCAATACAATATTAATTACTTATTTTACTATTTTTTTATATATGAGTTTAAACCTTTGGCCTCTACCCATACCTCACCCCACTTTTATCTCATACCTCACCCCATCTTTACCATGTGAGCTAGTCTCATGTGACACTTATTTTACTATTTTACTCTGTTAATATCAAATATATCATTTAAGAGAGTATTTAAATTAAAAATATTTTGATAAAATATTATTAAATTTTATAATTTTTTAGTTCATTTAATGATTTTTTTTATTTTTGTGAAAAAATTTTTTAAAATTTTTTTTACAAAACGAAGAAAGTATTGAAGTTTATAATATTTTAAATTATTTAATAGTATCCTTATTCCGAGTAAAAAACTCTAATTTTTATAACATTGAAAAGACTTCTTTAAAAAAATGCATTTTATTAATTTCATTGACATTTTTTTTTAAAAAAGAATCTATGCATTAAGATAGGTGGGTTTGAAGGAATTTTGGAGTGTCAAATCAGTAGGTATGCTTGGGAAGGACATAAAATGATGAGATGAGATGTGGCGGCTGATTTGTGCATCACTATTGTTCAATACTGAGTTTAAAAGTTGTGATCCATAGCTAGCCATTATAATTTGAGGGTTATAACTGGTTATTAGGATAATTGTATTTTGTTTGAGATTTATAATTTGATTCGTCTTTTAATGGTCCAGATTTAGTGGAAATCATTATTAAATGCAATTATGGTGGTTAAAGGAAATTCTTTAAGATGGTCAGTATCAACAGTAAATTAGCTTCCTGAAAAATTGTGTTCATTTTATAAATTGTATTCTTTCTTTCTTCTTTTTTTTGTATTGATGATTGGCTCATATAGTTTGAAAAATTATGGATATAATAATACTATATTTTGATCAACATTTATACTTGATTTCATTTTAGATTGTTTCATAAATGTATGAATAATTTTTTTAAATGTAATTATGGACATTAGTTGAATGTTAATGTTTTGACGTTAGCTTTCGAAAATGTTTGAAAAATTTAACTTTGCCTTGCTTTAACAGCTTTATACTTTGTTTGGATGAGAGGAGAAGATGAGTGGAAAAAAAATAGAGAGAAGAGAAAATAGAGGGGAGAGAAAATTAGAGATAAAGTATTTTTTCCCTTATATTTGGATGAGAGGAGAAAATAGAGATGAGAGAAAACTCATTTCATAAAAACCCCTATTACTAATATAACTAATATATTATATGAATAAAAATGACTCATATAAATAATATTTTCATATAACTTACTTTATTCAATGAGATGGCGGCCAGTGACAGTGATGGTTGGTAACCGATAATTGGCAGCGACGGTTAGTGACTAGGGATTGGTAGTGGCAATTGGTGACCGGTAACAACAGCTGATGATCAGTGGTGGCGACAATCGGCAATCGATGATTGGTGATGGGGGTGACGGTCGGTAGACGGTGGAGGTTAGTGGCTAGTGGGCGCCAATGGCAAAAAGGTTGTTATTTGTGATGATAGGTAAAATCAATATATACAAAGTAATACATAGGGATAATTTTTGAAAATAAGTTTTTTTCAAAAATTTCTCCACTTTTAGAGAGAACATTGGAGGGGAAAAATATAAAGGCTTATATGCTTTTTTCCCCTCATTTTTCTTTCATCCCTATTTCTCCTTGCATTCAAACAATGAAAAATATGTTTTCTCCTTATTTTTCCTATTTTCTCCACCATCCAAATATATGATTAAAATTCTTAACCAATATATATCATCATTCAATATTTTTAAATACTTTTTTTATATTTTTTCATTGTTGGTTGTTCAACTTTTTTTTGTAAATATCTATCTATATATATCTGTCAAATGTCACTTGTACATGTTCTGGCTAATATGTCGAAATTTAATGCCTCTATATGTTCAAATTGATGCAGCTTATTAGTATTAATCACCATCACATGTCATCATGCCAGTTTTTTAACTTCCAATTTGGTCCGCATGAAAGTCTTTAATTTGAAATTTATTCATTATAATAACTAATTTTAATGTGTTGTGATATTATAATTGTTATGAATATGTTACACAAATTTGAATTGAACTTAAAATTGACTCATTTGATTTTATCCTATAATTAATATGTAAATAATTCATAATAATTTGTATTTATCATTAATAAATTCTTACTTGGTCACATTTTCCATTATAAATATCCACATTATGTGCTGTTTTGATCATCTGCACCTATACAGCCATCCAATAGAGCATGATTGATCATAAATTTAGTTATGCATAAATGCAAATTATCCAAATTTAGAAGAACCAACAACAATCTTTTTTTTTTTGGAAGAATCCTTCAAGGATAGACGAAGAAGCCGATCATCCAGTTTTGATTAGTTTTTTTCCTTTCTCTTTTAATTATGAAGAATTCGTTTACACATCTATATATATATATATATATATGTTTATGTACAGCACTTGACAATTAATGATGTAGTAAAAAAAGGAAATTGAGCTGCTTTTTTTTTTTTTTCCTTCTCCTTTTAAGTTGCACAGTTGATGGATACGGGATTTGGCCAGAATTTAATCTTTGATAACGCCAACAAATCCTTTAAGCTGCGTTGCTTCTCAGCTTTGTCCTTCATCCTCATTTTTAATTTAGATTTTTGGGCTGTCATTCACTAATAAGAAAGTGTCTTCTCTCTTTTTGCTTTTTATTTTTTAATATTAATCCCTCTTTAATGGATCCAATATTTTTTTTTTTACCTTAGTAGAGTATTTTGGGTATAAGCACCAATTGTTTGGGAAGCTATGATATTTGTGTTCCATACCCTATGGGCAGCGATAGATCATGGAGGAGGTTCGTTAGCAGTGGTGGACTATGGAAGTGGTTCACTGGTGGAGCTAGATTGTGGCAGTGTTGGACTTAGGAGGAAGAAGAATGGGGAGAGGGTCAAGGGTATTTTAGTACATAGAGGGATTCCATGGTGCAAAAATAAGGAGGAGGATGTTCAAGTAGGAAAATAGCACTCCCAAGCCAATAGGAATAGTCAGTCAACAAGAATAAGGATACCTTATAAGCCAACCAAACATGATATAGGGGGGATTAGAATCAGGATTCCTAAAATCAAACCAAAGGGGCCCTATATTTGTTTTCTTTCTCATTCCATGTCATCCTATCATTTCAATGTTAATCTTGATATTTGTTTTCTTCATTTTTTTACTGAAAATTTCCCCTCCAATATTTGGTTCCATGGTATGGTATACTGCTAGGTTGCATTCTTTTTTTTTTTTTTAATTTATCAAAATTTGATTTCCTTCCATTTTTTCATTTATGTTATGATGAAAACTTAAATTGTTTATAACATTACCTCTTATAAATTATGTAAGACATTCAATGTTTTTGTTCTTCCTTATAATTCTAGCACCTCGAATGGTAAAATCTGCAACAAATTGCAATTTAATTAACTTTAAATCTTTCTAATTAAAAAATGGCATTAATTGATTAAAATTTTAGGCCTTTATTCAAATTTTAATAATAAGAGTTTTAATATGTTATATCAAGCCAAAAAAGAGTTCTAATATGTTATAAATTATGAAATTTATTAAAAAATGATTAAGACAAATTTCAGAGATACTTTTCAAATTAAATTTAGAATATATACTAAATTATTTAAAATATTTATTATAAATTAAAAATTACAACGTCTAATTCTCAATTCATGGTCATCAATTCTCCAACTCCACCAGGAACTTTATATGGATTTCTCAATAGGGCATTTAAAACCATCAAATTTCTTATGAATTTAAAGTTAATTGTTTTAAAACTCTAATTATTAAAAGTTGATTTTTCTCTAATTATTGAAAATATAATTATTAAAGTTGATTGATTTAAATTTATTGTTCTTTGGATATATCTGATTGAAACAATAATCAATTAAATTTATTATGATTTAAAAGTATAAAATTATTGATTAAAAGTTATATCATATTTTTCGGCCAAAAAGTTAATTAATATCTAAATGAATAGATTAAATTGAAATGGGATCCAATTATGTATGTATTATTACTAAATATACGAACTTTCCCAAAAGATGTGAGACTTAGGCCTTAATTTTTAAATTATTTAAGAAACTTTTTAAAACTTATATATGATTGCTCACAATTAATCACATGTTTAAAATTTAATTATCAGAATATTTAGTTGAATTCCACCTAAAATCTAATTCAATTGAATTGATCGAATATTTTTTAATTTGAAAGAATTGAATTTTTTAATTCACCTAATTATTTGAAATTCGGTTCAAAGTTATGGATTAAGATTGAAGTTAAATGCTAATATTTTGCAACAAAAATCATAATTATTGAATGTTATGTATCAGTAAAGAGATTATAATAATAAAGCAACATCACACAGCAATATATATTATTTAAGCCACATATGACCATAGAGCTGTCTGATACAAGCAAAAAGTTGCAGAAAGAAAATGTAGTAGGGAAGAAAATAGAGGAAGAGAAAGAAGGAAGTCACGGAGGAAAGAGAACAGTCAGAGGGAAGATACAACCAAAATCATTACACACACACCCTAGCCTTGCTCCACCTCAAACATCTGAAAGTCTCAACAATGGCTTGCAAATTCGGTTATTTTCTAGGACATCCACTTGCATGAATTCCTCCATTCGCGGATCACACCCCATCTATGCTTCACCAATTTCCTTAGTTGGCCGCATATTGGATTGGGCTCTATTGGATAATATGGGATACAACAGATTCAAAAGGATGGGAAGGTACATGGGAATGAATGGGCTAATAGTTTAATAATGGATGGGAGAGAAGTATAAATAAGTAGCCCGAATTGATTTAACATGTTGGTAAGATAGGTACAACCCTCGCGAATAGTGTGAAGGATTCGTAAATTGCTGAGGCAGCACCGAGGGCAAGTGGAAGTATGTGCTGTATATACGGTACAGTAGCTGGTTTCCCAAATACTTAAAAGTCGTGCTATATAGGGAAGGGATAGGTGAGGTAGATAAGATATATATATGTGTGTGTGTGGGTGGGTGTTCTGTACGTAGCCTGTGATGCACTGGGATTGAGAGTGCCTGAAGAATCGTGAAGGGAAGCCTGAGCCAAGTGCTGTCGGCACCCAAAAGTCGCAGAATGTAAAACCTCCCTCCAATGATGTCAAGTCATCAGAGTTTTCCCTAAAAGGTTAGTTCGTTCCGAGCTTGCGATATTGAATCTGGAATGTAGAAATGTTAAGCCATACTACCATAGTTTTAATTGTGAATAGTAGACTAGTAAATCTTGTACAAAACACTAACTTGTATATTATTCAGTACAAGAATTATAATTTTTTTTTCCCATGAAAGATCAAGTTTATTTATTATAAGGTGAGGATACAAGCAAGAGGCCTAACACACAGATTACATACGCAATTTGCAACATCAAGGGAGTAACTAACAGTGATACTGCACTGGTAAAGTATTTTGAAAGAAGATGGAGATCATTGTCGATGCTGCAGCAGGAGGTAGATTTTGTTAAGTCTCTTTCACGTAGAGAAGCTTTCTTGTACCATATGATCTTTAGTGCACCCATGTCTGGGCTACCAAATTGGCTATCAAATACCATTAGGTGGAGAATTTTCCTGAATGCCACGTTGAGGGCTAGACGACCCTTTAAGGTTGGAGAAGTGTACCATATGAATCTTGAGAATTCTTTTGAATCGATACAAGCTCTGGCTAGGATGTAGGATTTTTTATTGAGCTTCATGAGTCTTGTCCATATGCTCCGTCCTTGTTGGTTGTAAGACGATGTGAATACAAGAATTTGATGGGGGTGCGGTGGTGGTGGTGGCGGTGGTTGAATTTTGTTGATGAATGCGGTTGAGATATATCTGGAATAGGATATGACTTCTCTGATGGCAGACGGAATCGAAGCCATTGCTTACTGATGTAGTTCCGCATGACAAAATAAGAATTATAATTATAAATATTATAAGCGGCAACAAACTTGTTTCTGTATTGAAGTTGTTTTCCAGACATTTTCTGTCACATAGACATTTCAAAAAGTTCATCCAAGGATATAAATAACAGTTTGTTGGCCTTGATGACATCAACTTGTTGTATAGAGTTCAGAAGGAATTGCCTTTTTTATGACTAACATACAGTACACCTCACTATACTTAATAATTTTATACGATTACATCCTCAATGACATTATCATGAGGGGAAACGCTTCTAATCCTGTGAGGCTTTTATCTTTGACTTAACTAGAATAAGCTCTGTACACTAGCGTAGTCCAAAATGAGTACTGTTCATGATTTACGACCAGTTTAACACTACGCTTACATAATTTTATATGATGTCACCCCTCATCTCACCCTTCTCAATTACCCCACATATCTCAATTCATCTTTTTTAACAGAATGATGTCTTATTCGAGCACCATAAAAAAAAAAAAAAAAAGGATTCAGACTGCTGTATTTCAGGCTTGCAGTGAACACGAGATGAAAATAGGCACACGTATTATCCAAGGTTCTTTTAATCAATCCTCGCAGAATCATTCATGTTGGTGTTGGTGAAACGGTACATACATAATTTTCACGTAGGCAAGGTATAGGTAATGTTAATATAGAATAGGAGTAATAAACAAGTAGAATTATCTCCTGACCGTGGGAAAAACACATTCTTTAACTATTTCAGTACTCATGCAAGCCTATTGCAGGTTGTCCAGAAACAAGGTCCTGAAATCCTGCAACTGTGCGGAGCCTCTATCTGGCATTTGGAACGAGGGATTCCGGTCCCACCACTTGCTCTCCCATTTTCTGGATATCTTCAGGTGAAAGTATTTTGATGTACCAAACATTATTGACAAATGATCTGCAAGAATTTAGGCAGGTTGTCCACAAACAGAAGGCAGAATGTCAACTAACTTTAACCAAGTGAAATAGTTCAGGTATTTTCTTCAAGCAAGCATTAAATATCATATATGGAACAATTTTAAGCAGTAAACTATAATGTAAATGAAATATGTACTTACTCCCATGGATCGTCGCCAAGGAGAAGCATATCATTCTCCCTGTCGACAAATACAAGCTGCCAGCCTGATCTAAGAGGGTCTTCTCCCTCAATTCCAAACATCTGAGCCAACTCCTCTCTCAGTTCGTGATAACTGCTGAACCGGGAGATGTCAAGTGAGCGCCCAACTGACCCTGATTTGTAAACCTGTGAAAAGAAAGAACATGAGTATACCAGAAAAGGGGACTCAGGAAGCTGCTGCTAAAACTTTTAAATTTTGAGTATGATTCATACCTTGACAAATGTCCGGGTTTGGTTTTGTGGGTCAACCTGCCCAGAACTTTGCATTAACTCCGATGAATCTTGCATGCAAGCATATGGATGACCCTGACATCCAGAATCCCCTGTTTGCATGGTTGATGTATCAATATCAACAGATGAAGGCGTATAACCTGGGACAGTGGTGGGGAGCACAAGGCCAGATGAATCGATATTAGCACCAAAGAGAATAGGATTTTGGTTATCTGAAGAACAATGCAGAGGTGCCGATGCAGAATCTTTTCCAATATACTGTGCATGTGACATCAAGTTGCCAAAGGCATTGACCTGCACAGGCAGATGCTTTGAAGTCCATAACTGCTGGGGCACCTGTTCTGTCACCATGGACTGACTGGTTCTGGATAGGTTTAAAAGATAACTACCACTCCCTTCAGGACAAAGTGAAACAAGCATATTTTGCATGGGGGAAACTGAAGAAGAGCACTTATTGCTTGAATCTAAGAAATCTGGTTTTGAGTATGATGGTGAAGGTACATTAGAGTTTTGCCTCTGATGGAACTCCTCACTTTGAATCGAGAGCGAATCATGGTAAGTATTATTCTGCTGGTGTGCTTGGTCTTCCTTGCTGTTAATATTATGTGACTTCTGAAGAAGGTTCTGTGACAGGCTCTCTGTCAATACTTGGCCTTGTGGCTGCAGAATATTGGATGAGACTGATTGCTGAATTGCTTGTTGCTGCTGAAGTTGCAAAGAAGGGTTATAGTTTCCTGATTGTTGAAGAAAAGGGAAAGGCTTCTGAAAGCTCATCATTTGCTGCCTCAAGAGATCTCCACTCCCTAGGTTCTGATAACCAGCTGCCAACAATGCTTGGTACTGCTGATTATGATCATTTCCTATTAAGGTAGGATCCAACCTCTGTTGCATCCACGGCAACACACCACCACTTTGAAAGTTTAAAGTGTTGAAACTTTGTTCTACAGCTCCTCCCCTTAGCCACATTAGCCCATTAGTTGCATCATCTCTGCCATCTGCGAAAAGGTACAAAATAAGAAAGAAAAAGAGGCGCAACCAAAGACCATAAAGCCAGCAGCCCAGTAACACATCATTTTGAGGACAAGGAATCAGGATAACTCTACATATACATACATGTGTGTGTGTGTGTGTTTGTAAACAATTAGATATCTTTATCCTAATGCTCAGAACATTTGTGGATGTAAACAACGGCAGCTACTTTGTTTTCCAGTTATGATAAATTGTTAGCAAACATGAAAAAACATTTAACACCAGGTTGCAGTGCCATCAAATGTTTTCTTTTCTTTCTTTTTTTCAATTAATACAAAGAAAAGGTATCCATACTGATTAGTCACTTTATTTTTGTTATTCTTGGCAAATTCATCAGAGTTATTAAGCTAGAGTTTACTGTTGTCACAATGCTAGCTGATCTTTTGGCATATTGGTTGATGTGTGAATGACATCAACTTTTTTATTTATGCATGACATTTTTACTTATGCAACAGATATGCGTAAGGTCTTTTGTAGCAGCTTTTTATTGGTCATTGTCATACTCAAAAGCCAAAGTTACACTTTAAAATGCCAACCATTTACGTGACAATCTCAAGTTCGCCACTTTAAAATGAAATGAGTCATCTTCCAAAAACACCTTATAATCATATAAAAACAACATTGTAAGTGTGAGCAATAGTCTATATGTACAACTTAAATCACTTACATTTCAGACCAGGTTAGTTCCGATAAGATTTATATCCCCACCCATCAATTCATTGAATAGATAATCAATCACTGCTAAAATGACTTCTATTTCTGTGAAAACTTACATCAAATCAATTTGCCCGATGAGTCTAGTCCATACTAAAACTGACAGCATTAATATTGAATAGAAAGCACACAAGAAAAGGTGCCCAAATAAATAAAAAGCAGAACCAAAAAAAAAAAAATCAAATATTTTCACCATTAAAGTACTACTTAATAAGATAAGACTAACGTTATTGTCGTATTTTCACCATTAAAGTAAGCCTGCCATCAGTTAAAAATTATATACTGAAATATTCACAAATTATATCGCAACATAATTCTTTGGGACCCAAACACAAATTACCAGGCATTTTGCTGCAATTTACTACCGGTCTACTAAAACAAATAGTCTTCATGTAATATTTAGGAAGCCAATTTCACCATTAGAAGGAAATTCAAGAGATCAATAAATATTTAGCCCTGGTAAAAACATGTACCATTCACAGATGAGGGGCTAGGATACCATGGGCGTTTCAATCTGAGGGGAAATAGTGATGGATACATTGGGAATGTCGTTAATGGCTCAATTTCCCACAATGAGACCCTAGGCTGTCTCTCTCCTGCCGTTGATTCATCCCAACCAACCTACACACAAAGGATGAATGATTCATAAGAATATCATCTTAAAACATTTGCTATGAAATTGCCAGTCACTTTTAAGACACAGAATATCAAATATCAAACTCTGAAATCATCAAAAACCCATAACAGCAGACTAATTTGTCTGGTTACACCTTTGGCTGCACATTAATTCAGTGTGTAAAGTGTAAACAAAAAATGCCAGCAGAATCACGGATGAAAATCTTTAAGCTGGGGATCAGCCATCAATGTTGCTGAAAAAATTACATTTTAGTAGTATGGCTATCAAAAAGCTACATATAAGGACAAAAAAGAGCAAAATTCAATCAATTAACGAGATAATTATACTTTGAATAAATTGCTCTTTGATTTTTTCAAGCAGCAGCATATCATTCCTTGTGTTCAGGTTACCGCACTACTAATTATATCTTCCATAATGTTTTCAAGAAAACCCATTTTCAAGAAGCACCCTCACCTTGACCTCAGCAAAATACCAAACAAACATAGTAGTAGTGACAAGTAATCAGTTAGTTGTAGTAACAACATTTAAAAATTATATCAATGACAACTGTCCTGCTTATATAACAAGCAGCAATTAAAACAACTTTGATAAACATTGGAGTGATTCATACAGCCCTTTTTCTTCCCTTGGATATATATCAGACAGCCAACAAAATTTGGATTCCAGAATTTGGAAAAACAAATATGTCCGGAAGGTTAAAAAGGCTGAAATTAGACTGACTATGGGAGCATTGGTGCATGAAATAAAAAAGGTGTTTAGGAAACGTAAAAAAAGGTTCTTTTTGGAGATGGTGTGAAGAACCACCTATTTGGGCAATTATGTAAAATGCAAATGGGTTGAGTATTAAAAGGAAGAATTATCGAGGATCTATGATATCTAAACAAGGCAGGATAACAATTAAAGTAAATGCACAAAAAATATAGGTAAAAAACAGGTGATTAGAGCATAACCTAGAGTTGAACCTAATCTTCCTCGTATGTCATAGAATCAATAAAAAACTAAACTTGTTCACAGCTCCACGACAGATCTGAAAGCTTACTGTTTTTATTTGCCTGCATCCCATTCCTTGATTGGACCCTTTTGTTATGCCATAAACAAGCCTGAGCCATTATGACCATTTAACCTACAAACTTAGTATATTTTTAAAATCCTATTTCTTTGTCATCAACCAAATTTCCTGCAAACAAATGGCCATAAAATTTGAATATATGGAATTGGGAATTCTAATAGACTGCTGCATCACAAATTATTTCAACTAATATGTTAAACAGGATGACTAACCATGCTACAGACAACTGCAACCATTCCAGACAAATTGCAACACACATCATGGTAGAATGAGGAAAAATGCAAGATAGATCATATGAAAAAGATCATTATTGTCTTAAAATGGCATTTAATTGCAAAGTGACATTAAATTTCAAATAAGAACAGAGAATATCATATACAATGTTAAATGCTCTTATGAATGTGTTACTTGCATTGTAATCTTACTTACCTTTACAGATCGCCAGTGAGAATTTGGCCAGCGAACAGGATCCAGATCACTTATACCAGTTATTGTACCCATGTACCTGCAATAATGGTCAGCATGTACGTAAATGGAGAACAGGATGGTGTCAATCAGTTGAAAAGCCAACATCTTACACTGTATTTACACTTCATTGATTCTAATTGCAACCTATAGCTATTTTTAATCGCAAGATCAAATGCTGATATGCAACTAAGCAGTTGATCTCAATCCCGTTACTCTGGCTTTTACTACATAGAAGTTACTAATAGAAGGCCATTTACCAAGAAACTTGCTTCCTTGGATGGCTAATAGGATAGATACAAAATTGCGAATTCCACAAAAAATACTCAAGCAAGGCTATTACTTTTTTAACTTAATTTGGGAGTACATCTTTTGCATTTTAACAGCATCAACCCTCAGAACACACAATTAATTGATATAAGTCTGCAGGAATTATGTTTAGGATGACATGAACAAAAATTTAATAGATCACTGAGAAAAATAAGAAATTGACAATAAAAAATACCTGCGAACGCTAGACTCTTCTGTTTCAAATAGCATCCTGAAACGCAGACCAACTGAAATACGTGTATGGTACACAGCTTTGATATATTTTGAAATTGGTATAACGAACTCAGATGGACTAGCCCTGCCCATGATGTAGCTGTCAAAAGAAGATCATGATTCTCATAAAGAATCACAAATGGAAATTTAAACAAAAAATAACACCTTGGATTATAGAAGACAGTAAAACAGCTATTAGTTGCTGCAGCATGAGCAGCAGCTGCAAGCAATCCGATGTGCATACTATCACATGATAGAACTGACGAAGGCATCACAGTTGGTGGTCGATTGGCACGACGTATTCCCAAAAGAAGCTGATTCTTTTCATTCCTAACAGTGACAATTACCACAAACAAGAAAAATTAGTGAATTCCTGCATTCAGCAGTAATAAAAAGGCAGCTGAAAAGGGTAAAAGGAAACAAGTACCATATGAAAAGCACAGAATCTCCAGCCACAAGTCTCTTGGCACTAACAAATACACTCCAGCCTGTCGTAAGAAGGTGCCTCTTGGGCTGTCCTGAGATGGCATGCAAACAAAAGAGGTAAGAACTTGTCAAGAAAATACAATCTCACTAAATATCTAAAAAAGGAGGTAATTAGCAATGCATTCTATAGCAGATAATCTCCAAGTTATATACAATTCAACTGAGGGTTGCATCAAGACTTTTGCAGGGATTTCATATGTTGTGATGGACAGATTGACTGATGCAGGGAAGGATGGAATAAAAAGGAAAAGAAAAGGAACAAGATTGTCTAAACTCAATTCAACACTATTTCAAAAAAATCTGAGAGCAACAACTACAGTTGACTAGATGTATAATTAAAGAAAAGATAGGGGCCAAGCAAACAGTCCTAAACCCAGGCCCAACAAGCTAACATAATCTTAAGCCAAAAGACTAGTTCAAATCCCTTATGAAATCGTAAGTTACCCAAACTGCTCCAAATTACAAACCCTAATTCCACCATCCTCAGGCCAACAGATTATCCAGCAAACTCATGTTAACAAAACTTGATAAAGCCAGTATGTCACCATCCTTAGGAAGAACTTTCAGTGGACAAGTTTCTTTGACTCCAAAAGACACTAAAAGAATGTTTTTCTCCTCCTCACTCATATTATTAACAGCCAAAGATATTCCTAAGAGAATTTCCTGCTCAAAAGTAACCAAACTTGAGTCTACCAGAACTCCAAAATTGACTGCCAGGTTGTGTGAAGACTCAGTAGCATAAAACTTAAGTCTATTACTTAGCCAACTATCATGATCAGAACTGATTATTAAATGAATTGAGTTTGGGTATCATTTGGCTTCCTATAGTGTAAGACCTGACTGCTCTGCAGGCTACATTTGCCCATACAATTCTATTGACATTTGATACAACATAAGGCAGTAACTGCAGGAGATAGAATGTCACTGGTCACAGGCCAGTTGACCTACTTCCTACTAGTTGAAACTAGATCTAATCTTGAAGCTGATGGTTTCACCCCACCTGAACACATTGAAAGTCAGACTATGATTAACTGGTCAATTTGGGACTTGGTTTTCATGTTTCTAATTTGTAAAAACAGTTTACAAGTCAGCCAAAATGAATGATGAGTCTGCCTATGTACAGTTTCCATAAAGTATGAGATAGAACCAAGTTAGTATTAAATGTCTAGTCTTAAGTTAAGTAATATAGGATGTTGTACTTAAGTAGGTTGGTCTTTCCACTTCAACAGTTAGTTTTTGGGATAAGGTTCTCCATTCTATTTGGATGTTAGTTTTTGGGATAAGGTTCTCCATTCTATTTGGATGCCCATCATTAGGTGTCAGAAATGGTAACGGGTGGCTCTAAAAAGGGCTTCCAGCAGAGGGTTCTAACTAGTGAAGAAGCCAAGTGAAGTTGTAACCTTGCACATACTTAAACATCATTACATTTCATAAAAACATTCATAGCATTGCACAATTCATTACAAATATATGAAAATACATGCAAGCAAAGTGCAACCGTCAAGTTGTCAGCTCTCAAGGACAGGTGGCCAGTTGATACAAACCAAGGTAACAATGGTACCTTTGAATTGATCCTAGAAGTATATACATTGATTTGAGTGTTCTATCTGGCTAGCATCGCATACTCTAAACCAAAAAATGTTAAAATTCACAAGAATGAAATAATAACCAAAAAATGTTAAAATTCATAAGAATGAAATATATCATATCTTTGATAGTTCAAATTTAATAAAGAGGAAACATATGAAGGTAGGCAAAGGTATTGATTGCATAACAAGCCTTTGTTAACCTATTTCAACAAGCCTATTTCCTTCTAGCCAAAATACTAGTCTAGCACAAAATGCTTTTCTTATCCCTCCAAAAAAGTGAATTATGTTGTTCATATAATGCTAGGTATTGTTATCAAGAATGCCAAGGGGAAAATTCACAAACATTAGAAGTAGAACATAGAAGACCATATTAATACAAGAAAAAGAAATCAAACTTCCATAATCCTCAATACAATAAGGTCTACACCATAAAATAAGAAAAGCAACAAAATAGGATCAACAAAGATTTAGAACTGACCCCGAAAAATATGCCGAAACTTCCACTCAACATCATGGAGATCCCTAGCAATTAGCTCTTGTGCTGGTGGTTGCTGTGAGAAATCCTGCACATCCAAAGAAAAGATAAATACATCTATAACCAAGAGTTAAGAAGGAAATTAATAGAACACTACCAGCGGAGGGAAAACTTTCTCAGCTGCACGACGAGGAACAGAGAACCCTCCATGTGTGCTGGTGTCACTTGCTGTTAGTGTCTTGCAAAAATAATTTGTGGGCTGCTTACTTGGTATGCCCAATTCCATAGGAAGAAATGTTTCCTTCTGCTCTTGCTAAATTTACATTTGATCACACAAAGTTCAACCCCAGAAAAGATGAAAGCAGGTCTATAATGAGTAAACCAAGTTAGCAAAATTAAGAACAAGTACCGGAGTCAATGGCTGTAAAGTCATTTGAGCATACACTTCATCTGTTTCAACATCTGCCTGAAAATTAACACATGCTCTTAGTTGACTTCACATTCATATTCTAATTTCTCTCATGGGAGGTAAATACCATTATAACTACTTGGAACATATGATACTGACATGCATCGTGACATTATGAAGTTGGCAAATCAACTGGGGTAGCAAGCTTGGATACTTAGGTATGTGCCCATCAACTTCCCCGTTTGTTGTGGCAGCAACCTACAATCATTTTATATAAAATGTTCAGACAGGCATTGGGAATTAATTGCTTCCAAACCAAAGTTTGCAAGAAAGTTATGTAGCTTCTCTAGTATGCAAATTAGACAATATTAAACAGTTCATAATTAAATGACAAGTGTTCAAGTAGCGAGTAAAACACACCTGCTCGCTATGACCCTGGGGGAAGTAAACAACACGAGCACCCGCATTTGGTAGGGATACCAGGGGCCCCGCGCATGCATGCCACAGCTCCGAATTCAAAGACTTCTTCTCCCCTCCTATCGTCAGGGTCAACATTATATAGAATATTATTCATAGAACAATATATCAAAAAGTTGAAATAAAACACTTCCGAGGATGTGTAAGTGACGGAAAAGGAATTGAAAGATATACAAATTTGTTTAACATGTACAATTCAAACCCCAATTAAAGGTTCAGAATGGGTAGAAAAGAACAATAAAAGAAGAGCAAAAGATAGAAACGGCTAAGATACCTTCATGTCCCTGCTGACCCAGCCCTGATGTCGAAAGCTTCATATCAAGCTTTACTTTTACTTTTTCTTTTTTCTTCTCGAATATAATATTTTGCAATTACATGTATGCATAAAACCCTAGCTCAAATCTACCATCTCCAATTAGCTTGAAGCCAATGCATTTCCACATTTTCTCTTCCAACCTTCCATTGCACTCCATGTCCACACGTGAAAGAAACCTCAATGATCAAAGAAAACCGATAACCAGAAGACCCTGGAACATCAGCATCTCAAAATTCCGAACCCAACACTGCGCAATGGACCCACAATTAAGCTGAAGACAAGGAATGAGAAGAAGCAGGGCAGTCGCAGCTTCAGGCCAGCCCATGCGCCAAAATCGAAATCCAATTCGAGCTAACTTGGGAGCACGGCACGTTGTCCAAGATCTCCATGAAAGTAGCAGCACAGAGCAAAAGGGAAGCGCGAATGAAGAAGCACAGGTGAACTGAGTAAAGGCTGTGGCTTTTGTGGCCTATCGCTGTAGATTAAGACGCAGTGAGGATTTTTTTTTGGCTTTGAAGCGCACGGTTATGAGAGAGAGAAGACAAAGACGAACAAAATAAAGTAAGAGAGTGGTCGCCTCTTATAAGGGGTCCCGACCAAGCTGGACTTGAGCACAGAAGAGAGAGAAAGAGAAAGCAACGACCCCGTAAGAGTAATGGGGAGAAGGATCGTGGACGGTCGATTGATCCGTACATGTGAATCGTGGCCGTTCGTTGGGTTATAATGTGATCGCAGGCATGTGCCACCATCCTGCAATGGTCCTTGTCAGAGTACGGAGTGTTGTGCGAAAAAAAGCATAAACAAATAATTATAATTATAAATAAATAGTAATTAATATTTAATTAATAATCAATATACCAACCAAATAATATATATTCACTAAATCAATATATCAATTAAACTCATTATTTATTATTTATATTAGGATCTAATGCGTAAGCCATCTAATTATTAATATATATTTAAAAAATTAAAATATCCCCAAAAAATATGGAGGATGGGCGTGGACAGCGTGGTGCACACCCCACAAATGGTGCACACCCCATAAGTATATGTTCGTGTAATGCGTATATGTATTTTTGCCAATATATATTAGATATGTGGATATTTGATTATATTTCTCTTATTTAATTGTATATTTATCTATTTAATACATTTATAAAAAATCATATTATTTACAAATTATAAATAATACAAGTTCAACTATGTGGATTGGAATTTGTAGGGATTTATTTTTGTGTTGTTCTGAGTTTAAAGTGAACTTTATGGTATGACTAATTGAATAAAGCGGCTTTATATATATTAAAATATTGAATGTCCAAAAAAAATATTGATAGATTGATAACAAGTTATTTAAATTATTATTAATTATCAAATATTTGGTACAAAAATATATAATTTAATAAAATATAAATCATGGGTCTCGCACGGTGTTAGATTTCCTGTCTGATATTTAATTATAATCGACAACACTGATATTTTGCAACCATCCTGCATTTTTCTCTAGACCAAATGTTGAAGATTTCAATAATTCAAGATTTTTGTATGTTTCCACTATCATTATTGCCGTGTGAACAATTTGAAGGTAAGAAATAAAATGAATTATATACCGGGTACGATATTCCATAAATTATTCATGTAATATGCAAATCGATGAGTTTATAATAATTTATTTAGGAATAAAATTATAAAATAATATATGATGATTGACAAGCAAAAGTAACCAGAACAAGCCAGGCAATGTATTAACCACATGGTGGCTAATTAGCTATGCATACAATTTCATATGCAGAATTATATTATTTATGATTCATAAATAATATATATTATAAATTTTAATAATATATAAATTAATATTTTTCTAGAATATTAATTCTTGAAATGCATACAACTCATATATAGGAACACACATATTGAAAAAGTATCTTGTGAAAACAAATTAGTGTGATATAGCCTATAGCCTGAAAAAACATAAATATGTGTGTCTGTGTTCGCCCCCGCGGCCGGGGGGAGGGGGGGGGGGTGTTGGTTGTTTATATATCTGTACATTAATTGATAACTTTATGTATTTACTTTTTATCTTTTAAAACTAGTTCAGTTATATTCTTTCTTCTCTATTAGAAAAATATATAAATATTAAAAAATGCATTATAACTCAATTTATTTTATTGAAAATAAAAATATTTTATTTGAATTATGACTTATTAAAATATTTTTTTGAAAGAATAATAAGTAAAAAGAAAATAATCTTTTAGTTCTTATATGATAAACTATCTATATTCTTTTTTTTTTAAACCATTAAAATCCATTCTGGCAAAAAAAAAATCATCTCAATCATGAAATCAAATATGATAAATGGTAGAGTTCAAATTCTTTACATTCATAAAAATGAACACATATAATATATTTAAAGAGGGATAGAAAAATGATCAATATAAATATAATTTATGAGCTCCACACATGGTCATATTTTTTAATTATTATTTTTAAATATAAATATAAAGAATCTGATTTTCTATGACTCAAGGTATTTTGAATTTGTTATAATATTTTTAAATAAAAATACTTCTTTGTAATATGAAAACGTAAACTATAACTTAAAAAAATATGAATAATAATTTAGTCATATAACTTTTTAAAAAAAATTTAACTAGTGAATTGTTTTAAAAAAAAGTACCTACAACTCCAAAGTTAGTGTAGCTAGTTTTCATATTTTTCTTCACTTGACTCTTGAACCTGATTCATAACGTGACAAGGGAAAAAATAATCAATGGTGGGTTGACAATAAAGAATATTAATCCAGCGGCTGATGTGAAGACCGAAACGCTTACGGGGCTGGAAGCCTGGAAACATATCATAGAATAATCGCAGTCTCACACTCATTCCTTCCCTTTCTTCAGTAAAATCAGTTTCTCACCCATCGTACCTCGTCATCCTCATTCACCAAAGGAACCAAGCTCAGTCTCATATGGTAAAAGTGCTATATTGTTAAAGGATTGATGAACTTAAGCTGATGTGATAGTGAAGTTTTCTTCATTTTAATCTTTGTTCTCACCGGAAAATTTGGGCTATGAAACTTGGGTATCTGGTTAGTTTGCTTATAAATGCATTAAATTTGCTTTTCTAACTCTGAAAATGTTCTGTTTATGCTCATCCATAATTCAATTATTTCCCTCCGGTTGCTCAGGATAAGGGAAGAATGTTGAATGTGAGTTCTACACTCTGAACTGAGAACTCTATATATTAGAGTACTCAAATAAACACTCAGCTGCTCTATTAGCCTTATGGACTTCATTACAGAACTTAATTGAGATAGTTTATACTGAATACTAAGCACCACGGCCATCCTTTTATTCAAGTTTTGTGGATATGTATATCCATTGCAATATGATCACTGGATCATTTTGCATAAATTGAGAAGTAACAGTGTCAAATTAGATATGCATATGCTTAAAAGATATTTAACTTCATTTGAAAAAGCTGCAAATTTGGGTCTAGTTCAGATACACGCGACACTGCATGCTATATTTTTCTGCTCAATGGATTTAACGTTATAATAAGTGATTTTTTTTAAAAATATTAATTCTGGTGAAAGCATCGATGGTGCTAATGGGCAAATGTGAGACAATTGGGAATAATTTCTGGTATCTATAATTTGTATTCTGAAATTTGTTCCGGTGATCTAGTGGAAGTTGTTTGGGTCTGCTGGGTGACTTGCTTTTCATTTTGCGGATATCTAAATCTTAATTTAGACTTAGAAGTTGTCGCCATTCTGTTATGGAGATATTTCGGGACATTTTGGGGCCTTCTATTTTTGGTTAGGCTGCTTCACTGGGTCTGTTTGTGCTGCTGCAATTGTGCCTGTGGTTCAATCCTATCAAAAGACTTCTAGTTGGAATCCCAATATGTCTCTGTGTGAATTATGAGTCGTAATTAGCCTTGTTGGTTTGATACTATATTGTCTTGAGTTGTAGTCAAGTGTTGGGAGAATTTAGTATTCTGACTCAATTTGGTGTCATGAGTATTAATGCTCAGAAGCTTTAGGTATAGAGTGTTGTGCAGAGTTTTTTTACTCTAAATTTGAATGGAAATCTGTCCAAGTTTGGCTGGCTGTTACAATGTTTATAGTATGAATATAGTTTGGTTTCTTACTTGAATTTTGAATTGTAATCTGTCCGAACCTTGGCTGCCATTAAAGTTGCTTTTAACATGAGTTTGGCTTGGTTTTTGAGCTGAATTTTGGTTCTACCGTGTCCAAACCTTGGCTGCTATTAAAGTTGCTTTTAACATGAGTTTGGCTTGGTTTTTGAGCTGAATTTTGGTTCTACTCTGTCCAAACCTTGGCTGACGTTATAATTGTTTCTTGCTTGAGTTTTAGTGTTTGACTCGGATTTTGAGTTGTAATATGTCCTACTCTTTTCTGGTTGTCATGTTGATATTTTGCACGAGCATAAGTTGATTTCTAACTCGAAAGTTGAAGTTAAAAATCAGTTCAATCCTTGGTTGTTATCCTAGTGGTTTGTAATATTGTTTAATCTTGATTTCTAACAAGATCTGGTCATGTAAATTTTGTTTTGAATACTTGCTTTTTGTCCCGTTTACTAGCAACATGATTTAGTTTTGGTTTTGAGCTAAATTTTGGTACAAATTCTGGGTTAAACTTACACCATCCTACTGATGATATTAGCATGATTTTGCTTTGTTTTGACATAGTAGTTTAAATAATGCTTGCTGTCCTTTTCATCTTGACATGATTAACTCTTGCTTTTGACTAGAATTTTGTGCCAAATGAACCAAACTGATGCTTGCTGACCTTTAGTCCTTAAGGTGATTTAATATTGCTTTGGAACTCAATTTTGTGCCAAATAAGAAGCTGAGTTTATGATTGCCGCCCTATTTTGCATCAAATTGTACAAATTAATTTAAGGTAACTATATTGAGTATTGTGAGATGTTCTCCATGCTCAATCGACTATCAGATGTTTTTAAAGACCATCTTTTCCTTTAAATAGGTTTCTGGGTGGCTGTAAAATTTTTCTATCTGAGATTTCTGAACTCAGAACATTCTGTTTGTGCTCATCCATAATTCAATAATTTCACTCTGGTTGCTGAGGACAAAGGAAGAAAGATGATTGTTAGTTCTGAACACTGAACTGAGGGCTTTAAATTAGAGTACCAGAATAACCATTGAGCTGCTCTGTAAGCCTTAGGGACTTCAGCACAGAACATAATTTAAATAGTTTATACTAAATACAAGGTACCGTGCATAACTTGAATAATTTTGGGTCAAATTAATATGCATCTGCTGGAATCATCTTTCTTTATTTTAACAAAAAAATGGCCAATTTTGGACTAGTATGTTACCATGGCAAGAAATTGCAAATGGATTACCAGATTGTGATCACACAATTCATATATGCGTACACCTAGTAATTGACCGAGTAACTATATTGCTAGTTTGTTGGAGTTATCATGCACTGCATAATATGTGAAAATATTATTATAAGGTATTTTCTTCTTCTTTCAAATCATTTGGTAATCGACACGTCTTTTGCAGGACAAGTTCATTTGAAGAACTAAGGCATATCAATCATTGAAGGTCACTAAAAAATGGAGTTAAGATCGTTCATATTGCAATCCAACTTAACGCCTTTGTTTCCATCATTTACGTGCTGTGTTAAGCCTTCCATCCAGTCCAAAAAGATGGACCAGAAGGTTTATAAACTAGAGATCAGTAAAAGAATGGGACTTCTAGCGGCCATGACTTCAATAGTATTATCAGGGGAGGGTATTTTGAGCACAAAAATTGCAAAGGGATTTGACTTTGGATTTGTGGCCCCTGATCAAACTATCGAAGAAGCAGAGAGTGGAGTCAGAAGTCATGCACAAGCCTTATTACAAGTCAAAGACCTATTGGAGTCAAAGTCATGGAAAGAAGCACAAAAAGCATTACGAAGGAGTTCATCACTCTTGAAAAAGGATATCTACACCATAATCAATAGCAAGCCTGGAAGTGAGAGGCCCCCACTAAGGAAGCTCTATTCCAATCTTTTCAATAATGTCAGTAGAGTAAGTACTGTTACTATACTGCTCTATACTTCAGGGAGTGGAGGATGCATTTTCTAACATTTTAAATCTCTTGCTCATTACTAGCGTACCTATTTGCATTCATTTCCTAGTCTTTAAATATTTCTATAATTCTAACTAAAGTACTTTGATTCCATTTCAACTGCATCAATTCTTAAATAACTCGTGGCTTTTGCAGATTTAGTATCCAGTGTCTTATATATGGATGAAATAAATTTTTATTTAACAAAAGAAAGTACAAGAGGATAAGACATTCGCCCATGGAAACAAAAGTGAAAAAGGGGCAGGTCTATGAAAAGCATAACTTAGTCTATCCAGCCCTTAAATTCCTGCAGTCAAACTTACCAGAAGTGATCTTTCAATTAACTTCTGCTGGTTGATCTGGGGGAGTGCATGGTCCTTTATATTACCAAGAGTAGAACAGTAGTAGATGTTTACGTCGTTTGAAAAACTGAGAAGCCACCAAGATCTTTACACACTACTTTGCCATAATCAATTACTTATAGGGTGATTCTTTGGAATGTCTTGACTACTGTAATTCTGAAACTAGCTTCCTTATTATTCTGTGTTGCCATATTTAAGGGGAACCCTTTTGTGGGTGGATTTGATCGTCATGCTTTATGTGAAGTTCTGTGTATGAAATTCTTCTATCAATATTTCTGAGTGACATTTTCCTGCTCTGCATCTATATTTTGCTCCGGTGATAATCTATATTTAGTTGCATGAAGTGATTGTGGATAGGCATTAATTGACATTTATACATATGCGAAAAACGATGCAGCTAGATTATGCAGCAAGAGATAAAGACACCCCACAAGTCTGGCAGTGTTACGACAACATAGTTGTGGCTGTCAATGACATTCTATCCAGAATATATCCATCCTAGGCTTTTGAAAAAAGAGGAACTGAGAACTTGGTGACAGATTAATGTCAAAAGCAGCCTGAATCTTCGTGCTGTAAGATATGAACTCTAATAGCTGAGCAAGGAACGCTTGTATCCAGGAAAGTTATTTGAGAATTTTATGTTTTCAAATGAACTGTGATAACAAAATGAAGTTCATGGTAGTAATAGTAGGAGAAAAGAATCAAACACGTCAGTAAATCAATGTTGGCATGGAAATTTTTATACTTTTGAATTGTTGCAATTTGAAACTGAGATTGAATACTAGAGAGTGATAGATGTTATTCAATGACCCGTAGATATGGGTAGCATATCCTATACAATATAATACAATATGTGTGATATAATAATTTTTAAAATTTCAAAATATAATATATATATATATATTTATATAAATATTGAGATAAACTTGTTAATTGAACAATGAGTGCTATATTTGAAATCCTAGAATATAGCCAGTATTTTGGTTGCAGTATTAGTTATAGATCTTAGGCAAGGGATAATGGATGGATGGATTAACTGGCCAGCCTGCCTGCGTCGTGTAGTGTGGAAGCAAAAGCTAACATATGGACTGATTCTATAGATAGACAGATATTCATGTGTAGACTCACAGCGTGGATCAGATTATCAGCTAGTGTTTTACCACACATAATTCAGAGGCTTTCACTACATTCACTAATTTATTTTACACCATGGGCCAAAGTGGCAACAGTATATTTTACACCATAGGCCGAAGTGGCAACCCTTTCAAATAAACTTTACTATTCGTAACACACCCAAAAAAAAATTTGTAGAATTGATGTTTGATTGTACTCAAACATTGAGTAAATGGAGAGAAGGAGAACACTTACTCTATACCATAGGCCAAAGTGGCAGCCGTTTCACACAAGCTTTCCTACTTGTAGAATTGATGTTTAGTTGTACTCAAATCTTGAGTAATGGAGTGAAGGAGAAAACTTACTCTATTTTCTTCTTCTTCTTCATTATTATTATTTCTGGGTTCAGACTTCAGGTGACACTTAACTGCATGTTCCTGCGTGATGCAATCACCTTCCTGATAGAAAAGAAGTGGAGACGGTAGCATTTGATGAAGATGTACCATTAGACGCAGAGGTGTCTCTTCTTGGCCTCAAATTAGGATCAACATAGACAGGCATAGTGGGTCGCTTGTGCTCCATTAATCCCTTGCTTTTGAGCATCACAACAATTTCAGACATTGTTGGTCTTGCTGCAGCAGATGCTTGGGTGCAAAGCAATCCAATCTCTATGATCTTCATTACTTCTTCTGCATCATACTCATCTGGGTCTAAGGTTTTGTCCACAAACTCTATGTGCATTCCTCTCTCATACAGTTTCCAAGCCTGCCAAGTGGGATCAAAGTGATATAACAGAATTTTTTTTTTTTTTAAATCTTAAGTAAGGTTTATTAGATGATTGCCACCAAGTACTATACCAAAACCTTAATATGCAAAATAATTTTTCTAAGACAAATGTCATTGTTGTATTGTTTAAGCTGTAAAAAATGTTCATTTGTTTTATATATTGAAAATCATTTGAACACTTAAAATTGCACTCGATGATTCTTCAATAAAAAGAACTCCTTTGTTATATTAGTTCTGGGAATTTGCTTACTCTTTGAAGGAGGAATTCACTTTCATCATTGACCTTCAATTCACCACTCTTTTGTCCACTTATGATTTCTAGGACTACAACACCATAGCTATAAGTATCAACCTTCTCTGATAATTGTCCATGCATTGCATATTCAGGTGCTGTATATCCCCTGACAAAAACATAGAATTTATGACATGATGGATCAAAACAATAACATATATGAGAATGGGACACAACAGAACATAGAAACATATATGAACACGTACTAAAATTTGAAATATTCATGTGCAACTTCAAGTGTTGTATCATATTTGAAATGCTTCATAAATGAATTTAATGTCTTTCTTGAAATGTTCAAGCTTTGTAGAAACAACAAGGCATCAACGAAAAGGATCTAAAGGTGTAATAACAATGTTCCATTTGTTCAATTTTTTTACAATCTTATGATTTTGTGTGTGTGATATAATAAAAGTGAATAAAATATGAGAAATTGCATATGCTTCTACTTACATTGTTCCTGCAAATTTTGTGTTGAGATGAGATTGGTCCCTTGGCAAAAGCCTTGCCAATCCAAAGTCAGCAATTTTAGGTTGAAAATCATCATCCAAGAGGATGTTGCTAGTTTTTATATCTCTATGTATGATACAAACATGGAATTCCTCGTGTAGATAGGCCAAACCTCTCGCAGTACCCAAAATTATACCATAACGTTGCTTCCAATTGAGAGAACCTTTATTTTTACCTATTTCCAACATTTTAGAGTGTTAAAAAGATGACAAAGAAACTAAAGATGATTCTCAAACTATAGAGGAAATTCATTTAAGTGTTGATTTTGCCTACCAAAAAAGAATTGGCCAACATTGTTATTTTTCATGTACTCATAAACAAGGAATCTCTCTTGGCCTTTACTGCAACATCCCAGAAGCCGAACAAGATTTCGATGATGAACATTACTTATCAACTTCACTTCACTCTCAAAGTCTTTCTCCATCTGTTTGGATTGCCCTAAAGCCAATTTCTTGACAGCAACTACTTTTCCATTTTTCAAAGTGCCCTGTTCAACAAAGACATTATACTCACAGGCTGAAAAACATGCTCATAGAAAGTTCTATCTTTTTCCTTTTGTTTTTATGGAATGTGACCTTAAGTATCACTTTAATTATAATGTATAACTTTCCATTCATTCAAGAATAAGACATATTCACAAAAGTTAGAACTATAGTACAGTGAAACTCTTTGCATCTTGTGTGACAATATTAATAAACCTAGGTAGATTTGAATCTATACAAATGCCTCTATGCAACATGCTTAAAAGCAAGCTTCTGTTGAAAAATGATATCAATTGAATGTTTGTAAGGTTTACCTTGTATACATCACCAAAACCTCCTTCTCCTAGTTTATTTTCTTTACTGAAATTTTTTGTGGCTGACTTTAGATCTTTATACCTATAGATAACGGGGCCTTTCAACTCAGTTGCTCCCAAAATGTCACCTGTGAGGAAAACCAAAGTCAAAATCTCTCAATAAATGAAGCAGATAGGAGTTCATCCCTTCATAATTAAAACACTAACTTTTTCTTTGGTGAAAAAAGACAAAAAGTCAAAACATTAACATAAGTCATTCCAAATCGAATAATAAAGACTTTCCTAGTGATCTTACCTCTGGCAACCCTCTTGGACGATATTGATCGTATGTACAAAGCAAATAATGCAAGAAGAATCAAAAGAAAAGATGCACCCCCAACGACCCCACCAATAATGGCCTTCTTCTTGCTTGAACCTCCTACAAGTCACAAGAAAAAAAGTTGGCCCCATTTTCAATTTTTTTATTATAGACATATAAGTAGCAAATTAAACCTCTCTAAACATGTCTATGATGAGTAAACATATATATTCCAAGTTTTTATAATCCAAGTGCATGTAAAATAGGCAGGCTATTTGAAGTTTATAACTGTACCTTGTTCCAAGAAGTGCTTGAGATTAGTGGTTTGATTATTAGCAAAGAAGGCAGCGGTGGAGTATCTCATGAAACAACCAGCATCATAAGTCTTAGCATTTGAGTTGGGAAGACAAATCTGAAAATTTTTCAATCCTGTCTTCAAGCAATCTTGGCAACTGCTTTGAGTCAGAGTCTCAAGACATTGAGCAAAGGCATAAATTTTTGAACCGTTACTATTAGGCACCAATGCTATGGTGGCCCCAAAGTAACCGGGGATTTTCGGTGTTGCTGTTTCCAGATTTGTTAGCACTTGTTGCACAGTTGAAGCAAGTGCAGTGGAGTTTCTTACTTTACTCCCACAGACAATGTTGTTGCCAGCATCTGAGTTCTGGTCGAAAAAACCACTGCTCTCGTACCTTGATAAAAAAAAACATGAAAGTATGTCATTTTTTGTTGCCTCTTGTTTGCATCTTAAGGATAAATTTGAATGTTATTATGGGAGAGGATCTTCTGAAGTACTGCACAATAAAGTTAGAAAGAGAGACGAAGATATGTGTGGATTCCACTCTGATGAGATCCATGTGGGAACTCACCACTTTATTTCTGTTTCTCACTAACTTTACCTCTCTCTCAGATATTTCAGAGGATCTAGGTATATTATCGCCTTGTTAACGCCTTTATTTCTTACTACTAAGCTCAATCTTGACTCGTAGTATACTTGCTATATATATACAATTTCATTTCATATTATTTAGAAAATATAAAAAAGTTAGTGTTGTCATACCTGCTTGATTGTTTTACCTAATCAATGTAATTATTATTCATGATTTAACAATGACTAAATATCTTAAAAAGATAAATAAATATAGGATGGCCCACTCTGTATCTTAATTTTTTTTTTATTTGATCTCCTCTGTCGATTGATAATTTAATGTGTTATCCATATTAATATCACTATGATTAATATCTATTTGTGGAATCAATGCATATTGTCAAAATAGTTGCTGCAAAATTCTTTGATTGTCTAAATTGGCAACTCATAGTTGGTCAAATTTGTCATTTCCCTTTGGATAGATTTTGTGTGGAGATGCAAGAAGCCAAATTCATTTGAGAAAGTATGCACGTTGGTCCTACCTTGGAAGATTTGTCAATGAATCAAGCATTTTTATTTTTTTTAATTGGCTATTTTTGTTAAGAAAATAGAATTTCTCTGTTTTCTTTTTTCTTTTTAAAACCAATGACTCAAAGTTAAATCCGTGGAACGAAGGAACTCAAATATCTACATTTACGTATTATGTATGTGTGTTTATATATACATAACTCCTCATGTAAAATTTAAAACTCCATTCTCTGAAGAAAACAGGCTCAAAGCATGCAAGTAATTCTCTTAACAACAAATTCATTTGTTTTCAATATTTTCTATATGATAATTATAAAGTAATTTGAATTTAAAATAAATATTTTATATTGATGAAATATACATATTAAATGTTATATAAAAACACCTGCACATCTAAACCCCATGATTTCAATAAAACAAAAAAAAAAAAAGTCAAAGTAATGTACCTGAGGAAGCAACCTTCGTAGATGACACGGGCACCGGTGACGCCGACGGAGCAGTTGCGTATACCAATGGTAGCAAAGTCGAAGCACTTGAGACAGTCGGCGATGGAGAGGTAGTTCCTGCACTGAAAAAGGCCATAGGCGGGGTTGTTTCCCGTCACTGCCTGCGCCGTGGCGAAGTGCTTGCTTTGGTTTCTGATCTGATCTCTCAGTTGCCGAAACGTTGCGTTTAGGTTCTCATGGAAGATGGACACGTTCGTGACGTTGTACTGGCTACACCCTATTTTCACATAATTGGTCTGCGGGTCTGAAACGACGCCGTCCAGACTCCACCATGACCAGATTATGAAGCTCAAGAGCAAGAAGAACCAAGGCTTTTGTTGCAGCATGTTGTTCTTCTCACTTACAGAAGAGAGAGAGAGAGAGGATGAAGAAAGAGTGATGGATGAAGGGAGGAATCCATGTGGGGGTATAAATAGGCATGGTGTTTGAAATTAAAACACAGCACATTCAATTCAAATACAGTTTTAAGTACTGAATTAAATTTGATGATTCACTTCCAAGTCCGGGGTTTCTATCTTTTTGACTCTGCTTTTTTTTTATATGAAGACAAAATGAATTTATCACTTAGCATAAAAAAATTTATCAATAAATATCTCAATATATATAAAGTTAAGGTGTAAAAATTGGGTCATCTAAATATATTATCTTAAATCCGATTCCTAGTGATGTATAGAGAAAATATTTTATTAGGAAAAGTAAATTTTATTTTAATAATTTCTATATTTTAAAATATTAGTCATTGATTGTCAATTGAGATATTTAGTATTGAACAAAAATAATTAAGATCTAAGAGTAGGTCCCAACGCATGAACTTTGAAACCAACTTGAGATGAATATTGTGATTTTTTATAAATTTTATATCAAAATTAATTAATATTGAGACATGTATTTCAAATACCATGGACATGTATTTCAAAAACAACAGCCGCCTCAGCTAAATTTGCTATCCTGACGTCAATTCCTTTAGTCTTGAGTCTTCCACTGCGGTTCCAAGTTGAAAATATAATATATTCTAAATATTCCTTTCCTGTTTTTTTTAATAATAATTTAATCCTAACAGCCTGACACGTTCGCACGGACATGTGTCCGGTCAATATAAATACGCCTGACTATATTTCTAGGAAATGACCCTCATCATTATTAATAATTTAATTCATATAAACTGTTTATCCCCCAAAATTTCTTTCATAGTTTTTTCTGTAAAGTTTATTTTTTCAAGAAAGTTAAAGAAATGGGCCAAGAATATACAGTTTGTATAAATTCTCTAAATCTTTTAGATGTAAGATCTGTATAAAGTTAAAAAAAAAAAAAAGTTAAACACAGCTTGAAGCTAAGCAGTTAAAGAGAGTATGGATCTATATATATATACACACATTAATTTATCTCTTTCTAATTTTATAAAAAAGTTCCTACATTTTGCATAAAGATATAAAATATTAGTTTATTGCAGTGGCTCATTCTGCAAAATGCTTAGGTGATAGGACTCATTTAAAAGTGTAGTTTTAAAATTTTTTAGGAATATTCCTAATAGTAATAATAGATTGCACTAAAGTTTAGACTTTTAAAATAAATAGGATATTTCTATAATTAAGATAAAATAAAGGAAAAGTGAAAGCATTTTACTCCTATAAAAAAAGTCCCATGTATTTGCATATATAGAGATACGAAATTAATATCAATATAAAATATAAAATTTATAGTAGGTTGTATTACTCATAAATCATAAATAGTGTGACCCATTCCATAAAATGCAAAATGCTCACACTTAACCCATTTTAAGAAAAACAAAATTTTGAACAAAAAAAAGAAAATTATTTAAAATAATAAAATAAATGAACAATAAAATAACAATTTTTATCACTTATTTTACTTTTATATGGATTTTATAACAAATAAAACATAAAAAAACTCGAATGGAGCACACTTAACATTTATACTACCATAAACAATACAAAAGTCATAAGTAGGTTGAAAAATGATATGAAAAAGTTGTTAGATGGGTTGGTCAAATAAGAGGAGGGTAAATTAAATGTTACAAAATTTTTTGTTTTATGAAGAACAACCCAACAACACAAAGAGATGCACCAAAATAGAGATAAACAGAGTAAGATGAAAATATTAAGTTTGAGGTAGAGAAGAAGATTAAAACACTAAGATTTGTATTGGTTTAGTCTAACCACTTTATCTACATCCAGTTTCCAAGCAACATGCTTAAGATTTTCTACTATCTGCCACAAGTTTAATCCAAAAACTTGTGAAATTACAATACAACACAAGGGATATTACACCCTTGAATCTTTCCTCACACCCCTATAAAATATGATTACAATGTTTCTTTAGAGTTTCTTCACCCTAAGCAATCTACTCAACTAGAAAAGAATGGTTTATAGAAGATGAAACTCTCTCACAAAGAGTAGAATGATATAATGAAAATCTAATAACTCAAACAATATAGATTTTGCAAGATATGATTTAAGAATTGTATTTCTCTCTTAGAAAGAATAAAACTCGCGCTCATAGATCAAATTCTAACTTAAATATATTCAGAACTTCTTGAAAAAGAGTTTGGAAGGTCATATTTATTGGAAAAAATCAAATATTACTGCTACAAACAAAAATTAGTTATTATTAGCCATTATGAGTTCATTGTATTGTCTTGAATAATTAAGAAGAACTTTCTTAAATGTTCAAGAACCATTTAAGAGTCTCTAAACCTTCGATGAACATTTAAAATATACTCCATGATTGTTCAAGAGTAGTTTTAGTGAGTTTATCAGCTTCTAAAACTTTGATAAATATTCAAGAGGAACTCTATCATCGTTCAAAAGTGATTTTAGAGCATTTCTTAGGTTCTGAAAACTTCAATAAACGTTCAATAGAAACACTATGAACATTTAAACTAGTGTAGAAAAATTGCAAATGACATACCTTTCTCATTTTAAGTTCAAATCCAACAAATGTTCTATTATTGGAAAGCTTTAAATATCTACTTTCAAATGCAATAAGTTTCACTTCAAAATCCAATGTATTATATTAGATATGATTAAAAGAATGATAACAGGCCAAAGCTAAAATTCTATATCTTACTATTCAACTTCAAATAATTATAACTTTTCATATGATCTTTATTTTAAATGCAATAATCATTTTTAAAAGTTGATTAAGTTTAATTTCATATGAAATAAGTTTCGCATCAAAACCATATACATTTTGAGAGATATTATAAAAACATTGATCAAAGGTCAAACTTTGGTTTTGAGAAAATTAGAATTTCACTTTTTTTTGAAACTAAGATGTGTCTTTGAATATCCAAAACTTCTTGAGCCAAAAAATGCAAATCTAAATAATTGAGTTTCACATAAAGACTCTTAGCCTATGATAAATATACCTATTTGAGTCCAAAGGTTATTTTGATGTATCCAAGCTTTCACATCTTCAATTCTTCACATTCTTGAATTCTTAGAGCAACATTTTCCATGTCTTTATGTTTGATACTTTTTTGAGTTAGGTATGATATTAATAATTCATTTCTTCACTTCAATCCTCACTTTTCTTTTCTTGTACAAACTTACATTAAAAATATTCAACTTACAAATTAAGTAGCTGGTCCATTTTCACTTTAGATGATAAGTATGACATATAGGATATAAAAAATATTTGAAACACATATCATGCAAACTTTTTATTTCACTATTTGATATAATCAAAATTAATCATGTTAATTATTAGACCTAAGAAAAGCAAAGAAGGAAAGTAAATTGTGTTCAACGAAAAAGATTCCCTTGATTTAAAGTTGCATTAAACATTTCATTTCTTTCCATTTTCGTCTATACAATCACACTCTAATTAGAGAGATACATACATTTGATATTAATCTATTTGTGGCCTTTTATTTAATACTCTACATCAGAGGCTTAAATAAGTGTCATATATATATGTATGTATATATATCATTTCCACATGTATTTCAAATACTATAGTCTTAGCTAAAGTCTACGTCAATTCGTCAAGTTTATTTCTAATTGCCTTCTCACTTTTGACTGAGTCTTCCATTATGATTGCAAGTTGAACTCATTGACGCCCTTATTCAGCATCTTCGTGATCATTTCCAAGTTTTGTTTATAATATAGTTTGCAAATTTAAAACTAAGAAAAAAAGAGATATATTAAGTCTAAGATCATAGAGTTAATTGGATGTGAGAATGGGTCAACTAGATGTTACTATAAAAGAACATGTGGGTTGGTTCATGGAAATATCACGTAATGACCTAATGTCTCAATTATTAATTATTAATTTTGGAATCATTTGCAGACCCAGGACTCAACATTAGAAAAAAGAAAGGGGAGATTCCTGTTTGCTTTGAGAAACAGGGAACCACATTTGGCCTCTTGTGAATACGTATGATGGTTCTCAACCATCGGGAAAAATTATTAGATGACCCAAAAATATTATACTCCCTTTGTTTTTTTTTTTTAAGGACCTTTTTAACCCAATTATGCAGATTAAAGATATTAAAGTTAAGGTTAGATAAATATGTATCTTAATTTTTTAAAAAATTATACTTTTTTAATAAATATTGTCTCATATTTTAAAAATGATCCTATATTTAGGAATAAGATAAAATGCTTTATATTTAGAATCAGATAAAGTATCACATGTATATTATATTTAATAAAAATAATTTAAATATTGAATAAATTAATGTTTTTTATGCATATATATTTTTTGTTAAAATTATTCTTTTTACATTTTTTCTCATATTTAAGGTGTCAAGATGTTGAATGCTATCACAGATGAGCAATATGTGCTCATTGTTATTTTGGACCACTTAGATTTAACTTCGATAGTTTAAATCTAAAGTTTTATTAAGTTAAAATCTATTTTGTTTTTTGAAAAAAAAGGTAGTTGCTAGAATATTATTTCTAATTTACATTACACACTTGTTAATGAAATTAAAATATAAAAAATAAAATCTAATAAAATCTAATCTCCAATTTTAAAATGCACAATTCAAAATCCATTCGCATTGCAAGGTCGTTACCAATTGCCGTTAATTATGGGCTGAATTTAATGTTTGTGTCTTTTTGTCTTTGTTTGGTCATTGTGGAAATTTTAAGTCTTCCACCGATAAGTCTGCCAGTGCCAAGTCCACCCTCAACAGCTGAAAAGCGTGTGGGTCACCAAACTTTCATAAATTGCTTTGTCATCCTTTTCGTAAATTGCTAATGCACCCTTCAAGAATTTAGAAATGAGAAAATGTGGGGAGAGAGAAACAGCTCCATCCCACTGATTTTTGCTTTATATATATTGCCTTACTTTCTCTGTCAAAATTATAAAAATATGTTTAATCAATCCATATCTATTATGGCCAAATATGTTGCTGCATAATTCACAATTCCTTTTGTGGGTTTTCCATTTAATGCGAAAATTTTCTTTTTTCGGATGTAGCCTCCTTTTGAATTGAATTTGTAAAAGATATAGTCAAACATAAAAGCTACCACCTGAAAAGCACACAAAAATATAGTTTCAAATATTCGAATCCTGTTCATCCACGTTTCTTTCAAAGTGATCTCTAATTTCATCCACGTTTCTTTCATCCACGTTTCTTTCAAAATGATCTCTAATTTCATCCACGTTTCTTTCAAAGGATCTCTAAACTCGGTTTGGTTTGCTAGAAGAAAATTGAGGAAAAGGAAAGGAAATGAGAGATATGGAAGGAGAGGAAAGGAAATAAGAAATATGATTAGAAAATATATTTGGTACCAATAGTAGAGGTTCTACCAGCTAAATCAGAAATCCTAATAATTCAGCCGTGTTAAATATTTAATAGTAAAACTTTCCAATCTTTTATGATCTTACATGACTTGATCTGAATTAATCTGAATCCTGATAAATTCTCCAATTAAAATGGGATAAGTCTAAAATACAGGATGCTTCAAGTAGAAAAAAATGTTTAGTTGACCAACGAAAGAATAGATGTTTGATGGAAAAAAAAATGTTTAGTTTGTATTAAAGATTGAAAAGAAATGAAGAAAATAAAATCAAAATATCCAAAATACCCTTCTCCTAAAATTCACTTTTCTGATTTTCTTAACCAAAACTTTCCTGAATTTTCAAATACACGTTTTATTTAAATAATAATAATTTTATTTTAAATAAAAATCATGAAAATAAAATAATAATTTTTATTATTAAAAAAAACATATTATAATCTGATGAAGTCAAAAGTTTTTCCCCAAGATAAAATCTCATTATTGGGGATTGTGTTGGTTGGAGCGAAGGGATCTGAGAGCTCTTGTTTTGGACACCATGTCTTGCCGCTACAGATTGGAACGAAGCTTGCAACGGCACCGCAGATTGAATCGTAGGTGTGTTAATTTGATTATGGTTGCGCATTTCTTATATCATTACAGAGAAGAAGTAGCTGGAGGTGGAGAGGAATAACAAAAGTGGAGAAGGAGCAGAGTTCGGTAAGAAAAAAAGAGAGAAAGAGGGAGGGAGAAGAACACATTGGGAGATCAACCCGCCACCATTGGGTAGTTCGGTCATTTCGCTCCCCTCTTTCGTTCGCGGGAGAAAAGTCTCTCAATTCCATCACGGCCAACCAAACGTCCCAAGCTCCAGAAACATCTTCAGTCTCCCTTGTATTTCACCCACCCAAACTGGGCTTAATTTTACTACTCCCATCATTGCTTTTTATAACACTTATAATTCGACCGGAAGGTGGTTAAAATTAATTGAATTTTTATTTTTTTTAAAGGTTAATGATTTTATATTTAAAAAATTAATATCAAAAGCTTATAAAAATATAAATGGATCGTGCAAAAAGGATTAGAGGGAATAGCTAGTTTTTTATCATAGTAATGATTATATATGATGATGGATATGATAATTTCGTTCATTTAAAGATACAAAGGAACATGGCTGATGTAACTAGAGAAGAAAGATACAAAGGGAGATGAGAGAGACATAAGAAGAAGAAAGGAAAGATAATCAAGTAATGTTAATCGGTTCTTCATAAAATAAATCATATTTTATTATGTAAAGTCCTTTAACAATTATTTTTTTGGCCAACACTTTAACAGTTATTATTAATTAATAAAATTATACTTACATATTTAATCAATAATGCGACTTGCATTGCACTTGCATTATATTATTATTTTTATTATTTACTTTCTCTGTAATTTTTTACTATTTGAATTCAAAATTTAAATTTATCACTTAAAGTTTTATTCAAATCAATATATTTTTCGGTCTAAAATTTTCTCAGTTTATTTATCCCATACATTACATCACTATTTAGACAAGCTCTAAACTCGTAAAATGATAATAGAAGAAATTAATATTTTAATAGAAGTATTGAATTATATTAAAATATTATTTTTCTAAGTGCATGCTATAGAATATGATCAACAATGCCTATAACAATTGATACTGGTAAAAGATGTTTTTTAAAATAAAACTTATTAAATATTTAAGATTAATTATGTTACACAATAGATTAAATATGTATTAATTATTAAGTATATACTCCCTCCATTCCTTAATATAAAGAACAATTGATGGAGTTTTCGTATTTCAAAATATAAGAAGTACATGTGGTTTATCTGATGTATTTAATAATTTTTTAAAAAATATTCTTAATTAAAATGACATTTTTCTAACACAATTTATTTTTATTAATTGCATAATGTAAATATTATTAACATTAAATGAGAACATTTTTTAAAAATTATTTTATATTTTAGACAAATTCATTATTATTTTTAATCTGTGTAATTTTATTTTTTGTCACTTATATTAAGTAATGGAGAAAATATTATTCATTGATAGTAAAATGTTATAATTGCTTCATCATAAAAAAAATTTTTAATTGCTTAATTATATAATAAATTGTTTTAAAGCTCGAAACAAAGAATTCATATGAGGATTATAAGTTACATTACACTAAACTCTCCAATAATTTTACATAAAACTCCAAAATTTCTATACATGCCTTATAAATTACTTTCTTCGATTTAAAATATAAGTTCTATCTATATAATTAATTAGGCATGAATCAAGAAAAATACTTTCACTCATTAAATCTATAAAAATATATTATTTTTTAATAGTACCCATATTCAATGTATTGCATTTAAAATTTGTTATGTCTTTTATATTTAATTATAGATAGGAACAAAATAAAAAAATAATTAATATCTTAAAAATTATCAAAATAGACTTATATTTTGAAAAAAAATTTAAAAATTATATTTTAAATGGAAGGAAATAAAAATTTTAAATTTAGACTATTCATTTAATTCAGGCAGGTCAAATTACAGGGCTTTACCCAAGCACCGTAAAAAGTTTAAACTAAATATCCAAATCGCGTCATTATATCCTTATTACCTCCAGTGTCTTTCTTTCGCCACTTTAATTTCCGGATACTCCATTGGTAGCCACCACTTACCTCTCTCTCTTTCTTAATCCTCACTCTCTCAACAACAAGATGCTTCCATGTCCCATTCTCCTTCCCTTATTTACCTTCATATTCTGCTCATGTTGCTTCCTTAACGGCGTCGTTTCGGACCCACAGACCCTTCTTAAGAGCGAATGCAACCCATACTTCGTTTTCCTGGTGTCCGACGTCTCCATCTTCCGTGAAAACGTAAACATAACGTTGCTAGACATCAAAGAGCAGATCAGTGACCAAAGCAAGCACTTCGCTAAAGCACAGCAAGCCAATGCAGGAAACTCCGTTTCCACTCTTTTACAATGCAGAAATTACCTCTCCGTGGCCGACTGTCTTGAGTGCTTCAACGTCGCTGCCGCAAAAATCCTCAGCTGCGCCCCTGGGTCCTCCGGCGCCCATGTCATCTACGACGGCTGCTTCCTCAGGTACAGCTTGCCCATCCAGTTCAAGTTTGACTTTTTCTTTTTGAAATGGTGGAGCGAAAAGATAAGATATTGATTGCGATATGTGAAGATGACATTCAAATTCAAGGACGCCATACACAAAACACCCAATTCAATATTTATACAAAGACAGGTACAAAATTAATTATTCAATAATATTAAAATAACAAAATGGATTAATTAGCTTAATAATTGATCATGTTATAAATTCCTATATTTTTAATAAATTTATGTGAAATTATTCACAGTTTGTGGATAAGTGCGGGTTACCGTATGGGACTGCATATTAATGTATACGTTGTACAATCTAGTTATAACCAATACGTAAATGTCCATAATTAATCTCTCAAGAAGGTTCCATAATTAATCTAGTTTTTATGATTTATTCAACCTCTGAAAGTTTTTATGTTATAACATTGTTTAGATTATTATTATTATTCATGAAGATGGTTTGAATCCTTGACTTTTATACCCACATTCCACCTTTATTACTTCGGTTAATCTCAATTGCATTTAGGTTAATTTTTTTATAATGACTGTTTGGTTAATCTTTATGGTTGAACGTTTACAAATAGAGATCTGTTTTAAGCATATTTACAACATGTTAATATTCATCCACGATAATTGATAAAAAAAAATATTCATCCACGATTATTTAATATTTCGACAATTATTTTTACTAATTCCGAAAAGGCGTACGATAAGGAGATTGAACTGTTCCTTTATTCTCCTGCTAGATTTATATGAGATCAAGCAGGCTATTTTTTTTTTTGAATATCCTCCCTTAAAATATTATGCTAGAAAATAATTGGGAGAAAAATGTTTTAGATCAAACCTGATCTTTCTGATGTATAATCCACTACTATTATAGAGATTAGCTCAAGAAAATTAAAGGTGTCAATGGTAGACGGTGAGACTATGATTAAGTTACAACTTACAGTATCTGAAAGGTATATCAGAATTATTTACCCTGAAAAAACCGTGAACCTGATAATCAGCTATGATTATTTGCGTTGGGTCTTATTTTCTAAATAAATTTATTGATAGCCCACCTATTACGCACAATTCATGACATAAAACACCTAATCTAATTACACATGAATGCTTCGTATACCAAAATTTTAATTTGATTTGAATAAAATATACTATGTTAATTATCAGAATAATTAATTAATGTTGATTACAATGAAAATTAATAAATTAATTTTCCAAACATAACATATAAAAAAAATGCAGAGGTGAAAATTCCATCCTTACATTAGCTTGATTTGTAGATAGCAAGATCCATATTGAATACTTTGTGTTGTGTTAAGGTACGACGTTAGCAGTGCTTTCTTTGATGATACCACGCAGTCTATCAACACGGCGTCGTGTGGGAATCAGACTACAGGAGAATCCACCGCACTTACCTCCACTGTGAAACAAGTGCTTATGAATCTCCAAACAGCAACGCCCAGAATCAATGGCTTCTTTGCAGCCACAAAGACGCAAGTGCCAAACAGTGGTCCAACGATTTATGCCTTTGCTCAATGTATTGAAACTATCTCAAAGAGTGGGTGCGAGGATTGCTTGAACGCTGGCTACAACAATATGCAGACTTGTCTTCCCTATTCATCTGGTAGGGCTTATGCTGATGGGTGTTTCATGAGATATTCCACCACTTCCTTCTTTCCCGAGAACCAGACCTTTGTTATCGTCACTTCCTCCTTCAAACGAGGTGATTACACACAAATGCTGCAAGATGGCACAATTTGGTTTACTTATTTTGAATCCCGTGCTACTTATGTCAGACATAAATTGATCCTTAATTTGAATGTGTATTTGATTTTGATTGAAAATGACCTAATATTAAGTATTAGTAATGACATTACTATATATACATTATAAGGCTTGTCAAATTTAAAGATGACCGCTAATATATAATTTGACATGTTACGCACGCCCGTTCACATGAATTTATTTATTTATTTGAAAATAAGTTTTCTATTTTCCTGTCATGCAGGTTCAAGTAATAAGAGGGTCATTATTGGTGGAGTTGTTGTATCTATAACTCTTGCGTTGATCCTCCTGGCGTTATTTGCCTGGATTAGACGACTAAAAAGCCCCAAGAAGGTCCCCAGAGGTAAACAACTTAAAATATTAAATTTGATGTTTTGATTTTCACTTTTTACCTCTATCTTTATGAAGGGAGTCCCATGTTGTTTTTTTTTCTCTGAGGAGTTTTTTTTTTTAAATGAAATGGAGATATACTTTGACTAATGTCTTAGTTCCTAATAGGAGACATAACTGGAGCAAGCAAGTTAAAAGGCCCAATTACTTATAGTTATGAGGATTTGAAGTCTGCAACAAAGAGTTTTAGTAAAGAAAATAAACTAGGAGAAGGTGGATTTGGTGTAGTATATAAGGTAAGTTTATTTTGATTTTCAATAATGTTTTAATCTAAATCATGTTCTAAAACTTCCAATATGAAATTTTTAATCAACTTGGTATTTTGAGGAATGGGAAAGTAGTTGCAGTCAAGAAATTAGCTTTGCGCCACTCCAACAAGATAGAGGAAGAATTTGAGAGTGAAGTAATGTTGATAAGTAATGTTCATCATCGGAACCTTGTTCGACTTTTGGGATGTTGCAGTAAAGGCCACAACAAAATCCTTATTTATGAATACATGAAAAACAAGAGTCTTGACATATTCTTATTTGGTATTATCAATCAACAAAACTTACATAATTCTTTAAGCATTAGCTATTATATGTTTCTAAATAATGTTATGACATGGGGACATATTTTCAATTTAATAACATATCATTCTCAAACCAAAAACTCGTGTCATAATCTTATTATAGATCTTAGTAAGCATATATATATATATCAATCCCCTCTTGTAACATTTTGAAAATAATTTTTAAGTTTCACCCTTCCTATTTTTTTTCTTACCTTTCAAAGTTTGTAAACTTGGGAAACAGGTCAAAAGAAAGGTTTTCTCAATTGGAAACAACAATATGATGTGATTTTAGGGACAACAAAAGGTTTGACTTACCTACATGAAGAATTTCATGTTCATATTATACATAGAGATATAAAGACTAATAACATCCTCTTAGATGATGATTTACAACCTAAAATTGCTAATTTTGGGTTGGCAAGACTTTTACCTGAGGACAAATCTCATCTTAGCACAAGATTTGCTGGAACATTGTAAGTCAACATAAGTGCATTTGTCTGATTGCTTAATTTTCTTAGCCACTACTATAAAACATGGATTGTCAAAGGTATTAAATAAAATCTATCTATATATATATATATAAAAGTCAATGGAACGCTCCTATACACCTATTAGCATGAATGCTTCATGAAAGAATTCTTATGTTTGTAAATATGACATAAAACTTTACATTGCATATGTCTATTTTAGATTTTGTTGAATCTCTATATTTTTGTATCTATTTGAGCTATTGTTCTAGTCAATTACATCATAAATATTATATATTTGTCAGAGGATACACAGCACCAGAGTATGTAATTCATGGTCAATTATCAGAGAAGGCTGATATTTATAGCTATAGTGTTATAATCCTAGAAATCATCAGTGGTCAAAAAATCAAGGAATTAAAGGTTGATGGTGATGCTGAAGGTGAATACCTCCTTCAAAAGGTGAGGAAATTCAAATGACACTTTAAGAAAACAACTTTTTGTTTTTGAGAAAATTTAGATATAGGACTTGTTTTAACAACTCAGTTGTCTTTTGGAAAAGCCATCCCTTCCTTATTTGAGAATCTATCTAATATATATAATAATAAGAAATATTTAAAAACATTTACCCGAGTTTTGCTTTCCCTTTTCTAATATTCTTATTTCATTTCACTTTAATCCTACTTGATAGGCTTGGAAACTATATGAGAGAGGCATGCACTTACAGTTGGTGGACAACACCTTAGACCCTAATGATTATGATGCCGAAGAAGTTAAGAGAATCATAGAGATTAGTTTGCTTTGCACTCAAGCATATGCTGAAATAAGACCAACGATGTCTGAAGTAGTTGTTTTGCTCCAAAACAAGTTATTAGAGAATATGAAACCCACTATGCCTTTCTTGATTGAAACTACATAGAGAGGTCCATGGAAGACACCTCTCTAACCCTTCTAGCTGCTTCCTTTACATCCAATGCTACTGTCTTCACTTCTGTACTATCAGCAAGGTGGTTGCATTTTGCAAGACTGTGCAGGCATGGTTGATTTCGTGTTTTGAACCCAAAAATGGAAAAAATAATAAAATAGGAAGAGGAAAGAAAACAGAAAATGATTGTCCTTCAATTCATTCTCCAACATTTGCATGTAATTATGCATCTCCTGGAAATTAAATGTGAATTGATGTTTATTATGCACAATGTTGAATAAACTACACTAATTTTTATCCTAATGTTTGGTCAAATTACATATGATATTCTTTTTATTTTATCCTAGCTAATTTTATTTTCAATTAATGAAGTTAATTTTTCCATAAATATTTTCCATAAATATGACTTTTTTAAAATGAAACTAGGTCATGGAATCCATGCTTACTTTGCACAAACGTAAGACACACTCTTTATGAGGATGTGGTTTCCTATATATGTTATTGGAGTTATTATATATATATATATTACTTATTTTTGTTTTTAGTCACAATATGTGAAATAACAATGTTATTGCCATTACAAGAAAATTAATGGTTGAACGGGAAAGATAAATTAATGTTCAAATGAAAAAGATTTCCTTCACTTAAAATTGCATTAAACATTTCATTTCCTCCCATTTTTGTCAATACGATCATACCCTATTTAGAGAGATACATTTAATTTTAATCTATTCGTGGATTTGTGGATATATACACACACACATACTTAATTAGGAGCTTCATTAAGTGTTATCATTTCAACATTTCAAAAAGCATAGGCTAATTAAGCTAAAGTCAACGTCAACTCTTTCAAGTTTCTAACTTTTTGTTTTGATTGAGTCTTCCTTCATGATTTGCCAGTTGAACTCATTACTCCATTCTTCAGCACATCTTCATGATCTCTTTAATTTGATGACTTCTAAATGTTGATTATAAGATAGTTTTGAAAAATTAAGAAAAATAAATTAAGTCTAGAAGCATATAATGAATTGGTTGTAGGAATGAGTCAACTAGATATCAATAATTTAAATTTGCATTGCCCATTGGCATGCACTAAAGTGACTCCCCAACATCACATAATGACTTAATTTCCAAATTATTAATTTGAAATCCACAAGTTACTTCGTAGACCGAAGACTCAACATCAAACATCAACATCAACATCAACATCAACATCAACGTAAGTCTTCTTCACTAGATGGAATCAAGGCGGTGAAGGTTCTGCTTTTCTTCCCGTTTACTTTGAAAACAAGGGCATCATTTGGCCCACGATAATTGGTGATACCCAACATTATCAAACAATCTCAAAATATTATATCATTTGTATTGCATTTAATAAAAATAATTTAAATTTAATGGATTAATATGTTCATTTTTTTCATGTGTATATACATATTTTTATTTATTGAAACAATTCTTTTTATATTTTTCATATTTAAGATGCCATTTTAAAAAAATATAAGTAATATAATATTGGGAGAATTATTTTTATTTTTAATAAATTTAATTCTTGTGCCTTTTCTCTTTGGGTCAGTGTTGAAGTCTTCCACTAATTAGCTAGCTTCCAAGTACATCCTCTGCATAAAGTTCTATTTGACCCAAGATGCAAGGAGGTGGCACAAACACAATTGAAAAGCGTGTGGATCACCAAACTTTCATAAATTGCATTGTCATCCTCTAATCATATTTTAATTGCTGTTGCATCCTTCAAGAATTTGGCAAAATGTCATCATTAAACCCCGTACTAAAGCCTCATCGATCACCATCGTCTTTTTCAAACACCATGCCTTCCTTTCGTTACAATCCACACACTCCATTGGTAATGATAGATGCCTCATGACCCTTTTTCCTTCTTCTTCTTCTTCATCTTCATCTTCAATCTCTCAACAAAAAAAGATGCTTCAGCGTCCTAACCTGCTTCCCTTATTTACACTAGTAGGAAAAAACAATTCTAAAACTGTCATTTATTTACACTAGTAGGAAAAAACAATTCTAAAACTGTCATTTATTTGCACTAGTAGGAAAAAACAATTCTAAAACTGTCATTTAGGATGGTCAACAAAACAATCCTAAAATATTTTTGCGGTGACAATTTTGTAAATATAAGCTTCTATAATGCATTTTCAAGGATGGTGGAATAAGTCATAGTCCTTAATTTTATTTTCTAGGACCATGGAATGCTCCACCATCCTGGAAATCTTCAAGATTTAGGACGTTGGATTATCCCACCGTCCTATAATGTTAATACAAATGACATTTTTAGAGGTGGCAAAGTTTCTTTTCAATTATAACCTACATCGTGGTTAAGTCTTCTCCCTCAGTGGCGGCAAACTCTCACCCCTTGCCACTTACTGTCAGCACTCTCTCCTTTTAGCTTGGGCCGTTGCTGTCAAACCCAAACCCATTAGCTCCAACCACATACTGTTGAACCCAAATGACACTCTCTCGTCTCACAGCCATCAAACCATTACCCACCGTCACACCCTAGCATAGCACATTCGGCATTTTGTTTCAAGGGAGAAAGACATTTAAGGACCCCTATATGAAGATATTCCCTTTCAAGGACCCAGATTAAAAATTCAGTACTCCTATAAACTGAATTCCTAACTCGAATCAACTGAATTCAGCACTTGTACTGTTCATTTGGCAATATTTTTGTATGAAGGTCCTTAAATGTCTTTCTCCCTCGTTTCAATTTTGACTGTGGACATGGAGAGCTCAAGCCTTGAATGAGAGTCCATTCAGTTAAGAATGAGATGGGGTGAGAGAAAGAAAAAGGGTAACACTCCTTAGACCCATTTCTTGTTTTTTCTTCTTCAACTAATGTGAGTTCTGCGTCTCTATCTCAAGTTTTCTCATGACTTTGGAGATCCCCTTCTGGGCTTCTTCTCTTCGTTGATGACATGCTTCTTCCATCGAGCTCTACCGTTAATGATGCCCCTTATGTCCTCTTCTTTCTCTAACATCGATGCCTCTTTACTGCAAGCCTCCCACTAGGCATGGTTTCCGTTCGTGGGGGATATTGTCTACAATCGACAATACAGTATTCTGGTCTTCCCTTTCATTTTCTCTCAATTAATGCAATATTCTATTTCCTTGATCGTTAGGTATATAGAAAAGAAGCTATGGAAGGATCTTATGGATAATGTTCCAAAATAAAAATGGTTATTTAAATTGACCAAACTGACCAAGGAAAGAGTTTATTCAAGTAATCGTGAGTAAGAGATATTTTAACACTTTTTAACTTCATATATACATATATATTCCTTTCTAAGATGCCTTCTTAGAGGTATGCTTAAGCTTAATCATTACTTTGGATTGGTGAAATTTTATGCAGTTTGTTGTGTAATCTCAAATATAGTTTGTTTCATAGAACCATTTGCATTATATATATATATATATATTTTAATAAAGTTATGTTTGAGGAAAAAAATGTGTTGGTCAATATAGGTATGAAGTCAAGGGGCTTTGTGCATCACTGTACTATGTGGCCCTGACATGTACATTGAAAGAGAACTATTTTTCCTTAGATCTGGGTGTAGAAAGTTAAAGGGCCAAATTAATATATTCCAAGCCTTTTCTTACCATAGAAGAGAAACAAGTTACAGACTATGGGGCACACTTTTAGAGGGAAGTCTTTTGGTGTCTAACTCATATTGGACACTTCAACCTATATCGAGCAAACTTAGAAGCAAGATAGCTTAACACCTCTAAATAGATCCTTAGAAAAAGGAAAGAAGAAAATTTTGAATTCTAATATTTTACACTTTCTAAATACTATTTAAGCATGTTTTAATAACTTAAACACATACTAGTCATATTTTCAGTGTATACATATACCTTTTGAATAATGCTAGCTACTTGATTCTTGCATTTACAACTTTAGAAGTTGCTACACTTGAGTTAAGGTGAACCTTGTGTAAGCATTTTCAAAACATAGATTAAGCTATTTGTCCAATGTGCAGAGTTGTAAGATACAAAATTTGTAGTTAGCATTCATGCATCTAGGTGTTTTCATATTTGCATGCTTCTTAGCCTATCCTAGTTGTTAGTGAGTTCCTCATTGCTTTTTTGTTTTTCTTTATCATTTTTTGTGGTCACTACATCCAGGTCCATATATTCATAGGAGAAGAGTTCAAATATTAGCAAATTTAGGTGCTAACTTAATTGCATTTGAAACAGTGCTAGATAAACTAGAAGTTTAGGTATTTTAAAAAGCTTTGGACATTTTTTAAATGCCAAAATCTAATATCTTGATAATAAAAAAGGTTACAGCTAGATTTATTTGAATTATTTCAATTGACTACTTTCTATTCCACATATAAGTATTGATTTGTGGGAACAGAAGTTTTCAACAAAACTAATAAGAACATTAAGCAATCCTTCATTGAGGAGAAATATGAAAATGTGTGAAATAAGGCTTATATTTCAGTACAACATTTTTTAGATTGCTCTTACATGCATTGTTAGTCTTCATGCACTTTTGCAAATTCTGTGAATTGCATCCAGAGGATTTGATAAGCTGTCATACAAGATGTTTGAAGAGAGAAAAGAGAACAACTGATTTCAATATCTAGAACATTTTTTATTTTAATCTTCTTGTGACTAAGGCTTTATTTCTATCTCTCCAACGTTTCTCATTATAGTCCCCTATTTCTAAAATTGTCTTCCTGAAAGATTTGGTATCAAAATCTGCCATTTACTTGGATTGACAAGAATAAACTGAGAGTGTATTCAGTTTCCATTTTAGAAAGGGTAAAATTACTTCTTAATCTTATATATTCTAAAAGACACTAAGAAGAGAATTAGTTGAGATACCCTATATCTTGGAATGGTACAAAAAGCAAGTATTTGACCGAAAACAGTAAGCTTGGAATGCTAATATGTTTTAGGTCTTCAATTCTAATTTACTTTTCATAGATGAAAAGCTGCATCATTGGATTTTATCAGTAACCTTGCATGCTTATGTTTTTCACAATTAACATACCACTAACAATCCAGTATTCATTCTAAAGTTTTGAAAGAACTAGGACATATAGCTTGCTTATGATCATACCATAACCATCTATCTCAATTATAAGCAGAAAAATCTACATTTTAAGTTTCATGAAAGGCTCTGAATTCTATATCTATAGTTGACATCAACTTAGGATGCATAAACATAACAAAAGTAAACATGAATTCTATATCCATAGCTACCCTTTCTAAATTGAATATTTCTTTTTCTTTTCTTGATCATATAGTTTCTATTTCCATTGTATCATGTTGCTCCATTCTTTTTGTAGTCATTTAATAATTCACATTAAAATATAATGTTTTCAAGTATATCACTTAGACATGGTTACCATGTTACAATTCTAGTTTTTATCATCATGTTGGCATTTGCTGTAATAATGTGGATTGGATCAGGAAGAATCCCATTAATTTAGCAATGGTTGCTCAGGTATGGACATAGTAAATTTAGTTTTACCTTATGTTTTGTCATGATATTCAATGCTCTTAGATGGTTGGGATATACTCTTACTAAATCCAAATCCCAAATGCACATAGCTAGAATAGTCCAATATATGAATATAAGAATGCCAAAAAGAAAGAATGACACTTTTCAAGAACCTTCGAATTTTATCCTTCCAATTACGCTGCTCAATGCCCACCCTTTTATTCCTTTTTCATTGTATGAATACATATAGACACATATTCTTTTTAATAGAATTTGGGCTCATAATTTGTTGCCTACTTTGTACAGGGGACTTGTTCATCTCATGCATGGACTTAATGAACATAGATTTGTAGTTTGAGCTTAATTCAAGTTGGTGACCCTTTCAGTTCTTATAATCCTTGATGTGATTCTGAAGCCATTCCCATTATTCTATAGCAGTGGTAAGTATATTGATTTTGCAAAGAAGTTGAATGCTAATGGCTTCAAGGTTTATGGGATGGATTGGGTTGGTAAGCCAAAACAGCTTGCATTCCTTGGTAGTTTTCTTTTGCAACATACTTGAGTTGTGCTCTATTATATAATTTTAAAATTTGGCTTTTGGAAAAAAGAGCAGATGTAAGGAAACATGACAATATGCTATTTGGTTCTTTTTGATTAACCAGACTTTGTTTTAGGTTCTTGTATGTGAATTTAAATATATTCATATTTGGGACTACCATGACTTTATTATCCTCATTCATTTATCATATGCACCATTATTACTTAAAATTCAAAGTCATGTCTAAACACAATCAGAAGCAAATGATAGAAAACACTAAATCGCTAGAAGGACATTTCTTATGTTTATTAATAACATCGAATTTTATTTTCTTTCTTGGCACTATGATATGAATCCTTTTTTTCAGACCATGATGTAATTTGTTAATTCATTATAAGTTCTCTGAAGAAAAGATATGGGGAGAGATAAATGGTAACAAATTGGCTTGTTTTTCAAGCCATGGTGGAAGTAATGGGCTGCATGCGTATGTACATTCCCTTGATGATGGTGTTTCTGACATGGTATGATTTTGAAGAATGTTGTTTAATTAAATGGTGCTATGGTTCTTGTCATAAAGTGGATAGGAAGAACAAATGTTTTAAACTTTATTTCTAGCCTTACAGTTGTCATTCTAATTATGAACAATTTCTTTCTCACATTGCAGGGAGTTTTTCTTGAGAAGATTCTTGTTGAAAATCTTGGCCATCCCTATTTTTGCTTTGGACACTTAATAGGTGGAGCCATTATTCTTAAGGGATAGTTATAGTATAAAAAAAAATTTCTCTAGGCTAAGTTAAACATTGCTTTTTGAATTCTCAATGAATTGTAATTTTTTTAGGAAGAAAACAAATGTGTAAGTAGGAAATTCTTTATTAGAAATTTTTGTTTTTTGTTTTTGGAAAGACATGTTTTAGTTAGATCTATCTTAGAAGCTACATTATAGTAGTTATTGTTATTTAATATCTGCTTGCTTGCAATTATGTGACATATTTTTGGTGAAATTGTTAAAATACACTTTTGTTGATATCGGTGATATTCAATTGTTTCATTGCTCATAAATGGCATTTTTGGTTCAAAGGGTTCTTATTGTGAATATTTTGGTATGAATCTAAATTAGAATTAGAATGAATAGGATTGCATATACATAATTTTTTTTTTAAATTCTCACTTTCTAGGACTGTTATGAGCCATAATAGACCTAGAAAGCCCACTTTTTAGGACTGTTATGGCCTACAATAGTCCCAAAAAAGAGATTTTCTAGGATTGTTGTGTTGACAATAGTCCTAGATAGAAAGTGATTTTCTAGGATTGTTCATCAACTGGCTTGGAAAGTTCAACTTTATATGACTCCCACTTCCACCACTTCACAATAACTATCATAGAAAGTCTTTTTCAACAGTCCTAAAAAGCTTTTTTTGTGCTAGTGTTACCTTCATATTTTGCTTATGCTATGCAGGATTCTTAACGGCGTCGTTTCGGACCCCAGACCCACCTTGTTAACAACCAATACAACCCTAGCTATTTTAACACTTTTTCCATGAATACTGCCTCACTTGGATGCAGTAAAAAGATTTGTGAGGCCTTGAACCAATAGGAGACCTAAAATTGTCAAAATTTGTTTTCTATGCATTGTATTTTTAACAACGCAGTGAACTTTGAAAACTCATAAATAAATGCACAAAACTGTATCATTATGGTTTAAGTTTCTAAAAATCATTTACATATAAATTTCATGGAAAAAAATATAAAACTAAAATTTAGACATATCAATTCATACAATTCAATCATCAAACTTTACTGTTTATTTTCAACTTCCAATTTCTATCCAGTTTCTGAGCTATAACTTTGGGCATTCATTTCTCATATTATACAGAGCCAATTTGTACATTCTTTATATCATTAGAAAGCTTTACATGTTTACTTTCTAAAATATTGTATATTTCTTATGCATGTACTGGAAAAAATACTATTTTAAATCATCAAGGGTTAAATATAACTTTTACTGGAACTATTTTGAGAAAATATACATAACTGTCATTATATAGCTCCAATTGTATTCAAACCTGTGTCATATTATTGTTCTAAAATATAGCTCTATCCATTTAAATAACTAAATTTTTGGAGCATTATATGATTTTATACAATCTTACCAAATCAGACAATATTTACAATAAAAACACAGTTTCAGCTAGCAATAGTCTAGTTTTTAACCTTTAATTTCCTTAAGCCATAACTTACTCCATACTTATCTAAATTACACAAAATCTATTTTGGCTTAGAGCTCATTATGTCCTTTAACTAGAGGTAGCACACTTTAGCTCATTTCCTTTCCTATATCATACTAATACATTTCCAGACATTTACATGTCATAAATTCCCAATAAAAAGAATATTCATAACTTTTTCAATCTCAATTTCATTCCATTACTTAACCAAGTTGAGTATACATTTCCATAATTTGGCATATTGCTTGACATATTATACCTATCAACTTAGCTACACAATACTTTTACATAACATGCTTTATATGCAAAACATCATTGATAGTCATGAACATTAACTATCTTTCATCAATTCTCCTTCCTTGGCCTTTATCCTTTACTTGCTCATACCTAGCATGGTTAGTAACTTGGGAGGATGGGATTGAGTAATCTTAGTAGTAAATTTGCATATGCTATTACATCATCATATCACATTAAAAACAATGATAGCATTGCACAATTTCATCAAACATATAAAAATACCATGTTGGGTAGCGAAATTTCGACAGCATTTCAGCTTAAAAATAAGATATCCTAGGCTTAGCTCTCATCACATAAACAGCCAGCCAGTCAATAAAATAGTCATAGCAACAACATGACAGCATATTCATATCATAAAACATATATAAACATTATTGCACAATAACATCAAAGTATAACAAGTTACTATCTGAGAGTTTTAACATTTTCACTTTAAACTTGAATTCAACTTGCTTGAATCTCATCCCAATTACTTCCTTGCAACTTCTTAAGCCTAGAAGCATCAAGATAACCATGTTAAGTCAACTAATTCTTCATAAGCTCTTATAAAGTTCACTTTGAACTCTAAGAATTTATATTTCATATAATTGACTTATTCTTGAAAATCTAACTTCCTCTTTGCTAATTCATGCATAAGAAATCCATTTTTATGATTGGATTCATGAAATTCCAATTCCTTCCTTACCTTTCCTCTTGGTTGAAATCACCTCTCAATAAGTAAGGAAAGGAATTTTATCACTTTATCATATAAACTCATGCAATCATACTTTCTTGCATCATTTACATGCTTCTTCTAGCTTTGCTTTCAAGAGAACACCCTTCCCTACACATAATCCCCTCCTGGCCAAACCAAACCCTAGGAGTAAGAGAGGAGAAATTCATCTAATCCCAACTCAAAACTTATAAAAAACTACCTTAAACTGGAGGAGAATACTTACCTTGAACTTGTCTTTTTACCTTTTAGCTTTTCCCCCCTTCTTCTTCCTCCTCTCTTTCTCTCTCTAGAATTGTAGCTTCTCTTGGCCAAAACTTGAGGGAATTGTGGAGGGAGGGTCACTTATTTATAGACTTTAACAATGCATCTTTACCCTTGAAGTGTCCTTCAATCCAATGGCCATAATCTCTTGTGTTATGATTGGTCCACCTTTCCTCCTATTACATCATCTACATGACATCATAAATGGCCAAATATTTTCTAAAAATGACTCATAATTTTTGTCCAATAGGAGAGGAACAAATGCCCTCCTATATAATATATTTTTTTTTGTCCAAATTAATCCTGTATCATTTACTTTATATCTGGACAATTTATTGGTATTTTACAGTATATTCTAGTACTATTTATTCATTAATATGTACAAAAAATATAAAAATTTAGGATCTGTATTTATCTTATTAACTGTGCCAAATTGTATTTTATATGGGACCCACATGCTTTCTTTTTTCTTTCTTTATTGTGAGGCCCACCTCATTTTCTTTTATAGTTTATGTTTTTGAAGTCTGTATTGTTTTTAAACTATGCCTTTTTAGCTCAATTCATTCTTCTACTATGGTCCAACATGTCAAGAGGTCCATTTTGACACACACACACACACACGTGTGTGTGTGTGTATATCACTTTTCTACATTTTTGGAAATAATTCCAATTAATGACTAATTTTGAAATTTATTCTAGTTAAGGACCAAACTTAATTCCTTCTAAGGATTAAGCATGTGAAATTACCATTTTACCCTTCATAGTATTCTTGCAATGTTTCACATGGGGTTTTTCCAATCAAGCCTTTAGTATATTCCTACAGGGCACATTGTAGTTGTACTTTTAATATAGCCACAAAAATGATTAAATTTTTTTAGGTCTTTTTTTGTAATTTCTTCTAAAGACTAAATTGAATAAAATTTTTCGATTTAAGGACTATATTACATAGAATTTTTCATTTCTAGGGCTAAAACATATTTTTTTCATTTTTCCTTCCAACATGGAAAAATGATTTTTTGCCCATTTTCACATTTAGTTATGTCTCTTGGTTTTCTCTAATTTTTAGTCAATTAACCTTTATGCAATATATCATTGAATCCAGCATGTCAAAAGCCTCGCTTTGACAGTAATTTTTCATATTTATGAAATTGACCTTGACCTAGGTTAAAAATGCAAATATTTATTCTTTTGTATTTTTTCATAATTTTTCTCAGGGACTAAAATTTAAATAATTCTTTTTTACTTTTCATATCATACTTTCAAATTGCTTTATTTTCAATTTTGACATCCTAACTATCCAATATTTATATTGTTATACTTAACGCATCAAGAGTTTCGATTGAATAGGCATATTGCATAATTTTTGACTCAGTTATGGATTTAATTCCTGTTAAAAATCTTATGAAAAATTAATTCTAATTAAAGGCCAAACATAATTCTTTCTAAGGACTATATGTAAAGTTAATTCTAATTAAGGACTAAGCATATGGAATTACCATCTTACTTCCTATAATATTCCTATATTTATAGGATGCAATAAAATGTATGAAAGGATGGGAAATGAAGTGAGTCAAATATGTCATATATTCGCGCTTTAGAATAAATTAATTTCTCATCTAATTTTTAGAAGAAGTTATGTTTTATCCTTAAATGGAATTAATTTTCCATAAGGTCATTAGCAGAAATTAATTTCAGAACTTACCATGAAAAATATGCAATATATCACTTGAATAAAAGTCCGTCATAAGATGAGCGCAATGGTATAAGTATTACATAGTTATGAGGTATAGATTGAGAGATAAAACAATTTAAAAGTTAATGTGAATAGTGAAAAAGAAAAAAATAAAATTATTGGTCTTTGAGTGAAATTACAAGTAAGTGCTTGAAAGAATTGATAATTAAATTTTTAACTCAACTTAAGGGCAAAATGGTCATTTCCTAGATTATAAGTAAAATGTGAATATTACATTTAAGTTTTAAGAAAAAACTGTTAATATCATAAAATGCATAAGTGACTAAGAAAAACGGAAAGACACCATTAAGCATAAAGAATGATAAATAGGTCATTTTTTCAAATTAAACAGAAAAATAACAAAAATTGTATTTTGGCTCCAAAAATCAAGAATCCTTTTATGTTAGTCCCTTAAGAGTGAGTTCAATTTGAAGAGGAAAAGAGAAAGAAATTTAGAGAAAATTACACCTAATGACTAGAAAGTTTAAAATTGTAAATTTACCTCAAGTTAAGGTTATTTTCAGAAATATGAAAAATTATAATCAAAGTGAAGCTCTCGATGAGCTAAACCCAATGGTATATAGTATGAAATTTAATAAGATCAAAATCATATTTATTGGGTAATTATATTTTACTATTAATATTTTATCCTATTAAGGTTACTTTAAACTGCAGGAAAAGGAAATACTAATTCAAGGATAATGATTTGACCTTGCTAAAATATATTTTAGGTCAAAATAATGATTTTAGTCTAAAAGTTATTTTTGGATAATCCTGTACCAATTTAGTGATAATTTCGGTAAAAAAATTTAATTAGTAGGGTAAATTTAATCGGTAAAGAATATTTTGATCTATAAAAATTATTGAAGCAATTTTTGGTAAAAAAATGGAGTGAGCCGCATCTAATTGCAACTTATGGACATAAGTGGAATTCTTAGAAAAACTTTTTAAAGAAAAAGTGAATAAAGAGTTTAAGTCATTAACTATCATCATTTTCAACCAAGAGCACGCAGAAATAGTGGTCGAGGAGAGAAAAGTGGTGTGAAAAATAGGAGGAGAAAAGGAGAAGAAAAAAGGCAAGGGTTTGCTTCCAAACTTCCAAGGTAACTTTCTTTAGCTAATACTTTGTATATACTTGAGTTATGTAAGGATTTATGGAGTATTTTCTCAAATATTCCCACTGAAATTTCTGACCTAGAAAGAGAGTAGAGAGATAAAGTTGTGCCATGAATAAACCAATTAATGAAAAGTGAAGTATATGTTACAAGATGTAAGATTTTGGCATTGGTTTCAAAGATTGATGAATTATTATTTTTCTACAATTTCTTCAAATTTTTTGCTGATTTAAGGTTTAAGATTGGAAGGAAATTTCATGATTTTGACCCTAAAAATGAATTCCTTGGGTCCAAAATAGGTTAAGACAAGTATGTTGTACAAGAAATTCCTAAAGAATAACTATATAAAATTTTAAGGTTTAAGTGCCATTTTGTGAGGCAAGAGTTTGAATCAATGGATTGAGACTTGATTATATGATGCTATAGGGTTCTAAGAGGTAATTGAAGGCCAAAGAAAGAGTGTGCCAAGTTTGGAAAGAATTGGAAAGCTAAAAAGGTAGTTTACTAATCTAATCTTGCATTGTATTATTATATAGTTTGCAATGATTTTGATGTTTTGCTAAATCTTTGTGATGATTTGTTGATATTAGCCGAATTATTTGAGGTATCTTGTGACCTTGAGATGTCTAAAATATAAGAGGAAACTCTATCCAATTTTCTACAAAATGTTTGAGCATAAATGATTCTAGATGTTTGAATGATGATTGGTGATGAATGCTTGTATTATATGATAATATAATTGCTTGATTGGTGATAACTACTGAGATTCCATGAATCTCACCCTTTTCAAATGATTATCCAAGATAGGTCCAAGGTATGACATGAATCATGGTAAAGCTAAGAAGATTGAGGACAACCATGATTATTGAGCCAATTGGATGCATTATTTGGCAATTTGTATAAAATATGCAATATGCTACGAATATGTAATTTGATATAGTTATGCTTTTATGCGTCTTATATGATGTTATGTATGGATATAGAACCATGAATGATGATGTATTATGTTTATGAAGTTTATTATGCTAAAGTATGGATGAAAAGATTCAATCTGAATACCCTGATAGAACATAAGTACTGTTCATTTTAAATAAGAGAATTAGTTTAAGTGATTTATATGGTCTAAAAGTAGATGAAATAAACTTTCTATAGAGTCAAAGAACATTTAAATTGGATAAGTATATAATTTATGGTAAATTTTCAAAGTTAAGGTTCAAAAATAGGGCAAGATTGGAAACCTGGAACCTTGAACCTAGATATTGGAAATTTCAAAAGGGATTATAAAATTGTACATAGCTCCAAAAATTTATTGATTTGTATGTATGGAAATTTTATGTCTTAGCTTTAATATGCCGTTAGTTTGAGTGCAATTGGATTTATATAACAAGAGTTATACAAATTTTACGAAGACTATTCCAGTTACAGTTGAGCTCTGATCCCTATTAGTTTAAGTTAATGCCCGCCCCTATTTTAGTGTAATAAATATATAAAGAAATATTTTTAAAAATTAGACACATAGGTCTTTCTAAAAAAATAGAGAATGCAAGATTTGACTTAGAATATCAGGAGATATGAATTTTTAAATATTAAGATCAAAACCTGGAAAATTTCAAAATGACCAAATATATAATAAATGTTTGTAAAATGAACTATACACATTGGTCTATAAAATGCTTTGTTTCATATTTTTCCTATGAATATAATCTTTTTAACTATTTTTAGATACTTGAATCACTTTGATATGATTTGTATAGAATTAGTTATAAATTTTTAAAGTTCAATGGATAAAATGGAAATTGCACAATGAACAGTACGTGAAATAAAGGAAAACCTGTTTTGATTTTTTTATGCAATCAAATATCTAATCATGCAATAATGGACATAATTGGAGTCTAATACATGAAAAATGGACTTTAGTTTAAGATGCTAAACTTTCTTTCCCACCTTTTCATGCATCTCATACCACATTCTCATATCTCAACACATATAGTGGTATTCTTTATGCAATTTAAAATGTTACATTTTCTCTTAATTTCTGTGCAAAGAAACACTTCGCTCTTTACCTTTATACCTAGACTGAAAATCTTAGTCCAAGAGCAGAAGAAGAAAACTCTAAAAACCTAACTAAAACCACTTGAACCTTTAATTAGAAGCCTTAAAGCATCAAAAGAATAAACTTACCTCTTAAAGCTTGATCTTTTTTCTTCCTTCTCCCTCTCTTCTCTCACGCCTTCTCTCTTCTCTCTTAGGTGTTTCAGCAGCTCTTCCTCTCTCTTTTTCTTTTCTAAGTTGGCCGAAGAGGAGGGAGTATAAATAAAGAAGCAAAATCACTCAATTTTGGCCTAGTGTCCTTCAAGAATGTTCAACCTAATTCAAGAGAAATAATAAAATATTTCAATCTCTCATGTGCTGAAAAATCACCCCACTTTAAAGAGAGAGTGTGTATACAATATTGCATATTTATTCTAGTTCAGATATATCTTGTATTGGTTATTTTATGTTTGAACTTTTAAAGTTACTTTAACAGTATTTTATTACTTTGTGCCTTGCATTGCAAAAATTTTACACAACTAATATATCTTTTCTATGTTGAAATGTAGGTGTTGAAGTATGACAACAAATTATATTGATGAATTGAAGGGAAAAGAGGGATAACTGGTGCATCTATATAAATGGTAGAATTTTTAGACTATTTTGTCTAATTTTTGGATTGTTTTTCATACATAATTGTTACTGAAAAATTATGTTCTTGTTGAGTAAAATGTGGTATGGTTTTGTTTTGAATTAGAAGTGACTTCATTTAGGAGGATTTCTCAATTGTAATTATTACATCTATTTGTTCTAACTTTTTTAGTTTTAAAAATAATTTCACAAGTGTTTAACCAGAAGTCAAAGCGAAATTTTGAGAGCTGGTCATACCTTACATGGTTTGGTAATTAGGTATGAAATTTCATTCTTGTTGAATCAAATGTTTTGATGATTCTAAACCAACTAGAGTTTGAAAGAAAGATATCAAAGGTGCATAAAAGACTTCAAGTGAAGAAATCTAAGAAAACAAGTATAAGATTTTTTATTGAATTCAAATAAGTAAAAGATTTTGATTTTGCAAGAGAATGTGTTAAAATGCATTTTTGCGATAATTCATGAAGTATTTGAAAAATATCCACTATCAGACAAACTTTGAATTGTTAAACTTGATTTATTACTTTGGAAATTCAAATTTTGGTATTTGAAATTCGAACTTCGGAATGAAAATATGTTAGTCAAAAAAGAGGTCTCTCTGACAGACGAATTTCATCTTTGAAAATTTGAATTTCGGGTAAAACACAAAATATGAAAAATGAAAAATTCATCTGAAGATATATTAAAGTTCATCTGAAAATAAAGTTTAGAAAAAGTTCTAAGTTAGTTCTCTGACAGATGAACTTTGACTTTGAAAATTTGAACTTTGAAAAATAGTTTGCAAGACTGCTATGATAGTCTTTCGACATACGAATTTCAGTATTTATAAATTCAAACTTTGAAATTAGGTCTGATAAGAGATCTCTTTGATAGATGAACTTTGATATCTGAAAACTCTCTTAGAGAGTAGATGATACATTGAAAGCTCACTCTATTGAGATGAATTTTTCAGACAATGCTGAGATAGAAAGATTTTACAAATTGTAGTAACATTTTAGCATCAACTCTCTTAAGATTGTTATCTATAAGTTCAAATGATGTTCTACTAATAGATTTGTGGTGCAACTAGACGTTAGACACTATATCTAGCTGTTAGAGACGTTACCCAATGGTTACTCTGTAAAACTATCTGTTCACCAACTGCATTTAATGCGTCTAACATCCAAAGTTTGAATTTTGGGGTGTCAACAGACGAATTTCGCAGAGACCATAAGTTAAAGATTTTAATGTTGAACTTCAAAGTTCGTCTGTTTAAAGGTAAAATTCGAATTTTCATCTTAACAAATATTTTTCATGTTGGAATATACAAATTTTCAAGTTTAAAGTTCTTCTGAAAAGTGTGAATAGTTATTTCATATTGCTATAGTACTCTCAAAATTCAAATTTTGGAGGCCTGAAATTCGTCTATCAGAGCTCAGCTCAATATGACACAAGTTCTTCCTTTCGAAATTTGAATTTTGGATATGAAAATTCGTCTGTTGCCTGTTCTAGAAGTATTTTTACATTATGGAGGTTCAAAATTCAAATTTTCAAAGTCAAAATTTGTCTGTTAGACTTGAAGTTTGAATTTTAGATGTGGAAATATGTCTGTTGGCTATTCCAGAAGCATTTTCACATTCTAGAGTTTCAAAATTCAAATTTTGAAAGCCAAAATTTGTCTGTTAAACTTGAAGTTTAAATTTCAGAAGCCAAAATTCGTCTATTAGTGGCAGGCTTAATATGGCACAAAGGTTCTGCTCGAAATTTGAATTTCGGAGGCTCGAAATTCATTTATCAGTGGCAGAACCTCCGTAACTTCAAACTTTGCATTGTAAATAATTTTGTAGAAGTTATAACTCTCTAATTTTAACTCCAAATTAAGTAAATGACCTATGGTTGGAAAGCTATCAATGTCTACTTTCAAATACAACAAGTTTCACTTAAAAAAAAAATATTTTGTGATATATGATCAAACTAATGATAAGAGGTCAAAACTAAAAATCTATATCTCACTACTCAAATTTAAATGACCATAATTTTTTCATATGACCTTTATTTTAAGTGAAATAACCTTATTTGAAAAGCTTACTAAGTCTAGTTTTATACGAAATAATTTTCATATCAAAGCCATATGTATTTTGAGAGATGTATAAAAAATACTAATTAAAGATTAAACTCTAGATTCTTGAAAACCAGATTTCACTATATTTAAAAGCAAGAATGTATTACTTTGATAACCAAAACTTCTTGAGGCAATCAAATGCAATTGTAAATCATTGAGTTTCATTGTAAAGTTCAAATTTTGAAATCTAAAATTCATTTGTTAGAGGAACTAATTTTGAACTCTTTTTATACTTTAATATCAGACGAACTTTGTCATGACTTCAAACGAATTTTGCACTTTTCACTAACTATGTTTAGCTCAAAATTTGAAATTCAATACTTGAAATTTGTCTGTCAGAGGTGATATCTCTGAAACTTCAAATTTCAGTCAGCAAGATTTGAATTTTCAACAAAATACATAAGCATTAACTTCAAAATTTATCTGTCAGTCAGTGTCTTTCAACTTTAACATATGCTAATATCAGATTTACTTGATCTAACTCATTTAAAACATATGGTAATAAGATTAAGTAATTTTCAAAGATTAATCCTATCTCAAGACTTAAATGGAAACAAAATATACCTAATAACTAAGTCTTCAAATGTTGAGTTCCACTTCCACTTGGTCATTTCCTTTTTGACATGCTCTCTTCTGATCTTCCATTTTTGAAGCATCCTTTCTTTTCTTCTTTCTTGAGTGAGGCATGATATTAATTTTTATTTCTTTATTTCAATACTCACTCTTCTTACTTGGACCATTCTACATTTAATATATTACACTTACAAACTAAGTAGTTAGTCCAGTTTATATATCCAACTTATATTATTCATTGTAAAAGTACAATGGATATATTTACACATAGCATGATATATATATTATAACTATAATTAAATACATGATAATGCATATTTTACTTCTTTAAGGAACATTATATATGTCAGATACATATGATGCATTTATTCCTTATTACTTTATATTTATCATTATCAAAACTTATATGATACTAAATCTAACATTCCTAACTTGCTGGGAGAGACCTTATAACAGCCTGAACTTGTTATTCATCTGAAAGCATGTGGCTGGTTGCTTTCAGTTCTCGTATCATATTTGACATTTCACATAAATGCTGCTTCATGGGAGTATTCGGACATAGCTTATAGGTAACAAATTTTATGGCGAGTCTTTGAATCTTAGATGCAAAAGTGCCTCAAAACTTGTCCTTAAGAGCTATTCACATAGCTTGTACAGTTGTATACTGCTCATACTCACACATTAGATCATCTGCCATGGCACTCAGCATGGTGATTCGAGCAATGCTGTTCTTTTTTTTCCAGGAAATGTAGGCCTCCATGTCCCTTCTATGTTGAGCAGTGTTCCCTTGCTCAGGTTCCATTAAAACAATGGTCAACAGCTTTACGGCATCCTATTCCTCTAAAACATAGGATACATTTCTATGTCGTATATCCCAGTTATCCATTCAGTTTGTCCCTTTTATTAAGCTTAGCAATAATGTTTTTGCCTACCATTCTACATAATTATAACACAAAGTATTATATAATATTTTTTATTTGTATTTATCCTGGAGTAGGTACATAGCAGCTCTACTAAGATTCACGATCGAGAGTCTACATTTTGTTTACCCCTATCACATGAAACTTAGTTTTGTCACTATTTCCTATCAAGAATTTATGCGAATAATTCTTATGTATTTTATAGCCCATAGATGGCTTAGTATTTAAGAGCTCCTACTTGATATACACTTACTCTTATTTAGATGGAGTATTTACATTTTAATAGATAAAAAAATTAATGATATCCATAAATAAATAAAATAACAATGTTCTACAATTTAAAATAAAATTAAAAAATGATAAACAAAGTCAAAGACAATCAAGTCTAAATTAACACAATTCATAAAGGAATAAAAAAAATATCACGCTTCTTTCTCCCCCCCTTTTTTGTTCATTTATGTTGCTCAAGTGTGCGTCTTTGATATTTATGTGTAGGATGCATCGAGGTTAGCTCACGATATTTTTCGCTTAAGTGGGTCTGAAAATTTTGTTCATCATGACCTTTCAAAAATTTAATGACGTCCAGGACCGTAGGCTGTGGAATAGGCCATATGCGAGAAGCAATGAGTGCCCAAAAGTCATCAACAGGAAGATAATCTAAGAGGATATTGACCCATGTCTACTTAGCAAAAAATTAATCATTAAATATAAATTCTTCAAGAAAAGGAATGAGCGGGAAGGTAGCGTCTCATGAACAAAATCATGATGGAGTCTATTAACCAAGCAAAGGATATCGAATGGAGACTCGATTGGAAGATATGGGTCCACTGCTGGATTTTTTTACTGGACTTCCATTGTAGGTTTTCCAGTTTAATGGTCATATGGTACCTTTGGGAGACCCCCTTTTTCCTTTGATGCTTTTTTTGGCTCTTTTTGTGGTTCTTCTTGTGGTTTCTCTGATGGTTTCTTTCCTGGATCCTATGCTTCCTCAAGATCCTCTAATGGGCCCTCTTTTAGATCCTTTCTTCCTCAGAATCCTCTAATGGGTCATCCTCTTCCTCAAGATCTTTTCCTGGTGCTTCCTGTGAATCCTTTAACGTTTTCTCTTTAGGAGTTTCTTCTAGGTTGACATCAGGATTGGCTTTTAAGTAGCCATCATTTTCATAACTTCCACAAGGATCCAACAAGTATAAGTCTAACTCATCATCAATTAAATTCTTCGGTGGGTTATTTTGCAGGTATGCAAATGTTTTAGCAAATGGAGGTGGAGCGTTCATAACATTGTCTTCTAAAGAATGAGACTGGGACAATGGGGAATACATTGGTAATTGAACATTAGAGATATAGAAAAATCAAGGAAGGATGAGAGTGTGTTAGACCCTTGTACTCAAGTGTAGGAGAGGATACATACTTAGAGAAACTTATAATTACCTAAAAAAAAAAGGAAAATAGGTACTGTTTAAGGGCTTTTCTTAACTTTTTGGCTATAAAAACAATTAATAAAATGCTCAAAATAAGTATATAGTATATCAAAATGAAGCTCACAAATTTAGGGATTTTTTGCAACAAACAGTGTCTAAAAATACCCTCGAACGCACCTTTACATGCTCCTAGAAGCTCAAAGAAAAAAAAAATCCAAAAAAAAAGATCAACACATTCCCATGTCCGTTACTGGCGCGTGAGCTTCACGTGCCACCATGGACGGTGAATCCTGCCACATGCGCTGGTCTGGTGCTATCTACGCACTGTCCGCTCTCCGATGGAGTGCTCCACTTGGCCAAAAGTTATGTTGATGGGCCCCCACGTGCCACATCAGCATTTAATAATATTAATATAAAAATATTTTTTTTGTTTTGGTTTGGGCTAGTCTCGGGTCCAACCCAGATCCTCCTAGTCTGATCCGCTTCACCCCCTTTTTTGTTGGTTTGGAGAGTTGGGCTAATTGATAGACGACCTAATTTTCGAGTGGCCCAGTTCGCCTAATTTCCTCCTTTTTTTTATAGGTTGCATTTTGACAAAATGACGTGTCGTTTTGGCCGTACACCAAAACGACATGTCGTTTGGGTTATCCTTGACCTCCAGCCGGGTTAGTCCAACCCAATTCATACCCGATGGTAGACCTGCAAACCTGCCACCATTTTTCCCCTCGTCTAATGTCCGTTTGACATGATTTCAGTGCATTTTTCTTATCTCATCGTTCTCTACATGATGGTGGTTTCCATTGGTCCAAAAAATAAAAATTTGGATATTTAGATTAAAAAAAATTTGAGACCCCTTCTAGAATCTAATTTGCCTAGATTTCTAATTTGCATTTATAATGAGTGCAGAGATAGTATGCAAATTATATATGCACTTATAATAAAATATAGAGACTAAATGCAAATTTATGAACATAGAGAGAGTAAATTAATGAAGAAAGTAGCAAAAAAAATTGTTGAAATTCAAGTGAAGAATTTCACAAAAGATTTTCTCTTATATATGTATAATAAGAATATATGAGTGTCCAATAAGATAGCGTGAAAAATTTTTACTCAGAAATTAATCAGGCTTTTGATATCAAATTTCTAACAAAGCAAGACTTGATATCAAATTCTCGTATCAATGATCTGACTTGTTACTTTATTATTTAAAATGACTCGTGTACTTGCAACGTAAACTATTTATTTTGTTCTTTGTCATGAGCTTTTCACTTAAGATTCCTAGTGGAAACTCATTGACTTCATTCTTTAGTATCTTCATGATCTCTCTTAATACTTATAAGTGGGCAATAGTTTGTAAAATTAAAAGGAGAAAGTACGGCTGGTGAATTAATTATAAAAAAAACTTTAGTTAATAAAAAGTGTTAAAATTTAAAATACTTACCAATAAAATTAGGAGAATGTTTGGTATTAAAATGTAACTCCCCTAAATTAAAATAAAAAGAATGTATCTAACAGCATACAATTAATTGGTTGGAAGAAGTAGTAACCTATACTATAAAAGAATGTGTGGATTTGATTATGTGAAGAAGTAATTGACTGTTTCTTTGGATCATCAACAGATTGGTATTGACTCCTCAGCCAACTGACTACTTAAAATCACAAATATTACTATTACGCTAAGAAAATCATTAATATCTACTCCAAATAAAAAAAATTAATATTTTTTCCCATAAATCGATACATTCCTTACTTAAGATATATGAAGTTTGGATTCTCTGCAGTGAGGCTTAATCTCTTGTGCACCTGTTGCGACTTATGACTTTTTTTTTTTGTTTAACTTAATGTTTATTGTTTTTCTTTGGACCACACGTTTATTGTAAGTTTCAACACTTCGGATAGGGGCACTAACTGCACAGCTAAGACCCAAATTGATGATATAGTTCTAGTAGAATTGATATATATTAAAATTTGAAAGAAATCATATTATTTATTAATCATAAATAAATAGTACCTCATATTAATGTCCTACAATACATGGGATCCACCTTTAGGTCATTTTTTAGGGATATAGAATTTCTCTCTTATTTTTTCCGTTATGAAACTTCTTTCATATGACTTAATTCTCATAGAATTCCATTAAATTAATATTTGAATAGTCTCTATAAAACAACTATCATGTAATAATATGACTTAATTAGAGGTATATTACATGAATTTGAGGAATAAATCATATTGTTCTTCTTCAAGATTTATGAATAGTATGACACAGTATAAATTTTATAATTTGTATTGATATTGATATTAAATTCCCTATTTAACTTGATATCCACATGTCATTCGGAGACCGAACACTCATCGGAGGTCTTCCCTTCACCAGTTTCTCACACTATTTGCCCTGTTGTGAATGCAGTGATCACTCTCTATAACCGAAAGAATTATAAAATGTACTCTGGAAATGTTATATTATTTATTTTATGTTTAATAGAAATAATTTAAATTGAACAAATTATTTTTCGTTTGATACATTTATATTATCTATTTCTTTATTTTTTAGTTTCTGTCTCTAAATTTAAAATGTTAATTTATATTAAAAATATAAATGACATTATACTTAAAAATAAACGTAGTAATCTTTCAATACACGTATATTAAGCCAGGTCACTTCCTAGCTGCCTAACAAGTCGGAATAAAGACAGTGAAGCTTTTGCTTAATTTCTTCCACTTTGCCTTCTAAACAAGGCACCATTTGCCCTATTGATTGTGGCCCGTGATGCTCAGTGATCATCCTTTATCACCCAAAAATGATTAAATATGTTCGAAATTTTATCTCTCAAAATAATTTAAACTAAATTAATTATATTTTTGTTTTTAATTCAATACACGTATATTCACTATTTTTATTATTTTTAAAAATAATATCTTCATCACGTAGAATCTCGTGATCACTTCTCGTCTTTTCTCCTGCGGTTGTTGTCGGAAAGTCAAGCTTTCCGCCAATTCTGAAAGGCAGTTTTGGTTGAGTAATCTTGAAAGGTTGCCATAATTTTTGAAACCTTAAGAATGTTAACTAAAATTAACTAATTCTCTTAAATCTAGTAACGACTAGAGAGAGTATTTAATGGTAAAATTATACTCATTCTTTTCCTCAATGTAAGTTATTTTCAATTATCTCATAAAAATCAAGAAATATTAGTTATATTAATTAAATTATCTAATATTTACTTTAATTTCTATTCTTATCTCTAATTAATATCATATATTTAAATTTTTTAAAGTAATTAATACTTCATAAAATAATTTAAAAAAAAAATATTTCTTAATTAATACTCTATACACTTCTATAAAGGGATTTATATTTGATCCTATAAAATTCTTTTAAATTGTGAGTTATATAAACTAACGAATGGGATAGAAAGATATGAAGATAAGGGTGGGGCCCACACGCATAAAGATAAGACCCATGGCATTTTTTCTACGCATATGCGGAAACAAGACCAATGATGTCTGAAGCAGTTGTTTTGCTCCAAAATAATGAAAGGGTTTATTAATTAGAGAATTAATATGAAACCGTATTTCATAATGGAGCTTCATTAAGTGTTATCATTTCAACATCTCAAAAGCATAGGCTAATTAATTAAGCTAAAGTCCACGTCAACTCTTTCAAGTTTCTAATTAACTACTCAGTTTTGATTGAGTCTTCCATTATGATTTGCCAGTTGAAACTCATTGACTCCATTCTTCAGCATCTTCATGATCTCTTTAATTTGATGGCTTCTAAATGTTGATTCAAAGATGATAGCCGTTTGCAAAATTAACTAACAATAAATTTAGTCCAGAATCATATGTACAATTAATTATTACTTAGTTGTACGAATGAGTCAACTAGATCTAAATAATTTAAATTTGCACTACCCATTCCAAATTATTAATTTCAAATCCACAAGTAATTATTTCGTAGACCGAAGACTCAAACTCAACATCAAACATCATCATCAACATCAACGTACGTCTTCTTCACAAACTGAAATGAACCAGCGAAGGTTCTGCTTTTCTTCCCGTTTGGCCCACAGTAACGGGATACCCACTCATCGTAAAAACATTTATTACATTTAATAAAATTAAAATAGTTTAAATTTAATGGATTAATATGTTTATTTTTTTAAAATGTGTATATATATTATTTATTGAAATAATTCTTTTTATATTTTTTCAGATTTAAGATATTTTTTCAAAAAAATATAAGTAATATATAAAATATTTGGAGAGTACTTTTTTTTTAATGAATTTAATTCTTGTATCTTTTCTCCTTGGGTCACTGTTGGAAGTCTTCCACCTATTAGCCAGCTGCTTCCAAGTCCATCCTCCCCAAAATGTTTTGCTTGACCCAAGAAGCAAGGTAGGGGCACAGACACACTTGAAAAGCGTGTAGATCGCCAAATTTTCACAAATTGCATTTTCATCCTTTAATCATATATTAATTGCTGTTGCATCCTTCGAGAATCACCTTCGTCTTTTTAGTACACCATGCCTTCCTTTCGTTACAGTCCCCACATTCCATTGGTAATGGTAGACGTCGCATGACCTCTCTTTCCTCCTCCTCCTCCTTCTTCATTCTCTCAATAAATAAAGATGCTTCAGCATCCTAATCTGCTTCCCTTATTTACCTTCATATTCAGCTCATGCTGCATCCTTAACGGCGTCGTTTCGGACCCCCAGACCCACCTTGTTAACAACCAGTGCAACCCAAACCACGGAATGTTCATATCCAACATCTTCACCTTCACTGAAAACTTAAACGCAACGTTGCGAGACATCAGAGAGCAAATCGGTGGCCAAAACAAACGCTTTGCCACAGCACAGCAAGGCAATGGAGGAGAATCCGTTTCCACTCTTTTTCAGTGCAGAAACTACCTCTCCATTGCCGACTGTGTTGCCTGCTTCACCATCGCTGCCGTACAAATCCACCGCTGCACCCCCGGGGACCCCGGTGCCTATGTTGTCTATGACGGCTGCTTCCTCAGGTACAACTAGTCCAACATGATCATGTCTGAGGACAGCGAAGAGATAATATAATTATTACGACATTATTATATTAGTTTGGGGGATATTCTCTGAATGAGTTTATGGATAATTCCACTTACAGCTATAGCGAACCATATAACACACAGCAGAAACCCATTTCATCTATTTATACGCTGAAAAAAACGGAAACTAACTAATATAAATAGAATAAACAGAACTACATAAAAACTAATCAATTAATTTTCCAAAACATAACAAAGTAATCCAAGTTGAAAAATTCATCCTCTTGATCATTAGCTAGCTAGATAGCAAAATCCATATTGAATACTTTGTGGTGTATTAAGGTACGACACTAGCAGCAATTTCTTTGGCGATACAACACAGTCTCTCAATGCCGTGTCGTGTGGGAATCAAACTACCGGAGAACCCACTACATTTACCTCAGTTGCGCAACAAGTGCTAATGAATCTCCAAACAGCAACACCCACAATCAGTGGCTTCTTTGCAGCCACAAAGATGCAAGTGCCTAACAATGGTCCAACTATTTATGCCTTTGCTCAATGTAGTCAAACTATCTCACAGAGTGGGTGCCTCAGTTGCTTGAATGTTGGATACAGCAATATGCAGACTTGTCTTCCCAATTCAGATGGCAGGGCTTTTGCTGATGGGTGTTTCATGAGATACTCCACCACTTCCTTCTTTCCTGACAACCAGACCATTAACATTATACCCTCGTTCAAACAAGGTACACCTTTCTTCAGACCTTTGATATCACACCCTGCTTTTTTGGATAGGCATTAGCTTATCTTGGTGATAACACATACTGTAACATCACAATTTGATTTTCTTATGTGTAAGTTTGAATCTCTCAGGGTATATATGTCTTATTTTACTGCATGACTAGACATCCATATAGTTCTCTTTATTTAACATACCAATAAGTGTTTTTTTCCCTGAAAAGCCATATTAGGCATTAACGAATACAGTTCAAGTTAGACCAGATCACATGGACATGTAAAGCTCTTCTAGCAATTGTTTCTCCATTAATGAGATTAAAATCCAATACTTTATTTATGGGGAACAAATATTAAACCACTTGAACCAACTGTTTTAGTGGCTATGTTTTTTATGGGAATGTAAAGAATTTAGCTGCAATTTTTTTAAAAAAATATTTATTTGTCAGTAGACCTTTTACTAATCATCAGTACAATTTTTTTTTTGGGATGACATACCACAAGATAAATTTAATAAAAAAATATTCCGTTGCATCTTACCATTTGAATATGTGTGTGTGTGTGTGTGTATATATATTATATATGTGAAAATGAGTTCTCTGTTTTCTTGTTTTGCAGGTTCAAACAACAAGGGAGTCATCATTGGTGGGGTTATTGGAGGTGTAGCGTTTGCTTTGATCTTCCTTTCACTATTTGCCAGGATTAGACCACAAGAAATCCCTACTACGGTTCCTAGAGGTAAACAACTTGAAAGTCTTCAAGTACTGCGTACCAGTTTGCAACGATTTGATGTGATCCTTTGGTTTTCACATTTTTCCTCAACAAAATCAGTTATGCACTTTCATCTCTATGAAGGGAGGAATACAGGCCCAAATGGTTCTTCTTTTTTTTTTTTTTTTTTGAAGAAACATTAACTAATGTTGTCCTTAACAGGAGACATAACTGGAACAAGCAAGTTGAAAGGCCCAGTTAATTACAGTTATAGGGATTTGAAGTTTGCAACAAAAAATTTCAGTGTAGAAAATAAGCTTGGAGAAGGAGGATTTGGTGCAGTATATAAGGTAATTATATATTTTTATTTTCAATATTTTGATTTAAATCATGTTCCAAAGCATGGATGTTTTTAAGTGAGTATTATTTAGTGCTGCAAACGCTTAGATTTTCTAATCGATGAAAGTAGAACTTCTAATAATGCTTTCAAGATTGGAATTCTTAATCATCATGACTAGGGCACTCTGAAGAATGGAAAAGTAGTTGCAATCAAGAAATTAACTTTGCGGCAGTCAAAGAGGGTGGAGGAAGAATTTGAGAGTGAAGTGAAGCTTATAAATAATGTTCATCATCGAAATCTTGTTAGGCTTCTTGGATGTTGCAGTAAAGGCAATGAGAGAATTCTGGTTTATGAATACATGAGAAAGACCAGTCTTGACAGATTCTTATTTGGTATCTTATATCAACTTGCATGACTTATATATAGTTCTTTAAGCATTAGCTCTTTTGTTTCTTAACAATGTTATGGTATGTGGACAAATTTTCAACTTATATATATATATATATATGTATCACTGACTCCTGTACAAAAATTAATTCATATGTCATAGTTTTATTGAGGAACTTAAAAGTTAATTTCCTATTTAAACATTCTGTGAATTGCTTTGATGTCTCACTCTTCTAGAGTTAATTATTTGGGACACAGGAAAAAAGAAAGGTTCTCTTAACTGGAAGCAGCGATATGAAATAATTTTAGGAACAGCAAGAGGTTTGGTTTATCTGCACGAGGAATTTCATATTCGTATTATACATAGAGATATAAAGACTAACAACATCTTGTTAGATGATGATCTACAACCTAGAATTGCTGATTTTGGTTTAGCAAGACTTTTACCTGAGGACAAATCCCATCTTAGCACAAAATTTGCGGGAACGCTGTAAGTTGAAATAACTTGATTGGTGTAATTTTCTTAAGTTCTATTATTGTTCATGCATTATTGAAGGCATTGTTAAAATCTTTGTATAATTAAGTGGAACACTCATACTACACCAATTGATAGTCTTAATTTTTTCTACCTATAAAAGCAATAATACTTAAAGAGTCCCACAAGCGCACACACTTTACATTGTATGTTTCTATTTGTGTTTGTGTTAACTTGAGCCATTGTTATGACTGATTATATCATAAATATTATGCATATTTTAGAGGATACACAGCACCAGAGTATGTACTTCATGGTCAATTATCAGAAAAGGTTGATATATATAGCTATGGTGTTGTAGTTCTAGAAATCATTAGTGGACAAAGAAGCAATGAATTAAAGATTGATGGTGATACTGAAGGTGAATTCCTCATTCAAAAAGTAAGAAATTTTCCCTTACTACTTCATAAATCCAGTTTCGGTTTTTGAGAAAATTTAGATGTGGGACTTTTTAACACCTCATCATAACTCTGTTTGGAAAAACTATTCCTTTTTATCAGTGAAGTTAATAACAGCTGTTTAAAAGAACATTAACCTTGGATTTTCTGTCTTTTCTACCTTTTTCATTCCATTGCACCTTAATCCCACTTGCTAGGCTTGGAAATTATATGAGAGAGGCATACACTTGGAGTTGGTGGACGACACCTTAGACCCTAATGATTATGATGCAGAAGAAATGAAGAAAATCATAGAGATCGGTTTGCTTTGCATCCAAGCATCTGCTGAATTAAGGCCATCAATGTCTGAAGTAATTGTTTGGCTCCAAAGCAAAGGCTTATTCGAGAATATGAGACCCACCATGCCTATCTTGATTGAAGGTATTTAGGGTTCAATGGATGACACCTCTACTATTTTCTTTTCTCTACACACAATCAACATGATCATTTATTAACATAGAAGGAGAAAACAAAGAATGATTGTCCTTAGTTCCTAAAAGTACATGTGAATTGATGATCATAGTGTACTATTATGAGGAAACTACATTTGTATCTTTTGCATCTGAAATGCAACATGAATGATGCGGAAAATGAGGTTTAGTTTTCAAAATGAAAAACAAAAGAAAATGAGCAGTCACCAAAATTTTTAAAGGATTAATGGAGTTAATTTTTTGCATAATATGAATTTTAAAAAAAACAAATTACATTATTTGTCATTACAGTCAGATTAGGAGTGAAAGAAGAATCTCATTTGGAGTTTCAAATCATCCTGTAGTTACTTTTACTGAATAAAATTACAGTTACATGCATGTTATTACAATAAAATAATAGATAAAGAATTAAAGATAAAGTTGTTAACACATTTTATGATTGTATGATAGTGTGGTTATGGAAGATATACTGTTATAGATGGAGTTGGTGGGTCGTTGCTGTGCGCAATGCTCCTGTATATATATATACACATACATACATACGGTATCTCCTTTCCACACTTTAATTGAATTCAATTCTCATTTCTTCTTTCTATACTGTTTTCCGAACCTTACAGTGATGAAAAAGATATAATTTGAAACCACAAATGTTAATTGCTTTAGGAGATGTTTGTTGCGCAAATGGAAAAGAAAATAAAAGAGAAAAAACTTATTTTATAATTTTTTTTGCATACTTGAATAAAAAATTACAACAGAAAAGAACAATTACTGCAGTGAAACAATTAATAAAATTAGCAAGAATATTATAAAATTTTATGTATCTTGTTTTTGGTATAATAATAATAAAAAGCATTTAAAAATCAATCCAAATCCCGATTTCTAGCAAGAAAGTTTAACAGTTTGCGGGTGAAAATCCTGAGGACCGTGCAAAAAGTTAAGTCATGTACCAGTACTAATTTGAATCTAATTTAGTTTGGTCATGTCTTGTCTGTTATCCCGCTGCAAGTTCGGTACATGTGATAGAACCTTGTTTGTCGTGAATTAAATCCTTTTTTTGTCAAATTAGTTGATATGTTTTTTTAGCATAATGATATCTCCGACAATTGTAAAATAATTTTTTTCAAAACGTAAAGATTATTAAAATAAATTTTATTTCTCTTAATAAAGCATTTTTTGTTCACACAATAAGGATTGAATGAAATTTGTTGATTAGTTGATCAGTCACGTATTAATTTGAGTCCAATTCTGTCAAATAAGTTATTTCAAAGCATTGCTTGGATTCTTCATTCAAAAAAAGAAAAGAGTTGCTTGGATGGATAAAATATTTGTTTTTATCTTGTTCGTTATGTAAGAACTCAAAGAACAACACTTATTTTCACATATGAAACAAGTATATAGGGACATGTAAGAACACTATATTTTGTACAAACATTTAAAACAAACACACACACAAAAAAAGGAAAAATAAAAAATAAATTTCATTTAGTTTCATGTATTGGAGAATTTCTAGTTAATTGAGTAGTTTGCAGTTACTCTAGACTTTTGTTCACATAACAAAATTTTTTAAAAAAATAATTAAAAATAAATAAAAAATAATACTCCAATAGCCCTTTCTGGTTGCAGTACTGTCTATTCTGGTTGACTGGCATAAAAATAATACTTCAATAGCCATTCCATAAGTAATTAACTAGTGACTGCTATTTTTTTTTCCAAAAAGAAAAAAAAACACTAGTGACTGCTGTATATATATTCTCTCTGATTCACATTATAAGTTATTTTATATCAATTACATATATATTAAGAAATTATTTTTTTAATTGAAATTAATGCAAAAAGTATCAATATTTGCTATTTTATCTTTATTAAACACCTCATTCTATTATCTTTATAGGATTATAAATGAGGAGAGAGGAATCATTACAAACAAAGATAAAATAGAAAGAAAAATATTCAAGACTCTATATTTTTTACTAAGTACTTGTCATATAAAATGTCAATATGGACCACAGAGATTATTTGACATATGAGAATATCATCACAATTCTGGTGGTAGAGATCTTAAAGGAATGGATAATTAATGGATAGATTAACTGACCAGCTTGAGTGCATCATGAGAAGCGTGGAAGCATGCAAGAGCTAACACATAGACTGATCAATTTTTTTTTTTGGTCAAATATAGACTGATAAGTGATTCTATAAGTACCCGTTTGAATAGAGATTTTAAGTGATTATGGGATTTCATAAGTGATTATGTGGTGGAATAACCAAATAGAGACAACTTTTTAATAAGTGCTTATGTCTCAAATAAAGGCTCATGGAAAAAGTTAATTTTTTCTATTTATGATAATCATTTATCCTCTCATAATCATTTATTTTACTTTTATTTCTCATTATCTACTTAATAATCACTTAAATCCCCAATATCTAAACACATTTCTTTCTCAAAATCACTTATGCAATAAAAATATTCAAACACAAATCACTATTGATATAATCACTTATTCTTATAATCTATTATAAATAAGCAATTATCCTCATAATCACTTATACATAAGTCAATCTAAACACACTCTAAGTTAGATATTAATGGGTAGACCCGTAGATAAGATTATCAATTAGCATTTTGTTAGCAAATAATCCAGAGGCTTTCACTACATTCACTAATTTATTTTACACAGCATAGGCCAAAGTGGCCACTATTTTACGCAAACTTAAGGCCTGTTTAATAGTATTTTCTATTTTATTATTCTCAAAATAGTTTTGTAAAACTGTTTTCAAAAATAAATTTTGGAAACAAGAAAATAAAAAAAAATATGTTTGAATAATTGTTCTCAAAATTATAATTAATAAGTTGTTAATCATACCGAATTTCATCATTTCAGCACATTTTTCTTGAGTTACGCATTCATATATGTACATACTTGATACTCAGGATAAGAAAATATGGAGTGTAATCCTAATAATGCATAATAGTATATTTTTGTCTTATTATGCATTATTTTATACCTAGGAAAGATTCTAAAACCTCTTCTTTATTGTAGGAATCATGGGAGAGCATTGGAGTACGGCCCTTGGAGGTCAGAGGAGTGAATATAACTGGTGAAAGGAGGGAAAATGCTTCTGGAGCTCACCACGCTGCAGCTATGGTATATGAGGCCGCGGCCTCATGACAAGTAGTGAACAAAACAGCACATCCGAATGATATGAGGCCGCGGCCAGGATTATGTAGCCGCGGCGCGAACCCCTCGTCAGCAAAACGCAAAGCTTCACTCGAACGCAGTATTTGAGAAGGAGTTGAGGAGATAATAGATGCAGGGAGCTAGGGCACGAGGGGACGCAGAGAACTCAGTCTGGGGAGTTTGGGTATGCTGGAATTTGATTCCTTGAAGGAGCTTGAAGCTAGGATTTGAAGTTCTGAGCAGATTTCAGCATTCTTCCTTGATTTTCTTGCATTTATTTCCTCCTCGTTTCACTTTTGTTCAATAATGATATTGATTGAGACATATGTTCTGATGATGTTGTTAAACATGAGTGGCTAGTGTTCCATTTCTAGGATTATTCTGAACCCCTGTATGGATTGAACACTCATTTCTCTATTATAATTGTAATTAATGCAATCTTTATGTTGATTTAGCTCTACTCTTAATGCTTCTTATTGTTTGGCCATCAATAAGATTGTTTAGTTTATTTAAGTTATGCTTGAGAAAGTTAGCTTATTTAGAGAACTTGAGTTGGGTCATATGAGAACTTAAATCTTGCTTTGTTGAGTGACAAGTTGTGTTAGTGGGGTAGAGATATACTCACTAACCTCATATAGTTACTTAGGATTTGGATTGAATACGAGGGTTTAATTAACTAGTAAGAGATTATTTAATTAATTACACTAACAGCTATTTGGAGATTCGATGGAGCACAAATAGTTAAATTGGTATCCTGACTAACATAATCTTGCATTAAGAACAATTGTAAAAAGAGTTTAAGTGGGTGTTCATGAAATACAAGGGGAATGAATAATCCTAGATCTCCCTGAATTCCTTAAGTTCTAAGTGTCCGTGTTGCTAATTTTATACGCTTGTCTTGCATAGTTGAAGTTAATTGAATAGTGAACTTTTAAATTACTTTGCTCAAATTAATCGGAAATGCGATGTCCAATGTTTGACCGCTTTTTAATCTAAGTCCCTGTGGAAACGATACTCACTCATCGCTTTACTATACCTCGGCCCGTATGCTTGCTGTATAGCCTGGTGTTGAACATAAGTGTAAGATGAATTATTTAAAATTTATAACTTTATCATTAATGAGGTGGATATTTTTTATTTTTTCTTGTGTTTTCCAGAACAAAAACGATAAAACACCTTAAAGATATTCAAAGTTTTCTATTTTTTTATTTTTCTATTTTTCAGAATATTTTATAAAACATAGGTCTACCAAACAAGTTTTTTTATTTTTTTATTTTAAAAATAAAAAAGAACTATTTTAAAAACAGTTACCAAATAGTCCTTAATTTCCAATTTATGATGTTTCATTGTACTAAAAACTTCAGTAAAAGATTCACCGAAAAAGAAAAAACTTCTGAACAGAATGAATGAGAACACTTGACTTTGTTTCCCCCCTCATTATTATCATTGTTTTTTGGGTTCAAATTGACTTCATATTGCTGTGTAATGCAGTCACCTTCCTGATAGAGTAGAGGTGGAGACAGTAGCATTTGATGAAGATGAGCTATTCGGCATAAAGTTATGGGCCTCATTAAATTAGGATCAACGTACACAGGCATGGTGGGTTGCGTGCGCTCCATTAAACCCTTGGTTTCAAGCATATCAACAAATTTTGACATAGTGGGCCTTGCTACAGCAGATGCTTGGGTGCAAAGCAATCCAATCTCTATGACTATCTTTGCTTCTTCTTCATCATACCCATTTGTGTCCAAGGTTTTGTCCACTGACTCCATGTGCAGGCCTCTCAGTTTCCAAGCCTGCCAATTAGGATTAACGTGCTATGTTTTAGATGATTGTCATCAACTACTTTATCACAACAATTATATATAGAATAATCTTTCTAGTAAAAGTGTCAACAGTGTAGTGTGTTGAGCAGTGAAAAATATGCATTTGTTATGCTGTACTAAAAGTCGTTTGAACACTTAAAACCACGCTTATAATTAGAAAAGCTTTCCTTTGGTACATATATTAGTTTAGGAACTTTGCTTACTCTTTGAAGGAGAAATTTGCCATCATTATCAGTGTAACACTCTAAACTCAAGAAGCTCAAGACAACACAAAAAAACAAAGAAAATAGAGAAGAGAAGGTATAACAGAGGGTGGCGCCATAGCCTGACCACTTGGAGCTGCAACACGAGACGATTTTGAAACAATTCGAGGAATGGGACAGAGGCGAATGGTGTCGTGGCGCCAAATTTGCTAACGCAACAAACCAACTTCAGATGCACACAACTTCGCGTTGAAATCTTTGATTGACCTGGTTTCAAAACTTACATGTCACTCTATTCCTACTTTACCATATTGAGGCTCATAGATACCTGTCCAAAACTTGTAAAAGTAGTGAAAAATCTCAAATGGTAATTTGAGAACTGGAGATAAACTAAGTGATATAAGCTAAATCAGGATAAATCTTTTATGTTTACTCCATTTACATTATTCACTTCTTTACATTTAATATACTTTGTTTATCTCTGTTTTTCTATTCACTTTATTATTTCATTTATTTTTTTAAGATTGATGAAAAATTTCAAATCACCCAATTCATCTTCATCTTCGGTGCTTAACCTCATCTACAATTTGAGCAACTCAAAAGATGATAGATTGTAAAGTGTAAAATAATGGAAAAGTATGATATTAAGAACAAGGTTGATTTAGAGTACTTTTGGAATGCAATGAAGCCCTATTGTTATTTTTCTTTATTGTATTTCATTAATAATAAAATTCTCTTTAGTTAGCATTTTCTAAGGCAGTGTTTGGTTGGAGATTTTTTAAGGGGAGGGGAGAAAATTGAGGGGGATTGAATCCCCTCCCCTTGTTTGACAAATAAAATTGGAGGGGATTGGGAGGAATTTAATTTCCTCCAATCTCCTCCCCTCACCCCTTTATAAATTCTCCTAAATTGGCGTTTTTTGGAGGGGAGAGAGTATTTATTACTCAATCCCCTCCAATTCTTTTCTAAACCAAACAAGGTTTCATTAAAATCCCTTCAATCCCCTCCCCTTTAATCCCACCAAACAAGAAAATTTTAAAAACCCTCCAATCCCTTCTCCTCCAATTCCCTTCATTAAAATCTCTCCAATCCCCTCCCTTCCAATTCCCCCAGTTGAACCAAACAGACCCTAAAGAAACAAAAAAAGGACGGTCTGGCCCATTTCGGCCAGAGGCCCTTTTGCTCCTTGACTTTTGGAACAGGAAAACGTTCTCTTGGTAGAGTATCTCACTTAAATTCCTTAGTGAGCTCTCGTGCTAGTCATTCCGAGTGTGCGTTTCAGGAGCGACTAGCACATGCTATGCTCAATAGGCGTCGTGGCGCATTCTATACGTGTTCTATTTTTGCGTTACAGCAATATTTTTCTTTGTTGGGGCGCTATTTTCTGCTGTTTCCTTACCCAAAAATCATGATTTTGGCCTTCAAGCTAAAACTTGCATTTACATATGCTTGGTTTCACCTCCAACAAGTTCCTCTGTATATATAACATAATGTACATTGTTAGACTCCCAAAATGCTAAGAAACAAGCTATGAATCATTAACTTTCAAGCATCAATGCTGCTAACCAAGCCAAGCATAATTTTTCGTCATTAGTTAACAAATTATGCAAAATACTTCAATAACTTTCTAAAATACTATGAAAAACATGCCCAGCGACATGTGACTATTAAACTTTTTTTTTTTTTAATGGGTTAGCACCCATCATCAATTTTATTGTGGATCCGTACTGTCATAGCCTAAGCTGAAATCCCCTACATGGACGTCAACTCTTAAGTTTCTAATTCTCAGTGTCTAGTGTTCCTCCATGACTGCAAGTTAAAACTCATTGACTTATTCTGCGACGTCTTCATGAAGAATTCTAAATATATGTATAAGTATTTGGCACGCAAGTGATCACTCCCCAATATCACGAAATGAGTTAATAGTGTCCCAATTATTGAATGGAATTCCTCAAGTCATTCCAAGCATTAATGTGAGATAAGGATTAATAACTTTTATTAAGAGTATTTTAGGAATATTATAATAATATTTTTATAAAATTAACACTTTGTACTTATTTGTACTCATTTCTTAAATTCACATAATTTGGTTAAAAGATTCTTATAAAAAAATAAGAGGGAGTAACATTTTGTACACATATACTAGATATATAGATATAAATTGTTGATATGCGTTTATCACCTTGGATCTGTCGACAACCACACAGATGAGGTTTATGATATAGTTGTGGTGGCGTTACATTAAATATTTGAATGGTCAACATCACTTCACCAGCACCTCACATCCCAGCTGCCTAACAAGTTGAAGTTGGCATATATATAGACAGTGGAGCTTTTGCTTAATGTCTTCCACTTTACCTTCTAAACAAGGCACCATTCGCCGATGCTCAGCGATCATCCTTTATCACCAAAAAATTATTAAATATGCTCGAAATTTTATCTCATTTGTTATGCCAAATAAAAATAATTTAAACTAAATTAATTATATATATATTTTTTTTCACTTGGCGTGGAAACTGGTTATCGCGTGGCGTCTTTTCTGCTGCGGTGATAGTTGGAAATTAAAGTCTTCCACCAATTTTGTAAAGCAGCTTTGGTTGACGCTGGGGCAAGCGGCCACAAAATTTAAACGCGTGTCGGTCAGGTCACTTAATTCTCAATTTCATACACTGCGTCGTCTATCGTTCGTTACTTTTTCTCTCTCCCTATGTTCATATACAATCACTTTTATTGACTGTGGTCAAATAATTAAAAGAGAGAGAGAGAGAGAGAGAGTTTGCAAATAAGCAATATATTTAATTTAATAATATATATTTAGTTTTAGCAATGGAATACTTGAAAGCTTACTACAATGCTTTTTTATGTAACTAAACGAACAATTAATATATGTTGTTTAATACCACTCCATTTCTTAATATAAGGAACAAAAGATAAAATCACACAGATCAAGGAAAGTAATAAATTTGTCTGAAATATAAAATAGTTTCTAAAAACGCCCTCATTTAATACTAATAATTTTTACATCATGCAATTAATGCAAATGAAAAAATACTATATTAATGAGGGACATTTTTGAAAAAAAGTTATTTAATACACCAGACAAATCCCCTTATCCCTTATATTTTGAAATATAGAAATTTTCTCACTTATCCCTTATATTAAGGAATGGAGGGAGTATGTTACTAAATAGGACCATTCTCTGCCGTCAAGAGCCCTTTTAGAAGAATTATTTGGTATTATATATATAAGTTCTTTTGTATAATATATAAAGCATTTGATAATTATTTTTTTAATTTTATCCTTATTAATTTTATTGTATTTAAGTTGCTACTCTTCTTTCATGTGTTGAACAAAAATTAAGATGAGCGAATGATGATTTTCTTTAAGCATGGGTAATTTTAGAAGGTTGTTATAATTTTTGAAACCTTAATAATGTTAATTAACATAAACTAATTCTCTCAAAATATGTAATATAAGAATTCTTTATCAGCAAGATTATGATATAATTCGTAGATAGTTACGTTCTTTAATTATATTACCTTAAATTTGTTTCTCAACTATCTATATAAAAAATATTTTTTTTGGGAAAAATAAAATTTATTTAATTTAATAATTTTTACACTTTAAAAAATTAATATTTGAACTGAAATTTCCTTGGCGCTCACTGATAAGGACTACCAAGAGGGAGTACTTAATGATAAAATTATAGAAAGATATGAAGATATACGGCCCCACTGTTGTGCCACCGCAATATGTTCGGTGGAACTCATTAATTATTTTGTTTTTTTTTTCTTTTTTACCTTTCTGAAATACTTCATAGGATCTAGGTTGTTAATGCTTGAGTTAGCAATTTTCCACCGTTTAATTGAAATAAATGAAGGATATTATACTATGAGAAGAAGTATGAAGGAGAGTCAGAGGATTCATTTTCCTCAAAATATTTTCCTTTTCTTTTTGTTTTTATTTTCGAAGCACTTTACAAAGCGGAAACTAAATATCAAAAATCTCGTTTTTGTTAAAATATATATATATCCAAAATCTCGTTGTAATATTCGTCCCTTTCAAGCCCCACGCGTGTTCCATTGGTAGGCGCCACCACTTAACCTCTCTTTCCTTCTTCTTCATTATCTCTCCACAACGCCATCTCAACCCAGAAATATTTCGAGCCACTCTCAACAAAAGGATGCTTCAACATCTAAATCTCCTTCCCTCAATCACCTTCATATTCTGGTCATGGTGGACTCTTAACGGCGTCGTTTCGGACCCACAGACCAATCTTCTACACAGTGGGTGCAGCCCATACTACGAATTCGTCTTGTCCAACTTCACCATTTTCAATGAAAACTTAAACGCAACGTTTCGAGACATCAAAGAGCAGATCGTCACTCAAAACAAGCACTTCGCGACGGCGCAGCAAGGTGATGGAGATAACCCCGTTTCCACTCTTTTTCAGTGCAGAAACTATCTCTCCGTTCGCGACTGTGTTGCTTGCTTTGACGTCGCTTCCGTACAAATCCGCAACTGCTCCGACGGGGCACACGGTGCCCGTGTCGTCTATGACGGTTGCTTCCTCAGGTACAACTACTTCACTCCACCAAGTTCAAGTTTGACTTCTTGCTTTTATGAAGAGCGTAATGATAACTGATAAGATATTGATTGCCATATTATTATGGTAGTTTGTGTGGCTTATATTGATTAATTAGTCATGTTTCTTCATGTTAAATAATGAATTATATTATTTATGATTTATAAATAACGTAATTTATTATAAATTTTAATTTTATATTAAACTAGACACATTTTTTTTTGTATATTGGATACAGTCTTGATGATAAGTTATACTCTTGATAACTTACGAAAACTGTGATTTATAATACATTTTATTTTTTTATATAGATTGATATTGAAATATTGATAAATGGATTTTTTCCTTGCTGTGAAATAAATAATAATCTGATAAAAAATTTTGAACCCAATGATGGATTGATTCGAACAAATTTTTAATAAAAAGTTTAAAATACAAATAGTATAAAATTTATTAATAAACTCTTACCTATGATATTTCTATTATGATTAATTTTTTGAAGTTTTTTTATAAAAAAAATTCTTCGTAAAAATTTTACATAAAAAGTTATCCTAACTTGCAAGATTTTATTTGTATAAGAATCTTAATGAAGTTAAAAAATTTTTTGTACATTTAATAAGTTAATAGGCACAATTTTAACGAACCATAGAGTCGTCAACTTTTGGAGAACCAACTCAACTATTCATATAACACAAAACACCCCGATCGATCATTTATTTGACATGGTTAATTTTATAACATCCTCCACCAAGATATCACAGGAGAAAATAATTGCGAAATGAGGTGAAATTTTTTTAAGAATTTGTTAAGAAAGAAGACTATACCCTACAAATAAATTTTATTAACAAACTCTTACGATATGGGATAATTTGTGTGTGTTGAGGTATGAGACCAGCGCTTTCTTCGACCAGACGACAGAGACTTTCAATGCCGTGTCTTGTCGGAATTCGATTGCAGGAGAAGCCGCTGCATTCAAGTCACTTGCCCAAAATGTGCTAATGAATCTCCAAAGAGCAACACCCAGAATCCCTGGTTTTTCCGCAGCCACGAAGATGCATTTGCCAAATAATGGTCTAACTGTTTATGCTTTTGCTCAATGTACTGAAACTATCTCACAGAATGGGTGCCTTGGTTGCTTAAATGCAGAGTACAGCAATATGCCGACTTGTCTTAACAATTCGGATGGTAGGGCCTATGCTGATGGGTGTTTCATGAGATACTCTACCGCTTCCTTCTTTCCTGATAACCAGACCATTGATATCACCCCCATGGTCAAACAAGGTATATATATATTGCAACATGACAATTTGATTGGCTTAAGCGTAATTTTAGATATCCTGTTATATATATACATGTGTGTGTGTCATATGTTAGCGGTTTATTACCCATCGAAGTCTTCGTTTGGTTCTTAATTTTATAAAATTAAGTTAACATAAATAGAGTTTGTAAAAAAGAAATTTAGATAAATTAAATTTGTTATAAGCTCTTATGTTTGGATATTTTTTTAGCAAAAGTAAGTTTGACAAAAAATCTGTTTGAATGATAAGGGTTAAAAGTACTTTTCAATGTATAATATAGAGTAAATTTACTTCTAATTTTCCAAAACCCATATTTTGTTAAAGAAAAAGTAATTTTTCCACTTCTTTTCTAAAACCAGAGTTTAATTCACTTATTATTTTTCAAAAAAGCAATTTTTGTTTGACCAAACACATCTTCTTAGAAAATCATGGTTGAAAACCATGGTTTTTTTTTCATAAAGATGAATTAAACAAGCACCAAATGGGTCATTTTAGAACGGGATAGAATTTAGGTGTATTACTTTGTTTTTTAAAAAAAAAAAACTTGTTCATAGACTTTCTATAAATTATTGATATATAAATGATTTTGTACTATTCCACAACATATGAATTCTTTTTTGGATAAAACCCCCCGCATGATTAATTTAATATGAACGACGGTTGCAATTTATGTATCAATAGAAATAATTTATACATGACAAATAATTATAAAAATGGATCAATATTTATCCTTTAAATATGTATATGCTTCATAGGAAATCATATAAGTGTCAATATTGATATATATATATATATATATATTCATGACATCATGACGAATTTTCAAATGACTACTTATAATTGTGTGTTTTAAAGGAATATTTAATATACAATAATTATGACTTGGTTGAAAATGGATTCTGTATTTCGTCTGTTGTAGGTTCAAGCAATGAGAGGGCTATTATTGGTGGAGTTGTTGGAGTGGTTGTAGCTCTTGTTTTGACCCTCGTTGCATTATTTTGTTGGATTAGACGACCTAAAAAGTCTCAGAGAGTTCCTAGAGGTAATCAAGTTGCAGTGTCGTCAATTATAATATATGTTTGTAATCATTTAAGGTGATGCTTTAGACTTTTTTCATGAAAGAACAAGTTTTTGAATTTCATCTCTAAGAAGGGATGAATACTGGCCTTTTAAAAAAAAAAACCTTAGGAGGAGATTTTTTGACCAACGTTTCCCTTAACATGCAGGAGACATAACTGGGACAAGCAAATTAAAAGGCCCAGTTACTTACAATTATAAAGATTTGAAGTATGCAACCAAGAACTTTAGTGAAGAAAATAAACTAGGAGAAGGCGGATTTGGTGTTGTCTACAAGGTAACTTTATTTTAATTTTCAATTTCTTTAATCTAGATGATGTTTTAAAGCAAGGTTATCTCTAAGTTGCTTACAGGGTCATAAAAGGTTAGAGGTAGAACTTTACTCTTATGATTGAAATTCTTAATCATCATGAATAGGGCACTTTGAAGAATGGGAAAATTGTTGCAATCAAGAAATTAACTTTTCGCCACTTTAAAAGGATGGAGGAAGATTTTGAAAGTGAAGTGAAGCTTATAAGTAATGTTCATCATCGGAATCTTGTTCGACTTTTGGGATGTTGCAGTGAAGGCCATGATAGAATTCTCGTATATGAATACATGAGAAATAAGAGTCTTGACAAATTCTTATTCGGTACCTCCTATCAACTAACATGATTTATATAGAGTTCCTTAATTAAGTACTGGCAATTGTACTTCATAACATTATGACGTGCATATATTTCAACTTAACCACATATCATTGACTCCTCTAACGAGAACATATTCATAGGTCATGCGTATATCATTGACTCCTATATCAATTTGCCATGAAAGCATTTTGAGGATCTTTACAATGTTTCTCTCCACCTTTTCATATCCTGCTCTTAGTGTGAAAAATTGGGATGCAGGTAAAAGGAAAGGTTCTCTCAATTGGAAGCAACGATATGATATTATTTTAGGAACAGCAAGGGGTTTAACTTATCTACACGAGGAATTTCATGTTTGTATCATACATAGAGATATAAAGACTAACAATATTCTCTTAGATGATGATCTACAACCTAGAATTGCTGATTTTGGGTTGGTAAGACTTTTGCCCAATGACAAATCTCATCTAAGTACCAAGTTTGCAGGAACATTGTAAGTTGAAATAATTGTATTTGTATGATTTTCTTATATTCTATTAGAGTAGATGTAGATGGATTATTAAATCAATTGCATTTGTAGATAATGATGAAATCTATTTATCAGTTAACTAAGTTGAAATAATTGCATTTGTATGATTTTCTTATATTCTATTAGAGTAGATGTAGATGGATTATTAAATCAATTGCATTTGTAGATAATGATGAAATCTATTTATCAGTCAACGGAACATAGTTTTTTAAGTATTTTTTTTTTAATTTTTTGCCTATATATAGAAAGAATACTTCAAGAATATGCAAAGATGTGGGACTTGATGCAATAATTTAAGTTACATATGCTTATTTTCGATTTTATTAGTTCTTAATGTTTATTTTTTAATTTATTGGTTCTTAATATTTTTGTGTTCGTGTTTGAGACATCATTTAGATAATTTACATTTTAACTATTTTACATTTGTTAGAGGATACACAGCACCTGAATACGCAATTCATGGTCAATTATCAGAAAAGGCTGATATTTATAGTTATGGTGTTGTGGTTCTAGAAATTATTAGTGGTCGAAAAAGTGAAGAATTAGAGGTTGACGGTGATGCTGAAGGCGAGTTTCTCCTTCAAAAAGTAAGAAAATTTCTACATCTATTTAAAGTCATTTACGGAAGTTTAGATGTAGAACTTTTTAATAACTTAGCACTACTTGATTGACTCCTAATTTCAAGTAAAAAAGATATTTTTTGTTTATTAGAGAATATAATAATAAATATTTTTTACGAAATTAACCACAATTTTGCTTTGCCTTTTCTATCCCTCTTATTAATTTTATTTCACCTCAATCCTACTTATTAGGCTTGGAAGTTATATGAGAGAGGCATACACTTGGAGTTGGTGGACAACACCCTAGTTCCTACTGACTATGATGCAGAGGAAGTAAGGAAAATCATAGAGATTGGTTTGCTTTGCACCCAAGCATCTCCTGCAGTAAGGCCAACAATGTCTGAAGTTATTGTTCTGCTCCAAAACAAGGGCTTATCAGAAAATATGAGACCGACAATGCCTGTCTTGATTGAATCTAATTAAAGGTTCAAGGGAGACACACATGGATTGACCCAGGTTATACAGAATAGGGGCAGCCTCCGCCTTAAGCTTCTGGCTTCACTTGCAATATGTGTGTATATATATATATATAGATAATGCTATTTGTTGAAGAAAATTCTAGTTCTGGCCCCCCCCGTACACTTAATATAATTTTGCTTGAAACTCCCCCTCCCTCCTGTCAAAGTTTTCTAGGGGGAATTACACATATGGATATATAGGGTGAATTTATTATAAAGAAAAATCTTAGTTGAAAGAAGTGTTAAAATCTAGAATATTAAGTAGTAAAATAGAAAAAATGAGTGATAAATGATCTTATTTTATAATTAATTTATTATATTAGTCTCAAAATATAATTTTCTCAATTTTCTAGTCTCGCATGGGAAACACCTCTGCCTCTATTATACTTTCTCTGCATATCTCGAGTTCTATACTTTTAGCAATATAAGTGTATTTTACAACAACGTGTGGCTATGAATGACTTCATCATAGAAAAAGAAGGAGAAAATATAAATTGATTGTGCTTCATTGCATTATACTTCAAGATTTGTGTGTTAAAAACTGAGTGAGGTTGGATGCTGTATTGAAGTTCCACGTGTTCAGGAGCTAGTCAAGCAGCCATTAACCACTGTTTCAGAGAGATATGTGCGTCCTGAACTTCACCTTCAACTTGCTTCCAACACTGCTTCTTCTTCTCCACCACCACCACAAGCCCCTGCCATAGATATGACTAAGTTGTTGTCTCCAGATTTCCATGCTTCTGAGCTCCACAAGCTTTTATCAGTACATGACATCATGAATCCATTTTGTTTTAAAAAAATCATGAAGCCAATCAAGAAAGCGTGGGGGGTTCCTCATCCTTTTGCCCTTTTTTATTCATTTATTATTTTTTCTTTTCTTTATAATTTAAAAGAAGATTTGTATTTAAAAAAGATTTGAAAATTCCCAATATTATCTTACGAATTTTATTGTTTCAAAAAGGCTGTTGTTTAGTTTTGCTTTTATAATTTTATTTGATTTTTTAAAAATAATTTTCAATAATAGATGATAATTTTTTTTTACTCAAAATCCTAATCTAAAATAAATAAATTATCAAAGTACGTAATTCATGATCAGTCATCATATACGGCTGAGATCTATAGTACTGGTGTCGCAGTCTTGGAAATAATCCGTATTTGAAAAAAATCGGACAATTTCTCCCAATTTTGGAAAAAGTTCTTCATTCCTTATCAAAAGTTGATATGATGCCATGGCAAATTCATCCTTCAAAAAGTAAGAAAATTCCCATGACTATTTATAGGGAAACTTTTTTTGGGATGAAATTTAGATGGACTTGTTGAACAATTAAGCATAACTCTTTTAGAGGAGCTGTTCATTTATTATGAAAGAATCTACTAATAAATATTCAATGCACTTTAGTTTAGCTGGCAGAGATGCAATTCTAGCCCCACAAAAGTGTGGGTTTAAATCTTATTATCAATATAAAAATTTTATTGATGGGTAATTTATAAATATTTTTGTAAACGCTCCTTGAACTATGAGACTTTATCTAATTTTGATGAATTTTCAGGAACCAGTCCACTTAAACTTTTTTTAATAAAAAAATAATCTATTAATAATAAATAATAAAAAAATCAACCTAAGTTTTGATTTGCATTTTATACCCCTCTTATTCCATTTCTTTTTAATCCCACTTATTAGGCTTGAAAACTATTTAATTGAGAGAGGCATGCATTTAGAGTTGGTGGTCAATAGCTTAAACCTTAATGAATATGTTGTAGAGGTGAAGAAAACCGTAGAGATTGGTTTGCTTTGCATCCAGGCATCCATTGAAATAAGGCCAATAATATTTGAAGTAGTTGTTTTGCTCCAATTAATATATAGGGTTTAGTGGAGAATATGCGGCCTATCTTTGATTGAAAGTAATTAATTAGAGGCCACGAGAGTACACTTCGACCTCTATTGCTTCGTCTATGTCCAACTATGGAGACTGAATATACAAAATGTCTTTATGCAACATGTCTAAAAGCAAGCGTCTCTTGAAAAATTACATTGATAGTAATATTGAAAATGAACATTTATAGGGTTTACCTTGTATACATCATCAAAACCTCCTTCTCCCAGCTTATTATCTTCACTGAAAATTTTAAAACCACAATAAAATATATCAATAAAAAAAAATCAGTCAGGAATATTCATCCCTTCATATATATTTGAAACCACAAAGCTTCCTGTGGTAAAAGAGGGACGGCATATATAGTTCAAAGCATCACATTGAATCATTTCAAATTGAATAATAAAGACTTTCTCGGTTATCTTACGTACCTCTCGGAACCCTCTTTGACGACATTAATGATCGTCCATGCAAAGCTAGTAATGAAAGAAGCACCTCCAACGACTCCACCAATAATGGCCTTCTTCTTGCTTGAACCTCCAACTAATCACAAGAAAAGAGGTTTATAACCCAGGTGTATGTAAAATATGCATTCTATTTGAAGCTTATAACCGAACCCGACCTTGTTTCCTGAAGTGGTTGATGTCAGTGGTCTGATTTATCAGCAAAAAAGACAGTGGTGGAGTATCTAATGAAACAACCAGCATCGAAAATCTTAGCATTTGAGTTGGGAAGACAAATTTGAAAATTTTTTAACCCAGCAGTCTGCAAGCAATCCTGGCACCCACTTTGAACACATTGAGCAAAGGCATAAATATTTGAACCATTACTATCAGGCACAGGGGTCTTGGAGGCTGCATAGAAACCAGGAACTCTTGGTGTTGCTATCTCTAGATTCGTTAGCACTTGTTCCACTGTTGAAGGAAGTGCAGTGGAGTTTTTAACTTTATGATTGCCGGCGTCCGTGGACTGGCCGAGGAAGCCACTGCTCTCATACCTTGAAAACACACAAGAAGGATGTCAATTTTGGTTGCCTCTTGTTTATGTGTCTTTATGATAAATTTAAATGGCACCTTATTTATCGTATAAAAAAAAATCACTTTTATGACCACATAAAGAGACATAGGTTGCCTGAAATGTTACAGAAGTGATGTAATAGTTTTATATTTTGCTGACTCTGACAATTATTTCTATTGTGAGACCTTGCACATAATCAAAAGAAGCTCAATGAAAGATACAATCCAACACATATATATTTTGGAATGTGTGTGTGCATATATATATATATATATGTTATATTATGAGGATCTATCATTATAGAGATGAGTATGGATATTGGATATGAGATAACATAATACATTAAATATGATAAATTTTAAAATTTTATGATATAAATATAAATATGAGAGATATACATATAAAATTTTTTATATATGTTCAATAAATTAACATATCAAAAATAAAAATATAAACAATTTAAATTTTAAATAAGTATTTTAAAAACAATATAAAAATATCTGAAATAAGAAATCAAAAAAAATTCTCTCTTTCTCACACACACACACACACACAGAGATATATATATATATATATATTAAAAGTACAATACACATGGATCGCATGTCATACATAATAGGTACTTTTTTTTTTTAACTATAAGTACGATATAAGGTAGAGTATCAGAAAAAAGGGCAAGATTTTGATTGGGTTTGGCTGGTCATTGGGCCAGATACGCTCCCCATCTCAAAGTTGAAAATGAGTAGGCACTAAACGACAAAAATTTGCATCTGGCATAAGCAAAAGTGAAAAACACGTTTCACTTGCATTTTTTTTTTTTACCAGACACGTTTCCCTTATATTTGTAGCCTGGCCCTATGGATTTTTTGTTAACTACAGAAAATGTTTTATGTGGCTCCATTACCTCTAGAAAATAAGAGGCCTTTCTGCTGGATCATGAACCAAAAGTCACTGAGAATGATGCGAAAGGTCCCCACTAAGCCATGAGCCCAAAATTGTTAAATATTAATTTGTATGGGCTAATGAATTGCAAACATTGAAACATTATTAAAGAAATTTGTCTATTTCATAAAAAGGAATTTTCAGAATATTGAAGTTTTAAGTGGTCAAAAAGGATGGCACAAGACCGATTGGTTTCGTCACCGAATTGAACACCCGCCCAAATATGCTAAAATGCCTTTAATAAAAGGAAGAATAAGTTAAAAGAAATTTTCTCATCGGTACCCGTAAGCCGCTGTAAGATCCTACACAGTAAGAATCCTGATTAGTCTAGAACGGGTAATCATTCTAGAATATCCTAGGATACAGGGTGTCAGAATAAAAAAAAAAAAAACAAGCCAAATCTACTAAGAAAAGCTCACAGTTTGCCGTTATCATTTTTTTTTATAATCGCCGTTATTATTTGAGGGTTAGGCCCATTGTAAGTGGTGACACCCACTGACCGTGAAAAATTATTAGATACTCTCAAAATATTACATCATTTATTTTAATAAAAAATAATTTAAATTAAATAAATTAATTTTCTTTTAAAATTTTTACTGCATATATTTTTTATTTATTAAAATGATTTTTTTATATTTCCCCAGGCTTAAGATGTTTTCATTAAAACATGAATAATATAATATTTGGAGAGTATCGGAATATGTTATATTCGGAGTGAATTTAATTCTGGTGCCTTTTCAATTTGGCCCAGTTTGGCATGTAGGATTTTAGACTCAAAGAAAAGAAAAGAGAAAGGGAAACAACAGATTGCCCAGTATGGCTTGATGCAAACTTGGTTCCTAGGAAAGCCAAATTTCCATTAAACACTGGAATTTGGCTTCCTAATCCAAAATTTCATTTCCATTTATTTTTCTTATTTCCATTCCTATTCTGTAAAAAATATTCTACGTACCAAACGTGCCTTTGAATGTGTCATTGCTGGAAATTTCAAAGTCTCCCAACACAAGTCCGTCCGCTGCCTGGGAAGCACCCAAGTCAAGGGGCAGGCAAGTAAACGGGCCCCACAATTTGAAAGCGTGTTCAAAACTTTCATAAATTGCAGGATGACATTGGCATTGCATCCTTGGAGAATTTGAAAATGGGGAGATTTTAAGACACAAGTCGATCCCACAGAAATTATATTAAGCCACGTGACCATCTTCGATTCTCTCCAGTTACAGTATGCCAACTGTTTCTTCTTCGTTATTTTCCGATAACATCTGATACTGTGATATTGATAATGATCTTCACCCTGAGATGTGTGTATTTGGGTGGCGTAACCTTTTTTTTTTTTCTATTTCTTCATATAAAAGATAAATGATTAAATTACATTCTAGAAAAAATAGTTAAAATGATTAAATTTATCATAAATATAAAATAATTTTAAAAAATATCCTTATTTAAAATTTATAATATTATAGATATTTTAAAAAAAGTATTAAATATATAAGATACTTTTTATTTTTCCCTTATATTTTGAAATAAAATAGATTTCAAAATGTGTTAAATATTAAGGAATGGAAGGGATAACTTTCAATTACTTCTGCCATCCCAAGCTGACCCGTGGCGAGGTTCATGGCTTTCAAACACCATATTTAGACCAAACCAAAAATAAAATGCTAGGAGGCTAGAATTTATGTTTAATATTAATAACATTAAAATTATCATAAGTTAGTTTTAAATAAATATTTGTTAAACTGATATCATTATAAAATTTATAATAAAAAATTGAAGAAATATCAGAACATAAAAAAAGTTATTTCAATACACAAAAAAATGTTTATTAAAAGTATGCATTATGAAGGAGTAAGAATTAGAGTTTAGAAAGTAAATTATTAATTATTTGTTTAGAATGGAGATAAGAAATTTATTAAAAAGATTAGTATATCTTATTTATTTGTTAAAATTTATTTTAATGTTTAATGATTAACATAAGAAGAAATTATGTCTTTGAAATTTGTGTTTGATAAGATTTTAAAATATTTAGGGGGCAGATAAAAATTTTTAAGGGGACAACTTTAAAAAATTGTTAAAAAAATTACATTACATTCAAAGAAAATACATTTGCCACACAGAAAAATCAAAAATGGGTGGCTGCCCTTATCTGATTCAAATATTCGATGTGGTTCCGTCCCTGACCATACCTTCCTTTGATTAAACTTCACATGCTGCATCTTCGCTCTCTCGGTCTCTCCGCACGAAGCCAACCCTACACATATAAATATATATTTCCATCAATCTCATGATCAATATTATGATCGATGCTTCGACTTCAACCTAATTTTCCTCCCTTAATCACCTTCATATTCTGGTCATGGTGGACACTTTATGGCGTTGCTAATTCGGATCCACAGACCAATCTTATACACTATGCGTGCACCCCAAACGACAACATCTTGTCCAACATCTCCATCTTCAATCACAACGCAAACGCAACGTTTCGAGACATCAGAGAGCAGATCGGCAGTCAAAACAAGCGCTTCGCGACGGCGCACCAAGCCAACGACGCAGAAAACCCCGTTTTCACTCTTTTTCAGTGCAGAAACTACCTCCCCATCCGCGACTGTGTCACCTGCTTCGACGTTGCTGCCAAACAAACCCGCAACTGCTCCGCCGGGGCTCATGGTGCCCAAGTCATCTACGACGGCTGCTTCCTCAGGTACAAATAGTCCACCTAGCTAGTTCAAGTTTGACCTTTTTTTTTTAATAGTAGAGCGTAGAAATAACACATTTATTATAATATTTTTATATACTAGTTTGTGTGGCTGACGTGCTCATTCATTGATTAAACGGTGGAGTCGACAAAGGAGAAAAGAAACTTTATAGTTACCTTCCTTGTATATTGTCCTCCATAACTCAAAGTGATGACGATTGTTAGGATCAAACTCGCAAAAATCTCATGATGATTTCCCCCCCTCTTTTTTTGTTCCCATACCTCCACCATGAACTCACCTTACCTACCAAGTCCTTTATCTCATGCAATCGATGCCAAAGGCAAGTGAGTATCACTTCCATATCGTTGTTTCGCCATCTGAATCTTCTATACAAAAAAGGTGATCTGGACTTTCTTCTTGTGGCCTGAGTCACATTTCAAAACCATGCAAACCCCAATTAATATACGATCGTCGAAGGGGCGTCATTTAGATCTTGCTTTCCATATACATATTTGCATTTTTGGCCGGAGAAGAGCATGACATATCCAACCCATACTAGTTATTTCTTCTCCTTTTGTTCGAATTGTTTCCCAAGCTGAGGTAACAGGGAACTCTCCAATGACATTCGACTGACTTCTAGATAAACTGGTTTAATATTATTCTTCTGCTTTCTGACCATCAATGGGCTCAACTAGCTTTTCTCGGTCACATTCTTAATTCTTCTTTCCACTCATCTTTTACCTTTAGCAGCTTGTCATCTAAACATATATACTCTAGAGCATAGAGGGAGCATTTGCAATTCATTTGTCATTTGTCAAACCAAAATGATATCCCTAAACGAACTGTAACTTTTGTCTAGTTTAGCCAATGTTAAAAATAAATAAATAAATAAATAAACAAAATTAGGTTGCCCGATTGGACAAGAAAATTGATGAACTGGTTCTCGGTCCAATACGAAGCATAGGGTGAACTGCTCCAAAAGTAAACTTGTAAAAAATGGATCAAATCAATGAATGACCGGTAAAAACTTGTAAAATTGACGGTTCTACCAATTCTAGTAGGTCGTTTTTCCAATTTTCAGTCTTGCTAAATCACCAAACCTCTACCTCATACCAGTGTATCAGACCTTTGACTTTTATATCTTGTTTCTTTGTTTTCCTCCGCCATTGTTAGTGTGATCATGAGCTACTGTCATTAATTGCGAGGTTCCTCTCGACTAGGTTCTGGGTAATCAGGCCTGACACACTAGAACCAACCTAAAATACCGTGGTTTTTCCTTCCAATGAAAAATGTGTAACCTAGCTGAGCAAGGGAATACAATAGAACTTAAGATCTTTAGGTCTTGTTTGGTATGATAAAATTCAAGCTTAGGAAGTGAAAATGGGAATGGAAACAAAACTAAAAATTTTCCTTATTTAGTACCACTGAAAATGATTCCATGTGGAAGCTAGTTTTATCAAAACTCACAACTAACCACCTCCAACTGCTACCAAAGGCCAATTGGCATAAAAGACCATTTATACAGGTCCTAAATGACATAACTAACCTATCCAAGGGGGTTTCATCTTGGAGAAACCACTTCTCCAAAATTTGACCATCTTAAATCCCAAATTCATATAAAGGGCTATATGCACCAAATCACACAATTTAGGCCCAAAATCACTTGGGCTCTCACATACAGCCAATCCGACTCACAAACACATGCTCTAACAATAGTGACTCATAGTGGAGTCCAACCACCATCACACACATACAAACCATCCATGAGCCTATCCATATCACATCATTATCAATATCATCACATATCATTCATCATCATCAATATCATACAACATTATCATCACAATCATCATCATCTTCACAGAGTATAAAAGACACTCCCAAGAATACGTAAAGACATACTATCATATTTGGCATGACTCATTACATAAATTGAATAGTAAACTACTAATTACACTTGAAATTCTCGAAAGCAGAGAGGCCTACGACTCCTTGGTCTTTTCCGAACTAATACCAGAGTCTTCACCTAAAATGTTAGTCATAAGGGATGTGAGAGAATGTCTCAGTAACTAGGACAAACACACACATGCGACAATATCATCAATACTACACATATATTCAAATGATGTAATGCGATGCAGAATGTTATAATATACATGTCTTCCTTATACACAACTAGAACCACGAGCTGATGTCATCACAAAATATTTTCAAATAAGTGATTTCCTTCCAATAGTCGATAAAGACTGATTCCGAGACATCACCAAACTCATCTCACACTAATTCACCTGGCTAAAGGTCACATTAATACTTGGACTGTGACTCTCTTTCTCCTGGATCACCCGAATTGGTGGTGATTTAGGGAATGTGCAGTCCACTGCCATTTGGCTCTCCTAGCCATAAGAGAAGATTTAATAGTAGAGATCTTTCATCAATATGCTCATGTGGTGATGATGTTCATTGTCATGTTAACATGACTTTAACAATATATGATTATCATCATAGTCATCATCATGGTCATACTAGCATGCAATCATATGTGGATGCTACAATCACATATACATATATACAACATCATACTCATTATCATCATATACAAGTACCAAGGGCCGGGAATTTATACCTTGTTTAATTGTGTACATACCACGATATGTAGAAAAACTATACATACACATAATGATATTGTGATATGAATGGAAATTTGCATATATACACACATATAAATATATATATAAATACAAATCAACCATTAATATACAAACACAAACACCTAGTTACCTTGAATAGCTAACACCACACGCATGGGTTCTCACAAGCCTTCAGACCAGCAACAACAAATTTAACTCCTTGGATTGGTCAAATAATCACTACAATGTCATAATAACTTCAATCAACATGATGTATAACTTAACCAAAATCCATAATTCAACCATTTAAGCTTTACCCAAGATTCCAACCACATAAACTTACACCAATAAGCTCCAAATGACCATTTCAATCATAATCATTCATATACAATTCAGACTCTATGCATCCTCAACCATAATCAACATAAGGTTTCCATTAAATCATGCATAATCCCTCTAAAACTCACATCCAAATCTCAAGGACACCCAACAACACTCCAATAACACTAATACAAGCATTTTAATTGGTAGAATCATTCATAAACTTGAAACCAAGCACATTCCCATGGGTTCCAACCGAAATTCATAGAAAAAAGAGAGGAGGAGAGGTTATGGATCACCTACCTACTAAGATTGGAGCCTTCAAGGTTTGAAAATTTCTCCCCAGGGCCTAATTTGTGGAACCATAGCAAAGTTCCTTTGTTTCTCCCTCTGATTCTTTCTATTTTAGTCAACTGAAACTCGTTTGATTTAAACAGATTTTGCCTGTCTATATATTTTTGAATTTCCACGAGTGTCTCACCGTGGTGGTCCTATACCTCACCGTAGTGTGACCTTCTCTGTTTCCATTTTTAGATTTTGTCCAATCTTGATTCCTCCGATACTGCACAAAATACAAAGCAACTTCTTATTAGCCTATGACTAAGTTTAGGGTGACATGTTGAGGGTTGTTACAGAACCAGTTTCCTTACCTCTATCAATAGAAGTCTCCCCACTTCCATGGAATTATCACATTTGGACCTTTATGCCCTCTCACCTCTCCTTTCCTCTCGCCACTGTCTCTTACTTCTTCTTCCTCTTCTCACCATCTTCATCTTCTTTTTTCCCCTTACCACCCTATACCCTCTTCTTCCCTCTCATTATCTTCATTCATTACACCCTTTCCTTCTTTGTCTTCCATGGAATATATGCAATGGTGGTTTCAAATCATTGCGCCTTCTCCTTCTTTATCTATTTTTACCATCAATGACGGCTATGAAATGGTTAAGGCCAAGGTGTTCAACTAGCTAGAGCTCCACGGTGAGATCATGAAAGGGAGAGATCGAAAGTGGTGAATCAACTGTGAGAGGGAGGGAACTCGTTGTGAAATTGGTTCTCTTATTATCTTCATATATATATATAGATGTAGCAATTTGTTGTGTAAGTAAATTGGTTCTCTTATTAGCTTCATACAAAATGCATATTCAATACTTTGTTGTGAGTTAAGGTATGACACTAGTAGCGGTTTCTTTGGCGAGACAACAAGTTTGCTTAATGCTGCATCATGTGGGAATCAAACTACCAGAGAACCCATTACATTTACCTCAGTTGTGCAACAAGTGCTAAAGAATCTTCAAACAGCAACACCCAAAATCAATGGTTTTTCTGCTGCCACGAAGATGCAATTGCCTAATAATAGTACATCTATATATGCTTTTGCTCAATGTATTGAAACTATCACACAGAGTGGGTGCCTTCAATGCTTGAACATTGGGTACAACAATATGCTAACTTGTCTTCCCAATTCGGATGGTGGTAAGGCCTATGCTAATGGATGCTTCATGAGATACTCCACCACTTCCTTCTTTCCTGATAACCAGACCATTAATATTACTCCCTTGGTTAAACGAGGTAAAGTTCATTCAAAAGTTTCAATATAACACATATACTGTAGAATGACAATTTGATTTGCTGATGTGTATTTTTTTTTGGGTAAATGCTTATGTGTATTTTTTAAACTTCTGTTATGTATTTCTTATGTCACTGCTTCATCAGACATGGAAATGTCTCATTTTGGGGTTTGGGTGTATTTTTTTATTTTGTTGTTAGAATTTTTGATAAAATTTTTATATATAAATATTTTTTAACTATTCAACAATACATTTTTTTTGGGCATATAACATTACATGTCATAAAGGTTCAACAAACTTTTACGTTGGCTGTCAAGGGTTTAACACAACCCTCTTCCTTTACTTGAGCTTGAGATCGGCTATGACACTACATAGGCAGAATTAACAACTCATGCAAATGATTTGAATTTGAACTTCTATCATAAGATTCAGGTTGGAGAGGTAAAAAAAGCTCATAAGAGAATGGATAATGGTAAAACTATTGGTCCCGATAGTATTCCTATCAAAATTTGGAAGTGCTTAGAAGATAAGGGGGTTTTGTGGTTCACTAAGTTTTTTAACGAGATTTTAAGGTCCAAGGAAATGTCAGAGGAATGGAAAAAGAGCACTATAGTGTCTATTTACAAGAACAAGAGGGATATTTAGAATTGTGCAAATTATTGTGGGATAAAACTCATGAGTTACACCATGAAATTTTGAGAAAAAGTGATTGAGCATAGACTAAGAAAATAGTCTCATATTTCGGAAAACCAATTTGGATTTATACTACGACGATTTACATTAGAGACTATTTATTTATTAAAGAGTTTGATTAAAACATACCATAGTAAAGAAAGAGATTTGCGTATAATTTTCATTGATTTAGAAAAAACCTTTGATAGAGTACCAAGAGATGTGTCGTAGAAAGTAATGGAGAAAAAATGTGTTCATGTGACTTATATTCAAGCCATAAAGGATATGTATGAAGGGGCAATAACAAGTATGAAAACTCCTAAAGGTGAGATAAATTACTTTCCTATAAACATAGGTTTACATCAAGGATATTCCTTGAGTCTATACTTATTTGGTTTGATTTTGGATGTTCTAACAGAACATATACAGGAGGAAATTTTAAAATATATGCTCTTCGTGGATGATATATTCTTAATTAAGAATTCAAGAGAAGATGTCAACTTTAAACTTGAGTTATGGAGACACACTTTAAAATCAAAAGGTTTCCACTTGAGTAGAAATAATACAAAATATGTGCATTGCAAATTTAATAAGAGACCAGTTAGAAATGATTTAGAGGTAAAAATTTAAGAGCAAACCATTCTAGAAGTGTCAAAATTCAAATATTTGGGTTTGATTTTATAGAGTGATGGTGAAATTGATGGAATGTTATGCATAGGATACAAGTTGGATGGTTAAAGTGGAGAAAGTATCAAGAATTATTTGCAACTGAAAGGTACCTACTAAGCTTAAAGAGAAATTTTGTTGAACAGTTGTAAGGCTAATGATACTATATGGTAGTAAATGTTGGGCTTTGAAAGGCCAACAAGAATATAAGATGAGAGTAGTAGAGATGAGAATATTGAGATGGATGTGTGGTCGTACAAAATTGAATAAGATGCAAAATGATTGTATATAAAGGAAAGTCGGAGTAACACTGACCGAGGAGAAAATGGTGGAAAATCATTTAAAGTGGTTTTTGGCATATACAAAGAAGAGGGCAAGAGGACCCAGTAAGGAAAGTTGATTAAATAGTTTGGAATTCTATCAAAAGGCGTAAATGAAGACTAAAAAGGACACTAAGAGAAGTTATAATGAATAACCTCTTAATAAATGATTTATTTGAGGAAATAGTACTTGATAGAGCTCATTGGCATCATATGATCCATATAATCGACCTCACATTAATAGGATAAGGTTAATGTTGTTGTTGTTGTTGATATAACACTACATGATTATGTAATCGAAAAAAAAAACTACATGATTAATTAAAACAAAAAACATGTTGCATTATACGAACCAATTAAAAGATTTAACAAAAAACAATCAACAAGAAATATAAAATCTACAAGGAGCTAAACAATTCATAAGCCATGGCCCTCTTGGGTTTCGTGCTTTTTTTTTTCATTTTTTCTACACTTAGATATAATACAAAAAAATTTATTCATTCAATCAATCTTTTTCTACAAATTTCGGTATAACTCGAATATTAGAAAATTAAGTACCATCTTCCAAAAATTTTAAAGTTACCATCTATTATGTGCATTGCACAAGAGAAGATACCTAGTTGTTAAAATTTATCTATCAAACATATATATGCTTCATAGAAAATGGTATAAGTATCAGAATGGATATATATATATATATATATGTACAGACTCTAAAACTTGACTAATTTTAAAATGTCTGTTTATAATTTAAGGGGTGTGTGTGAGAGAGAATTTTTGCAATTTTTTTAAAGGAATATATAACACAAAAAATTATGACTTATTTGAAAATGAGTTCTCTACTTTCTTGTCTTGCAGGCTCAAGCAATAAGGGGGCTATCATTGGTGGAGTTATTGGAGGTGTAACTCTTGTTCTCATCCTCTTTGCATTATTTGCCTGGATTAGACAACCAAAAAGTTACAAAGGTAAACAACTCGAAAAATCCCTTATATTTTTCCCCACAAAAGAAAAAGTCATGGGCTTTTTTAAGTGGAAAAAAGTCATGGGCTTTTTTAAGTGGAAAAAAGTTATGGACTTTTTTTAGTGGAAAAAAGTTATGGACTTTCATCTATGTGAAGGGACGAATGCCTCACTGGTTCAATATTTTACATTTCTTAAGAGACTTTGACAAATATTTTCCTTAACAGGAGACATAACCAGACTATGCAAGATGACAGGCCTAGTTGCTTACAATTATAAGGATTTGAAGGCTGCAACAAGGAATTTTAGTGAAGAAAATAAATTAGGAGAAGGAGGATTTGGTGCTGTATATAAGGTAAATTTATTTTGGATTTTAATATTTCAATCTTATTCATATTCTAAAGCAATGTTTCAAATTGACTTTTATATAATGATGTAAAAGGTTTGATTTTGAAAACAACAAACGTATAACTTCTAATAACACTTTCCTGATTGAAATTCTTGTTCATGTTCATCATGAATAGGGCACTTTGCAAACTGGGAAAGTAGTTGCGGTTAAGAAGTTAACTTTACAACACTCCAAGAGGATGGAAGAAGATTTTGAAAGTGAAGTGAAGCTTATAAGTAATGTTTGCCATCCAAATCTTGTTCAACTTCTGGGATGCTGTAGTGAAGGCCATGTCAGAATCCTTGTTTATGAATACATGAAAAACAATAGTCTTAACATATTCTTATTCGGTAACTTCCATCAACTAGTAACTTTTTTACAGTTCTTTTAAGCATTAGTTGTTATGCTTTTTAACAACTTTATGACATGAGGAAAGTTTTCAACTTATTAACTCTCCAAATAATTTTTTACTTATATGTCATAATTTTATTGAAGAACTTAATAAACACACGCACACATGTGTGCACAAACATGCTCACATATAAATATAATTTCCTATTATAACATTTTGAGAATCAATTTTATGTTTCACCCTTCATTTTTTCTTATGTTTCAATGTTCGTAAAATTGGAAAACAGGTGAAAAGAAAGGTTACTTTAATTGGAAGCAACGATATAATGTAATTTTAGGAACAGCAAGAGGTTTGGCTTATTTGCATGAGGAATTTCATGTTCATATTATACACAGAGATATAAAGACCAGTAACATCCTCTTAGATGATGATTTGCAACCAAGAATTGCTGATTTTGGATTGGCAAGACTTTTACCTGAGGACAAATCTCATCTTACCACAAAATTTGCAGGAACATTGTAAGTTGAAATAATTACATTTATTTAATTTTCTTAACTTCTATTAGAGTTCATGGATTGTCCAACATATTGATTAATTGATAAAATTCATACATGAGCCAATAGAACACTCTTATTACACCAAATAGTTCCTACCTTTTCATTTTCTCCCATTAGAGCATCAATGCTTCAAGAAAGAATTCATATCCTGTGTTCAAACATGACCCAATACATCACATTGGACATGTCTTTTCGTATTTAGTTGGATATTAATATTTATTTCTTTCTGCTTGAGCCATTATTCTAATCAATCACATAACAAATTTTATGCATTTGTTAGAGGATACATAGCACCGGAGTATGCAGTTCATGGCCAATTATCAGAGAAGGTCGATATCTATAGCTATGGCATTGTAATCCTAGAAATCATTAGTGGTAAAAAAAGTGAAGCAATAAAGGTGGATGGTGATACTGAAAGTGATCTCCTTCTTCAAAAAGTAAGAAAATTATCATGACTAGTTAAAAAGGCACTTATTTTTTTGTGGAAATTTAGTTATAGCACTTTTTTAACAACTGAGCTTAACTATTTTTGAAAAACCTATTCTCTTTTATCAGTTGCCTTGTATTTTCTAGCCCTCTTATTCATTTTAACTGTGATCCTACTTGCTAGGCTTGGAGACTATATGAGAGAGGAATGCACAAAGAGTTGGTGGACAATACCTTAGACCCTAATGACTATGATGCAGAAGAAGTGAAGAAAATCATAGAGATTGGTTTGCTTTGTGTGCAACCATTTGCTGATTTAAGACCATCGATGTCTGAAGTAATTGATTTGCTCCAAAGCAAGGGCTTATTAGAGAACATGAGACCCATTATGCCTGCCTTTATTGAAATTAATTATATGTGACTTCGTGTTTTTTACCCAAAAATGAAAAGAAGTAATAAAATATGAAGAATGAGAAAATAGAAAATGACTGTCCTTCATTCCATTCTTCAACATTTGTGTGTAATTAAGCATCTTTTTTTTCTTGTGGCCTGAGTGTGTAATCAATTTAAAATTGAGTGAACTACATTAATTACATTATGCATCTAATTTGATAACCTGTAATTATTCTGTGTGTGTGTTTGAGTATGAGTGGTTTGCCAGTGTGGAGGAATGGAGGTGGAAAGGGAAGGCGATAAGAGAGGAGGAATTTTGGTAGACTTGGGAGTGAGATGAGAAGGAGGAAAACTCAAGGAAAGGGGAAGTTTTAGTGGGAATATTATGACGTAGAAGCAAAAGTATAGGAATATAGTTTATATTTGATGAATAAAAAAAGGTGGAGCCTGTATGAAGGTCTTGGCATCCTGGAACTGCGGCGTGGCATTTATATATTTAAGTTCAATGGCGAAGCAGAGAGGAAGAGAATCTGGAAGGGACGCCCCAGGTCTATTGAAGGAAAGCCACTGAATATTCAAGAATGGAATGATTTCACGGACCACGACTATAGGAGAAGTTGATTTATGTATATCTCCCTTTGTGGTGTAATTTCATAACTTATCCTTATAAGTAATGAAGGAGGAAAACATTCCAAAGCTTTGTGGAGTGATAGGCGATCTGATGAATGATGATGTATGAGAAGCCTCTGGTGGATGGAGGAATGGATAGTCTTCTCCGAGGAAGACTGATTGTTGATATCAAGCATTGGTACAAATGCTTGGAACCCATTCTAGTTTTAGATAATATATTTCATCTCCAGTTTTGTACAAACGTTAGGAACCCATTCTAGTTTCAGATAAAAATGTGCTTGTCACTAGATTTGTATTGAGTAAAATACTAGGCTTTACATATTTTGCCTTAATTACAAAAACTCTTCTCTATTTTGAAAATCTACACTAATCTCACATGAAATCAAAAGTTATGTTATTTAGATATCTCTTCTATTTTCAAAATTCAATTTCCATCTACCCAACAATTATGTAGATATCTTCCCTATTTTGCATACTACTTTTCCATACTCAAGTAATTATAGGGTGATTCTTTTGATTGTCTTGACTCCTATAACTCAGAAAATTAGCATTTTCCTCATCATTTTGTGTTCCCATATTAAGGGGATCCTTCCGGGTGGACTTGATCAACGTCCTTTATGTGAAGTTCTATGTATGAAATTCTTCCATCAATATTTCAAAGTAGAGATTTCCTGCTCGGTTTCCATGTTTTGCTCTCGAAATAATCTATAGTTAGTTGTATGAAGTGATTATGGATAGCCTTTAACTGACATTGATACCTAGTGACGAAAAATGAAGCTACATTATACAGCATGGGATGAAGGCACCCAACAAGTCTGGCAGTGCTTTCAATAATGTTATATCCAGAGTATATCCATCCTAGTTTTAAAGAGGAGGAATTGAACTTGGTGACGGATTATTGACAAAAGCAGCCTGAATCGTCCTACTATAAGATATGAACACTAATATATAACTGGACTTGCATCCTAGAAAATTATTTGAGGATTGAGTTTTAATGAACTGTGATAACAAAATGAATCAAACACGTGTCATTATATAAATTTTGGCATAGAAATTAGTGAAATTTTGAATTGCACAATTTGAAATTGAGATTGATTGCTAGAGAGTGATAGATGTTATTCTATGACCCATAGATATGTATAGCACATTAAATACAAAATAATACAATATGTGGGATATAATAATTTTAAATATTTAAGATACTAAATATATAAAAAACTAGTTAATTGACCAGTGAGTGCTATATTTGCCATCCTAGAACATAGCTAATATTCTGATTGCCATATTAGAGATCTTAATGAAACTGACCAGCTTGGTTGCGCCATATAGTGTGGAAGCAAGAGCTAACATATGTCGATTGATTCTATAAGATAGATAAGAATAAAAATTAGCGTGTTATCACACATATTTCATTGGCTTTCACTATCTTCCCTAATTTATTTTACACCATAAGCCCAAGTGGCCACTAGTTCACACAAACTTTCCTAGTTGTAGAATTGTCGTTTCATTGTACTCAAAATCTTCTATGTTCAAACTTCAAGAACTGCAAGTTTCCAATGTAATGCAATTCACCTTCCTGATGGAATGGAAGTGGAGACAGTGGCGTTTGATGACAATGAAGTATTAGAATTAGAGGTGTCTCTTATGGGCCTCAAATTAGGATCAACGTAGACAGGCATAGTGGGTCGGTTGTGGTCCATTGAGTCATTGCTTTCAAGCATATCAACAACTTCAGGCATTGTTGGCCTTGCTGTAGGAGAAGCTTGGGTGCAAAGTAGTCCAATTTCTATGATTTTCTTCACTTCTTCTGCATCATACTCATTTGTGTCTAAGGATTTGTCCACAAACTCTATGTGCATGCCTCTCTCATACAGTTTCCAAGCCTACCAAGTGGGATCGATCAAAGTGATATAAATAGAGAAAAATAGAAAAAGAAAATCTAGGGTATAAAGTTTTTATTATTGTCATAAAGTACTTTATCACAGTAATAATATATGGAATATTTTTTAAGGAAAAGCGTCAATAGTGTAGAGTTGAGCAGTAAATATTCATTTGTTATGCTATATATGTATTGAAAATTGAACATTTTAAACTACACTCACAATTTCTTCAAATAAAATAGCTTTCCTTAGGTATACTAGCTTTAGGAAATTTTGCTTACTCTTTGAAGAAGGAATTCGCCTTCATCATCAACCTTTAATTCACCACTCTTTTGTCCACTTATGATTTCTAAGACTACAATACCATAGCAATATGTATCAACCTTCTCTGATAATTGTCCATGCATTGCATACTCAGGTGCTATGTATCCCCTGACAAAAGCATAGTATTGGTGGCATGATGGTTAAAAACGATACCATATATAAGGCATGAGACTCAACACTTACATGGAAACTTATAAATGAACATAGATAAAACAAAATTTGAAATATTCGTGTGCAACTTAAAGTGTTGTATGATATTTGAAGTGTGTCATAAGTGGATATTAGTCTTTCTTGAGACGTTCATGTTTTTTAGAAACAACAAAACATCATTTAAAAAGATCCATAGTTGCAACAATATTGCTCCATTTGATCAATAAATGATTTTTTTCAAATCTCTTATGTTTGTGTGAAGTAAAGAGAATGGAGAAAATATGAATAATTGCATGTGATTTTACTTACATTGTTCCTGCAAATTTTGTGCTAAGATGAGATTGGTCTCTTGGTAAAAGTCTCGCCAATCCAAAATCAGCAATTTTGGCTTGGAAATTATCATCTAAGAGGATGTTGCTAGTTTTTATATCTCTATGTATGATGCAAACATGGAATTCCTCATGTAAATACGCCAAACCCCTTGCAGTGCCTAAAATTATACCATAACGTTGCTTCCAGTTGAGAGAACCTTTATTTTCACCTGTTTCCAACACTTGAGAGAGTAAGTGGGAAAAAAAGAATGGAGGAACTAGATGATTCTCAACTACTGGGGAAATCTATTTTAAATGTTTGTGAATACCAAATAAGAATTGGCCAACATTGTTGTTTTTCATGTACTCGTAAACAAGGAATCTCTCTTGGCCTTTGATGCAACATCCCAGAAGCCGAACAAGATTCCGATGATGAACATTACTTATCAGCTTCACTTCACTTTCAAAATCTTCCTCCATCTTTTTAGATTGCTCTAACTCCAATTTCTTCACAGCAATTACTTTCCCATTTTTCGGAGTGCCCTGTTCAATGTAGAGGTTAAACTTTTAAACTATATACGGAGCATGCTTGTAGAGAGTTCTATCTTTTTTGGGGAATTAGACACATTTTCTGTGAATTATACAAAGTCCAAGGAATGAATTTTACTATTTCACGACTTGTGAATAATATAGTGGAACTCTGTGCATCAGCAGACAAAAATAAATAAGCCTCTGTGGACTATATTTGTGCAAAATGCCTCTATACAATCAGTGTCTCTTGAAAAAATTATTTCCATTGTAATAAAGGAAAATGAATGTTTAAAAGGTTTACCTTGTACACATCACCAAAACCTCCTTCTCCTAATTTATTCTCTTTACTGAAATTTTTCGTTGCGGACTTTAGATCTTTATACCTATAGTTAACTGGGCCTTTTAACTCAGTTGCTCCTAAAATGTCACCTGCAAGGAAGACCAAAGTGAGAAATATCTCAGTAAGTTAAAATCAGTCAGGGGTTCATCCATTCATAATTAAAACCATGACAAATCCTTTGGTAAAAAAGGGTAAAACTCAGAGCATGACAGTAGATAATTTCAAGTTAAAGGATGCAGAGTTTCCTAGTTATCTTACCTCTAGGATCCCTCTTGGAAATGTTTGATCGTCTATACAAAGCGAATAATGCAAGGAGAATCAAAATAAAAGATGCACCTCCAATGACTCCACCAATAATGGCCTTCTTTTTGCTTGAATCTCCTACGTACCAGTCAGAAGAAAAAAGTTTACCTCATTTCCAATTTTTTATGATAAACATGTAAGTAGCAAATTTCTCTAAACATATCTATGATGAGTAAACCCATATTCCAATTTCCAAGTCTTTATAACCCTAGTGTATGTAAAATATGCAAGCTATCCATGATACTAATATTTAAATTTCATGGAAAGCCCAGTTATGTGGTTTGATTTATGAATAGTATACATTTTGGGTTGCATGATTGGACTATTTATTTTAACCATTTGAGTTATTTGAATTTGAACTATTTGAAGTTAAATGATACAATATTTGCCTATCTTAAATGTTTCTTCCATATAATGCTCCATTTTAGTTTGAAGTTTAGAAGTCTACCTTGTTTGAATAAGGGCTTGATATCAGTGGTCTGATTATCAGCGAAAAATGCAGTTGTGGAGTATCTCATGAAACAACCAGCATAAAAAATAATAGCATTTGAGTTGGGAAGACAAATCTGGAAACTTGTTAACCCAGCATTCAAGCAATTATCGCACTCACTTTGAAGCAGAGTCTCAACACATTGAGCAAAGGCATAAATATTTGAACCATCACTATTTGGCACTGGAGTCTTAGTGGCTGCATAGAAATCAGAGATTTTTGGTGTTGCTATTACCAGATTCGTTAGCACTTGTGCCACAGTTGAAGTAAGTTCGGTGGAGTTTTTAGCCACACGGTTCCCACAGACAATGTGGTTGCCAGCGTCTACGGATTCGAAGAAGAAGTTGCTGCTCTCGTACCTTGAAAAAACACACAAAAGTATGTCATTTTTGGTAGCCTCTTGTTTATATATCTTTATGATAAACTTAAATATCACTTTTATTACTACATAAAGAGACATAGGCTACCTGAAATGTTACAGGTGTGATGTAGTTGTTTTTAATTAATTTGTTTTGCAAACTTCGACAGTTTCTACTGTGGAACCACTTTTCAATTAGTTGAAGAATTTTATGAGTTTAGAATCATATAATACCCATTAAGTACAAGTGTTCACGAAATTCAAAGACATCAAGTTAGAATATTTTGTTAGTAATAAAAAGATACAAAATAAGAAAGTGTTCATTGTGCACATTATTACCGAAATGATCGTTAGGATTAACACCTCATCAGGTTTATAAGATTCATGTACCATCTAGTTAGGTGACACAATAACTCAAAAGTCTCAAACCATTGTTTAGAAGAAATTTTCAGGTAGAAGTAAAATAGTAAGCGATGCTCTTAAGCTATCATCAGTCATCATCAACCCAAACTTTTTTGGTCCCCTTAAATTGATGAGCAAAAAATAATGGAATGACAGGAAACAAATATTACAATTATAAAAATACCCCATTCCTATCATACGAAATTAATGCTGCTCTCTGTGTCTTTCTATCATAATCCTCACTATGTTCATTAGCCCTGTCTTTTATAATTTATTAATTTCATGTGATTATTCAACAAAGTGAGAGGATGTAATATTTTTATGGCAGCTTAATGTGACTTTTATATATGACCACGTGATGAGTCCTAGTCTACTAGAAAAGTTAAGATGTGAGAGCTCGTAAATACCTATAATCACCAATAATCAGAGATAAATTTCTAGGCCAAATTTAATGCTTCTTTTGTTATTTATGTTAGTGTTTATATGCCTGAATGATCTCCTATTCACATAAAATAAATTACTATTTCCGGTCTTGAATATAAAAAAAAAAATTGCATCACAATTCTTAAAAAAAATTGTTAAAAATAGTTATTCTCTTTAAATGTGTCACAAATTGAACTTTTTTTCCTCAAATACCCCTAATCTTGTTTTCTAATTTAATGATACACATTTATTGCATACAATTAAATGGTGGACACAATTGGAAAAACCTCTTAAATACACAAGATATGTAGTTATTTTTTTCCTATAATTTGGTTCAAGATATCTCCTTTAAAATTTTCTTATATATGAGAAGTAATATGAGAGGAAGTCTATAAACGTGGATCACTATCCCTTTTTTCACACATCATCTTGCAAACATTATAGGTTGAGTAAAGAGAGAGAATATCTGGTCAAACAAATAAAAAAGAGAGACAATACCGAAGTGTTTTTCTTTTGGGCCTCTACAAAAATGCTCTCTAACACTTATTATTCGACTTGGCCGAAAAAAAACTCTATTTCATACTTCTTCTAGAGATCAAGAACAATCAAGACTCGAGCAAAATTTATTATCTTCAAATATATTATGTCATATTATTTAAAGGTATAAAATTATTTTTAATCTCTGTCTAATTGTTCCACTTAATTAATTAACTACAAATTTTAAAAAATCTACATCTAATGCGTGTCACTGTACTGATTCAATACAATCTGAGTTTTAAGTCCAATGTTATAAAAAAAATTAATAATCTTGATCATTTATTTTGGTTGGTCGCCTACTGTTGCATTATTTTTTCATTATGTCAACTATTGCACATGTAATCTTTCCCATAGAAGTGAACTAAAAATCAAAGTATGTGATAAGTTCAAATCTATATCTATCTGGACAATATATATAATAAATTGTGTAGGAAGTTGATTTAATGTATTTTGTTTATGAATAGTCTTATGATTTGATATATATGACTTGCATTGGTTAAGTATTTTATTATTTTATGGAAGAATATTTGAGTCCTTTTTTAAACTTTGAAATTAATGCGTCGCACTAGATGAATTTGTGAGAAATACATCTTTCCACGCAACGCATGAGATGGATTCATTGTTCAATTATAACACCTAAAATAAAGGTAGGAGTGAGATGACATTATTTATCTTACTACTTTTTTTTCTCTTTTTTTGATCCCTTCAATTAATTGAAGAGATTCAAAATATTGTTGTGGGGCTGGTCAACATTTGCAGCTTATATTGAGTCAAATTTGTCAAAATTAGCTGCAGGACTATATATACCTTGTGCGTGTTTGTCAGAAGAAATTTTGAAACCCATATACCATGATTTATTTTTCATCGACATGCCTGACTTCAAAGGAGTAATTAAATTTTACAGTCATATATAAGTTTTGAATTTTTTATAATTTAAAAATAATTTTTACAATTTATTTTCAAAATAATAATTATAATGATTTAAAATTATTTTATACACTAAATATTTTTTATAAATAAATAAAAAAGTTCACTCGTGTGAATCTTTAAAATTTAAAAGGACATATAGAGCAAACTCAGCAAATTATCACCAAGTAGTAATAATAATTTAGTTGTGCACATGGTTACTCAAGAGCCACGGCACATAAATAATATTTTAATTTGATAGTATTTGGCTTGCATAAGATTTTTTTTGTCTTATTATTTTTTAATTAAATTTAATCATGTGGAATCCTTAGTTTTTCAAACTTCGTGCAAATTGCAAATCCCCAGATTTATTTATTTTAAAGGATTTAATTTAAATCAACTCCGTATGAAAAAAATTAATAAGATTGCTTATTAAAAAATGTATCCTTAAGTTTTGTGTCCTTATCATGTATTTTTATTAAATACCATAATTTTTTATTTTAATTTTTTATTGTTAAATAAATATTTCCTCTAATCCTTAATATAAAGTCCCTTTAATAGAATCACGTGAATTAAGAATAGGAGTTAAAACTAATTAATTATTTTATTTTTTTTAAAAATCTTAATATTTTTTCAAAACTACCCTTATTTAATCTTTCTTTTTTTTTTTTGATACATTAAATAAGGATATTTTTTAAAAATATATAATAAATATTAGTTTATATATTATAAAGGGTATTATATTCAGGATCAAAGTAAAAATGCCCTCTATATATATATATATGGTCGGAGAGAGTAATACAAATGTCTAATAATACGCATACAAAACTCTGTGATGTAGAATTTGAAAGTTCACTCTTCTCCAAAGAGAGAGCGCAACCCAAGGACACAATTAATGCTCCTACTCGTTATAGAATAATATTGCAATAATCATCCAAACTACTCATGTAAATTAATAAACACCATTTTAATGAAATTCTTATATGTGTGTACAGTTGGCAGAATATACATATATAGAGAGAGAGAGAGAGAGCCAGAGAAAAACAAAAGAGCACACTACATTAATGAAAAATAAAATAACAGTAAAGGTAATATACCAATTTATTATACTCATCTAAATTATTTTGATAATTGATCATTATTTAAAAAAGTCAAGGTTGGTCAGTACCTGAGGAAGCATCCTTCGTAAAGGAGACGGGCACCGGTGGCGCCGGCAGAGCAGTTGTACGTGTGTATTTCAACGGAGGCGACGTCGAAGCACTTGAGACAGTCGGGGATGGAGAGGTAGTATCTGCACTGAAAAAGGCCATAAACGGGGATGTTATCCTTCGTTGCCCACGCCTTAGCAAAGTGTTTGCTTTGGTTGCTGACCTGCGCTCTCAGGTTTCGCATCGTTGCGTTCAGGTTCTCTGTGAAGATGGACAAGTCACTGACGTTGTATGTGCTGCACCCTGATTTCACATATGTGGTCTGTGGGTCCGAAACGACGCCGTCAAGACTCCACCATGACCATATTATGAACAACAAGAACAAAGGTTTTTGTTGCAGCATGATCGATGTTTTTCTTACTTGCAGAAGAAAGAGAGAGAGACAATGAAGAATGAATGTTCAATCGATGAAGGGAGGAATCTATGTGGAGTATATATAAGTAGGAATCGTGTTTGAAGTTAAAACACTGCGAATTATGGGGATAGAGGTTTAATTATAATTAATTATTATTATTATTATTATTATTATACTGGTACCGGAATTTGATGACTGAGTTACTGTAAGGTTTATGCTATTTTGACTATTTGATTGATTCTTAATGACAAAACTAGATTGACCCCACACATAACTATTTTTGTTCATATTATAAGATATTTTATATAATAAATATTTAGTTTAAAATATAGGACATTAAATATTTTTTTTCCTATTTTATCCTTATCTTTAATACTTTCTCTCCTCTCATTTATAACCCTATAATAATAATAAAATGAGATATTTAATAAAGGTAAAATCAGAAATATTGATATTTTTTACATTAATTTCAGTTGAAAAAATAATTTCCTTAATATGTGTATAATTGATACAAAATATCTTATAATGTAGACCGGAGGGAGTATTTTGATGCATTGATGATATCAGAAACTAGAGCAAAAGAAATAAGTGATGTAAAATAAAAAAAATTACTCCCTCTGATTCTCAGTATAAAACACTTTTAACAGAATCATGTGAATTAATAATAGAAATTAAAGTTAGTTAATTAACTATCTTGATTTATTTGAAAATCCCAACATTTTTTTAAAATTACTCTTATTTAATCTCTTTCTCTCTTTCTTTAAAATACATTAAATATGTACATTTTTTAGAATGTATCATAAATACTACCTCATATACTGTAAAGAATATTATATTTAAGATCAGGGCAAAATGTCATATATTTAGGACCAGAGAAAATATAATATTAATGTAAAATATAATATTTATAGCAAGTCACCCAACATGGAAAACACCTCATACTCATGAAAAAATGGGCATAATTATTACTCGAACCTTGATATTAACAGATTTAAGAGGCAGTTAATCCTGGAAGTTTTGAAGGAACAACGTCATATTTGCAGTTATATATATAGACACACTTATAAATCCTTATAAATATGCACATTTAAATTTACTTTATATCCATCAAAATATTTACTGTATTTCTTTAGGATATATTTATCTGATCAGTCAGATTTGAGCATTGTTAGATTCAAGTATGGATAACTCTTCCATCGTGATTTTTTCTGTTTATAAGACTCGAACTCAAGATCTTTTTTAAGGGGTGTTGAGTTTTTATCACTCAACTTAACTACCGTTGATATATTTACTATATTTCTAATTATGTTCATTCTAAATAAAAAATAAATAATTTTTGCCATAGATTTAAATAAAAAATTAAAATAAAAAAATCAAATTGTATAGATAAGAATACCATTGCTCATTGGCTGGATTTAATTACCTGTTTGGAATAAGATTGGAAAAGTAATAATTAATTATAGAAAAATAATAATTTGTTGCTTTTACTTCTCTATATATAATTAATGTTGAGGCTTATAATTGATTATAAAAAGTGAATCTGAACACACTACTTCCTTCAATTCTTAATATAAGATCATTTTAATCGAATCACGTAGATTAAGAATTAAAGTTAAGTTAGATAACCACCTTGATTTTTCTCAAAATTAAGACATTTTTTTTCAAAATTATACTCTTATTTATTTTTTTTTCTTTATTTTTTGCATGAATTAAATAAGAATATATTTTTTAAAAAAGTAATAAATACTATCTCATATTTTGAAAATAATTTTATATTTATAACCAAAAGAAAAAGTTTTATATTTAGGAATAAGTTATTGAATGAACAGTAAGGGAAAGTAGCATGCTCAATTCGATTTCCTTAAGATCTCTGCTATTTTGTCTTGAATGGTGATCTATTTATGTTGTCAAGTCATTCATATTAGAAGGACGTTATTTTGAAGTTTGATCAAATGACATGGCGCAGATGATATACATTACATAAAAGAAGACAAGTAAATATATTCTCAACATAATATTGTAAATAACCCATTAACCACATATTTTTCCTAAAAGAAAAAGAAGTTAAACGGATAGACAAAGAATATTCATGAATTGTGTATAAATTCTCTAAATATTTTGGCTGTAAATCTCAATACAACAAGATGAAGCTTAAAATAATAATCAGTCCAAGAGAGAGAGGCAGTGCATGAATTATATGTGTGTGTATATATATATAAATTCAGAAAATCATATTATTCAGAAACTATAAATTATTATTCATAAACTATAAATCACTGTCATTCTTCTTATACAACATCTTTATAAAGACTTGTAAATTATTCCCTTTAATTTTTAATATAAGGCCCTTTTAATTAGATTATGTAAATTAAAAATAAGAATTAAATTTAATTAATTATCTCTATTTCTATAAAAATCACAATATTTTTTTAAAATTACTATTATTTAATTTATTTATTTCTTTTTGTGATACATTAAATAGTAATATTATTTATGAATATATAATAAATATTATTTTATATATTATAAAAAAGAATCATATTCTTGGATTAGTAATGCAGAATGTCTTCTCTTTTAAGAGGGGATACAGTACTAATGTTGAGAATACTAGTTTGTTTGCATAATTAAATAGTGCAATAATCTAACCACTGTTTGGCCAAAAAAAATCTGCCATAAAAAAGTTAACCACTGCTTTTTTTTTTTTAGCTAACCCCTGCTTATTTGGCATTGAAAGCGACTTCGAATATGACGTAATGACTTACTTTCCCAATTATTAACTCTAATTCGACAAGTCATTCCAAGACCCAGGACTCTAGCGTATGTCTTCACGGTCACCAACATGTTGGTAAAAACTGAAAAGACAGTGATTACCTCACTTTTTCTTTCAAAGAAAATAACTTTTTTAACCTTGACCTCGAAGACCTTTTATACTGTATTTAATAAAAATAATTCACATTAATTCAATTAATACTTTTTGTAGTGTAAAATATAAGGAGTTTTTTAATTACAAAATATAAGACTTTTTTTTCAAGATTAAGATATTTTATTTATTATATATTATAAAAAATAATTATGTTTAATTTATCTCAAAATATTTAAAAAAATAGAATTAACCCACTCTTTTATGAATTTTATCACAAAATATTATGATGCTTAATTTTCAAGAAAGGTAACTTTAACAAGATATTGGGATTTTTGAAAAAATTTAGATTGATAATTAATTTTAACTCTCTACTTAATTAATGTAATTTGAATTAAAATATCATATATTAAAGATTGAAGAAAGTAATATTTTATCATTTCAATATCACATATTATCTCTTTTAATTAAAGCACTTATATTTTTACCTTCTTCACATTTAAATTATTTTTATTCATATGACACTTAGAAAATAATTCATCTCTTTTAAAATAATTGTTGTTTGATATTAGAAGCACAATTTAAAAAAATTAAATAATCTAGAATGCTACAAAATCTAATAGTATTTATCTAAAATACCCTTGTATTGAAGTATTAAAATATTATATCACTTGAGCTCTATCTTTCGTGATTTTCCTTCAGGAAAGGTAAAATAATATATATATATATACATATAATTAACACTTCATTAAATTTTTTTTAAAAAATAATTATTTGAAAACAAATGCAAAACTAAAACTTCAAAGCTGCAATTTTTTTTTTTGAAAAAAAGAGATATAGAGTGTATAATAATTCTGCTCCTCGCCGTTTACTTTGAAAACTAGGACACCATTTGCCCCGTTGTGACTGGTAGTTTCATAAGGATGTTGCCAATAGAGGTTTAATATTGGCTGAATTTAGAGTTGGTGTCAGTTCTCTCTGAGTCATTCTGGAAATTTCAAAGATGCGTTTGTGATTACATCTTATTCTAAATTAGAAATGTGTTTATTTTATCCAATTTCTGAGATGCCTTAATGATAGACGGTAGACTAATTAAAAAAAAAAAGATGCGTTAATGATACGTCTCAACTGAAATATACTAATAAATTTCCAACAATGACACAAATAGAAAAAGACAACAGCGTTAAATTGAGACCATAATTAAGCGTCAAAGGGCTTCATTTAATGCTGGTATCTTTTCTTTTGGGTCATTGTTGGAAATTTCCAAGTCCATCCTCAGCAAAGCATGTTTCATCGTGCTAGCCAAATAGGTAGTTCCGGATGGTCTTTCAAGTTCATAACTGGGAGATTATTATATTGGGGAGTCACTTTCGCGCCTACCAAGATGGCAGGGGAAATTATGCTCTTTGACTTCTTTTTCTTATTCATTTTGCAATTTATATAGTAAATTTTATCAGCATTCTAGAATATCATTTACTTCCACTCATGTACAATTTTTATTATTTTAGGCTTTTCATTGTTTCAAAACTTATATTATTTTCTAATTTCAAAACTTTATTAATTTTTTCTAGTTATATTTTTATTTATTATTATAAATATTTTTTTATCTCTCTTTCTTAGTTATGGTATATTAATTAAATGAATATATTTTTATTAATATATATAATAATTAATATTTTTTTAATTTATGTGTCATAACCTTAAATAATAAAAAATTTGGAATGGAGAAATTAAAACTAGTATATATATATATATTACTCCTTTTGTTTCGAATGATTGACACCTTAAAAATTTAAAATTGTTTGTTACTTTATAATTTTAATAAAATATTAATTATTTTTATTACTTTATCATTCATGAGTGAAAATAGTAATAGATAGAATTTAACTACCCTCTTCTATTAGATATTCCTTTCAATTTCAAATATAAGACCAATTTTAGAAGTATTATTTGGTTTTAAACACAAGACATTTTATAGTGTTATCTAGTGCATTAATTATTTTTTTCTTTTATATCCATACTCTATAATTAATAGATGAGAAATAAATGATATTAAAAGTATAAGGGATAATGTATGTAATTAATAAGGATAAATAGTAAAAAATATTAAAATTTTTTGACAAATTTAATAATTTCACTTATTTTCTTAAAATGTGTGAGATAATTGAAAATACCTTATATTTAGGATTGGAGGAAATATTATTTAAGTGCCCATTTGATCTGTCGGAATGATTTTTGATGAAATAAAAAAAAGAAAGATAATGGAAATGAGAACAAGAAAGAGAGTGGAATTAAATTTTAAAATTTAGGTTTGATATACCAGAAAAAATAAATAAAATCTTGGTATCATTTTTGTTTGATATGAAGTATTTTAATTATGGATTTAAGATTTAAAAGACCAAAATATCCTAACTAAAAAATAACGTGAAATCCTCCGACACCTTTGGCATTGAGGATGGTGGATGACAGATGATCTAGGATGATGGTAGACGTTTAGACCTGCCATGGTGCGGACGATGGAGCATGTCCAGCAATGAATATTCAAAAACGCCGTAGACCCATGTTTGGCACCGTCAAAGGAGGAGAAATAGCATTTGCTTGAAGCACCGCGAGAGGGAAGGAGGAGGGAGGAAGGAAGGAAGGAGTAGATTGGCGAGATCGACGTCGCTGGGGCCTCCTTGTCTTCCGAAGCTCTGTGAACAGCCATGGTCTGAGGGTGCAAAGCGAACATTGTTCGAAGGTGTCAAAGGCATGGGGGGATTTGATAAAAGTAAAAGGACATTTTTGGAAATTTTAAAAGCTTTGAAACTTTCTGGGATTATACTATCCAAACTAAGAAAAAATTTAATAGAAAAAATATTGATTTCAATAAAAATAATAAAATAAAAAATTCATTTTAATATGTTTAATAATTAATTATAATTCTTGAAAATTTAAATATTTTTTTATAGTCAATATTAATTCTTTTATTAAAAATCAAACACATTAAAATATATTTTCTCTTTTTTAAAATCAACTTTCTATTTACTAAATCAAAGATAAATAATTTTAATATTCCCCCTCTCTCTTCCTTTCTTAGCAGAGATTCCTATGTACTAATACCAAAGGGTGATAAGGGTATTATAATAAAATTAAAATACATTAAATTATACTATTTATTGATTAGTTTAAATATCTTACATTTTTCATAAAATTTATATCTTATACGTATTGATTTATTTATTTGTTTAAATTTCAAGTATTTATCATAATGTTTCAAGTTCTCTATATAGAATAATGTAGTGAAAACCTTCATCATTAATTTTTTTGGCCCCCACATTCTCATTCAAGAATCGCACGTACTTCCTCCTCCTCATCGTTCATTCTTCATCCTCTCCCCCTACCAACCCACCCCCCCCCCCCCCACCCCCCCCGGGGGCGCCCTTCTTCTGCAAGAAAGTTAAAACATCATGCAGCCGCACCAGCAGCAACAAAAGCCCATCTTCTTTTCCTTGTTCCTCTTAAACTTCATAATCTGGTCATGGTGGACTCTTGACGGTGTTGTTTCCGACCCGCAGACCAATTTGGTTCAACTATGGTGCGACCAAGATGGCGACAATGATGGGACCATCTTGAGGGAGATCCTGAACTCAACACTTCAAGACATGAGAGCGGAGATCGAAAATCAAAGCAAACACTTCGCCACAGCTAAGGAAGCGAAGGGTAACATCCCCATCTATGGCCTCTTTCAGTGCAGGAACTACCTCTCCATCGCCGACTGTGTTGCCTGCTTCGACGTGGCTGCTGTAAACATCCTTAACTGCTCCGCCAGGGCATACGGTGCCCGCCTCGTCTACGACGGGTGCTTCCTCAGGTACAACTACTCCACCTAGTTCAAGTTTGACTTTTTCTTTTCAGAATATAGTAGGGCTTAGAGATAAGATATTTATTGTCACATTATAGAAAAGAAACTTCAGTTAATTTTAATACTAGAATGTATGATTCTGTAATCACAATATATACATTAATGTAAAATGAAACAAATAATACTAAATTCAAATATTAAAATTTTATAAATGAAGTTATTTTTCTATTATATGGAAGATATTGACAAAACTAGGGAAAATATTAACCAACTAAAAATAATAGAAGTGAATAACTTAATTGATGACACACACACACACACATATATGAATCTAATAATTACATGAATATAATAAACATTTAAAATAAATGAAGTATATTATTTTTAATGCAAAATATATAAAAGTCAATGAATTTCTAATTCCTTTATATTATGAATAAAATGCCATGGTCATTTAGGCTGCTGGCCATCGCTTTTGGCCTCAACCTAGCCATTGAATTTTTCTTGAGGTACAAAAATAATGTTTTCATCAACATTCTAATTAATATTGATCATCTTAAATTATTGTTAGGAAAGTATTTAAAGAAGTAGGAATAGTAAAAATTAATGCTCCAATATTAGATTATATCAAAAGAATATATTCTTTTCCAAATATAAATGCATTGTTTTATAAATCCTGTTTGAGAAAAAATATATCGAATGGATTATTAAGAGTTAAATGTTGGAATTAACTGATTATAAAACTTTGATAAACGATCTTAGAGCACAAAAAGCTAAAATAAATTATATAAGAATTAATCAATTATATTATTCTAGACTACTTTAATAATTTTGCCAAAAGTCCAAGAATTTCTAAACACGATGTTGTATGAGTAAAATAATAATAATATATATATATATATATATATTGCTATATCCCTTGTATATGAAGCATTATACTTAGTTGATAGAAATCTACTCTTTATCTTTCATACCGTAAGGGAGATTTGTACTTATTGGCGGTCTACTCCTTGTCACTACAAAATAAAAGCATATTAAATATATTTTTAATTGTATTTTGATTATTTTTTTACATTTTAAAAATGACTTTGTATTTTTTATGTAAAAGAAAAGGAAAATACTGATATCCTTTTCTTTATATGTTTTTCATATTATTTTTCAATTAAAAGTTAATATGTGGATTTTTTTTAAATATATTGTAGATTTTGTCATTAATTATATATTAAAAGTATTAACTTCTTAAATAAAAAAAAATTTAAAAGGTCTAAATGTTAAATTTTAATTGAAGAATAACATGAAAAACATATAGAAAAAGTATAAGTTTTGTCCAAAAAAAAAAATCCTTATGATTAAGATGTCTTTTAGAGGAAGAAAAAATAATTTATTGTAAATACTAAATTAGGTTTTGATATTTTCTATAGAATATCTATAATATAATCATTATATACTCACTTGAATAAAACCTCTCATTTTTTTAAACAAATTAAATTCAAATGTGCTTCATAAGGAAACACAGGTTCATCTCTATTTAATCTTCAAAAGACTTCTTTCGTAGTCGTATGCGCAACTAAATTTCAATACACCATTTTTTTAACACTATTTTTCATAGTCAAAGATATGTCTTTGTTTTGTTTTTTTTTATTGGTCATAAAAAAGATTTTAATCCTTGATGCCACCCATATTCTATCCTAGCTCACCTTTTGTTTTTTTCCCTGAATGCTGCCCCAACCTTATACGCACACACATAAGGCTGCCAAAACCCACATTTTTCTGGGCCAAGTTCCAAAAATGACACTGTAGACTTACCTTTGTGTGTTTCTTGATAGGTATGAGAGCAGTGAAGAATACGATCTGGCCACCGAAAGTTGGAACAACATAATGTGTGGGAATCAGACAACAAAAACCTCCTCTGCGCTTGCTTCAACTGTGCAACAAGTGCTAACAAATTTGGAGATAGCAACTCCCAAAATGCCTAAATACTATGCAGTCACTAAGACGCCAGTATCTGATAGTAATGGTTCAAATATTTATGCCTTGGCTCAATGTGTTGAGACTCTCACTCAAAGTGGGTGCCAGAATTGCCTCAACATTGGGTTAGGAAAATTTCAGAATTGTCTAACCAGCTCAAATGCTAGGAGTTATGATACTGGCTGTTTCATGAGATACTCCACCACTTCCTTCTTTGCTGATAATCAAGCCACTGATATCAACAGCTTCTTGAAACAAGGTACACAGTTCTAAACTTCAAAGAGCTTGTATACTTCACATATGTACACTTGAGATATAGGAACTGTTCTAGTGGGATTACTTGGATTGCATTATTTAGTTACGTGAGCAATGTTTTTTTGTTCTTCTAATACACTAGTTACATGCGTCAGATGAATGAAGTCCCCGTTCATTCTGAACTCATTAGTTAAGAGTTTATCCTGCATAAACTTCCAGATGCGAATCCAAATGGCCTCGTCTTCACTCCTCCTCATCATCTTTGTTAGGGGATTTATAGGCAGATTTAGCAGAAAAACCTCCATCACCAGCCTAGCTCCACCTCACTACATCCTCTTTACGACTATCCACCGGAATGCTGTCATGGGCACATAACCAAACTGATATTTTATAAGGAAATCAAATGCAGTCGCACTGCATCAAAAGAGATAACAATTAAGCTCTAAGAAAATCATAATAGTCATAACACTGTAACTAAAAATAACAAGGTAGCAAAATAGAAGCAGAAATTCAGCAAAGGGAAAAGCAACAGAAGAAATCCGCAGAGAATGTGGCCACAGAGAAGAGAAGTAATCAGAGGGAGGTGATTCAACAAAACTCTTCCCACCTCATGACCCTTTCCCAACTATATTTATCCTTACTTCTTCCTTAACCCACTCCAGATCTCCTGAGCCCATTGAGATAAATAGCTGGCCCATTAATCTCCTCCTCATAGTCCAAGCCCACTTTAGTATTAACCTGTTTCATTACAAATTCCCACTCAGACTAGAGTATCAAGAACAAATGGAGGTAAGAACTAGTTTCTAATTTTATCCCCCTCCCAAACCCTAGCTATATTCAAATAGCTTGCCACAGTGTCGTTGCACCTCACAAGAGGTACATCATGGGCTGTACACCTGTGTATTCGTCGGAGCGGCATCGCTAGAGGTCGTACCACTATTCCATTCACTTTGTTAATCTTAGATGTGGGACATTCCATATATTCCTTGTCCTGCAGGTTCAAGCAATAATAAGGGGGCCATCATTGGCGCCGTTGCGGGAGGTTTAGCGCTTGTTTTGATCCTCCTTGCATTATTTGCCTGGATTAGAACTCCAAAAAGCCTTAAGAGGAATCCGAAAGGTAAACAACTTGAAAGGTCTTCAACTACTATGTACCAGTTTTTAATGATTTAGTGTGATGCCTTGGTTTTCACATCTTCCATCAACCAAGAAAAAGTTATGGATTTTCATCTCTTTAAGAGAGGAACCCCTGACTAGTTTCTTTTTCCTTAATTTATGGGGACACTTTGACTAACGTTGTCCTTAACAGGAGACATAACTGGAATAAGCAAGTTGAAAGGCCCAGTTAATTACCATTATGGGGATTTGAAGCTTGCAACAAGAAATTTCAGTGTAGAAAGTAAACTTGGAGAAGGAGGATTTGGTGCTGTATACAAGGTATATAAATATATATTTTGATATTCGATTAATTTTTTGAGAGGATGTTTCTAAGTGAGTTTTATTTAGTGTTTTTGAAAGGACAAAGGCTGAATCCATTGATAAGACTTCCAACATTGAAATTCTTATTAATCATGAATAGGGCACTTTGACGAATGGAAAAGTAGTTGCAGTCAAGAAATTAACTTTACGACAGTCTAGGAGGGTGGATGAACAATTTGAGAGTGAAGTAAAGCTCATAAGTAATGTCCATCATCGGAATCTTGTTCGGCTTCTTGGATGTTGCAGTAAAGGCAAAAAGCGACTTCTTGTCTATGAATACATGAAAAATACCAGTCTTGACAGATTCTTATTTGGTATCTTATATCAACCAACAAGGCTTAATTATGTATAATTCTTTAAGCATTAGCCACTATATTTCTTAATAAAGTTATGACATGTGGACATATATTCAACAAGACAATATATCATTGACTCCTTTAAAAAAAATTCGTTCATATGTCATAATTTTATTGAAGAATTCAAAAAGCATATTTTTGTACATGTCAATTTCTTATTGAAACATTTTTCTGAATTGCTTTGATGTTTCATTCTTTGTTTCCTCTATTTTTCTAAGTGTTTAATTTTGGGTAACAGGAAAAAAGAAAGGTTCTCTTAATTGGAAGCAAAGATATGATATAATTTTAGGAGCAGCAAGAGGTTTGACTTATTTACATGAGGAATTTTATGTTCGTATCATTCATAGAGATATAAAGACTAACAACATCCTCTTAGACGATGATCTCCAGCCAAAAATTGCTGATTTTGGCTTAGCAAGACTTTTACCTGAGGACAAATCTCATCTTAGCACAAAATTCGCAGGAACATTGTAAGTTAAAATAACTTCATTTATGTAATTTTCTTAAGCTTTATTGTAGTTCATGGATAGTTGAAGGCATATATTGATAAAATCTACATATGTATATATGGATCGCTCTGTTTTTTTTTAGCACCAAGGATATTCTTCAGTCAGCAGCTGCACTAATAGATAGTTGTAACTTTTTTATCCCTCTATACAAACTTGAATACTACTAGAAAGAATTCATGTTGATGTGGAATCGACTTAATGCAATACTTTTCATTGTATGTTTCTATTTTGTTGGTTCCTTTTTTCTTTGATGCATAGACTTTGTTGGTTCTAAATATTTGCCTATGTTAATTTGAGATATTGTTATGATAAATTATGTCATAAGTATTTTGCATTTTTCAGAGGTTATATAGCACCAGAATATGCAATTCATGGTCAATTATCAGAAAAAGTTGATGTCTATAGCTATGGTGTTGTAGTCTTAGAAATCATTAGTGGTCGCAGAAGTAATGAATTAAAGGTTGCTGGTGTTGCTGAAGGTGAATTCCTCCTTCAAAAGGTCAGAAAATGAATATGACTATTTAAAAAAGCAGGTGTTTTTTTTTCTTTTTAGGATTTTTACAACAACTCATCTTAACTCCTCCGTCAATTCTATTCTTTTTTTAACATAGAATTTAATACTAAGTTTTGCATTGTCTTTTCTATCCTTCTTATTCCATTTCACATTACTTGGTAGGCTTGGAAATTATATCAGAGAAGTATACACTTAGAGTTGGTGGATGAGACCTTAGACCCTAATGATTATGATGCAGAAGAAGTGAAAAAAATCATAGAGATCGGTTTGCTTTGCACTCAAGCATCTGCCGAAATGAGGCCGACGATGTCTGAAGTGGTCCATTTGCTCCAAAAGAAGGGCTTTTCGGAGAATATGAGACCTACTATGCCTGTTTTGATTGAATAATTAGAGATCCACTGGAAGACACCTCTACCTTGCTTCCTGTACATCCAATGCTATTGCCTTCAACTTTTATACTATTAGCAGGATCAATGTATTTGGCAGGAAGGTGCAATATGGGTGCCTTCAAGTTTTGAAACGAAAAAAAAAAAAAACATTAACATAGAGGGAGGAGAAAACAGAAAATGAATGTCAACATTTGTGTGTAATTTATACATCAATCCTAGAGTATATGTGAATTGATTATTACATATAATTTTGAGTAAACTATGTTAGTCTCTCTTAAAATTTATTTGAACTAAATATGATATTCATTTTAAAGTGACATAATGAATCCAATTTTATTTTTTTTAATTAACGAGGTTAATTTATCTACATAATACGACTTTTTCTAATGAAATTATGATTTTTTTTTCCTTACAGTCACATTTGGAGTAAAATAACATTATCATATTCGGGTTTAATTTAACATCATTTTAATTACTTTTACAATTATATTAAGAATAGAATTCTAGATACATTTATGCAATTACAAGGACAAAACTTAAAAGATAAAGTTGTGATTTGTCAATGCGTTTTATACAATAATGAAAAAGTTAGCCACCAAACTATTCAACTCTCTGCATTTTTTTTGGGGGAAAACATTACATGGGAAATATGGGTATAGCATGTCACTTTAAGCCCTCACTTTCACTTTATGAGAGACTCTGTTTATCACTCTTAATTAGGTGCTTTGAGACTCTGTTCCAGCTTCCTATTTTTACCTTCTCAAGTAGAATCTTGGAAGGATTTTCCTCAGTCAAAATGATTTCACATCTCTAGAATATAGGATGTGATTTTATCTCATTCAAAATTGGAATCTCAACCACTTAAAAGATATATTAATTATCCAAAATAATTCATCCCAATTATCTTAAATTCCAAATTCGAGACAATAGCATTTGATGAAGATGAATTCGAGACAATAGCATTTTATGAAGATGAACTATTAGACATATATATAGAGGCACGTGTTCTGGCCAAAAAAACGAGGACATATATAGAACTAGGTGTCCCTTTTGGGCCTCAAACTAGGATCAACATTGACAGGCACAGCCGGTTGCTTGTGCTCCATTAAACCCTGCTTTTGATTTCTGTTTTATGATTTATCACACATAATTTTGAGTCCTTCACTTTTTATTGGCCAATGTAGGCTCTCGATCACTACATTCAAGCTCTATGCTTTTTCCTTTTTTTTTATTCACTAATTTATTTCACACCATAGGCTAAGGTGACCTCTGTTTCACATATACTTGTAGATTCGATGTGCTCAAACCATGAAATAACGAAATGAAGAAGATCTCGCTTGTTTTTTATCCTTTATTACTACTATTTCTTGGGTTCAAACTTCAAGTGACCCTTAATTCACAATCCTACATAATGCAATCACCTTCCTGATATAATAGTAGTGGATACAGTAGCATTTGATGAAGATGAATCAATAGAGACAGGGGCGTCACTTTTGGGATTCAAATTAGGTTCAACAAAGACAGGCATAGTGGGTCGCATGTGCTCCATTAAGCTCTTTCTTTTGAGCATTCTAACAATTTCAGACATTTTTGGCCTTGCTGCAGGGGAAGCTTGGGTGCAAAGCAATCCAATCTCTATGATTTTCTTTACTTCTTCTGCATCATACTCATTTGTGTCTAAGGTTTTGTCCACAAACTCTATATGCATTCCTCTCTCATACAATTTCCAAGCCTGCCCAGTGGGATCAAAGTGATACAACAGAGAAAAATAGAATTAAAAAAAAGTAAAATCTTGAGTAAGTTTATTAGATTATTGCTTTGAAGACTTATTTTCTATAAAAGCAATGTTATATATTGAAAATGGTTTATACACCAAGAGCTGCACTTGAAGTTTCTTCTATAAAAAGCACTCTTTTGTTATACCAGCTATGTGAATTCACTTACCCTTTGAAGGAAGAATTCGCCTTCATCACCAACCTTCAATTCACCACTCTTTTCTCCACTTATGATTTCTAGGACGACAACACCATAACTATAAGTGTCAACTTTTTCTGATAATTGTCCATACATTACATATTCAGGTGCTGTGTATCCCCTAACAAACATAGTATGTATGGCATAATGAATTAGAATAATAACACATGTGTGAGAATGGTACACAACAGAAAATGGAAACACATGAACACTAGCAAAAAAAATTGAGATTTTCATTTGCATTTTCAACTGTTTGCATCACATTTGAAAGGCATCATAAATGGATATATACAATGTTTTCTTGAAATGTTCAAGATTCGTAGAAGCAACAAAAGGTCAACAAAGAGGCTCTAAAGGTGTAATAACAATCTTACATTTGATCAATATATATTTTTTGCAATCTCTTGCTTTTTGTGCGTGAGGTGTTATAAAAGTGAAGACAATATGATAAATTGCATATGCATTTACTTACATTGTTCCAGCAAAATTTGTATTGAGATGAGATTGGTCTCTTGACAAAAACCTTGCCAATCCAAAATCACCAATTTTAGGTTGGAAATCATCATCCAAGAGGATGCTGCTAGTTTTTATATCTCTATGTATGATGCAAATGTGGAATTCCTCATGTAGATAAGCCAAACCCCTTGCAGTACCTAAAATTATACCATAACGTTGCATCCAACTAAGAGAACCTTTGCTTTTACCTATTTCCAACAGTTTAGAAAGTCATAATTAAGAAAATTAAAGAATAGAGGAACTATAGGTCATTCTCAAAACTATAGAGGAAATTCACTGAAGTATTTGATTTTGTTTACCAAATAAGAATCGGCCAACATTGTTGTTTTTCATGTACTCATAAACAAGGAATCGCTCCTGGCCTTTGCTACAACATCCCAAGAGCCGAACAAGATTCCGATGATGTACATTACTTATTAGCTTAACCTCACTCTCAAAATCCTTCTCCATTTGTTTGGATTGGCCTAAATCCAATTTCTTAATAGCAACTACTTTTCCATTTTTCAGAATGCCCTGTTCAATAAAGACGTTATATATATATATATATTTATTTATAGATCATAGAACATGCTTATAAAAAATTCTTCTATCTTTATTTGGAATGTGATCATCAACAACACATTAATCATGGAAATAATGTAATGTTTTTTTGGTCTAAGATCAACCTTCAGCTTCTTTGATGAACTCGATTCATATAAGAATGAAAGACATTTAAAAAAGAACTTTCAACTATAGCACAATGAAACTCTTTGCATCAGTTGTGTGATATATTAATAAGCCTACGTAGACTGAATCTTACAAAATGCCTCTATGCAACAAGCCTAAAATCAGGCGTCTCTTGATAAATGAGATCAATTGAAATAATGAAAACAAATGTTCATAAGGTTTACCTTGTATACATCACTAAAACCTCCTTCTTCCAGTTTATTTTCTTTACTGAAATTTTTTGTTGCTGACTTTAGATCACTATACCGATAGTTAACTGGCCCTTTCAACTCAGTTGCTCCCAAAATGTCACCTGTAAGGAAAACCAAAGTAAAAAAACAAGATCTCTCAAGAAATAAAAATCAACCAGGGATTGATTTCTTGATAATTAAAACCATAATTTTTCTTTTGGCCAGAAAAGGAAAAGATCAAAGCATCACATTAAATAATTTCAAATTGAATAATAAAGACTTTTCCTAGTTATCTTACCTCTAAGAACCCTTTTGGACGACATTGATCGCCTATACAAAGCAAATAATGCAAGGAGAATCAAAATAAAAGATGCACCTCCAACGACTCCGCCAATAATGGCCTTCTTCTTGCTTGAATCTCCTACGAATCACAAGAAAAAGGTTTCCCCATGTTTTTGTAACCCAAGTATATGTAAACTATGCAAGCTATTTGAAGTTTATGACTCTACCTGGGTTCAAGTACGTATCTTACAATATATGCAAGCTATATATGATGAGTAAACATGTATTCCATGCTTTTATAACCCAAGTGTATGTAAGATGTGCAATCTATTTGAAGTTTATAATTGTATACCTTGTTTCAAGAAGGGGTTGATATCTGTGGTTTGATTATCAACAAAGAAGGCAGTGGTAGAGTATCTCATGAAACAACCAATATCAAAAGTCCTAGCATTTGCGTTGGGAAGGCAAATCTGAAAATTTCTTAACGCAATGTTCAAGCAAGCCTGGCAGCCACTTTGTGAAAGAGTCTGAACACATTGAGCAAAGGCATAAATGTTTGAACCGTTACTGTTTGGCACAAGAGTCTTGGTGGCAGCAAAGTAACCAGGGATACTGGGTGTTGCTATGTCCAGATTCGTTAGCACTTGTTGCACAGTTGAAGCAAGTTCAGTGGAGTTTTTTACATCATTCCCACAGATAATGCTGTTGGCAGCGTATGTGTTCTGGTCGTAGAAGCTAGTACTCTCATACCTGCATCAAACTCATGAAAAGTAAGTCGCCAATCTCAGTTTCTTAGATTTGGATGTCATGCGCAGTTCGTGATATATCTTGTCCAATATATTCTCCTCCATCTATTTTGATCTGACAACTACTATCATGTCACATTATCCACTGCAAATTTCAGAAGGCATTGTTTCACTATGCAACAGATCTACATGGTCCAATAGTCGTTATCAGATCAAAACCACGAAAGTAAGATCTCCATATACTAGATTCGTTTGTGTCATTTTTTGTAGCCTCATATATAATATTCAGCTTATATTCAAAAGATACGATGGAATCAATTTAAAGCTGCTTGTGACACATTTTGAGAGCATCCTCGAGACCTTTGTTGAGGCTATCGTCTCAAGGTAAATTTTTGTACAATTATTCTAGATATCATGTTCAATCATGGCAATACAAAAAATAATTACATTAACCTTATCTCACCATGTTCAATCATGACACAAGGTAAGTTTTTTTATGTATAATATTTTATGTCATACTATTTACAAGATATAGTAAAAGTTTAAATGTTATTCATTCTGCCTCCTTGTTTTACTTGATCATTGTAATCATTGCAATCTCTCTCCATATATATATAAAAAGAGAAAGACACAAATACAGATCTGTAAATCATGAGTTGTTTTGCAAACATGCCACGCATTGCATTAATGGGGCATTCAAATTTCTTGAAAAACAAATATGAGGTTCAAAGTGTATATTGTATGCAGAAGCAAGCTTATTTAAAAGGAAAATATGAAAATCAAGATGTATACTCAAATAATAATAATAATTTTTATTCTACTTGTGAACATATTGATTGACTAGTTCATATTTTTTTGTTAATTATATTCTATCAATTTTTACATGTGATATATAGTGATTAAAATTATGTTATAAATTAAAACTCCTCCGAGGTGTAACCTTGGTGTGCTGAAAAAAAAAATTATGTTATAATTAAAATAATTTAAATAATTTTTTTTTGTAGAACATTTATTTAAGTGAGTATTGTAATGATTATAATAGCATCTATGGTATCAAATATCGGAATTTTTTTATCGAAAAAATTTATATATAAGTTTTTTATTTAGAAATCAATCGTTTCCCCTTCATGTAAAGAATATCTTAATTAAACATTTTTTCTTTGTATATAATATAAATATAAATTGTTATGAAATATATATAAATATAAATTATTAGAAAAGATATTTCTTTAAGTTTTTTTGTCATTATTATGCAATTTTATTAAAGATCATGAAATTCATTTATTTTAAAATTTTATTATAATCAATTATTTTAATTCTTCTGATTTACAAGATATATAACAATTTAAAAGTTTTTGAAAAACTATACTTATTGTCTAACATTTAATTAACCCCATTAAAATGTGTAGAAAAAGTTTAAAAAATAAAAAAAAAAGTTGTACAGATCGCAATAAAATGTGCAGAAAAATATTCAAAGAATAAAAAACGTTGCACAAAGTCCAAGAATTATATTGATTATATAAATATTGATTGATTAATTTTTTTGGTGATTATATATTGATGCATTGATTTTGTTAAAAGTAGAATTTCTTTATGTTTTTTTCTTGAACTAAACAAAGAGAAATTTTGTTTTTATTTTTTTATTATATTGATATTGACTGATTAACTTAGGTGGTAACCAAGCAGCCCATTAAAAAAAAAAAGTCAAAGTTGGTAATGTACCTGAGGAAGCAACCGTCGTATATGATGTGGGCGCCGTTGACAATGGCGGAGCAGTTGCGTATTTGACCCGCGGCGAAATCGAAGCAAGCGAGACAATCTTTGATGGAGAGGTAGTTTCTGCACTGAAAAAGGCCATAAACGGGGTTGTTTCCCTTCACTAACTCTGCCCTGGCGAAGTGCTTGCTTTCGTTGCTGATCTGCGCTCTCAGCTCTCGAAACGTTGCGTTTAGGTTCTCCTGGAAGATGGTCACGTCTGTGACGTTGGATTGGCTGCACCCCTTCATCACAAGATTGGTCTGCGGGTCTGAAACGACGCCGTCAAGAGTCCACCATGACCAGATTATGAAGCTCAGGAATAAGAAGAGGAAGGAGGGTTTCTGTTTGGGATGCAGCAGCATGACGTTTTCTTACTCACAGAAGAAAGAGGCAGAGAGGAGGGGGATGAAGAGCGACTGATGAAGGGAGATGTACCTTGTTGGAGAGTATAAATAAGCACTGTGTTTTGAAGAACACTGCAAATTCGGCAATATTCAATTCAAATACAGTTAAAATGCTATATTAATTATTACTGGTAGAAGACTTTGATGATTGACTTGGGTATGAATGTCCGATTTCTTTTACTTTGACTATTTTTTTTACCACAAACTATTTGATTTTAAAATGAAGGTGAAATTAATGATATTATTAATCAATATATCAAAACACAAAATATATAGGCACATAAGAGTAGCTCTCATAGTAAGAGTAACATGGGATATAAGTAGAGGTTATGAATTCAAACTAGTCTGATATAACAAATATATATATATATATATTAAAAATAGAATGTTGGAGCTACTATATTATGAGAATGTATGTTATTATTAATATTATACATTATTATCTATAAAATTACTTTAGTTTTGAATATTTTGTGCAAGTGGGGAGTGTCTCTAGTAGTCAAAATATTTACTGCATTTTAAGTTTAATTACGTTCTTATTTTAATATTTTTTCCTACTTAGATTTATATCAACTATTTAATGAAAAGAAATAAATCAATTTATATAGATAAAAAATACAATTTAATGTTCATTGGCATATTTAAGAGTCTGGATAAGTAGTAACAAGAACCAAAGTTTTCAATCCAATTTTGTTAAGGAGATTCCTGCTATTTATTTTGATTTGTCGCCAGTTGTGTCAAGTCATCCGTTGTATATATTAAGTACAAGGACACCATTTTTGAATCATTGGTTTTTTTTATTTTTGGTCAACGAATCATTAGTTGAATGACATGGGAGAATGATAAGCGACAAATCAAAACAAGACAGAATGATATGCGACAAATCAAAACAGACATTAAACATATACTATATTCTCATTCTCAAGTGTAAGGGGATGATTTTTCAAGGGTTCGGGTGCATAAATTTCTTCATTCACCCACGATTTACATCCCCCTTACTTCACAAGCAGAAAATGCCTTCCATCTCTCACCCACCGACCTCTTTTTTTTCCTAATTTAAATTCAAATAATGAGAAGCAGTTATATTTTGTGGTCCATATAAATACCCCTGACAATATAACAATTTATAAAGGAATGGACAAAGAATATTCAACTGTGTATAAATTTATCTCTATCTTTTTATTTTGTTGTAAATATTCTCTATGAATCATGAAAATAAAAAGGTGGGAGAGTGCTAGTGTATGAATTATGTATTATTTTGTTATAAAAAGTTTGGAAGTTAGCATCATAGTGGAGGTCAGTCTACAACATCTTCATGAAGACTTTGAATGAACATGGAGAATATAGTTTATTACTTTATTTGCTTAATTAAATATATAGAATTGAAATTATCTAATCACGGCTTATTTGGCATGAAATTAAGCGACTCCCAATATCACGTAATCACTTAATTTACCAATCGTTAACTCAGATATCTATCCCACAAAGTTGTTCCAAGACCCAAAGACTCAAACTTCACCACCATGTCACACCGTAGGCGCAATCTTATATTTTAAAAGAGATATAATATATAATAATTTTTTCTCCTTGCCGTCTACTTTGAAAACAAGGACACCATGTGCCCCTTGCGATTGGTGGCATAAGGATGTTACCAATAGATATTTAATTATTGGCTGAACTTGGTGTTGGGGTCATTTCTCTCTCGGTCATCCATGAAAATTTCAAAGATGAGTTTGTGATCGATACATGTAATTGTAAATTAAAATTGTATCTATCCGAAATTTCTAAGATGCGTTAATGATATATATGTACACTGGAAAATAAAAAATAAGATGCGTTGATGATACGTCTCAACTGAAGTAAGAAATTGCCAACAATGACCCAAATAGAAAAAGACACCAGCGTTAAATTGAGACCATATTTAAGCGTCAATGAGCTTAATCTAATGCTAGTCTCTTTTCTTTTGGGTCATTGTTGGAAAATTTCAAGTCTCCCTCCAGCTAGTCTTACCACGTACGCCTATCCTCAGCAAAATGAAGTTCTATCGTGAGTGCCAAATAGTCCTTCAAGTTAACAATTGGGAAATTATATCTAGATAATTCAATTGACTTATTCTTACAACCAATTGATTAATTGTCTGCTGTTAGACTTGAGTGGAGTCGAGAAAGAATAGATGAATGATAGCAATAATAACAAGTCTTGAAATATTTCAAGTGGTGAATTCAAGGGAGGTTATGTTTCACCAAACCAGTTAATTAATTTCAGTCCGAGTGTAGTTAAGACTGTTTTAAGAAAGTGATTTATCAAAATAGTATAAAGCAAATGATAAAAGAAAATAAGATTTATTCGATTAATAAGAGTGTCATAGTATTGAGATTCACTTATAAGATGACTCAATCTCACTTTGTGAAATACTCCCTCCTCTGGTTCTTAATATAAGATTCTTTTAACCAAATCATATGGATTAAGAATTGGAATTAAAACTAATTAATTATCTCAATTTTTCTGAAAATTTTAACATTTTTTCAAAACTACCCTTATTTAATATTTTTATCTTTTTCTTTGGATACATTAAATAGGGACATTTTTTGAAAATGTACAATAAATACTATCACGTATATTGTAAATGGTCTTATATTTAGTATCAGGACAAAAGATCCTATATATAGGACCGGAGGAAGTAATTAATTACAGTGAGAGTTGCTTCTAAAATATCATAATTACATGATGGTAAAAAAAATGTCATAATTACCTTTTTTTAGCCAATTAGTTATTATTTAATTCAGGCAAAAACAAATAGTTATTATTTAATTGACTTCCTCACAGATCTGCAGACTTGTTGGTAAGCCATGCACAGAGACTACATTTAGGTCTTCACGTCTTGTACTTATCACTCTTAGGCCTGACTCACATCTTCATGGAGGAGAACCTTTGGGCACATATGATTCCCAGGCTTGCATTGTACATGCTAGTGGCCTTTAGGCTTGTTTTATAATCTTGTATCAAAAGGGGAAAAAAAAAATCTTACCCTTGTCCTCTTGATCCACACTAAACGTATAATGGGCTCAAGTTTGATGATATTGGAGAGCCCAAGAAATTGGGCTTCTTGCTGGTATGGCCCACTAGATTAGCTTACGACTTGGGCTAGCACAAGAAATGAAGTTGTCTCACGGGTGGTCTAATGAGAAAACTGAACGCCACAAACCCACAACATTGTCATCACATCACATGACATGCAAAACAATTATGTGTGTGACGAATTGTGAAAGGATGTTTTTAAGACTTTTTATAACTTCATTTATTTTTGTGAATCAATCAAATATGTTACTCAAAAGTTCTTTTCAATAATTTCTAATGAAAAGAATTTGTTATTCCAATAAATATTCGAATAGTATGTCGAACGACCGAACTATTTAGCATGTGAGGACGTGACTCCCCAATATCGCGTAAGGACTTAATTTCCAGACTATTGACTTGAAATTTGCAAGTCATTCGAAGACCCATCTACTTGCCGAACTAGCACGGCTGAGATCGACAGTGAAAATCCTGCTTTTTCTTACCGTTTACTTTGAAAATATCTGCACCATTTGGCCCATTGCAATGGGTGATGCCCACTAGTCGTGAAGAATTATTTGACGCTAAAAGTATCATATCATTTATATTATATTTAATAAGAAATCATTTAAATTAAAAAAATTAATAGTTTCATTTTTTAATGCCTTATAATAAATAGGAACAAGAGAGAGTACTTTGGAAAACAGTGGCACCATTTGACCCGTTCCGTTGCAATTAATTGGAGATGTCCACCAATGGTGAAAAAATTATTTGACACTAAAAATATTATATCATTTATAATTTAAAATAAATTAATTAATGTATTTCATTTTTTAATGTATATATATATATTATTTATCAAAATAATTACTTTTTATTTTTCCATATCTAAGATATAAATAATGGGTTATATACTATATTTGAAGAATATGCCATGGGCTGAATGTAATTCTGGCGTCTTTTCTCCTCTCGTTGGGTGCAGACCGTTGGAAGTCTTCCTCCAATCAATTCCCCAAGTCAATGGCCCCACAATTCGAAAGCGTTTGAGTCACAGACACAGAAGTATCATAAATTGCACTGTCATTCTTTCCATAAATTGCTGTTGCATCCTTCAAGAATTTGAAAATGAGGAAATATGACGCAACGAGCCAACGACTGGATCTGCCACAGTCCCACTGATATTTTAAGCCACATGACATGGCCATCTTCCATTCCCTCGTGGATATCAGTTTCTTCTTCCTTAACTAGTCATTTCTCCCCGCGGATGAACAAAAACATTGTAATTATAACATATATAAAAAAATAGAAAAACACAATTTGTTATAATATACATTTGGTATATTAAACTTTTAGAATTGAAAGTGAAAAAATTATAGTAAAGTCACCTTTGTAATTTTATATTAAACTTATTAAAAAATATTATTAGGTATTATTTCGTAATAACCATATTTTATATTTTTTTGTTGAAGTTAAAATTAATTTTTCTAAAAGTCCCCCAACACAATATATATATATATATATTAGTAGAAGATTATAATTAAAAATGTGTTTTAAACCGATAATTATTCTCTCCCATCAGAAATTATGGTATGAGTTACAAATATATTTTGAGACATTAAACTAATTTCATACCATACCAGTGCAATAGTATACTTCAACTTGCTGCTCTTAAAGTACAATATGATTATGTTCTCTCCACTAATCAACACTCAAAAAATATGCACCCAAATATAATAAAAACAAAAAGAAAAAAGAGAAAGAAAAAGAATACACAATATGCTTCTAATAAACAAAATCAAAATCCATTTCATGGTCATTTAAATGCAATATTCAGGCATTCAGTTTGGATAAAGGGCTAAAGCCAATTTTTAATTCTAAGATTAACGAAGTCAAATTTTTGTGAATGAATATTCTATTATCATCATATACAAGCAAGTATTTCAAAGTAAAATTTCTAACCGGAGAAATGTATCAATCATGAATCTATCTCAGTAGAAATTACTAAAAATTCAAATTGTAACACCTAGCAAAAGTTTTCCTACCGGCTGGAGAAATTTTTTTTATATAAACATGGGCTCCACAATTTCCATAAGCAACTGTCTAATGTTGAGGCACATAATTTTCAAAGAGACTTTTTGAACATAAAATTTCAACCCTTTTTGTCAGCTGAATGGCTCCCTAAAATTCAAGTTTCCACCACTTTTATAGCTTTTCTCTCATAGCCAACTATCAGAAAATAGCAAGGAGCTAGAAAACAAATAATATTGGCTTAGACTATACTTGCCTTGTAAAAAATTATCTAACATAGAAAACAATGAGATATATATATATATCTATAAAGATGACAAATTCAAAGGTTAGACAATGGGAATGAAAAAATATGTTTGATACTGCTCACCATTATTTACATATTATCATTTAAACTAATACTGATGGTCACAATGATTCCAGTAATTTTAAGACAGATTGAAGCATAAGAGGGTACATAAATAAATAATATTATCATAAGAAAATATTAACATAATTTAAATATGGTAATCTGATTTTTTAAGATAATATCTTTTTCGATAACTTGATTTTTAAGTAAATATTATAACAATGAATTAACAACACAATAAAGAATGATGCAGATTCAGTGGGGAACACCTAGTTGTGGGATATATTTCACATCAAAAGGTTCTTTAGATCAAGCTTATATTGATGTTGATTGGTCTTAATTTTCAAATGACAAGTGATTCAATGGAGATTTTCTTGTATTTGTTTTTGGTAATTCTTTGGTTTCATGGTCATCAAAAGAAGCAACAGATACCAATCATTCAGGTCAAGTATTGAGTCCAAGTATCCAAATTTATAGATAGTTACATCATTTGTAGTCACTCGTTCAACTATTCAACTCTACCCAAACCCATTTTTGTTTATTATAAACCCATTTTAGTAACAAACCACCAAACCAAAGCAAGCCCTATATATTTACCTAGCATGAAAGTAGTAAGACATATTGGGAGAGGTATTCAAAATCAACAACAAATTACCATCTCTGTTTCTCTCTCTTCCATAAACAATTGTGAATTTGGTAGATTAAATACCTAGATAATATGCCCAGGTAAATGAAAAGGGAAGATTGTATTTTGTCCCTAATGGAAAAATATCAGCAGCCAAATTATTATTAAGAATTCACTAAAATCTCATATCCTAAGAAACATGAAAGCAAACAGAACAACAATTATTAGACAATAGCGTACTGCAAAAAAGTATCAAATGTGGGCTAGGAGAACCTAAAAAAGCAATTAAATCTTTTTTTTTCATTCTTTAAAATATAAGGGTCCCCTAAGATTATTAATAAAATCAAGCACTTAAATATATAATACAAAAATCTTAGCAATGGAGGAGAACTTGGGAATGTTGTCGTAGTTACTCATAAGAAATACCATTAATTTAGTTTCATATAAATGCTTAACAATAACTATCAAACCAGAAGTTGGTGTTGTTCCTTAAGTCAATATTTGCAGCACTTCCAAGGATACAAACAACATTATAGTAAATTATTTCATACTTTAAAAATCCACCAACTCTTCCATAAGGACAAAACATCAAGTAAATGCATAATGTGTATTTGTAGGAAGAGAATGGATGGAAAGAGGAGAGATCCATACACATTTTCACTCTGTTATCACTCACTCATATCAGTTGTAAAAGATCATCAAAGTGTGATAGGCTTCCTAAGACACTGAATGCATGATGGGATTATATTCTCAGTGAAATCACATGCAACATTCTAAATAAATCAGATAAAGGAAATAAAATAATGAAACCTAAAGGCCAATCTAACAAAAGAAAACCAAACATATCTCTTTTTTCTTTTGTCGGTCCTTTTAAAATTTATATGTCAACCATCTAAGACCAACTCTTGCTCTTAAATCAATTTCCATTAATTTTATCTCTTACTTTCTCAATTTTTTCTAGTTTTTTCCTAATTCTTCTAGTTCACAAATTTCTGAATCTCAAATTTAAAAATAATTAGTGTATAAAAAGATTTAAAGAAAATTTCAAATAAATGCAAACGAATGAAATTAATTAAAAAAAGGTCACTTCTGGTAAAAAAAAAATTACACAATTTGGCCTATTCCAAATGTCTACCATTGGTTGCAAATTGAAATTAAGTTTTGAGTTGAAAGGTCCAATTTTACCAATGCATCAATTATCATATCTAACTAATATAATGTCATTTGTGTGTGATACTTATATATTTACAAATAAATTAAAACCAAGGAATGAAATTAATTCCAAAAATACTACACAATTTGTCTTAATTCCCAATACCTACCATTGGTTGCAAATTGGAATTAAGTTTTAAGTTGAAAAGTTCAATTTGCCCAGTATATTAATTGTCATGCCTAACTGTTATAATATTATTTATATGTAATAATCATGTATTTACAAAATAGTATCATATATTTGCAAAGTATTTTTGGAATTAATTTCATTTCTTAGTAGTTATTTAGATTTTTTCCAAAAATTTAACTTTCAAATATAAATCTTCTTTTAATTTTTAATACTTCCTTCAATCCTTAATATAAGAATATTTTAAGTAAATTACGCAAATTAAAAATATGAGTTAAAGTTAACTAATTATTTTGAATTTTCAAAAATTAATGTATTTTTTCAAAACTACTCTTATTTAATTTCTTTCTCTTTCTATTTGAAATGAATTAAATAGGGACATTTTTCTGGGAATATGTAATAAATACTGTCTTGTAGTCTGAAAATGGTCATACATTTAAGACTAAGAAAAAATTTCATATATTTAGAACTAGAGGGAGTATTTAAAATATTAATTAATTTTTAATGAAAATTTTAATTTTAATTATTATCAAAGTACTAAAAAAGATTTTTAGATATTTTCAAGTAAAATTTTTATCTTTTTTTTTTTGGGATGAATAGGTTTGTCTCTTCTTTACCATAAAAATAATGCTTTTTGTCTAATAAAAAAGGTGTCCAAACGAAAAGTTGAACAAATTAAGGGAAAAGAAAAAAGCTTCATCAGAATGTTCAAAATGGTGTTATAATGGAGGAAATCATGGTTTGACACCAACGGTTGTGATTTAAAGGAAGGAGACGGCTCAGATATTATATTAAACAACATGCCCATTGTGCGTGGCGTAGGGCCACATATTGAAACAGGACCCAAAGTGAGACCATGGTGAAAAGAAACTTTAGTTTAAATTTTGTAGAATGTATATGTTTTTATTTATAAATTACTTTTAATTAATTTATATATATTATGATAATTAATTATAGTCAATTAAGGTTTTTAAAATTTTAAAAATTATGATAACTTTCCAATATTAATTTCATAAATTATAATCTTATTATAATTATATCTTTCTTAATCATACTCTCCATTATAAATGTTTTATGTGAAATTGGGAAAAATTTAATATTCTCTAAATATTATAAAGATACATATATTTTGAATAATCTAAAAACATTTAAAATATGCTCTATAAATAAAAACAAAGGGAGTATGATATATATGTGTTTCATAAGAGAGCATTTTCAAATTTTGACTTTATTGATGAAGTTGTATTTCTATTTTATTTAAAATTTTCAAAATTAATTCATCTAAAAATATTTTTAGTCTGAATAAAAATTTTATACAAAAGTTATCTTAACTTATAATATTTTATTTGCACTTGAATATTCATAAAATTTAAAATTATTACCCTTTTGTTGCAAAAATAACTAAATAAGCACAGTTTCAATGAATCATAATCATAGACTTGTCAATAGGGTGTTGCATTTGTTTTTTTTTTTGGTCTTGTTTGGTCTAAAAATCAAATAAACTGAAAACCGAAATGATGAATCTAAATATTTGGGTTACTTTCAATTTTTGAAATTCGATTTGGAATTTTGGTTAAAATAAAATGGCACAGGTTATAAAAAATTAAAAGCTTCCCAAACATACATAAAAATACAAATGGCTCCAAAATATTTATAATTATATGGATTTCAATATTCCATCTAAGTAACACTGGAAAATATTCCTTTATAAAAAATACAAAAAATATAGAATAATATTAACCTCAATAACAACATCATTCATAATTATATTTATGTTGAAAAATAACATTAAAAATTCCAATCAAAATCCATTATAAAAAATAACAAAATTAGAAATAAAATTAAAAATACTAGATTTTGATCTTGCATAAAAAAATCTTTAAAAGCATAACATTATAAAAAATTAAATACTTAATAAAATAAAAAATTTAAAATTCAATTCAATTCAATCTATTTAAATTTTTCAGAGTTAAAACCAAATCGAACTAATATAACTAATTTTTTTTAAAATATTAATCGAAACAAATTGCATGACCAAGTAAACTAAACCAAATAGACTAAATTTAATTTGATTAAGTTCCATATTTGATTTTAGTTTGGTTTTGCACATTCCTACTTGTCAAGTTGACTATTCTTATTACCATTAATAGCAAGATATTAAAAATCAAACTGTCCACTAAAATGGTTAAGCACTTGTTCATGGTTAAGTGGTCAAATTATAGTTGAGCCATATCAAATTAGTTGTGATTAAATTAATATATTTTTAATTATATACTAACTATATGAAATAAAAAAGTTAAAAAGTTAAAAAATATATATACAAGACCAGTCCATTCTTTGACCTCCCGACCCATATATTGAACATTGAAAAATGATATGGTATCCTTTGTGTTGAGGTACGAGACTAGTCCATTCTTTGACCTGCCAATGTCATTCAATGCCGCATTGTGTGGTAATCAAAGCGTAGAAGAAGCCACTTTACTTTCCTCAGTTGTGCAACAAGTGCTAAGGAATCTCCAAACAGCAACACCCAAAATCAAATGGTCTTTCTGCAGCCATGAAGATGCAATTGCCTAATAGTGGTGTATCCATTTATGCCTTTGCTCAACGTATTGAAACCATCGCACAGAGTGGGTGCCTCGAATGCTTGAACACTGGGTGTAACAATATGCTGATTTGTCTTCCCAATTCGGATGGTAAGGCTTATGCTAATGGGTGCTTCATAAGATACTCCACCACCTCCTTCTTTCCAGATAACCAGGCAATTAATATAACTCCCTCAGTTAAACAAGGTATAGTTCATTCAAGGATTCCTATTTTAACACATACAATGCAGCATGACAATTTGATCTGCTTAATTATGTGTATTTTTACAACTCCCGGCCCTATATATTTCTTATCTCAGTGCCTGATTAGACATGGAAATATGCCTTTTTTTGATTGGAACAAGAAAAGAGCTTGCTGCATTCTATGTATCGATTAAAAGATTTTATAACAAATACCCAATATATATAAAGTGTTGTGTTGTGTTGTGTGTGTGTGTGTATTATTTCAAATCAACTCTTTTTAGACATAGCAGTTGTTCGTTGTGACTGACTCGTTTGAGAATGATTTCTCTATTCTTCTGTCTTGCAGGTATAAGCAAAAAGGGGGACATATTGTTGTTGCCGTTGTTGGTGTAGCTTTTGTTTTGATCCTCATGACAATATTTGCTTGGATTAGACGACTTAAAGGGCTTGAGACAGTTCCTACAGTTATACAACTTGAAAAGTCTTCAATTATATACCATATATGCTTTGGTTTCTAGGAGTCAAATGCGATGCTTTGGTTTTCACATTTTCCCTTGCAAAAAGAAGTTATAGATTTTCATCTCTGCGACGGAAGGAATCCCCAACTTCTTCTTCTTAATTTATTAAAAGATTTTGACAAATATTATTAGCAGGAGACACAACTGGAACAAATAAGATGGAAGGCCTAGTTACTTATAGTTATAAAGAGTTGGAGTTTGCAACAAAAAATTTCAGTGTTGAAAATAAGATTGGAGAAGCAGGATTTGGTACCGTATATAAGGTAACTATCTATTTTTATTTTCGATATTTTGATCTTGATCTTGTTCAAAAGCAATGATGCTTCTAAAGGGAGTTTTATATAGTGTTGCAAAATCTTTTATTTCCAAAAGGAAAAGGCAGCACTTTTAATACAAAGGATATTGAAATTCTTAACCATTATGATCATCTTAAAGAATGGAAAAGAAGTTGCAGTGAACAAATTAACTTTACACCACTTCAAGAGACTAGAGGAAGAATTTGAAAGCGAAGTGAAGCTTATTAGTAACGTTCATCATCGGAATCTTATTCAACTTATTGGATGTTGCAGTACTTAAAGGCAAAGAGAGAATTCTTGTTTATGAATACATGAAAAACAATAGTCTTGACAAATTCTTATTTGGTATATCCTATCAACCAACAAAGCTTATTTGTTGTTTTTTCAGCAACTGTTTATTTGTTAATAATATTATGACATGACATATTTTCAACTTAAAAATATATCATGATCAACTCCTATAACAAAACTTCATTCATATGTAATAATTTTATTGAAAATTCAATAAACATATGTGTAAATTTCTGATTGAAACATTTTGAGAATCATTTTAATGTTTCACTCTTCCATTTTTCTCAACCCTTTTAGATGTGTGAATTTGAGAAGCAGGAAAAAATAAAGGTTCTTTTGACTAGAAGCACTGATATCATATAATTTTAGGAATAGCAAAGGGTTTGGCTTATCTACGTTAGGGGCTTCATGTTAGTATTATACATAGAGATATAAAAACTAACAATATCCTCTTAAATGATGATTTACATTCTAAAATTGCTGATTTTGGATTGGCAAGGCTTTTACTTGAGGACAAATTATATCTTAGCACAAAAGTTGCAGGAACATTGTAAGTTGAAATAATTGCATTTATGTAATTTTCTTAACTAGCTCCTATTTATGTAGTTGCTTCTAAACTTTTTTTTTATTCTACACAAGCATGAATACTTTAAGAAAGATTTCATCTCGATGTGGGGCATGATGCAACACATGAAGCAACACTTTACATTAGTCTGTTTCAGACTTTGATGATTCTAAATATTTATGTTTGTTAGTTTGAGCCATTGTTCTAATAAACTAATTTCAAAGGATATAAAGCACCAAAATATGCAATACATGATCAATTATCAGAGAAGGCAGATATCTGTAGCTATGGTGTTGTTGTCTTACAAATCATCAGTGGGGTCAACAAAGCAATAAATTAAAGGTTGATGGTGATGCTGAAGGTGAATTCTTCCTTCAAAAAGTAAGAAAAATCCCATAATTATTTAAAGGGGCAGTCTCTCTCTATCACTCTCTCTCTCTAAGGTTTTGGACCTTTTTAACAACTCAACTCTTTTTGGAAGCTATTACTTCTTTATCGAAGACTTTAATAATGACTATCTTGAAAACATTAACCTAAGTTTTTGCTTCGTCTTTTCTACCCTTCTTATTCCATTCCACTTTAATTCACTTGGCTGGCTCGGAAACTATATGAGAGATGCATACACCTAGAGTTGCTGGACGATACGTTAGACCCAATTGTTTATGATGCTGAAGAAGTGGAGAAACTTATAGACATTGGTTTGCTTTGCACCCAAGTAGTTGCTAAATTAAGGCCAATGATGTCTGAAGTATTTGCTTTCCTCCAAAGCAAGTACTTGTTAGATAATGAGACCCACTATGCCTTTCTTGATTGAAAGTTAATTAGAAGGCTTGGGAAGTACCTCCATTGCCTCCTCTACGTCCAATATTGCTATTGCCTTGACGTTTTCACGATCAGCAAGCCGTTAGTATTTTGCAAGAGTGTGCAGTTAAGGGAGACTTCAAAGTTTGAAGCCAAAAAAAACTAACATAGAAGAAGGAGAACGTTTATCCTTTGTTCTATATATTCTTCAATATTTGTGTGTAATTATATATCAATCCTTGTATGTGAATTGATTATTACATTGTATAATTTTGAGGATCTCCCTTAAAATTGTTTTAAATTATGTATGTCATTCTTTTTGTTTTTGGAGAAGTGACATCAAGAAGCCACATTCTTTTAATCAATAAAGTTAATCTTCTACGTAATATGAAATTTCTTATTTGTCTTTATATTCACATTAAGAGTGAAATAACAATTGCCTATTTGATTTTAATAGTCTTAATTACAATCATATTAAGAATGAAACTACATTCACATCTTTGTTATCACAAGAAAAAGGTAGAACTTAAAAGTTATGAGCAGTATTTTGTTGAAAAAGATATACTTTTAAACCACACATCTTTCACTATGAAAGAAAAAGTCTTAGAGAAATTATATTTTGGGACTAAAATAACAAATTTATTACAAAATAGAATCTGTTACTACTCATTCTTCCATTTTTATTATCCAGTGTTATATATTTTAACACTTTTTATTAGTTAATTAAAGCCTTTATTTATAATTAATTTATTTTACCAATTTCTCATTGTAATTCCCCCAAAAGTCTTTATTAGTAATTATTTTTCCTCTTTTGTAATTTCAAATTGCTAACTATGTGATCGGTATATATAAGGTGTCAGAATATGAATATGAGGTGTTAACAAAGTGAGGTCATAATAGTTATTGCATGACCGCTATGTCCCTAACAAAGTTAGGGGATATCACTGTAACTGTTGACTTTGATATAAACATAGTAGTTATATTTTATATATGCATCCGATATTATAGATTTATCCAATTTCAACTAAAGAATTTATCAATATTTAGACTTATTTGGATCAAGTTGAGTAAGACTCAAAGAGCGATAAGCTCTACTTCTAAGTTTTAAAGCGAATGTATTCTCGAAACTTAGATTCGAGACTTGTGATTAAGGTGATATAACCCTTTGCTAGTTAAATCTAGAGTTGGGAAACGGGCTAACCCACCCTAAAATGGGCTGGCCCACTGCGGGCCACCAGAAAATGGGCTGGGGGCGGGCCAGCCCATTTTTTGGCGGGCTGGGAAAATCCCAGCCTAGGACCGCCTAGCTAACCCGCTAACCCGCCAGATATTATATATATATATATTAATTTTTTTGTATTTGAATAATAACTTAAATCACAAATATGAATAATAAAAAAAATAATATGATTGATTCATAATTAAATTAGAAATAGAAATCATATAAACCACTAATTTATCAAAATATATTAATATATACTAATTATCATTTATGTAAGAATCATAATTCAATAACATTAAATATGAAATATGGGGAAATTTCAACTCAAAGTATAAAGTAATTCTAGTTTTAAGTTTCAATATTAAACAATATATATATATATAAAGAAATAGAAAAAAGATAATTTGAAAGAAAAAATTTAGAAATAAAAAAAAGAGGGCTAAATGGGTTAACCCATGAGTTTAAATAATAGCTTAAATTACTAATATAAATAATAAAAAAAATAACATGATTGATTCATAATTAAATTAGAAATAGAAATCATATAAACTATTAATTTATCAAAATATATTAACATATACTAATCATCATTTATGTAAGTATCATAATTCAATAACTTTAAATATGAAATATGGGAAAATTTCAACTCCAAATATAAAATAATTCTAATTTCAAGTTTCAATATTAAACAATATATATATAAAGAAATAGAAACAAGGTAATTTGAAAGAAAAAAATTAAAAAATAAAAAAAGTGGGCTAAATAAGCTAAAGCGGGTTAGCTCGCTTAACCCACGGGTTAAGCAATCTGGGTTGAAAAAAAGCCACCTCAATATGGGCTCTATTTTTTTCAGCCCAGAACCATCATAAAGTGGGTTAAAACGGGCCAACCCACGGGTTGAAACCTGTTTTCCCGGCTCTAGTTAAATCTACTCTATTCAAAACTAAACAAAACCCTATATTCAGTTGGTCCATCAATATGCACAAAGCAGATTAAGTGTAACATATATCTGCTATCTATTTTATATTATAAAGCAATGTTGAAAGTACGACGTGTCATGATTTTATGCCTTCGTATCATCATACTAATTATAAAAAATATGACCCCATATATTCCAAATAATATTTATTTCCTCATATATATATATATATTATTTTTTATTTTTTAAAATTTGTTATGATAAATATAGAAACAAAAATCAATTATAAATTTGTACAAAAAAAATCATGTTGACTATAAAAAAAATCTAGCCCCATATATTTCAAATAATATTATTTCCTCTTATATATATATTTTTTATATTTTAAAAATTTCTTATGATAAATATGGAAATAAAAATCACTTATAAATTTGTAAAAAATAGTATTTGTTTGATGTGTCACGATTTTAAGCCTTCACATCATCATGCTAACTACAAAAAAGTATGTCCACATATATTCTAAATAATATTTATTTCCTTATATGTATATTATTTTTTATTTTTTAAAATTTTTTATGATAAATATGGAAATAAAAGTCAATTATAAATTTGTACAAAACATATTATGTTGACTAAAAAAAACCTAACCCCATATATTCCAAATAATATTTATTTCCTTATATGTATATTCATTTTTATTCTATTAAAATTTCTAAGGATAAATATGGAAATAAAAATCACTTATAAATTTATGAAAAAAAACACTATTTGTTTGTAAATTTATTTGTCAATTAGAGGAAACTAGAATCATTTTCATTCAATTTTAAATCAAACTCCAATGATCATAGTGACCTACTTTTTGCATTCCTAATAATGGTATAGTTAGTATGTGATCTACAATATAAGGTTGTTCATGTTATGTTGATTTGCTACTGTATTATTTTTAAATTTGTTTTTGTTGCAAGAATGTTTTATTGCGTTATTATATTGTTGATGTTAATATCAATTTGTTGACATTCCTAATGGTGCAATATGAAGTTTGTTGGTTACATTACTCATTGTTTTCACATATTACAACTCAATCCTTCAATTGTGTACTCTTCATTTCCTCCTTTATTTTTCATATGAATTTGAATGCAAAGAATTCTAAGTTTAACTATTACTTTGTTTCTCCTATCATATGGGGTGACATTAATTTGTTCATTGTTTCAGTTTGGTGACTTAATTATACTATATATAACTCATATTTAGAAGGACATGCATCATGCGAAAAAGGAAGATAGCTTTTGATGCCTAGCTTTCATAGATTATATGAAAACTTCATAAATTGAAATTTGATTATATGTTCAGCATTTGAAATTTGATTTCGTGATAATCATAGAGTAATAATTTCAATATCCTCACTAATTTTCTCTCTTATTTGATGACAAATATGAATAAGTTATTAATCGATTTACTGTAACACCCCTTATGATATTTTTCTTGGCGTTGTGTTCAGGACCGGAGAAAAACATGACAGAGGAAGGTTCAAGTGGAGTATGAAAGAGTTCCATGCCGCGGCAAGAAGCAGGACCATCGTGGTGAGAGCGTGTCCAGTGGCATTGTTTTAGTTGAAATTGGTGGAGCCGCGGTGAGATATCTGGAGCCACCATGAGAGTCAAGAATTTGTTTAAATCCGGATCATTTCGGATGATCGGAAAGAAAGAAAACAGAGGGAGCGATGATGAGCTCTGTTAGGGTTTAGAGTTTTCGGCCATTGGGAGTTGTTTCCACCTCTAGAAACTTGGATTCAAGTGGGTAAGTGATTTCTATTCCTCCCTCTCCATTTTCTTCGGTTGAAATTTAGGGTTTTTCGGTTATATGTCGGGATTTCTGGTTTGGGATGAAATCCACCAATTAAAATGGATGAAATGGTGTTAATAAAGTGTGTTTTGATATTCTTGTTGCTTGGGTGTGAGTTTTGAAGGGCTTATATATGATTTGAGCTTAACCCTATATTGTTTTCGGTTAGAGCTCTTGGGAATCCAAAGCATGTGTTTGAGTAGTGTTTGAATGGTCCCTAAAAGCTTATTAATGTATGAAAGGGGTGTTGGAACTTTGGGTTAGGTTAAAACAGTTGAATTGTGGAATTTGAATATTTGGTATATTGTGTTAATTGAAGAATTGTGGTGTTATTAAGGTTGTTGAGCTACTCGGAGATGACTATTTGTGGGATTAGTGTTCAAGAAAGCTTGTGGAACTCATGTGAGCGTGGTATTGACAACCTGAGGTAACTGGATGTTTATTTATATTGTATTTTTGATATTGTATGATAGTACATATAGTTGTATATATATATATATGCATGTTTCTTTCATACCATGATATTGATGTGTTTGTGTGTACTGTTTTTATATATATCATGGTATGCACACAGTTAGATGATGATTATAATAATGATGATGAGATATGTGATGATGACATTGGTATGATATGACATAATGTATACATGACATTATGATGATGATGATATGACGATACATGAGTATCACCACATGACATTATGAGACTGTGATATATGGTGGATGCGGTGGTGGTGATGTAATGATGATATGATATACGATGATATATATATATGGTAGGAAGGATAAGGATTATATATATCAGGGAGGATAAGGATGGAATATGTATATATATGTTAGGGAGGATAAAGATGAATTATATGTGTTAGGGAGTATAAGGATGGGGGTCCTTGTGAGGGCGACATGCATTCCATTCATTTCACATTACATTTATGAGTTGTATGAGATATATGTATATGTGTGTGTGTGTGTGTGTGTGTGTGTGTATGGTTGTCCCCAGTTACTAAGACATTGTCTCACACCCCTTTCTCATGAACTATCCTTTCAAGTAACGGTTCTGGCACTAGTCTTGAGAAGCCGCGGGAGTAGCTATGTACGTGGAAATAGTTTATGTAGTATTTGTAATTTGGATAATGTATTTTGTACCAAGTAGGATAGAATGGTTTGTAATGAATGTATGTCCTGGATTATATGGATGGATATTATATGTATGTGCTATGTGTGATGAAAGTTGGAATTTGGCTTGACTAGTGTGTTTTAGGGCCTGTAACCCATTTTGTCAAGTAAGGGTTCCTAGGGGTCAAATCTCAGAGGAGTGATTCCTTTAAGGTAAAACCTCTTTGGACAGGTTAGTTTAGGGGTTTTGGACATGTATGAATGGTCTTTGAGTAACCATTTGCCTTTGGTGGCAATTGGAGGTTGTTAGTAGTGAGTTTTGGTCACTAAGTGGCCAAAATGGTATTAAGGGTCTAGAATCTCTATACGGAATTGGATTAAGGTGGAAGTGGTGTCTATGACTAAATTGGGACTAGATTGATTTGTAGAAGTTGGAATACAGTTAATAAGAGGTTGGAGCATAAAGTTGTTCATGTTGGAAGTTCACCTCTTTGGGATTGATGACTGTCCCCACAAACCAACATAAGCCCTTTCGGTATACTTTGTCCTTACTCATACACCTCTTTCCCAGGAGGTCACCCATTCTAGAATTGCTCCAAATCAAGCACGCTTAACTGATGAGTTCTAAAGGGATAGACTACCGAAAAGCTAGGTACACCTTGTTGGTATAGATAGTACCTATCAATTCCTTTAAACTATCCTTAACCATATAGTCTCATACCTATATAGTCTCTGGATCTCTCTCATTCTGGTATGCATTCGATTCATTCATATGCCCCTCCCACTTAGAAGCCTGCCAGGAGCCGCTCCTTGTCCGTACTTCATCACTTTTTGTCTCACACTATTTTTTTTTGCACCGGCAATCACTCCCGCTCTCATCAGGGCCTAGATATCACATTTACAAAAAAATATAAAATCACCCAATTATTACTTAACCAAAAAGAAATTTCATTAGCTCCACAAGTCAATGTTTTATCAATATATAATAAAAATAAATAAATAATTTATCAAACTATAACATGTCAAAATTATCTACTAGAATATAACATTTAAAACTGAATGGATGAACTTTAATTTCAATATTACATAAAAGTTGAATTAGATATACCTAATAATAAAATGCTAAAAAATATTTTATTCATACTCATTCTATTATATTAACATTTATATGATTTGATTAGATATGTCTAGAGCTTCCCATACATCACACGGGTTTCAAATTCTAGTTTCTTATGAAAAACAAGTTATTAATACCTTTTGCCTTTCATAGCAAAACCATTATTGAAGTGCAAGATACCCAAGTTGATTTTGTTAAAGAAGAATTCTAATATCCAGAACTGACACTAATGTCGAATAGTGCAAAATAAAATTAAGTTAGAAAGACCAAAGATTTACAATATAGTGTAACCAAAGTCATCTTCCAAAGAGCCAATGTTTCAATCAATTTATTCTCAAAACATCTGATTTTCTTATAACACCATACCAAACTTGGTAGTGCATGGTTCATGATTCAACTGGTTAAATCAACTAGTTTTGTTTGATTCTGTATACCTTGCTTTAAACTAACTTGAACAAAGTGAGGCATTTTCACATAAGATGACAAGCAATGTAATTGTATGTCTTCTCTTTTTATGTAAACAGTTACATGTTTTGAAGGATTGTGCCAGGTTCTTTTTAAAAAACATTTATAACTTCACTATACTTTTATTTGTTTATTTTTATGAATCAATCATACTCCTTCCAGTTTAAAATGTAAGTTCCATTTTAGAAGTTTTCTCTTATCCAAAATATAAGGCCAATGTACATAATGTTTAGGACATTAAGTATTTTTTTCTCCTAATTTATCCTTATTTGCAATTAACTTTTACTATGCAATATCATAACTGGTCCCAAGCCCAGGTTAAAGAGGAAGGTTGTGTTAGAGCCTCGACAGCTAACATAAAATTCTATCGAATCTCTATGACATGGATCAAGGACGTTTTTGTGCTAAGGCTAAGTCGTTACCCAGAAGTAACATGCTGTATGGCTCAAATGCAGTGTTAAATGAGTTAGAACCGCTATATCAGCACCTGGGTGTAGTGTTAAATGAGCAAGGGTTTCCACATCATTCTGGACAGATGTAGGTGAAGAAGTTAGCTTAAGAGAGTAAGATTCGGTTTGATTATTAGAATATTGGTACTTTAAAAGGTAATTCTATAGAGGTGATGGACACTATGATTCAAAAGAGAATTAACATTTTGTGTCTTCAAGAAATTAAATGAGTGGGAGAAAAGGTTAAAAATTTAGACACTATTGGTTTTAAATTTTGGTATGTAGGGAATGTCAGAGTAAGAAATGGAGTTAGCATTATTGTGGACAAAGTTTGGAAAAAGAATATGGTGTGAGTCAGAAGGATTGAAGATCAGATCTTATCCATAAAATTGACTTTTGGGTATAATACTTTCAATGTTATTAGTGCTTATGTACCTCAAATAGGGTCATAAACACATATTAAGGATAAATTTTGTGAAGATTTGGAGAGCTTGGTTCAAGAAATCCCACAAAAGGAAAAGATTTTCATTGGTGGAAACCTTAATAGTCATATGGGGAAAGAGACAAGGCAATATGTGAGAGCTCATGGCAATTTTGATTTTGGAGAATTAAATAAGAAGGGCTATTCTATTCTTGATTTCTCAATGACTTATAACTTTACAATTGTGAACACTTGTTTTAAAAAAGGGAGGAGCATTTAGTCATATAAAAGAGTGGAGCCAAAAAGTTGCAAATTGACTTCTTTTTTGTAAGAAATTCATATAGAAAAGTTTGTAAAGACTGCAAAGCGATCCCTGGTGAGAGCTTAACTTTACAATATAGAGTCTTAGTCCTTCATGTGTTGATTAAGAGTAGTAAATTGAAAAGTCGAAAAGCCTTAAATCTTAAGATCAAATGGTGGCAACTAAAAGGTGAACAACAATTGACCTTTATGAGAAAAACATTGGAGAAAGGTAATTGAGACTCTCAAGGAAGTGCTAACATTTTGTGGGATACTGTTAAAGTAGTCTTGTGTGAATCCACAGGTTTTGGACCTAGAGATAAAGAATTTTGTATTGAATCAAGTGTTTTGATGATTTCAAATCAACCAATTAGAGCTTGGAAAGAAGATATTAAAGGTGTGCAAAAGATCTCAAGAGAAGAAATCCAAGAAAAACTAGCATAAGATTAGATATAGGATTTCTTACTGTATTTAAAATGAGTAAAAGACTTTGAACTTGTAAAAGAATGTTTTAAAAATATGCTTTTACGATAATTCATGAAGTATTTAAAAAATACCCACTAACAAACAAACTTTCAAGTGTTAAAATTGATTTATTGCTTTAGAAATTCAAACTTTAGTATCTGAAATTCGAACTTCGGAGTGAAAATATGTTAGTCAGAAAAAAGGTCCCTCTGACAGAAGAATTTCATCTTTGAAAATTCAAATTTTAGGTAAAACACAAATTAATGAAAAATTTGTATGAAAATATGTTAAAGTTCTTCTGAAAGTAAAGTTTAAAAAGAGTTCTAAGTTAGTCCTCTGATAGACGAACTTTGATTTTGAAAATTTGAATTTTGGAAATACAGCTTGCAAGTCTGTTATGATAATCTTTTAACATATGAATTTTAGTATTCAGAAATTCAAACTTTGAATTAAGTTTGATAAGAGATTCCTTTAACAGATGAACTTTGACATTTGAAAATTCAAATTTCAAAAAGAAGAACTATTATACCTTATTGAGCTACCCACTGACAGACGAATTTTGGGCACCAAAATTTGAACTTCAAAGGCACTGTAGCAATATGGAACAATTGTTTACACTTACCAGAAGAACTTTAAACTTGAAAATTCATATGTTCCAATATAGAAATATTTTCCAAAGATGAAAATTCGAACTTTGCTTTATAACAGAAGAACTTCGAGGTTCAATGTTAAAGTCTTTAACTTTCAGTCTCTGCAAAATTTGTCTGTTGACACGCCAAAATTCAAACTTTGAGTGTCAGATGCATTAAATGCGGTTGGTGAACATATATTTTTTCAAAGTAACTATTGGGTCATATCTCTAACGGCTAGATCTTATCTCTAATGTATAATTAAGATATAAATATATAAATAGAACTTCATTTGAAGATATGGGAAGTGATTTTACATTGGATATACAGAAAATCTACTAAATTCTTGAGTCAAAGTCTTCTACTCTCACATACTTCATTTTCTGTACTTCAACTTTCATATATACTCTAAATTAGAGAGTTCAATCACTGTAATATCTTCATCTGGAAGAAAGATTTTCTTGTGAGGGGATTTTACAAGGGATTTCGGAAGCACTTAGCTAGAGTGCAAAGAATGAGATTATAAGCTCTTGGAACAGAACATCAAGTTGTACTGAGGCACTGCAAGAAACCCACTGAATTCTTACAAGATAGTGGAAAATCTCAAGTGATAGCTTGAGGACTAGACGTAGGTCAAGATAAAGAGACCGAACCAGGATAAACATCTATGTCTTCTCTTTCCTTATCTTGTTTTCACTTGCTTATCCTTTTATATTCTGTTTTTATTGTCACTCTTACTTTCACCACTCTTTTGACTTTTGCAGAAAATTTTAATCTTCCTAATTCACCCCCTCTTGGGAAGCCAACATATCTAACATTTTGGTGGTGGAATGAGAGTGTGCAAGAGAAGGTATAACATAAAAAAGAGTGTTTCAAAACCTTATACTTGTGTAATAACAAGGAAAATTGGAAGAGTTATCACTTAGCTGAAAAGGAGATGAAGAAAGTAGTGAGTGAAGCTCGATCTAAAATTTGAGGAATTTTACTAAGAGTTAGGAATGAAAAATGGTGAATGCAAGATTTATAAAATTGCTGAGAATAGAGAATGAAAGTCAAGAGATTTGGATCAAGTAAGATGTATTAAGGATGATGAAGGAAAAATTTTGGTTACTGATGATTATATCAATGAAAGATGGAAAAATTACTTTTATAAACTTTTCAATGATGGATTAGATATGACTAGTGATACAGAAGGTTTAGCAACTCACAAAGATGAACTGAATTTCTATAGTAGGATATGAGATTGAGAGGTAAAAGAAGCTCTTAAGAGAATGGATAATGGTAAATTTATTGGCCTCGATAGTATTTCTATTGAAGTTTGGAAGTGCTTAGGAGAAAAGGGGGCTCTGTGACTTACTAAGCTTTTTAATGAGATTTTAAGGTCAAAGAAAATGGCAAATGAATGGAAAAAGAGCACTTTAGTGCCCATATACAAGACCAAAGGGGATAGTCAGAATTGTGCTAATTATTGGGGGATAAAACTCATGAGTCATACCATAAAACTTTGGGAGAGAGTGATTGGATATATACTAAGAAAAAAGTCTCATATTTCAGAAAATCAATTTGAATTTATGCCAGGACAGTTTACAACAGATACTATTTATTTAGTAAAGGGTTTGATTGAAACATACTGGAGTAAAGAAAAAGACTTGCATATGTTTTTTATTGATTTGGAAAAAGTCTATAATAGAGTACTAAGAGATGTGTTGTGGAAAGTAATAGAGAAAAAATGTATTCGTGTTACTTATATTCGAGTCATAAAGGATATATAAGAAGGAGTAACAACAAATGTGAGAACTTCTAAAGGTGAGACAAAGGACTTTCCTGTAAGGATATGTCCACATCAATTATCTTTCTTGAGTCTATACTTATTTGATTTGGTTATTGTAACATCATGAAATTTTTATGGATATTCAATGCTCAATATTTTAAAATCTATAAAGAATTTGTAAAGATAGGTATACACCGTTTGGGAGAAATAGGATAAAGAAGTCAATTATTTCAGTTAAAAGGAAAGAGGAAAAATGATGATTTTGCTCCTGGGAAAAAAAGGAAAAGAAAAAAGAAAAGAAAAAGGAAAAAGGAAAAAAAAAAAAAGAAAAAGAAAAATGAAGGCGGTGGACACGGGAAGATGGACTAAAGTTTATGAATTTTGGAAAAAATTACCCCTAATTACCCGAAAGTTCTAAAAATTATAAATTAATCTCAGATTAAGGACATTTTTATAAATATAAAAAATTATAGTCAAAATGAAACTCTCAATGAGTTAGACTCAATGAAATATAGTATAAAATTTATTAAGATCAAAATCATATTTATTGAGTGATTAGGATTTAATATTAATATTTTATCCAATAAAAGTTAGTTTAGACTGTAGGAAAAGGCAGTATTGATCCAAGGACAATGATTGGACCTTACTAAAATATATTTTGGATCATCCTATACCAATTTAATGACAATTTTGGTAAAAATACTTAATCAGTACAAGTAAATCTAATTAGTAAAGGGTATTTTGGTCCATAAAAATTATTGAAGCAATTTTTGCCTAAAAAGTAAGGTAAGCCACGTCTGAATCAGTTTATGGACACATGTGAAATTTTTCAAAAATATTTTTAAAAGAAAAGTAAATAAAAGTAGATATAAAAGTTAATTAGATGATTATATGACATAATTATCATTTTAAAACATAACATTTCATCTTCCTCACGCAACAAACAGCTAGTTCAGTGGAGAAAGAGACTAGGAAGGTGTGAGAGAGAGAGAGAGAGAGAGCAAAAGGGAGAAGGAAAGAACTACAAGTTTGATCCCAAAACTTCAAGGTATTATCTTGCAATTATTTTCTTGTGCTCTTTAGCAATTTTAAGGCATTTTAGTGGCTATTTTTCCTCTATCTCCTTGCTGAAATTTCTGATCTAGAGAGAGATTAGAGAGAGAAAGTTGTGCCATGAAGAAACCAATCCATAAAAAGTGAAGTATATGTCACAAGATGCAAGATTATGGTATTGGTTTCAAAGATTGATGAGTTATTATTTTTCTATAATTTTCTCTATTTTTCTGCCTATTTAGGGTTTAATATAGGAAAGGAATTTCAAGTTTTTTTACCTCAAAAATGGATTTCTTGGGTCCAAAATAGATTAGAATAAGTATGTTGTACAATGAATGCTTGATGGATAACAAAGTGCAAATTTTAGTTCAAGTGAGTACTTTGTAAATGAAATCGGATAATTAGTGGTTAATGACATTATTTTATAGTGATATAGGATCCAAAGGAGTGTTAGAAGATCAAGGGAAAGGTGTACAAAGTTTGGTGGAACTTGGAAAGCCCAAAGGTAATTATTTTATCAATTATGTCAAGTTGCTAAAACTATTTTCTATTATGTTCGAAACATGCCATGCTATGACATTAATATTTTATGTTGTATTTGATGTGTTGGCTATTTGAATGAAATTTTTTATGACTCTTGGATGTCCAATTTTTAAAATGTTACCATGCCGAAATTTTTATAAAAATGTATGCTATAAATTGGTTGATTGCTTTCAAATGATAATTTTATGAATTGTACAATGAAATATGCACATACTTGGTTGTAACTATTGAGATTCTTTGAATCTCATTCTCTTTCCAAATGTTTCACTTCATAGGTCCAAGTTATGGCAAGATTGTCCCAGAAGAAAAGGGGAAGGAAAAGCAAGCTCTGAATTAAAATGAATTTGCTTGCCTTGGTGCTTTGCTTCAAATACCTTATGAAAATGATGTGTATGGTTCTACGACTTTATACGAATGTAATTATGTTCATCTATATCTACTATGATGTAGTGTTTTAAGTGAAGACAAGAAATAGCCATGTATGTACATATTAAGATTAATGTTGACAAGTTGTAGGAAGAAAATGGTCATTGTGACATTGCTCAGAATTTCGTGTACTGTTCAGAATTTTTGTGGCTTCATGTATGAGTGTTTTATATTTATAAAAACTATAGCTTTCCATAGACATAAAGATCACTCAATTTGGAGTTGTGTATGACTTATGGTGATTTTTCAAAGTTATGGTCAGAAACAGAAATTTTAAAAAATGACCATTGCTACAGTAAAGATAATACAAACTTACTGTATAATTTGGCCAAGTAATTTCTCTGTTCAACATTTTTCCCATGTATAGAATCTTTTAAGCTGTATTTAGAGACTTGAACCATGTCAATATGATTTTTCTTGATTTAGGTATGAATTTTCAAAGTTCATCGGGTGAAAAGAAGTTAACCAAGGGAATAGTACCCAAAATGAAATAAATTGGTTTAAGTTGTTTTATGTAATCAAGTCTCTAATCAAATATTAATGGACTTAAATATAGTTTAATACATGGAAAATGAGTCTAAGTACGAGGTGTGACAGTTTTCAATGCTATAACAGAACATATACAAGAGGAAATTCCCTTTCACGGATGATATAGTCTTAGTTGAGAATTTAAGAGAAGAAGTTAATTCTAAACTAGAGTTATGGAAACATACTTTAGAATCAAATGGTTTCCGTTTGAGTAAAAGCAAAATGGAATATATGTATTATAAATTTAATAAGAGGCCAGCTTGAGATAATTTAGAGAAAAAAATTGGAGAGCAAACCATTTTAGAAGTGTCAAAGTTCAAATATTTGGGGTCAATTTTATAGAGTGATGGTAAAATTGATGGAGATGTTATGCATAGGATATAAGTTGGGTGGTTAAAATAGAAAAAAACTTTGAGAGTTATTTGTGACCGTAAGATACCTACAGAACTTAAAAGGGAAATTTTATCAAACTGCTATAAGGCTAGCGATGCTATATGACAGTGAAGCTTAGGCTTTGAAAGGGCAACAAGAGTATAAGATGTGAGTAGCAGAGATGAAAATGTTGAGATGGATGTGTAGTCATACAAAAATAGATAAGATAATAAATGATTGTGTATGAGAGAAATTTGGAGTAGCACCTATCGAGGAGAAAATAGTAAAAAATTATTTAAGATGGTTTGGGCATGTCAAAAGAAGAGGATAAAAGGAGCTAGTAAAAAGAGTTGATCAAATGGTTTGGAACTCTATCAAAAAGCGTAAAGGAAAACCAAGGAGGATACTAAGAGAAGTTAAAAGGTGTGACCTCTTGATAAATAATTTATCTGAAGAGATGGTGTTTGATAGAGTTTATTGGCATCATATGATCTATGTAGTCAACTTCACTTAGTGGGATAAGATGCTATTACAGAATTAGGCTTTAGGAAGTCACATTCTGGAATGTTTATGGTGAAAATGTGCTTGAAAAGGATTTCAAGAACATGTTTTAAAAATCATGCCAAAAAGCTAACCTTTGGGAACATTTAGTTGAATAAACATTCTCAAAAGTTTAGCTAATTGAGATCGTTATTTTCAATTAAACGTTCTTGGTTCTTTTGTTTAATTAAACATCTTTAAAATCATAACAGAGGCATCGAATTGTGCTAGGTCACAGCCACTGCCCATCGACCCTAGCTCGCAGCTCTCTCTCACCCTTTCCTCTCTCCCTTATCACTATCGCTATCACGGTTGATAGCCTCTCCATTAGAGTTGAGCGCAATGCTAGTTCAACTCAAAACATCATTTTAGCTTATCCCCTTATTTTTGGCTTCCTTTATCTTTGTGGCTTTACTAGACTTCACTGGCTAATGACGCAAGTTCATTCCCACCGCGGACGAAACCCCAGCAGAGGCCGTTCCCATCTTTTTATACCTCGGTATATTTCCATCTTCGAGAATAATTTGGTGTGTGTATGATACTAATCTAAATCCTAGGTGGGAGCGGAGTTGCTATCCAGTGATCAAAGGCTTCTATATAAAAATTAGAGATAGCTAGAGAAACTACAAGTTGAAAGACGTGCAACTAATACTAGTAGTTATTGTTAGCTGTCAAAAAGGAACTAAAGGAGAAGAGCTGATGAAGGAATATGGAGTATATAGAACAATAAATGGAAAATGTGACTTGTGTTTGTTAATAGATAAGTGTGACTTTAGGAACTACTCTAGTTTTCTATACATGAACTAGTAAAAATGATTCATTTGGTTATATTGATATGTTGAAACCAGGTCCAGGATCTCCTAGACTTGAGAAAGCAATTATTGACTCACTATCAATGGTATTTGGTAGTGTGGTCATATGTTAGAATATTGCAAATAGTTATATGATCATTTTTATTATTGCTACTGTTATGAGTTATATATCTCAAAGCTCCCATAAGTCACTAAGGGAACGAAGCATAAACTAGAGAAAAATATTTCTCTTTAGTCTACATGTACTTTGAGTAAGGGGAGAAGGTGGCTTCGTAAAATTTTGCATGAAAGGGTAAGTATAAGTTTACTCATATACTCTTTAGATATTTTTAAAATTATATATTTAGCATTGCTTGAATACAATCTTATGGAATATCATAGTTAAGGAAATTTTTCAAAAGACAGTTAGTTACTTTAGCACAATCTTATGATACATTTGCCTTTTCATGAGTTTTGACCAAGTTATGGATCTTGAATCTATTTTGGTGCTGTAGGGTTTCCGTCCCATTGATATTATCACTTCTTGCAATAGTTTACTCTTTGACCTAGAAAGACCAGCGCAGGATATGTAATTCAGTCAAAATATTTAACACTTGTTCTGGTTGTTTTATAATTTAGTAGCTCTTGTTACTTGGGAGAAAATGAATTGTTGCCCTTCACAATTAGTTTAATGAAGGGAATCATAGTGAAGCTATTAGTTTTTGTCGTAATTTCTATTTAAGTTTAATGCAGAAAAATTCATAAGTAAACTGGCTGCTATGAGATAAATTCATCCATATAATAAGCTGGTTGTTATGAGACTAGCGGAGAAGACAAATTTCAAGCCTAATGCTTTCTATATTTGAAACAGCTGCCAGTAGCTTGGATTCTTCATTTTTCAGTTGTTGGCCACTAAATTCATCCAATTATGAAGTTTTTGAACTTGATTTCTTATTTTAAATTATGAAGTTTGAAAGTTATTAATCTCAATATGTATTCACATGAACACTACTTGCTATTTCACAAATACTGAAAAATTTCAACCATGTGAACTAAGATATATAAAAACTTTTAACTTTTGTATTCTTTAATACTAAATGTTAAGTATAAAATAGTTGTTATGAGATAAAATCATCCATATAATAAAGGAAACAATTTTTTTTGTTACTAAATAAGTAACAATACTTTGAAAAATAAGAAATAAGGATAGTAGGGATAAAGCCACAAATTTCAGTCATCCTAACAAGTGTTTTTCTATAGTATGTGAAGTAGGTTTTAGATGCTACGCACATACTTGCCCTTAATGCATGGATTCTACACTTTCTGCACTAATGTTTGTCATGTGTGAAGCACTTAATGTTTACAATGTATATTGGTATATATACACTAGATCGTATATAAGCAGTCTTAACCTATGGAAGTGACAATATTATTGGACTTGTCATTGCCCTCTATAACAGTAAACTAGTGTTGATCAATTTATATTAATAAAGTATTGCCAATATATTTTCCTCCTAACAGTTTAAAATATAAGATGACTGTCATCAGTTTTTCTCCAAAAGATAATAATTATTCACTCCTGAGTTACGATGTTTCTTGCAGAAAACTTCATGATGTGCTGCCAAGTTGTATTTGACCAAGGAAAACTTATATTGGATGGGAAGAAATTTGATTGCATCATTGTAAGTGTTATTTTTCTTTGCAAACGATAATAGTTATAATGACTATACTGAATATGATAAAGATGGATGTCCCTCATGAGTTATCTAAAATAAATTTGTCATTACTTATGGCTTTTGTTATTTTATAATGCTGCCAATTTATATATTTAAACAACTCCAAGTAAGGTGTAGTCCTCCTAAATCATGTTTTATCAAATATGAATACTGAGTTTATACAATCTAAGTTCTTTCCCGTCATTAAACTTTAGCATAATTTATCAATTGTTTATAATATTTGAGACATTCACTATTACATAAAAGACTTTCAAGGAAGATTAGAATGGACTTTCAAGGACGATTCTTACATAGTGGTAGAAATAACAGTGATAAAAAGTATAATTTTTAAGGATGGATTTTTAACCATGCTAGAAAGTGACTTTCAAGGATGGTTGTCAAAATAACTGTCCTAGAAAGTCAACTTTGTTTTAATTAAAAACAAATTTTCTAGGACAGTTGTGAAATAATTGTCCTAGAAAGTCATTTTTGTATTTAGAAAAATGACTTCCTATGATAGTTGTTCCTACAATTGTCCTAGGAAGTCAATTTTATTATTAAAATATAGTTTTTGTTTTTACATAATCACTTGAAGTTAAATAACTTACAGTTTCATAAACTTGGAAAATAATGTAAAAAAAGCACTTCCAAACTTCAGCTACAAATGGCATCATTCAATTAATCTAAATTCAAGCAATTAAATTGGATCCAAAAGAGGCTAATAAGAAATTAGTGAGTATTATAGTCTAACCTATATATATTCACCTTTTGGAATTCATGATCATATTTGCAGTTCCTTGACCAATTTGATCATACCAAAGCAAATTGATCCACACAAAGCACACTGAACACAGAATTTAGGAGCAGCCATAATTAAAGTCAACAATTGAAAAACACTTGTACATATCAATAGCATATTTGAATTCTAGCCTTGAAAGAAACTTCAAATTTGTTCATGCCAAACCATACTAAGGGAAAAAAATAAGCCTGACCAATATGCATGCTATCCAGCTAGAACCTTGGTGCAAACCATTAGTAGCATCAACAAACTTGAGGGCATCCCACACCTATTAAATTAAAGAAACATCTTGGATTCTAGTATCAAAACCAATTTAGTTGTACAAAGATTTAATCAAAATTAAAGAACCAAAATATCTTTCCATATATATATATTGAAAATAACAACCACCTTAACATTGTAACAATAGCAAAATAAGTTTCAGACTCACATTGTAACAATAGTAGGGGGAGCCCTTCAGGAATTGCTGCATCTGCTAGAGCAACTGCAATCTAGTAGCAACATGAAGAGAAGTCAATGAAGCATTTCATATTAAGGAGCGAAAAACTACTATCAAGCTCTCAAGAGATCAATCTAATACACAAAATTCATAATAAGTCTAAGACATTAAAATGGAAAGAAGCAGCACAAAAATGAAAGAGGCTGATTTCACCTGAAGCATGAAGTACCTGTTGGCGTAATAATGGAGCTCCACTTTTCATATATGTGGTGCTTAAAACCTAGCAGAGAATAAAATGAAAAAAAATGAATATATGAATAACATGAGGCCAAGTTTGCCCATTAATGTAAGCTTTTCATTAAGAAAACATATATTAATAATGGCTTATAGGACTTATAGTTTTTGAGGGCTAAAATTAGACTGCCAAAGATGGTTCAGGACTGCTCCTTTCCATGTTGCTCTAAACTTTATAAGCCGCTCAGATTTGGCCTCTGATTCTGATGAAAATCTGTTTTTTCCTTGAACAAATGACATGACCGTTCTTCAGGGACTAAATCATTAACTGGGGGCACCAAGCATGCTGAATGGACAAATTTACCACAGCAGGAACACTTGAGCAATGTTTTACTTCCCTGCAGGGAAAAATAACAAGTAATTCCAGCAATTTCTAGAATCAGAATAATTTAATAATAAATGTGGATATAAAAATAGAAAATTACCTCGTCCATATTGCAGATCTCACATATCTGAAATTCATCATCAGAGTCAGTAGATTCAACAGCAGAATCAGCTGCATACCCAGTATAAATAATAAAACCTATGAGTAGATATCAAAATTGTCTTCCAAAACTATCATATTTCAGGCATCAAATTTGAATATAAAGATGCCACTAAAGACAAGGATGGGGAATTTTATTTATTTAGATTAGATTTAGATTTAGATTAGAAAAAAATTAATTAAGACAGAAAAAAGGGATAAAATTGCAGAGGATTATGAATCCTCCCATCAAAACAAAATTAAGAACAGGAAAAAAAAAACATAAGAGGAAAAAGAAGGTTGAACATGTAGCAGTGCTGCCCAGTCCCTTTTCCAACCCAAAAGAAACACCCCCTTAAATAATCCTAGAGCGTAACACCAAAAAGATGCTTCAAACAAAATCATTATCAATTGATCATTTTGGGACAATGAAACAAAAACCAGTAATCTTTTTTCTAGCCAAATATTCCAAATTATTGCATAAACCACAGATTGCCACAATGCCCTACCACACTTTGTACAGCCAAATTTGAAACATCTAAGATGAGTCTGCTCTAAATCCTGAAGACAAACCCAATCATCAACAATATAAAAAATAAACAATATAAGAAGTGGACATAAACAGTGAAACTTATTTCAGGTTCTATGCAAATGTATGAGATCCACTCTAATTCTCAACAAAAAGCCCAAACTTATTACACAAGCAAATAGCCACTCAATAATGTAAAATAGAAGATCTCTGGTTCCTGCAGTACTCATGCACATAATATAAATTTTAAGATACAAAGCTATTAAGTTTTCTAATATACAATATGTCATTTAAGTAATTCTATTGAAAATGGCATTTAATCAGTTCTAGTGTGACCTAAAGGGTGAAATAACCAATGATGGGAGGAACATATTCCATAAACAATGAAATTCATCGCACAAATAACATAAAATAAAATTGAAATCATCACCAAATTAGAAAAAAAGAGACAAGGTATTTATTGCTAAGAGGAAACCAAATATTTAGCCTCAAAATCAAATACATAAATTTGCCCAAGACAAACATTTTTTTCAAACCAAAGTGTTGAAATAAAACTGTCAAGCACCATTCTTAGCAGCTCTTCAAACAAGGTTAAAAATAGCCCCCCAAAAAAAATACCAAACTAATCCAAATGGAAATGAATGAGTCTTACCCAAGACCATTTTAATTTTTTTTTGGCGCAAAATAGACTAGGTTGCTGACTATTAATATATGAGATAAATATACATGACTTATAACATTCTGTTTGCAACTCTTGATCGTTCTTGGCGTATAAGCCTCAATAGATAAGCTGAAATACTGCTCAAGATGCATAAATGCGAATATGTTTCAGCAAATATATTTGGTACCACAGTAATTGCTCATTCTTGTTTCCGTAGTTACGGGGCTACAAGTGACTAATTATTAGACTTCATGTGCTCAGGGTGCCCCCCAACTGGCTTGCTTATAGAATGTCGTTGAATCTAAAGTCTAAACCCTACTATTGATTCTCCTGTCAAACCAATTGATACCAACCCCCATCACATTCTCATTTTCTTCTTCTGCTTGATATATATATATATATATATATATATTACTGGGCTTGCTGGATCTCGACATCTTTTTGAAGAATCTAATTTGTTAGCAATAATTATGAATGCCGAAGGTTGAAGCTGAAGATCAAAGTTACCTGGGTTTATCAAGACGATGGCCAATGGAACCAGTGAAGCTGAAGATTGAGGAAGCTGGAATGAAGAACACCGAAACGATGAAGATAGAGCGTGACAATCACGACGGAGCCAGAGAGGAGCTGAAGAAGAAGGCCGATGTAGTTGGTTTCACGGAAATGAAGAAGGCTTGGGTTTTAGAGTGCATCTACGGCGAAGCATCGTGGATTTTTGCCGGATTGAAGAAAGCTTGGCCGGAGCACATGGGTTTTCACCGGAATGAGGAGTGCTATGGGTTTTGGAGTGGAAGAAACAGAAACATATTTTTTTAGAATGGTTCCCACACAATCGTTCTCTTATATCATCCTAGAATAATTTTTTTGTATTAGTGATTATTATAGATATTTTATGGTGATAATTTTATTTATTAGACATTTATAAGTTGATATTAATAAATTAATAGTAATGGATAGAAATTTTTTAGATAAAATGTGTACTCTTTAATTTTTATAGATGTATGATTAAATTTTTTGAATGAGTAGATTATTTGATTTTATGTTGTTGAAATATTTGAAACAGGACAACAAGAAAACAAATTTTTTTTAAAAAAAATTCAGTTTTGGAAACGTTTTTCATTGAAACTGAAGAATAATAATATGAAGCATGCTCCCTATTAAGAAACGTTTCAGAAAGCCATTATTAGGGATCATTCCAAACCACGAAGCGTGACACAAAATTGGCAATTCCAAACCACGAAGCGTGACACAAAATTGGCAATCAGGAACTTTTTTATAGTTGGAAACATGCCTAAAGACCTGTTTTCAAGAATGATTCTAATAAAATGTAAAACATTCCAGAATTCTTCAGGAATGGTCACGTATAGAATATTTCAAAAATGTTCTGGAAGTTAAAAATTAAACGTCCTGAAAGTCTATTTCTGTAGTAGAGATTAATATTATTGTTGTTGTACACTTATTTGTAATTAAATGTGAGAAAGGAAATTGCTATAGAAATTATGCAGCCTACTTCATTTAATAAGAGTAATATTAAAAAATAATATAATTTTTTTACAAATTTAATTAGTAACCTATTTTTAACCTTCTTTATTAGTTTATGTAAAATTAGTGAAATATGAGTTATATTTGGTAGGAATATGTTACTTCAATTTTCACATAATTTCTTAGTGTTTGTTGTTCCATTAAATATTTGAATAGTCCATCCAACCACTACCTTGCTTGGCAGAAAAGTGACTCTCTGATATTACTTCTTCCGTTTTATTTTATAGTGCATTTTTAACTATTACACACATACCAAGGTAATGATTAGTAACTTAAACTTTTTTTCATTATTTTACAAATTACCCTTATTTAATAATATTTTCTATATTAATAAATTACAATTATTCTATTCTTTATTCTTTTTTTCTGAGTTTCCATAGGTTATTAGCAATTGTGAAAAGTGAAGCTTTTTAGAAAAATTTTCTTTCATTCATTTATAATTTGACCAAATAATTAAAAATTTTTTATTAAATACATTGATAATCATAAAATATATAAATTTAATTATTCATGATAATATTAGAAAGATAATAAAAAATACAATGTAATATGTATAATATATTATATTTTAAAATATAAATTTCTTAAAATAATATATTATATAGCGTAATGAAAGGTGTAAAGTATAACATAATGACTTAATTTTCAAATCACTAACTTGAAATCCATATGTCATTCGAAAACCAAGACCCAACAAGTCTTCACGTCAACACCTCACATCCAAGTTGCTTACCAAATCGATGGAAAATGACTCCCAATATCCCCTAATAACTTAATTTCCCAATTATATTTTTTATTTAAAAAAAATAAATAATACTCCCTCCCATTTAAAATATAAATTTTTTTAACACATAAATTAAGGAAGAGAATTAAACCATTTAAGTTTATAAAAAATTTATATTATTTTTTAATATTATTTTTAATAAATATAATTTTTAAAATAATTTTTTCTCTAGTTAATAATAAAAATAAATTAAAAAAATTATTAATATTTTTAACTATATTTAAAAAATTATATTTTAAATGGAGGGGAATATAATATTTGGAGAATCTGTTGTTACCGCTTCACGTTCATTATGGGCTGAATTGACCGGTTTGGTTGCTGAAAAACATGACGTTGAGAATGGGAGAAGTCTTCCAACATTCATAATATTATAACCTCTCTTATTCAAAATATAATTTTTATTTTAAATTTTTTTAAAATATAAGTCTCATTTTAAAAATTTTTATAATATTAAATATTTTTTTATTTTATTTTTATCTATATTTAAATATAAAAAAGATAATAAATTTTAAAAATAATATATTAAATAAAAATACTATTAACAAATAATATATTTTTTAATAAATTTATTAAAAAATTATATTTTTTAGTTTTGTTCAATTAAGTAAATAAAATTTATATTTTGGAGTCGGAGGAGTTTCTGAAACAAGTCTAATCCATTCAATTATAATTCCATTTAGTAACCAAATGGTTTTATTCTGGTATTTTTTCCTCTTACCTGAAATTTCCAGGTCTCTCAGTTCCTCCAATCAGTCTCCAAAGTACATGTCCTCTGCCAAAAAGTTCCAAGAAGTAATTAAAGGCCATGGGTCCCACAATTTGAAAAGCGTGCATGTGGTGTGGGCAACAAAACTTGGTAAATTACACTGTCATCCTTTTCATAAATTGCCATTGCATCCTTGAAGAATTTGAAATTGAGGAAATGTAAACAAACAAAACAAACAACTCGATCCCACTGATATTATGCCACATGACCATCTTCCATTCCCTCGTGGATATCAGTTTCCTCTTCCTTATTTTCCTATAAAATTCTCATTCCTCCTCTTAATTCCTCACACCGTACCTTCCTTTGTTTATATTAATTCCACATAGGACGCCATTGTAGACACGACATGACCTCTCTTTCCTTCTTCATCTTCACTCTCTCCACGCAGAGCCAACCTACCCATATAAATATATACATTTTTCCATGCAATCTCAACAAAAGATGCTTCAACCTAATTTCCTTCCTTTAATCACCTTCATATTCTGGTCATGGTGGACACTTGACGGCGTTGTTTCGGACCCACAGACTAATCTTCTAAACCAAGAGTGCACCCCAAACAACATAGTCATTCCTGACATCTCCGTCTTGAATGCCAATGTAAACGGAACGTTTCAAGACATCAGAGGCCAGATCAGAACTCAAAAGAAGCACTTCGCGACGGCGCAGCAAGCCAACAGAGAGACCCCCGTTTACACTCTTTTTCAGTGCAGAAACTACCTCTCCATTGGCGACTGTGTTGCCTGCTTCGACGTTGCTGCCAAACAAATCCGCAATTGCTCCTCTGGGGCACGCGGTGCCCGGGTCGTCTACGACGGCTGCTTCCTCAGGTACAAATAGTCCACCTTAGTTTAAGTTTGACCTTTTCTTTTCTTCTCTGTTTTTCCTTTTCTGGCCAATTGACCTTTTCTTTTCTGAATAGTAGACCGTGGAGATGATCAGATATTTATTGCGATATTTTTATTTTTTATTTTTCTATATAAGTATTTCGATATTTTTACATACAGCGGTTGTTTTTTCTTTTTGGCCAAATATACAGCGGTGGTTTGGGTGGTCCACTTTTATCAATTGAACAGTAGAGACGAGAGATGAAAAACTAGTTAATATTTATAGAATGTATGATACTATAATTAATAAATAAATTTGATAATAAAAATTTTTCAAATTTTGATTTTATTGATGAAGTTATATTTCTGTTTCAAAGAATTTTTTTCAAAAGTAATTTATGTAAAAATATTGTTGGTCTAAATAAAAATTTCACATAAAATAATTACCTTAACTCAAGATTTTATTTGCGCTAGAATATTAATAAAATTTAAAATTACTTTTAAGCAACAAGTTAAATGGGTTTCCTATATGCCAGAGTAAAATAAAACAAAACAAAATGGGATAAGTAATGAGAAAGGAAACCATGAGGGTGTGGCATGATGGTTTCTTATTTCGTTCTTTAACCATATGGTTTGGGGGTTCGATTCTCAACTCGTGTGAATGAAGCACATTCTGTAGTCAACCATTTACCCCTTAATGGAAGAACATGTAATAAAGGGATTAGTCACTGCTCTCGGGGCGGTGGATATTCTGGTGTACACAAAAAAAAGAAAAGAAAGAAATGAAAAGAAAAAAAAAGAGAAAACTAATGCATCTTCTTAACATAGTTTTCTTGTGGTTGGTACATCTTGCTGAATCACTGACCTCCTCTTTGATATAAGAGTATCAGATCTTTTGACCCGAAAACTTTATCGTGGCCATGGAATCCATAAGACCATCTGTGTGATTTCCCACTAGCATATTTCCTTATCTTCTTGATTCTTCTTCTCTCCCATATTAATTTTCTTCTTTCCATCTGTAGTAAATTTCTCCATATTTTCATCACTATATGTTCAGTTATATCTGCCTTGTTTCTTCCACCCTCTGTTTTCGACTTCTTTCATTACATAGTTGCATCTGCTTAGTTTTTTTTATTGGTTAGCTCTCTCTAGTTGTCTTCTTCCATTATTCAATTCTACATGCCATTTGTGTGTAACCTTGATGAGTTGAGGGTTGGAACTAGAGACTAGTATTGTGGGGGCAAAATTTTTTTTCCCCTTTTGTTTGGGCCAAAAAGCAAGGGAGGGCTAAGCCCAGGTTTTCTTAAGCTAGGTCCAAGGCCCTCATAATATTGTAATATGGGTCCCCCACTAAGCCATTTTGAAAAGTACAAACCATATTTTTTCATAAATATCTTCATGCCAATCAAGAGGGTGTGGCGTGGTAGCTCCTCACCTCGTCCATTAATCATGTAGTTGGGGATTCGATTCTCAACTCATGGGAACGGAGTGCATCTCGTGACCAGTATAGCAAAGTATGGAGCTGGCTCTTCTAACATGTCAACTTTTACACTGAAATATAGATTACTTAAAGGGTAGTGAATAGGTGATTGTATATATATTTTTTATATTAACAAAGTATATTATAATTAGTCTAATAAGTAATTAGAGCTGATTTATAATAAAAACTAGTCAATTAATTTTTGAAAAATATCAAAGTAATCCAAAGATGAAAAAGTCATCATCTCATAAGGTTGATTATTAGATAGCAATTAAAACCCCATATTGAACTTGGAAAAATGATATGGTATATTTTGTGTGTTGAGGTACGAGACCAGTCCATTCTTCGACCTGCCAATATCATTCAATGCCGTATCGTGTAGTAATCAAAGTGGAGGAGAAGCCACTTTACTTACCTCAGGTGTGCAACAAGTGCTAAAGAATCTCCGAACAGCAACACCCAAAATCAATGGTTTTTTGGCAGCCATGAAGATGCAATTGCCTAGTAACTATACATCTATTTATGCTTTTGCTCAATGTATTGAAACTATCACACAGAGTGGGTGCCTCGAATGCTTGAACACTGGGTATAACAATATGCTGATTTGTCTTCCCAATTCGGATGGTAAGGCCTATGCTAATGGGTGCTTCATGAGATACTCCACCACCTCCTTCTTTCCGGATGACCAGGCGATTAATCTCACTCCCTCGGTTAAACAAGGTATAGTTCATTCAAGGATTCCTATTTAACACATACAATGCAGCATGACACTTTGATCTACACCATAAACCACATGATTAATTAAAAAAAAAAGGCCCATTGCATTTTACGCATCAAGTAAAAGATTTAATAAAACATAATTAATATAAATTATAAAATCTATAAGGAACTAAGGAATTCATAATCCATGAATATTATGGCACCTCTTGGGTTTCTTACAATTTTTTTTCATTCTTTCTCCACATATTTTATTGGGTTCCATATATACAACTTTTTTTTATTCCTTCAATTAATCTTTTTCTACACATTTTGGTAGGGCTTAAATGTTACAAAATTAATTACAATCTTCCAAACATTTTTAAGTTATTATCTATTATGTGCATCGCACAAGAGAAGATAACTAGTTGTGAAAATTTATCTAAATTTATCCTTTAAATATAAATGACTGCTTCCAGAAAATGGTAAAAGTATCAATATTGATATATATGTACTCTCTAAAACTCGGCTAATTTTAAAAGGTCTGTTTATAATTTAAAGAGGTGTGTGTGTGAGTGTTATTTCTATTTTTTTAGAATGAATGTATAGCACATAAGAATTATTACTCATTTGAAAATAAGTTCTCTATTTTCTTGTCTTGCAGGCTCAAGCAATGAGAGGGCGATCATTGGTGGAGTTACTGGAGGTGTAGCTCTTGTTTTTGTCGTCCTTGTATTGTTTGTCTGGATTAGACAACCAAAAAGATACAAAGGTAAACAACTTGAAAATCTCTGATTTTTTTTTTACTTTGCCCACAAAAGAAAAAGTTATGGACTTTCATCCATGTGAAGGGATGAATCCCTGAATGGTTCAATATTTAATTTATTATGAGACTTTGACAAATGATTTCCTTAACAGGAGACATAACTAGACTATGCAAGATGACATGCCTAGTTGCTTACGATTATAAGGATTTGAAGTTTGCAACCAAGAATTTTAGTGAAGAAAATAAACTAGGAGAAGGAGGATTTGGTGTTGTATATAAGGTAATTAACTTTATTTTGGATTTCGATATTTTATTCTTGAGCATATGCTAAGGCATTAATGATGTTTCAAATTGAGTTTTATATAATGTCAAATATTAGATTTCCAAACAAAGGTAGAACTTCTAGTAATATTGTCCTTATTGAAATACTTAATCATCATGAATAGGGTACTCTACAAAATGGGAAAGTTGTTGCAGTCAAGAAGTTAAGTTTACAACACTCCAAGAGGATGGAGGAAGATTTTGAAAGTGAAGTGAAGCTTATTAGCAATATTTATCATCCAAATCTTGTTCGACTTTTGGGATGTTGTAGTAAAGGCCACGCCAGAATCCTTGTTTATGAATACATGAAAAACAACAGCCTTGACATATTCTTATTTGGTAAATTGAATCAACTAACAAAACTTCTTTAGAGTTATTTGAGCATTAGTTGTTATAATTCTTAATAAATACACGTGCATACGAACACATGCAAACATAAATATATGAATTTCCTATGGTCACATTTTGAGAATCAATTTTATGTTTCACCCTTCATTTTTTCTTATGTTTCAATGTTTGTAAACTTGGAAAACAGGTGAAAAGAAAGGTTATCTCAATTGGAAGCAGCGATATAATGTGATTTTAGGAATAGCAAGAGGTTTAGCTTATTTGCATGAAGAATTTCATGTTCGTATTATACATAGAGATATAAAGGCAAACAATATCCTCTTAGATGATGATTTGCAACCTAAAATTGCTGATTTTGGATTGGCAAGACTTTTACCTGAGGATAAATCTCATATTACCACAAAATTTGCGGGAACATTGTAAGTTGAATTAATTACATTTGTTTAACTTTCTTAACTTCTATTATAGTACATGGATTTTCCAATATATTGATAAATTCTATACATAAGTGAATATAACTATCCCATTACACCTACAAATAGTTACAACTTGCATTTTTGCCTCTTTATAGCATCAATACTTCGAGAAAGAATTCATATCCTTTGTTCAAACATGTCCCTATACTTTACCTTGCACATGTCTATTTCATATGTAGTTGGATATTTTATTTGTTTCTACATGAGATATTATTCTGATTAATTACATAAAAATATTATGCATTTGTTAGAGGATACACAGCACCGGAATATGCAATTTATGGTCAATTGTCAGAGAAGATTGATATCTATAGCTATGGAGTTGTACTCCTAGAGATCATCAGTGGTCAACAAAGCAAAGCAATAAAGGTCAATGGTGATACTGAAAGTGATCTCCTCCTTCAAAAAGTAAGAAAATTTCCATTATTATGAAAAAAAGGTTTTTTTTTTCTATATAGAAAACTTAGATGTAGCACTTTTTTTTGGCAATTGAGTTTAACTCTTTTGGAAAAGCTTTTCTTTTTTATCAGAATATCTACTCATAAATATTTTTTTTAGATAATTAACCTAAGTTTTACTTTGTCTTTTTCTACTCCTCTTATTCCATTTCACTATAATACTACTTACTAGGCTTGGAGACTATATGAGAGAGGCATGCACATAGAGTTGGTGGATGATACTTTAGATCCTAATGACTATGATGCAGAAGAAGTAAGGAAAATCATAGAGATTGGTTTGCTTTACACCCAACCATTTGCTGATTTAAGACCAACAATGTCTGAAGTAATTGATTTGCTCAAAAGCAGGTGCTTATTGGAGAACATGAGACCCACTATGCCTGTTTTGAAATTAATTATGTATGACAAGTGTTTTGAACCCAAAAATGGAAAAAGTAATACTAACATAGAAGAGGAGTGAGAAAATAGAACATATATGATTGTCCTTTCATTTCATTCTTCAACGTTTGTGTAATTGTACATCTTTTTTTTTCCTCATTTGGTCTAGGTGTGTAATTATATATATATCAATCATAGAAATTATCTGAGTTGATTATTGCACTATACAATTTTGAGTAAACTGCATTAACTTATTATGATTTTGGTTAAATTGCATATGATATTCTTTTTATTTTAGGTCACATCAGGAATCTAACTTTATTTTTATAATTAATGAACTTAAATAATTTTTCCATGTAATATGTTAAATGAAATTACTTATATTTCTTGATTGTCACATTAAGAAAGAAACCAATATAATATCATATTGGTGTTTTTTTTTGCTAGAAAAAAGAGTATTTTAATAATAAAACATATTACAACACTGATAGGGAATCATTAAAACAGCCTTTTAGACAAGTCGAATGCAATAAACAGTATAAATAGCATAAAAGTAGGATGGGGGATCAAGATCCCATTGTAAAGCACCCATTCCTTTGTTGAAATACTTGGCAAGCCATGTAGGTGACTCTTGCATAAATTCTTTGGAAGCCAAAGAGTATAAGAGTTATCTTGATATGAAGAGCTCAAGATAGTGAACACATCATGCATAAGCCCAATAAGAAAAAGCCACAAAGGTTCAATGCATAAATGGGCACGAAACTTAATTCCATTCGTAGTCAGCTAACCCAGACAAACAAGCAAGCAAAATGTGGTTTCTGATACAAGATGAGTTGTTGACAATAGTAGTGAACACCAGCCATGTAGCCTTCACTATGCACTACTTCTTTCATCCTTATCCACCATGTGCCCCAACTTGATAGAGTGTTGTAACCGTTCCATGTATTGTAAACTAGGTAACTACTAAGAGAGATGTTGACCCCCTGAAATAGTTAGCGTGGGTGGAAGCACGGTTGTACTGACCCAAGTTTAATTCTTTTGGATATGTAAGTGAACTCATGGAAGGGTACTCTTGGAATCTCCCAGGATCAAAGGGGCCAAGACTGGAGGAAATGAGGAGAATGGAACAGATGGAAATTAGGAGGTCGAGGCTATATGTGTCGTGGTGAACTTAGCAGCACCACGACGAGAGCCAAAAGCTAAGCTGTGAAGAATTGGGGTAAAAGTGGCCTATGTCGCATGTCACATCCTATAACCCAAAGACTTAAACTAGACACAAATACATAGGAAAATGATAGAGGGAAATAAGACAAGGTGCAGCACTACAGCAAGACCACTGGTGCTGTATCGTGAGGAGCTTCTACACCAAAATGAAAAAGTGCCAAAAAGGTACGACATCATTGCCTCAGATCTTGTAATATCTTAAATTTATTAGATGTCATAGAATGTATAAAGAATTAGAGAAAATGGAAAGATACAGTTAAATGCAGAAATGGGTAAAAAGTCAATTTTCCAGTTTAGAATGGAAATGAGAAAATTATTTTTTGCCTTAGGAAAAATAATTTTATGTAATTTAGTCCCTAAAAAGAAGAATTGAGGGCAATTCAGTCCCTAGAGAAAATTACAAGAAAGGACTTGAAAGAAATAAAAATTATAATTTTACCCCGAGTTAAGTGTATTTTCATAATTAAGAAATTTTTGTCAAAACGGAACTTGCGACGAGTCAGACCCAATGGAATACTGCTTTGAGTTTAACTGAGTCAATATTAATTTATAATTGCCATTCAAAGTCAAAGAGCGATTATTATACTGAAAAAGAAGTTGTGGGCCCCACCAAATACAATACAAAGACAGGAACAATATGTGAATCCCACACAAATATATTTTGAGACAAGATAATGAGTTTAGTCTAAAATCAAATTATAAATACTCATATACCAATTAAGTGATGAAATACATCAAAAGTAATTAATTGGTATAGGTAAAATTTATCAATAAAGATTATTTTCTACTAAAAATTATGTTATCATATTTGATTTCTATAAACTTGTTGCTTTGCCATATGAATGTTTTGATGTTTTGTGATGTTTTATGGTTTATGGCTAAGTTGAATGAGGGGTTTTGTGACCTCGGGATGTCTAAAATACAAAACAAAACTCTGCCAAAATTTATGTGAAATATGATAGCATAGATATTCCAAAGTGTTTGTTTGATGTATTATGATGATTTGGTGATCAATATGATAATATGATTTCTTAAAGGGGTAATGCTACTGAGATTCTATGAATCTCACCCTTCTAAATTGCTAACATGCTTAGGGATAAGATGTGACACTGATGCATGAGAGACTAAGAGCAAGGGGTTGAATTGTAAAGATTAAAGTTTATTGTGCTCTAGCTCTCAACAATTTTATCTAATTTGTATAACATTGCATACTAGTGTATAAGGATGCCGCTGTTTTATTGTCATGTATCTCTAAGTCCTTTTTAATGTTATGTATGGATTTGGGACAATGAATGATGATGTAATATGATTATGAGGTTTATTGTGTGACTTACAACAAAATTTTGTCCATGATGACTAATAGTAGCTAGAATGGAGGTACTTTGTTCAAACAAGGCAATTAGTTTAAGTGTTGAATTTTTTCTAAAACTAGACAGAACAAGCTTTTCAAAAAAGTTAAAGAGCACCCAATTTAACTAAGTATATGATTTATAGTGAATTTTTGAAATTAGGAATTCAAAACTGAACAATGCAGGAAAAACTAAAACTTTGACTGTAAACATTGGACATTTTGAAAGGCAATATAAAATTGTATAGAGCTCCAAATATTCACTGGTTATTATATGTAGAATTTTCTATATCTTAAGTTTACTATGTCTTGATTTGGAGGTAATTGGAGTTATATAATGGGAGAAATATAAGTTTTCCTAAAACTATTCCAATGAAAATGGTGTTTTGACCCTTAATAGTTCTAGATAGTAATATTCCTTGTTCTAGTAGAATAAATGTACAAGAAAAATATGTCTAAAAAATAGACATGTATGCTTTCAAATGACATAAAGTATGCATAATTTGGCTTAAAATAGAATAAGATATGAATTTTTTAAAGTAAGGCTAAAATCCTGAAAAGTTACAAAATGACCATTTGAACAATAAAATTCATGTTAAATACTATATCATTGGCACAATTAAGGTCATGTTCCATATTTTTCCCATGTAAGAAATGTTTTAAGCTATTGATAGAGACTTGAATTACCTTATATAACTTTTCTAAATTTAATTATGATTTTTCAAAATTCACTAGGAAAAAGAGACTTACCAAATGAATAATAACTTAGGAAATTAAAATTTTCTATTTTAGACTCTAAAGTGATTCAAGCTTGTAAAATGTTACAAATGGACTCTAATAGGGTCTAAATCATGGAAATTATGGTCTAAAGTTAAGGTGTTACAAATTTGGCATTGTGACGCTAATGATGTGAGTCAGCTCTATTGCCTTTTTTCCAACTTGTTCAATTCTGATCCTTCCTCCAGTCCTGTACAATTCAATGACATCCTTCTTGAAATTAAAAATCATGCTCATCACATTGTGATGAGGATTGAAAATCTTGTTTAAAACTAGACATGAATAGTAGTTCAGAATAGTAAAATCAATGGGAGATTTCAGTGGCTTTACTAGGTTTTAAGTTTTGGGTTGGAGGATGATGTCCTAGGGCTTTAGAACGCTTGAATCTTGTATGGTAAGTGGATTTTCATCCTTCCCTCTCTTCTCTCTACACGTTTTGGTTGGTGATTTCGTTGGTATAAGTTGGACTTCATTTTAGGGTGGTTCTCTGCTGATTAAAATGGGTAAGAATGTGTTTTTGAAGTGTTGTTTAGTGATTTCAAGCTTTGGGTAAAGGATTTTAGGTGTTTGTGAGGTGGTTTCTTCAAGCCATCACATATAACCTTAAGGATATTCTTGATGTTCAAATTTATGGACCTTACGAAGGCTTTGGGTCATTCTTATGGGTTAATATTTATGTGGCTATAGTGTCAGAGTCATGATTTGGTTGTAACCATGCTTGGATTGCTAGATTGTGAATCATTGGAAACTATGTCACCTCTTGACTTGAAAGTTTTATGGTTTTGTACTGTGTAAGCTTGCTCATTTGATGTTTCCACATTGCGTGAAGTCATTGGAATGCACCAGATTTGTTAGTAAGTGACTACCCTTTTGTATGAGGAGATTAGGTCTTGTAGGCCTTGAATGGCCTTGAGTTTTTAAATGGTCCTAATGGTGTTTTGGTACTTGTTTAGGTCTAAACTCACGCTTGGGAAATGTATGTTAACTTGGTTGCATCTCTTATGTGTAAGTGTAGTTGGTACTTCAATGGCCTACTATTCTTGTGTGTGTATGGGTAACTTGAGGTAACTGGGGAGTAATTCTTACTATTTTACCAATGATTATATATGCCTAGAACTTTTCATACCATGATATGCATTTTGACATGGCTAGTGAGATTTCGATAACTCTTTTATCTCTTTATGTATATGTGTATGTTCTTTTGGCATGAAATGGCCAATGTTAATAATGTATGTATGGCTATGAGAAAGCATATGATTGGTAGTTTGACATATTACCTATGGCATATCCCCATGATTACATCTTGAATGTTGATAATATGCTAGCATGATGGTATACACATAGTGTGAGATGGCATGTTAGCATAGTATGATGACATTGTCACTAATATTGGTTATGCATGTTGAGCATATATGGTTGGGTGATGATGTTGCTGAAATACGACATAGTATATTGATCCCCTAAATGGCACATAAGGCCTTATATCCAAGTGGTGAGGTGTTATATCCCTATTACTAAATCGCCATCCTTTGGCAAGGAAATCCATGTGGTTATGGATTGAAATGCACATTCTATAAATCACTACTAATTCAAGTGGTCAAAGGGAAGAAGAGTCATGGTCTAACCTGTAACACCTTAATCTTTAGCCTTATTTCCCATGTAATATGACAGATTTGAAAGCCATTTGAACCATTTAGAAAGCAAGAATCACCAAAGGGACTAAATTAGAAAAATAAAAATTTTCATGTGTATTTGGACTAAGTTTGAAAAATCATAACTAATTTTATAAAAATTATATGAAGGTGATTCAAGTCTATAAATTTAACTTAAAATCACATATACATGGAAAAAATATGTTTCTGGATTACACCAATGTGTACATAAAATTATATAAAAATTACTATTCATATGGTAATTTCCAGTTTTCCAGGTTTTCTGCCTCAACTTTGAAAATTCATAATAAATCATATACTTAACCAAATAAAGTGATGTTTGACTCTTTGGAAAGATTATTCTATCTAATTTCCATGCATATATAATAGTTAATATGTTCCCGATTTGGACCAAGCAGTTTCTATCTAAAGTCTAGTGCTCAAACTAGACAGATTTTGGAACAATTTTGCAAAAAAAAAAATTTTAGAACATACTTACATCATTATAACCTGTCCAAACTATATACCAAACATCTCAAGATACTTAGAGGTACATGATAACATCATGCAAGCATAGCCTCATAAATTCATATACAATTTTACTCAAAATAGTAAAGAGACATAAAACAATTATGAACATAGAACAATTATGAATAACAATCTAATCATCAAAATTGTTTTCCCTGCTCTTTGGCTCCCTTGGATCCTTACCATAACTCGGGCCTATCATGTTAGCATTTAAGTGATGTGATTTTGGAAATCCCAGTAGCAAATCCATTTCATGCATTCATGCTATTATTTATGCCATAAAACATCACATAATCATATAAAGGCATAAAAATACCATATTGTTCATATAAAAATTTGAACAACACAACGATTTAGAAAATGGATATCTTAGGGTAAAACCCTTACATTATACTTAGCCAACTGGCCATCAATTATCAAAACCACAATATGGAAACTTAAAACACATCATAAAACATAGTAAATAACATGAAGTAAGAAATAGAGATCATTTTGCTACCTTTGTGTAACTTTATGCTTTATCTTGTGGATTCAACCTTTCTAGGGACTTCCTTGAACTTCCTCAAACCCTAATATATCACCAAATGTTAACTAAATCAACTAGAATCAAGGGTTACTTCAAAAAGAACTTTAAAACTCTAAAAATTCCATTTGCTTTATCTTAACCTTTTTCTTGATTCCAATTGCCTTAAAGCTAATTCCACCATAAGGAATCCATTTTTGCACTATTTTCAGTAAGAGCTCACTTTTTCCTTACCCTAGGTCTGGCCAAAATTCATAACTCAAGAGGAGAAAAGAAATTTCTTTGCAATCTTTCTCAAAGTCATGAAATCTTGTTTTCTTGAATTTTCTCATCCTTTTCTTGCAAAGAAACACTTCCTCCCTCAACCCTTGTCTTGGCCAAAATTTAACCAAGAAGTAGGAGAGAACTCAAATAAAACATGCCAAACTACTTGAAAACCTTAAGGAATCAAGAGAGAAACTTACCTAGAAATAACTTGGCTTTTTTCTGCTTTCTTTCTACTTCTCTTTCTCACATTTTCTCTCCCTCTTTCTTGGGAAAATTTTAAGATTGTCTTCTCTCTTTCATTGCCTCTTGAAGTCAGTTTTAAGGGAGTATAAGTAGATAAAAGAAAGCTTTGCAAAATTCCCATGTGTCCCTCTAAAATTCTCAAGAAAATTCATGAAAATTAGTTAAATAATCGCTTTAATCACATGTTGAAAATATGCAGCCACATAGGGGGTAAGTTGCCCAAAATACTACATATTTTTCTTTATCCAACTATATCCTATACTAGTTATTTTTTACCTGGACTGTTAAAGTTATTTTTTGTAGTATTTTAATACTATTTGCACTTTATTTCATGCAAGAAATAAAGCAGATTGGGATCTATATATAACTTATTATACTGTCCTAAATAGCCTTTATGTGAGTCCCACATACTTTTCTTTTTACTTTATGTGCTTTTATAGAATTCATGGTATCTTTTTCTTTGTACTATTTATTTTACTAAACTCGACTATCTATTTCTCTTCATGCTGATTCTTTTAAATTCAATGCACTATCTCATTGGGTCTAACATGTCATAAGCTTTATATCCTTACTTGTATGAATGCATCTTGAATTGTATGGTTCTTTGAGTTGCCCTTGGTTATGGGGACTTCGTCTCACCTCCTTCTGTAGCTAACAATTTCAAGTAAAGGTTCTAGCACTAGCAAGAAGAATATGAAAGAGGCTTAGTCTATTTCTTTGATAGCTGGGATATTTGAGGCTATTGTTTTGGTATTGTCTTACATGACACATGTTACATCTTGTAGTATTATGCCAAGTGCAAGACATTTATTTGGATACTATATATATTGATGTATTTTATAAGAATTGATAATCGGTCTCCTGCAAGTATACAAAGCCAATTGCAATATAGAAAATATTTCGAGTATTCTAGGAGTTGCGCCAATGGGAGGTTATCATTTACTCAATTAATCAATTTTAGTCAATAAGAACAATTTGTGAAAAGTCGAAAAGAGATTAAAATAAAGATCAAAACAATATAGAAAATTAAATATGTTGAGTGTAATTCAATCATTAAGAGCACTAGGGGATTGGGTTTACCTTCTTGGAACAACTAAAGCTTATTCTTTAATCGACTCTTTTTATAATTATAGTAACAGTTATTTCTAAATTATCCTAATTATCTCTCAATCAATTAATCTATATTTAATTAGGTTCAAATTCGCTCTTGCACAACCAAAGTTCCTAATTAAACCTTGAAGTTATAACTAAAGTCATAATAAATACCTAATTCTATCTCTAGAATCATTATTTATGTCTATCTCTATATGTCTAGATTCACTCTTTACTTTTCAATCTATCAAGCTTACCCACAAAATGAATCTTATGGTGGCCAGTCACAAAATTCGTAAGAAAGCACAAAAGAAATAAATATAATTGAACATAAATATATTGAAAGAATTTAATCAAAGAATAAGAGTCATATTCTCAAAATAAACTTTAATCAATCACAGTTAGGCTACATCCTTACCCCTAACTGGAAGAATTAGTTATGTAAAAACATAGTTCTTGGTAGCAAAATAATAGCAAATCCCCAAAACATTAAGACAAAAACTAAAGAAAGGGAAGTAATAGATGAAGAGAATGATTCAGCCTCACTATGCCTTCAATTCTTCTTGATTTGCCGTCAGAGTGCTCCTTTTAAGCTCCAAAGACTCTAGAACAGCTTTTCTAGGGCTTTAGAATGCATCCTCCTATAGGCAAAGGTACCATAAGGACATGCGAATGTGGCTTTTTCTTGATCTTCAGGAGCAATAAGGATATCAAAGTATCCTGAATAAACACCAAGGAAGTAGTAATAATCATGTCCAGCCAATCTTTCAAGAATATTATCAAGAAAAGGCAAGGGAAAGTGGTCTTTACGCATTGCCTCATTTAATTTCTCATAATCAATACTGACACACCAACTAGTAACCATTCTTGTAGGAATTAGTTCATTCTATTATTAGGGACCATTGTTATTCGGCCCTTCTTTGGAATGACCTCCACAGGACTCACCCAGGATCTGTTAGAAAATGAATAAACTATACCAGCATCAATAAGCTTGAGAACCTCGGCACACACAACTTCTTTCACATTAAGATTCAATTGTTGTTGATTATGCACTTTTGGTGTATAATTTTCCTCCTTCAAAATCCTATGTACACAAATTGAATGACTAATACCATTTATGTTAGAGATCCTCCATCCAATAGTAGTTCTATGCTCCCTTAGAACTCTCACTAATTTTCCTTCCTACTTAGAATTCAAGTTAGCAAAGACAATAACAGGAAAAGTGCTAGAGTTACCCGAAAATGCATATTTCAAATGAGATGGAAGTTGTTTCAATTCAACATAAGGAGGTGATTTTTTAGAAGGTGGTGGAAGTGATTTCCCTTGTCCTAATTCCTCAACTTTCATAACATGCAATGTAGAGATAGGACCTTAACATTATAATTTCTTCACGGATCAATAAAACTAACATCTTCCACATGTTCATTGAGATTTAATGCAATGTATGCTTCTAAAGGATCCTTATATAAATGTTTAACAGCATGCTCACTGTCAAACTTTAATCTTAGGAATCATTTACTATTCATCTTTAGTGATTTAGATTCTAATTAGATGCATTTGGAAGCAAATTTAGGTCAAATTTGAAAAATTCCAAAAATTACCAAAAGTCACTATTCATTTAGTAACTATAATAATTTGGCTGAACTTTAAAAAATCATAACTAATTCTAGAAAAATCATTTAATTCAAATTGATAAATTCATCTCTTAAAACACTCTATGAGAGAAAAATATTAATTTGGAATTTCATTAGACAAATTTATACAGTAAATTTTGTGAATTTACTTATAATTTATACCCTAATTCTTCCAAAATTCATTTCATAAAGTTCCATAATTTCATTTTCTCAATATTAGTTACATAACACATGTAAAATTGATCCAAAACAAACTTTATTTATTGTCTAGAAGTCACACATAATTTACATAATTGTAACACAAAATGTTATTGAACTTTGATATTACATAAACATCCAAAATATCCTTCATATTTCTAAATATTTCTTCATGAATTCTCCTTTCTCTCCTTGCCTTTCACATGATTTGGACCTAATCATGGTTAGATATTTTGTGGGGTGAGATTTAAGAAAATCCAAATAATATCATAATCTCATTCTTAGCATAATATTTAAAAATAATTACAAGAAACATAATTTCATTTTGCTATGGTGACATTTAAGATCAAAAGGTATCTTTTGGCATGTTCATCATGTTCTTCACATATTTATGCTTGTTTATGCAAAATTTATAGCATATTCATCATTCTTTCACCATTTTGATCCAACATCATCATCATATTCATAATATAAACATGTTTTCTACCTACCAATCATAGAAATACAATATCTAAATAGCCATTTAGAAATAAAATGCAAGAAAGGGAAAAGATGTTACCTTAAATTTGCAAACCTTCCTTTCATCATCTTCTTCTTCTATCTATAACTCACTCTCTCACTAATATATGATGAATTTTCATTTTTGGTGTGGAGAATGGAGGGGAGGAAGTGCTTATTTATAGACAACAAGAAGCAACTCCATCCATTGGATTAAATTTTGATCCAAGGGCTAAAATTGCACTACATCACCTCTTTTCTCCATCATACACCTAATTTCTTCACATAATTGTTATCTAATTAATTTTTCCTCTATTGTCATTAATTTGGATGCCAATTTTATCTCCAAATAAGGTAAATATTGCATCATTATGCTTACATAAGCTTACTTCATCCAAGCTTCCAATTTTGACACCTAATCTTTGAAACAGTATCATGTGTGGTGGTTAATTCTTCTCCACTTCTTTTTATTCTTATTTGCATGCCATTTTGAGGCCAAATTCAGCCCAAGATGATGCCTTTAATTATTTGGGCTTAAACCATTTAATTCTAGGCCCAATGTCAACATATACCTGTTTTTCGGGCTCTAATTATGTAAATTTTGTTTGGTAAAATTTTTCATGTATAAATATATTTAAAATATGAATTTCAAACTCATTATTACGTTAATTAATCATTTATAATCTCATATAATTTATTTTAGAAAATATTTTACCATATTGGGCTCTAACCGAAAACACCGATAAAATTAGTCCTGATTAATTTTTCTTGTAACTTCTCTGCATAGATAATTATTATAAACCTTCTAAAATTATTTTGGACTTATTCTTGATTATTTCATAGTCTACTGAGTCATTTATAATTTAATCAGTCTGAAAATTGGGTGAATTGGACTTATTGAGTCTTTTATCCTTTTTTGACCTGGTTTGAATTATTATTGTCAACAATACTTTTGGGCCTCCAAAAAAATCATTCCTGACCTATTAGGGTTTTCTACACCTTTATTGAGCCTCCATGAATAGTACCCTTGGCCCATTAAGAAACCGGTACAGTTTTACTGGGCTCTGACTCCGATTTTAGCCCAATATCTATTAGACCGATTCTATGGCTATTTAAACTTATAGAAAAGTCTAGTATCTCTTTTTATGTCATAATATATCTGAGTTTTCTAATCCAAATTTATTTTCTAATTCTTATTAATTTACAGATCATGGAACTTTGAACTAATTTTCTGCCCAATATATCTATTTTTTGGTTTTACTTATTAGAGTATAATTTCTTACGGTAATTTTCCTGAATCATTTCCTATAATCGGTCTTAGTAGATACTGACCAGGTAATTTGTTTAAGAAAATGACATCTATGTCCCCTTTTTTGTCTTTTTGTTACTAATTAATATTTTCAATTATGCCATCTAACTTTCTTTACAGTTTGGTCCTTGATTATCCTTTGCAATTTAGTCCCTGGTTTGATTTACATAAGATATTTAAGTTCTTTTAATTCCAATTATACAGTTAATCTCTAAATCAGAATTCAAACAAACCATAAAAATTTAGATGTTACACTCATCAACTAGCTTATCAATTCTATCAATACTAAAGCAAGACGATTCAGTTTCATGAAATTTAATAGCCCTTGAAAATTGAAATTCTTCCTACTCATTACTAATTCTAAGAATTAATTTCCTAGCGAATATATCAATTAAAGCACCAACAGTTAACAAAAATGGTCTTCAAAGAATTAAAGACACATCTAAGTCATCTTCAGTATCCGATACTATAAAACTAGTAGGAATAATAAGATTACCAACTTTAACGAGCATATCCTCCATGATTCCTATTAGATATCTTACTGATCAGTCATCTAGCTGTAGAGTCATACTTATGGGCTTTAGATCTGTAACCTTAAGTTTCTTGCACAAAGAATAAGGTAATACACCATCTCCCAAATCATATAAACAATGTTTAACAAGTTGAGAACCAATAACATAAGGAATAAAGAAACTCCCTGGATCTCTTAGCTTTGGAGGCAATTTCCTTTCCAAGATAGTGCTGCATTCTTCATTCAAAGATACTATAGCACAATCTTCTAAATTTTGCTAGTTAGACACTAGCTCCTTAAGGAATTTGACATAAGAAGGCATATTTGTTGGGACTTCAGCAAAAGTAATGTTGATATGAAGCTTCTTTTCCTATCTAGGTGTGCTGAAATAGTCTTTTTCTTGTTTTCATCTCATACTCAAGGACATGGCTATGATTTCAGTTGTTTTTTTAGGGGAAAAAGTATTGTTGCAATATATTAAAATGTAAGATGCTTTGGGTTGTGTTTTCAAAGTATGGTAATTTAGAAGGCTAAGATTTGATTATGGCATTTGTTAAGGAACTTCTTAAATTTGACATTCTACATTTTCTTTTGAAGATGTTGTGGAAAAGGGATAGGAGAAACATATGGTTTGACTTCGGAAGGTGTAGGATGCTCCTAAGTAACATTTTCAATTCTGAGTTCCTCATTGCTCTTCTCGTCTTCACCCTTTTTTATGCTCTCATCTTTTCCCTTTGATTTTTTTTCTTCCTTCACTGCTTCTTTCAGTTCCTTTCTACTCCTGAGTGTAATTGCCATAGCTTCTTTAAGGTTTATCTCTATAACAACCCTAATATCATTCTTATGGACATGTTAGTAGACTCATGGAAGAATACTTTTGGATTGGTGCAAGTCTAGAGGGGTTAAGACCGGAGGAAGAGATGAGAAAAGAGAAGAAAGTAGAAAATTCTCTCACTTCACGGTGGGCTCCCTTCGCACTATGATGGGAGAGGTGAATTTCACCAGTGGCATTTAGAGACAGAGAGTACTAGCACTATAGTGCCAATAACCTCCGTTGTGGTGCCAAGTCATGAATTCTATTTTTAAATAACACAAACCAAACAAATGAAGAAGGAAAAAAATAGAGGAAATTGAAGTTTTGAGGTGTTAGGGTGCATTTTGGAGCTTCGAAAAGCTTAGATTGTGTAGGTATGATAATTCTCTACTTGCTCCTTCTTCTTTTTCTAGTTTTAAATGGTGGATTTTGGTGTTGGATGTTGAGGGTTTAGTGGGGATGGATTTCTACCAAGTAAATTGTGTTTAAATGCTTCAATAGTGTGTTATTAGGTATCTTTAAACTTTGGGTTATGTATTTTGCTTGATTAGATGGTGTTTTCTCTAAACCCTAATCTTTACAATCTGGGTTTTCATGACATCCAAATTTAGTTAGGTTTAAATTAGGAATTTTGGATTGTTTTGAGCATAAATATGTTTGAATAAGGTATTAGTAACTTGATTTCATTGGGTTTATATTTGAGATGTTGACTAGAGTTCTACCGAAGCATATCTTTGGCCTTGATTCTTGTGTTTGGTGCTTATATAAGGCATGTGTATGTTTTGATGAGGCATATGGATTCTGATAATTTAATTGGAAGTGGTGAATTCATCGGTATGTAGGTAAATTGTGTTGTGGTTGATTTGGGTTTTGGAGGCATTAAATGATCTTGGGTAATTCTAGTGGTTTTATTGAAGTCTTGTTGAATGTTTGAGCTTAGATTGGTGTTAAATGTTAATTAATTATTGTGAATTGTATTTCCTCGTGTATGTTGTAGTTGGGGATCCTTTGGCCTATTGAGGTATTGTGGGTATGCAGTAACTTGAGTTAACTGGGGAGTAATTTTACTATTCTATATGTTTGAAAGTTTTCATATCATAATATGCAATTTATTTCAAGGCAGAAAAAATAAATTGTCTTGAAACCCTCATTCTTTGAAAAGTATGATAAGAAAATGAAAATAGTTGATTTTACATCCATGTGCGTATATGATTATATAATGAGAATACAAGGACTTAGCCTACGAATATTATACTTTCATTATTAATATGTGTAACAATGATGATAATAATGATAATGTTGATAATGATGAGAATAGAATTGGCATGTACATATATGTATATATATGTTTATGATCAAGATGGATATTTACATGCTTATTATTATTGTGCATCCCTACATGGTATCTTGTGTGACGATATTCTACTAGGATGGTGATGATGATAATAGTGATTATATATGGTATTGACATGTTGGCATAGCATGAGAGGTATTATCACTTTAGTCATACATGTTGACCATTAGATGGGTGGGTGATGATGTCTTGTGACATGATGATACCACGTGGTATGTCGATCCATTAGTGGGACACACTGTTGGATCAAGTATTTTGATGATTCCAAACCAACCTTTAAGAGCTTGGAGTAAAGATATCAAAGGTGCACAAAATGTTTCAAGTGAAGAAATTTGGCGAAATCAGTGCAAGAATAGATGATGAATGTTGAGTAATGTTTTAATTTGAGTAAAAGACTTTGATTTGGTGACAAGATGTTTTAAAACCTTAATTCTATGTTAATTCATAGAATATTTGAAAAACACCCATCAACAGACGAAGTTTGAAAGGTTTATAATGATCTGTTGTTTTGAAAATTCGAACTTTGCCTTTAGAAATTCGAATTTTGTATTGAAAATTAATAAGTCTGAAAAGAGGCTTCTCTGACAGATGAATTTTGTATTCCGAAATTCGAACTTTGACCTATGTCTGAAAAGAGTCTGAAAAGAGCTCTTCTCTGACAGATGAACTTTGGTGTTGAAAATTCATATTTCAGACAAAATGCAACTTATGAAAATTGAAAAATTTGTCTAAAAATATGTCAAAGTTCATCTAAAAACAAGTTTAGAAAGAGATTTAAATTTACCCACTGACAGACAAACTTTGAACATGAAAATTTAAATTTTAGAAACAAAGATTATGAGTCTGTTGTGTTGATATGTTGATATATGAATGACAATATTCATAAATTTGAATTTTCAAGTAAGTCTGAAAAGAGGTCTCTCTGACAGACGAACTTTGCCCTTTGAAAATTTAAATTTTGAATTTATAAACTATTTTGCCTCATTGAACCAGCTTCTGATAGACGAATTTTGGGGTTCCAAAATCTGAATTTCGAAGGCACTGTAGCAAATTAAATTTACTGTTCACACTTGACAGAATAACTTTAAATATGGAAATTCATATATTCCAACATACAATCATTTTCTAAAGATGAAAATTCAAATTTTGATTCACAACAGACAAACTTCAGAAGTTCAATGTTAAAGGCTGTAACTTTCAGTTTCTGCAAAATTTATCTATTGACCAACTGAAATTCAAACTTTGAGTGTCAGAAGCATTAAATGCGGTTGGTAAATGGATAGTTTCTTAGAGTAACCATTGGGTAATGCCTCTAAACGACTAGATCTTGTCTCTAACATATAGTTGGAGCAGAAATCTATAAATAGAACTTCATTTAAAGATATGGGTAATGATTTTTACTGTGTAAATACTAAAACTCTGCCAAATTATTTACTCAAAGTCTCTTACTCTCACATACTTCAATATTTGTACTCCAACTTTCATATATACTCTGATTAAGAGAGTATATTCTTTGTAAACAATCTTATCTTCATCCGGAAGAGAGATTTACTTGTGAGGGGTTATCACAAGGGATTTGAGAAGCACTTAGTGAGAGTGCAAAGAGTGAAAGTGTGAGCTCTAAAAACAGAGCACTAACTTTGTACTGAGGCATTTGCAAGAAACCCACTGAATTCTTGCAGAATAGTGGAAAATCTCAAGTGGTGACTTGGGGACTGGACGTAGGTCAAGTTAAGAGACCGAACTAGGATAAACCTCTGAGTTTTTCTCTTCCTTACTGCTATCTTTATAGTTTATTCATTTATACTCTGTTTTACTATCACACTTTGCTGTCTTCATTTTCTTTCTTGAAGTTTTGCAAAAAAAGTTTTAATCTTCCCAATTCACTCCCTATTGGGAAGCCAGCTTATATAACAAATGGTATCAGAGCCCGGATTCTCAATCAAAGGATTTTACAGTCCGAGAATTACAATGGCTGGCTTTGGAGAAAGCATACTACTAGAGGAAAACAATACAAATAGACCACCTGGCTTCTGTGGAGAACACTATGGTTACTGGAAGATGAGGATGCAATTCTATCTTCAGTCAATTGATCTGGACATCTGGTCCATCATCCAGAAGGGAGATTTTGTCCCAATGGCATTGCAGGATGATGGGAAGTACAAAGAGAAGCCAGAAGCTGAATGGAACGAGGAAGATAAAAGAAGAGTCTTGCTGAACTTCAAGGTAAAACACTGCTTGGTCAGTGCATTGAATCAAGACGAATTCTACAAGGTCTCACAGTGCTCCACTACCAAGGAAATGTGGGACACCTTGCAAATTGCTCATGAAGGAACAACTGGAGTAAGAGAAAACAAATTGAACACCTGCATAGGTGAATATGAAAGCTTCAGGATGGCAGAAGGAGAAAGTGTAAAAGAGCTACAGAAGAGATTCACCCTCATTGTGAATCAACTGATGAGTCTGGGCAAAGAGTACACTCAGACAGAAAAAATCAGAAAGATTCTTAGAGCTCTTCCTCTAGAGTGGCAACCCAAAGTAACAGTAATAGAGGAAGTTAGAGGAGAATCAATGGCATTTGTCACAGCTCTCTTTGGTAGTCTCGAGGAATACGAAGGAAAGATAAAGGCTCTCAAAGAGGTTGGACAAGACAGAAAGAAGAAGGGTCTTGTTCTGAAAGCTGCTGAGGAGAAAGAAGAAGAGTCTGACGATGGAGATGAGTTAGATGAAGAAACTCTGGCTATGAAGGTTAGAAAATTTGGAAGATTTTACAACAAGAAAAGAAGCAAGAAATTCTTCAAGAAAGGAGTAGCTAGAGATAGTAAGAGAGAAGGAAAAGAACCAGTAACCTGCTATGAGTGCAAGAAGCAGGGACACATCAAATGGGATTACCCATAATTCCTCAAGAAGTAAGAAAAGAAAAGAGCTGCAGATAAAGTCATGAAGAAAATAGCTTACATCTCATCAATCTGGGACAACAACTCATATGAGGAAGAAGATGATGAAGAAGAGATTGCCAACATCTATCTGATGGCTCTTGCATCTAAAGAAGCTAAAACTCCATCGAACACTGATCAAGAGGATGAGGTATATGAATCTGAACCTTCCTATTCTAAATTATTGGGTGCATTTCATGAATTGGATGATGAATTTGTCAAGACTGCCAAAGAACTTAAGCAAGCAAAGAAAAATATTAACAAACTAGAATCTCAATGCAACTTCTCTGAAACTGCTCCTCTGCATACTGAATCTGCTTACTGTAAATCATGTATTGAGTTAAAACAAACTAATGACTATCTAGTAAAGAGCAATCTAGACTCACTAAAGGAACAGAAATGTTATTTGCTTTAATGGGAAGTTAAAGAATATCACAGGGAAAGGCTAGACTTAGCTATGATCCTTATACCGTAAAAGAAAAGATTAGGAAGAAAAATCAGAATGTGTACATGAGACATTTTGTACATGCTAGTAGTAATAGAAAGAAAGATCATTTGTCACATCACATTGAATCATATAATCAACCAAGGCATGCAAAACAAAAATATTATTTGCATTATTTTCTTCCTGCTTCTCAATCCAGCAGTCCCTTTACCACCTGTCACTTTTGTAACAAGAAGGGACATGTTTCCAGTTCATGTGCTTTAAAGAAAAATGGACTTGACAGGAAAGTTAAATGGGTTCCCAAAGGTACATCTGTATCTAGGGAAAAAACTACTGACAGAAAAGGACCCAAGCAAAATTGGTTACCTAAAAGGAAAGTATGAACTTTATCTTACAGGTTTGTCTTAAAGTTAGAAAGAGCAACAAATGGTATATGGGCAGTGCATGCTCAAGTCATATGACTGGTGATAAGGAGAAGTTCATCATTCTTAGAGATAAGAAAGAAAGAAATGTGACCTTTGGAGGTAATCAGTATGGCAAAATAGTTGGCATTGATATTGTGGGGAAGAATCCTGAAACATCCATTGAAGAGGTGTTGTTTGTAATTGGTCTCAACCACAATCTGCTAAGCGTGAGTCAGACATGTGATAAAGGAAACTGGGTATTGTTTGATTCAAAGTTTTGCTTGGTCATCAGAAAAAGTGATCACAAAATAATCCTCAAAGCTCGAAGGAATGGTAACTGCTATACTATTGATCTTGATTAACTTCCTCCCTTAGATTCTGTCTGTTTAATTAGCCAGGATGATTATAGTTGGTTGTGGCATAGAAGATTAGCTCATGTTAACATGAATCAACTATGAAAATTGATTAAAAATGAGTTAGTTATTGGTCTACCAAAAATCACTTTTGAAAAAGACAAAGAATATGATGCATGCCTAAAAGGAAAACAAATCAAATCTTCTTTCAAATCTAAAAATGTAGTCACCATAACTAGACCACTAGAACTACTGCATATGGATCTGATTGGTCCATCTAGGGTAAAAAATATTGGTGAAAATCTGTATGTGCTTGTAATTGTAGATGATTGCTCTAGATTTACCTGGACACTATTTCTTTCCTCTAAGAGTGATACATTTGATGCATTTGTAACCTTGGCTAAGAAAGTGTAAAATGAGAAAGGTATTTCTATTATGTCTATCAAGTCAGATCATGGAGGAGAGTTTGAGAATTCACACTTTCTGGAGTACTATGATGAGCATGGAATTGATCATAACTTCTTAGCTCCAAGAACTCCTCAACAAAATGGAGTAGTGGAAAGGAAGAATAGAACAATTGAAGAGATGGCTAGAGCAATGCTGAATGAAAAGGAACTCTCTCAAGTATTCTGGGCTGATGCAATAAATACAGCAAGCTACATCATAAATAGAGCCTACATCAGACCAATCCTTGGGAAGACTCCTTATAAGCTGTACAAAGGAAGAAAGCCAAATCTCTCATATTTACATGTGTTCGGCTGCAAGTACTTCATCCACAACAATGGAAAAGAGAATCTAGGTAAGTTTGATGTCAAATCTGATGAAGGTATATTTCTGGACTATTCTAGTAGAAGTAAGGCATATAGAGTTTTTAATAAAAAGTCTAAATTAGTAGAAGAATCTGTGCATGTAATATTCATTGAAAATGAAACTATTTCCAAATATGTCACTGATGAGGATGATCTTATTTCAAACTTTAAAAATTTAGATATTTCTGATGAAGGTAAAATTAAACCTCCAAAAGTTTCTGAATCTATTAACATAGAGGAAGATATTCAGGAGAAAGACTTTGAGGATGAATATAATGAAGACATGTCTCAAGAACTCCCTAGAGCTTGGAGATATCAAAGGAATCATTCTATTGATCAAGTGATAGGGGATGTTCAAAAGAAAGTTAAAACCAGAAAGTAGTTAAGGGATCAAATGATAAATTGTGCCTTTATTTCTCAAATTGAATCTAAATGTATTGAGGAAGCCTTAACTGATGAATACTAGATTTTAGCTACGCAAGATGAGTTAAATCAGTTTGAAAGAAATCAAGTTTGGGATTTAGTGTCCAGACCCAAAAATCATCCTGTCATTGGCACTAAATGGATTTTTAGAAATAAACTTGATAAATTTGGATCAATAATCAGAAATAAAGCTAGACAGGTTACAAAAGGATATAATCAAGAAGAAGGAATTGACTTTGAAGAAACCTTTGCTCCAGTGGATAGATTAGAAGCAATTAGAATCCTGTTAACATATGTATGCATGAAATATATTATGTTATATCAAATGGATACAAAGAGTGCTTTTCTAAATAGATATATCATGGAAGAATTCTATGTTGACCAACCTCCAGGCTTTGAGGACTCTATAAAAGCAAACCATGTTTATAAACTGAAGAAAGCCCCTTTACGGTCTAAAGCAAGCCTCTAGAGCATGGTATGAAAGATATAGTAATTTTCTAACTGAAAAGGGATTCAACAGAGGAAAAGTAGATACAACTTTATTCACTAAGAAAGAAAATAAAGATTTACTTATTGTTCAAATATATGTTGATGATATTATATTTGATGCTACTAATGAATCTCTTTGCAAGAATTTTTCTAAGCTAATGCAGGGAGAATTCAAAATGTCCATGATGGGTGAGCTCAACTTCTTCCCTGGATTGCAAATCAAGTAATATGATGATTGTATCTTTCTCAATCAATCCAAGTATCTGAAAGAATTGCTGAAAAAGTTTGGCATGGAGAATGCTAAGCCAATGGGAACACCTATGGCTACTGCAACCAAACTAGATATGGATGAAGAGGGTAAAATATTTGACATAACCCAATATAGAAGAATAATTGGATCTCTGCTATACCTAATTGCCAGCAGACTTGACATTATGTTCAGTGTCTGCATGTGTGCAAGATTTCAATCATACCCCAAAGAAACCCATGTAACTGCTGTGAAACGTATTTTCAGATATCTAATTGGAACATCAAAGATGGTTCTTTGGTATCCTAAAGGCAATGGAGAAGATTTGAAAGGATACACTGATGCTGACTTTGCAGGATCCAAAACTGACAGAAAAAGCACAAGTGGAACATGTCAGTTTCTTAGAGGATCCTTGGTTTCATAGTTTAGTAGGAAGCAAAATAGTGTTCCTTATCCGCGGCAAAAGCTGAATATGTTGTAGCTGGAAGCTGTTGTACCCAAGTCATCTGGATGAAACAGCAGCTTGAGGATCTTGGGATTAAGGTAAAAGAAATACCTATAATGTGTGACAACCAAAGTGCTATTAACATCACAAAGAATCCAGTCATGCATTTAAGAACGAAGCATATTGAAGTTAGGCACCACATCATAAGAGATCATGTTCTGAAAGAAGAGATCAGATTGGAATACATCCCTATAGAAGATCAAGTTGCTGACATCTTGACAAAGCCTCTTTCAGAAGATAGGCATTGTAAAATTAGGAGAGAATTGGGTATGGTAAATATGAATGAACTGTAAGTAAACTTCTGTATCAATCTGTTTTAGAATTTCTAACATTGATTTAATTCTAACTTTAGCATCGGAGTAAGTTTAATGTAAGTTGTAGGTGCTCCTCATGAGTTTAAATGACAATAGATCTGAAAAATGGTGCAAATCAGAATGGAACAGTCAAAAGGTGAAAGAAACAGCAAGAAATCAAAGTTCTGGATCCATTCTATAAGTTTTTAAAGTTGAAATTTGCATTTTAGTTGTGTAATTTCCTTGATAAATTGCGTTTTTGAACAAGTGAGCATGCTCAACATTTTAATTTGGATGCCCAATAGACGAACTTCAGCTTGTAACAGTTTTCAGTGGTCCCTCGAAATTCATCTGTTGGTATTTGAAAGTTCAAATTTTCAATAATAAAAGTTTCAATGTTATTTTTGTCCAATATGATGATTATATGAATATCTAATTCTTAACATACGCATATTGAAGAACCTTTACAAAGTGTAGAAATTCGAATTTCTGATTCAAAATTCGTCTGCTGAAACATGCTCACAATATTGAATCTCTGAAAGACAAATTTTCATGTGTATAATTCGTTTGTTGTTTGTTGTTGTAGTTATTGCTTGTTGCCTATTCTTCAAAATTTGAACTTTGATGAAACAAAGTTCATCTGTTCATCTTGTGCTGCTTGGACCAAGCCTCTGTCAGACGAACTTTCAGAAGAAAATTCATCTTTCAGTAAACTTTGCTGAATGGTTTGACTTGTAACAGCTCGAAGTTTGAATTTTGACCCCTCAAAATTTGTCTGTCAGACAGTTACACATGTTAAAACCAACGATTTTCCTCTGAACAAACGCAACCCTATTCTTCTCATCCCCGAGTCTGTTCAAATTCTCTCTTCAATGCTCTTCAATTCTGACCATAAATCTTCATTTTCTACCATTTAATCTCCTTTTCGCATACTATAAACCCATTCTCAGCTTCATTCTAAAACATTCATTTATGAAAATGGCACGAGTAAAAATTTCAGAAGTTGGAAACGAAGAGGCATGACTGACAAGAATGGTTAAATCCCAATATGCCTCAAAAAGGGTGAAAAACCAAAGAGAAAAGCTGAATCAAGCAAGGCAACTCCCTCCAAATGACGGAAAACAACTCTAAAGGCTAAAACAAAGAAGGCTGGACCTTCTTCACTGAAGAAAACAGAGCCTTCGGCTCCTATTCTTGCTGCTACTGTTGTTGCTTCCACTTCTTCCTCTAGCACTGAATTTGGAGAATACCAACTCACAACAATGCCATTATGGAGCACTCCTCAGATTTAGGAGGAATACTCGACCAAGTTTGTGAGTAAAAAGGTAATCAAGCCTCATTGTCTGAACATAGAAGATTTCTTATTCTCTAACAATTTTGATGCTAGACTATAGATGATGAGATATAAGAACCTGTTAGAGATATTGGAGAGGTATGATGAAGAAGTGGTTAAGACATGGTATACCTCCCTGAAGTACAATAGTAAGAAGAAGAAGTGGGAGATCAATATGAGATCAAGGACCATCTGGCTCACAGATGAAACTTTCAATGAAGTATTGAAAATTCCAAGGCAAGATGGCCTTAAGATTGACATCATTGCTTCTAGATATATGGATGAGGCAGAGACTGCTGATGAAGAGGGTAGCCCCTTTCTGAACTACAAGGAGAGCACAATCCTGAACACATTGTTCAGAGGAAAAGAAATCAGGCCATCAATAAACTTGCTGAAGCCCACTGACCTCAGTGCTCAAGTGAGGATCCTACACTACATAGTATCTAGGATTATCTTCAATAAAGGAGGAAGCTTCAATTTGATCACAAGGGCAGAGGCATATGTAATGGCAGCAATCATGTGTGGGAAGTTTATCAAAATGGGACATATCATACTTCAACGCATGATCAAGGCAAGGGATTAGAGGAAAGACTCTACACTCCCCTATGCAGTCATTATTTCCAAGATTCTACAATATGCTTGAATTCAGCATCTTGAGAAGGGGAAAAGGAAGCCTACTAAGATTTTCAAGGAAGAAGAGCTACAAAGAATAGGGATTGAAAGAAAAGATGGAAGATGGATTGGGAAGGGAGCAAGAAAATTTGAAGATCTCTTCTTTGGTGTAGATGCTCCCTACATCAAGAAGGTAACTCTGAGGCTCCTGCAAAACCTACTCCTTAGCCTTCTCAGCTTGTCCCATCTCCATCTCTGCCTACTCACATTCCATCTACTCCCTCCTCTCGTGCCAAGCCAACTAAGATCACTGAGTTGTATGACAGTCTGTCTATATTCATACTAAGCATCAGGGATGAGCAAAATACCAAGTATGCTCATCTACAAGATCAGATCCATCAGTTGGTCAAGAACATGAAAGTGGCTGCTGATACATATGAAGACATTCATAATGCCATTCTTACCACATCAGCTCCACCTCAGCCAGGATTCTCTGAGCTTGCTAAGTCTCCAACTCCTGAGCCTCCAAGCCTCTTTGTGCTAGCCTCTCCTGAGCATGATGATGTTGTAGATGATACTGAGGTTGCTGGCACACTGAGCACACCAAGTTCTGGTCCTCCCTTGGACTATGGTATGGAAGAAGAAAACCCTCAGGATTCAAGCTCTCATGACCCCATTTCAGCAGATGCTCAAGAGTCAATCATGTCCCAGCAAGAATCTGAGCAAGTAGAAAGATTAGTGGCAGCCATCTCCACTTCACCTTTCATGCAAGCTGCCATAAATAAAGAAAGAAGCATTGTGCCTTTTGTTGATTTAGAAGCCATTGCACACAATGCTCTCTTGCAAGCTCAGAGAAGAAGGTTTGAAGAAATGTTTTCTCCTCCTGCTCCCTCACCTGTTGCATACTATGGTTTCTCGGTGGAAAGAATGGCACAATTGGCAGTTACAAGGCAAAAAATTTCTGAACTTCTTGAGATTTCTGATGACGAAGATGAAGACACAAGTTCTGAAGTTTCTGGATCCTTGCCAAAGCTTAATCCAAAAATGCCTTTTGTCCCTATGCTTCTTCAAGCTATTCCAGTATATCAGATCCCTCCTCCTACTGATTTTGTTCACATTCTTGATGATGCCAAAAATGGGGAGAAGAGTGAGCAAACTGGAAAGTCTGCTGTTGAGCCTTCTGGAAAGACTTATAGCAAGAAGACCAAGTCAAAGAAAAAGTGATCAAATCTTATGCTTCAGTCCTCTTACAGTGTTGCTTTGTGTTTCTGTTGTTGTGTACTGTGTTCTGTAATGTTTTGCATTAATTGTTTCTTGTAAAGCAATGTTTGATGAAATAAAAGAATTCTTTAGTTGCAATAATCCGTTCTTGTTGAACTTTGAATGAGTTAATAAATCTCTTTACTTGATCTACTATACATTATATCTTTTTGGATTATAATGCATATATTGAGGGGGAGCTTGTTAAAGCAAATCCAAGTACTAATCCAGTTTGTAAGTTGTTTTGTCATTATCAAAAAGAGGGAGAATGTTGGATCAAGTGTTTTGATGATTCCAAACCAACCTTCAAGTGCTTGGATTAAAAATATCAAAGGTGCACAAAAGGTTTCAAGCGAAGAAATTTGGAGAAATTAGTGCAAGAATAGATGTAGAATGTTTAGTAATGTGTTAATTTGAGTAAAAGACTTTGATTTGGTGAAAAGATGTTTTAAAACCTTAATTCTATGTTAATTCATGGAATATTTGAAAAACACTCACCAATAGACAAAGTTTGAAAGGCTTACACTGATCTGCTATTTTGAAAATTCAAACTTTACCTTTGGAAATTTGAATTTCGTATTAAAAATTAATAATTCTAAAAAGAGGTTTCTTTGATAGATGAATTTTGTATTCCAAAATTTGAACTTTGACCTAAGTTTGAAAAGAGCCATTCTCTGATAGATGAACTTTGGTGTTGAAAATTCGTATTTTAGACAAAATGCAGCTTATGAAAATTGAAAAATTCGTCTGAAAATATGTCAAAGTTCATCTAAAAACAAGTTTAGAAAGAGATTTAAATTTGCCCACTGATAGACGAACTTTGAACATGAAAATTTGAATTTCAGAAACAAAGCTTATGAGTCTATTGTGTTGATATGTTGACATACGAATGACAATATTCATAAATTCGAATTTTCAAGTAAGTCTGAAAAGAGGTCTCTCTGACAGACGAACTTTTCCCTTTGAAAATTCAAATTTCAAATTTGTGAACTATTATGTCTCATTGAACCAGCTTCTGACAGATGAATTTTGGGGTTCCAAAATTCGAATTTCGAAAGTACTATAGCAAATTGAATTTACTGTTCATACTTAACAGAACAACTTTAAACATGAAAATTTATATGTTCCAACATACAATCATTTTCTAAAGATGAAAATTTGAATTTTGATTCATAATAGACGAACTTCAGAAGTTCAACGTTAAAGGCTGTAACTTTCAGTTTCTACGAAATTCGTCTGTTGACCAACTGAAATTCAAACTTTGAGTGTCAAAAGCATTAAATGTGATTGGTAAACGGATAGTTTCTCAGAGTAACCATTGGGTAACGTCTCTAAACGGCTAGATCTTGTCTCTAACATATAGTTGGAGCAGAAATCTATAAATAGAACTTCATTTGAAGATGTAGGTAATGATTTTTATTGTGTAAATACTGAAACTCTGACAAATTATTTACTCAAAGTCTCTTACTCTCACATACTTCAATATTTGTACTCCAACTTTCATATACACTCTGATTAAGAGAGTATATTCTTTGTAAATAATCTTATCTTCATCTGGAAGAAAGATTTACTTCTGAGGGATTATCACAAGGGATTTGAGAAGCACTTAGTGAGAGTGCAAAGAGTAAAAGTGTGAGCTTTAGAAACAGAGCACCAACTTTGTACTGAGGCATTTGCAAGAAGCCCACTGAATTCTTGCAGAATAATGGAAAATCTCAAGTGGTGACTTGGGGACGGGATATAGGTCAAGTTGAGAGACCGAACCAGGATAAACTTCTGAGTTTTTCTCTTCCCTACTGCTATCTTTATAGTTTATTTATTTATACTCTGTTTTACCATCACACTTTACTGTCTTCACTTTCTTTCTTGATGTTTTGCAGAAAAAGTTTTAATCTTCCCAATTCACCCCCTATTGGGAAGCCAGCTTATCTAACACACACAATGCCTCATATCCAAGTGGTAAGATTAATATCAATCTTTGCCACTAAATCAGTGTCCTTTGGCTAAGAAGATCCGAGTGGCAATAGATTTAGGGATGCATCTTCCATAAATCACCACCAATTTGGGTTGTCCAAGGGAAGGGGAACCATGATCTACTTATTAGTGGAATGACCTTTGGTCGGGTTATGACTAATGGTAGTGAGCGTAGTAGTATCCTAAAATCAGCCTTCACCAATTGTTGGAAGGGGCCTACTTATCAAGGTTGCTTTGCAATAATGACCAGCTCATAGTTTCTGCAATGATTGATATAAGTTTTGCATATCATGTGCATGGCATTTCTTATATTGCATATTGTATATTGCATAAGTGTAACTATATATGTGTGTGTTTATAGAACTGTGTACAAGATTTGTAATGCTTGTGTGTGGTTGAAACCTTTTTATAGCGGAACCTCCTATTTTTATAGTTGCCCCCTAATTATTAGGGCATTTGTCTCACCCATGTTGATAACCATTTACATGAGAGGATTTTAGTTAAGGTAGTTCCTCTTTTGGGTCGGTGGGTGGGTTATTCGAGTACTTATGATTGGTATGAGCTCATCCAAGAACACTTGTTATATGTTTGTTTTGTATTGTTTCAAGTGTAGAGATATGACTGGATACCATGTGTGTTATGATTTTATGAATCCTCCTTATCATTCGCTTGGATCCTAGTTTAGATGTGTAATACCTCATACTTACACTCATTTCCCATTTATTAAACTATATTTAAGTCCATTATTACTTGATTAGAGACTTGATTACATAAAACAACTTAAACCAATTTATTTCATTTCGGGTACCATTCCCTTGGTTAACTTCTTTTTACCCGGTAAACTTTGAAAATTTATAACTAAATTAAGAAAAATCATATTGATATGGTTCAAGTCTCTAAATATATCTTAAAAGATTCTATACATGGGAAAAATGTTGAACAGGGAAGTTACTTGGCCAACTTATACAGTAAGTTCGTTTTATATGCACTGTAGCAATGGTCATTTTTGAAAATTTCTGATTCTGACCATAACTTTGAAAAATCACCATAAATCATACACAACTCCAAATTAAGTGATTTTTGAGTCTATGGAAAGCTACACATGTATAGTTTTCATACATGTAAAACACTCATACATTGAACATATTGAGGTATGTACAGTACTTCGAATTCCCAACCATATTCAGAAAAGTCTCTTGCATTCTCCCAACTTTCCAAAATACACACTCATATATACATAAATAGCCATAACTTGCCTTTATCTTACATGATACTCCGTAAGAACTTAGAGGAACATATTAAAATGGAAGCATAGCATGATCATATCCCATAAGGTTTTACATAACCTCTCATATTATAGTATCAATCTAAGTATTATTATCTTGAATATTACTTTGCTTCTCCTTGCCTTTCCTTTCTTGGGTAATCTTGCCATAACTTGAATCTAAAATTGGTTAGACATTTGGAAAGGGGTGAGATTCAAAGAATCTCAGTAGTAACTACCATCATGCACACATATCATCATATATATTGTAAGTATTCATCTCAAAACACATTAAGCATGCAATCAAATCATTTTGGCAGAACCATTTTATAAAAATTTGGGCAGCATTTCCCCTTGTATTTGGACATATCCAGGGTCACATTACCCTTCAACCAATCCAAACAACAATGCCAAATCATCACAAGATAACATTTCAAGCATTAAACATATCATTCAAACCTAGCAACATCAATGACAATAGATAAGCATAGATAGGTGAGTTAACTACCTTTGAGCTTTCCACTAATTTCCAAACTTTGCAAACTCTTTCCAATTTCATAAAATAATGCCATTAACCACTAATTATCCAATTTCATTCACAAAGTGCTCACTTAAACTAAAATTTGCACTTTGTTATCCATCATGCATTCCTTGTACAACATACTTATTCTAACCTATTTTGGACCCAAGGAATCCATTTTTAAGGTCAAAAACTTGAAATTCCCTTCCTATAATGAACCCTAATTGGGAATAAAATTATCATAAATCATAGAAAAATAACTAACCAATTAATTTGTGATCTAATGACATATTCTTGCACCTTATGGCCTATATAACCCTTTTGATGGCTTAGTTTTTCCATACCTTCATTTTCTCTCTCTACTCTCTCTCTAGGTAGAAACTTTCAGCAAGGAAATAGAGAGAAAATAACCATTAAAATACCTCAAAATTGCTAGGAGACACAAGAAAAGGGTTATAAGATAATACCTTGAAGTTTTGGGACAAATCTTGTGATTTTCTCTTCTTCCTTTTGCTCTCTCTCTCTCACGCCCAGTAAGCTCTTTTCTCCATTGAACCAGCGTCTCTTTTTCGTGGGGAAGATGAAATGGTGTGCTTTAAATGATAATTATGTAATATAACAACTTAATTAACTTTTATATCTATTTTCATTTACTTTTCTTTTACAAAGCTTTTCCAACAATTCCCTTCATGTCTCATTCAGAAATCATATGTTTTTCATCCCCTTTCTGGCCAAAAATTGCCTAAATAATATTTATGGACTAAAATACCCTTTACCGATTAAATTTACCAGTACCGATTGGGTATTTTTGCCAAAATTGTCATTAAATTGGTACAGGATTATCCAACCATTACTTTTAGTCCAAAATCATTATCTAGACCCAAAATATATTTTATCAAGGTCTAATCATTATCCTTAGATCAATACTGCATTTTCTCTACAGTCTAAACTGGCTTTTATTGGGTAAAATATTAATATTAAATCCTAATCACCCAATAAATATGATTTTAACCTTAATAAATTTCATTCTATATTTCATTGGGTCTAACTCATTGAGAGCTTCACTTTGACTATAATTTTTTATATTTACAAAAATACCCTTGACCCAAGACTAATTTATAATTTTTAAAACTTTCAGGTCATTAGGTGTAATTTACCCCAAAATTCATAAACCTTCCTCCAACATCATGCGTCCACGGACTTGAAATTTTTTTTATTATTATTATTATTTTCTTTTTCCTTTTTCTTTTTTTTTCAAGAGTAAAATCGTCATTTTTTCATTTTTCCTTTCAACTGAGATAATTGACCTCTTTATCCTATTTCATTCCAAATGATGTATATCCATTTTTGTAAATTCTTTATAGATTTCAAAATAATAAGCCTTGAATATCCATAAAAATTTCAAGATGTTACAAGATGCATGTCTCTGTCATCTATAGCCCCAAACTATTTAGGTTTAGGATGTGTTTGGATGTATGTATAGTGAATGGTGAGGTTGTTTGAGTGTGCTAAACCTATTTTGGGTGTTATGAAATAGAATATATGTTGTTTATAGAGTGATATCGGCCATATGCCCCATTCATCGTTAATGAAAGTTTGGGTCGTAGGCATTGGTTGCCCACATGTACTTTGATAAGTCTGAGTAAGGTACAAGGTCATTTGAGAATTTTTGGTGTACAATGAGTATGTCCCTCAATAGGTTAGGTTAGGGTTCAAGGAGGTCAAAACCTTAGAGAGTGGTTTTCTTGGGATGCCTCCTCCTTAAACAATATTCATGTGTCGTTTATGACCTATTGGAATAGGTTAGATGATCAAAAGGTCAATGGTTAGGAATTGAGAGGTGTTAGTGGCTAGTTTTGGTAAAAAAAAGTGATCATTTCAGCTACCAGTGTCCTAATTCTCCATACGAAGGAATTTCAAAATGAGGTTGGCATCTATAATTAAAGGAGGTTTAAAGTGACTTGTACATGTTGGAATCACGCCAATTAGAGGTTTGCTTAAAGAGTTATTTGCATTCGAAGTTTATTCCAAAACCAAAATTTAGTATCATTTGACAGTGAAAAGCAGGTATTTAATAGCAGTTGTAGCTGTTATAATCGTTACAATAGACAAGTGTAGCGATTAGAACACTGCTATAATTGTGGGTGACACAATGTATATTGTAGCGGTTATTGCAAAACTACTGCAAAATTTAGTCAAATCGTAGCAAACTTAGCCCCGGTTAACATATCCACTACAATAAACCCGCTGCAATAAAAACCTTACAGAGGGGATGGAAGATCACTGTGAACACTGCTACTAACATTGTGGTGATTAATGTTGCCTTTGCAATGGTTAAAATAACTGCTTCATAATGGGCAATAACTTTATAGCAGTTACATTAACCACTTCAAAATTTGAAAATCAAATTCAAAAATTTTTCCCAGTTAAAATTTGGCCACACTTTTGTCGCGGTTCACTAATCACTACTAATTTAGACGTGGTTACAGGAACAATTGGTAATTGCTACCAAATTGTTAGATTATTTTAAAAAAATAATCATTCTTAAATTTTTAATGATTAAAAAAGTACCAAAATTTCAATTACAAAATTAATTTAGACACTTTAAATAATTTAAAAGATTAAAAAAATAGAAAAAACATATATATTTATAGAATATATATTAAACATAATCAATATAATTATAATTTTAGAAAATAATAATAAATTTATACTTAGTTAGAATATTTAATATTACATTAATTTTATCAAACTAACATTTACATTAATATATTTAGAATGACAATTGAATAACAATATTTATACAAAAAAATACAAAAATAATTTTCAATTCATCTTTTCCTTCATCTTGACTTTTTTTCAAATCCAAAAGATGTAATCGACCAGAAGAAAGAAGAAAAGATGGAAGCAATTGGAAACACTAACCACGGATGATAAAAATGAACATGGGAAGGGCATATATAAGGTTTAGAAAATAATCACAGTTAAAGAAAACTGTTGCAAAGTTGAGTATGATGGCAGTTATAACTGCGGTTAATAACCACTGCTAAACGTAAATACAGTAGCAGTTAAAATTAAACTATTATTGTAACTACTGTCAATTTTAAAGATTAATTAATTTACAAAACCTATGATTTTAATTGAATTTTTTTATTTAAATTTAAATTAAAAGCATATTGAGTCAGAAATTAATTTTCTATATTAAATAGATTAAGAAAACAATTTGAAAAATTCTAAATAAAAATAAATTAACTATTAACAATTAATGTATAAAAACTTAATAAAATAATAGTAAAAATAAAATATGTCCATAAAAATTCCATAAGATATAATCCTCAGAAAATAAAAATAAAACATAATCCAAGTCCGAAAAAAATCATACTGCTACTTAGACTGGTCTGGTAGCTCTTGCTGATTTGGACTATGATGCTCTAAGCTAGAACGAGACTGTTCATACAGACTTGGTGTGTGGCCACTCATGGACAGCTAGAAAGGAGGTATGACAATCTGTAGGATCTGGATTTGTGTAGGGATGCCACTAGGGAAGAGCTGGCCCACTAACTATTGGACAGCTATAGCAGCAGCTTGAGATATGGCAATTGAAGCAACCTAAGAAATAGCTTGCTACTTCATTTGAGGAACCTGTGACTACAGCTACTCATATTGGCTCCGTACAGTGCCTAGCATCTGATATAGCTCAACATACAAGGGCATGCCAGCAGGTGCAGATGCTAAGGACTGTTAAGCGGAGAAGGACTGACTATGTGTCTGCCTAGACCTGCCAAAAATCTGGGCAGGTGTGACATACTAACCTAACCCTCAAACACTCCTTGGATGCTTTAGAGCTCAAAAGTTGCCTGCAAGAGCTGTACTCCTTGGTTCACTGCCCCAGAAACTGATTCCTAAGACTCCATTATCTCTATAGTATGCACACAAATATTGTCTTGTTTAAATCACAATGATTTATTAAGGATTGACAAATTAATATAAATAATAAATTTAATAGAAAAATAATATAAATTAATATACTTACAATAATGGTCTGCACGTCCCTACTGACCGTACTACTATCCCTATGTATGTGGGTATGAATCCATAAATCTCCTAATGGAACTTGGGCCAGCTGTTGTGTCTCCTACCAATTTTTTAATTCAATATGTCAGAATAAATTATTTTACTACATAAAATTTATTAAAATTGAATAAACTTTATTTACCAGATCATGTTAGATCTGTGCAAAGGTCTTCGAGTAGGCAGTGTGAACTATGGTATACCTTACTCGATTCTCCCTATTATAGGTTGCTAGTGCTTACACATATTATATATAAACACATTTTTTATATTAAAATTTTACTTGTTTACTAACACATATATAATATTAAAAAATAATTAAAATGTAAATAAATATCAAACATACCTTATGTGTCTCACTCATCCTCATGGTGACAAATCTTTCCCAGTCACCAACATTTCTAAAATTCTCTAGCTTGGCAGCAATCACCTCTTGTTGAGTCTTGTCACCAATGTTATTTGCCTTGTGGTATAGCCTATTTCTCGTATTCTTCCAAGACAGCCCATTTTTTGTGGATAATACATCTTGTGTTGCTCAATGACATTGAACCTAGGCTACATCATACATAAAAGAAACATATTTATATCATTTACTAATATTAATTTGACATAATTTAAATAAAAAATTTAAGGAAACTACAAACTTTTAACTAACTTAATTACTTGAATAATGTCACTATAACACGAATTCTTGTGTCCTATAGGCACATTTTTCCAATCACCTACTAGCTACATATTGTTCATCTTGCCACTCTAATCGACAACAACCCACTGGCTTACTAGTAGGTGTCAAACATCTCGCTCTATTAGTCTCCTAGCAGAATGCTAGCCAAAAAGACATCACAAATGAGTTTACTGGTAGAAAATAAGATAAATAATAAGATGTAGAAGTAGAAAATACAAAACTTACTCTTAATCTGAATAAGCCACCCTTTCTACTGCTATGTAGGAGCATTATCAATGTGGCCTCGATCCCTAGTGACGTCCTCATCCAAGAAATCTGTAACATCTCAGATGGGGATATCTATGAAGACATCATCCATCAAGGCGTTGTCCTCTTGTTGGGATGAGGTAGGATGGTGGGAGGAGCTGGGATCCTCGTAGAAGTCACGGGGCAGGTAGCTATCACTCATCGTCGGGAAGTCTAAAAGATTAAACATAACAAGTAAACAATTAAATATAAAAAAATATTAAATTAACAGCAAATGCCATTTTTTTACCAGACAACAAATGCAAATATTGCAACATTAATAACAAAAAATTAAAATATGGAAATATAATCTTGTTAAGGCTAAATTTTCATCACCTTCAGGAAATATGAATTCTAGGTTATTTGGTTGGATTGGCTCAAACTCGTATGTTGTGTCGGTTTCATCTCCCATGTCGTACAAGTCATGTAGCTTGAGATGAACAACCATGTTCCAATCCTTACTTTTCTTATCTTCTACATAGTAAACTTGTTGTATCTCAGACACCAATATATATGGCTCATTGTCTTCATTCTCATCAATGTTAATAAACCAAGAAAAATTAACTAATGTGATGCCAAGGTCATCATTAACAATGCCACAAGCAATGGTAGTATTTGCCCATACGCATTTGAACAAAATGACAGTGAACCGACCACTGTAATTTAGTTCAATTATATCCATAAGCTTTCCATAATATGACACACCTCTAAATTACATTTCACCATCACTACTGCTTGAATAACTTGTTATCCCAAATGTACCAAATACCCAACAATTTTGAGTTTGCAACCCTTCATCACCTTCAAAAGTGCGAAACTCGAACCCATCAACATTATATGCAGTAAAACTCCTAGAACTATCAATCGACCCTATAGATAGGAATCTTAATTCAGTTGAGTGAAATGGTATCTGGTTATTCCCTATTCATCTACAAAACCATTGTGAAAATTGTAACATCCCTATTTTTATGAGATGTTATAAAATAAATAAAAGATGAGAAACGAAGCGAGACGAAAAGGCTATATATAATCGAGCTTTAGAAGAAATTAATTTCTCATCTAATTTTCTGAAAAAGTTATGTTTGATCCTTAATTGGAATTAATTTTTCATAAGGTTCTTAACAACAATTGATTCTAGAACTTACTCCGGAAAATATGTAATATACCACTTAAATGAAAGCCCGCTCCAAACTGAGGGCAACGGTATAAGTATTGCATAACCGGGAGATCTAAGTTGAGAGATAGACCAATTTAAAAGTTAATGTAAATATTGAAAAAGAAATAATAAAAAATAGGTATTTAAGTGAAATTACAAGAAAGTACCCAAAAGAATGAATAATTATGTTTTTACCCGACTTAAGGGCAAAATGGTCATTTCTCAAATTAGAAAAAAAATATGAATAATTCATTTATTGCCCAAAAATGAAAAATTTGACATAATAAAATGTAAAAGAAATTTAAAAAAATTAAAAGATATTATTAAGCATGAAGAGGGGTAAAGAGATCATTTTTCCTAGTTAAATGAAAAAATTAAATTTTTGCCTTAAGAATTAAGAATATTTACACTTTAATCCCTAAAAGTGACCCTAACGTTTTGGAGGGAAAAGAGAAATAAGTTTGGGAAAAATTACACCTAATGACCTGAAAATTTTAAAAATTATAAATTAACCCAGGTTAATGGCATTATTGTAAATATAAAAAATTATAATCAAAATGAAACTGTCAATGAGTTAGACCCAATAAAATATAGTATGAAATTTATTAAGATCAAAATAATATTTATTGGGTGATTAGGATTTAATATTAATATTTTACCTGATAAAAGTCAATTTGGATTGCAAGAAGAGACAATAATAATTCAAGAGAAATTATTGAGCTTTAATAAAATATATTTTGGGTCTAGATAATGATTTTGGACTAAAAACAATTGTTGGATAATCCTGTATCAATTTAATGACAATTTTGGCAAAAATACTCAATCGGTACGAATAAATTTAATCAGTGAAGAGTATTTTAGTCCATTAAAGTTATTAAAGTAATTTATGGCCAAAATTAAGCACAAGTGGCATCTGACCAGCTAAAGAGGACACCAATGGAATTAACTCAAAAGTTTTTAAATTAAAGTAATCAAGATGAGGGAAAAAGATTAACTATGATTAGTTTTATTACATATCTCTCCCAAATTGCCTTAGTTAGCTATTTGGTCGTCTCTTCCAGCCCCAAAACATGTGTGGTCCAGCAACTTAAGAGGGAGAAAAACATGAAGAAACAAGGAGGAAATAGGGAAAGCAAGAGGCAAAGTATGGTTCTCAAATTACCAAGGTAAACTTTTATTGTGTTCTCTTGTGTTTGGAAGGCTTTCCATGATTTATTTTCTCTTCTTTCTCCACTGAAAATTTCACCTAGAGAGAGAAAGTGGAACCATGAAGAAACCAAAGCATGAAAAGCCATAGAAGTTCTTCAAGATACAAGAATATATGATTGGTTTGCTAGTTGATGGAGCAATTATGTTTCTACAATTTATGAAAATTTTATGCCTATTTAGCGTTTCAAATAAGGAAGTAATTTCATGATTTTGGTCCCAAAAATGGATTCCTGGGGTTTAAATTATGTAAGAACAATGATGTTGTATAAAGGAAAATCAAGGGAAAACAAAATAGAATTTTTAGTTCAAGTATGCCACTTTGTGAATGAGCTTAATGAATCAGTGGCTGATGGTATTATTTTATAATACTATAAGGTTTCAAGAAGTGTTTTCAGATCAATGGAAGTGTCCACAAAGTTTGGAAATCATTGGAAAGCAAGAAGGTAGTTATTTTCCCTATTATGCTTAATATTGTTATACTTTGTTTCCATGATAATATGACTATGCCATATAGTTGTTTGAATGCTTTATAATATATTTTCATTGTTGGCTAAATGTTTGAAGGGTTTTATGACCCTAGGATGTCCATTTTACAAAGTGTTACCATGCTAAAATTTTTATGGAATTGTATGACATAATATGAAGTTATGATTTTCATTGATGATTTTATGAAATGATATGATAATGTGAATGTATGATTGGATATAATTACTGAGATTCTTTGAATCTCACCCTTTCAAATGATCATCATGACTAGGCCCAAGCTATGGTAAGAAGGGGTCAAAAATGCCAAGGAGAAAGAAGAAAGAGGATGGAGCATAATGTTATTTTCAAGTTATGATCTAGTTGTTTGAAATGATATGTAAAGTTATGATCATGTTACTAAATATGTATCTCCATGCTATTATGATCATTAAAGCATTATGAAATATTATGTATGAGTTTAGTACAATGAATGATGATATATTATGTCTATGAAGCTTACTTTGTAAAGTTATGATTGGAAATGCTCAAGTAGAACACTTTAAGGATAATGAAGGTATTGTTTATATGAAACAAAGTATAATGCATGAGTGTTATGTATGCTCAAAAAGTAGATAGAATAAGCTTTCTATAGAGTCAAAGAATACCTAAATTGGATAAGTGTATAATTCATGGTGAATTTTCAAAGTTAGGATTCAAAAATAGGGCAAGATTGGAAAATTGGAACCTTGAATCTAGATACTAGAAATTTCAAAAGGTATTATAAAATTGTACATAACTTCAAAAATCCATTGATTTGTATGTATGGAAAGATCTATGTCTTAACTTTAATATTCCACTAGTTTGAGTGCAATTGGAGCTATATAACAAGAGTTATACATACTTCCCTAAGACTGTTCTAGTTAAAGTTAAGCTCAGACCTCTATTAGTTTAAGTAAATGTCATATCCTGTACAAGTTGAATAAATATAGAATAAAAATATTTTTAGAAAGTAGACTCATAGGACTTTCCTATGACATAAATAATGTATGGTTTGGCTTAGGATATAGTGAGATATGAATTTTTAAATATAAGGCCAAAATCCTATGAAAGAGAAAATGACCAAATATATAGTAAATGTTTGAGAAATAAACTGTATGAATTGGTCAAGAGACTGATCTATTTCATATTTTTTCCATGTATAAAAAATTTTTATCTATTTTTATAGATTTAATCACTTTGATATGATTTTTCTATAATTAGTTATGCATTTTCAAAGTTTATCGGGTAAAATAGAAAATGCACAATGAACAATACCCAAAATAAAGAAAATTCTATTTTAATATTCTTATGCAATTAAGTCTTTAATCATGTAATAATAGACATAATTAGAGTCTGATACATGGAAAATAGATGTAAGTTTAAAGTGTTACAAAAGCTCTCTATGAACTCTCTTATCAACCTTAGCAGATGATTTGCCTCTTCACATCTGACACTTAACAACACTTCTAAATTCCCTATATAAATGGTACTGTTAAAATATAATAAATATTACCACACAAATATATAAACAGATATTCTCTTCTAAAAATACTCACTAGAGGAATGGATCAATTTATCTACAATTTGTTAGCATATGTCTATGAGCCTGCAACTTCTCTTTTATAGTTAGTGTGAAATACTCATACCCTCCAACAACTCTTCCAACTGAAGGGATTAAAGAGTTTGATATTGAAGGCCCCTCATGATAGTCATCAACACATTGAGTACAATTGAACATGATCTCAACACCCTCAAAATATCTACAACAAGATGTTAGGACCTCATCACCTAAATACCCTTCTGTAATCGATCCTTCTAGCCATGCCTTATTTCATACATACGACTTTAAGTTTCCTGAAAATTTGTCAACAAATTAAAATCAATCTAAATATTAAATTACACTATATATAATAACAAACTTTTATAGCCCAAGGAAATTAATAAGTATGAATTTATTACCTTTCTATTTGGTATATCCAATTGTATTGCACTGAACCTGTAACCTTGCTTCTCCAGCCAGATGGACAATCAAATGAACCATAACTGTGAAGAACGCTAGGGGAAATATCATTTCCACATGAAAAAAAGCAAGAATAATCTTATTCTAAAGCTTGTCAAGCTCGTTAATACAGTTGGCTACTTCTTTAGGCAAAATATTTCTCATGGTCAAAGGTAGCAACTGTTGAATTAGAACATGTGAGTCATGGCTCTTAAGTTCTTCAATCTTTTGTGCTCTCAAGTCAATACACTTGGAAATATTACTAGAATTTTCATCAGGAATAGTGATTTTCTTCAATGTTTTGAGAAATATTTCCTTGTTCTTTTTTGTCAAAGTAAACATGTTGGTTGATACTTTCCATTCTCATCTATCCATAATTCTTGACAAACACCCAAAGTTTCTAAATCCTTCTAAGCCCCTGAGTTGTCCTTGGATTTTCCAATTTCATTTAGCAATGTGAAGAGTAAATTGCCACAAACATTCTTCTCGATGTGCATAACATCAAGACTGTGACATAACAAATTATATGTCCAATAAGGAAAATTAAAGAATATACTTTTCTTCTGCCATTGTATTAGCTCACCATCAGTTTGTGTTCGATGTCTCCTACCCATCCCTTCAGCCTCATTATCTTTTCCAAAGACAACATTAGCATTTGATACTTGGCATAATATTTTTGAACCAGATAAAATAGCAGAAGGATCTCTTCCTTGTTTTTTCCCATCAAAGTGAACTCTCCATAATATGAATTTGTGTATTCCATCTAGAAAATGACGATACCCCATAAAACACCATTTATGACTATAGGAAAGATGAAAAGGTTTTGAGTCAAAGTGCATGATGGACAAGCTAAACTTGTGAACATTCTACCTAAACAAAGTTCCGAGACCCAAAAAATCACTGATAGTCCATATAAGTGTTGCACGTAGATTGAATACCTTCTTTTCATGAGAATTAAACGTCTTGACCCCAACATTCCATAACTCCAGCAATTTATGCATTAATGGTTGTATATAAACATCTATATCATCGTCGGTTGCTCTTCTTCTTGTTATTATCATCGACAGTAATGGTTGTATATAAACATCTATATCATCGTCGGTTGCTCTTCTTCTTGTTATTATCATCGACAGTATGAAGGAACTCTATTCCATGCACAACCATGGTGGAAGATTGTATGGTAACAACATGACTAGCTAAATACTATAACTTGTGCTCAAATTACCAAATGGATTGAAATCATCGGTTGCTAGAGCTAAACGAACATTTCTCAGATCCACAACAAAATCTAGATGCTGAAGATCAAAAGATTTCTATGCTTCAGAGTCTCTTTGATGCCTTAGTAGACTTAGTATTCTTTTCACTATCATACCGCCTTATCAACTTCATAGTCTTTGATGACATATAATCTTTGCAAATGTGGCTTCAAATGAAAATACCTCATAATTTTGACTACTTTCTTCTTTTGTTTCTTCCTACCTTTTTTCACCTATTGCCATCTAGATGCATTGTATTTTTTACAAACTTCTCTATCTACATCATCTCCCTAATACAAGGTGTAGTCAATTCGACATGCATCAATTTTTATATAGTTCAAGCGTAACTTAGTTATTGCTTTTTTTATCTTGTAAAAAGAAGTTGGGATTTCTACATGACTAAATGCATCTTCCAATAATTCTAATACCATTTACATTGCCTTATTATTCATCCCATATAGACACTTGATGTGATAAAGCCTAACCAAGAATGATAACTTACTATATATTTGGCATCCCGAGTACAACAACTTCTTTCCATCACATATTAATTCGTAGAAATCTCTAGCTTCTTGATTTACCTCACCCATAGATAATGGATCAGGACCATCTACTGCTTCTAAAAATATGTTATCATCATGAACTCCAAAAGGATCATGAACTACTACATTCATTGGATCCCCTCTACCCATTTCCACACCTACTTTTGAATGTGTTGGAGAATTTCTGTCACACTCAAACATCATGAGTTTCCCCATGCATTGCCCAGATGGTATAACCTGGTGGAAATGGTTTTACGATTAAATGATCTCTCACAATTGCTCTCTTGTGGTACTTCTTAAATTACATTTTTAGCAGGGATAGATAATCTTTGCTCCTGCCTCTTGACCAGCCATAGCAAAATCTAAAAATGATTCTCTCCATCTAAATACTCTCTACTTGTTCGCGGCATATCTATCCATGACCTATCTATCTCCTATATAATACCATACAAGTTTAATTATATTTATCTTACTTAATATCATAAATGTGATTTTTTTCCACATAAACATTAGAAAGATCTAAAATAAAAGTTATCTTTGCATAAAAACAACATTAATATCCTACTTAATGCATAACAATGTAAATAAAACATTTATTAAGTTTAATATAAACTATATTTCCTACTTAATGCATAATAATAATATTAATATCCTACTTAATACATAAAAACAGTATTGCAATTTAACCTACTTCTTTTCTATCATTACTTATAACGGTTATTAAAATTAATCATTTCTAAATTAATTTATCAACATCCACATGCTAATTTCATATAAATTATAACATGCATAAAACAAATTATTGCTATAATAAACTACTTAATATATAACAAAGGAAGAGGGTAAGAAAGAAGTGAGAATGATGAGGGGAAGTGAAGGGAGAGGAGTGAGAATGATGAGGTGAAGTGAGGGGAGGGAGGCAAGGGCAACGATAAATAGCTAAAATTTAGAAGCGGTTATTAATAAAACTACTACTATTCACGCCACACAAATAGTAGCAATTACAAACCATAGCTCTAGCCACTGCTAAATAAAAAAATGTAGCGATTACATGGGAGCCACCACAAAAAATTCAACTAAATGTAACGGTCAAATTCTCAGTTCACAATTAGTTGCTGTTAAAACTATGATTGCTACAACAACCACTGCTACGTGTGACTTTAAATTTCCTGTGTCGAACTCAGCTGCGGTTGGGACAAACCAACACTAAATGGTAGTGATTAGTGCCTCCCTAGCCACGGTTGTGTCAAAACAACACAATATAATAGCATTTATGTCATCTTAGTAGCGGTTTTTATTTAACCGATGTAATATTGTAATGGTTACGTTATAATTGCTACAGGTATTAGATTTAATAAAGGGTTTTATTAACCGCTACTAAAGACCCACCACAAGATCTTTTTTTTTTTGTATTGGTAGATGGCACTGCAGTGCCATATTCCCAACCCACGACGCCACAGGGAAAATTTCTTCCCTTATTTTTATGTCATCCAATCACAGTTCAAAGTCCTTTGGTCTTGTTTAACCCCATTTCTTAAGTCTCTCCTCTTAACTTCTTACCCTTGGTGTCTCATTTTGTTTGTTTTTCATTTATACCTTAGTTCATTTCAAAGCAAGTTATCTCCTGAATATCGTTTTTGTGGTCTTAAACCTTAGGGTGTTACAACCTCTATATTGCTAGAGAACTCTCCTGGATTCTTTTCAGCTACTAATTTAGCAAGATGATTCATTTGAACTTCTATATTATGAATCACAACTACAGTAGTATTATTAGAAGTAATTTGGCTAGCCATAAATTAATTAAAATTTTTGTTGACGAGTACCTAACCAACCATGAATTGATCCAAATTCTTGTTAGTGGATGCTTGACCAGCCATGATTTGAGAGAACATCTCCTCTAGCTAAGGAGCCTTTCCTGTGGATTGTGCAGGTAATTGTCGGAGTACCTGAGTCTTTTGTTACTGAAATCCTGGTGGTACTGGTGGCCTCTAAGCTCCTAGATTCTTCTAGAAAAAGTTTGGATGATTTTACTATCTAGGATTACGTGTTAAGGAAAGGATCATTCTTCTTTTGTAACATTTATGGACATTCAGTATTAGATCCCATATAGTTGACTTCTGTGTTACCATCAATGGTATGAACACAAGTAGTAATAGTATAGTCAGGACTACCACAAGCAACATAAACATCTCCAGAAGGATAAGTGGCATTGTTTTGCACTTGAAAGAGGAAGTCAATGCATTGACTTAACTTCTCAAGCTGTGCAGACACATTAGAGTGAGAGTTAATTTCATTCACTGGTGCTCGTCTACTTCTCACTCCCTTTTGCCTAGTCTGAGTTGTCACTCTTTAATAAGCATCCATCTTCTCATCGAGAGACTAAAAAGAAAAACTCAGAACATTGTAGAACAACGTAGCCACCATCATATTATTGAATCTATGATGTAGACATTCGTGCAAAAGATCCTTAAAGTGATCCCATGTGTCATAAAAAGACTTACCTTCCAATTGTGCAAAGAGATAAATCATGTCCCTCATATCTATAGTTCTTTGAGGACAATGAAATTTGGTTATAAATGCATCATAAATCTCCTTCCATGATGTCAAAGAATCTTCTAGTAGATTAAGTAGCCACCATCGTGCATTATCTTTCAAGCAAAGGTTGAAGCACCTCATTTTAAGTTCATCCATAGTAAGGCCATTCAAAGGAAGCTGATTGATCCTATTATAGAAGTTCTTCAGAAATCCCAATGCATCCTTACCTATTCACCCATGAAATTGTCGAAGCAAGCTTAAGTGTATGGTCTTAAACTCATAGTTCTTGGCATTGTCAATTAGCTTGATGCATGATGGATTGTCATAAACTGTAGGCTTATCCACTCCCTCCAAAATACATGATTCTAATTTTGAGCAATTGGATTTTCATGGGGTATTATTCAGTTGTCCTCATGTTAATCATTATTGACATTTATACCATCAAGATTTCTATTGCCATTGTTTACAAGACCATTTTGCACCATGTCTCTTCTTCTAACTTGGTTTGCCCTGCAAGCATATTCAATTTTAGGATTAATAGGAGTTAATTCAAAAGTACTATTGATACTTTTGGATCTCAATAACATGTGAAACAAAAATAAAAATCATAGAAAATCAAAGAGAAAGAGAAAGACTAAAGTCAACAATTCAACAAATCGATTAGCCTGACCAGCAATTGCTCCAAAAAGTTGATTGGTTTCTTGCAAGTATACAGAGTCAATTGCAATATAGAAAATATTCAGAGTATTCCAAGAGTCATACCTAAGTGAGGTTATGGTTCACTCAATTAATCAATTTAATCAAGAAGAACAATTTGTGAAAAATCTAGAAGAGATTAAAATAAAGATCAAAATAATATAGAAAAGTAAATATGTTAAGTGTAATTCAATCATTAAGAACGCTGGGGGATTGGGTTCACCTTCTTGGAACAATTAAAGCTTACTCTTAAATCGACTTTTTTTAAAAGTATAGTGACAGTTATTTTAAAATTTTCCTAATTATCTCTCAATCAATTAATTTGTATTTAATTAGGTTCCAATTTGCTCTTGTGCAACCAAAATTCTTAACTAAACCTTAAAGCTACAACTCAAGTTACCATAAATACCTAATTCTATCTCTAGAATCCTTGTTTATGTCTATCTCTTTATTTATAGATTTGCTCTTCACTTTTCAATCTATCAAACTTACCCACAAAAAAAATTTTGTGGTAGCCAGTCACAAAATTTGTAAGAAACCATAAAAGAGATAAATATAATTAATCATAAATATATTGAAAGAATTTAATCAAAGAATAAGAATTATAATCTCATAGCAAACTTTAATCAATCCCAGTTATGCTACATCTCTATCCCTAATTGGGAGAATTAGTTATATAGAAACATAGTTCTCAATAGCAAAACAGTAACAAATCTCCAAAACATCACGACAAAAACTAAAGAAAGAAAAATAATAGATAAAGAGAATGATTCAGCCTCACTATGCCTTAAATTCTTCTAGATCTGCCATTAGAATGCTCCCTCTAAGCTCTAGACTCTAGAACAGCTTTTCTAGGGCTTTAAAATTAGTGATTGTGTATGTAATATGTCCAAAAAGCCTTATTTATAGACCACGCGCACACTACTTGTTGATCACGCCAAATTGACCTTATAAACAATATCACTCGACGCTGTATGCTCTGCCTTTTTAGTCCACCCAGCATGGGTGTATGATATATATTTTTTTCTTTCTTAGTCTTCATCTAGCACCATCTGGGTTTCTTCACAAGAGGACCCGATGCCTGGTCTGTACAAACTTTGAGTTGTTTCTCACCTCTTCACCTGGCCACGGGGAAGGAAAGCATTTAGGGCTAGATGGACTCATTATTGCAAAATTTCCTTCATGGTTTGGCCCTAAAATGCTAAAAACTCTTTATAATTTTCCTGAGATGTAAATATACCTCAAATTATATAAAATCATACCAAAAGTATATGAAAACTCAATATTTTCAGGGAAAAACATCATAAAATATAGGTGTTTTATAAGTATAAATTAGACATATCAATTGGATATGTCTTGTACGATATGTTAAATGGCTAGGCCAATATTGTAAATGGTTTTTATGCCCATGTATCATGTCTAGTGTGTGGTGACGAGTTGAAGCCTTATGGTTGATTGGGATCTTACAAGTATACAAGGCCAATCATAGTATGGAAAATATCCCAAAGTAATCCAAGAGTTGTACCCAAGGGAGGTCGTGGTTTACTCAATTCATTAATTTTAGTCAATATGGAAAAATATTTGAGAAGAAGGAAAAATAAGGATATGAAGAATATCAAAGCAAAAAAGAAATAAGAGTAATTCAATCACACAAAGTATAAGAGGATTGAGTTTCTCTTTATAGGATGTCTACATTTCACTTTTAATTAAACTCTACAAAATTATAGTGACCATTGTTCCTAGAGGTTCCTAATTAACTCTCTATCAATTAGTTTTTATTCAATTAGGTTTTAATTCGCTCTCATGCAACTAAAATTCCTAATCAAATCTTGAAATCCACAATGTATGTTACCACGAATTCATAATTCTATCTCTAGATTAGTTATTCGTGTTTATATCTTTAGATCTAGACTTACTCTTCACCTCTCAATTTATCAAGTATACCCATTAATTAGACTCTATGATGATTAAGCATGAAATCCACATGAACGAATAAGAGAGATAAATATAATGGAAGAAACAAATTAAATATAACTTAAAGAGGAAATCCAAAGAGCTATAACCAAAGAAAACAAATTTAATCAATCTCAGTCAGACTACATCTCTAGCCATGATTGGGAAGTTTAGCCAGACATAGGAATAAATATCAAATCACAACCACAATCCTAAGTCATAGTAAGAATAACAAGAAGGGTGAGTTTAAAAAGAATAAATCTTGCTCCAATACTCCCCTAATCTCTTGCTCTCTTGCTTGTAAATCACTTCTAGTTGCTCCAAATGCGTTTGAACTATATTCTTTGGCCTTCGGGTGCTTTTTTGAATGCCTTTTTGTGTTTTCCTTTCATCGTATTTATAATAGAGTAAGAATATTTGGCCTCCAATTACTTCTGGTGCTTGGCCTAGCATTGGGTGGCCCTGGGATCATAAAAGAAGGTGTCAAGTAGTTCTAGGAGGTGTAAAAACTCAAAATATGAGTTGACCAGGCACAAACTAAGTTTGACCTAGTACCGAGTGGTTTCTTGCTGCAAGATATGGCTTCGTTCAGCTTCCAACAGATCATCAACTCGTGTATGTACTTCATGCTTGATTTTCACCTTGATAATGTTGGAATTTGGAAAACTTTAAAACATGAAAGTTGTAGCTCTATGTTTTAGCTTTCCATTGATCAAACACCTTAATTGGGGTTCATATATTAGAGTTATGGTCAAAATATTAACAAATGTCAGAATTTTTCAGCATGTATAATTTGTAATGTTTTTTCTTTGAATCCCTCCAAATGAGTCTGTAACACCACAAAACATAAAAAAATTTAAAATGATGTTAAAATAGACCAATGTAATTATATTTATATGCAAATAGTGGTATAAATGTTAATATTTTATATGTATAAAATGGACACATCAATGGCGATCATTGGGAATGTTTACATGATTGGTATAAGGCATGTGGCCTAACTTTTATTGTGTCTTGTTTTGGGCCGGAATTTGGTTGTCTCATGTGTGTTTTGATAGGTATGGATGGGATTTGAGTATGATATGGTATATAGGTTGGTTATATGGAAAATGGGTATATAACTCAATAGTTGAGTTTGGGGTTCTGGGGGTCATATCCTAAAGAAGAAGTTCCTTCAGGGTATAACCACCTTAAACCAAGTCTATGTGTCATTTATGACTTGTGGGATTTGGTGAAATGGTTAAATTTTCAATGCCAAACTTGGGTCTTAGAGTGACCATTTCGGTATCAAGATCCAAAATCTCTATACGGAGAAATTTTGAGGTGCGGTCTTTGCTAGTAGTTAGAAGGCGTCTAATGTAACATGTGGATTTTGGAATCATGTCCATCAAAAGTCTTGGTAGAAAGTTATGCACATCCATTAGTTTTCAAAATAATTATTTAAAATTAATATCAATAGATGTAATTATCCTTTTAAATAAAAAAATATATAATAAGTTACGGTACAAAATAGCAAGAAAGAGAGTAGAAGCATAATATAATTGAAAACAATAGAAGGAAAGACGAAAGGAAAAATTTAACATAGTAAAACTAGGCAATTTTGGAAAGAGAGAAAAATTTAGGAAAAACATGTGGAACTCACACATCAACTCCTCTAATTTTCTCTTCTTCTCACTTTTTTTCTTGGCATCCAAGTAAAGTGTAAATGTTTCAACTATTTTATACTACAATTTATATTTGCAAATATACAGGTGTGAGTATTAGATACAATACGACACGATATGTAGGATACAACAAATTTTAAAATACTTGTACGAAAGATATACATATAAAATTTATATATATATATATTTAATAAATTAATGTACCAAAGATAAAAAATATGAAAATATTGAGTTTTAAATACTCATTTTAAAAGTTATATAAAGATACCTAAATTAAGAAAATAAAAGTTGAGTTTTTCTATAAAATTTTAAGTCATTTCAAAATTTTTAAAAAGAAAAAATAAAAATAAAAATATGATACATATCATGAAGTACCATATATGCATCATATCTAATACATATTAGATACAAGTAGGTCTTCTTTTTTAAAGATCAATGCACCATAGTTTAGAAACATGGAAACCTTATAAAATGTAATTTATAAAAGGGACCGGAGGGAGTATTAAAAGAATTTTTCGTCAATATTGATTATTGAATGCATGCATTCATAATAAAATAGACAATACAAACTAAATCTTTCATATTGTTTTCAATGTCTATATAAATGTTACTTCATTTAGTACTAAATATAAGACTTTTTACCTTAATATTAAATATAAGATATTTTTTATAATATGAGATAATATTTATTACACATTTTTAAAAATACCCCTATTTAATTCATCCAAAGAGAAAGAGAAAAAAATTAAATAATGGTAGCTTTAAAAAAATTTCTTGATTTTTAAAAAATCAAGGTAATTAACTAACTTTAATTTTCATCATTAATTCACATAATTTAGTTAAAATAATCTTATATTAAAAATTGGGGAGAGTATTTTTAAACCTTTTTTTTTCTTTTAATTTCGTGCATTCTTGCACTTGATTTCTTCTAATTGATGTATGATGAGGAAAAATAATACTTAAGCAAATCTTCCTCTCGTCCAAAGTTCTACAACATTTTTTCCCCATATCAAATAGTGATCCAAGTCAATTTTATGATTTTTATTGTCTCTTCTTTTGAAGTAAGATTTTTTAGGGAAAAGGAAAAAACAAAAAAAAAAACTCCTAGCTTGCTTAACATACTATCTGGGTTTACAAATAGATTGATGAGAGGGGAAAAAAAGAGTAAATTTCAAATTTAAATTGCATTCAGCATTTCTTTTCTTTCCATTTTCATCAATATAATCACACCCTTGCATATACGTTAGAGGTTTATGTGTTATCATCATAACATGTTTTTCGAATTGACCAAATACTTGTAATAGAATTCTATTAAATTGGATCCTCTTTTATTTATGTACTTTTTTCTTGATTTCTTTTCTAATACAATCTCTATATTTACTTTGCAATAGTAAAATGTTTGAATTGAGATTTCCGTTAAATATTTGAATAGTCTAACCATGCACTACCTATTTGGCAGGAAAGTAACTTCCCAATACAATAGTTTAGCAAAGCAAAAAAAAAAAACTTCCCAATACAATATCACACGGAACAACTTAATTTCTTATTCATTGACCGGAAAATCCACAAACCATTCGAATGCTGAAAAGTCAACACGGAATTAATTAATTAATTAATGTCATAGAAATTTGCTGAATTTACTGTTGTCTTTTCTCTTTGGGATCATCCAATTCATAGAAATTTCTAAGACGCGTTTATGACACGCCTCAATTAGAAATGTCTTCCTCCGACTTGTCAATTACAAGTCCACCAAGAAGTAACCAAGGCAATGGACCACAAATTTTAAAAAGCTTGTCTGACCCAAAAGGGCCAAAACTTTCATATATTGCATTATCATCCTTTTCATAAATCGCTATTGCATCCTCAAAGAATTTGAAAGTGAGAAAATTATGTGGAGAAACAACAGCTCCATATGTATGTATGTATGTGTGTGTGTGTATTTTATTTATATATGTAACTCTCAATTTCTATTGTAGTTTTCCATTCAATGGAATAATTTGTCGGCTTTCCCTTTGAATTTTTAAAATAAACTTTGAAATACATTGGAAAGATTTTTTTAGGAAAGAAGGGAAATTAACTAGCTAGAAAATTATTATCATATCGTTTGGATTTTTTTATTCATTTATATGTGAAGAAGAAATAAGGAATAAATCTTGCTAAGATAATATTTTTAATTAAAATAATCTTGATAAAGTGATTTTTTGTTTTTTATTTTTTTAATATGAATCCAGAAAAAAATATTAAACTAACTAATCATTACCGGTACCTGATCTTTCAGCCGGTGATAGACTTGAGAAAAAGAAGTTTTTATTTTTGTTTTTGTTTCTTTTTATTGTTTTTTTTTTTTGAAACTTCTTACATTGGAGATCTATTAAAAAGAATTAAATAATTTTTGAGCTTTTGAATTTTTTAAACAAAGCTTCTAAAAAATCGAACTACTATTTTGTAATTCAATTGATTCAAAAGATAACAACGAAGAATTATTTATTTTATTTTATTTTTAGCCCGTTTTTTAAAAAAATTTTTAAATGAAAGATAGCATTTGAGAAAATGTTTATTTTCTGAAAAAGGCCACAAATAAAAAAATACCAGATTTTGTAGAATTAATTTTTACTTCTTCAAAAGGGGGAAACAAAAAGTCATTGGAACTTTATTTATTTACTGAGTAAAACATCATGAAAATAAATATAAAGTTTCAAACGGCATTCAACACTGCCTGATGGAACACTCAAGCTTGTTCGAGACATTTGAAATAAAAAAACTTGTGCAAAAAATGTAATAGAATTGCTGATTTTCCAGCCAATGTCATTACCCGTTGGCTACGATGTTCTTGTCTCTTCCCCTCAAGTAATTGATAGTACTTTGAATTTGAATTAGCTAGTGAGTTAGTTTTAAAATCCCCCTTTGAAATTAAAAAAAAAAATCCAAACACCCTCCATAATTTGACATCCTAAACACATGAGCATATACTATATCTCACATAATAAAATCTAAAAATAAAAATAAAATTGAAATAAATAAAGAAATAAAAATACAAACGTATATTATTTGTGATTGTGCGAACTCCTTGATTATCTTACAAAAGAAGAATTAGCTGCGAGTATAAAGACAACAGTTTTCAATACAAAATACCTCAAACAACTCAATCAAGATAACATTCAGCAACCCACATAAACTCAGCAAACATGAACCTAAGTAGAGCAAGATGACACAAAATTCATGAGAGTGTAATCATATATATATCAGAACACAAGGAAAGCATTTAATAAAACATGAAGAAATTTCAAGCATAGTTGCCAAAACTTGCTAGTACATTGACAAATTAAAAAGTTCAATAAAAATAAAACATAGAGAAAAATGGAATATGCATGATAATAATTACCATAATGCAATAATGAAAGTTATTAACAGTGTGACACATTTGGGTTCCATGCAAATAGATGAAGCTCACTGTACACAAAAGAACCATATACATAACAACTCTGTTTTTTGTGTTTGTGTTTTGGGGGGGGGGGGGAATATTATTTCTTATATATATATATATATATGCGTTTGTTAACTTTTTAATATAATAAACCTAATTGGAAGAACCCTGATCTTCACCCTTGAAATATGGAGATATTTCAAGAGAGATTAATCCTTTTGATGGCAAGGGATATACTTCTAGCCACAACCAAAAAAGTTTATTTAAAGTATTGCAGATCCTTTTATAAATTTTTTATGTTCAATTTTTTATAAAATTCATAAAATTGACAATAAATAAAAATAAGTACTTTAGAAATTTTGAAAAATTATTTATTTTTTAAAAGCATTTTCAGATTGATAATGATAAAAATGAACTCCATGAATATCAATGTACATTATTTTTCCTTTTCTAAATGCATATTCCTCTCTTCTTTTTGTCTAACATCATTGTTGTAAAAAAATGTAATAAATTTGAAATTAAAATTATTCTAAAATATAAAAGTAAAAGTATATACTCCCTCTCATCCTATTTATAAGGAAAAGTTTTTACCTTTTGATGGTTCTATTTATAAGGAAAAAAAAATAGAGTTAATGTTGCATTAATTTCTTTTTACCAAAATTACACCCCTTCATTAACACCATTGAAAGTTACAAGATGCATCTTTAAAAGAAATTAAGAGAAAGATTAATTAAGTATAGAGAATTTAAAAAAAATAAAAAATGTGATATAAATTAATTATTTTTAACTAATTTCAACTTATTTCTTAATACTATGAAATAGCTTCTCATAAATGGGACCGGAGGAGTCTAAGAATAATTTAGTCTCGTTCTATTCACTTTTTTTTACTTATTCTTTTTTTTTAAACTTTATCACCCGGTATTTGGGAGTATCTTAGGTACATTGTTCACCCCAAACTAATCTAGACCCCACTATATAGGATCTTACAGCGACTCACGGATACCAATGGGAAGACCTCTTTAAAACTTTAAATTTTTTTAACACTGCTACACCTCTCAAAAATTGAAACCTTAACCTCAAGAAATATTAATGAAGTTCCTTACCACTTGACCATATCGTGATTCTTTATTTCTCTCTCTTACCGAGAGCTAGCATGCACCTTCCAAAGCTCAAACTATAAAATATTAAAATCTCTATCATTACATCCTATACTAAAACCACATTACCTCCGTCTATTCAAACATCATGCCTTCCTTTGATTATAAACCACATGCTGCATTGTGGGCCATGTAAAAAGAATCCACATTCTCCATTGGTAGACACCACGTGACCTCTCTTTCCTTCTTCATCTCCACTCTCACCACACAGAGCCAACCCATCAGATATATTATTTTCAACCAAACTCCACAGAAAGATGCTTCAACCTATTAATCTGCTTCCTTTATTTACCTTCATATTCTGCTCATGGTGGACTCTTAACGGCGTCTTTTCCGACCCACAGACCAATCTTGTGATGATAGGGTGCAGCCCACCCACAACGTTCATCGTGTCCAACTACACCATCTTCTATGAGAACCTAAACGCAACGTTGCAAGACATCAGAGAGCAGATCAATGACCAAAACAAGCACTTCGCAACGGCACAGCAAAGCAACGAAGGAAACACCATTTACACTCTTTTCCAATGCAGAAACTACCTTTCCATCGCAGACTGTGTCGCATGCTTAAACGTCGCTGCTGTGCAAATCCGCAACTGCTCCACTAAGTCCTATGGTGCCCATGTCGTCTACGACGGCTGCTTCCTTAGGTACAACTAAAAACTAGTCCACCAAGTTCAAGTTTGACTTTTCCTTTTCAATAGTTGAGCGTAGAGGCTAGGCATAATATTTATTGCAAGTCTGTAACATTAATATATTAGTTTGTGGGGTATAGGATGTGAGTTGTCTTATTCTCTGAAAAAATTTATATGGGATATTTTGTGCTGTGTTGAGGTATGAGGCCGGCGCTTTCTATGACGAGACGACGGGGCCTTGGAATAAAGTATTGTGTAGCAATCAAACTACAAAAGAACCCAATGCATTCACCACAACTACTCAAAAAGTGTTAATGAATCTCCAAACAGAAACACCCAGAATTCCCGGTTTCTTTGCAGCAACAAAGATGCAAGTGTCTAATAATGGTGAAACTATTTATGCCTTTGCTCAATGTGTTGAAACTGTCACACCGAGTGGGTGTCTCTATTGCTTGAAGGTCATTGAGAACAGCAATATTCAGATTTGCCTTCCCTATTCAGAGGGTAGGTCTTTTGAAGCCGGATGCTTTATGAGATACTCCACCAGTCCTTTTTTTGCTGATAATCAGACAATTGATATCACGCCCTGGGTCAAACAAGGTATAGTTAATTCAAGGATTTATATATAGCCCCTTGTTGTCTCATAGTTGCTTTTGGTTGTCTTGGTGATTACACAGACACTGCAACATGATAATTGGATATGCATTAGTGTAATTTTTAAAATCTCATTTTATGTATGTCGTGTATCCATGACAATTTGATTTGTTCATATATGTATATGAAAGAAGATACAGGAATGATATTTAATTAATTAATACGCTAGAATTATATAACGCGCGCCCTTTTAGATGTGGCAATGGTTCATAGTGAGTATGACTGATTTGAAAATATGAGTTATCTATTTTCCTTTCTTGCAGGTTCAAGCAATAAGTCAACCATTATTGGTGGAATTGTTGGAGGTGTAGCTCTTGTTTTGATCCTCCTTGCATTATTTGCTTGGATTAGACAACCAAAAAGCCCCAAGAGAGTTCCTAGAGGTAAACAACTTGTAAAGTACTCTTGACTTGCTAAATATCAATTTGTAATGACTTGGATCCTCTGAATGTCACTTTTTTCCTTTGAAAGAACTAGTTATGGACTTTCATCTCTATTAAGGGATGAATTCTTAATAGTTTTTTTTTAATATTTATGAAAGGAAGATTTTGAGTAATGATTTTCTTAACAGGAGACATAACTGGAGCAAGCAAGTTGAAAGGCCCAGTTACTTATAGTTATAAGGATTTGAAGTCTGCAACCAAGAATTTTAGTGAAGAAAATAAACTAGGAGAAGGAGGATTTGGTGTTGTGTACAAGGTAATTTTATTTTGATTTTCGATATTTTAATCTGCATCAGGTTCTCAAGCATGGATGTCTCTTCTTGAGTTTTACATAGTGTTATAAAAGTTTATATCTTCAAAAGGACAAAGGTAGAACTTCTAATATTTTCATGACTGAAATTATTAATCATCTTGAATAGGGCACTCTAACGAATGGGAAACCAGTTGCAGTTAAAAAATTGACTTTGCACTTGAGTAGGATGGAGGAAGATTTTGAAAGTGAAGTGAAGCTAATAAGTAATGTTCATCATCGTAATCTTATTCGACTTCTAGGATGTTGCAGTAAGGGCCATGACAGAATACTTGTTTATGAATACATGAAAAACAACAGTCTTGACAAATTCTTATTTGGTAAGTCATATCAGTTGTGACAAAATTTATGCAGTATTTATTAAGTATCAACCATTATATATTTTCATAAGATAATGACATGTGGTAATGTATTTTCACCTTAACAACGTTTCATATGGACTCCAACGAAAATCTATTCATATGTCATAATTTTGTTGAAGAAGTTAGTAAACATCCACATCGTTTTGTTATTTAAAAATTGAGGATGACTTTTTATATTTTTCTATACATTTTTAACCCACCCTTCAAAACTTGGAAAACAGGTCCAAAGAAAGGTTCTCTTGATTGGAAGCAACGATATGAAATAATTTTAGGAACAGCAAAGGGATTGTCTTATTTACATGAGGAATTTCATATTTGTATCATACATAGAGATATAAAGACAAACAACATCCTCTTAGATGATGATCTACAACCTAAAATTGCTGATTTTGGTTTGGCAAGGCTTTTACCCGAGGACAAATCTCATCTTAGCACAAATTTTGCAGGAACATTGTAAGTTTTTCTATACAAGAACATTGTAATTGTAAATTGATATAATTGTGTTCGAGTAATTTTCATAACTTGTATTATAGTACCTTGATTATAATTGGAGATTGATAAAGGTAAATGGAATAGTCCTATATTTATATAACACCCCACTAAAACAAACCCCAAAAATCACCCTAAAATACAACAAAAATTAACCGAACAAGACAACTAGGTGAAATAGGGATGGCACTGCGGCTTCAACAGTACCGCTGCGATATGGAAGCTCTTGGATTCAGATATTTTTAGAATAGAGGTGACTGGCACTACAACCTGACTTCTAGCGTTGCGGTGCCTGTATCAAAATCTGTATCAGCAAAATGCTGATTTTTTGGGCAACTTCTGACACGCATAACTTTATACTTTGACCTCTGATTGACCTAATTCTAACTTCTATAGGTCACTCTTATCTCAACCTTTCAATAGACATCAATTTCACTTGAATCCATCTCTATATGAAGATTTTAGACACCCAACATTATTTTGACCACTTTTTGACAAAAGCTCATAACCAACCTCCACCAATTGCCACTAAAGGCAATTTGGCACCTAAAGACCATTCACACAGATCCTGAATGGCACAACTAACCTGCCCAAGGAGATTTCACCCTAAAAAAGTCACTCCTCTGAGTTTTGACTTCCTTGAACCCCAAAACAATCTAATGGTTATATGCCCCAAAACTCATACCTAAGGCTCAGATCCATATTGGGCTCACAATATACCATGCCAAGACTCCCTTAAATACACACACACAACATACACACCAATTGACCCCTCCCAGGTCTTGAAATCATGCTACCACACATACACTAGCTATACCATAACATCTTTATCATCTCACCAACATCACATTACCACACCAAGTGTATATATTCATACACATCACAATGCTCCCAAGATACCATCAACAAGCAGTATGCACACAAAGCTACACTACTTGGCACAATCTATTACATAAACTAAATAACATACAACTACCAGTTACACTTGAATATTCCGATACAAAAGGGAGTTAAAACTCCTTAGTCCTCTCTAAGCTAATGCTAGAATCTTCCCCTGAAATGTTTACCACGAAGGGTGTGAGACAGAGTCTCAGTAACCAGGAAGCATATACAATACACGATAGACAATATACGTATAACAAATATATCTATAATGTATACATATGATGCCATGCATTGCAAATGTAATGATATACATGATCTCCCTCATACATGGCTAGAACTGTGGGCTAACATCATCATATGACATTTTATATAAATGATTCCCTTGCAACAACTAGTAAAGACTGATTCTAAGACATCACCAAGCTCACCTCACACTAGTACACCCAACCAGAGGTCACACTAATACTTGGACTATGGCTCTCCTTCCCCTGAGTCACCCGAATTGGTGGTGATTTAGGGAAGGTGCATCCCCAAATCTACTATCACCTGGCTCTCCTAGCCATTGGAGAGAATTTAGTGGCAAGGATGTTGTAACAACCTACTACCATCAGTCCCAAATTCAACTCCCAAAACATCAAAACAAAGGAAAACTTTGAGTAGGACCAGAATTGTATGGAGCCACAATGAGCTACAGTACCATTGTGGTCTTAGCCAGGCAATAGTACTTGGTGCTATGACCAAGCTTCTAGTGCCACAGCCCCCCTTTTTATATGATATCAACAATTTACTAATTTTTAGGACAAACTTCTAACGCACATAACTTTACGCTTCGACCTCCATTTGACCTTATTCCAACTCCTACAGGTTAGTCTCATCCCAATCTAACCATAAACACCAATTACACTTGAATTTATCTTTGTATAGAGATTTTGGATACCCAATATCGTTTTAGCCACTTTTTAGCCAAAACTCACAACAAACATCTTCCAATTGCCACCAAAGGCAATTTGACTACTATGGACCGTCCACATATGTCCTATTTAACTCAACCAACTTATCCAAAGGGGTTTCACCCTAGAGAAACCACTCCTCCGGGATTTGGCCCTCTTGAACCCCAATTCCATATAATGGGCTGTATGCCCAAAATATCCATACATGGCCCAAAACCCCTTTGGGCTCACCCATATGACTATTCTAGCTCACTAACACACACTCCAACCATACTGACCCACACTAAGGTCCAAGTCATCATCACATGCATATAGTCATCCATCATCATTACAATCATTCATATCATCATACAACATTCGTAATCATCAACATCATACAACCATCATCATCTCAATGTCATTGTTCTCATATAAATTACAAATATGCTATTCTACTTGGCACAACACATAACATAAACAATACACACACTATCGTTGACTTGAAGATTCCCAAGGTCGGAGAGACTATGACTCCCTCATCTTCTCCAGACTAGTACCAGAACCTTCACCTGAAAAGTTAGTTATAGGAGGAGGTGTGAGACAAAGTCTCAGTAACCAGGAATATAATCATAAGCAATCTATATCAATAATCCACACAATCGTGCATATAGTGCAATAAAATCCAAATGAAATGGTATGCATATTCTCCCTCATACACGGCTATAACCACAAGCTGATATCATTACAAGACATTTCAAATAGATAATTTCCTTCCAGCAGTCGGTGAAGATTGAATCTGGGATATCACCAAACTCACCTTACACTAATGCAACCTGGCCAAAGGTTACACTAATGCTTGGATCGTGACTCTCCTTCCCTTAAACCACCCAAATTGGTGGTAATTTAGGGAAGGTACATCTCCAAATCCACTACCATCTAGCTCTCCTAACCATAGGAGAAGATTTAGTGATAGAGATATTTCATCATATTATCTAATCCACTAACACCAAGCTCTCCTATCTATTGGAGAGGATTTAGTGGTATAGATATTTTATCATATCATCATCATATCAAATCTCCTTATCACCTTAACAATTACCTCACAATATGCATCAAATGGTGATGATGTCAATATCATGCCAACATACCTTTAAATATATATATATATCATCATCATGGATATGCTAGCATGCAATGGTATGGAGATGCTACAAAATCATACTTACAACTCATATACAATCATCCTATTTCAACTAACCATGTTCATTCCACAATATGTAGAAAAATTATACACATACATAACCAATATCATGGTATACACAGGAACATGCATATACACACACACATATATATATCAACAAATATCACAAACACCTGGTTATCTTAAATTGTTGATACCACACACAAGATTCTCACAAGCTTCTGGATTGCAATCCACAACTTAAACTTCTTTGATTAACCAGAACAATCACTACAATACTATAATATCTTCAATTAACATATAGCATAATTATCCAAAATCCACAATTCATCCAATTATGTTTAACCCAAGGTTCCAACAACATAACTACATACTAATAAGCCCTAATTAACCATCCATATCATAATTATCCTCATACCTCTCTGTTTCCCAACTTCCTTAACTAAAAACAACCTAGGGTTAGGCATAAATCACACATACTCCCTCTAAAGTATTACCCAAGCATCATTAACACTAAATAACACCTCATTAATTCCATTATATCCATTTTAATTGGTAAGACTCAGCCAAATCGGAACTCCCATGCATATATTCAAAAAATCACCTCAAAAACTAAAGAAAAATGGAAAGGGAGAAGCAGGAACACTTACCAACAATTAATTAAGCTTTTAGAGTCTGAAAATGATCTCCCTAATTCAGATTTCTTGAACCCTAGCACTGCTCTTCATTTCTCCTTCAGTTTCTTTCTCATTCGGCCAACTGAGACCGTTTGATTTAAACAGATTTTCGGTTTGGCATTGCCGCTGCAGCGTGGAGCCCTACTATCTAAAAAATGCGTCAGAGTTGCAGCTCGTTCACTACAGTACCCCCTGTTCAGGTTACGGCATTGAGTGCTCCTGTCTCCACTTTGCTCTTCCTCCGATCCTGGTTTCCTCCAATCCTGCACACATCATCAATTATACTCCCCATTAGCTTGAGACTAAATTTAGGATAGTGTAATAAGGGTTGTTACAGATGTTTCATCATATCATCATACCATATCCCATCTCATCATCATCACCTCATCCACCAAATCTCACTATGCTCAATGTGAAGATGATGCTCAATGTCGTGTCACGCATCTATATAACTATGAAATCATCATCAATGTCATGCTAGCATACCAATACCATATGCAATCAACATTCTCATAATCATTATCTTCATTGTATCAATATACTATCATGTGAGGATGCACATAGACATACATATACACATATATACCATATCTCTATCCATGACATATGAACATCAAGAAAGAAGGTCTACATACCTCTACTAGATGTGTGTACATGCCACAATATAAAAAGGAAATACATACACACAACATTATTATGGTATGAAAATGATCATGCATATATATATCAATATAATACATATATATTGCAAACACCCGGTTACCTCAAATTGCCAATAATACACACATGGGTTCTCACAAGCCTTCGGATTATCAATAACAAATTGAGCTCCTTTGAAGCACCAAATCATGAGCCAATCACCTCCAATTAACCCATTGTACACTACAATATCACAATACCTCTAATTAACATAAAACACATAATAATCCATAACTCATAATTTCATCATTCAAGTTTAACCCAAAGTTTTAATAGCATAAACACATACTAATGAACTCTAAACAACCATTTGACTCATAAACATCCACCTAAAATTTAGATTTCCAACTTCCATAGTCAAATCCAAGCTAGGGTTTAACATATACATTTCCAAACCAACTCAAAACCCATCCTCATACCATAGGAACATTAACAAATACTCAATAACACCAATTCAAGCATTATAACCGGTGCGAATTCAACCAAACTTGAACCTTCATACATACCAATGAATTTCAGCCCAAAACCAAAGAGAAAAAGAAGAAGGAAGGATGTAGATTCAAATAACAACTAAGAATCAAGCTTCTAGGGTTCGAAAATTACCTCCCAAGGTCGGAAATTCGTTGCTTCACTCTCCTTCAATTTCTTCTTCTTTGTTCATCTAAAACCCTTCCGATTTAAAAAAAAAATTACACGACTCTCACTGCGGTGCCAGTAAGCTCGTTACGACGCGAGTGCCCTTGGCCCAAAAAATTTTGAAATATCACTTGTGTCTTACTGCGGCAACCCTGTACCTCACCGCAGCATGACCCTTCGATGTCTCCATTATCAAATTTGTCTCATTTGAATCCTTCCTCAGGTCCTGATTCCTCCAGTCTTTCACACATCATCAAGTGTATTTCCCATTAGCTCAAGACTAAGTCTATAATAGTATACTAAGGGATGTTACAATTTACACCTATAAAAAAGTTTTAACCTTTTTTCCCTCCATATAACAATAAGATTTCAAGAAAGGATTGATGTGGGAAATGATGCAATACTTTATGTTACATACATCTATTTGAGATTAATTTTGTTTATTCTTAATATTAATGTGTTTGTGTTTAAGCCTTGATTCTAATGAATTACATCAAAATACTATGTTGTCAGGGGATATACAGCACCCGAGTATACAATTCATGGCCAATTATCAGAGAAAGCAGATATATACAGCTATGGAGTTGTAGTTTTAGAAATTATCAGTGGTAAAAAAAGTGAAGAGTTGGGGGTCGATGGTGATGCTGAAGGTGAATTCCTCCTCCAAAAAGTAAGAAAATCAACATAATTATTTAGATAGTCAATAATTTTTTTAACCAAAATTTAGACACAGGATTTTTTAATAATGTTGCACTACTTGATTAACACTTCCCAAAAAGCTATTGCTTTTTCAATAGAGAATCTATTTGCTTTTTGAAATAGATTAAGTCTCGATTTGCCTTTTCTAATTATCCTCTTATTGCATTTCATTTAAATACCACTTGTTAGGCATGGAAACTATACGAGAGAGACATGCACTTTGAGTTGGTAGACAATACCTTAGATCCAAATGACTATGATGCAGAAGGAGTAAAGAAAATTATAGAGATTGGCTTGGTTTGCACCCAAGCATCTCCTGCAATGAGGCCAACAATGTCTGAAGTGGTTGCTATGCTCCAAAGCAACCATATTAGAGAACATGAGACCAACTATGCCTATCTTAGTTGAAACTAATTAAAGGTCCTTGGGAGACACCTCTATCTCTACTGCTTCCTCTACCTTGCCTTGAGTTCTATGCTATCAGCAACATAACTATATTTTGTACCAATGTGCAGTTACGAGTAACCTCGAGTTTTGAACCCAAAAGTGGAGCAAGTAATAAGATGAAAGAAGGAGAGAGAAAATAGAGAATGATTTTCCTCCCATTCCGTCTTCAAAATTTGTTTGTAATTATACATCAGTCCTTGAAAGTGTACATGAATTGGTGATCACAATGTACGATTTTGAGTAAACTACATTAATCTCTCTTAAGGTTTGGTTAAATTCATGTGACATTCTTTTTAATTTAAAAGTAATATCCGAAATCCAATTTTTTTTAATTACTAACGATAATTACTCATTTGTCTTTATAATCACAATTAAGAGTGAAATAACAATTTTGTGTTAGAGTTACACTTGCATGTATCTCATTACAAGAAAATGAGTGGAATTGAAATGATAAAGTTATTGGTGACATATATTTATATACTATCTCTCTTTTATGAGACAAGTCAAGTACCTCTTGATGTGTAATATTAACCTGACTCTATGTGGCTGCATAGGAATAAATGTAATATATGTAATATATAACTCTGATATGATATGACAAGCAGTTGAAAAGTTCAACTTATAGTGGCGACTTTTAATGTCACCATTGAAAGTCAGTTTTTATTTTCTCCCCCTTAATGGTAACTAAAAGTTCTGTTGTGTCTGCTGTACAGGCCTCTGAATAAATTATGAAATAAAAAGTAAGATAAAATTTTGAATAAATAATGGTTTAGTCATCTTGAGAGCGAAAAATATTTTTTTCTTTCTGAGTCAATTATATGGCTTTTTGATTGAAATACAACATCTATAAAAAATAAATATCAATATACAATGTTTTCAAAAATATTTACCCTGGATACTACAAGTTTTAGATTTAAAAAAAAAGCGGAGGTTGTCAAACCGATTTATAAATCGATATGACAACTTACGTGTTTATTTTTTTTATTTTTTGTCTCCCATTAGTGAAGTCGGACTGACAGATTGCTGCATCAGTCAATGTCAGTGATTGACGCAGAAACTTTAGTTAATTTTTTTTTTGTTAAGTGTCCCCTTTTTTGTTTGTTACATCATAATAAGTAATGATAAGTAATTAAGTAATGATTATAATAATTATTAAGAATAACAATAATAATTGTTAAATAATATAAATAATTGACTATTATAATAATTAAAAACTTACATATAATAAAAATTAATTTTTAAATAAACTATTTTAACAAATTAATTAGTAATTATTAAATTTTAATAATTTAACAAATTAATTAGCCAATGGAAATTCTCCATAGTCAATGTTAGTCAAATTTTTTCCCTGCATCCAAGTTACTTGCATCAGTGAGCAAATTTGCTCTTTTGGTAATTTTTTTGCTGACTAACGCAATTTTGGTAATTTTTTTTTAAATTTACTTTTGCTTACTAACGTAATTTGCTGACTGAGGCAACTTTTGGTAAATTTTGTTTTAATTTACTTGCTGTGTCCACGCAGCACGGCAACTTATATTTTTTTTAAAGTGCTGCGTCAATCAGTCATTCACAACACTTAAATTTTATTTGAATAAAACTGTCCTTTGGCAGCTTTTTTTTTTTAATTAAAGCTGGTTGGGGCAGCGTTGATTGACGTAATGCTGCCCCAGCTTTGATTGAAACAACACTGCATTTATGCAGTGTTGTGTCAATCCGAGTTAGGCACGCCTAATGCATGCAAGGGAAAAAAATTAAAATATGAGTGAATACACTCTGGTAGTTCTATTTAAGGCCTCAACATTGTTTCATTTCCTGCATTTCGGTGTTCTCTTTCATTATCTGCTTCATTTCATAAATGGAGCTTTCATTCTTCTTTTATTTTCTCTTGTTTGCTGCTATTTCCTTGAAGAAAAAATTGTGACATCATTCAGCTCATGAGTTTCTTTTCAAGAGAAATTGCTACACAGTTCAGGCTGTGGGCTTCTTCTTGAGTGGGGAGATCTCTTAGAGTCTTCATCTTGTTCATCACCTATTTTTTCTCTCATCTTCATAAGGTAAGTATATTTAATATTTAAATTCATATTTAACATTTCCTAATATATACTTGTTTTCCATATTTATGCTGTTTAGATTTTAGGTAATTATATTAGTTTTTTTTATTATATCACATGTCGAGGAAATTTCTCCCAACAACCCAGCAGTAAATACTTTTTTAAATCCCTGAGTTTTGGTCTTATATGTGATATAATGATATGTGGATATATGGTATGTTAAACTTATATAAATGTGTGTTGTAATAACTTACCTCCAAACACCTCTAGACTTGACCAAAACCTTCAAAATATAACCAAACACAACCCAAATATCTCAAAATAACTTCCCAAAACTTCAGAACAGCGGAAACGAACCCCAAAAACACAAAAAATCGGGCTAAGGCCATGGCCACTACAGTACCACCGCAACTCCGGCCTTTCCCTGCTTTTTCATCGCTACTGCCTTCATTGGAGTCACGGCCTGGACACTGGAGCCATGGTGACCCATGCTGGTTTCCACACCAGTAAAAACTCAACATCTAGGGCAAACTTCCGACGCTCATAACTTTATACCCCGACCTCCGATTGACTTGATTCTAACTCCTATAAGTCAATCTAGTCTCAATCTATCCATAAAAACCACTTTCACCTTAATCCAACTCCGTAAAGAGATTCTGGACCCTTGACACCATTCTGGCTACTTATTGAACCACACTCACCACTAACAACCTCCAATTACCACCAAAGGCAAATGGTCACTCAAAGATCATTCATACTAATCCAAAACTCCCAAATCAACTTGTCCAACAAGGTTTCACCTCAAAGGAACCACTCCTCTGAGATTGGACCCCCTTAAACTCCAACTTAACAAAATGGGTTACATGCCCTTAAACATATCAACAAGGCCCAATACCACCCTTGGGCTCATAAACACCACCATACAACATACACATCATGCACAACACAATTCCACATACATAACCATACATACAACCATCCATAACAATCGTTAACCATGACAATCATCCATTACAAACATTCTATCGTACTTGGCACAAGATACATTATCCAAAATTACAAACACTACATAGACTATTCCCACGTACGTAGCTACTCTCGCGTCTTCTCCAGACTAGTGCTAGAACCGCTACGTGAAAGGTTAGTCCATGGGAGAGGGGTGTGAGACAATGTCTTAATAACCAGGAACAACCAACCACACACACACACACACACATATACATATATCTCATACAATCTATGAATGTAATGTGAAATGAATGGAATGCACGTCTCTATCATACACAGCTAGAACCACGGGCTATCGTCATAACAAAATATTTCATATAGGTTATTCCCTTCCAACAGTCAGTGAAGACTGATTCCGGGACATCACTAAGCTCACCTTATACTAATGCAACCTGGCCAAAGGTTACACTAGTGTTCGGACCATGGCTCTCATTCCCCTGAACCACCTTAAATTAGTGGTGATTTAGGGAAGGTGTAGTCCACTGCCGCCTGGCTCCCCTGGCCATAGGGGAGGATTTAGCAAGAGGGATCTCATCCTTATCCTCCTTAATCATATCTCATATCATCATATATCTTATCGTATCGTCATCACCACCCAATCCACCATATGTTGCAATCTCATAATGCTATGTGGTGATGCTCATGAATCATCATATAATCGTCATCATCATATCACAACGTCATGTATGCTTCATGTCATGTCTTGAAAATATCATCATCCTTAATCATCATCATCATCATAATCATAATCATCATCTAACTGTGTACATACCATAATATATATAAAAACAGTACATGTAACACCTTACTTTTAGAATCACTTCCCATGAATTAGAATCCTTTTAAATCTAATTATACTTGATTCTAAGCTTGAATCACATAAGAATGAAAATCAAAATTTCCAAAATTTTGGTTACTGTTCATATGGTAGTTTCCACTTTGCTGACCGAACTTTGAAAATGCATAACTAATTCTAGAAAAATCATTTCATAGTGATTCAAGTCTCTAACAATAGATAAAACCTTATTTACATGGAAAAAATTATGAAACAAATCATTCTCTTGACCAATTTATACAGTTTATTCCTTAAATATTTACTGTACATTTGGTCATTTTCTCTTCCCCAGGATTTTGGCCTTATATTGAAAAATTCATATCTCATTATATCCTGAGCCAAATCATACATTCTTTATGTCACTTTCTAAAAATATTTTTCTTGTACATTTATTCAATCTAAACAGGACATGGTGTTAACTTAAATTATAAAAGGTCAGAATTCCACTTTTGATGGAACAATTTTGGGAAAATCTCCATATCTCCTATCATATAGCTCCAATTACCTCCAAATTAGTGGCATATGAAACTTAAAACATAGAAATTTTCATAAATACAAACCACTGAATTTTCGGAGCTCTGCACAATTTATATCATCTTTTTAATTTTTCAGTACCTAACTTTCAGTTTCCAGTTTTTCCAATCTTTCTCTGTTCTGAACTAATTTAGAAAATTCACCATTAATTGTACACAACTCCAAATGGGGTGAATTAGGTGTCATATTAAAGGTTGAGATGCCCTATATCTGGTATAAAAATACCATAAACCTAATCTCACATTAAGTATAGAATAAGGGTGAATGAAGCAGACGCATCTGGAAAATGTCCTGTTTTAGTCTATATTGTCATTTGCTTACCAAAACCCTTGTAAATGACCTCATTTTGGCATGAAACTTGGTAGAACATAACTTAACATCACAATATCCAAAACTGGAAATTCTCATGTATTTTCTACAACATTACATAATAATCACTATTTTACAATTTCATATAAAACAAGACACAAATAACCATTCACATTATAACACAATGGCTTGTAACATCATTTCCTTCTTCATGCCTTTTGCTCCTTCCTTAGCTCTTTTGCATTGGTTCTTCCTAGCATGGTTAGTCATTGAAGGGGGTGAGATTTAAAGAATCTCAGTAGCAATCACCATTCATGCAATCATATTATCACATTAAGCATATAATCATCATAAAACATCAAGTGAATGCTTTTAAACATTTATGCCATAATATTTTACAAAAATTTTAGCAGAGTTTCATTTTGTATTTTGGAAATCCCGGGGTCTCAAAACCCTCAATTAACTCAGCCAACATTCTCAAAGCATCACAATTGATCATAGCAAACAATAGGCAAGTCATCAAACTCATTGAAAATCATATGACAATATAAGGCAAGAATAGGTAAATTGCTACATTCATGCTTTCTCTTACTCTTCAACTTGATACCAATGCTCCCACTAGCTTCCTTGGGCTTCTTCAAGTCCTAATGCACCATCAAACAACTATTCAAGCTAATGGTTTCATGACTTTCTTCAAAAAGTGTTCATGAAACCCTAATTCTTCAAAAAATTCACCAAAAAATCATTTCTAACTCAAAAATGATGAATTATACCTCTATTCCATGTAATTTTTCATGAGGAATCCAAATATGGCCTTAGAAATGCCAAATACCATCTCTAGCTCTGTTACTGTTCATTCCAAATTAAGCTTCAAAAAGCTAAAAATTTCACTTTCTTAATCTTAAGCTTTTTCTTGTACAACATACTTGTATCTACCTATTTTGGACCCAAGGAATCCATTTTTAGGGTCAAAAACTTGAAATTCCCTCTTCTTTTCAAACCCTAAATAGGCAGAAAATTTTAGAAATTTGTAAAAAAATATATACCCGATTAATTTGCAATCAAATGCCATATTCTTGCATCCTGAAGCATTTCTAAGCATTTCTATAGTTTAGTTTCTTCATGACTCCATTTTCTCTCTCTTCTCTCTCCTAGTCTGAAACTTTCAGTGAGAAAATGGAAAGAAATACCTCATGAAATATCATAATACTCAAGTATATACAAGAGGATAACCATAGAAATCTACCTTGAGAGTTTGAGGACCAAACTTGGCTTTTTCTTCTTCCTTTTCTCCCTAGGTGTTCCACGGCTTCTTTGTTCATTCTCCACTGGTTCAGCATGCTTTTTACGTGAGGGAGATGAGCTATTATATTTTGAATGATAATTATATCCTCTAATTATCCAATTAACTTTTCTATCTACCTTTATTGACTTTTTCTTCTAAAAAGCTTTTTGATCAATTCCATTTGTGTCCCATCAGCACATTCATACGTGGCTCACCTCCTTTTCTGGCCAAAAATTGCATCATAAACTTTAATGGATCAAAATACTCTTTATCGATTAAATTTACCTGTACCGATTAAGTATTTTTGCCAAAATTGTCACTATATTGGTACAGGATTATCAAAAAATTACTTTTAGTCCAACATCATTATGTAGACCCAAAATATATTTTATTAGGGTGTAATCATTTTTCTTAGATCAATACTGCATTTTTCTGCAGTCTAAACTGACTTTTATAGGGTAAAATATTAATATTAAACCCTAATTACCTAATAAATATTATTTTGACCGTAATAAATTCCATACTATATTTCATTGGGTCTAAATCATTGAGAGCTTCATTTTGACCATAATTTTTCATATTTACAAAAATGCCTTTGACCGAAGCTAACTTATAATTTTTAGAACTTTCGGGTCATTAGGTGTAATTTCTCCCATACATTTCTAATACTATTTTAACGTAATTTTTATGACTTTAAGAACATCGATGTCCTTTTCATAATTCTTTGGGGAAAAAATATAATTTCTTATTTTTTGTCCAACCGTGAAAATGACCTATTTACCCTTCTTCACGCTTAACGGTGTCTCTTTATTTTTCTCAATTTCTTATGTATTTTATGATATCAACATTTATTCCTTGGGATTTAAATGTAATATTCATTTTTTTCTTCTAATATGGGAAATGACCGTTTTGTCCTTAAGCCGGGTTCAAAACATAATTATTCATTCTTTTGGGCACTTTCCTATAATTTCACCCAAAGACCAATTTTTTATTCTTTCCTTTTTACTATTCACAATACCTTCAAATTGGTCTATCTCTTAACCTGAACCTCCCGGGTATGCAATTCTTATACCATTGCGCTCAGTTTGGAGCGGGCTTTCATTCAAATGGTATATTGCATATTTTCCAGGGTGAATTCTGGAATTAATTTTCTATAAGGTTTCTACTAAGAACCTTATAGAAAATTAATTCCAATTAAAGACTAAACATAACTTCTTTTGAAAATTAAATGAGAAATTAATTCCTTCTAAAGCCCGATTATATATAGCATTTTCATCTCACTTCGTTTCTCATCTTTTATTCATTTTATAATATCCCATAAAAATAAGAATATTACAATACACACAAACACATCTATATCGTGGTATGAAAGAAACATGCATATATACATAAATATATGTACTATCATACAATATAAATAATACAATATAAACAAATACCCGGTTACCTCAAGTTGTCAATACCATGTTCACACGAGTTCCACAAGCTTTCTTAAACGCCAATCCCATGACTAGCCTTCTCCGAATAGCCAGACAACCTTAACAATACCATAATACCTTAATTAACATAACATACCAAATATCCAAATTCCATAATTCAACCACTTTAGCCTAATCCAAGGTTTCAACACCCATTTCATGCACCATTAAGCTCCTAGAAACCATTCAAGCACTAAACAATCTCATACACTTCAAATTCCCAAGAGCCCTAACTAAAAACAACATAGAATCAAGCTCAAATCATACATAAACCCTTCAAAATTCACACCTAAGCATCAGGAACACAAAATTACACTTTCTTAATCTCATTTCATCCATTTCAATCGATGAATTTTGTCCCAAACCATAAATCCCAACTTATAACCGAAAAACCTCAAATTCAACCGAAGAAAATGGAAAGAGAGGAGTAAGGATAACTTACCAACGTGAATACAAGCTCTTGAGGTCCGAAAATCACTCCTAGATACTAGAAATCCCAAACCCTAGCAGAGATCTCGCATTCTCCCTCTATTTTCCTTTCTTTCCTTTGATCCAACTGACTAAAATGTTTCTAATTTAAACTAGAAACCCGACTCTCACCGCGGTGCCATCTCACTCTGCCATAAGCACACCACTGGAATTGGCTCTCATCGCGGCGACCCTGCACCTCATGGCAACGTGGAGCTCTTTTTCTGCACCACTTGAACCTTCCTTCGTCCTATTTCCTCCGGTACTTCACACAATGCCAAGAAAGATATTATGATGGATGTTACATTATGAAATATCTTTGTTGAACTATATTTTTTTTAGGAAAATTGAGCCAAATATTAATTATAAATAGATTATAAGTCAAAATGTTATAAAAAAGATTTAACAAAATTTACTGTACTCAGACAATGGTCAATTTCTTTTAAACTTTGTTCATTATTTATCATAATTCTACTAGAGTTAAGATCTATGTTTCCATAATAAAAAAAACAGAGCTTCATATCAACTCTGTGTTCCTTCTGTCTCCCACAAAGCCCCCCAGCAAAAAAAAAAACACACACACACACACGTGTATAATATTATACATCAAATATATTTATAAATTAAAAATATATAAATTATATTATTAAAACTTAATAAAAAATAAATATAATTATTTTGTAAAAAATGAAAATGATAAGTAACATTTAAAAAACAAATAGCAAATCAATTTAACAAAAATAAAATTTTAATTAATTAAATGAACATCAAATTTTATATTAAAAATAAATTAAATGATAAAAATGATGATAAAATTAAATAGTAAATGGGTGGTAATATATAATATAAAAAAATAATAAACTTTATATTAAATAGTATTTTATTAGATACAATTTTGTAAAAAAAAAACTATAATACATAGAAAATGCTATCAAAATAACTATATTTATTAATAAAATTCAAGTTTTTTTAGGTTGTGCATGAATTTAAGTATATTTTTTTTTAATCTAATACATATAAGAGATAATAATTTGAACACTTCATAAAAATAATGTCATATGAGCATCTTTTTAGTCAACAAAATTTTTAATGAGAAAGATATTTACAACAATATTTAATTAAAATTAAAATTTTTTATCAAAACTTTGAACAACAATTTTTTACCACTTATTTAAATTAATTCACCATTAAATTCTAAAAAAAATCTTTTATAAGCTAATGGTGAAAAACTAAATTATAGAAAGAGTGAAAAAGTAATTTTATTTAGATATTAATATTGTACTTCGTTATATATTTATTATTGGCATACATTTAGTAAATATAATAGAGATGATATGAAACAAATAAATTATACACTCAATTAAATAAGTATATTGGAAAAATGAATTTAATTTGAGAATGTAATAAATAAATTGTAGGTAATGAAAATAAAATTTTATATTATTTTTTAGTGTATTAATAATTGTCATGTTCATCAGTAAATGATAGACAATTTTATATCATAGGAACAACAATGGATAATAGAAAAGAGTGGATTTATGTATATGCGAATAGACGGATTTTCAATGGTCCAGACAAGGCAACATTTGAGACTGAAAGTATAAAAATGATATGTACTGATCCGAGTATTAGCCTAATGCAATTAAAGCAAGTCGTTGGGCAAAAGCTTCAACTTCCTCCGAATCAAATTGTGTCAAATCTGGTATATAGATGTCCAGTATACATAAATCCACTATGGTACCAATCATGTATTCTGGCAGAAGATTCTGACATACGAAGGATGTGGGAGATAAATTCGCAATATTCCACTCAGTTAACAAGAGCAAAGTTGTGTGCGCATACCTCGAACATGGAAGTAGACAACCATCTTGAATCACAACCACTAGGGGACTATGTAAGATATTTATTCCCATCAAGTAGTAATCAAGTGAATTTAGTAGAACAAAGATCAAGGCTTAACATGCACTTGGAAAATTTTCATCTATTTGATCCTTACCTAGATGTTGGCAATATTGTACCATCATGTTCGCTTCATCCAATTGAGGATATTATGGATGACTTTGAGATTGAGGATAAGTATAATTCTTTAATAAATGTCAGTGGTGAGAACAATGATAATGAAAATGAAAATGAGACTAATGAGGAGAATTACGAGGGTGGTAATAATGTCCTAGACCCAATGTTGCATATAAATGAACACGAAGAGCCTGCAGCTAATTTCTTTTCACGTGTAAATTTAGAGTTAGCCGTGGATCCTGAATTTAGTGAAATGAGAGCTATTTTACCTTTGAATAACAGTCAATAGTTCTCAATTGGCTAAAGTTTTAATAATATTCATGCTCTAAGACTTGCAGCTAAACTTTACTCTATTCGAGTTCATCATATGTTCAATGTGTATTCAAGTAATAAATATGAAGAATATCGGTGTATAAACTATGGAGCTGGTTGCAATTGGAGACTAAGGGCATGTAGAAAACGAAATGGAACAGATTGGAAAGTTACAAGATATGTGGGATCCCATACATGTTTAGCCATATCATTAACACAAGATCATCCTAAGTTGGATGCTGATGTAATCTCATCTTCCGTATTGGTGATGGTGACTGATCAACAAGACGTAAAAGTTTCTCAAATAATTGAGCGAATGCGATCGATGTTCGGTAACATCGTGTCATACAAGAAAGCATGGAGGGCAAAGCAATTAGCACTTGCTATTGCTTTTGGTAATTAGTAGAGCTCATACTCATTACTACCTAGGTGGTTAGCTGCTATCCAACATTTCATGCTTGGGTCATACATTAAAATTTCAAGCAAACCATGTTCACAAACCAATTCTGAAGGGCAACCAGTTGACATGTTTAAGCGTGTATTTTGGGCTTTCAAACCATGTATCGATGCATTCGATCACTTAAAATCCATAATCCAAGTTGATGGAACTTTCCTGTATGGAAAATATAAAGGAACACTTCTTATGGCCATAACACAGGATGGTGACTGCAATGTTGTTCCACTTGCATTTGCTGTTGTTGAAGGGGAGACAAAATGTGCTTGGACATGGTTCTTGTATCACGTGTGCTAATGTGTCGTTAAGAGTAGAACCAGGATATGTCTAATATCTGATAGACATCCTTCAATTATAGCTGCAGTTGCAAATGAACAAGTAGGATGGCAAGTGTGACATCCGGGCGCTGACGAGGGCGAGGAGTGATCGCTGGTGCAAGAAAAGTAGGGGTCAGATAAAGTAATGAGGATAAAATAATGAGGCACGGATAAGGAACGGCTCCTGGCAAGCTTCTAAGCGGGAGGAGCATATGAATGAATCGAATACATACCGGAACGAGAGGTATCCAAAGATTGTATAGGTATGGGACTATATGGTTAAAAGATAGCTTAAAGGAATTGATAGGTACTACCTATACCAACAAGGTGCACCTGTCTTTTCCCTTAAGAACTCCTCAGTTAAGCGTGTTTGATCTGGAGCAATTATGGGATGGGTGACCTCCTGGGAAGGAGGTGTGTGAGTGAGGACAAAGCACACCGAAAGGGCTTGTGTTGATTTGTGGGGACAGTCATCAATTTCAAATAACGGCCGGACATTACAACAAGCATATGGATATCATGTTTTTTGCCATGTCGTAACCTCCGTAAAGCACATGGAACGAATTGGTTGAAGGATAAGTTCATAAATATCAGTGAGTATCGAATGCCTTGTTCATATAAATTAACATGTGATTATGAAATTAATAACTATAAAAATCCAATAATTTGCAGGGTATGCATATCAGCGCCATTATGTTAGCCAACAATTGGAAGAGATAGTATTGACTCATCCACCTTCAACCGCATGGATTGCCAACATCCCAATAAAGAAATGGTCTCACGCGTATGACAGTGGGTACCAACGTTATGGTCACATGACAACTAACCTTGCTGAATGTATGAATGGTGTATTTAAAGGTGTTAGGAGTTTGCCACTTACTGGTATTGTGAAAGTTGCCATGTATAGGGTCAACAATTATTTTGTTAAATGCTCCCAATAAGTGCATGCACAAATAGCTACTAGCCAAGTGTTTTCCGAGACATTGAACAAAAAGTTAGAAATGACCACACAAGCTACATCTGCATGCGTTGTCCGCATATATGATAGAAGAGAAACATTATTTGAGGTGGATAAGCCATATAATGTTCAACTTCATCAATTTAGTTGTTGTTACAAGGTAAACTTGAATGAAAAAACATGTGACTATGAAGAATTTCAAGTAGAAAAGTATCTGTGCATGCATGTCATTGCAGCATGTGCTCGCGTACAAGTAGACCATTTGCAATTTGTGGATCCAGTGTTTAGGCTAGAAATCATGAGCGTTGCTTATAGTAATGAGTTACACCCAATAGGTGATGAGGTTCATTGGCCAGAAACTAATATTCCACCTCTAATCCTAGACCCTACAATGATTCGAGAAAAAGGTCATCCGCATTCAACTCGCATACGTAATGAAATGGATTGGACTATGACCGATCAACCTAATAGGTGTGGGTTATGTAGGCAAGTAGGTCATAATCATTTCACTTGTCCACAGCGTCAGGCTTCTAGATGTTAATTAGTATACTTCCCCATGTATTTCATATTTTTCAAACATATATATGACATTTTATAAAAAATTGCCAACGTCATGGAAAATTATTAATTGTAATTGTCCACATGGAACTAATGTCATTACATTGGATTATACTTTCATTTTTTAACTTCAAACATTGTAGAGACGGTTCTCCAATGGCACAATCACATCACATCATCAACCCAGGTCCAGAGGATAATTCACTGTTATATTTACAACCATGACATATTTCAGAGGCTTTGTGGACTAAAAATGTAAGTAATTTTTTTCACATGTAAGAATCAATTGTTCATAATCATTTGAAATTATGTTTCCACTTTTTCAGGAAAATCGGATCCTTCAAACTCGACGAGTCATACATAAGGAGTGACTAATTGAGCCACCAATCCAAATTGTGCCTTACTTGATACAGACTGGATTCTATGGCGTGGCCAGAATAGACCAATTTGAGTATAATCTGGCTTTGGTTTCAGAACTTGTTGAGAGGTGGCATCCTGAGACCCATACTTTTCATGCATCCCGCGAAGAATGCACAATTATTTTACAGGATGTGGCATTACAATTGGGTCTTCCTTGTGATGGACTACTCGTATGTGGTAATACAGATTTAGATTGGGTCAATGTTTGTCATATGGAACTTGGCATTATAACTATAACACCTTAATTTTAAACTCATTTCCCATAAATTAGACTCCTTTTAAGTCTGATTATACTTGATTCTAAGCTTAAATCACATAAGAATAAAAATCAGAATTTCCAAATTTTCTGTTACTGTTCATATGGTAGTTTTCACTTTGCCAACTGAACTTTGAAAATTCATAAATAATTCTAGAAAAATCATTTCATAGTGATTCAAGTCTCTAACACTAGATAAAATCCTTATTTACATGGAAAAAATATGAAATAGATGATTCTATTGACCGATTTGTACATTTTATTCTTCAAATATTTACTGTATATTTGGTCATTTTCTCTTCCCCAGGATTTTTTCCTTATATTGAAAAATGCATATCTCATTATATCCTGAGCCAAATCATACATTCTTTATGTCATTGGAAATCTCTATGAGTCTAATTTCTAGAAATATTTTCCTTGTACATTTATTCAACTTTCACTGGGCATGGTGTTAACTTAAATCATAAAGGGTCAGAATTCCACTTTTGCTGGAACAGTTTTGGGAAAACCTCCATATCTCTTATCATATAGCTCCAATTACCTCCAAAATAGTGGCATATGAAACTTAAACATAAAAATTTCCATAAATACAAACCACTGAATTTTTGGAGCTCTTCACGATTTATATCATCTTTTTAATTTTCCAGTACCTAACTTTCAGTTTCCAGTTTTCCCAATCTTTCTCTATTCTGAACCCTAACTTTGAAAAATCACTATAATTCATACATTTATCCAATTTAAGTGTTCTTTAGCTCTTTGAAAATCTTGTTCCGTATATTTTAAGAGCATGTATAACACTTATATTGAACACTCTGTTTCAAACAGAATTACCCTACTCAAATCAATACTAGTCATCTTGTTCATAATTATATCATAACTCATATACTAAACTTCATAAACCTCATGTATCAACATTTATTGTTCCAAATCCACACATATCATCATAAGAGGACTTTAATGAACACAATCATATATAATTACAGAATTTCATCTCATACATACATGATACATATTTTCTCAACTTAGCATTATAACTTGCAAACAACATTATGCTTCATCCTCTTTCTTTTTTCTCCTTGGCACTCTTGACCCCTTCTTACCATAGCTTGGGCCTAGTCATGATGATCATTTGGAAGGGTGAGATTCAAAGAATCTCATTAGTTATATCCAATCATGCATTCACATCATCATATCATTTCATAAAATCATCAATGAAAATCATAACTTCATATTATGCCATACAATTCCATAAAAATTTTGGCATGGTAACACTTTGTAAAATAGACGTCCTAGGGTCATAAAACCCTTCAAACATTCAGCCAACAATGAAAATACATCATAAAGCATTCAAACAATTATATGGCATAGTCATATTATCATGGAAACAAAATATGACAACATTAAGCATAACAAGGAAAATAACTACCTTCTTGCTTTCCAATGATCTCCAAACTTTGTGGGCACTTTCATTGATCTTAAAACACATCTTGAAACCCTATTACATCATAAAATGATATCATGAACCACTGATTCATTAAGCTCAATCACAAAGTGGCATATTGAACTAAAAATTCCATTTTGTTTTCCCTTGAGCTTTTCTTATACAACATACTTATATCTACCTATTTTGGACCCAAGGAATCCATTTTTGGGGTCAAAATCATGAAATTCTCTTTCATTTTCAAACCCTAAATAGGTAGAAAATTTCATAAATTTGTAGAAAAATATCTACCCGATTAATTTGCAATCAAATGCCATATTTTTGCATCTTGAAGCATTTCTAAGCATTTCTATGGTTTAGTTTCTTCATGACTCCATTTTCTCTCTCTATTCTCTCTCTAGGCAGAAAATTTCATAGGGAAAATGGAGAGAAATATTCTATAAAACTTCTCCAAACTCAAGTATAAGCAAGATAGCAACCATAGAAACCTACCTTGGAAGTTTAAGAGTCAAACTTTGCTTCTTGCTTGGTCTTCTTTCCTTCTTGAGTTGCACGAGTTCCTCCCTCTTTTCTCACTGGTTCAGACGCACAGAGGAGCTGGAGAAGACGTATTATGAGCTTAACCAAGTTGATTACATGTCATTAAATCATAAAATTACTTTATCTTTGACTTTAGTTACTTTTTGGGTAAATAAAGCTTTTATAAAAATTTCCTTTGTATCCCAATGAGCTGCAGCACGCCTTGTGTCTCATTTTTGGCCAAAATTTGCTTCATAAAGTTTAATGGACCAAAATACCCTTTACCAATTAAATTTACCCGTACCGATTAAGTATTTTGATCAAAATTATCATTAAATTGGTATAGGATTATCCAATAATTACTTTTGGTCCAAAATCATTATCTAGACCCAAAATATATTTTATTAAGGTCCAATCATTGTCCTTGGATCAGTACTGCCTTTTCCTGCAATTTACACTAACTTTTATCAGGTAAAATATTAATATTAAATCATAATCACCTAATAAATGTTATTTTGACCTTAATAAATTTCATAATATATTTCATTGGGTCTAACTCATTGAGAGTTTTATTTTGACCATAATTTTTTATTTACAAAAATACCCTTACCCAGGGCTAATTTATAATTTTTAGAACTTTCGGGTCATTAGGTATAATTTTCCCTAAGACATTTCTAATACTCATTCCGCATGATTTTTATGACTTTTAAGGACATAGATGTCCTTTTCATAATTCTTTAGGGGTAAAAATATAATTTCTCATTTTTCCATCCAACTGAAAAAAATGACCTATTTACCCTTCTTCACGCTTAACGGTGTCTCAATTTTTTCCAATTCCTTATGCATTTTATGATATCAAAATTTATTCCTTGGGGTTTAAATGCAATATTCATATTTTTCTTCTAATTTGGGAAATGACTATTTTGCCTTTAAGCGGGGTAAAAATATAATTATTCATTCTTTCAAACACTTTCTTGTAATTTCACCCAAAGACCAATTTTTTATTATTTCCTTTTCACTATTCACTTTAACTTTCAAATTAGCCTATCTCTCAACCTAGACCTCCTGGGTATGCAATACTTATACCATTACGCTCAACTTGGAGCGGACTTTCATTCAGGTGGTATATTGCATATTTTCCGAGGTAAGTTCTGGAATTAATTTCTGCTAAGGATCTTATAGAAAATTAATTCCAATTAAGGACCAAAAATAATTTCTTATGAAAATTAAATAAGAAATTAATTCCTTCTAAAGCCCGATTATATATAGCATTTTCGTCTCACTTCGTTTCTCATCTTTTGTTCATTTTATAATATCCCATAAAAATAGGGATATTACAATACCACCTGCAGAGTATATGTATGGACAAAGGATACCAATCACTTGGTTGGCAGAACACTTTCCTAACCTCAATGATGACGCAGATGAATTACAAATACAAAGATTCACTCATGCATACATACTCTGATTGATTGGTAGATTTTTAATACCATATAGATCAAGTCATAAGTTTTACTTAATGTATCTCCCATTGCTTTTGGATCTCTCAAGTGTTGGCCAATATTCTTGGAGATCTGTAGTACTAGCGCACTTATTTAGAGAATTATGCAATGCTACAGAACAAACGGAGAAGAGGATAGGTGGATGTATGACATTACTCCACCTCTGGTCATGGGATCATTTTCCTATGTTAGCACCAGAGCGACCTGTACTAGCAAATCTATGTACAAATATTTGTCCTCTCATACCACCCCTAGGATTTAGGTATGCTTAATTTACATGCCAACTATTTGATTTTAACTTATTATTTTAATCATACAAATTTTAACAATTGCTTTCATGTTATTACAGATGGAAGAATGTAGGACAACAACCCCGTCTGACTAATATGGTGTTAGATACTTATAGAAAGTTACTTGATGCAACAGGGGAGGAAGACATAGTTTGGCAACCTTATGAATCTCTAATAGTGCAGCAATTAATTCCAAGATATTGTTTGGTGTCCCCACAAATTTGGCGAGCTTCAGTCCCCTTGATATGCTTCCATATAATTGAATGGCATCATCATGATCGTGTGCTTAGGTAATTTGGTTGTCAACAACCAATACCTCTTGCTCTAGTTTATTTGGGGAATTGCCACACAATCTAACTAAGAGGAAGAACATCATAAAATTGGATTCAAAAGCACATGGAGTATATTCAATTATGGTTTGGGTGGCATAATACTATTGTTGAATCACCTGTGGCACATGAGGCATTAGATTAGACATCTGAGTACATATGATGGTATTGGAGGCACACTCGATGGTGGATCCACCTAGCTAGTGATGCAACCGGTTTTGTGGTAACTATCTAAAATCATTGACTTGGTTTTGTTTTATATGAATAATGTCATTACCTAATAATGTTTTATTGTTGATTTTAGGTCGATATAATTGATGAATTGATTCAACTAACTGTTCAAGATGCTTTGCCAATGCCAATTACAGAATATCAACAAAGGATTATACAGGACCAACAAAATATTAAAATGGCGTTAAGAGAACAACATTACAACATGGTTCCTCAGCCTGGTCCACCTGCAGTTAAGCTACCATGTCCAGTGATTGCCCAAGGTAAACCAAGTAAGCGACGTGGTGGCTATTTGTCATTCAGCCACCAGTTGCGACTAAAGAAGAAGTGGAACAAAATCAAGATGTAGTGAGAGATGAAGAGGAACAAAATCCCGAAGCTGCTTCTTCTTCAAATATTTTTACCCAATACCATTACGTGCCACCATCATCCATATCCCAATTAAGCTAGCCCAATTTCGATCAATTCGGGTCATTCATGTCATTATTGGAAAATTCACCACTTTTTGAGCTTGAGTATAACAATTACTCATTTGAAATAGGTGGACCATGAAATGAAGCCCCACAGCAATCGATTCCTCATGATGAGTCTCCAGTATTTGATAGAACTGGGAAAACGGGCTTCAACTGGCGGGTTAGCCCATTTTGGCTTGTTTCATGGCAGTCCTAAGTTGGAAAAAATATAGTCCATATTGAGGCAGTCTTTTTCTAGTCCAGATCACTTAACCTGCGGGCTAACCTACCAAACTCGCGGGTTAGACCGTTTAACCCGCTTTTTTTATAAATTTTTTAATTTTCAAATTACTTTGTTTGTATTTCTTTATATATATATATATATTGTCAAATATTGAAACTTGAAATTAGAATTGCTTTATACTTGGAATTGAAATTTTCCCATATTTCATATTTAATATTGTTGAATTATGATACTTACATAAATAATTATTAGTATGTGTTAATATATTTTGATAAATTAATGGTTTATATGGTTTCTATTTCTAATTTAATTATAAATCAATCACGTTATTTTTTTTATTATTCATGTTGGTGATTTAAATTATTATTCAAATACCAAAAAAATTGAAATATATATCTATTTAATCTATGGCGGGTTGGCAGACTAACCCGCCAACCCACCTTGGCAGTCCTAAGCTGGACAAATCTGAGCCCGCCAGAAAACAGGCTGTCCCGCCCCCAGCCCATTTTTTGGTGGCTCGCAGCAGGCCAACCCATTTTAGGGCGAGCTGACCTATTTCCCAGCTTTAGTATTTGATCTAAATACCCCACCTATTATGACTGCTAACGAATTACCTGAATCTCAACATGAAGAGCCCATAAGACATAGACAACCACAACGTGTTCGAAGGAGATCAAGATGTGGTATGGGAAGTCATTATGTATAAGATAAATAATTTTTTTCTATAAGATAAGTATTTTTATTTTTAATTTATGTAAAAATTTTACTTTATTAATTAAAATTTAATAATTACTAATTAATTTGTTAAAATAGTTTGTTAAAAAATTAATTTTTTATTATTTGTAAGTTTTTAATTATTATAATACTCAATTATTTATATTATCTAACAATTATTATTATTATTATTATTATTATTATTATAATCATTACTTAATTATTTAATTACTTATCATTACTTATTATAATGTATCAAACCAAAAAAGGGACACTTCAAAAAAATTAACTAAAGTTGCTGCATTAGTCACTGATATTAACTGACGCAGCAACCTAGCTGCCCAACAAGTAAGCTGGGCAGCCTCGTTTTAAAAGAAAAAAATTGTGCGACTTCACTGATGGAAGACAAAAAAAAATAAAAATGTTATAAATCGGTTTGACAACTTTCATTTTTTTTTTAAATCTAAAACTTGTAGTATCTAGGTAAATATTTTTAAAAATATTGTATATTAATATTTATTTTTTGTAGGTGCTGTATTTCAATAAAAAACGCGCAATTATATGGTGACGTGCATTTCACATTTGGATTGTTTGGGCCTTCCAGCAAGTACCAAGTCAATTATATGGTTGTCTAAATTTTTCTATGGACTCCCCACCAAAAACAAAAAATTCTATGGACTTCGTACACAACACCCCATCCTACTAGGACACAGGCTTATGTTTTCACAAAAGTCAACACACCATTAAATTAAAGTTGTGAATAGTTTTTTCACCAAAAAACAAGTTTTGAATATATAGTTCCGTAGCAAAACAAAAGTTATGAATAGTTTATTTTCAAATATACTATTAATTCGTTATTAAAAAATAATCACAGCTAAGTTTTTAAAGTTTATCTATAAGGAAATCGATGGGTTTCCTTCTGAGAACAATAAGCAAGGGAAAAATTGTGAGAGCCATAAATGAAATCGTGCTGATGAGAGGAAGATGATGATCGTCGAAGGATGGTCAGGAGCATGGGGTCAGCAGAGGGATGACCATGATGGTGGTGGAAGGTGGAAGAAGAGGGTGGGATGTGATGGGTATGGAAGGGATGAAGGGAGGGTAGGTGAGGTATTTTACTGGATTCCGTGGGACAAGAATGAGGAAAGATGACCCTAAGGTTGGGAGTGTTGATCCCCAATTTTTCAAGCTTGCCTATTCCTTGGGAGTCCCCACTCCTACCAACCAAACAGCACAACACTGGGATTGGACTCCAAATTCCCATTCTTAAGGCATCCGGGAATCCAACCAAACGGGTCCTAAAATTATCCAATGGTTTCTTCAATTCCACATAACCTAAATGGTTTTGTCACCTGTAGTTGCAGCGTTTGGGTGACCCATGATTCACTATGCAGGGCTTGAGAAAGTGGGGGCATTATATTGAGCCTGTCACTCACAGACGAGAAGCCCATAATTTTCCGGTCAATAACACAATGGGCCAAATCAAATGGGAGCCCAACTTAAGGGTCAGAACTCAGAAGAATGAGAATGAAATGATACCATAAATCTTCTGGTAAGAAACAAACTCTTGTGCCTATGATCGTTTGGTTTACTTACCCCAAAAAAAAAAGTGCTCATTCAATTCATGAAATAATTTTCCATAGAAATAAATAAGAATGATGCTAATGAAAATGGGAATTATATAAATTTATTTGGTATATTATGAAAATTAATGGATATGTTAATTTGATATTATAATAATACTCTTAATTAAAATCTTAAAATTTGTTATTGATTTTTTAATTATTTAAAAATATTTATGAAGCATCTATTCAATAAGAAAGATTAAAATATTTAATTTTATTTTCTCTAATTTGTAAGAAATATTTTTGAATTATTAAATTATTTTTAATTGTCAATAATAAATAATCTTATAATTACAAAATAATTTTAAATATACTATGATGAAAAGCTATAGAAAGTCAATAACTCAGAAATAATGATGGAAAAATACCCTGTGCATGGCGCGGGTAAAAAATCTAGTTATTACAAAAAGAAGAAATTATATATTTATATATTAATTTTTAATATAAATTCAATTATTATAATCAAAGTAATTAAATGCAGTTGTACATAATAAAAAAAAGGGTTGACTGGTAGTTATGGATGACGTCCTAGAAAGCTATCGCCCATGGGAACCCAGGCGGCCAGGCAGACACAAACGACAAACCTAGAACTACAAATCTTATCTGTTGGGACTGACCGAAATAGGCTTCAGGGTTGCTGGTTGAGCAAATTTATTTGTATTACGTATATATAATATACATAATGCATTTAAAATTAAGATTAAGGACCTTAACTTTTTTTCTACACCAAAAACGATCTTAACTTTATAAAATTTATAATTAAGAATCTCATTAATTACAAGCAGCTAGGTTTTCTCAAAATTATAATTAGATACTCTCAAACTTTTACAGACCCCCTTTATTGACCCGAGTTCTTTACAGCCACCCTCCAGCTAAGAGTTCACATTGATCTGTTTGTCGTGCTCGAATTTCACTAGGACAGCCCTTCCATTAAATCTTTTTTTGGCCACACCTTTCATTAAATATTTAAATAGCCCAACCCCTACGCATTTATCAGATACGCAAGTCAAATACCACGTTTTAAAATCTAATAGTGTAGTTGGAAAAAAAATAATTAATTTTTTATTAATTGTTTAAAATAAAAAATAAAATGAAATATTTAAAGTTCTTTAAAATGATACTTAAAATGAGATATAGGGAGTAATTTTAAAAACTGGTAATTACCAAGTGCTTACACGCTGTGTAAATATATAATTAGTTACTGCTCCCTTATTTTTAACAGAATAAAATTTTTATTTATTTTTTTATCATTTTTAAAAGTCTAAAAAATAATATTATTTACTTTTTTAATTATATTGTTATTTATCATTTTAAAAATCAATGACTGACTGTAATAATTTTTGTTTCTTATTTATATAATATATTTTTTAAAGACATATTAAAAAACTAAACTAAATTTTATCATATTAAATTATTAATTTTATTTCTTAGTTTATGTACTAAAAGACATATAAAAAGAGCAGAGAGACTATGTATTTATGTTAAAAAAATCTAACTGTACAAGTACAAATAAAATAATAAAGTAAAAAATAACATACTAAAAACTTTCTAATATATTAAAGCGATCAATTTGAAATTAAAAAAAAAAAAAAGCCATGGATATTATTAAAGAAACCACTTGAACTCTCTTTCCTTCTTCATCTTCATTCATTCTCTCCACACACAGCCAACCCAACACCTCGAAATATTTCCAACCAATATCAACGAAAGATGGTTCAACGTCCTACTTTCCTTCCCTTATTTACCTTCATATTCTACTCATGCTGCCTTCTTAACGGCGTCGTTTCGGACCCGCAGACCAATCTTGTGAGCCGCTTCTGCGACCCATACAACCCATTGCTCGTGTCCAACATCACCATGTTCGATGAAAACCTAAACGCTACGTTCCGAGACATTAGAGAGCAGATCAGTGGCCAAAACAAGTACTTCGCCACGGCACAGCAAGCCAATGGAGGAAACCCCGCCGCCACTCTTTTGCAATGCAGAAACTACCTCTCCATCGCCGACTGTGTCGCTTGCTTCGACGTTGCTGCCGTCCAAATCCACAGCTGCGCCGCCGGGTCCCCGGGTGCATTTGTCGTCTACGATGGGTGCTTTCTCAGGTACAACTGGCTAGTCCACCAAGTTTGATTTTTTTTTTTTTCCGCTTTCCATGAATAGTAGTTCAATAATTGAGCGCGACATTATTATATTCGTTTGGGCTTTATCCTGTGAGGTTACAGATAATTCAACTTTCTGCTACTTTCCATGTAACACGACACCCAATTCAATTTTACAAACAGGAGTACAAAAATAATTATTTGACATTATTAATTAAAAATTAAAATGGGTGGGAGTATATATCCCATATAACCCACCCCCACCCAAAGAAAAGAATGGTCTATGATTTATTCAATATTTAATATGCTATAGCTTGTAAAAGTTTCTTAACATAGCATAATTTATATATTTTTTTAGCCAAATGAATGTATAGGACAAAATCATCTAAGGTTGGTGGTAGTTCAAAATCCTTACTTTCTAATCTATATACTTACACATACTCATCTCTCATCAATGTAAAGTTTATGAGCTTCCACCCCTGGTAAAGGCTCCAAGCATGTGACGCTCAATCTAGATTAATATTTCTTATTTATGTCATTATAATTTTTAAGGTGATAGATATGATTGAATGCACACCAATGACTAGGGATCATGTACTAATAAGCATTTTGTACCATTAAGTGAATGAGAATTTTTTTTCTCCACTTCTCTAAAATGTTCTTCCTTATTCTTATCAAATTGTTCGCATTTCTATTACTTTTACAACAAATTAATATTAATCCTTGACTAATTAGTATTCAAATAATTTTTTATTAATTTGAGAAAAACGCATGCAATGAATGAAGAGATTGAACTATTCAATTCTACTGTTAGGTTTATCGAGATCTACAGAGGTTTTTTTTTTCCATTAAGATATTATGTTAGGAAAGAATTGGTTAGAACATTCTAGACTTGTGTTATTATCCATTATCATAGTCGAGACCTCAAGAAAAATCATGTATCGACAAGAGACGGTGAGAGTTGCATTGAGTTAGACTCATTATTCTGAGACTGAAAGGTAGATCAGAATACTTATTACCATAATCATGTTTTGATATAAAAAAAATATACTGTGTTATTGTTAATTAGACTCTTAATTAGGTAATTTTAATTTATAATAAACATTAATCAAAGTAATCGAAGGTGAAATGTTCATCCTCTCATTAGCTTGATTTGGTGATAACACAATCCATACAGGACAGGATATGGAAAAATGATATATAGGGGATACTTTTTGGTGTGTTAATTAGGTATGATACCAGCAATTCTTTCTTTCTCGAGACGACGCCATCTATCAACAGTGTAAGGTGTGGGACTCAACCTGAAGGAGAAGCCACTGCATTCAACTCAACTGCTCAACAAGTACTAATGAATCTCCAAACTGCAACACCCAGAATCACTGGTCGCTTTGCAGCCACAAAGGCACAAGTGTCTAATACTGGTCAAATTTTTAATGCCTTTGCTCAGTGTATTGAAACTATCTCACAGAATGAGTGCCTCAGTTGCTTGAATGCTGTATACAACAATCTGCAGACTTGTCTGCCCAATTCAGATGGTAGGGCTTATGCTAATGCGTGCTTCATGAGATACTCCAACACTTCCTTCTTTCCTGATAACCAGACCATTAATATAATCCCCACGCTCAAACAAGGTACACCCTTCTTCAAATCATTGGTATCACACCCGGCTTTAGATACATTTAGTAATTACCCTGGGATTACACAGATGCTGCTACATGACTGTTTGATGTGCACATGTGTAATTCTGAATCTCAGTTTATATATTTCAGGATGTATATGACAAATTTTAAAATGACTATTTATGATTTGAAGTGTTATGTGCACGAGTGCGATCGATGTTTTCATAGGAACTATAATACACGAGAATCATGACTCTTTTTGGATGTCACAGTGGTTCATATGGACATGGTGACTGGCTCATTTGAGAATGAGTTCTCTATTATCCTATCTTGCAGGTTCAAGCAAGAAGTGGGTCATTATTGGTATAGTTGCTGGAGGTGTAGCTTTTGTTTCCTTCCTCCTTACACTGTTTGCCTGGATTAGACGATCAAAAAGGAATGAAAGAGTTCCTAGAGGTAAACAACTTGAAATGTCTTCAACTATTATGTATATGTTTGTAATGATCTCATGTGATGCTTTGGTTTTCACATTTTTCCTCTACAAAAAAGAGTTATGAATACTTTCATCTCTATAATGAGAGGAAACCCTAACTGTTCTTTTTCAAAAAAAAAAATATAAAGAGACTTTGATTAATGTTTTCCTTAACAGTAACAGGAGACACAACTGGAGTAAGCATGTTGAAGGGTCCACTTAATTACAGTTATAGGGATTTGAAGTTTGCAACCAAAAATTTCAGTGTAGAAAATAAACTTGGAGAAGGAGGATTTGGTGCCGTATATAAGGTGACTATATATTTTGATTTTCATTATATATGTTGATCTAGATCATGTTCCAAAGCAAGGATATAGTTTGTAAAAGCTTAGATTTCAGAAAGAGGCAAAACTTTTGATCACACTTTCAAGGTTGAAAATTTAATCATCATTAATAGGGCACTTTGAAGAATGGGAAAATAGTTGCAGTCAAGAAATTAACTTTACGTCAATCCAAGAAGGTAGAGGAAGAATTTGAGAGTGAAGTGAAGCTTATAAGTAATGTTCATCATCGGAATCTTATTCGGCTCCTTGGATGTTGCAGCAAAGGTGATGAGAGAATTCTTGTATATGAATTCATGAAAAACACCAGTCTTGACAGATTCTTATTTGGTAAGCATTAACCATTATGATAAATAAACATATTTTCAACTCAACAATATATAATTGGCTTCGCTCACAAAAATTCCTTCATATATCATAATTTTATTAAAGAACTGGATAAACCTATACAGACATATATGTGTGTGTGTGGGCGCATATATCTTTATATATTTCTTACTAATACATTTTGAGAATCCCTTTAATGTTTTATCCTTCTTCTTTTCTTAATGCTTGAAAGTGTTTAAATTTGGAAAATAGGTAAAAGCAAAGGTTCTCTCAATTGGAAGCAACGATATGAAATAATTTTAGGAACAGCAAGGGGCTTAGCTTATCTACATGAGGAATTTCATGTCTGTATCATACATAGAGATATAAAGACCAACAACATTCTCTTAGATGATGATCTACAACCTAGAATTGCTGATTTTGGCTTGGCAAGACTTTTACCAGAGGAAAAAACTCATCTTAGCACAAAATTTGCAGGAACATTGTAAGTCCACGCAATTACAATTATGTAATTTTTAAACTTCTAGTGTAGTCTCATGGATGATCAAAGGTATTGATAAAATCTATCTATAAGTGAGTGGAACACTCTTATTGCACAAATAGATAGTTTTGACCTTTTTTAGCCTCTATGCAAGCACAAATGGCACCAGAAAGAATTCATATCAATGTGGGACATGATGCAATTAATTTTTTACATTATGCTGTTTATATGTTTGTTTTAGATTTTGTTGATTCTACAATATGTGTTTTTGTCAATTTGAGCCATTGTTCTAATCATGTCATAAATATTATGTATTTTTCAGAGGATATACAGCACCAGAGTATGTAATTCATGGTCAATTATCAGAGAAGACCGATATCTATAGTTATGGTGTTGTAATCCTAGAAATCATTAGTGGTCAACGAAGCAATGATTTAAAGCTCGATGGTGATGCAGAAGGCGCATTCCTCCTTCAAAAGGTAAGAAAATTCCCCTGACTATTTAAAATGGAGTTTCTTTTCTCAAGAAAATTTAGATGCAGGAACTATTGGACTATTTTAACACCTCAGCTCAACTCTTTTTTGGAAAAAAGGTTTTTCTTTCTCTATGGAGAAATTAATAATAACTATTAAAAAATATTGCCTAACTTTTGCTTTGTCGTTTCTATGCTTCTTATTCCATTTCACTTTAATCTCACTTGGTAGGCTTGGAAACTATACGAGAGAGGCATACACTTGGAGTTGGTGGACGATACATTAGATCCTAATGATTATGATACAGAAGAAGTGAAGAAAATCATAGAGATTGGTTTGCTTTGCACCCAAGCATCTGCTGAATTAAGGCCAACGATGTCTGAAGTACTTGTTTGGCTCCAAAACTGTGGCTTATTAGAGAATATGAGACCCACTATGCCTATCCTAATTGAAACTTAACTAGGGGTCCGTGGGAGATAACTTTATCTCTATTGCTTCCTCTACATCGATCCATTGCTCTTGCCTTCACTTTTTTACTATGAGCAGGTTATTTGTATTTTGCAAGAATGTTCAGTCAAGGTGACTTCAAGTTTTGAAGTCAAAAATGAAAAAATTAATAACATAGAAGGAGAAAACATATTCGTTTTATTCTTCAACATTTGTGTGTAATTGTACGTCAGTCCTACAAAGTATATGTGAAACAATGATTATAGTCAACCTTTTCTGAGTAAACAACATTTCTTGTTTAAAGTTTGGTTAAATTACATATAATATTCTTTTATTGTTTTCATTAATTAAGTTAATTTTTCTGCATGATATAACTTTCAAATGAAATTAATTATGTCTTATTCACATTAAGAGTAAAACATAATTCTGTATTGCATTTGGCATGGAAAAAGGCAGACCCAGTTGATTTCATCTCCTCCTTTAAGAAATTATTTTTTAAACTTAAGAGCAATCTTAATTGTTAACTGGGATTTACCATGGAGACCGTTTCTTTCTTATTCAACTCAAAGTCTCCCGTTTATACTAAAAACACTGGCCAATAATTGGTATCTTGGAACAAGAGGCTGGAAGAACCGAAGAAGAAAGGCAGACTTCATGGCGAACCCAGAACAAAACTTTCTTTAGGGGATTTTTTTTAAAAGAAATAGATATATTTATATAAAATTTTTTATAATTTTAAGTTTTTCATTTTTGATAGATATTAGTATTGATAATGATTTGAAACAATTTTATAATGACATAATGGGTAGTAGAAAGTGAATTATATGTATAATGATATAAAATTTAGAAATAATTCAGAAAGATAAAATAGTGAAAATATATTGGTAATATTTTTTTAATGATAAAAATACTAACAAAATATCTAGATCTTATATTTTACATGATTTTAAATTAAATGTTTTAAATAAATAATTTAAGAAAGATTATGAAACCATTAGACATATGTCATGGAGAGAGGATGGGTTTTTTTTTTTCTCGATTGGAAATAGGCCGAAGCCCATATTACAAAATCCTAACAGGGGCTTAACTGAGCCCCAAGTTCCCAACAAATCTTACCAGCCCGAGGCATCTACATCAGGTGGGGCATCCTCAATAAAACAGCTTATGACCCAAATTTACCTTTCAGATAAAGACCCAACTTTTGATACATTTGTTTTATTTATTTTTTTTCCCTAGGGAATTGTTTTATTGATTTTGAAGAAGATAATGTCTTCTAGCATCTTCAAACAAGTATTTCTTATAATTCAAAATATAAGTTATATTTGATTAATTGTATACAGACCAAGAAAGAAAGTTAAACTACTTAAACTTGTAAAAAACGTACATTATTTTTAAATGTTATTCTTAATAAAGACAATTTTCAAAATAATTTTCTCTCTCATAAGTTAATTAATTAAATATAAGCATAAATTAGGAAAAAAATAATTAATGCTTTTGACTTTACTTAAATAGGATTTATATTTTGAACAAAAAAATTTTTTAAAATGACTTATATTTTAAATTAGAAGAAGTAAAGCTTATGAACGAAAAACTCATATGCTTCTTACAAGGAGTTTGTAAATCATTGCATTTGGTACATAGAAATAGAATATTTTTTTTTTAATTTGACAAGTCCGATGAGGAGCAAGGACTATTCTTTTTAAGAAAGGTGCAAGGCAGGCTTGTAAGTGTAGTTGGATTGCACAAGAGGGAGGGGTGAATTGGGCTTTTGAAATTTTTTTGCAAAATAAAATAAACAAATGTATCAGTGCAAGCACACAAAAAATAAAGCAATAACTCAAAACTTAAAAGAGTTAAGGAAGAAAGAATCAAACATAAGAGATTATCCTGATTCAGTCTTTCTATTTGATTTATATTCAATCATCAAGTCGCCACTTGAGCTAAGGAAGAAAGAATCAAATCGGGTTCTTGCAACATCACGGTACAAAACACAAGTTCTCTTACTAAAACTTGAAAAGCTTCTCTGTGCTCCCTTACAATAAGTGTTTAAAACAATTCTTTAGTGTTTGTCCATATTAAGCTTTCTACCCATAAAATGTAGAAAAGATTTCATAAGGTAATCTTTCTAAAAGAGTACATATGAAATAATGAATAGCCCTTTTTCACTCTAGAAAATGGTTAGATAAAGCTTTAAATATAAAAAATAATGATTCAGCAACAATTCAACTCAATAATAATTAATAATTTTATGAACCAACTTAAATGAGATCTTATATATAGATTTTCAATAAATCTAACCATTATAAATGAGAAATAGTCATTATGAGTTAGTAATAATGTTAACCTGCTGCATTTAATATGTTGTCAAAAGTTAGCCGACAAATCATGTAAATTAGTGTCACAAATCTCAACTAGCCGTTAGACACATTTCACAATATTAGAACAAGTTACTTAACAAATCTAAGGGAGTCAGTTGACTATCAAGCAAGCCATATTAAAAGAGAGAGAACTGTTTAAAGGGGTTTTCATGAAAACACCTAAGATTAGTCGATAAAGCCTAAGACTTAATTTACTAGAAAGGTTTTCTTTGAAGGTTAGAAGACAAATTTTCCTAGGATATTAGACTTTAGTTCACAAAGCTTTAAATACTCAACACTTGGTTTTCTAAAAAATTGGATTAGTCGACAATCACAAAGAGTTAGTCAACAAAGCTGCACCTCCAAAAAATGAGTTGCTTTCAAGTTGGTTAGGTTAGAAAACAAACCTCAAGGATTAGTCGACTATTGTGGCTTGACACATAGACAATCCTTTATGAAACTTAGCTTATTCCTTCTAACCTATTATCCTTAGTCCACTAATATCTTATCTAGGGGTAAGATTATCGATGAACACAAAATTAGTCGACAAACCTAAAGTTTTAGTACCTATTTGGTTCTCCTTTTTAAAAAAGAAAGCATAATTTTCAATCATGGATTTCTAAGAAGATATGTTTGACTAAACATAAACTGCCTTTTTGAAAAATGAAAAGTAAGTTAAACTGTGGTTTTGGAAAATGAGGGGAAAAATTACTTTTTCTTTAACAAAACGTGAGTTTTGGAAAAAGAGAAATAAATTTACGCTATATTATATATCTAAAAATATTTTTAACCCTTATCATCCAAATAAATTTTTTGTCAAACTCACTCTTGTAAAAAAAATATTCAAATATAACAACTTACAACAACTTACTTTATCTAAACTTCATTTTTACAAATTTTATTTATCTAAACTTAATTTTACAAAACTAAAAACCAAATGGACCCTTAGTCTACTAACTTACTTTTTTTATCAAAAAAACTTTTTGAAAATCTTTGAACACTTACTCTAAGTCACAGAAAACTCAATTTTAGAATAGTGATAAGATAAATTAAGTAAGATTAAAACACTTATTAGCACTTTATCCTATTAAACAACAAAATTACATCTAAGTCAAATTAAAACAAGTTGCGATGGGGTTCTCTTCACTTGGTCAACCTGTTTTCTTCATAATATATTCTCTTGATGCATTCTTCATAACTTTAGGTGTTTTGTAATTTGTCAAAATCTTCATTTATCTACCAAGACCTTCCAACTATAGTTTTTTTTTTGCCACGGCCTTCCAAATTGTTTCATACAAACATAAACTGGTAATTGAACCCCCACTCATCCTTTGTATAAAAAAAAAAGAAAAAAATCACTCATCAATCAATTATCTAAATATAAAAACAAAATCAATTTTCACTGTTTAAAGAACTGTAGCGCGAGTCCACTACTAATCTGGTCTCCCTTTTTTTTTTATTTCTCATTTTCTTGGTGGGGCCACACCACATGTTCTCTTATACAATTTTTTTACACTTTTTCTTTTTTATATCCCACATATCATATTAAGTGTGTCTTCATATTAAATTTTACATAGAATTGTTAGTATAATTAATTTTTTTTAAAAAGTAATTTATACTTAGATATTTTTATGTTGCAAATGATTTTTAAAATTTTGAATGAAAAAAAATTTTGGATATATAAGTAAAAATTATGAATAAATAGTCCCTTTAAATGAATAAATAGTCCTTTAAGGAATTGTTGAGTCTGATTAATTAAAAAATTATTTATAAACATTTTTTGCAATTTTTTCTGATCAATTAAAAAATCTATATTAATCTCTCTGTTGAATTTTAAATTTCCCTCTTTTATTATTTGTAAAAAACTAAGTGAATATCCATTATTGTAAGAAAAAAAAATGTACTATCTATTCTTATATCCCACACGTCGTGGTTCTGGGGCGGGATTTTTCCCTCCACCAATTCTCTTCCTCTCAAAATTTGGGACAATACAATGGGCAAAAACTTACAATTGAATTCAAATATGAAAATTCAAAATTGCACATACCCGTTCCCTCTCACAAAAGCAAAAGTCATCCCTCCTCTCTCATCATCTCCTTTCTTTTCTTTTGCGGGAAGCCAACCACAAGGGAGAACCAAAAGAAGAAGGACGAACCAAAGGTAGAGCAGCAGCGGAAGAACGAGTAGAAGCACTACAGTTAGAAGCTGAAACTCTCTTCTCCTTGCACTGAATCCGAAAGCTTCTTTGGTAAGCATTCTGTAACCCTCATCCATTATTTTCATTCTTCTTTCCCATTTTTTACTTTTCATTTGCACATTTGTTACACGCTTATTCTTTGATTACACTCTTACCCTCTGTTTGGATGGGAGGAGAAATAAGGGGAAGAGAAAAATAGGAAGGAAAAGAGGGGAGAAATTGATTTTCACCTATTTGGATTGAAAAGAAAATGAGGGAGGAAGGAAAACTGGGAGGAAAAAAAAATAAGTCAGGCTTACGTACTTTTCCTCTCCAATTTTCTCCCTCCAAATGGAGTTGAGAGGAAAATTTATTTTCTAAAATTGACCCTCACATTGCGTAACACAGACTCGATCATTTTCTTCCCTTCTCCACAACGCTGCCCGTGTTCTCCTTGATGCCACTAACTCCATTCATCAGCATTGCTCCGTTTATCGGCGCTACTCCGTTCATTGGCATTGCTTTGTTCATTGGTGGCGTTTCTTCGTTTGATTGGTCTCTTCTCGCAGATCAAATTTCAAACGCTACTCCACTCCAAGGTGAGACGATTTTCTCATTTCCTTCTCTCTCCTTCAATCTGTTTTCCTTTCCCACACTTCCTTTGTGGATTTCTGATCTCCTTGACATCTTTGTCTCCATTCATCAGCCTTGCTCTATTCATCGGCGTTGCTTCATTCATTGGTGGGCGTTTCTCTATTTGATTGATCGGTCTCTACTCACAGATCAAATTTTGAACCCTACTGTACTCCAAGGTAAGACAATTTTCTCTTTTCCTCCTCTCTCCTTCGATTCACAATTTTTCAATCTTCAATTTATTCTTTGTTTTTCTTTCCCCCATTTCCTTTGTCAATTTCTGATTGGGGCTGTAATTTAGTAGCAGTTCAGTTTCCTGTCCTGATAATAACTGTCAACATGACTCTGACACATGTTAATTATACGCCAGATTGATTACATAACTTGTTTTGTACGTTGTGTGTCTAGTAATATATACGAGTCCTTATGTGTGTGTGTGTGTGTGTGTGTGATGAGAAATTGAGAGAGAAGGTTATCAATTACATTAGATCCAGAGTCTGCACTGACCCACTCTCAACATTATAGCTGCTGCTTCAAGTTCCAATGACAGCCCCTTCATCTTCATCTTCATCTTCATCTTCATCTTCATCCTCCTCTCCTCTCTTCTACTAGGCATCTCAGTAAAATGCTTTATATGGCTTCAAAATTTTGGCCTTTCTAAGCTGCTGTCGTTTCTACTTTAATTAATATGTGTTTGTTACAAAAAGTCCAGATTTATTAAAATCGGTGCTAAAAATCTTCACCATATTAATAAAATTGATTGATTACTTTTCTATCTTACACTACATTGAATTGACTAAATTATTATGATTATTATTATTATTATGTCACTAGAGAAGTTGCATGCATGCAACATATATATATATATAATGCATTGTAGAGTCTTCCACGAAAGAAAGCATCATCTGGTGACATAACGTTTGATTAGAGGGCAAGACAAAAACAAACTGATAAAGACATATATATAAGGCTTTTGTTTATTCAGGTTTGGTTTTTTTTCTTTTTTTTTCATTTCTTTTAAATAACAAATGACCAACAGGTCAAGCTACTAGAGACTCAATATAAAAGTTATTATAGAATAACATTTGGTGTTGAATTATGTCAACTACAAGAGTGAGGTTGGTTTTTGGTTAGCTTGTTTGACTATATTTTGTGAAGATAATAATAATATATAGAATAGGGTATATATTTTATTATAAAATTACAAGTGTTTGGCAATAAGAAGTGCAAAAAAATAAAGTCTTCTACAAGTTTTGGTATACATTCCCCCCGAACTCCTCTGGTATGCCTGCATGTGATATTACCACATTTGTTGAAGGTTGTTTGTTGTGATGTCTTATTAGGCTCTATGTCCAAGCCCAATTGATGCATGGTCTATCCATGAATTGGACTATCAATTGGGCTCATGTATGCAGCATTTGGTTTCCAAATTGTGTTTAAGGAAAATTCCATTTTTTCATGTTAGTTTATGGTATTTTTATTTTTTTTTTGGCCTGAATGGTATTTTTAATGAGAAGATGCTTTTAGAGTTTTCTTATAAATATGGGTTGCTGAGCTACATTTTACATATTATAAGTATTTGGCAAAATTATATACATCATCATAGAGTGTAAAATGAGAGCTTAGTTACTGTCAATTGTTGTTAGTATTTTGATATTTCAAATCATAATGTATAAAATACTACTATTATAAAATATAAAATAATGGCCTCATAAAAAATTTATGGCCATTTAAAAAAATTAATGCAGGGGCAGAGGGGTTTCATATGGTTTTATAGGAGATTAGTGAATTTATTTTAAGGGAAGAGTAAATACAAGAGTCTATCCAAAATGGGTGGGTGACATTGAAAAGTGGAGCTTCAAGGGTTGGTTATTGATTCAGTGGCAAGTTGACATGGTTATGGGCCTCTGTAGCCTATGTTGCTGCTTGTCCTCTGCCACCAAGTGGTAGGCATTTCCAAGAGGGGGGAACCAACTTTGTACTAAGAACTTGAGTCTTCACCATCCCAAACACTTTATTCAGAACCATAAAAAAATCATACAGGTCTCTTTCTCATTTCCATCAATTGTTTCTTGACTCTGCATGTACACTTCGGCTAGTATTTGTGTGTGTCCATGAGAGCATGTTATAACATCATAGCTGTGTACATGTAGAGTCAAGAGACATAAACCATATACTTTTTATTTATGTTTTCTTACATTATAATTAGCTACTGCTTCTAATTGCTTAAGCGTTAGAAACATTTATGCCAAAATAGATATTCATCCTTTAGACCTCGAATCATTCTTGACTTTTTAGAGAGAGTTAGGTATGAAACCTCTCTCATGTGGCTTTATGAAAATAAAAAGATATTTTTATTTAGGATTATGTTAGGCCGGTGGATCTCAATTGACCAGAAGTCAGTGGAAGATGAACAACCATATTAATGAAGAAGTGGCCAAGGATGTTGAAGGGGATATTTATGATTTTGAGTGCAAAGTTAAAGAGTTAATAAATTTTGGAGTGGCAAGTGAAGGACATAACTTGAACCATATGTTACAAGATTGGGAAAGGCATAGACGTATGTGTGTGGTGCAACTTATTTGCTTTATTGTACATGCAATTTATTTGTTGGGCGAGATGTCAAAACAAGTTAATAGGCCTATAATTGATGGAAAAATTGAAAGAGAGAGCATGAGGAAACAATTGATGAAACAGTTGCAAGAGACAAAAAAGTGCCGTGATGTTCTTTGCATGGGCCTACAAGCATTTCAAGTGTTATGTGTGAAACTCCGAAACACTGGTAGAGTTAAAGACTCTTGTCATGTTACAGTTGAGGAACAAGTGGCTAAATTCCTCCACATATTAGGACATAATGTCAAAAATAGAACCCAACATCATTTCAAGTGTTTTTTCTTTTAAAATTAAAAGGTAGTAGTTGTTTTATAGAAAGAAAGTCTCAAATGATACCTTTTCACATAATTTGGCTTATCAAATGAGAGTTTTCTATATAGTTTTAACGTGGTTGCATTTACCTTTTTTTATGACATTTTGCCTTGTATTATTACTATTTCAAATTGAGTATTTCCTTTATGTAGATTGAATAATGGCACCAAAAAGAAAGGATTCTACAAAGGACAATTTGCGATGGACACCCGAAATGGATGAAGCTTTCATTGATGCTTTATTGGAAGAGATGATGAAAGGAAACCATCCCGATGGCACATTTTCAACATTTGCATATGATAATATCCTGCAATCTCTTCATAATTCATTTGGGCCTCACATAACAAAGCAACATTTGAAGAATAGAAGGAAGACATTGTCACAAAGATTTGCAGAGCTTTATGATTTGTTTAATGGATTAAGTGGATTTGCATGGAGTCCTAGCACAAAATTGTTTGAAGCTGAAAGTGGGGTTTGGAATGACTTGATTGAGGTGAGTAACATTATTAGTCTTTTTTTCTTATTTCATATCGCTAGCACAAAATTGTTCGAAGTTGAGAGTGGGTATATGCATGCAAGGATGGAGAAGTATTTAAGGTGTTATATATCATGGCCTGTCACTATATTGCTTTACTTTGATAATATAATATTCTTAGACAAATAGATCTCCTTGATGATATACTCTTATGACTAAAGATTTGTCTTTCAAGATCAGTGGCTTATATAACGCCCTTGGTGTAGATAAATGTGAAAGAATTAAAAAAGCCTCCCTCTATAATTATAAGTATAATAGAAATAATAATATTTGTTCTTCAATTGCTTGTTATATATAGACACAGTAGTAACATCTCTAAGATATTGATTCTTTGTTGTTCTGTTCTATTTTGGATATCACCATTACATTGATTTTTCAGTATTATTGTTCCTTGTTTCTTCTTCTTCTTCCTTTTTTTTTCTACCAAAGTTCCTTGTTTCTCCAGTCCAACGCTCTCTGCCATTAACTACTACTCCACTGCTCTTCTCTCTTCTCTCTTTCCCATCTTTCTCTATATCTTTTGAATTTCTGAGTTTCTTCATAGTTACGCACCTTAAATACTTCTCCATCCTTTCACTTATTTACTCACCTCTGTCTCTGAGATCCCATTTTAAATCTCACTTATTTACTCCTAATTCATGTGAGGCTGTGAAAATTGTTGGAATTCCTTTTGGCTATAACTATGAGTGATTGGTGTTCATGTAACTAAAGGTTTCAACGTGTGTACAGATGTAAGAATGGGCATATTTTGTGTAGTAACTCAATTTTTTTCAGTGGCTAGAGGTGCTAGATTTAGCTGATTTGGATATTACCTTTTTTTTAATGGCTGCAGACAAAACCAAATGCAAGAAAGTGGAAGAATATACCTGTATTGCATTATGATAGGCTGTATGAATTGTTTGGTGCTGATAGGGCTACAGGAAAACATGCTGAAAGTGCTAAGGATAAGGTTAAACGGTGGGAACGTGAGTGCATTGACTTGAATGATTCTTTTGAAGGTGAGTTTAATTTCCAGAATGAGATGACAAACTCTACAACTAACATGGAGTGTAGTACAACAGATGGGACCTCAAACCAATCAACATCTAAAGGACAGAAGCGTAAGGCAGTAATGACTGATACCATTGAACAAAGGTGTGAAAACATGACAGCAGGCATTATGGAACTAGTTGATGTTATGAGAGATGGTAACATGGTTCATGATAAAACTGTTGCTATTGCTGAGAAGCAAGTTCAAATTGCTGAAAAAAGTCTTGCAATACTTGAAAAGAGTAGGCCCCATCATTACAGTGAAGAGGAAGTATGGGCAGCAATTGAGGAAATTGGAATAATTGAAGACCAAAAGTTAAAATGTTACTTCTTCTTATGTAATGAAGAAAGAAACAAGCGCACTTTTTTTGGGGTTCCACGTCATATGCGGCTACAAATATTGTGCAAGATGATGTCTGATGCTGGAGTTTACTAGGTTGGAACCATTCAACTTTACTATAAGACGATAGTGGATATGCATTACCAGAAAAGTGAAATGGAAGCATCATGGAAAGATAGGATTAAATTTTGTCAAATTATATACTACTTTTGTCCTATGGTATTGTAGAACTTGTTTGTGTTTGTAATCTGATGTTAAAATGATTTTTGATTGTTGGATTTGTGTTTTGACAAATGGCAATATCGTCTATTGCATTTCAATTATTAATTATAACTTTCAAGCTTTGAAGAATTGAACAATGTTAAGGTGAAATAGTTATCACTGTGATGATGGATTCAGGGATAAATTCTTTTTTTTGTAACTATACGTACATATATATATATATATATTTATATAACAGATACATAAAAACTATTAAAGAAAGCTATAAATCTCTAATGAAATATCATATATATATACTCCCTCTATGCCACATATATAATATGAAATGTCATATTATATAATGGATGATTTTGTTTGTTTGTGTGAAATAAAACCTAAGTAGGGTTTTTACTTGAATATGTAGTATTTATATTTTTAATTCTTTTGTCTGAAATTCTAATCTCACAACTACTAGTTCATATAATTCAAAAGATATCTAGTCATCCTAAGAATATAATAAATAAAATAAAAAAGAAAAGCTTTTTTTTTCAAGGTTTTCATTGTAATTAATTTTTTATGCACGATAAAATTATTTTTTCATAAAATAATGTGTCAAAATGTCATTATAAGAGTTAGTTCAATTTTCATTTTTTTTACATAAATATACATGTTTATTTGAAATAGTTATATAATATATATTAGGTTATATAGACAATAAGGATATTATAGTCTAGCAAAATAAATGAATTTTCTCTTCCCCATATTTTCTCCTCTCATCCAAATATATGAAGAGAAAACATTTTCTCCTCACTTTTCCCTCCCCTCTATTTTCTTCCCCTCCATTTTCTCTCCTCCCATTTTCTCCTCCCATCCAAACAAAGCATTAGGGTTTTTGCTCAAAATAAACTTAAATGATTCTTTGATAAATGGGGGAGTAAAGGACTATGAGAGAAATGAGGTGATTGTTTGACCAATGGGCGGAATTTTCTCCCATATGCACATGGTCCTCTACAGAAAGCCCCTATCTCTTGCTCCTCAGTCTTGAGGTGACCCCTAGCTTGACTTCCAACAAGCTTATCATTGCTTGTCGTTAGCCTAATCATTTAGTTTCTCCCTTCATATGATGTCTTCCTTCATTCACATTTTTCCTTCATTTTTTTTATCTCATAAGGTAATATGAACTAGTGGCAAGTCAAATATTATTTCTCCTACTTTTCAAGTAAATTTCCAAGATGGTGTTGCTGTAGCTGATTTAGAGTGCAGTATTTTGAGCCTTTGATTGTCTGAACCCATGCTTAGACCTTGGTAAAATGACTAGAGCAATATATGACATTGATGATGTTCTGTTATTTAATATAGATATATATATTTATATATCTAGCACATGGAAAGCAAGCATCTGTTTGTTTAAGTGGCACGTGAAGTTTGCTCCGCAATTGCCTTGTAGTGTGTACTAATTCATTCATCTTTGCTAGGGTCTTGTACGATCACTATCCCAAAAACAGTCACAAATTACTTGGAAACTAAACCTTAAATTATTGATTGTTGGAAATCATTCTCTATTTCTTTTCTGACTTGGTATATCATGCTTTTTTCAAGTTGGCCTTTAAGTGCTAATACTATTAATACACTTTACTTTGGAAATGCCAGTTAGATTTATTATTGACTCAAGTAACAACTTGATATAGCTTGATAAATGTGTGTTTTAAGCCTGTTGGACTTTGTGCTATTTGACACATTTCCTTTTATTAACAGGCATTCTACAAATTGTAAAGTTGCACTCATGATGTTTATGGCATATCTTTCATACATGATTGCTAAGGTACCTTAACATTATTTATAGAGTGCCATAATTATAAAATTTTGTCTTTGAAAAGAAAATGCAGTGTGAAGTGTTTAGACTACATTAAAATGTCTCATGCATACTCTAATCACATCTTACCTTTATCATGACCTTCAATAGGGAGGTGCTGAAATGAATTGAATTTATACATGCAAGTTATTGTACTTTTGCTATTTATAACTTAGCTTTTGGGTTTCTAGGTATTCTATGTTTCTTTATTACATGTCTTCAACATAATAGATCAATTATTTTGAATGTGTAATTGTTATTAAGCTTTCACATATTCTTTGTGGGTTGTGATTTAAAAGTGTTCTCCACTTTCATTTGATTTAGTTTCCTTGACTCATTTTTGTGGACCATTGTTAGTTACTGCCTTCTGTTAGTTGCAATGTCTAGCAATATAAAAATTGATGAAGTTGCATTTCAAAAACCTCAATTTGTAGACTTTAAATTCATAGATACTTATTTGATGTATAGAGACTTATATGATGCATGGAGGCTTGTACACTTCCAATTTTATTTGTTCCTTAATTTTTTTATTTATTTATTAACAATATGAATGATTTGCATTTTTTGGTAGATGATTTTATGTTGCTGAACGTTTGTGTTTATTTGTTTGTTTCATATTAGTGAGGAGTGCAAGAATTTCAGTTCAAACCATACAACAACAATACATGTTTATATATCTCACCAGATTTAGAATAGCAACCATACAAGTAAGTTTATCTTCCAAGTATGTTTTCCTCTAAATTTACATATAATTTTCATGTGATTATTGGTTTGATTAGTGTTATTTTTTTGTGTAATTTCAATTAACTATTAAAGTATGGAATTTTTAGACTTGGGTTTATAAGGATTGAATCATTTCAAATAATGCCATTTTCTTCAGTCAATATCTCAGTGAAAATGGCCCACTATTGAAATGTATTCAGTGCTCAGGACTTGTATTTTGTTCTTCTCTATATGTCTTAGTTAAAGAATATCTAATTTAGTTGAAGCTGACTTCAAAGATTCATGTTAGTTCTGTGCTCATTTGTTCTTTCAATTTGATCCAACTAGATGGTTCTCTGCATTTACTATTTAGAGTATACATATTGGTTGCTAATTTAAATTAGGTTGACATAATATGGTGAAATGTTATGGTGGTTAACATGGTGAAATTTTAATGGAAAATCAGGAGTTCTCAAGTCTATAGTTAGTTGGCTTTTAGAAACCTGGCTTTTTGGATTGAACTCAATAAAAAGAGTAGCTTACCCCTTCCATATTTTGGCAGCAGTTTTTTAAAATAAAATGTAAGAAATGGCCAGGTCATACATTTTTTTTACGCTAAGTGCCACAAACTAACTAATGTAATCACTCATTGCTTGGGACATTAAAAGACGTCTATGACTTCAGATGATGGAATTATATTGTTATTTGTTTGCTTTTCCTCCTTCTGTTAATTACATTCCCCTAATTGATGGATCAAATCCTTCCTCTTTGGTTAGAGCTAAGGCAAGGAATAAGAACATGGTATATGAGTGTAATTAAGTCATATGATATTAAAGTCCTATGATACCGTGTTCTTTGAATTGAATGTGTTGATTTTCATTTCGATTCATTCCTTGTCTTTCTTGGTGATTGCGAAATTCTATCACCTGTCGGTACCATCCAACTGTCATTGATGATTTTTTGGTTAAGATATATAGTATCTACAAGTTGATTGATTGTAAACAAGACTTGCTTTGTGTTTGATATATAGAGTACCCGCAAGTTAGTATAGAATATTGAAATTATGGGTCGTTTGTTTTCTGCAATGAGTTGTACAAATTAAAGTTTTATGTCACAAAAAAGTTCATGTGACATATAGTGAAATCTTTTGGCTGCTGTTTTGTTATGGTTCAAAGGTTTTCAGTTGGTTGCTGCATAATATTTTACACAATGTTTTAGTGATCTGTATATGATGTATTTTTCCTTCGGAATCAATTCTTACATCAGTGTTTGATTGGATATTGAATTTTCAATTTGAAATTTGGCGCATATATTTGGGACTATCTTTCCCTTTCTAACTTACGTGTTATTAAGCTAGGTGATGCTGATGCAGGATCTAAGATTCATAGCTATCCATGGGAACCATTGCAAAGAATTGAAGGATTTACTAGAATCAAATGGATAAAGGAGGCTTTACAAGAAAGCAATCTTAATCACAGTCCCTTACAAAAATTAATTGTACATGGATGCAGTGTTTAATTTTTACTGCATTAGTTATTGTACTTGAGTAATCTTTATATCAATAACTGGCATGTTTTGATGATTAGTATGAAGACATTAAATAAAGGTTTTTGCAAGTCAAATATCTAATATATTGCGTGTTACTATTAGCATGCCATTTTAATGAATTTTGTTACAAGTGAGTTTTATAATTAACTGTTTTTAACTTTCATTAAATTGACAATAGCTTATATACAATTAATGATTAAATCTTTAATGTATTCAAAAATAATCCATATGTTAATTTTTAATTAAAAAATAATATGAAAAGTACATAAAAAAATTATATAAATATTTTCCTTTGTTGTATCGATTGCACATTTTTTTTAATTAAGAATTTTTGAAAGGAAAAAAGTTGAAAACGTCATGACTCACATGGGCAAGAAGAATAGATGTGAAGGATTGAAGTTAAAATCATTTTGACAAGTTAATATTGTAGTTGCTACCCATTTAAAATTAAATAGAAATATGAAAGTTTTCAGTTTGCATTGTATTTTAAATAATTCATTTTTCTTTATTTTTCTAAGAAAATTATGACATGGGGTGCTTGTAAGATTGTCGGTCAAATTGGTTAGTAATTCTTAAAATAAAAGAAAAAAAAAAGAGGAAAGGGGGTGTGCAAATTCCAAAACACATGTTATTGAAACACATGTTTGTGCATTCCACTAACCAACCTAATCATATTTTCTTTTCAAAGGGGTATTATGTGTTGGCCCATCATCTTCCAACTATAAGTTGAATAATAAATCTGAAGTACCATTGTCATACTAACATATAGATCTTCTTTAGACAAATAATATTAAATTACAAAAATAACAAATAATATCCCGTGCATCGCTCGAAAGTAAAATCTAGTTTGTTTAAAAGGTAAAAGCTCCTGTCACTAATATCAACAGTAAAATATTGTGTACTTGGATTGTTTCAACTTTCAACCATGCTTCTGCCAATGAGTCATGTACTAATATGCCTTGAGCAATTCAATGGTGAATTTAGATTTTAATACCTTGATCAAAACGAATTTGTATAAATTTGATTTCTTTTTTATGTCATAAATGAAAACGTTGGAGGGCTGACTTATTTTTCCGCCTTCCAGTCACCTTATAATTAGGAATTCAAATTGATGACATTGTTGCAGAAGAATTTCATTCCATATTTGAGCAGTAACCATTTCCTTTTTTTTTTTTGGTGAAACCATTTCCTATTTGGCTGTTACCTAACTTTCAAATGTCAGTGACGACGTTGAAAACAAGCGCTTGCGTGCGACAGAAAAAGCTATGAATTGAACATTTTTTTTTTCTAATGGATTCTCAATATGTGCAAAATATACATTTAATCCAAGATTTTTTAGATGAAATTTCGATTGCTTAGTTATTATTGTATTTTAATTGATATTTTTTATATTTCCATTTATATATATAAAAAAGTATTCATTTTCTCTTAAGATCTTATAAAACTTGTACACTATTAATTTATCACAATAAAATATATTAATATTACTATATTACCTTTCAAAATTTTAATGTCTTTTAAATTTTACGGCCACTTTTCGCATGGTCTAGTTTAATTAAAGAATTTATAACAATTTATTTTGATAACTAATAGATATATTAAAGTCAAGGGTCATAATATTTATTTCCTCTATTTCTTAATATGAGAAACAATTGAAAGAGTTCCATGTTTCAAACTATTAGGGACACTGAGATTTGTCTAATTTATTTAATAATTTTTTTTAAAAAGATATCCCTAATTAAAATAGTATTTTTCCAACACAATTTATTTATATTAATTATAATTACTAATATTAAATGAGGAATTTTTTTAAAATTATTTTATATTTTAAATAAATTTATTTTTTCTTAATTTATGTGATTTTATCTTTTATCCCTTATATTAAAAAAATGAAAGGGGTATATTATTTCAATAATTATTTTTTTATACCGGTTATTTCAATAATTATAACTGGTCATCAATTATGTTAATAATAACTATTAATCGTAAGGCTTCCCTTATGTTTCTATTTGGTTTTGTGCAAAGTCCTAGCCCACATTAATTTAGTTTAACAAAAGACTGGAGTACTCCATATCTCAACATTAAATCCACCTAAATAATTAATTAATTATAGAACCAAAATAACACTCTGATTTTTTTTCCTAAATGCACTTCTGACACATTAACAACTTCATGACTTTAAACAAACTCATATGGAAAATGTATACTCATAACTTAAATTTGTAAGAGTTTATTTTTATTAGTAAATAACAGTATTAAAGAATGTAAATGCAACTAATTAGCAATTAATATAAATCAATAACGTTAAAAAATATAATATATATTAATTTATATGAAAACAAAATGTACTGTAAATGTAACTAATTAGCTATTAATATTTTAATATATTTTTCATTATAGTTATAAATAAATCATTTTTATAATATCAAATTTCGAAATTCTGCAGGATGACAGCTAACTTAGAATAATAGCAACAGCAAGCAAGACAAGCACGGCATCAGAGGTAGAAGAGAGGGAAAATGACATTACAGACCGAATTGAAAAGTCAATTATAATTTCATACTAACACATTTCAGAATTCCAATAATAAAATTAAGGTTTTTAAGTGATTAAAAATGAAGTTGAAAACTTGAAATTATTACAATTTTAGAAGACCGATGTAAATTGAAAAGTCAATTATAATTTCATCTAAGACATTTCAGAATTCCAATAATAAAATTAAGGTTTTTAAGTGATTAAAAATGAATTTGAAAACTTGAAATTATTACTCTATCTGATCCTTAATATATGATCCTTTTAACTGAATTACGTAGATTAAAAAGGGAAGTTAAAACTAATTAAGTATTTTGATTTTTCTGAAAATTTTAACATTTTTCTAAAACTACTTTTATTTAGTCTCTCTCTTTCTCTTTGAATACATTAAATAGGGATATTTTTTAAAAATATATAATAAATACTACTTCATATATTATAAAGAATTTTATATTCAGAACCAGGATAAAAAATTTTATATATAAAATCGAGGAAGTATAATTTTAGAAGACCAATGTAAAAATTATGAGAAGACTGTGTCAAATTGTCAAATCAGAAAACTGAGAAAAATTTGGAAGTGAGTTTTTTAGTTGATTTGTATTTTTTTGTGTAAAATCTTATAGCTTATAAAAAAAATCTTAATCAGTATAAAAATTTTCATATTGTGAAAGTGTCAAATTTGGAAATATTTGTGAAATCTTTGAAAATAAGAAGGAAAATTTTTTAGTTCATTTTGGTCGGTGAAATCCTAAAAAATTAGCGTTAAAATTTTAAAAGATCTTATAGGTTTTTACATTGAAACAACAAAAATGAACTAAGAATTTCGCCTTCAAGGATTTTACGCTGGTATTAAGAAAAATAAAAATAGTTTTAATTAGTTAAAATTAATTAAATTATCCTATATTTTAAATGTTTTTTAAAATTATTCCTATTTAATTTAATATTAATTTAAATTATTAATATATTTAATCTCTCATATAATTAATGGAAGATAAAATTTAAAAAAAAATTAATATATTAGTAACTTCTTCTTTTTTATTTTATATTTAGAATCACCAAAACATTTCCTATAAATAAAATTAGTGGGAGTATTATTTTTGGTAAATACATTTTATCTTTAAAAGAAAAAATATTAATACACCGTGCATTAAATGCTTGTGGACTGCTAGTGGAATATCTAAATCGGATCATTAATTGCATCTAATAAAACCTCTCATTTGCTCAGACAAGGGCAAAAAAAACTCTTCGTCTTGTCTATTTTCATCTCCCCACCTAGGTGAAACCCTTCATTCTCCCTTGACAGCCGCCACCTCTCTATGCTTATTCATCTTTACTTTCTCCACACAGAGCCACATAAATATTTCCAACCAAACTCAGCAAAAAGATGCTCCAACCTAGTCTCCTTCCCTTATTTCTCTTCATATTCTGCACATGCGTGTTTCTTATCGGCGTCGTTTCGGACCCCCAGACCAATCTTCTGACCAGGGGTTGCAACCCATACTATGAATTCCTCGTGTCCAACATCTCCATCTTCGATGAAAACATAAACACAACTTTACGAGACATCAGGGAGCAGATCAGTGACCAAAACAAGCACTTCGACACGGCCCAGCAAGGCAATGCAGGAAACCCCGTCTCCACTCTTTTTCAATGCAGAAACTACCTCTCCATCCCCGACTGTGTTGCGTGCTTCGACGTTGCTGCTGAGCAAATCCTAAGCTGCGCCGCCGGGGATCCCGGTGGCCATGTCGTCTACGACGGCTGCTTCCTCAGGTACAACTAGTCCACCAACTTTAAGTTTGACTTCTTATGTTTGTCGTACTGTTCTGTGTTTTAATTATTTACATACAGCTTTCTGTGTTACATAGACTTGGTAACTTATTTGTTCTATCTCTTTACTACTATTAAAAAAAAACCTTAAATAGGTAGCGTTCCGTAATAAACACGCAATGTATAAATAAAATAAATTGCGCTACATCTGCTCCGTGGGCCCTGAATAAATTTATGGATATATAACGCACCTATTATTACATATATACCATAGTCATAATATACAAAGGTAACAGAACCTAATCAAGTCACACAACTATGGTTATCAAAATTTTATTAGTAAAAAATTGATTATTTTTACTTTATAATAAAAATTAATGAATTAATTTTCCAAACATATCGAAGTAATCCAAAGGTGAAAAATTCAACCACTCGTTAATCAGCTTGATTTGTAGATAGCAAAATCCATAATGAATACTTTGTGTTGTGTTAAGGTACGACGTTAGCAGTGCTTTCTTTGATGATACCACGCAGTCTATCAACACGGCGTCGTGTGGGAATCAGACTACAGGAGAATCCACCGCACTTACCTCCACTGTGAAACAAGTGCTTATGAATCTCCAAACAGCAACGCCCAGAATCAATGGCTTCTTTGCAGCCACAAAGACGCAAGTGCCAAACAATGGTCCAACTATTTATGCCTTTGCTCAATGTATTGAAACTATCTCACAGAGTGGGTGCGAGGATTGCTTGAACGCTGGCTACAACAATATGCAGACTTGTCTTCCCTATTCATCTGGTAGGGCTTTTGCTGATGGGTGTTTCATGAGATATTCCACCACTTCCTTCTTTCCTGATAACCAGACCCTTGTTATCATCACTCCCTCCTCCAAACAAGGTACACCCTTCTTCATATCCCTGATATCATACCCTGCTTTGGAAGCATTTGGATGACAATTTGATTTGCTTATGTGTAATTTTGGATCTCATGTGTCATGGATGTCTATTTTGCTGCTTTGATTATACGTAAATGGGGTTAGATCTCTCTTTTAGTGGGACGGAATATAAGTGCATTGTTTTTAAATGTTTGTATTAGACTTAATTTGTACAACTCAACAACACATGATATATTTTTTTATAAAACATGAAGGTTGATTTAGTAAAAAGATTCTGTAGCATTTTATCTCTAATGAAATATATATATATATATATATGTATCTGCTTCATAAAAGAGATCCAAGTATCAATATTTACATTGATATATATATATATATATATATTCTAAACATGACAAATTTTGAAATGATCAAGTCGTAATTTGAGTGTCATATATATGTGAGCGTATATGTGTTTTTTTTTTTCTATAGAACATTTAATAACCAAGAATCATAACTCCCTATTACATGTGTCATTGTTCATATATAGTTGATTGACTCTTTTGAAAATGTGTTCTGAATTTTCCTATCTTGTAGGTTCAAGCAATAAGGGAGCCATTATTGGTGGAATTGTTGGAGGTGTAGTAGCTATTGGTTTGATCCTCTTTGCATTATTTGTCTTGATTAGACGTCCACAAAGGTCTAAGAGGGATCCTAGAGGTAAACATAAAAATCTTCAACTACAATATACTAGTTTGTAATGATTTAATGTGATGTTTTGATTTTGTTGGTTTTAAAACATAAGCACGTGAAGGAAAAAATATAGCAGAGGAAATATTGCTCAAAAAAATAATATTTTATTCATTATACTGCTATTTAAATGGAGGTTGATGTAATATAAATTCAAATAAACTCCCAAAATCATGGCATAACAATTTCCTAATCAAATATTTGAAAAAAAAATCAAACCATAATCTACTAATATCTTTATTTATTTTATTTTTAAAGACTTGGTTCACTTTGCAGTTTTTAAGCATTATCTCAATACTCCTCATTGCCTTAATAGCTACAAAGGCTTCTTATTCATTTATGCAGCTTTAGTAATGGTTGCTAGCCACATGATTGTTCTCACCATTTGATTTGTTCATGGGTCTTGCTTCTTCTTCATATGATTCAGATTTCTTCTTACGAGCTTTCCTTTTAGCCTTCTCGTTTTTGCTTTTCTTCTTTTTCCTTCCACGTTTCTTCTCCTCTATATTGCTATGACTAGAAGCCAAATCAGGAACTTTTGATTTATTGCTTAAAGATGTAGCAATTGAATGTGGATAATCATCATAAAAGATCATCTGCTCCTTCTTCTTCAGATTTAGAGCAAAACTGTTTGCTTCCATCTTCCCTTTAATTAATTCTTTACCACTTGCATGAGTGATTGTACGTAAAAAATCTAGAGGTTGTACATGAGAGATGGGTGTTTGTGTTTCCATTAAGGCTAAGGAAGGAGAAAGTTTTTGTGTTTGTGGTGTAGTTCAACTCATAGGTCCCTCAAAGACTAATGCTTTGGTACCAACTTGTTGGTTTTAGAGCATAAACACATAGAAGGAAGACTAATGCTTGGGTACCAACTTGTTGGTTTTAGAGCATGAACACATAGAAGGAAAAAATATAGCAGTGGAAATATTGCTCAGAAGAATAATATTTTATTCATTATGCTGCTATTTAAATAGAGCATGGATGTAATATAAATTCAAATAAACTCCTAAAATCATGGCATAACAACTTCCTAATCAAATGTTTGAAAAAAATAAAACCATAATCTACTAATATCTTTTTTTATTTTATTTTTAAAGACTTGGTCCATTTTGCAGTTTTTAACCATTATCTCAACAGATTTTCACTTTTTTCCTTGGAAGAAAATGCTCTGGACTTTCATCTCTATGAGAGGATGAGTCCTTGTATGGATTTTTTTTCTTCTTTTTCATTTGTTTAATTAATGAAGAGACTTTGACTAACGTTTTCCTTTCCAGGAGACATAACTGGAGCAAGCAAGTTGAAAGGCCCAGTTACTTACAATTATAAGGATTTGAAGTTTGCAACCAAGAATTTCAATCAAGAAAATAAACTAGGAGAAGGAGGATTTGGTGCTGTCTATAAGGTAACTTCATTTTGATTTTTAATATTTTTATTTAATGCAGAACATGTTTAAAAACAAGGATGTCTCCAAGTGAGTTTTATGTAGTGTTGTAAAAGGTTAGATTTCCCTAAACTTTAAGACAGAACTTTTGGAGACACTTACATCATTGAATTTCATAATCATCATGAATAGGGCACTTTGAAAAATGGTAAAGTAGTTGCTGTCAAGAAATTAACTTTTCGCCAATTCACGAGGATGGAGGAAGACTTTGAAAGTGAAGTGAAGCTTATAAGTAATGTACATCATCGGAATCTTGTTCGACTTTTGGGGTGTTGTAGTAAAGGCCAGGACAGAATTCTTGTTTATGAATACGTGAAAAACAACAGTCTTGACAAATTCTTATTTGGTAACCTTCTATCAACAAACATAATTTATATATATTATTCTTGAAGTATTATTTATATTTTACTTCTTCTGCTTCACCACATATCATTGGCTCGTTCAACAAACTTGTTCTTATGTCATATTTTATTGAAGGACTTTGTAAAAAGTTATATCTATTTCCTATTGAAACAATTTTAGGATCACTTTTAAGTTTCTCTATTCTTTTTTTCCTTACTTCAAAGTATGTAAACTTGAAAATAGGTAAAATGAAAGGTTCTCTCAATTGGAAGCAGCGATATGATATAATTTTAGGCACAGCAAGAGGTTTGATCTATTTACACGAGGAATTCCATGTTCGTATCATACATAGAGATATAAAGCCTAACAACATTCTTTTGGATGATGATCTTCAACCTAAAATTGCTGATTTTGGGTTAGCTAGACTTTTACCCGAGGACAAATCTCATCTTAGCACAAAATTTGCAGGAACATTGTAAGTTGAAAAAAATTTCACTTGTCTAATTGTCTCTAACTTTTCTTATAGACAAGTATACATAACATATTAAAATCTACAGCTAGTTCAATAGAACAGTCTTATTGTGCCAATAAATACTTTTAACTTTTCTCATTTTAGTCTTTATAAAGTACGAATATTTTAAGAAAGAGTTCATATACATGTCTGATGTCTGACGTAATATTTTGTTGTTCATGTCTATTTCATATTTTGCTGTATCTTAAAATCTATGTGTTCATGTTTTTGTCATTACTTTGAATTCTGATCAATTATGTCATAACTATTATGCATTTGTCAGAGGATACACAGCACCGGAATACATATTTCATGGCCAATTATCTGAGAAAGTTGATATTTACAGCTATGGTGTTGTAGTCTTAGAAATTATCAGTGGCCAAAAGAGTGAAGAATTGATAGTAGATGGTGATGATGAAGGTGAATTCCTTCTTCAGAAAGTAAGAAAATTCCCATAACTAATAAAAATGACATTTTTTAAAGAAAATTTAAATGTTTGCATTTTTTTTAACTACTTAGCACTACTTGTTAACTTGTTTTGGAAAACCTATTCCTTCTTTAGAGAGTTCATCAAATCATATATTTTTAAAAATCATTAACCAAAGTTTGCTCTACCTTTTTTACTCATTTTATTTCATTTCACTTTATTCCCACTTGCTAGGCTTGGAAGCTATATGAAAGAGGCATACATGTGGAGTTGGTGGATGACACCTTCGACCCTAATGACTATGATATCAAAGAAGTGAAGAAAATCATAGAAATCGGTTTGCTCTGCACCCAAGGATATGCCGAAATAAGGCCAACAATGTCTGAAGTAGTTGTTTTGCTCCAAAACAAAGACTTATTAGGGAATATGCGACCCACTATGCCCGTATTGATAAAGTAATTAAAGGTCCATGGGAGACTCCTCTACTTCAATTGCTTCCTCAGCATATAATGCTTCTGCCTCCACTTCTATGCTATCTGCAAGATGATTGTATTTAGTAGGAATTTGTATTTAGGGGTGACTTCGAGTTTTAAACCCAAAACTAGAAAAACTAATTATGTACAGAAGAAGAAAATAGAAGATCATTCCTTGATTCTATTCTTTAAAATTTGCGTGTAATTACTCATCAATCTTAATAAGTAGTATATGTGAATTCATGATTAGGGTGTACAATTAATTTTGAGTAAACTACATTACTCTCTCTTAAAAGTTTGGTAAATTAATTATATATGATATATTTCCTCTGTTTCAAATTATAAGTCATATTTGCCTATTTTATACAAATTAGAGAGACCTTGATTTTTTCAATCAATTTTGGCAAATAGGAGAATGTTAGAATTTTAATTTTTGTGGGTTTCAATCAATTATGATTTTGATTTTGTAGGAAATGGACTAATAATTGTATTTTCAATACTTTGGATAAAATTGAGCTACCTAATTAGTTAAGTGATTTCTAACTGTGCGAATAGAAAATGTGACATCCTAAAGATTTTGACTAAACAAAACCCCTAGACCACAGAGGAACCTCTCGAAAGAGATACAAAATTAAAGCACAAGAAAATAGGTGTGTACTGCGGCAAGGAGCGTTATTGACTTAAGGGCAATCTCGCCCAGCGCTGTGACACCAAATGCTGATACAATATCAACAAATTGCTAATATTTTTCCCTAACTTCATATGGGCATAATTTTTCACTCTAACCTCCGATTTACACAATTCCAAAACCTACACATTTCATTATACCTCCTCTAACTATACAAGGACAAACCACACCCCCAAATTGCTCTACATGGAGATTTTAGATACTTGAGACCAAAGTAATTATTTTTGACTCAGAGTTTAGCATTTTCACCTCCCAAATCCGAAACACAAGCAATCTAGCTACCAAACCTGTTCACACAAGTGGAAGTCAAAGCAAGTTCTCATCTACATCAAATACTTAGCCTTGAATGATAGGATTAAAGAAGGCCAAACAATCATTAAGAATATTCAAACAAAAGAAATGCTGGCTAATCCGTTAACTAAAGGGATGCATCCAAAGGAGTTTAAGGATCATGTGCCTCATACGGGTCTTAGACCTTTATTGGTCTAATCGAGGTATATAAAGTAATGAAATTTTAATTTATAGTTTATTATCTCATGTTTATATAGTATACATTCTGGTTGAGATAGATAAACATTGGTTTAGAAACCAAATAAACATTTTAGTTTATTTATAGTGTTGATATCCCACTAAGTAAGGATTTATACTTGTGATATATGGAAGGTAATACTCACTTTTAGAGGACCTACTGCTATGATTCATGTAGTATTGCTTAAATATCTCTTAATATATCAACTTACGTATTAAGATTGGATCAAGTGAGAGGATGTTGGATATATATAATTAATAATAATATGTTTGAATTTATTCAAATATATTTATCTTGTTTACTTAATTAAATATATCTTAACTAAGTATGGCCTTTATCTTTATTAATAATAAAGATATCATCAATTAAGTGATTGATATGTTTATTTTATGCCTATAAAATATTCACATTTTATATCTATTTTCAATTCAAAATATTGTAATTTGATATTTTTTGGCATGATTTTGCATAACTTGGAACATATTTGAATCACAAGAATATCTATGAGGTGTCTTGAGCAAAGTATAGTTAAAAAGAAGGAGAAAAATGCTAAATTACGAAGCCATCTTGTCCCCACTAATTTTCTCACCCGCGGATGGGTGAGGAAGTGAAGAGAAACAATTTTTACCAGAGGACCCGGTGCCGGATGGAGAAAATGCATTATAGCTAGCGCCAGGTAGTCTCATTGTAACACCTTATACATAATTCCATTTTCCATGTATTGGACTCTAATTATGTCCATTATTATATGATTAGAGACTTGATTGTATAAAAATATTAAAACAGAATTTTTTTTATTTCGGGTATGTACATTTTCTATTTTACCCAATGAACTTCGAAAATGCATAACTTATTATAGAAAAATAATCTCAAAGTGATTCAAGTCTCTAAAAATAGATAAAAAGATTTTATACATAGAAAAAATATGAAACAGAGCATTATCTTGACCAATTCATACAGTTTATTTCTCAAATATTTACTATACATTTGGTCATTTTCTCTTTTCCAGGATTTTGGCCTTATATTTAAAAATTCATATCTCATTATATCCTGAGCCAAATCATACATTCTTTATGTCATATGAAAGCCTTGAATGTACACTTTTTAGACATATTTTTATTGTACATTTATTTTACTTGCATAGGGCATGGTGTTAACTTAAATTATAAAGGGTCAGAATTCCACTTTTGCTGTAATAGTTTTGGGAAAACATCCCTCTCTCCTATCATATAGCTCCAATTATCGACAAATCAGTGGCATATGAGACTTAAAATGTAGAAATTTTCATAAATATAAATCATTGAATTTTTGGAGCTCTGCATGATTTATATTATCTTTTTAATTTTCTACTACCTAACTTTCAGTTTCCAGTTTTCCCAATTTTTCCCTGTTCTGAACCCTAACTTTGAAAAATCAATATAATTTATAAATATCTCCAAATAGAGTTCTCTTTAGATCATTTTAAAGCTCTACTTGTGTACTTTAAGAGAATATATATTACTTAAATTAATTACCCTATCTTACATAAACAATACCTACATATCTGTCAGGGTGTCTAAATTGTATATCTCCATTCATGTCTTGACAAAATAAGCTCCATATCATATATACATCATCATTCATTGTACCATATTCACACATAATATCAAAAGGTATCTCAAGGAACATACTTGCATCAGTATACATGATTCATCCTTTGCATACAAATTTATATATATTACCAAAAAATCAATCCTTGCAAGAACATAATTTCCACCAATTTCTTCCTCCTCTCTTTTGACTCTTCATGAACTTTTTGCATTACTTGGCCTAAACATGATAAGCATTTGGAAGGGATGAGATTCAAAGAATCTCAGTAGTTACCACTAATTAAGAAAATATATAATCATATAATGTAAGCACACTTCATCAAATCATCATTCAAACATTTTGAATAATTTATACTTAAACATTTTATAGAAAATTGGATAGAGTTTTCCCTTACATTTTGGACATCTTGGGGTCACAAAACCCCCCAAATAACTTAGTTAATATCAACAAACCATCACATAATATCATTGCAAATATTTAATATAACATTAAAACCATTGCAACTATATAACCATATAATGCAAGATTAGATTTGTAAACTATCTTTTAGCTTTCTAATCCTTTCCAAACTTTGCACACATTTTCTTTGAGCTTCTAACACTTCTTGGAACTCTATAGCATCACAAAACAAGACCATTAGCCATTGGTTTCATGATCCACTTCACAAAGTGCTCACTTGAACCATAAAATTTCATTTTACAAACCACTTCGAATTTCTTGTACACACCCTTGTTCTTACATAATTTGGACCCAAGGAATCTATTTTTTGGGGTCAAAGTCATGAAATTTCATTTTCTTTTCAAACCCTAAATAAGCAGAAAATTTCATAAATTTGTAAAAAAATAACTACCCGATTAATTTGTAATCCAATGGCATATCTTTAATCCTTTAAGCATATACATTACTTTTCATGGATTGATTTCTTCATGACTTCATTTTCTCTCTCTACTCTCTCTCTAAGTAGAAAATTACAGAGATGAAAGAGGAGACAATACTCCATAAAAACTATCACAAACACTTGGATATACAAGAAAATGATTATAGAATATTATTACCTTGGAAATTTGAAGCCAAAACTTTGCCTATTTCTTCTCCTTTTCTCCCTAGGTCTTCTACGCCTTCTTGGTCTCTTTCTCCACTGGTTCAGTGTGAGGGAGGCTGAAGATGATGATGGTTAATGATTTGCTAAGATATTTATTTAATAAAATCATTTAATTAACTTTTCTTTTTTACTTTATTCATTTTTTTATTTAAAAAGGTTTTCTAAAATTTTCACTTATGTCCCAATCTCATTTCAGATGTGATTCACCTTCCTTTTTGGCTAAAAATTAACCAAAATATCATTTACTGATTAAATTTATCCGTACTGATTAAGTATTTTTGGCCAAAAGTGTCACTAAATTGGTACAGAATTATCCAAAAATTACTTTTAGTCCAAAATTATTATCTTGACCCAAAATATATTTGGGTATGGTCCATTTACTGCCCATGACCTTGTACTGCATTTTCTGCAGTCCAAATAACCTTTACTTAGTATAATACTAACTTTTATTCTAAATATCCATAATAAATTGATACTAACTTTATTAATTTTCAAACAATATTCCACTGGGCTTAACTCCTTAAGGGCTTTATTCTAATTATAATTTTTTATATTTCCAAAAAAACCCTTGACTGGGGCAATTTATGATTTTTGAAACTTTCGAATCATTAACTGTAATTTTTTCCAAACTTATTTTCATTTCCTCATTCTTAGTTCTTGGGACCAAAATATAATTTTCTCATTTTTTCGTTTAACCTAAAAAAATAATCTTTATCTTTCTTCACGCTTAACAGCGTCTCTCAATTTTTTCTAGTTACTTATGCATTTTATGATATCAACAATTTTTTCCTTTGAGTTTAAATGCAACATTCACATTTTGCTTCTAATATGAGAAATGACTGTTTTGCCCTGAACCAGGTAAAAAATATAATTATCTATTCTTTCGAGCACTTTCTTGTAATTTCACCCAAAGACAAATTTTTTATTATTTCTTTTTTACTATTCACATTAATTTCAAATTGGTCTATCTCTAGACCTCCCAGGAATGTAATATTTATACCGTTGTGCTCAGCTTGGAGCGAGCTTTCATTCAAGTGGTATATTGCATATTTTTCGGGGTAAGTTTTGAAATTAATTTCTGCTAAAGACTTTATAAAAATTTAATTTCAATTAAGGATCAAACATATCTTCTTCAGAAAATTAGATGAGAAATTAATTCCTTGTAAAACCCAATTATATATAGTCTTTTCGGCTCGCTTCGTTTCTCATCTTTTATTTATTTTAAAACATCTCATAAAAATAGGGATATTACACTCATAGCCTGGGAAGGAAGACGTGTCAAGCCGGCACCAAATGGAGGAAAATTTGATAGACCCAACACTGGCTTGTTTCGGGGAGCTGACTTAATTTTTACGTATTTTCGTAATATTTTAGGCTTTTACGAGCTTTTGAACTTTCTTTATAAAAGAAAACGTGGCAAAAACATAAGAGGGGGATTCAATCAAGCATATGGAGGCTAGAGGACATGATTCTAAAGCTTTTGGAGCAATTAGAAGAGATTAAGAGGCAAAGAAAGCAAAAGATTTAGGAAGTTCTAGAGCAACATTTAAGTTTCTTCTTTTCTACCTTCCTCTTTTGTATTTTTTGTTTTATGAGTTGAGATTTTATCTTGTTGAGATGATTAGGTTTATGAATTGCTAAATCACCAATCAGAGGTAGTGATGTAGTCTGATTGAGATTAATTCAATTTTATGATTTTGATTATGACTCTAGAATTTGAGCCTTAATTATATATATATGTTCGATTTTTATAATTATATTTATCTTTCTTATTTTAATATTAATTTTGTGATTGGTCACCATAAAATCTAATCTATAAGCGAACTTCAAGAACTGAAAGAAAAAGAGTGAGTTTAGACTTAGGAAGACAGACGTAAATAACTAAACTCAAGATAAATCTAGGAATTTATAGTGACTTAGGTTGTAGTTTTATGGTTTGATTACATGAGTGGGTTGCGCGAGAGCGAATTCAACTCTAATTATACATGAACTAATATATTGAGAGATGATTAGGATATTATAGAAACAATTGTCACCGTAATTGCATAGTCTAATCAAGAAAGTGAATTGAATTATCCTAATAAGTAAATCTTAATTCCTTGACACTTCTAGTGCCTAAATTAAATTTATAAATTGAATTGTTGCTTTGCTTTTTGATTTCCCATTTTCCCAATTAAATTGTTAATTGCTTTTAAATTAAAAATTGTGGGTTGATAGATTTCACAACTTTCCTAGGGTTTGACTTTGGAATACTTTGGACTTTTTATTACTACGATCGACCCTGCTTACTTAAATGATCTTGATCAGTGATTTTAAGAGATAAGGGATAACTTAGTCGATATTGTATTTATCTTTATTTGAATTTAAGATTCAAATTAAAAGATAGATTAATTATTAAGTAACTTATGATGGTTATGCTATTTAATAATTCTACTGTTATCTTGAGGTTCCTTAACTAATGACAGCTAATTTCCAGTACTATCACTAAACCCATTCACTAATCAGAATAGCCTCACCACATTTCTTCTGGCTATTTTCTATGTTTGCAAATCTATTCCTATTAAAATAGGATTAAAACATCATATAATTTGTAGCTATAGCAAGAGGTATTTTTGTAGTTTCTATTTATTCCACTACCTGCAAAAATTCTTATAGAAAATTTCGTAATTAATTTAGATTGTATATTTTAGAATTGTTCTGCACATTAATCCTAAAAAGTATATGTGAACGAATGATTATAGTGTACCTTTTGAGTAAACAACATTTCTTGTTTAAAGTTTGGTTAAATTACATATAATATTCTTTTTTTTATTGTTTTCATTAATTAAGTTATTTTTCTACATTATATGACTTTTAAATGAAATTAATTATTTCTTTATTCACATTAAGAGTAAAACATAATTCTGTATTACATTTGGCATGGAAAAAGGCAGACCCAGTTGATGTGATCTCCTCCTTTAAGAAATTGTTTTTTAAACTTAGGAGTAATCTTAATTCTTAACTGGGATTTACCATGGAGACCGTATCTTTCTTATTCAACTCAAAGTCTCCCGTTTACACTAAAAAGACTGGCCAGTAATTGGTATCTTGGGACAAGAGGCCGGAAGAAGAAAGGTAGATTTCGTGGCGAAGCCAGAACAGAACTTTCTCCGGAGGATTTTATTTTTAAAGAAATAGATTTAAAACAATTTTATAATATAATGGTAGTAGAAAGTGAATTATATGTACAATGATATAAAATTTAGAAATAATTCAAAAAGATAAACTAATACAAATATAATGTTGATATACTTTTAATGACAGAAATACTAACAAAATATCTATATGATATATTTTTGATGATTTTAAATTAATTTTTTTAAATAAATTTAAGAAAGATTAAGGGAGGGTGGGGGTTTCTTTTTCTGGTTTTTGGATTGGGAAGGTGCCAAAGCCCGTATTACAAGTTCCTAGTTGGGGCTTCACTAAGCCCCCCCAAGTTCCCAACAAATCTTCCCAGAACGAGGCCTCTACATCAGGTGGGGCATCCTCAATAACACAGCCCAAGACCCAAATTTACCGTTCAGATAAAGACCCAACTTTTGATACATTTGTTTTGTTGCTTCTTTTTGTTCTTTTCGATTTTGAAGAAACTAATGTCTGTTCTTGGGTCTTCAAAACTAATAAAGCTCGTGAAGGAAAAACTCAAATATATTTTACAAGGAGTTCGCAAAGCTCTGCATTTGGTACGTAGAAAATAAGATTATTTTTTTAAATAAGATTAATTTTTTTTTAATTTGACAAAGAAGTATCCCCTATGAAGCAAAGACTAATCTTTTTTGAGGTAAGAAAGGTGCAAGATACACTTTCAAATTATATTTATTTCATATACAAACGGGAAATTGAACTTCTACTTATTTTTTGGCTTAAAAAAAATACTTACTCATTTGTTGTAAAAATAAGAGTTTCTACTGCTTACATTAATAGTAAAATGATGTGGACTGATACTATTTCAACTTTCAACCATTGAACTAATGCCTTGAGCAATTCAATGGCCAATTTGAAATAGATTTTTTTTTTTAATTTGATGAGAAATATCCCCCATGAAGAGCAAAGACAAACCTTTTTTGGGATAAAAAATGTGTAAGGTAAACCTTCAAACTATATTTGTTTCATACATTAATTGGGAACTGGGCCCCCTCATTTTCTTGTTTAAAAAAAACTTGTTTAAAAAAAAACTTATTCATTTGTTTAAAGAATAAGAGATCCTATCACTTATGCATAAAATGATGTTAACTTGAACTATTTCAACTTTCAATCATTAAATTAATACCTTCAGTCATTTAATGTTCAATTCAATTTTTAATATCTTGAACAAAATTAATTTGTATAAAAATTAATTTTCTTTTATATCATAAATGAAAAAGTTGGAAGGCTGACTTATTTTTACCCCTCCCAGCACCTTACAAGTTACGACTAGGAATTCAAATTGATGACATTGTTGTGGAAGAATTTCATTCCATATTTGAGTCGTAACAATTTCCTATTTGGCTGTTACTTAACTTTTAAATATCAGTGATGACGTTGGAAAACATGCTCTAGCGGACGATACAAAAAGCCAAGAATTGAACTTTTTTTTAAAGGGCAAATTACTATTTAGAACCAAGATCTCAATTTAATTACAGAATAAGACTTACTGTTAATTTAATCACAAAAAAGCACCCATTTTTTAAAATTAAATATTAAAAAATATGCAATTACCAAAATACCCCCATGTGTTATATTCCCCCCCCTGGCTGGTGATGGTCAACGGCTGCCGGTGACCGGTTAATGTTCATCGGAAAAAATGCCTTACAATTTCTTTCTCTAGATTTTATAATTTGTTTGTTCTAAATTTGCAACTCAGTTTTAATATTTTTATTTTACAATTTCTTTTCCACGATTTGCAGCTTCTTTATTCTAAATTTGTAATTTATTTTCCAAATTTTTCTTATGAATTATTTCGGTACTTTTGCAACTTTTTTTTTTTTTTCAGATTTTACAACTTATCTACTCTGAATTTGCAACTTATTTTTCAAGTTTTTATTATAAATGATTTCAATATTTTACAACTTCCTTTTTTAAATTTACAACTTACTCTGAATTTGTGACTTATTTTTGAAATTTTTACTATGAATTTTTTCAATGCTTTTATAACTTCTTTAACATATTTTGCAACTACTAAAAACTTTTACTAAAACAATTGATAGTAAAAATTTGAAAAACGAGTTAGAAGTTCAGAGTAAGCAAATTGCAAAACATGTAAAACAAGTTGTAACAACATTGAAACAATTCATAATAAAAATTTCAAAAACAAATTACAAATTCAGAGTAAATAAGTTGTAAATTTTAGAAAGAAAGTTGTAAAATACTGAAACTATTTATAATAAAAACTTGAAAAATAAGTTGCAGATTTAGAGTAGGTAAGTTGAAAAATTTGAAAAAGAAATTGCAAAAGTACTAAAACAATTCATAGGAAAAATTTGGAAAATAAATTACAAATTTAGAATAAAGAAGTTACAAATTGTGGAAAAAAATTGCAAAATAAAAATTTGAAAAGTAAATTGCAAATTTAAAATAAGTAAGTTGCAAAATCTAGAGAAATAAGTTGTAAGGTATTTTTTTTGATGAATTGATCATCACTGCACAACCGTTGACCGGTGGCTGTTGGCCGTTGACTGTCACCGACCCTAAGGGGGGGAGATATAACACATGTGAGTATTTTGGTAATTTCACATTTTTTTATATTTAATTTTAAAAAGTTGTTCCTTTTTTGTGATTAAATGAACAGTTATCTTATTTTATAATTAGATTGAGATTTTGGTCCTAAATGGTAATTTCACCTTTTTAAAATGGATTCTCTGTGCAAAATATACATTTAATTTAAAATTTTTTAGATAAAATTTCCATAGATTAGATATTATTATATTTTATTTGATATTTTTCATATTTCCATGTACCTATACAAGAAAGTATTCCTTTTCTTTTAAGATCTTATAAAACTTGTATATTATTAATTTATTACAATAAAATATATTAATATTACTATATTACCTTTCAACATTTTAATGTCTTTTAAATTTTAGGCCATTTTTAGCATTATCTAGTTTGATTAAAGAATTTATAACAATTTATTTTTGATAACTAATAGATATATTAAAGTCAACGGTCATAACATTTATATTATTTCAATAATTACAACTGGTTATTAATTATGTTAATAATAACTATTAATCATAAGGCTTTCCTTATGATTTTTTTATTCTTGAACTGGGTACTTGATGTTTCCATTTGGCTTTGTGTAAAGTCCTATCCCACATTTGATTTAACAAAATACTCCATATCTCATCATTAAATCCACTTAAATAATTAATAAATTAATTAATTATAAAACCAAAATAACAATGAGATTTTTATCTAAATGCACATATGACAAACTTATATGGAGAATGTAAACTCATAACTTAAACTTGTAAGAGTTTATTTTTATTAGTAAATAAATATTATAATATAAATCAATAACATAATAAAAATATGATATATTAATTCATATGAAAACAAAATGTACTAAATAATGTAAATATAACTAATTAGCTGTTAATATTTTAATATATTTTTTATTATAATTATAAATAAATCATTTTTATAATATCAAAGTTCCAAGTTCTGCAGAATGACAGCTAACCACTAATTTCATACAGACCCAATTGAAAAGTCAATTATAATTTCATACTAACACATTCCAAAATTTCAATAATAGATTTAAGGCTTTTAAGTTATTAAAAATGAAGTTGAAATTATTACAATTTTAATCTAAAAAAAAATGAGAAATAAAGATTGAAAAGTCAAAAAAAAGTTGGACCCACAAGTGTAAAATCAAGCGAAAATTTCAAATAAATACCAAAGAATGAAGAAATAAAACATTTTAAAAAAGTAACACCAAATTCATCTAATTCCCAAAATCTATTAAGGTTTGTAATTGGAATTAAAATTAAAAATAAAATGAAAATACCCTGTCTATGCAAGTGACCTATTTGCAAGTGATAATAATATATTTGCAACTAATAATTATTTATTTGCAAATGAAATAGACTCATTTATAAGTGATAATAGTATTGTTTGTGTGTCACTTGCAATTAAATACATGCCAGTTGTAAATATACTATTATCACTTACAAATGAACATTTGTAATACACAGGAAGGGCATATTTTCTTTTTTTATCTTTTAATTTTAATTTCAATTATAAATCTCAATAATTTGTGGAAATGAGGTGAATTTGGTGATGCTTTTTGGAAATATTTTATTTCCTTGGTATTTATTTGGAATTTTCCCTAAAATCAAATTGAAAATATGACTTTTTTTTTCATTTTTTGTTTTATTTGTTAAAATTTGAAGTCTATCTGATTAAAAAATGGTTCCTTCGTCTCTCTTCAAATCTTTTCTTTGCTCTATGTATTATAGGGTTTTTTATTTGGCTTTTTTTTTTATCAAAATACATTAAAAGAAAAAAGAAATTCCTAGTATGCTATAAGTTTCAAACTATTTACTTAAATACTACAAGTTAGTACATCTTGGTCTCTACCAGACCGGGATTCATATATTTTAAAATTTGATTCCACTGATCTCGGTTTTACACAGCTCGAAGCCTATATCTCGACTTAGCACTAACTGAAATTCTATATTTCTTTAGAAAAAAAAACTAAAAGTGAACACATAGTTAAAGTTGCTGGTTTTACCTATTAGATACCCATCCAAGTCATTCGAACCAACTTTGTCTCCACCCATAACTTCCATGTAAATTAATTTTCAAGATACCTGTCCAAGTTATCTTCTATTGTGTTTAACCATTGCAATCTATTTTCTTAGGATATATATATACATTTATATGATATTATGTAGTGAAGCATTTTTTTTTATTTAGTGCATTCTATAATAGGGGAAATGATGGTAGTAAGTTATTATCATAAGACACCTAGATACTCAATTAGAAATTTTTTTTGGGTGAAATTCCCTTTCTTGCCTCTAAAGTTGGAGACGAAAATATATGAGGATCACTTGCAAAATATATGAAAAGTAGTTGTAAATTAGCTTGGAGTGGATTAAAATAGCCAAAGAGCCTATTTGCAAATATTTTCATAAATTTACAATTGATCATCGGATATTTGCAATTGCTTCTCGTATATTAATAAATGATACCCTTTGTAAGTTTAATTAGGAGCAAAATGGGAATTTCAAGCCAAAATTAAAAAAAAAGGAATTCCAATTGGGTACCTAAATAACTTATAATAATTAAGCAAGTTATGGGTATATTTTTTGAAATAACTTACTACCGAAATATTTAAGTGTCATTTCCCATTCTATAATATTGATTACAGTATGCATATTTTTGCTAATATTATATGTTTCTAATTTTATCTTTTGATTATTTAAATTCTATTAGATTGAATAGTATTTGGATTTTTTTAGAAAAAAATAAACAAAGTTCTTAAGTTTTTTCTTTTCATGTGTTCGTAACAAATAAACAAGTGTAAACAAATAGACAAGGATATATTTATGATATTACGTAGTTAAGTATATTTTTTTTCAACTCATTCTATAACATTGATAAAAGAAAGCAATAGATAAATTATATGCAGAATATGAATATAATTTCTAGATAAAGAAATTGTATTGATACACCACATGAATTTATGTTTAAAAAAACTGGTAGGTTCCTATATAAGGTACAAATGAAGTGTTTTTAAATTTAATTCATTTCCAATGCTATTTAAATGAGGGTATTTTAATTATTGTATGGTATTATTTAATCATTATCAGTAAATCATTACTTAATCATCTCTTTTTTACCCCTTTCATCCCAAAACTATTATATTTTAATGTTGTGGCACACAGATAAAAAATGCTCTAATTATTTAAAATAATATTATGTAATGACTAAAATATCTTTATTTTAAAAGTGTTGGAAAAGAAGTAAATTTAAAAAGAATAAGTAGTAGATGTAAGAAAGAGAGAAAAAGATGGGTAACAAATGAGAATATAGTTAAAAAAAAATTAATTATGCATTAGAATTCTAAAGTAACAATAATAGTTTTGGGATAAAATAGAAATTCTAAAACAAAACAGTATTTTTGGGTGAGACAGAGTATCATTATTCAATAATTATGAAAACTACTTAATCATTGCTCAATTACATATCATCACCTAATTATTACTTACCATTTTCCAATCATAGAGGCATGGGGTACAACAATTTTAATGGAAATCGGTTTTGTTCGGTTTTCATTAGTTTATTTTAAAAATAAAAAGGCTTACTTCAAGTCGGTTTCTACCAAACCAAAACTACTCGTAGTATCTTGGTAAAATGTTTGCTTTTATAGCATTTTGGTATAATGTTTTATTTTTTAAAGCATCTTAGTCAATTTTCCTTTTTATTTCTATATCTTCTCAAACTTTTTTTTTGGGTCTTTTGTAGTTTGAGATTGAGGTAGATTATAATTTTTCCTCCAATTCAACTGGTCCACTTAGTAGTGATATGTTAACTCGCCTAACTTGATTTAGAAATGTTGACTTAACTAAGTTAGAGGTGAATTAATTATTAACTCTCTTTTAATTCTTTCTAAAGATGCATCTCATAAATTTTAACAGTGTTAATGAATGCGGTAATTTTGATAAAAAGAAATTAATACAACATTAACTCTTTTTTTCTCTCTTATAAATAAGACCAGAGGGAGTGTTAAATTATTCCTCTAGAACATGTAAGGAATTTTGACTAATAGGAGGAGAGGGAGTGTCCTTCATACTGCATATTTTTTCTGGTCCAGATATATTCTGTACTAGTTACTTTTTATCTGGATAGTAAATTAGTACTTTTGCGGTATTTTGTAACACTGTTCATTCATATATATATATGTACATAGGAATACTCTAGTTTGGGATTTGCACTTAACTTCATATCTTGTCCTAAACTGTACTTTATGTGGGGCCTACATGCTTTTCTTTTATACTTTATTAGTATTGCGGGGCCCATAATACTTTTTCTTTTTTCTTTTTGTATAATTTCTACTACATTCTGTAGTCTATTTCTTTTTAAATTGATTTCTTTGAGCTCAATACATTATTTCATTAGGTCTAGCATGCCATAAGGTTCATTTCGACATCAATTTTGAATTTTTAAAATTACCCGAAGTGGACCCAAATTTTTTACTTTATTACACTTTAGGACCTAGTATTTTGAATTAATTGCAATTAAGAATCCAACATGAAAAATTAACATTTTGCCCTTTATAGTTTTTAAACAATGCATCTCATACTGTATCTTTTCCATTCCTTCCTTTTGCTCATTCATTTGAGATGCATTGTAAACATCTTTTAATACTACCATGAAATTGAGTACTTTCTTTAAATATTGGCCTAAACATAATCACTTTCCATTCTTGACCTTTCATCATTACCTTGAAAAGGTGGATGTTACAGGGGGCATTCTCACACGCTGCTACGACGCCAAATGCTGATACAATATCAGCAAATTGCTTATACTTTTTCCCAACTTCGGATGGGCATAACTTCTTGCTCCAAACTCCAATTTACACGATTACAAAGTCTACACATTTCATTACACCCCCAAATTCCTTTTTATAGAGATTTTGGACACTTGAGGCAGAAATGATCATTTTTTACCTAAAGTTTGGCATTTTTACCTCCCAAATCCAAATCACAAGCAATCTAGCTACCAAACATGTTCACATAAGTCACCAACAATATAATAACTTGGTCCAAGGTGGTTGTACCCCAAAGGAACCTCTCCCTTAGGATTTGACTCTCTTGGACTCCAAACTCAACTAGTGGGTTACCTACTTATTTTGTAACAACCTTAATTAATCATTATAGGAAGGATACTGTGGGTTTTGTAGAGGACTAGAAGGATTAGAATTGGAGGAAGGATAAAAAAGTAAGCAAGTTAGATAAAAGGAGACAGAGCCTACTCATACCTCGGTGAGGCCTAGTGCTGTTGTGGTGAGAATTGCCAATTTGGACTTGGGCCAAGATAGTGAGGGCTCATACCATGGAGAGCTTACTTGGCACTATGATGTCAATTGCAAAATTTGTATAAATCAGAACATATTAGACTCACCAGAACAATGGAGAACGAAGGAGAAATCGGTGGCTCTGGTAGGATTTCAACGTTTTGAGGCTAAGGAACACCATTTTGACCTTGAGGAAGCATGAATCTTGTGGCTAAGTGTGCCTTCCTCTTCTCCTCTCCATTTTCTTCAAGGTTTATGGTGGATTTTCATGGTGGTGGCTTAGGGTTCCATTTAAGTTGCATTTTCATTGATTAATTTGTGTTTAAATGCTTCAAAGATGTGTTATTGGGTGTTTTAGAGCTATGGGTGTTGGTTTTTCAGTGGTTAAGTGGTATTTTTGCTAAACCCTTGCCTTCAACTTCGTAATCTACTAGATATCCAAATCTATATGGATTCAAATATGGTTTTATGAGTTATTTTGGGTATTTTGGTGTATGGGTTTGCTTGGGGAGCCTTGTTTCAACCGGTTTTGTATTGGGTGGTCAAGTTATGTACACCAGAGGTTGAGAATTCGTGTTAGTAATGAGTATTTGGTAATATGGAGGTTGGAGACTTGCTCAATTGAGATTTTTTGACTCCGGGGAGTATTTGGGAAGCATTAAAGTGGTTGGTAAATGGCTATCCTATTATGTAAAGTATTTGGGTTCCATGGATATTGAATGAGTTGGTTGAATTGAAATCATATGTTTTGTGTGTTTTGGTTTGAAATAATGTGGTAATATGATCTTGCATTCTTTTGATATGTTGTAGTGGTCTTCATTCATCTACCAAGGTGTCATGTGGGTTTGGACAGTTGAGGTACTCAGGGTGTATTCTTTATGTTCCTTAACTAGCTATATATGTTTAATTCTTTTCATTTCATGATATGCAAATGTTATATTATATGTTTCATTCTTTTATATCATGATATGCATTTTAGTATAAATTATGATTGTCTCTTTTCGTATCATGATATGTACGATTATACAGTTAATAAGTTTTTTTATCTCTACTTTAGATTATGATGAAAATGACATTTGGCTATAGTGACTATGAAATGTATAAGTATGATGGATATTGACATGTTATCGAATATTATGAACCCCATGATTTATCATATATGTTCATATGGTATGTTAGCATGATAAAGGGTGACATGTGTTGATATGTTAGCAAGCATTAAGTATTATATTGTTGAGACATATGGTTATTGGGTGATGGTACTCTAAATACCACTTGGTATACTAATCCGCTAAATAACACATGAGACCTTGTATTTAGGTGATACAATTTGTATTATTCTAGTTACTAAATAGTTGTCCTATAGCCAGGAGGCTCATGTGGCTATCGATTGATATGCACTTTTTCTAAATAGCCACCAATTTGGGTGGTTTAGGGGAAGGAGATTCATGGTCCAACCTTTAATGTAGTGGCATTTGGCTGGATCATGATTATTAGGAGGAAAGCTTAGTGGTAACCCCAAAATCGGCCGTCACAAGTCATTGGAAGGGGCTCCTCATTAAGGTAACCTTTTCATGACAACTGTGTCCGCATATCATGTACATTGCATTCGTTTGAGCATTGCATTTGAATATTGTTTTGGAAGCATGTTTCATATATGTGTGTTGTAAAACTCCTAGTTACTAAAATGTATGTCTCACCCCATGACTAACAATTCTAGGTGAAGGATCTAGTATTAGTAAGGAAAAGGCTAAGAAGGCTTAGCTCTTTAGAGGATTAAGAGTGTATTTATAGGTGTTAGGGCTGTAACCCCCTCTTTTGTTGTTATCTTTGTTGTTTTCTTTAGTAAAGTGCCAATTATAGTATTTGTTCAATACTAAGTGTCACATGTTGTGTGCTTATATGTTCTGTAAGATAGAATGTTATGTGATCCATCCAAACTCTCTTATGCTCCATAGATTGTTGTTTGTGATAGTTTTATGGCCCCTATTAGCATATGTGTTTTGGTACGCAGTAAATGTGTGCTAGATGTGTATGATGGTGTTTGATTCTTATTGGCTTGGTGTTTTGGGCCAAGAACTTGTGGTTCCATTTCCCTTTTGTTGTGTTTGGTTGGATTATGAGTTTAGTTTGGTTCATGAGTCCTTGTTATGCAAATTGGGTATATAACCTATTAGTGTAAACGGGGAATCAAGGGGTCAAAATCTAGAGGACTAGTTCCTCTTAGGCGCTAACCTTTAGAACATGTCTCTTGGGTTAATTGTGACTTGTTAGAAATGTTTTTTTTGAGGAATGGTTGTTGGCTTGAGTTTTAGAGTGGGTTATGACTTGTTTGAGTTCATAAATGACCATTTTGGTCTAGGACATCCAAAATCTTCATACAAAGGTATTTTGAGTTATAGTTGATGTCCATAATTATCTAAGGAGTAGAGTGACTTGTAGGCTTTAGAATTGGATCAATCAGAGATTGGAGTGAGGAATTATGCACTTTAGAAGTTGGTCAATTGTATAAGCAAATAGTAGTTGCATCTGCTGTCATTAGCTCTGCAATGCCAAATTTGTGGCTGTGGTGTCGTGTCTCACTGTCTCCAGTCTTTTTTTAGTTTAGAAAGATGCGTCACCACGGTGCTGGCCTGCTATTTTGTCTTCTTCTACTGGGTTCCTTCATATTGTAATTGGTCTAAAACTTCTCTATAAGAACCGATCAAACCTAGTCAAGAACTGGGTTCAACTAGTCATTTTTGATGATCTAGCCACCCCACATCTCAAATTAGTGACGCCCGCATTCCAAATGCATGATATAACCATCGAGGTAGTGCTTCTTTTTGATACATAATTGCAATTTTTAATATATTTAGCTTATTTAAGAATATTTGTGGAAAGTAATTCTTCCAAAATAGGGACGATAGGATTTGAACATTGCATCATTTTGTTCAAGAGTCTCTTATGCAATGCTGATAATCTCAGGATTAATGATATATAAGGCAAAATATTATATAAATGTATATATTTTTTCAAGTGAGATATATAATTTAACTATATTTAATCCTCACTAGTTCAATAACAGTTCGACCACGGTCCAACCGATGAACCTTAAACTGGTTCATCCACCAGTTCAATGATCAGTCCAATTTTTAATACTTTGAATGCAACAATTTCAAATATCCCCAATCTCAAGAAATAGACCAGGACTCCCTAGTCTTCTCCTTACTAGTACTAAAATCTTTACCTGAAAATGTTAGCCACAAAGGTGTGTAAGATAGAGTTCTAGTAACCAAGGATAATTTAAAACAACAAGGCATTCATAAAACATAATCATACACACAAGATAGATGTAACAATAAATGCACATGATATGCAATGAATTCCCACAACATATATGGCTAGAATCATGAGCTAGTTACCATCACAATGTAAGCTCAATAAGTAGGCCCCTTCTTGCAGCTAATAAAGGCTGATTTCGGAGCAATCTACTAAGCTCTCTACTTACCAATCATGACTTGACTAAAGGTCATTACACTATTGATTGGACCATAACTCGCATTCCCCTGGACTACCTAAATTGGTGGTGACCGAGGGAAAGTGTATCCTAATCAACAGCCACCTAGGTTTTCTGGCCAAAGGACAACGATTTAGTGACATGGATACATTATACCTCACCATTTGGACACAAGGCTTTGTGTGTCATTTAGTGGATCGGCATACCATGTGGTATTTTAACAACATCATCACCTGACCATATATGTTGAACATGCATAACCATTGTGACAATACCATCATGATATGTAAACATCTCATTATATTTCATGTACCATCATGCTAGCACGATTATCAATATATCAAGTCTAAGCCTGTGATGCACAATAAATCATATACCAATTAATAATCACATACTTTCTCATTTATATACTTACATTTTTTTACTTAGCCATCACATGTTATACTATATACAAGGAAGAGAAAGCGAGCTACCATAACCTTAATTACTAGTCGTGCCAAGTGCATATCATGGTATGAAAAGTACCAAGTATATATATTTAATTATGAAACAGTAAGAATTACTATGCCAAAAATATGTTTTATTGGTGTTTAATAGTTGATGCTTGTTAAGAAAATGCCAATAAAAAAGACTTTAGTTGCATTTATTTTATAAACACCAATTGAAAGACTTTAGTTGGTGTTTTTTAAATAAATGCCAACTAAAACATAACTTGTAGTTGGTGTTTATAAAACAAACATCAACTAAAGGTAACACTTTAGTTGCGTTTGTTCAATAAATGCCAAGAACAATTTTCTTAAAGTCACATATCAACAATTTAACTATTAATTAAAAACCATCTAACGACTTGGTTTTCACTCCTTACTTTTCTCTTTTTTTCTCTAAACCTGTGTCGACATCTTCTTTTCGATTCTCTGCCTTAAGACTTTGACCTCTCAGCTCCCTCTTCACTCTCTACCTTGTAGCAACTTGAGGATCCTTTCTCACCTCCCTTTCCACTCTTTACCTCGTGGCAATTGAATGGTCTTCTCTCACCTCCCTCTTTACTCTCTGCGTCATGATTTGACATCCACTTTGGCCACTCTTTTCAGGTTTGGTTCACCTCCTCCTTTTCTAATCTCCCATCATTACCAGGATTTGTTTTACAATGATACATTTTAGATTAGATCTCGGATCGAATGGTTCTTTAGAATTGTGGTCGACTCTCACTGCCTTCACCGGACCTCCATTCTCACTAAAGCCATTAAGAGCTTGACTCTTTTTGGACCTCTCTTTTGTTTAGTTTTTTAGTCTGTACAGCCATGGCCCTCCTTTTATCTTCATACTATATGCTCTATAGGAAGATGAGGTGAGAAGATAATTATGGGGGGTTTTAGGAATACTTGATTGATAAAATTGGATTTTAGGAATCAGGGTAGAGTTGAAAGGAAGCTGATTGTGTTTCTAGGATTTCTTAAGGAATCTATATGATGACCTAATTTGCTAATTCTAGTGTTTGATGTATCTCCTGTATGATAATGGACAATGTTACGCTTCCACTTTTTTGGTTAGTGATGATCCCGATTCTGGACTTAGTTGCTACCTCAAATTGTTTCTTAAATAAATGGTTTATCATTGAAAGCAATCAGATTTGCACTTGTAATTATAAACAACTCATTGAATGTAGCACTTGCATATTAGGTTGTAACTGAGTGTATAGCTAACATATTTCCAGAACCATATTTTCAGAGTTGAATATTTATAATTTATGTTAAACCTTGCTTCTTGATTCTTACTTAGGCTTTCGAAACTTGGATATTTTATTGATGTATATGTTTATGTTCCTTTGGTATGTGAAATAATTTTGTTCTATGATTTGTTAAATTTTCTCCATTGGATTTTATTTTTCACATACTGAAAATAAGTTAATAAAAAAACAAGTCATAAAAGTAGTCATAAAAGCAATTAACATACGAAGGTAAGTCATCATTCATGTCCTGTACTCATCCAGAAGATGCTACCACTACAATTGCATCTTTGTTTTCTGTATTCATCTATGTTGGAGGTCTTGTGGTTCCTACCAATAGTTTGCATTTATGGAAGTCTGGAAGTAGAACTGTTGTCTCTGATCTTGGTAACTTGGCTTATTTGTCCATGAGTGATGAGCTTTGTTACTATTTATTTATTTTCCATATATACATATTCTCTCTATACATCTTATACCTGTGTAATTCCCAGATGAAAGTGAAGCACAAAATGCTGTTAATAAAGGTTTATTGCACTCGTTAGAGTTGAATGATTTGAGGGGTGTCACAATACCAATGACTATGAGTGCTTCTCCAATAATGCCTTCACTTATTTTATTATGGAGATTCAAGGTTCATGAATTATTTTTTTTAATGCAGTGATAATATTTTTTTCTATTTACTTTTTTAAGATCGAATAAGATGCATTTTTTTTTAATGAACACAAGATTGAATGTTTTCATTTCATTCTTGTTGAGCTACTGTTAACTTAATTCCTGTTGAAAGAAAATGATGCAGTTGGTTGACAAAATTTGTTTGAGTAGAGTCAATTATCAAATTCCGTTTAGTAGAGTTGAGCATGTAGATTACTGTAATTAGGAGTTGTAGTTTAATTTTAGGCCAACTATATGCCTTCTTTTACTTCTTCTCTCCCTTCCTTCTTTTAATGTTTTAGACATTCTACTTATTTAGAAACTAATTCAGATGTATTTCTAGGTACTAATGTTCTTTGAGCTACTATTAAGCTTTATACCAAGGTAACATGATTGTATTCTTAGCCATGAACATTCTAAATTTCTCAATCTATTTCTCTCTAGAGTTCTGATTGTTATTAGCATACCTTGAACAATCAATCTACCTTGCTATGCTTAACTTATTGTTTGGTCCCTATTTTAGCAATCTCAAAGTCAGTTTCTTTTCTGTTATTGTAACTTACTTCAAGCAAACAACTTTCAAGTTGACTCTACATCTTTTCAGATCTATCCTTTATTGTTGCTTCTTTCTGTCAACATTCTTACACTCTTATTTGATCTTTTTATATGACATGGTATATCTTATTTTACAAGCTAAAACCTTTCTAATTGCTGGAACATTTGACAAATTTAGTCTCTTCTTTCATTTATAAGACATTCATGTATGTAATAGTGATTCTGTTTCAAATGACATAGTACGTTTGCAATGGAGTAGAAAATCAATGTTTCCTGTGGGACCATTGAACCTTAAATGTCATGTTCTACACAAGAAATTTTACTATGCAATTTTATCCCTTATTTAACTTGCATTATTTTAAATTATATCACATTTTCTCTTTCAATGGTAGTTTGGAATAATGTGTATGGTTTTGACGGTGGATATCTCTAACATTATACCTGGAGATGTGTCCTTCATAGCTTCTTTTAAGCTTCCAGCTAAACATGATGATTATATTCATGCTCTTGTAGCATATTTTGATGTATCATTTACTAGGTGTCATAAATTGATAGGTTTCCCCACAGGTTTATTTCTTCATTTGCCAAGTTCTCTTGACTTATTTTTTGTTTTTGTTCTTTTGGTTTGGGGGGACTTAAATTGTGACGTATGTTCTGTTTTCTCTCATTTGAAACAAACCTTTAATGAAAAGTTCCTAAAAACTTGTGTGGGATAGGACCAATAGGTCTTACATGTTTTGAGAATGACCAAGCACTTATCATTTAATTTTGATGATTAGTTTCATTGGTTAATATATTTCATGGATTGTTTATATATATAGGGCCAAGATCGCATGCCACACTTTGGAGGCAAACAATGCTTTACCTAGAAGACATGTTGACCATATGTGAGGGAGAGCTAATTGTAGGGAGCATGACAGTGAAAAATAGGATTGGGAGGATGGGTTCATTTTTGCTATGTTAGATAGATCTGGATAAAATGTATATTTCTCCTTTTGGTTTGGAAATAAACACGTTGGAATAAAATGTAAATTTTTATTTTAGAAATTAAATTGTAAATTTTTTGTTAATTAAATTGTCATTGTATTACTAGAATTTATAATTTTTAATGTAATATATATTTTTTATATATAATTTTTTTAAAAAAATGCTGACTTTTGTTGGCATTTATTTAAATAAATGCCAACAAAAACCTTTTTTTTTAAAAAGGAAAAGTTGGCGTTTGTATCTTTAAAAAAATGTTGGGTTTTGTTGGCATTTATTTAAATAAATGCATGCCAACAAAAACTTTTTTTTTTAAAAAAAAGAAAAAGTTGGCGTTTGTGATACAAACACCAACTAAAGTATCTTTTTTAATTGGCATTTGTGTCAGAAATGCCAACTGAAGTACCCATTTAGTTGGCATTTTTAGCATAAACACTAACTAAAGTGTCCCTTTTAGTTGTGTTTCTGCACAAATCAACTAAAGTTCATTTTAATTGGCGTTTTACAAATGCCAATGAAAGTCCTCCCTTTTATTGGCGCTAGAATAGTTGGCATTTTTTAAATGCCAATAAAGGCAAAAAATAAATGCCCACTATTCCTATTTTTGGTGTAGTGAATTACAGTCTAGTTACCTCAAGTTGCCCACACATACACAAAGGAACGGTAGGTCATCGGAGTACCAACTACACAAGTACAAGAGAGATGCAACCAAGTAAATATATACTCCAAAACATGATATTAAACTCAAATCAAGTATTAAGACACTACTAAGTTCAATAAACTACTTATTGCCACTTAAAGCATTTAAGTCCCAAATCCTTTATACTAAAGAATAGCCACTTACCAATAGATCCGGAGCTTCCAAACAACTTCTTGAAGAGCGAGAACCTCAACCAAGCAGGCTTACACTATACAAATTCACTAAATACCCGAATTATGAAATAACATAGACTCCTGTGACCCACAACTCGACAAACCAAGCATGACCTTAGCAAAAACATAAGTCTAATTAAAAACCCAACACAACCATCCAAAGCAAAACCAAGCCCCACAAATTTGAATTTCATGAGAAACCCTAAGATTAAGGGTTAGGGTTTGTAGAAAGAACTTCACAAATACCCAAAATCCATTATCCAAAGCTTGAAAACACTGAATAACACTTTAATAGCACACTTGCACTTATTTTAATAAGTGGAATCGCACCCAAAATGAAATCAAACCTTGAATCACAAAAATCACACCCAAACTTGTAGAAAAGAGAGGTAGGAATGGTAGAAATCTAATATACCTACAAGATTTAAGCCTCAAAAACCCAAAAATATAGTCTTTCTTGCCGTAAATAGAAAACCCTAGCAGAGTTGTTGTGATCTCCTTCAAATTTCACTGATCCAATGGGCTGCTTCATGTCTTATTTAAACAACTTTTGCAACTGGCACTGCAATGAGCTTATCCAGCGCTGCGGCAATAATCACTGCTGCCCACAAAACTCACAACTTCATAACTCAATTCTCACCATGACGCTGACGAGTCTGCCACGATGTGGACATTCTACTTCTTACTCCTATTTGCTCTATTTTTCCTATCCTTCTTTGGTTCAGACCCTTTCAGTCCTACAAAATTCCAAGAATGCCCTTTCATGAGGCCACTTATGTAACAACCTACTCCTATCAATCCCAAACTCGACTCCCAAAACATCAAAACAGTGGAAAACTCTGAGTAGGATCAGAATCGTATGCAGCCATAGTGAGCTATAGTACAGCTGTAGCCTTAACCAGGTAGTAGCACTTGATGCTGTGGCTGAGCTTCTGGCTCAGTGGCGCCCCTTGCTAAGTAAATTACAACTTTCCCGGGTGAACTTCCGACGCACACAACTTTGTGCTCCGACGTTCGATTGACTTGATTCTAACTCCTACAAGCAATCTTGTCTCACTCTATCCATAGACACCGGTTTTACTCAATTCCATCTCTGTATAGAGATTTTGGAAATCCAACACCATTTTAGCTATTTTTGTCTAAAACTCACAACTTACCACCTTTATTTACCACCAAAGGCAATTTAACCCTCAAGGACCATTCAAAGAGGTCCTATTTGACTCAACCAACTTATCCAAGAGGGTCTCATCTCGGAGAAATCATTCCTCTAAGATTTGACTTTCTTGAGCCCTAAATTTTCATAATAGACTATTTGCCCAAACTCACACACAAGGCCTAAAATCCCCTTTGCGCTCCCACATACTGCCATTCTGAAACACAGACACTTATTCCAACAATACTGACCTACATAGAGGTCCAAGTCATCATTATACAAACACACTAAGACATGCATACATCCATATCACATCATCATTAATCTTATTACACATCATTCATCATCATCAACATTATACAACCATTATCATCTCAGTATCATTGTCCTCATATCAATTACACACACTACCGTGACTTGAATATTCCCATCGCCGGAGAGGCTACAACTCGCTTGTCTTCTTCAGACTAGCATGAGAGCTTTCACCTAAAATGTTAGTTATGGGAGGGGGTATAAGACAAAGTCTCAATAACTAGGGACAACCACAAGCAACCTATATCATTTATTCACACAAATGTACATATGATATATGCAATGCAAAATGTAATGGAATGCATGTCTCTTTCATACATGGCTAGAACCATGGGTTAGCATCATAATAGAACATTTTTAATAGGTGATTCCCTTCTAACAACAGGTGAAGGCTGATTCCGGGACATCACCAAACTCACCTCACACTAGTACACCCGGCCAAAGGTAACACTAATACCTGGACTGTGGCTTTCCTTCCCTTAGACTACTGCGAATTGGTAGTGGTTTAAGGAAGGTGCAATCCACTGCCACCTAGCTCTCCAGGCCATGGAAGAGGATTTAGCGGCAGAGATCCTTTCCTTATTTCACCATATCATATATCATTATATCATATCTCATCATCACCACCCAATCGACCTTTTCTCACAATGCTCTTATGGTGATGATGTTTGTGCCATGTCATCCTGTATATATCACTATAAAATTATCATCATATTCATCATCATGATCATGCTAGCATGCTATGTACATGTGTAATATCATGTTTATCAACATCACATATCAATGACAGGAATCTAAATCCGTACCACATCTAGCTGTGTACATACCACGATATGTAGAAAAATTACACATACACACACATAACAATATCTGGGTATGAATGGAAACATGTATATATAAATATATTTATAAATACAAATCAACAAATAACAAACAAACACAACACCTGATTACCTTAAGTTATTAATATCACACACACGGATCCTACAAGCTTCTTGAATTGCCAACCATGACTTGCACTCCTCCGATCAACCAAACAATTACTACAATACCAAAATGTCTTCAATTAACATATAGCATAATTATCTAAAATCCACAATTCAACCATCTAAGCTCTACCCAAGGTTCCAACAACATTTTCATGCATCAGTAAACTCTAAATAACCATTCAAATCATAATCCACCCTATAGATTTTGAATTTTATGCTTCCTCTATAATTTCCAACCTAAGGTTCAACTCAAACTCATCACTATCCATCCAAAACTCGAATCCAAAGCTTCCTAGCACTAAACAATATCTCATTAATCACATTCCATCCATTTTAATTGGTAGGATTCGACCAAAACCAGAAAACCAAACACATATCCAAAAATCCATTTGAAAACTAAAGAGAAAATGGAAAGGGAAGAGCAAAGTCACTTACCAACAATTAATCAAGCTTCATAGGTTCTGAAATCACCTCCTAAGACTGGAATCTTAAAGCCTAGTAGAGCTTTCCATTTTCTACCTCTGATTCTTTCTGCTTTATCAACTAAAATGCTTCAAATTTATCAGAGTTTGGAGTTTGGCGCCGTGGCATGCGATAAGTTCACTACAGCGTGGAGCCCTATTGTCTAAAAAATTTAACCAAATTCTAGCTCGTTTGCGGTGGTGGCCCTGTGCTTCACTGCGGTGTGGAATGTTTCTACCTCCACTTTTATCTTCTCCCATTCTGGTTTCTCTAGTCTTGCACACATCATCAATTGTACTTCCCGTTAGCTAGAAACTAAATCTAGGATAATCTACTAAGAGTTGTTACAACTTACATGTCCAAAAGAGTAAGATCGGGTTGTTACAGAAAAGACTTTATTACAAGAGACAAAACCCCCTTTGCTAATCTTTACACCTCGAAAGGATTTGTCTTCGGTTGTCAATTAGGGGATACCTCTTGGTGGTGATTACCAAAAAACAGTGTAGGCTTAACCCTTAAACCCATGATGAGATGGTATATTAAGCTTTATTTAATCTTGGCTAGGTCCACTCTATCATCACATTAATTACTCTACCACAACTTGCCCTATTGAAAGTTGTGATATGGAGTATGAACAAGTGAAGTGAGTCATAGTCCTCTAGTTCTTAGATATTCAAAGTTGCTTTGTTATGTTCAAAGTACCAATTATGTTGTTACGTAAAAATTTGGTATTTTAATATCATATAATCTTTTTTTTTATATATATTTATCTGATTGTGTCAAATTCGAATGCTATCGAGCCCAAATGGGGTAACTCTTGCAACATGATTTTTTTAATTCATAAGGCTTAAACTCAAAACTTTACTTAAGGGGTGTTGAGTCCCTTAGCACTCAATTCAACCACTATTATTAATATAATATAATCTTTTTAGGCATAAATTTCTAACATATACAAGTCCAAATTAATGACACATTAGGGAGACCGACCAATTTATTTTTAATAGCCACCGCATACAGCTAGGAATTCATCAAAGTGTTCACATTTTTGTGATGTATTTTATTAAATATTCGAGTAGCCTAAGCACTCTCTGTTTGGCAAGCATGTGGCTTTGCAATATGAGGTAATGACTTAATTGTTTCGCAATTACTGAATCGAAATTAATCCAATACAGTAAGTCATTCGAAGAGAATAGATTGAACACATGTCTCCTCTCACATGTAGCAGCCATCATGGGAACGGAAATTTTGTTTTTCTCGCCGTCTAGTTTGAAAACTGGAGCTTGCTCGCAGTATACGGCACAATATAAATTTCTATACGCAATATACGGCACCATTTGCCCCGAGTACGTCTGAACTATATATAGAAACTAACATTGTCCTCCTCCAATTATATATTCTTTTTAAGTCCACCCTCCCTAAAATCTGCTTTTGTAAGTCAACCCATTCGAAAATTGAAAAGCGTGTCGATCCCAGGACATTCATAAATTGCATCGTCATCCTTTTCATAAATTGCTTTTTGGTCCTTACTGAAATCGAAAATGACAGGACAGGGTAGGGAGAGAAAGGCTCTGTTTTCCAATGCTTTGCCTTAACTGGGAGAGATATCGATTCAAAGTTTGTTACTTCTATTGTGATTGAATCATTTGCAATCAAACTATATTTTTAATTTTATTTTTATATAGGAAAATTGAAAATATTTTTTTAATGTTTATATAATTTTTGACTGATTTTCAACTAATTCGATTTTGAAAATGCTGCTAGCACAATTAAAATCCAATTTGTTGACAATTGTTCTCATGTCCTTTTGTGTGGAAAGTCACAGATTTGATCGTCATGCGGGTGAATGTGGGGTGTGTGTGAGTTGTACATAAGTTACTCCTGTTGATAATAATAATAATAATAATAATAATAATAATAATACTTCTATTTTATGAGTGGGTTGTGCTTACCTGATCTTTCAATAAGTGTCTTCAATGGTCTGACAACTGAGACCTCTTCTTTAGCCTTGCTGTCAATGACGGGAAACTAGAAACAGAAAGCTATTCACATGTGAAATTATTGATGCTCAACAGAAGCTGCGCATGATACACTTCATATCTGACCAGACTATGAAAGCCTATGATGAAGTTAGTGAAGATTTAGCAGTAGATAGTTCTTTTTTACTTTTCTTCTTCCTCTGATTTCCGGGACACCTTCCTTTTTATAATTTGATGGTGGTGCCTTGCTCTGTATACATATTTTTTTGATGCAATATAGTTTACCTTTTACGCAAAAAAAAAAAAGGAGCAGTGTCTCTTCAGTATTCATATATGTATTTCCATCGTAATAGAGTTGCAAATTACTATAACTAGTTGAATTCAGGCCTCATAAATCCTTGTTCCTATAATTAACTTTCTATTAAAAGGACGGAGACAGCTTATTATTCCCATAATAGCTAGTTTCATTATTTTTTGTCCAGAGCTCTTTAATCTCTCTCTGTGTTTTTTTAGCAGAAAAAATAAATGCACATGCAGGTCCACGATCAATCAATAAAAATCAATAACGGAGTTGGATCACTTTTATTCATGAGAAACCTTACTAGCCAGCCATTATCTCCCACACATAGGTCACATCACATGCAACTTAAAATAATCGTCACTGTCTTTTTCCTTTCTAATTTTTTTTTGGCCAACGTCACTTCCTTTCCATTCTCTCTGCCCTTTTTATTCTATAAAACATCAATTTCGATGCCATCTAATTCAAACACCATTACCTTTACCCCATTTTCTTATCCTTCTCATATATACCCCCATATAGGCAGATGTTTCAACCTACTAATCTCCTTCCCTTATTTACCTTCATATTCTGGTCTTGCTGGACTCTGAACAGCATCGTTTCCGACCCTCAGACCAATCTTCTGAACACCCGGTGCAACCCATCCGACAAGTTCGCCATTACCAACTTCTCCAACTTTAATGGCAACCTAAACGCAACGTTTCGAGACATCAGAGGGCAGATCAGTGACCATAACAAGCACTTCGCCACGGCACAGCAGGAAGGCAGTGGAGAAAACCCCGCTTCCACTCTTTTTCAGTGCAGAAACTACCTTTCCATTGCTGACTGTGTCGCGTGCTTCGACGTTGCCGCCATACAAATCCGAAGCTGCACCTCCACCATGGCCCCAGCTGCCATGGTTGTCTACGACGGTTGCTTCCTCAGGTACAACTAGCCTTCCAACTATAAAGCATCGATAAAAAAAAAAAAGACTTATCCCTATCAAATACACATTCGATGTAAAACGATTTGCATTTTATTTTGTGCACAGCGTATATCTATCCATAACATTTGTATTCACATATATCATTTTTACAGTAAAATAAGGTTATTCTGGTTTTTTTTGTGAAAGATTATTTTGGGTTTTAATGGTGAAACAAAAAAAAGTCTCATAGATATTTGTAGAAATATGAAACTTTGTCTTTATTTTTTGTTAAATGACATTTTTGTCTTAAGAAGAAAGAACAAAAATTTTATATATAATAAGCTGTTTAAGACATCTTACTCATATATATATATGTGATTTGTTTTAATATATATAATTATTTATAATACAATTTTTGGAACATTCAATGCACATTAATTTGGTGGCAAGAAAATTGACTTTTTTTTTTTATATATAGAATAGCGTCGAGATAAGATACCTATATATTGTGACATTATTATTTTTCTCCAATTTATTCTACTCTAAGCAATGATTTCGTTTCTTTTATGAGTATATAAAATCTTTATATTAAAAGATTTTAATTTAACAATCTTAATGGAAAAAATTGAGTCCCCTTTGAAAAATGAAATGATCAAATTAGAACAAAATTATTGATAAACTATGAAAATGAAACCTGAAATGCATGAGCCGGGTCATGTTGGGTTTGGCCTCGGCCTTGTTCGTAAAATGCAACCTGTGTTCCGCCTTTCCTTAAAGATTTTTGCTTTTCTTCATTTCGTTTGGCTTGGCCTAGCCTGGACCGAAGTGATCGAGCATGATTGGACACGTTGGGCCACACATGTGCACACCCGTGGAAATTAAACAGATAGGGATGAAAATAAAATTTAAAGTTAGAAGATCAAGTTGGAACTAAATGAAGTTACATGATAAAAATGAGGTTTAAAATGAAATCATAGGACGAATTAGAACTAAAATGGAGTTAAGGGATGAGAATAAAATATCCTCCACTAAGATAACATGCTTGAAAATAATTGGGAGATAATGTTTAAATCATAGCTAGTGGACTTACATGCTGCATGCAAAGAATAGCTTGCTCTATATAGGCTTGAGTTGGATCTTGTTCCCTAAATAAATTTAAGGATATATAGCCCACCTCTTATAAAGTATTCATAATATTCAAAACTTATTAATCTATTTACAATAAAAATTAATCAATTAATTTCCAAATTAAACTTATCAAAGTAATACAAAGGTGAAAAATTCATCCTCTCATTATATAGCTTGATTTATTATACACAGTTAAATCCATATTGAACTTGGAAAAATGATATGGGATACTTTACGGTGTGTTGAGGTACAACTACAACAATTTCACCGGTTTCTATACCGCATCTTGTGGGAATCAGACTATAGAAGAAGCCACTACATTTACTACAGCAGTGAAACAAATGCTAATGAATCTCCAAACAGCAACACCTACAATCCCTAGTTTCTTTGCAGCCACGAAGGTTCATGTTCCTTATAACGGTTCAACTATTTATGCCATTGCTCAATGCGTTGAAAGTGTCACAACAAATCAGTGCCTTAACTGCTTGAAGGTTTTATACAATACCGTGGAGATTTGTCTTCCCTATTCGGATGCTAGGGCTTTTGACTTTGGTTGTTTCATGAGATACTCCACCACTTCCTTCTTTCCTGATAATTATCAGACAATTGATATCACACCCATGGTCAAACAAGGTACAGTTCACTCAAAGATTTATCCTGCGGCTTTCTTTCATCCTTTTGTTTTTTTCGGTCCTAGCTTCAGTTTCAATCACGGCCAGTGAAGCTCCCCATAGTTTGAGAAACCACAAGTAAAAATGTTAGGGTGACAAGTTTATAATGGTTCTTTAGAGAAAACACAATGTTTGAAAATGATTATTTTTTGGTTTCTTGTCTTGCAGGTTCAAGCAATAAGGGAGCCATAATTGGTGGAGTTGTTGGAGGTGTAGCTATTGTTTTGATCCTCCTTGCATTGTTTGCCTGGGTTAGACGACCAAAAAGGAATAAGAGAGTTCCTACAGGTAAACAACTTGAAAAGTCTTCAACTACTGCATTTCGATTTGTAATTATTTAATGTGATGCTTTGGATTTCATATCCATGAAGGTTGAATCCCTGATTGGTTTTATTAATTTATCTAGAGACTTTGACTCTTGCATTTCCTTTAACAGGAGTCATAACTGGAGCAAATAAGTTAAAAGGCACAGTTACTTACAGTTATAACGATTTGATGTCTGCAACCAAGAATTTTAGTGAAGAAAATAAACTAGGAGAAGGAGGATTTGGGGTGGTATACAAGGTAACTTCAATTTGATTCTCAATATTATAATCTAAATCATATTCTAAAGCAAGGAGGTCTCTAAATGCATTTTATAGGGCACTTTGAAGTTCTCAATATTGTAGGAAGAACTTAGATTTGCAAATTAATTAACAAAGGTAGAACTTCTACTAAAGCTATCATGATTGAAATTCTTTATCATCATGAATAGGGCACTTTGAAGAATGGAAAAATCGTTGCAGTCAAGAAATTAAATTTATGCTTGGAGGAAGATTTTGAAAGTGAGGTGAAGCTTATAAGTAATATTCATCATCGGAATCTTGTTCAGCTTTTGGGATATAGTAGTAAAGGCCATGACAGAATCCTTGTTTACGAATACATGAAAAACGGCAGTCTTGACGAATTCTTATTTGGTATTTTATGTCATCTGACTACAATATATTTATCTAAGCATTGGCTGTTTTGCTTCTTGATAAGGTTATGACATGTGGGCATATTCTTTACTTAAAAACACATCACCAACTTATCAAATAATGGCTTACTCATATGTCTTAATTTTATTAGAGAACTTAAAAAGCATAGATATCAATTCCCTATTGTAACATTTTGAAAATTTTTTTTAATGTTTCGTCCTTCATTTTTTTTTTACTTTCCATAGTTTGTAAACTTGAGCAACAGGTAAAAAGAAAGGTTTTCTCAATTGGAAGCAACGATATGATATAATTTTAGGAATAGCGAGAGGTTTGACTTATTTGCATGAAGAATTTCATGTTCGTATTATACATAGAGATATCAAGGCTAATAACATCCTCTTAGATGATGATCTACAACCTAAAATTTCTGATTTTGGGTTGGCTAGGCTTCTACCTGAGGACAAATCACATCTTAGGACAAAAGTCATGGGAACATTGTAAGTCAAAATAACTACATTTGTTTAATTTTTTTTAGTTCAATAATATATAGTACATGAATTGTCTAATGTATTGATAACACACACATGCACACACATACTCCTATTTATTAGCTTTAATGCTGCAAAAAATATGCATCTATGTCAAACATGATGCAATGATTCATATTGCATGTTTATTTCAAATTTTCTTAGATCATAATATTTACATATCAGTTATCATACATTATGTTATATATTTGTCAGAGGATATACGGCACCGGAATATGCAATTCATGGCCAATTATCAGAGAAGGCCGATATCTATAGCTATGGTGTTGTAGTCTTAGAAGTCATCAGTGGTCAAAGATGTAAAGAATTAAAACTCAATATTGATGAAGAAGGCGCCTTCCTCCTTCAAAAAGTGAGAAATTTCCCATTACTATATTAAAAAGGCTTCTTCTTCTTCTTCTTCTTTTCTTTTGAGAAAATTTAGATGAGGTAAATTTTGTAACAGCAGAGCTTTTTTTTTTTCTTTATGAAAAGCTATTCCTTCTTTGTCAAAGAATCTAATCTAATAATAAATATTTGAAAAACATAAATGTAACTGTTGTCATGTCATTTGTACCCATCTTCACTTTATTTATCTGACTTGATAGGCTTGGAAACTATATGAGAGAGGCATGCACTTGGGATTGGTGGACAGTACCTTAGACGCTAATGATTATGATGCAGAAGAAGTGAAGAAAATCATAGAGATTGGTTTATTTTGCACCCAAGCATCTGCTGATATTAGGCCAATGATGTCTGAAGTAGTTGTTTTGCTCCAAAACAAGAATTTATTAGAGAACATAAGACCCACTATGCCTATCTTGATTGAAACTAACTAGAGATCCGTGGAAGACTCCTCTACATGCACTGCATCCTATAATCCAATGCTACTGCCTTCACTTTCTATATACCATTAGAAAGATATAATTGTGCTCCACAGAAACGTGCAGCTAAGGGGTGAGTTTGGAGTTTTGATCACGGAGATGGAGAAAGCAATAACATGGAAGAATAAGGAGAAAGTAGAATAGTGGGGAAATGTTCCTGTGTAGGTATTGAGAAGTTGGCAAGTGGTCATCAAAATTATTTTCTCCCAAGGTGCTGTAGTGTGGCGGAACTCAACAGAGATCCCAAATGCACTAGTTCCTTAAATTTTCACATGGGATTTGGTGTCAAATCGTGATTTAAAGGTAGCAACTATGGGTTGATGAAGTGTAAACTTGAGGAGGCGTATAAGTGACATCCTGAGCTGCTTCCTTTCTTGTATTTTATTTGACCAATTATGCCAAAAGATGGTGAATTCCACTTTCATTTATCCTTCTACCGCTTCATTAAGGGGGAATTTCATTTAGCCACCATTTCACTTGCATTTGAGAGATTACGTGGCAAAATATTATTAATCTTTGTAGACCCATAGCTTTCACTTTGAGATCCCATCTTCGACCTTATGTGGCCAGCAAAATAAGTGAAGAATTCATTATTATTAAATGATGCATCTTGCCGCCCCATATTTTATAACCAAATGAAATGAATTCATTTGATAAAAATTTGACCCTCATCTTGCGTCTCCCACGCTTTCCATATGTCACAAACTAAAGTGCTTTCATCAAGTCTTCATTTTCTACTTTATCTTGGCCGCAAGAAACACTTGAGAGAGAGCTCATAAATGGCGACACCAAGGAGGGAGAGAGACCTGGAGAGATCCAAAACCCTAGCCAATCTCCACCTCTGCTCAAACTCCCTTCACAAAGAGTCAACTTTCTCTCTCCCTTTCCTTTATCCTAGCCTCCTTTACCTTGTACAAAAAATGGCCTTACAATATTAATTTTACCATATTAAAGTTATTTACTTATTTTGTGTTAACCCTCCTTTTACAAACGGAGTCCATGAATAATGATATGGATAAACCTTCCAAGAGGAAAAAGAATAAAATTTACTTTTATGTAATATGACATATTCTTAATTACTAGGTTAATAGTTTGTCTTAGAGTATCATACATATGCTTTATTATATATATATATATATTAAGAACATGATATACATAATTTGTGGTTGAATTAATTATTTGGTAGCCTAATTAATAACATCAATAATGGACACATGAATGTTAATTAAATATCGAGTTAAGCCATAATTTTTCAGTTATTGACATCAAAAGGACAAGTCATTCTATGATTAATCATTAAACACAACTCTCCATTTCATGTAAATCCAAAGTTAAGAAAATTATTACACTAAATCGGCCAGTTCGATTGAAAATTTTGTAGCTAATCTGGATCGGAATACAACAAAAATTGGACTAAAAGTAAACTCATTAAAAAAAAAAATAAAGCAGCAACAACGAGTTTTGAAGAGCCCGGTTTTTTTAAATACTCTATATAGAGCCAAAACCGTTGGGCTTTCTAAGCCCAAAAGTTCATCACAAAGGGGCAATCCTCTCCTATTTATAGACCTAAAACCCCCAGGTTTTCATGGTTTAGGCGATACGGCTAGCATAACTATGAATGAAGATAGCAAAGGTGACACCGATTAGCTCGATCTACGAACGAGTGGACAGGGTCGATCATATTAAGAATATAATGTAGACTACTCCGGAGTGTCGAACCCTCAAGAAAGTTTTAATCACTATATGAATTAATCTCAGTCAAAGGCTACTAGTAAGTAATAGTGATTAAACAAGAAATAAAATTAAGCAAAGCAAAAGTTGCTTTGAACAGACCAATAAGAACAATGCTAGAAGATCGGGGTTCACCAAGATTCACCTATTTTTTAGGACTAATTTAAACTATAATCTTGTCTCTCATGTTATAATAAAAGTCATTCCTAACGTATTAATTCTATTGTTCTCTCAACCTTATAGATTGTACTTAATTAATTAACAAGGTAAAAACATACTTTTGATCTTTTAATTTTATATAAGGTTTCATTTTTATTCCTTAATTTTATTAATTTTATTTTAAATTATTTAATTTTCAAAATGCAATAAAAAATTTTCCTATTATTAACACCATTAAACAAAAAATGTTGACAAAACATTTTTAAATATTGACAAAACATTTTTCAGTACTAACAAATTTATCCAACTCATTTTTATAACAAAAAAAAACTTCTGAGATTAAAAGGCTTTGTTTAAAAGTCATTTCTAATTTTTTTATTTTTCAATTTAATTTAAAAGCATTTTAAATATACGATTATTGAATACATAATGATGTTAATGACTTAGTTGAGAAAATTGAGATGTTAGCATTGAAGAATATTTTATATACTCTATCATCATTTTCTGTTAAGATAGTTAACGTTGTTAGTTAAACAAAAACTTTTGATTGGATTTTGAAAATTAAATAATTAAAAAAAATAAATAAAGTCAAAGGACTAAAATAAAATATAGTATAAAATTAATGGACTAAAAGCATGTTTTTACCACTTAATAATTGCCTCTCAAACAATTATTAAATAAATTAACTCATTGAGTTATGACTATGAGTTAAAAGTCTATTTCTAGCTTAGATAAATTATGTTTATTTTCCAATTGGCCAAAAAATTAGGTTTATTTTAAAAATTCTAGAATTAAGTTTCACCTTTCAATCTGTCACTTAATTTCGATGATATATTTTGTGATAAGTCACATAATCTACAATGAGGCACAAGAAAATAAATATAAAAGAGAGTTAAATTATATGTAATAATCAACCAAAATTCATAAATTTGAAATTCAAATAGTTTCCATGAAAGTTAAGCTACATCCATACTCCTAGTATAGGGATGTAGTGGGCCATAGATAAATAAAATATGAAAATCACAAACCTAAAGTCTTTAAACATCAACTCAAAGAAAAAGTAGAAGAAACTTAGAATTGATTGGTGTTAGATGATGGATCTAAGCCCCTCTCTCCTTTGTTGCCTTCAATCTTTCTTTTCCTTGATAATTCTCCTCAAGAAATGCTCCTAACAGTATTTTTGAGCCTCCTAAAGTGTTGTTTATGTGTTTTTGGCCATCACCAACCTTCTTATAAATTTTTAGGGACTCTTAACACTGCACCAAAAATGGTTTTTTTTTTGCAGTTATTTTTAGTCTTTCATGATGGTTTTGAATAACCAAGTATTTAGGTGCCAAAAAATGGGGTAACTTTTATTGATGATTCTTCAAAATAACCACCAACAAAGAGTATTTTTTATGTTTATTGTATAGAACTGCTAACAAAGGATCATTTTTCATTTAAAAAAATCTATAATTGCAATCCTAACTTGAATTAGACCATGCAAAGAGCAAGCATGAGAAAGGAGTATTGACCATTATTTCCAATCAACAAAAAAGGTGAAATATACATATGAGTTCTTAGGAGGTGAAACATATTTTAATACCTAAACATGATCGAGAAATTAGAGTTAAAAAAGAAAACAAATTCATTAGCATTCAAAGAATTTCTAAACAAAGAAGAAAAGTAACCAATAGATCAATGAAGCAGAGGGAATTAAAGAGCTAGAGGAGGTAGAGAAGGAATTGTACTTGTGAAGTGCCAAGGCCGGACTCTGAGGCAAGGCGAGCCAACGTTTCATCCTAAAACTTGTGAAGAAAACCCATGATGAAATCAACCTTCTTTCTTTTGAATATTGAAAAACCCAAGAATGAAATGGAGAGATAGAACCAATATTTTTTTTTGTTTGTGAGGGAAGAGAGAGAGAGTACCTGAGGGAAGGAAGAGCTCTTATGGCAACGGCATAAGATGTTGGCCTTAACTGTTTGTAACACCCCACCTCCATATACCTCCAGACTGGACCAAAATCTTCAAAAACCACTTCTCAAAACTTCATAACAGCGGAATTGAACCCCAAAAACACTAGAAATTAGGATGGGGCTGTGGTAGCTACAGTACCACCGCGGCTCCGGCCTCCCCTGCTTTCACTCGCTACTAGTCTCTCTGGTGCTGCGACGCCCCTTGCTGGGTTCCACACCAGCAAAACTTAATATCCCGGGGAGAACTTTTGAAGTGCATAACTTTATATTTTAACCTCCAATTGACTTGATTCCAACTCCTACAAGTCAATCTAGTCCCAATCTATTTATAGATACCAACTTTACCTTAATCCAACTCCATATAGAGATTCTGGACCCCTGACACTATTTTTGCCACTTATTACCAAAACTCACCATTAACAGCCTCCAATTGCCACCAAAGGCAAATAGTCACTCAAAGACCATTCATACAGGTTCAAAACCCCTAAACTAACTTGTCCAAAGTGGTTTCACCTCAAAGAAATCACTCCTATGAGATTTGACCCCTTTTGAACCCCAACTTAATAAAATGGGCTATAGGTCTTAAAACACACCAATCAGGCCCAAATCCACTTTGGGCTCACAAACACCACCATACTGACATCTCAACATCCAAAACCATGTAACCGCCACAATACAACATACACAATTTCACATACATAACCATACATACAACATCCATCCATACAATCCATATCCATACATTTATTACAAAACATTCTATCCTACTTGGCACAATATACCTATCCAAAATACACACAAACTACATAGATCTTATATCCCCACGTTTGATGCTACTCACGCGTCTTCTCCGGACTAGTGCCAAGATCGTCACCTGAAAGGTTAGTTCATAGGAGAGAGGTGTGAGACAATATCTCAGTAACTGGGAAAAACCACATACAATATATATATACTGACACACACAATCGTGCAATGTAATGTTAATGAATAGTATGCATGTTCTCCCTCATACATGGCTAGAACCATGAGCTGTCATCATCATAAGACATTTCAATAGATGACTTCCTTCCAACAGTCGGTGAAGACTAATTCCAGAACATCACCAAGCTCACCTTACCCTAATGCAACCCAGCCAATGGTTATATTAGAGCTTAGGCCGTGGCTCTCCTTCCCTTGGACCATCACCAATTAATGGTGATTTAGGGAAGGTGCATCCCCAAATCCACTGCCACCTAGCTCTCCCAAGGAGAGGATTTAGTGACAGGGATATTTCATCATGTCATATTATCCTCTACCGCTTGGCTCTCCCATGAAGAGGATTTAGCGACAAGGATCTTTATCATATCATCATCTCATATCATATCATCATCATTATCATCACAAGCATCATATGGACATGCTAGTATGCAATGGTATGGGGATGCTACATATCATACATACACTACATATATTATCATCACATATCAACTAGTTGTGTATGCCACGATATGTAGGAAAATTATACACATACACAATCAATATTGTGGTATGAAAAGGAACATGCATATATACATATATCAACATATAATCACATAAAACAAACACTTGTTACCTCAGGTTGTCAATACCATGCTCACACGAGTTCCATAAGCTTTCTTGAACACCAATCCTATGACTAACCTTCTCCGAGTAGCCAAACAACATTAACAATACCATAATTCCTCAATTAACACAATATACTAATAACCAAACATCACAATTCAACCACTTTATGCCTAACCCAAGGTTCCAACATCCCTTTCATTCATCATTAAACTCCTAGGAACCATACTAACACCAAACAATCCCATACACTTCGGATTTCCAAGAGCCCTAACAAAAAACAATCTAGGGTTAAGCTCAAATTATGCATAAACCTTTCAAAACTCACATCTAAGCAACAAGAACACTAAAACACACTTCCTTAATTCTATTTCATCCATTTCAATCGGTGAATTTTGGTCAGAACCGAAAATCCCAACTTATAAACGAAAAACCCCAAATTCCATCCGAAGAAAATGGAGAGGGAGGAGTAAAAATCACTTATCAACTTGAATCTAAGCTTCAAAGATCTGAAAATCAGTCATAGATGCAGGAAATCTAGAAACCCAGCAAAGCTCCTCATTTTTCCTCCGTCGCTCCCTTCATTTTCTTTCTTTCTGTTAATCTCAAATGATTCCGATTTAAACAAGATTCTAGATTCTCCCGCGGTCTTAGCACACCTCGCCGCGGCTCCATTAGTTTTCAGCTGGAAAGAGCCACTGGACACGCTCTCACCACGGCGGCTCTGCTTCTCACCATGGCGTGGAGCTCTTTCAGACTCTACTTGAACCATCCTCCATTCAGTTTTTCTCCGATTCTACACACAGTGCCAAAACAAAGTCATGAGGGGTGTTACACTGTTGATGTCAAGATCTATCAAATCCACCAATTCTCTACCTATTCGTCCATTCGATTATATCCACTATTTCAGTTTAGTGAACTCACCCAATCCATCACCATCTTTGTTGTTGCCACTGTTGCTATCAAGAGAAACCACTAGATCCAAACGGAGCCATCAAGGTTGATGATAGCAGTGGCGCGAGATGCTGGCCATGACCATCGATGTTAAGATCCACCAATCCTCTATTTGTTCATTTGTTCGATTAGTTCTTCCTCCTCACTATTAAATATGATGAGAGAATAGAGAATGAGAGGGAAGGAAGAGAAGAGATAGAGTTTGTGTGACATCTTATTTTACTAGGCTTTTAATCATATATTATATATCTAGCGGAAAGAATTAAATGTCTAGAATAATAAAACTTTTAAACTTTTCAAAATTAAGTTGTTCAAAAGACAATAACTAATCTGAAAGTTTACCTTAATTAATAATAATTAAAACAACCATATTGTAATTATCTAATAATTGTTCCAAAACATCTAAAGTAAAGCCAGTAAGTAGAAATCATAACTAAAACATATCTTCCTAATTTAATTACATTTATTCTAAAGCAAAATAATATTCTCCGGTCTGCTTTCTCTTAGTTAACCATCCCCTTGTCTTTGCTTTTGCTTGTGCTTGTTCCTAACAATGTTAGTCATTGGGTGTGAGATTTGGGAAAATCTCAGTAGTATATATATTCATTCATACAAATCATGCTCATAATTAAGTAGTTATGCAAACAACCAAATAACTCATATTTCATGATGCATAAAAAAAAACTCAATAGAGTTTCCTCTTAATACTAGACATCCATAGCATTTTAAAACATTTATATTGAAATAACTCATCCAATAGTATCACATAACATCCATAATTAATTTACAGAAAATGCATGAAATAAATAATATACTACCTCCACCGAAAAGTATTTTGAGCTAAACAGCCTGCCTTCCTTCTTTTTCCTTCTCTTGCACTCACACTCTCTTTCTCTCCCTTGGCTCTCTCTTTCTTTCACTCACAATTGGTGGGGTGCTAAAATGAAGAAATGAGAGGGGTATTTATAGTGTTGATGTCTTGGCCATTAAGTGACATCAATCCAATGAATAACTTTATTCAGTGTATTCTCATTAATATAATTCATTGTATACCTCATTCAATGTAACTTATTTAAACCATAATTCATTGCATACTTTATTCAATGTAACTTATTTAAACCACAATTCATTGCATACTTTATTCAATGTAACTTATTTAAACCATAATTCATTGTATACTTTATTCAATGTAACTTATTTAAACCATAATTCATTGTATACTTAATTCAATGTAACTTTTTTAATCCACAATTCATGTAACCATATTAATCATAGATTCATGGATGTTACATTTCTATCCCCCTTAACAACATTTCGTCCTCGAAATTTTAAAACATACCTTAATCAAATAACTTTGGGTATTTTCGTCTCATATCGTCCTCCATTTCCCAAGTTGCTTCTTCTGACTTTAAACCCTTCCAAACCACTTTAACCAGAGGAATACTTTTATTTCTCAGCTGCTTGACTTGTCGGTCTATGATTTTCTCTGGTTTTACCTCATAAGATAAATTATCTTGTAAAGTAATATTTTCATATTCTATAACATGTGTTGGGTCGGGTTGGTACCTTTTGAGTTGGGAAACATGGAAAACATCATGGATTTGACTCAAATTTGGGGGTAAGGCAATTCTATAAGCTACAGGTCCAACTTTGGCTAGGATTTGAAATGGCCCGATATATTTGGGACTAAGCTTTTTAGTTTTAATTGACCGACCAACCCCAGTAGTTGGAGATACTTTGACAAATACATGATCACCAACTTCAAATTCTAATGGCTTCCTTCTCTTATCCGCGTAACTCTTCTGTCTACTTTGTGCCATTACCAACTTTTTCTTCACCATCTCAATTTGTTGGGTGGTCAGATCTACAATCTCTGGTCCAAGAAATTTTCTTTCGCCAAGTTCAACCCAGCACAATGGGGACCTGCACCTTCTTCCATATAATGCCTCGTAAGGTGCCATCTGAATACTGGAATGATAACTATTGTTATAAGCAAATTCCGCCAATGGCAAATATCCATCCCAGTTTCCTTTTAGTTCCAAAATACAAGCTCTCAGCATATCTTCCAATGTCTGAATAGTCCTCTCTGTTTGCCCATCCATCTGAGGATGATATGCTGTGCTAAACCTCAACTTAGTTCCTAATGCTTCTTGTAATGACTTCCAGAAGTTCGACGTGAACCTTGGATCTCTGTCAGAAACAATGCTATTTGGCACACCATGCAATCTTACTACTTCCTTGATATACAACTGTGCCAACTTATCCAGTGTATATGTAGATCTTATTGCTAGAAAATGGGCTGATTTGGTTAACCTATCCACAATAGCCCAAATAGCATCATGTCCAGATGAAGTTCTTGGCAATCCCATTATAAAATCCATAGATATACTATCCCACTTCCATTCTGGGATATTCAAAGGTTGTAACAATCCTGATGGCTTTTGATGCTCTACCTTAACTTTTTGACACACTAGACACTTGGCTACATACTTGGTTATGTCACTTTTCATTCCAGGCCACCAAAATAGCCTTCTCAGCTCATGGTACATCTTTGTGACACCTGGATGAATTGTGTAATTGCTCTGGTGCGCTTCTTCCAAAACTTTTTCTCTCAACTCTGCCTTTGGGGGTACATATATCCTCTTCCTAAAACTCATCATACCATCTGCTGCCATCTCAAAATCTTTGGCTTCCTCTCGTTCCATCTTCTCTCTTATTGTTCCTACTAAGTCATCTGTCTGCTGTGCTTCTTTAATTTGAGTCCTGAACTCATTCTCTATTTTAGTCTCGCCATAATGTACTTTACCTAGCTGAATCTTATATGCTAGATCTAGGTCTCTATACTGCTCAATTAACTCTTGCTTCTTCACCATCATCCATGCTACATGAATAGCTTTTCGACTCAAAGCATCTGCAACTATATTGGCCTTGCCTGGATGGTACTTGATCTTATGATCATAATCTTTCAATAACTCCATCCATCTCCTTTGCCTCAAATTCAACTCTTTTTGATCTGATAAATATTTGAGGCTCTTGTGATCAGAGAAAATTTCTATTGTTGCTCCATAAAGATAATGTCTCCATATCTTTAGTGCATAAATTACCGCTGCAAGTTCTAAATCATGTGTGGGATAGTTTTCTTCATGAGGTTTTAGTTGTCTAGAAGCATAGGCTACAACTCTGCCCTGCTGCATTAATACACAACCCAATCCGTTCTTACTAGCATCAGTGTATAGCACATAGGGCTCTTGAGGATTAGGTATGATTAACACAGGGGAAGAGGTTAACCTACGTTTTAATTCTTGAAAACTCTTTTCACAATTATTATCCCACATGAAAGGTTTTTCTTTTCTTGTCAATCTAGTCAGCGGTGAGACAATCCGAGAAAAATCCTGGATAAACCTTCTATAATAGCCTGCTAGGCCAAGAAAACTTCTTATCTCTGTAACAGTTTTAGGTCTATCCCACTTAAGAACTGCATCTACTTTATTTGGATCTATGGCGACCCCTTCTTGAGATATTATATGACCTAAAAACTGTACTTTTGTGAGCCAAAACTCACACTTGCTTAATTTAGCAATCAATTGCTTTTCTTTTAAGATTTCCAAAATAATTCTCAGATGTCTCTCATGCTCTACTGAAGATTTAGAGTATACTAGGATATCATCTATGAACACAACAACAAACTGATCTAAATAAGGTCGAAAGATTCTATTCATATAGTCCATGAATACTGCTGGTGCATTAGTGAGACCAAATGGCATGACTAGAAATTCATAATGACCATATCTTGTCCTGAATGCAGTTTTCAGGACATCTTCAGCTTTAACCCGTAACTGATGATACCCAGATCTTAAATCAATCTTGGAGAATATACATGCTCCAGCTAACTGATCTAAAAGATCATCTATTCTGGGTAATGGGTATTTATTCTTTATGGTCACCTTGTTTAATTCCCTGTAATCTATACATAGTCTGAGACTTCCATCTTTCTTCTTAACGAATAGCACAGGAGCTCCCCATGGTGATACACTAGGTCTAATAAACCCTTTTTCTAACAACTCCTCTATTTGCTGCTTCAATTCAGCCATCTCATTTGGAGCCATTCTATATGGTGCTTTGGATATTGGCTCCGCCCCAGGTACTACTTCTATTCCAAACTCAACTTCTCTTTCTGGGGGTAATCCGCTAATTTCCTTAGTGAACACTTCAGGAAATTCTCGCACTACTGGTATTTTCTCAATTCCCTCTTCTACCTCAACTCTTGCAGAGAAGAAAACTAAGTATCCCTGACATCTCTTCTCTAAGCATCTCTCTGCTTGGGTGGTTGTTAAGAAATTTAGCTTAGTCTCAACACATGGGGCAATTTCTGGGGTGGGTAAGATTAAGATTTTATTTTTACAATCAAGGAGGATATTATTGGCTGATAACCAATTCATACCAATAATCACATCTATATCATGGAATGGTAGGCAAATAAGGTCAAGGGTAGTGCAACAATGCTCATATTGGATAATGCAATTTAAGCAAACATAGGAAGTAACCACTTTGTCATCAGTAGGTGTAGACACATGCATGTCATAAGGTAACAAAGTCATAACTAGGCCCAACTTTCCAGCACAGTTATAGGATATGAATGAATGACTAGCACCTGAGTCAAATAATGCATGTACAAGATATTTATTTATCTTAATCGTACCTTCAATCATATCTGGTGACTTACGAGCCTCTTGTTGAGTGAGAGCAAAAACTCTCCCCTGGGTTTGTGATCTTTTGCTGGTTTGTAGTCGAGTATTAGCAACTTCCATTGTACAATCTTTCGCAAAATGTCCAGCCTTGCCACATCTAAAACACACATTTTGACCAGCTAGACAAGGTCTATTCCCATGATTGCGTCCACACTGCTCGCAGACTAAGACCATCGCATTCCTGCGGTTACTAGATCCACCTCGAGTATTTGATCGCCTAAAACTCTTGTTATTCCAAGGCTTTTTACCTTTCTTTCCATTCTCTGGTTCAACTTCTATTAGCCTCTTGTTGTGATTTTCAGGAGTTTGGGTAGTGGTTTTAGAATGATTTAGACTTCCTTCAGCAATTCTGCTTACTTCCACCAAATTGTTAAAAGTCCTGATCTGCATTGGTGCTACTCTTTCCCTTATCTCAGGTCTTAATCCTCTTTCCAACTTCTCAGTTCTCCATCTTTCATCATCATGTTGCTGCAAGTAGGTGGAATACCTAGACAGCTGCACATACTTAGCAACATATTCATCTACAGATTCATTTTCCTTCTGCTTCAGTGTAATAAATTCAGCTTCTTTCTCATCCCTCACCGAGCGAGGAAAATACTTTTCATGAAATTGCTCCAAAAATATCTCCCAAGTTATCCGTACATTCCTAGCCCTCAGTATATTCTCTGTATTTTGCCACCACCTATCTGCCTCCTTCTCTAACATGTATGTGGCCATTAAAGCCATAAGTTCTGTATTGACCCTCATGATTCTAAAAATTTTTTCTAGTCTCATGATCCAATCTTCTGCAATTTGCACGTCAAATTTCCCTTCAAAGGTAGGTGGGTTATGCTTCCAAAATTGTGTTATAAACCTTTGTTGTTGAGCTAGCTCTGCCTCTTGATCACCTGGAACATGTGGGGGTTCCATTCGTTGATTTTGTACTGGCGGCACATTTGTCCTAGCAGTTTGTTGTACTCTAGCTTGCTCTTGTGCTGTTAAAGCAGCTTGTATTTGATCAATAATATGTTGCTATTGATCCAGCCTATTTAGTATAACCTGAAGAGGATCTATCTGAGTTCCTCTCGAAGGTCCCTCATTATGTGGAACTCTTCCACCTCTTATATTGACCATTCTGAAATAATTTTAACAATTCGGCAACAGCCTGTTGGGTTATTTCACCTCGTATACATAACAGGTCATATATTATGCATTTATATAAAATTTATCAAAGTACCACATATAAACAATAGCAGAAACATTATACTTCATTATAAGTTTAGATGCTAGTAAATATTATCAATACCATCAAAATACTTAAATAATCTAATGTTCTAGCTTGCAATATTTATAACAAAAATTGCAATCACTACATTCACCTTACTATTATGATTCTATGGAAGACATAAATTCTAATCTTCATCAGTATCTTCATCAGAATCCTCCATAGGATTGTACTCTAAGTATTCATCGGAGTCATAATCTATGTAATAGTCACTTGTATCATCATCTAGTCCAGCCTCCTTCCACAACTCATCAATGTCTGGACCATACTTTTCCCAATAATACTCCTCGACATTTATCACTTCCACTTCCTTTTCTACTTCAATAGGGTACTTTTCCGGATCTTCCTCCGGGTCTTCCTCCGGGTCTTCCTCTGGATCTTCCTCTGAGTCCTCCTCTGGTATTTCTTCCTCTGAGGCTTCCATTGCCTCAGCCTTTTCCTCTTCCCTATAGCGTTCTGCTTGAAGTGTGTAGGCAATAACACAATCTTCCAGTGTATTGAACACACGCTCTTGTAACTTCTCTTTCATGTGATTCCAGAACCAATGGTCAGGGAGAGCATCGAGCACTTGCTCAACCCAAAGCCCCTCAGGGAGTCTATGACCATGTTGCCTTTCGAGGATCTCTTTCACCTCCAATACTGTGCTCAGGAATTCCAAGACTGGAACATATCCTCCATATTGAGCACGACAGTTATCAGAAGCAATCATGACTATTAGTTGGATTTGGAGTCTTTGGTCTAGTTGGGAAAGACCACCATTTTCTCCAAATAGTTCAGTCGAGTCAGAGTTACTGGAATCCACAGAGTTCATGGGCTGATCAACTTCCTCATCTATGTTCATGAATGTTATCCCTGATCTTGGAGGAACTATTCGTAAGGGATTAGTAGCAGTGAGATCATTTCCTAACTCCGGATAATCTTTTAGGTCAGTGATTGTCACGTTGCTGTCATCGCTGAAAGTTAAATTAGATCCCATACTCTCCTCCATAGGGTCTAGGTTAGGCTCATCCCAATTTCCTGCATTCGGGTTATTGGCCATCTGCAACTAAGGCAACTGATAAGCACTAGCTATCTTAAGAGAAAATTATAACTAAAAACATACAAAACTTTCCAATTGCAAGGTTTTATCCAGATCTTTGCTCTGATACCAAAAATGTGACATCTTATTTTACTAGGCTTTTAATCATATATTATATATCTAGCGGAAAGAATTAAATGTCTAGAATAATAAAACTTTTAAACTTTTCAAAATTAAGTTGTTCAAAAGACAATAACTAATCTGAAAGTTTACCTTAATTAATAATAATTAAAACAACCATATTGTAATTATCTAATAATTGTTCCAAAACATCTAAAGTAAAGCCAGTAAGTAGAAATCATAACTAAAACATATCTTCCTAATTTAATTACATTTATTCTAAAGCAAAATAATATTCTCCGGTCTGCTTTCTCTTAGTTAACCATCCCCTTGTCTTTGCTTTTGCTTGTGCTTGTTCCTAACAATGTTAGTCATTGGGTGTGAGATTTGGGAAAATCTCAGTAGTATATATATTCATTCATACAAATCATGCTCATAATTAAGTAGTTATGCAAACAACCAAATAACTCATATTTCATGATGCATAAAAAAAAACTCAATAGAGTTTCCTCTTAATACTAGACATCCATAGCATTTTAAAACATTTATATTGAAATAACTCATCCAATAGTATCACATAACATCCATAATTAATTTACAGAAAATGCATGAAATAAATAATATACTACCTCTACCGAAAAGTATTTTGAGCTAAACAGCCTGCCTTCCTTCTTTTTCCTTCTCTTGCACTCACACTCTCTTTCTCTCCCTTGGCTCTCTCTTTCTTTCACTCACAATTGGTGGGGTGCTAAAATGAAGAAATGAGAGGGGTATTTATAGTGTTGATGTCTTGGCCATTAAGTGACATCAATCCAATGAATAACTTTATTCAGTGTATGCTCATTAATATAATTCATTGTATACCTCATTCAATGTAACTTATTTAAACCATAATTCATTGCATACTTTATTCAATGTAACTTATTTAAACCACAATTCATTGCATACTTTATTCAATGTAACTTATTTAAACCATAATTCATTGTATACTTTATTCAATGTAACTTATTTAAACCATAATTCATTGTATACTTAATTCAATATAACTTTTTTAATCCACAATTCATGTAACCATATTAATCATAGATTCATGGATGTTACAGTTTGAGAAAGAGAGGATCGGTTGAGAGAACAAAACAAAATGAAATAGGAAATCTTTTGTCACCGCTAGATTTGTTTTCTAATCAATGGTTGTGTATTTGCCACTTCATCAATCTATGCCTTGAGTTTTTTTCCAAAATAAAGATGTTAAAACTTTTGTTGATGGTTCCAAAAATAACCACTAAGAAATATTAATTGTTTTTTGGTGGTTATTACTGAAATCACCAACAAAAATCTTTACCTAATTTTTATTGGTGTTTTTTCCTAGAACTGTCAATTATTAAACGTAAAAAAAACTATTTTTGGTGTAGTGATATAAATCTTGTTTCCTAAATTTTAAATGTTGTCAAACGTCAAAATTTTGATTTGCCTTTCAAATAAATATGGAAAGGAAAGATGTGTAAGACTCAATTAAATAGGCAATAATATTAATTTTATCCATTTGTAACTCCAAAATTATACCTATTTAAAAGAAAATGGACAAAGTTTCCCGGGTATTGATTTTGGTGGGCAAGTTTGCTATTTGCCCAGGCTCATCAATGAAGGGAGTCTGCATTTTGCAAGCTAGAGATATATTTAATTTTTATCTTATGAACAATAGTACCCATAAACAAAGCAATGAATGATCAATATCAAGTTTGCTCTATGTCTGAATCAACGTTTTCCACGCAAACTACAGCAGATAGGTTAGAAAAATCATCACCTCCTTGTGCACGAGATGGGTTCCTCTGTCATGGTGAGTTCGTCCTCCCTAGTCTTTGCGAAGCCTAGCAGCTAAAGAAGATGAGCCGGAAACGCGCAAAGCCTCTCTCTGTTTTTTGCTTCAAAAATCCATCGAGTCCAGAGCTTGGCGTTTCTGGCGTTTTGTTCTAATTTACAACGTGGCTATCTTGTTTTCTGCCCCCCAATTTAACTAATGTGGCTTCTTTTACTCATGCGGGTTTTCTTTTTCTTTTTTTCAATTATGTAGTTGCCACGCATGCTTTTCCATCCTCCACATCGGCATTCTGTTTGGCCTGTTATTGCCATTTCAGCATCACAGGGACTGTGGAATTATAAGGATTAACTATGTATCCACCAAAAAGCATAAGGAGGGACGCACAAAATTTTAATTGTTTAAAGTATTGGAATCTAGTTGCAGATTAATTTTTTTTTGTGAACTCAGGATATCCATACAGCCGATAGCCATGAGATTAATCTCGAGAAATTTGAGCACCATTTAAGAGTCTACAGATTATTTTTCTCTTACTATTATTTAAATAAGGCCTACTATGTTTTCTTAGGCCTAAAAACTTAAATATTTTGTTTATTACATGCCCATTATATTATTAGATTATTAGGCCCATTAGGGTTATTTTGTTTTGCCCATTAAATAAAAGGCTTATTGTATGCGCACATGATACAACCCTGGAGGATTAAAATTTTGTGAGTTTTCGGCAAGTGTTCGCTGGTGCTTCTTGTGTTATTAGAAGAATATAAGTTTGATTTATAAAGAAAGTGGTCATTCCTTGTCAATATAAAATTAGGATTTTACAGGTTTTGTTTCCTTAAGGAATCATCTTCTTTTCTTGCTTTCTAGTTGTTAAGGTAATGTACTAGTGTCTTTGTGATTATTAGAATTAGATTAAATTGGACGTTTTGTTCAATATAAATTGATGAATTTGCCCTTAGTTCAGTTCAGAATATCTTGAAAATCAAGACTAATAAAAATTATCAAGAAATGATAGAACCAAAAAAATTGATTAGAAAACCAGTCAAAATCATTCAAATTTTTTCCATGGACTAAATTTTTAAATTTTGTTAAAAAAAAAAACGAAATTTTGACTTTATAAAATATGTTTATAAATTAAATTTAGAAACTGATCCTTATCCCAATAAACTGGACTAGGATAAAGTCTCCTGTTTCTGCTATATACAATATTCTCTTCCTCTGGTTCTATCATTTTCTCCGCCATCTATTATTTTGTTTTTCTCGTTTTCAATGATCGAGCTAGCTATGCTGCTCATTGCAAATTAGTAAGCAGCAACGACTGGTAAGGTCAAGGAAAAACCACAATCAAGCTCTGTTATATATATTCTTTACGTTTTTTTAAGAAAATTTTTTTGTTTATATAACATTAATTACTATTTTCCTAATTATACTCTTATCTATCTTTTTAAAAATCAAAGATTACAATAATTATTATTTCTTATTTCCCCATGTCCATATTATAAGGTGTGTCATATTATAGGGTGTAAGACCTATTTTTACAATCATTAAGAAAGTTGAAAAACATTATTAAATATACCAAAAATTTCAAATTTATTCCTATTTATTGAGAAAATATTAAAATGATTAAAGCAATCATTTTTCCATGAGAAGCTAGATTTTCATGAGTGACTATATTTATAGGAGAGAGAAGTAACCAATTAAATATAGTAAGGATAAAATTGTCCATTTGAGTTTCTATACGGTACATTGTGGATAAAAAAATAGGTTCCATATCCTATATTGTGAACCACAGGAAGTATGTATCTATTTATTGAAGAGTATGTTAAGAAATTTAAAATAAATTTCAACACATTAATGCATTTCTTAATTTATATATTAATATGTTAAATGTCACGTTAAAAGAAACGGAAAAATATATTAATCTCAAGCCAACCCCCACGTCACTTCCTCTTGAGCCAAAGGGCACAACGTGCACTTCCCCTCACATCACATCCCATGAATGAACTGTCATGCGCGGTCCCTCTTATTCTGTCCCCTTTTTATTACTCCCTCTTGTCCATTTTATTTATAAGAGACTTTTGAGGGTTATATTTTGCACTTATTTATAAGAACCAATAACCACTTGTCTATGCATTTAATGTTAAAAGTATAAATAAAAGAACCCCCATTTTTGTTCCGATCTAATAATTCAAACACCATTATGCTCTTTGCGTTATCCTTCTCATTCCCCATGTAGGCAGAGGCCCGTTGACCTCCCATTTCTTCGTCTTCTTCATTCTCTCAACTAAAGATGCTTCAGCCTACTATTCTCCTTCCCCTGTTTACCTTCATATTGTGGTCATGCTGGACTCTTAACGGCATCCTTTCGGATCCACAGACCTATCTTCTTAACATCAACTGCCGTGCATACGACAGGTTTCTCGTTACCGACAAATCCATTTTCAATGACAACCTAAACGCAACGTTGCGAGACATCAGAGAGCGGATCAGTGACCAAAACAAGCACTTCGCCACGGCAGATCAAAACAATAGAGAAAACCCCGTCTTCACTCTTTTCCAATGCAGAAACTACCTTTCCATCGCTGACTGTGTAGACTGTTTCGATTTTGCCGCCATACAAATCCGAAACTGCTCCAACGCCATGTCCCCGAGTGGCCATGTTGTCTACGATGGTTGCTTCCTCAGGTACAACTAGTTCACCAACTTAAAGGGTGACTTTTTTTCTGAATAGTAGAGCGTCGAGATAAGATATTTTTTTTGTCTGCCTTTTACTTTTTCAGCCAACGTATTATGATCTCAGTTTGCTTTGTTTATTGCTCAACTTAATTAAAAATGGATCCAAGTTGATATCTGCGAACTTCCTTGAATTTTGCTTCTTTTGGAAAGTCAAGGAAGGCTTTAATATTTTTTTTTTTAAAAAAATCAAAATTCCAATTAAAGCAAACTTCAAGGATGTGTATGGATCTTCAATTTCATCCATACCTAGAGTAGAGAGAGAAAGGAGAAAGGAAACTTAAGATAATTATCGCTAAAATATACCTTAGATACCGCAACTCTATTTTCAATTTCAAATTTATCTCTATTTTATTTAATTATAACTATGATTTGTGAATCAATTTTAGGGGTGTTCAAATGTGTGGTTTGATTGGATTTTTGGATAAAATCAAATCAAACCAAATCGATTTTAAAAAAATTAGAACTTATTTGGTTTCATTAAGAAGTTAGTTTGGTTCAACTTTTGGTCGGTTTAGACCAAATTTGAATAAATTTTTTCATCAGCAAAATACCCTCAACTTTACAGTAGGTTCCTTTGGTCTATTGACCCTATTTTTTTTTCATTTTAATTCTTTAATTTTTAAAATATAAATAAAATTTTTTTTATTACTAACATGGTTAACTATATTGATAAAAAATGATGACAAAGATACATCACATGCTAATAAAAGCATTAATTAATGTTGATATGTCAATCTTCATTGTCATGTCATTAATTTATATCATTATGTATTCATTAATTAATTTTAGGTTTAAAATATTTTTAATTACATTGACAAATTAAAAATAGATAATTACAAATAATTGACCTCTACATTATTTTCTTTTTCATAAAAAATGAGTTAGATGAATAGGGAAGCAATTGAAAATGTTTTGTTAGTATTTGAAAATAATTTGTTAGCATTTTATGTTAATATAGTTAACGGTGTTAGTGGTAAAAAACGTTTTGATTGTATTTTCAAAGTTAAAAAATTAAAAGAAAATAAAATAAAGTTATGAGACATAGCTGGTAGATGACTAGTTTCCTTAAATATATTATTTTGGGTTTGATCCTTAGCTAAAGGCGCTTCAAAAAAAATTGCACTTATGTCCTTCTCATAATATTATTAATTTTTCAAATCTTTATTGTTTTATAATCTTTAATTTTCAATAATTTCTTTGAAAGGTTAACCAATGTTTCTTAATTTTATTTTAGGGAGAAAGACAATTTGGGACTTTTATAGAAAAATATTTTCAAATAAACAGTATTAATTGAGAATTCAGTTGGTTTGAGTTGGAAATTCAATTTGTCCGAGTTTGAAATTTTTAAAATTAGTCTTGATTGGAAATCATTTTCACATGTGGATCCTAAAATTAAAATTGGTCTTGATTGGGGATTATTAGCCTAAAAATGTCATTTAATTTTCAATAATTTTTTAAAAATAAAAATGACATTCTTATGTTAATAATTATTTTTAAATATTGTTAAATCTAAATCATTTACTATAATTTTTCCTATTATAATTTATGTTTATATTTCATTATTATTTTTTAAAATTAAAATTCAATAAATCGTTAAAAGTTAAAGCTATAAATTTGGCATTTTTGAAAAATAACATTTTTATATCCAAAATAAAAAGATACATATCTTATGAAAAAAATAATTAATGAAATAATATATATCAAGTTTGGTTCGGTTTGATTTAAGTCTTAAAGGTTCAAAACTAAACTGAATCAAATTGATTTGCTTTTACCTTAATATTGATTGGTTTATGTGGTTTTGATTTGATTCCTTTTGGTGTGATCGGTTTAATTTGGTTCTCAACAATCTTAGAATCAATTATATGAAGTTCACGAGACCAATAATTAATTAATCTTAATTCATTATAAGAATTAACCAGTTAATTTACAAACATATCAGAATAATCCAAAGGTGAAAATTCATCGACTCATTCACTTGATTTATTAAAGCAAAATCCATATTGAAATTGGAAAAAATGATATGGGATACTTTTATGATGTGTTGAGGTACAACTACAACGCTTTCTTTGACGAGACGACACAGACTTTCAATATCGTATCATGTGGGAATCAGACCATAGGAGAAGCCACTACATTCACCCCAGCAGTACAACAAGTGCTAAAGAATCTCCAAACAACAACACCTACAATCCCTGGTTTCTTTGCGGCCACGAAGAAGCATGTTCTCGATAATGGTGAAACTGTTTATGCCATTGCTCAATGTGTTGATACTGTCACAACGAAAGGGTGCCTTGATTGCTTGACAAGTAGGTACAATAGTATGGTGACTTGTCTTCCCTATTCGGATGGGAGGGCTTTTGATGCAGGTTGTTTCATGAGATACTCCACCGCATCCTTCTTTCCTGATAACCAGACAATTGATATCACACCCATGGTCAAACAAGGTACAATTGATTCAAAAAATTAAATATATATAGCCCATTTTTGTCTAGGATCTTAAAGAAAACACTATGCTAGGTATGATTTCCATGCAAAACTGCACCTTATGCTAGCCAAGGTTTTACAGTGTACCATGGATAAAGTTAGCTGTGTAATTTTGAAGCTGACGACAGCCACGATTCATAATGAATGACTATTTTGAAAATGAATTATTTGTTTTGCTGTATTGTAGCTTCAAGTAATAAGTCGTCCACTATTGGTGGAGTTGCTGGAGGTGTAGCCCTTGTTTTGATCCTCCTTGCAATGTTTGTCTGGTTTAGACGACCAAAAAGGAATAAGAGAGTTCCTAGAGGTAAACAACTTGAAAAGTCTTTAACTAATGTATTTTAATTTGTTATTATTTATTTGATGCTTTGGTCTTCATATCGATGAAGGATGGAATCCCTGACTGATGTTATTAATTTGTCAACTGACTTTGACCTTTGTGTAATTTCGTTAACAGGAGACATAACTGGTGCAAGCAAGTTAAGAGGGACAGTTACTTATAGTTATAACGATTTAATGTCTGCAACCAAGAATTTTAGTGAAGAAAATAAACTAGGAGAAGGAGGATTTGGGACTGTATACAAGGTAACTATATTGATTTTCAATTTTTTAATCTATGTCATATTCTAAGGCAAGGATGTCCCTACATGAGTTTTATATGGTGTTGTAAAAGGTTCGATTTCCAAAATAATAAAGGTAGAACTTCTAATATAGCTTTCATGATTGAAATTCTTTATCATCTTGAATAGGGAACTCTGAAAAATGGGAAAGCCATTGCAGTCAAGAAATTAACTTTGCACAGCTCCAAGAAGATGGAGGATGATTTTGAATGTGAAGTAAAGCTTATAAGTAATGTTCATCATCGAAATCTTGTTCGACTTCTGGGATATTGTAGTGAAGGCCGCAACAGAATCCTTGTTTATGAATTCATGAGAAATAGCAGTCTCGACAAATTCTTATTTGGTATCTTATATAAACTAACAAAACTTTTATACCCTTCTATAGGCATTATATTAGCTGCTATGCTTCTTGATGACATTATGAAATGTGGGCATATTTTCAACTTAGTAAACCACTTATAACTGACCTCTCAAACAAAAAGCCTCTTGATATGTCATATAGAGAACATAATATAGAAGCATTGATATCAATTCCCTATTGTAACATTTTGAAAAATTAATTTTATGTTTCCCCCTTCATTTTCTCTCTTACCTTTCAAATTTTGTGAACTTGACAAATAGGTAAAAAGAAATGTTTTCTCAATTGGAAGCAGCGATATAATGTAATTTTAGGAATAGCAAAAGGTTTGACATATCTACACGAGGAATTTCATGTTCGTGTTATACATAGAGATATAAAGACTAACAACATCCTCTTAGATGATGATCTACAACCTAAAATTGCTGATTTTGGATTAGCAAAGCTTTTACCTGAGGACAAGACTCATCTTGACACAAAAGTCGCAGGAACATTGTAAGTTTAATAATAACACCTATTTAATTTTCCTTACTTGTTTGATGATAGAAGGATCGTTCAAGGTATTGATAACACATGCACCAATTTAAGTCAATAGAACACTCCTATTACACCTATTAGCTTGAATACTTTAAGGAATTCATATCTATGTCAAACACTAAATAATTCACATTGCACATGCCTATTTCATATTTTGTTGGATCTTAACATATCTATTTTTGTTTGGGCCTTTGTTCTAATCAATTGCATCATAAATATTATTAGAGGATATACAGCACCAGAGTATGCAATTCATGGCCAATTATCAGAGAAAGCTGATGTCTATAGCTATGGTGTTGTAGTCTTAGAAATTATCAGTGGTCAAAGATGCAAGGAATTAAAGCTAGATGGTGCTGATGAAGGTTCATTCCTCCTTCAAAAAGTGAGAATAGTCACATAACTATTTAAAAAGGCATTTTTATTTTGAGAAAATTCAAATGTTGGATATTTTTTTTGGTACCACAGTCAAAGTTTTTCTTTTTATTGGAAAAGCTATTCCTTCTTTGTTAGGGAATCTAATCTAATAATAAATATTTGAAAAACATTAATGTGTCCTTTGCTTTGTCATTTGTCCTCTTATTTTGCTTCACTTTTATCTGACTTGATAGGCTTGGAAACTTTATGAGAAAGATAAGCACTTAGAGTTGGTGGACAAAACCTTAGACTCTAATGACTATGATGTAGAAGAAGTGAAGAAAGTCATAGAGATTGGTTTACTTTGCACCCAAGCATCTGCTCATATAAGGCCAGTGATGTCAGAAGTAATTGTCTTGCTCCAAAACAAGGAACTATTAGAGAAGAGGAGACCTACCATGCCTATCTTGATTGAGAGATAATTGTGTTTTGCAGATACATCCAGTTAAGGGTGACTTTGGAGATTTGATCACAAAGATTGATAAAAAAGCAATAACACTGATGAAGATAGAGAAACTAGGAAATTAGTCCTTTATTCCATGATTCAACATTTGGGTGTAATTATACATCAAGCTTGGAAATTATATATGCGAGTTGATTATTAGAGTAATGTACTATTAATTTAGGTGGTAATCCACTTTCATTACTACAGAAATAGGTTTTCTAGGAGGTTTTTTTTTTTACCTTTCTTGGTGGTTAAAAAATGCCTTCTATCAAACCGCCAAAGAAAAGGGGGTGATTTTTTATGGCCTTTTGTAGGTGGTTATATATAGATAACCCCCTACTAAAGTCCTCCTTTAAGCACATAAGGGTCACTTTTTATATGTGGTTATTAAAATAATTGGTCTCTATGAAGTACTGTAAATTAAAATATTAGGAAGTATTTCCCAATTATTAATATATAGTACTTCCCAAGTACAATTGTTGATTTTTGTAAGCGGTTATCTGCGTAACCGCCTACAAAAGGTGAGTTGTCAAGGGAAACGTAAGAACCGCCTACGTTTCCTTCTTCTTCTTTTTTTTTAAATGTATTAAATTTTTGGATTCCTCATATATTTTTTGAACCTGTAATTAAACCTAGCATAGTACAATGTACAAAGCAACAGCCACATATAACAAACCAAAAACAATCTCACATGACTATACTCTTCGTGGGCAACAAACCATAACAATCATGTATCATGTAACTAAGTCACCCACCAAGCAACAAATGAGGTCAAAAACCAAATTCTATAGAAAGCTCTAACTTTAAAAAACTATATAAATGAAATGAAAAACCATACAAAGCTCTAAGTCTATAAAAGGAACAGAACATTTGAAAAGCAACCAAGAGACAAAATCAAAGTCTAAGATCCAAGAATACTAATGTATGAACCTTTTATTCCATATTCATTATTGCCACATCTCCCTCCTCCCCTTTTAGTAGTGCACTCATGTAATGATCAACCACATAATCACTCTACTCGACAATCAATTCATCAATTCCAACTGTGGAGTATCTAGTACGTAGGTATCCGGGAAGTACTGTAAATTAAAATATCATAAAGAAATCAAGTTGCATTACTAAAATTAATCAAAAGTTACTTAATTAAGATATGTACAATGTAATTACATACCTTGATCGGGATGGAGCTCTGGTCATGTATAATAATATCTTTCATAAATTTCAAAACATAATATCCACAATCAATGTCGTTATCTTGCTTTGGGCACTAAGCAAAAAGATATATACACATTAATTTCAAGGAATATCAATTTTGCTTGAATATTAAGTTATAAATACATGTATCAACATCCCTTTATATAATTGTGAATATTTTATTGTTTGCTTTTTGCTATGCTTATTACTATTGTCATTTAACCTGCGGTCTGAGCGAAACATTTTCACGGCTCTATTAAACATGAGAAAAAAATTAATGTAGAAAAACATTGAATTCAAACAGGTACATGTACAAAAGTATGTTTAGAAAAATCTTATTCTTACTGATTGAACATCTCCATTATCTGCTTATGGGTTTCTGGCCCTGATCCATGTGCAAAGTCGAAATAATATATTATTGGCTCTAGTGGGTTAATCACAATCAACATCCATTGTTCTCTAATAAAAAAATAACTATTGTTAGCAAATTATAATTACATAGTTAACATGAAATAAGTCCTTATTCAAAATTTTAGTGTTAAGTTGCTCACCCATAATTGAAAGGTTCCAAGAATAACACATCCTCACTAACCCTTGCCATGAACGTATTTGCAACCTCTTGGTATTGTTCTATGATTCTCTTCTAGGGTATTATAGTTTGAAAAGCTAATATCTCTTAGGAGTGGAGGAATACAAATCTAACTGTCAGATTGTTAGGCACCAAGAATTTCTCATACAGCAACCTAACATGGAAAAAGAAATGTAGTAATAATCCATACTAAAATGAAAGGTCAATTGGATCATAGTTCATGTACCTAATGTATATGTTAATATTCATTGTCTTAAACTTCTGATAGTTCTCGATGATACTAATGATATCTGCAGTGATTGCTTTAAAGACTTCCTCATTATATACCCCAATGTCATACTTGGCCCTCAATATCCTCCATTGGTTTCTCTCTACTAATCTTCTCAAGAGTTTGTCGTTTTTGTCAAAAAAACTACGTTAAGGTAATCCTTTTGTTTGCTGAATATTTGACTCCTTTGATTGCCTTGTCCCTATGGTTGCTTGCTTCTCTTTTTATGTAACAAAGTTGGATAACAATAGAAAATTATAATAAAGTGTAAGATGAATAAGCAAAGATTACACAATAGCAAATTATAATAAAGTGGCAATTGACATACCTTTATAGACGGACTCGATTGTTTGGCTCACTTCTTTTTCACTTGTGCAATAAAGTTGGTCAATATGAGATGACCCAAAGAATACATAATAGCAAATTATAATGAAATGTCAATTGACATACCAAGGTAATGAGTTTTGCAGGTTAACTACGTAGTTACCCACTTCCTTCACTACCATATCCGCCTCCTTAATAGAAACAAGCAACAAGGTATTCTCCTCTTTGGGAACTTCAATAGATACTCTCAAATGGCCTGCAAGTAAGGGCTTGTTGTGCAACATTCCTCCTAAGGTATTATCCATATTTCCTCTTACAACCACACGACGAGTTGAGGTATCCAACAATAACTAGCAATATGATACACCATATATACTAATCATAACATCACAAATTTATATATGGAAAAAAAAAACTATAGACTTAATTAATAAGAAAAGCAATTACCTTAGGGAGATATGTAGAATGAAGAGTGCAACTATCTTTGACATTGGGGCTAGCTCCCTGTAATGACCCTGAATATTAATCTCAAGATGATTATTGATAATTAGCACAGGACCGAAGAGGGTCAGGATAGGAGGAAGGGTCGAAATTAAGGCAAAGGGAGGAGCAAGTCAGAATGCACTGGCGCTGGGGTGAGGAAAAGTAGTGCCACTGCTGTCGAGAGACAGAAGGTACTGGCACCGCGGTGATAATTAGTACAAGATTGAAGGGGACCAGGATATGAGGAAAGGTCAAAATTGAGACAAGTAGAGGAAAGGGACAAAATGCACTGGTGATATGGTGAGGAGTTATAGTACATTGGCCATCGAGAGACAGAAGGCATTGGTGCCACGACGAGCAATGCTAAATCAGTTTAAATTAGAAGTCAAACCAGTTACCCGAAGAAGAAGAAAACGGAGGATATACAACGTGCTCTACTATGGTTCAATATTTCCAGCCTTGGGGGTTCGATTTCTAGTATTTAGAAGCTCAAATCTTGTTAGTAAATCATTCGTTAACTCTCTTTTGTGTTTTTCTTCAAATTTTACTGAAGATTTTTCATGGATTTGGTTAGAGTTCCAATTTAGGTAAATTTTCACATACTAAAAATTGTGTATAAATGTGTTCTAGAGGTGTTGTTGGACATTCCTAGGGATTGGGTGTTGGTTTTATGATGTTTAAGTAGTATATTTCCTAAGCCCTAACCCTCAAACCTTGATATAATTGGGAATCCAAGGATGTATGAGTATGATACTGATTCTAAGCATTGCTTTGGGGGTTTTGATGCTTAGGTTTACTTGAGGAAGCTTTATTTTCTATCCAGTCTATGTTTGAGTTGGCAAATATGTATGCCAAGGTTGAGGAGATGTGATAGTAATGGGGAATTGAAGTTATGCAGGTTGTTTTTTGACCCAATTGTGATCTTTAGGCTCCGGTTTGTGTTTAGGAAGGCATCAGATTGTTTATGGTTGCTCCATTGGCCTATCGAGATGTCAAGTGTGTTGGCCTATCGAGATGTCAAGTGTGTTGGTTGCTCCATTGGCCTATCGAGCTATAAGACATATCATGATCTTTTGGAGGGTTTTCTTTCTGTGTTTGTGATATATGTTCAGTCATTTTCATTTCATGATATACACGCCTTCTATATATATATATGTTTTTCCTTTTAATATCATGATATGTCTTATAGCTCAGTTATGATTGATCATATTTATATCATGATATGTGCAACTACATGGCTAGTAAGTTATCTATCCCTATCTCGTTATATGATGAAAATGGCAATATGATGTTAGTGATTATAATATATGTAACTTGTGATGATTATTGATATGAAATGATGATTATGCACCCCACGATGTGTTGTATACATTCATATGGCATGCTAGTACATTAGAAAGTGATATATGTTAACATGTTCGCATGCGTTGAGTATTATCACATTATATACATTATTAAGACATATGGTCTGGGTGACGATGCTCTATATACCACGTGGTATGCTAGTTCACTAAATAGCACACAAGGTCTTGTGTTCAGGCGGTGCTGCTTATTATATTCCAGTAACTAAATAATCATTCTATAGCTAGGAGGCTCAAGTGGCTGTGAATTTAGGATGCACCTTCTCTAAATAGCCACCAATTTGGGTGTATCAAGGAAAAGAGAGTCATGGTTTAACCTTTGGTGCAATGGCTTTTGGCTAGGTCATGACCATTGGGGAGGAGAACTGGGTGATGACCCCGAAATCAACCATCAGGGGTCGTTGGAAAGGGGTCATTGGTTAAGGTTACCTTGTCATGGTAACTAGCTCATGGTTCTAGCCGTGTATTAATGGGATTGGTGTCAGTGTACCATGCATACCACATTGGTGATGAATTATATCTGTTATTAGCATGAAAGCATGATTTTGTCTATGTATGTGTTTATCCTTGATTACTGGGACGTATGTCTCACCCCATGGCTAATAATTTCAGGTGAAGGATCTAGCTTTAACAAGGATAAGGAAGGCTTGGGCAAAGAGGATTAAGAGTGTACTTGTGGGTGCCGGGGACTGTATCCCCTGTGTCTTTGTTATTCCTTTATTTCCAGTAAAATGCCACTATTTTGTGTAGAGATTTATGAATCCATGTGATTTAGGACATGACTGTTATATACCTATTTTCAAATGTTGAATATGTCCTATATGTTATATGATATGTCTTTCCCAGACGTTTGGTTATGTTGGACTTGTAATTGATGTCTCTACATCCCTATGGGGTGGTATGCGTAGAGTTTGAGCCCATTATGGGTTTTGGGCCTTGTTCATGTATTTTGGGGCATATAGTCAATTATGTGAATTTTGGGTTCAAAGGGGTCAAATCTTAGAGAAGTGGTTTCTCTGGGGTGGAACTTCCTTGGATAGGTTAGTTATGCCATTTAGGACTTATGTGAATGGTCCTTGAGTGCCAAATTGCCTTTGGTGGCAATTGGAGGTTGTTGGTTGTGAGTTTTGGCCCAAAAGCTACCAAATCGGTCACAGGTGTCCAAAATCTTCATACGGAGATAGATTGAGAAGAAACTGATGTCTATAGTTAGATTGAGACTATATTGACTTATAGGAGTTAGAATCAGGTTAATCAGAAGTCAGAGCACAAAGTTATGTGTGTTGAAAGTTTACCCTACAAATTAGCAATTTGCTTATACAAATTCTAATATGGGCGCTGTGGCACCAACCTATTCTATCCACCGTATGCCACAGTGGAACTATAGCTCTCCGTAGCTTAGCCTTGTTCTAGTCCCGTTCGAAGTTTTTCTGTGTTTTTGAGGTTTTAGGAGATGTTCCAGGTGTTTTAGAAGTAGGTTGTTACATTGCCTCCACTTGTACCCTATGTGATGACTGTATTTGATCGATTACCTTCACTTGTTTATACACTAACTCTTTCAACGCAGATATTTCATTATTCATCCAGTCCTTTATTTCCTTAAGTGTTATAGCTTCAACGTCAGAGGATGAATGACGTTTGGTTCCAAGAATAGCATTTAGTTCAAAGCGGTCAAATGGGATATGAAGTGCTTCATCTGAGATGAAACCTTATTGAACATGTTGGTTGAGCGAAATGGGACATGTGTGGATGGTCTATAGTGTTTCAATTGCCTTTGGTGGCAATTAAAGCCCTTAAGGTTTGAGTTTTGGCCAAAAAGTGACTGAAATGGTGTTGGGTATCCAAAATCTCCAGATGGAGATGAATTCAAGTGAAAATGGTGTGTATAGTTAGATTGGGATGAGATTGACTTATAGGAGTTGAAATCAAGTCAATTGCAGGTCGAAGCACGAAGTTGTACGCTTCGGAAATTTGCCCTGAAAAGTTGTAACTTGTTGATATAGTATTAGCAAGAGGTGCAGAAGCTTAGCCATGGCGCTAAGTGGTTCTACTTTTCCTAGGCCATGGCGATACTGTAACTCACCATGGCTCAGCCATGTTTTGATGTTGTTCGGAGTTTCTCTAGGTTTTTTATGTTTTGGGAGTTGTTTTCAAGGCTTTTGGGAGTATGTTGTTACATTTTGGTATCAGAACAATGATTCAGGCTATTGTTTCTATTTGTGGTAATGCTTAGCACAATTTCAATTGCATAGGCTTGTATATTTCCATTGCAATACTAGTCCAGAATCACATAACTAAACATGTTGTTACTTGTGTGTAGGAGGAAATGTCTCACAAGGGCAGACAGAGTAATAGTGATTTGATGAGGGAGATGCATGAGATATTGACAGGCTTAAGTCACCAAGTGAATACCCAGGGGAAGCACTGAATAGACTGCAGGAGCAATTGAATCAACAAGAGTATGGCGATGTGAATGAAGAGGCTGTCATGTATATGGACTCGAATGCTGGAGATAATAATGAAGAGGATGAGATGAAGCCTAAGAGAGTCCCGAGAGCTGAAAGAATAAGTATCTCTTCTCAATTGAAAGACTTTCAGAAGTTCAATCCCCTAGCTTTAGAAGGTAAAATGGATCCTATATTGGTTGAAGAATAGGTGGATTAAGTTGAGACTATATTCGGTGTGATGAATTACACCTCTAAGCAAAGGGTACAACTGGAGGTGTTTAAGGTAGAGAAGAATGCTAAGCGTTGGTGGAGAAGTATCTTACTAAGTATTGAAGCCAGGAATGGCCCCATGAATTGGGAACAATTTAAAGAAAGATTCTTTGCATACTACTTCCCTCCTGCCCTAATGATACAAAAGGAGGCTTAATTTCTAACTTTCTCATAGGGGAACTTGTTGGCTGATCATTATATTGACTGATTTTTGGATCTAGCTAAATATTCCACCTACTTGAAGAAACACCCTGATAATAAGTGGTAGGCACAACGATTATTTGAGGGAGCCTGTGAGTAAATCAAGGAGCAATTGGCAGTGGTTGAATTTATGTCCTTTGAGGACTTATGTGCAAGGATGCTTGTTCCATCTCGACGAATGCAGGAGACAGAGGAAGAAAAGAGAAATTCAATGATCCATGCATTGTCTCATCTAAGACCAACCAGAGGTATTAGTAAAGGAAGCGGATCTGGTAGTAGCAGTGGCAATTGTGGTTCTAGTGGAGGAAGAGGTCATCATAACAAAGGCTATTTTGGTAGAGGAAAAGGTAAGTTTGGTCGAAACCAGTCTAATAGAGGTCGGTTTGGCATAGGGTAATTATATAGAGGAGACTTTAGCCAAAGGAGCTTTAGTTAGAGTGAATTTACTAGAAGAGATGCAGTTCTTTCTTAATACTATTCAGATAGTGCCTCAACTCTTTACACAAGATGTAGGATGAATCATGGCAATCGATCGTGCTTGATATGCTATAATTGTAGGAAGCCGTGATATATTTCACAGAATTGCTATGAGCCCAGACGTGATGATGCAATGAGAAGACCAACGATGATTGGACGAGTTTTTGCAATAACCCGACAAGAGGTGGATGCCATGCCTAATCTAATTCAAGGTAAACTTAAACTTAATGGTTCCTTTATACATGCATTGTTTGATTCTGGTGCATTGTATTCCTTTATATCTTTTGATTGTGCTCGAAGATTGGATATTGTGGCAATGGAGTTACCTTTTGAATTGTCGATTTCTACACCCACAGGAGTTTCATTAAGAACTGCTAAAGCTTGTTTGAATTGTATGGTTGGTTTTGAACACCGAAGCACTATCCTAGATTTAATCTGTTTGCCACTGCAAGAGATTGATGTTATCATTGGGATTGACTAGTTGGAGTGAACAATGCTATTCTTGATTGTGCTCAAAAAATTGTGTCATTGCCAATAAATACCCCTAGTGTTCAAGGGGATGAAAATGTTTATATGTCCTTTGCCCAAGCCAACAGGTACTTGCAAAAAGAGTGTCAAGGATTTCTGGTTTTTTTCTCTATTAATGTAGATGTGGAAGGGGGAATAAAAAGACATTCAGTTGTTTATGAATACCTTGATGTGTTTCCAGAGGAGATTACTGACTTGCCACCATCAAAAGAGCTGGAGTTCTCCATCATTTGGTGCCCAGAACAAGTCTCATTTCTAAGGCTCCATATCAAATGACACCATCTGAATTGAAAGAACTCAAAAAAAAGATTGAAGATTTTGTTGAAGAAGGGTTTTATCAGACCAAGCGTCTCGCCTTAGTGAGTTCCAGTGTTGTTTGTTAAGAAAAAGGATAATAGTCTCAAGTTGTATATCAAGTATAGGTAGTTAAATAAATAACAATCAAGAATAAATATCTCTTACCTTGGATCGATGATTTGATTGATCAATTGGATGGTGTCTTGGTTTTCTCTAAAATTAATTTAAGGTCGGGATACCATCAACTTTAGGTGCATGCTAAGGATGTGCCCAAAATAGCCTTTCAAACTCAATATGGGTATTATGAGTTCCTTGTGATGCCTTTTGGGTTAACCAATGCCCCAACAATCTTCATAGAGTATATGAACAAGGTATTTCAGCCATATCTAGATAAGTTTGTAGTGGTCTTCATTAACAACATTATGATATATTCAAAGAGTGAGGAGGAACATGTACTTTATCTTTAGATTGTGCTACAAGTGTTGCAAGATCACTAACTATATGTCAAACTTAGCAAATGTAAGTTTTGGCTATGGAAGGTGAAATTTCTAGGTTATGTATTTTTTAGGAAGGTGTAGCAATGGATCTTAGTAAAATAGAAGCATTGTTAAATTAGGAAAAACCTTAATCAGTGATCAAAATTTGCAGCTTTCTGTGATTAGCAGGCTATTATTGAAGGCTCATTAAAGGATTCTCTCAACTTGTTATGCCATTGACTAAGTTAACTCGTAAGGATAAACCTTTCATTGGGAATGACAAGTATAAGAGAGCATTCCAAGAACTGACTGAAGGTTGATCTGATGTCCACCTCAATCTTGATTATCCTTAATCCATTCAAGCCGTTCACAATTTATATGAATGCCTCTAAGAAGGGTCTAGGGTGTGTGTTGATGCAACAGGGAAGAGTTGTGGCATATACCTCAAGGCATTTGAAACCTCATGAGGAAAACTACCTTACTTATGACCTTAACCTAGTGGTTATAGTGTTTGCCTTAAAGTTATGGAGGCATCATCTTTATCGTGCTCAGTTTAAGGTGTTTAGTGATCACAAGAGTTTGAGATACCTTTTTGATCAAAAGGAGTTGAACATGAGGCAAAGGCGATAGGAAGAATTCCTGAAGGATTATGAATTTGCTTTGAAGTATCATCTTGGGAAGGCTAATGTAGTGGCGGCTACGTTAAGTAGGAAGTTGATTCGTATAGCCACCATGATAATGAGAGAATAGCAATTGCTAGAAAGCCTGAGAGATTTGAATTTATCCATCAATGTGCACCCTAGAGTTCTAGTTGTGGGGTTTATTAATGTATCAAGTGAATTGTTAAGAAACATTTGCTTTGCATAGTTGGAGAACAAGTATCTCTTGTATGTTTGGGAACAAATTGAAATGGCAGAAACCTAGGACTTTGATATATTATATGGTGGTATCATTTGGTATCGTGGTCAGATTTATGTGACAAATGTTGCTGGGTTGCAGAAACTATTCTAGAAGAAACTCATAAGAGCAAGTATACTATTCACTCAAGCACCACTAAGATGTACCAAGATTTAAAGGAAGGGTACTTGTGGCCAAGGATGAAAAATTCAAACTCTAGAAGACATGCTACGAGCTTGTATTTTGGAGAATAAAGGCAATTGGGATCAATATTTACCGTTAGTTGATTTTGCCTACAACAATAGTTACCACTCGAGCTTGTAAATGGCTCATTACAAAGCTTTATATGGTAGAAAGTGCAGATCACCATTATATTGGGTTAAACTTGGTGAGCAAAGTCTATTGGGCCAAGATATCATGGACCAAACCTCTCAAGAAATAGAGAGTATTTAACAAAAACTTCTAATTGCGTAGAGTCAGCAGAAGAGCCATGCAGATAAAAGGAAGAAACCATTGGAGTTTGATGCTGGAGATCATGTATTTCTGAAGGTTACTGCTACCACAAGTATTGGAAGACTGATTTGAGCAAAGAAGCTCACTCCATGGATATGGATCCATATCAAATCTTGGAGAAAATTGGGCCAATAGCATATTGAGTAGTACTACTACCTAATCCCTCATTATTGCATGATGTATTCCATGTGTCTCAACTTAAGAAGTACTACTGTGATCCATCACACATAGTTGATGATAAGGAAGTTCAATTATGAGAGGATCTAATTTTTTAGGCCATGCCACTGCTAATTATCAATGTAAACAAGAAGCAACGAAGGAATAAAACTATCAAACTGGTAAAAGTGCTGTGGAGCGACCTGACATCCAATGACGTCATGTGGGAGATAAATGAGTTCATGTAAAGGAGATATCCTGAGCTTTTTGCTTAAGGTAAGAGTTTAAAATTTCTTAATTTTTTTACGAAGGAGAAAATGTAACAACCCTTAGTATACTATTCTAGACTTAGTTGTAAACTAACAAGAAGTATACTTAATGATATGTACAGGACAGGAAAAACCAAGATGGAGGAAGAGCAAAGAGGAGACAAAACCCTCTCATATCATGGCCTGAATAGGGGATGCTGTGGCAAACGAGCCAAAACTTGGATGAATTTTTCAGATAGTAGGGTCTCATGGCGCGGCGAACTTACCTCTGACTGTGATACCAGACCGAAAATCTTTTTAAATCAGACGAGTCTCAATCAGCCGAACGATAAAGAATTTGGAGGATGGAGCATTTTCTCTGCTAAGGTTCGAGATTTCTGACACTTGGGGGTGATTTTTGGACCTAGGGAGTTTGAGTAATTGTTGGTAAGTTGTTCTTGATAGCCCTTCTCTCTTTTCTCTTCAGTTTTGTGTTGGAATCTAAGTTCATACATGGGGTTTCTAGTTTGGACCAAAATCTATCGATTAAAATGAATATAATGGGATCAATGAAGTGTGATTTAGTGTTAATAATGCTTGGGTATGAGTTTTAGAGGGAGTGTATGTGATTTTGCTTAAACCCTAGCTTTGTCTTGTGTGTGAGAGCTTGGGATCTGAAATGTATAACATTGGTTATGATTTGAATGCTTGTATAGGACTCGTTGATGCATGAAAGTGTTGTTGGAACTATGGGTTAAGCCTGAATGGTTAAATTGTGAATTTTGGTTGCTATAAGTATTATGTTAATTAAAGATATTATGGCATTATAGAGGTTATTTGGTTGATTGGAGGAGTTCAAATCGTGGGTTGCAATCTAAAAGCTTGTGAGAATCATGTATGTGACATCGATAATTTAAGATAACCAGGTGTTTGTGATATATATTTTATATGTTGATATATATATGTATATATACATGTTCCTTTTTATATCACGATATTGGTTATATATATGTATGGTTTTTTACATATTTTGGTATGCACATGGCTGTTTGAAATGTGATGTTTTTTATAATGTGTATGTTTGATTTGTACCATCCCTACACCATTGCATGCTAGCATAACCATGATAATGAAATGAAGATGATATATATGTATTTAAAGGCATATTAGCATGTCATTGACATCATCACCATTGATGTATATTGTGAGGTAGATGTTGGGGTGATGATGAGATGTGATATGATGATGATATGAGAAATGATGATAATTGATATGTTATGATGATGATATTATATGATGATTTGAAGAAGGATCCTTGTTGCTAAATATTCTCCGATGGCCCAGAGCGCCAAGCGACAGTAGACTGCACTTTCCCTAAATCACCACTAATTCGAGGTGGTCTAGGGGAAGGAGAGTCATGATTCAAGTACTAGTGTAACCTTTGGCCTGGTTGCATTAGTGTGAGGTGAGCTTGGTGATATCGCAGAATCAGTCTTCACCAACTGTTGGAAGGAAATCATCTATTAGAAATGTCCTATTATGATGCTAGCCCATGGTTCTAGTCTTGTGCGAGGGAAAACATGCATACCATCTCATTTTTCTTTGCATTGCACCATGTCCATATATGTGTGAATTATCTATATAGGTTACCTGTGGTTGCATTCTCGATTACTGAGACTTTGTCTCATACCCCGTCCCATGACTAACATTTCAGGTGAAGGCTCTGGTACTAGTCTAGAGAAGAAAAAGGAATTGTAGTCTCTCCGGCATTGGAAATATTCAAGTCAACAGTAGTGTGTGTATTGTCTATGTTATGTATTATGCCAAGTAGGATAGTATGTTTGTAATTAATATGAGAACAATGATATTGTGATAATGATGGTTATAGAATGTTGATGATGATGAATGACATGTGATGATATCAATGATGATGTGGTTTGGTTATCTTCATGAATGGTTGTATGTGTGTGGTGATGATGTGAACACCGATATAGGTTATTATTGTTGGAGTAGGTGTCTGTGTGTCGAAATGGCTGTATGTAGGAGCCCAAAAAGGGTTTTTGGCCTAGTATGTGCATTCCGGGCATGTAGCCTACTATATAGAATTGGGGTTCAAGGAGGTCAAATCTCAGAAGAGTGGTTCCTCTAAGATGAAACCTTCTTGGACAGGTTGATTAAGTCAAATGGGACTTGTGTGGATGGTCCATAGTGTTTAAATTACTTTTGGTAGCAATTAAAGCACTTAAGGTTTGAGTTTTTGTAAAAAAGTGGTTAAAACGATGTTAGGTGTCCAAAATCTCTATACAGAGATGGATTTAATTGAAATTTGTATCTATAGTTAGATTAGGATGAGATTGACTTATAGGAGTTAGAATCAAATTAATCGAAGGTTGAAGCATGAAGTTATGCATGTCAGAAATTCGTGCCAAAAAGTTGTAACTTGCTGATATGGTATCAGCAAGGGGCGTCATTGTGCCAAAAGCTTGGCCTTGGTGCCAAGTGGTTTTGCTTATCCCAAGCCATGGCAGTACTGTAGCTCGCCATGGCTTAGTCCTATTTTGATGTTATTTAGAGTTTTTCTAGGTTTTGTTCTTTTGGGAGTTGTTTTCGAGGCTTTTAAGAGTAAGTTGTTACAAACACATGCAACCTATATCATCATTCCACAAAAATATGCGTATGGTGCAATGAATTGCAAAATGATATGGTATGCATGTTCTCCCTTGTACACGGCTAAAATCACCCAAATAGATGATTCTCGTCCAGTAGTCGATGAAGATTGATTCCGGAATATCACCAAACTTACTTCACATTAGTGCATCCGACCAAAGGTCACACTAATGCTTGGACTGTGGTTCTTCTTCCCCTAAATCACCTAAATTGGTGGTGATTTAGGGAAGGTGCATCCCTAAATCTACTACTACCTGGCTCTCCTGGCCATATGAGAGAATTTAGTGGTAGGGATATTTTATCATATCATTGTCATATCTCATATCATCATCATATCACATCTCATTATCACGCCAACATCCACCTCGCAACATGCATCAAATGGTGATGATTTCAATACCATGCTAACATGCCTCTAAACATATATATATATATATGTATGTATATCACAATTATAATCATCATCATGGTCATGCTAGCATGCAATGGTGTGGGGATGCCATAAAATCACACATACACATCGTATACAATCATCATATCTCAAATAACCGTATACATACCACAATATGTAGAAAAACCATACACATACACAACTAATATTGTGGTATGAATAAGAACATGCATATATACATATATCAACATATAACACATAAATCACAAACATCCGGTTACCTGAAATCATCGACACCATACACATGGTTCTCATAAGCTTTCGAATTGCAAACCACCACTTGAACTCTTGCGATCAACAAAACACCTACTACAATGTCATAATATTCCCAATGAATATAATATTCATAACAACCAAAATCCACAATTCAACCATTTAAGCTTAACCCATAGTTCCAACAACATAATTACACACTAATGAGATCAAATTAATCATCCACATCATAATCATAGTCATACATTTTGGATTTCACACTCCCTTCACAATTTCTAATTTAGGGTTCCACTCAAACTCATAACAATCAACCAAAACTTATACCCAAAGCTTCCTAACACTACATAACACCTCCATAATGCCAATACAAGCATTTTGATTGGTTAAAACCTTGACAAATCCAAAATATAGCATACTCCCATGGATTCCAACCGAAATTCATAGAGAAAAGAGAGAAAAAGAGGTCAAGGATCACTTACTAGCCAAGAATGAAGCTCCTTAAGGCTAAAAGTCACTCCTAAAGGTCGAACTTCTTAAACCCTAGCTCAACTTCTCTATTTCTCCCTCTGATTCGTTTTGTTTTGTCGACTGAAACTTGTCTAATTTAAACAAATTTTGCTACTCTCACCATGGTGCCAACAAGCTCGCTACGACGTAAGTGCTCTTGGCCTAGCAAATTTTTGAGTTACCACGAGTGTCTTGTCATAGCGACCTTGTACCTCATTGTGGTGTTACCTTTCTTTGTTTCAAATTTCAAATTTTGTCCCGTTTTGCTTCTTTCTGCAATTTTGGTTCCTCCAGTGCTGTAAGAAATACAAGGCAACTTCTTATTAGCTTAAGACTAAGTTCAGGATAGTGTAATGAGGGTTGTTACATGATACATTAATCTTGGAAATTATATGTGATTTGATTATTTGAGTATTTTGTTTGGTAAACTAGATTAATCTCATATTTTGGTTGAATTATGTCTGCTATTCTTTTCTTTTGAAAGTAAATTCAAGAATCCAATTTTATTACTTAATGAAGTTATATATATATATACATAATATGACTTTTCAAATGATATTTTACTGATTTATCTTTATATATAGCACACTAAAAGTGAAATAACAATCTCATATTGGAGTTTAATATGAAACAACCACTAATCCAATCCGGAACTATCCTATAACCAAACCCTAATTGAACTAGTTTTCAACCAAACCCGCTAACCAATGAAAACCGGTAGGTCCTAGTTTAAAATGATAATTAAGACTTTTGGGCTTTGATGAAGATACCTTGGCCCATGACCAAATTTAATCTTCATGCTCGCTTGTGGTGCCTGATAAAACAATTAAGCCCCACTATACTTCCTTCTGCATTAGTGATAAGCTGTGTTGAGCTATACAATTTAATACTAAGTGTTAAAATTTTTTGCAATATAGGGGCAATATAGGTCATGTTCTCAAGGAGGAAACAGCTAATATGCAAGCAAGAGTATGAATTCCTTAGTTAAAATAAAAAAAAAAGCACTTAAATGTAAAAAAAAGCAATTATTAAAATTAAAACTAAGCGAAATTAACTATATTAAAATGCAATAAATTAATGCAACTAATTAAACTGTAATGTAACTAAAATGTAAATCTAAACTAGTCCTAAATGAAATGAAATATAGCTAAACTAAACTTACTACTAATTAACTAAGTAAAATGCTAATAAACTAATGCAAATACAACTATATATATATAAATTTTTTTTATGAAATGCAATGCTAACTACTCTATATGCTAATGCCAACTACAACTAAGATTTGGGAGCTTTTGTTTTTAAATTTTGAAATTAAAGCTAAATTTATATAAATAAATAATTAAAACAACAAACTAATACTAATCAAGATTAAAAATAAGATAAGAATTCAATTATGAAAATGTGGATCATACATGGGCTTGGCAAGTAACTTGAGTCTATCTTAACATGAGTCCAATTAAACTATGAATGGGTAAGATCTTCATTAAACAAATTAGTTAGATTAAATACTTAATTACTTTAAGCAACATGTAAATAATTAATTGATCCTAGATACCTCTAGTTAATTAATCACCTTGAATCATTCTAATCCAATTAATTAAGCTTAATATCAATATTAATTGAGTTTATATTAAATCTAGAAAATTGAGTAAAATTATCTAATTAATCCAAATTAGATAATTAACTCCCTAATTTTTTTGAACTACATATAGCATTATCTAGATTGCATTATAATCCAATGAACTAATTAGGATATCACCAAATTGAGACAAAATACACAAAAATCCAGACCAGAAACAAGCACAAATACAACTCAAATCAACATTAAACAAACATAATAATATATACAATACATTCCAAATTCAAATCCAGTCTCCAATCATCAAAATATTTATAAATTTTTACCAATCCTAATTTAAAAAACCTAAGCTAAAATAAAATTAAATTAAGAAATATCAAGATGATAAAATAGAAAACTTCTCATTCCTCCATTGCTGTTCCATCAAGCTCAATACCCAAATTGTATGCCTACTCCATGAATGGTTCACCAAGAAACTAAGCTAGCATAGCGTTGAAGCACAACCCAAGAATGTAAGTAGGAATTTTGACCATGAATAAGATGAAGCTGAAAATGAGGACGGCACCCACGGGCTTCAACTTCTCCTTGAAGATTCCTGAATTGTACTCCCATGGGCAAGAGAAGAGAGGATGAAAAGGATGGAAGAATGATGAAATGGAAGGTAAAAATGAGAAGAAATGATGGTTGGGCAGAAGATGTTGATGAAGGAACGGAGGAAAACGGCCAAGAATTGTAGAAATGGAAGCTTGAAGGGGTTGTCAATGGTGGAAATGCAGAACGAAAGAGAGAAGAGAAAGAGAGAGGCGGCTGCTTGGTTCTCTGTGAGAGCGTGAGGATTTGAAAGATGAGAAATAAAAAAAGGCTAAGGGCGCGCTTGGCTTCAAGAAAAATAGTGCAAGAAACGTAAGGTGAAATAATAAAAATAAATATAAATATAAATAGATAAATAACAATGAGGAAAAATGGGAAAGTTGGAAAAATAAAATTTTCATAAAATTTTTCAATTTTAATGGCCAAAATATCCCTTTAAAATTTTAACTTCAATGGACCATGATCTACAAAAAAAATATTATATCAGATAGATTATATTCCTAATAAAACAAAATGTAATATAAATCAAAGTAAATTTTGATCAAAAAAATTAAATTAATTCTAGGATAAAGTTTAATCTCAATTTTGAGAAAAATTATGAGTTAAAATGATAAAAATAAGGAACTAAAAACATAAGAAAAAAAGTTTTCAAAACTCTTTGACAATTTCACCCATTGATGGGTCAATTCTTAATCATTTCTCTAATCATAATTAGACCACAAATGACCTATAATTATATTAAGAATTATTAAATAAAATAAAATAAAATAGGAAGAATTAAATCATTAGAATAATTTGGGAGGTAAAAATAATCAAATTAAAGCTTAATTTCTAAAAATCATCCCAAAATTCTTATTTATTCCAAATTAAGGCTAACTGCATAAATATTTTTTAAATAACACAAAATTAGCTAAAATTCAATAAAAAATACTTAAAAAGGAGAAATAAAAATGATAAAAATTCATGATTATCAATTAGACAATGTGGGAGTACTTCCCCACTTCTCAATAATCACCCTTCCTCTCTTCTAGTTCGTGACTTTACATGCCTTTCTCTTTGCTTTCTATTTTTTTAATCTAGATGTTACAATAAACCCAAGCCATTGTGATCCCTCCCCTGATTAACATATCTTGCATGCCTTTCCCATCGCGTACAAATTCAAGCAAATACCTACTTGTTTATTTGATTGTACCACTCCTCATAAACTGCGTGACATTAATTAATCCTCCTGACATTATTAATGAAAAAAGATTTTATGACTAAGATTTTATTTGTAATATGGAGCAGCTAAAACATAGTTCTTGATGTATGAAATGCAGGTTTTATATGGGGAAAATGAGACCGTTGTCACTCTTCGCAAACAACTTGAACGTTCCTCCTCTTGCCATCAACTTTTAATAAAGCCACAATATTTTTTAATTATTATCAACCACTAATAATTTCTTTTAATTTTTTCCTATTAATATTATTAGAAAACCCTCACCTTTACACCAAAAAGAACACCCTCCACCTAGCCTGCCTACCATTTGAATTGAAATTTGAGAAGTCCCACAAATATCATCTTGCAGTGACTAATAAATTATTAGATAAAAAATTTAAAATTCATTTTTTCACTACTTTATTATGACTACATTAATATCATATATATTTTTTTGTTGATGAAGCTGTACTTAATAATTTTCTTAAATAACTATTGTTAATAGATTGTGGATATTTTTATTTCTAATTTATTCCATTTCATACTCATTATTTTAATATATAGCTTTATTTTATTTCATATTTATATTAAAAATTTCAATTATAGAAAAATTTAAAAAGCCTTAAAAATGGGTAAAGTTTATGTTATATTTTATATATGTTATTTAAAATATATTATTTTATTTATTACTGGTCAGATCTGGGTCAAATCAAACCTTGAAGTAGTGCCTTGTAAAATTTAATATCTGATGTGGTTATAGAAACATTGGTCTCGACATTGCTATGGTAGACTTTTATTAAATATTTGAATAGCCTAACCATCGATTTGGTTAAGCACGTGATCATGACTTTGAAATATCAGGTAATGTTTCCCAATTATTGAATCGAAATCCTCAATAAGTCATTGGCCACAAAAAAAAGAAATCCCCAATAAGTCATTGGCCACAAAAAAAATAAAAGAAATCCCCAATAAGTCATTGGCCACAAAAAAAATAAAAGAAATCCCCAATAAGTCATTCGAAGACGATTGAGCACACGTTTCCAATGGTATACAAAGCTGACCTCTCACATCCTTGCAAGCATCCGTGAAGGGATACGACAACGTAAGTTTTGTTTTCTTGCCGTTTACTTTGGAAACAATAGCCGTCACGCAAGAGAAGCCACCATTAAATTAATAGTCTTTTCTATTCAACAGCGAGGAATTCAGAGAGACGACATTGCCGTTTACTTCGAAAACAATCGCTTGAACTAGACATTACTGACCTCTTCCCATTCCACCCTCTCCGAAAACTGTTTCTCTAACCAGCCTGATTCCCAATTTATGTGTAATATACATGTATGAAATCACAAATACATACAGACACATTTGTATATTAACATATATAATCATGGTTAAAGTTGAGAAAAAAAAGAAGATACATACAATCATCGTTGAGATTGAGAAAAAAAAGAATATTTCATTTTGATTAAGAATTTTGTCTAATATTCAAACAAAAAAAAAAAATTTTTAATATAAGAAGAAAATATTAACTTAAATAAACTAAAGGTATAATATTCAAATTATAATTATTTTTTCTCCCTTCCCCTCCTAACTTAAACAAGGTAACATTAAAATCCTTCAATTAAAATCCCTCATTTTCCCTCCAAATGAGGTAAAATTAAAATCTCTTCTTTTCCCTCTCCTTCCTTTCCCTCCATTAAAATCCCTTCCCTCCCTTCTCCCCTCCTTTGAACCAAACATATCCTAAGGTATTTCATATTTTATAAGTGAGACCAAGAAGAGACGTAACAAGACTAACCAGTATATTGTGTAGTTGAGTTATGAAAAAATAAAGGGTATTTTGATCATATTGGACATAATAACATATTTTTCCCCCAAATTACCCCATTTTGGGGGGAAAATATATAAGGGGAGGGGAGGAAAAATTTTAATAATATTTTCCCTCCCCTCCTCTAATTATTTGATTGCTAAACAAGGGGAGGGGAGCAAAATCCCTCCCCTTCCTTTCCCTTCCCCCCAACCAAACATACCATAAGTCAACCCTCTCTAAATATGGATTTAGACACTACAGGGAATCTGAATTCGCTTTTTCATTGCAAAACTTTCATAAATTGCACTGTCATCCATTTCATAAATTGCTATTGCGTCCTTAAGGAATTTAAAAATAACAAAATGGGGAGAAACTTCCAGTTATCCCATTGCCTTGTCTTAAATTAAGCAATATTTTAAAATTAAACCAGTCATTGGATTTATTTAACATATTGATTCAAGATTTATTCATTGAATCATTTATAATTAAACGTCTCGTGTTTGCTCTTCCACAAGAGGGTGTGATCGAATTTCAATTTTTTTCATGTTAGAAAATATTAGGATTATTCTCAATGAGGTCTAGGCCAGCTAAAGTTTGGCTACAGAGCAAGAACATCACGCATATCTGTATATATTCCCTGGCACAATTCATATAATGACAACTGTCCCACTAATAGCTGCTAAGAATCTTGCGTATACGAGGGAATTATTTGAGTACAAACATAGAAAATATATATATATATATATATATGTAGCTAATATATGCTATTTAACAAACTCTAATGATCGCGTAATAAGCTATTCTGATAAGCGTGAGTACTGCTACTTACATTTCTTCATGATCCAAACATAACCTTAATTACCTCGGTGATTACACTATAACATAACAATTTTGAGTTGTTTATATACGTGTAGCTTTAAATATTTGTTATTAGATTATTGAGTAAAAAATATGATGCATAAATAATCTTTTACGATTGAACAACACGTGATTTATTTTGGATAAAACGCTACATGATTAAGTTAAGAAAAAAAGTTCTGTTTCCATTTTAAATTTCGATTGAAATATGTTATTAGAAACAATTTTGAAAATTTATTTTAACTTATCCTTTAAATGTGTTTCTGGCCAGAAAATTCTTTCAAGTTAACTATCTTAAACTTATCGTTATGTCCAATATTAAAACCTCATTAGTTCAATCATTTTCCAGAAAAAAACTTCATTAGGTCCGTAAGTCTTCTTTGAACGGTCAAACCCCATACCTTATTCACTGTCACACTCTCCCCGCAAAGTCAACCCTACACATAAATATTCGGAGCCAATCTCAACAAAAGATGCTTTAACGTCCTAATCTGCTTCCCTTATTTACCTTCATATTTTAGTCATGCTGCACTCTTAACGGCATTGTTTCGGACCCACAGACCCATCTTCTTTACGCCTGGTGCACCCCATACAACAGGTTTGTCATTACATCTCCATCTTCAATGACATGTAAATGCAATATTTGAAGACAGAGAGCAGATCAGTGACCAAAACAAGAACTTCGCAACGGCAAGTGTAGCAAATTTATTTAAACCTTCCAACACCGCAAGTATATTTGTCATACCAAGTAATATAGTATGAATAAGAGTAGCATCCCTTGAGGATTCTCACCCACTAACGACCAAATAGCAATCAGTTATTTTCTCTCAAGTCAAGTTCAACTACCAATTGCAAAAATTAATTAAGAACACAAACTAATAGCGAGTATCAAACAGTTCAAGAGGCAGCTAAGATTTATTAATCTATTATTATTTGCTTCATTAAAATTTATTTCAGCTTAGGCGATTGTTGATTCATATTACACTTTCTTTTTCATCTGGAGTTTTCTGTTGTTTATAAGCATATTTTGAACTACTCATAAACCTATCCAAAACCAATTTTATAATTCCGTATAATAATTAGTTTCATATGACAGTTATTGCTTTACTCTGTTATGATGACATAGGGTCTCGAGGCATATTCCTATCCTAAACATGAATTAAATTATTTAATTCAGACTTGCACTACTTTGTTCAAAGTCTATTCATTGCGTTAAAATAGGTCTTTCTTGGCGGTTATTTTGCTTTTCATTGACGGTTATAAACCACCAATAATCCCAGTGCTGAGAAAAGTGAAGGCTTTCGTTAGCGGTTAAAAACCGCAAACGAATATAGACATACGTGAATATAGACATACGTTGGTGGCTGTATTAATAAGCCGCAAAGGAAAATTATTATTTTTTAAAAGTAATTTGTTATTTTGGTTACTTTTGTTAGTGGTTATATTTAATAACCACCAACTAAAGTCTAATTTTTTTTAACAAGTCAGAATTTTTATTTACTTTCATTGGCAGTTGTTTAAATAATGCCAATGAAAGTTTTAAATTTTTTTAAATATATTTTCATTTTACACTCTAACCAACCTATTTGAGTACAAAATTCCAAAACCAGTATCCAAAAATTTCTTAAACAATCGTAGCCATAGTCTTCTTTAACAACACCCAAAATATGCATATCTCATAAAAATTTTGCAAATCTACTATAAAAAAACAATGAATTATATCTTTTTCTTTTTCTTTTTTCTATATATATATATCTTCCCAATGTACAAATCTCATCAAAATTTTAGACATACAAATCTTAAGACGGAGTTAGCATTGAGGAAGGAGGTAGAGTTGGCAATTATTTTTAGACATACAGATCTGGACGTTAAGGCTGGCGAGGAAGGTAGTGTCACCACCATAATCATCATACAAATCTAGCTTGGAGTTGAGGTCATTAAGGATGTTGGTGACGGTAACGAACTGAGAGGGAAGCCATAACTCAACATTTAGAGCTTTAGTGAGATATGATCAGAAAATGAAGAGAGAGAGAGAGAGAAAAGATGAAGAGGTGAGGGGTGTTTTCGGAGGAGGTATATCATGCGAAGGAGAGAGAAATGACAAGTAGCTAAAAAATAGAGAAAGAGAAGTGAGGAAAATCATTTGAGCTGTTGGATTTCTTTTTATCAATGGCTACACTTTCTGATTTGTGCCTTGTGCTTTTTTTGAAATAAAATTTTTAAAACTTTTGTTTGTGGTTTCAGAAATAACCGCCAAGAAATGTGAACCACCAACAAAAATGAAGTTTAAGACTTTTGTTGGTAATTATAAAAATAACTGTCAAGAAAAATCTAACATTTTTTGTGGTTATTTCTGGAACCGCCAACAAAAGTCTCCACCTCATTTTGTTAGTGTTTTTCCATATAATCGCTAACTATTAAGCACCATGAAAAGCTACTTTTGGCATAGTGATTTCAAAGTTTCTTTTCCAAGTTTAGCCAAAACATTTAAATCCTTTTCTTTGAGTTGGCCAAACAAATAGAATAGGAAATAAAACTTAATTGCATAGACAAAAGAGTCAATAAAGTCAATTGTCAAGCTTAAAGCAAAAGTAACATAGCAAATAGCTTCATCATAAACCTAAGCCTTAAGAGTTCAACCACACATGGGATTCATACAACTGGTAACAGATAAGTCTAAACTATAATCCATGAGAGAAAAGGAGAAAAAAAGAGTTTAAAAGGAGTAAGGAGTCGAAATCCCTTCCAAACCACATACTCAAAGCTAGCCAACCAGCACTTCTAGATCTCTATAGCCTCTAGCCTCTCTATGAGCCTGCATATTATTCATAATTGCCTCATTGGTCTAAGATTGAAATATATGAGTAGCTAGGGTTTCAAAGACTCAAAACATAGTGTTTCAGTAAATGGATGGAAAAAAATGATGTCCTTGTGACTTGAACTAGTGCCAGGTGATGCAGGAACCTTCATACCCAGCATTAGGTGCTTCTAAAACTCATTAAATCATCATGTGCAAGTTAATTCAATGCCAGCTTTCACAAGTCACCTATATACATCCAATCACTTTGAGCATAATTTTGATTATGATAACATTGGAATTTCAAAAAACTCAACATGAAAGTTGTAGATCATTTTCTTAACATTCCAACGCAGCTTAAATTGTCTTAATTAGATTTTTTAGCATGGCAAATATGATTTTAGGTTTAAATACTTCTTTTTTCATGTAACATTTACTCATATGAGTGATGTAGCACAAAATAAAATATAATGGGTGAAAACTAAAAATAGGACTGCAAAGTGATCAAATAAATTAAATAGGACCCCTAGAATAATTAACAAAAACATAAATAAATAAATAAACATGCATATATGTAACACCACACTCCAACACACCTCCAAACTTGACCAACTACTTCAAAAACTAATCAATCTTGACCAAAACACTTTAACTTTAACTCCCAATTCATCAAAACAGCAGAAAACTTCAAGTGGGACTAGAACAGAGCAGAGCCACAGCAAGCTACAATGTAGCCGCAACCTAAGAGAAATAGAAAGAGGTGGCGGCGCAGCAGCTATAGTGGCACCACAGCCTCAATCAAATAGTAACGCTTGGCACTACGACACTTCATGTTGATACCATATCAGCAATTTCAACTTTTTCGGGGTGAAGTTCCAATGCACATAATTTTATGCGCCAACCTTCGATTGACCTGATTCCAACTCGTAAAAGTCAATTTTGTCCCAATCTATCCATAGACATCAGTTTCACTCAAATCTATCATCGTTTGGAGATTTTGAACACCCGATATCATTTTGGCCACTTTTTGAACAAAACTCACCATAAACCTCTTCTAATAGCCACCAAAGGCAGTTTGACCGTTATGGATCATTCTCACATATCCTAATTGACTCAACCAACTTGTAAAAAAAGGTTTCACCTTAGATAAACCACTCCTTTGAGATTTGATCCCCTTGAACCCTACATTCACATAATGGGCTATGTGCCCGAAAATAGACCAACAATGCCCAAATCTACTCTGGGTTCACACACATGGCCAATCTAGCCCACAGACACATCCACCATCCATATTGACCACAATGCGGTCCAAACCATCATTACATAACTATCACATATTATCCATGTAATCATCCAAAATGCATAATCATTAACATCATTACAATCATCATGATCCTCATACCAATATAATTATTCTCATACTGATTACAATCAACTTATCCTACTTGGCACAATACATATATATATTACACACATACTATTGTGACTTGAATATTTCCAACATTGAAGTAGCTCTGTTTCCCTTGTCTTCTCCGGACTAGTACCAGAACCTTCACCTGAAATGTTAGTTCATGGAAAAGAAGTATGAGACAAAGTCTCAGTAATCAAGAATAATCACAGGAAATATATATAATAATTCATACAATAATGAACCTAGTGCCATGAATGCAAAATGTTATAAAATGCATGTTCTCCCTTACACACAGCTAGAACCACAAGCTGTCATCATAATAAGACATTTCATATAGGTGACTCCCTTTCTACAATCAGTGAAGATTGATTCTGGGACATCACCAAACTCACCTCACATTAGTATACCCGGCTAAATGTAATACTAATGCTTGGATCATAGTGTTAGCAAGGCTGACTTCCCAAGAGGGGGGTGAATTGGGAAGATTGTAATTTTTCTGCACAAAGTGTGATGTAAGTGAAGATATCACAATATAATGAAAATAATGCGTAAAACAGAGCAGGCTGAAAAATAAAGATAGGAAGAAGAAGACTCAGTAATTTATCCTGGTTCGGTCTTTCCACTTGACCTACATCCAGTCCCCAAGACACCTCTTGGGATTTATCCACTATACAGCAAGGATTTCAATGGGCTTCTTGCTAAGGCCACAGTACACGAGTATGCTCTGTTTCTGAGCTCTCACAAACTCTCCAAGCACTTTCACTATGTGCTTCTCAATCCCCTTGTGAATACCTCTCACAAGTAAATCTATCTATCAGATGAAGAGTAGATTGATTACAATGAAATAACTCTCTTAAAAAGAGTAAATATGAAAGTTTCAGTACAAGTATAAAAGTTGAGAGGGTAAAAGCTTTTGAGAAAAGATTTAGCAGAAATTAGGTACACACACGTTTGATTTTGTTACCCACAACTTCAAATGTTGTTGTATTTATAGATTTAGGTCTCAGATGTCCGTTAGAGACTTTAATCTATCCGTTGGAGAAGTTATCCAACGGTTACTCTGAAAAACTATCCGTTTACCAACCGCATTTAATGTTTCTGACATACTAAAATTCGAATTTTGGCTGGTTAACAGACGAATTTCGAAGGAACCGAAGGTTAAAGCTTCCAACGTTACAACACGAAGTTCGTCTGTTCATTAAGTGAAATTCGAATTTTGAAACTTACAGAACATTTTCACAATGTGACATACGAATTTTTAAGAAGAAAGTTTTTCGGTTAAGTGTGAACAGTGTTTTCAATTTATTACAGTGTCCTCGAAATTCAAATTTTGGTTTCCCAAAATTTGTCTGTCCACTGGATGTTTAAAGAGACACAGTAGTTTACTTTCTTCGAAATTTGAATTTTGAAAGGGTGAAATTCGTCTGTCAGAGAGACTCTTTCCAGACTAATTTCATCATTCGAATGTTGCAAGTTCTTATCATTCGTATGTCAATGTTTCACTTAAACAGACTTAAGATTTTTGCTTCTGAAATTTGAATTTTAATGTTCAAAGTTCGTCTGTCAGAGAGCAGTTTTGAAACTTAAATCATTCTTGATCTCAGATGAACTTTAACATAGTTTCAGACGAATTTCTTCTATTTTCTCAAATTTTGTTTTGTCTGAAATTCGAATTTTGAAGACTTAAAGTTCGTCTGTTGCAAAGAAGTTTCTCTCAGACTTTTATGAAAATTCGAATGTTGGAAGTTCAAAATTCGTCTGTCAGAGAGCATTTATCAAACTCAATTTCATTTTGATTTCAGATGCATTGTATCATAGTCTCAGACGAATTTCTTTGGTTTTCACAAACTTCATTTTTCTTGAAATTCGAATTTTGAAAGTGTGAAGTTCGTCTGTTACCAGAAAGGCTTCTTTCAGATTAGATGAAAATTTGAATTTTGAACAATCAAAATTCGTCTGACAGAGAGCCATCTCTTCAGACTTATTCAGTTTCAGCTCGAAATTCAAATTTCCAAAGGCAAAGTTCGAATTTCCAACTTGACAGTTCAGCTTAATCTTTCAACCTTCGTCTGTTTGTGAGTGTTTTTCAAATAGGTAAAGATTTAATACAAAATCAAGGTTTGAAAACATCTTTTGCTCAAATCAAAATCTTTTACCCAATCATAATAAAAACTAAAGATCCTACTAGAGATCTAACAACAAATACTCAGAAAATCTTCACTTGAAACAGCTTTGATCTCCTTTGATATCTTCAATCTCAGCTCTTGAATGTTGGTTTGGAATCATCAAAACTCTTGATTCAACATTCTCCCCCTTTTTGATGATGACAAAACAACTTACAAACTGGAATAGTACTTGGGTTTGCTTTCATAAGCTCCCCCTCAACATATGCATAAGATATCAAAACAACAGATTAAGTGAAGAGATTCAAAGCCCAACAAAAAAATTGCAACCATGAACATACTATATATCACCAAACTGTTATAATACATATTCCAATTAAAGAGTAGTTCTTAAAAACAAACAACCAATTACAATTAATCAATTAAAACAAGATACAACAAGAAAATTCAGCCTAAGATCTAAAAAAAACATCACTTCTTCTTTGGCTTAGACTTCTTGCTGTAAGTCTTTCCTTTTCCAGATGACTCAGCAGATTTTCCAGCTTGCTTAGTCCCAGTTTGCTTTATCTTCTCCCCCTTTTTGGCATCATCAGGAAGCCCAACAAAGTCCATTGGAGGAGGTATCTGAGTGATAGGAACAGCACGAAGAGGGACAGGAGCAAAAGGAATCTCTGGCTGAACTGGTGCAGGGGGCTCAGCAGGTTCTTCATCATCATCATCAGAGACCTCAAGCAGCACTTGCATTTCCTGCCTAGAAAGAGCTAGTTGAGCTCTCTGTTCCTCTGAAAGCCCATAAGCAGCAAGAGAAGAAGAAGCTGGTCTAGCAGGAGGAAACATTTCTTCTAGCCTTCTCCTCTGAGCTATCAGCAGAGCATTGTGAGCAATGGCAAGATAATCAACAACAGGTACAATGCTCCTTTCCTCATTGCTAGCATCTTCTGACACAGAAGAGGTTGAAATGGCTGCAACCAGTCTTTCAACTTTCTCAGATTCTTGAATGGACAGAATTGAATCCTGAGCATCTTCTTGCATGGGCTCATGAGGGCTTGTATCTTGGAGACCTTCTTCTTCCAATCCATAGTCCAAGGGTGGACCAGGACTTGGTGTTCTCATTGCACCAGCACCATCTATATCATCATCATGGTCAGAGGAGGCAATCTCAAAGGGACTTGGAGGCACAGGGGATGGAGACAGAGTAGGCTCAGGGACACCAGGCTGAGGTGGAGCTGAAGTGGTAGGAATATCATTTCTTATCTCTTCATAGGCATCAGCCACCACTTTCATATTTACAGCCAACTGATGGATCTGATCTTGTAGATGAGCAAATTTGGCATTTTGCTCATCTCTAATGCTGAGAATGAGTGTTGACAGACTGTCAAACAACTCAGTGATCTTTGTTGGCTTGGCTCGTGAGGAAGGAGTGGAAGGAGGGTGAGTAGGCTTGGAGGGAGATGGGATTGGCTGAGAAGGCTGAGGTATAAATCTGCCAGGGGCCTCAGAAGTTCCTTCTTGTTGGAGGAATGCATCAGCAACAAAGAACAAGTCTTCAGATTTCCCTGCTCCTTTTCCAACCCATCGTCCTTCATCTCTTTCAATGCCCATCCTATGCAGTTCCTCCTCTTTGAATGCCTCAGTGAGTTTCCCTTTCCCTTTTTCAATGTGTTGAATCCTAGCATGCTGCAAGATTCTTGAAATAATTGCTGCATAAGGGAGTGTGGAATCCTTCCTCTGATCCCTTGCCTTTATCATTCTCTGGAGGATGATATGACCCATGTTAATCAGTTTCCCATGAATGATAGCAGTCATCACATGAGCCTCTGCCCTTGTTATCAGATTGAAGCTGCCACCCTTGTTGAAAATGATCCTAGACACTATGTAGTGCAGGATTCTGACTTGTACACTAAGGTCTGTGGGCTTCAACAGATTTATTGTTGGCCTGTTCTCTCTTCTCATGAATAAGGTGTCTAAGATGGTGCTCTCTTTGTAGTTCAGAAAGGATCCACCTTCTTCATCAGCTGTGCTTGCCTCATCCATATACCCAGAGGCTGTTATGTCAACTTTTAGCCCATCTTGACCTGGGATTTCCAGCACTTCATTGATTGTTTCATCAGCAAGCCAGATGGTCCTTGATCTTAAAGTGACCTCCCATTTCTTTTTCTTGCTGTTATATTGAAGAGAGGCATACCAAGTCTTCACTACCTCATCATCATACTTTTCAGCTATTTCCAACAGATTTTTATATCTTAACAACCATATTGCAGCATCAAAATTGTTGGATATTAGAAATTGTTCCACATTTACACAGTGAGGCTTGATTACCTTTTTGTTGGAAAACTTGGTAGTGTACTCTTCTTGAATCTCAGGAGTGCTCCACAGTGGCAGTGTAGTCAATTCGAACTCTCCAGATTCAGTGCTGGAAGAAGCAGAAGAGGCAGCAGCAGGGATAGAAGGTTCTGCACTTTTTGAAGAGGAGGGTCCAGTTTTCTGAGATTCTGTTTTGGATGAAGATTTTTGTCGTTTAGAAGGGGCAGCTTTACTGGGTTTGGCCTTTCTCTTGGATTTCTCTCCTTCTTTGGCAGCAAATTGAGATTTAACATTCCTCTTTGGACGGGCCATAGCTTTTCCTGTTCCAGGAATTTTAACTCTTGCCATTTCTCAGTGGAATGATGCAGAATGTGGCTTAGAATAGGTTTATAGGATGCGAATGGAAGTTTAATCGGTGAAGAATGACGGTTTTTGGACAGGAGTTAAGAGGATTGAAGAGAGAATCAGAACAGACTCAGGGAGGTTACAAATAGGGTTGCGTCTGTTCTGTGGAAAACTGTCGCATTTAACGTGTGTAACCGTCTGACAGACGAATTTTGAGGGGTCAAAATTCGAACTTCGGGCAGTTACAAGTTAAACCGTTCAGCACGGCTTACTGACAGATGAATTTTCATCCTGAAAGTTCGTCTGACAGTGGCTAGAAATAAGCTATACAAACACAACAGACGAATTTTGTTCCACCAAAGTTCGAATGTTGAAAAGAAAAAGGCAGGCATCAATCAAACTATCAATTAACAGACGAATTAAGCATGCAGAACTGCATCTTTCAAGAATTCAATATGAAGGATATGATTTAACAGACGAATTTTGAACTGAAAATTTGAATTTTTCAATTTTTGTAAAGATTGTCCAACATTCGTATGCTAAGAAGTAATAATTCATACAACTGTGATGGACAATCATAACTTTGAAATTTCTATTTTTGAAAATTTGAACTTTCAAGCTTCAACAGACGAATTTCAAGGCATGACCGAGAACTGTTCCAAGGCATAACAGGCCAAAGTTCGTCTGTTGGTCAACCAAAATTTGAATGTTGACCACGTTGACCAGTTCAAAAACACAGTTTATCAATGAAATTCATCTAGTAATCAAACAATATACAAATTTCAACTTTAACAACTTACAGAATGGATCCAGAACTTAGAATATTTATCATTCACTTCATTTTCTGGTTGTTCCAATCTGGAGTGCTCCAATCTTTCAAACTTTTAGCCATTGATTGTCACAAGGAGCACCTGCGACTGAAATTAAACATACTCCGATGCTCAAGTTAGAAATGATTCTAATATTGAAAATTCTAAAGACAGAATTGCATAGAAATAACTTACAGTTCATTGGGATTTACCATTCCCAATTCTCTCCTTATTTTGCAATGTCTGTCTTCTGATAGAGGTTTTGTGAGTATATCAGCAACTTGATCATCTGTTGGGATGTACTCCAGTCTAACTTCTCCTTTCAGAACGTGATCTCTTATGAAGTGATGCCTAACTTCAATATGTTTCGTTCTTGAATACATGACAAGATTCTTGGTGATGTTTATAGCACTTTGGTTGTCACACATGATTGGTATCTCTTTCATTTTAACCTCAAGATCTTCAAGCTGTTGTTTCATCCAGATGACTTGGGCACAACAGCTTCCAGCTGCAACATACTCAGCTTCTGCAGTGGATAAGGCCACACAGTTTTGCTTTTTGCTGAACCATGAAACCAGGGATCCTCCAAGAAACTGACAAGTTCCACTTGTGCTTTTTCTGTCAGTTTTGGATCCTGCAAAATCAGCATCAGTGTATCCTTTGAGATCTTCTCCATTGCCTTTTGGATACCAAAGACCCATCTGTGATGTTCCAATAAGATATCTAAAAATTCTTTTCACAGCTGTTGCATGGGATTCTTTGGGGCATGATTGGAACCTTGCACACATGCAAACACTGAACATAATGTCAGGTCTGCTGGCAGTTAGGTACAGCAGGGATCCAATCATTCTTCTGTACTGAGTAATGTCAAATATCTTCCCGTTTTCATCCATGTCCAGTTTGGTTGCAGTGGCCATAGGTGTTCCCATTGGTTTGGCATTCTCCAAACCAAACTTCTTTAGCAGTTCCTTTAGATACTTAGATTGACTGAGAAAGATACCATCATTTTGCTGTCTTATTTGCAGTCTAAGGAAGAAGTTGAGTTCACCCATCATAGACATCTCGAATTCTCCCTGCATTAACTCAGAGAATTTCTTGCAAAGAGTTTCATTAGTAGCACCAAAAATAATATCATCAACATAGATTTGAACAATTAGTAAATCTTTATTTTCTTTCTTAGTAAATAAGGTTGTGTCAACTTTGCCTCTATTAAACCCCTTTTCAGTTACAAAATTGCTCAGTCTCTCATACCATGCTCTAGGGGTCTGTTTTAAACCATAGAGAGCTTTCTTCAGTTTATAAACATGGTTTAGTTTTGTAGGATCCTCAAAACCTGGAGGTTGATCTACATATACTTCTTCCATGATATATCCATTCAGAAAGGCACTTTTTACATCCATTTGATATAATAAAATATTTTTCATGCATGCATATGCCAGCAGTATTCTTATAGCTTCTAGCCTAGCTACTGGTGCAAAGGTTTCTTTAAAATCAATACCCTCTTCCTGATTATACCCTTTAGCAACCAATCTAGCTTTATTTCTGATTATTATTCCAGATTCATCAAGTTTATTTCTGAAAACCCATTTGGTACCAATAACAGGATGATTTTTGGGTCTAGGTACTAAATCCCAGACTTGATTTCTCTCAAATTGATTTAATTCATCTTGCATAGCCATAATCCAGTATTCATCAGTTAAGGCTTCTTCAGCACATTTGGGTTCAATTTCAGAAATAAAGGCACAGTTGAGTATTTGATCCCTTAACTATTTTCTGGTTTTGACTTTCTCTTGAACATTCCCTATTACTTGATCAACAGGGTGATTCCTTTGATATCTCCAAGCTCTAGGGAGTTCTTGAGTTGTTTCTTCATTATTTTCTTCATGAAACTCTTGCTCCTGGATATCTTCCTCTGTGTCAACAGATTCAAATATCTTTGGAGGTTTAGTTTTACTTCTGTCAGAAATTTCCAGTTTTTCAAAATTGAAAGTAAGATCATCCTTATTGGTAACATGTTTTGAAACAGTTTCATTTTCAAAGAAGACCACATGCACTGATTCTTCTACTATATTTGATCTTTTATTATAAACCCTATAAGCCTTACTCCTACTAGAATAGCCCAGAAATATACCTTCATCGGATTTGGCATCAAATTTACCTAGATTTTCTTTACCATTGTTGTGAATGAAGCATTTGCACCCAAACATATGGAGGTGTGACAGATTTGGCTTTCTCCCCTTGTACAGCTCATATGGAGTCTTCCCAAGGATTGGTCTGATGTAGGCTCTGTTTATGATGTAGCTTGCTGTATTCACTGCATCAGCCCAGAACACTTGAGAGAGTTCCTTCTCATTCAGCATAGCTCTAGCCATCTCTCCAATGGTTCTGTTCTTCCTTTCTACCACTCCATTTTGTTGAGGAGTTCTTGGTGCTGAGAAGTTGTGGTCAATCCCATGCTCATTGCAGAACTCCAGGAAGTATGCATTTTCAAATTCTCCTCCATGGTCTGACCTGATAGACACAATAGAAATATCTTTCTCATTCTGCACTTTCCTAGCTAAGGTTACAAATGCATCAAAGGTATCACTTTTAGAATAAAGAAATAATGTCCAAGTAAATCTAGAATAGTCATCAACAATTACAAGAACATACATATTACCACCAAGACTTTTTACCCTAGAAGGTCCAATCAAATCCATATGCAGCAGTTCAAGTGGTCTAGCTGTGGTGACTACATTTTTGGATTTAAATGATGATTTAGTTTGTTTTCCTCTTAGGCATGCATCACATTCTTTATCCTTTTCAAAAGATATTTTTGGTAGACCAGTTACTAGCTCATTTTTAATTAGTTTAGACAGTTGATTCATATTCACATGAGCTAATCTTCTATGCCATAGCCAACTATCATTACTCTGACTGATTAAGCATACAGAATCTAAGGGAGGAAGTTCATCAAGATCAATAGTATAGCAGTTACCATCCCTTTGAGCTTTGAGGATTACTTTGTGATCACTTTTTCTGATGACCAGGAAAAACTTTGAGTCAAACAGCACCCAGTTTCCTTTGTCACAAGTTTGACTCACGCTTAGCAAGTTGTGGTTGAGGCCAATCACAAACAGCACTTCTTCAATGGATGTTTCTGGATTCTTGCCTACAATTCCAATACCAACGATTTTGCCATGTTGGTCACCTCCAAATGTCACTTTTCCTCCTTTCTTGTCTCTAAGGGAGATGAACTTCTCCTTATCACCAGTCATGTGGCTTGAGCAGGCACTGTCCATATACCAATTATTGCTTTTCTTAGCTGTTAGACAGACCTGCAAAACAATGTTTATGTTCTCCTTTTAGGTACCCAAATTTATTTGGGTCCTTTCAGGTCAGTATATTTTTCCCTAGATGTAGATGCAACTTTGAGAACCCATTTAACTTTCCTGTCAAACCCATTTTTCTTCAAAACACAGGAACTGGAGATATGTCCCTTTTTATTACAGAAATGACAGGTAGTGAATGGACTGCTAGATTGAGATGCAGAAAGAAAACAGTGCAGATAATACTTTTGTCTAGCATGCCTTGGTTGATCATATGTTTCAATGTGATGTGATGCATTGGTTTTCTTTTTATTGTTCTCAACGTGCACAAGTTGTCTTTTATAGGCATTCTGATTTTTCTTCCTAATCTTTTCCTTGACAGCACACGGATCATAGCCAAGACCAGCTTTTCCTTGTGATATTCTTTGGCTCCCCATCAATGCAAACAACATATCTTTACCTCTAGTGAGCCTAGACATGCTTTTAACTAAATAGTCGTTAGTTTGCTTAAGTTCAGTGCATGAAGTGCAGCAAACAGATTCAGTAGCAGGTAAAGAGGTATTTTCAGAAACTATGCTTTGAGATTCCAGCTTATTTATTCTTTTCTTTGCCAATTTCAGTTCTTTAGCAATTTTAATGAATTCATCATGAAGCTCATGAAATGCATCTTGTAATTCAGAATAGGAAGGTTCAGATTCATATACCTCTTCTTCCTGATCACTGCTGCATGAGGGTGTGGCTTCTTCAGAGGCAAGTGCCATCAGACAGATGTTGGCAATCTCATCTTCATCTTCTTCTTCCTCATCTGAGCTGTTGCCCCATATGGATGAAATATAGGCTTTCTTCTTCTTCCCTTTGTCTGCAGCTTCTTTTCTTTTTCTTGCTTCTTGATGAATTGGGGGCAGTCCCACTTAATGTGACCCTGCTTCTTGCACTCATAGCAAGTCACAGGTTCTTTCATCTCTTTCTTTCTTTCTCCAGCAACTCCCCTTTTGAAGAACTTCTTGTTCTTCTTCTTGCTGTAGAATCTTCCAAATTTCCTTACCATCATAGCCAGAGTTTCCTCATCCAGCTCATCTCCTTCATCAGATTCTTCTTCTTTTTCATCAGCATCTTTGAGGGCAAGGCCTTTCTTCTTTCTGTCTAGTCCAGCTTCCTTGAGTGCTTTGATTTTTCCTTCATACTCCTCAAGGCTGCCAAAGAGAGCTGTGACAGAGGCCATTAATTCTCCTCTGGCTTCTTCTATTGCTGTCACCTTGGGCTGCCATTCCAGAGGGAGAGCTCTGAGTATTTTTCTTACTTTCTCAGACTGAGTGTATTCCTTTCCCAGGCTTTTTAGTTGATTCACAATGAGGGTGAATCTCTTTTGTAGCTCCTTTACAGTTTCCCTTTCACCCATTCTGAAGCTTTCATACTCCCCAATGCACGTGTTCAGCCTGTTCTCCCTGACTCCAGATGTTCCTTCATGTGCAATCTGCAGAGTATCCCACATTCCTTTTGCAGTGGTGCATTGTGAGACTCTGTAGAATTCGTCCTGGTTCAGGGCACTGACTAAACAATGCTTTGCTTTGAAATTCAGTAGGACTCTCCTTCTGTCCTCATCATTCCATTCTGCTTCCAGCTTCTCTTTGTGTCCTCCATCTTCAGTTAGAGCCATTGGAATGAAATCTCCTTTTTCAATGACTGACCAGATGTCAAGGTCAATTGATTGAAGGTAGATCTGCATCCTCATCTTCCAGTACCCATAATGCTCTCCACTGAAGCCTGGTGGTTTGTTAGTGTTATTTCCCTCAGGAAGTATGCTTTCTCCAAAGCCAGCCATCTTCATTCCCGGACTGTAAGATCCTTTGAATGGGAAACCAGGCTCTGATACCACTTGTAAGCAAGGCTGACTTCCCAAGAGGGGGGGTGAATTGGGAAGATTGTAATTTTTCTGCACAAAGTGTGATGTAAGTGAAGATATCACAATATAATGAAAATAATGCGTAAAACAGAGCAGGCTGAAAAATAAAGATAGGGAGAAGAAGACTCAGTAATTTATCCTGGTTCGGTCTTTCCACTTGACCTACATCCAGTCCCCAAGACACCTCTTGGGATTTATCCACTATACAGCAAGGATTTCAATGGGCTTCTTGCTAAGGCCACAGTACACGAGTATGCTCTGTTTCTGAGCTCTCACAAACTCTCCAAGCACTTTCACTATGTGCTTCTCAATCCCCTTGTGAATACCTCTCACAAGTAAATCTATCTATCAGATGAAGAGTAGATTGATTACAATGAAATAACTCTCTTAAAAAGAGTAGATATGAAAGTTTCAGTACAAGTATAGAAGTTGAGAGGGTAAAAGCTTTTGAGAAAAGATTTAGCAGAAATTAGGTACACACACGTTTGATTTTGTTACCCACAGCTTCAAATGTTGTTGTATTTATAGATTTAGGTCTCAGATGTCCGTTAGAGACTTTAATCTATCCGTTGGAGAAGTTATCCAACGGTTACTCTGAAAAACTATCCGTTTACCAACCGCATTTAATGTTTCTGACATACTGAAATTCGAATTTTGGCTGGTTAATAGACGAATTTCAAAGGAACCGAAGGTTAAAGCTTCCAACGTTACAACACGAAGTTCGTCTGTTCATTAAGTGAAATTCGAATTTTGAAACTTACAGAACATTTTCACAATGTGACATACGAATTTTCAAGAAGAAAGTTTTTCGGTTAAGTGTGAACAGTGTTTTCAATTTGTTACAGTGTCCTCGAAATTCAAATTTTGGTTTCCCAAAATTTGTCTGTCCACTGGATGTTTAAAGAGACACAGTAGTTTACTTTCTTCGAAATTCGAATTTTGAAAGGGTGAAATTCGTCTGTCAGAGAGACTCTTTCCAGACTAATTTCATCATTCGAATGTTGCAAGTTCTTATCATTCGTATGTCAATGTTTCACTTAAACAGACTTAAGATTTTTGCTTCTGAAATTTGAATTTTAATGTTCAAAGTTCGTCTGTCAGAGAGCAGTTTTGAAACTTAAATCATTCTTGATCTCAGATGAACTTTAACATAGTTTCAGACGAATTTCTTCTATTTTCTCAAATTTTGTTTTGTCTGAAATTCGAATTTTGAAGACTTAAAGTTCGTCTGTTGCAAAGAAGCTTCTCTCAGACTTTTATGAAAATTCGAATGTTGGAAGTTCAAAATTCGTCTGTCAGAGAGCATTTATCAAACTCAATTTCATTTTGATTTCAGATGCATTGTATCATAGTCTCAGACGAATTTCTTTGGTTTTCACAAACTTCATTTTTCTTGAAATTCGAATTTTGAAAGTGTGAAGTTCATCTGTTACCAGAAAGGCTTCTTTCAGATTAGATGAAAATTTGAATTTTGAACAATCAAAATTCGTCTGACAGAGAGCCATCTCTTCAGACTTATTCAGTTTCAGCTCGAAATTCAAATTTCCAAAGGCAAAGTTCGAATTTCCAACTTGACAGTTCAACTTAATCTTTCAACCTTCGTCTGTTTGTAGGTGTTTTTCAAATAGGTAAAGATTTAACACAAAATCAAGGTTTGAAAACATCTTTTGCTCAAATCAAAATCTTTTACCCAATCATAACAAAAACTAAAGATCCTACTAGAGATCTAACAGCAAATACTCAGAAAATCTTCACTTGAAACAGCTTTGATCTCATTTAATATCTTCAATCCAAGCTCTTGAATGTTGGTTTGGAATCATCAAAACTCTTGATTCAACACATAGCTCTCATTCCCCTTGACCAACATGAATTGGTGGTGATTTTAGGGAAGGTGTAGTCCACTGCCATCTTGCATTCCTGGCTATAGGAAAGACTTTAATGATTGGGATCCCTTCCTTATTTCACCATATCATATCTCATCATATCATATCATATATCATCATCACCACCCAATCCATCTTTCCTCACAATGTTTAGGTTGTGGTGATGTTCGTGCCATATCACACTAGTATAAAAAAGCTATTCTAAGATGACCTACGAGGATAGATCATCATGTAATTATCATCATCATGCATCTCAATGTCATGCTGTGAAATCATGTAATGTCATGTAATGTCATATCACCATCATCATATATGTAATCATCATCATTTACTATAATGGCTAGCTGTGTGCACACCACAATATATAGAAAAATCATACACACACATAATAATATCATGGTATGAATGGAAACATGTATATATACACACATATATACTAATATATAAAACACAAATACAAACACCTAGTTACCTTATGTTGTCAATACCATGTAACACCCCTCATGATATTTTTCTTAGCTTTAGGTGCAGAACCGGAGAAAAACAGGATAGAGAAAGGCTCAAGTGGAGTCTAGAAGAGTTCCACGCAGTGGCGAGAACCATTCCAGTGGCATTAATTCAGTTGAAACTGGTGGAGCAGCGGTGAGATATCTGGAGCCGTGGCAAGATTCGGGAATTTTGTTTAAATCCGGATCATTGCAGACGATCGGAAACAAAGAAAACGGAGGAAACTGAGGGAGCTCTACTAAGGTTCGAGATTTTCAGCCATTAAGAGTGATTTTCGGATCTCAAGAGCATGGATTCAAGTTAGTAAGTGTTCTCTACTCCTCCCTCTCCATTTTCTTCAGTTGGAATTTTGAGGATTTCAGTTTTGAGGTTGGATCTTGGGTTTTAGCCGAAATCCACAAATTGAAATGGATGAAGTGGGGTTAATGAAGTGTGTTGTGGTGTTCTTGCTACTTGGGTGTGAGTTTTAAATGGTGTATGTATGATTTGAGCTTAACCCTAAGTTGTTTTCGGTTAGGGCTCTTAGGAATCTGAAGTGTATGTGTTTGAGTAGTGTTTGAATGGTCCCTAAGAGCTTATTGATGCATGAAAAAGGGTGTTGGAACCTTGAGTTAGGCCTAAAGTGGTTAAATTGTGGAATTTGGATATTTGGTATATTGTGTTAATGGACGAATTGTGTTATTATGAAGGCTGTTTAGTTAACCGAGAGGGGTTCAAGCGTGTTGGGTGATTCAAGAAGTTCGTGGAACTTACGTGTGTGGTATTGACAACTTAAGGTAACTGGGTGTATGTTTGCATTGTATTGTTTGTATGTTATGACAGTACGCATATTTATGTATATATGCATGTTTTTTTCATACCACGATATTGATTGTGTATGTGTATGATTTTTCTACATATCGTGGTATGTACAGCTAGTTGATGTATGATGATTGTATATATATTGTGATGTGTAGCATCCCCATACCATTGCATGCTAACATGTCCATACGATGAATGTGATGATAATGATGTATATATGTGTGTGTAAAGGCATGTTGGCATGACATTGACATCATCATCATATGATTGCATAGTGAGAGATTGATGATGAGATGATATGATATAAGATGATGATATGATAAAGATCCATGTCGCTAAATCCTCTCCATGGGAGAGCTAGGCGACAGAGAACAATATGATATGATGAAATATCCTTGTCATTAAATCTTCTCCTTAGGAGAGCCAAGTGGCAGTGGATTTAGGGATGCACCTTCCCTAAATCACCATTAATTAGTGATGGTCCAGGGGAAGGAGAGCCACAGTCCGAGCTCTGGTGTAACCATTGGCTGGGTTGCATTAGGGTAAGGTGAGCTTGGTGATATCCTGGAATCAGTCTTCACCGACTATTGGAAGGGAATCATCTATTGAAATGTCTTGTGAAAATGACAGTTCATGGTTCTAGCCGTATATGAGGGAGAACATGCATACCATTCATTCCACATTGCATTCATGAGTTGCATGAGATATATGTATATGTATGTGGTTGTCCCCGGTTATTGAGACATTGTCTTACACCCCTCTCCCATGAACTAACCTTTTAAGCGACGGTTTTGGTACTAGTCCAAAGAAGACGCGAGAGTAGCTACGTATGTGGGAATAGTCTATGTAGTATTTGTAATTTTAGATATGTATCTTGTGCCAAGTAGGATAGAATGGTTTGTAATGAACGCATGGTTATGGATAAGGATTGTTGTGGATGTTATATGTATGGTTATATGTGGAAAAGGAGTTGTTTGCTGTGTGTATGTGTTATGTATGATGAAAGATAGTTTTGGGCTTGATCGGTGTGTTTTAGGGCCTGTAGCCCGTTTTGTCAAGTAAAGGTTCCAAGGGGTCAAATCTCAGAGGAGTGGTTCCTTTGGGGTGAAACCTCTTTGAATAAGTTGGTTTGGGGGTTTTGGACTTGTATGAATGGTCCTTGAGTAACCAATTGCCTTTGGTGGCAATTGGAGGTGGTTAGTGGTGAGTTTTGGTCAATAAGTGGTCAAAACGGTATCAAGGGTCCATAATCTCCATACAGAATTGGATTGAGGTGAAATGGTGTTTATGGATAGATTGAAACTAGATTGACTTGTAGGAGTTAGAATCAAGTCAATCGGAGGTTGGAGCATAAAGTTATGAGCGTCGGACGTTCACCCCGGAGTATGAAAGTTGCTGATATGGGATATTAACATGGGCCACCGCGGCTCCAATGTCCAGGCAACGGTGCTAGCAAACATAGAAGAGATGGAGAAACAGGGGAGGCCGGAGCCACAGCGGTACTGTAGCAGCCACGGCCCCATCCCTATTATTGGTGTTTTTGAGGTTCGTTTCCGTTGTTTGAAGTTTTGGAAAGTTGTTTTGAGATATCGTGGTTGTGTTTGGTTAGATTTTGAAGTTTTTGGTCAAGTCAGGAGGTGTCAGGAGGTAAGATGTTACATACCACACACACAGATCCCACAAGCTTCTCGGATTGCCAACCGTAACTTGTACTCCTCCGGTCAACCAAATAACCTCTACAATGTTATAATATTCACAATTAACATATAGTATAATTATCCCAAAATTCATAATTAAGTTATTTAGGCTTAATCCATGATTTCAATACCATTTTCATGCATCATTGAGCTCCAACTAACCATTCAAATCATAAGTCATCCTATCAATTTCGGATTTCATACATCCTCTACTAAGAACAACTTAAGGTTAAGTTTAAATCATACACACTCCTTAAAAAACTCATACCCAAGCATTAGTAACACTAAATAGGAAAGACTTTAATGATTGGGATCCCCTCCTTATTTCACCATATCATATCTCATCATATCATATCATATATCATCATCATCACCCAATCCATCTTTCCTCACAATGTTTATGTTGTGGTGATGTTCGTGCCATATCATACTAGTACAAAAAAGCTATTCTGGGACGATATACGAGGACGGATCATCATGTAATTATCATCATCATGCGTCTCAATGTCATGCTATGAAATCACGTAATGTCATATCATCATCATCATATATGTAATCATTATCATTTACTATAATGTCTAGTCGTATGCATACCACAATATATAGAAAAACCATACACGCACATAACAATATCATGGTATAAATGAAAACATATATATACACATATATACTAACATATAATACACACAATACAAACACCCGGTTACTTTATGTTGTCAATACCACACACACGGATCCCACAAACTTATCAGATTATCAACCATATCTTGTACTCCTCCGGTCAACCAAATAACCTCTACAATGTCATAATATTCACAATTAACATATAGTATAATTATCCCAAAATTCATAATTCAGCTATTTAAGCTTAATCCATGGTTTCAATACCATTTTTATGTATCATTGAGCTCCAACTAACCATTCAAATCATAACTCATCCTATCAGTTTCAAATTTCATACATCTAAGAACAACTTAAGGTTAAGCTTAAATTATACACACTCCCTCAAAAACTCATACCTAATCATTATTAACACTAAATAACACCTTATTAATCTCATTTCATCTATTTTAATGGGTGAATTTTGGCCAAAATGGAAAACCCAAATATTTACCTGAAAATCCAACACAAAAACCAAAGAAAAATGGAGGAGGAGGATCAAGAATCACTTACCAACAATTTATCAAGCTTCTAGAGTCTAGAAATCACCTCCAAGGGTGAGAAATCTCGAACCCTAATACAGCTCCCTTGGTTCTGCTCCGTTTCTTTCTTATTCGTTCGTATGAAATGTTTCTGGTTTATAGGAATATGAAGTCTAGCGCTGCAGTGGTGGGTAAGTTAACCACGGCATGTGGTCCTTTTTGTCTGAAGATTTCACAAAATTCAAGCTCGTCTACCGCAGTGGCCTTGTGTCTTGTTGTGGCGTGGAGCTTCTTTACCTCTACTATAATCTTTTCTCCGCTCCAATTCCTTTGGTCCTGCACACATCGTCAATTACACTTTATTAACTAGAGACTAAATTCGAGATAATGTAATGAGGGTTGTTACAATATACATATGAATAATATATATCATAAAAATAATTAGTTATATTTACTAATAAATTTTAATCCTAATATATTTTATCATCTATATATAAAGATAGTATATGTTGAATATCTATTATGTATGTAAACAGATAATATATTGAGTATATTTCGCTTTTCAATAAATATTTTTGTAATTAAATATTGAAACACAATTAAAGGTAGTCATTTAATTTCAAATATTTCCAACAAAAAAGTTTGAAATAGTTTGCTTTTATATATATATATATATATACTAATTTAATACATAATTATAATACAATGGATATTAAACACAATCAAGATATATGCTAAAATTAAGAAGATTTAACCGTTACTCAATTATTTGATTTATATGTTTAAAATAAATAGATATATAAATAATAAAAAAGATATAAAAATATGAACAATTAGTTATGGTTTGGTGCCTATAATGTTAAATTATAAAACAAAATAATAGGCATTATATGGTGTGAATTTAAAAGATTTTTTAAGAGGATTTTTCTAAACAAAAAAATAAAACACAAAAGTAAATAAATATTTGAATAAGATATAAAAAATATGAATAATTGATTACAATTTCTTGCTTATAATTTTAAATTAATCAATAATAGGTCTATGTGAATTTAGAAGATTTTTATGAATTTTTTTAAATAAAATACATAAATATATAAAAAAATAAAAAATTTAAAAATAATTAGTTATTATTAAAAATATCTCATAAGAATTAGTAGGTGCTTCTAGTTTTTAATATTTAAAACGAATAATAGGTCTCTAAAAATATCTCATAAAAATTTCAAAAGATAGAATTGTGGAAAATACATATAGATAGATTTGCATTAGAGAAGTCAAGAGATTTAAAAAAAAATGAAGAAAAATAGATAATTATTGGAAATTAAAAAAACTAATTTTGAGAGAGTGGAAAAGGATCATTTTTTTAATGGGAAAATGAAACTTAAGGACCAAAACTTTCAATTAATACTATTTTAGGACCAAAAAATTTAAAAATGCCAAAAAAGAATTATAGTCTCAAATTAATTAAAAATTTAAATACGAAATGACCTAAATGCCCTTATTAAAAAGTTTTACACTCAACATCTACTTTTTACTACTCTTCTTCCGAAACTTGATACTGAACTTTCTCAATTTTACAGTGGACACATTATTATAATGAAAGAATTCAATTGAGAAAGTTTAGTGTAAAATTAGGAAAGTTGAGTATCAAATTGTGGAATATGAGTAGTAAAAAATGGAAGTTGAGTATAAAATTTTGAGACTTATCCAGTGTAAAATCAGGGGTCTTCAGTGTCAAATCATGGAATATGAGTAGTAAAACGCAGAAGATAAATGTAAAATTTTGAGAGTTGAATTCTTTATTGTGTCTAGTGTAAAATCGGGAAAGTTCAGTGTCAAATTTCAAAAAAAAATAGTAAAAAGCAGATGTTGAGTGTAAAACTTTTTAATAATGGCATTTATATGATTTTCTATTTAGAATTTTAATCAATTTTGAGACCATGGTCCTTTTCTAATATTTTTGAATTTTTTGGTCATAAAATGGTATTAATTGAAAATTTTAGTCCTTAAGTGTCATTTTTCCTTTTTTTAATCATCTTTCTCTTTAAAAATTCAAAAATTATATTTAAAGAGTTTCTAAAATAAATATGTTAACCCCAAGAACCCCATTTCCCACTAGTAAAAAATACAATTTAGTACCTCCAACCACAAATAATGATAAATTAGGCTTTCACTTTAACTAATCACTAAGAAGTACTCAGATCCTAGATTGAAATAAAAATAAAATATCTTTTCAAGTGGTGAAACCTAAATTTCCAAATGCTTCCAACTATATTCCCAATTGGACGTAATTAAATTATTAAGTGCTTGTTTTGAAACATTTCTTAAACCAAGTTTTGGGTAAAAACCAAGTTTAATGTATTTGTTTGTGTTTGGCAAATTTTGCTTCTCCATTGGAGAATCATTTTTCTTCCCAAACCAAGTTTCGGAAGAAGTGATCGGCTTCATACTTCTCCATTCTATTTCTTCATTCCTATTTGTATTTATTTTAAAGTCAGATAAAAACGGATCAATAAAAGTGAGAAAAAATGAAAAAATTATAAAAATAAAATTTTCATAAAACTTCTTCTATCTAATGACTAAAATGTCCCTTCAAAATTTTATTCTCTGTGGACTATAACATGTAAGAAAATGTTACATCAGATATATTATGTTCTCAATTAAATAAATGAAAATTAAATTTTAATTCAAGTAAATTAAATTAATCATGGAATAGAGTTTAAACTCAATTTGAAGAAAAATTATGAATTTTTTCAAAATTAATTTTCAAATAAATAATCTAAATATAAACATGTTAGTCTAAAATCAATTTTTATCATAACTACGTTACAAAATCAATTATACTAAAACTCATTTTTAACCAACTAAAAGCCAAACAGGCCATAAGTGGTGAAACTTAAATTCCAAATGTTTTCAACTACATTTCCAAGTTGGTATACCTCTATTCCCAAGTGATAAAATATAAATTCTTAGGTGCTTCCGAAATAAATTCTCAACTAAATATAACTGAATTTTCAAGGAGTGAAACCTAAATTTTCAAGTTTTAATATTTTATTTTTATGCCAATCTAAAATCTAAGTATTTATTGGTGATTAGTTAAATTAGAGGATCTAATTTATCATTGATTGGGTACACTCTTATTCCCTTTCATACTTCGTGCTAAGCATAAGGACAGAGTAGCAAGAGTGGAGACCGAGGAGCTACGCCAGCATAGTAAGAAAATACTTCTTCTGGTCTTATATATAGGATTTTTTATCCTGCTTCTAAATATAAAACCCTTTACAATATATAAGATAGTATTTATTATATATTTCTAAAAAATATCACTATTTAATATTAAAAAAATAGATTAAATAAAAATAATTTTAAAAAATATTAAAATTTAAAAAAAATTAAAATAATTAATTAATTTTAATTCTAATTGTTAATAAGCGTAATTCGAATAAGAGCATTTGAAGTACGAGAGGCAGTATTTGACATGTCTCACTCCTGCCCTTCCCGAATTGATGTTAGCCTGCAAGGAAGAGCAGGGACTTGGAAGCAAAGGGCAGAGCATGCGAAGACACGCGAACTGGTTGCATCTGAGAAGCAGAACCAAGCCATAGGATTAGGGATTATAAAGGAGTTTGGAGGAGGGGGAGATAGCGACTGGAGACACAGACTGATGAAAGGTCCGTGTAGAGAAGTCAGGACAGAGCAATGGGGATGAAGAGGGCAGAGCGAAGGGCTCAGAAGGTAGTACGAAACAGAGAGAAAGGAGAAAGAATCTGCAACAAAGTTCATTGACCCCCCCAATAACCCACACAGGTAACGATTCTTCTCTTACTAGTCTCTTCTTTGGCGCTAGCTTGTGAGTATTCTGAAATAGAACTAGGTTTTTAAACAGTGGGATTGTTGTTATATATGTATTTGTAGCCTAAGATAGGTATGAGGCTGTTAAGATTCTATAATGTTTCCTTGTATGCCCATAAAATGCTTGTGAGTGATTCCTTTGTTCAAGTGACTAGGTTGGCTAGAATTGAATGTTAAAATTATGATTTGAGTTGTAGTAATCTTGAATGTTATCGAGATGCTGATTGCAACAATGTTCATGATTCTTCCTATGGCTGGGATTTGGCTGTTGCGTTTTGGTTTGGGCTTCAAGTTCTTAAATGGTCCTATACGCCCCTGATTTTCCCAACTGAAGTTTGCGATTTATTTGATGTAAATGAAGCCTGTTTTAAGCTTTTAAGATCAACCATAAGCCATGTTTGTACATGTAGAAGTGTTAGGTTAGTTGCTAGAGATTTAAGTTCTATTCTTATTATGAGAAGGTCCATTTGGCTATGATTGAAAATTGCCTTTGGCTGCGGTGAATGCTTGACTTCTATTTTGAGCTTGAAAAAATGATCATATGACTGCCTTTCCAACCAAAAAAGTTTTGATTTGGCTTCTGCGCGTCTATATACTCTTATGACACCGAAAATTGGTCAGTAGTCACATATTACGAACTTCCAAGCCACAAACCTCAGTTTACTTGCTGCATGATTATGACGTGGTTGACCTTTAAAAAGGACTATTTGGCTATGTTTGTCGTGGAGAGAGTTGATTATCTCGCTGTACGTGTGTTTCTTGGCTTGAGCTTGAAGAGCTGTTTATTGGGCCATGTTTATACTCAAGTTACGCATTCTATTGTCCCATACACTGTCATTTGAAAGGACTATATTCATCCATGTTTTTGCACAAATTCCCGGTGGTTTTGCTGTTTGTATACTTGCTGATTCTGTCTTTGGCTTGAAAGAACAATGCTTAGCCATATCTTTATGGTGGAATCTTGGTTTGGACTTCTTAAACGAATTTGGTTTTGGTCCTCTATAAAATTAAGGCGAATATACTAATCCATTCTTTGTGAGCACCATGGGGAGAGAGAATCAAGCTTGGAAGAGTTGTGGTTATCATCCTCAAGGCAATAGAAGAAGAGAGATATAAGAGTTCGCATATTTTTTATTTTATGTAATTATCGTAGTTTTGTAATTGTGTTTGAACTACTTGAGTTTGCACATTAACACACACATGATCACAAAATGATACATTCTTGAAAATATTTTTCATACTATATTATCTTTTTTTAATTAGTTTTTTTTTTTACTCTTCCCCTCTTTGCCGACCTCATATAGTGGGATAAGATTAATGTTGTTGTTGTTCCCCTCTTAGAGTGAGCTATGAGAGGGTTTGAGGATTTTGAATCTGCACAGGTGTATAAGATGATCGCATGCTATTCTAGTTAACAAAACTCCACATGTGTGCTGGTCAATTCTTGCTCATAACAATGGGTTCCAATGGCCTATCTGATTAATTTTTCACATATATTTTTGAGAAAAATATATAAGCTTATTAGTAGATAACCATATTGCATGAGGTTTTTAAACCTCTGTAGGTATCTAGGTAACCACATTGCTGTCTCAAACCACAAGTTTACCCAAGTGTATTGGTCAATTAGTGTGTCTCAAATCGAAAATAAAATTTAATCATAAATAAAGCAGATTTTAAAACAAATCTTTCAGAATATTTTAAATAAGCATAAAATTTATCGGAAAATGCATACTGATAGTGCAATTTATTCCTCATATTTGTCCAAGTCACATGAGGCCCATCTAGTTATCTAAATAAATTTATGCATAATCCAGATATTACTGACTTTTCAAAATATATAAAACCTCTAATCATAATATTCAAAGCCTAGTCTCTGTTGTGTAATAAGGTGGATAGAGAAATCCTTATTGGACTTGGAAAAATGATAAGGGATACTTTGTTGTGTAATAAGGTATGACTTCAGCTTGTGAATTATAATTTCTTTGTATGATACGACCGAGCCTATCAATACCGCATCATGTGGGAATCAGAAACTACCTTTCCATTACTGACTGTTTCGCTTGCTGTGACGTCGCTGCCATACAAATATGCAGCTGCACCGCCTCCATACCCCTGGCTGCCATGGATCGTCTACGACAGCTGCTTCCCCTGTTACAACTTACACCTGGTCCACCAAGGTTGACTTTTTGAATAGGATAGCGACGAGATAAGATATTTATTGCGACTTTTTTTTTTGCGCCCGGGGGGTTGGGTGGAGGGGGCAACTATTGCGGAATCATGATAGCAGTTTGCGTTTAGTGTTTAATTGATTGATTATCTAAAGAGTAGAGAGAAGATACTTCAGATAATCATGACTGAAATATAGTTTACATCCCTCAACTCTATCTTAAATTTCAATTTCATCCCTTAGTTTTATTTAATTTAAATTGGTCCTTTAATGTTTTTAAATTTTTACTGTCACTATATTTAGTTAATTTTCATCCATACTGTCTCAACTTGATTATTTTAAATTTCGCTATCATCCTCTACTTTTATTTAGTTTGAATTTATTTAGTATTTTAAATTTCGTTATCCTCTTCTCTCCATATATATGACAACTCATTTCTTCATCGTCTTCATTCTCTAGATCTCAACTAAAGATGCTTCAACCTACTAATCTCCTTCCCTTATTTACCTTTCATATTCTGGTTATGCTGGACCCTTAATGGCATCGTTTCAGACCCACAGACGCATCTTCTTACCATCCTGTGCCACCCATACGACAGGTTTGTCATAACCAAAATCCCCGTCTTCAATGACAACCTAAACGCAACGTTTCGAGACATCAGAGAGCAGATCAGTGACCAGAACAAGCACTTCGCCACGGCACAGCAAAGCAGTGGAGAACAGCCCGTTTCACTCTTTTTCAATGCAGAAACTACCTTTCCATCGCTGACTGTGTCGCCTGCTTTGATTTTGCTGTCATACAATTCCGAAACTGCACCACTGCCATCTCCCCCAGTGCCTATCTCGTCTCCGACGGCTGCTTCTTCAGGTACAACTAGTTCACCAGCTTGAAGGTTGCCTTCTTTTTCGAATAGTAGAATGTCGAGATAAGATATTTATTGGGACTACCTTTTTTTTTTTTCCAGCCAACATATTATGATCTCAGTCTGCGTTGTTTATCGCTTAATTTATTTAGAAATGGATCCTTTGAAGTTGATATCTGAGACTTTCCCTGAAGTTTCCTATGTAAAAATAGGACAATAAAAAATCTAATAAAAAAAAACATCAAGGAAATATATGGATCCTCAACTTCATCCATACCAAGAGTAGAGTGACAAAGGAGAGAAGACACCTAATATAACCCTGGCTAAAATATACATTAGACACCACAACTCTATCTTAAATTTCAACTTTGTCCCTTATTTTTATTTAATCATAATTATAATTTCGTGAATTAATTATATGAAATTAACTAGCCTAATAATTAATTAATTTCAATTCATAATAAAAATTAACCAATTCATTTCCCAACGTATCAAAGTAATGAAAAGGTGAAAAATTCATTGTCGCATTAGCTTGATTTGTTCACAGCAAAATCCATATTGAAGATGGAAAGATGATATGGATACTTTATGATGTGTTGAGGTACAACTCCAACGGTTTCTTTGATGAGCCGACACTAGATACTCTCAATGCCATATCATGTGGGAATCAGACTATAGGAGAGGCCACTACATTCACCACAGCAATGCAACAAGTGCTAATGAATCTCCAAACAACAACACCAAGAATCCCTGGTTTCTTTGGGGCCACGAAGATGCATGTTCCCGATACTGGTGAAACTATTTATGCCTTTGCTCAATGTGTTGATACTGTCACAACGGGAGGATGCCATGATTGCTTGACAAGTAGGTTGACTTGTCTTCCAAATTCGGAAGGGAGGGCTTTTGATGCTGGTTGTTTCATGAGATACTCCACCGCATCCTTCTTTCCTGATAACTTGCAGACAAGTGATATCACACCCATGGTCAAACAAGGTACAGTTCATTCAAAAATTCAAATATATCCCCTTCTTGTCTTGGATGCATGTTGTTACCAAGATCCAAGATGATCCCACAGATAGCTGCAACATCACATTTGATTTCCTTATATGTAATTTTAAATCTCATGTTACGTAATGTCTTTCATAATATCCAATATATATATATATATATAAAGGGGGGGTGTGGTGTTGAATCACCCAGTGGGGCCCCCATTCTTTGAGAAAACACGAAACGGAGACCATTTCAACGGTCATTTATTTTGAAATTGAGGATTAGCATGGACGCTAAAATGCGTTGAATTTGAAAATGAATTATTTATTTTCCTGCATTATAGATTCAAGTAATAAGGGTCCCACTATAAGTGGAGTTGTTGGAGGCGTAGCTCTTGTTTTGATTCTCCTCGCAATATTTGCCTGGATTAGACGACCAAAAAGGAATAAGAGAGTTCCTAAAGGTAAACAACTTGAACAGTATTCAACTACTGTATTTTAATTTGTAATTATTTATTTGAAGCTTTGGTTTTCATATCTATGAAGGATAAAATACCTGACAGGTTTTATTAATTTATCAAGCGACTTTGACTTGTGTTTTCCTTAACAGAAGACATAACTGGAGCAAGCAAACTGAAAGGGCCAGTTACTTACACTTCTAACGTTCTAATGTCTGCAACCAAGAATTTTAGTGAAGAAAATAAACTAGGTGACGGAGGATTTGGGATTGTATACAAGGTAACTATAATTTGATTTTCAAATTTTTTTAATCTATATCATGTTCTAATAATGCAAGGATGTCTCTGCATGAGTTTGATATGGTGTTGTAAAAGGTTAGATTTCCAAAGTGATAAAATGTAGAACTTCTGATAAAGCTATCACGATTGAAATTCTTTATCATCTTGAATAGGGAACTCTGAAAAATGGGAAAGCTGTTGCTGCGGTCAAGAAATTAAGTTTGCACCGCTCCAAGAGGATGGAGGAAAATTTTGAAACTGAAGTGAAGCTTATAAGTAATGTTCATCATCGAAATCTTGTTCGACTTTTGGGATGTTGTAGTGAAGGCAACAACAGAGTCCTTGTTTATGAATACATGAAAAATAGCAGTCTCGACAAATTCATGTTTGGTATCATATATAAACTAACAAAACTTTTTATATACTTCTACAAACATTAGCTATTACGCTTCTTAATAACATTATGACATGTGGAGATATTTCAATTTGGTTAACAACAAATCACTGACCTGTCACACAAAAACCTTACTCATATGTTATAATTTTATTAAGGAAAATAATTAGCATTGATATCAATTCCTGATTATAACATTTTGAAACATCATTATATGTTTCACCCTTCATTTTGTTTTCTTAACTTTCAAAGTTTGTGACCTTGAGAAATAAGTAAAAAGAAAAATTTTCTCAATTGGAAGCAGCAATATAATGTAATTTTAGGAATAGCAAAATGATTGACTTATCTGCATAAGGAATTTTATGTTCATATTATTCATAGAGATATAAAGACGAACAACATCCTCTTAGATAATGATCTACAACCTAAAATTACTTATTTTAAATTAGCAAAGCTTTTACCGGATGACAAGTCTCAAGTTAATACAAAAGTTGCAGGAACATTATAAGTTGAAATAATAACATCTGTTTAATTTTCTTCACTTAGATAAAAATACAAGGATTATCCAAGGTATAGATAGCACACCCACAACTCAATAGAACACTCCTATTACACTTATTAACATGACTACTTCAAAGAATTCATATATATGTCAACCATGATCCAATAATTCACATTGCATATATCTATTTCAAATTTTGTTGGATCTTAAAATATACTCCATTTGGTCTATATTATAAGAGATTTTTAACTATTTTATGCCTATTAAGAAAAGTTGGTTCACACATTAAAAGTTCTAAAAAAAACATAATATCTCAATTTTACCCTTATTAATTACCAATAAAAATTGTTTTGAAAATTTATCACATCTCTCTCTCTTTCTCTTTTCAACTTACAAGATGATAATCAATTGGTATAAAAAAGAGAAATTCTTACTAAAAATTATATAACCCTTTATATTTTGGACCTTGAAGGTTTTAGAAGAACTTTTATAATATGAAGTGGAGGAAGTATACATTTTTGTTAATTTGAGCCATTGCTCTAATCAATTATATTATAAATATTATATATTTGTCAGAGAATATACAGTACTAGAGTATGTCAATTATCAGTGAAAGCTGATATCTATAGTTATGAAGTTGTAGTCTTAGAAATCATCAGTAGCAAAAAATGCAATGAAATAAAGCCTGATGAAAATGATGAAGGCACATTCCTCGTTCAGAAAGTGGGAATTTACTTGACTAAAAGGAAATTTTTTTTTATTTTGTGAAAATTTAGATGTTGGATTTTTTTCCATTGCATGGCTTACGTTTTTTCATTTTCTATTTTTTTTTCTGGAAAAGAAAGTATTCCTTCTTTGTCAAAGAATCTAATCTACTATATTAAATATTGAAAAACAATAACGTGACTTTTGCTTGGTTTTTTGTATCCCTCTTATTCCACTTCACTTTTATCCGACTTGCTAGGCTTGGAAACTTTATGAGAAAGAGAGGCACTTGGAGTTGGTGGACAAGATCTTAGACCCTAATGACTATGATGCAGAAGAAGTTAAGAAAATCATAGAGATTGGTTTAGTTTGCACCCAAGCCTCAGTTAATATGAGGCCAATGATGTCTGAAGTAGTTGTTTTGCTCCAAAACAAGGATTTATTAGAGAACTCGAGACCCACTATCCCTATCTTGATTGAAACTAATTAGAAGTCCATGGAAAACTCCTCTACTCTACTTGTACACTGCTTCCTATAATCCAATACTACTGCCTTCACTTCTAAAGTATCAAAAAGAAAATTGTGTTTTGCAGAAACGTGCAGTTTTAAGGATGACTTTGGACTTTCACAAAAATGACAAAATAAAAAGTATAACCTAGAAGAAGATGGAGAAAATAGAAAATGATTGTCCTTCATTCCATTATTCAACATTTGTGTGTAATTATTCATCAATCTTGGAAATTATATGTGAATTGATTATTTGAGTGTAGCCTTTGGTAAACAACATTAATCTCTCTTAAATTTTAGTTAAATTACGTCTGATATTCTTTTTATTTTAAAAGTGACATCAAGAATCCTATTTTACTGTTTAATGAAGTTAATTTTTATACACAATGTGACACTTTTAAATGATATTGGAGTTTATCTTCATAGCACATTAAGAGTGAAATAGTAATCTCATATTGGAGTTTAACGTCTTTTCAAATACTTATAATCATATTAAGAAGGGAGAATAACACATTTAATGACCAAAATAACAAATTTATTGTAAAGTAAAACTCTGTTATTATTTACTTTTAAAGTTTTGCAATCCAATTCTCTACTTTTTACCGCTTGTTATTAGCTATAAGTTTTTATTTGTTATTAATTCCTCCAACTGGTCTTTCCATTCATGATCATTTGTGCGTAATTACACATCAATCTTTGAAATTGTGTGAATATTGGTTGTTACAGTGTACAATTCGGATAAACTACATTAATCTCTATCTTAAATTTTGGTTAAATTACGTTTGATAATTTATTTTAAAAGTGACATCAAGACCCCAATTTTATTGTTGACCTGATGAAGTTAATTTTTCAACATAATGTGATTTTGTAAATTATATTCATTATTTGTCCTTATAGTCAAAGTATGAGTGAAATAGCAATCTCATATTGGAGTTTAACGTAATTTCAGTTACACGTGCGATCATATTAAGAATAAAATTATAGTTACATGTATGTCATTACCAGAAAAGTAAACTAAGAATATATTTTTAGAGCCCCCCTCCACCTCTTCCTCTTTTTAAAAAGAGGTGGACTCATGATCCCTGCAGCGGCCAGTTTGTTGGCTTCATTCTAGATTCTTTAGCCTATTTTATTTTCCCGAGTTAATTGGGTTGCTGAATTTCATTTTTTCTTTTTTTTTTGTGAAAATAATGTGCGAATTAAATTATGTGGTACTTGAGAAAAATTGATTACTAATTAACATTTGTCACGTAATTTTAGGTTATGTTCATTAGGAGGGAAGCCTCAAGGGAGTGGGAATGAGAGAGGAAGAGGGAATGAAAAGGGGTTATTGGTTTAGAAGGATTGATGATGGGAAAAAATTGACAAAAATACTGAAATGTGACTGATGTATAGACTCGATCAATATAAGATTACCAATGTCTATATTATCACACAAAATTCAGAGGCTTTCACTACATTTTTTTTTTTGGCTTATTCACTAATTTATTTCACACCATAAAGTGACCTCGTTGCACAAATACTTCCTATCTGTAGAATCGATGTTTCATTGTACTCAAATGATGAATAATGAAATGAAGTAGAACCCTTTCTCTTTTTTCTTCTTCATTATTACTATTATTTCCTAAGATCAAACATCAAGTGACTCTTAACTTCAACCGTTCCTGCATAATGGTATCACCTTCCCGATACAGAAGAAGTGGACATTGTAGCATTTGATGGAGAAGAATCATAAGAGACGGAGGGCCCAGTACTTCTAGGGTTCAAATTAGGATCAACATAGACAGGCATTGTGGGCCGCTTGTGCTCCATTAAGCCCTTGCCTTTCAGCATAACTACAACTTCAGACATTGTTGGCCTTGCTGAAGGAGATGCTTGAGTGCAAAGCAAACCAATCTCTATGATTTTCTTTACTTCTTCTGCATCATAGTCAATAGGGTCCAAGGTTTTGTCTACAAACTCTATGTGCATGCCTCTCTCATAGAGTTTCCAAGCCTGCCAAGTGGGATCAAAGCGATATAAAATAGATAACAAATGAATGATTTCAAAATAGATAACATTAATTCCTTTGTTATATAGTTGAGAATTTACTTACTCTTTGAAGGAGGAATTCGCTTGCAGCATCAGCATTATTTGATTCCCCACTCTTTTGCCCACTAATGATTTTTAAGACTACTACACCATAACTATAGGTGTCAACCTTTTCTGATAGTTGTCCATGCATTGCATACTCTGGTGCTGTGTATCCCCTAACAAAAGCATAATATTTGAAGAATAATGAATTAAAAAATGACATAAGACATAAGACATAGCATATAGGGACTTACATGAACACTAATATAATAAAACTTGAAATATTCATATGCATTTCAAAGTGTTGCATCATACTTAAAATGTGTAAGAAAATTGATACATTACATTTATTGTTTAATTTATTTAGCTGCCAGTAAAAGATTTTGTTACAGTCTCCTGTATTCAAGTGATTTCATGAAAGTAAAGAAAATATGAATAATTGCATCTAGTTTTACTTACATTGTTCCAGCAAATTTTGTGTTGAGATGAGATCGGCCGTGAGGTAGAAGCCTTGCCAACCCAAAATCAGCAATTTTAGGTTGAAAATCATCATCCAAGAGAATGTTACTAGTTTTTATATCTCTGTGTATGATACAAACATGAAATTCCTCATGCAAATAAGCTAGACCCTTTGATGTTCCTATAATTATATTATACCGTTGCTTCCAGTTGAGGGAAGTTTTGCTTTTACCTGTTTTCAATGCTTTAAAGAGTGAGGAAAAAATAATTGAGAAAATTAAAAGATGATTCTCAAAATACAAAAAAATCACATAAGTGTTTGATTTTAGTCTCTTGGATAAAATTGTGATTCTATATAATAATTATTTTGTAAATAAGTCAACGGGATGCCACTGAGTTAATAAACATGTTAACGTATCATAATTATAAAAACAAGACAGAAAACACTTAAAAAGTTGTATTTAAATTTTGCCTACCAAATAAAAATTTGCCAACATTGTTGTTTTTCATGTACTCATAAACAAGAAGTCTCTCTTGACCTTTACTGCAACATCCAAGAAGGCGAACAAGATTCCGATGATGAACATTACTTATCAGCTTTACTTCACTTTCAAAATCTTTCTCTATCTGTTTGGATTGGCCTAAAGCCAGTTTCTTAATAGCAACAACTTTTCCATTTTTGAGAGTGCCCTGTTCAACAAAGGTTACACTTAGAGACTTTAGAGCATGCTCATTGAAAGTTTTATCTCTTTGTTGTTTTGGAAGGTAAGCTTAAACAACACATTAATTAAGAAATAAAATGTAAACTTTTCGCGTAAGTTCCGCCTACTGCATCATTTATATATGATATCCAATTAAAAAAGAATAAAAGCTGTTCACAAAAGTAATAAATTTATTATCAGGAAATTCTTGGAATCTTGTTTGACAAATATCAAGAAACTTATGTAGACTGAACCTATACAAAATACCACTATGCAAAATGCTAAATGGATTCTCTTTCAAATATCTTGTTATCCTATGATGTCTCATGTCTGAAATCCAGCTTATTGGCTGGATCCAATAGTTGAGAGAGGGTCTCCTAGCCACTGAATCAAGTCAACTGACCAAACTTCAAACAAGAGAGGACTACACAAATTCCGACAGGTTAAAAACAAGGATCTCTTTAGAAAGATATCAATCATAAAATTGAAGAAAAAATTTATAAGTTTTACCTTGTATACATCACCAAAACCTCCTTCTCCTAATTTATTTTCTTTGCTGAAATTTTTTGTTGCTGACTTCAGATCCTTATACCTATAGTTCATTGGGCCTTTCAACTCTGTTGCTCCCAAAATGTCACCTATATATAAGGAAAAGTCAAAATCTCTCAACAAATAAAAATCAGTCAACGATTCGTCATCCTTCACAAGCCAAAAACCATAACATTTCCTTCGTAAAAAAATCATGAAAAATCAAAGCATCACCATAAATAATTTCTAATTGAAAAAAATTGTGAAGACTTTCCTGTTTATCATACCTCTAGGTGTCCTCTTGTACAACTTTGAACGTCTATACAAAGCAAATAACGCAAGGAGAATCAAAATGAAAGATGCACCTCCAACCACTCCCCCAATAATGGCCTTCTTCTTGCTTGAACCTCCTACATGTCACAAGAAAAGAAAGTCAACCTTATTTTCAAATGAATTACTTTGGATAGATTGACAACAGAAAATCATGAAAGAGTCATTTCTATATTCAAACCATAATAGACACCTTATAAGATGCAGTATTTCCCGCCACAATTAAATGCATTCTCAAGCAAATCTCATGAGACAAATCTGTTTCAAGAAGTATCAACTATACCGTGTTTCAAGAAGGGCCTGATATTGATGGTTTGATTATCAGCAAAGAAGGAAGTGGTGGAGTATCTCATGAAACAACCAGTATCATAAGTTATAGCGTCATAGGTTGGAAGGCAAATCTGAAAATTTTTTAATGCAATGTTCAAGCAGTTCTGGCACCCACTTTGTGTGACAGTCTCAACACATTGAGCAAAGGCATAAACGTTTGAACCGTTACTATTAGGCACAGGCGTCTTAGTGGCTGCATAGTAATCAGCAATTCTTGGGGTTGCTACGTCCAGATTCGTTAGCACTTGTTGCACAGTTGAAGTAAGCTCAGTGGAGTTTCTGATAGTTTGATTCCCACATATTATGTTGTTCCCAGCATCTGTGTCTTGATCGAAGAATCCACTGCTCTCATACCTGGATAAAATACAATAAAAAAAATTAAAATATATAATATCTATCATATTTCTGTTATTATCATTTTCATTGTTTGTATTTTGTTCTCATTTCTGTTCCATTATTGCCGTTTAAAAATTTGCTAAATTTAAAAAGAATTGTTTTATATGTGTAATATATATTAAATTAAATATTACAAAAGAATTATTTATCCTTAGAGTGTTCTCGTATGTGTCTATATATATACATATATAATCTTGCAAGAAAAATACATGTTATAGATATCTATACCCAATAATTTTAAAAAAGTCAAATTGTACCTGAGGAAGCAACCATCGTAGAAGAGACGGGCACCAGTGACGCTGACGGAGCAGTTGCGTATTTGAATGGCGGCGAAGTCGAAGCATGCGAGGCAATCGGGGGTGGAGAGGTAGTTTCTGCACTGAAAAAGACCATAGACGGGATTGTTACCCTTCACTGCCTGCGCCGTGGCAAAGTGTTTACTTTGGTTGCTGATCTGCGCCCTCAGGTCTTGAAACGTAGCGTTTAGGTTCTCACTGAAGATGGACAAGTCACTCACGTTGTATTGGCTGCACCCTAATTTCACATAAGTGAGCTGTGGATCTGAGACGACGCCGTCAAGGGTCCACCATGACCAGATTATGAAGCTTAAGAAGAAGAAGAAGAAGAAGCGGGTTCTTGGCTGCACGTGCAGCAGCATGGTGTTTTTCTCACTTGCAGAAGCTAGATAGAGAGTGATAGAGAAGATGATGAGGAATGAATGATGAAGGGGAAGACTATATATCCTATTCAAGGAATGAATGATGATGGTGAACCTTGACCAATGACCGTGAGAAGAGAGAGAATAGTCTCCGTGTATAGCTGAATAACAAAGGAGGAATCCTACGTGTGCACTCCTGTTATTGTGTGCAATGTTTTGTGGTTGAATTCCATTAAATATTCGGCAGCAGCCTAAAACCGTTACTCAAGTGTTTAGTCAATATATCAATATTCGATATATAATATATAACAATATCTATAACTAGTAACGTTATTTGCAAGCTGTCTGTTCATTTTTTCAACACAACATGTTTAGTTGCAGCCTTGCAGATAAAATTAGGGTTTTATTTTAAGTTGATTAGCAACTTTTCTTTAGATCACAATTAAATATTAACTATAATTAGATACATTTTTCATGTATTGTAGAATTTGAATTGAAGTTGAGTGACATTATTCATGATTTGTAAATAACATGACTTATTATAATTTTTTTAATGTTTTTTAATATAATGATTATACTATCATTAGTTTACTTTTAAATACTAGTATTAAAAGTAGTTTATCTTTTCAAAAATATTTAATGCTACAGAACATTTTATAATATGACTTATATTTATAATTATAAAAATCTTTTAGAATGTGATATTTTTTTATTATTTCTACAATTGATTTTTTTTACACGTAAAAGAGCTGCTTGGATCTTGGCTCATCTGTTACTTCTGTACAATTGATAGTGTTTATTATTTGTCTTGCTTACCTCTCACCGGCCAGTTGGCTAAGTGTAAATAGTTGTTGCCGGCAAGTCTGTGAGGTGTATTTTTTTTAGTGTTTTCTGATTGTTACAGCCACCTCGTTACGTGGCGTCTTCTCCTTCATTATTTTGTAGCAGTCTGCAATATATAGAGGCTTGAGCATTTCACTCGTCTTGTTTAGCTTTCCAAGTGCGGGGCACTTGATTTGTACTTTGGAAGTGAGATCCTAATGGCATTGGTGTTGGGGCAGCTATTAGCTAGGTAGTACATTACGTGATGATATTTGCAAGTGGCTTTGCAGTTATATTAATTGAAAGGTTTATATTTACAATTATATGTCTTTTTCTTAAATAGGACTTGCATTGCATTTATATTTCTTTAATTTTATTTTCTTCTTTCTCAAATTATTCCAAGTGAAACAAAACGGATAATTGGTAAAGAATATTCAAATTAAAAAGCAAAACTCATAATTCAGTGATCCAATACCAAAAGTCAAGACGATGGTAGAAGATACAAAACACAAACAAAAGCAGCAAGATACAGTCCCTGCTTCCAAATCACAAAATAAAATCATTCTTAAAGCTATGATACAAAATACAATCAACCCCATAACCCAAGATATAGTCAAAACAGCAATTAGTTTTCTATCCTTCTTCTCTCGCAACGTCTTTCTCCAATATGATATGATGGAGAGTTTGCTTTGGAACTGTCCCTGCTTCCAAATCACCAAAAAACAAAAAAAACCTTTAATAAATAAATTGTAGCAATCTCATACCAACCCAGTAAAACCCACCGATAGAACCAACAAACAAACAGAACAACTTGACAGAAAAAAGATATTCATACCTTCGGCAATTTCAAATCAAAGGTTGGCATTCTAAGCGGCTCCAGGTAGCTTTGATTGTTGTAAAATTTAATAATATTTTACTAAAATACTATTAACTTAAATTTGTTTCATATATACTAAGAGAGAATTAAGAGTATTGATAATAGGTAAAATAATGAAATTATAGTTAATATTTCATTGATATTTTAAAGCAGCAAATATTATGAAAGATCTTAAAAACTCTAAAACAACAATTTTTATAAATTAGAGGGATGGTAAAATTTATAATAAATTGCATTATTTACAAATTATGAAAGGTACTTTGTCTTATTCTTGATCAGATTGATCAATGTAATACATGAAAAAAAGTATCCTATATAATAAAATTTATACTCTCTTTGTTTTCAAGCAATTCACATTTTAGAGTTATAACGTAAATTAAAAAAGGAAGTTGAACAGTCCAGTCTGATGATTAACAGATTATATATATATTTTTTAGCAGAAGATTATATACATATCACTAAAATATACAAATTTTTTTAAGGATAGCTAAAGTATATTATATGTTGATCAATACTATCTTCCTTTCTTTTTATATGCCATTTATAATTTTGGCACACAGGTTAAAAAAAACAATTAATATAGTATAATTTAGGAAAATTAATCCTTTGATCCTCATACTTTATTTCATTTTTTAAATCAGTCCTTGTACTTTAAATTTTTGCAATCAACTACCTAAACTACTGTACGGTTTCAATGTTAATCCCTAAAGTTTGAATGGGCATTCAATTGGGTCCCTATTTTGGCCATGTCAGCAAATGGCGTGAACAAATTGATGATGTGGCAAACGGAACATGTTACTGGTGCTTACCAGCGTTTACTGTGGCAAAAAGGTTGAAGACGCCAGCTGCCTAAGATGATTAATGAAAGAAGCGTTTACTGTGTTCTCTGGCTGAAATGGCACTCACTGCAGGATACACCAATATTTTATATTTGCTGCTTTAAAATATCAATGAAATATTAACTATAATTTCACTATTTTACCGATCATTAATACTCTTAATTCTTTTTTAGTATATATGAATCAAATTTAAGTTAATAACATTTTAGTAAAATATTATTAAATTTTACAACGATAAAAAATCATTTAATAATTTTTTTTTGTCACCATTTAATAATTTCTTTGGTCTATGTAAAAATTTCTAAAATCACACTTTTTAATGAACCAAAGAAGTATTATATATATATATATATATGTATGTATGTATGTTTGTTTGTATGCATATAAATATGTTAAATATTGATACTGATAGCTCTATTGAATTAATCTCTTCCATGTCAGTGCAGCCTTCGAATTAAGTTTTAAACAGAATAAAAAAAGCAACATATATAATTTCCTACACAAGCATATATATATATAATATATATCTAAATATCTAAACCCGCGAGTCTCCGTAAACAGCGAGGAATTCAAATATCGGCCAAGAAAAGAAAAAACAGTGAGGACATGCTGTTGTAGACTTTGATTAAATATTTGAATAGCCTAACGACTATGAATTTGGTAAGTACGTGATCATGACTGTGAAATATCAGGTAATGACTTAGATCCGTTTGATTCGAAGAATCCTGACAAAAAGCATGGGAATGGAATGGGGATTCAGAGAATCATATACATAACATAAGTCTACCCATTCCATTTATCAATATACATGATAAAGTTTATATCAACATATATTATTTACAAATCATAAATAGTATTTTCTCTTGATCTGAAATATAAGATAAGTATTTTCTTTTGGCCAAAATATCAAATATAGATGTAGGTTGTTTGATGCATTTATTTATTTTTTCAAATTTTTTCTTCATTAAATAAGTGAGTACAATTATTTGCATTAATTACAAGATAGAAGTATTAAATATTAAATATAGGCATTTTTTGAAACTATTTTTAATTTCCTATAAATATAATGATCCAAACTTCTGTTAACTACATTTATTGGTTTTCATGTGAATTAATTATTTATATCTTATATTTAGGATCTGAACTACTTTCTCTCATTTTAGAAAATGCATGTGTCCAATCACAGATAAAATTTTATTTTGGTTAAATTAGCTCCATTTCTTTAGAACCCAAATGTTAACTATAATTAAACATGTTTCTGGCAAAAAAAATATAATTAAACATTTTTTTAGTGATTTACATGAAATTTAAAATATTAGACATATTATTATTAACTTATGAATAATATAACTTGGTATAAATTTTATTATATACTTCATTCAGTTCTTTTTATAAAGTGTTTCCAACTACCACATGGATATTGAGTAAAATAGTTACATTTATAAATTTATAAAAAACAAAAAGAGTATAAGATTCCAATTTTATTCTTACTAATTAAAATAATATAAATTTAGCCATCACCACTTGGAAAGAAAGTTAATCTTAACAAAAGTACAATTGATCAATTAAAATGAATTTGAGAATTTTAATCAAATCACAATAAATCAATCAAAATCCTACTAATTATATAATTTATGAGGTGAAAATTACATAGTTAAGGGTAAAAAAGGAAAATCAAATTATAATATTACATAACACCTTATATTTGATATCTTAAAAAAAATTAGGACCAAAGGGAGTATATTGATAAATTGAATGGGAAGACTAATGTTATATACTCCCTAGGAATCTTCTACAAGCAATATTGGTGCAAAATATAAAATATTTTGTAGGATTTGTTTGGTGCATTAATTATTATTATTTTTATTCATACATCTTATCTATGATTAAAAGATAAAAAAAAATATTATAGAAATATGAAAAATAATGTAATTAATTAAAAAAATATTAAATTTTTTTAACAAATTTAATAATCTAACTCAATTTTTTAATGAGTATGAAATAATTAAAAATATTTTATATTTAGAATTGAAGAAAGAATAACTTGCAATAAATTTTATTATATATAGAAATTTTAGTAATATCTAATATTTCAAAAAAGTAATAAGTTGTAAATCATGTTCCCTGTTTATAAAAGCAGTTTTATACATTCGACCGAACAGCTAAAAGTCTAATAGATTAAATCATATGATTAATTCTTCCTATGGAAAATTAATCATATGATTAATTTATATGCAATTATGGCTATGTATGACGTCTTAGAAAGCTACCCCGGGGAATCGATGCAGACACAAAAACTTTTCAAACTTCACACCTTGTCTATTGGGAATATTGACCAAGAAATATAGTACATTAGTCGTTGAGGGGCCGCTGTCCATAAAAAAATTATATTATGTATGGAGATAATTTATTTATGAAAATTAAAATTAAAGATCTTAACTTTAAAAAATTTATAGTTCAGAATTTTGATATGACCAGGTCTTAAAATTCTCCAAATTATTTTTTTTTTAAATTATTATTTTTTAGATGTAATTCTCTCTTCAGACCCAAACAAAAAGGTGCAATTCTCTTAATCTGACATATTTTTTAAACACTCTTTTTCAAACATACTCTTCACTAACAATACTTGTATGGGAAGAAAAGTGGGCGAGAGATGAGAGAAAAGTAGGTGAAGAATAGAAGAAAAATATATTTTTTCATGCTTAGATGCTGATAGAAAAAGTGGGAGAAAGAGAAAGTTGTTAAGGAAAATAATGTGTGGATCCATATATTTTTCCCCCAATTTTTCTTTCTAAAAGTTGAGAGATTTTGGAGAGAATTATTTCTTTTCAAAATTGCCCAAATTTATTTATGCTAAATTCTTCCTTTTTTTTTAATTCCTGCTATTGTTTTTCTTGTTCCCGCCTCTTACACATCTTGTCTTTCGGGTTCTATTGTGTTGAGGGAAAAAAATATGCAGTTTTTTATATGTAAATATTCATGTGCCATATATTTTGAATTTTAGAATTATTTTATAATTTTTAAATAAAAAATTAATGGGAAAAATAATTATAAATTAAAAAAAAGTTAAAATTATATTTTAATTCCACTCAGTGGTATATTATAAAAATTATACAAATAATATAGTAGAATAATAAGTTTTATTATATGTAAATATTTTTCTATTTGTAGGAGTATTATTGTCATTATAAAATTAGTTTTTTTCCACTTTGTTTTCTCCTATTCATTTAAGTGTAAATATAGAAAAATTTTCTTTCCTCTTTTCTCTTCTCTAAACTTTTTGCCATTATTTTCTCTTATTTTCTCTTCGCATCCAAGTGGAAGGTAAAAAAAAAAAGATTTTACCACAAGATAGAATATTTCTTTTTTAATGGAAACCACACAACAAGATGCTTGGCTACTTCTTCTTGTTATTTTTTTCAATTTTCATGCAGTTTTCTAAAGGATTTGATTATAGTTATATAAATCTTTGTTAATTCAACAATCTTTCAATGTATCAATATTAATATATATAATAAAATATAAAATATATAGTAATTCTCATTCTTTCGCAAACCATTGGTTGTGACCACTCATTCTTCAAATTTTGTATAACTTTGTATAGTGCATAGAAAACATATTTAATTGAATTATCCACAAAAAATTAATTAACTACGATGGAGTTCTATTAACTGTTGGAACTACTACTATTAAATCAAGGTCAATATCTATATATCTTGTCCAGAGAAAACATCAATATATCAATCTAGCCATATATATATGTATGTATGTAATTACCAAAGTCTAAAGCAATTAATCACACTATGTATAAATCATGAATTCAATGTGTCCTCATACAAAGTTGTTAGTGTAGATTGAAAAAGGTTATTAGGGTCTATCAATTGCAATGAAATCCTAATAAATATAAATATGGTCTAATAAATCACAGATTAAATTGCATGTCTAAGCACAATAAAAATAAAATCACAAAATTTACTATTCTAAGAAGAAAATCAATAATATCCTATATATCCAAATTAGAATTGATAATTTTTCTTATAAACTTGACTCTGCATTATTTACCATCTAATGATATACAAGTTCAAATAATATGGCAAGTTTGATTCACCGATTGAACGAAGGATATTTAATTTAAGAAGTATGCATGCGATATATATATATATATACGTGTCAATAAAAAATAAAAATGTGCCTTGTGCATTCAATGTTATATGAAAAATAAGTTACTTTATTTGCGACTTGTAAATAGTGTAAATTATTATATATTTTTCTATATATAAGATATTTTCTTGTGCATTCTGTATTGTACTAAATTTTAAGAATAATATATATTGTTCGAAATTTATAAATAATATGACTGGTTATAAATTTTGTTATATATATATATATATATTAAATATTGATATTGGTAACTCTGGTGAAATCATCTCTTACCATGTCAGTCCATCTACAAATTAAATTTTAAACAGAAAAATAAAAAAAAAGCAACATATACGGTGTTTGAAGAAAGAGTCCATATATTGTTCATGATCGACTTACATAAATGATGTAAATTATCATTTAGATTTTATTTTATATAACACATTCCCTTGTGAGTTGTAAAATATCTGAAGCACAAATATTATATATCCTTTGAATGTGAATATATATTGAATTTTTTTGCCAACAATATGTATTGAATATTGATATTAAATCTTAAGCAGAAGGGGGAAAAAAGGCAACATACATGTATAATTTCTTATAAAAGTATATCTAAATCCTTAAAAAGGCCAGCATGTTTTTTTTATAGCCTCCATAAACAGCGAGGAATTCAAAAGTGACAAATACGACGACATTGATGTGGTAAAGCCCCTATATATCAATTTGGTAGCTATGTACGCGGACTTGGAAATATCAGGTAATGACTTAGTTTCCCAAATTACTGAATCCTATCCACAATATAAAAGACTCGAAGACAGAAGATTGAACACACATTTCCAATAGTATTCAACGCTGACCTCTTACATCCTAGCAGCCATCCATGGAGGGATACGACAACGAATGCTTTTGTTTTCTTGCCGTTTACTTTGAAATTAAACAACCGCTTTCACGCAATATATATACGGCACCATTTAAATACAAGATCTTTTCTATTAATAATTTCACAATACGTACGCCTCAACTAGACATTATTGACTTCTTCCAATTAGTATTCCCACTCCACCCTCTCTGGAAGCTGTTTCTCTAAGTCAACTCTCTCCGTGGGCCCAAAAAAAAAAAGTCAAGTCTCTCCAATTATGCATCCAGACACCGCAAGGAATCTAAACTCGCGTGTTCACGGCAAAACTTTCATAAATTGCACTGTCATCCTTTTCAGAAATTGCTATCGTATCCTTGGAATTTGGAAATAACAAAATGGGGAGAAACTGCCCCGTTACAATATCCCATTGCCTTGTCTTATATTAAGCAATATTTCAAAATTGAACAGGTGCTTGGGTTAGTAAAGATATTGATTCAAGATTTATCGAATCAGTTGTAATAATTAAACCTCGAGTTTGCTCTTCCATTTCCATAGCTGGCAGAGGGTGTAAATTTCAAATTTTTCCATGTCAGAAAATGAGGTTAGGATTATTCTCATTATATGTCTAGGCCAGCTAAAGTTTGGCTACGTACAGTACAGGGCAAGAGCATCATGCATATCTGTATATAGTATATACTTCCTTCTATTAGTGTCACAGTTCATGTAATGACAACTGTCCCGCTTATAGCTGCAAGGAATCTTGTATACAAGAGAATTATTAGAGTACAAAATATAGCTAATAGATGCTTCCAAAACGGTCACATAATAAGCTATTCTGATAAGCTTGACTGCTGCTCACGTTTCTTCATGATCCAACATAACTTTAGTTACCTCGGTAATTACACCATAACATGACAATTTGAATTGCTTATGCGTGGCTTTAAATATTTAATATTAGATTATTGAGTAAAAAATATGATGCATAAATAATCTTTTACGATTGAACAACGCTTGATTTATTTTGGAAAAAAACGCTACAATATTAATTTAAGTAAAAAACATTCTGTTCCATTTTAAATTTCGATTGAAATATCTTATTAGAAACACTTTTGAAAATTTATCTAAGCTTATCCTTTAGATGTGTTTATGGCAACTTATAAAAAAATTATCTATGTATCATTACTAATTAACATACATACTTCTTCTAATATCTGATAAATTGTTTAAAAAATTCTTACAATCTCAAGTGTTTTATATACTTCAATACATAATATGCGTCCAACTATAGTTTAACATGTGGCAATGGTTCATAGTGAGTGAATATCCTTTGAAAAAGAGGACTCTAATTTTCTTTCTTCCAGGTTCAAGTTAGAAGGTGACTATCTATCGGTGGAGTTGTTGGAGCTGGCACAATTCTTTCGTTCCTCCATGCACTATTTGTCTGGGTCAGATGGCTAGATGACCCTGAATAAATGTCACTACTGGGAAGTAGTGAAAAAAAGGTTGTTTTGGCACTTTTAAGTTTTAACTACAACAACAAACTTTGTCGGTGCTTTTACAAAGCACCACTTTATCAAAAGAAGCTAGTGATATATAGAGGCAGTTTGAAAATCACTGGAAATGAATCAATGCTACACGAAATACAAGACAACTTATTAGCTCGAGATTAAGTTTGGTATAGTGTAATGAGGATTATTACAAGGGATATCGGTGCCCATGTCGTATACAACGGGTGCTTCCTCAAGTACAACTAGCTAGTCCACTAAGTTCGACTTTTTCTTCATGGAACCGTAGACTGATTTAGGTTATGTATCTTTATTGTGCCAATTAGTATGCTTATAGTAGAACTTTAGGTATCATTTTGTTCGAAGTATTTGGAGTTGTATGGCATTCATGTTTGCCTTAGGCTGTATATGAATTGGCCAATGAAGCTTATTGACTAATAACTTGGAGGTATATTATGTTATGTTGTGCTCTAAGGCCCTGATTTGGGTTGAAATGGAAAGGTTCAGTATGTATGTTAGCATGATATATTGGTATCCTGTTTGGTGTTGAATTTGGTGCTTTTGAATAAGAATGGGTATATAACCTATTAGTCTTATTAGGGTTCAAAAGGAGGGTCAACTTCTAAAGGAGAGGTTCCCCTAGGATGTGTTCACCTTAGACCTAGTCCTTGTAGTATTTGGGACTTGGGTAAAATGTTGGCATGAGTCCATGTGTTATGGTTTGGAATTAGAGTGTTCCAAAGTCAAGTTTTGTTCAAAATTCATCATAAAGGTCTCGGGTGTCCAAAATCTCCATACGGAGATATTTTGAAGTATGGTTGGCCCTTATAGCTAGATTGGGAATAAAGTGACTTGTAAGATTTGGAATCAGGTCAATCGAATATCTGAGTGAGAAGTTATGCGTGTCGGAAATTGGTCCAGAAAATTAGCAAAAAGTTGATATTGTATTAGTTCATGGCACCGCGATGCCAGTGGTTCAGCGGCAGCACCATGCTACTCTGTCTCTTTTCCCTTTCGTCCAAAAACCCTCACCACAGTACCCTATACTAAGCTAGTTATGGTGCCACCCTGTTTTCTAGTGACCATTGTGTGTTTCATGTCCTAGTCTAGTATGCTTTGAGCTTAGTTGGTAGGTTCGTACACCTAAAATGTGAAGTGGACGGTGCACAAAAAAGGAAAAAGAGACAAACTGAGTTTTTGTATGAAAACTGACTTGATCAGGAATCACCACCAAAATTTTAAGAAAAATCTTGGAAAACTAATTTAGGAATAAAAGGATGGTTTGCATAGATAGATTTAGGTTCAGGAGCCGATTGTGTGTAAAAAAGATATTAGGCATTACACGACATTCATTCTTAAGAACGGTTACCTTAAATTGATCGCGCAAACTAATATGGCTTTAAAAGTATTTTGGTTATCATCTTATCATTCACATGCTTAAAATTAAAGGTAGAAACAATGTTGGCAAAATTGGACTAACCATTGACCTGGGCAGAGCACTAGTTCAGGATTCAATGATTCAACCGTTATATAATCGGAATTGGATTTGTAGTGATTAAAATAATATATTTTAAACAAATAATACAAATTTAAATAAATTTTATGGTTTGATTTAAGTCTTAAATTAAATAATATTGAATTGTCAATTTATTATTTACTATAAATAAATTATTAATATGTTTCATAACTCAGTATTTAAATCTAAATAAGTTAATATTCATCCTTAATCACATTTTAAGTTCAAAATAATTAAACTAATAATCCATTATTCTATTATTTGTTAAGTAAATTTATAATTTTCAATAATTATATATCATAATAATGCTTATATAATATTATAATATAAAAATAAAAATATTTTATACTAAAAATGATGTTATTTTGTCTTTAAAACTAAAAAAATGTTCTAAAAAATAAAATTGAGACCGTTTTAAACTAGCTCCACCAGTTCCATCAATTCTTTACCGGTTCGTACTGGTTCCGAAACCTACCAGTCTTACTCTATAATCAGACCGGACCTAACACTGGTTTCTTGTTGATCCGGCCAGTCTAGTCAAATTCTGACAGCAACGGGTAACAAGGAATGAATTTATGGAAATTAAGGAGATTTGGAAAACAAAATAAAGAAAAGAAATTAAGAAAATTTTGAAAATAAGAAGACAAAATTGGAAAATATTTATTTATTTACAATAGTAGACTTAGCCTAGAATCAAAGTCTAAGACCTACGTACCTTGTGTTAGATATCAAAGTTTATGTAATTTGGAATAAAAATGCGTGTCAGTGAGTAGGTACTTTTTAATTATAATTTTATAATAAGAGAAAGTTAATTGAAAATAATTTACCCTTTTGCAACAAAATGAGTTTTTGAAATTTAGGTTGGTATGTCTTAATTTACAAAAAATAATTTAATTTTGATTACTTACCCTTATTTTCTTTAATTTTTGAAAATACTTTTGAATTTTTTTGGCTTTTGAAAATATATTTCTTTTTTTGTACTTTTTGGAAAATTTTTATTTATTTTATAAAAATAAAATCAATCTACCTACTGCAAACTTATCATCATACCTGATAAACCAATTCTTTAGGTACCTATGGAAGCTTTAAAACTCTACAGTGTAAATGTTTTATTATGTATTTTAAAGCAATAATTTGGAAAATATTATATTATTATTATTATTATTTATGAAAGATTACTATTTTCTTAAGAAAACTACCTTACAAATAATTATTATATATTTTAATAAATTATATGAAGTCTAACTGATATATCTACGTGGACTTGCCATTTCATGTGACAAAGAAGCTAACCAAAATACCTATGAAAATTCAAGAACCTCTGTTTAACACCTTATCGAAACAAACCTCAGAAAAACCACCTAAAAATATAAAAAAAAAAAAAACAACCAAATGGGCAAAACAATGCTGGGGCCGCAGCTAGTTATAGTACCGTCACAACTCAGAGAGGCAGAATAGGTTAGTGTCATGACCAAGCTTTTGGCATCGCAGCGCCACTTGTTGATGTCATATCAACAAATTTCTAGTTTAATTTCCGACCAAACTCTCGATGCACACAACTTCATATTCCGACCTCCGATTAACCTGATTTCAACTCTGACAAATCACTTTACTTCCAATCTAACAATAGACACCAATGTTACCTTAGTACATCTCCATATAGAGATTTTGGACACTCAATACCGAGTTAGTCACTTTTGTCCAAAACCAACAATCAAACAACCCAATTTGCCACCAATGGCCATTTGATGACCAAAGACCAACCATTCTAACAAGTCACACAAGACATAGGAAACTTGTTCAAGGAGATTTTATCCCTGAGAAATTGCTTCTCTAAGTTTTGACCCCCTTGAACCCCAACCAACTAATAGGCTATATGGCTATTTTCACACTACAAGGACTTAGAACCATGCCAAACTAACAAGCAAGACATACATGACCAAATGGACTCAGAGCACCAACCCCAAGTCCAATACAACCCAAACACTAGGATTTGAACGTCACACATCATTCATAACACATAACTTGTTGAAGATTGTGTCATAGACTAATCATTATATTATAAACATTGTACTTCATTATGAAAAAGAAGGTATTTTTTCTTTTATTACAATATTAAATTGTTTACATGTTTTTCTTTATAATAATATCCTTAGATAAATTATTTTATCCTAAATATCCCTAGTCATTCATCTCTGTGGGAATAATGATGAACTAATACTAGTATGGTTTTGATTGATAATTATGAGTTAATTATGTATATAGATAGAAATCAAATTATAAGCACTTGTTAGAGAATATGCGCTAGATCGATTCGTCATGAGATAGTTGCATGAATCAAGTCATAAGCATATTCCATATATATATAACCATGTCACTAAGCCCTTAGACCAAAGATCACAATTGCTTCCTACATGAGCATACTGTACTTTGGCATAGTCAAAAGTCACTTTTAATCAGGAGATCATAACAGTTATAATCGGGCATAATGGAATTCATGTAGAGGAAGATGAATAGTCAAGATGGAATTTGTCCCTCTAATTAATGGAGAGATATATCTGGGCCTCTCGATGAGTAAGATTAAGAAATACATGACCATGCTCTAATGGAAGAGTTTCTATTTGTTCTATTAGTTTACTCGGAGATCAAGAAAGTAATAGTCAAGTAAGATGAGGATGACGTTTCCATGCCTCATAATTTACCCATATATCGTGAGACAAAAGTGATGTGATAAGGTTATATGATAGGTTGTATCGGATCATCGATCTCATATGATTTGGGTAGTCATAATATCTTACTAAAGGCCACTTGTGGCTTGTGGGTCCAATAGTGTTATTGACTCACTGCCAACATTATATGCGCCTACAGGGTCGCACACAATAACGGACTAACTAAAGTTAGAATGTCCAAATTTATTGAATCTAAAATGTGTCTAGATTCAATAAATTTAACGTTCAATTTAGAGTATACAAATTTTATAAATAAATATATATATTTGATATATATTTTATAAAATTCGAAACATATATATATATGTTTGATATATTATATATACATTTGATATATTAAATATATGTTTCAAAATATGCATATATATATATATATATCATTTAAATTAATTTAAATGAATTACTTTTAAATTAAATTCTATGTGATATATTTAAATTTAAACTAATGTGATAATTTAAATCTAAATTTGATTTATATGATAAATTAAATTTAGATTTGATTCAGGATATTGATTAGATAATTAGTTTAGATTTAATCTATTAGATATATTTAAATTTAAAATAATATATTTAATTAATATTTGATTTAAATTAATCAAATAATAAAAACTCTATCTATATATTAATATAGACTAAGGTTATTAGATATAGAGTCAAGAGAGTGTTGTCACTCATCCTAAAGATAGAGCAGCTGCACACTTAGAGAGAAAAAGTGTATGGACGATCAGATAGAACATAAGGATGCACAAAGAAAGCGTATGAACACTAGCAAATAGAGGTTCTAGCACCTCATTCGAGTTGAACTTACCATTCATGTGGATACTATAGTAAAAGGAGCTGATCAGATGCGTCAATTCCTAAGGTACGACATTGAAAAATGTTGTTCTGCAAAATGAATATTCATCTTCAAAGCCCTGTGAGGCATTGTACACCACATGTGAAGATAAAATGGATCAGCTTCAGGTTTTGCTTCCTTCCATGGCAAAATTCAATGCAAGTTTCCTGTTGTGCAACCAAAGTTTTGAGCATGAGTGTGTTGGGCCTTCAAAAACAAACTATGAGGAAGGCATGATGAAGATCTGTCACTATAACAGTAACTTTTATTTGACTTTTTTCCTCTACTACATGTGCTTTTTCATTTTTTTCTTCCATTAATGGTTAAAAGGAATGATACTTTGTTGTTATGACTGGAATGACAATGAAGGCACCAACTGCAGCCAAGGAGGACAAGAAGCAAGAGAAGAGGGTATTTGAATTAAAATTGGAATCCTGTGAGGCAGCTTCAAAAATCAAAATCATCAAAGCAGTCAGCGGTTTTACAGATTTAGGTGTGAATGAAGCATAGGATTTAGTGGGGAAAACACCATCCATTATAAAGAAAGGAGTGTGTTTTTCCATTATCCAACGTTTCCTGAAGTTTTCTCCTAAATAGATTTTACTATTGGTTGCTTCTTTGATTGTGCTCATTTATGAGCTTGAGGTAGAATTTGATAGTGCAGTTATTCAAGGATATAATTCATTAGGACAAGACTTAATAGGGAAAGTTCTTTCTAATGAAAACATTGTTGACGTTTTTCAAAATCCACCATCATACTACTGACTCTTTCAAAGATCTTTCACATGTCCTCTTAAAGAACTTGATAGTGAACACCCAAGAACTATCAGAGAATAGAGATTAAAGAGAGAAAGTTATAAAGAAATTGTTACTTCCTTCCCCAATTCCGTCTTAGTCTTACATGAGCTCTCTGCCCTTAAAGTGAGAAAAACGTAACGCACTAACAAGCACAAACTGAGTCAAGAATAGAGACTACGCCATTCATGAACTGTGGGCTTTGTGTACTAATCCATTGGACATTATGCTAACAAGAACTACCCTTAGGATTTTTCTTTTTCATGTCCTTTCTGTTGAAACTTGACCTTATTATGACCTCTCATTATGCAAAAGAGTATATTCCATTTGGCAATAGTACATTTTATGAGGAATTTATTGTTTACTCATATATTAATTTTTTGGTTTAGGTGGCTGGCTGCTATGAGATGTGTTTCTATGTGCCAGCTAATTCACTTCAGTTAACTTTTATTGCCCTCTACAATTCTTTTTATTTATTTCTAAGCATATCGTTGTTGCTAATCTGTCAAAATGATAATTAGGCCTTTTGTACGAGTGAAAACACAGCTACTTTTGACCTTGTCTATAAGGTAAAATGACAACGATAAACTACTTACCTTATGGGTCCTTAACAGATATTGTGGCTGTTAGTTTAGTAGTTGCAGAATTTATTGACATCAATTTAGTTTTCCTAAAAATATATTATTTTAATCTAAACTTACAATCAAATTGATGTCATTGGAATCTTTCATAAGTTTAATTGATGACAGCCAATTTTTGTAGGACTAAACAACTGACATAATTAGAATTTTTTTGGTCTAACATGAGAACTTTCATAATAAAACTTGAAATGGAACAAGTGAACTTTTTTCTGTCAAAATATGCGTAGGTCATATGTGTTTCTTCTTTCAAAAAGAAGAGTTATCACTACGTATATTTTCCTCTCATTGAATAAAATAATTTGGTATCCTATGATTTAGTCAATTTGCTTTGGTGGCCTTGATAAAATGATTCCCTTCACTTCTGAATCTGGAACAATTCAATTTGGGGTCAGTACATGAAGATTTAAGGTCATTTCTGCAATTTCCTCTATAGAAGTTATGAAATCAGTAAAAGGAATACTGAACAATTATAGATTTAGTAGGAACTAGCCTTTTCCTAATTTAAATGCTGATATACTAATTAAGGTTGCTTCCACACAAACAGAGCCACTATATGCTTTTGCTTTGTTCATGTCTCATTGATTAAAGTTGCTTCCAGAAGAATATTGAATATTGTGACCTTCTGGCAATTCTTTTAGCACATAACAGTAAGCGGGTAATTTTCGTACATAAAAATTCTGTTTTTAGGAACATGAGTCTGTGTGTGTGTGTGTGATAGTTTCTTTTTAATTTGTGTTGTGTAAACTTCAAGCAAGCTATATCAGCATTTTTTTTTTTAATGATGGATGTTGCTCAGGTTGAAGAAAAGTTGTTCGCAGGAAGTGTTGACAAGGTATGGCATTTTGCTTTGAATGTATTACATGTTGATTTAGAAATTCTGATACTTTAATTATAGTAAATTGGAGACTGGCGATCACTTTAAGACTTTGCCCAATCCCTGCCCCTAGATACAAGGACACTAATCTCTATATTAACAGTTTCTTTGTCTCTATGCAATAAGCTAGACAGTGGGATAAGCATTTCCATTTATGTACTGGATTCCCTGAATTGATTAAGATAATTAATTGAGGAGGGAGATGAGATAACGAAGCCACACCACTGACAAACTAACTGAAATACATTGTTACAGAAAAGATAATTATTGACGTTATTTTCCATGTGCTAATTTTTTTTTTACAGTCTCACACACACACTATGGTTCTAAATTTGATGAGATCACTTAGGTGTATATAAATTTCATATGGACAATTCGCATAATTTTGAAGCAAATCTTCTGCTTCAATCTCACTTCATGATGCTGGTTGGAACTATTTGGTTGTTATGATATAAGAAAGACTTGGGAGTATATGGAATTCCTGCATGCATTTCCTTCTAGTCCATGTATCATAATTTTTTTTAAAGGAGAGCAGCTTTTGATGTTTTGGAGGTTCTGCAGACAATTGTATTTGTCTACGCCTTCAGAACTTATCATTGTGACGGATGAAGCTATTGAACATCTTAAACAGCTCCAGTTCCAAGTATAGGTGTGCATCTCCTTTAAAACCTGCAATTGTTGTCCTTTAGTTCGTCTATGAAATTGAGAAATATGGTTATTACTTGATACATGCCACAATTGATACCATAGGTATGGATCTTCTTGTATAATTTTGTAATTCCCATTCTTGATGCGTGCAACCTAAGAGAACACAGGAAAAAGGAAATATTAGTATTTATGAGAAGAAGCTGTCAAAAATGGTCTGGATTCTAGAAGAGAAATATGGAGAAGAGGCCCCCCATTGCTATACAATTTTCCAATATGATGAGCTTGAGAATTTAGGTGTACTTGAAATAGTTGATAGATTGGTACAAGTTGACTGTCACAGAAAAATTGTAAAACGTGCAATTAATCCTTGCCGTGCATTTTCATGTAATGTTGGCGGTTGAGAAGACTTCTGAAGAAAAATTATTCCTTGTGGCAAGTAATAGTTGAAAAGTGATTATACAGTCTGGTAAGAGCTTGGTTGCACCAAAATGTAAACTGTTACATGTAATTGTTGGTAAATATGTTATGTAAAATTGCCTCATAAACTTTGCAGAGCATTCAGTATGAGTTGTCCCATTGATATGTTCTTTCTCAACTGATCTGGCAGAATTGACAGTGTATAGACACACACGCATACTCATGTGCTTTTAATTTTCCTTTTTCTCAGGTGTGAAAATATTTGAGTCACGCACGTTGGGTACAATATGACTCTCTTTTGAAATAAGCAAAACGACCGAAGCGAAGGAGGACTTCAAACATGCACTGCAAGAAGAGATTAGCGACAAGTCATTTTCGGCCAAAACAAAGGCAACTTAATTTTTTGGCTTCTTTCTTCTGAATTAATTAAGTAGTAAAAAAAATGTGATACATGGGATCTAGCATAATGATATATATATATATATAGGAGCCAATGACAATGATGAACTTAGAGAAGTTAATATTCTTTTCCAAAAAAGACTTTATTTTGGGTTTATATATCGTTTTAAACTTTCCATTGCTTGCAAGTTGTTTCCATTTCCAAATTTGTCATAGTTAATGCATGCATGCATTTGTTTTATGTTTTCACTTATTTTTTCGCCAATCTTTTTATTTGTGTACTGTACCTTTGAATTTTGATTATCTATATATGTGTGATCTATAACTTTCAATTTTGATTATCTATGTGTGTGTGTATATGTGATCTGTTACTTTAAATTATGATTATCTATGTGTTTAGAACTGGAGTTAGACCTTCATTTAGCATGCAAAAAATGAGCTTCATTAGTATTTTCTAATTGGACCTAACTATACATTCGGGTGCCACCCCTCAACCGCCTAGTATAATTACATCCCATTAAATCTAGTTTTATACAATGATGAAAATATTATATCCCTTATTTTCTATTATAAATCACTTTTAACTAATTTATACATATCAAAATAAATGAGTAAAATTAATTAAAATTTTTAAAAATTGTGAAATTTACCATAACTTTCTAATATTACCCTAATTAATTATAACATATCTTATTTATATTTTTTTTAATAAAAAATAAATATAAAAAATATTTAATACTCATTTACATATATAAATACTTTTAAAAAAAATCTTATAATAAAAAACAGATAAATTACTTGTCAACCACAACCACACAACTTAACTTTTTGCGATTGTCTCACATAACAGTAGGAATTCAAACTTTGTGGATATATCATCCCATGGGATAGCTTTTAGTCTTGTTGATGTTTAAATAAGTTAATTAATTGCTTCGTGGCTTTCAAATATCATCAGTAATTATTTATAAAATGATTTTATTATTTTTAAAATGCCATCATGAAATCAGGCCGAAGAAAATGACATAATGAGAAGCCTGATTTTCAATTCGGTCTATTTCACCCACCACTGACCTTTCATCTCGCTATACTCCTCGTAGCCGTACGCCACTTCGATCATCTACATCATGAATTTGGAACAAGAAAATTCTGTCCCGCATGCTTGTTGCCCGGAAAAATTGAATAACTTAAGATATACTCCTGGATCATGTGGGACATATTTTCAGCGTATGTTTTATTTTAAAATATAAAAAATAAATAATTTTTTATGATAAATTAATTAAAATAGGCTTGTTATCATAAGCCATGAGTTAAAGTAGAATTTAGTATGAACATTAAATTATCGATATTTGTAGAAAAAATTTTTCTTTATAATATATTTAAGATGTGTAATTATTTTTTTTATTCTAATTATTTATTTTTTACATTTTAGAATGGAGATAACCCTAATAGTAATATGAAAAAAAACATGTTAATATAAATGATGGCTGCATCAAGTGAATGGGATTAGTTTTCACTTAAGTTAGATTAAAAGTTTGACTCCTTTGGATATAAAAGATATCACAGCTACCCCATTTTATATGGTAATGACAAAATAATGACCTCAACTACTAAACAGTTATATAAAAAAAATATATGCTAATATAATAATGAGATTGGCTGGATGCATGGTTCTTTGCTGTTGATATATATATATATAACCGAAAGAAAAAACTCCACTCAGAAAAAAAGGTGAAGCGAGCACATCCTTTCCCAGCTTCGCTCTTTTTTCCCCTTCCACTTACCTTCTCTCAAAAGAAAACAAAAGGCCCCGTTACAGAATCCAGACGCGCATTCAAGTTTGACTTATTCTGCCCTGGATAAAATATCTATTGCCACATTATGGTACGGGCGTGTGGTTCCCATTGATTAGATGATACTCCATTATAAAATATAGTTTGTCCTGTACATAATATAAGCTGTGAAATTTATTTTTTTTATTTATAATATAAAATATAGAAACCTAAATAAATAATTTTACCCTTACTAAATTTAATTGAGTGAATTAGTTGCACATCTTTCTCCTATACTTGTAAAGTTCATAGCAAATTATTTACTTTAATTATTTTAATATTTCCTTAATAAATAAAGATAAATTTGGAGCTTTTGGTATATTGAAAGATATTTTTCAATAGATATAAAAATGGATTTCACACCTTATAATATAGATCGGAGAGAGTAAATTTTATTTAATTAATTACACATAAATTTTAACTATTTACACATAAATCAGAAAAAAGTTAAATTAATTAAATTTGTAAAAAAATCTACATTATTTTTCAACATTGCCTTTAATAAAATAATTTTTAAGACAATTTTGTCATTCACAAGTTAATTAAAAATAAGAGTAAATTAAGAAAAAATTAATAATTTTGACTTTACTTAAAAATAATTTATATTTTGAATTAAAAATATATTCTAAAGAAGACCTTACATTTTAGACAAGAGGAAATAGTATTTAATAAATATCAGTAGAGACGAGATGGAGAAATAATTATTTAAGCAATCAAATTTTGCATTTGTTTTAAAAAAAATAAATCAGTGATGCTAACTCTGGTCTCATATATAAGAGATTTCCTTCAATTCTTTTTATAAAGGCATTTTAACTAAAATTATACGGATTAAGGTGAATAGTTAAATTAATTAGCAATTTTGATTTTATAAACATTGACTATATATTCCTAAAATACTTTTAATAAAAACCATTAACATTTATCCCATATTAATATTTCAAAAGCAATTATTAAGAGTATTTATCGAAATCATATATTAATGCTTCACAAAATTTTACAAAGACATGCACCCTTATATATAGAACTACAAAAACCTTATAAAAAGGCTCTTATATTAAAAATGGAAAGAAGTATAGATAACTAATTCATATTCAAACTAAGAAATATAATTAAAAGTAGTTAAAGACATTAAATTTGTCAAAATTTAAACTAATTTCCTAAAATACTTCCATTTAATGTTAATTTAAAGTAATTTCCTAAAATACCTCCCTTTAATGTCTAACACTTTTATCTTATTATTGATGAAAATTAATTGTATTCACTTACTTCCTCTAACACTCTGTCAAAACAAACCCCAAAACCACCTAAAAACTTCCAAAAACCAACCAAAGGGACAAAACAGTGTTGAGGTTGCGGCCAATTATAGTACCGATGCAAGCAAGCTTTTGGCACTACGGCACCATTTGCTGATACCATATCAGTAAATTTCTAATTTTTCAACCAAACTTCTGATGCATACAACTTCGTACTCTAACCTTCAATTAATCTGATTCTAACTCTTACAAGTCACTTTACTCTCAATATAACCATAGGTACCAATTTTACATCAATACATTTCCGCATGGAGATTTTAGATACTCAACACCGAATTAATCGCTTTTTAACCAAAACCAAAAATCAAACAACCCAATATGTCACCAATGGCTAATTGGTGATCAAAGACCATTCTAACATGTCATATAAGACATAGGAAACCTGTTCAAGGAGGTTTTATTCTGAAAAAATATTCCTTCAAGTTTTGATTCCCTTAGAACCTCAAATCAAAATAACAGGCTATATGTCCATTTTGCATATTAAGGACCCAATAACCACACCAGGCTCACCAACAAGACATATGTCATTAAAGAGACTTAAAGCCACCAACTCTGATGTCCAACACAGTCAAACATCAAGATTTGAAATGATGAATACCATGCATAAAACATAGTTGGTAATCATCATATTACGAGTATATTCATTGGCCCAACAACACACAAGAGGGTCAAACATAAGCACAAGAGAATAAAAAGGGGTCATACACCATATGCATCATTATAGATATAAAATTACACAACAGGACAAGTAGCACTTTACTGACAATACAACCAAATAACGGCAACAAAAGGGGAACAATACCCAACACCCACAAGTACTCTTAGTCTTCTTTTCCCAAGCCTTCATTGGTCTTTTCCTTACTAGAACTAGATTATTCACCTGAAATGGTTAGCCACGGGAAGAGACATACATCCTAATAATAAGGATACATACATACGAATATACACATACAATAGAACATGCTTTCTGATCTGGATCCTACAAATATACAAGGTCGATCGCAGTAATAAAAGTCTTCGGAGTATTCCAGAGGTCGAACCCAAGGGAGGTAGTAAATTTATCAGTCCAAACTTTTAATCTCAAAAGCAAGTGATAATCAAATTGAGAATTCAAATTAAAAAAGAAAAAATTAGAAAACAAAATGAAGTCTGAGTTTGATTCAGTTTTAGAAGTGTCAAGGGATCATGATTCACCTTATGGGATAAATAGATTATATTCCTTAGTTAGACTTTAGACAATTATATTGAATGTTGTTTCTAAAGCATCATAATTACCTTTCGATCAATTAATCCTTATTTAATTAAGATTCAATTTACTTTCGCGCAACTAAAATTCCTAATTAAACGTTGAAAATTACAACACATATCACCACGAATTCCTAATTCTATCTCTCGATTAGTTATTCCTGTTTATCTCTCTATATCTATATTTAAGTTTATCCATTATTAGATTTTATGGTGATCAGACATAAAATCTACATGAACAAATAAAAGAGATAAATATAATAAAAAGATAAATTAATTATAACTTGAAGAACAAATCAACAAAATCTTAACTAGATAAATAAATCCAATCTATCCCAATTAAACTACATCCCTACCCCGGCTGGGAAATTTAACCACACATGGAAATAGCAATCGGAACAAAACTAAAATCCTAAACCATGATAAGAAAAAGAAAGAGTTATAAAGGAAAATATAATCTTGCTTCAATACTTCCCAGATCTCCTTACTTTCTCTTTATAGATTTCCCCTAGTTACTCCCAGATGTGTTTTAACTGTGTTCCTTGGCCTCTGAGTGCGTTTCTCTATCCCCCGTTGTGTTTCCCATGTGTCCTATTTATAATATAGTAAGGATACTTGGTTTCTAGATCAGTTCACGAGTTAAAAACGTGTTTTTGTGGACTTCTGCTAGTTGACGTGTGACATCCGGGCGCTGACGAGGGCGATGAGTGATTGCCGGTGCAAGAAAAGTTGGGGGTCAGATAAAGTAATGAGACACCGACAAGGAGCGGCTCCTGTCAGGCTTCTAAGTGGGAGGGGCATATGAATGAATCGAATATATACCAGAACGAGAGGGATCCAGAGACTATATAGGTATGGGACTATACGGTTAAGGATAGTTTAAAAGAATTGATAGGTACTACCTATACCAACAAGGTGCACCTACATCTTCGGGGAGTGATCACCGGTGCAAGAAAAGTTGGGGGTCAAATAAAGTAATGAGGCACCGACAAGGAGCGGCTCCTGGCAGGCTTCTAAGTAGGAGAGGCATATAAATGAATCGAATACATACCAGAACGAGAGGAATCCAGAGACTATATAGGTATGGAACTATACGGTTAAGGATAGCTTAAAGGAATTGATAGGTACTACTTATGCCAACAAGGTGCACTTACATTTTCGGTAGCCTATCCCTTAAGAACTCCTCAGTTAAGCGTGCTTGACCTGGAGCAATTATGGGATGGGTGATCTCCTGGGAAGGAGGTGTGTGAGTGAAAATAAAGTACATTAAAAGGGCTTGCGTTGATTTGTGGGGACAGTTTCGAGAAGGCAGAAAAATGTAAAATTTGCTTTGACCCAGCACTGACTGAGTTTGACCTGGCCTCGGGTGGATACCAGGCACAGAAAACTCCTTCATTTAGCTTCAAACAAGTCATCAGCTCATGTTGACAATATAAGCTCGATTTTCACCATGATAATATTAGAATTTGAAAAAACTCAAAACATGAAAATTGTAGCTCTATGTCTTAACTTTCCAACACGGCTGGATGTTACATGACGCAGCACCGAGTGGCCATAGAATCATCCAATACGGTGCCGGGTGGTTCGAGAAGGCAGAAAAATGTAAAATTTGCTTTGACCCAGAACTGACTGAGTTTGACCTGGCCTCGGGTGGATGCCAGGCACAGAAAACTCCTTCATTTAGCTTCAGACAAGTCATCAGCTCATGTTGACAATATAAGCTCGATTTTCACCATGATAATATTAGAATTTGAAAAAACTCAAAACATGAAAGTTGTAGCCCTATGTCTTAACTTTCCAACACATCTTAAATCACCTCGATCAGACTTCAGATGTGAGTGTTATGATCAAAATATTGAAAAGTATTGAAACTTTTTAACATGAATAATTTGTAACGTTTTTACTCTGAATGCTTCTAAATGAGCCGATAACACCATGTAATACAAAAATATGTAAAATCATGCTAAAATATATCAATGTAAACATATTTAGATACAATTTGGAGTTTAAATATGGATATTTTATATGTATAAAATAAGCACATCACTTTCATAAAAATATATATCAAATCTGAATGCAATATGAATGATATGTAGATACAAGTCCCATCAATATACGACTAGAATCATAAGCTACTTATCATCACAATGAAACCTTAGCTAGTGGCTCCCTTCCAACGTCCCGTGATGGCCGATTTCGAGGTCACTACCTAGCTCTCCTCTCAATGGTCATGACCCGGTCAAAAGCCATTGCACCAAAAGTTTGATCATGACTCTTCTTCCCTTAAACCGCCTGAATTGGTGGCTATTTAGAGAAGGTATACCCTAATTCATAGTCACTTGAGTCTCCTGGCCATAGGACGACTATTTAGTGACTAGAATAACATAAGCAGCACTGCCTGAAACAAGACCTTGTGTACTATTTAACATATTGGCATACCATGTGGTATATAGAGTATCATCACCCAAACCATATATCCCATCGATGCATAACATGTGACAATGCTCGATGCATACTAACATAACAACACATACTCTCTTCTATAGTGCTAAAATGCCATAAGTTCATATGTGATAAGTCATGGGGTGCATAATTACTACCACATGTTAACATTCAATCATAACATACGTATATCATGTTTACTGTCATCAATAGCCAAATCAGCACAATATAAAGTATGGATAGAAATCTTACTAGCCGTATAACTGCACATATCATGATATGAAAATGAATCCACGTAATCTATACTAAATGCATATCATGATATGAAAGAACACAACATAATACATCAACATGCATATCATAATATGAAAATATCATACATGAGATCTAGCATAATGATATATATTTAGATAGAAGCCAATGACAACGATTAACTTGGAGAAGTTAATATTCTTTTCCAAAAAAGACTTTATTTTGGGTTTATATATTATTTTAAAATTTCCGTTGCTTGCAAATTGTTTCCATTTCCAAATTTGTCATAGTTAATGCATGCATTTGTATTATGTTTTCACTTATTTTTCCTCCAATCTTTTTATTTGTGCACTGTCCCTCTGAATTTTGATTATCTATATATATGTGATCTATAACTTTCAATTTTGATTATCTGAGTGTGTATGTGATATGTTACTTTAAATTATGATTATCTATGTGTTTAGAACTGGAGTTAGACCGTAATTTAGCATCCAAAAAATGAGCTTCATTAGTATTTTCTAATTGGCCCTAACTATACATTCGGTGCCACCCCTCAAGCCCCTATTATAATTACATCCCATTAAATGTCTTATTTGCACCTCAGATTCCATCACGAGCCAATCAAAAACAACAAAGTAATATAATCATGCTACCAGGGCCCGCGCAATGCGCAGGTCGCCCTTTTTGTACGATTATCAAAACATTATATCATCTCAATTCATATTATAAATCATTTTTAATTAATTTATATATATATATAAATAAATAATTAAAAATAATTAAAATTTTTATACATTATAAAATTAGTCATAATTTTTCAATATTACCTTCATTAATTATAACTCATCTTACTTATATTTTTTTTAATTTCTCTCCATCATAACTTTTAATAAAAAGAAAAAATAAAAATAATATTTAATACTCAAAATGTGATTTATATTTTGTATATATAAATTTTTTTAAAAAAATATCTTATAATAAAGAAGTGAGGAAATACTTGTTAGTGACAAAAACTTAGGGTCTATTTGATTTGTGTTTTCGAAATAGTTTTTTTGTTTTCAGAAACAGAAAACTTGTTTGGTAAATATGTTTTTTATAAACTATTTTGAAAAATAGAAAAATGAAAGAATAGAAAACTCAGAACAACTTTAAGGTATTTTGTAGTTTTTGTTCTAGAAAACATAAAAAAAAGTGAAAAACATCCACCTCACTAATAGTAAAATTATAAATTTTGAATAACTTATTTATCACTCATTAGTTATGATTTTGAGAACAACTATTTAAACAGATTTTTTTATTTTCTTATTTTTAAAACTTATTCTTAAAATAATTTTTTAAAATTATTTTGAGAATAAGAAAATAAAAAACACTACCAAACATACCTTTAACTTCTGCTATTTTCTCACATAACAGCATGACGTCAAAGTTTGCAGACATATCCTCCCATGGGATAGCTTTTCTAGTCTTCTTGATATTTAAATAAGTTAATTAATTGCTACGTGGTTTTCAAATATCATCAATACATGATTTCCCAAATATGAAGTTGACATTTACAATAAGCAGCCAATGAAAATGGAACAATTGGAGAGCACATTCGGCTGATGAGCACCAGTGTTCATTATACCTCTGAACCGTCCATATCAAATCTGGTTGATTCTGATTTAATTATATTTAATTATTATATTTTTATTTTATTAAATAAAAATATATTAAAATAACTATAATTTTATAAATATTATTTTTTTAAAAAAAATAATATTATTATATAAAAAATTAAAATAATTAACTATAAATTAAAACCATCCAAATCAAAGTTGGATGGCTCTGAGGTATGATGAGCATGGACTGTGGCACCGAATGTACTCTGAGGAATATTGCGTCTGGCTGCAATCTAGTTAGTCATCAGCATCTCACATCCCAGAAGTCATCCAAGGAGGCAGAGACGACAATGACAGTTTTGTTTTCTTAATTGTAAGACGCTATTTCTCCTACTGCTTAGTGCTTGATTACCCAATTGGTTGAAATTTCTTCTTATCTGTCTGAGAATTTGAAAAGAAGAAAACCTGTTATATATAATGTATATTACTCTCCCAATAACTCACGGCCTCTCATCTCTTTTTTTTTTTCTATATTTTAATTTTCTCTCTATAATTTTGATATAATCCAACAAAGAGGAAGTAGATAACAGATCATGTCATAGTCAAAATGGGAGGTCCTTTCTGTGCTGTCAGCCAGCGGTAATTTGTATTAAGAAAATTACAGTGACTTTTTTATAGTGGAGAGTGTCAGAGTGGAGACTTTAATAATTATTTATATAATGATTTTATTATTTTTAAAATGCCATCATGAAATCAGGTTGAAGAAAACGACATAATATTGAGAAGCCTGATTTTCTACCATTGACCTTCATTTCGCTATACTCCTCATAGCCAGAGGCAGAGGCCACTTCATCTACATCTCTCTCTCTCTCTCTCCCTCTTCCTCATCATCCTCATTCTCTCAACAAAAAAGATGCTTCCACCCACTGATAATCTCCTTTCCTTATTCACCTTCTTCCTAATAATCTGGTCATGCCGGACCCTTAACAGCGTCGTTTCGAACCCCCAGACCAATCTTCTACACTCTGCGTGCAGCCCATCCTACCAATTCCTCATCCCAAACTTCACCATATTCAGCGAAAATCTAAACGCAACGTTTCAAGACCTGAGAGAGCAGGTAAGCGACGAAAACAAACACTTCGCCACGTCGCAGCGAGGCGACCAAAGCAGCCCCGCTTCCGCTCTTTTCCAGTGCAGAGACTACCTCTCCATCGCCGACTGTGTCGCCTGCTTTGACGTCGCTGCAGTTCGAATTCGCGACTGCCCCGCTGGGACACAAGGTGCCCGCGTCGTCTACGACGGCTGCTTCCTCAGGTACGCGTACCCATATCCCACCCAAGTTCCAGTTGCGTCTGCTCTCTCTATTCCGACTTTCTGTATTGCGCTTGTGCTGCTCCATTAAAATTAAATAATGTTTTTGTTTGGGTTTGGGGAGGGGTTGGAAAAAAGCCTTGGAATTTGGAACTAGAAAATTCTGTCCCGCATGTTGGTTGCCCGGAAAAATTGAATAACTTAAAAGATATACTCCTGGATCATGTAAGACTTATTTTTGAGCGTATCTTTTATTTTAAAATATAAAAAATAAATAATTTTTATCTGATAAATTAATTAAAATAAACTTATTATCATAAGTCATGAGTTATAGTAGTGTTGAATATAAATATTAAAGTAGAGATATTTGAAGAAAAAAAATTTCCTTTACAACATATTTGAGATGTTTGATTTTTTTTTATCCTAATTATTTAGTTATTTATTTTTTATATTTTAAAATGAAGATAACACTGAGAGTAATATGGAGAAAAAAACATGTTAATATAAATGATGTTTGCATATCATCAAGTGAAAGGAATTAGATCTGGCTTAAGTTAGATTAGAAGTTTGAATCCTCCGGATAAAAGATATATCAGCTACCCCATTTTATATGGTAATGACAAAATAATGACCTCCACTACCAAATAGTTATATAAAATATATATATATATATGTTAATATAATAATGAGATTAGTATATGCTAATATAATAATGAGATTAGTTGGATGGTTCTTTCTGTTGCTATACATATGGTAATGACAAAATAATGAACTCAACGACCAAATATATAGTTATATAAAAAATATATATATGCTAATATAATAACGAGATTAGTATATGCTAATATTAAAAAAAAACTCCATTAAAAAATATGGGGTGAAGCGAGCACATCCTTTCCCAGCTTTACTCTTTTTTAATTTTTACCCCTTCCAACTACCTCTTCTCAAAAGAAAACAGAGTTTCGTCGGAGAATCCAGACGCGCATTCAAGTTTGACTTATTCTGTCCTCAATAAAATATTTATTGCCACATATGATATGTGCGTGTGGTTCCCATTGATTAGTTAATACTCTGTATAAAATATAAATTTTATTTAATTAATTAAACATAAATTAATAAAAAAAGTTAAATTAATTAAATTTGTAACAAATTTATGTTATTTTTAATATTATTTTTAATAAAAATAATTTTCAAGACATTTTTTCTCCCACAAGTTAATTAAAAATAAGAGTAAATTAAGAAAAAAATTAATACTTTTAATTTTACTTAAATGAAATTTATATCATGGATAAAAAAAATTCTGAAAAAAGACTTATATTTTAAACTGGAAAGAGTAGTATTTAATAAATATCAGCTGGAGAAATAATTATTTGAGTAATCAAATTTTGCATTTATTTTAAAAAAATAATAAATCAATAATGCTAACTATGGTTCCATATATAACATATTTCCTCCAATTCTTTTTATAAAAGCTTTTTAACTAAAATTATACGGATTAAAGTGAATAATTAAAATTAATTAGAAGTTTTGATTTTATAACATTGACTATATATTCCTAAAATACCTTTAATAAAAGTCATTAACATTTATCCCATATTAATATTCCAAAAGCAATTACTAAGAATATTTATGGAAATTATACATTAATGCTTCACAAAATTTTACAAAAGCCCTTATATATATAGGACTACAAAAACATTTTACAAAGGCCCTTATTCTTAAAATGGAAAGAAATATATATATATAACTAATTCATATTCAGACCAAGAAATATAATTAAAAGTAGCTGATGACATTAAATTTCTCATAAATCTAAAGTAGTTTCTTAAAACACTTCCATTTAATGTTTAACACTTCTATCATGTAATTAATGAAAATTTATTGTATTTACTTACTTCTTGTAACACCTATCAAAACAAACTCCAAAAACCACCTAAAAACTTCCAAAAACCAACCAAAGGAGTGAAATAGTTACGGGGTAGCGGTCACCTACAATATTGCCGTGGCCTCAGAGAGGCAAAATAGGTTGGCATCGCAGCCAAGTTTTTGGTGTCACAGCGCCACTTATTGATACCATATTAACAAGTTTCTGGTTTTCCAACCGAATTTTCAATGCTCATAACTTCGTATTCTGACCTCCGATTGACCTGATTCTAACTCATATAGGTTACTTTACTCACAATTTAACCATAAATACCAATTTTACCCCAACACATCTCCGTATAGAGATTTTGGACATTTAATACCAAATCATTCACTTTTTGACCAAAACCAACAACCAAACAACCCAATCTACCACCAATGGCTAATTGGTGACTAAAGGCCATTTTAACATGTCACACAGGACATAGGAAACCTATCCAAGGAGGTTTTATCTTGAAAAAATCATTCCTTTGAATTTTGACCCTCTAGAACCCTAAATCAAACTAACAAGCTATATGTCCATTTTGCATATCAAGGACCCAATAACCATGTTAGGCTCACCAACAAGATATATACATTACTAAAGGGACTTAGAGCCACCAACTCTGATGTCCAACACAACCAAACATCAGAATTTGAAATGATGAATACCATGTATAAAACATAGTCAGCAATCATCATATTACAAGCATATCCATAGCCCAACACAATACAAGAGGGTTAAACACAAGCACAAGAGAATAAAAAGGGGTCATACACCAATCATGCCTTAGGATACACAGATACATCATTATAGATATAGTATTACACAACAAGACAAGTGGCACTTTATTAACAACACAACTAAATAACGACAATAAAAGGGGAACAATCCCCAATACCCACAAGTACTCTCAGTCTTCCTTTCTCAAGCCCTCCTTAATTTTTTCCTTGCTAGAATTATATCCTTCACCTGACATAGTTAGTCACGAGATGAGACATACATCACAATAACCAGGGTACATACATACGGATATACACATACAATAGAATATGCTTTTATAGAAATATTCAATGATATATCAAATCTGAATGTAATATGAATGATATACAAACACAAGTCCTATTAATACGCAGCTAGAACCATGAGTTAGTTACTATCACAAAGTAACCTTAACTAGTTACCCCCTTCCAATGACTCGTGACAACCGATTCCGGGGTCACTATCTAGCTCTCCTCCAAATGGTCATGACCTAGTCAAAGGCCATTGCACCAAAAGTTGGACCATGACTTTTCTTCTCCTAAATCACCCGAACTGGTGGCTATTTAGAGAATATGCACCCCAATTCATATCCATCTGAGTCTTTCAGCTATAAGATGACTATTTAGTGACTTGAATAACATAAGTAGCATCGCCTAAACATAAGGCCTTATATGCTATTTAGCGAATTGGTATACCACGTGATATATAGAATATCGTCACCCAAACCATATGTCTTCTCGATGCATAACATGTGACAATACCCGATGCATGTTAACATAACAACACATACTCTCTTTTATAATGCTAGTATGCCATAAGATTATATGTGATAAGTCATGGGGTGCATAATCGCTACTACATGTTGACATTCAATCATAGCATATGTATATCATATTCACTGTCATCAATAGTCATATCAGCACAATATAAAATATGGATAGAGAACTTACTAACCGTGTAACTGCACATATCATGATATGAAAAGGAATACTCATAATCTATACTAAATGTATATCAAGATATGAAAAAACACAATATAATACATCAAGCATGCATATCATAATATGAAAAGGATTAGCCATAGATATATAAGCAAATAGAAACATAAGATAAGACACTCGGTTACCTTAACCGTCCAACACACTTAGCACCTCGGTGGGTTAAAAGGAGCAACTAAAATCAATCCAATGCTTTCCAAATATAACTCAAAGCCAAGAGATCCTAAATAATTGAGCAGTATCACAACTTATACAATGTCAAATCCTCATTGTCATCACAATTCTCAACATTTAGCATATGCAATAACCAACTCAGTTATAACCCGAATGGAAAATAGAGCTTCCTCAAGCCAACCCAAGCATCAAAATACCAGAAACAACTCTTAGAATTACAATCCTACTCATACAACCTCGGATTTCCAAAGATATCAATATTTAAGGGTTAGAGTTTGGGAAGTATACCACTTAACCACTGTAAAATCGATACTCAAATCATAGAAACATTCAACAACACTCCTAGAACATATTTTAACACTCCTAGAACATATTTTAACACAATTTAATTCGTGGAACTCGACCTAAACCAAAACCTAGCCAAAAACATGAAAAACCTTCAGTAAAACTTGAAGAGAAACACAGAGGAGAGTTAAGGGATAACTTACCTACAAAATTTAATCTTCCAAATGCTAGAAATTGAACTCTCAGGGCTGGAAATATGAAACCCTAGCAAAGCACCTCTGTTTCCTTCATTTTTCCTCTTCTCCAATGTTTAGTTCGACTTCTAGCTTTAACAGATCGCATGACTAGCGCTGCTGCTCCACTTAAGCTTGCCGCAGCGTCAGTGCTTACTGACTTGGGTTGGAGCCCAAGCTAAGCTCATCCACCGCGGTACCACTGCTACTCGCCACGACATGATGCTTTCTGTCTCACTCTTCCTTCTTTCTCAATTTTGATCCTTTCTTCCAACCTCGATCCCTTCGGTCCTGTACCATTCAATTAAGTCGTTTAGAATTTAGTAACTAGGGTCATTATACTTCCTCTTCTCCATATTACAAGGGACCTTCTGGAACCTCTAATTGGTTTAAAATATAAAGTGTTAAGTTTTAATATTAGTTTTTTTTACCCCTATTAATCTATTACATATGTCATAGCTTGGAAAAAAAATTGAGTGAAATTTAGTAATGAATTAGCGTAAAAATAGGATTTAATGGTTTTTTTTATAAATTTAAGTTTTGTAACTAACTTTTCTTAAGAAACGTAAATTAGTTAAAAACCCCTCATAATATATATGGATCAGTTAAAATATTTAATGAAAGGTAAAATAAAAAAAAAGAAATAAATGCATCAAACAACACATTTCAATATCTTATATTTAGCACAAGGAAAAAAACCTTATTTATCTTATATATAAGATCAAAGAGAGTAATTTTTTAAAACTTGATAATCAGTCCAATTATTTTTCAAACTAATTAATCATTATATTCATTGAAAATAAGTACAGTTTTGAAACTCGGTTAATCTGAATTTTTTGAAATGTGGATCCAATTTTTAGACCAAAAAGGACATTAAGGGAAGTTATAAGGAATGACCTTTTGAGAAATGATCTATCTGAGGAGATGGCGTTTGATAGAGCTCATTGACGTCGTTTGATCCATGTAGCCGACCCCACCTAGTGGGATAAGGCTATTGTTGTTGTTGTTGTTGTTGTGGATCCAATTTTTCTAAGAGAAAAAGGAGAGAATAAACTTTAGTACATAGATCATAATATATATATATATATAATAAGACGAATTACATATACAAACTAACAGAGTAAATTAATTATAGAGAATAAATTTATTTAATAAAAACTATTAAAATCTGAAATATTGAATAGTAAAATTAAGATAATAATTAATAATACATATTATTTTATAATAAATTTATTATTTTAATCTCAATATGTAGATTTCCTGTATAATATGGGATACATTTTGGTGTGTTCAGGTACGAGGCGAGCACTTTCTTTGACGAGACGACGACATTCAATGCCGTATCGTGTGGGAATCAAACTGCTACAGAAGCCACTGCATTCACCTCAGCTACTCAAAACTTGCTCCAGAATTTGCAGACAAAAACACCCACCATCCCTGGTTTTGATGCAGCAACCAAGACCCAAGTGCCTAATAATGGTCCAGCTATTTATGCCTTTGCTCAATGTATAGGAGCCATCACGCCCAGTGCGTGCCTCGATTGCTTGAATGCTGGATACACCAATATGCAGACTTGTCTTCCCAATTCAGATGGTAGAGCTTATGCTGCTGGGTGTTTCATGAGATACTCTACCACTTCCTTCTTTCCTGATAATTACCAAACCATTGATACAACACCCTTGGTCAAACAAGGTACAATTCATTCAAAGATTGAAGCAATGGTTCATAGTGAGTGACTTATTTGAAAATGAGGTCTCTCTATTTTCCTGTCATGCAGGTTCAAGCAATAAAGGAGCCATTATTGGTGGTGGTGTTGGAGCCGTCATTGTTGTTTTGGTCCTCATTGCAATATTTGTTTGGATTAGACGACCAAGAAGAAAGCCTGAGAAGGTTCCTAGAGGTACAAAACTTGAAATGTCTTCAACTACTATATATCAAGTTGTAATGTCACGATATGATGCTTTGGTTTTTCACCTTTTCCTCAACAGGAAAAGGTTATGAAATTATCTTCTTTATGAAGTGACGAATCCCTTACAGGTTTTGTATATATATATATATATATGAAGAGACTTTGACCAATGTTTTGCTTTTACAGGTGACATACCTGGAGCAAGCAAGTTGAAAGGACCGGTAACTTATGATTATAGGGATTTGAAGTTCGCAACCAAAAACTTCAGTATAGAAAATAAACTAGGAGAAGGAGGATTTGGTGCTGTATATAAGGTAACTTAATTTGATTTGATATTTAATATTTTAATCTAGATAATATTCTAAAGCAACAATGTTTCTAGTTGAGTTTTATATTGTGCTATAGATAAGTTAGATTTTCCAGAGGATAAGAGCAGTACTTCTAATACTTTCATTGTTGAAATTCTTTATCATCATGAATAGGGCACTTTGAAGAATGGGAAAATAGTTGCAGTCAAAAAATTAACATTACGTCAATCCAAGAAGATAGACGAAGAATTTGAGAGTGAAGTGATGCTCATAAGTAATGTTCACCATCGAAATCTTGTTCGACTTTTGGGATGTTGTAGTAAAGGCGATGAGAGAATTCTTGTTTATGAATACATGAAAAACAAGAGTCTTGATAGATTCTTATTTGGTATGTTATATCAACCTACACATCTTATATACACTCATTTAAGAATTAGTTATTATTATGACAAGTGAACATATTTTTAGCTTTAACATATGATTGACTCCCGTAGCAAGAAGCATTAATTGTCATAAAAATAACTTAATAAACATAAACACATATATATACATATATATGTGTGTGTGTCTCAATTCCCTATTGTAGTATTTTGAGAATCTCATTTTTTTTCACCCTTACCTTTTTTACTACCCTTCAAAGTGTGCAAACTTGGGAAACAGGTAAAATGAAAGGTTTTCTCAACTGGCAACAGCGATATGATATTATTTTAGGAACGGCAAGAGGTTTGGCTTATCTGCACGAGGAATTTCATGTTCGTATAATACATAGGGATATCAAGACTAATAACATCCTCTTAGATGATGATTTTCAACCTAGAATTGCTGATTTTGGGTTAGCAAGACTTATACCGGAAGACAAGTCTCATCTTAGCACAAAATTTGCAGGAACACTGTAAGTTGAAGAATTTACATATGTTCATTCTACTTAACTTCTATTAATGGACACTTATTACGAAAGGCATTGACAATGTGCGTGCGTGTCAATGGAAATTCCTATTACTCCAACAAAATGTTTAAATAACTTTTCCGTTTTTATTTTTGTAAAGCATGAAAACATAAAAAGGAAATATTCACATTTATATGTCAAACATAACACAATACTCAAAGTTTCACATGTCTATTCCAGATTTTGTTGCATATCAACATTTATTTGTTAATGTTAGAGACTTTATTTTGATCAACTATATAAATATTATGCATATACCAGAGGATATACAGCACCTGAGTATGCAATTTATGGCCAATTATCAGAGAAGACTGATGTTTACAGCTATGGTGTTGTAATCTTAGAAATTATTAGTGCTCGAAAAAGTGAAGAATTAGAGCTCCGTGGGGATGCTGAAGGTGAATTCCTTCTTCAAAAAGTAAGAAAATTTCCATAACTATTTTAAAAGGGAGTTTTTTTTTTTTTTAGAAAATTTAGTTGTAAGGCTTATTAATTAACAACTCAGTATTAGTTGCAGTTTTTTCTTCCCAAATTGCATGATCAACTCTTTTGGAAAAGTAAAGAATCTAATCTAATGATAAATATTTAAGAAACATTAACCTCAGTTTTGCTTTACCTTGTTTACCCCTCTTGATAGGCTTGGAAACTATATGAGAGAGGTGTCCACATGGAGTTGGTTGACAATACCTTAGACTCTAATGACTATGATCCAGAAGAAGTGAAGAAAATCATAGAGATTGGTTTGCTTTGCACGCAAGCATCTGCTGAAATAAGGCCAACAATGTCTGAAGTAGTTGTTTTGCTCCAAAACAAAGACTTATCAGAGAACATGAAACCCACCATGCCTGTCTTGATTGAAATTAATTAGACGTCCATGCCTCCATGGGAGACTTCTCTACCTTTACTGCTTCCTCTACGTCCAATGTTACTACCGCCACTTCTATACTCTCTGTAAGATAATTGTGTTTTACAAAAATGTGCAGCTTAATGTGACTTGGAGTCTTGATCACAACAATGGAAAAATGAGAAAACAGAAAATGATTCTCCTTCGTTCCTCAACATTTGTGTCTATACATGAATCTTAGAAATAGAAAGTATACACGAATTGGTGATTACTATAGTGTCCAATTTTGCGTAAATGAAATTTGGTGATTTACAGATAGCTCTAGCATAATGAGGTGACAGGCATACAACACATTGAAAAAAGAAGGGCGTGGATGAAGGGGAAACATAACAACAAAAAAATGCCATGGTCTAATTATGCCAACATGACACTTTTTCAGCAAAAACTAAATTATCCAAACCCAAGGTAATTATATAAATATATAATGTACTATTATTAAAGAATAATATGTTACCTCAGCGATAACATAGTTAACAAATAAATTATGTGGTATATAGACAAAGAGGAATGGACCAAATCGTAAGCCTTGGGTTTGCTTACCTTCATGTATGCACCAAAGTAGTGGTTAACAGTTCACTTTTATTTTATTTTTTTTTTAGAGAATTAAGAACTACATATATTAGAGAAATATAATCTTTATTTTGAAAAGACGAACCAATCCCAGCCAGCCCTGCATCTCTCAATTCTTGGATCTTCAAGATGAGTGTTAAAATTACTAGTTATACTTTATAAGACACCTCAAATTCTGAGTCTCCACCATAATTGTGGCCTACCTCCCTTGTTATAGACCTCAGCTGTAAAAAGCTCAGTTCCACATAATTTCTTTTCCACAAATACTGAATCATCATCCTCAAATTGTCAGGATTCTTTTACTGTCCAACTATCCAATGACTAACAGCCACAAAGATTGAACCTTGACACGTTTATTGAAACTGACCGACATCAATCTCAGCACGCAACCTATCTGATAAACCACTTAATGGTTTTTCCTTCCACCTTTCATTTCTCCATTAGGATAATCTCTAGAATTACCAAAAAAGACAAAAGAAAGTTGATGATGTCAAAATGGAAGTTTGTGAAAGCACATTTAAACATATATGTAAAGTAACAGACGACATACTTGACAAGAATATTCCAAGATAAAGAGTTTACAATTTTAACATACCCTTGAAGTTTGGATCAGAGAGATAGCATTTTGCTTCAACAATATAGGCACGTGAGCAGAGCTCCAAATTCCACCATGACCGAGAATCATAGTGACAGCCCAATGGACAAGGTTCAGAGCCCTTGTTGCATTGCATGATCCCAGCGAGAGTCACAACTCAGCAAGAATAAGAGTAGCTGAGGCTTGAGTCCAAATTAAATGACTGGCAGAATGAGAGGCTTGCTAATGCATATGGAAGACCTAGAACTGCATTCCCTGATTTCTCAAAAGACAAACAAATGATGGTTTACTTCTATTAACAAAATAAATGAAAGTTTACAGATGTAATAGTTTCTGATTACGGACAACTTCCCTTTTCTACATAGGTGGAAATGGATAGATGAAGTGGAGAGGGGTTTGTCATCTCTTCAAAAGCTAAAACCCATCAGCAACTTGCAAGTAAATAACATGAAAAGTAGCATGATCCAGTGTCCAAACTTAGATGAACACCAAGTGCGTCAGACAATGTATGTGGTACCATATGAATTTCAGCAAGCAAAAGGAGAAAACAAGTATTCGCAACTTGCAGATTCTATTTGTAGCACATGCAAAAGAGGGAGTGTGCTATAGTGGCCGCCTGAAAAACACACATACACATGAAGATGAGACATAAACTAGTGTTTCTGTTTAAATTAAGGGTAAATAGCAGGCTATGCTATAAAGTCATGATAGAAAAATACGAGGAATGTCCAACTTGACATGTACTAGAATTCAATGAGATCAAGGCTATAGCTTTAACTGTCCTCTACATGATGCTTAATAAGTCATTAATCTGATGACATGACAGCTGCCAACAGAAATCAAGATACTAAAAGCAACTCTGCACTGGCCAGCTAAAGCATTTGTCACCAACGAGACACCAGCTGAGTGAAAAATATCTTCCTGTACAAACCAAAGCTTATCACTGTTCTAGTAAATGTAGCAAGCAAGAATGGAAGACTATCGAAGCAAAGAAAGTGAATTGCTAACAACAAAATCATCTAACTAGCCTGTTAGGCAATTTTTTCATTGTGCTAATCTCTTCTAAATTGGAAGTTAAATTCGTCAAATTTTAAAAAAACAAAAAGAAAATTTGAATTCAAATTAAAAGCAAATGAAATATAAGTCAGGCATGCCCTTGTTAAGCGTTTTAAATAGGTAGTTGATGTTTCTCATTTTAGTGAGAGAAGAAAACAGAGTCAGAGAAAAGCAGAGGCAGAGAGTGAGAGGAGAAGAGCTAAGCCCATTCAATCCTGCAAAGAAAAATCAAAAAAAGAAATTCAACAAAGCATCCGAAACTTCAATCCCAGCTTACAGCAACATATACAAGTAAAGTGCCTATACCAAAGTGAGAAGGCCACAAAGAGAAAACGAAGCATATAAGCACTTCGCTCTCTCTCCTGATGACAATTGTGTTGATTGGCGAAGGCAATACCATTTCCAGTAAGCAGACACAGTTCTCTATCTCTTCCCACTTTCTAAATGCCATAAACAAACCCACTCACTGCTCTGCTTACCCTCTGCCTGTTCTCACGCCCACCCCAACAAGGTCCACGCATACACAAACTTTCTGCTTTAATTCTTTCCCTCAAATTCCTCTTCTTCCGTGTGGCTTTCTTTCTACCTGTCTACCATTTTCATTTATAACTCCTCACGTATTTCATCTCAGGCCATGACATCAAGATTTTTCACTCCCCCATATTGCCCTTTCTTCCTATGAAACTTCCTTTCTTCTCAATAGCTCACTTCCACCATTCATATTAAGACAAACGACAGAAGATATCAAGGTTCGAAAGTGAATTTTTTTGCCTGCTAGGGGTTGGAATAAGAAGCCAAATCGAATGTGAATTGACAGTCCGCAATAGATAACGTATCAGAAAGAAACCTTGTTAATGGTCTCATATCCTTCTCTATCATCGTTATTAGCAGGTCTAATTCATATTGCAACCAGTTACAAAACTTGATTATTGCTTGCTAAACAGATAATCTCTCAATTCAAATTCTCGTCGCAACCATTACAAATTACAGATTCAATGCATACAACATCAAGGCCGAAGGAAACAAATTCTCTACTAGCCTTCACCGGAGTGGTAGGTCCCCTGGAGCGACCTCGTGCTGGGAAGATGGGGCTTTGGACTGTAATTGCTTGTTAGTAGGAGGCAATGATTGGGAATCGCAACGAGTCTCGGCATTCTCTGCGTTTCTGCTTTGCCTCATGTTTTTTGCCGACCAAAAAAAGGAACTTGCCAAAGAACTGTGCACAGAGTCATATATGGATACGGAGAAGACATGGGGGTGGGGGGCGCTTGGATTCAAATGTTGAAGGAGAGAGAAAAGGAAGACGAAGCCTACGACGGAGGAGAATAGAGGATGATTGAGAGTGACCGTTATTGCAAAGCGTCTATTACCACCGCCACCTAAATTACGCCTTAATTGTTCCGAATACGTAAACTCGTCCAGGGAGACGTAAATGTCATTTTTTGGTTGTCGGTCAGCACTAAGAATCAGAACTCATGAGTCGCACTTTTTGAACCTGGATCCAAAATCTCAACCTGGATCTTAACTGAACTCAAGATAAATAAAATATTCTTATTTACTTCCATGAGCCCAATTTTTAAGTGATTTTTAACCTAATCACACATTGAAAAAGGAACAAGGTTTTCTTTTTTAACCAACAAAAAGGAAAAATATTAGGCATTTAAAATTATATACTTAATATATCTTTAATCAATTAAAATATGTAGATTTTCAATTTAAAAATAAACTAATAATATAAATAAAAAAGTTACTTATAGAATAAATAATATTATGAAAAAATAATATTATTCTAATTTGATTGGATTAAAATATATTAAGTGTTTAAACTTAAGTTTCTAAGTTTTTAAAGTGGTTAAAATTAGTTAATGTCTTTTTTTTATATATAAATTATCACAACATTCCAAAATTGCCCTTAATAAAATCATCAAAAGTGGCACTCCTTTTCTACACATAAAGATAAATTGAAAAATCTTACTGCTCATACAAATGGCATATGTAAAAAAAATTACTAAATTCTAGCGCATATAAAGAAATAATAATATTTAGTATTGACTGCACGACTAATCAGAATTTCAGGTTTCCACATCATCATGATTTGATTGTTCATATAGCAATTCTAGCAACGTATATAGAATTCTTCCTCTAATTCATGATTTGATTATCTAAAATAATATTTATTTTCTAATTATATAGTACTATTTTTAAATAAATTTGATATGATGATCAATATGAGAATGAAAATCAAATTTGATTGTCCAAAATAATATTTATTTTCAAATTATATATTTTTATTTTAAAAAAATTGATATGATGATAAATATGAACATGAAAATCAAATATATATATATATATATTCACAAAAAAAATCACAATCTGATTGTCTAAGTCATCAGTCATTATTCAGTGATTTTAGGTCTCCATATCATCATACTGGCTATGAAAAGCCTGATTCTGCATTTGATTATCTAAATCATGATTTGATGGTCTAAATTATGATTTGATTGTCAAGAATAATATTTATTTCCTAATTATATGTTTTTAATTTTCTAAAAAAATTTTATATGATGATTAATATGAAATTAAAAATCAAATTTAATTGTCTAAAATAACATTTATTTCTAAATTATATGTGCTTTCATTTTTTTTAAAATTTGATTTGATATAATGAATATGAATATAAAAATCAAATATATATTTGTAGATAAAAAAATTACGATTTGATTATCTAAGTTATCAGTCATTATTCAATGAGATTTATATAAGTCTATATTATGCAAGTTTTTTTGTACCATTATGATATTGTTTTTAGTTCTGGAGGCATGTTCGAAGATCAAGAAGTCGAAAGTACGACATGTCATGATTTCAGTCTTCTACATCATTATGCTGATTATGAAAAATTTAACACGACATTTGATTGTCTAAATTATGATTTAATTGTCTAAATCACAATTTAATTGTCTAAAATAATATTTATTGTCGAAAACAGTAAATGTCAAAAGCACAACGTGACGTGATTTCATGCCTCCACATCATCATGATAACTATAAAAAAATTTGACATCACATTTGATTGTCTAAATCATGATTTAATTGTCTAGGTCACGATTTGATTATCAAAAATAATATTTATTGTCGAAAGTATGAAGTGTTATAATTTTAAACCTCTACATCACCATGCGGATTATAAAAAATCTAGCCCATATTTGATTATCTATATCATGATTTGATTGCTAAAATCACAATTTGATTGTCTAAAATAATATTTATTTCCTAATTATATGCTTTTATTTTTAAAAAAATTGATATGATGATCAATATGAAATTGAAAATCAAATTTGATTGTCTAAAATAATATTTATTTCTAAATTACATATGTTTTCATTTTTTTTAAAATTGATTTGATATAACGATAAATATGGACATGAAAATCAAATATATTTTTGTTAGGTTTAATTTAATATAGGTTTTGATGATGATAAATGTAGAGTAATAAAAAAGAAATGCATCATATTTGTTTAACATATGTATTGTTCCTAAAAGAAGAAAATTGTGCATTAGCATGTGTTTAATTATATTTATAATACATATATATCATATTATGTACTAATATATTCACTGTGCTTTTATATTTTATAATATAAGTTGAATATATAAATTGGACTAACTAGTTGGTTTATAAGTGTAATACATTAAATATAACATTGTCTAAGTAGGAAGAGTGAGTATTGGAATAAAGAAAAGAAAATCAATATCATGTCTCACTCAAAGAAGAAAAATAGCAAGGATGCTCTAAGAATGAAAAGTCAAAAGAGAGCATAACAAGAATAGAAATGACCAATTGAAAGTGAAACTCAATTTTTTAAGACATAGCGATTAGGTATATTTTGTTTGCACTTAGGTTTTGAGATAATTTAATCTTTGAAATTTACTTAATCTTATTAACATATGTTTTAAACGAGTTAAATTAAATGAATGTGATGTTAGCATGTGTTAGAATTGAGAAATACTGGTTAATAGATGAATTTTGTATTTGACTCATTTATTTTGTGTAAAATTTAAACTTTATTTTGTAAAATTTGAAGTTATAGAAGTTTTATCCCTAATAGACGAATTTCGGTTATAAAATTCAAATTTTGGGCAAAGTATTATTAGTAAAAGTGTGCCAAATTCGCATGAAACTTAGTCAAAATTCAAATGTTGGTTAAGTTCAAAGTCGCTTCCTCTGACAGGCAAACTTTGGACTCAAAATACGAATCTCAAAATGAGAAATTGAGTCCCATTACAGCATACCCTGACAAACAAATTTTGTAATTCAACATTTGAACTTCGAAGAAAAAACTTTTGTATTATGTTAAGCATGCCTTTGATAAATGAATTTCAACTTCTGAAATTAGAATTTTGAAGTGTATTGTGAAAATTTGAGACAACTGTTCAAACTCAATAGACATACTTTCAATATAAAAATTTGCACGAAACTAATATGGGTTATTTTTTACAAACTCGATATTCAAATGTCACTTAGTGACAGATAAATTTTGAAGTTCAACGTTAAACACATAACTATATTAACTCTGTGAAATTCGTCTATTGAGCCTTAAAATTCAAATTTTGATATATTATGCATTTAATGCGGTTGTTGAACGGTTCTTTTATAGAGTAATGACTAGAAGTTATGTCTAACAAATAGATTAATATAGACACAATGAAAACCTGTCTCAAGGCACCCAGAACATACAGAGTAGCAGAAGAACTTAACTCAAAAGATTTAGAAGATGATCAGTTAGAACCCAAGAAGAACTTGTTCCAAGATCCCTAATTATAACAACATCCATAACGTTAAATCACTCATCATGGTAGGTCAGATGAGGAAAAATTGAGAGAGAAATAGAAAATAAGAGAGAAGAAATAACCCAGTAAATCTATACTGAAAAACTCACAATAATATTATTCTACTTATTCCACTGTTCTCTAAAGAAAATGCATTACATAGAAGTCTTTATATAGGCAAAATATGAAAAATCTAATCCTAAAAAAATTAAAAATATTTGATACTTAAATAATCCTATAAGATTTAGGAAATCTAAAAATATATCTAATTATAAAAATCCTAAAAATAAAAAACAAAAATTCAAAGAAAAATAATAAAATTGATATTCTAGTCCTAATACTATTAGATAATCTCTTTAATTTAAATATAGGAAAACTCTTAAAAGATATCTAATAGATTTTATTTCTTCTAATTTAAATCTAACTAATAACTTTGGTTCCAAAAAAATACAAATTGGAAACTAATAAAATAAAAATAAATAAATAAATAAAATTATCTAAACAAAATGAATCTAGAAACTTTTTGTAAGTGATTATGTGAATAGCATTTAAGTATCTTTGGAATGCCTTCTTGATCTCTACATTCATATCATAGATTTTATGTTTAACAACTAGTTAAGCCACAAATTCATAAATGGAATCTCATTTGAATTTAGGTAACAAATTTGAGTTTTATGTTAAAATGCTGCTGTAATTTATAAAATCATTTTATGAGAGCATTCAAGGTTAAACCCACCTTATTATAGTGAGTTTCAATGTATCATTTATTCTAAAAGAGAGTTTCTTTTTTGTAATATTTTCTTCTACAAATTTCTAGGTAGAATCTTAGTGTGATAAAATATTAAGTGAATTACACATCTTGTAAGGCTGTGAGAAGAGTGACTTCACAAGTGTCGGGATCAAACTTGTGAAATATAGTAAAAATCTCAAGTGGTAACTTGAAGATTGGACGTAGGTCAAGTGGTTTGATTCAAACCAATATAAATTCTTGCGTTTTACTCTTCATCTAACCATTTCATCTAACAACTTCATCACATTCTGTTCATCCTATTCTACTACACATCTGGTGAAATTGGGCTACATTGCAAAGAGAGGTATAAATCTTGCATCATCAAATTTATCCCCCTTTTAGGTAATTAGCCAACATAACAATATTTGCAAAAAACAAATCATAATTTGATTGTCTATGTTATCAATTATTATTTGGTGAAATTTATATAAATCTATATTATGCAAGTTTTTTTGCATATCGTTTTTATTTATAGAGGTACTTTTGAAGATAAAATTTCTATCGTATTATTTTTTACAATTTTCTAGTAATAGTTTTCATACTTCTCTCATATATCTTTTCTACTTCAAATAAAACATGGAAATAATCACTTTTTCTTTCATTCTACTATCATCTTCTGCCACTTCTTTGTACCTTTTTGCCATTTGTTCGTCATGCTTTATTTTTATTTTTTACATTATGATTTTACTTATTTTCTCTATTTATGTTAACGGAGGTGTAAATTTAGATGAACCTTTCAAAATACTAAACTTTTCTTTTTGGATTTGAAGGTTCATAAATATGAGTTATTCTTGCAATTTGTTTCTATTGTATACCATATTTGTGTTTGTTATACATCTTAACAATTTGTTGTTCTTTTATATCATGTTGAAGGAATTAACTCTATAGTAATGATATTTTTTTTCATCATGATGATCATATAATTATAAAATATAAAAAAAACATATCTTATTCATTTATATAATTTGATTAAATTTACACATAACTCTCCATGTGACGCACAGATTTTGAATTCTAATTTTACAAAATTTACAATCATATAGTTAGATATCAAACATCATATTTAAATTTGGTGTCAACCTACTATATTTATTTCTTATATGAAGTGTTTAGGTTTGATTTGTAAATTTTTAATTTCAATCTCTATTTTCACTATTATTTAAATAAATAATGTTGATAATAGATTATTTAATTTTATATTAATGTCACATTAATAAATACTCGTAAATAATAATAATAATAATAATAACCGCACTTTCAATCAATATATCTATAAAACTATATGAAACGTTCTGGAAAATCTAGATCGTAACAAAATTTAATGATCTTTGTCTAAATAATCTCGATTATAACAAAAATATATGAATGATTAAAAATATATTTTAAATAATATAAAATGTATGAAAATAAAATATCCTTATACTTGGGCTTTTCCCACATTTATTTCTACTAATTAGGGGTGAGCATCAAGCCCAAAACCTAATCAAGCCTAAGTCTTACTGGGTTCAAGATTTCTGGGCCGAATTGGGTTAGGTTATGGGTTGAGCCAATGGGTCCAAGTGTCTTGGACCGGGCCGTACATATTGATAAAAATTAAAAAAAAAACACTGAACACTAGATTAAAATACACCTCTTTTCCCTCCTCTTGTAAGTGTCTTTTTCTTTTCTTTTTTCCTTCTCTTCCGCTTTCTCCTTTATCAGACATCGAAGGCCACAAACTCATGCTCCAATCTCCATAGATTACACCCACACCACAATCTCCACAGATTAAAGGCATGCTCCAATCTCTCAGATCTATCATGCTTGAACCATCTTGCTCTGCCACTCTATTGTTCTCTCAGATTTGTCACAAACCATCTCAAATTTGTCGCAAACATCCAAGCCCCAGCTATGCTAAATCATTCTTTTACATCTGTTACAAACATCCAGCCATTATACTCAAATCTTAAGGATCTCTTAGATTTGTATTTTTTTTCTAGTTTAATCTTTTATTGATTTTGTTGGTTTATTTTATGAGATTTGGAGATTTGAATTTTTTTCTTTTCAATCTTTATCTTTGTCTTTGCAGATATATTCTCATCGTTATCTTCCTCTTCATTCAATCATTGTTTTAAGCCTTTTTTTGTTGTGTGATTTCTCAGCTTCTCTATGATCGGGTCAACCCTTGTGAAACCCGTTCAATTCTGGGATGAACCCGGTTTCCAACAGGACTGGGTTGTGGGGTTGGCCAAACCTAAGCCTGGTCCAACTTATGCTCATCCCTACGATTGAAGGGAGTGTGCAAAAACAATTAGTGGTTAAGGAAGAAAATCAAAACTCAGAATTGACAACCATTTTAAAAAGAAGCAGTATAAGTATAGTGATTTTTATTCTTTGAAAAATTGAATCAAAGTCAAGGATATTTTATTATGTTAAAAAAACTATATTATTTTTCTAATTTTATTAGATTAATAAAAATAGTTTTTATAATTTAAAAAATTTATATTGATTTCTAGTAAAATAAAATAATTATACAATTTTTTTAAAAAAATATTCAAATTATATTGAATCCTTTTCTATTTTAAAAATTTGAAGGTTTTTTCTAATAAAAGATAGATTATAAAAATATACTCTCTCTCATTTTTAATATAAGTTATTTTTCACCAAATCATGCAATGGAAGGATGAGAGTTAAAATTAATTAGCTATTTTATTTTTTTAAAAATTATGATATTTTTTAAAATATTTTTATTTAATCTATTTCTCTCTTTTTAAAATGAATTAAATATGACTTTTTTTTTTATAAATATGTAGTAAATACTACTTTATATTCTAAAAAAATTTATATAAAAAATCAAGATAAAATATCTTATATTTGGGATAGAAAAATATATTTTAAATACTTAACAAAATCTATAAAATAAATTATAGAACAATATAATTCACCTTAAATACGGTGCGGGAATGTTTTATTAAAATTAGATGAATCATTGCTAGCTATTTTAACATACTTAATTAAAATAATAAGAAACCACGCCGTCTAGGCCTTTCTTAACCCTTTTATTGCTGCGGATTTCCCTTTCCTGTTTGGGTCGCCCCCCAAGATGGTCAACACTAATCAAGATACTAAAACCTCTTCTTGACCTCTATTCCTTTCTTCATCTTCACTAACTCTTCCTCTACTGAACAACCTAAGCCACAGATACACATATCTTCAACCAAAGTCCACAGTACGATGCTCCGACTTAATCTGCTTCTTCTCATATCCGCCTTCATATTTTGCTTATGCTGGTCACTCCACGGCGTCGTTTCGGACCCCCAAACCTATCTTCTAAACTCTGGCTGCTTCCAGTACAGCACATATGATTCAAGAAATTCGTTAATCGACAGCCTAAACGCAACGCTTCGAGACCTCAGAGATCAGGTCGCCAACCAAGGCAAGCACTTTGCCACGGCGCAGCAAGCCGACGGAGCCGACTCTGTTTTCGCCCTTTTTCAATGCAGAAATTATCTCTCTGTCGCCGACTGTATCGCTTCCTTCACCGTCGCCGTCGAACAGATTCGCAACTGCTCCGCCGGGACCAACGCTGCCCGGGTCATCTACGACGGGTGCTTCCTCAGGTACGGCCGGCCACTTTACCAAGTTCGTTCGACTTTCCTTTTCTAAATTATTGAGCAGGGATATACGATTTTTTTTAATAAAAAAATATTGATGTATGAGAGTATTTTCCTGTGACTCTATAATTATACATTCTTCTTTGGCTGTCGAAATGCGCAAAATTCAAATAAAATAAATAGTTATATTATTCCAGTTTGAAAATAGTGAAATTTTGTATAAATTATATATATAACAAATTTCAATGTCTGATCATCAAATATTTTTAAATGAAAAATTTTATTTGAATTAAAAGAAAATAAAAAATTACTATTTGTTGGAGCTATAAATTGTAATAGTGAATCGGTTATCTGGCACATTTGTTAGTTATTGCAATTATCGTTTAATTTATTATATTATTATGTAATTAATTAATTTTTTTGGCCAAATATAATTAATTGATTGATTGGTATCCCACATCTACTATAAATAAAATTTGTTAGAACTAAGAAGTGATTGACAATATACATTGTCTCATGAGTATATTAAGTTTTTTTCCAATGCTTCATATTGACACAAAAAAATAAAAAATAAAAGTACCGCTTAAAAAACATAATATACTCATGAGATAAATGGAATAAAACTTTTGATAATAAATTCTTTCAAGTAGTTTGAAAACATTTATAACGGTCAAATAATACATTTCCTAACATTACAAATATTTTGATATAAAGATAGTGACCTATACGGCAACTTCTAAAATTTTAATTTATTTTGTTATTAAAACTCTGTAATTTTTTTTATAAAATTTAGAGAAAATTCTAAATCGGTACCTCGGAAGCAATGTATTTTCAAATTGGTACCTGATGTTAAAAATTTGTATGCATTAATTGAAAATCTATGTGTAAGTGTAGCAGCTGTTCATAGGTACCATTTTGGAAATATGTTGCTTTCGTGGTATTTATTTAGAATATTTTCCCAAAAATTTACAGGTTTGTCAGTGGATAGTAAAATCCATGTTGAGTTTGGAAAATTCATGAGATACTTTGTGATGTGTTGAGGTATGAGAGCAGCGGTTTCTTTGATCAAGCGACAGGGTCATTCAGTTCTGCATCGTGTGGGAATCAAACTGCAGAAGCAGCCTCAGCATTTAGCTCAACTGCTCAACAAGTGCTAATGAATCTCCAAACAGCAACACCCCAAATGTCTGGTTTCTTTGCGGCCACAAAGACCCAAGTTCCTGATAATGGTCCAACTATTTATGCATATGCTCAATGTATCAAAACTATCACACGGAGTGGGTGCGAGAATTGCTTGAAGTCTGGGTATAGTAATATGCAGATTTGTCTTTCCAATTCGGATGGTAGGGCTTTCGATGCTGGCTGTTTCATGAGATACTCCACCACTTCCTTCTTTCCTGATAACCAGACCACTAATATCACACCCTTCTCCAAACAAGGTACAGTTTGAATTCAAAGCATTCAATACTTACTTTGAATTTGTTGGTTGTAGTGGTTCATATAATGAGAGACTCATTTCAAAATGAGGTCTCTATAATTTCTTGTACTTGCAGGTTCAAGTAATAAGGGGGCCATTATTGGTGGAGTTGTTGGAGGTGTAGCTCTTGTTTTGATCCTTCTTGCATTATTTGCTTGGATTAGACGGTCAAGAAGGCCTGAGAGGGTTCCTAGAGGTAAACAGCTTGAAAAGTGTTCAATTATGATATATCAAGTTGTAATCATTATTGATGCTTCAGTTTTCACTTTTTCCTAAGAAAAAAAAAGGTTATATATGGACTTTCCATATATATTATTGGGTAAATCTCTGAATGGTTTTGTTGATTCATGAAGAGACTTTAATTTGTTTTCCTCTACAGGTGAGATAATGGGAGAATCCAAGTTGAGAGGCCCAATCAATTACAATTATAAGGATTTGAAGTATGCAACCAAAAATTTCAATGAAAAAAATAAATTAGGAGAAGGAGGATTTGGTACTGTATACAAGGTAATTTTATTTTAAATTTTAACTAATATTCTAAAGCAATGGTGTTTCTAATTGAGTTTATATAGTTTTGCAGAAGGTTAAATTTTCAATAGGACAATGGTAGAACTTCTATTAACACTTTAATTACAAAAATTCTTAATCATCATGAACAGGGAACTCTGAAGAATGGAAAAATAGTTGCAGTCAAGAAACTACTTATACGCCAATCTAATAGGATAGAGGAAGAATTTGAGAGTGAAGTAAAGTTGATAAGTAATGTTCATCATCGAAATCTTGTTCGGCTTCTAGGATGTTGCAGTAAAGGCAATGAGAGAATTCTTGTTTATGAATACATGAAAAACAAGAGTCTCGACAGGTTCTTATTTGGTATGTATCAACCGATAAAATTTATTTAAATTCCTTAAGTATCACAGGTCATGCCCTTATGACATATTTTTAATTTAGCAACATACCATAGATTCCTCTAAAAAACTCATTCATATGTGGCAATTTCATAATTTCATTGAAGATCATAATAAACATTTACATTAATTTCTTGTTGAAATATTTTTTAGAATTACTTTTATGTTTCTCTCTCCATCTACTTTTCCTTACAATTCAAAGTGTGCAACCTTGTAAAAAGGTAGCATGAAAGGTTCACTCGTCTGGAAGCAAAGATATGATATAATTTTAGGCATAGCGAGAGGTTTGACCTGAGGAATTCCACATATGTATTATACATAGAGATATAAAGGCTAGCAACATTCTCCTTGATGATGATTTTCAACCTAAAATTGCTGATTTTGGATTGGCAAGACTTTTACCCGAGGACCAATCTCATCTCAGCACTAGATTTGCGGGAACATTGTAAGTAAAAGCTATTGCCTTAATTTTCTAACTTTTATGGCAATACATTTAGTAACATTGTAAGTAAAAGCATCCCTCTTGCAAGACAGATTTCTTTTTTTAAATCAAAGCTCACATATGGGAAAAATAGATCCCCTGGGGTTATACAGCCATGCAATTTTGTGTTTTTTTATTTTTCAAATCAAATGTTACAAAGTAGAAACTAGATCTCTATAGGCACACACAGTATGAGAGAAAAAAGATTGTATAAAATAAAAACTGCACAATTGTATAACTGCATGATTTTTGTGGTCTATTTTCTCATATTTAAGCTTTTTTTTTCCCTTACCAGAACATGTCTTAGCTTTGATTTAAAAATGAAAAATCCCTCCTACATCTGTGTTCATACATTTAGTACTGAAGACATCAATAATCCAAATATTGGACAATGAAAAGTTTTGAACTTTCCTCAATCTTTCCTTTTCTTTGTGTAAAGCATGAATACTTGAAGAAAGAGTTCACATCCATGATGGCTATGGCATGATACCTTTGCACATGACTATTACCTTTCTGCTACGTCTTAATATTCATGTGTGTTCGTGTTTGTTTCATTCTTCTAATCAAATATATCATAAATATTATATATTTATTAGGGGATACACTGCACCTGAGTACGCAATTCATGATCAATTATCAGAAAAAGCTGATACCTACAGTTATGGTGTTATAGTGTTAGAAATCATCAGTGGCCAAAAAAACAGTGAACTAAAGGTTGATACTCATGTTGAAGGCGAATTCCTCCTTCAACAAGTAAGAAAATTTCCATAACAATCTAGAAAGTCAATTTCTTTCTAGAGGAAATTTAGATGCTGCTATAGGACAATTTTAGCAACTCAACATGATTTGTAACATTTGTTGGTAAAAAATTATTCCTTTTTCATCGAAGAATCAGATAATAGTTTTTAAAATAAAAATTAACCTCAGTTTTGTTATGTCTTTTCTATCTCTCTTATTCCATTTTAACGTGATCTGACTTGATAGGCTTGGAAACTGTATGAGAAGGGCATGCACTTAGAGTTGGTGGACAATACCTTGAACCCTAATGACTATGATGCAGAGGAAGTAAAGAAAATCATAGAGATTGGTTTGCTTTGCACCCAAGCATCTCCTGCAATAAGACCTAGCATGTCTGAAGTTGTTGTTTTGCTCCAAAGCAAGGGCTTATCAAAGAATATGAGACCCACTATGCCTCTCTTGTTCGAAACTAATTCGATGTCCAAGGGAGAAACCTCTACCTATACTGCTTCCTCTACATCTAATGCTACGGCATCCATTGCTACTGCCTCCACCTCCATAATATCAGCAAGATCATGATTGTATTTTATCTGATTATGGAAAAGAAGGATCATTGTGGGATGCGCACCTGGGGGAAAAAGGACCTGGTGCTTTAAAAAGTATTCACTGAATTACTTATATAGATTATCCACCATGAGAACCTCTGATTGGTTGCGAGATTTGAATCCACGTTCCTGGGAGGTATGACGCTGATCCTTACCAGTTGGATCAATTTTGGTTAGCAGTTTTAGTTTTAGATATTAGGGAGGCAGCTGTAAATTTTAATCAGTTCCAAATCATGTATAGTAGGTGCATTACACTTGGATGACTAGGCCATAGTATCGGCATGTAATACCTTTGTTCTTTTATTAAGTAATCGAAAAAAGGAAAATTTGAAGTGTTACAGATAGCAGCTAGGTTGGCCAAATGAGCTTGATTACAATATATGTCAAGTTGCTAAACATAGCGACAATATTGTTCCTAAATTTGTAAAGGGGAGGGAAATAAAATATATGAAGAGTAAAGTTTGAACATTTAATTCCCTAAGAAAAAATAAAATAAATAAGATATGTCGAACTCATATCATCTTTATTAGTGAATAGGAAAGAAAAATTATATAAATAAGATGTAAAATATGCACATGGTCAGAAGTATGAACATTTAATTCCTTAAGACCTTTTCGTATTTCTTTACTTTCGTTTTTTTTTCGGCTATAAATTCTTCTTTTCTTTTGGTCTCCCATGGTTGTCAACTTGTCATCATCTAATAGCTAGAAAAACTCATTTCCCTTCACACTCCATTTCAAACAACTTCCCCATTTATTACATAAATTGAATTTTCTGCATTTGTATATTTAAAGAGAATGTAATGATATGTAGAACTCACATATCATCTTTCTACTTAATGCTGTGACAAAGCCATTGATGTAGAGGCGACAGAAGGATGTGGGTAACTAAACTAATGTGCAATAGCTTTTTTTTTTAATTAAAACACACTAACTTTTTTTTCATAATTGAACAGTAAAAGGCTTTAGCTTTGAGTAAAAATATCATTTTAATGTGAGAGAAAATGATGAGGATGGGAAAAAGTAAGACAGCGTGGAGTAATTGAAGGTTGCCACATCTAATGCAGAAATTAGTAGTGTCTGAATCAAATAAAGAGTTAAAAGTTTGTATTCCTATAATATTTATAACTCTATGGGATTCTATACAACCACTTAATATAATAAGATGGTAACAATTTGTTTTGTTAACTTTTGTTATGACTATAAATAAGAATCACAAACAAAATCTATGATGTGGGATTATACTTACTAAGATATATATTTACTCATAGCCACCTATATGTTGCTTTATCTTGTATGCAATCTAAAAGTGGATTGAAGATTTTAGATCAAAATTGCAATTCAAATGACATTATTTCAAATTTGTGTATAAAGAAGTGTCTTATAATCTTAATTGATGCTTTTTGCTTGTCCTTTTCTCTTTGGTCACTGTTTATTTTTGTATTATACGATTAATAATGTTACTTTGTTTTCCATGTATTTATATAATTTTATAAATAATTATGTTCAAGAAAATTCATTTATCCTTATTGACCCGATGCTTGGCATGAGTGCATATCTATACATGAAAGAACAATGAATGTCATTGTACTTTTAGATAAGCATGTTATGCAGTTGGATTGTTAAATGATAATAAGAAATATATTGTATAAACAAAGATTTGTTATGTGTTATCAAAATTTGTTTTAGTTATATGAAATTTAATATATGCTCAATTATTTTTATTTAAACAATATATTTGATCATTCAATTACAATTATGTCATAATATTAATAAAGTAGTTTTAAATTTATTATAACCAGTGTTTTATATTAATATATATTGTTTCCACAAGATTATAGCTAACAGATAAAGAAATATAAAATTTTGCTCTTAAAAAGATTAAGAATATTTTGCAATCAAATAATAAGAGTTTTAGTGATTTCGAATCTATACCTGTTCCCAACATGGCAAACATACATATTAGTATAAACAAGTTGATTTGTGCTAAATTAAGTTATGATATATCTGCTCTTATTGATCAATTTCCTATGTTGATTACATCCTTAACTCTTGAATAAATGAAATTTATTATGATAATATGTTAGCTGTTGAATCTGGGAAAGGAGAAGTACTTTTTATTTATAGATATGAAGGCACTGGTAAAACATATGTATAAAATACTCTTTCAACCTCTTTTAGGTCTATGGACAAAATTGTTTTTAATGTAATATAAAGTGGTATTACTTTTTTATTATTGCCTGGTGGAAGAACTGCAAATTCACAATTCAGCATACCTCTTGATGTTCATGAAGATACCATATGCAATTCAAAGCAAGGTAGTCATCTCGAGCTGTTAATTCATACTTCATTAATTATATGGTACGAAGCAACTACGACGAACAAATTTTGCTTTGAAACTCATGACCATAGCCTAAGGAATATCTTAAGACTATCCAATCTTTCAACTATAAATCTTCATTTCAAAAGTAAAGTATTTGTACTTGATCTGAATTATAGACAAATTCCACCTGTACTACCGAAAGGGACTCAAGATGATATATATTTTTTCTACTATTAATTCATCTTATGTTTAGAATCAATGTAAACTCTTCACCCTCATAAGAAATACAGACTTCTTCCAATTAATTTATTTGATATTAATAGAAAAATATAAGAGTTTGCTCACAAGATTCTTTTTATAAGTAATGGAACAATTACTGATCCTAATGATAGGATCACCGATATTAAGATTTCTCATAACTTGTTATTAGATATCTCAAACAGTACTATCATATCAATTATAGAGACCACATCCAAATCCCTATGAGAATTTAAACATCTCATCTTATTTATGAAATAGAGCTATATTAACTCATACTTTGTCCATTGTTGATAATGTTAATGAATATATACTATCTTTATTATGAGGTGAAAATGTGGTATACTATAGTTTTGATAGCATATTAAAGGAAAATAATAATGTAGATTCTGTTGATAATCTTTATTCTACTGAATTGCGAAATTCAATTTTCATGTCAGGTTTTCCAAATTATGAAATTAAGTTAAATGTTGGAGTAATTATTATTTTCATGAGAAATATTGACAAGTTATTGGGTCTTTGTAATAACACTCATCTCATTATTACACAAACCAGCAAGCATGTTCTTCAAGTTAAGGTCATGTTTAGATTAAATGCATGAATGATTGAAAGTTTGTATACTCAAAATATCTATGATTCCATCATATTCAAAACTATTATTTATTATGAAAAGACAGTAATTTCTTGTAATATTAGCTTTTGCTATAACCATAAACTAGAGTCAGAGGCAAAGTTTATGCAATATGGGTTTGTAATTGCCAAGACTTGTTTTTACATATGGATAACTCTATATTATTCTATCCCGTGTACGATCTAAAAGTGAATTAAAGATATTGATTTCAGATTAGGATGACAATTCAAGCGACACAATTTCAAATGTTGTGTACTAAATAGTGTTTAATAATTTTAACTAATAGTTTTGCATTATCATTTCCTTTATGGTCATAATTTATTATTAATACATTAAATACTTTGTAATGTTATTTTATTTTCCAATTATATGTATAAATTTATCATAAAACATGTCTAAAAAATGTAGATAATCCTATTGATTTCATGCATCACACATCTTATATACTAGTTTATTAATAAGAGGAGTTTACGATATGAATTTATCTAATTTTATAAGTTTATTTAAACTTGCAAATTTGACAAGTTAGCATGTATATATTCCAACTCAGCCTAATTTGAATTAATCTAAATTTAATAGGAAAAATCATAGAAAAATATCAAAACATGAAAATAATTATTAAAAAAATTCAAAGACCTAAAAAATTATACCCAAGTCTCATGGGTGTAAAATTTTATAAAACGAATATAAAAAAACTTAATTATTGAATATAAAATTGTGTTTCAATATTAAATTACACCCAAATTTTATTATTGTAAAATCTTGAAAAATAAATATAAAAAGCTTTATTATTAAATATAAAATTGTACTCAAATGTTTTATATTTATACTTCATGATTCTATATTTAATAATGAAGTTTTTTATACTCATATATAACAATGGGACATGGATGTAATTTTTAAAATTTTAGAAATTTTTAATCATTATTTTTGTGTTTTGATATTTTTCTGTAATTTTTCTAATTTATTTATTTTAAGCCAAAGGATGGAGCGAGTTAAGAGCTAAATACCCTATCCATCAAGTAGCAACCCATCCATCCGAATTCAATGTCTCAGAGTCGGTTGGTACTTGGTATTTCCAAAACAGGTATTTCTTTTTTTTGTTAAACTCCAAAACAGGTATTTCTTTTTTTTGATAAACTCCAAAACAGGTATTTTATTCGGACTGTAAATTCTTTATCTTATGCCGTTCCACTAGCATCGTCATCACATCAAACAGCAAAACCTCATCGCCTTTTGTCTCTTTCAAACACCCGCCCTTTCCTTTCATATACGCCAACCTCCATAAAGACCCCTCGTCACCTCTCTCTCCTTCTTCATCTTCTTCCTTCTCTTCACACAGAACCAACCCAGCACATTCACTTATATCTATCTCCAGCCAAAGATGCTTCAATCTCCTAATCTGCTTTGCTTATTTACCTTCATGCTCTGCTCGTGCTGCTTCCTTCACGGTGTCGTTTCGGATCCCCAGACCCGTCTGCTAAACAGTGGGTGCAGCCAGTACAACGCCTCCAACTTGGCCAGCTTCAATGACAACCTAAACGCAACGTTTCGAGACCTCAGAGATCTGGTTGCCAACCAGAGCAAGCGCTTTGCCACGGCAAAGCAAGCCAAGGGAGCCAACCCCGCTTATGCCCTTTTTCAATGCAGAAACTACCTCTCCGTCGCCGACCGTGCCACTTGCCTCAACGTCGCCGTCGCACAGATCCGTAACTGCTCCGCCGGAGCCAACGGTGCTCGTGTCATCTACGACGGCTGCTTCCTCAGGTACAAGTACAACCCCACCACCGTGCTCAAGTTTTTCTTTGTTTTGGCCCACGGTGTTAAGTTTGACTTTTTCCATACATCATTTGATAAAAATGTCGTATGTTATAATCACAGTATTTGTGGGGGCGCGCATAAGTTACTCTCTCTCTCTCTCTTATTTATCAATTAGATTTATAGGATGGAATAAAATCACGCAAATGATAACTATTCAAAGTAAAAGAAATTTAGATGTACAGTGATTCCTTGAACTTAAAGTATGAACATATAAATTATTTTTTATATATAAAGTTAGTTTTATTTTATTTCATTCTGTTTGTGAAACAATTCTAAATATTTGCAATAATAAACATTTAATTATTAAATATATCACAAAAATAATTAATCAAAAGATTTTTGGGTTGTCATGAGTGACGACATCATTCCAGAATTTGGGTAAGATGAACATGGTAGTTTAAAAAATTAATTATTTAAATACATTGCACATAATTATATGATACTGATTATTGTTTGTGCATTTTCGGAAAAAAGCAAAAATGATACAAGCAAGATTGTTAGAATTACGGAATCATCCCACGTAGAAGGCTACAGGACAGGCAACATGTTCAAGATTAATTGATGCATTCTTTTTTTTTTTTACAGAATTAATGCATTATTTGAATATGTTGCATAATTCAGAATTATTAATTAAATGCTTAATTCTGCGTCAGTGCTTCTCCATTATCGTTGCATATGTTTGTTTTTTTTATTCTTCCTTTTATTATTTGTCTCCACCAACTGCCGGCATTCTATAATATATAAGATTGAAAATTTATGCTTCATTTAATTATGATTTGGTGTCTTGCGCTCATTTTTTAAATGAGATATGAACCATCTAAATATAATTTGGAAAATCCAAATTTAAAATTTTTAATTTGTAATTGACAAATTTAATTTAAAAGAATTGATTGTAAGGAGATTATTTCTATTTTACATTTTGTATTTATCAAATACAAAGTATTAACAATATAATAATAAAATTAAATTGAACCATCTAATTTTGATTCAAATTAAGCATGAGTTATTTGTATTCATTTATTTCCCACCTTTCATATTATAAGACATTTTACAAATTTTTTTTATCCTATAATATAAAACTCTTTCTAGAATTTAATAAAACATTTATAATTTTTTTCCAACAATAATATTCATAAATTCACTCTTCAACTAACCAACTCTTTTTTCTAAAGAAAAGTCAATGGAATTAATTAAGGACATTTTTTAAAAGATTTTTTTGGGGCAAAAATCAATACTTCCAATTATCTTTAATTACATTTCTTAATATATATAATTTTTGTAAAATATCTTAGGACAGATGGAGTATATTTTAAAATGAGCATAAAAGTTTTTTTGGCCCGACATTAGCATGGAAAATTCCATAATTCGGCCATCTAGTTGCGCTCGAAAATGTAATAAAATCATGACAGTTATTGAATTCCATTAAAACTCAACTTAATCTAGGAATATTTTCACCAGCGTGGCCTGATTAGAAAGGCCCACGTATACCTCAATCTGTGTAAGAACTTGGTCACTACTTGGGAAGGAGATGAAGAAGTTGAGTTCTTCCACCTTTAGATTTATTCAGAGAAAAACACATGGAGGAGGATTAATCATCTTCTCACAAGGTGGAAAAATGAAATAGGATTCTCTGGTGTGATTAGGTACGAGAGCAGCAGTTTCTATGACCAGTCGACGCAGCCTGGGAATAGCATGACGTGTGGGAATCAGAGTGCAGAAGCAGCATTTGACTCAACTGCTCAACAAGTGCTAATGAATCTCCAAACAGCAACACCCAGAACTACTGGTTTCTTTGCAGCTACAAAGGCCCAAGTGCCTAACAATGGTCCGACCATTTATGCCATTGCTCAATGTGTTGATAATGTCACACAGAAAGGGTGCCTTGATTGCTTGAAGGTTGGGTACAACAATCTAGAGACTTGTCTTCCTAGTTCGGAAGGCAGGGCTTTTGATGCTGGGTGTTTCATCAGATATTCTACTTCTTCATTCTCTCCTGATAACCAGACCATTGACATCACACCCTTCTTGGAAAAAGGTACAGTTCATTCAGAGCATTTAATACCTACCTTTCGTTTTATATTTTTAAGTGTTAGAAGTGGAAATGAGGTCTGCATTTTCCTATCTTGCAGGTTCAAGCAAGAAGGGAGCTATTATTGGTGGAGTTGTAGTAGGTGTGGCCCTTGTTTTGATTCTCCTTGCAGTATTTCTTTTGATTAGACACTCAAAGAGGCCAAATAGGGTTCCTAGAGGTAAGACAACTTGGAATTAATGCCTTCAATTACTCAAGTTGTAAAGGTTTAATATGATGCTTTGGTTTGCGCTATTTTTCCCAAAGAGCCTGCATCCCTTCGAGGGGATGAATCACTTACTGGTTTGTTAATTTATCAAGAGATTTCAACTTGTGTTTCTCCTGTCAGGTGACATATTGGGAGCAACAGAGTTGAAAGGCCCAATTAATTACAGGTATAAGGATTTGAAGACAGCAACCAAATATTTCAGCGAAGAAAATAAACTAGGAGAAGGAGGATTTGGTGACGTATACAAGGTAAAACTCTCTGTTTTTCATATTTCAATCCAGTCTTAAGCAAGGATGTTTTTGAGTGATTTTGTAAAAGGTTAGATTTCCAAAGACAGGCAGAAGATGTTTTTGAGTGATTTTGTAAAGGGTTAGATTTCCAAAGACAGGCAGAACTTCTAATGAATCACTTTCATGATTGAAATTCTTGCTCATTATGGACAGGGCAGCCTAAAGAATGGGAAAGTAGTTGCAGTCAAGAAATTAGCTTTAGGCAAAACCAAGAAGATAGAGGAAGATTTTGAAAGTGAAGTGAAGCTTATAAGCAATGTTCATCATCGGAATCTTGTACGGCTTTTGGGATGTTGCAGTAAAGGCCAAGAGAAAATCCTTGTTTATGAATATATGAGGAACAACAGTCTTGACAGATTCTTATTTGGTACCTCATATCAACCATTAAGTTCTTTAATTATTAGCTACCGTTAATTATTTGTTTATGACATGCTGACATGTTTTCTATTCAGCAATAAAATCTGAAACTTTTCAAACAAAATATGTTATAATTTTATTATAAATCTTCATAAAACACTTGTATTAGTTTACAACTGAAATATTTTGAGAATCAATTTTATGTTTCTCTCTTCCTTTTTTCCTTACCCTTAAATGCTCATAAATTTGGGAAACAGGTAAAAACAAAGGTTCACTCAATTGGAAACAACGATATGAAATGATTTTAGGCACAGCAAAGGGTTTGGCCTATCTACATGAGGAATTCTATGTTTGTATTATACATAGAGATATAAAGACTAGCAACATCCTCTTAGATGATGACCTTCAACCTAGAATTTCTGATTTTGGGTTGGCAAGACTTCTACCTAGGGAACAATCTCATCTTAGCACAAAATTTACAGGAACATTGTAAGTTAAAACAATGCTTTAATCATATAAATCTAATCTTCTATTATAGTCAATGTATTGACTCAGACATTGATAAAATCTACACATCAGTCAATGAACCAATCCTGCTACACAAGTCTATTTCAGATTTTGTAGTGCAATATGTGTTGATGAATTTGTCAATGTCCTTAAGAATGTCAAATAATATTCATTTGTCAGGGAATACACAGCACCTGAGTATGCAATTCATGGTCAGCTATCAGAAAAAGCTGATACCTACAGCTATGGTGTTGTAGTTCTAGAAATCATCAGTGGCAGAAGAAGCAATGAATTAAAGGTCGATGATGATGTTGAAGGTGAATTCCTCCTCCAACAAGTAAGAAATTCCTATATTTAAGAGAACTTGGATGCAATTTTAAGGCATTTTCAACAACTCATCACTACATAATTAACTCTTTCTAAAAAGTTACTCCTTTTCATTGGAGAACCTAAAAACAAACATAAAGAAAAAGCTACCCTAAGTTTTAGTTTTGTGATGTTTTGTCTTCCTCCTTATATTCTCATCACTTTGATCTCACCTGGTAGGCTTGGAAACTATATGAGAAAGGCATGCACTTAAAGTTGGTGGACAATACCTTAGACCCTAATGACTATGATCCAGAAGAAGTGAAGAAAATCATAGAGATTGGTTTGCTTTGCACCCAAGCATCTCCTGCAATAAGGCCAACAATGTCTGAAGTAGTTCTTCTGCTCAAAAGCAAGGGCTTATTAGAGCACATGAGACCCACTATGCCTGTCTTTGTTGAAACTAATTTGAGGTCCAGGGAAGACGCCTCTTCCTCTACTGCTTTTTCTACATCCAATGCTACAGCCTCCACTTCTATACCATCAGCAAGATGATTGTATTATAAAAGAATGTGCAGTTAAGAATGACTTGGACTATTGGAGTTTGAACCCAAAAATGTAAAAAGTAATAATGTAAAATTATTTAATTATTTTTATTGTCCTATTATGAATAAAATTACATTCTCATTTTAAAGTTTTGACATAAACTTTTCTGTCTCTACCATCACATTAAGAAACTACAGAGAATCTCTCTACTAGATATGAGATGTTATATTCTGAAGTCTCTTTATAAATTGTTATAACTGCAATAACCAAGATAGAGCATTTACGACAGTTGATGCTTCCTCACTTTAAGGGACAGGAAGGCCATCCAATCTATCGACTAAGAATGATCTATTTCTTAAGATCTGTAACAATTATTGTAAACCAAATATTTAGCCTTATTCTTGAGTGGCAAATGTACTACCCCACTGAGTTTAGCCCTGAAAGTTACTCTGCTATTCGTCCAGTGGATTTTGCTTGGTGTCCTGAAAGTTTACCTTAAACCAACATATTTTCCTAACGTGGAATAGTTCACTTAAAAGAGAGGCATTTAGAACTACCCTGTTTTATCTTTCTCCACACCACCTTCTTTTGGTTTAGTAAAAATAAGGAGGTAAATGAGCTGTTCTACAAAATATCACAATTAACAAATACCAACAAAGTGTTCTGGAATTTTTTTTTTAAGTCCCACATCAGAAAGAGAGACATCCAGAATTCTGAGAAAGAGTTTAATTTTCAAATATAGATGTTAAAGACTTTGTAAAAGGGGAAGCTTTATTTGAATAATACTAATCCTAGTTCTATATTGATCAGGAATTTAAGAGAATAGGCGAGGTTTCTAAAAAATAGATCCCTTATGCAGTGGTTTTGGCATTCAACTTGTTTAGACATGGGATTACCAAAAAGGTCAATATCAGTCTCCCATAATTGTGATCAAGCGATTTGGGCATCACAACCAAACGTAGGATTATACACGGGTCTTGGGTAGTTGACATTTGTAAAGAAAAGGTTTAACAATTCGTCCATTCAAAATTGTAAGTGAGGAGGATTTTACAATTTGTTGTTTTAAAATTGTGCGAGAATTTTACAACTTTTGCATTTAAAATTGTTTGTGAGGAGAGTTTTATAATTTTTCCATTCAAAATTGTGTGACGGGTGACTTGTAATTTTTTTGTTAAAACATTACAAGAGTTGTACACTTGTGTAAGGTCATTGTAAATTTAAGTCTATTTGAGGGACCATATTACGTTAAATAATTATGTTATTCTTCTTCTTGTTGTCCCAAACAGTGGATTGAACTGGGGTCCTGATTGTTGAGTGCCAAACACCCTAACCATCAAGTCCCAAATCCATCCCATTATGTTATTATTGTTCCTCCTTTCAATTGTACGTACTTCTGTAGTTGAAGTCTCAACACAAGGAATTATCAGACAAAATCAACTAGAAAGCATTTTAATTGACAGGAATGGATCACAGTAATTGAGTTAATCTTTCTTTATACAAAATTCGATATGCAGTGTCTATTATATTCCAATTATTATTACAGTAACTATTCTTTTCTATTACCTTTTCATTTATCCAAAGATACAATGGAAATTTCTTCACAGAGTTACTTCATAGATATTAGATATAGCCTACCATGCACACCAAACTAACATGCAAACTAGAGACATTTATTATGAGAAGGGAAAATCTTTTCAAGCAAATTATGCATAACAGCCACCTAAAATCTCCTGGCCAAAAAAACAGATTATACAGAAAGAAAGATGGCCACTTTATTCCATTGCATAAAATTCAATGTTCTCAAAGCCATACAACATAGGCCTCACATAGGATACACTTCACACGTCTTTTGAGCCACATGCATACTTAAAATAGTAACAAGTAGAAAGATACTTTGTGCCAAGTATACACAGCATACAAAACAACAGCTAGAAAGATACATGAATACCAAGTAGTACCATCAACTGAGAAATGAACTCAGGATGCCCAGGCCATGCAGCCCCGGTGACCAAATTTCCATCAGTGAAGCATCGGTGTATCGGATCAGGTTCCAACCAAGTTGCACCTGCTAGAACCACATTGAGCTTGACAGCCGGGTATGCAGTGCATTTCCTTCCCTGTACAAGTAATATGAGCATGTCATTTTAGCAGAGCATATATGAAACAATGAGTAATCAGAAAATTAAATTTTGCACTGAGAGTGGTATGATGAGATTTTGAAATATTCAATGACTCATTTAGTATTTTTCAACCCGCTTATCATTGAATGTTGTGCAGGAAATTAAGGGAATATGACTAACAAACAAGAGACCACTGCTGGGTTATAAAAACTCTTACAACTAAATTCGCTATTCCCATAGTCAACTAGAACATGTCAGCCTTTCAATAGACAGCAGAATAAATCAAACAAGAGACATTGATGATTAGAATAACTACACATGGCAATGAAATTTAAAGTCAGTGTTCAAGTTAACATCTGTCCAGCCCTATATTTTCATTTATGTAACATTTACTCTAAATTTCATAATACTGTCTGTTGTTTGATAAGTGATTGCAAAGGTAAGTGAAGTATCTAATAACGAAGACAGTATTACAGCTCTTGTATAAGTTGAATATAAACTAAACTGAGAAACAAAAATAGTAAGAATGACTAAAGTAATGAGAACAGAATTGTCAGCCAGTCATAAGCTTCCAATGGAACCAGTTGAAACCACAGCAAATCCACCACATATGTTTAAGTAACAGAACATCCAAACCAACTAGAAATAATTATAAGAATGGAAGATGCTCAATGTATAGAACTGTTATGCTTGTACCAACATACTGCAAAATGTCAAGAACTTCTAGAATGAAGATATGTAAAGAAGTCAGGAAGAAACAAACTCAGAAGCAACTCCACTCAGGATAGCAGTAAAAGCAGCAAATGAGGAGAAGTACACATAAAACTCAATCAGACAAGTTTTGCCATGAGTACATGAATTGCTTAATATTTTAACTGGAAATTCTTTAAGTACACAAAAATAGCTAGGATAAGAAATATCAAATCTTCCTAATGGCTGTTGACACTTGATACCATATACAAAAATAAAGCATAACAAACGGAGAGCACTACTTAAGTGAATCAGTAATTATACCCTCAGAACATCAGCAGCAGCTAAAATCTGTTGCCCATGGCAGATAGAAGCTACTGGCTTCCTCTTTTCCATGAAATGCTTCACCAAGGCAACAACTGACTCATTCAATGCCAAATACTCGGGGGCTCGGCCTCCAGGTATGACAAGAGCATCATAGCTTGAGGCATCCACATCATCATAGGTGCCATTCAAAGCAAAGTCATGTCCTGGCTTCTCACTGTAAGTTTGATCACCTTCGAAGTCATGAATAGCTGTTGGACAAGAATCACCAGCCTTCTTCTTGGGGCAAACTGCTTCGACATGGCATCCTAAAGCCCGAAGGGAATGGAAAGGTATGGCTACCTCATAATCTTCCATGAAATCCTGCAATGGAAAATGTCAAAAAAAAAAAATCAATCCACGCCAGTAAAGGAGGTAACTGGAGGTAAAATTTGCCACAAGGTAACCTATTCCGGATTTATATACAAAATCTTAATGCAAAATCCAATTTCTTTATGCGCCAATATACCCATCAGTTTTATTCTTCAAAAGTCTATGTCGACAACCAGTCAAAAAAATCAGGCAAGTACTAGATTTCATGGTTCTTATATGTAAGAAATACCAAATAATTGAAACCTACCCCACAAAGAAACAAAATCCTTTTATTCGAGCTACTTATGTTGCCTCCTAACGCCTTCACAATATGGCGAATAAACTCTGAATGCCCGTAATATGCAGCTGCAGTGATGAGATTACCATCAACCACCGTCGACGACAAGCTTTCAGGTTCAACCCAATGAGCACCAGAAGCAACTAGTGCCGGTCTAACTGCACAATATGCCGTGCACTTGCGACCTTTAATAGCGTCTGCAGCAGCCAGAATCAACTGTCCATGACAAGTGGCAGCGATTACTTTCCCAGAACTCGCAAATTCGGTCACCAACTTCACAACATTTGAATCATGAGCAAGATACTCCGGCGCCCTCCCACCCGGTAGTATTAAGCCATCATAGCTTTTGGCTTCGACTTCATCAAACGTCGCATTGAGTTGAAAATTGTGACCACGAATCTCGTAATAAGTCTGAAAGCGAGGGAGTGCACGAACAAGCAAACTATCAAGATCAAACATATAGCATTCGATGCTAAATTATAGACCAACACTAGAAAGATTTCTCAGTAGTCAGTACCGATACCTGATGAACGGATATCTGTTGGACGGCGGTACGGCAGACATCTCCGGCTTTCTTTCCGGGACAAACGGCATCGACGGTAACGCCGTAGGCCTGCAATGCTTGGAATGGAATCATCGTCTGCAAAACACAAATCAAAGTACCAAAATAAAAGTTGAAGAGACGACCGGAGAAGAAACTAGACTTCAGAAAGGAGTAATCAGTAAAGGTACTTCGTAGTCTTCCATGTAGTCGCCGCAGAGAAGCAGAACCCTTTTCTGACCCATGGTTGGTATTGTTGAGAATGCGGAGAACAGATGAACTGCTTTACTGTTCAAGGATAAGTGACACAGCAGAGAAGATATGGAAGTATGTTCAAAAGTCAGAGCTGCATGTGTGAAGGGAGTGTGATAATGTGGATTTTACAGAAGAACCCGCAGTAGTAGTGTAAGGCTCCGTCTGTTTCCGCTTCTCCAGCTCCGTTCCAACCTCAAAATCACTTCTCCTTTTTTTTTTTTTTTTTGTAAATATTTAGATATTAAAAATTAAAATGAGTTTTGGTACCCACCGTAAAATTTGGTCAAAACAGAGCTGAGGAAGAATCAGTTGATTTGTTACTTTTCTGGTTGTTTTTTCATTTTTATCAGTATTTATTTTAAAATTAAATAAAAATAAATTAATAAAAATTTAAAAAAAATAAAAAAATTAGAAAAATAAAATTTTTATTAAATTTTTTTAATTTATTAATTAAAATATTCTTTCAAAATTTTAATTTTTATAAATAATAATTTATAAGAAAATATTATATCAGATATATTATGTTCTCAATTAAATAAATATAAATTAAATTTTAATCTAAATAAATTAAATTAATCATAAAATAAAATTTAAACTCAATTAAAAAAAAATTATAAATTTTTTTAAAATTAATTTTTAAATAAATTATCCAAATATAAATATATAAGTCTAAAACTAATTTTCATCGTAATTATAACCATTACAATGGTTGTACAATGTCCATGCTTGTAGTACAAATCCTGTATCGATAAAAAAAAAAGACCCATTTTTGCCTGAAATTTCGATGGGATGACGCAAGACAGAGCAGAAGGTCCGTCGTTATTCGTCGTGTTGGATGGAGGGGCCTCTCTGTAAAAGTAATCAGATATTAAAATTAAGAAAATGGAGAAAGGAGGAGGAATCTGCCTGCGCTCAACCAGTAGAGGGTACTCATCTAATCTCAGCCATTGAAGCGATCGACGGAGTATAATGTAACATGCAGACGCAGGGTAATAAAACGGTGTGTTCTGTTCATTAAACTGTGTCTGGACAAGTCAGTAACGTTGATCTGCACAAATCCATATTTATTACTTCCTAATTTGTGAAGGTAAATCACAATCTCCAAATGCTGGTTGTCCTCCATGGGTCAGCCTAGTGGTGCTAATCAGTGATCACGGCGCTTAGCAGAGGAATCGGGGCCGAACAAACGTGAACATAACTAACATACTTGATAATCGCATTATTGGACGTGGGCTGAGTGATTGAGGATAAATTGGATAATGGTATATTGTCATATTGATGTGATTGGTTTAATTGATAAATAAACAAGCCATTCATTCATTCATTGATAATCAAGTGTCTTGTTGGTTTGAACATGTTCTCTCCATCTAACACAAGGATCAACAAAAGGAAGCGACACATTCTCTAAAAATGTGGATTTAAACCCCAAAAATTTAATTTACCTTTTTTTTTGGTATAAAAAAGATATTTTTTATTATATTTAATTATTTATAAAAAAAACATATGCAATTGATTTCAAGACCTGAAAGTGTAAAAACAGATACAATTTTCCTACCTATTTTTATGTATGAATAAAGGATTTAGCATTTTAATGCCTAATATTTTTTTTAATAAATCGAAGACTTTTATTTTTTACTGCTAAAAGAATAGGCTAATATATTTACTAGTATTAATTATGTGTAATGAATGACCAGCATTGACAAGTTGCATAGTAACTCAAGGTAAATGATAGGGTATTAAAATAAAGGATCTCAATTAATAAGTTCATTACACAGATTAAGTGCGTGTTTAGTTTGTAAACTAAACTATGAATTTTAATCATGATTTTTTTTATTTAAATATGTTTATAGTAAATATTTTTATTTTTATCTAAATTTTATTTTTATAGGGTGTGATAATTGGTAAAACAAACTGGCACTAAAACAAGTCTAGGGAAGAAAAAAAAAAGCGTCTAAAGCATGTCAAAAAAAGAAAGAGACAACCTGGATGATAGAGACCACACATTTCTCTGCCTCTCACAATAATGTTGGGATTTTTTTTTTTTATGGAAATGATGGCAATCCTTAAAACCCTATTTAGCTCTCACTTTCCAAGTGAGCTTCTTAACCCGATTGCTAATACGTCTTCAACTCAAGGATTCAGCATAGCCTTCCTCGTTCTTTTCCTGTATTTGGGCACTTGGTTGTATTGGCCCAATGGACTTAGTCATTACATTATGTATCATTTACATTTTCTTATAACAAAAAGAAGAAAACAAGGCTAGACGTTTGGTTTTCAGTTGGTTAAAAATGAGTTTTAGTAAAATTAGTTTTATAATGTAATTATAATAAAAATTAGTTTTGGATTAATGTGTTTATGTTTGGATACTTTATTTGAAAATTAATTTTGACAAAACTTATAATTTTTCTCTAAATTAAGCTTAAACTCTATTTAATGAATAATTTAATTTACTTAGACTAAAATTTAATTTGCATTTATTTAATTGAGAACATAATATATCTGATATATCATTTTCTTGCAGGTCATAATTTATAAAAGTTAAAATTTTGAAGGGATATTTTGGTCAATAAATAGGAGATCTTTTATGGAAATTTTATTTTCCTAATTTTTTTATTTTTTATCATTTTTATTGATATATTTTTATCTGACTAAAAATAATTACAGATAAAAATTAAGAAGTAAACGAAAAGCATGTATGTAACTACTTCTTTGTAAAACTCATTTAGGAGGAGAAATGATTTTCTAACAGAAAAATGAAAACTTATCAAATATACCCAAAAATACTCTAAACTCATTTTGACCCTCAAATATGATTTTGAACAAGATACCAAACAAACCCCTAGTTACATGGAAACTCACTCCCCACAACATATAAACCAAATGCATCATTTACATTTAATTTAAAATTATTTAATTTTTGAATATAATTCAGAAAATGATATCTACACAATTTATTTAAATAATAATCTAAATATTGTTGACCAAAACAAATCGAAATATTGCAAAGCAAAATCAACAGCAATGGATTTCAACAACCTGAGCAAAGTTCTATTCATTAAACTTGGGCCAACTGCAAGTGTACCTGCAAAATTTGGGATTGATTCGAGATTCAATAATCTCAAACGACCTGTGTGCAGTTTCTTCTTCGGCCTAATCAACATTAAAATAACAAATTTATTAAAAATTGAGACCAATTATTTAAAAACATAATAATAAAATACCAGGATTGCAAAAATACCCTCATATTCACTCTCCGGCCCTCTCATGGTTGGCATCGATGATGAGGTTCAAAAAATTACACTGGATATTAAATTGGTTAAAATAATTATTCAAATTTCAATGATCCAACCATGTTTCAAGTGGCATTAAATCGGTTGTAATAAATTTAATAATTTTTTAATTTTATATATTACATAGAAAATTAAAAATATTATTAATAAATTTCATAACCTAATATTAAAATCTAAACAAGTTAATATTCATTTATAATTATATTTTGAATTCAAAATAATCAATTAATATTCTATTTTTATATTATTTGTTAAGTAAATTTATTATTATTAATGCTTATATATTATAATAATACCTATACAATATTATAATATAGAAAGAAAAAATTTATATAAAAAATAATACTACTTAACACAAAAAATAATGTTATTTTATCTTAAAAATTAAAAAAAATTTAAAAATTTTATTTTTTTAAAATTAAAAATTAGACCAGTTCAACCAATTTTGTATCAGTTTATAACTAATTTTCTATTAGTTCTAAAAATAGTCGATCAATATTTATGACCAGACCAGATCAGACATCAATTCCTAGTCTAAATGATCAAACTTGTCGGTCTAATCCAATTTTTTAAACCTAGTCAAAGACAAACCTACCAGCATCAAAGAATGTTATAAAAATTCTAAAAATTTACAGCTTAAACTCCCACACTCATTCAAAATTTGCAATTCATCCTCCCAATTTTTAATATAAAATATTAAAATTTAAAATAGTAAAAGTTCAATTAATTTGTAGCTTGAATTCTCAAATTTGCAATTTCTTTATTCGACATTTGCAACTAACTCTACCAATGTTGAAATTTAAACTGATAAGAGTTGCAAAAATTTGCAACATGAATTTTCCTATTTATAATTTATTTATTCAAAGTTTGTAACTCATTTTTCAATTTTTAATATAAAAAAAGATGAGATTTTAAATTGGTAAAAGCTCCGATAATTCGCAACTTAAATTCCTCAATTCTCAACTTACTTATTTAAAATTTACAATTCCCTCTTCACGTCTAAAGTAGACATGGAAAATATATATTAGCAACTTATGCATAACAGCCACCGGGAATCTCCTGGCAAAATAAACAAAATATACAGAAAGAAAGACGGTGACTTTATTCCAATATACAAAACTCATTGTTCTCAAAGCCATAAATATACAGAAAGAAAGACGGTGACTTTATCCCAATATACAAAACTCAAAGCCATACAACATAAGCCTCACAAAGTACACACTTCACACGTCTTTTGAGCCACATGCATAATTAAAATAGTAACAAGTAGAAAGAAACAAGGTGCCAAGTATACACAGCATACAAGAAAAACACCTAGAAAGATACATGAATACCAAGTAGTACCATCAACTGAGAAATGAACTCAGGATGCCCTGGCCATGCAGCCCCGGTGACCAAATTTCCATCAGTGAAGCATCGGTGTATCGGATCAGGTTCCAACCAAGTTGCACCTGCTAGAACCACATTGAGCTTCACAGCCGGGTATGCAGTACATTTCCTTCCCTGTACAAGTTATATGAGCATATCATTTTATCAGTGCATATATGAAACGATGAGTAATCAGAAAATTTTCAAATTATGCACCAACAACTGCAATAGGGGTATCATGAGACTTTGAAATATTCAGTGGCTCATTCAGTATTTTTCAACCTACTCTCACCATTGAATGTTATGTAGCAAATTAAGAGAATATGACTAGCAAACAAGAGATCACTACTGAGTTATAAAAACTCTTGCAACTAAAGTTAACATTTACATGATCAACTTGAACCTGTCAGCCTTTCAAGAGAGAGCAGAATAAATCAAACAAGAGACATTGATCATTAGAATAGCTATACATAACAACGAAATTAAAGAGTTAGTGTTCAAGTTAATATTTCTGTAGCCCAAAATATTTTTATTTATGTATCATTTACTCTAAATTTGTAATACTGTCTGTTATTTGATGAGTGATAGCAAAGATAAGTGAAGTATCTAATAACGAAGACAGTATTACTGTCCTTGTATAGGTTGAATATAAAGATGCTAAACTGAGAAACAACAATAAGAATGACTAAAGTAATGAGAACAGAATGGTCAGCCAGCCATACTCTTGATATGAAACCACAGTAAATCTTCCACATAATTTTAAGCAACAGAACATTGAGGCCAACTAGTAACAAGTATGAGAATGGGAGATGCAGCAATTCTCAATGTATGTAACTGTCATGCTTCTCTATCAATATAATGCAAAATATCAAGCACTTCCAGAATGAAGATACGACAAAGTCAGGAAGAAACAAACTCAGAAGCAAGAAGTACACATACAACTCAATCAGGCAAATTTTGCCTTGAGTACTTGAATTGCTTGCTTAATATTTTAACTGGAAATTCTTTAAACACACAACAATAGCTAGGATAAGAAATATCAAATCTTCCCAATGGCTGTTGATACTTGACACCATATACAAAAATAAAACATAACAAACAGGGAGCTCCACATAAGTGAATCAGTGATTATACCTTCAGAACATCAGCAGCAGCTAAAATCTGTTGCCCATGGCAGATAGATGCTACTGGCTTATTATTTTCCATGAAGTGCTTCACCAAGGCAACAACTGATTCATTCAATGCCAAATACTCAGGAGCTCGACCTCCAGGTATGACAAGAGCATCATAGCTTGAGGCATCCACATCATCATAGGTAGCATTCAAAGCAAAGTCATGTCCGGGCTTCTCACTGTAAGTTTGATCACCTTCGAAGTCATGAATAGCAGTTGGACAAGAATCACCGGCCTTCTTTTTGGGGCAAACTGCATCAGCATGGCATCCTAAAGCCTGAAGAGACTGAAATGGTACAACTACCTCATAATCTTCCATGAAATCCTGCAATTGAAAACGTCAAGAAAGAAGACATCTCCATCAATCAACACCAGTAAAAGAAACCTATTGCACGGAGGTAAATTTGGCCGACGAATGTCTTCCGTATTTAAACTATTAGCTCTATTCTTCAAAAGTCTATATCAACAACCAGTCAAAAATCAGGTAAGTAACTGATTCATTTAATGGTTCTTATAGTATGTAAGAAACATCAAATAATTTGAACCTACCCCACAAAGAAACAAAATCCTTTTATTCGAGCTACTTATGTTGCCTCCTAACGCCTTCACAAAATGGCTAATAAACTCCGGATGCCCAGTATATGTAGCTGCAGTGATGAGATTACCATCAACCACAGTCGACGACATGGTTTCAGGTTCAACCCAATGAGCACCAGAAGCAATTAGTGCCGGTCCAACTGGTGGAAATGCCGTGCACTTGCGACCTTTAGCAGCGCCCGCAGCCGCCAAAATCAACTGCCCATGACAAATGGAAGCGATTGCTTTCCCAGAACTCACAAATTCGGTGACCAAGTTCACAACCTTCGGACCGTGAGCAAGATACTCCGGCGCCCTTCCACCCGGTAGTATTAAGCCATCGTAGCTTTTGACTTCGACTTCATCAAACGTCGCATTGAGTTGAAAATTGTGACCACGAGTTTCGGAATAAGTCTGACAGCAAGAAAATGCATGAATAAATCAACTATCAATGTCAAAGATCCAACAATCGATGATATATTACAGACCAAACACCAAACCAGAAATGATTCTCAGTATCGATACCTGGTGACCAGAAACCTGATGGACAGCGGTGCGGCAGACTTCTCCAGCTTTCTTTCCGGGACAAACGGCATCAACGGCCACGCCGTAGGCCTGCAATGCTTGGAACGGAACCATGGCCTGCAAAATACAAATCAAAGAACCAAGCAGAGTTAAAGAAGCAACCATAGAGGAAACTAAACTCCAGAAAGGCGAATCATCTGGGAAGGAATTAGTGACAGTACTTCGTAGTCTTCCATGTAATCACCGCAGAGAAGCAGAACCCTTTTCTGACCCATCGCTGGTACTGATAAGAATGCGGAGAACAGAAGAAGTCTTCACTTTTCTAGGATCAGTAGAGTGACACAGCAGTACTGAAGCCCTGCTAGGCGTTGCATATGTAAAGGGGTTGATAATGCGAGGTTTATCTGAGGGACCCATTTTTACCTGAAATTTCGAGGGTATGAGACGGAAGGTCCCTTCTTCTTTGTCGTGTTCGAGGGGTTTTTCTGTAAAAGTAATCAGATATTAAAAAAGCAGAGCAAGAAAGAAGCGACGGGAAGGAATGAATGCGAATGGTGGGAACAATCTGGAAATGGAATATAGACCGATGAAAAAAATTTGATCTTAGTTACCAAAAAAGAAAAGATCTTTCAAGTCACCAGCACGCTTGATTCTCCGATTTGTAAAATTAATTTAAAATAAATAAAATTTAGATAAAATAAATTTATTGAAAGTTGTTAAATTTAACTATTTTTTTTTGTAAAAATAAATTCAATAAAAATTTTATTTAGATAATAAGAATTAAAAATACTTTTAAATATATAATATAGAATATATTTATTTTTTTTTTTTTAAAATCCATATTTTATTAAAAAAATATTTTTTTAAAAAAATTACAGTATAACCTATTTTTTATTTTTTAAAAAATTAATTTATATTTCCTTGTGATTGGTCACAAATATCTTTTAAAAAATTATAATTAAAAATCATAGCCTCCTTTTCAAAAAAAACAATTAAAGAGGCCCTTATGAGTTAGTAAGTTACTATTTTCTATTACTGTTTTCGTTTATATTAAATAACAAATTAAATAATTTATTGAAAACGTTACAGAAGAAAACAAACGTGGACATGCCCGCATTAGATTTTCATTCTTAATTTTATTTATTTATTTTATATCACGTGGATGGAGCGAGACTATATTCTGAGATTAATTTTGAAAAAATTGTATCTAAATTTTTGTAAATTTTAAATTAAAGATTGAAAAATTATATGTTATAATTATAATTATAATAATTTTGAAAGTTATAATTATGATAAAATTTTAGGTGATTTGCTGTTAATTTTTTCTAAAAAATGTTTTGAACATTTAAAAAAATTAAAAACAAGTATTTTAAAAAATAAAAAATAATTTTTATCATTGAAATTGAAAATAGTTATGCATTTTAAAATTTGTACAAAAGCTATGCAATTTTCCTATATATCGAGCATGAGCAGGCCCTTATAATCTCTTTATAAAGGATTGAGCATTTCAGTGTCTAACAGTTAGCCGTACTTCCTCCACTATGATAGATATAAAATCTAAATGAGGTTTTTTTTTTTCTAAATAAAAAGTTTCTGAGAGTGTATTTATCTTTTTCTTCAATATTATTTTTTATCAAATAAGTGGATATAATTAATTTTTATTAATTACAATATGAGTGTTAAATATTAAGTAAGAATATTTTAAAAAATTATTTTGAATTTTTAACAAATTTAACACTCCCGACTACTTTTTTTGACTACCTTTCTGAAGTTGTGTAAATTAGTTATTTATATTTTATAATATTAATTTTGTGTTTATATTTTTTTTGTCAAAGTATTGTTTATATATTTTTGACAACATGTCTTGTTTATATTTTAATTTATATACAGAGAGACACACGCACACCAGTTTTTCAAATTGGAAATTGATTATTTTAGTATTAAAATAAAAAAAATGAATAATGATAGTATCATATAATTTATTTAATTTAAAAATCTAGATATTGCATAGAAACTTTGGGATTGGTTCGAGATTTGATTTTATTAGTACTAATCTGTAATGTAATCTCAGTCTCTTTCCGTGTGGTTTCCACGTATCTTTATCAATTGGCGGTGCTATATTCTATTTGGATATGATTTTCTTTTGCTTGTCAACAATGCCGACTTAATCTTCCAGTGATCGCTGGCCAACCAAAAAGTTCATAGGGTGATGAATGAACACCAAGTTTCCATTTCAAATAGTATAATACAAAGCAATAGGAGAAAATTGCACAACCCTAAATCAAGAAAGCAAAAACAGAGCCACAAAACCACAACAGCCACATCACTGAAGTTCATCCCAAGCATGGGGTTCAGAGATCCATCCTTTTGGCCTCATCCTCTTCATCCACACAAGAACAAGCAAAACCCCGCCATCACAATAAACTCTGACGAAGGCAACATGACATGATAAATTAACAAGCGCTTTCCCTTCTCTCCATTGATTGCCTATCTGCATAGAAATAAAAGCCCGACTCTAGAAATCATAGATCTTAGAAGCATTACCCACTCGCTGCCTCAACTCTCCCAAAAACTGACCTCTACAAAACACAAGCAATCACCTTCACCTTCACCTTCACCTTCACCTCTCTCAAACTGCAACGAACTTAAACAAAGAAACATATAAGATACAAACTCTCCCTCCCCTGCAGAGACGGAACTAAGTGTTTCGCCCGCCTCCCCTTATCAATTTATTCATATGTAAAATGTGTTGAGAAAATCTTAATTTTTGTTAAAAATTATATGTTAGCTCCCCTTAAAATTTTACGCTCACCCCCCACTTCCAGAAATTTTATGTCAGTCTTTATTGTTTTAAAGTCTTAAATTCACTTTCAATCAAAATCATACTTATTTTTTGAAAATATGATAACACATTTTAAAGGTGTTGAGAAAATTTTTATATTTACTTTTTGGGAATGACTAGTAATATACTTTTCACTCTCATTCTTTCCCTCTTGTAAAATTCTATTTAGTTCTTTAATCATACTCTCAACATATTATAAAGACATAATTTGATAATGAATAAAAATTAACTTTCACTTAATTTTATTGTTTATATTCAATTAAAACCCAATTAATATAATTTTACCATCTAATAATATTTATCAACTCTATATTTTATATCAAGACATTCACATTTTTTATATTATTATATTTCTTTCTTTTTTAATTATAATGTATTTTTATTTTTTAAAATATTTAAAATAATAAATTTAACAATTTTCATGTATATAATCTCAGCCCCTTAGATTGTTTTTTTTTTTGTTCTATCTCTGCTCCCTTGTGAACGCCAAGGGAAAGATTGTTAGAAACATAGCATGTAGAAGTTAAAATATTGTTGGAAAATATATGCTTAGAAATGTGTGTAAATCATATTCTCCATAATGTGATATTTGCCCCTACTATATTTGCTGTTGAATTTATAACAAATCACTCCTAGGAATTATCTCAAGTACTTCTAGAGATGTCCAAATAGCAATTTTCAGAATCTCCCCTATAGAACTAGTTAAAGTTTTAAAATAGGATTTCAAGTGGAATGTAATGCTTGTTCACACTTTGATGTCTATATCACACATTTTAATCTTGTGCTTATATAATAATATATGTACTTATGAAAATTAAACAACCTATTTAATTTTAAACTAATAGTTACAATTATTTAAATTTCATAATAAAGTTATGAAATTTAATCAATAACTTAATTTGGATTGTTATGACAATTTAAAACTTAAATAGGATTGAATATTCCATATTTGAAGATGATGTGTCTATTTTATACTTATAAGACATCTACATTTAAGCTCTAAATTGTATAAAAGTATCGGTTTAATTGAGTATTTTGGTTGGATTTCATATATATTTGTGTTTTGATATGTTTTATGGCCAATTTACGTGACTTATCAGGTTTTTATGGGCTTTTGGACCTTTTTGATATAAAGGGACACGGGAGAAACATTAAAACACATTCAGTTGAGCATCAACACCATTTTGAATCTTATGGAGCAACTAGAAGCGATTGTGAGACAGAGAGAGCAAGGGATTGAAGGAGTTATAGAGCAACTTTTGAGTTTCTTCTTTTCTATCTTTTTTCTTTTGTAATTTTTGTTTGATGATTTGAGATTTTATTTATGTTGAGATGGTTAAATTTATAGATTGCTAAATACTCAGTCAGGGGTAGCGATGTAGCTTAACTGTAATTAACTCAATTCTATATTTTTTATTATGACTCTAAGATTTGAGCTTTAAATATATATTTGATTTCTATAATTTCTTCAATCATATTTGTTTTCCTTGTTTTAGTATTAATTTTGCGATTGGTCACCATAAAATCTGATATGTAGGTGAACTTCAAGAACAAAAAAAAAAAAACAAGCCTAGATTTAGAAAGACAAACGTTGATAACTAGATTAGCGATAGATCTAGAAATTTACAGTGACTTAAGTTGTAGTTCTATGGTTTGGTTAGATGAGTAGGTTACACAAGAGCGAATTCAACTCTAATTAAACATAGACCAATATATCAAGAGATGATTAGAATATAATAGACACAACCGTCACTATAATTATATAAAATCTAATAAAAAAGTGAATTGAATTATCCCGGTAAGTGAAACATAATCCCTTAACACTTCTGATAACTGGAATAAATTTAGACATTGTTTTTATTTACTATTCCCTTTTTTTAATTTGATTTTCTCAATTTAATTATTATTTACTTTTTGTATTAAAATTTGACAAGTGGTTCATATGCCTATTATATATATATATATATAATATCCATATTTAAGCTCCAAATTACATGTAAATATATTTTAAATTGATATATTTTAGCATAATTTTACATATTTTGGTGTTTCATGGTGTTATAGGCTCATTTGGAAGTATTAGGAGAAAAAACGTTACAAATCGTTTATGCTGAAAAGTTTCAATACTAGTTGGTATTTTAACTATAACTCTCACATATGAACTCCGATTGAGGTTATTTAAGATGCATTAGAAAGTTAAGACATAAAGTTACAACTTTCATATTTTGAGTTTTTCTAAATTCCAACGTTATCATGGTGAACATTGAGCTCAAAGTGTTAACACGAGCTGATAACTTGTTTAAAGCTGAACAAAGGAGTTTTTTGTACCAGACATCCACCCGGTGCCCGGTCAAACTCAGTCAGTGCTGAGTCAACTCTTTTTTCACATTTGTATGCCTTTTAGAACCACCCAACACCATATTTGATGATCCTATGGCTACCCGGCGCCGGGCCAAACAGCAGAAGTCCATAAAAACACATTTTTTACGCATTTTCGTGATATTCTGTGCCTTTATAGGCTTATAGACTTTCTCTATATAAGGAGGTATGACAAAAACATTAAGGAGACATTCAAAAACGCATCCGAAGGCTAGAGAACATAATTCAAATGCATCTGAGAGCAACTGGGAGCAATCGTATAGAGAGAGTAAGGAGATCTAGGAAGTATTAGAGATAGATTCATTATCTTCTATTATAACTCTTTCTTCTTGTTATTTGACTATGATTTGATTTCTATTTCCATGTGTGGTTGAATTTCCTAGTCATGGGTAAGGATTTAGTCTGACTGGGATGGATTGTATTTATTTTCTTTAATTATGACTTAGTGGATTTGTTCTTCAAGTTTAATTTAGGGCTCGTTTAATTCTCAATTTTTTAAAATTAAGTTAAGATGAATGAAGTTTGTGAAAATAAAATTTAGATAAAGTAAGTTTGTTATAAGTTGTTATGTTTAGATATTCTTTTTTGTAAAAGTAAGTTTGACAAAAAATCTGTTTGGATGATAATGATTAAAAATATTTTTAAATGTATAATATAGAGTAAATTTACTTTTCCTTTTTCAAAACTCATGTTTTGTTAAAGAAAATGTAATTTTTCCCTCCTTTTCTAAAACCACAGTTTAACCCACTTTTCATTCTTCAAAATGGCGGTTTGTGTTTGGGCAAACACATCTTCTTAAAAAATCATGGTTGGAAACCATGGTTTCTTTTTAAAAAAGATGAACCAAACAAACACTTAATTGTTTCTTTATTATATTTATCTCTTTTGTTCGTTCATGTGAATTTTATACTTGATCATCATAAAATATAATTAATGGATAAACTTGATGGACTGAGAGGTGAAGAATGAATCTAGATCTAAAGAGATAAACATGGATAATTAATCTAGAGATAAAATTATGAATTTATGGTGATATACATCATAATTTTCAAGGTTTAATTAGGAACTTGAGTTGTTCGAGAGCGAATTGAATCATAATTAGATAAGGAATAATTGACCAAGAGATAATTAGGATACTTTAAAAACAACAGTCACTATAATTGTGCAGAGTCTAATTAAAGAATAAAATTTAGTTATTCCATAAGGTGAAACACATTCCTCTGATACTTCTTGTGATTGAATTAAACTCGTATTAATTATGTTTGTTTGCTTCTTTCTTATTCATCTTTTCAATTTAATTGTTATTTGCTCTTGAGATTAAAATTTTGGACTGGTAAATTTACTACCTCCCTTGGGTTCGACTTGTGAAATACTTTGAAGATTTTTTATTACTGCAATCGACCTGTATACTTACAGGATCCTGATCAAGTTTTTAGTGTCATTGCCGGGATGGTTAACGGATTTATTATTCCATTAAATTTTAGTCTTTTATTAAAAAAAATTATTTCTTCTCTAATCCATTGATGCATGTTATTAAGATTTAAAAGTCTTGATAGTATTTCTAAATTAATTGCTATTAATCATGAAATTGAACGTACTTACAGAGAGAATCGAACTAGAAGGAAGCGCGTGATGGCTAATGAAATAGTGCATGTTGGGGCTCAAGCTAATCTACTTTGGAGGGATGCAGATATGCCCGCAATTTTTGGTAGCCTATCATGTATAAGGCTGAGTCAGAATGCCAAAAATTATGAGTTTAGAACAATTTATTTGAACTCTCTTCCCCACTTCTATGGGTTGGGAAGTGAGGATGCACTCGGATTCTTCAAGAATTTTTATAATGTTGTGGATCAACTTCCTCTTAACAACATAACTGAAGAGGAACTCAAAATGAGGTGCTTCAATTTATGCATGAAGGATAAGGTACAACAATGGCTTCTCAACCTTCCTGAAAGTTCTTTCACTACGTGGAGGAAAATCATTGATACTTTTATTGCAAAATTCTATTCTCTACAAAGGACTTTGGAGCTGCGAGATGATATTTACAACTTTGTTGAGCTAAATGGTGAACCTTATTATGAGACTTGGGTTCAGTACAAGCTGCATCTGAATCAATGTCTACATTATGGGTTTAGCGATATGATGATTGCCTAGATTTTTTATAATACGCTATCATGAGCTGCTCAATCTTGGTGGATATAGCTATTGGAGAAGGTGTTGTTACTGCAATAGATATAATGAATATATATGAGAGAGTAGCAGTTCAAACTAGATAAAAGGGTGTGAATGGTAGAAAGTTTCAAGTGCATGAGATCAATGATTGCCCAGATGTGATTGCTCAACTTGAGAAAATAAATCAACCCATTGACCTTTTTTTCCAACAATAGAGTAATAATTTTAATCTCCTTAAAGAATCATGCTCTGCATGCGGTGATTCAAGTTATATTGCAAATATATATGTGCACATTATTACAGGTAATGCAGAAGTTAATTATATGATATCAAATGCTAAACGTCCACAATTTTTTGCAGAGGAATAATGATCTTTTTTAAAACACATAAATTCCTGGGTGGTGAAATCATCTAAATTTTTCCTGGAAAAATCCACCAGGATTTCATCAACAGAAGACTCAGGCACTCCCTCAGTTACCTACTCCATTCGTAAGAAAGACTCCTCAACTTGAGAAGATGTTCTCTCAATTTATGGTGGGACAAGCAACAGTTAATAAAAATCTGGATTAATTCATGGTTAGTCAAGTAGCTGTTAATAAGAATTTTGATCAATTTATGGCTAATCATATCACTACAAATAATGCTACTTAAGCTGAGATTTGAAACACAGAAATCCAGGTGAATCATCTCGCTAATCTAATGGCGGATAGAAGTTCAAGCAAGTTCCTTAGCAACATGGAAGTAAATCCCAAGAATAGTGTGATAGCTATAAGTGTGGGGGAGACGATAAAAGAGAGTAATAGGGGAGATAAAGAAAAAAAATGAATTGGAGTAAAAGAGTGAGATGAGGGAGCATGACGAAGAAGGAGGGAGCTCTAAGTCAAACGTTGAAAGAGATGGTCAAGCCCCTGAAGTAAAGTCTTATCAACTTCCTATACCTTTTCCACAAAGGTTGAAAAAGGAAAAGCATGATAAAAACTTTTGAAAATTCCTTAAGATATTCAAGAAGCTACAAGTCAACATCTCATTCATTGAAATTTTGGCCAAGATGCCTGATTATATTCGACATATCAAGACTCTCCTCTCCAATAAAAAGAAGCTCGAAGAATGTGCTATATTAATTTTAACAGAGGAGTGCAGTGCTATATTGCAAAAAAAAGTAACCTTTGAAGTTAGAAGATCTAGAAAGTTTCTCTATTCCTTGCACTATTGGTTTTACTGTCATTAATAATTGTTTATGTGATCTAGCTGCAGGTATTAACTTGATGCCTTACTCACTTTGCAAGAAACTAGGAATCACATATTTGATGCCCACAAATGTCACACTCAAATTGGCAGGCAGATCTCTTCAGTACCTAATGGGAGTAGTTAAGAATATTTTGGTAAAAGTTGGTAAACTCTATATTTCTGCTGATTTTATAGTTTTAGAGTTAGAAGATGAAATAGATGTCTCTCTAATTCTAGGAAGACCATTCCTATTACTGCAGGAGGGAAAATTAACATTTAGAGTAGGGAATGAGATAGAGAAGTTTAATTTCACTAATACTTCAGATATTCCCTCTCTTAAAAAGAATTGTTGCAGTGTAGATGTGATGCAGGTTCCTTAAAAGCAAGAATTGGAATTTTCTTCTAGATCTTCAAATAATAATAAAGGTCTTTTTCAGAAGGCTATTAGAGATGAAGTTAATATTAAGAAGAAAGTGGCACCACTTAGTCTCGGTAAGAAAATAGGCAATTGTGTGATCCAAATGGACTGGCTGGTACCGACTTTTATCATAAAAAATCTCTCTAAGGGAAGGACAAAATTAAAGTGGAGGAAAAAACTGATTTCTGAATCTGAAGGCTTAGACCAAAGCCTCTGAAGAATGTCATTTCGTCATCTCCTAATCCGTCTGGTTATCGATGTTAAATATAGTGCTTATTGGGAGGCAACCCAACATTATTTTTCTTCTTTTACTTTCTGTTTTTGTTTTTCATTTTTGTTTTCTTGTCCTTATTACTCCAAACTCTCACCCTCAAGACTTTTTTGCAAAATTAATTTGATTATGGTGAAAATGAGCTTGAAACAAACACAAATTACTTCAAAGAACATCTCGAGTATCACCTACAAATTAGAAGAGTCTCAGTTCTTTTATATTTTATTTTATTCCTGTAACATTGAGAACAACGTTAGATTTAAGTGTGGGGAAAAGTTTATTAGTTGCTCTTAATTGATTTTTCCTTAAAAAATTGTGCTGATATGCTGAAAGTAGAAACTTTTTCACAAAATTATGTGCTTAACTAATTTTATTTAGATTCATTTTACTTATTTTCCTGAGTTAGTAGTTATGTTTGTCACCATATAATACTCAATTGTTGTGTTTAATGAGATAAGATGGTTACTTTGCAAGTAAAAAACATGAGTCTTGAGATTATAAAACTGAGCACAATAACTTAACATGTGATAGGTGTGGAAAAGTGATTGAATTTGTAGAAAGATAGATTATACATTTATTTTTGAACTCAGGTATTTACAATCATTATGTATGAATTTATTATTTAGTTGGAGAGATGATCCAGTTTTAAATGAAAAAAAAAGAGAGAAAATAATATATATATATATATATATCCACTCCGTTGGCTTGAGCTGTGTTTAGTAACTGGGGGGTTTCACCAAAAAGTGTTGTCCTTTGCATAAAATGATGCGGTATAAGTTATAATTGCGCCAAAGACATCTTTGTGTAGCGGGTTCTGTTAGCTTGAGTAACTGAGAGTATGTATCACAAATGCGAGACCTTCATGTCAAAAGAGTGCATAATAGCTCAAGAAAATAAACAAATCCTTAGATAAAATTGAAGTACAAAGTGCGAGGAAATTAAATAAATAAATCCTTGTTGATCTCCATTGTACATGAGTTGAGGTGAGGTTTATGCACAACTGATTGAGGTATTTTAAGTTCTTAAATAAGTGTTGTAATTTTTCTTCCTCTTGCTTAATTTGCTATCTACATTTGTCACATACTAAGTATACACACACACACACTAAAATCTCATGAACTAATGGGAATGATAAATAGGTTGTTATTGAACCTAATGTTTAATTTATTAAGCACTATTTTTACTTATATTGATGACGGACTATCACTAGTAAAAAAGAATGAGTTTAATAAATTTAGGAAATGACTTTGAGAGTATCACAATTTTAGTTTTGTTTGAGGACAAGTAAATGTTCAAGTATGGGGAGATTTGATATGCTTATTATATATATATATATATATATAAAATACTCATATTTAAGCTTCAAATTATATCTAAAAATGTTTACATTGATATATTTTAACATAATTTTACATATTTTGGTGTTTTAAGATGTTATAGGCTCATTTGGAAGCATTTGGAGAAAAAAACCATTACAAATCATTCATGCTGAAAAGTTTCGATACCAGTTGGTATTTTGACTATAACTCTCACATATGAATTCCGATTGAGGTGATTTAAGATGAATTGAAAAACTAAGACCGCTACAATTTTCATATTTTGAGTTTTTCCAGTCCCCAAATTGTCTGATGTGGCTTGACAGAGTTAAAATAATGTTGACATGGCAAACACTTGTCTAACTTTGCAGATGAGTGAGAGCTAAATCAGATTAAAAGAGTCACATGACCAACTCAACACGTCTTTAATACCCAAACCCATTACTAAATCCCCTGATCGGACCTTATTCAGAGACATGATGTAGCACAACAATGATGAAGCATATTTTCTTTGTTTGTCAAAAAAAAAAAGATTAAGCATAGTATTATGGACAATTTTTGTTAAAAAAAAGGGAAAAGAAGAACGAGTTAGGGTTCTTGTAACATCAACTTCATCTAGCCATGGAGATTTGGACGATGCCTTACACAAACACAAAATGAAGCTATGGCAATGCAGAAGTTTCTAACCACACAAACACAAAATGAAGCTATGGCAATGCAGAAGTTTCTAACCATTGGTGCAATATAAAATTTTGCTCAATTTAGGTGCAATATAAAATTGGGTCTATATTTTGCTTAATATAACTTTTATCTCTTTGAAATATAGAATTTTTGTCAATCTCGGAGCAATATAAAAAATCTAGATTTTATCTGCTTGCAATAAAAAAATTCTGGTTAATATTGAATATGCATATATGGTCAATGGCAATAAATCATCTTGGTCAATTCAAACTTGTCAGAAGTTTTATCAACTAATGTCCAATTCAAAATTCTATTGAACAGCAATATGGTCATTTCTTCAATAGTGACTCAACCTAGAAGGATCATAAATTATTCGAACCAATACACACCAACTCAAAATATGGTCCAAGCTTTACTACACTGTTTAATCAATATACAACAACTTAAAATGGTAACTCAATATATAGTATAACACAAATCTCATTTTTCTTGTTAAGATATTTAAGTTGCTTCTTCAGTGAAACATTCTCATTTAATAACTCCATTTTGTGTTGACAAATCTTTCTTTGATCAATGTTTATGAAAAGAGTTTCATCAGCTTCAGCTTCTTCAACAACTCAAATAATTTCAAATTAGATTGCTACTATATTGAACAAAATAATATGAATAAGTGCCAAAGAATTTAAAAGTTTTCCAAAAAACTAGTTAACTTATAAAATTATCGTGACCCAACATCAGAAACTTGATCTCAATCAAATCACAATATCAAGAAGTAAGAATTGAAGCATATGATTAAAAGGTAATGAAAGGATTTGGGTATTAGGGATTCACTTAGTGGTGATGTAGCTAGTCTAATTTGTCCCCGACTCATCTGTCAAAGTTGGACCAGCATTTGCCATGTTAACATTATTTTAACTCTATTAAGTCACATCAGATGATTTGGGGACTACTTTCTGAAGAATTCAAATATTAAGCATAAACTGAGCAAATATTTTAAACTGCAGGGACTATTTTTTTTAAGTTTTTAAAGTATAGGGACCTCTTGGTGCAAACTGTAGGACCTAAGGAAATCATATTTCCCAACTTCTAAATTAATCGAAATAGTAGTTTTTAATTTTCATTTTCTAATCAGACGTTCTGAAGTCGCGAAGTTTCTTGTCATAACAGGAGAATTGCGAAGCGGTAGGGTTCACCTCAGTTTATCTCCGGCGACGATGGAAGTCGCTAATGCGCGTAACCACGCTTCCAAACGCAAGTTTGACGACATCGTTTCACCATCCTCGCCGCCGCCAGCAGCAGCCTCCTCTAATGGCTTCAACGATAATAACAACATCAACGGCATCGACCTCTCGCTGCTCGAAGCCGTAGAGAAATCCCAAAGCGCTGTCGAAGTGCTTGACCTCAAAACCCTTAAGAAACTCGTCCTCTCCTTCGAACGTCGCCTGAAGGACAACATCGAAGCTCGCCTAAAGTACCCGAACCAACCTGATCGATTTGCCGATTCAGAGATTGAGCTCCATGAAGAGCTTCAGAAGCTCAAAGTCCTTGCAGGAGCTCCGGAGCTGTACCCTGACCTTGTCAATCTTAACGTTATCCCATCCATTGTAGATTTGTTGAATCACGACAACACTGACATTGCCATTGACGTTGTCCAATTGCTTCAGGACTTGACCGACGAGGATGTACTTGAAGATAACGATGAGCCCGCAAGGGTTTTAATTGATACTTTGGTTGAAAACAGTGTGCTTGAGTTGCTGGTTCAAAATTTGCATCGTTTATCTGATTCTGACCCAGACGAGATGGCTGCGGTTTATATTACGCTAGCAACGATAGAGAATTTGATTGAGGTGAAGCCAGCAGTGGCAGAATTGGTTTGTGAGAAAACCAAGCTGTTAAAATGGTTGTTGGGAAAGATTAAAGTGAGGGAGTTCGATAGTAATAAGCAGTATGCATCAGAGATATTGGCGATTTTATTGCAGAACAGCACTGCGAATCAGAAAAAGTTAGGACAGATGAATGGAGTAGATGTGGTGCTTCAGGCTGTAGCCATGTACAAGTCCAAGGACCCCAAGAGTTCGGATGAGGCAGAGATGGTTGAGAATCTGTTTGATTGTTTGTGTTGTTTATTGATGCCGCTGGAGAACAAGGAAAGATTTGTGAAGGCTGAAGGAGTCGAATTGATGATAATTATTATGAAACAAAAGAAATTGGCTTATGGGTCGGCTATAAGGGCGCTTGATTTTGCAATGACAAAGTACCCTCCTGCATGTGAACGGTTTGTGGATGTTTTAGGCTTGAAGACAGCATTTGCAGCTTTTATGGGTAAGGCAAGTGATACAATCTTCCTTTATTGTGCTTAACTTATTAGCGGTGCAGTTATATTTTCTAAATTGTCTGTTTATATATTATCATCAACTCATAAAGAATAATTGCTAATTCATACTCTAAGGAAGTTTATCTAATGAGTTCATTATAATTTGATGTCCAAGACATTTTCTCGGTTTTTGATGGAGCTCAGTTCTTCGCATTATCCATATAGTCGATTTCACCTAGTGGGATAAGGTTAATGTAGTAGTTGTTGTTATAATTTGATGTCCAAGTCATTTTCTCGGTTTTATAATTATACCAGCCTGAACTGATGCCTAAATATTTGATGACTTGACAATATTCAGAAGGTATGTCGTTGATTGTATTTGTCCACCAACAGAAGTAAGAAATGCAACCAAATTTTATGATGGAGTCATAGACAACAGCAAGCTGCTATTTTACAAAACTGATAAAGGGTTGTATATTTGCTTTTCATTTTTAAGTTCATAATACTGTACAACCAAAATTTCAATCAACGTCTACTAAGAAAATGCTGATTATTAACCTTTCTTATTCTTTTTCTTTTTAACCTTAAATTGCTGCACCCCCTTTCCCAACCTTTTTCACTTTGAAGATGTGTTTTCATAGGCTTTTTATTGATAGATCCTGGTAGCACTGACCAGTTGTATGTTGTACTACATAGATTCCCATCAGCAAGAAGAACAAGAAAGAACGCTACCAAGAGGAATTAGAGGAGCGCATTGTGTCATTGATTGCTTCATTATTTGGTAAGCAGGCAAGTGAAGTTGAATTTAAGTTTTGACTTAGGATGTATGAGTTAGTACTCGGTCAGTGAATGGCATTGTGAACTTGTCTTAATCATTTTTCTTGATTTTATAAACTCCACCAAGGTCAAGTCATTACTTGTTGGCTTGTTGCACTGCAAATCATACGTTTGACTGGGTACTGTAGACCTTTGGCCATGATCAAAGAGAACTTTATTATGTGCTGTACCTCAAATAGTTTATTCACATTTAGATAAGTATCACAGATTTTTTACGCTTTTAATTTATAATCTCTACATCACTTTTTTCATTCATTTATGCCGGATGCTTCAATTAAAGTTTGCTGTCCCATGACATGGAAATTCTTGTTCTCCTCAAAATTTGTGTAATTGGCATTGGTATTGCAATATATTTAGTTGTCAAGAAGCCAACTCTTGCCAAACTACCATGTGTTATCATTTTGGGCTTTAGACATGGTGAAGCTCAAGAGTCCTTTATCTCGCATTGTAATATGCCATGATTGAGAAAACAGGACCGCCAAGGATTGAATTAGTAACCATTTGGTCGTGAAGCCTTTGATACTATATCAAGGAACTGGCTTTCGTGGTAACTTGGGCCAATAAAGGTCCTAGAAACGTTATTTTTTCTTTAATTTATAATGTTTCTATTTTTTCTTTAATTTATAATGTTTCTAATAATAATCTGACGTTACTTAAATCATTTAATGAGTTTATATGGGAAGAAAGCCACAGGAGTTTTTATCTTTGAATTTCATACCAGAGCCTCTTTCACAACCTAATTTTACTGAGTTGGCAACCTCAAACGCTTTTTGTATATGTTCACTGTGATTTTATTACTTCGATTCATTGTAAATAAGCAATTTTTAGGTCTCTAGATTTATGCTTGTTATATGATTTCCCCCATTTTGTTTCAGTTAGATGTGCTTCAAGTGGTGGTGTTGTCTTCATGAAAAGTAAATAGTGAACAGGGTGATGTTTTGGTGCTCTAAGCTGAATTCTTTTTGGTGATTTGCCATCATTTAGCATTATACCTTTGGTTGCCAAGTTATCTAAGTGTGGGTGTTTCTTTTCATGCACTAATCTAACAGTGGTCATCTGTTTATGATTATAAGTGGTAGAAGCCAAGTTGGCATACAGTGTCATTATGCTAGTTGAGATGTGGTCATTCCGATAGCTATCCATGATGTTAGTATGCTAAAACATGGAATCGTTATATTTGGCTTTGTTTTTGGGTTTTTTTTTTTTGGGGGGGGGGGGGTTTCAATTTGCATCAACAGCCTATGATGCTAGGAAACAAGAGTTATATTAAAAGGAAAGGGGGAAACTGAAGAGAAAAATGAATGACATGGTGCATGGTAGTTTCCTTAGCAAACAGCTAAACTATATGCACTGTATTAAATAACATTATATTTGTGTGGATGAAAAAAAGGACATTGGATCTGTATTTTTTTTTTTAGAGTGACATCAATGATTGTTTTTGAAAGTGCATTCTAGTCTATGAATTTATGTTTTTTATACTTTTTTCTTTTGTGACTTAGAACTTCAATGGCCCATATATTGTTTCAGGTGGAATTTTAAGGGGTTCTAGAAGAGAGAGATTGTTAAGTAAATTTGTTGAAAATGAATGTGAGAAGATAGACAGGCTAATGGAACTATACATGAGGTAGGTTGGCTCATCCTCTTCTCATTGTGGAGTTTTATGATTATTTAATTTCATTGGTTTGTTTGAAGCTTCATAGTTAAGAATCTGAAATTGAATGCTCTTGATTTGATGTATATAATTATCATTTAAGAACGCTAAGCTACTATTATTTTTCTCTCCAGATATTCGGATAGAGTTAAAGCAGAAATTGAACGATTGGATCAGGTTCAACTTGATGACTTTGAGGTAGTATGCATGGTTATTTGGTTCCTGCTTGCCATATTGAATTAACAGTTTTGTCCGAAATATGACATTTCTTCCTATATTTTGCAGATGGATGAAGATGAGAAATACAATCGTAAACTAGAATCTGGACTTTATACTCTTCAGGTTAGAATTTTCAGGATTGTTAATCATTTAGCTTCACCATTCAACTTGGCACGTCTTGTATGAACTAATGGTTGCAGGGGAATGAATTATATCTGGTTATTGCTCTTGGAAGATTTTTTTTTTGGATACTTGTATGTTTAGTTCCTTAGCAAATTCATCCATTACCTAGAAAAGCAGATACTATGTTATCTTACAGTTTAAGCTAGTTTTAATTCCGTTCCTTGTACTTCAACAAACGTATAATTATTTACCAAAATGCATGTTATAAACATTTGTTTCTTTTCAAATCAAATTGCTTCCAGGAAAGTCTATACCAACATCACTGGCACTAGTAATAGCACAATCTACAAATATGTAGATATCCAATTTACAATAACCTTATTTTTTTGGGGTTGACCTATTTCATTTATGATGTTGCAGTTGATTGCTGTCATTCTTGGTCATCTTTGGTGCTCAGAGTAAGTATTTCCATCTATATATGTATACATTAATTGTATGGAAAAATACATTTGACAACTGAGGCCTACTACTTTGGTGCATCAAATTTAAAATGAAACAATACATCTCCATGTTATCTGAAAAAACATAAAAACACACCCAAATGAAATGAGACTGATAATTAATGTTTCAAATTTTTGTTTCCTTAAAAACAAGGGGGCTAAAGTGTACCTTAAAAATTTTATGTACTAAAGTTGCAGTTGGGCCTTAGTTTGGGGAGTAAAATTTATTTTTTTTCTCTTTTGATTTGAAGAGGCTTCATAGGCTGAGTTACTTCTAACTTGTTCCAAATATATGCTTGCCGGGCAGACATCCACAAATGAGAGCAAGAATTGAACTACTTCTCAAGCAGAACAGACTTGGTAGAAGTGATATCAAGGATATACTTCAGGTATAAGAATTTTATTTATTTTCAATAACTTTGTTTGTAGCTAAGTACGACAGTGCTGAATATGTAAAATATGATACCATTATGCGCTAGCATTCATTCCAAGTTTAAAGTCTTTTTGCAAAATTCCTCGTTTTTACATAATACCAACTTATTTCATTATTTTGGACAGTGGGCGTTATCCCCACCAAAGAAAGGAGAAAAAAAACTGTAGACTCATGAGGTCTGATGAACGTTCGAGCAAAACAAAGTTGTGCCTTCAGTTTACCAGTGCTTATATTAAAATTACGTCTCATTTATTTTTGTCTTTCATTTGCTTTTCAATGTATGGGGATACTTGGTATCTAATGTGCTTGAATACAATCACTCCATACTTGCCTCTGGTATAGTTTGATAGACAAGGATATTATTGAAAATATGGTCTCCGAGCTTATTGAAATGGCATCTTTCTCTGTTTCAGGAATATCACGACAATATTGGTGATCTTGATGGACCAGAAGAGAAGGAACGAGCACAGGCGAAAATACAAAAGATCATCTCGGCATTGTAACTGTTGTAACTTGTAAAGCTCTTAGATTCCATTAGGGCAGGATATAATCAAAAAGAAATTAAAACACCTTTATCGTGTATTGTGTGTAAAATTCTGTCATATCTCAAGAAGCAGGCATTAACATGCACATGATATTAGGGTATTTCATGTGGCTTCATTATTTCCTTATTGATGTCTTTAACTCAACCTTTCCTGTGGGTACTGAATCTTAAAGTTCTCTAGTTTATCTGGCATTTTTTTCTTTTTGTAACGTCTGGCAAATATTATTGATTTTACGGGTATTCATACTCTCAGTCTTATTTTGTTCTGCCTAATAGTAATGATAATTGTAGTTACTGTTTTCTATTAATAGGATTACGTATCGATTTCTTCAATTGCTTCTGTTCGTCTCTGTTTTGTTAATCGAGTGCAATTTACCCATCCTTGTGATTCTACATTTTTCTTCCTTGGCACCGAAGGAAGGAAGGAAAACATGCAATTTTACGCATCATATCATAAGCATTCTCGCCAGGACCGATGGAAGAATAATGAAACAGTGCGACTGTGATAATAATTGCAATATTAATGGCAACTGCGAATGTGGCCAAAAAAATAAAGCACCTATGAACGTTAAACTGCAGTAGAAATTAAATTGAGTTTAGTCCATTGTCCCAGAAAATAATATAGAAAAATAGCAATTGAACTTAATTTGATTCAAGGGAACATGGCAAGTCTACGCTGCTGTGGTTCATATTGTCCCTTGTGCAAACAAAAAGTATCCCCAACCCAATTCAACTAACCTAAATGTTATACAAACTCAACAAATAAGGTCATTCACTTTTATTCCCTCCATCACCACCTTGGTTTACTCGTCTGCCACTGGATGAATCTGTGTAAATCATTTATATGAACATTGTTCAGTTATTCAAACAAGCGATAAAGTCAATCAGCACATCCACTTTGTGCAGATAATGTATTGACCATAAATATGTCTGCGAGTACAGGGCAAAGTCATGGATCATTGAGAATTACCTAGAACCTGAAGCACCTGTTTCTGACTTGTCCCTTATACTGAGTGACTTAAACGGTGACTTGGATTCATCAACTAGTTCAAGCTCAAGCAAGGCATCGTTAATGGCGCGACCCAAGTTCTTGTCATCTTCAGCATTATGGAAGCACTCTCTTTGCTTAGCATCATTTACTAACTTAGCCCACACAGAGCGACTCTGTTTAAGAGATTCTGCATTCCCCAATATCCAGAGACAATGTCTGCAAAGGGGAAAAAAAAACGAGTTCTAATCAACTCAAGCCTATGAACTCAAATTTGGAAGCAACATGATTAACAAAGAAAGTTCTTCATGATTAGTGAAACTTCTCCACCCTTGGCTTTCTCCTTCAGTCTAGAGATTTTCATGGTCAGATAACATGGCAGGTTTCAAACCTGTATCACTCGAGATCAAGTTTTTACATCAACAACCATGAATTTATGAATGACTTGGTTTGGTTTATTATATTTATAAAACTAAGTTTATCTAAGAATTTCTCAAGCACATATTCTATCTTGGGCTCAACAAGTAACATACCTAGCTCGAGTAAGAGCCACATTTGCTCTTTGTCTATTAGAAACAAAACCCATGTTTCCAGTCTTATTAGACCTGACAGTGGATATCATTATGATATCTTCTTCACCACCTTGAAAACCATCAACAGGGCGAACACTCACAGAGAAGTCATCATCCGAAACCAAATTACACTGCTTCAATTTCTCTTGGATGTCAGAGACTTGAGCAGCATATGGAGATATCACTCCTATGTTGACTTTCCTCCTCTTGCTGAGAAACTCTGTACCAGAAAAACACAGAGCTATTAATATATTCACCAGTTGAAGTGAGTAGGCACAAAATACCAGATACACATGCAAAAAAAAAAGTTCGCCATTTATAAATTCAAAATTTAAACTATTTTTTTCAAGTAGAGAGTGCCTAACCAATTATTGAGTGTCAATAAATAGAGTTAGCAATAACAACACACACACACACAAATATGTTCCTTAGCAAGAAAGGAACCTTTGTGAAGGCCTTTTACAATCTCTGTGACAGCAGCAACTTCGACTATGTTCTTCAAGCTCTGTCCACGACCAGATTGCTCTTTTCCCTTAGCTATGTTAATAAAAGAATATGAGCCATACATTCTTCCTTCAAGGAAACGTTTACTATAGCTTGAAACCCTAACATTCATGCCATCTTCAAGTAGCCCTTCGTAGAATTCCCTATTGGGGAAAAAGCTTATAGATGGATGCATTCTAAACTGGACTTTGAGGGGATGCTTCTCATATCCTAACGATACCAGCCTCTCAAACATGCTTCTCCCAAATCCTGCTTCATCAGATATCTGAAATTTTATTGTCATATACATATTAGAAAGTATTTGTTGATAATATCCACAAACACAAATCACACATCTCAAAAACCAATCAATTCAAAAGCTTAAGCTAATTCATGAAGGTCCATGAACAGTTATATCATAATCTCCAACATCCTCCCCCACAAAAACTCATTGGATTAAAAAAATGGACAAAACACAACTCATCATACCTTGTACTAAAACTTCATTTAATGAGAATGGGATAGCAAAGATAGAATTCGGACCACTTGATCATGTAAGTGTTAGTACCTTACTCATAACCACTTGAATTTAAAATTTTATGTTGTCAATTATATAACCATGAACATTTGTTCATAACCTCTATCAAGACATAATGACAAAAACTGTAGTACCTTGCTCTTAACCATTGCAGGAAGTTGTCTCTCATCGCCTATGAGAATAGCATGTCTTACGCCTGGAAGCTGCAGTGGTATGGTTGACTCACACTCTTTGAGCTGAGCTGCTTCATCAATAACTACAAAGGGGAGGGGTGTCATTCCTTTAAGGAAGACTTTGGTAGAACCTGATGTGGTACAGAAAATTAGGCATGCATTCTTCAAGCAAAAATCTATAATTTCATAGCAGTCTTTAAGTTTTGGAATCGAAATTGACCAAGCAAGTGATTTGAGTATCCTGAGGCACTCATCTCTTTCCAAGCTTAACTTTCCAAAGGAAAATGTAACATCTTTTATTGGAATATCAGTTACCACCGGATCCTGGATGGGATTAAGAAACTTTTGAAAAACCCAGTTAACAATGGCACAGCAACCTTGTTTTCCCTCTTTCTCAATTGGAATTTCTGGTTGGATGACAGTATTTCTTTCACCATCTACATTATTGTACGGAATTTCTAGGAACTCATTTTGACGCAAAGAACATTGAAGGGTTTGTAGCAAATCAAGAGCTCTAAACATGTTCTTTGCCACCTCAAGTGGAACAACAGAAGTTGGTAGCTGTGAGAATAATGTTTGCAAGTAGATCCTGAGATTCTCACCTATGAAACTAAACCTCCTCTTTATAAACTGAACTTCAGCTATATAAGAAAGGTATTGATTGTTCATGTAACTGTATTTCATCTTCACAAATTGCTCCAATGTCATATGATCATCTTTATCCTTAAGTTTCTTGTATGAGAGATATGCTTGCTCTACTTGATTGAAATTAAGCTTAGTAAATTCTTCTAATGACATAAGATCATTAACCTCCTCATACTTCCCATCAAGATTAGATAAAAGATACAGCTCATGAGGGTTCTCAAGCAAGCTGATCATTGATTCCAAGTTATGTTTCCATCCAGTCAGTGAAGCAAGACATCGCTCAAGATTATCAACACGATAATCAAGAAAGATATCGGGAAGGCCCCAATAATCATCAACTTTCATTCGAGAATTATTCCCGAAAAGCACTATGTCACCCAGCCCATAGGAATCAAACTGAAGTTGATCTTTAACTAAACTACGCAGGCGAGCTGCCACTTCCAACACAGCAGGATTGGTTGGAGCACATGTTAATGTTCTGGCTTTTAGTTTGAGCAGGGCAAATAGCATGGAAGAAACTGTCTTTGTTTTGCCAGTCCCAGGAGGACCCCATATAAGTTTCACACTGTGGTTGTGAAGACATTTCCTCATTGCAACACTACTTAACACGGCATCTTTCTGGCATTCATTCAGATTCTGAGATCTGATTATGTTTGTTGTAATAGAAATGTCTGTACTATGGTTCTCTCCAGGAAGGCAAACGTGACCGTTCTTTCCAATCTATAAAATAATGCAAAATGAAAACTTCAACATGTTGCTTCATTACTATCCGTAGAACTAGTAGAGTTACTATTTTTGTGTAGTGTTTGAGTATGCTATAATAACAAACATAATTTCATTCTTAGCAGAACGTTAAGTAGCATCGCAATGCATACGTAATGAAAGGATTTTTACAACATACTTGAGTATAAGAAATATGAAAAGTCCAAAAGTTCTGATGTATGTGTCTCAATTACTGATCACCGAAGTTTCATATTTATTATAATATAACAGTGGTCCAAAATCTTGCGAAAATGTAATGTTCTAGTTTATTCTTACCAATGCATCAGCTTGCAAAACTTTTCCAATAATATTCAAGTTTGCACCCTCCAGCTGTGAGTTCAAGGCCTTCCAAATACGAATATTGGTTGTCAGGTTTATTAGATAGACAGCATAAAGCTTTTGTGCCTTGTTGCTCTTCACGTCTCGTCCAATCTCTATGTTCTTTGATGAGAGTATTGTGATCTGATCAATATGACCTTTTTTTGACCCTTTAACATGGGCAATATGATAGTATCTTGTGGGTTTGTTTAAGTCTCCAATGCTCGTTGGCCTACTATCAGTGAGGGCGATGAGATCTCCAACTGCAGGTCCATATTGTCCTCCATAATACCCATTCAATGTCATTTCATAGAACAAGCCCTTAGTAAGCCTCTTACATGTCAGGATCTCACAGGTAGGGGCTCGAGAAATCCCCTTCAAGCTGGAACAAAGATCACTGTGTGTTTCCTCAATCAATGAAGGAATGAAGGATTTCATGTATTCTGTTGCTGACAAAAATGTTAATGGGATCTTCGGCACCTGAGAGAAATTATCGTTTTAAGTTCACTTGAAATGTTATGATATGACTTCCTTTCAACAAAGTAAATACAGAGTACAGGCAATTCAATAAGAAGATAAAAGATTAGTTGCTTAAATCACCTTGTTTTGATAAAGATTTTCGTTGAGAGCATCGTTGATAGTCCAAGAGAACACAATATCTACCAAGTTGGAACCTCCTTTTCCCTTTGCATTGTAATTCATCTCCATCATTTGATCATAGAAAAAAATGGAAGATGCAAAGTAAGAAGTTGACAACAAGTCAGTGAAGAGCACCAAGCAATAGTAATATACTGCAATGAGTATGCTTTGTACTACTATCTATATTTCGAATATGAACCGATGGTTAGTTACTTTTTCTTGTAGTTTCGGTGTATGGGGAAAGGAAAAGACTTCAAGGTTAAGGAAAATGAAGGCTGACCGATGTTGGTTAGAGAAAACTTCATTGGATAGTGCAAAGGACAAAAAGTCATCAAATGGAGTAGTGGGATGTTTCTTTCAAAGCATATTAAAGCGTTGATCGACGTTGTATGATTTGAGAAACTTTATTGGATAGTCCAAGAGCCGAGGAGTCAGCAAATAGACTAAGACGTTTCATTTTAATAGCAGCAAATAGGTAGGATTTTTTTTTTACCAAGGAGCAAATAGGTAGGATTGGAGGAAGAAGTGAATGACTATATAGTAAAATGACCAACACATACTTCTAAGAGTTTTTAGATAAGAAAATACTAAATTAAAACTGTAGTTAATTTTATAAATTTATGTTATCATTCATGTTTAAATGATTTATGAAAAGTTTATTAATTTCTTTGCCAACGTATTATTCAATTTTTAAAATGGAATAATAACTTTAATTTTTAAAATTTTTGTAATATACAATTTATGTAACTACATAAAATCTCTAACAAACATTACGAATATTATGATTCATTTTTCGGCCTTCATAAGACCCAAACTAGTTTATAATAAAATTTAATTTTTAACTAACTCAAATTAGTATGATTGGTAAGAATTCTCATATCTTAAAATAAATAGTTGAGAGTTCAATTATTATCCCCTAATTGATAGAGTAAACCTAATTTAGAGAGATATCTCCCTTTACCCTCCATAGGGGGAGGTTAATCCATGTGTCCCTGAGATCATCACATCCACAAGTTTGTTTTTAAATGTAATTTGCTCAAGATTTTATCAGATGGTACCCATTTGGATTCCCTACTTCATGCACATTGGAAGATACTAGGAAATGCTGAAACTTGGGAGATAATTACGTGCTCCTAGGATTTAAATTTCAATGGATGCCATAAGAGACAATTTTGATTAATATGTTCTTAGTTGTATGATTTGGATTATTTTTCAATTATTTAGAATTAATTTGAGTAATAAAAACTCTTATCTCTTCAAATTTTGGTTCTCATTCTTTTGTGTATCTAGTTGGGAGAAGTTTATTTTTTGTCCTCATCTTTTGAGAAATGTTAGTTTCTACAATCAACCACTAAAAAAAAATTTCACGACCAAAAAAGTTAATTATTGTTAAATTTTTTAATGAAATATGATATAAAATAAGAATAATTTCTAATTGCAAAGTAAAAAAAAATAAAACTTAATCCTCTATATTAAATTTGACTAATCTAAACTATCTTTTGTGTGCACTAATAATAGAAAGAGTATCCACAAAGAAACAATCCAAATTCATTATATACATGGTAAGTCCAAAAGAATTATGTTTGTTCCATATTTTTTAAACTGTTTTAGTGAGTTGTTCAATTTTATTTTCACTCATATAATATTCTTATTTTATCAAATATTCAAATAAAAATATTTTCATTCAATTTTTATGTTACGTTAAATATGGTTTTTTTTATGACATAAAATTTCATTTAATTTTAAGAGCCTTGGTATGCTGAGTTGCTGTAGAGTTCTGACATGTTCTAAGTATGTGCTTGCTGGGCAGACATCCACAAATGACAAATGAAAGCGAGAACTGAAATGCTTCTCAAGCAGAACAGACTTGGTAAAAAGGACATCAAGGATATATGTACTTCAGGTACAAGGACTTGATTTTCATTGAAAAATAATGCTTTTGAACAAAAGAATATAGAAAAATAGTAATTGATCTTAATTGGATTCAAGGGTGCAGGACAAATCAAGTTTCTCCATTTGAACTATGCTGCTTTGCTTCACATTGTCCCTTGAGAAGCAAAAAGAAACCTCAACCTCACACAACTAATCCATCACCACCCTCGTTTACCCGGTCTGCCACTGGATTAACTTCTGGCATTCAATTATATAAACATTGGTCAGTTATTCAAACAAGCTATAAAGTCAATCAACATCTCCATTTTAAGAGTACAGGAAAAAGAAATTGTTCAATGTGAATTACCTAGAACTTGAAGCATCTGTTTCTGACTTGTCCCTTAAACTGAGTGACTTAAATGGTGACTTGGATTCGTCAACCAGTTCAAGCTCAAGCAAGGCCTCCTTAATGGCTTGAGCTAAGTTCTTGTCATCTTCGGCATTATGGAAGCACCCTCTTTGCTTAGCATCGTCTACTAACTTTTTCCATACAGAGCGTCTGCGTTTTAGAGTTTCTGCATTCCCCAATATCCAGAGACACTGTCTGAAAACGTCATAAGTTCTAATCAGCTCAAGCCTATATACTCACAAACTTGGAAGCAACATGATTAACGAAGAAAGAATGTTCTACTTCATGATTAGTGAAAGTTTTCCACCCTTGGCTTTCTGTTTCTGTCAATTGACTTCCAATATTAGATAAAATAGTAGGCATATCTAGAGGAAGACAACTTTCAAGGGCAAAAAACCTGTATCACTCCTGAGATCAAGTTTTATGTCAACAACCATGTTATTTGTGAACGAGTTTGTTGATTATATTTATTAAAAGAAATTATCCAAGAATTTCTCAAGAAGATATCCTATCTCCGTCCCAACAAGTAACATACCTAGCTCGAGTAAGAGCCACATTTGCTCTTTGTCTATTAGAAAGAAAACCCACGTTTCCAGTCTTATTAGACCTGACCGTGGATATCATTACGATATCTTCTTCACCACCTTGAAAGCCATCAACAGAGCGTACACTCACAGAGAAGTCATCATCCGAAACCAAATTGCACTGCTTCAATTTCTCTTGGATTTCAGAGACTTGAGCAGCATATGGAGATATCACTCCTATGCTGACTTTCCTTCTCTTGCTGAGAAACTCTGTAGCAGAAAAGCACAAGGATTCATTCATACATTCAACCTATTTTTCTCAAGTAGACAGTGCCTAGCCTATTTTTTCCAAGCAATAAACACACACACACTTAGCAAGAAAGGAACCTTTGTGAAGGCCTTTTATAATCTCTCTGATAGCAGCAACTTCCACCATGTTCTTCAAGCTCTGTCCACGACCAGATTGCTCTTTGCCCTTTGCTACGTTTATAAAAGAATAGGAGCCATACATTCTTCCTTCAAGGAAATGTTCACTATAGCTTGAATCTCTAACATTCATGCCATCCACAAGTAGGCCTTCGTAGAATTCCCTATTGGGGAATAAGCTTATGGATGGATGCATTCTATACTGGACTTTCAGGGGATGCTTCTCATATCCCAATGACACCAGCCTCTCAAACATGCTTCTTCCCAAGCCAGCTTCATCAGAAATCTGAAATGTGATTGTCATATACATGTTAGGCAGCGATCTTTGGTAATCTCCAAAAGCACAAATCATACATGTCAAAAACTAATCAATTCAAATACTTAGGCTATTTAATGAAGGCAAATGAATAGTTTATTACTCCCTCTGGTCCTTAATATAAGACCCTAACCGAATCATGCGGATTAAGAATTGGAATTAAAATTAATTAAATATCTCGATTTCTCCAAAATCACAATATTTTTCTAAAATTACCCTTATTTAATCTCTCTCTCTTTCCCTTTGGATACATTAAATAGGGGCATTTTCTGGAAATGTATAATAAATACTACCTTGTATATTGTAAAGGGTCTTATATTTAAGACTAGGACAAAAGATCCTATATATAGGACCGGAAGGAGTATAACCTACAGCAGACCCTACCACATAAAAACTCATTGGATTTGAAGAATGGACAAAACATGAACCATCATACCTTGTACTAAAACTCAATTTTGTTGAGAATGGGATAGCAAAAATCAAATTAGATTACTTGCCCATGTAAGTACTTGAATTTAAAAACTTTAAGTTGTCAAGTGAATAACAATGAACATTTCATCATAACTCTAACAACACATAGTGACAACACTACACTACCTTGCTATTAACCATTGCAGGAAGTTGTCTCTCATCGCCTACGAGAATAGCATGTCTTACGCCTGGAAGCTGCAGTGGTATGGTTGACTCACACTCTTTGAGTTGAGCTGCTTCATCAATAACTACAAAGGGCAGGGGTGTCATTCCTTCAATGAACACTTTGGTAGAACCTGATGCAGTACAGAAAATTAGGCATGCATTCTTCAAGCAAAAATCCATTATTTCATAGCGGTTTTTAAGTTCTGGAAGCGAAATTGACTGAGCAAGTGATTTAAGTATCCTAAGGCACTTATCCCTTTCCATGCTTAACCTTTCAAAGGAAAATGTAACTTCTTTCATTGGACCATGTATAACTACCGAATCTTGGATGAAGTTGAGAAACTTTTGATAAATCCAGTTGTCATTGACAAAGAAACCTCGTTTTCCCCCTTTCCCAGTTGGAAATTCTGGTTGGAAGACAGCATTTCTTTTTCCATCAAAATTACTGTTGGGAACTTCTATGAACTCATTTTGAGCCAATGAACTTTGAAGAGTTTGTAGCAAAGCATGAGCTCTAGACATTTTCTTTGCCACCTTAAGTGGAATAACAGAAGTTGGTAATTGTGAGTACAATGTTTGCAAGCAGACCTTGAGATTCTCACCTATTGAACTAAACCTCCTCTTTATAAACTGAACTTCAGCTTTATAAGAAAGATATTGATTTTTAATGTAACTGTATTTCATCTTCGCAAATTGCTTCAATGTCATATGATCATCTTTATCCTCAAGTTGCTTGTATGAGAGATATGCAATTTCTAGATGACTGCGATAAAGCTTTCTAAATTCTTTTAATGGCATCAGATCATTAACCTCCTTATACTTCCCTTCAAGCCTACATAAAAGATACTGCTGATGAGGGTTCTCAAGCAAACTGATCATTGATTCCAAGTTATGTTTCCATCCATCAAGACAATCCTCAAGTTTGTCTGCACGATAATCGAGAAAGACATCAGGAAGGCCCCAATAATTATCAACTTTCATTCGAGAGTTATTCCCAAAAAGAACAATGTCACCTAGCCCGTAGGTATCAAACTGAATTTGCTCCTTAACTAAACTACGCAGGCGAGCTGCCACTGCCAAAACTGCAGTATTGGTTGGAGCACATGTTAATGTTCTGGTTTTTAGTTTGAGCAGGGCAAATAGCATGGAAGCTACTGTCTTTGTTTTGCCAGTCCCAGGAGGGCCCCATATAAGTTTCAGAGTGGGATTGTGATGACATTTTCTCATTATAACACTGCTTAATACTACATCTTTCTGGCATTCATTCAGATTCTGAGATCTGATTATGTTTCTTGTACTAGAATTGTCTGTACTATTGTTCTCTCCAGCAAGGCAAACGTGACAATTCTTTCCAATCTGTAAAATAAGGCGAAAAGAAAACTTTAACATGTTCGTGTCATCACTATATGTAGATCTTGTAAAGTTACCACGTGTAATGTTTGAGTAAGCTACAATTACAAACATAATTTCATTGCTATCAGAATCTCAAGTTGCATAGAGATGCATACGTAATTAAATAACAAGATTTTATATGGGTGATGTTTGGCAGAGAAGCATTTTTATAACATATATACTTGAGTATAAGAATATGAAAAATCTAGAAGTTATATGTTGTATTTCCTAGTTAATAATGTATATTGTTTTTTCATATACATTACACGGCAAGAGCAGTCCATCTGACTCTTACCGATGTATTGGCTTGCAGAACTTTGTCAATGATATTCAAGTTTGCCCCCAACAGCTGTGAGTTCAAGGCTTTCCAAATACGAATATTGGTTGTCATGTTTATGAGATAGACAGCATAAAGCTTCTGTGCCTTGTTGCTCCTCATGTCTGGTCCAATCTCTATTGTCTTTGATGAAAGTATTTTGATCCGACCATTATTTGACGCTTGAACATAAGCAATACGATACCTTTCAGGTTTGTTGAAGTCTTGAATGCTTGTTGGCTTACCATAGGTGAGGGCGATGAGGTCTCCAACTGCAAGTTCATATTCTCCACCATAAGTTCCCTTTAATATCACTTGATAGATTAAGTCCTTACTCACCCTCTTATATGTCATGATTTCAAAAATTGGGGCTTGAGAAATGTCCTTCAATCTCGAACACAGATCACTGTGTGTTTCCTCAATCAGTGAAGGAATAAAGGATTTCATGTATTCTGTTGTTGATAAGAATGTCTGTGGGATCTTTGGCACCTGAGAGAAATTGTCATTTTAAGTTCACTCGAAATGTTACAACATTCGTTTTAACAGACAATGTAAAGACATCCTGGATTGATGTAAGCAGAAGAAGTATCACAATTGATCATAATAAGTTTGCCAAGCAGTTCTACATATAAACCTGACTAAACCAGAAACAAGAAAGGAAGCACAAAAAAATATCAGTTGCCTAATGCAACCTCTTTGTATGGTGCTGAATTTGCTTCTAACTTTCTTGTTTAATCTAAATTACTAGAATTGGGAATAGCACTTAATTAAGGACAAGTTGTTGCTTTCCTGGATTGATTCTTGGTTTCTGTTTCCATTCTAGTGTGTTTCATTGTTGTTTTCTCAGGTTGTGTTTGCTGTTTGTTTCTTGGGTTGTAACAAAAAGTCAGGATTCAAATGACCAAAATGAAATCAGTAATAATATAGCATCTTCACGGCCATGCAGTTCAACAATGCACTTTCCATAGTGACTAAAAAAGAGAAAGAAGGAAAGAAAGAGCCGAAAATGGAATGGAGAAGCTAAGACCAAAATTAAAGAAAGAACAGAGTTTTTGGGTAACAAAATCTGACATGCTTGTAGGTAAAAAAGAAACCTTGTTTTGATGAAGATTTTCGTTGAGAGCATCCTCAAGTGTCCAAGAGAAGACAATATCTACCAAGCTGATACTCGGCTTTCTCCTTCTACTGTTAGGCTCCATCATTTGATCACTCGTTTCTCAATTCTGAAGCTAAAAGCTGAATCACGTAGTCTGGGCTTTTCTTGGTTGGTTTCGTACATGCAAACCAGAAGAGAGAACAGAGGGTGACGGTTAAGAAAGAGTTATACCGTGAGATATATAACAAGTCATTGAGATAATAAAGATGAAAGATGCACAGTAAGAAGTTGACGATAAGTCAATGGTGTTTCACAAAGTAAGAATAAATGCCTTATATCTTCATTTCCAATGTGAAATGAAGCAACTTCGAGGTTAAGGGAACGATAATAAAGAGACGTTGGGTGATTTGTGAAACTTTAGTGTATGGTCCAATGGACAAGAAATAATGGGTAGAGGATACCTTTTTGGAGTACGACTTCATTTACATTGGAAGATAGGAATAGGAACTGCTAAAACTTGAGAGATATAAATCACATGCCATATTCAAAATTTGGAACGTCTCCTCTTTAATAGACAATTTATTTAGATTAGTAACATCTATAATTTGTATGACTTAGATTTGATTTGATTTCAATTATTTAAATTTTAGGCTTTCTTAAATTTTTTATATAAAATAAAATATAAAATAAATTTGATAATTATAAGGTTAAAAAACTTAAATCCTCTATGTCAAATATGATTCGTCTAAATTAACGTTGTGGGCACTACGTCTGAATAAAAAAAAATTATGATTTTTTTTTAAATAATTTTTTAGTCAGTTGTTCAATTTTTCAATTTATATATTTATTTTTGCTACATAAAAAGAATTTAAACTCTTAATTACTACCCACACCCCATCTTTATTTTCATTTTTTCAAATATTTAAACAACAAATATTTTCAAATATTTTTGTGATATATTTTTTGACACTTTTTTATTATATTGAATGTATTTTTTATGTCATAAAGTTTTATTTAATTTTCATTTTTGTTTTAAAAATATTTGTTAGTCAGTAGGTAACCATTAAATAATGATATAAAGATAATACTGTTGTAAATAAAAAAATTCCAATATCCTTCCTTTCAAATAATTATAGAAAACAATAAATATTTAACAATTAAACAATATATGAAATCATTTTAATATTTAGGGACACCATATATTCCCAACCGACATCACGTTAATAAATATAATAGAACACATACAAGGGAAACTTGGGCTGAAATGACTATCTATGCTTGTACTGAATAGGAGTCACGGAGACCACAGTTGCCATGTTACTGCCGTGGCAGTTTTTTTTGTCTTTAAATTAAAAATTATAAATGAAAAATAAATTTTTTAAGGATTATGCAAATATATATTTATATAGTTTTAAATTTTTTTATATTTTTTCTTAATTACTAAAAAGTTACATAAAACTGCAAACTACATAGATCAGTTTTTACTGTATAATATTGTTTTAATAAATAAAAAGTTCAAAACTATATAAAACACATATCTACGTGATGTTTGGAAAATCTTGTTTTTACTTATAATTTTCAATTAAAAAAAATCTTGGTGTGGCAATAACATGAGAGCAGGTGTCTCCGGGAAAGAGACCCCCTGTCCTTGTGAATATATTGGGGTGTGACTTTAGCTACAAAACTGCTCATATGTTATTTTATTGCTACAAGATTTCTGTTGCAACCTTCTTTTGGTGTGTGAACTTAGAGCATTTGTGTTTTCTTCTGGCGCTGAAAGTTATCATCAGTGATTTTGCTATGACGATGATGTTTTATGGTTTCTTGCTTTGCTAATATGATTCAATCTATAGCTTACTAGAGTTCTGGGCTCTGCTTTATTTTTATTTTGCTTTGTTAATTCGTATCTGATGTGCTTGAATACAATCACTCCATACGTCCCTCTAACATTAACATAGTCCGACAGACAAGAATATGGTTGAAGAAGATATGATAGAATCTCCGAGCTTATTGAAATGTCGGTGATCTTGATGGACCACAAGAGAAGGAAGGAGCTCAGGAAAAAAGTCAAAAGTTTATTTCGGCATTATAACTATTTTAACTTGTAAAGCTCTCCTGCTTTAAAAAAAATAATAAAAAATAAAAAACTTGTAAATCTCTTAGATTCCATTAGGGCAAGACTTAAAACACCTTTATCGTGTAATGTACGTAACATCTGTTACATGTCAAGAAGCAGGCATGGATGAAACATGGACATGGTAATGGAGAAAGAACTCTGCTTCGCAAATGTCTTGTGTTGTTGAGCTCACTTTCATGTGTAAAATTACCAGAATCGCTAGAAGAACAGCGCGACAAATCAAGTTTAACCATTTGAACTATGCTGCCTTGCTTTATGTTGTACATTGCGCAAACTAGATGTAACCCCAACCTTGTACAACTATCCCAATTATAATACAACACAATAAATAAGGTCATGCGCCTTAATTCCCTTCTTCACCACCTTGGTTTACTCGATCTGCCACTGGATGAACCTCTGGTATTTAATTATATGAACATTGGTCAGTTATTCAAACAAGCAATAAAGTCAATCAACATCTCCATTTTTTCTTTTTTCTTCTGGTGAACATCATATCCATTTTGTTTCTGTAGATAATGTATTGACCATAAATATGATTGTGAGTTCAGGGAAAAGTTATGGATCAACGTGAATTACCTAAAACCGGCAGCACCTGTTTCTGACTTGCCACTTAAACTGAGTGACTTAAATGGTGACTTGGATTCATCAACCAGTTCAAGCTCAAGCAAGGCATCGTTAATGGCCCGAGCCAAGTTCTTGTCATCTTCAGCATTATGGAAGCACTCTCTTCGCTTAGCATCATTTACTAAATTTGTCCATACAGAGCGACTATGTTCCAGAGTTTCTGCATTCCCCAATATCCAAAGGCAATGTCTGAAAAGAAAAAAAGCACAAATTCTGATCAATTCAAGCATTTACACTCACAAACTTGGAAGCAACATGATTAACATAGAAAGTGCAGCTCAATTATTAGTTAAACTTTTCCACCCTTGGTTATTTGCTTGTGTCTAGAGATTTTTGTTGTTCGAAAAAATAGCAGCCATATCTAGATGAAGACAAGTTTCAAGAGTAGGAAACCTCAAACTCTATCAAGTTTTCTATATCTAAAGCATATATCTTATGTTGGTCCCAACAAGTAACATACCTAGCTCGAGTAAGAGCCACATTTGTCCTCTGTCTGTTAGAAAGAAAACCCACATTTCCCCTCTTATTAGACCTGACAGTGGATATTATTATGATATCTTCTTCACCTCCTTGAAAGCCATCAACAGATCGAACACTCACAGCAAAGTCAGCATTTGAAACCAAATTACACTGCTTCAATTTCTCTTGGATTTCAGAGACTTGACCATTATACGGAGAAATCACTCCTATGCTGACTTTCCTTCTCTTACTAAGAAACTCTGTAGCAGAAAAACACAAGGAGTCATTCATATATTTAACCTATTTTTCTCAAACAGATAGAGCCTAACCAATTATTGAGTAATGCATAAAGTTAGCAATAAACACACACACGCACACATGTGCCTTAGCAAGAAAGAAACCTTTGTGAAGGCCTTTTATAATCTCTATGATAGCGGCAACTTCCACCATGTTCTTCAAGCTCTGTCCACGACCAGATTGCTCTTTTCCCTTAGCTATGTTTATAAGAGAATAGGAGCCATACATTCTTCCTTCAAGGAAACGTTTACTATAGCTTGAATCTCTAACATTCATGCCATCTTCAAGTAAACCTTGGTAGAATTCCCTATTGGGGAATAAGCTTATGGATGGATGCATTCTAAACTGTACTTTAAGGGGATGCTTCTCATATCCCAATGACACCAGCCTCTCAAACATGCTTCTTCCAAATCCTGCTTCATCTGAAATCTGAAATGCGATTGTCATATACATATTAGACAGCGATATAAGGTAATCTCAACAAACACAAATTACACATCTCAAAAACCAATCAATTCAAAAGCTTAAGCTATTTAATGAAGGTCCATGAACAGTTATATTAAAATCTCTAACAAGACTGTTGGCAAAAAAAAAATCTCCAACAGGACATAATGACAAAACTCTAGTACCTTGCTCTTAACCATTGCATGAAGTTGTCTCTCATCACCTATGAGAATAGCATGTCTTACACCTGGAAGCTGCAGTGGTATGGTTGACTCACATTCTTTGAGTTGAGCTGCTTCATCTATAACTACGAAGGGCAGGGCTGTCATTCCCTCGGTGAATACTTTAGAAGAACTTGATGCTGTACAGAAAATCAGGCATGCGTTCTTCAAGCAAAAATCAATTATTTGATATTGATTTTTAAATTGTGGAAGTGAAATTGACTGAGAAAGCAATCTAAGTATCCTAAGGCACTCATCTCTTTCCAAGCTTAGCCTTCCAAAGGAAAATGTAACATCTTGAGTAAGTGTTACCAAAGGCAAAAGCGAGTCCTGGACGGGCTTAAGAAACTTTTGATAAATCCAATTGCCAATGGTGATGGAACCTTGTTTTTCCCTATCCTCAGTTGGAATTCCTGGGTGGATAACAGCATTTCTTTTTCCATCTACATTATTGTTGGGAATTTCTATGAACTCATTTCGGCACAAAGAACTTTGAAGGGTTTGTAGCAAATTGACAGCTCTAAACATGTTCTTTGCCACCTCAAGTGGAAAAAGGGAAGTTGGTAACTGTGAGTATAATGTTTGCAAGCAGAACCTGAGATCTTCCCCTATGAAACTGAACCTTCTCTTTATAAACTGAACTTCAGCTTTATAAGAAAGGTATTGATTTTCGATGTAGCTGTATTTCATCTTCACAAATTGCTTCAATGTCATATGTTCTTCTTCAACCTTAAGTTGCTTGTATGAGAGATAGGCTTGCTCTACATGACTGTAATTAAGCTTAATAAATTCTTCTAATGACATAAGATCATCAACCTCCACATACTTCTCATCAAGCTTAGATAAAAGATACTGCTTATGAGGGTTCTCAAGCAAACTGATCATTGATTCCAAGTTATGTTTCCATCCAGTCCGTGGATCAAGACATCGCTCAAGCTTATCAACACGATAATCAAGAAAGATATCGGGAAGGCCCCCATAATCATCAACTTTCATTCGAGAATTATTCCCGAAAAGCACTATGTCACCCAGCCCATAGGAATCAAACTGAAGTTGATCTTTAACTAAACTACGCAGGCGAGCTGCCACTTCCAACACAGCAGTATTGGTTGGAGCACATGTTAAAGTTCTGGCTTTTAGTTTGAGCAGGGCAAATAGCATGGAAGAAACTGTCTTTGTTTTGCCAGTCCCAGGAGGGCCCCATATAAGTTTCACACTGTGGTTGTGAAGACATTTCCTCATTGCAACACTACTTAACACGGCATCTTTCTGACATTCATTCAGATTCTGAGATCTGATTATGTTTGTTGTAATAGAAATGTCTGTACTGTGGTTCTCTCTAGGAAAGGAAACGTGACCGTTCATTCCAATCTGTAAAATAAGGCAGAATGAAATTTCAACATGTTTGCTTCATCACTGTCATTAGAACTAGTAAAGTTCTATGTTTGTGTGGTGTTTAAGTAAGCTATAATAACGAACATAATCTCATTCTTGGCAGAACGTCAAGTAGCATCGTAATGCATGTGTAATTAAATATTAACATTTGATTTGGAGATGTTAGGTAGAAATTGATTTTTACAACAAACTTGAGTATATAAGAAATATAAAATTCTAGAAGTTGTGTTGTATGTGTCTCAATTTTTAATTACTGATATTTCATATATGTGTGTGCATATATATATATATATATATACTCCATGAAGTCTGGCATATAAGACCAATTTGACTAACTGCATACAAATCAATGAAAGAAGTTAAACTAATTAACTGTGTCAAAAACTTATATTGTTTTTCAACAATACCTTTAATAAAAATATTTTACTAGGCAATTTTTTTCTCATAAGTTAATTCAAAATAAGGGTAAATTAGGAAAAAAATAATTAATACTTCTGACTTTACCTCAATAATAGTAGTCCAAAAAACTTAAGAAAATGTGATTTTCACATATTAAATACTAGTTGATAGTTGATTCTTACCGATGTATCAGCTTGCAGAACTTTTCCAATGATGTTCAAGCTTGCACCCTTCAGCTGAGAGTTCAAGGCCTTCCAATTACGATTATTGGTCGTCAAGTTTATAAGATAGACAGCATAAAGCTTTGGTGCCCTGTTGCTCTTCATGTCTGGTTCAATCTCTATGTTCTTTGATGAAAGTACTGTGATGTGTTCCCCATTTGACCCTTGAACATATGCAATATGATAGCCTCTTCTGGGTTTGTTTAAGTCTTCGATCCTTGTCGGCCTACTATCAGTTAGGGCGATGAGATCTCCAGCTGCAGGTTCATATTGTCCTCCATTAGTCCCGTGCAATGTCATCTGATAGATCAAGCCCATTCTCAACCTCTTATATGTCAGGATTCCACAAGTAGGAGCTTGAGAAATGCCCTTCAAGCCCGAACACAGATCACTGTGTGTTTCCTCAATCAGTGAAGGAATGAAGGATTTCAAGTATTCTGTTGCTGACAAGAATGTTGGTGGGATCTGCGGTACCTGAAAGAAATTACCGTTTTAAGTTCACTTGAAATGTTATAACATTCCTTTCAACAAAGAACGGACAGAGTTCCAGCAGTCGAAGCAAGTGATCAAGGATCTCCACGGGCTCTCATGACTTCAACAATTCACTTTCCATAATAAATAAAGACAATAATATAATGACATACTTGAAAGGAAAAACAAACAACCTTGTTTTGATAAAGATTCTCGTTGAGAGCATCGTTGAAAGTCCAAGAGAACACAATATCTACCAAGCTGGTACCTCCCTTTCCCTTTCCACTGTATGTCATCTCCGTCATTTGATCACCTGTTGCTCAATTCTAAGGCTAAAACACTGAATCACTCTAAGCTTTCCTTGGCAGGTAAAACCAGAAGACAAAGGACAGAGGAATAAAGGGTAAGAAAGAGTTATAGTACGGTATATTATGAGTGTTCGAGAAGACGAAGATGAAAGATGCAGAGTAAGGAGTTGACGGCAAGTCAATAAGTAAGTAGTACGAAGCAATAATATGGTACAAAGAGTATGCTTTATATTTCGAATCTGCACTGTTGGTTAGTTGCTTTTCCGTGGAGTTTCGGTGTATGGAAAGGTAGGAAACAACTTGGAGGTTAAGTTAGAAAACGAAGGCTGTGAGCGATGTTGTGAGTTGAGAAACTTCATGGATAGTGTAGCTGAATGGACAAAAGTCAGGAAATAAAGTAGGACGTTTCATTTTCAAAGCAGATGAAACTGAGATTAATTTGCATTACGCGCATCATACTATATTATACCACGCTTTGCACTGTTTTTGTTGTGTGCTTTCACACCAATGGGCCTGCCTTTGGGAGAGACAATTATCTACCGCGATTAATGTCTTAAATTTGATTTGTTTAATTCAATTTAATCCTTCATTTCACAAATTCAACTATAATTTACATGCATGTGCAGTTATGGTAAATTTTAAAGCCACCATAAATTATACATACACACACGAGAGGTATAGCATTTTTTGTTTTTTTTTTGAGGGGTGGAGGGGGTTGGCCCTCCCATCTCCTCGCCTTTCCTATATAATTTCTAATATATAATATATATGGTGTATATAAAACATTCCAAATGATTTGGCCCCACTTTTTATACACTACCCCTTATATTTTTTTCCCAATAATCCCCTCCCCCTTATATCTATCTATATACACATTACATATATATATATAAAGTGTGTACACACACTATATATATCTATATCTAACACACTATATATAAATAAAAATAAAATAAATATTTTATACATTATAGAGATATGTATATCTCTTATTCCTCCCTAAATGCCACCCCTTATACTATTTTTCCCAGTAAACCAACTTCCCCTTATATCTATATACACACACAAATATATATATATATATATATAATGCTATATATATCTATTTAACCTGGCCATATAGTAGTAGAGGAAGGTTATAAAATTATCTCTTATTTTATTCACATATGCAGTGTTATTCAAAATTATAAAAATATTAATAAAAATATTTATATTTTTTCCTATATATATAATTTGGCCCCCGAGAATGAAAAGCTGCGTCTGCCCCAATACATATGAATATATATATATATATAATATAAATACGTATATATTTAATAAATTGATAGATATAAATTGAACAATATAAAAAGAATTTAAGTTTCAAAAGCAATACACCTTTCATTTTAGAATAATTAACACTTCCAACATTTTACTTTGTTTTAAAATGGTTGTTACTTTAAAATTTTAAGATAGTATTTTTTTTTATAATTTTACTCTTCAATAATAATGAACGAAAAAAAATATTAAAAAATTATTACATAATTAATAAAAATATTATAGTAAAATATGAACATATTTTTAATTTTTAAATTATTTATTAAATTTTTTAATTTACATGTGTAACTTAAAAGTGTTAATTAATCAAAAATAGAATATAAAAACATTCATAACAAGCCGTCAAAAAATTAAATTTTCTATAAGTTCTTAGTCATTTTAAAATAAAAAAAAATCTATAACCTCTTAGTCATTTTGAAACATTTTAGGGTAAATGGAGTGCAATATATCGTATATGGTATCCATAAAAAACTTAATCTTTTACGCATAAGATTTCATTCAATTCTCCTTTCTTTGTTTTTAAAATATTTATTAGTAACTTGTATATAAATAATAAATGATATAAAAATTAATAATAATTTCATAAATAAAAAATAATTCCAATGCTCTTCCTTTCAAAAAACTATGAAAAGAATAACAAATATTAAACCACATATGAAATCACTTTAATAATTAAAGACATTGTAAAAGAAGTACATATAGTACTTCCTCCTCCGCGCGCGTCGAGCTATCGGCGAGAAAGGGAAAGCGCGAAGGAAGTGAGCAACTGTGCCTCTTTCTTTCTCGTCACTTCCATTCATATCGCAAATCGAAGTTGGATTTGTGAAAATTCGAGTGTGGATACCCGCAAACCCTCATCTTTGATCTTCTTTTTCTCATTGATTCTTCACCGTCTTTGTCCTAAATTGAGCTCCTTTCCTTCTGGGTTTCCTTCTGTTCTTTCAAATTTCATGTTTATTTATACATACGTATGATGTGAAATTAATTTTCCTCCCCTCTTTTAGCTTATGTTCTTTGCCATTCATTCTGATCTGATTTTGGATTAAATTTTCAGACTGTAATATGTTTTATTCCGAAATTACCAAGTTGAGTCCTTCGCTCATAATTCTTGTTTTACTTTCTGTTTGAGGGTATAACACTTGCTCTATAAGAAATAGCAAATCAGTAAGCTTTCTTGATTAAACAGGTGGTTGCAGGGTGCTTCATATTGATTGGAGTGGGAAGATGCATCCTCCTCTAGCCTTACACAAACACCCAATGTGCGCAGAAGTGAGTTTAAACATCTAATTTTTTTTATTTTATTATTTATTGTTTAATTACTTAATAATTTCGTGTTGCTTATATTTTTATTTGATCTTTCCATTTCGGTGACGCATGACTGCTAGGTGGTTGTTGCCGTGTTGGATATTTAGTCCCAAATAGAGTATTAACTGTGAAATGGCCATCTTGCTCTGTTCTGAATATTGGGGTGTGAATTTGATAAAGATTTTTGTTGCAACCTTGTTTTGGTGTTTGAACTAGGACCACGTGTCTTTTCTTCCGGTGCTTAAAAGTTACCATCAGTGATGTTGCTATGATGATGATGATCTGCGGAGAGCTTTAGTAGTATGAACCAATTTATAGCTTACTATGATTCTGGGCTCTGCTTTGTGCAGATTATTGAGCAGTTCCAAAAGTGCCATATAGACCATCCATATGGAAAATTCTTTGGTAAATGTACAGATCTGAAAATAAAGTTGGATCGCTGTTTCAGGCAGGAAGTAAGTTTTAACTGATATCTTTTTTCATGGGTCTCCTCTGTGTTTTTTTTTTAAACCACTGCTTAAATATGATGTATTCCCAACAGAAAGCTTTGAAGCGAAAGGCAAACTTTGAAAGGAGTAAGGAGTTCAAACAAAGGCTAGATGCTTTTAGGAAAGAAAATGCTGCAAGCAGCAGCCAGTAGAAGAATTTTCTCTATTAAAAGGCCCAAACTCGTTAGAACGATACAGAAATTCGCAAGTGTTATTCATGTATTGCTTCCTTGAGTAAGGATACGTTTAAATCTATTGAAGTCTAGGTTAATTGGTGCTATTGCTAGTGATATTATGTTTTCTCTGTTTCTCATTGCATTAATTGTATTTTATCAAAAACAAAAGTACAATAATAAAGATAGAAAAAAAGATGAAGGGATCGAATATATGTGTATGTAGTTATTTTATCTTGAAAATTGAGATATATGTGCATCAAATGGAGACCGGCACATATGGGTTGAAAGCTGAACTTACGAGCTCAGATTTTCTGTCATCTAAATCAAAATTGGACGACTCATTAATCAATTGAACAATTTACAAGATTTTCAATTTCAATTGAAAGGATACGAGTTGCAAATTTACTGAGTATTCTGCATTTCTGTCAGCAGTTTGCCTGCGTTGACAACATTCTGTCATTCGGTCGATCTTTGATCATATTAAATTAAAATAACATAAAGCGGAGGAACTGATTAGAAGTCCCATGCTCAACATTGCATGAGAAAAGATAGGGAAAATTGTACGTTTAAGGTTAGAGATGCGCAAGACAACTCAGTAATTGTCATTGCGGCGTCTACAACGAAGTATGGAGCAACAGTCTCTGTAGAGAGTAAGAACGCGTAAGAGTGAAAGAAAAGAAACAGCTAATAAATGATAAGGAAAAAAAGGACTAAAGTATCACATTGACCCTTATCTAACCCAAAATGGAAAACAATTACGCATGTTCTCTTGAGAACATCAATGTGTACATAAGACCCTGTCCATTTTGCCCAGGATTGTATATAATCTTCTTTTCCCAGCTGAAGCTTCCAACACAATCTCATACTGGGTCAAGTCGACTATACACAAACTTGTTTTTTTCGGTTCACCTAACTTTATGGCAAACATTGGCTAAGAGCATCAGGGAGAAGTACTGCCTCTCTTTCGCTCTGACCTGTCTTCCAGACTTTGAATTTTGAAGCAAGGGGGCTAGTTTCACTCCAACGTTTGAGCAATGACATTGAGAAGGGCCCCCCTTTTTCACCACAAGGACCTACGCAATGCCATACAGGAATTTCTGGATTTTCCACTGTTTCTTTCTCTAGTTGAATATTTGAATCCTTCTCGTCATCATCACTTAATATGATCATGTCAGAAACTGACGTGCTCTGCTTTTTCTTGAGCTTTTCCTTGATCATCTGTTCAGAATTCATGGGAGCATCTGATTTTCTTCCATCAACACCTGAATCAGAATCAGAGTGCCTCGGCGGAGAAAGATGACATTTTGGCGTTGTATTGCATGTCAGAGGTTCCAACCTTAATTCCTCAGAAAGTACACTCTTGGGATCAACTTGATCAACTCTCGAACAAGATTGAAGCTGCTTTGCTGGAGGAGTGTCTTTCTCTTGGACAATCGCAGCAACAGATGAATGTTCAGCATAAGCAGAAATTGTCCCACCATCTTGGTCTCTCACTGCCGGAGTCTTTGGGGCTGGGCCATGAGAGTCAACACGTGTTCATGATTATTTTCCATAAATACTAATTGCTATAAACATCAAGTAGATCAGCTACTCAAAAAAGCTTAAGGCAAGTAAGAACTGCTTTTAATAGTGAAAGGGTGTGTAGGCTAAGAGGAAGATACAATATATAGGAATGAAAGGTGTCATAAAAGACATGCTACCTGCAATTTCAAATTAGTCCAAGAAGCCTAGCCTGAGTAAGACATTGACCTCATTGTATTTGAATTTTAGAATACTAAATAAATTCTCAAATTTGTAAATGGATCTTCACAGGTTGACAAATCATAGCTTGAACAAGAATGCAAATGGCCTAGAGAAGATGTCTGAAATCTTCGTAATACACCAAATAGAAATTCCCTGACAAAAAACTTATGGAGTTATTACCAATGTTGTAGAACCAGACCGGACTAGTCAGTTCAACCGGAAATTGGTGACAAGTCTGGTTCCGTTATAGAACACGACTAATATGTTTTGGAATTAGTGAAATTGGTCACAAACCAATAAAACCAGCCGAACCGGTCCTAAACGGGTTTAAACCGGTCCCTTTTTTTTTTAATTTTTTAAAATATTTTTTAGTTTCGAAGATAAAATGACATCATTTTTAGTACAAAATAATTTTCCTTTTTATATTATAATATTATATAAGTATTATTATGATATATAATTATTGAAATTTATAAATATACTTAACAAATAATATAATAATGAATTATTAGTTAACTATTTTGAACTCAAAATGTGATTATGAATGAATATTAACTTATTTAGATTTAAATATTGAGTTATGAAACCTATTAATAATTTATTTGTGATAAATAATATATTGATAATTAAGTATTATATAGTTTGAGACTTTAATTAAATAATAAAATTTGTTTAAACTTGTATTATTTGTTTAAAATATAATATTTTAATCATTACTGGTTCAACCCCAATTAGATAACGGTTGAACCATTGAATCTTGAACCAGTATCTTGTCCGGTTCAATATCCGGTTTGATTCTGATAACATTGGTTATTACAAATTACAAGAACAAATAGAGGACAGAGAAAGCTTCACAAACCTGCAGTGGTTTCAGAAGAATTTCCAAGAGGACTACAAGGCCCTCCCGTGACAAATTCTGGCAAGCTATTTTGCTCTAGCTCATCCTTACTTGGGGTATCCTCTGGCTCCTGTGAAGGTTCGGTATACAGTACTTCAGGAATTACTTTTGGTCTATCATTTAGCAAACGCGATTGTTCTGATTGAGTCTGTAGCAGCAGCTTTCGATCCATGTACTCAGAAAGTGTATGGAAATATTGCATGTTAAGGTTCACATTGCCTATTATAGCTGTCAAATGAATCCATGCACTCAAAATAAATAAAGGAATTTAACCCAAGGGACAGCACCTATATCATCTTTGGTCTAACAGTTTACTCATTCCTTTTTCCCACTATGAAGCTTTTCAGTGCCCGACTATCCTTGATTAAATGCTGCAAAAAGTCATGTCCGGACTAACAAAAAATAATATTATGTAAGGATATTCTCTTCTCCATCCCTTTTCATTGGCCTGATCAATGCGCCTTTGTAATAAAGCCAACTCCCTTGGGATCCACTGTCATATAGTTCTCCAGATATAAGAAAATGATCACCAGAACAATTACAATAATGCATATGGGATTCGTTAGAGTTGGGACTTGGGAGCCAAAAGTGTTGAATCATATGTCAAGAAGCCCTTAAACAGATGAATGCACATAAAAGTTTAAAGGCACAAACTTAAATGATGCAGGGTGATCCCAGTTTGATCAACAGCTCAAGTGGCCTGCTTACATGGCTCAATTTTTTTTTTTAACCAAATCCATAAGCTCAAGTTAACCACATGGATTTCATCAATATGAAGTTTCAAAATTTTAAGCGTGTAGGGAAAGCAAAGGATGACTTTCATCTTTTCCTTGATATCTCATTACACATGGCATCTGATGCCATTTTTTAGTGACAAACGAATTATCAATGTTCCATTGTTAAGACTCTAGGAATGGGAGACAATCAAATGAAATTCTATAAGTATAAAGGGGTTGAGACAACTCAAAATATTGATGTCGATACATACATGCTTAATAATATCTTCATGCAGACTTCTGGCTTTCTGTTCAAGCTCTAGCTGTAAAACAAAGAAAATGGTGACCATCCATTTGCATTATTCTACCAATCCAGTCTTCTTTATTTATTATTCTATGAATCCAACTTAGATTTGAAAGAACCATAATTCTCATGCCACAGGAGGTAAGTCCAAAGGCTGGCAAAAGAATAATATACACTGGACAAAAAAATATAAGTATCACACGTATATGTGCGCACATGTGCATGTGTGCATGTGTAAAGTCAAGGCATGAGTCACTATCAGTTTCAAAGGCAGCTGTGGGCATGAAATGCCTCCTCCCTATCTATGTCCCAGAACGCCCTCTGAATAAAATTGTCACTTGCATTCAATCCCCCATAAATTAAGCTTTAAATACTGATTTTATAAAACATATAACCTTTTTACTGATGAATTTCATTAGACAGAAAAATCTCCATAAGGATGAAAAGATATCCTCATAAGGAAAGTAAAGTGAAAGTAACAGAGTTGAAATGATTTATTCTGCAAAATATTTTAAAAAATAAAAAATAAGAACTGCCTAACCATGTAGAAAAGTATATGCAAGAGATTCAAAGTGGGCCATGCATGTAATACACATATCAGAAGATAGGGCTTTTTAAGGAGATTATACAAAGATTGTACAATCAAACCAAAAAAATTCAGAATTTTTTTAAAACACAAAGTCCAAAGAAAAAAAAAGTAATTTGTAAAATAAAACATATCAACAAATACAACCACAAAAATGGTAGGAGATAGGGCTTTTTTAGGACACGCATGCAAATTGTAGGAGATTGCATAAAGATTGTACCCAAAAAACACAAAAATTCAGAAAATTTTTAAAATGACAAAGTCCAAGAAAAAGTAATTTGTAAAATAGAACAAATCATCAATTATCAACAATTATATGAATATAGTAATATAACAGTGTTATTACCATAGTAATAAAAACTGGACCGGACCAGCGGGTCACAGATGGGAATCGGGGAGTTTTGGAATCGGTACGATCCGGTCAAGAACCGGTAAAAAAATTGGGTTAAACTGGTCCCAACTTTTTTCTTTTTTTAATTTTTAAATTTTTTTAAAATAAAATAACATTATTTTTAGTACTAAGTAGCATTATTTTTAGTATAAATTTTTTTTCTTTCTATATTATAATATGTTATAAGTATTATTATGATACATAATGATTAATAATGATAAATTTACTTAACAAATAATATGAAAATAAAATATCAATTGACTATATTATTAAAAATATATTAATTTATTCACAACCAGTCCAACTCCAATCCAACCACTAAACCTTGAACCGTTACCTCATCCAGTTCAATGATCGGTCCGGTTTTTAATACCTTGGTGATTACTTTATATGTTATATTGAACCTTTTCAATGCCATCCAAACAGCCAAAAAAAAAAATCTTAGAGGGAGCCATAGATTTCCTGTCAACAATATCCAAAAGGAATCTATCCCTACTGGGTGCATGAATGAGGACTTGAAAATAAGACTTGCAGAAATAAAAGCCAGATGAATCAAGAATTCAAATTCTTCTATTAGGAATGAAAGAAAAATGTGAAATTTATAATTAAGAAAAAAAAAAAGTTGTTAGCTAACAATTTCTCTTATCATTCGTTAAGATTTCCATAAATTTAGATTTTCCAGGAATCAGTTGAACCTTAAATTACACAAAAATTCTCAATGGGAGCACTATGCAAGGAGAAAAGGTTATAGAAGTATCGAAAAGCCTCCACAGAAGATATATACCCAACCCATATAACTTGGCAAAATCGGATGTGAAAACCATCTCCCAATATTAAAGAAACAACTGGTATCATAACCCTTAGAAATAAATTTCCAAGGGTTCTTTAACCCAAAAAAAAAAAATTCCAAGGGTTCACTTGCGTGACAATTAGTGCCAGATTGGCATTCCAGACATTCTAATGTGAGCCATACATACCATGAATTAGCTCCTGCCTTAATGAAATAGCCCCCTTGGTAAAGTCATATCCCTTACCAATCAACGAAATATTTTTCAACATCAAATTTTCAGGACCTGAAGCCTTAAACCCTCTTAGCTTTCCATCCTACAGCAAAACTCCCATTTGACAAGGTAATTGCTTCTCACTCTCAAACACCAAACTGATCAAATCTCACATAATTTTCTCTACCCTCTAAACTCCAATAGCTGGGATGCAAAACAGCATTAGAGAGAAGTAATGAAGGGACTGATTTAGGGTAAGCTGAAGAAAATAAAGCTCCCTTCCAATTACTTAAACAGTTAAAAAAGTTTTTGAATCAGTGTCTCAAAAAGATAAAGTCATAGGGTTAAATCCTTTAGGAACAACTGTATCAACGAGGATTGAAGAATGTGACATCTATTCAAAGTGGCAAATGAATATAGGAAGTTATTAAGATATAATATATCTTAAATATTAAATAGCAAATACTCATCGCTAAAGAATTTTTAATTCTTAATTCATACAGCCAGCATAATCTTGTGATAAACAATAATTTGATAAGTTAACTCAGCAAAGATTTACAGGAAACCTCACTCGTACCAGATCAGATCAAAGTACAATAGGAATCTTATGGTCACAGAAATGCAAACTAAATTGCTTATGCACAACTTACAACTGTAGGCTGTGAAAGGAGACCATCTTTCATCCTTTGAAAAAGATCTTGACATTCTTCCTGCAGAAAATTCGAAACATTATAAAACCACACCTAGAGAAATTGATTAAAAATTACTAGAATAGAAAGTGTGTGAACTCTGCAACAAGAAAAATATCGTATTTCAAAATTTTTAAACCAGATAAGAAAACTTATACACCAAAGAGATTATACATAAGACACAATTTTCTCTAAGATTATGGTCAAGTAAATGACACATTTAAGTAATCAACAACCAAGTACAAATCAGTATAATTTATGGTCACTAGAGAAACATATTTACGGTTATTGAGCTATAAAACAATATTGTAGTAACCAAAATATTACAGAAACACAAATAATTAATACAACATTAGAATTGTCCAAGTTGATTTCGAATCGGTTTCTTATTTTTCTCCAATATCTCAATAAATGGGGAAAATTGGACCCCAGAATCTTGTTACCATAGCATTAGTACCTCAGAAAAGTCATCATCAGAAACTTTACGAACAGGCAAATCTATCGGCACATTGGAAAGATGAAGCAGAATTTCCTTGTTGATTTCATTATCCTTTGAAGGTCTTTTTACGCCTGAAATTGATGCAGAAATAGAAAGCCAATAATTATATACTGAAGAAATAGATCAACCATTAAAAAAATATCACTTGTATTAATTGATATATCATGTCTGCAGCAAATGAAGATATACAAAGTCATCAAGAAAACATGACAATCTACCCAATGCACATTTTTTCCTTATCTGTACAATTGCTTTAGACCCAATGCACCAGTTAGTTTTATAAAATGATCTAAGGTGCCATTTGGTTGCAAGAAATAGGTTGGAAAGGAAAGGAAAAAGGCTGGATTCCATCATGTTGAAGGGTTTGGCTGCCAGATTGTCTTTTCCTTGTGAATCATCATTACCATAAATGTGGCAATCATCATTCCCCCCAAAAATGGGAGGAATAGGCATTCCTACACTGGAATTGGTGGAGGATGTCAAAGATGCCCCTCACTCCACGTCTTCTCCCTCTTCTTCTTCGGTCACCATCTCCCACCATGACTCCTATTCCATGCCTCCTCCCTCTTGCTCAACATCCCTCTCTTCTGATGATGGGTTCTACTTCCACCATGTTCAGATTCAATGAGACACTGACAGAGGCAAACTAAGCTCAATGTCTCCTCCCTCTTGCTGAATGTCCCAATGTATCTGATGATGGGTTCTGCTTCCAATGTGGTTCACCTTCAATGAGAAACTTCAACAGAGGTAAACAAAGCTCAACATCTCTCCCTCTTGCTCGACATAACAGGCAATGGGTTCTGTTATGCAGGCAAACAAAGCTTCAATGAAGGTAAACCCAGTTACCAGAAAGATGATTTCATCACTGAAGTAAGCCTGAAATCGGTTCTTCTTCGTCTTCATCTCTTCAAATGCTGAAATCGATTCACCCTAGAATCTTGAGCAAAATCAATTCTTTACTTTTGGATTATATTAAACCTAAATCTTGATTTAGATTTTGGCTGCATCTATTGGTCTGATTTTGAGGATGGCTGTTGATGAATTGGAAGAAGGAGAAAAGGAGAAGGAAGGCCGAAGGAGAAAAGGTGGGAAAAATTTTTAGCTTGGAAGCATTTTTGTCTTTTTGCTTCTATTTTCCATTTAATTAAATATAAAAAATAATTTTTCCAACATTCCCAATATCATAACAAACAAATTCACGGCAATCATCATTTTATTCCATTAGCATCCTTTGAGGCAACCAAACAAGCTCTAATTGTTTACAAAAAGCGTGCCAGGAACAAGAACTGCTACCAATTAATGAAGAACAAAACGGGAAAAGAGGGAGGAAGAACAAGGGGAAGGAGGGAGATAGAGGGAAGAGGGAGGTTGGGGGAGTGTTAACAGCAAAACTATTCTTATTAGCAATTCAATTAAAATGGTCTACACTGCAATTAATCCTAAAACTATTTATAGATGCCAAGATACAATAATTAAGTTAAAATAATAATAATAGCTTAAACCTAAATAAAATAAGCGAAAACTAAATTTAAAATAAAATAATTACTAAAATATAAAATAAACTTAATAAAACCCACAATTCTTATGTGCCTGGAGCATATCTTCAATTTCCCATCACATGTTTAAAAAATTAGTTACAAGATCCACCAATATCTTCCCAACATCCATAACTTAATGAAAGCCTAAAAGCTCTTGCTAAAATTCAATGGTGCTTCTTGAAATATATGTCTTGTTTTGTGCTTGATGAAAACAATTCTCTGATACTAGAGCACTCATTATAGAATGTTAGAGCAAGTACAATGAGCAAGGAGGATGATATATAGTCCTTAACCTAAAAAGATTAAAAAAAAGGAAAAAATGAATAGCAAGAGACAGGTATAACAAAGCTCCTCCAATCCTTATCATTCAATTAGAGCTCAAAAGACTAAGAAAAAGCATAATTGAGTGGTGGTGTGGTGCTAGGAAAAAGCTACCCTAATCCCATTCCATATCACAGTAAACCAAAACCCCATCTCAATGCTTTTTGTATAGATACGGTTCATAAGACTTCCTTAGCAATTACCAATGTTGTCATGTTCCCCTTCAGTTAGGAGACTACCATGAGAACATTCTTTCAGATGTTGTTCCCATAGATGTCAGCATGTGGCCGACATCTTGTTGCAGACCTTGGCTCTATATGACCATGATATCATTAACTAAGGCAAAGAGAACCCTTATGAAATCAAGCACTGAAGGAACAATATTCGGTTATATCTTGCCAGACCTAAAATTAAGGTTGAATCCAAGAATCAAGAGACATAATCACAATCTTGTCCTAAGCAATGAAAAAATTGACCTCTCATTCTTCTGAATTCAATGAATTATCACCTAATATATTTATGACTTATGATTAAACATAAACTTAACTCCACCTATGTAGTGTCATAGTCGGTCCCAAACCCGGATAAAGGAAAAGGATTGTGTTAGACCTTCGACAGTAAACGTTAAAATTTGTCGAATCTTTATGACATGGATCAAGAACATATTTGTGCTAAGGCTAGGTCGTTACCCAGAAGTAACGCGCTGTATGGCTCGAATGCAGTGTCAAATGAGCTAAAGCTGCTAGATTGGCATTCGGGTGTAGTGTTAAATAAGTAAAGGTTCACAAATCATTCTAGATGGATGTAGGTAAAGAAGTTAATCCAGGAAAGCAAGATTTGATTCAGTTCTTGGAATATTAGTACCTTAATAGGTAAAGCTATAGAGGTGATGGATGCCATAATTCGAAAGAAAATTAACATCTTGTGTCTTCAAGAAACTAAATGGATGGGAGAAAAGCTAACGAGCTAGACATTACTGGTTTTGAACTTTGGTACGTAGGGAGGTTAGAGTAAGGAATAGAGTTGGTATTATTGTAAACAAAGATTGGAAAAAGAATGTGGTAGGAGTCAAAAGAATTGGAGATAGAATCTTATCCTTAAAATTAACTATTGGGCACGATACTTTCAATGTTATTAGTGCTTGCGCATCTCAAGTAGGGTCGGAAGCACATATTAAGGAAAAATTTTGGAAAGATTTGAAGGGTTTAATTCGAGATATCTTACAAGAGGAAAAGATCTTCATTAGGGGGGACCTTAATGATTATGTGGGAAAAGAGAAAAGGCACTATATGAGAGTTCATGACGGTTATGGTTTTGGAAAAGTAAACGGGGAGAGGCATTCCATTCTTAATTTTTTAATGCTTTATAACCTCACGATTATAAACACTTGCTTCAAGAAACGGGAGGAGTATTTAATCATATATAATAGTAGAGCTCAAAGATCACAAATTGACTTCTTTTTAGTAAAAAACTCGGATAGAAGAGATTATAAAAACTGCAAAGTAATCCCTGGTGAGAGCTTAACTTCACAACATAGGGTCTTGGTCCTTGATGTGCTGGTTAAGGAAAAGCCGAAAAACCTTAAATCCTAGAATCAAATGGTGGCAACTAAAAGGTGAGAAACAATTAACCTTTATAAGAAAAGTTTTGAAGGAAGGTAATTGGGACTCTCAAAAAAATGCTAACATCTTGTAGGATAAGATAGTTAAAAAGAACAGGGATACTGCTAAAGCAATCCTAAGTGAATCCAAAGGTTTTAGACCTAAAAATAAAAAATTTTTGTGGTTGAAGAAGAGTATGCAAGAGAAAGTCAAATATAAGAAAGAGTATTTCAAAACTTTGCATTTGTGCAATAATGATGAAAATTGAAAAAATTATCGATTGGTTAAAAAGGAGATTAAGAAAGCAGTGAGTGAGACTCGATCTAAAGCTTTTGAGGAATTTTACCAGGATTTAGAAATGAAGAATGGTGAACGTAACATTTACAAAATAGCCAAAAGAAGGGAAAGAAAGTTAAGAGATTTGGACCAAGTAAAATACAATAAGGATGAGGAAGGAAAAGTTTTAGTTACAGATGATGATATCAAAGAAAGATAGGAGAGCTACTTTTATAACATTTTCAATAATGGATTGGGTATTATTATTGATACAGAAGGATTAATAACTCATGAAGATGACCTGAATTTGAACTTCTATCAAGAGATTCGGGTTGGAGAAATAAAAGAAACTCTTAAGAGAATAGATAATAGTAAAACTATTGGTCCCGATGGTATTCCTATCAAAGTTTGAAAATACTTAGGAGAGAAAGGAGTTTTGTGACTCACTAAGTTATTTAACGAGATTTTAAAGTTCAAGAAAATACTAGAAGAACGGAAAAAGAGCACTCTAATATCTATATACAAAAACAAGGGGAATATTCATAATTGTGCAAATTATCGGGCGATAAAACTCATGAGTCACACCATAAAACTTTAGAAAAAAGTGATTGAACAAAGACTAAGAAAAAAGTCTTGTATTTCAAAAAACCAATTTGGATTTATGCCAAGATGATCTACAACAGAAGTTATTTATTTATTAAGGGGTTTAATTGAACGATACCGGAGTAAAGAGAGAGACTTACATATGGTTTTCATTAATTTGAAAAAGGCTCATAATAGAGTACCAAGAGATGTGTTGTGGAAAACAATAGAGAAGAAAAGTATTCGCGTGACTTATATCCGAAGCATAAAGAATACATATGACGGGACAACAACAAGTGTGCAAACTCCAGGAGATAAGACAAAGGACTTTCTTATAAGGATAGATTTACATCAAGAATCTTCCTTGAGTCCATACTTGTTTGATTTGGTTTTGAATATTCTAACAGAACATATACAAGAGGAAATTCTAAAGTATATCCTCTTCATGGATGATATAGTCTTAATTGAGGACTCAAGAGAAGAAATCAACGCTAAACTTGAGTTATAGAGACATACTTTGGAATCAAAAGGTTTCTGCTTCAGTAAAAGTAAGACGGAATATATGCATTGCAAATTTAACAAAAGACCAGTTAAAAATGATTTAGAGGTAAAAATTGGAGAGCAAACCATTCCAGAAGTGTCAAAGTTCAAATATTTGAAGCCGATTTTACAGAGTGATGGTGAAATTGATGGGGAAGTTATACATAGAATATAAGTTGGGTAGTTAAAGTGGAAAAAAATATCAAGAGTTATTTGTGACCACAAGGTACCTACTAAGTTTAAAGAGAAATTTTATCGAACAGTTATAAAGTAAGCAATACTATATAGTAGTGAATGTTGGGTTTTGAAAGAACAACAAGAGCATAAGATTAAAGTAACAGAGATGAGAATGTTGAGATGAATATGTGATTATACAAAATTGGATAAAATACGAAATGATTGTCTACAAAAGAAAGTCAGAGTAATACCTATTGTGAAGAAAATGGTGGAAAATTGTTCAAAGTGGTTTGCGCATGTACAGAAAAGAGGCCAAGAGAAGCCAGTAAAGAGAGTTGATGAAATGGCTTGGAGCCCAATCAAAAGACATAGAGGAAAACAAAAAAGATCACTAAGGGAAGTTATAAGAAATGACTTTCTGATAAATAATTTATCTGAGGAGATAGTATTTAATAGAGCCCATTGGCATCGTATAATCCATATAGCCGAATTCACATTAGTGGGATAAGGTTAATGTTGTTGTTATGGTTGATTTAGCATAAACTTACCTTAAGCAATGAACAATCAAAAATTGACTATTAGCATTCACCATCATTTTCAAAGTTCAAATGAAGGAGATTACGTTATTGATCATATTCATCCTGAGCATTATTCTAAACAGTCATTCAAAAAACTACATACTTGTGACTCTAGCCTCTTTTGTATCTTTAAGAAACTTCAATCCAATGATACTAGAATTACCTCTTGATATGTTTGTTAGTCCAATTTCCAACATAGAGGACTTGTTTCCTTATCAATATATTTTTTAGCCTCCCCCATTGCTCTCTAATGATTTTGCAGCTTGCTAGTTGTTTCATGCTTCTATGTCTATACCTCCCTTTATTGCACCACCTACTACAAAAATTGATGGAATTCTAGATGACTACATTGTTGCTTCCTTGCAAAATCTCCACCACTATGTTGTTCATTCGAAAGGGTGCTTTGCATCATATGCTACTTGAATCACTAAGGAGTACCTCTGCATTAACCCTAATTGGTTGCATTCGTATCACTTATCTTTCTCTCCAAAGTAGAGTTCTCGTCAATTGGCATGAAATGATGGAAATTCATGGAAGACCTACTTTAGGCTAAGAAGTATTATTTTAATTAGGAATTAATATTTAATTATTTTTATTTTATTTTAAATAATGTTTAAGCTATTTGCTTAATTATCTTTTTGTCATCCCTTTTGTTTTATTTTATTTCTATCCTTATCTATTGGGCTCTCTATATAAAGCCATTAATGATTCCATTAGGGCTAGCTTGCATCATAAATAAGATTTTAGATTCCTCTACCTCCTTTCTTATTCTTCTCCTCTTCATCCCTCCCCCTTTTTCTCAATTCTTGCTATTGATTCTACATCAAGGATGCTTGTGAATCAAAGTAAAACTATTCAGTATTTCAAATTGCCCCATGCAAGCCACTGGCAATGGCTAGTGGTGAAGATGTAAGGTAGTCTGCAAAAAGTTATTGGTTTGAACCTTAACGTTTTTGTTGAACTAGAGAACTTTCAATGACTAATATTATTTAAATTCTCACTTTCTTTAGATAGCAATATTTTACCACATACCATACTAGGTAAAACAAAGATATATGATTAACAGCTGCACGTGACTTATTTGAATTTTTATTGAATCATAAATCTAATGATTTCATAGTTGACTTCTTATGACAGTTGATTTCTAGTAACATAGGAGAGAAAATTACCTGCAACTCGCAGTAGCTGATGAGAATTCTTCTGTAAATAGTCATTTGGATCAGATTTGACTCTCACAAAACTTTCAATCACTTTGCCATCAAAAGTTTCTGGTTGAGTCATAAGCTCCTCTAATAAACTCCTCTTCAAGTAGACAAGCTTGATATTTGCACTAATTATGGCCGCAAAACAGCTTTGATGTTCTTCTGAAACTGGGTCCTCAAAAGATGTTGAACTTGAGTTTAGTTTTCTCTGCTTTCCGCATTTGACTGACTCATTTCCATCCCTATCTTCTGAACCACTAGTGGTATCATCTTCCGTTTCCTCAAAATTGTCAGCAAAATGCGGTGTCAAAAGGTTAAATATACTGTTCTTATTCACTGATTTCCTACCAAACAAACACTTCAGCTTTGCATCGCAAAGTATCTTTTTCTTTTTCTCAGGGTGAAAAAGCCTGTTATCTTGGCAGTACTGAATAATGATGGAAGAAACATCATGTTGGGATAACACTTTGCTTGTGTCTCTACCAGTATAGTGGAGAAATTCAATGAGACTTCGGGAACCCCACCCAATAAATTCCTTTTTGTTATCCTTTGCCTTTCCTTTAATTGTTTTAAACTCTCTTGTGTGACTCTTCCGCTTCTGCACTGGCTTACCTCCTGCTGTGTCATTAAAATCATCAACATCAGAAAGAATAAAGTTATCTTCAGATTCTCCAGAATCATCTTCCACTTCTCCTTCACCTATTTCACATTGATCCCCATCACACTTGTAGTTTTTACCATTCTTCAATAACTTATAGGCAGAATGTACTTGCTGAGAATTCCACCCTTCTTTTTCCTTGATAATCTTATAATAATCTGCAAATAAGAATTCATATGTCTCTTGATCTTTGAAGTCTACCTTTCCCTGTTGATTGAAAAAGCAAGCTGGTAAAATCATATATACAAGAATAATAAAACTTTTCTATGTAAAGCATCCCACTTCCAATTATACACACGCACATAGAGACAAAGCTAAACCTCAATAAGAAGTATATTAGTACAATGAACTATAATTGTGTGAGTTAAAAATCTAAAACTTGACTGAAACTGAAATTTCAATCAATAATATGAAATTGTTCATTCTTCAGTTCTCAGAATCAGTTTGACATTCAGCAATGAATATCTAAATGAAGTATTATGATGACTTAGTAATAGAACTGTGTGATTAAGTTTTATAAAATGTTAGTTTTCATATGCTGAAGCCCATATATAAATATGAATGTAGAGCATTAATTCCTGCTTACCCAGGCAGAACTATCCTTCATTGTTTTTATCTCCAATTTTACCCATTAACTTACGAAGTTTGCCTCAATAATTTTCCAACAATGCAAAAATGGAGATGATGACGACAACGAGTATGACAACAACAATAACAGCCTTATTCCACTAAATAAAGTCAGTTATATGGATCACAGGACACCATTAGATTCTATCAAAAACCATTTTTTCAAATATATCATTTATCAATAATTTTCCAACTATGCAAAAATGGAAAACAATTAGTAATTTTTCTTTCCTATCTAGGATTCCTAATGCTCAAGACTTCATTTTAATACTTAATAATACTTAATTTTTCTATATAAAAATTGATGAAAACAGTCTTACCCCATCAGAATCAACGTCAGCATTTTTCTCTACAAGTTGTGCAAGTCTCAAGCAGTGACTACAAAAGCCTTTATTCCCTTTGACAACTGAAAACTCAGCATCACAGAAGCAGCGCCCACAAACAGCATTTGGGCAGCAAAAGCACTGAAACTTTGAGGCTTTATGGCAAAGGAAGCAATTATGCCAACCTGAAATTTTACAAGGAACGGGTAAATATTTTACAATGCACTTAAGCAACAAAATAATTGAAAACCTTTTGGCATTATTTGTTACACGTGAACATGCACAGAAACCAGAAAAAGCACATGCCAACCTGAATATTTTAAATTATCCACATGACTGCCAAGGTGCTACTTGGGTGTGGAATTTTATCACATAGTCAAGAAAATAAAAACACATGGCATATCTTGATCTCTCACGGATGAGGACAAAGTTTGAGATATTCAAAATAAGCTGTTATGGAAGGTAATGAGAGCTTGGGAGTGAAGGTGGGGGCATCTGCTGTCCATAACTGTTAATTACACCTGTTGGGCGTCAAATTCACAGCAAATATGTACTGCTCTGAAAAGAAAAACAAAAACAAGAGGAGATAAAATGTTTTACAATAACAATTGAGTGATACAGATGCAGCTTACAACAACGTAGATAATTGCCGGTCTTTGGAAAGGAATCATCTTTTCCCACACACTCAGAATGGTATGCTTTAAGGCAGTCCCTGAAAGCAACATGAGGAGCTCCGATCAGAAAAAAGGCTTATCCATGACCTATGATGTGTTTGTCCTTGGTAAAATCATCCTCATCCATATCCATCAAGAATGTAATGTGTGCCACTGTTAGTGACAATTAAGCTTGGGTACATCAAACTTGTAGAACTATGTAAACTAACTAGAATGGTATTTAAAATATATATATATATATAAACACCTACTTTTTAGCACTAACCCCATGATTTTTCGTCTTTTCCTCGTTTCTTTGTTTTATATCTTAACAAAGTTGCCACAAGAGATACCCAAATTGAAATATAAAAGCCTCTGACTAGCAAAGTCAGAAATTATACAGGCATTGGGCTGAACCTTGTCAGAGAGCATAAGCTCAAACATCAAGAACAATATTCAGTAGTGATTATGACCAAATTATGAGCAACAAAAGAAATGTCAGAGTTTATATTCTTTTCCTAGTTGACCTTTAACTAACAAGGATGAAAGCTAAAATTCATTACGTTAAGTATTTTTATATAACATCACTTTACACTTATATCAATTTAGTCCTGGAAACAAATAGATCCTTCAAGCCTTTGAAGCCTATTCCATGTGAAGTATCATATGACAACAAAATTGCATCCATGCTATCTGCTATGAATTCAGCATGGAAATGCAGACCTCATTACGTGAAGCTTAAAGATTTATTATTAGGCTGATGTTCCCATCGTGTCAATGGACTGAATAATTTCATCTTTTAGCCACCTTTAAGAACAAAATTTACCATTAATAAAGCGGGTGATTCTTTTTCAATTAAAATCATGATTTGCATAGAAAAAATTAACGATGTCACAGACAAGGAATATATGTATTCACGGTACTGAACTTACTTGTACTCACACAAGATTAATAGTCCTCCATCCTTACAAATAAAGCACCAATCCTCAGCAATCTCTTCCTTGTTTAGTTTCTTCTTCCTCCCCATCTTTTAAAACCACTCACATTTAAATAGATAGGCTCACTTACTGCAAGAATGAACGTAACTCTGTCAACTTACAATAACTGTTCAAGAATTGCCAAATGAAGTAGGAGAAAACCAGAATCAGAAAAAGTATTTAGAATCCATTTGAAGCGAAAGCTCAAAAACCAAAACTGGTGATTGAAATAATGCACTAAAATTAATAAACACCCTGTTACCAAAAACATAAAATTATGAAATACCCACACTGGGATCATTGATAAGACCCACTTCAACTCACTCATCATCCTACTAGGTTTAGCATGGATATAGAAACACGCATTGTAGCTTGCTAGCTAGCCAGCTAAATAGTGCCATGGCTGATCATTCGATGAACCCGTTACCGGTGGCATAGCAGGTAAGACAACCCCGGCAGCGCCAGACTGGTCGAACTAAGAAGACAACTTACGGCAAATGGGAGCATCAAGAAATGCTCTTCATCAAAAAGAAAAGAGCCAGAGAGAGGACTTACGGAGAACATTCTTCCAGAAAGTTTTCGTCTTTCAAGTTCCTAGAAACTCACTCTTTCTCTTGCTTGGTGGGTTGTTTGGACATGACAATGGCATTGAAGGATTGATCAAAACGCCGGGCTGGAAAAAGCCCAGATGATCAGAAACGCACTCAACTCACGCGAAAAGAGTGACTGCTGAGTGCTGATTGTTGTGGAAGTGGCGCCGGAGAGAGGAGCTCGAAATGGCTCCCGAGTCAGACGTTTTGTGTTCGTTTCGGTTTTTTTTTTTTCTAATTTTTTTTTGTTGGCTTCTATTTTTTATAATTGAAGAAGGTTTGCCACGTTGAGACAGTAGGATACTCAAAATTCAAAAGTTCCGCCGAGATGGATTGCGGAGAAGGAATTGAATGTTTTCAGCTTTGATCAATGCTGTGAGATCTGGGTTAAACATTGAAGTAGAGTAGGTATTGGTTCACGGATTAATAATTGAATCGAGGTTGAATTAAGGTTGAATCGGCAGTGATTAAAATAATATATTTAAAATAAATGATATAAATTTAAATAAATTTTATAACTTAATTAAAGTCTCAAACTAAATAATATTAAATTATTAATTTATTATTCAGCACAAATAAATTATTAATAAGTTTCATAACTAAATATTTAAATTTAAATAAATTAATATTTATTTATAATCATATTTTAAGTTTAAAATAATAAATAAATAATCTATTATTATATTATTTATTAAGTAAATATATCATTTTTAATAGTTATATATCATAATAATGCATATATAATATTATATGTATAAAAAAACATATTTTGTACTAAAACTAGGTTATTTTATCTTAAAAATAAAAAAAAATTAAAATTAAAAAAAAATAACATAGAACCGGTTCAAGACCAGTTCTACCGGTTCAATGCCGGTTTCACCATTTCTTGACCAGTTCTCACTGATTCTGAACAATACCGGTTATATAGCATGATCAGACTAGACCAGGTACCAGTTCCTAGTCTGACAAGCCGATCCGGTCCGGTTTTTACAACAATGACTTTTATACCCTGTTCAATTTGGCTAGCAAAAATTTTTTTTGTCCAACAAAAGTGAAATTAGAAAAGGAAGTGGAGCTTAGACCTTGGAGGTTTTTTTTTAGGGGCATGGAATAGAAAAGAATTACTATATAGGTTAAACCATTGTTTGGAAAATTTTTGTTATGATTGACAAGATAGAAAGGGATGACATCCTAAATCATCTTAAATCCAATTTTTAAATTCAATTTTTTTATCCCCAAATTGAGGTGTTAAAAATAGAATTGGTAAAAATAAATATTTCAATTATAAAATTAACCTTAAACATATCCTATAAAGCACATTTTTTAGCTATTTCCCACAACAATTCCCTTATAATCTGTGAAATAGCTAGTGAGGAACCTTTTTCTCCTTCTTTAGCATCAAATCCTACCACGAAAATATATGATATTGTCCGTCAATTTTTGCCTGTTCAATTTGTAACTTCTTAAAGTTAATTAAAATGGTTATTGATGTTATTGATGCCAAAACTTTATATGCAACATTTAAAATTTCGTTCTACATATATGGCTTCATTAGCTTGAGAAAATAACTTTATAAAGGTAAATATTTGAGTACACAAGCAGACACCTTGTAATACTAGGCTAAAATAATTATAGGATGATATAATAAGAAATCAATGGTTGCCATGATTCAAGATTATTGCAAGTGGAGTGCTATATGATATCGATAGATCCCATCTATCTAGAAAGTAAAAGCAATACAATTTAAAAAAAAAAAGCAATAAAAATTTATTTACACACTTTCATTTAAATTTGCTCATAAGGGTGATATTGAAAAAAAAATAGTTATAATCCATTTTGTTTCATCCATTTTATAATAACTTCCAAATAATAGTTTAATAAGGTCGTTCCTTATTCTTACAAAACTCTAAATAATGGAATATTTTATTTCATTCCATTCCATTCTATTTCATCCCATTGTGTTTCATTAATTATTATTTCATCATAAATTTCCAAACATAAGTTAAAAGTATATTTGGTATGAGAATAGAACTATTATTTTTATCTAATATTTATATTTGTAGTGTGAATGGACCAAAATGCTCCTTTAAAAATTAAATTAAAAAAATTGCAACAAAAAGCCACCATCCAAACAATACCAAAACCATCAGAAACGCCACCAAGAACCACCATGGGAAATGAAACACTCAAAATCAATCAACCAAGATCCAGCAAATAATCTAACGTTCTTCTTTTACCAATTTTTTATCCACGCTTTCCATATTCTCTTTCATCAATTATTCCTCTTTATCATTGCATAAAACATTTTCCACTCTAACTCTCAATTCTTCTTTCATTAATCTTAGGTCATGTTTAGTAGGACGGAAACATTTTTAGGAAAAGGGAAAAAAAGAAAGAGAGGGAAGGAACCTTTCATAGGATTCTATTTTTTAAGTTCAAATTATGTTTGATATGAAGGTAAAGAAAATACTCTTCTAGTTGCATAGAGCAATTTGGTAGGAAAGCAATGAAAAAATAATATGTTTAAATAACAAATTTTCCCAACATCAATGAAATGCAGTATTTAACTTTTCTTCATTTTTTATTTTCTAGTTTTTTATTCCTTACGTCCTGTTTTACAAAAACTATACTTTCACATATCTCAGTAAAAAAAATGATGCATAATTTTTTCACTTGGCCAAAAATGCTATCTTAAATTAGTTAATGATGCATTTTTCTTTTTTTATATATTATGTTCATTTTTATAACATTTTCATCAATGATTTTAAATATAATATTTTTACTTTTCATTGATTTATTTCACAAATCTAATCATCATCTTGATCTTTCTTGTCAAATATAAAATATAGCAATAATTATTTAGTTAAGAAATTTTTATACTTATATATTATACCCCAAATTAAAAAAAAATCAATGGCTGTAAAAATAATGCTGGGTTAAACATATATTATATCCCACATAGAAAAGTAGAAATTCTCAAATAATAAATAATTATGAGATCACAAAGTTTGAATTGGATAAAGGAGAGATGGTTTCCATAGATATAATAAAAGAAACTAACTTCTATCAAATGAGGGAAATAGTGATTTCTTAGTAAAGCAAGTTTCTACATACTAAACATGTTAGGTGAGACTTCCTCTCTCCTTTTCCTTTTCTTGAAACTTCTTTCCAATGTACCAAACAAGACCTTAGATCCAAGCTTTTTCAGATTCATGATCTTGCTCTGAGAAGAAGATCGAAGGTGAGAGAAGGAAGAACCTTCATTGTCCATGGGTCTCGCAGAAGTGCATCTTGTGGTCATGGTCATCGGCTAAAATGGACGCTTGATATTGTTGTTCATTAGTGACCGCCTAACAGGAATGGGTGTCGAGGTCAATAGAATGGAGAAGAAGAATGAAGTTGGGAGAAGGGAGAACTTTTGCTATTCATCGGTATCACAAAAGATGTCACTGACAAAAATGGACCTTCGTTATTGTTTGTTGGTGACAGTGATGGAGGGCAAACCTTCACTATGGTTGTTCACTAGCAAATTCGCGAGAAGCAAAATGGAGGGTTCGAAAGTGATTAAAAACAGAGGATGGGTTACGATTGAAAAATACAGGGACATAATAGTCTTTGAACTCCCAATTCCATGGAAGTCATCAAACTTCCACCCTAGCTGCCAAGGAGCTGACTTTTAGGTTTTTTGGTTGGAAGTGTACTTCCATGGAGTTGGAATTCTAACCCACTAAACCTGCAAAAATCTTAATTTTACCCTTATTTTTACTTTTACCCTAAAAGTTCTAGCGTACCAAACATGACATTAAGATCCATTTGGTCTCCTATCAATTTAGTGTAACACACAAGATTTAAAATCTAGTTAATTGTAATACCAATCTTCATCTTTAGAAATTTTTTTTACCATCAAATTTTTTTAAAAGAGTTTAGGACTCTTTTGTCTCGTAAAAAACTTTTATGTAAATAAAAATAAGAATAAGAATGAAAATAGAAATGAGAATTGATGTAATATAATAATTATATTTGATATGTCATGAAAAGAAATAAATATTTATATTTATTTGGATAATAATATCTCTAATATATATCATAACAATATTAAAATGAGTATTTTTAATTTGTTTGAGTTATCAATAATAAAATAATAGTTTAAATATTTTTAGTATTTGTGATAATTTTATAAAAGAATCTTGATTTAAAAAAAAAGTAAGGCGCATTGGATAGAAAAAATTAGCACATTATGATTTTAAAAGAATTAAAGGATAAGAAGGCAAATTTATACCTGATTCCTACATGCATAGTGACATTCCTCGGAAGGAATGAAAAACAATATTTGAAGTGGTAAAACACTACTGAGAACGAAACGATTTTTTTGATAAGAACATTAATAGAATATACAGTGAAAATAAGGGCAGGTTTAACACAATTTTCATTTTATTATTCTCAAAATAGTTTTATAAAACTATTTTCGAAAACAGGTTTTAAAACAAGAAAATAAAAAAATATATTTAAATAATTGTTACCAAAATCATAACTATTAAGTGTTAAATGAGCTATTCAAAATTTATAACTTTATTATTAACAAAGTGGGTATTTTTCACATTTTCTTGTATTTTTCAAAACAAAAACTACAAAACACCTTAATAAAATTCTAAGTTTTTATTGTTTTATTTTTCTATTTTTTAAAATATTTTATAAAAAATAAGTTTACCAAGCAAATTTTTTTGTTTTCTATTTTTGAAAACAAAAAAAACTGTTTTGAAAATAGCTTTGAAACATGCCATAAATGTCTCATACTTGCAAGAATCTATGAGGAGCAATCAAACAAATATATGACAGAATTAAACACCACAAACATATCAAGAGACACTAACATAAAAAACCTCTCAAGATAGATATAAAAATCACAAGTTGTCTAGACCAATGAAAATAACTCCACTATGATTAAAATAAAAATATAATAGAGTCTCAATCAAGTGTATAAATTAGTGCTAATAGCCCTCTCAATCAACCAAAGCAGCAAACTTACAATAGAGAATCAAGAATATGAAAAAGAAAAAAATTATTTTTTCTATATAAATTGAATAGCTCTCACACGGGATTACAAAACAATGATCTAACCGTTGAAAATGAAGAACCAGATGTCTCAAACTTATTAACAAAATTTCAATCCGATCCAACGATTAACAAATCCAATCTTAAATTTTTTCCGTGACTGCTCTCTAAATATGCGAAAATAATGTTTTTCTCCTCTATTCTTTTAAAGGTAACTGTTCTAACTTAAATATGATTTCACTCTCATACCCTAATATGATCCTCTCTACTTAAATAAGTGAAATATATAATGAAACTTTAGATTTGGGCATTTCTCCATATAGGAAGGGAGTCAACACCCAACATATCTCCCCCTCACAACTGTGTAGAGATAACTATCAATTCAATAACCTTACAACAAACTTCAAACTTCCATCTTAGTAGTACCTTAATCATCATATCAATACCATTATCATTGTATCAATTTTTGCTAGCTCTAATATCTAAGCATCCAAAATATCACGTATCTAATGATACCTCACATAAATATGTTTGGATTTTGAATGGAAAGTTAGATTCTTACCAAGATGAATAGCACTTTAACTATCACAAAATAGCACATATTTATCTTGAGTAAAACTAAGCTCGTACAAGATTTTTTCCAACCATAATAACTCTTTGCGCTTCAATAATGGCAATAAACTCTACCTCTATTATACATAAAACCACATATCTCTGTAATTACATTGTCAAACCACAATCCCCTTACAAATTTAATCAAAATAGCCCAAAGTGGACTTTTTGAAATCAATATCTTCAACCATATCTGAGTCTGTGTACCCCTCAAGAGTAGGCTTATCGCCTCCAAAACAAAACCCCATACTAACAATATCACAAAGATACCTCAAAATTTATTTCACAACATTCCAATGCTCTCTACCTGAGTTTGATAAGAATTTACTGATTATACTAACATCATGTGCTATATTTGGTCTTGTGCACATCATTGCATACATCAAACTACCCACTACATATGCATAGGAAATTCTCTCCATTTCTAACTTCTCAGTTTCACTTGAAAGACTTTGTTTAGCACTCAATTTAAAATGAGTAGTAAGAGGAGTGCTTACTATTTTAACATTTTTCATTTGAAATCTCTGGAACACTTTTTCAATGTAATACTCATGAAATAACCAAAGCTTTTTATCCTTTCTATCACTCAAGATTCTTATGCCAAGAATCTAATTTGCAGCTCACATGTCTTTTATGGCAAATGACTTACTCAATTGCTTCTTCAACCTATTAGTCCTGGAAGTATTTTTTCCAATAATGAGTATGTCATCAACATATAATAATAAGATAATGAAATCATCACCAGAAAAAATTTTAACAAAGACACAGTAATAAAAAATAGTCTTCTTGTACCCTTGCTCATACATAACAAACTCAAACTTTTTATACTACTACCTTGAAGCCTATTTCAAACCATATAGACTGTTTTTCGATCTGCACACATAGTCTTTTTAGCCTACAACTTGAATGCCATCAGGTTGCTTCACATCCATAAGCAATGATGCCATTTTTTTAAATAAAGAAACGAATTAAATATAATTTAAAGAACAAATTCACGTAGTCATAACTAAAGAAAATAAATTCAATCCATTCCAGTCAGACTACATTCATACCCATAATTGAAAAATTTAGCCACATATGGAAATAAAAATGAAATCAAAACTAAAATCCTAAATCATAGTGAAAATAACAAAAACAAAGAGTTATTGTAGAAGAGAATGAATCTATCTCTAATACTACCTAAATCTCCTTACAGTTGAAACCCAAAATGTCTCCTAAGTAAAGTGTTCAAAGCCATAATTCCAAAATTTCATCATCAAACTTAATACCCATTCTTGACAGTTGATCCGAGAGCCTTTGAAATTCATTCAAGTGATATGAAATGGAGGTCCCCTCCTTGTCCCTCAAATTCATCAAAACAATTTAGTAAATATAATTTATTATTTCTTGACTTAGAGGTATGTAAAGACTCAATTTTCCCTTATAAAGTTCTTTCATGTGTTTTCTTAGCAATGTGATTATAAGCTATTTTTTACATATTGCCGAATAAAACCACACACTTGTTGATATTCAAAATTTCACTCTTCATTAGACTTAGAATTTGGCTTATGAGTAGCAAACACAAGAAAATGCATATTTTTTACAAATAGCAAATCATTCATCTTGTTCTTCTACAAATGATAATTAGTACCATTTAAACAAATCATCTATTTGTATTTACCTCCATCATTCAAACAAGTTAAATAACCTAAAAACCAAAGATATGATGCCGCTCTGATAGGAACAGTAATTGAATAATAAATATGCAGTGGAAATATATATCTCCTACTGGCAAGAATTTATGAGGAGCAATCAAACAAATATATGATAGAATTAAACACCACAAACACATCAAGAGACACCAATATTTTTAACATGGAAAATCCCTCAAGGTAAGGATAAAAACCACAAGTCATCCAAATCAATGAAAATAACTTTACTATAATCAAAATAGGAGTACAATAAATTCTCAATTAAGTTCACAAATTAGTATTAACATCTCTCTCAATCAACCAAAGCAATAAGCTTATAACAGAGAATTAAGAAGAAGAAAAACTAAAAAATTACTATTTCAATATGAATTGAATAGCTCTCACATTAGATTGCAAAATGATGATCGAACCATTGAAAATGAAGAACTAAATGTCTCAAATTTGATGACAAAATTTTAGCTCGATCCAAAGGTTAATGAATTTGCAGTTGAGTTTTTTTTATGACTATTATGTAAATGTGCGAAAATAGCATTTTTCTCTTCTCCTTTCTGAAAGGCGGTTGTTCTAACTTGAATATGATCTCACTTTCAGACCATAATATGACTCCTCTCCATTTAAATAAGTGAGACATATAATGGACTTTTAGATTTCATTGGTCCTATCCCATTTATATAATGAATAAGATCGTAATTTCATTAGTTCTATGCTGTTTGTATATATGTGCTATATGAATGCTTCATTGCTAGTTCAAGTTAAATATGATGATTCTTATTGTAGCATACTAATATGTCCTTAATGATACTACATGATTTGGTTTAATTGCTTATCAATTTGGCATGATAATCATGTATTATACAAATCTAACTTACCTATTACATAATGTTATAGAGCAAGATGAATTATGCAAAGGAATTGAACAACGCATACAACAAGCTGGATGTGGCTACCTTGCCGTGGTTACCCAAATGCATTTTCAGTACCTTACTGTAGCACAAAGTGAAAAATTGAAGAATGACAATGAAGATTAAAGAAGATCATATTCAATAGAGAATAAGAAAATTCCAGAAAGAAGATGGTAAGGAGAGGAAATGAAGTTGGCAACCAAGAGGCAACTTACATCCTCCATAATTTATCATTCACTGAGATGGTAAAGATTATACAAATAGCAACACTATGATCAAGTACATGTAATGTGGAAGCCAAGTTGTTGGCTTGTTGTAGAAGCCAAATTGTTGGCTCATTGGAGAAGCCAAATGTAATGTTTTGACACATTGAAAACTCAAGAGATGTCTCATGCAAGCTACAATGAACAAAGAAGGTGAAAATATGTAAGCATGCCCCAAAATGTGCATTGAACTCGAAGGCTCACCCACACTTAGCTTCCATGAGAAGCCTTTAAGGTGCCACAAAAGTCAATTGATCATGTGCTAAAAATGCCTTCACACAAAAGGAACTGTTGGCTTTCAGCGACAAGCATGAGGTATGCCACAAAAGTCACAAGAAGTTACTGATCCAAGTAAAATTCCATCCAATACTAACCAAAAGTTACAAACCGGCATTAAGATCCAATTAAACAGTACTATGGACAGTATTTTGTGTCATGATGGATAGTGAATGGCGTAGTTGGTTTCTAATTTCTTATATATATAAGATAATATGCATTATCAAGGTTGTTGTAATTGCAATCAATTAAAACAGCTTTGCCGCCTGAAGCTAATTACTCTGTAGCTATCATCATCACATCTATCCAAAATTTTGATTTATTTTAAAAAATTCACATGAGTATCATACACTAATATTGAAATTAATCTTTGCTATATCACCGTCCCATCATATAACAACTATATTGGTCATAATGGAAAGATGATTTTATAATGATGATGGCTATAAAATGGACAAGAGGGAGTACTAGTTAGTTTTCTATCTCTCATTATATGCATATAAATGGAAGAATGGCTGAAATTGATTTTAACTAATAAAGAAATTATTTAATACTTTTTCTCCAAGTAAAACATAGAATCATAGTTTGTCTTGCTTTCAAAAAGTACTAATATAAGGCCTTTATATGACTAACAAAATTTGAATAAGTAAGGCATGGGGCCAATTATTATCAATTGAACATGGACCAACTTATTTTATGAGAAAGTTTTTAATATGTGTTTAACAATCTCTAATAAAATGTTTTGGTCCAAAAATATCAACAAATTTAAAAGGAAAAAAGGTTGACTTGATAATCAAATTACTTTAAAATGTTTAAAATTTGCAAGCTAACTATTTTTTTTATTATTATTAGAACATAAAATTCAAATATACCCCTTGTTTCCGTGGAGAAATTACATGTCTTACAACCAAAAAGACGCCTTAGTATGAGAAACGAGTGTTCCCCATTAATGATGAGTAATCATGGAGGTCTCTCAGCACTTGTTCTGAGAGTTTTCTTTTTTATTTATATTGTTTAAAAAAAACTAATGATATAAAGACAAATTCTTTTTTTATTTAAACCAACAATGACGAAGTCATGGTTAAGTTACTCAATTGAGTCATAGAAATTGCATGACCTGAATATAGAATTGTTTTGGCCGTAAAAAAAAGGGAAATATATATATATATATATATAATTGTTTTCAACTATACTATATGGTCCACTTGCTTGAGAGATGTGCCTTCATCATTTCTCTTGTTTTTTGTTTTTTTTTTTAACAAACCATCTGGCATTTGAAATCGGCAGTTCTGATTAATCCAAATTTAACCTAGGTCAGGTCCCAAATAGAAGATGGATTTCCCAAGCACATATCTTTCATTTTCATCACTCTAGGGATTGAACACAAAACTTGATGGTTAAGGGACTCAAACCTCTTCCACCTGAGCCAACATGTAATAGTTGTTTTCCTTATTTTCTTACTCAATTTCTGTTTGTGTGGCAATACTCTTTACTTTTTTATTGAAAAATTTGATTGCATAAGACTGTCTTTTGTTAAAAATATATTAGGTTCTTTTATGAATCATCATGAGAAGAATTACAACTAGGTACTGACAGTTATAATATTTAGCTAGAATGTTTGATAAACGCCAATTTTTATTGCTCATGAATAGTATCACTACGTATATTTATAGTATTTTATGTTGATGTTAATGAGGAAAATATGTTTTAAAATAATCTCCAATGGACTTGAATTTTACGGATTAAATGAATTATATGAATACCAAGGAACAAAAAAATTGAACTAAATTGGCCCATTCGACCGGTTTGACTGGGAACTGGTGTTAGATCTGATTTGATTATAGATGAAGATCGGTCAATTTTAGAACCGGTACGAACCAATTAAATCGGTCTAATTTTTATTTTTTTTATTTTTTAAGATAAAATAACATTATTTTTAGTATTAATCGGTATTATTTTTTATATACATTTTTTTAATATTATAATATTATATAAGCATCATTATGATACATAATTATTAATAATGATAAATTTACTTAATAAATAATATGAAAATAGAACTATTAATTAACTATTTTGAATTTAAAATATAATTATAGATAAATATTAATTTATTTAGATTTTAATATTAGATTATGAAACTTATTAATAATATTTTTAATTTTAGATATAATATATAAAATTAAAAAATTATTAAATTTATTATCACCAATTTAATTCCAATTAAATCATTAAACTTTGAACCAGTACCTTAACTCATTCAATGTTTAGTCTGATTTTTTAAATCTTGATAAATACATACACTTTTATCATAAATAAAGTGTTTGATTTTGTTGTTTATATATGACAACATGTCATTGGTACTTCAACGATCAGTTTCAATACCAACATTAGCTAATTGTTCTTGTGGTGATAAACCATGTGGTGAAATTTCATTAACTATTTATTTAAAAAAAATTACATTAACTGTATTCATATTTCTTAAATTCAAAATGGAAATCTTTACTTACCCCAAGAAAAAGAAAATAGAATTCTTTTAAATATTCAATCCGTGGGCGCCACAAAAATGAATACAATCCGTGGGCACCACAAGTATGAATACAAAAGAGAGATTTTTTTTTAAATCCAAAAAAGTTAAACTGAGTGGCTTTCTGGGATTATCAAGATTATAGCAAGTTTCACACTTAAAAGAGTAGTTAGAAACTACCAACATACTAATTTTTTTCATTAGTGTGTGGGATTTGAAAACACTTTTACAGGGTTTCAGTCAAATTCATACCACATAAACCAGCATTTTTTTTATGTTAGAGTGGGATTTGCTTATAGTACAACTTAGGGAAATTTATATTTTATATTAAAATAAAAATACTTATTTTTTTATATTCACAATAAAATTTAAATGAAATAGGAGTTTGTTTGATTCTCACCGACCGGACAAAACCAAATTTAATGGCATTTTCTGCGGCATTTTTATTTTATTATAAATATACAAGGAAGGGCTATCTCTATCCAAATGTACACACAGTCAGCGACACTGGGCTCTTATCCAAAACCCTCACTTTTCGGGAGACTCTTTGCCCGGTTGCCCCCCACTCGCTCAACCCAACATTCCCCCCACATTTTCTCACTAAGCTAAATAATTACTTGCACATCAAGAAATGGATGACAATGGTATGCTTTTTTTTTTTTTTTTCCTTAGCACCCATATATGCAACAGACCATTGATAATTAGGATAAAATTGACCTGATCATATGCGCACAACTATATTAAAATAAAATGAATTGCGGAGTTTGTTGAGGATATTTCAATAATTGAGATCTATCAGGTAAAAAACATTTAAAAAATAAAATGAATAGCTCAATATTAGAGTAGTCTTAAAATATGTATTGGTTAAAATACAACTTTAATCGCATAATTTTATCTTAAATTTTAATTTTTTTATTCTGTTTCAATTTTATTTTTTATTTTATTTTAAAGTTTGCATCAACTTATTAATTTACATAATTTTTTTAATTTAGTGGTGTTTGAAATGAGAAAAAATTTGATTATTTTTTTAATTTTGAGAGGTTAAATTAAAAAAATGATATAAAAATAAAATTTGACATAATATTAAGATATAAAACTAAATTAATTTGAAAATAAATAAAAATCCAATAAAGTGAAATCAGAAGAGTGAAATTCTAATGCTAAATGCTAAATAAAGTTAAAAGAAAGATAAAATTCTTTTTGTCTTCTTATATGATTTTTTTGGGTTTCATTTTGATCATAAAAGTGGAGCGTGATTCTAAAAGGGGTGGGTTGGCTTATTTATATTTATAATTGAATAAATCAATAAAAATGAAATGCCAAATGTGGGCCGAAAAACATAGGAAATGAAATGCCGAATAAAACCAGACGGCAAGGAGGAGAGTCATTGAGTCAACGGTAGTATTTGCCCAAAAAAACAAAGAGTCAAAGATGGTACGACTAGTGTGAAAATGATATCTAGATATTCAAATTAATAATAAGAAATCTTTGTATGTTAATATTTTAATTTTAACATTATTTTAAAAAACTAAAATTATATATATTTTTTAAACTAGTTTTCAATAAAAATTTAACATATAAATTATTTAAATTTCTTTAAGTTTAAAAAATTAACACTTTTAATATATAATTAATAATTAAATTTTTAATATATTAAAAATAATTCATATATTAAATTTTAATTAAAAAATAATACAAAAAACACATAAGGGAAAATATATAAATATTTTTTTATTTTAAATTATTAAATTTGAATCTTATAATAAAAAAATTTAAAAATTTTATTCTTAATATAAATTTATTAACTAGAGTTAGTCAAGTTTTATATTGGTTATTAGGATAGAAAAACTTCATAAAAATACTGAAATTATTCAAAGAAATTATAATTTAAATTAAATTTTGAAACTAACATTTTTTAAAATTTGAAAATTTTTAATATAAAAAATTTTTGCTTAACTTTGTTTGGCAATAATTCAATTTTTTTTTACAAATAATACTTAAAAGCCGGTACATCATTTTAGGAAAAAAAAATGCTGGCACATCATTTTCTCAAGAAAAAATCAAATACGGATAAAGACGAATCTTTTATCACTTCTTTTCTCCCAGACAAAGAATATTGAAAAAGAAAATAAAGGAAACATCGATCTTATCCATGACGCTGAAAGCTTTTCTTATAAATCATCCACGTCTTCTAAATGCTCCCCGCACAAGCACCTGTCGTACTCCGTTGAAAAGGTCGATTTCGTTCAGTTAACCGTTTGTGTGACTGGTTGCAGGGAAAACAGTCGAAATTGTTCAAATTATATATACAGAATCAAACCATAGAAACCCATAAAGGGTATTTGGCGAAAGAACTCAGATGGAGCAGCTGAAGAATCCCATGGTGGAAGCTCATAAAAACAGACCTGTTCATGAGCTTGAAGATGAAGATCTCTTTCATTCTTTTTCTTCTTCATCTTCTGGGATTTCAAGTGGGTCAGCAATGGAATCCGATTCCTGCGAAGAAGTAACATCCAGCAACTTCTCTTCTTCTTCATCAGATCATCTGGCAGCACATGACTCTCTGAGCGACATGTCTTCTCTGTTTCAGCAACTTCCCATTAAGTAAGCAAGCTTGATTCTTGATCCTCAATATATGCTTCTAAATTTTCAAGTTTCAGTTTCTGGGTTTGTGATTTGACTTATGAAATTTGTATCTTTCTGTTACAGGAGGGGGCTTTCGAGGCATTACGAGGGGAAGTCACGATCATTTACTTCATTAGCGAGTGTGAGGAGCTTGGAGGATCTGGGTAAGGAAGAAAAGCCATTGAGTAAGAAGATGAAGTGTTGCAGAAGAAGCTATGGAGGAGGATTGTGCAGAACTAATGCATTGTCAAGGCAAATTGGTAGGAGGGAATGGCATTCAAGAAGGGATAACGTTAATGTTATGGCTAGGAGGCCTCCAATCCCCGCTCATAGATCTACCCCCACTACCGCCATTTCTAATCAGAGTGCTTTATTTGCTTGAAGGATTCTTCAGAGTAGAGAAGAGAGCTTTGTATTTTTTTCCCCTTCCGGAATTGCAGAGAAATTTATGTGATCACTATAGGATTTCATGGTCTCCATTTGGTTAAAAAAAAATTAGGACTTGGTTTCTCTCTGTTGTGATGATCATCTTTAGCAGTTCTCCCAATTAGAGGCTGAAATTTGTATCAGCATCTGTTTTGATGTTGGAATCTGCTAATTTTATTAATTTTAACGTTAATATCAGTTATTTTTATCGATAAGAAATGGTTTTAAGGGTATGAGTTGAAGAAATTTATGTGATTATAATATAGGATTTCATGGTCTCCATTTCATTGAAAAATTAGGACTTGGTTTTGGTTTCTGACTCTGTAGTGACAATGGTCGTCTTGGGCAGCGGTTCTTCCAAATTAGGGGCTCAAATTTGGATACGTCTTGTCCTTTGTACGCCAACGGCAGCTATCATCCTAAGAATCTAGGTTATGTCGGGTGAAAAAAAGCCATTTTGAGATAAATAAAAAAAAATGAAAGAGAGAAAAGATTTCATGAATAGAATAGTTTTGATTCATATAAAACTTTGATTAATGTATATTAAATATTTTATACATGGATTTTTTTTTCTTTCTCCATTTTATGAAATTTTTTATGCCTACCAAACATGGCATAATATTATAGTATTGTGTTGTTTTCTTTTTTGCCATAACATATGTTAATAACTTATTATATATATTTAGAACGTTAGAATACTAGCATGAATACACCGGATCCCATCATAAATTCGCATAAAGTTGAAAGGAGAAATGTTTATTTCGAGGAATAGCTGTTTTTTTTTGGTGTACAGAGGAATAGGTGTTGTTTATGGATGTGGGTTGAATCTTACCCCTGGATTGGATCCATATGGAGCACGACATCTATTTTAGATTGATATCTCTCACAAGAACAAGGTTGATGTCAACAATGAGTGTATTCAAATTGGATTTTTTTGGTGGGCAAAAAAAATTGTTCGGTGGCATTACAGAGCCGAAACTATTCCTTTTTTTTTTGGCCAAAGAGCCAAAACTAGTTAAAAATTTGAGTGTAGATCCTCAATAATAGAGGCATAAATTAAATTAAAGTGAATTATTTTTATAATACCTGACAAAAACGAGTAAACGGTGTGATATAAAGCAATTTGATGATTGAACCTAATAATTATAAGAAAATGGACCTAAATTTTCACCTAAAGCCTTACATGCCTTCCAAAAATCAACTTCTACTACTATTTTAAAAGAAGGGGGATTTGAAATTTAAAAGGAAAATAAAAGATAGAGCACCTTGATCTGGTGCTTTTGAAAAAGAGAAGCAGCGAGCGAACAGTAGAAAAAAAAAGCATTATTCTTTACTTGATGTTGATGGATGAGGAGGTCATTGCTTTGCCATGCACCTGGTAGCATAAAAAAGTGCAACTAAAATGTGGAGTTTAAACTTTACATGGAATTTAAAATAAATCACAATATAAATACTAACTTCTAAGTTGGACTTTCATTGATTTTTTTTTCAATTAGTCTTTGAATCATTCAGATACTTGTAATACTTTAGTTTATATGTGTGTGAATATATATATATTGATACGTTATTTGATATGCAAAATAAAATTGGATCACAGTATAAATTATGCCGTTGTTTCAAAATAAAAAAAAATAAAAAGACACTAATAATGATGATGAAGGTATAATAGTTATTATATATTTTTATGTGTAATACAAATAAAATTTATTTCTAAATACCAAACACACCCTAAATCTAATTAATTTCAATTCAAATGCTTGAAGAAGTATGAATCCAAAATTGGAGGGTTTGGAAAAGCTTGAATGTTGAAGGATGCTTTTTTTTTTATATATAAATAATAATTTATTTATATAGTTTTTGAAAGAGTCTCAGCCATCTCTACGCTCTAGATACTTCCATGAGTTACTTAAATTATATATTTCTTTTAATTAAAGCACCTTTTCACATATCTTCATTTGTGGAGATTATTTGAATTTAAAATCTTTATAATTTCAATAGAATTATTGACAAAATGTAATTCACTTCAAAACTTACACAATACTATCAACACAGTATAATAAGAAACTATAAATGATGAACAATCCCTCTCCCAATTTCCTAAAATGCCTATTTTCATTGAAACTTCCAAAGTCAGGATCATCGTGCTCCATGATCAATATGGCTTCATGTGTTTTCCATAAATTAAATATTTTCTTATATAAGAGTAAACAATAATTTTTTTATTTTTTATTACATGAGGAAGGCTTGAATTTGAATAGCAACTACATCCCATATCTCATTCTCATGACAAATTTTCATCACCTATGAGATAGTCACCACAATGCTACACACTGCCCTAAATTTACAGCAAACAAGGCATGACACACATCACCTACAACTACATAACTAGAGTGGAATTACTATTTAGGACCCTAATCAAAATTTTATTACAAAGTGAGACTAATTGTTTGTTAAATTATAAAAATGGACTAACTTTTTAAAGTTAAATATAAAAAATATAAAATTACCAAAATACTCTCAAATTTTATTTCTCCATACCATTGCTGGTTAATGGTTGTGGGCTACCGGTCAACTTTCATCGGGACAAATAGTTTGCAATTTCTTTTTCTAGATTTTGCAACTTATTTGTTATATATTTGTAACTTAGTTTTCAAATTTTTATTTTACAATTTCTTTCTAAAATATGCAATTTTTTTACTCTAAATTTATAATTTATTTTTTAAATTTTTATTATAAATTATTTTAGTGCTTTTGTAACTTTTTTTAGAGATTTTACAATTTGCTTACTCTGAATTTACAACTTATTTTTCAAATTTTTATTATGAATTATTTCAGTGTTTTACAACTGTTTTTCTAGAATTTGCAACTTGCTTATTTTAAATTCACAACTCATTTTTCAAACTTTTATTATGAATTATTTTAATGTTTTTGCGACATGTTTTATAACTTGTTTACTCTAAAATTGCAACTAATTTTTCAAATTTTTACTATGAATTTTTTAGGTGCTTTTGCAATTTCTTTTACATATTTTACAACTTATTTACTCTTTACAATTAGTTTTCCAAATTTTTACTATGAATTGTTTTAGTATTTTGTAACTTTTTTCAGAATTTACAATTTGTTTATTTTAAATTTGCAACTTGTTTTTTGAATGTTTATCATGAATTGTTTCAAGTTAAAAAATTTTAGGAACAAAAGTTGAAAAGCACTGAAAAACCTTGTAGTAAAAATTTAGAAAATGAGTTGCAAATTTCAAGTAAACAAGTTATAAATTCTAGAAAAGAAATTGCAAAGTACTAAAATAATTCATAGTAAAAATTTAAATAACAAATTACAAATTCAGAGTAAGTAAGTTACAAAATATGTCAAATAAGTTGCAACAACACAAACAATTCATAGTAAAAATTTGGAAAATGAGTTGTAAATTAAGAGTAAGTAAGTTGTAAATTCTAGAAAGAAATTATAAAACATTGAAACCATTTTTAATAAAAACTTGGAAAATAAGTTGTAAATTCAGAGTTAGTAAGTTGCAAAATTTAGAAAAGAAGTTATAAAAACACTGAAATAATTCATAGTAAAAATTTGAAAATAAGTTACAAATTTAAAGTAAATAAATTGTAAATTTTGGAAAAGAAATTGTAAATTAAATATTTGAAAACTAAGGGCCTGTTTGATTCGTATTTGAAAACTAAGGGCCTCTTTGATTCGTGTTTCCGAAACAGTTTTTTTATTTTCAGAAATAGAAAAACAAAAAAACTTGTTTAGTAATAAACTGTTTTGGAAAACAGAAAAATAAAAAAACAGAAAACTCAGAACAACTTTTAAGTTATTTTGTAGTTTTTGTTCTGAAAAATAAAAGAAAAGGTGAAAAACACCCACCTTATTAATAGTAAAATTATAAATTTTGAATAACTCATTTATTACTCACTAGTTATGATTTTGAAAATAATCATTCAAACAGATTTTTTTAATTTCTTGTTTTCAAAATTTATTGTCGAAAACAATTTTACAAAACTATTTTGAGAACAAGAAAATAGAAAATACTATCAAACAGACCCTAAGTTACGAATTCAGAACAAATAAATTGTAAAATACAAAAAAAGAAATTGTAAGTCATTTGTCTCAACGAATGTTGACCGATCGTCAGCAGTCATTGACCAATCACCCCTAGCCATTGACTATTACTGGCAATTGTTGATTGGCGATGATAAAGGGGAGAAATCAAGTTTGAGCGTATTTAGGTAATTTTATTTTTTATATTTAATTTTAAAAAAATTAGTTTATTTTTATAATTAAATTAATAATAGATCATATTTTGGAATAAAATTCTAATCTTGGTCCTAAATAATAATTCTCCTATAAATCAATGTTGGCAAAACCACCAAATTGTCACGAAACACAAAACATCTAGCTTTAGTCAATTAATTTCACAAAACAAAACAAAATCCATAACGAAACCTAATCAAAGAATAATTTGCATACAACATTCAGCACCTTAAAATTTAATTCACAAGAATTATTGCTTCAAGTTTCATGTGAAGTATTGATTGTAGAATGCAACCATGTTACTATCAACACTTAAAATTCAAACACCATGGATTACATTTCATCTCATAAAATAAGAAAGAGATGATGATTTACAGTATAGAGAATGACATCACATTTTGATTACTTTTAATGAGTGGAACATAATGATACTTAAGTATAAAAGGGAAGACTTGTTGAATGAAAGTGTTTCATTTTTTTGCTTGAATGAACACTAACAGAGCCAATAGAAACATGTAAAGATGGGGAAGAGTCCTCAATTCTGTAAATTGATTTAAGACAAATAAGATTTATTAGTCTGCCTTACGCCTTTCCCAATGTGAGCATCTCTAACAAAATTGTAGTGTTCCATCGGCTATGACATGTTGCCACTATTTATAACTCCCAAAATCTGGATAAATTTTGCAGTCTCCGGAAGATCTAGCCTGACATTTACCCCGCAAAGAAATAATGACTAGCTTCATGTAATACAAAGTGAAATAATTTAACCACTGCTTAAGGACCCCATGATAATAACCTGTAAGCCAAGCGGCAAGCTTCAGCATATTTAACTGCTGAGAGAGCTGCACTTCTTTTTAGATCAGCTTCTTTGCGATCTAATCCTGCTAGCTTCAGCATATTTAGCTACTAAGAGAGCTGCACATCAAATCATTGTTCGGAGATTTTAGCTCTAAAAGTTGAGTGTCACTTCAAATGCTCCAAGTTTCATCAAGTTGCATCTTCTAACAAACATTCAATGTTGTAATATTTACTAAAAAGCCTCCTGAGGGATAAAAACTAACCACGACTTCTGACAATCTCACATGACTATGGTACCCTATCAGTGTTGCAAATGAGTTGTGAACTAACATGTCATTTGTTCTCTTCTCCTAACAGTGTTCCAGCATCTATTCTTCTGGGCGAGGTTCTTCAAAGTCTTGGAAGAAGAGTGGTAAAATGGGAAGAATTAAAATTTGAGTCAAAAATAAATATTTGAGAATGTCGAAGAAAAAAAATGTAGCTCGGAGTGAAAAATTGAAGAATGACAATGAAGAATAAAGGAGATGAGATTCAAAAAAACCTAGAAAGAAGATGGTAAGGGGAGGAAATGAAGATGATAACCAAGAGGTAACTCACGTTTTCCAACGCATCCCATTGCTAAGACCTTCATCAACGTCCTCACTGCAGCCAATTGTTAACAGATCATGAATGAAGATAAATGTAAAACAGAACAATCAACTCGATCCCAATTTGATAGCAGCCTATGAATCAGTATAATCGAAGACCAATCTGTAGATATTTGCCAACAACACAATCAAGAAACTGAATAAAACTAATTGTAAAACTAAATACCAAGACTGACCCAAAATGTGACAGCTTCACCGCGAAGATCAGAAGACAGAGATTGAAGAAGAAGCTCCCACGGTGAATCCCCATGGAGAAGAGAGACCCAGATGCTTCCCGCTGCAAATGAGAGGACGAATAGGGTGCAGAAGATGAACCCTCCTTACTTCACGGTGGGAAAGGGGGTTCAAGGTCGATCAAGTTCCTCCTTCCTTGACAGCAGTGACGAGAGAACCATGCCGGTGAAAAATGAGATATGAAGATGAAGAGTGAACCGGGGGGGGGGGGGGGGGGAAGGAAGGAATAAATGTGGTCGGAAAGTGAGATTGGAGGGGTAACAAAAGATCAAAATTTTTGAGAGGAAAATTCAAAATTTAGAATAAAAAAAATTTATTTGAAAGAGAGAGGAAATGGATATAAAATCTAATTATAGATAGAAGTAATAATAATAATTATGAATGATAGAAAAGTTTCTTCATTTGTTTTAGTCATTAAAATTTTTAAGCATATTAAATGATTTTAAAGATACTAAAAATTGGGAGAATATAAATTTTTTTTAAAAATGGAATATCAGGATATATTAAATTAAAATTGTTCATAATTTCATAGTTAATGTTAGTCTTTATGACAAGATTTCTTCAATTGATTTAAAGATTATGATTTAAGTAGATATTAAAAGATTTTAGAAATATTAAATTATGAAGAGTAAATTAAAAATTTTAGAGAAACATATTAAAAAATATTAAAAATGGTGGTAAAAAATAGTAATAAAAAATTGGTTTATGAGAGATATAATTAAAAGAAAATTGCTTTATAATAAAGAAATAGTAATAAAAAAAAACTTGTCCTGTAGAGGAGAAGAGGAGAAGAGGGGTGTGGAATGAAGCTCCTAGAACAGTACTTTAAACAGTAACCAAAGATTTTGAATTAAAAAAGAGAAAAATAATAGATCCTTTTCAATGCAATATAAAATCTTTTATGATATAATTATATATATGAATAAAAAAAATATTACAAAAGAGTATCATTTAAATTTGCGATAAAAAAATCTAGCACTTCACTTGTAATATGTGGGGCATTTTCTGTTTTAACATATATTGAACCTATTTTACTTTTTTTTTTTTTACCAAATTGAACCTATTTTACTTGAACTGAAGGATATATTAGTGTTCTAATTAATCCGCATCAAATTGAGAAAAATCAGAGATGATGAACTCAAAATTTTTTATTAAACTGATACAATTATCACAAATAAACTAAGTGTTTGGTGGCTGGCATGATGATTTGATTAGGAGGAATCAACAATTTTTGGAGGTGGACTTCGCTGCAATTTGAAAGGAGACTCGCATCTGCCCTTCAAAGTCAAGCCACACCAACCAATAAAAAAAAAAAACTACAAATAAAACAAAAGAGCTAGTACCCACGACAATCATACGATTCCGATGATAAAACAACTAGATAAAATTATTCCCAACGATATAAAAACTGATAGGGAGCGACTCCTGTTTTGGATTTTCCGTAACTCTTCCTTCTCTTATACTATTTCTTTAATTTTTCTCCACAAAATTTACCAAGATTTTATGATCTTTGAAAAATGTTTATTTAAATTTTATATTATCACTTTTTTTAAAAAAAAAATTAGTATCTCTTTTGTATATTTTATAGGGGAAATATATCTAATTTTATTATTTGTAGTTGAAAATATTGTTATAATAAGAAATTCAAATTCAAAATATTCTAATAATGATAAATTCTTTTACAATTTTAAAAATCTGAGTTTTAACAATTTATTATTTTTTAGTCTCAATAGGTCTATAAAACTAGATTGGAGAAACTAGGTACTAATACAAAGTTGATAATGATAATATTAAAATTAAAAGTTGTTTGTAATTTTAACAATTTCAAGTGATATTCTTTATGGGTTCATTAAAAAATTTTAAGGTCCTTTTAAGAGTTTTTTTTTTTGTCTATTGCAATTTGCACGCAAGACTCAGGTCCTTTGAGGCTTGGGAATAATTTGAGTTCTTAAAATTTTTAAGGTCCTTGAATTTAGTTTTACTAAAATTATATTAATCTATTTGAGTAAATTATATTCAGCACTTTTATTTTACAATTATACGAAACTTTTTTATTTCAATATTTTAATATATATTTACGATTTTTATTATAAAATTAATACAATCAATGTTATTGTATTAATTTTAAATTTTAAATTATTTGTATTTTTATTGTCAAAATTAATTTTAGACAAAGTAAAGATGAGTTTGGTATAATTTCTTAATTAATGAATAATCAATATTAAAATCAACAATAAATATAAATAGCATGGTGGCTAGTATACCACAAGTCTCATAACATTTTATAAATTTATTAGATATATAAATATAAATTTAGATATGGTTAGAAATATATCTGGTAAAAAAAAGATAGAAATATAGATTATCAAAGCTAAAGAAATTAAGAAACATTATTCACGTATTGTTACAATTTAATTATACACACACACAATAGGAGAACGTTTACGCGCAAGCAAACACCGTCACCGTGAGAGAGAAGGTCTTTTGGCTTACTTTGGCTTCTTCGTTCGTTGTCTTCGATTGCAAATTTACAACTTGTACAGAGTTCTTTACTATTTGTACGGCGAGATTCATTACCAGGTCTACTCATCTTCTGGAAATTTCTCTTCTTCTCGTTGGTTGGCCGCTCACTTTTCTTCAATTCCTCGGATCCATCTGATTCCTTTCCATGGCTACGATCGGGCACAACAACATCAACGCCAAACTGGTGAGAGAGTCTTGTCTCGATCCCTTTTCTCCTTCTGCTGTTGAATTCCGGTTTCGGTGACGATTTAAAGTGATAATACTGAATTTGTGGAGATATTTAAAACCAGGTTCTCCTTGGTGACATGGGTGCCGGAAAATCCAGCATCGTTTTGCGTTTTGTCAAGGGTCAATTTCTGGAATTCCAGGTTATTTTACCTCCTTTTGATTTCTTAATTAAATTGGGTACTACTTTCATCTAACTTATAGGATTTCCTGGTTGTTAAGTATAATGATTTCGTGAATTGCATTATTGTTCACCATGGCTAAATATTGTCACATCTTGTGCCTATTTGATTTATACCGCGTGGACCTAAAATATTTTGGGAAAAAAAACTTTCCAATTGTGTTAACCGAATGGAATCAGGGTTCTGCTGGATTCGAATAAAATGAATTTAAAAGCTATTGTCGGTAAGATAAGAGAATTTTCAGCTGATTATAAAGTTTACAGCCGTTTACTCTTTGAACCGCAAAGGAAGATCATGAGAGTAGATTGAAACTGTTTTGGAGCTCGCGATGATATTTTGCTACCCCGGGAAAAAAGAAGGGGGAAAGGGGAAAGCAAATTCATCTTCTCTTTACCGCTGCATGATGCATATTATTAGTTTTGGCCTTTTTGGTTTGAGGCCTGATATATTGTGCCAAGGCCTGAAGCAAATAAAATCATGCCTGACGATCGCTGAATTTATTTGATCTATTGTGGTGACAGGAATCTACAATAGGAGCTGCATTCTTTTCACAAACGTTGGCAGTAAATGATGCGACGGTGAAATTTGAGATATGGGATACTGCAGGGCAGGAGAGGTACCATAGTTTGGCTCCCATGTACTACAGAGGCGCGGCTGCTGCTATCATCGTCTATGACATTACTAACGAAGTAAGATATCTTTCCCTTTGAATGTTTAGTAATATGCATTGAAAGGTCAATATTGTTATTCACTGACTGATTCTTTTCTTGAATGTGCCTCGATAGTAAAAATCCCTTGTTTGTATGGCATTTCATATTGGGAACGGTAAACTATGAGACATGTATAGGGATTTAAAAGGGTTATTGCGGCTTATTTGCACTACTTGATAAGTAGTAAAGTCACAATTGTAATTTTTTTCTTTTTTCTATTTTTGCTGACTAATTCGGATTACTGAGTACTTCAATTTTTTCTTTTCCTTCAATTCTTATATTCAGAAGATAGCTTTCTGGACTTAGTTGAACTCTGTCAGTCTGTCTTCAATTGTTTACCTTGTGATTTCGTCCCTCGGGTCTTGACAAATAATATATTTCTGGCAAAGTTGCAAAATGAGTGCAATGTATGCCTGAGACATACTATGAGTTGCATACTTAATTAAAGAATGAAGAGAAGCAAAATTCAGACCCTTTAATTGATGAATACAAAAAGGTGGGGAACCCCAATTCTTGAACTGAGGTCACTGTACAAAGCCTTGTATATATTTGCGGATTTTGAGTTTGTACGACAGAACCTAAAAACCATTTTATCCCTGCAAATTGTAGAAAACAAAGTAACATGAATCAACATAATATTGCATAAAAGTTGGAGACTCAATCTGCTTGCAGGGTTATGCTTATATGTGTTTGGGTAGGACCAAAGTGCTTTTTAACATTTTTATTCTGTATTTACTAAGGTTCTAGTTCTACCTCTCAATTACAGGATTCATTTGCACGAGCGAAGAAGTGGGTCCAAGAACTTCAGAAGCAAGGTATTTGCTAATTTCCGTTCAAGATTTCTTATTCTTGTTCCTTTCATTAATTATATGCTTGATATAATATAGTCCTATAATATTAAGTGGAGAAATAAAGTTTTCATATTACAAAAGGAAAATCAGAATATTGATATTTCATATCCCACGTACCAACATCTTAATTTTTACCAGTTGTACTTGTCGATAAAGTAATCTTGTCCACAATCCAAATCCATTAATGTCTTTTTGTCTGGAATTGATTATTCTGTTTCATGAAAACTGGACTGTTAACCTAGCTTTAATTAATTGTCAACATGAAACACTATGTCACTTTGTTTCAAAATTGAAGTGCATGAATGTTCATGTAAACAAATATCAGTAGCCATTGGTCTTTACCCAAAAATAAATTACCTACTAGAGGGAAAGTATGGGCTACCTTTTAAATATTCTTTGTTTTCAAGTAGATAGCCAGATTCTCAAATTATACACTCATTTTGGTTTTTTAACAGGAAATCCTAACATGGTTGTGGCTCTTGCTGGTAACAAAGCTGACTTGGAAGATAAGAGGAAAGTGACAGCTGAAGTAAGTATCATTTAATTTTCTAATTGTCTTATTACGTCATGTAAGCTATTAATAACTGAAATTCTGGAACTACCTTGCTAATTTAATTGCAACTTTGGTAAAACAATATTTGTTTACTCTTAAGATTTAAATTTGAAATATGGTTCAAATGATTAGTTGGAATTTGACATCATGTTGTTATTATTATTTATGATTTGATGGAATTAATTTTCTCTTGTTAATCTGAGGATGACAACTGAGGTCACTTTGATCTTTTTTGCATTTGATTTGTCAAATAATTCAATTTCCAGTAGCCCCTGGTTATACAACTTTGTTTTTTTCCCCTGGTGATGGCTGTTAACTGATTTGAGCTAGGAAGCATGCACACTTGCATGGACTTAGGCTATGTTTAGAGTGGCGTGGCTGCATTGTTCATTTTAAAAACACTGCATTTTGAGGTTCTAAAAACATGGCACCACCCCAAACACACACTCGGAACATGACACTGAAACAGATGTGACAAAATCTGAAGTGTTGCGTTGGGTCTAATATGAGAGTTTGATATATGTCAGACATAGACATTACTCCTGGTTTATAGTGTTGTACTTCAGTGGTTCAAAGCTTCATTAGGTGATAGCTCTTGATGTCAGCTCTGAATATCCACTACTTGAAGTACAAGGATTTATTTGTTGGGAATCTGGATTGTCTGATGTGCAGTCCTGACTCTCCATTTTTATTTGTTTAAAAATCTTGGACATCTCACACCCCCCCCCCCCCCGGGCGGGGCGGCGGCCGCCCCCCCCCCCGGGGGGGTTGGCGCGCTCTGCGCGGGGCCGCTTCCTCTCTTTAATTTTTGAAAGAAACAGAAAATAAAATAAAGACAGCCTTCCGGCTTTTACCAGTTAGCCAAGTAGCTGGATGTCTGTTTGGTGAAGCTGTCTTTATGCTATTTTTGGTTTCTTTCAAAATAAAGAAGAAATGGATTGGTGTTATTTTTGGTCTTACAATATAGTTCACGCAAGTAAATAAACTCTAACCCTATTCCTTTTGATCAACTGATTTACTTCAATATAACTTTTGGTAGTTCGGACTTTAAATTTAGTTTTATTGCCCGTAGATTCTGGTCTAGGATAACTAATAATCTATAACTATGTCTAAATTCCACAAAACTAGCTTTAATTTTTTTTCAAATTGGTTTCTCCGTGAATAAAACTTTCGGAGAAGTATTATGAATTCTTTTTCATGATCAACGGAATCCCTTTCCTGCATTTCAGCTTTTTTTAGCCCCCCTGTAAGAAACTCCTTTGATGCCTCTTTTGCAAGTACAATATTGATAATCTGTTTGTCATTAAAGGTTTATGCATGGTGCATCTGATTTGATCTCATGGGATAGTTGCGTCTTCTTCGTAAACTTGTACTGTTCTATGTCGTGCGGTGTGTTCTTCTGTGATTTATAAATTGTTTGGGTTTATGTACAATATAGTTTCATATTTTGCATGCTAGATATAATTTCTTGGACTACCAACTTACAAGTTTTGGTTCATTGGCATTGCAGGTGGCAAAAACATATGCTGAAGAGAACAATCTTTTTTTCATGGAGACGTCTGCCAAAACTGCAACCAATGTAAACGACATGTTTTATGAAATAGGTGTGACCTATTTTCTATGTTGAATACTCTTTGGGTTGCTTGATGAGGATGACGAACTTGTCCTATTTTAATCCTTTTTAATGATTTATTTCTTTAATTGAATATTTGAATTGTTTTAGTATGATTCCAAAGTAGACGGAACCCTGGTTCAAAGGTGAAAATGTCCTTAGAGAAACGACCTCTGTCCCCCATTCCACTCCTGCAGGGCAAGATTTTGTGATTATTTTTGCACGTGATTGAAATTTAAATTAACATCTTATGTCTTATGGGCTGTGAAGTAATTATTAGAACCCAATCAATCACATGACCTAGCATTTAGCTATGAATCTTGTGTTCAATGTATATTTTTGGATATTAAACCACCTCCAGTTTTTAGGATTACAAGAGTGGCAAAGCTCTCCCAACTAGTATTAATAAAATACTGCATAGCAGTGTTAGGCTCCATGACACAAACTTTTGTTGTTTCCTATTATGATGTATAGGAATTATTCATGGGCTATTCTTTCCCTATGTTCAGTTGGCTTCACATCTCTGCCAGTTTCTTGTGACATGAAATCATATTTATTTTATCTTCTTTTAGAGTTCGTCTTCTAAAGCATGTGAATTGTTCTGCTGCCAATTGTTTCTTGCATGTGGTAAACTGATAAGCTTTGTTAATGTTGCTTGACTTACAATTTGCTTACGTATACAGCTAAGAGGTTACCAAGGGCTCAGCCTGCGCAAAACCCAGCAGGGATGGTTCTTGTGGACAGACCCGCAGAAGGATCCAGGGCTGCTGCATCGTGTTGTTCATAAGTATTTGTGTTATAATTCTTCTTCCTTTAACTTAGCATCTGTGTTTTCTGTGGTTTGTCCATGCACTTCAGTGGCACACTGTTATTTGTAGCTCCAACTACTGGTATGGACAGTCTACCTTGGAATGTATAATTTCAGTGGGTTGATCTGTGGAAGTCATGGGGTGAAATGCATGAGAGTTTCAGGTCTTTAGCGTATATTTCTAAGCAAGAACTGTGAACCCCTTATAAAGATGTGTGAATAACTAATTTTTTAAGTGGCTGCTAAATATTTGAATGGTAAATTTAGGGTTTTTAACAATATTATTCTCGGTGGTACTACTCTCTACTTCCTTTTGTAAAATGCTATGTTCAGAGAATTAGACCCACTGATTTGATCAAAAGATAAAAAGAAAAACTGATAAATTGATCGGCCAAAAAATTGATTAGATCGATCTATAACATTGGCCAGCCAAAAAAATAATTGAATTGAGAAAAAATTAGTTAATTATACAATGTACTTTTGGATATATCTTAAAGTCAAATATAGAAGACAAGAGGAGAAAGAATGTTGGAGTGGAAAGGAACTTGAAGAGACAATAATACAAGAGAAACAAAAGACATACAACTGATAAGCTTTTGTGTCTGCCCTCCTCTACGCCTCATCTCTTGTTAGCATCAGTTGTTTGATTAAAATGGTTTATTCTTTTATTATTTGATTCTTGGCCAGTGATACATAGAATATAACAGAATATAATAAAAATTGAAACATTAAATAATTGAGGAAAAAATAAATTTCATGTCTTCACTTAAAAAAATAATAATGAATGTTACACATAGGTAATATTAATAATGTTGATATGAAATATAAAAAGTATGAAAAATCACATTGCTCAGAAGCCAAGAATACTTTAGTATTAACAAATGCAAGGAAACAAAATTATTATCTATCTTAAGACTTATAATAGAAAAAGATAAGTATGATGAAATTCAAAGTTAATGAATCAAATTAAAACAAGTATAGTTATTAGTTCAAAATGTTAACCAAATATAATTAAAACAATTTGATGTTATATATAAATTAAGTAATAATTGCAATAATCTTTCGCAGATGATAAGGATTCACTTTATTGGTTTTTTCAAGTTTAGTTGGAAAGTTATAAACCAATAATCTTGTCACCGTCCATTGCAATGATCTTTCGCAGATGATAAAGATCCAAATTATTGAAACACTGATCCGACTGAATACTGCTTATCATTAAATTAAAAAAAATAAAAGAAGAAAAGGCTGAATCAGGAGGTGGACAGATGCAAGGAGACAGAGCTACTTTCAACAGTAACGATCGATGATGGAGAAGAAATGCCTTACACACACACACACACACACACACACATATTTGGTGAATGCTAAGGATATCACAGCAGCAAGCCGTGAAAAACTAATCCTTTTAAAACACCAAAATAAAAAATTTGATATATATATATATATATATACACACACACATCACATTAATTTTAAGTTATAAATAATGCAACTTGCTTTATTTTTTACTTAATCTCATTCACATTATAAGACATTTTATATCAATTACACGTATATTAAGAAAATTATTTTTTCACCTGAAATTAATGTAAAAAGCACCCATATTTCCTATTTTATCCTTATTAAATACCATATTCTATTATTATTGTAGAGTTATAAATGAGGAATATGGAAGTATTAAAGATAGGGGTAAAATGGGAAAAAAATATCCAGTGTCTTATATTTTGCATAAAAAACTTATCATACAAAATATTTTATAATATAGATCGAAGGGAGTAAACTTTATCCCAAGGCTCAAAATCTAATTTCTTGTATTTCGTGAACTATTAAAAAGGACTTGAGATAAGTATTGAGAAGAGCAACTAAACAGATAGTGTGAAATGAATTAAAAAGGGAAAAGATAAGATGGCGAATCCAAATTTTAAATGGATTAAATAAACTATATACAGCTCCCTTGAATTTTAAATTATGTGTAAATAATCTCTTTAACCTTTAAAAATTAATCACAAATTTCATTAAAACTTTTAAAATTATGCTGATAACTTTCTTATCATTAATTTATTTGTTAAGTAGCAAATGTACAACTTTCTTCTATGTTTGAAAAGTACATTTAGCCAACAATTTGTTTTTGCATTTGCAAAAAGTGTGAGCAACTTAACAGTGGAGCCATTATGAATAGACAGAAACCTCCATGTATTTTCGTGGGTTTCATGTATTTATATAAAATTTAAAATAAATTATACTATTTATAATTTCTAAATTTTTTATACTATATTAGAAAAGTTTGAACCCTTGACAATAATCATACTCTTCGTCGCTCTCATAATAGATAATACCATTTTTTTATATTTTATATTGATATGCTTTATATCAAAAAGTTAATATAGATTGAGGCTACAAATATGCACACAACAATTTGCAGCTTTTAACCTTTTTTTCGACTATTAGGCCCAATAAAATAAAAAAAAAAGAAACTTCTCTAAATAATTTAAGGATTGCGTGGTATACTTTTTAAGAAGTTCCTTCTTAAAAAAATATATTTCTTTGAAAATTTATGCAATATATACTTGGTTAATTTTTTATTTTGTAGAACTTCAAATTATTTTTTAAATAAATATATTATGTTTTAATATTAAAAACATAAATATTTTTTTATTTCATACTTTTCTTAAGAAATTAAGTGTTTTTTTGGGAAAAAAAGTACAAAACATTTAGGAAGTATAACTTTCCTAGGTTTTGCTCAGAAAATTTAACTTTTTGAGTTAAACCTAACTTTTCAAAACTTCCATGTTTCTATTAACTAAGAGGCTTTGATATGCTTATCAAGAAGTTTAACTTTTTGTTCTTACTTCCTGCATATCAAACCACCCTTTAGATTTTGTCTTGTTTCTATGAGTGGAAATAGGTCAGAACAGGTCAGGTTTTGACTAAACAGGTCAGGCTTGTATTGTAGGCCTAAAGTCTGACCTGTAAGCCTATTAAGGTTTTTTTTTAGGCTCAAGCTTGAGCATACTAAAATAGTAAGCTTTTAAATAGGCTTTAAAGGCTAAATTTTGAATGCTTCAAATAGGTTTCAAGCATATTAAAGCTTATATCATTAAAAATAAATTTCAATAAAAAAATTCTATACATTATTGCCTAAAAACACAATAGTAAAATTGATAAGTACATTAATTCAAATATACTCAAACTAAATCAATCCAACATTTAACATCCAATGAAAATTGACAGAAGTACATTAGTCTTCTTCTAGCAATGTATCACCAATAATTAAGTCTTCTATTTGAGCTCCTCCTTAATGATCATGGAGTGATAAAATATAAACACATTTCAGTTGATTGGGAATCAATCAACTTAATGATTCAATATGAGAACTTGGATATGATGTAAAATTATGGGAAAATATATCCAGTAATATTGGATACTTAATAGTTAAAACATATTCAGTAACGATAACTACTTGATAGTTATATCATCATGGATGCAATATTTTTAGTGGGAAATTAAACTGACCGCTTAGTTTCCAAATGAGATCCATGTAGCATCTTCAAATTTTCTCCAACAATATGCTTAGATTATAAATGATTAAATTTTATGAACTATATTGCTAAGTAGGTCATGAAGCTAGGGTTTCTAACAATTAATGGGCTTTGTGTCGGGCTAAGCAGCTTTCTTTTTGTTGGTTAAAATAATATATGGACTCTGAATGTCTTGGGCTATATGTATATAATAATATATTTAATATAATATATTACACTATAAAATATACATGATATATATATAATATTATATTAAACAGGTTTTCTTGACATGTTTACAGGTCAAGCCTTATATAAACAAGCCTGATTTTTTTATTCAAATAGGTCTAATTTCAAATTTGAACCTGGTCTTTTTTGCTAAACAAGGCAGACCAAGCCTAAAACAGGTTAGGCTGCTTATAGACCCCTGGTCTATTCCTATCCCCACTTGTCTCCCATCAAATTCTTTTGGGGAAAAAATCAAATTAATTCAAATTTGAATTGTCTTATTTTTTTGCACGGAGTTTAAAGTGAATTTAAAGTGAATTGTGTCACTTATGACTAATAAATAGTGTAAATTTCTATAAATTTAGTTATATATATTGATTGAAAAATATAATTTTTCTTATAAGAAAACACATACAAAAAAACATCAAAATTTATAGAATTAAGTTTTTTCTTGAAAAAAAATCACAATTCTCAAATCTCAAACTCTATTTTAAATTTTTAAGAACATGGAATCCTCCCCACTTAATCTAACATACATTAATTCAAAATTTATTTTAATCATGAACAAAACGCCATATTCAAAGTGATTAAGATCTCAAATAAGACATTTTTTTTAATTACTTTTTTGAATTGGCTTAAAAAATGGATTGTTCATTTATACTATATTTGGTAGAAAGAAAGTCGGTTTTAAAAAAAGGAAAAAGAGAGAAAAAATCCATTTTAATGTGTTTAGTTTTTAATGGAAGAATTTTTATTGACTATAAAAAATATTGATATTTTTAATAAAAAAATAATAATTAACTACTAAATATATATTTAAGATAGATTTTTTTCTCTTTTTTTTTTCTTTCTTAAAATCAACTTTTTTGTAAAAAACATAGCTTAAATCATGACATCAATTGCCATTCAGCGTTTTACTTGAAAGGAAAGCACGGGGTGGTCCACCTTCTTTTTTAATATTAATTTAACTAAATTATATAATTAACAAAAAAAATCCAGAGCGAAAATTTTCAGACACCAATACATAAATTTAAATACACATTAAGTATCGTACGCCAGAAAGATGAAGCGCGTGTATAATCATTCTTTAGGAAATGACTGATATTATATTCCTGAAGAAACATTTGAGATTACGAATAAAGTAAAACATCTGCTTTTTTCTTCTTCTTGTTTTTTAAAGCACTAAATTACATTATCTGTGAGGAGAACTGAACACAGTGAGGAGAATTCAAATTATATACTTATGAAGATGATGAAGATGCCAAGTGATAGCTCTAAACTAAAATTTATTGTCAGTTTTATTTGGAACGTACGTGAATATATGAGTGTCAGAATTAAAAATTAGTTTGATCAATCAATAATGTCATTTTTTGTTAGGATATATTTGATTAGATTCAATCACTATTGTGAATTTTGCCCATATATATATATATATATGTATGTATGTATGTATGATTGTATTGAGCAACATGGGTGAGTATTGTTGAATTGGACCTCATCATAAGGTGTCTCTTGATGATTAATAGATTTGGATTCAAATATAATTTTCTTTTTCAAAGATGCCATTTCATTCTTCCATTGTCTTAAAAATGGATGGTACACGTCTCATCTCTAGACTATCTAGATGAGATTTGGATAAATTTTTTTATTTTAAATTATATAAAATACAAAATAATATCAATCATATAATTATCATGTCATAAAATAAGAAATATTTTTTAATAAAATATTTCTTATTTTTCCACTCATTCAAAAAAATAAATATTTTACTTAAAAAAGATTAGAATAAAATAGTAAAATGTGGAGTATTCAAATTTCATATGAACGGTCCATATACGACATGCACATAATGCACAAATATGTGCACCAATATTGTACTCTTTCATCCATTTGCACTAGATATTTCAATTAATTAATTTCAAGTATTAAAAATAATTTCATATATCTAATTCAAAAAATAATTTTTCACACCCCCAACGCAGGCACACAAAAGTTACAATAACAGTTTAATTTAGGAGGAAATTTGAAGATATTATGCTAGGCCTAATCAGTATCTTGATCCTTAACTTGCTTAAGTATTTTAAGTAAGTTTCTTAAACTTTTTTTTCTCGTAACTTTTAATTTTTATTACATTCATGATCAAGATATTTAACGAACATTGTAAACATTGCTTATATATATATTATATATATATATATAAATGGTCAAATAATGATGTTAATTAGGATGTTCATCTATCTTCAAAATAATCTGCTAACTTTTTTTCTACTAAAAATGTTTTCTCAAATGCATAAATTAAATACTTTTATGATCTCACTAATAAGTAATAACAACTGAAGCACTCAGCAAATGAAGAAAAAATTAAACTAGAAAAAATAACGAAGCAACATACCATATGGCTTCAGTACACATCACTATACACAGTATTATTGCAAATAACTATGCAAACGAAGCAGCATGAAAATTATGCAAAGAAGACATTCAAATTATTGATACAGTAGTGATGCCAGTAAATACTGTTTATCATCAAATCAAATCAAAATGGGATTAAAAGACGAATTGAAGGAAAAGTTGGAATAGTGCTTAAGTCGACACTTGCATATGGAGAGTGGGCTCACTACATTATGAAAAAGAATACCTTTATTTTATTTTAATTAAATTCATATTCAACTTCAGCTAATTTCTTCTCTCCATTTCATTTTATAAATCCTTTTAAAAGAAAAATGTTGTTCTTATTTATGAGTCTTTTTTGTTTAAATTCAAGACCTTACTTACTAATTGGTGTTTTCCAATTATGCCCTTACTTTCACTAATTATTTTACAAACTTCTCATGAAATTAGATAGCTATAAATTAAGGGTATATACTAGAAAATTTAAAAGAAATTATGACATCTTAATTGTTTTTCTTAATTTGGGCATTAAAATCTTACTGGGTTTAAACATAAAACCATTGATTAAACTGCTTATCATCTACTCTTTTTTGTCCTAAATATAAAACGTTTTTAATTATCTCACTAAAAAAAGAGTTAAATCATTAAATTTGTTAAGAAATTTTAAATTTTTTTTATTATTTACACTTATTAATTTTATTATCTTTTATAATTTCTATAATATTTATTTTTTATCTATTAATTATAAATTAGTATTAGGGACATAAATAAAAATATTAATTTATTAACTAATTTTATAAAATACCTTATATTTTAAACTAAGTATTAGTTACAGTACATGTCTCGTATACTAGAATGGAGAGAGTACTTGTTAGCATATGTTGAGGTGTGTCGTTTTTAGTTGAGGTGTGTCGTTTTTAGTACATTTATTGTTTTTATTACATTAATGCCACCCTTCGAATATTCTGATGTATATCCAAAAAGTGAGAGAATGAATTATGAATTGGGACCTGAGATACGTTGACAGATGCTGAAAGGAAAAAGAAAAAAAAATGATAAAACTTTTACTATCTATTCTCTGCGTTTTACTATATAATATATTGTTTTAAAAAATTTATATTTTATAATATAATATGCTTTATAGATTATATAGTATATATATTTTTATTTTTAAGGTTATCTGTGACCAGTAGATTTAAATATTTATTTATTATGAAAATATTTTATTTTTAATATATTTAATAAAAATAATTTAAAAAAATAAAAAAAATTTTAATTATTAATTATTATCTTAATATACATGCAGATAATTAAAAAATATTATAAACTAAAATAGTTAAAAGTATATTATAAATTAGAATTATATTAATTATTAGTATCAAAATATAGAATATAATATATTATACTGTACGGTAAAAATAGTACACTATTAAAGAATAATACTAATATACGCAAACTAAATGCTAAGTACACGATTCTGTAGAATTGGTACGTGGAGAAAGCTGAAACAATTTAAATTTACAATGTGCAACATGTTCTGCAATTTTGGTCAAACTGTCAACTACCATCCATCTATCCCTATCAAGCAGGTCGCGCATTCATACTCACTAACCCTCTCCCTCCTAGTCACCATCAACTCCTAACAGTACACACTACTCCATTCATCTTTTTTATTATATTTTTTAATTTACATTGCATACTAAAATGTATTTTATAATTTAATTGATCATCCATCAACTATACTATTTATAAATAATGTGATTTATTCTCCATATTTTACGTAACTAGTAGTAGGCTCCACATATACATCACATAAAGTCTAAAATGAATTATACTATTTACAGTTAATAAATAATGCAACTCTTAATAGAAAAAGAAAAACAAAATGAATAATACAGCTTTTATAAATCTTATAATTATTCGGTTAATTTGAGAAGATAAGGAACATACATATCCCACGTTCAATCTTTCATACTATGAATGAATTATTAATAAAGTTATTCCTTGTATAAAAACACATTTACTTTTAATTTATATATATATATAAATGATTATTTTTCTCACATGAGGAGCCAATGACTCAATTTGTTTTTTTGCTTGACATTTACATCTCCACCATCAACGAAAATTCACTCTCATTTCCACGGCATTTCGCCGTCATTCACATTCATAACACTGTGGATCCCACATCTCCTACTCACCCACGTGGCTCCTTCCTTCTCTCTATAAATCCACCACTCCACTCATCATCTCGTCTCAAAATACCACTCTCGCACGCACTCTCCACCTTTCTCCATCGTCCTTTTTCTTCTTCTTCTTCTTAATTTCGTCCTATCACTTGTCTTCAATCTCCAGCCATGGATCAGCTTCCGAAACGCCCAGCAAACTACACCCAACTCACCCCTCTCACTTTCTTGCACAGAGCTGCTTCCTCTTACCCCAATCGCATCTCTCTCGTCCACGACTCCACCCGCTTCACTTGGCCTCAAACTTACCATCGTTGCCGTCGCCTTGCTTCCTCTCTTCGCTCCCTCAACATATCCAAACACGACGTCGTAAGTACTATATATATTCTCTTCTCATGATACACACATATATCCAAACACGTAAGTATCTACAACTATATATATATTGATGATTGGTTTGAACGTGCAGGTTTCGGTGCTGGCGCCTAACATACCTGCAATGTACGAGATGCATTTTGCTGTTCCTATGGCGGGTGCTGTGCTCAACACCATCAACACTCGTTTGGACGCTAACAACATCGCTACCATTCTGCGTCACTCTGAAGCCAAAGTCTTGTTCGTGGACTATGAGTATGTCTCCAAGGCTCGTGACGCGCTTCGTTTGCTCATGAATACTGATCATATGCATCACCAGAATCAGTATTCATCTCTTCCACTTGTGGTCGTCATCGACGACATAAACTCTCCGACGGGAATCAGGCTGGGTGAATTGGAATACGAGCAACTGGTGCGTGATGGTGATCCCAATTATACCCCAGAGGAAGTACAAGATGAGTGGGATCCAATTGCTTTGAATTACACATCAGGAACGACTTCGGCTCCAAAAGGAGTCGTCTATAGTCACAGAGGCGCTTACCTCAGTACTCTCAGCTTGATACTCGCATGGGAAATGGGAAGCGAACCAGTTTATTTATGGACGCTTCCCATGTTCCACTGCAATGGCTGGACCTTCACGTGGGGGGTGGCGGCGCGCGGCGGCACCAACGTGTGTCTCCGAAACATAACAGCCTCTCAAATCTACAGAAACATAGCCCACCACAACGTGACCCACATGTGTTGCGCTCCCATCGTGTTCAACATCATGCTAGAGGGGAAGCCCATCGCCGCGATGAAATCTCCTGTTAAAATATTCACCGGAGGAGCCCCACCCCCGCCGGCACTTCTTGAGCGTATCGAATTGCTAGGGTTTCACGTCACGCATGGGTACGGACTAACGGAGGCGACGGGACCCGCACTCATATGCGAGTGGCAGAAGGATTGGAACCAGCTTGAGAAGAGGCAACAAGCAGGGATGAAAGCTCGTCAGGGAATTAGCATATTGACAATGGCGGACGTGGACGTGAAGGACATGAGGAGGATGAAGAGTGTGCCTCGAGATGGGAAAACCATGGGAGAGATTGTGTTGAGAGGAAGTGGGATAATGAAGGGGTATTACAAGAACCCTGAGGCATCCTCAAAAGCTTTTGAAAATGGATGGTTTTGGACGGGTGATGTGGGGGTGATACACCCAGATGGGTATCTGGAGATCAAGGATAGGTCTAAGGATGTGATTATATCAGGAGGAGAAAACATTAGCAGCGTCGAGGTGGAGTCGGTGCTGTACACGCATCCGGCTGTGGCGGAGGCGGCGGTGGTGGCAATGCCTCACCCACGGTGGGGGGAGAGCCCTTGTGCCTTCGTAGCATTGAAGAAGAATCCAGAAGGGAAGAAATATGACGGTGTAGAGGAAGGAGAGATTGTAGCTTATTGCAGGAAAAATTTGCCGCCTTTTATGGTTCCAAAGGCGGTGAAGTTGATGGATGAGCTGCCGAAGACGTCGACGGGTAAGATTCAGAAGTTTGAATTGAGGGAGAAGGCGAAGACATTCGTAGTGTCCGATGTTTCACAGTCCAAGAGTATTAAGCGGAATAATTCTATTCATGTGGTGAACCAAGTCCAAAATATTGGTGGCTATAGTGAGCAGATTTTGGCTCACTCTCGGCTTTGAAGTCTTAGTAATTTCAATATGTTGGGAAATTGAATATAAGTTCGTTGGACATTGTGAAAAAAAAAAAGGAGCTTTTCAATTTTCCTTTCTATAAATTAAATGCAATCCTACGGCTTTAGTTTAAACTCTTGATCCGCAGGTAACAGTGCTTTATATATAACCTCGTTCCTTTTTGTGCGGTGCGTTACATTTGAATGTGAAATATTTAGGTCATCCTGATTTTATATTTTTCAATTTTCTAGCACCAAATTAATATTAATAGCAATATAAAACACATAACCATTTGCACTGTTTAATTTAAAATTAACTGTGAACAATACAGTTCAATAATTCTTCAAACACCATGCAATTAATGAGTCCCATCTAGACAATATATATAACATCAAATAATCCCTTGGGGTAGCTAAAGTGATTTGAAACTCCTATGATGTAACCAATACATATTTATATATAAATATAGCATTTATGGTATTAATGTTAATATATGAGTTACAAAAAATGTGATCCAAATTTCACTATTTAAATAATGCGGCTCATGTGATGTATCAGAATAGTCCAAGTTTATTTATTTTATTTTTTATGATTTAATATTTTAAAGATGTTTTTATAAACTGAAACTAAACCGTGCAAATTTAATTGAATGGTGCATGTTTATACAAAAATGAAGTGGAGGTTGGTGCAATAGAAAGAAACCATGCTCCTCTTTTTTCTCTTTCTTTGACGTTTCTTGTGTTCTTGGGTTTGGATCCCCAATTTATTTTTGTCACAATTTTTATTTTTGATTATTAGATTGATATTTATTGTTTTAAATTAATCACTAATACATATTATTAATTTAAAACCTATATTTCATTTGAAGCTGCAACTATTTACCGATAAAAATCAACCTAATGGCAAATATATAATTAAAACTGAGACAGACTGAAAATTAATAAACAAATTGAGTATTGAGAGGGTGATTTGTTCTTTGAGCAGTAAAGTGTGAGAGAAAAAGTTTGAGAGGATCCAACTTGTTTGAGCGTCAGGGAAGAATATGTCCTGTCTTTCCTCTCATGGCAAGAGATCTGGACCGTCCATCAATCTTTATTGTTTGAGCCACTGTAGTAAAACACTAGAACTTGTGTGGAGTTAGTTATACACAAACCACTAATACTTTGGGTTTATTTTTCATCATGAGAGAATATATAGGACCTAATTAATTAACCAAATTGAATATGTGTCCTTTTAATTTGGATTTCTTTCCATTTGTCTTAATTCTATTTTCTAACGATTAAATTGACATCTAATGGTTTAGAATTCAAATCAAACGTCATATATAGCTTCATTAACCGAAATTGTGAATTTTGAATAATATTCCTTTTCAGCTATTAATGTGAATGGTTAAATATCGATGTAATGGCTAAAATATTGAAGTTGAGAGATATATGAAAATTCAACCGCCAATCACTGAGAAGCCGAGCTCGTCAAGGACCGCCTGAATGACGAATTTCAGACAATATGTATCTTTCGACCGAAATAAACAGCCTTTATCTTTGTTTTCGGTTAAAAAACAAAGGTCAAATCCAAAGTAAAATCTGGAGGATCCATTTTTTTAAAAATTACTTGTACTTATTCTCTATTTTGGATGTGTACATTTATGATTGGTCACCAAAAATGTTTACATTTATTCCCTATCCCTAAAATCAAATATAGCCAAAATATTAACAAGAATAATGTTATTTTTTATTAACAATATTTTAAAATTTTATTTTAATAGTATTTATATTGTTTTGATAATTATAGATTAATTCACTCTAAAACTTATTAATTAAAATTACAATAATATATATTAATTAATATATTTAATACAAAATGTTGTTCTTCAAATTAAATGATTATTTATAAGTTTTTAAATCTTATATGAATATGTTATTAAAATATTATTTATTTTCAATGATTTATTTGTTTATGAAATGATTTTACAATCTGCACCATTTTTTTTTATAAAAAGGAGACTATTTATGTAGAAGGCTAATTTTTATATAAATAAGTCTAATATTATTTTATTCAAATTATAATTATAATTTCTTTTTTCTTTTTAGCACTAAGGCTAATCCCCTTTGAATGTCAAAATTTAATCCTTTCAAAATATAGAGATCACCGAAGTAGACTTTATCTATCCCAATAAGAAACTTTTCATACACATAGTTAGTGATTAAACTTAGGACAACATGTTTAAGTGATTCAATTATCTACCCCAATTATCTATCCCAATAAGAAATGTCTTTTTGTTGCAATAGATATAAGCGTAGGGCATATTTTAATTATAATTGAATTCTGTGTATTTTAAAATTAGATGTGTAATTTTTGGCCCAAAAAAAAAACAAAATGTGTATCCGAACAATCTATTCAATGAGATGGAAACTTCATATGATCAAATTCTTTTTCTTTTTTCTGTTGACACTCTTTAAACTTCAAGTCAATTTCGATGGGTTTTCCTAATGCATGGTGGCGATGGAAGAAGAAAAAGGCATGTAAATTAATGGCTGATTATATTATATATTATTATTTCCAAGAAGGATCTTATTTTTTTGACTAAATAAACTTATGGGATTAGACAAAATAACCTAACGTGAATGACGGTTCAAAGCCATTATCTTCTAATTTATATACTTATACACATACTCACTTGTAACTGATGTGGGATTTAAGAGCATCCACCTCTTTATGAAAACCCCCAAACACGTAAAACTTACTCATATTTTGATTTTTTCCTCTTGAACGCATATGCTTTTTTTTTTTAATTTATCCAAATGGACTTATAAGACTAGACAAAATCACCTAACGCGAGTGACAGTCCAAAGCCGCTGTCTTCTGACCTATATACTCATGCACACACTCACTTCTCACATATACGGATCTTAAAAGCCTCCATGAGGATATTTTCTAGAAGGATCCCAGGAAAATGGCAATTTCAAAAAAACAGAAAGAGCTTTATTTGTGCGGGACCCCTTTCTTTTCTGCTTCCTCTTCGTCTTTTTTCTCCATTCACGACATTGCAATGCCATTATTTATTTGATACTAATTGGTGAGTGGCTTCCTTTCATTTTCATTACTTTTTCTTTGGTCATACTTTTTTACACTGACAAATTCAATCCAATTTATAAGTTTTTGGTTCAATCTTATTAACAAGATTTCCACTATCAATTCCCATATATTGCCGATCTTCGTATTGCCCGTCTGATGTACTAAGTAGAACGATGCCATTTATAAGTCCTAATAAGACCACATGGTGTGATGATAAGCAATAGATCAAAAGGGAAAAATAGAAATTTTTTGAACATAGTATCATTGAAAATTTAAATATAAGTGAATACACTCACTTATTTTTACTTGTAAAATTTTAAGGATCATTTGTAAAACGTCCAAAAGGAATTAAATTTCTTAGGATGACTTGTAAATGGAAATGATGTTATGTTCACAAGAATATTTTGTTCCTTGAAAATTATTTTTGACACACTTATAAAAAACCCATGTCCTTCCACGTATTTTCGAAAATTTTAGATCCTTCAATGTATTGGATATGGGGAAAAAAATCCTTCAATGTATTTAAATTTCTTCCTTAATCATCCCCTGTGATTTTTCCTATTTTATTTCTCTTCTATTTATCCAATTCTAAAAATGGGGTATTTTTTACCTGACAAAATGGGGTATTCAATATATTCAATGTACTCATCAAATTTTGACCCATTCACGCGTGGAAGAAATTTTCTTTTTTCACTAGCATTCATCTTATTTGAGTTAATATATATAGGTTGCTTAATGCTATTTGTTATCTATCACACTTAATATAAAATTATAATCTATAGCAAACAATACTATTACAAGTTATAAATAATGTAATTCATTTATCAAACTTTGTAGAATACATAGAATACACCACGCCCCGCTATCTAGTAGGGTAGTGAAATTCTAGGTAGTAAGTGAAGCTGGTCATTTAGCCAAAGAGATATATAGAGTTATTAAAAGTCCCAAAAACTAGGCTAATATTTTTGTTAAAATCGAATTAATTATTTAATTTTCAAAAAATTATTCTTTTCTTAATTTAGTTTTCTCAAGACGCATAAATATAAAGTCTCTTAATTTATCCTTTTCTTTCTATATATTTCACTTATCTTGTGATATATATGATCAGTTGGTCTAGATATATATATAGATGGCATTTTGTGTGTGTGTGTGTGTGTGTGTGTGTGTGTGTGTGTGTGAACAGGCTTTTAGTTTAGAATAGCATAAAAGTATAAACCATTTGTTTACATCATTTCAACTAATCTATAATTTATATGATGATGTTGGAAAAAAAAATCTACTTATAAGTACATTAAGATCATAGAGAGTGAATTTAGATTATTGATGACTGAATAGGGAGATTTTAGAGAGTGAATTTTTTTAAGTATCAAACTACCTAATATCAATTCAAAAGTTACACTGGACTTCAACTAATTTAGATCAAATCGATACGACTATAAAAATAATAAAACTTTTCTAAATCATATTTAATATTAATAGAACTACATATATACTCAGGGTCCAAATATGAAACCATTAATCAAACTAATAGACCCCTACCAGTTAAGCTCTGCCTTAGTTGGTATTGAATATATATATATATATATATATATATTAAAACAAGGGGAACGATCAAGGGAGTAAAAGATAGAGATAAAAGTGATGTCACACACCAGCAAGTTGATCTCACTTGTATCTTTATCTATCTTCACATTGACGGAACGTCTCTATCCAAGGTTGAGTCTTTCAAAGACTTAAGAGTTAAAATAATAAACCACTCATTTACTCTTTTGTTTATATGATCCTTACTTTGTTGACGATGACCAGTTGTGGTCAGTATTGATTTCTATATTGCACCGATACTTTTGAAAAGAAAATGTACTTATCTAATTCGCATTGAATATAATACCCGCACTATACTTTATGATATGTATTATATACATATTTATAGCTTTTTTTCTTCAAAAAGTTCTAAAATAACTTAAATATATTAGGAAAACTCAATTTTTGGTTTCTTATTTTAGATATATTTATAATACTTTCAAAATAATTATTTAAAACTCAAAAAATTTTATATTTAATACATTAATTTGTTAAATATATAAATAAATTTTACATGCATATCTTTCATATCCATATTATAAAATTTTAAAATTTGTCATATTCAACGTATTGTATCATATCGTATCTGATATACGTGCTAATATTTATGCATCATAGGTATTGATACACCTAGTCACTAGCTCATTAATTTTATATAACATTTCAATTTCATTTAAGAAACCTAATTAATACACTTAATTACTATATCCTTTTAAAATAACTATGTGTAATATTTGCAAGAATTGATCAATAATGGATGGATTCCAAATTTCAAGCCTTGATCTAATTCACCTTAAAAATCAGTGAAAGATAGAAAAGAAAAATAGGGGGAATTACACTTAAAAACATGTTAAGGAGGAATCAATAATAAACAAAGACTTTTAAGAGATAACAAGTGGTAAAAACTATAAAAACTAAAAGGTTAAGTAGTAAAAAAGTGGGAAAATATGTAATAATAGCCTAATAGGTCCTAATTTAATACTCCTCATTTTTCTTATTATAAGCCACTTTTAATTGATTTATACATATCAAGAAAAATAGTTAAAAGTAATTAAAATTTTTAAATTTTGTAAAATTTACTTTAACTTTTCAATATTTATCCTCATTAAATTATAGTACATCTTAATTATATCTTTCTTAATTTCTTTTGCCATAATTATTTAGTAAGAGATAAACATAAAAATGAATATTTAATACTTACAAAGTGATTTCTATTTTGAATACTTCAATTCTTCTAGAATATAATTTATAATAGACAGCAAGGGAGTATTAATTATAAGTATAAAGATGAAATGCGAGCCCATACATGTAGCATATCCTTTTGTGTCACTTTCCCTTATTATATATACGATGGGATATTCAATTTGAAAATGCTAACACAAAATTGTTTTTGCTATACTATATATTAATCTCATATTAAATGAAAAATATTAATTTGATAGATGAGGCAAATTAAAAAAAAAAGAAGAAGAAGGAATAACACCATGATATAACATCCCAGACAGCAAGGTATCATGTTACTAATTTTGCCTTTAATATTTATAAGATAATCAACTCCAGAATAAAATTTATTTTGTAAAAATATATGCATTAAAAAATAAAATTTATCCTTGTAGTGTCACTTAGTTTTTATTTTGGTCCCTATAACTTTAATTTTCTTAAAATCAGTCCCGTAGTTTCAGACCATTAAAGAGTTAATCCTCATAGTATCAAAATGTTCCAAAATAAATACTTGAGGCTCCTACATGGCATTAACCCTATTTAAAGAGTAGACAAAAAGATGAACCGCAAAATAGACATTGATTCAAGCAAATTAAGAATATAAAAAAGAGCAGAGACAAAAAATGAAAAGATTGAATAGAAAAGATCGAAGACATTATTGATTCAAACCTTTGATTGCTTCACCTTTTTCGACAGAAATCGCAACAAGTAGTGGGAAGAGTGAAGATGTTTGATTGCTTGAAGAGGAACCCTAAAAGAGAGAAGATGAAGCTACTCAAAATTTAGAAGGAAAAAGAAAAAATTAAGTCAGATAATTTTAATACGAATAGCACGCCAACTCATACATTTGTTTAACACATCAGCAAAGCCTTGAGGATTTATTTTCAGATGTTTTGATACTCTTAGTATTAACTCTTTAACCGTATGAAATTACAAGGACCAAGTAAAAAATTGAAATTATGGGGACCAAATTAAAAATTGAGTGAAACTATAGGGATGAAAAAGGTTCATTTTCCTATATTTTTAAATTATATTACATTTCTATAAACAAAGAGGAAACAACTTGTCCTCCTGGGGACATCCAAAAAAAATTGAAGAGGAGGAACCGAGGAAACTACATGCAAATGAACTTTTATTTTTATATTTTAGTTTTTTAATTATAATAGGAGTACAAGTTATATAAAATCACAATATTATGTTAAAATTTAAGTAAAACCCACGGACACTTGGGCATTGCCTAAATTATAATCATAAATTTATCCACCGAAACATTTTTATTCAGATTTTTTTAAAAATTTGTCTGATAAATAGCCTATTAATTGATCAATTATTCATTTGAAATGGGTCCGAAAAAGCAAGTCGAAATTAACAATAATGAGCATCTGTGAATTTTGTTTTCTTCAGTATTTAATCGATGAGAAATAAATCAGTAGTTTTGAATTCTTGATTATGCAAAAGATATAGTAATGAATAATAAAGTAATTTTGTTCTATTAATTGTTCTGATTTCTTAAAAGCATTTTGAAAATAGAATTTTAAATATAAGAATATAATCTCATAATCATGTATCAAAGGAAATTTACTTTTCCCGAAAATCCAATATGTCGTAGAACATAATAATAAAGACAAAACCAATTCTTCCACCACCTAATTCAAATTTTATTCCTGACCTTTACATCATTGAAATATTGTATCATTCTATAGACTTAGTAAAGTCTTATTGAATACAACACTAATTAATTACTTTCCACTGGAATTTTTTGAACGAATCGAATCAGCATTCCACAAACTTTTCTTTTCCTGGAAATTGTCATGATGCTGCAGGCAAATGCGAAGTGAGCAAACTCCTTTTCAATCTCTTAATTTCCACAACCATTGAATATTCATTAATTCTTGTTCATCATCATCCTCAATTTCTTTGAATAATGATCAATTCAAAAATCTTTTGGCCTAGTCTTGTTGAATTTCTTTGATTATACTCCCTTCAGTTCAAAATATAAGTTCTATTTGACAAAGTGTACACAAACCAAAAAATGGAGTTAAACTACTTAAATCTATCAAGAACTTATATTGTTTTCCAATATTACCTTTAATAAATACAATTTTTAAAATAATTTTCTCTCTCGTGAACTAATTAATGATAAGGGTAAATTAGAAAAAAAATTATTTATACTTTTGACTTTATCTAAAAATGACTTATATTTTGGTCTAAAAATATGTTATAAAAGAAAACTTATATTTTAAATAAGAGAGAGCATATCATTACTTAATATGCAGAGTTAGCAACATAATTACCCAAAAGATATCTTTAGTTAGTTTCTCCATATAGGAGCATATTTTTCCAACTTTACGACCAAATTAAACATAAAGGTTAGGGTTTTGCCTGCTAATTGAGAGTAACTTCCAACTAATTTATTGAATTCTATTAACGCATTTACTATGCTAATTCAATGGATGCATATAGTAGGATCATGATTGGCAATGACTTAAATTATACTTTGGGGAAATGTTTGGGAATTGGCTGCCTTGGGTTGGGTTGGGTTCTAGAAACTTTCTTCAACCACAAGTTTGAAGATAAGGAAGCACTTCGATTCTCTGTGGTGCGCTGAATAATGTACAGAAAAAAGATTTAGGATGTATTTGAATTTATTTATGTATAAGGGATTATGAAAATAAGTGCTTATTCATAATATATTATAAGAATAAGTGATTATGTCAAAAGTTATTTGTGTTTAGATATTTCTACTCCATAAGTGATTTTGAGAAAAGAAATTTATTTGGATATTGGGGTTTAAGTGATTATTGGGTAGATAATGAGAAGAAAAAGTGAAATAAGTGATTATCATAAGCAGAAAATTAATTTTTTTGATAAGTGCTTATTTGAGACATAAATACTTATTAAAAAGTTGTATCCATTTGGTAACTTCAATACATAATCACTTATAGGATCATATAATCACTTAAGTTTAATATCCAAACATGCATTTATAAGGGTTGGATAGGCCCAACCTAACACAAGTAGGGCCCACCCAAACCCCTGTGTCTCTCTCTATGCATAACCTAATGCGTGCAAAAAAGGAGTGAAACATTTTTGTAATCCTTGTTCTATTGTTTATCAAAAAAAGAAAAGAAAAAAGTGAAACTCGCTAAGAAATATAGCAAGACTTTCCTAACATGTGAAATGCACCACTTACACTATCTCTCTTTGTAATTTTTTTTAATATCAAAAATATTTCTCAACTAATAGCTAAAAACTAATTTTTTTGAGGTGTAATAATTATCAAAATAGATTTTAACTATTTCAATAATGTCATTTCAATATACATGATTGGGATGACTTGTTTAAGAGATACAATTATCTAACTATGTTAAATCTTGATGGTTAAAAAGTGATTAATATTTAATTAAAATTCCAAAACAACAATCAAAGAAAAAATAAAACTCCAAAATAATAATCATTTTGAAAACAAAAAGAATATCGTTTCCTAAATCCAACTTTAGAATTCTCCTTTAGTATAAATTATTGTAAACCAACAAAAAATTTTTAAGCTTTTTTTCCTTTTTTTTGGGGGGGGGGGGTGTGGGGGAGAGCAATTTGATGAATGGTTAAAAAAATTTGCTTTTACTCGTTTGTATCAACAAAAAAATTACCTTGATTACTAAGCAAGAGATACCAAAAAAAAAAGGGTATAATTTAAATACAGAATTAATACTAAAATTAATATATAGCACCAATTAATTCTTTAAAATATCGATCATAAAAAAAAATACGTATAAATCAATGTTAAATTTTTTTAAAGTTACGTGACGTAGTTATTTTGAAGAAAATCTGGTCACATGAAAAAATAAGAATAAGATTTTATTCTTTCACAACACATGTAGGTTTCTGAGCATTGGCTACTGCTAACAAAATCATGACGCTTAAAATTCAAATTAAGTGTTGTACAACAATAATACATTTCTTTAAGTATATATAACCTTCGGCAATTAATTCATAACAAAAACATTTCTTTCCTATTAAGTCAGTATTACTAAAACGGCAGCAGCAGGTTAAGGCCTTTATACAATAAGCTTATGCATAATCTAATTCGCGCGCAGCTAAATTAAATATGCAATTATGCGAATAATTAATTAATGCTAATTCACAAATAAATTAATTAAATTATTCCAACACAATCGCCATCGATCAGATCATTTTCATAGGCAGTTTTGTGGCTACAAAATATGTCCAGGTTAGTGCTCAAAGTCAATTTTTGGCGGCAGAAAGGTTGCCACAAATGATTTTTAATAACTACATTTTAGTATTGCCACAAGAAGTGTTGATAAACAGCCATTTTCATGACTTTCAACGTCAACTAAAAATATGGTATTTAAATAAACGTCAACTATAAATAATTGTCACTAAAATTACTTCAACGGCCGCCAGAGATGGCCACAAAAAACATTTTTTGTTTCTATAATGGCTATTTATTGCTAATTCTTTATTAAATAAAATTTTATGTAAAATGATAATTAACATTTTAAATTTAAAAAGAGGATGGTGGATTAAACACTAAACGTATAGGGTTCATCCTCTTGCAACTGTAATTGGCAAGCAAATTAGCAGCCAAATTACAAGTCTTGCTAACCCGAATAAGCTTCATGCCAGAATAAAAGATTTGAGATCGATCTTCAATGAGTTAACAGCTAGCATCAATGAAAGATTCTTAATTAGGGTTCATTCCAGAGAATGTATGTGCCTGCCTGTGATCTCATCCAATTCGTACACCGAACATGAACTTAGCTTGTTTTCCAGTCTTAGAAAAAACAGAATCTCACGCAATTAATTCGTGATGCATGAGAATATATATACATATATATATCCTTTCTCCATGTTCGATTCTCCAACTTATTCCCTCCACAAACTTAATTTATTTAATTTTTTTAACAAAAAAAATTAGTGTTGCAAATTTTGTTAATTCTGCTCACGTGGTACAGGTGTGTTGGAGCTTCACAATTCAAAACTAAAATTGTGTGAAAATATGATCTGACCACAATTTTTCCACATGCAAGTATGGAAAACGTGAAATTAAACAAAATTAGAGGACTCTACAATACCCCCCTACCCCACCTAAAAAAAAAAAGCCAAAATTATTTTGTGAGGAATCTAACTAAAATTGGTCTAAATTTATGAATTTTTTTCAAAAATACAATCAACATGCTTTATTTAGGTTTACGCAACTTGGTTTTATCAATCTCCTCAACTTTTCATAGTTTGCTTGAGTATAATAATGTCTCGCGATTTCTTTATTCTAAAATTGTGAGCGAATATTAATTTGAAGTCTTTTTCTGTTCAATGTAAGTCATATTTTGTAAAAGTTATTTAAAAAAATTGATAATAAAGAATGAAAATGTATTTAAACACTTTTTATTAAGTTTTTTTTTATTTTTATCAATTTTTTTCAGTATGATGGTGTTCTTGTCGTAAATCATAAAATATAACAATGTCATTTCTCTCTATTTCTTAATAATCCATTCGAAGTTTAATTAATCAATGAATTAAATTAATTGTGCTATTCTTTACTTTGAAAACATATATCAGTTTGTCTTCCTAACAATGCAACTTCAAATTTGCTTTGGCACTGGTTGTTAAATAAAAATACACAGTCCATTGAAAAAATTAAAAACCTGCCTGAGAATATTAATTAGAGGTAAAAGTGATTGAAATTTGTCACTATTTTTATATATTTCTGTTATTATCATTAATAATTAACATCAATAATTATAATATATACTGAGTTTTCCTTGAATATTTATTTATTTATTTTTATAATTTCCTTGAATATTTAATACTCGCTCTAAACTATCTTGTATGACAGTTAGTATATCCACCGACAGGTTCGAACAGTGAAGCCCATCATTAGCATAAAAAGCTTGGACCAATCTACCAACCTCCAATATGGGCCTAATATGTCCAATGAAGCCCAAATTAGTTCAGCTGAGGGCTTAAGTTAGAATCTGGCCACTGCAAAATATTGCAGGCCTGACCCAGCTCTTCTTGGGCCGAGACTAACCCATTGATAATGATCAGACTTGGAGATAATCTAGTTTTTACTTTTTAGTATCATATTATAATAATTATAATTTTAAATAAATTATACAAACATAGTGAAATTTCACTATATTATATGGGAAATTGTTGAATCAAGAGTTTTGATGATGTTAAAACCAACACCCAAGAGCTTGGATTGAAGATATCAAAGAAGAACAAAGCTGGTTCAAGTGAAGATTAACTGAGTATATGTTGTTAGATCTTTTGTAGGATCTTTAGTTTTTGATATAATTGGGTAAAAGATTTTGATTTGAAGAAAAGATGTTTTCAAACTTTGATTTTATGTTAAATCTTTGAACATTTGAAAAATACCTTCAAATAGACGAAGGTTGAAAGTTTAAACTGAACTGCCAAGTTAGAAATTCGAACTTTGCCTTTGGAAATTCGAATTTCAAGCTAAAACTGAATAAGTCTGAAGAGACCGCTCTCTGTCAGACAAATTTTGGTTGTTCAAAATTTGAATTTTCATCTAGTCTAAAAAGAGGCCTTTGTAACAGACGAACTTCACACTTTCAAAATTCGAATTTCAAGTAAAATGAAGTTTGTAAAAATCAAAGAAATTCGTCTGAAACTATGATAAAGTGCATCTGAAATCAAAACGAAATTCAGTTTGAAAAATGCTCTCTGACAGACGAATTTTGAAGTTGCAACATTCGAATTTTCATATAAGTCTGAAAGATGCTTCTTTACAACAGACGAACTTTGAGTTCTCAAAATTCGAATTTCAAGCAAAACAAAATTTGAGAAAACTGAAGAAATTCGTCTGTAACTATGTTAAAGTTCATCTGAGATCAAAAGTGATTTAAGTTTCAAAACTGCTTTCTGACAGACGAACTTTGAACATTGAAATTCGAATTTCAGAAGCTAAGTTCTTAAGTCTATTTAAATGAAACATTGACATACGAATGATAAGAACTTGCAACATTCGAATGACAAGATGAGTCTGAAAAGAGTTTCTCTGACAGACGAATTTTGCCTTTCCAAAATTCGAATTTCAAAGAAAGTTATCTACTGTGGCCCTTTTTAGTTCAATGAACAGACGAATTTTGGGGATCCAAAATTCGAATTTCGAAGGCACTGAAGAAAATTGAAAACACTGTTCATACTTAACCGAAAAACTTTCTTCTTGAAAATTCGTATGTCACATTGTGAAAATGTTTTGTAAGTTTCAAAATTCAAATTTCACTTTATGAACAGACGAACTTCGTGCTGTAACGTTGGAAGCTTTAATCTACGATTCCTTCAAAATTCGTCTGTTGGCCAACCGAAATTCGAATTTCAGTATGTCAGAAACATTAAATGCGGTTGGTAAACGGATAGTTTTTTCAGAGTAACCGTTGAATAACTTCTCCAACGGATAGATTTAGTCTCTAACGGATATTTGAGACCTAAATCTATAAATACAACATCACTTGAAGTTATGGGAAACGAATCAAACTTGTATATACTGAATCTCTGCTGAATTTTCTTCTCAAAAGCTTTTACCCTCTTAACTTCCAGACTTGCACCAAAACTTTCATATCTACTCCTTTCAAGAGAGTTATTTCATTGTAATCAATCTACTCTTCATCTGGAAGATAGATTTACTTGTGAGGGATATTCACAAGGGGATTGGGAAGCACACAGTGTAAGTGCTTGGAGAGTTTGAGAGAGAGCTCAGAAACAGAGCAAATTCGTGTACTGTGGCCTTTGCAAGAAGCCCATTGAAATTCTTGCTGTATAGTGGATAAATCCCAAGAGGTGTCTTGGGGACTGGATGTAGGTCAAGTGGAAGGACCGAACCAGGATAAATTACTGAGTCTTCTTCTCCCTATCTTTACTTTTCAGCTTGCTCTGTTTTACGCATTGTTTTCATTATACTGTGATATCTTCACTTACTTCACTTTGTGCAGAAAAATTTCAATCTTCCCAATTCACCCCCCCTCTTGGGAAGTCAGCCTTGCTAACAAGTGGTATCAGAGCCCGGATTCCCATACAAAGGAACTCACAGTCCGGGAATTAAGATGGCTGGCTTTGGAGAGAGTATACTCCCTGAAGGGAACAATACTAACAGACCACCAGGCTTTAGTGGAGAGCATTATGGGTACTGGAAAATGAGAATGCAGATCTACCTCCAATCAATTGATCTTGACATCTGGTCAGTCATTGAAAAAGGGGATTTCATTCCAATGGCTCTAACTGAAGGTGGAGGACACAAAGAGAAGCTGGAAGCAGAATGGAATAATGAGGACAGAAGGAGAGTCCTACTGAATTTCAAAGCAAAACACTGTTTAGTCAGTGCCCTGAATCAAGATGAATTTTACAGAGTCTCGCAATGCACCACTGCAAAAGAAATGTGGGATACTCTGCAGATTGCTCATGAAGGAACATCTGGAGTCAGGGAGAACAGACTGAACACGTGCATTGGGGAGTATGAGAGCTTTAGAATGGCTGAAGGAGAAACTGTAAAGGAGCTACAAAAGAGATTCACCCTCATTGTGAATCAACTCAAAAGCCTGAGAAAGGAATACACTCAGTCTGAGAAAGTAAGAAAAATACTCAGAGCTCTCCCTCTGGAATGGCAGCCCAAGGTAACAGCTATAGAAGAAGCCAGAGGAGAATCTATGACTTCTGTCACAGCTCTCTTTGGCAGCCTTGAGGAATATGAAGGAAAAATCAAAGCACTCAAGGAAGCTGGGATGGACAGGAAGAAGAAAGGCCTTGCCCTCAAAGCTGCTGATGAAAAGGAAGAAGAATCTGATGAAGGAGATGATCTGGATGAAGAAACTCTGGCAATGATGGTTAGAAAATTCGGAAGATTCTACAGCAAGAAGAAAAACAAGAGATTCTTCAAGAAAGGAGCAGCTGGAGAAAGCAAGAAAGAGACAAAAGAACCTGTGACTTGCTATGAATGCAAGAAGCAGGGACACATAAAGTGGGACTGCCCCCAATTCCTCAAGAAACAAGAAAAGGAAAAGAAAGCTGCTGATAAGGGAAAGAAGAAGAAGGCCTACATCTCATCTATATGGGGCAACAGCTCAGATGAGGAAGAAGAAGATGAGGATGAGATTGCCAACATTTGTCTGATGGCACTTGCTTCTGAAGAAGCCACACCCTCACACAGCAGTGATCAGGAAGAAGAGGTATATGAATCTGAACCTTCCTATTCTGAATTACTAGATGCATTTCATGAGCTTCATGATGAATTTATCAAAGTTGCTAAAGAACTAAAACTAGCAAAGAAAAGGATAATTAAGCTGGAGTCTCAAAGCATAGTTTCTGAAATTGCCTCTTTACCTCCGACTGAATCTGTCTGCTGCACCTCATGCACTGAACTCAAGCAAACTAATGATTATCTAGTTAAAAGCATGTCTAGGCTCACTAGAGGTAAAGATATGTTGTTTGCCTTGATGGGGAGCCAAAGAATATCACAAGAAAAAGCTGGTCTTGGCTATGATCCATGTGCAGTCAAGGAAAAGATCAGGAAGAAAAATCAGAATATGTATATGAGACATTTTGTGCATGCTAACAATAATAAAAAGGAAAATGATGCATCACCTCACATTGAAACATATGATCAACCCAGGCATGCTAAACAGAAGTATTATTTGCATTGTTTTCTTCCTACCACTCAATCTAGCAGCCCATTCATTACCTGTTATTTCTGTAACAAAAAGGGACATATTTCCAGTTCTTGTGCATTGAAGAAAAATGGGCTAGGCAGGAAAACTGAATGGGTTCCCAAAGTTGCCTCTGTATCTAGGGAATTACTCACTGACCGAAAAGGACCCAAGCAAATTTGGGTACCTAAAAGAAAAACATAAACTTTGTTTTGCAGGTCTATCTCAAAGCTAAGAAAAGCAACAAATGGTATATAGACAGTGCCTGCTCAAGTCACATGACTGGTGATAAGGAGAAGTTCATCACCCTTAGAGACAAGAAAGGAGGAAAGGTGACCTTTGGAGGTGACCAATATGGCGAAATCACTGGTATTGGAATTGTGGGCAAAAATCCAGAAACATCCATTGAAGAGGTGCTGTTTGTGATTGGCCTCAACCACAACTTGCTAAGCGTGAGTCAGACTTGTGACAAAGGAAACTGGGTGCTGTTTGACTCAAAGTTTTGCCTGGTCATCAGAAAAAGTGATCACAAAGTAATTCTCAAAGCTCAAAGGGATGGTAACTGTTACACTATTGACCTTGATGAACTTCCTCCCTTGGAGTCTGTATGTTTGATTAGTCAGAATAATGACAGTTGGCTATGGCATAGGAGATTAGCTCATGTCAACATGAATCAATTGTCTAAACTGATTAAAAATGAGCTAGTAACTGGTCTTCCTAAAATATCTTTTGAAAAGGATAAAGAATGTGATGCATGCCTAAGAGGAAAACAAACCAAAGCATCCTTCAAATCTAAAAATGTAATAACAACAACAAGACCACTTGAATTGTTGCATATGGACTTAATTGGACCATCTAGAGTGAAAAGTCTTGGTGGTAATCTGTATGTGCTTGTAATTATAGATGATTACTCTAGATTCACTTGGACATTGTTTCTTTCCTCTAAAAGTGATACCTTTGATGCATTTGTAACCTTAGCTAAGAAAGTGCAAAATGAGAAAGGTATTTCTATTGTGTCTATCAGGTCAGACCATGGAGGAGAATTTGAAAATGCATACTTCCTGGAGTACTGCAATGAGCATGGAATTGACCACAACTTCTCAGCACCAAGAACTCCTCAACAAAATGGAGTGGTGGAAAGGAAGAACAGAACCATTGGAGAAATGGCAAGAGCGATGCTAAATGAGAAGGAACTCTCTCAAGTGTTCTGGGCTGATGCAGTGAATACAGCTAGTTACATCATAAACAGAGCCTACATCAGACCAATCCTTGGGAAGACCCCTTATGAGCTGTACAAAGGAAGAAAGCCAAATTTGTCACACCTCCATGTGTTCGGGTGCAAATGCTTCATTCACAATAATGGGAAAGAAAATCTGGGTAAGTTTGATGCCAAATCCGATGAAGGTATATTCTTGGGCTATTCAAGTAAGAGTAAGGCTTATAGAGTTTATAATAAAAGATCAAATATAGTAGAAGAATCAGTGCATGTAGTTTTCATTGAAAATGAAGCTGTGTCAAAACATGAAGATGATCTAACTATCAATTTTGAAAAACTGGGAATTTCTGACAAAAGTAAAACTGAACCTCCAAAGATATCTGAATCTATTGATATAGAGGAAGATATCCAGGAGCAAGAGTTTAATGAAGAAAATATTGAAGAAACAACTCAAGAACTCCCTAGAGCTTGGAGATATCAAAGGAATCACCCTGTTGATCAAGTAATAGGGAATGTTCAAGAGAAAGTTAAAACCAGAAAACAGTTAAGGGATCAAATGCTCAACTGCGCTTTTATTTCTCAAATTGAACCTAAATGTGCTGAGGAAGCCTTAACTGATGATTACTGGATTCTAGCTATGCAAGATGAATTAAATCAGTTTGAAAGAAATCATGTTTGGAATTTAGTTCCCAGGCCCAAAAATCATCCTGTTATAGGTACCAAATGGGTTTTCAGAAATAAACTGGATGAATCTGGAACAATAATAAGAAATAAGGCTAGACTGGTTGCTAAAGGGTATAATCAGGAAGAAGGTATTGATTTTGAAGAAACCTTTGCACCAGTAGCTAGGCTAGAGGTTATAAGAATACTGCTAGCATATGCATGCATGAAAAATATTTTACTATATCAAATGGATGTAAAGAGTGCCTTTTTAAATGGATATATCATGGAAGAAGTTTATGTAGATCAACCTCCTGGTTTTGAAGATTCTACTAAACCAAACCATGTTTACAAGCTGAAGAAGGCTCTTTATGGTTTAAAACAAGCCCCTAGAGCATGGTATGAGAGGTTGAGCAATTTTCTAACTGAACAAGGGTTTAATAGAGGCAAAGTTGACACAACTTTATTCACTAAGAAAGAGAATAAAGATTTACTGATTGTTCAAATCTATGTTGATGATATTATTTTCGGTGCTACTAATGAAACTCTCTGCAAGAAATTTTCTGAGTTAATGCAGGGAGAATTCGAGATGTCCATGATGGGTGAACTCAACTTCTTCCTTGGACTGCAAATCAGACAGCTTGATGATGGCATCTTTCTCAGTCAATCCAAGTATCTGAAGGAGCTGCTAAAGAAGTTTGGGATGGAGAATGCCAAGCCAATGGGAACACCTATGGCTACTGCAACCAAACTAGACATGGATGAGAATGGAAAGATGTTTGACATTACTCAGTACAGGAGAATGATTGGATCTCTGCTGTACCTAACTGCCAGCAGACCTGACATTATGTTCAGTGTCTGCATGTGTGCAAGGTTCCAATCATGCCCCAAAGAATCCCATGCAACAGCTGTGAAAAGAATTTTTAGATATCTTATTGGGACATCACAAATGGGTCTTTGGTATCCAAAAGGCAATGGAGAAGACCTCAAAGGATACACTGATGCTGATTTTGCAGGATCTAAAACTGACAGAAAAAGTACAAGTGGAACCTGTCAGTTCCTTGGAGGATCCCTAGTTTCATGGTTCAGCAAAAAGCAAAACAGTGTAGCCTTATCTACTGCAGAAGCTGAGTATGTTGCAGCTGGAAGCTGTTGTGCCCAAGTCATCTGGATGAAACAGCAGCTTGAAGATCTTGAGATCAAAATAAAAGAGATACCAATCATGTGTGACAACCAGAGTGCCATAAATATCACCAAGAATCCTGTCATGCACTCAAGAACAAAGCATATTGAAGTCAGGCATCACTTCATAAGAGATCATGTTCTGAAAGGAGAAGTCAGATTGGAGTACATCCCAACAGAGGATCAATTTGCTGATATACTCACAAAACCTCTGCCAGAAGACAGACTTTGTAAAATAAGGAGAGAATTGGGGATGATAAACCCCAATGAACTGTAAGATGTTTTCATGCAATTCTGTCATTAAAATTTTCAATATCAGAATTAATTCTAGCTTGAGCTTCGGAGTATGTTTAATCTAAGCTGCAGGTGCTCCCTGTGAAAATCAATGGCAATAAACTTGAAGAGTGGAGCACGTCAGAATGGAACAACCAAAAAGTGGAATGAATGATGTAAATCCTAAGTTTTGGATCCATTCTGTAAGTTTTTAAAGATGAAATTCGCATTTTACATGTATGTTAAACGGATTTTGCTTAATAAAATGTGCTTCTGACATGGTCAATATGGTCAACATTCGAATTTCAGTTCACTAACAGACGAACTTCGGCATGTTATGCCCTGGAACAGTTCTCTGTAATGCCTCGAAATTCGTCTGTTGACACTTGAAAGTTCGAATTTTCAAAATCAGAAATTTCAATATTATGGCTGTCCATCATTGCTGCACAATTTTTTTTTATCTCCTAACATGCGAATGTTGGACAATCTTTACATAGTTAGAAAATTCGAATTTTCAGTTCAATATTCGTCTGTTGAAACATGTCCTACATGCTGAATTGTTAAAAGATGCAGCTCTGCCTGTTTAATTCGTCTAATTGATTGATTGTTTGATTGTTAACTGCCTTTCTCTATTCAACATTCGAACTTTGTTGGAACAAAATTCGTCTGTTGTCCTTGTATTGCTTGTTTCAAGCCACTGTCAGACGAACTTTCAAGATGAAAATTCGTCTGTCAGTAAGCTATGCTGAACGGTTTAACTTGTAACTGCCCGAAGTTCGAATTTTGACCCCTCAAAATTCGTCTGTCAGACGGTTACACACGTTAAATGCTACGGTTTTCCTCAGAACAGACGCAGCCCTATCTGTAACCTCTCTGATTCCGTTCTGATTCTTTCTTAAATTCTCTTAACTCCTGTCCAAAAACCGTCATTCTTCACCAATTAAACCTCCATTCGCATCCTATAAACCCTTCCTTGTCAACATTTTGCTTCATTCCACTGAAAAATGGCGAGAGTAAAGATCCCTGGAGCAGGACAAGCTGGAACTCGGCCAAAAAGAACTGCTAAATCCCAATATGCTACAAAAGAAGGAGAAAAATCCAAGAGAAAGGCCGAACCCAGTAAAGCTACCCCTTCTAAACGCCAGAAATCTTCTTCCAAGGCAGATTCTCAGAAAACTGGGCCTTCCTTTTCAAAATCTGCAGTCCCTTCGGGTGAAACTGCTGCTGTGGCTTCCTCCTCTTCTACACAATCTGGAGAATTTGAACTTACCACATTACCACTTTGGAGCACTCCTGAGATTCAAGAAGAGTTTTCTGCCAAGTTTTCAAGCAAAAAGGTAATCAAGCCTCACTGTGTAAATTTGGAGCAATTTTTGATATCCAACAACTTTGATGCTGCATTATGGTTGATAAGATACAAAAACCTGTTGGAAATTGCTGAAAAATATGATGATGAAGTAGTGAAGACTTGGTATGCCTCTCTTCAATATAACAGCAAGAAAAGGAAATGGGAGGTCACTTTAAGATCTAGGACCATCTGGCTTGCTGATGAGACAATCAATGAAGTTCTGGAAATCCCAGGACAAGATGGGCTGAAAATTGACATTACAGCCTCTGGATACATGGATGAGGCAAGCACAGAGGATGAAGAAGGAGGATCCTTCCTGAACTACAAAGAGAGCACTATCTTGGACACCTTGTTCAGAAGAAGGGAAAACAGGCCAACTATAAATCTATTGAAGCCCACAGACCTAAGTGTACAAGTCAGAATCCTGCACTATATAGTGTCCAGGATCATATTCAACAAGGGTGGCAGCTTCAACTTGATAACAAGGGCAGAGGCTCATGTGATGACTGCTATCATTCGTGGGAAGCTGATTAACATGGGTCATATCATCCTCCAGAGAATGATAAAAGCAAGGGATCAGAGGAAGGATTCCACACTCCCCTATGCTGCAATTATTTCAAGAATCCTGCAGCATGCTAGAATTCAACACATTGAAAAGGGGAAAGGGAAACTCACTGAGGCATTCAAAGAAGAGGAACTGCAAAGGATGGGTATTGAACGAGATGAAGGCAGATGGGTTGGAAAGGGAGCAGGGAAATCTGAAGATCTGTTCTTTGCTGCTGATGACTCCCTCCAACAAGAAGGCACCTCTGAGGCCCCTAGCAAATCTGTACCTCAGCCTTCTCAGCCAATCCCATCTCCCTCCAGGCCTACTCATCCTCCTGCCACTCCCTCCTCACGGGCCAAGCCAACAAAGGTCACTGAGTTGTTTGACAGTCTGTCAACACTCATTCTCAGCATAAGAGATGAGCAAAATGCTAAATTTGCTCATCTACAAGATCAGATCCATCAGTTGGCTGTGAACATGAAGGTGGTGGCTGATGCTTATGAAGATATAAGGAATGCTATTCCTACCACTTCAGCTCCACCTCAGCCTGGTGTCCCTGAGCCTACTCTATCTCCAACTCCTGAGCCTCCAAGCCCCTTCGAGTTTGCCTCCTCTGACCATGATGGTGCTGGTGCAATGAGAACACCAAGTCCTGGTCCACCCTTGGACTATGGATTGGAAGAAGAAGAAGGACTTCAGCAGACAAGTCCTCATGAGCCCATGCAAGAAGTTGCTCAGGAATCAATTCTGTCCACTCAAGAATCTGAGCAAGTTGAAAAACTGGTGGCAGCCATTTCAAGCTCCTCCATGCAAGAAGATGTGAGCACTGAAGAAAGAAGCATTGTACCTGTTGCTGACTATGTTGCCATTGCTCACAATGCTTTACTGGAAGCTCAGAGGAAAAGGCTGGAAGAAATGTTTCCTCCTGCTAAACCAGCCTCCTCTTCTCTTGCTGCTTATGGGCTATCAGAAGAACAAAGGGCTCAACTAGCTCTTTCCAGACAGGCAATGCAGGAGCTGCTGGAAGTCTCTGACGAGGAACCAAGCACTGATCCCCCAGCTGAAATTCCTTTTGCTCCTGTGCCCTTTCGTGCTATTCCTGTCTCTCAGATCCCTCCTCCGGCTGACTTTGTTGGCCTTCCTGATGATGCCAAAAAGGGGGAGAAGTCTGGGCAAACTGGAAAGACTGGGCAAACTGAAAAGACTGCTGCTGAGCAATCTGGAAAAGGAAAAAGGAAATCCTACAGCAAGAAGATCAAGACAAAGAAGAATTGATTGAAATTTCTTGTTGTACTTTGTATTAGTTTTGTTGTTTGGAATTTGTTGATTGGACTGTCTCTGTTGTTTGAACTTTGCCTTATTTAGCTCTGTATAAGTAACTTTTGTTTAAATGGATGAATTCCTTGTTGCAAAGTTTTGTGTCTTAATTCTGTTGATATCTTATGCATATGTTGAGGGGGAGCTTGTAAAAGCAAACCCAAGTACTAATCCAGTTTGTAAGTTGTTTTGTCATCATCAAAAAGGGGGAGAATGTTGAATCAAGAGTTTTGATGATGTTAAAACCAACACCCAAGAGCTTGGATTGAAGATATCAAAGAAGAACAAAGCTGGTTCAAGTGAAGATTAACTGAGTATATGTTGTTAGATCTTTTGTAGGATCTTTAGTTTTTGATATAATTGGGTAAAAGATTTTGATTTGAAGAAAAGATGTTTTCAAACTTTGATTTTATGTTAAATCTTTGAACATTTGAAAAATACCTTCAAATAGACGAAGGTTGAAAGTTTAAACTGAACTGTCAAGTTAGAAATTCGAACTTTGCCTTTGGAAATTCGAATTTCAAGCTAAAACTGAATAAGTCTGAAGAGACCGCTCTCTGTCAGACGAATTTTGGTTGTTCAAAATTTGAATTTTCATCTAGTCTGAAAAGAGGCCTTTGTAACAGACGAACTTCACACTTTCAAAATTCGAATTTCAAGTAAAATGAAGTTTGTAAAAATCAAAGAAATTCGTCTGAAACTATGATAAAGTGCATCTGAAATCAAAACGAAATTCAGTTTGAAAAATGCTCTCTGACAGACGAATTTTGAAGTTGCAACATTCGAATTTTCATATAAGTCTGAAAGATGCTTCTTTACAACAGACGAACTTTGAGTTCTCAAAATTTGAATTTCAAGCAAAACAAAATTTGAGAAAACTGAAGAAATTCGTCTGTAACTATGTTAAAGTTCATCTGAGATCAAAAGTGATTTAAGTTTCAAAACTGCTCTCTGACAGACGAACTTTAAACATTGAAATTCAAATTTCAGAAGCTAAGTTCTTAAGTCTATTTAAATGAAACATTGACATACGAATGATAAGAACTTGCAACATTCGAATGACAAGATGAGTCTGAAAAGAGTTTCTCTGACAGACGAATTTTGCCTTTCCAAAATTCGAATTTCAAAGAAAGTTATCTACTGTGGCCCTTTTTAGTTCAATGAACAGACGAATTTTGGGGATCCAAAATTCGAATTTCGAAGGCACTGAAGAAAATTGAAAACACTGTTCATACTTAACCGAAAAACTTTCTTCTTGAAAATTCGTATGTCACATTGTGAAAATGTTTTGTAAGTTTCAAAATTCAAATTTCACTTTATGAACAGACGAACTTCGTGCTGTAACGTTGGAAGCTTTAATCTACGATTCCTTCAAAATTCGTCTGTTGGCCAACCGAAATTCGAATTTCAGTATGTCAGAAACATTAAATGCGGTTGGTAAACGGATAGTTTTTTCAGAGTAACCGTTGAATAACTTCTCCAACGGATAGATTTAGTCTCTAACGGATATTTGAGACCTAAATCTATAAATACAACATCACTTGAAGTTATGGGAAACGAATCAAACTTGTATATACTGAATCTCTGCTGAATTTTCTTCTCAAAAGCTTTTACCCTCTTAACTTCCAGACTTGCACCAAAACTTTCATATCTACTCCTTTCAAGAGAGTTATTTCATTGTAATCAATCTACTCTTCATCTGGAAGATAGATTTACTTGTGAGGGATATTCACAAGGGGATTGGGAAGCACACAGTGTAAGTGCTTGGAGAGTTTGAGAGAGAGCTCAGAAACAGAGCAAACTCGTGTACTGTGGCCTTTGCAAGAAGCCCATTGAAATTCTTGCTGTATAGTGGATAAATCCTAAGAGGTGTCTTGGGGACTGGATGTAGGTCAAGTGGAAGGACCGAACCAGGATAAATTACTGAGTCTTCTTCTCCCTATCTTTACTTTTCAGCTTGCTCTGTTTTACGCATTGTTTTCATTATACTGTGATATCTTCACTTACTTCACTTTGTGCAGAAAAATTTCAATCTTCCCAATTCACCCCCCTCTTGGGAAGTCAGCCTTGCTAACAGAAATGTCTTCCCTAACTTCCATTTTTCCTTACCCAAAAAAAAATTATATGGGATATTTCTCTTAACTTTTATTTAACTTCTCTAACATGCTTGTGCCAAGGAAAAAATCTCTAACATCAAATATTTTTTTTAGTAACGGGTTTATAAATTTTTTTCAGCAGAGGCAAAGAAATTGCGATTTCTCTTTGACATGTGATTCCTAATATGTTTTTTAAAATTAAGTTTGATATGATATTTATTTTTATAGACATGTGAAATGCAAAAATATTAAATGTCAAGATGAAAGTAGAACTCTTGTGTAACTGTATTTTAAATTTTTTATTTCAATTGAATATTTGAATATTAATGCACATTATTTCTTTCACAAAATTACGTATAGTAAAGAAAAACTGAACACTAAAACCAGGCAATTCAATAATATTACAATCACCATCATTATCAAATCAAACCAAAACTAAATCAAAGGGAGAAAGTTTCAACGTCTGGTATGGGCAGATTTAGCTCTATTTCTCCATCACCCTTCTGCTCCTCTTCTCTCTGCATACTACCCAGTCCAGAAGCAACACAAGGAAGAAACAAGCAACAATTGAAGTTTATGTCAGGGTACGAGTAGTTGCAGACTGATCTCAGATTTTCTGTATCAAGATTGTAGTAAACAACACCTCCTGGAATCTGCAAATACACGGTTTGATCATGTTCACTATAGGCAATGGGAGTGATCGCGTTTGGCTCCCATTTGCCAAACAAGTTTCGGTGCTTTGAGGTGAAAATTTCCTGTCTCATTATACTATGAACTAGTCTCCAACTATTCTTTTTAGGATCATAGCAAGGGCCAAAATTGAAGTTGTGATGATCATCTTCTTTGAGGAGACCCCATATATGGAAGCCATCTAAATCGGTGTAACAATAGTAAACTCGGCCTCCTGATTCGCAGATACAACGGCGGTAAGTCATGGTTGATTGCCATGACCAATCGTCAAAGAAATTTGGAAGTTGATGGAGTTGGTGGTGCCTTGTTTTGAACTCATAAACCAGAAGATACCCAGATATTTCCCAATAGATTGCCCCGTTTGTATTAAGAGGAAGAGGTCGAAGCTCATGAAACTCCAATTCTGGAAGACAATCCACAGATAGATTAATCTGGTGAGGGTTTTCACTCCATTTTCCTGTGTCAGAAGAGAAAATGAGCAATTCTAGTTGATATGGTTTGGAAGAAGAAGAAAAAGCTGTTACAAGAACAATTTGGAAATGGGATTCATCATCAGAAGCTAATCCCACTCTAACAATACGATCAATGGGAGGATGGGGAACTATGATTGACTTTTTAGCGAGAGGATTGAATATGTAATAACAAGGTTGATCCTCTTTGTATGAAGATAAGAGGAGGAAGCCATTGGAGGAAGCAAGGATCTGCACGAAGCTTTCAGTGTAGAAGCTGAGAGAGTGATCAACAACGGCAGCTCCATTTCCATTCCCCAGATCCAAAAACAGAAATTGGGATGCCCCATTTTCAAACTGGTAGTGGCAAACAAGGTTCAATCTGGTAGCATCGGAGGTGCTGCAAATAGAATGAGAATTCCTCTGCTTCATGATCATTGAGTCAAACATTCAGACACCTTGTAATCAGCTCTGTAATTTTCAAGAAAAGAAGAATTGTCCTTCACTTTCTCCGCTTCTGTGAACAAATGGAAAAAAGAATAAAGCTTAAATTAACTGACTTGACTCAGTCTAGACGCGTGGGAATCTTTGAGGGAAGGATGCTTTTGACTTGACTTTAAACTCATAAGAAATTAAGGAAATTTTGTATGTCCTTTCATGATGAAGAAAGTTGGAAGCTTCAAAACAATTGCCAAGAACGTTACATGTTACATATAATAAGTATTTTTAAAATTGAGGAATGCTAGAAAAGCCAACGGGATGAAGTTTCTAGTAAAGAGGGGTTAACATGTTTCTTAATTACCAAGAAACACTAAAGTAGAACTAGTCTATTTTTAAAAAATTAATGTAGGTTAGTCATCTTGGTATTATGAATTAGCTTATACATCATAAACGCATAGGTTCGAATCTTATTGCCTTATGTTGGACTATGTTTGCTTTCTTTCTTTCTTTTTTTCTTTTTTCTATATACAAAAGTTTAAGTGAGTTAAGTTTTGAACATATCTGCTTTCTTACACACAGGTGAATGATACTAATTCAGTGTCTATCAGAATAAATTTCACAAATGATTAAATTATTTTTAAAGAGTTTTTAATGAAAAAGTGTCTGTCAAGAGGAAATACTTTCTTGCTTGCAGAGAATCGCATTTTGGGCTTCTGTGTAAAAGTTGTTTGGGTTGGTTTTTGATATTTGAAGTTGCAGTGTCCAAGCCTTTCATTCTCAAGGCCCTAGCATATCCTTTCATGTTTAGTTTCTAAAATTAAGATTTCACCAACAATAATTTTTACAATTTTTTTTTTCAAAATTTACTGTTAGACTAGTAACCCCTTTTAAAAAATCTGGCATCATATCTTTTTTTATTGGTTTTATGTTTTAATTTAATGTACGAAAGGCATCCTCCATCCTTTATTGTGCCCAAGAGTAAACACTATTGGTGTAAGGAGAAAATTGAAGGAGAGAAAAGTGGAGGAGAAAATAATATATTAACACTATGCTTGAATGTTGATAGAAAAGTGGAAGGGAGAGAAAACTCAAGGATAAAATGATACATAGGTTTCCCCCAACTTTTCTATCAATAAATAAAAAATTTTTGAAGAGAAAACTCTTATTTTAAAATTATCCAAACGTTCTCTTTCCTGCTGCTTCTGTCTCTTGTCTGCTTGATTTTATTATGCTATCATTCTCTTTTCTCCTATTGTTTTCTAAGTTGCTTTTGAGGTGTAAATATTGTTATTCCATATATTTTGAATTTTAGAATTATTTTATAATTTCTAAAACAAAAAATTAAAGTTAAAAAATAATTATAAATTAAGATTAAAATTAAAATCATATTTTAATTCCATTAAGTAGTATATTGTAAAAATTATGCAAATAATATATTATAATTATAAGTTTTATTATACACAAATATTTTTCTAAAAATAATAGGGGTATTATTATGGTTGTGAAATTAGTTAATTAGTTAATTTTCTTCATTCTCTATTTTTTTCCATTTATCCATACATAAAGAAAGAAAATCACTCCGCTACTTTTCTCTTCTATACATTTTCTTTTCCCCCCTCATATACTTAAATTGATATGCTTAATATACTTTTTATCTAATCAAATCATAATGCGTGAATTTTTATTTATTATTTATTATATAACTAACTTTTATTATTTATCTTGTTAATTTATTTTGAAATTTATAATTCACGTGTTTTGATTTGATTTGATAGAAGTATGTTAAATATATAAATTTAAGTACCCAAGTCTTCTCCTTTTTCTTTTCTCATCCAATCCAATGGAAGAGTAAGTGTTTTTTCTCATTTCATTCTTTTGAAATCTTTCTTATTTCTTACAATTACCTCACATATATATAGGTATGTTCTATACTTCTCTTGTGGATCTATGCATTAGAAAATATTAGTCCATTGATTTATGAAAAAAGAATTTGATTTGAGAAATTTATGATAAAGCTCTCACATAAAGATATGAAACTCTTAAATCCTAAAAAGCTCATAGAAGAAAAAAGTTTAGGGAAGCAGTGTTTTTTTAAAAAAAAAAAACTTAGAGAGAAAAGTTGCTAATCAAAATTATTACTTGAATTGAAAGGTATGGGATTTCTGGTAAAAAGAAAAAAACAGTTATGGGAGGATATTTTTTATATTACAAAAATTATTAATTTTTTTTATTAAATTTGAGTAGAATATTTGTATAGCATATAACAAGTTATAGCATCAGAGAGAATAAATGATAATAAATTTAATGAAAATAGTCATGATTCAATTTTAATTTTTTAAATATTAATATCAGGATTTAATTATTTTTAAATGTTTTAATTGAATTATCTTTGATGAAATAGTATAATACTCCTATAGATTCTCCGTGACGTGAAATTGATGTCTTGAATTTTTAAAATTTAACAACTAAATATCAACACTTTCATATTTATATAAATAATTTTTTTGCTATTAGTTAGTTTATTTTTTCAACAAGAAGGATGTGATACGTCAATTAGATGAATCCTCTCAATTTTATTATTTGTGAAAATAAAATCTTAAAAATCTAAAGTATGCGTAGATAATCTCGCGTACTGTGTTTTGATTAGTGATATTACATCTAAACTATTTATGAAGAAATTATCTATGCGTGATTACAAGTATAAGAGAGTTTGGAAAAGTTTAACTTCTGTTTGTAACTAAAACATTCTACTACTTCACTATAACCCACGTCAAGTGATTTTCTCATTTGATGTCGGTCCAAAAGAAACCATCCCACTAGAAATCACTGGCTATGATTTTTTTTTTTATTTTTTGGTTATGTGATTAACACGATTTTTTTTTCTATCCAAAATCTGGGCAAGTCTCATGATCTAAATAGTACTTACAAATTATCTAGTAGTAAAATCCTTATATCACCAGTAAAATTTTAACCCGTATTAAGGATATAAATCATATTCTTGCCACCTGAACTAGCAAGAACAACAATGGAATGACCTGACAAGTAGCACAATTAGTTGGATGAAGAATTCTCAGGGGCCACAATTCTTTTTTATGATGTTAATGGACTTCATTGGGCCGGCAACTTCAATGGAAGGCACATGCAAGTAGCAGAAAAAAGTTGGTTGAAGAAGACAAAAACGGAAGGAATGGGGGTCATTTTTATGATATTCATTCAATTTTTTCTATATTTAAACTTAACCACTAAAGTTTTTTTTAATGAAAATTAAAATGAAATAAATTTTACAATTTAATACTATGTTTGATATAATAAAAATTGATATTAAATTTTTATTTCTATATTGAATAGATTCAAATAATATATGAAAGCAGAAGTAAAATGTGAATATATTATCAATATATATATTTTCAATCATGGGATTTTTGTTACGTGATCAGGACAATTCAATTTCAGCATATTAATGGACTTAATTAATTGGGCCAAACTCTAATGGTTTCGAGTTGGACCCCTGCACGGTGCAAAATGAGTTGGTTGCTTCAAGAAGACAGTACATAAAAAACCAAGTCATAAATTATGTCTCATAATTTCATAAATTAGATATGAAAGAAAAAAGAGAGAGACAGAAATCGGAACGGAATAAAATCTTATTATCTAAAATTATGTTTGATATAGTATATGAAAATGAAAATAAAATGTGAAGAAATTATCATAATATTTTTGGAACTCCAATAATATTGTTGTGTTTATCAATAATACCCATTTTCTTTTTTACCAAAACCCCTTTCTTATTCTTTGTCTAAGATTTATTTTAGCCACTCATCTTTTCCTTTTTGGGTTATTTCCGTAGCCATTCCAATATTTGAAATAGATATATTGAAATGCGGATTATGTGTAATTTTCAGAATTAATTATTTCGAATTGTTGGATTTATTGAGAACTGTTCAGATGAGTGAGGCAAAAAATAAACTATACATGACAAATCATATTCATATTTTCCTTCTTAAAATTTAGTGGTAAATTGAAAAGGCAATTTTTTTCCATTCCTTCCGTATTATCTTATTGGAACAAAACTTTATTTTCTTAATTATTTGTTATCCAATGTTACCAGATCAAATTAAAATATTGTTGAGTTGAAATAGAAGTATTACTTCTAACATAATTTTTAATATTTACAATTCAAATTCAAAATTTTACTGAAAATGCATTAAATTTTTCATCATTTAATCCAACTACCTTATAGTGCTGCTTGCAATGGCATTCTATGAAAACCTGTCGGGGCAATGAAGCCTATTAAATAACATAAGAATTAATTGTACCAGTCACATAATATTTCTTGGTATGATGATACAGGACTTTGGTACTATTTTTTGATTATTAATGTAATAGTTTATTTATTTATTTTTATTATGAATACTTTATTTTTTAAATTTTATATTATTTAAATTTTTTTGGTGAGAAGTGTTGATTAACCTTACGTAAACGTGGCCTACTTCTGGGCCTTTCAATATTATAGGCTAATTTATTAATTGCAGATTTGCAGTCATGGTCCACTGTACGAAACTCAACTACGAAGTGGGCCTTCTTCCAAAACAACTTTTACGTACGAACCAATTTTTTCCCAAAAAATTGTGTAGTGTTTATTTCATTATTATAATTCATCTCGTTTATTTGTTTCTACGTACGAACCAATTGTATGGTGTATTTAATAATTTTTTTTTAAAAAAACTTAATTAAGATGATATTTTTCCTTAAAACTAATTGTACAATTTATTTATATTATTTGTATAACGTAAAAGTTATGAATAATAAATAAGAATAATTTTTTAAACTATTTTATATCTTAAAAAAATTTATTAATTTTCCTGATATGTGTAATTTTATTTTTTATTTTTATATTAAGAAATGGAGGAAAGATTTAAATAAGATAACTGAAAAAAATAAAATAAAAGTGCACAGTAATTAATTTGTGTGTGCGTGGGGCTTAACGTGGCCCATTTGTGGACCTTTCTGGTGTTAAAATGGTTGCGCACTTTAATTTCGTTCTTTACTCACAGTACACACTTGGCAGAATTTGAGTCAGGTTGAGGGGAAAAAAGAATAACTCCATATTATGAATCCAATATTCTTTGAATTATTATGTGAGAATGGGAGTTAGAATGATAATCTGAATGAAATGAAAACTGATGGGAATGAGATCAATATATTAGGTAAGTCATAAAAAAATAATGGATATTTTATTTTTTTAATGTTTAGTCATATAAAATGACTACAATACTCCTATCATAAAAAATATCTTAAAATACTCATAATCATCAAATTCTTCAATTAGTAAAATATATCATTCCAAGAATCCCCATCTAGCTGGCTCATGTTATAAGAATGTTTATTCCCACACCGCTTGGAATCAAGATTCCCATGTGAATGGAATCAAGAACCATTTCATTCAACCAAACATGATATACCTCTTGGAATTCTTGTCTGATTCGATTCTCCCACAGTAACTTTTCCATCTAACCGATACCTAAGGCCTAAAGCCTGACCAGTAACGGCTGGATTAATTGAGTGATCTAAGATATATATTCAATGTCTTCTAATTAAGTAAAATTATGTTATGGGTTTGAATGATGTCATTGAAAAAAATATACTCCTTCCAATACTATTTATATATAAAGAAAAATTTCTTTCTTTACATGATCCTAAATATAAAAAGAAAAAAAAGATTAATGCATGGTGCATAATTTTTCTTCTTCTAAAATTATCATTTATTAAGTTGAGAGAGATATATTAAATATATTAGCAATTTAAATTAGTATTAAATTAAGTATGAATAATTTTAGAATAAAATTTAAAATTTGAGACAAACTCATGAGTTTTAATTAATTAAAATTAATTTTTTTAATATTGTTTGATAATTTTTTCCATTATAAATATAGCGGACAGAAAGTATATTAAAAAAAATATCTTTATTTTAAGTCATACAATAATATCATATGTAATACTAAACTAATGAATATATAAGCCCACTGACGAGATGCTGATGATCTAGATACTCTACCTTTTTCTATTTCACATCACCTAAATACTTCTCCTTACGAGGTCCACTTTTTGTTGTCCATTTAATTTTCGTTTGGTTGACGGTTCTTATTTATTTTTAATCATCTTAAATTACTCCTTCACCTTCTTCATTGTTTTCTAGAGGCCATTGAAGGCTATTCAATTTTGAAATTATTTAAAAACATCCAAAATAAAATATGAAACTCATGAATTTTTTTTTATTATTTTTATGTAATTTATCTTTTCTTAGTATATTTAATTTTAAATGTAAGATTATTCTTCTTTTTATAACAAAATGTAAGATTATTCTCATAAATATTACTTCTATTTAAAAATAATTGTCACTTGAGGATTTCAATCAAATTAATGCCAATTATATTTTTGTACCATTTTATCTTTTATTAATGGAAACAACAATTAATGGAGATCAAGAGTTATATTCCCACTTGTCCTAAATATAAGATACTTTATAAAATATAAAATAATATTTATTATATATTATAAAAAATGTCTTTATTCATTTAACAATAGAAGAGAGAGAGAGATTATTGAATGATGGTAGTTTTAAAAAAATAATTTGATATTTAAAAAAATTAAGATAATTAATTGACTTTAACTTTCAATTTTTAATTAGTGTGATTCGATTAAAAAGATTTTATAAGGATTGAGAATAATATTTGAATTAATATTATTGGTACTCAATATAAACTATTTACTACCTTTCTTAATTTGTTTGCATATATATATATATATATATAGATATAACCGTAAAGATAATTACATGATTTAAATTAATTTGGTGTCATTAATTAGGAGTAATTTCTTTAATTAAAAAAAAAGTGCATGTAGGAAATTGGCCTCATGTTGGCCCATCGTGGGACACGTAATAAATTCTACTATAATTCTATAATTTATTTAAATTTAAATAATATACGTAGTCAAAAGCACGATAGACAGATAGATGTCAACAACCAGTAAGACCTAACAAAATGGAGACAGGAATGGAGGGTAACACACCTTCCCCCACTTGCAGTATTTCAATCCAAATTTAACCATCAGCATGACTAGTTCATTCTCAATTTTATAAAATTAAATTAAAATAAATAAAATTTATAAAATCAAAATAAATTTATTATAAATTAATATGTTTGGATATTCTTTTTATAAAAGTAAATTTAATAAAAAATCTATTTAAATAATAAAAATTAAAAATAATTTTAGATATATAATATATAAAGTAAATTTACTTTTTCTTTTATAAAATTCATATCTTATTAAAAAAAATAAATTTTCTCTTTTGTTTTTACAATTTAATCAATTTTTCACTTAAAAAAAATTTATATTTAACCAAACACAACTTTTAAAAAATCATCATTAAAAAAGAATAGTATATTTTAAAAAAAGAAGCCGAGCATGCACTTATTAATAGTTGAGCTTTAATTAAATCAATTAAAGTAATACTTCTCCCAATGTCGGGTCCAAATTAATGTCACCTCGTGCCAACCCCCGTACTGACAAGGACGTGCACACCGTATGCCCATTTTATTATTTCGATTGTCTAGGTTTATTTTACACTTTAAATTTGGAGTATTATTTTTAAAATAAAATACGGACTCAAACATTCCTTACATTTTATCTTAATTATGTATAGAGATAATCCTTCTATTTTGGAAATCTACACAAAGCTCTTTTGAAATAAAAAATTATATATTACATAGATCTCCTCTCTATTTTATGTATTGAAGTGAATGTTTTAAGTGAAACATAATATAAAATAATATTAATTAGACATTTTTTTGCATTAATTTTATGGAACCTAAAAAATAAGTTCATGACTTATGAATTGGAAAGCTTAATACAGATTTTATTTTGTATATTGATTGATTTTCTAACGAGGTAGGAATATAATATATAAAAAAAAGCAGCAATAGCAATATTAACATATATTATCAATATCAATGTAAAATATAAAATCTTTAACAAGTGGCTAAAAACGATACCTCATACGTTCAACTTTAATCTGAACGATGCAAATACGTGGAGTTAATGTGAACTTTCCCAATGCTGATATTGCCTATAAATTGAGGGGTGTGAAGCGCAGAAGCGTGAGTCATATATAGAGAAAGGCGTTGAGCTGAAATACTCAGAAAGAAAGAAAAATGGTGGTGAAGGTGTACGGACCAAGGAACGCAGCTTGCCCACAGAGAGTGTTAGCTTGCCTCATAGAGAAAGGCGTCGACTTTGAACTCGTCCACGTCGATCTTGATCGTGGAGAACACAAGAGCCCCGAGTTTCTTCTCCGTCAGGTCAAATATTATTCATTATTCTTTCGGTTTTTGCTTTTTTTTTTAATAATATAACGCACATAGCTAGTGTTACATGTGTATATATAATAGGTATATATATAGTTATATAGGACTGTGTGTTTAATGGAATAAGGACGTGTGTTGCAGCCGTTTGGACAAGTTCCGGTGGTGGAGGATGGTGATTTCAAGCTCTTCGGTGAGAAGCAACCGATCCTAATTACTATATATACTGACCACTTCTTGCTTCGCCATATGCTGCAATTTAACCCTAATTTCGTTTGTCGTTTCAAATTTTCTATTTTAGAATGAATATATTACAATTTCCTGCAGGGTGCACGCAATTTTCCTGAAATAAACGATTAAACAATAGTGACAAATTATTTTAATTTTTTATATATATGGCGTGTTGTTTGATGGTTTACTTGTGAATTAGAATGTTACTTTAGTTAAATTAATCCATCCATCCAAAATGTTTTTCTCAATTAAATAATGTTTATGTTATGAAAAGCGGAATCCTACATTCACAAAATGTGAATAATGTGTATTTGGAAGAAAGCAAAGAGAAAACAGTTGTGGAGTATAACTATAAGGAAAAAATATATATATATATATATATATATATATAATATGTTAGGGAACTAAATTGAAGGCTTTATTTTGAATGATCAAAGAATTTTGAAAACAAAGTTTGTTTTTTTAAAGAAAATTAAATTATTGATTTATTACCAATATTTTAATTCTCTTTGTTAAAGTAAACTTTGGCTTTCCAAGTATATTGGAAACCCTCTTGAAATTTCTATATAAAACATATTTTTTTTGTGAATATATGATTAAAAAACTACAAGATTGTTTGGTAGGTCGAATAAAATGAAATGAAAAAAATATGATAAAAACACAATTTTTTGGCTGAAAAATATTTTTTATACATTTGAATACTGTGAATCTCTGTTGGGAAAAAAATAATATTTGACTTTTCCTTCCACCAAAAAAAACTGTTATAAAGCTATTGTAGATTTCCAATTTTTACCCATGAATAGAATGTGAAAAAAATCTATAGAATTTCAATAAATTAAGAGTCAAAAATAAAAAAATAATTATTAGTAAATAAATTTTGAATTACATACATAGAATAATGATCAAAAGAAGTTGAATACTATTATTTGACAAAAAAAGATAATGTTACAAATGCGCATAAGAGTTAACGTGTATATTTCAAACTTTCTCGTTTTCAAAATTATATATATGATTTCCAAATTTGGCTAAAGACCTGATTTAATTTAGAAATTACGATGATGATATATCACAATATAAATTTCAAACCATCGTTTTTACCTTGAAACAAACAATTTTTTTTTATGCTTTTTAGTTTTACCCTTATCAAATTTAATCAAGTCCATCTAACAGAAGATTCAGCAATATAAAATAGAAAAATTTATATTATTATATGCAAACTTATCTCATTTCGAGTTATATAAAATATACGATACTCACCCCACTTAATATAAGATGATTTTCTTTTGTTTTCTTTTACTTTTTTTCTCCTAAAAATCTAATAGAGACAACGATATAAATGGAATGTGTCGGATGACATAAATTTCTTTTCTTTTCTTTTTTTAATGAAAGGAGTATATTCATTTAAAAAATGAACAAATACAACAGAACGGGGCCAAAATGAACAAATACAATTTCTTTTCGTATGACATCAATTTCTTTTAATTTGCTTGTTTTCTTTCCTGAAATATCTCCGAGCAAATTCCATTAATATCGTACTATGTCTCAACTCAATTAAAATTTATTCTGATTTTTCTTTGAAGAGAAAAGTATGGGGTTTAATGTCGGCAAGAACGCAAGATTCTTGCACAATCATACTAATGACGGTTCCCTCACTCTATTGTTCCTTTAATTAGTTATGATTAATTATTACTATTTGTATGAAGAAAACCTAAACGACATTTCATTTCAGATCATTGTTTCCTGAACTAACCAAATGTTTAATACAGTGTTCATGATCTTAATTCAAAATATATATACAAGTTTAACAGATTGAGAGAGATAGTTCCCAATCTCTCAGAATTAAAGGTCTTATCTTGTATATCAAATTAAATCCCAGTGAAAGTGAAGTGGTGATTCTGGAGCCTCATTCTTTGACATTTTGATCGTGCAGAATCAAGGGCAATCATGAGGTATTACGCAGAGAAGTACGCGGACCGTGGTCCCGACCTACTGGGGTCGAGCTTGGAGGAGAGAGCCATGGTGGAGCAGTGGTTAGAAGTGGAGGCGCACAACTTCAACGACCAGTGCTTCAACCTGGTGCTGCAGCTGGTGATATTACCGAGGATGGGGCAGCCGGGAGACTTGGCCTTGGCCCACAGCTGCGAGAAGAAGCTGGAGAAGGTGATGGACGTATATGAAAAGAGGCTGGGAGAGAGCCGGTACCTCGCCGGAGAGAGCTTCACTCTGGCGGATCTAAGTCATCTTCCCGGAATGAGGTATCTGATAGAGGAGGCCAAGATAGGACACTTGGTCACAGAGAGGAAGAACGTGAATGCATGGTGGGAATGCATCTCTAGCAGGCCAGCTTGGAAGAAGCTCATGGATTTGGTTCGTTGAGAGATGCATGTCCATGCAAGATATGTGTGTTTGTAATGCCATGGAATTTGAATTTGTTAAAGTGACCTTTAGGTGAAGTTATTATGAGGGATATAAAAGTGGTGATGTCCTTATAAAAAAAAAAACAGTGGTGATATGAACTTAATTATATGCACTATTGGAAGCTTACTTTTATGTAGGACGGATTAATTAACTGATTTCAGTGTAAGATTGTGTTTAATTGCCAATTTAATTAGAGGTTATGAGAATGAAATATCTTTTCCTTATGACTATTCTCTATTTATCTCGAGTGTTGTCCAATCCTTCAAAGACAAAATTAATAAAAGATAAGTAACTTAGATTTCCTTCCAATTTGTCCCTAATTTCTTTGCACTTAAATTCTCATCTCTTTCTTCTAATCAACTATATGATAATTATCAACTAACTGATATTCGTGTATGGTTAGGTCTCAAATAGTGGTTGGCTTTTCTATCATAGTTTATTTTGCTATTTGTAAGATTGAAATCCAAAGTCTTGCTCAATGAATATGAAGCCCCTTATTTTCTTCTTCTTTTCTTACAATTATTTAATTTTTTATATTATCAAGTAAGATTCAAACATCTTTGGACCAAATAAATGTAGCACTTCCAATATGATATTTTGCATATATGAGGTCAAAGCCGAGGTGCCACTCCTTAAATTTTTGTTCAACCAAGCAAAGGCAGGCCTCCCCTTCCCACCAAAAACCCTCAAATATTTAAACAATAAGTTATTTTATTTTTATTTTCTCCTCATGGAATTATTAACTACTGACTACTAATTGACTGCCGGGGCTTGTACTAGGAACAAGGAAGCTGTGCATTTATTTTTGCTTTGTGAATTTTAATCAATATTCTTTAATTGATTATATTTATAAAAATAAAGATGGGTGCACATGCACCCCTCACTTTGGAGAAGATTACACATGGGAATACTAAATTTTGATATTTTGCATCCCTAATTAACCTTAATTATATTTTGAGCCTTTAATCTTTAAAATATTTTTGGGCTCACATTTATTTCATTGAAAACTCTGGTATTTAAACTTAAACCTAATAAATCCAAACTTGAATCCATCAAACTCAAACTCTCATATAATTTTTATAAACCCATTTCAATATTTTATATTTTTAAATTCAGATAAAACTAATTTAAACTTTTAATCACGGAAATAAGAGACAATGCTAATATAGGTGCTATACAAGGAAGGTGAAAGGGAAACTACATATATAAAACTCAAACTCGATCGAGATTATATAAGTTGAACTGAGCTACACACTTTAATTCTTCATTCCATTTTTTGTTTGGTAAGCAATTGCATTCCATTTTAAATCTTAAACCAGGGGTGGACACAGAAGAGGAGGTGGTGGTGTAGGGGGCCAAGTTGAATATTTAAATGAGTTATAAATAAATTCTGTAATAATATATAAGTTTAAATCTTCGGATGAGTGGTTTTATTGTTATTTATGTATACACATGACTTTGAGTTCAATCCTTGTTAAACTAAATTGTATATTTTTTTTTAACTTCTATATTCATAAAGAAATTTAGCAAAATAAAAAAAAATATATACATACATATATATATATATATATATATATCTCTCTCTCTCTCTTGGGGGGCTCGAGGCCTTACTACTATACACCTGTGTCCGCCGTTATGTTAAACTACATCAAACCCCACTCACCTTGGCATTAACTAAAAGGGATCGGATCGTACTAGGTAGTTGTGTTATGGCCCTACTTGAAATTGAAGAACTTCGAGCGAGTGGGGGGTTGTATTTGGATTTTTTTTTCAAGTATATAACTTCTAATTAAAATAAATTTTAAACCTTTAACATCATATTATTAATTTAATTGAAGGTAGTAATTGAGTTCCTCCCATACCTGAGTAAATTGTATATTGATCATATTATGATTTGAAACTCTTGATTCTTGAACTGTGTGTAATGATTCGTTGTGGTGTGTAAGTAAACTAGTAAAGTGTTGTTCTGATTCGGAGTAAATTGAAATAGATGTGAATTTTAAGAAATTAAGGTGAAAGTTGACATGTTTTTATTTGTTTGATTGATTTTAACATATTTTCTATTTATGATCCAAATTTGTAAAGAGTTAAAAAATTTAATTAATAAAACTTTTGTTTGTATACTAATATATTTGACTTGTTTGGTTTAAAAGAGGGGAAGTGAGAAAAGAGATTTTAATGAAAGGAAAAAAAGAAAAGAGAAAATAAGGAATTTTAATTTTATTTTGTTTTGAGGAATTATAATGTTACATTGTTTAAGTTAGGAGAGAGGTGAGAAAAAATAATTATAAATTGATCATTATGTCTTTATTTTGTTTAAGTTAATATTTCCTTTCTATATTAAAAAGAGAGTTTTTTTTACTCCAATATTAAAAAGAGTTCTTAATAAGAAGGAAATGTTCTTTTTCTTTCTCAATCTTAACCATATTTATATATATATATATATATTTTAATCTCAACCATAATTGTATATGTTAATATATGAATGTGCCTGTATGTATTTGGGACTTCATAAATGTATATCACTATATATTTATTAAGGTATTTCATATTTTAAGAGTCAGATAAAGAAAAGACACAATAAAACTAACAAGTTTATTGTGTGATTGAGTTATAAAAAAAATAAATAATATTTAAGTTAAATTAGACTATATCACATTTTTCCCCAAATTATCTTAATTTAAGGGAAAAATATTTAAGCGGGAGGAAGCAAAAATGTTATTCTTCCTCTCCTCCAATTCTTTTGTCGCCAAACAAAGGATCTTTCCCTTCTCCCAATTTCCAACCAACCAAATAATACGTACGCTCACAACAATAGTTTTTTTAGCGGTAAAGCATCAAAAGGTTTCTCTTCAAATTAAATCTCAACCTTTCCTTTATTAATTAAAGTCAATTTCAGTCATTCTTTTATTTATGTGTATATAATCAAAGATAGAAAATTAATTGATAATTAAGTCACTTTACTGTACACATAAATAAAATAAGAGATTTTTCTTGAAAAGAATTTTCAGTTATTATTTGTCACTTAAGGGGACCAAATTTTTCTACTAGTGTTTTTTCCTATTTCACTTCAGGGCATTTTCTAGCTGCTGGAGCTTGTACTAGGAAGTAGTTCTTTTCTCCATGCTTTATGTATTCTATATATAATTCTCTAAATATATAAATAAAAAATATTTCACTTGAATATCGTTACCTTTTTCGAAACCCCACAAGCCAGGGCTATTAAGTCATTTGCTAGCAACAGGTCCACATCCTTTTAACAGGACCATGTTGTGACGTTATTTGATGCCATTTACTTTTGAATCCTTTTCATTTAATTTTCATTTAACTTTATAGCAATCATTCAAGGGTGGGCTGGGGCTATTTTTTTATATTATAATTTTAGGTCAAAATAATAATTTTTTTATAAAATTAAACCTATTACTATTTATTTTTAAATTTTATTATTTAATATTTTAGATTTTAACACTTTTATTATTTGAAATATTTTTTAATAATTAACTCAATTTATTGGTTTGTAATTGTATTTGCCCTTTTTTTTTCTTTACTTTTATAATTATAACTTAATTTTGTGAATTTCTTTAGCATCCCCCATTGGCCACTGGTCATGCTACTCGTCACGCAATAGGACCACGTACTTTTCTGTCCTCCATGGCATTACCTACTTCTACCAAGTTGTGCTATGTTTGACAAGCTTACATTTAAATGTTTTAAATTTAAAAAAAAAATTGCTACGTTGAAATTTTCAAAAGTCGTTATTATTTTTAAGACTAAAATTATTGTCAAGTTTTATGAGATTTACTATCAAAACTTAAAATGATAATAATAATTACTATTACTATTACATAAAAAAAATATTAATATTGATTTTAAATCTATTAAACTGCAATAGTAAATCTTTCAAATTTTGGTTATAAGTTTCATAAAATTTGATAAAAACTTTAATTGTTAAAAAGCATTAAATAATACTACCTCTATTTCAAATAATTCAATTTAATTTAATTGCATCGAGCACACGCTTTCTTAGACTTTGTAAACTATGCTTAAACTTTGATGTTATGCCTGGCATATGGAAAATGAAATTGAGGAAAAGAAAAAGGAAAAAATAAAGATGAGTGAAAGTATACAAATTATATTTAGTAGATGGTAAATCAATTTTGTTGGAATGAGAGCTTTGAAAGTGTTATGAAACTTAGGCAATATGGCAATATAAGAACTTAAGTTAGAATTAGAGGGAAAATTAAGTAACTTCTCATTCACATTGAAAGTGCAAAATTGCAAATATAAGGTACATGTTTTCTATTTATACGCCTCCAATTATTAAAGGCTAATTTAATAATTGCAAAGACATGAATAAGGATATCAATCTATATAATGATACACTATATTATACTTTTAGTGGTTTCAGGGTATCAATCTTAGAAAAACAAAAAAAAAACCATTCAAGAGGAAGATTATGGAGTTTGGGACATTAAAGATAAAGATAAAGTACTGATTATCTAATGAATAGAAATGTGACTCCATCCTACTTTATATTATATATTGATTGATTATTTTGTACCAAATAGGTCTAAATGTCACATAACATTAATTATCATACATACTAATTAAGCTGACTTTTGGAATATTATTTACAACTATAAATGAGATTTTATTTAACAATGGAATTCATTTTTAGTTTTAGCCGTCCCAATAATGTTTTTAAGTGATAACTCACGTATTACCCGTACCATGTACAGGATTTAATTTAATGAACCATTGAATAACAAATGAATATACAGATTGAGCGAACAAAAATTAGAAGCCGGTGAACAATATAGTATCAGTAAAATAAGAGTATCATCAATACTATTTTTTTCTGGAAAAAAAAATCAATAAATTACATTTTTATAAATGATAGTGTCGATTTTAGCCACTAGCTTAGCTGTCACCATAACAAACTTTATGTTACAGTAATAACGGAATTTATTTTTTACTTACCAAAAGGATGGTCCAAAAAATTGTCCCCAGCAATTATTATAATAATAAAAAGCTAGACACATTTTTAATGTATTGTACAAAGTTTGAATATCATGATTTATTAATACTACAATGTTACTAATAATTTTATATTGATATTGACATTTTTTTCTTTTGTAATTCTTTCATTAAATATGGGATGTAGATAAATAAATAGTAAGAGGAGTGACTTCTAACAATTCTATATCACAATATAAAATATAAATATCAATAGCTGTTGAGTTGAGTGGTAATGAACCCAACGCCCTTTAAAGTAAAATCCCAAGTTCGAGCCTCATAAATGAAAAAAAATCATATTGGGAGAATTATCTTATCTAAGCTAATAATACTTGAATATAATCCAATTAGATAATTATATAAAAAAATAAAAATACATATTATAATATATTATAATTATATTAAGATAATTATATATTATGGGGGTTAAATAAGCCAACAAACTTAATTGGGAACATTACATATAAATACCATGGGAGACAAAAAACTATAAAACATGCCTTAAACTTGCAAATTTACAATGAAGTACTAAGATACCAAATTGTAAATATTGTTGACATATGAAAAGACTATTTTGCCTATCCCTCTTTTTTCTCCTCCCTCCCTTTTCTCCCTCTCTCTCTTCCTTCCTCTTTTTCTCTTACTTTTCCCCCTCTCCCAGTCTCTCCTCCTTCCTCCAACCTGCAACCTCTCCCTATCAATGCTCCTCGGTCTCCCTATTCCTTGTCAGTGCTCCCTGTCTCTCCTTCCCTCACCTCCTTGTCCTTTGTCTCCCTGTAACCATCACAACACATAGGCCTATTGAGATCCACCATCACAAAGCTGAGATTCACCATCTTAGAGCCTAAATTGATTGTCACGGTGCTTTTCTCACTGGTGCTTCTCCCTCCCTCTTCTTCTTTCTCTTTTGCTGCCCATACCATATCTTCATCTTCTCCGATGAGTTTTTTTTTTTTTTTGCTTTTGCTAGTTTTTGTTTTGTTGGGTTTGAAACATTGAATGTACATATATTAGTTGTAAGTCTAGGTAGAACAGTTACAAATTTATTCGTATCAATTAGAAATGTGTGTAGAATTATTTTTTTTTCAATTGACAATATCCGTGTATTAGTTGCAAATATAGGCAGAATAATTTGTAAATTTACGTGAAAATGTGTGTAGATTTATGTTTGTTAGCTATTTGTAATTGATCTTTATGAATTTGCAATTGAGTATCGTATATTTGTAATTGATATTCCTAGACTTACAACTCTATTGAAAAGTATGTGTTGGTTGACTATTAGAGGAGGTGGCCTCTAATGGTTGAGCAATGCAGCATCTTTGACAGCAACAGTTGTTGCTGAGTTGTTGTGATGGCCAATCATCAGAGGGGGTCTCCTCTGATGGTTGAATAGTGCAGCATCTTCGACAACAGCAGTTGTCACCAAGTTGTTGTGATGGTCAATCATTTGAGGGAGCCTCCTCTGGTGGTTGACCAACACACATTTTGCAAAGGAATTACAAATATACAATATTTAGTTACAAATCCAAGGAGGAGAAGGAAAACAAAGAAGGGCAAAATGGTCTTTTCACATGACAATAATATTTACAATTTGATACATTGGTACCTTATTGTAATTTCATAAGTTTAAGGTATAATTTTTGTGATTTATGCCTCCTGTAATAGTTATTGATAATTTTCCCAACTTAATTTAGAGTTAACTTATTTAACTCATAAGCTAATCATATTCAAAATGAAGTCTCACTTAATCCACCAAATTGGTGAGTTAAATAAGCCAGCCCAATTCTAGAAAATAAATAGGCCAGCTCAATAAGATAAATCCATTTTAACTCTACTCATACCCCTTTTCGGTTAAACATATTCCCATTTCATTATTCCTTTTTTGTTCTTTTGTAAATATTACTATAGAGACAACAGATCAAAAGCACTGTTCATTAGCTAGCGAGATCTACATATTGATTTGTTTCAAGAAAATTCTTCCTTCACTGTGGTTATTTTTTCGGTCGTTCTGCATCTAATGGGCCTCTGGGCTCGACTCGTTGTTGTATTGGTCACCTGGGCTCATTTCCTTGGATCTATTCCATTGTGATTTGACCGATGGTTCATTTGTTAAAGACAAATAGGGGTATCCAACTAAATAAACAAGGGACAATGGATGGGAAAAATAATGGAATGGAAATGTTCTCATTGGAATATTTTTATTTAGAAGATTTCAATAATTAAAAATTTATCTTTTGCGCATAATAATAAAATATATTCATTTAGCTTTTCACAATTTTCCAAAGTCGTCTCTCTTTTGTAGTTTTAAGTCTATTCCATTTGAAAAGTTTAAGCCAAATAAAATATTTTCACACACCAAAAACAAATTCATGTAACCATTATTTTTTTTAATTTTATTTGACTTTTTTAACTTTATTCTTCTTCCAACTTCCCAACATACTGGGATATCAAACTCATACAATTTCACTTCTTTTTTCTTTTTTTTCACTTCCAAGTTTTACATAGAGACGTCAAATTTGGTTTAATGAATTAAACGGGCCATCATATCTCCAGTTGTATGTTAAATGGGCCAACTCGTTTAGTTTACCACTTAAGTTTAATGAAAATTTGAACTCAACTACTCACCAGTTAGGTGATTCGGCTATTTGACAAAAATCTCTCTCTCTCTCCGTCTTGCTCACCTCTCACTCCCTCTCTCTCGACCAGGATCAAATCTATCTGTCGGATTAACGGAAATGGCGAAAAAGCGTACAAGAAAAACCTTACAAATTAATATTAACTACAAGAAGTGGATGACGAATTAAAAGCTGTTAAACGTATCATCATATACAAATTATGCTTCTTTTTCTTTTCTTCTTTTGTTTTCCTTTTCCCTTCCTCATTCTTTTCAGAGTCCAGATTTCTACAGAAGAACAGTATGGATGAGGATCTATGGCTTCATTGCAGGAGATAACTTTGTTGATGGAGGCATCATAGTTCTAGCATAAGCAATTGGCAGAAACAGTAATTTCTTAGCTTTGCTTACATACGCTCTCTCTGTGAAACTGTTGTAGTCATTAGCCTCAATCTCGTCCAATATCTGCCTATATAATAGCAACGACGCCCATACCTGCAACACCCAATACCCATTTGCTTTCACTCTTGAAAAGCTTGATCAATAGCTAACAGACCCAACAAAAGGATAATAAATCTTCGATGATATATTATCAATCGGAATTGTAATTCCTAAGTTCTTTAGTATGATCTCAAAGTCCATCTGATTTTATCACTGTAAAATTTATTTTAGGTCTTTATGATTGAGACCTAACTGTTTGCCAGCACACTTACAATTTACTAGGTACATGCATAACAAGAAAAAAAAATTACATGTTAAGTACTTAAATCTAGACACAATTTTTAATTAAAAAAAGTTAATTTTTGACATATTTCTATTGTTGATTCATGATTGCTTAAATCTTGTTTCCGTATACTTAAAGAAGTTTTCCCATAAATCACTCTTGGGTAAAGGATGCTCACATTGCCCCTCAAGTCAAAGGGAAAGCCTAACAACATAATAATAGCCTACCAGCTCTACGACATGTGAAGGTTTGGAAAATAGTTTTCCAACGTTGAACTGAACTAATGACATGTTATATGGTTGTAATAATGACATTTGAAAGAAATTCAATCAACCCAAATTTCCCCAAAATCATCAATTTGTATATTGACACGAGAGTAAAGGTAAGTAAAGCTACTGTCACAACTTCCATCTCTCACAATTGAAATGTGGCTGCATTTAAATTTAGGTGGGTTAGATGAGATGTACGTAAGATGCAGTCACTAGAAGTAATTGTCAGAACTTCTAGTTTTAAAGGTATACGTAATTTAAGACCACATCCAATAATTTTCCTTCATACTGACTGCAAAGTTCCACCTATAAACAGAAAAGAAGTAAAGAGAAAAGACACTTGGTCAATGTTAAATAGTGATTGACCCTAAAAAGTCAATGCGCATGCCTGGAATTTTCTCCTTACAACAACCAAGGAACAGATCTTTTATTTTATTATTGTTATGTTTTTTTTTTTTGGTAAATGACATTTTGTATTTGTCACAATCACGGCAAAGATCAACGGTATTCCAAAATAACAAAAGCGAGTATGCCTTACCGGCCATCTGCTAGCTTCATTAAGCTGTGTGACTCCCTTTTCTGCCTCATCAAAAAACATCCTCGCCCTTTTAATTTGGCTCTTCATGAAGTTTCTCCATCTGTCTGTCACCTTACCTACAAATATGTCATCATCTGATATCCCTGCCTGAGCCAACTCGTCCTGTGGTAGATATATTCTTCCTCTACTGGCACTGTTGCAAAATCAACCTTTTCATGAGAATGGGAAGACCAATAAGAAATGCATGACATTCTAGAAAACAATCACATAGAAAAAGCCATATGATCTCATAAAAACAAAGAATGCCAATTTCAGTTCCTTCATTACCCTTTCATTTCTCCATGTTTTCCCTTCTCCAGACAATCAGGTGAGGCATAACACAGAACCAAGAAATCTCAACAAATAATATGGAACCTAATACAAGTTCTATGGAGCAGAGAAAGCACATAAATGTTGGTTGTATAAAAACAAGTCATCAAGTTTCGTTCATTCAAGAGAAACCATATTTCTTAAAATATAGTTCACTACACTTGCACAATATATCCATAAGGACTGCAAATGTCCATCTCATTCTATTGCAAGAATTCACTACCCAACTTTTGTAGGACTTGCTTAGGAGATATACAATAACTGATTATTATATGGAATCAAGCTATCTATATTTATGCAACTTTGCTGCTGCGGCAATACCACAAACTCTCATGGAAGAACACTTTATGGTCTAGAAGAACACTTTTCATAACAATGCTAAGAAGAACTAAAGAGAAATAAATATATACAAACTTTGAACTTACTCCTCTCCAACATCTCTAAGTATGTTGGTTAGCTGATTTGCAATTCCTAGGGCCAAGGCAGCATTATATACACTCTCTGTTGTTGCTTTTGAATCCGGTGAAATGCCCATGACAGGAACACTCATTAAACCCACTGTCCCAGCAACATAATAGCAGTAAAGATACAGTTCATCAAAGTTTTTGTATCTTGACTTCCTAAGGTCCATTCTCATTCCTTCTATCATATCTTTAAATGGCTGCATAAAAACAAACAAAAAAATGTTGGGGATATGAATTCTCTCACATTGAAGCTGCAAAAATTTTGGATTGAAATTTTGCTACAAATGAATTGAAATTAAAGATTCAAATAGGTCAGTCTCACGACGATAAAGTAAGGAATTCCATGATGATAAAAAATATTAGGCGAAAATGTAAGGTATTTGGATTGCAGACTCAACACCCAGCAAACCACAAGGACATATAAATCCAAGTAATGTAAGAGAAATCTATTGAAAGTATTGCTGTTTTACTTCCATTATAGAATTATTCAAGCATGGGAAATTCCTGAATTTAAGACAACAATATCATAGAATAATCGTGTATTACTAAAAGCCATCAGGTGAAGCAGATGCTAAAAGATATTTATTTTACTTATGGTTGAAATTAAACACATGAAAGTATGATGATAAAGCAGGTAAATTTCACAATTATATTGTTCCTTATTATTAATATTCCATCTAAGATCTCGTTTAGTCTCTATCTGAACTCTGAAATTGATCCCTACCTGAATATCAACAGGAAATTTGTTAACTGTATCTGATAGAGCAGCATCGAGCATATCAAATGGACGACCTTGGAAAAGATCTTCCAACCTTGATTCCCACCTATCCAAAGCAGTTGGTGTTATATGTGAAGCATTAGGGCCATCAACAAGTTCATCTGTTCTCCTACACCACACTGTAAATGCAGGAAACAAAATAAGAGACTGGCAAGCCGGTCATTATTGGTACTGGAGAAGCCTTACACGAGTAAATGACAAAAAGAAATGTACTATTTTATTAGATGACATAGACAAAGCAAGAAACTCCCTTGCTAATGAACCAATATGCATCACCACTTCATTCTCTTACCCTTCCTACTTTTAAAGGAAAAAGGAAAAAATACATGGCATTATCAATGACGAAGGATCAATTTAATCTGTCATATGGATAAAAGCACATCCACTGTCATTTAGACATAAACTTTCAAGCCTGATGACGTCTATAGTGAAGCAAGTCCATGGGATAAACTTACAATGAACATAAACTACTCAAAAAAATAAGAGGCAGCTTGATGCAAATTTATTTATTTGCATTTTAAGGACTAAGTGTTTACTTCCCATGCATCGAACTTTCGTGATTCTACACAAAAATACATTATATACATTGTGCACTTCTTCTGAGTACACAAAAATAAATTATATACCTTATACAGAGTTAGTAGACTGATATACATATTTATAGGAGTAAAACAGCACTGTGTATTATTACCAATAAGAACTATCAATTAGCTAATTTATATTTTTAGTCCTGCAAAAGTTCCAGACTAGATCCCTTTTATAGTCCAGCAACGTCTCAATTCCTTGTCAAAATGAAATGGATATGATGATGGATGAAAAGAAGAGTGAGAGCGATTCAACTATTGATCATTATCACTCACCATATATAGCCCAAATAGCTCTTCGCCTTTCAGGGGTCATTAACAGAGTTCCTGGAAGACCAAGACAACCAATCTGAATTGGATTCAAACCATGATCCAAACCAAAGTAAATCTACAAGTAAAATTCCTCACTTGAAAGAAAGATAAGAGAAAGCTAACCCAGGTAAAAAGTTTTAGCATATTCTGCACAAACTTCTCCACAACGATCATAAGCTTCACTCAACAAGCCCATATTTCCAGGTAGAGGAATATCTGGTTTCACATCAAGATCCCCAACAGATGTTAGCTTCCTCTTAACGAGGGATGCCTGCTTAAGCACCACCTCATAGACCTTCTGCTCTGATGAAACAGCCATCTCTCCTGCTGGGTTTGCTAGCACGTTTGATAGCACAGGGAAGCTGCTAGCACTCTCAAGGCCTGACTGGCCAACGCATGAATACTTCCAATTTGTACTCAAAGAACAAAATCTCCACCTCTTTTTGTTATTCTTCTTTGCTCTGATTGAACTCGAATCCCGGGAGATAAACTTGGAAGAGTCTAAGAGCTTAACATCTCGGAATGAATCAAGAAACCCAGAGCAATTGGAGATCTCTAAGCTAGGAGAGACAACCCATAAAAATGTCACAGACATGACTGTACGCTGAATTCTAGCTACCTGATTGTTAAGATGAATCTCTTCCTCCTTTACTTCCTACGTTTGAGTAAGTAAACAGCCAATCAAGCAAAGCAACTGGCTGTATCCAATAGAATCTTGGAAACTACTCTGAAAAAGATGCTCTAAGAAGACTATCTGTAGCTGAACCAAAAACCAGGATGAATATTCAGTATAACAAGAATTTCAGCTAAAATGAACTAAAAGAAGCATTCCATTAGCTACAGCAAGAACTGACACAATGGGATCTAAATGACCAAGAAATGCAAGTCGTCAGTCAGAGCAAGTAAGGATGAAGCAACTGCTTATGGATACCACTATTTCATTTCATTCACATGGGATTATCACGTTCATTATTGAGCACTTGATATGAATATTAAATTAGAAAGTTCGTTACACACATCCAATGAATTTCAAGAAGCTAAACCGAAATCCAACCACTCACATAAAATGAGATTTCATGAGAAGAAACAAAAAAGTAAATGCACACCTGTTGGGTGTTCTGCTGCTTAGAACCACTCACTCACGGGAGCTTTCCATTAATTAAACAGACTAGTAAGGCAGGCATCAACATCATAGAGAGAAAACTAACAACGGCCAGTAAGCATTTTTCCCTCCACAATCTGACCCACCAAACTCTCTCCACTCCTCCCAAACCTTCTTCCCCAAAAACAATTTTTAATGTTTCTTTCTTTTCTTGCTCCCCTTTTCTTTCCACCTCTTTCTCTTTCTTTGTTTGTTTCTTTTTTTTTTCCTATATTGAAAATGTCCCTTTTCTATCCGGAACTTCCTGTAATATTCTCTTTGCACAGCGGTGTCCTCCCACTTTCTCAACTCGGTGATTTGAGGTCATCCTCATCCCCCAGTATCGTCTGGTTCTGGGCTTTACACGCCTGTCAAAAGGCTAGCTAGAGTTTGGAACTTAGTGCGTGTTCCATGTTTCTCCACGTCCTCTGCTTCTGCCCCGCCCCAATCGGAAGATGGATCGGGTTTTGACAACCCGCATTGTTCCCAACCCGAATAATGCTAAGGAATTGTTACCGTATTATCAAAATTGAACAAATCAGCCAATTTCATCAGGAATCGGAACGAGTATCAGGTCCAGTTCATTTACAAAGTACAACTCGTAAGTTTTGGAATTGGTTTTGAACTATTTGAACTAGTTATGAGTTGTTACCAAACTGGTTTGAATCGACCCATATTTTATTTACTTTTATTTTTAAAAATTTTAAAAAATATTTTTTAATTTTTAAGATAAAATAATATTATTTTTAGTATAAAATATTTTTTATTTTTATATTATAATATTATATAAGTACTATTATAATATAAAATTATTGAAAATTATAAATTTATTTAATAAATAATATAATAATAAATTATTAGTTAATTATTTTGAATTCAACCTATAATTATGAATGAATATTATCTTATTTAAATTTGAATATTGAGTCATAAAATTTATTAATAATTAGTTTGAGACTTTAATTAAATCATAAAATTTATTTAAATTTATATTATTTATTTAAAATATATTATTTTAATTGTAATCGGTATAATTTTGGATAAATAATAATTAAACTATTGAATTTTGAATCAATATATATATTCAATATTTAGTCTGGTTCTGACAAATTGAATTTATATGCCTTTTCTTACTAGTTTCAACCAATTTGCCCCAGCCGAATTCTTTATACAAAAATGAAATCTCTTATTTGTAATAACATCATCCTATAAATATGGCATTCACATCACATGGGCTCATTTGCTATATAGAATGAAAGAGGAATGATAAAATAAATGGAATGAAATAAATTATTTTTTATATGATATATAATTAAATGGAAAGACTTTTTTGTTAGTTTGTTTGGTGTAATAAAAATTAATAATGAAAAAAACTATGAAGAGAGAGATGATAATAACTGAAATACTCCTGCCACGTATATAAAAAAAAAGAAAAAGATATCATCATTGCTACTTTTAACTAATTTGTTTGTTTTGATAAGAATAATTTGTACTTAATAACGTCAAAGCACTTAGGAGAGTATACAAAATAGTAAGCCGTTTCCATCATTTGTGTTTTATTTATTTTGTGACACATATGTGGATTGATAATACCCATCAAATCCATAGTATCCATCAGGAGATTATTGCACAAATTTAAATTACAAAAAAAAAGTGTTCAATTACAACTTTTATTTTGGGTAGACTATTCAACTAGTTCTTCAACGCTAAAGAATTTTTTTATAAGGCTTGCCCGCCAAACAAAATTTTAGTTAACTTAAAAGAAATTCAAATTTGTATATATTGAGATAAATTTTCTATTTTTTTAAGCACTAGAGTATTATCCTATTTTAAAAATTAATTTTTTTAACTACAAAGATTATCAAAGTAAATTTTATCTCATTAAATAAATTCTCCTTTAATTATCTAAGTTATGTATTTGCATAGTTAATATAAGTCCATTCTTACAGAAAGAATTTTTTAATAATTATAATTATATTATAAATATAATAAAAATATTGAAGTTTAAATATTTCTTTAAGAAAATTATACTATATTGCATATACGCGGATCTTACTCGGACACACGAGGAAACAAGTTGACCCGATCCGAGAATGACGGCAGGTTGTTGGAAAAGGGTAATCCAACAAGGACAACCACGTGGCATGAAGCATCCAATCAACGAAGGATAACGTTATCAAAAAACCCCAATCCGAAAAAGAGGAGAGAAAGTAAACTTAAGACGGTGCGTGGGGTAGAACACGTGGCATCCCAGGAGTGGATGATCGAAGTGCCGCAGCAGCAGGCGATTGGGGTGAGCTGGGACCCACCGGGAAATGCGAAAGTGGAGGAGGGGAGGAGGTGCAGGAACACCCGATTTTGGCCGTTGTGGGTGGGCCCACGGGGACCCTTTGTCGGTTTGTGTGGTAACCCGGCAAGTGCGAAATGACCCACACGTTCCTCTTTCCAGGTTCGTTGGGCCGGATTATTTGCCACGTAGCCATGTGCACTTTGTGTGGACCTCGTTCCATTCGATTATTCGGATCCCTCTCCCTCCATATAAGTATAAATAAATATGTTCTGCAATAATATTTCAAGGAGTACATAGAGTTGGAGAGAAATACATCCGTGAGAAAAAAAGAACTTAATTTTCAACATTAAAATTTCAACCTTAAAATTTGTTTTGATGGTGTAAAAGTTTTTAGACCCATCCCACTTTTAAGTACAAGATTTATTAAAATTTAAATTAATTTAAATTTATTGATTATATTTTCAAAGTTTAAACTTAAGATATCTAGTTAGATTGGTACAATTCTAATTAGTTAAACTAAATGTCCAATAATTAATGCATAATTAATGCATAGAAAATTTGAAGTAAGCAATTCTTTTTCACCACATAAAGAAAACAATTTATAACTTATAAATGGTGTAACCTTTTATAAGTTTTGTATTTTGTATTGATATCCATATGTGGTAAAATAAATATTTCCTCCAATCCTTAATATAAGATTTTTTTTAATTGAATTAATCCAATTAAGAATGTGAGTTAAAGTTAGTTAATTACCTTAATTTCTCTGAAAATCATAATATTTTTCTAAAATTATCTTTATTTAATCTTTTTTTTCTCTTTTTAGAATACATTAAATTGGAACTTTTTTTAAAATACATAATAAATATTATTTCATTTACTGTAAAGGGTCTTACATTTAATATTAGGGTAAAATACTTTATATTTAGAATCAAAAGAATATTTTATATGAATGTTATTTTTCTTGATGAATATATTAATGTTGAATATCTAATTTATTCATCTCAATAAACAATACTCCCTCTAGTCTTATATTTAGAATATTTTGTCCTGATTCTGAATATATGACCCTTTAAAATATACAAGGTAGTATTTATTATATATTTTTAAAAAAATATCCCTATTTAATATATCTAAAGAGAAAAAAAAGAGATTAAATAAGAATAATTTTAAAAAATATTAAATTTTTTTTAAAAAATAAGATAATTAATTAGTTTTAACTCTTATTTTTAGTCTGTATAATTTAGTTAAAATAACATTCTATTAAGAATAAGAGGAAGTCACTACTTTTGAAAAACACTTTTTATAACAAGTCCAGGTTCAGATCTCCTGCCACGTGGGAGAGGTCAACCTTTGTTAACTACCATGGGTGCATCAAATAATTATATTTTATAGTTTATTACGATCAGCGATTAAGATTTGATTAATTAAATATGAGGCATAGGTGGGGGTGTGTCTCTGAATCAGATCTCATTAAACCCAATTTTTTAATAGCAAAGGTAGGTAAAGACGGTTGGGAAGTTGTGGTGATTGGAAGGTGATTAGATTAATATGGCAATGATTAATTAAAATAGTCAAAATAGATTAAGCTTCATTTTTTAATTTGACTAGGGAAACAGGAAAAAGGTTAATGCCTAACATCCTCTAATCTGTTTGGTTTGGTGTAACTTTTTGTATATAGATTTGGAATTTTCATTTTTTTATTATAATTTTCATGGGGATGGAGTGATGATCTTCTTGGTAATAATACCAATAAGATTTGAGTGGCATCTCTTTTTTGTGTCAGCATCTTATGTAAAAGTTATAAAATTATATTTAAATTGTTGGCCAAATCAATCATACTCTCTTCCATTTAAAATATAAGTTTTATTTAATTAATTATATATGTACCAAAAAATATGATTTTACTCCTTAAATTTATCAAAAAATTATATTATTTTTTAATAATATATCTATTTAATACATTATACTTAAAGAATGTTATCTCTCTTATATTTAAATAGAAAAATAAATATTTAATATCCTAGAAATTATCAAATAGTATTTTGGATCAAAACAAACTTTTAAAATAAGACTTATATTTTAGATCAAATTAAATATTTAAATTCTTTTATGCATAGTTTGCTATTAACTTTTAATTTTTCTTGTAAGATACGATAATGAAGAGATACAAGATATTTTGTTTTTTGTTATTATTATGTAACACTAGTGTTTATTATTTATTCATAGACATACAGGATATTTTTATTTGAAAATCATTTTTTATTTTTTTATTTTATTGTATCTTGTGCATCAAACAGATCCTAATTATACATAGTAGATTTTTTTCTATTGATAGCAAAAACTCATCTCCAGGTTAAAAAGGATTTGGTGTAGCAAATAGGGGATGGAAGTTTTGTCAGTGTTTAGAGGGATGAGTGGGTGATGGGTTTGAGTAATGAGAAGCTTACATGTATAAATCTTGAACTGCAATAGACAAATTTGCTAGTTCATGATCTCATTCAAAATGGGAGGTGAAATTTATAAGTGTTGGAGGGTGTTGTACCAAATAATGAGATGGTAGCCATTAAAAGAATTCCTCTGTTGAGAGAATCTCAACTAGACAAAATGTGATTGACAACTACTAAAGATGGGTGTTACAGGGTGAAATTAGGATATCGATTGACAAATACAGAGATGGAGAGAACTGTCACAAAGGAGCTTAGTAGCTCGTATAAAATACCTAAAAATATGTGGAAAATTGCGTGGAAGTTACAAGTTCCACCAAAGATTAAACAATTCATGTGGTGGACATTGAATGGAGTGTTAGCAATGAATGAAGCATTATGTAAAAGGAGATGTAAAATTGACTTGACATGTTCTATTTGTGAAAGTGAGAGTGAGACAGTGGAACACCTTCTTCTTTTATGTCCTTAGGTTGCCTTGCCACCACTTGGTTTGGTACTCCACTTGCCCTTACACCAAATGCCAACAATATTTTTAGTTTCAATGTTTGATGTGTTCCTTTTTTAACAAGTGCTAATCAGCTAGACGAAGAGGCCAAATCATATTTTGCAATGTTGTGTTGGCACATACGGAAGGAGTGATGCAATGAACATATTTAAGATTGACACGGTTGAGTCCGGTCACATTCTCTCAATCATTGCCATATGTCTTCAAGAATTTCAATCAGCTTAGCAGGGCCGGCCACTAGTTGGTTTTAAAAGTTCTATTCAATCCCTACAAACATGGCAACCTCCATCTCCTCATTAGATTAAAATTAATTGTGATGGATCGTACTTGAAAAATTTGAACTTAGGGGGCATTGGAATCGTGTGTAGGGACTACATAGGCTGTTTTGTGGGTTGTTGGGCTAAAAGTGTTTATGTTGACTCAAGCTTAATAAAAGAATTAATGGCCTATAAGAAAGCAATTGATTTGGCTGACAAATTTCAACAGGTGATCATAGAAATTGATTGTTCTGAAGTGTTGAACTTTGTAAACAAAAAATCAATGGATGGTTTTTTATGGTAATGGCAATGGGTGTTAGAGGAAATCTCGGTTGCTATAAAGTCTAATCCATTACTTTCTTTCTCTTTCACTAGGAGGGAGTGTCGCACCCGGAAAAATGCGACGGAAGGAAAAAAGAAAACAAATCTGGTTTTCGAGTGAAAACCGACTTGTGAGGAGTCGCCACCAAAATTTTAAGGAAAATCTTGGAAAACCGAATTGAAGAGGAAAGGATAGTCTGCGTAACCAGAGCTGGATTCGGGAGTCGATTGTGCGTGGGGAATGTGTTAGGCACCCCACGACACCCGTTCCTAGGAACGGTTACCTTACGTTGATTGCGTAAATTAATATGGCTTTAAAATATATTTTGGTTTTCCTTTTATAATTCACATGCAAGAAAGTGGGTAGAGAAAAAGGGAATTAAGAAAATTTGGATAATAGAATAAGGAAAATAAATTACTTTAGAAATCAAGGAGATTAAAAAAATGAGGTAAAAGGGATTTAAGAAAATAAATTGAAAAATATTTATTAAATTAAGGGATAAACACCAAATAAATCAGGAAATATTTATTTATTTATAAAGGCGGACTTGACCCAGGATCAGAGCCTGGGGCCTACGTACCCTGCGATGGGGATCAAAGTCCACGTAGTTCGGGACTAGAAATGCGTGTCTGTTGATTGACATTTTTTTTAATTTTTGTAATAAGAGAAAGTTAATTGAAAGTAATTTAACTTTTTGCAAACAAAATAATTTTCTGAGATTGAGTTGGTGTGTTTTAATTTACAAAAGATAATTTAATTTCGCTTAGTTACTCTTATTTTATTTGCTTTGAAAACATTTCTTTTATTATTTTCTTTTTATATTTTTTGAAAAATGCTTTTTGTTTGATTTTTTTGACTTTTAAGAAAACCATGGTATTTTTATTTTTTATTTTTCTTTTATACTTTTGAAAAACTTTCCAAATGATACAAATCAATCTACCTGTTGCAGATTCACAGTCACGCCAGATAGATCAATTCCTTAATTACCTATGGAAGTTCTAAACCTCACGGTATAAGGGTTTTATTATATTTTAAAATGTCATATAACACTTTTATTAGGTATTTTGAAATTTGAAAAAAACTTGTCACGTTATTTTAATTTTGAAATATGGTTATTTTCTTAAAAAGTTGTTTAACTGACATATCTACGCGGGTTCACATTCTCACGCGACAAACTCAGTAAACCCAAATCCCTGCGTGGGTTCCAAAATTCACGTGGTGTGGGTATTAAATCCATTATTCCTATTATTATTATTTTATTTTATTTTATTCATTTTTTATTTTATTTTTATTTTAAGTAAAATTGCTAAATATGGTTATCTTGTGTAAAATATTTTGAAATATATAAAATTTATACACTGAAGAGTTATTTATTTATTTTCGACCGGAAAATGAAGTGAAAAAGTCATCGGGATCTATTATTATAAGTGGATCTTATTAACTCACTCGTGCAGCCCCATAGGCTCGTACGGTGTAATCGTTTTAAGATCTGCGAAAGCTCTAAAAACCTTCGTGACCATTTTTTTTAGCAAAAAAAAAAAATACATTATGCCAAATATTTACAAACATGTATGATTATGTGATGGTGTGTGTTACTGTGCAAACCCAAATAACTTAGACACAAACATAAGATGATGAGATGCAAACTCTCATGTCAAAGATTTTTCAAGCCTTGATTTCACGCTCACATGGTGCTCGCAAGGGAATAAAAGTGGAGGGGGATTTACCAGAAAATTTAGAACAAAAATCCAAATAATACCTTATAAAAGAACATAAACCACATGCTATAAAAAAAAGAAGCCATGGCATCATCAACAGTAGCTAAATAATATCAAAACATTTAACACATTTGGACAAGCATCTTCTAGCTGACATACACCTAAGTGAGGTAAGCTTTTGGACTGAATTCAGGGCCTTTGTTTGTAAATAAATCATAATTATTATTATTACTTTTATTCAAAAAGTTCAATGAGCAGCCAAACCGGTTATCATTGGAGCTTTCAGGATTTTCTAGAGGACAAGAAAACATGAACAGAGGCCAAAGACAAATAACTCCACTTCGACAATGCAAAGTTAGCGTCCAGACAATTAAAGTTCCCTATAAAATCTATCCATGCCAGAAAAATCTTGCATTCCACGTTTAAGAGAATGAAATATCTAGAACAATATCATAACAATTAAGCCTACAAGCTTTCCTGTCATGAATCACATGGAACCGGATTTACATTACCCATGTAGCTGTATAAAAAGTGTTTCCCATGAACTAATCAAATGTCCAGGCCAAGGTTAATATTAAAATTCCATCCGATGACCATTAGCATCAAAACTAGAAGAGTTCATGACTAAAAACACAACTCTAGCGATCATTGGCATAGTGCCCAAGCATTCTCCAGACTACAGGACCATTCCCATACCATATGCGAACTTGTTAGCCATATCTCATTAGTTTTCTAATAGCCCGCAATAGAGTTTCAGCAATAAACAGGCTAAGCAAGAGTTTTTCCTGAAACCAACCTAATCTGAGGGGCATCGTTAACTACAGAACATGGTGAGATTCAAGATTTGGAAAAGGGAATTTTACCGAATCAAAAAAAACCGCTACTTGCTTTCCAGCTGCGCCAGCGTCCTCTGTGATTCACCTCCGGCGGCCCCAAGCAAGCTCTTTTCTGCAGCTCTCTCTGACTCTCATGCCTTCGGTTGCTTTCCGGTGGTCCTCTCAGTTTTTCTTTCGAGTCTGATGCCTCCCTCTGTGCTCGTGTCTGCCATGCACGTCTCTCTGTTCCTCATCTTCAGTTACGGTTCCACTCTCTCGGTTCAGTCCCCTCTTCCGGTCTCCCTCGGTTTTTCTTTCGAGTTTGCTGCACTGCTCCCTCTGTTTTCACTCTCGGTTCGTCCCCTCTTCCGGTCTCCCTCGGTTTTTCTTTCGAGTTTGTTCCCCGGCTCCAGTTCATCCTCCCTCGGTTCTGGTTCTTGAGCTCGCGTTTTCTTAGCTTCCGGAACTTCGGCCTTGGGTCCTTCCTCCTCGGCTTCTGCTTCTTGTCTTCTCTTCGGATTTCCTCCGCTCTCTCTCCTCTTCGCGAGTGCTCCCCCACTTCTCTCGGTTCATAGCCTCCTACTCTGTCTTTTCTTTTCACCGCTCCTGCTCTTCCTGGTTTTCGGGTCAGCTTTTTCTCTGCTCACACGTCTCCCTGCCCCGTCCTTTGGTTCACGCGTGCCTGTGTCTCTAGCGGGTTAGGGCATGACCCTTGGGGTCCAAGTCCACGAGCCCTCAATTGGGCTTGTGGCATCTTGGGCCCAAAGGCCTCCTGCCCTCTTTTTTTTTTTTTTTAGGTTTTATTTTTTTTTCTATTTTTATTTTCTTTGATTTTTCTTTTTATTGTTTTTATTATTTTTTGTTATTTTTTTTTATTATTTTTTGGATTATGTATGTATATTGATTTAATTTATTTAATTTTTACAACTTTCTTCTTATTTTTGTTTTTTTTTCCATTTATATATTATTATTTATTTTATTTTATTTTATTTTACTATTTTTTGTCCTTTTTTGTAAAATGCCTGGACAAAATGGAGTGTTCACAGGGAGGGTAATTGAGTTGTTGATCAGTTAGCAGTATTTGCCTCAAAGGGAGTGAGCGCGAAAAGGTGGGTAACTTCACCACCACTGCTTCTCTTACATGTGCTACTCTCTGACCCTATGACTTTACAGAGGATCTTTAGTAGTTTCATTTCTTTACAACAGGATTGTGAAGGAATTGGCTAATTTTGTCTTTGTTTCTGTGTCTTTTAATCTTAGCTTAGTGTCTTTAGCCGTTTGTTTTCTTGTTTTATGGACGTATTTGTTCCTAGTAGTGTCTGCTTGGTCTTTCTTGTTCTGGGTTGTCATCCTTTGTAAACATTGTTCTGTTTTTGAATAGTAATTATATAGTATTCTGATTGGTCAAACAAAAAAGGAATGGTTCCAAAAACAATTAACATGCTCTCTAAAATATATTTTGGTGGAATACTAGTAATATACCATAGACTAATGAAGCTCATCATCTTCCACACAAAGAATCTTATTAGATCAAGAGGTAAAGAAATGAGCATGAGAAACTGTGGAAGAAAATGTCTTGTTATAATAGTGCATCTCAAAATTAGTGACCTGGGAAACGTGTCCCACTTGGTACTGTAAGCAAAATAATTGCTGGAATGATCAACCCAAACAAAGGAATTATTTTCTCCTGTCCCTATTATAAGATATTTTTAATTATCATATGTGAATTAAGAAAAGTTAGTTATAATCTAAAATTGATGAAAAAAAATTCTGACATTCTCATTTTACCCTTAAGGAGAGAATAAAAATACATTAAATTAATAATAATGGTAGAAGGAGAGAGAAGTTAATTGAGACTTGTAATGAAAGCATTCAATAGGGAAAAAATTGAGACTAAAATTAAATTTATTATTTAACATCTTATATTTTGGATCAGATAAGTTTCTAAATAACACCCTATAATAGGAACAAGAGGGAGTACTAATTAATGATCTAGGAAACGTGTCCTACTTGGTAATGTAAGCAAAATAATTGTTGGATTGATCAACCCAAACAAAAGAAGTACTAAGACGCACAAAAAAAGAGTATGAAGCACCACTTCAAAAAGACCAATAAATAATCTTTCAAAAATAATTAATCCTTTTAAATATCTCCTAAATTAAAAATATTTTTCTAAAATATCTTTAAATTAATGTATACACCACTAAATTTCTTTTTTTAAAAATGTTAATCCACATTTAATAAAATATATAATTTAAATAAATAAATGTATATAACAAATCACATTTATCTATTACATATTTGATCAAGAAATGACTCATATTTATCTCTTATATTTGAGATCGAAGATAATATTTTTTATTTGACTTTGTTAGATTTTTTTTATATTGAAAATTGCAAGGTAACCAATCAGTGAAGAAGAAAATGCTTCATAAAAATGTCTACATTCAAGTGTATCTAATAACTCCATTAGATCACTATATACATTTTTTTTTTGCTAAACAAGATGATAATTAGAGAAGATACTCTCATAACTATTAGTAAGGTACCAAGTTCCAGAGGTCAAGATTCATCATGTACTCTCGGCAACTTCTAAGAGCCTAAAACTTAGGGCCTTGGAAATGGGTCAGTCACTGGATACCCGAAGTATTTAGTGACATTACCCATGAGTGATGGAAGAACTCCCCATAATGAAATTGTCACCAATGCAGGATTCATTAGCCATGGAGGAACTCAAACCTATCACCTAAGAGAAGGTGAGAGGGCCTTAGTCCAAATCCTGTAACCAGTTATACCAACTTGTGTTGGCACTATATACGTTACTAGAGGCCATAATGGATGATCACTTTGCTATGAAACTTTTTGATATTTTTTTGGTCGAACCAGGAAACTTGATATGAGAGCGAGCGTTAGGGGACTCATCGCTGAAGGGATCCAACTGCTCAATACAATTCAATCCACTTTTAGAGGATCCAAAGATTCAAATAATTGTTGATTTACATGTTAAATAGTTCTAAACAAAAAGTCAATCTAATTAGTAGATGGCTTTTACGACTTTATTAGTAGGTTACTTGAACTGGTCGCCATACTTAATGTACAATTAAAAAGTCTTATTGATAGAGATTCTCCATACGATGATTTTAAAATTGAACCAATCATCGAATTAATAAATATATTACTTCATGGTTCATTAGTCGGACTGTAATTAAACTGAAATTGAATTTGTAAATAGCTTTTTCTCTTAATTTTCTTTTATCATTTAATCCCCCTTACTGGTGATGGTCTTTTTAAAACAAAGGAAAGCCTTTAATTTAGATGATACTTTTGAAACAAAGAAAAAATATCTCAAATATAATACAAAACAAAATCTCAAGAAATACTATATATAGTAATTTACTTCCATTTTTTTTAAAATCATGTTTGCCAGTCTTGTTTAATTTACCATCTCTCATCCGCTTGGGTAATAATAATATTGCTATCTACTTTTTTAGTGGGAAAAGGAGAGAGTCATAATTCAATTTGACAATTTGATATTCGTAGTTTTCTTTTGCCACGTTTTTAATCTGAAATGGTCAAAAGTTTATCAAATTAAGATATTTCCAACCCGCAAGTCAAGATATTCATGCAAAGTGGCCACTTGTGAATCTATGAATATTTAATTTATTTGGTAAATTATTTATTCTTTTTACTGTGAAATCAAACCTAATAATTCATGCAATTTGGTTTATTAATATGCCATATACGTACGGCTCACTTGCAACTTCGGGACATACCTAGTAGTCTCTGTTGCTTTTATGTCTATATATAAATATATAATCGAGTAAATGTTTTTACTTCAAAGGGATACTGATTTCTATGCACAAATTTTCAAGTCACCCTGATTTCCTGTAAATACACACCAATTACAATTATGAAGTACATTTTAAGTTAAAATAATACGACAGACTTGAATACTGGTGGCAGTTAAGTGAAAAAGAAAGAACTCGATATAATTTTAAGCAAAATTTTGAATTTGAGCATTGTAAAACAAAATATTGTGAGCGCTTATTCTTACACCTGAAAATGCGATGCGGATAGCATAGAGATAAAGAAAAAGAGAGAAATCAGCCTCCATGATGGAAGCCGATTTCAGAGGAATCACCACCAAAATTTTAAGGGAAATTTTGGAAAATCAAATAAAAAAGGAAAAGATAGTCTGCGAATTAGAATTGGGTTCGTGAGTACGATTCTGAATGGGGAAGGTGTTAGATACTCTCACAACACCCGTTTCTAAGAACGGTTACCTTAAGTTGATCATGCAAATTTTATGACTTTTAAAAATTATTTGGATTGTCCTTTAATCATTCATATGCAAAAATAAATATGAAAATAAGAAAAAAATGAAAATAAAGAAAATAAAATAAAAATATCAGAAGTTGGGAAAGATAAAATAAGAGGGAAATGTTATTTATTTACAATGGCGGACTTGACCCAGAATCAAAGTCTGGGACGTACATACTCTGCAACAGAGATCAAAGTCGACGTAGTTCGGACTATAAATGTGTATCGCTGGGTTGATATTTTTTTATTATATATATTTTTTTATTACATACTTGTTCTTTACTTTCATACATTTTTACATATTTACCCTTAATCTCTTTCATCATTTCATTCTGGAGGGACAAGAGCTACTTTCACCTCCAAAAAAAGCTTCACTAAAATTCACTTCTGGATTCTCTTGTTCCAGTCGAATTGCTTCCAAATATGCCAGCTCTTTAATAAAATCCTGAAATGTTTCTGTCATTTCTTCTTGGAGTCTAACTTTATGTGGCATCAGCAGATGGGGGTATAGGGCTTCAATCTTTTGGAGCTAGTACTTGTTCATTAGCTCTTACCAGCTAATGATTTAACCTAATATCCCTTTATCTGCTAGAAAGCCCTTGACCTTAGCAACTTCATATAGAAAATAGAGCACATGCTTAGGCCTTTCGAGATATGTCTCACTTTTCTTGAAATACTTATGAACAATCTGGTATATCTTATCTTTCGTATTAATCAGACTTTCATTACCAGAATTATCTGGATCTAGTAAAATCCTAGCCTCATAGTCCTTACCTTCTGCAGCTACCATTCCTGGTTTCTAAACTTGAATAGGAAGAGCTATAACAGCTTGCAATAGGACTTCTTTATAAAATTCAGATCCAGTTGGATAAGGTCCAACATTAACCTTGGCCTTGTCTGAATTTCCTATTGGTAACTTATTTGAGCCAATACTTTTATCATTTTCTTTCATCTTTGGCCCAGGGATCAACCATCTATCATAGTCAGGATCCCAGCTATTGTTTGAGAAAAATATCTTATCTATCTCAATACACAATAGCAACCCTTGTCAATAATCTAATCCAAAGAAATATTAATATTTAATATATTTCTTTATTTAAACTTAACTATTTTGGCCCAAATATAATGCTCTGAGGCCTAAACCTTCGGCTCTAAGGCCCAAAACCTTTAGCTCTGATACCAAAAAGGTGTAACACCTCATGTTAGGGCCCATTTCCCATGTATTAGATCATTTCAGATGTCTTTCATCATGGATTAGAGACTAAAATCATAATATGATAAAGTCAGAATTTTACAAAATTCGGGGTACTGTTCATTTGGCAAATTTTATTTTACCCGATGAATTTTGAAAATTCATAACTAAATCTAGAAAATTCATCTTGAGGTGATTCAAGTCTCTAAATTTATCTTGAATTCAGATCTACATGGAAAAAATATAAAACAGTAACATCATTGGGCCAATTTGTACAGTAATTTCGTGGAATGTTACTGTTCATCCGGTCAATTTGCTCTGTTCCAGTTTTCTGACCTCAACTTTGAAAAATTATATCTCCTTCTATTCTGTTCCAAACTATAAATAATCTATGTCATTTGAAAGCTCTACATGTATACTTAATGACATATTTTGCTTATACATTTATTTCACTTACACAGGGCATAACTTTAACTTAAGTCATGAAGGGTCAGAATTTGACTCTTACTGGAACAGTTTTGGGAAAAACTCCATATCTCCTATTATATAGCTCTAATTAACTCGAAATCAGTGGCATACGAAACTTAAAACATAGACCTTTTTATACATATAATTCACTGAATTTTTGGAGCTCTGTACAATTTTATATGATCTTTTAAATTCTCCAGTATTTAACTTTCAGTTTCCTGTTTTCCCAATGTTGTCCTATTTTGAACCCTGACTTCAAAAATTCATTATAATTCATACATTTATCCAATTTAGGTACTCTTTAGCTCTATGAAAATCTTGTTCTGTCTACTTTAAAAGCATGTATAACACTTTTATAGGATACTCTGTTTCAGATAGAGTTCCCCTACTTAAATCAATACTGGTCATTTCCAATGAACTTATGTCATAACTTACATGATAAGCTTCATAACACATTTACATTGACATTTAGTGCTCCAATTTCATGCATAATATCATAGAGGACTTAAAAGAATATATTCAAGTCATCAAACAGGATTTATCCCCTTTCATACAAATTTATACAATTCCCAAATCATAACATCAAGACTTGCATAATAATATCATTCATCATTCTCTTCCTCTTCTCCTTTAGCTCTTTGCCTCCCTTGGATTTATTCCATAACTTAGACCTATCATGTTATTATTTGGGTGATGAGATTTTGAAAATCCCAGTAGCTAGTCACATCTCAAACAATTACATTATCATGCATGCTATAAAACCTTCAAAACATCATAACAATCATTTCAAGGCATAAATCACCATATCGTTTATAAAAATTTCGGCATTATAACGGCATATAAAATGGACATCCCGGGCACTATCCCTTTCATAAAATCAGCCAATACCAGTCTCAAACATCATAAAAAAAATATGGCAAGTCATCATTCACAATCAAATATAGCAAGACAATATAATGCGAGAAAAAGTAACTATGCTACCTCATGAAACTTTATGTCTTTCCTCTTTGATTCAACCATTTCAAGGACTTCCTTAAGCTTTCCCACACCCTAATGCATCACCAAATATCAAATAAATCAACTTGAACCAAGGGTTAGTTCATAAGAACTTCAAACTAATGGTTCCATGACTTTCTTCAATTCATGAAACCCTAATTCTTTAAAAATTCACCAAAAATTCATTTCTAACTCAAAAATGATGAATTATACCTCTATTTCATGTAATTTTTCATGAGGAATCCAAATATGGCCTCAGAATGACCAAATTCCATTTCTAACTCGGTTACTGTTCATTCCGAATTAACTTCAAAAACCTAAAAATTTCACTTCCTTAACCTTAAGCTTTTTCATGAAACCATCACTTGTTCCTAAGGTTTTCCACCATGAGGAACTCATTTTTGGCATCAAAAACATGAAATTACAACTCTAAGTGTGAACATTAACTCGTCCAAAATCAGGGAAATTCAAGAAAAATTGCTACACTTTGTTATACAACAAACCACTTGCATATTCATACTTTAAATGTGTAGTCTAGCAATTCCTCCATGATTTATGGTTTGTAAACTCATTTCCTTGCTAAATCATGTCTTGGCTGAAACCTAAGGGAGTGGAGAGGGAAATATAATCCATGGTTCAAGCTCTAAAGACCATAAATATCAAGCTTGAAGATGGTAGAACACTTACCATAAGTGAAGCTTTTCATTTTGCCTTGAGTTCCCTCTTCCCCTTCCTCTCTTTTCTCTCTTCTTTCTTCGGTTTTCTTTTCTGGTTTGTGGCTGCAGAAGTCACGCGTGAAATGAAGTGGGAAATGAATGGTTCAGTGGTTTAATTAAGTGGCTAATCACTTAATTAATTAAAGCCACTTTTTGCTAATCATAATTACTTTTCACATTCTTCCTCAAGAAGCATTTCCATGAAATAATATAATATTATTTTGTGTCACATGGCTGCAGCAATCACGCACAGGAGAGAGAGAGAAGTGTCCAAAAATTGTTCAATTTTCCTGATCCAGATGTACCTCAATCCGGATATTTTTTAATCGTACCGATAAAATCATCTTTACAATAATTTAACATTTTTGGGATACAGAACTATTCTAATTTTATTTTTATATTTTCATAATTATCCTGTCCCAAATGGTATCTGTGTATGGCCCATATCCTGATCTGATTTCTTTTTAACCATCGGTAGGGCCCACAGTTTACTTTATCGGTTTACTGTTACTTTTGGACACTCGGCACTGATTATTTCTTTATTCCTGAACATTAACCCTCAGTGCCATATACCATTGGACTTCTCTCATCGAGGGCTTCGTTTTGACAGTAATTTTACATATTTATAAAATTACCCCTGACCCAGGGTTAAATTATAATTTTTAAAACTATCGGGTCATTAGGTGTAATTTTTCCCAAGACTTTTCTATGTCTCTCCACGTAAATTTTAAAGATTTTTCGGACATGGATGTCCTTTTCATAATTCTTTAGGGGCAAAAATATAATTTTCTTATTTTTCATTCAACCGGAAAAAAATAATCTCTCTGCCCCTTTTTACGTAAAACGGTGTCTGTCCGTTTTTACATATTTTAGCTTTCTTGGGATGTTACAGTAACTCCTTACTCATGGTACAATTGAGTGATACCCTATATATACACAGAGACTTAGTCGCTCGTGACAAACTCTAAAGATGAAAAGAAGAAAAATCAATGATCAAATAAAAATCAAAACCACAAATAAAAACAAAATCAAATACAATTTATCAATGTGTGTGGGTGTTTTAACATTCTCAACCAAGTTCAATATCCTTCTAAGTACTCAAATAAGCGATTATAGAAAAGGGAAAGATTATCAAAACCGGAAAGTATCCTTGAGCTATCTTCCTTGTTATCTTTACTTGTTCACCTTTCTTCTTGAGTTCTGGCCCTCATCCATCCCTATAACTCACATGACCATTGTTCAATCACGGAATTTAACGGTGTATACTTCCCTTTGAAGTCCCATTGCTCCTTGCTCAAATATCGCCATGGGATAGCCTCCTCCACTCATTCAAGCAATTTCCATTGTTCGAGCAATATGCCAATACAAAAGGAAATAAGAGGCTTAGAACCATATTTATTGAGCTGATATCTCACAAGCTAAGTTCATGTAATGTTCATGTGCATAAGGGAGGGATCATTCTACTTGTAAAAAAAAAAATTAACTTTCAAAACTTGCAAACAATAACTCACAACATCATAGAAAATACCAATAGGACAAATCTCATTTGCCAAAGACAAAACTCATGCAAACAAATTCTAATATTCCTTCTCATTCATGCCATTGTCATGATTCAAGTAATAAACAGACACCAAAAGGACCACTAAACATGATATTTTTAAAGTTATGGGGAGTGGTAAACTCAGTCAAAGATTGACCAGCCTTCATGGTTGAGAGCCAAAAATGGTACATATAAAACAACATTTCGCTTTGAGTTTTAACAACAAGCAACTAGAAAGAACTAGCAATGAAGTAGATTGAGCCATGAGAAAAAGGGTTATCAAGTTGCAATATATTTTGTTGTCACAATCAAGGAGCAGAGTGTGTAAGACTTTGGCTATGTATGGCACAAACCAATCCATATAGGTAAGGCAATTTCAAGCCACCCCATACGTACAACAATTATGAACCTCAAGGGACTAAGCGGATATATTATCAAACCATTAGAGGGCACTTCAAGGGGAATAACCCAATGGCAATAATGACAATGCATGTTAGGATTGGGAAAGAAAGGACAAAAATAATAGCCATATCACTAGGATCATCTATAAAACCAAAAGAAATCAATCCATGATCTCTCCATAACAACATTTGCCCAAATACAAAGACAATATACTAGCTTGAAGAGTTGGTAGCCAATCAATATAGCTAGACACAAGCAAAACATTGAATCCATAGGCACACAGAAGACAGGGAACAAACTAGCACGCTACACTGGGGCTAAACTTTAAGACAACTAATATTCATATCCTAGTTAAAGCAATTATAAACTTAACCTGACCTTTGAAGGCCACTTTGAAGCATTTTTACAACTTATAATAGAATAAAAGCATGATAAATTTTCTTTTGCTTCCCATACTTACAAAGACACTATCAGAATTAGCATAAACTAGAAAAAGATTTCATGCAACTGTAGCAACCATTACATCTTTAACCATAGCCTAGTCACGAAACTGACACCCTAAGGGGAAAATTTGATAAACGTAATCTCACTCTAGTTGTGAACACCCCAATTTGTCCTACCTTGATATAGGAAAGATAATAATAATAAAAGAAAAAAATAATAATAATGATAATGATAGTGACAAAAAATAATATTAATACAAAAAAAGGAAAAATGAAATTAAATTAAAAAAAATTTAAAAGAAAATATATATGATGATGGAAAAAGAGGAAGAAGAAAGAATAGTAATGAAAAATAAAATAAAATAAATATTAAATAATAATAATAATGTAAACACAAAAAAAGAACGAAGAAGAGAGAAAATAGAAAAAACACAAAACAAAAATAATTAGTTGATAAAATTAAAAAAAAAACTGCAACAGCACAAAAAAAAGGGCGAGAGGGGGTATTTGGGCCCAAGATACCACGAGCCCAATTGAGGGCTCGTGGGCTTGGGCCCCAAAAGGCTGTGCCCTAAGCTACCAAGACCGAGACCGAAGACCTGCACGGCTTGAAGTACTCGAGGGCCACGCAACAGAAACCACGTAGAGGGAGTCAGCGCCAGAAAGGGAGGAGCGGCTGTCACAAAGAAAAGAAAGGAAAAGGCACTGGCCGCGCGCAGAAAAGAAAAAGCAGAGATGGAGGGCAAGCTAGGAGAAAGGGACGGCCGCGGACTGAAAGAAAAGACAAGACTGGAGAGGATGCGGAAAGCTGCTGTGAAGGCGGACCGGAGACGTGCACGAAAAGAGAAAAGGAGGACCACATACTTGGGATTCGGCCGAGGAACTCTATAAAAGGGCCGAGACGAGCCGTTGCAGTGGAGGCACCCGAAAAAATGGAGGAGGTGGAGCACGATATGGAAGAGGACGGAGAGACCGAGAGCCGCGGATGAAATAGAGGGGAACCCAGATCAAATGGAGGAGGAACAGAACACGAGTGGCGAGGAAGACCGAAGGATGAGCACGAAGGTGAGAAGAGATTTTTGGGGTTGAACATCCTAGAGACCAAATCCGAGGGCCACACCAGACCGCGAGGGAAGAGAACAGGAAGCAGAGGGACTGACGAAACAGAGGACGCCGAGACAGGAGGAAGCAACGAGCCGAGATTCTTTAGATTTAATGTTTTGATCAGTAGGTTAGGAACTAGGATTGTGCACTGGTATTGGTTGATAATCGGACTTTCTTTGAATCTTTATATGTCCGATGGCAATTTCTGTATAGGGTGATTTTACCTTCCCTGTCAATGGCATGTTTTTTTGAAGCTTTTTGGGGAGTCCGTGGGGTCTATCGCCTCGGTGTTCATTGCCCTTGGCAAGAGCATCACAATGGTGTTTCAGTTTGTGTTTTCTGGGCTTTTCACCCCACCCATATAGGATTGCATTCAGTACTGAAGTAAACATGTGCCCAGTAACATTTTTAAAAGAAATGGATTAGATCCGGATGATACTAAGTAGAGGAATCTAACCCAGAAATGAAATTTTCAGTTGTCTCGTTTTGATAAATTCGATCAACCTATGAACTTGGCAATGCGAGGAACATTTATTTCAATTCTGGGTTCTGAGATCAACGAAATTTTTTTTTTGGGCAGGGGATCTTTATTTCGTTAATAACATGTGGTCTTGATAGAGAGAAAGGCCGTGGGCCTCCAAGTTCAGAAAGAGTCCGGGGAAGGAAAATCTTGGGTTCGCGAGTTAAGGAAATTTTGGGCCTACAAGTTTTATTCTCTTGCTCACTGATTTTTAATACAATGGGCAAATGTCAAAAACGGGTGTCGTGAATTAAAATTTTATGCATGTAGTTAAATGAAAAATAAAAGAGAGAAAACAATGATGGTGAAAACGGCAATGGCCCTATGAAAACAACTAAAGAGGTTTCTAAATTCATGCACAAAGCCACACGAATGGGATGTGGAATTGGTATTTTCAAAAAAGATATGTCCCCATGTTTTGTGAGCTTTCACTGTAAAATTCTTTTACAAAAGTACACTCTTATTCAAAACCACTATACATAAAAAATTTTGGAATTTTTTCTCTGCTAATTATCACGTGAAACTGCGAGTTCACGCAGATATTAGTTGGTTAGATAACTCATTTTGAAATAAGGTCTACTTTTAAGGAGGAAGTATAGTTTGAAAGTAATAAAAATGATGGTGTTTCAAATACATGATATGGACAAAAAAAACCTTTTCCCTAATTGCTTATTTTAAGAGGAAATATATAATGAGATTATTGTAATACCTTACCATACAAACTTTTAAATATTTCACAATACTTTGCAATTTTACTAAAGGAAAAAGAATAAAATAAAATAAGAATAATGGATTTAATAACCACACTACGTGAGGTTTTTGGAACCCACGTAGGTATTCAGGTTTACTGAGTTATCGCATGAGATTGCGAATCCACGTAGATATATCGATTAAATAAATTTTTTAAGAAAATTTCATGAAAAATAAATTATGATGATATAACAGTCTTTTCCCAACTTTATATTAAAAGCGTAATAAAACCTTTTTGCCGCAGAAGTTTAGAACTTCTACAGGTAATTAAGGAATTGATCTATTGGACATGACCGCGAGTCTGTAACAAGTAGATCGATTTTCCCTTTTTAAGAAAATTTTTCAAAAATACAAAATATGATGACTTTCAAAAGAAAAAAAAAAGAGAATAAACGCATTTTCAAAAATCAAAGAAAAAATATATTTTCAAACAAAATAAAATAAGAGTAAGTAAGTGAAATTAAATTATCTTTCGCAAATTAAAACACATCAACTCAATCTCAGAAAATCGTTTTGTTTGTAAAAAGTTAAATTATTTTCAATTAACTTTCTCTTATAACAAACAAAAATTAAAAAATATCAACCAAGTGACACGCATTTATAGTCCCGAACTACGTGGACTTTGATCCCCATCGCAGGGTACGTAGGCCCCAGGCTCTGATCCTGGGTCAAGTCCGCCTTTGTAAATAAGTAAATATTTTCTGATTTATTTGGTGTTTTTCCCTTAATTTAATAAATATTTTCTAATTTATTTTCTTAAATTCCTTTTTCCACATTTTTAAATCTCCTTAATTTTCAAGTTAATTTATTTTCCTTATTCTATTTTTCAAACTTTCTTAATTTCTTTTTTCTCTGCCCATTTTTTCGCATGTGAATTATAAAAGGAAAACCAAAATATACTTTAAAGCCATATTAATTTACGCAATCAATGTAAGGTAACCGTTCCAAGAAACGGGTGTTGTGGGGTGCCTAACACCTTCCCCACACACAATCGACTCTCGAATTCAGCTCTGGTTACGCAGACTATCCTTTCCTCTTTAATTAGGTTTCCCAAGATTTTCCTCAAAATTTTGGTGGCGACTCCTCACAAGTCGGTTTTCACTCGAAAGCCATATTTGTTCTCTTTTTTCCTTTCGTCACATTTTTCCGGGTGCGACACTAGTAATAGTTAGAAATTGGTTTTTATTTTTCACAAAAGTCTCAACGCACGGGGTCGCAAAACAACTAACGTTTGACTTAAGCAAAACAAGGCTCATGAACATGATTTACTGCTAATTGTATACTAAAGTAAAACTGATGCAAGCATGGAGCAAGCTCAAGACATTGGAGAAAAGGAGGTTGAACATGTAATTCAAAAGTGGAAGACAGTTGATCCATTACAAGGCATGGGAGGCCCAATGACGAGATCAAGAGCTAAGGCAATGAAAGATGCCTTGAGTGGTGTGATCAATAAGCAACTTGAGATGGAGCCTTTGCACTTAACTGAATTTGAAAGCCCAAGAGCACAATAATGGCATGATTATGTTATCATATATAGAAGTTCAGATTTAAGCCCAAAATCAAGCCCAACATGTGACTCTCTTAAAGAGCATGTGACTTGAGGATTAATGGGCCTAATTAGTACTAATTTCGTTTTTATTAATTATGAGTTGAACTTGGTTAATTAATAAAGCCCAATTAGTTAATTAGTAGCCTTTTTGATAGGCCACCTTGTAAATAAGCATGTCATGTACTAAACATGTGATTTCATTAATGTGGTGGCATGTTTATAAGGGCTGAGGTCTTATTTTATTATTTTCTTATGAATTTTTGATATTTTATTTTAGGGTTTTATTTTACTAGTTTTTTAGGTCCAATAGGAGTGTTGTCTGGGCCTAAAGTCTCCTAATCCTATTAGGATTACTTGAATCCAAATTAATTAGGGTTTCTAGACTTATTAGGTTAGATTTTACCTTACCTATTTAAGGCTAACTATTATGTACGTTTTTCAGATTTGATGAATAGAATTTTAGACTTTGTTTCTCTTGCGTTCTTTGAGTGCTAAAGTGAACTACGACTTGGTCCTTCTTTGTGGCGTCATCAGAACTAGAGTTCAAGAAACCGGTTCTCTTGAGTTCTAATTCACCTAGACCAACATATCTTGTCTGCTTTCTTGTTCATTCTCTTCTTTGTGTGTCTTTCTTCTTGCTGTTTTCAATTTTCTAGTTTTCATGTTCCTTGTTGTTGCAACGATCCGAGTGTCATTCGTTTCAAGTGAGTTCTTTGGATTAATTCCATAAGAGTTCACTTATCAAAAACCCTAAACAACTGAAAGAACTCCACTATAACCCAATCATATGAAGCTAGAAAATTGGTTCAGAAACAGAATCTCAGCAGTGTGATCTCAAGGCACAGGGAAACAAGGCACCATTCAGAAACAATGGGTAAGCGGGACACAACCAGAAGAGATATTGTATTCGGATCCAAAAATTACCGATGGGAAGCCTTAGGTAATCAGATCCTTTATTGCTCCTGAGTTCAGGGTGACCACGGCCGCTCGAATTCAACCTTCGACCCTTATTCCGTTCATTTCATCCCCTCTCGTCTTGGTACCTCCCTCTCCCCCCATACTCAGCTTCCCTCTGTCTCAGATGTCTCCCCATCGTGCCCGTGCTCCTCTCAGCCGTGACTCCTGCTGCTTTTTTCTTGTTTGCCTCTCTCCCCCTTTAGATTCCATTCACTCTGCTCTCTTCGCGGCTCCTTCTGGCTCACGTACGCGGTCCTCCTACCCCCCGATTGCCTCCCTCTCCCATTTTTAGACCTCGCTCTCTCTCTTGGCTTCGTTTTCTTTTTTCTTTCGTGCACGTCTCTCTCTGTTTCTTCAGCTCCCTCTGTTCTTTTCTATTTCTTCAGTCTACTCCTCCCTCTTCTTTTCGTCTTTCAGCCTTATTTTCTCTTCACTCACGGGTGCTCACTCTGGTCTTATCAACCTCGTTGTGCGCAGACTCCCTCTGGCCCCCTCTGTACCTGAGCCCTTAGGGCTCAGGTCATTTCGTTTCGACCCCCTCCCTTCCCTCCCCCCCCCCTTTTTTTTAATTTTATTACTTTATCATTTTCAATTAATTTAAAAAAATTATTTTAAAGTAAGTATTTTGAGTTTTTTTTTTATACTTCTCAAATATTTAACTTTTTTTCTTTTTTTTTAAAGATTGGATTTCTAAAAAATGAAACTAAATGGGTAGGATTTTCTAAGAGAAAGAAAATTAGATTTGGATAATAAAAATTCTAAAGAAAATGGATTGGATTTAGATAAGAATCCTAAAAGAAAAGAATGAGATTTTCTTCTCTTTTTGTTCTTTTTATCTTTTTAAGACCAAAGGTAGGATTTTTATTTTTTAAAGATCTTGGAAAAAAGGAAATTAATTTTTTTATTTTTAAAGAAAAGGGATTGCATTTGTATGGAAATCCTAAAAGAAGGGAAAGGAATCAATTTTTTTATTTTTGTTTTTTTTAAATCCTAAAGAAGAGGGATTGGTTTTGGAGAGTATTTTTTAGATTTTTCTTCAATTTTAGAAAATATGTGTTCAACTTGAAATTAAAAGGAAATTTGTGTCTTTTTTATTTTTTTTTTTTAATTTTTCCAATTTTTATATTTTTTTGTAGAAAACCTGTGTCACATCCAGAGATACGACACGGATGGCGCGGGAAATGAGATAAAAAAAGAAAAAAGGTGAAACCGGCCTGTACGACGGGGGCCTGTTTCGGAGGGAGTCACCACCAAAATTTTGAGGGAAATTTTGGAAAACCAAATAAAAATAAAAAAGGATAAGAATAGTCTGCGAATCAGAGTTAAGTTCGGGAGTACGATTGTGAGTGGGGAAGGTGTTAGGCACCCCCACAACATCCGTTCCAAAGAACGGTTACTTTAAGTTGATCATACAATTTTTATGACTTTTAAAAATTATTTTGATTGCTCTTTAATTATTCACATGCAAAAATAAATGTAAAAATGAGGAAAAATGAAAATAAAAATAAAATGAAAACAAGAGAAGTTGAAAAATAAGATAAGAGGAAAATGTTATTTATTTACAAAAGTGGACTTGATCCAGAATTAGAGTCTGGGGCCTACGTACCCTGCGATAGGGAACAAAGTCGACATACTTCGGATTAAGAAAAGCATGTTACTGGGTTGGTATTTTTTATTATATATATTTTTTGAAAAGAAAGGTTTATAGAAAATAATTTGTCTTTCCACAAACAAAACAATTTTTAGAATTGGTTGGTGTGTTTTAATTTGTAAAAGACAAGTTAATTTCCATTATTTGTTCTTTTCATTTATTATTTTTATTTTTTATGATTTAATCAATTTCTAAAAGAGAATATATGTTTTTCCTCAATTTAAAAAATAGGATTAAAATTATGTATGATTTTGAACATTTTATTTTGATTTGAAAAGGAAATATTTGAAAATAATTTTATTTTCACAAAATAAAACCAATTGGCTCATGTGGTGACTTTATCACTTACAATATACACATTGATATCTAAATATCCACGGTAGTGTTACTTGAGACAAAATGCATAAAGAAGATTCGAAAGAAAACAAATAATTTTTTTCATGTACAAATTATTTTTTATTTTCTTTTTATTATAAAAATATAAATAAATAAGATTCTTTTAACACATATTTATTTATAAAAAAAAGAATTCAAAAATGCGATCATTACATATGTTTTGAAAAATAATCATCAGCATATGTGGTGACTTTATCACTCACAAGTTACTGATTTACGCTTACATGCTCACGGTATTACCACTCGGAATAGAAAATATCATAAGAAAAATTTTAAATGAAAATCAAATAACATATATGGTGACTTGATCACTCATAATTTGCATATAATAAAAAAAATTATAAATAGTTTTTACTTAAATCATTTTTATTTACTTATTTAAAGATATGTACTTAGAAAACCTCTTTTTATTATTATTATTATTAGTAAAATAAAAAAAGCACTCGAAAAAGAGATTTAAGATAAAATTATCACATTCAAAATATCTTATTTATCTATTTATTTTAAAAATTATTTATATTACTTTTTATTTATAAATTATTCATATTTCCTTATTTTAAATTGTGAAAAATAAGAAACAAAACAATTGAAAACCCTCATTTAAAACTTGAAATAGTATTAAAAAAATTAAGGTGCAACTTTTACCTATATTTTTATTTTTGAAAGTCGATTTCCCAAATAAAATCAAACAGCATATATGGTGATTTGATCACTCATAATTTGCTGATTAATACTTAAATACCCACGGTGTTACCACTCGAGGTTACTACTCAAAGCAAAAAGGTAAAAGAAAATTTGCAATAGAGATTTGTCTTTATTTCAATTATTTATCATTTATTTTAATTATCTCTCTTTTTTTCTTTTTTTATAAAGAACTCATTTGAACCCAAAACATTTAAAAGTTAGCCAATATAAGCACTATGGCAACTCCTCGCTCATGATACCCTTGCCTGACACCTTGCGTACACACGGAGACTTAGTCTCTCAAGATAGACTCTAAATTATAACATAAACTATTTGAGGACCACCAAAACAAACAAACACCATAAAATTCCAACACCACAAGGCTTCTTTCTTAAGTCAAATTTCAAAATGAAATTCTCACGTGAGCTAACACTCCTTCCTTCCCTGCCCAAGTTTATATTGTGGAGCTTCTAACATTACAAATCAACATATAGCCTACACCCAAGATTTAAAGCATCATTCCTTCATATATAGAGATCCTGGACTCACCCATTAGCCCACACAACAGTCATGGAAATATGATTAATCAACTAACACTATAATGAAGCTTTTCCACTGGACGGCAACAACTAAAGGATTTAGTCAAAAGGTATTCTCACTAGTTTGTGTACAACATATTACGCTTATCAATCAAATGCATGACCTTAACAACTCAAGCTTATCATACTCCCCTTGTGATTAAAGGCTTTGACAGGGAGGACCCATAGAAACAAAAACAAAGAGCAAATGAATTAGATTTCTAGGCAGATAATATTCATTCCCTATTTTGCAAATACCAGATAAGCAAGTCCCTTTTTAACACAACGAACATCACTAGAAATTTCATGTACAAGGACCCAAAATCCCTATATTGTACACAGGAGGCCTGATGCTACTTTAATGACCAGAAATTAATGAAACTTAAACCACAGACACAATCTAAACAGAGGATGTGCAAATCTTTAAGCAGGGAAATGTTAATCAACCACAGTGCAGTAGGATGGTCCCATGAAAATCATCTTCTACTGGAGGACCCAAAATACAACAAGACACAAAAGGCAAAGGCCAAAATTCTTGAATCAGATAGCAACACCCTAAACTGGCTAAAACATAAGTGTCCATCAACCAATACTTGATGACGTTATTAAGCAACCAAAAGAAATAAAAGACAACCAAGGGCAAATGTTCATAATGAATTTGTGAAACCATGACAATATCCAGATTAGACAAATGAACTCCTCCTTATGAGCAAAGGACTTGACAAAAGCAAGTCACAGAGACAAAGTAAATCTTAGAACATCATTATGAAACAGATTTTGAAACACCAATAATCTCGGTCAAAATAACTTCAAATTATAGAATTCCATCCACAACAAACAAGTTGCATGAAGTATGACATCAACTCTTGAATCAACAGAACCCAGAAAATTCCTAAAGACGTACAAAGCATGAGCAAGTGATTATTTAGTCCTAAAATCAAATCCTAATTCCAACAAAGCTCACATCAACACAAACTAACCTATTGGCCAATTTCGACTAGTCAGTAACAAAACAGAGTCCACTGAACGCTTTTAGACAACCCACAGAGCTTATTCTTGAGTTTATTCTAGCACCCTCAACCCATTAATTAAAAAAACTTTAAATTCGAAGCACTGATTAGCCAAAACACATACAATAGGTGAAGAAAGTAAAATCATATCATAGCACCATTTGATACGGGATTCCAGTTAACCATGAAAACTAAGCATCTATTCTAATGTCCACAACAAACAACATTCGAACCAGAATCATAAATCTAGTTTTGACAACACAAAAAAACCTCAACTCATTGTCTGTAAACTAGGCTTACTAGTTGAAGATCTTAGGTTCCTTGCAACTTGACCCTTTCTCTAAGTTGCTTCCTTTTTGCCTCAGCTTCCTCTTCTCTCGGTCTCACCAATATCTTGCCTTTGGACTCCCTCTCTGTTTCTTCGATTCAAGGATTTCTTTAGCCCCCAAATTTCTTTTTCTTTTCTTTTTCTTCTCAAGCCTTCGTGTGGTTTTTATAGGATGCCCGCAAATGATACCACCTCCCTATTGCACCCAATCAGGCCAAATTTGAGTGCTTCCACAACTTCACTGCACCGTTACTCTACCCCCCACTACTCTGCACGTACCAGTACTGTCAGAGCTTTCTCTCTCTTTTTATGCTCACCCGACACACGTACGGGCCCATTGTGGTTGCCCCTCTGCTCATTTCACCATTTGGTTGAGACTTTCAATCTCTGTCTCTCACGCACGATCATCCTAACCGCTTCGCACTCAAGCACCTTCCGCGTCCTCCTTGCCTCACCAACACACGAGCTCCAGCTTCCCTTTGGCTTGAGCTTGGTCTCTCCCTCTACATCTCTACATCTCGTTCATGCTCGAGCACCCTCCGTGTCCTGAGCTCCCTCTGTCTCTCTCCACCCGAGCCCTAAAGGGCTCCCTTGTCCTTTCAGGGCAATGCCCTTAGACTAGTTCACGAGCCCACAATTGGGCTCGTGACCTTTTGGGCTGAAATCATTTCAGCCCAATATGGTCCCCTCCCCCTTTTTTTAAATTTCAAGCCGAATTTTGGCCCGAAGACCCCCCCCTTTTTTTTAAGATTTTGGGTTTTATTTATTTATTTATTTTTAATTTTTGTTTTTTGGGCCAAATTTGAGCCTAAAGCTTTTTTTTTATATATATTTCAAATTTTGGGCGAATTTTGGCCGAAAGCTTTTTATTGTTTAGGGCTTTGGTTTTAAATTTTTTTTCTTTTTTATTTTATTTTATTATTTTTATTTTTATTTTTTAAAAGAAATAATTTTCTTAATTTTTGAAATATCGGATATCGAATTCTAGAAAGAAGAAGTTGGACCTATAATTACTAATTCTCCTACTTAGAAAAGCATTTTTGTTTTATAATTCTTTTTTTTGTTATTTATTTATTAGTATTAGTATTATTTTATAAAAATGCCCGAATAAAATGAGGTGTTCACAACCTGAACAAAATACGGTGTTCACGCTTATAATATCAAATGTTAGATGTTCTAAGAAAAAACCAAAAACATATCGTTGGGAAAAAAATAGCATCAAATTAGGGTTTCTTATAAATCATCAATATCAATATATAATCAAATTTATAGGAAACTACACCATTTATTGGTTATAAGCAGTGCCACTCACCTCATATTTCAATTTCAATGTGGCCACTTTTATATTTTGGATAAACTTTGATTTGGACCATCAAGATCATATCTATACAGTTTAGATTTTTTAAAATAAAAGATGTTGAACTAAAAAAGAACTTGATAAAATAGAGTTTAAATCTGCATTGGACAGTATACATCATAAAAATGATCAATATATGGAATTGTTAGGCTCTTTGACTTGCTATATCACATATGGTATACAGTATTGGCACATTTTCATGAACGACGTGTTTCTAACGTTTTGCTTGCGACTTCCAAACCAATCATGTGAGAGAGAAAGCTCATCAAATTCAAGGCCAAGGTTGAAAACCTAATTAATTAACAATTCTGTTTGGTTGGCAGACTTAATTTTGTGCGTTGGAGTTGGGAGTGGGAGTGGGAGTCCCATAGTGGTCTGTTTGGTAGGAGAATTAGACCAATGGAGTACACACACGCCATAGGGAGTTTGTATAGTTCTAGAAATTATGATTATATCTCAAGTTACATATTATTTTTATTTTTTAATATTTTCTTAAACTTTAGTATCTGGTACAAATTCTCAAACAAGGGGCCTATATTGTTGTTGTTGCTGCTCCTGCTGCTATTAAATATGAAGTTATATGGTGTAATATTATTCATAATTAATTCATCAATAGTATGATTTTGTTTTGGACTAAGCTGTTTCATAATTTTCTTTTTCTAATTATGTTTATTGAGTTCGAATGTGTGATAGAACTTTCATGCATCTACGACAAGGTTCGTTTCAATTTTTAGTCTCAGAATGAAACTCTGAGAGATCCATCATCCATATGTTCTTAGTCATATAATGACATTTTATCATCTTTATTTTTTAGGGGTGTGATAGTGGTTTTATCATTTTTTTTTCATTCTTACTTTTTCTAACTAAATATAAAAATCAGACAACATTCATTTTTTTTTTTCATATCGTTCCAAATATAATGTCAAAGAATGGATAATGAAATCGAGTCACCTATAATCTTACAAAGCCTATCAAAAAAGTCTAGAATTCTTTGATCCATGAAATAATTAGGTGAATCCCATGTATTATATAAAATATAAGAAACAAATCACACTGTTCATGGCTATAAATAGTGTTTTTAATTGTGAGTTTAATTTTACTTGTTTTGGGCCAAAATAGTTTCATACCAAGTTCAAATATCATTCGAGATTTTAGACTTTTGGGCCATGGGCCTCTTTAACCATGCTGATTTTTGTTTTCAACAAACATTATGGAGGTTAACAGCGCTTTTTGACGTGGACACCGTAAATTTAAAATGAAACTACTAAAAGATTACAAATTAAATATTATTTCCCAATATACTATAAATTTTACTTTTTAGTGTTAATATCATCAAAATTAAAGATGTACTTATACATATTTCAATTTGATACAAATCAAGATGTAATATTTTTCTTTATCTAAACATAAGGTGGCACGCTAACACTGTCCCTCCTCCCCCACTCAGCACCTCATTCTCCTCTCCCAACCACAGTAAACCCCCCCCCCTTCCCCCACCCAAAAAATATTATATAATAATAATAATAATAATATATATTATTTATACTTATAATTATAATATATTTAGTATAATATAAATAAATATTCAAATAAATCTCATTTGAATTTTTAAAATATAATAAAAAAATTTAAAATTCTATTTAATTAAATTAAAAAAATAATTATTTTAAAGGACCTCTATGAAATTATATTTAGTTTAAAAAATATTAAAAATTTCAATTAATTTTATTTAACTTAATTTTACTTTAATCATAAATATAAGATTATTTTTAGGATCTAAGATAATATTTATTACATATTTTCAAAACAAATCCATATGTAATTTATTCTAAAGAGAGAGAAAGAGATTAAATTAAAATATTTTTTAAATGATGCTTTGATTTTTAAAAAAATAAGATAATAAATTAATTTTAACTTACATTCTTAATCCACATAATTTATTTAAAATTATTTTATATTAAGGACCGAAGGGTCCTATATTAAAAAAATAGAAATTTCAATACCAAATTGAGATAGATAATTATATGTGATGAAAACATTTTAAATATTTTTTTCAATTCTTAATATAACAACATTTTTTTTAAATTTATAATAAATATTACTTCATCCTAAAAATAATCTTATATTTATAATTAAAGTAAAATACCTTATAGGTAGATTAAATGAGATTAATTGAAATTTTTAATATTTTTTAAACTAAATATAATTTCATACAAATCTTTTAAAATAATTATCCCTTTAATTTAATAAAATAGAATTTTAAATCTTTTATCATATTTTAAAAATTCAAATGGAATTTATTTTAATATTTATTTATATTATACTAAATATATTATAATTATATAATATTTTGAGAGTTACCATGGTTGGAAGATGGGAATGAGATGATGGGTGGGAGAAGGAGATATGGTGACAAGCCCACCTTATGTTTAGAAAAAAAAACTATAATATGTCGATCTGTATCAAATCAATATGTGTATGAATACATTTTCAATCTTGATGACATTAACATAAGCAAAATTTGTAGCATCTTAGAATATAACATTTGACTTGTAATATCTTAGTAATTTTATTTTTAATTTATAGTGTTCAAGTCAAAAAACCGGATAACAGGCATGTTGGTATGACTTATCAAACCAAACCAAATTTACACGTACAACCAAACAATCAAAATCAAATTAAAATAAGACCTATTTCAAGTTTTGCTATTCTAAAATCTGGTTGATTCCAATTCACACCTTCAAAACTTAAACCAATCCTATTATAATATTTATTTTCTTAAATTTAAATATTATATTTATTTAATATATTTTTTATATTATTTATTAGTACAAATTTCTTAAGTAAAAAAATTTATACTCTTTACAAAAACTCATAAATTTAAACATTTATTAGTTGAAAAGAAAAAATATAAATAAGTATATTGATATAATTAATTATGTAAATTTAAAAATAACAAAAATTTTAAATACAATATTCATAATTTAATAAAATATTTAGATATAATTTTCATTTATAAAATATCTATATGAAATTTATTTTATTTAAATTAAAAAAATAATAATTTTTTTAAAAAATATTTATTTAACATAATAAAAACCAAATTAAACTGAATCTTGAATCAAATAAAACCGATTAAAAACAAAATCAAAAAGATCCAAACCAAGCCTTTAATTATCCTTACTTACCATAATATCAATTATGCTAATAAATTGTAACTTCTAAATAATTAATTTCGGGTTTATAATTGATTATTATAAGTGAAACCAACTGGCACTAAATTCCAAACTGATTTTTTAATTCGTAACTTGTGTCAATACTTGGTGATATAAATTTTTATCATCGCTACAAAGTTTTATAGAAGAAAAAATTTTAATCCAAGGAGGTTTGGTACAAAATAATTTTAATCCAAAGAAATCTTTAAAACCACCGGTGAGTTGATATGTATCTTATCTCTCAAAAGTTGAAACAAGAGGATAATCGTTCCTTTACCAAAAACAGTCTACATCGTAAAACAAATTCGAAATCGAAACATTCTTTCCATAATTTTTCTATGCAAAAAAGGAGCATAAAATGTGGTGCCTAATGATTAGGCCGTTCTGATTATAGAGATGGATCAGATTCAAATGGCTTGGTTTCTCGAAAGAGAAAAATCGCTCAGTAATTTCAGCGTCGATCATCTGGGGAAATAATCATCACTTCCATCTCTATTATCTCCATCAAAACAGAGTGACGAGCGCAAAAAAGAAAAACATCATAGTTCTAATTTCGACCATGGTATAAAACCACAACTAAAAAAAAAGAAAGCCTGAAACTCAAGAGGAAAAGAGAATTCAAGATCACTATGATAAAGAATTTTCCGTCTATGCAATAGGAACTGACATGAGAGGATAAATGAGCAAGCAGAACACAAGATGTTGCAGAACGGATAGCTATGGCGTCAGCTCATACGCAGTACCCACAAAGTGAAGAGCACTGGTAATCAGTAATTGACGCCAGATTCAAACGGTCAGAAAAAACACACACCTCTAAATCAAGTGCGATCCACGAGATTGCGCCGAAAGAACCCTCAGAGAGGTGAGAAGTGGAGCTGCTTATAAAGAGGAGACTCCGCCGATGAAACCCTACTTTGAGTTTGGGCTTTGGACCGAAGAAGAAAGAAAACCCTAAATTAAGCCCGTGCGGTTCTGTTCACGGTTATGGTACTTCTTTCTATTCCCATTTTAGTAAAAACAAAAATTAATAAAAATATAATTTTGTTTTTGAAAATCTTTTATTTCTGTTAAACTTATACACTTTTGAAAATCTCTTAACTAAAAATTTCATTTTTGCCTACATTCTTAAATAAAAATTAAACTGAATTGAGGGTTACGCTTTATAGAGAGACTTAAAGGTAAAACTTCTTATAAATAATGCAGATTCGTATAAATTTTATATGAATAACATAGAAGATATATGGATTATATACAAACTTTCTTTAAATTTTATTATATATATAAATATATTCTTTCTCTTCTGAAAATATACCCAAGTCCCTGTAACTTTCAATTCAATCAATATATGGTTTTGGTTGGAATTTGACATGCAAATTTTTCTAACACATTATTCGTCCAAATATCATTTATAATTTAGGGTGTTTAAAATCAATTTAAATCAAATAAATCAAACTAAACCAGATAAAACTGGTCAAAATCTAATTAAAATAAAGTTTACTCCACTTTTTGCAATTCTAGAATCAATTCACTTTGGCTTGCTTTATTTTAGAGTCTTGAAACTTGAACTAAATTGAACCACAATTACTATATTTATCTAATATATTTTCTATTTATAATGCCAATTAACATTCATTAATATTAAGTCTCCTTATTAGTCTTAGTAGCTCATAACATTTAACAAGAGTCCATGAGATGAGTCCAATCCCAATTCTCCTTATTATTTATATTTTCTACAATTATTATGTATATTTTCAAAAAATAATTATGTTTTTTTGAAAAAAAAATTACAAGAATATAATATTCTTGTAATGTCTAAATTCAAAAAAATGAAATTATAACTTTGAAAAAAATTTAATAATTAATTTTGATTAATTTAAATAAATAAATTTGTAAATTCTATAATGCTCTAAATAACTTCTTCTAAAGCAAAATATATATGTTAAAGAAAAAAATTAATAATTTCAATTTTATTTTTTTTTAAATATTAAAACTCAATCCAAACCAATATCTTAAAAAACCAAATATGTTTTTAATTTTTAAAAACTTACTTTGGTTTGATTCGATTTAATTTTGGATAGACTAAACCAAGCCATACATTTGAACAACTTTAATTAATACTATTAACACATTATTTTTAAATAAGTGGTTAAAGATTTCATTCCAAACTTTATACGTGAAACAAATCTAATTAGAGAATATTTACCTTTTACTCTCAATATCTTAAAAAAGATTAATTAATCTTCCTAGTTGGATGTTTAGTTTAAAAAAAAAGTGCTAAGAAAGTCTCTGGGTCATATTGGAGAAACATGATCTTAAATAAAGTGTATACATTTTCTTATTTAACTAGCCATTTTTTTTGCAAAAAAAGGCCATTTTTATACAAGTTTTTAATTTAAATTGAAACTTTTTTTATTTAAATAGAAATAATTCTTTTCATAATATTTTTTGAATTCGAACTCATGACATATTTGTAAGGTATAAATTTTTTTTTTGGCAAAATAATATTTGAGGACCAAAACATTCAATTAATATCATTTAATGATTAAAATATTTCAAAATGATAAAAAGAGACCATGATCTTAAACTGACCAAAATTTTAAATAGAAAGTGATTAAAATACCCTTGTTAAAAAGTTTATATTTCATAGTAAACACATTATAATTACTAAAAAATTCAATTGATTAGTTCCAAAGTTTGATATTTAGCTCTCGCTATTTATTATTAAGGTTCCATAATTTGACACTAAACTACCTTGGTTTTATACCGAACACATTATGATCACCAAAAAATTTAATTAATCAATCATAGAGTTTGACACTCAATTCATACTGTTTACTACTTAGGTTCCACGATTTGACATTAATCTTTCCCGATTTTACACCGGATACATTAAGGTCACTAAAAAATTCAACTGATCAGTCATAGAGTTTGATACTAAACTCCTACTATTTACTACTAAGATTTCAAAATTTGATATTGAGCCTCCTCAGTTTTACACTGAACTTTCTCAATTGAATTTTTTCGTGATTATAATGTGTCCAGCATAAAATCTGAATAACTCAGTGTCAAATTATGGAATTTAAATAGTAAATAATATGAGCGAGTATCAAACTTTTTAAGAAAGACATTTATGTTATTTTTTATTTAAAATTTTAATCAATTTAAAATCATGATCACTTTCTATCATTTTGAAATATTTGGATCCCAAAATAATATTAATTAAATATTTTGATATTTAAATATCTTTTTTCCAAATCCTTTTAGCTTTACGTTTGACTAATGAAAATCTATTTACAAAATCATTCAAAGAATATATAATGTTAGTATCGTTAATTGAGGAAAATCAAGTCATTTGATAATTTATATTATAATTTTTTTTTCACAATTGATAATTGTCAATGGCAAAAAGTAATAGTAATTTTTAGGAAAAATTACATATAAGTACTTTTAGAAATGAAAACTTATAAAAACATACATAAACTTAAAAAAGTTATAATGAAGTATCAAGATATCAAATTATAAATATTTTTATCAGGTGAAAATTACATAAACTGATTTTTCATGTAACAAAAATATTTATAATTTAATATTTTGATATCTCCCTGTAATTTCACAAATTTATGATATGTTTTTATAATTTTTTAGTGCAAAGGCACTCATACGTGATTCTTCCTAGTTTTTACATTAATAATAACTAATGTATCTAGAAAAATGAATTCTATCTTTGTTGCATCATCAAATAAAATATATTTTCTCCTACCTTAAATATATCTCCTATTTAAAAAATTTTGTTGTCTAAAATGTAAATCCATTTGATAAATTTTAGAGTATCAAATATTTTTCTCTTTTAATCTTATATATAATTAAATGTAAGAGAGATAATAAATTTTAAATATAATATATCTTTATTTAATAAATAAAAATATTTTATTTTATAATTAGTTAAATAAAATTTATATTTTGGGACAAATTTAGCACAGATAATATTTATAAATATGGTTATCGAAATGTGGTAAGAAACGGTAACTGTGACTGAAACACTAGGGGGTTGTTGTCTGAAACAGGAATGAAAAATGGCACATCTGCGTACACAAGGCACTAAAAGCAGATGCCGTGAACATTGCACTTTCCTATATTCTCTCTCCCATGCTCTCTCTCTCTCTCTCGTTCACTGACACCACAAAGCCAGAAAGAAGAAAGGAATGATACCTATAGCTCCGTGATGGAAAACACTCCTCTTTTCGACTTTGAATCTCTTCTCAAAGTTCCAAATTCCTTTCCTTTTCTTACCTTCCCAAATGTGCTTTCTCCAGCTCCTTCACCAATTCCTCCCAAAAACGCTATTTTGTCATTTCATACCCACAAACACAAACACAAACACAAAGCCCATCTTCCTCCCTATAAATTCAGACGCATTTTTATCATCCTAACAGACCAACCCTTCTTCCCCTTTCTGTGTGTTTTGAAACTGAAATGGCTTCTGCTTCAACGCCTGCTTTGAAGCGCACAAACTCCGTTGCAGACAACATGCCTGATGCATTACGTCAGAGTAGGTACCATATGAAGAGGTGCTTTGCCAAGTACCTTGAGAAGGGAAGAAGGATCATGAAGCTTCACCATTTGATGGAGGAAATGGAGCAAGTTATTGATGACAAGAGCGAGAGAAGCCAAGTCTTGGAGGGCATGCTTGGCTACATATTGGGTTCTACACAGGTCTTGCTTTGCTTCTGTTCTTGTTCAATCACCTTTGAATTTTTTTTACCTTTCTTTCTTTCTTTCATTTTTTTTGGATTAAAACTGTTATGTTGAACATTGAAAGACGGTAATGCTGTGTGGTATGTGACACTTGATGGTTGCAGGAAGCTGTTGTTAGTCCACCATATGTTGCCTTTGCAATAAGGCCAAATCCTGGGGTGTGGGAATTTGCTCAAGTGAGCTCTGAGGACCTATCTGTTGTGGCTGTCTCCTCCACTGACTACCTGAAATTGAAAGAATTAGTATATGATGAAAACTGGTATGTCTCATCTCTTTTTCTTCTTCTTCTTCTTGATCTTCTGATTATTTTCTTGGCCTAGGCTGACCCTTTCTTATCTGTTTGTTGGATTTTTCTCCCTTGACACTGGATAAGTTTTCTCGTTGTCTTTAACATACTTCATTTTCTCATACCTTGATCACCATGTAATATTGTCATTTACATCTTGAATTGAATCTATCACTTCTTTTCATTCAATGGTGGAAAATGAAGTGGAAGGAGGCTCAGGATTATACTGATGCAATTAGAGAGTTATTGTTCTTTCTTAACCAAATAGCATTTGAAGTGGAGGACCACCCATAAAGGTGAAGGGAAAACATTTGAAAGAGAGGCAATATGAAATCTAATCAAATCAGATTCTGTTATTTATGACGAATTTTTTTTAAATAAAAAATTATATTGAAAAACTCAAAATTTAAAATATATAGGTTAAAATAATTTAAAAATCAAAATTACTACTAAAATATATAGGTTAAATTTATAAGAACTTTTAGAAAAATTACTTTTAAATTTTAAGGAAATTTATTACAAAATATTTTAAAATGTAACTTTCTAGAATTTAGTAGTAATTCATCTAAAACTTGGTATCAAATCCTATAAAAATATGGTAATTTTGATTATGGAAAATAATTACAGTTTTAAAATCTTTTAACTTTAATATTTTCACACTTGTTTTTTTATGTAATTTTTCATTTTTTTTTAGAAACATCATATAATAAATAGTAACGGCGCAAAAATCTAAATATTCCACATATTAAATCTGAAAAATTAATTCTTTCTAAGCTAACCACAAGTGATGGTTTTTGGGTTACAATTAGATCCTCTGCACTGGGTGGACCATGTACTGTGGAGAGAGATCTCTCTCTCTCTAGTTGGATGGTGCAGCGTCCCATTCCGTTAATATTCATTAAATATATACCTATTGCAGTTTATAAAATATATATATATATATACCTATTGCAAGTGGTCAATATATATACACACACCTAAAACAAAGAACCTCCACCATAGCAAAGTATGTAGTGACCAATAGTCAGCAAACTGCTACAAAAAACTCATGGTAATCAATTTTCGAGAAAAAAAAAAAAAAGAGGAAAACAATGAATCCGAGTTAGTGATTATCGAAATATTTATTATGGATGCATGCAGATAGAGGGGTAAAAAAAAAGAGTAAATTATTATCAAACCATACTGCCTTTGTCAGTCAAACAATTCTTCTATATAATCTGTGTGATATGAAGATCCGCGGTCATGGACATATAGCTACCGGCTTGTTGATGGCTAACCCGGACCTATATTGCAGGGTGAATGATGAAAACGCATTTGAAGCAGATTTTGGAGCATTTGACTTCCCCATTCCTCATTTAACCCTGCCTTCGTCAATTGGAAATGGAATTAATTTTGCTTCAAAGTTCTTATCTTCAAAACTAAGTGGGAAATTGGAGAAAACACAGGCTCTTGTGGACTACTTGTCAACACTAAATCATAGGGGAGAAGTAAGTGCAAGAACATGAATAGAATCAGACAACTTTTTTCCAAGATCAAAAGTATTCTGAAATATGTTTTGCCGATGTTCATTTTTCATTTTTATAATCTAAACTGGCAGAAGTTGATGATAAATGAAAACCTGAATTCTGCTGCAAAGCTTCAGCTGGCACTAATAGTGGCCGACGTCTTCCTTGCAGCACTACCTAAGGACACTCCATATCAGAATTTTGAGCTACGGTAAGCCTTCTTCATTTTTCCGTTGAAGAGGCCCAGAATTTTGTAATGTAATACCATTTTCATTCACAGGTTCAAGGAGTGGGGTTTTGAGAGAGGCTGGGGTGATACTGCAGAAAGAGTGAAGGAGACAATGAACACTCTAGCAGAAGTACTCCAAGCACCAGACCCAAAAAATCTCGAGAAGTTTTTCAGCAGAATTCCCACGATTTTCAATGTGGTGATCTTCTCTGTTCATGGTTATTTTGGACAAGCTGATGTCCTTGGTTTACCAGACACCGGTGGTCAGGTAAAAGCTTGGATACAAAATATAGTTTTTAGGTGTTTGCTATAGGACTCTTCAATCAAAATATAGCAAGTAGATTTTTTTTTTTTACAATTTAGCATTATATGATTGAGTATTTCATTAAATTTGCACTACGTGTTATGTTTTGAATGAACAATTTGATGTCAAATGGAGAACTTAAGTTAAATTTTGTGAAAAGTTTAAACCCTTGGAAAAATTAGTGCATTGTAAGAATAGTAATATGAAAGATTAAACTCTTGATTCTTCAGTCAAGTAGGCCATGACACATAAGCCAAAACAAGTGCTTTTCATCCCAATAACTCCTTGTGAAGATCAAATTTAATGGGGTTCAGTTTGGAACAGGTAGTTTACATCCTGGATCAAGTGAGAGCTCTGGAAGCAGAGTTGCTTCTCAGAATTAAGCAGCAAGGCCTAACTGTGAAGCCTCAAATTCTTGTTGTAAGTTTCACAGGTTGCAAAGGAATTATCTTGGTACATAAACCGAACTGTTTAGATAGATTTATGCAAGAATGATCTTGTTCTCTTGACAGGTCACGAGGCTTATACCTGATGCTCGAGGAACCACATGCAACCAAGAGTTGGAACCAATCATTGATACCAAGCACTCCCACATTCTACGTGTGCCTTTCATGACAGAGAAAGGAATCCTCCGTCAATGGGTTTCTCGCTTTGACATTTATCCATATCTAGAGAGATTTACTCAGGCAAGAATATCTGTTTTTACATAATCTTTAACCCCTAGAGCTTTTTCTCTTTCATGACCTTCCCTTCAGGTAACCTCTTTTTGTTCATACAATAGGATGCTACATTAAAGATTTTAGACCACCTGGAAGGGAAACCAGATCTTGTTATTGGAAATTACACAGATGGGAATTTGGTAGCTTCTCTAATGGCTCATAAACTTGGGATAATTCTGGTCAATATCTCTTTCTTCTCTTTTTAATTTCTTGTCTAAATTTTATGTCGCCAAAAGAATGTCCTCTTTTGTCATATGGACTAACTTCTCAGGGTGCTCTGGAATCAGGGAACTATAGCACACGCTTTAGAGAAGACAAAGTATGAAGATTCCGATGTCAAGTGGAAGGAGCTTGACCCCAAATATCATTTCTCATGCCAATTCACGGCTGATACAATTGCAATGAATGCAGCAGATTTCATCATCACCAGCACATACCAGGAAATTGCAGGAAGGTATGCTATTAGCCTTCTACCTGTGAATATGAAATAGAAAAAACTTGGATGCTCAAAAATTATTAAGCAATACTTCGAAGAATGAGTTATGCTTGTGTCTAACACGGATCAGACACTACTAAGCACAAAAGGTGATACTAAAATTGCACATGTATATTTCAAATTTTGTAGTTTTGCAGTATTAGTGTCTATGCTTCTTAGCTTAAGAAGTTGACCTAGATATACTAATTTGTGGAGGTCTTATTTGCAGCAAAGATAGACCTGGACAGTATGAAAGCCATGCTGCATTTACACTTCCAGGGCTCTGTAGGGTTGTTTCAGGAATGAATGTGTTTGATCCCAAGTTCAACATAGCTGCACCTGGAGCTGACCAGTCTGTCTATTTCCCTTACACAGAGAAAGACAAAAGGCTCGCTCAATTTCACCCTGCCATTGAAGAGCTACTATATGGTAAAGTGGATAACAATGAGCATATGTAAGTGATTTTGTTGCTACTCCTGTATATACATTTAAAATTCAGATACGAATTGCTGAATCATTTTCCCCCTCAGAATGATAAATGTTCACCTATGAAATTATTATGGAAACAGTGGATCTCTATCAGACAGGAGAAAACCCATCATCTTCTCAATGGCAAGGCTTGATGTTGTGAAGAACTTAACTGGGTTAGTTGAGTGGTATGGAAAGAACAAGAGATTGAGAAATTTCGTAAACCTTGTCATAGTTGGAGGCTTCTTTGACCCTTCAAAATCCAAAGACAGGGAGGAAATGGCAGAAATAAAAAAGATGCATGCTTTGATTGAAAAGTACCAGCTAAAGGATCAATTTAGATGGATTGCTGCACAGACCAACAGACATCGCAATGGAGAACTCTACCGGTGCATTGCAGACACAAAGGGAGCTTTTGTGCAGCCAGCTCTATATGAAGCATTTGGACTTACTGTCATTGAAGCAATGAACTGTGGCTTGCCCACTTTTGCTACAAACCAAGGAGGTCCAGCAGAAATTATTGTTGATGAAATCTCCGGATTCCATATTGATCCCTTACACGGTGATGAATCAAGTGACAAAATTGCTCATTTCTTTGAGAAATGCAAAGTGGATTCAACACACTGGAACAGAATTTCATCAGCTGGATTGAGGCGCATAAATGAATGGTAAACAACAGCATTCAAGATAGATACCCTCTTCTTCTGTATCTGCATTCTGCAACAATAAAGTTCTCGTAGTTTTATATTCGCTTTGTTTTGTAGCTATACCTGGGAGATCTATGCAAATAAGCTACTGAATATGGGAAGTATGTACACCTTCTGGAGGATAGTGAATAAGGAGCAAAAAGAAGCAAAACAGAGATACATCCATATGTTTTATAATCTGTTGTTCAAGAATTTGGTAAGACATTATAGTTGATCCTTGAAAAACCCAAAACATACACACCAATATTGTCATGTAACATGGAGGTGAGATTCTGAGCAAATTTCTGATATGTCAATGTCACAGGTGAAGACTGTACCTGTTCCAAGTGATGAACCACAAAAACCAGTTTCCAAGCAGCAGTCTGTTAAACAACAGGGTGCAAGGCATGTCAAATCCTAATGAGAATCTTTTCTCCATCTTTTCACTAACTTAAGTTCCTTACATTGAATCTTAGATTTTTATTAGCATGTAACCTTTTGTCCAGCAAAGAAAATAATTTACTATTGATCCAAGCTAAAGTCTTCGTTTTTTTTTCCTTTCTTTGGGCACCAGACGTATTCAATCCACATTGTCAAGGTTAGACTAACTATACTGTTTCAGTTGAGCTTATGATTATAAGATGTGATAGTTCACTGAAGCAATTCTTTATCCTTTTACAGGTTACTGGGAGCTTCTTGAAGGTCAGAGGAATATAGCAGGGAAATTGCTTGGTGCTGCAGATTGTCACACAGGATTCATAGTGGTCGTGGGCTAATGATGTATATATGTCTTTTTATTATTCTTGTTCAGCATTAAACAAATAATCTATGTAATTATTGAGATATTGGCAAAAGGTCTTTATGTTATCAATAAGATGCATTAGAAATTGAAGCATAGCAACAATTATTATCACTCCAATATATTTAGTCCCAAAATAAAGTCAACTAATGCTCAAGTTTACAATATGGTCTTCACTAAAAAATAAAGATGAATAGTAGACCGAACTAATGGTTGACTCGGCACAAACTGGAACTTTTCGGGTTCGAGATGCAGTTCTGTGGAAAAAATGGTCGCCCCGCAGCATTTCAACAATTGGGATCTTTGCAGGATTGATTTCCTTTTAAAAAATCTTGTGATTTATTACATTTGAACGTGGACAATCACGTGGTCGACGTTTCTATGTTTTCTAGTATTTTATTTTTTAAAGAGAAAAAAATAAAGAAAAAAAATCCATTGTCTTATTAATTATAACTGCCTAACGGTGTCACATCATACCATCCCATCCGAATAACAAGAAATACGATAAAGAAGACAAAAGATGAAGGGGGAGGAACCAAAGTTGAAGTTTTTTTTTTTAGGCCAGAAGTTCAAGGTTTAAATTTGTTGTTCGTTCATATTTTGCAAAAATCTCGACTTGGCAATATTTTGTTCGATCCCATTATTGGGGTGACGCACTTTCTTCCTCCGTTTGTCTCAAGCGGAGGAAATCTTCGGTATCTCTATGACTCCCTCAGCATCAACCTCTGCCGCGGCAAATGTTAGACCCTCGGCTTTATCTTCCAAGGATTTCAAAAAATCTAAACGTTAGTTATTCCTCTCTCCATTTATTTCTTTCCCCTATGTATGTATGTATGTATGTATGTATGTAAGCTGCCCTGCTACGATTTCTATAATGTACGTTGCACATCAATCAGACGGAACGTATAAAAATCATATAATATCATCTAGACCATAGGTACAATGTTTGGTGCAGTACATGAACTTTTAAGATATAGGTATCACATTATAATCACTTAGCTTTTATATGCTAGTTTTAACTGATGATATACACTACTTTTTTTTATTGTTAGTTTAGAGGATAAAGTTACATGTTCTAAAGTTCCTTTACCAAAATTGTAATTAGGATATTATTTATAGGGACTATACATAATTTCCCATAATAATTATAAACTTCATGAGATTACTTTCTATGGTGTGGCCTATTTCACTCTAGAGTTTTCTTGACAGTGCTAGGTACATTCAAAGTTTTGAATATTGCTGAGGGACGGTTGCTGTAACCAGGTTTATGAAAACTCTTTTATAAAAAACTTAGTATGTTTCAATTGTTAGATAAATTCTGGGTATTGAAAAAGTTTTCATTCGTCACAACGTTGCTCTGTGAAGGAAAATGATTTTGGTAATTTTAATTGACTCTACCCCGAAAAATGTATGCTTATCTGCACATAAAACATGATGTGTTGTTTGAATTCTCTGTCTAGCATGCATGCTCACAGGACTAGCTTCATATCTTTCATCTTTAAGAAAGATGTCTCCTGTATTGTCTTCTATTCCTCATTATTATGATGACCATCGTTATTTTCATTGACCCATGTCTATGTAAGCAGCTTGTGTTTGTGGTGTCTGTATGTCTTTAAGCATTTATCTGAATAATGTTCCACATGATTTTGTTTCCTGTACTGTAGATTCTAAATTTTCACAGCAAGAACTTCCTGCATGGCAGCCAATTCTAACACCATCACGGGTATGGCTTGCAAATGAGCTTTTGCAATTTCACCACTAAATCATAGTATGCAACAGTCGCAGCCTTTTCATACTATAATAATTTATTAGTGATTCATCTTCATTTTACAGGTCATTACACAATTTACAGTTATCACAATCATCTTCATCCCACTTGGTCTTGCCTCATTATCTGCGTCAGAGCATGTAATATACTGTGATTATTTTTACATTAAGTGTCAAATGGAGTCTTTGCGTGGAAACCGACAATTCATATTATCAAGAATTTCTTATGCAGGTGACGGAAATAAGCTACAGATATGATCAGGAATGCATCCCTCCCAAGTATAGTGATGATGCAGTGGCCTTTATTCAGAGCACAGAAACGAAGAAGACTTGCACCAGGAAATGGATTGTTAGTATCTTTCCTGAACCACTTCTAACATAGTTTATTTTCTTTTCGTTTTTCAATGACAGAACCTAAGCTGCGACCTGCAACTTGGATATCTTACAGGTTGCAAAACAAATGAAAGCCCCAATAGATGTCTATTATCAGCTTGATAATTTCTACCAGAATCATCGAAGGTAAGAACAATTCACTACTAGAATCTTGTTTTGGCTTCCTTTAGAGCTCATGTGCATTTGAGACAATTTTATTTCTTAATTTGTCTTTCTAACTTGACCATTGATTTGAAGCATCAACCTTGTTAGATGTAAAATGCAACTTTCGTTTCACAAAAAAAAAAAAAAGCAACTTTCATTGAGAATGGCAGGGGGGATATAAATGCCATGTTTTGGATCATAAAATTGATTTATACCGGTTATGGGATTGATTAATTGCAACTTAATTATAACCCTTGAATTACTCTGCTTTAACTAAAGCTCAACAAGCGTGGGAATGCTCAAGTACGGATATTGATGGATAGTTCTACTATGATGATTTGATGACAATTGATTTTTCTTGGAGGGGGCAAATAAATAGGACTCATAGAATTTTGAGCTATCTGTTGGCACCATTTGGTACAACTAATAGTCCATTTTTGGATGTTGTAATGTACTGAGATTTTCTATTTTCTTCTCCCCTCCTTTTTCTTCCTTTTTAATCTATCTTCCTGAAATTAGGGACTCTGAATAGTGAAATGCTTTTCCATCTGCGTGATATTCACAGATTTGTTAAAAGTAGAGATTACAAACAACTACGGAGTAAAGCAGATGAGGAGGGATCATCCTCTTGTGAACCTGAACTAAATCATGATGGAAAACCAATTGTTCCTTGTGGCCTCATTGCGTGGAGTTTGTTCAATGACACATACAGACTTTCAGTCAACAACGAGACTTTACCGATCAACAAAAAGAATATAGCATGGACGAGTGACACGACTACAAGATTTGGTTCTGATGTATACCCAAAAAACTTTCAGCAGGGAAGCTTCATTGGCGGAGCAAAACTCAACGAGAGCATACCAGTCAGTATATCTATCTTAATTGCAGAACATAGCTCTTGTGATTTTCATTAATCTGTTGAGTTTTGTAAGAAAACTCTCTTGCTTGATCTTCAATTTATTAATTGTGATTCTCTGGCCTGCATCAGCTGAGTGAACAAGAGGATCTCATTGTTTGGATGCGAACAGCAGCGTTGTCAACATTTAGAAAGCTATATGGGAAGATTGAGACTGACCTTGAAGTTAATGATGAGTTAGACATAGTTATACAGAACAATTATCACACATACAGTTTTGGAGGAAAGAAGAATCTGGTTCTTTCAACCACAACATGGATTGGTGGGAGAAATGATTTCGTGGGGATGGCATGTCTTGCCATTGGTGGACTGTCCTTGCTGTTTAACATAGGGTTCATAATTATGCACGTGATGAAGCCAAGGTGAGGAAATACAATGCTTCTCCTTGGTCTATTGTTTCTGTTTTTTCTTTCCTTTTTACAGGTAAAAAAATCTGGCAGAGAAATTATGATTTTGTGCACATTGTAGAATTGACTATACATACTGTAAACAAATCTGGCATCAGAATTGCTTCCTTGGCTCCAAAATTTTCACCTTAAATCTACTTAATTTGAAACTTTCTTCTTTGTTGCTTCCGTCTTCAATGTCAAAAGGGTTTTTGAAACAATGTAAGCTCATAATGATTAGTGTGCCAAACATGACAAATTTTTACATACTCCTTGCACAGCTAATGACTGTAAAGAGTCAATAAAAATTCATAAAAGTGTGTGGTTGATTGCGCCACACAAAATACCAACTTTAGTGTGATTTTGCTCATTGCACGGTAGTTGGTCCATTATATGTGCCTGAAAATTTCTCACCAATTATACAGTCATTTGACATAAATTTGTTCACTTAGAGCTCCTTTTTCCTCTATCATTGAACTTTTCTCATATTCAAGCTAAAATTTCTGTATATGTTGTTGTTTTTACCATAGTTACAATCTGGTTACTCATATAAGAAAAAGCATAGTATGATTCGAAACTGTCATGGGTTTTCTATGTTAATTTTTGCAAGTTGACATTGAATTTGGCTTTTGAATTATTTGCAGGCCTCTTGGGGATCCATCCTACTTGTCCTGGAACAAAAATTCAGAAAAACAATGTGCAAGATAATTTGGATATTTTCATCTGCATGAGGAGACTTCACAAAGTCCTGTATGCTTATGGCTGCAAATTCTTGACTCACAGAAGGTCTGTTTTGGATGAAGTATAAACTTTATAATTCTCTTCATTGATATATTTTAATTTTAAAATATTTGTGGAATCATATGGAGCTGGACTACTTATTTTTAGGAGTGATGAAGGGACTTGAGTAGTTTGTAGGAGGGCTTAAGTCGTGCTGTCATGTACCGACTAAAAAACAAGTAATAATATACAGTATGGTTAATACTCTTATGAAATAACATTCAAGCCATGATACCTAACTTGTTGTGTGGGAACTGGGAAGAATTCTGAACTCACACTATATTCTATGCTTAATTGATCAACATGTAAATTATCCAAGTTAGATAAAGACGAAAATGGTAAAGGTAAGCATTCTATGTAGGAAGAGAGTACAAGTAACTTAATCAAAGAAAGTGCGTCAAAGCAAAGTACAAGTACATATAGGGATACATCAGCCTCCAAGCTAGCTACTTGATTGGGAGAAACCTAGTGAATTGAGCCTTCTTCAGGTTAAACCCTTTAATTAGAAGCAAAATCAAATGATCAATTTAGGGGCTAATCAACTGTGATGTGGTTAGCCCACATGGTGCAAAGTGCCAAAGAAATTGTAAGAAAAATCCCTACCTTCTTCAAGACCACATTAAATCCTCTTCCACTTTTGATTCCAACAAACCAAACCCTTTCTTTCTCATTCCATGAGATTTTCTTCTCACTATTTGCACAAGAGCAACATTTCTCTTTCACATCTTCATCTTGTGGATATGCTTTCCAGATTTGCAAATGCTCCTTCAAAAAACTAGCACAATGCATCAAGAGAAATGTAAAGATGAACATAATGGCACTAGCAGTCTTTGAAGGCTTCATTATTAGCTTCCTCATCACATAGGCTTTCAGTTTTGTGAAGAAGGACCCTTGGTTCAGTGCTTGTGCCGGTGATGTTTCTGCATTTTCTGCTGAAAGATTAGTGTTAGTTGCCATTACTGGGTTGAGGTGAACCTCAAGGGTTTGTGAAGGAACTATCTGGTGAAAGAATGTCTCGGCTGCTTGGCGAGTTGCCACAAACATTCCATGGCTGACTTTTACTTCCTCAACCACCTCAAAGCAGCTTGGAGAGCTTGAATAGTCATCCATGGGGGTACCTTCATCTATGAAGTTCTCATTTGGTTCATCGTAATTGATGAATCCCAATGAGAAGTCATTGATGTTGTTGCTTTGGTGCCGCGCAGGTTCTGCTGCAAAATAAAAATCTCTCTGAATTTATAAGAAAAGAGAAATAGAGATTTAAGTTTACATAATCATTAATTACCAGTAAAAAAACATAAGTGAAATTCTTTAAATTTTTGTTATAAAGCTTCCTATTAGAATTAAGACAAATGAAAAAAAAACCCTTTTTTTATAGAGTTCATAGCAAAATGCTGAGTTATAAAAAGGTGTTCATATGAGATGTTTTTGTTGGCAAAAGTTAATAGCAAACACTTAAACTTTTCAATCACTAAAAGAAAGCATATGCAATTTTTTATACCTTGCACCTCATGCTCTTCCTTGTTTATTTGGAAATTTGTAATATCCTCAATGGGAACAATCTTTTGATCTTCCATAAAGCTCTGTGCCATTGTGCAAATAATCATATAAAATTCAGTATTTGTTAGACTACAATCTCTCTCTCTCTCTCTCTCTCCATATATATATATATATGCACAAGCACATATATAAAGCAATGTGCAATTGTGCAATTAATCATATAAAATTCAGTATTAAGGGCGCAATGCACACACGTATGTGTATCAAAAGAGCTGATATGTTATGTGTGGTCCAATATGGCTTTTCTAAAGTTCAAGTTGCGCATTGAAGAATAAAGTGTAAATGATCATAAGAGTAGATTGATAAGAAGATTAAGAAAATTGAATTTTTCACATATGCATCTATATCGATATTATGTTACTCTTACCTAATCAAAAAAATTGAACCATTGATTATGAAATAAACAATGACCTATCATGCATTTGATTCTCAAACATGCTGCAAGAATGACTGAAATAATCATTGTCATACCTTCTCCATATATTTGCTTGACATTCCAACCCATCTCAAATTCTCCACCATCCTCTCTGCCTTGAACTCATCATCCAGATCTGCAATCTCTAGTGACCTAACCGTGTTTGGATCTTCCCATGTATTCTCATTAACGCACCTCATGGAACTCAAGTCATTCACCTGCTGGTTATAGTTATAGTTCTCACCACTTCCTCTTCCAACCATGAAAGTGAAGTCATCATCTTGTTCATGAGGAGCATAGTTTTCATGATTGTTGCCACCACCCCATGTCGTCGTTGGTGAATAGTTTGAGGTCTGATTAATGAGTTCCTGAGAAGCATGAGCAACTGATAGAATCTCCTGCAAAATATCTGTTGCGGTTTCATTTCTGCTCCCATGGAAAATGGCACCAGAATTATCCGGTTGTGGCATCTTCAGCTCAGGAATCCCAACTTGAGGGAAGTCCTCAACCTCCAATGGGGGCATACTAAGCCTATGCTGCATCCTTGCACACTCTAAAGCTATATCCACCTACAAAATCACAGTATATACATATATAAGCTGTAATATTCAAAGACATTACAACTCTAATTGATTGGTACTTTTATCAGGAGATTTAATTTTTTTCTGGGAGTTTTGAAAATCCACAAAATATCAGTTTTTAACATGGTATTTTAATTTTTTATCTATATTCATAGATAAGACTTTAAAGGAGCTTATAATTATGATATATGTGGTCTTTCAAATCATATATATTAGTATAAATTCAAACTGTATCCAACCATTTATTATTACGTAGTGTAAGGTTTATCGAAGGTGGACCATAATACTTCAAATAATTTCTAAGTCTAATGGCAACTAGATTCTATTTCTTTAGATATCTATACATATATACTAGTACTATATTCTCAATTGTTTTGAACATCCTAAACATGCATGGGATTAAAAAGAACACCTACTTAAGATTCATTCAGCAATCTTTTATCCATTAGTGGTTAATTTACCTTGGAAGGAGGGTACGATATGGCTCCATAATTGGGAAATGAAGAAGTTGGAATGCTGAGCAAGGGGTCATCAGACAAGAACTGGGACCAACTACTATTCGCATGATCTCTGGTTCCACAGGTACCGACATTATTAAAGGTTGTCCCATGTGGCATGTAGGGTGAGCAAGTAGAATCAAGAGGCATCAAATAGTTATTAGAGCTGTCAAAGTCTTCGCCTCTTCCTTCAGAGTAGAGCTCAATGCTCGATGATGTCTGATCACTACCCATGTGATGATAATTTCCATGGCTGCTGCTCACATAGTGATCTCCAGTTTTTGGGGTTATCACTGCGCTCTTCTTGAACACACGGCATAAAGCATATGCTTCCTGAAATAAGATATGTAAGAAAAATTCCGAAGACAAAATTACGATACGATATTCTATAAAAATTATATATTTATTTATTACGATCATTTCAAGATACTTTGCTTGAAAAACCTGAACAAATATATATAGGAAGTCTAAATTTTCTAGGGGAAAGGTGAACCAGAAGGCAAACCTGCATGTTAGAAGAAGCAGTTTCGCATTCTCTCTCGTGAAGACGATACTCATGCATAACCCAATCAGTACGAGACCCATGTGGTGCTCTACCTCGATAATAAACTAGGGTTTTCTTCATACCCACTGCACGACTCTGAGAGTTCACTTTCCTATCTTTCCCTGTAGCCTTCCAATATCCAGATTTTGTCGCTCTATTTGTTCTCGATCCATTTGGATATTTCCTATCACGGGGACTGAAGAAATACCACTCCAAATCTTTTCCTGGCAACAGCGATTTTCCTGCATATATAAATTTGCATAAAATAATCAATTTATTTATTTTTCAATTGACAAATTACGATTCGTATTAAGAAAAAATTAGACATATTTTCGTGTGCATTATATGAAATTTCAGGTGAACTACTCATACATGACTTTTAAATCGCTATAAATTTTATATTTTATACTGATGTATTGATTGCAGCAAAGAATATATTGCATGGGAGTTATGAATATCTTGGAGACAATGAACTGATGTTCCTTTCCTTTGTGGATACTTTTTGACTGGGGAATTCTTCCGTTGTCTTATTACTGGCTTGACGTTCACAATAGGTGAAGGGACCAACATCTAGAAGCATAAGTACAATTACAAATGCTTTTTGGGTGAGTCACACAAGATATTTTATGTTAAAGCAAAATATATACTTGACCAATAAAGCAAGTATGTGTTTCATTATTGAACAAATTAAAGCGAAGAGGAGCGACGAGAAGCAAATCACGTCAAGAGGAGCGTGTGCTTTCACTTTTTCAAGCCAATTCTCTTGATAATCATTGGGTGACTATAAACTAAATAAATAGTATCGGTATATTTTATACGTAGCTGCGAAGAAATTGCATATATAGTAATGGAACCTCTATACACTATTACTATATGTATTTCTTAAGTTATTGTCCTTAATATAATATTCTATTCCAGAAGGACCTAAATAGTCGTGCCTCGCTTCCCCAAATTTGCAAGATATTAATTATTTTGTTTTGATTAAACCTGTGTATGTTGTAAATTTTGATCATTATATATACATATATGATCAATTTTATTTTATAAATAGCAAGAGATCGACTATATATGTACCTGTTGCTACAAATGAAAATGAAAATCTCATTTTCGAAAACATGATAAATTTTTCTATAGATTATATGTTCCGCCACAAAACAAATTTACTAACGTTATTATTCATATATATGATATGTTTAATTAATATTTTAAATTTTGAAATGACGATATAATATCTATGCATATGTGTGTATATTTGTGTACCTGGCAAGTCCCACGGTTCACACTTGTAGAGATCAACTTCAGGGATGATCTCTAACTCGATCTTTCGGCCATTGATCTTTCTCTTGAGATAATAAGCAACAAGCTCTTCATCTGTAGGGTGGAACCTGAAACCAGGAGGGAATGAAACTGGCGCCATATCTCACCTACCTTCGGACCTTCTTCTTTATTATTCTCACTTTTTGCCCTACACAAAACCAGACACACAAACCAATCAAAGCCTCATTATACAGTCAAAACAAATCAACATTCATGCATTATTCATATATATATATATAAATATCAGAGATAGACCAGACCTTAGGGAGGAAGAGGATCCAAAGGCAGAAGAGAGAGCTAGGAAGAGCCTGAGAATGATCAGAGAGAAGAGGGAGAGAGGGGGTGAGTTCTGAGGGTTGCTTGGGGTTTTGATAAAGAGGGGAGAGAGAGAGAGAGAGAGAATAAATAAACAAATAAAAGCAAGGCGAAGGTCCGTGTCAGCCCAACATCGCTTTTTGTTACTTTTCATTTGTTTTTTGATCAAATGAATGAATATGATTCCTGTTTTCTTTGTGACCAAGCTTACATTGCTTATTCGTTATTACTAATCTAACCCTCTCTCTCCTCTGCACCCAGTTATCCTATGCTTCGTACTTGCTCCTTCTAAAATTCTCAGCTCCTCCACGTGGCATCTATTGAGTGGTTGCATCCCATGCACGTTAATATTATATTCGCATCTATAGAAGAATATAGGATCTACGTTAACGTGAGGGTTTTCAAGGCAACGAACTTTGGCGGCTGTTTCTAACCGAAAACAACGACCCCCTTTCACATTTTCTCTGTCGATATTTTCTATATGTCATGTTCTTTACTTTATTATCTTATCGCCTATCATTTTTGTTCGCTTTTGTTACATTTTCCTTTTCACGTGGATGCTGAAAATGGTTCAGAATTATGTGTTTAGGCAAAAACATATAGCGATAATCTTTTCTTCAAATTTTGATGCACTTTTTGCAGAGAAATTCTTAACGTGTGTGTGTTTTCGTGTTCTTTTTGGAATATTAAGAACTGTTGATTCTGATACATTACGATCGATTTTGGATGCATGCAGCACAGTTTATTTTTTTTGTCCTTATATATATTGTGATCATTACTAGTGATATTCACCAAACTTTAGGTTGAAATCAAATCACGTTAAGTTTTTCATGCTATTTGGTATATCGTATTTATAATTTTTCAGGTAATTGAAAATTAACTATATATAAATCAATAACATCAATAGTAAAAAGTGCACGGTTTAAAATATATTTATATATGGGTGATTTTATAATTTATAAACGGAAGCAATATATCTTTTGTGGATGTAGATGGAAAGCTACGAATGTAAAGAAAGAGATTTGATATAATTTTTATTGTCTTGAAAATGCTTATAATTGAGTATTAAAAGAAGAGTCGTGATTAGCTTTGGAAAGAAATATGTTTATGTGACATATACTAAAGCTATAAAAAATATCTATGAGGGGGCAATCAGTCATTCTCATGCCATTTCAATTATTCATACCAAGCCATTTCAATTATTCATACCAAGCACACATCATTTCATAATCTCTCTCCCATTTCCATTCCAAAGTTCTCATTCCTATGTCTCAAACATGGCATTGGAATAAAGATTACCAATGGAATGGAATCATAACCATTCCATCCGATCAAACATAGCAGATCATTCCATATCTTCATTCCATTTTCTACAGTAACAAATAAATCAAACCAAGCATACCATAAGCGGCTGGAAATGTACAGCTGAGTCCAAGGTGGGACCATGTGGGGCCAGCTTTTGCCACGTGAACCAATTAAAGCATCCACGTGGCATGCATGGAAGAATCAGTTGTAAGTTAGATATCTCATTGCTTTTGCCTCTTGTCCCTTCCTAATGTCTCATTCTGATCTCATCTCACGCTTTCCCTTTCATGAATCAATCTCTAGGTTCTTTTCTCCTTTATGAATCTATTCCCTCTCTGCCTTTTTCTTCTTCGATCGTCTTCCCATCTTATACTAAACACCTATATATATAGTTCACAGAAAAAAGTTTTTATATATGCGATACTGTTGCCACAATATATACATCCTTTTCAGACTGGATGCCCCAAAGAGACGTTCACGGTTCACCCTGCGGGGCCCCACATGGATCAAAAGCTTCGAAGACAGAAATGGACGAAAAGAAATAAGTTTATCCTTTACCCGGAAAAAAAAAAAGTTTGTACTTATTATTATTGTTTCATTGAGAGAGAGAGAGTAAAACTGCATCTTAACTCAAGTCCCTGCAAAGTTTATTATTGGTCACAAATTTTGTTAGTTTTTGGCTTTCTGGAGGGTTCACAAATACGTAAAGATCCAGTGTGGGCAATAAGTTTTCGAACCTCAAACATATGAGCATATCACCTATATGTAGATATGTCTAAATGTATAATTAATAAAATTTATTACGAGTTACACTATTTACAATAGTCAATTTCTCATACTTTGTATAATACACATAAAAAAATGTTTTAGTTACTGGAATATATTATAAATATGTGTATTGAAAAGATTTGTTGGAAGAAGTAAAGACACAAAAATACCAACCAATCCATCATAAATCCTTTGTAGGAACAAGTGTGTCAAGCACACGTTCAAGTTCAACAAGGATGAAAGGTAGCTTCCAGCTCTAGCCTGTGATTGGTATGATTTAATTGTGAGAGGTGAAACTTCAAGATATTGCTCCTTTAGCCTTCAAGAATTAGTGAAAAGTCCTTGTTTCGATTCTTAAAGTAATCGCATGCCAACACCAAGGAATTTGAGCAGTGTTATCATCGGAGTATGATATTTAGTTGTATCGTTATGCTGCCAATGATGGGTTGAAAGATTATATGTTTAAGTTGATGGGTGGCTAAGACTTGTACATTTTCTTGATTGGTAAATGATATAAACTGTTTGGATTAAAAAGAAAAAAAACCTAATAGCATGTTGGCAAAAACCCAGAACCCATTTATCATAGCACCCTCCCCTGTATGACTTCCCAGTTCCTTCTATAAAGTTTTAAAGCAAAACCACTAATATAATCATTCAAATGAGAAGAATAAATTTGGAGTTATCAAGAAAGTAATGACGAATTCAGATTGAAGTGAATCAATCTAAATAGATAGCTGTAGGGTGAGGGAGGGTGCGTGTGTGTGTCTTGCCATTTCATACTAAGATTAAAAACTCAAGGGAACAAGCTTTATACTGTAGACGAAAGAAGGACAATGTTCTTGATGACTGTACATAGAAATGGAATAATAATAATGCCTAAGAATATAATCCTATGAACAATGGATATTTGGTTACAAGAAGACTTCGTACTTCTTGCAGTAAGCCTCTCTGCTAGAGCCTCGATCAGAACTCACCAGACTCAAACTGGAGAGAAAAACTACTGCTGCTGATGGAAGCCAAGTTAAAATTAGCCCTTCTCCCAGTTTTGGCTTGTGTTTTTATATCCTTCAATCCCATACTTCTGATACACTGTGGCTTGATTCTTCTCCCACCACCGCTCGGCTTCCTTCTCAGAAAATTGTTTCCGGCTGCATTACATGGATGCCAATGATGGGTTTTCAGATCATCATAAGGTAAGGAGGCGGAAAAATTCAGTATATAAAAGATAAATCAAGTTGATCACAAAGACATAAGCATGCAAAGCACACTTTACAGTAAAAGCTCATCTCTCTCATGCTTAGAATGAAATAACTCAGAAGAGGATTTACCTGAATCTCACTCTCTTAAGGCCCTTCTGCCCACATGGCAAGGTAGTTAAAGTGATGTAGACACCAGGCTCATACTGTTCTACCCATTCAACCCTCAAGCTCTCAGAGCTGTCTTCCTGAGATTCTGGTTTAGTTTCCTGAGAATCCTCCTTTGATCTATCACTTTTAAGTGCCATACTTCTTGCAAATTTGGACTTTAATGTGTCAGAGAATACTATAGGCGAACTCAATAGACTGTCCACATTGCCATCCTTCAGAGAACAGATATCTGTTCGTATGGGTGATAAATTCGAGAGACATTCCTGCACGAGATTTCCTTCTTGTCCAGCATTCGTTTTATCTGATACGGAATGCAGCTGCAAAAGCTATAATTATATAAATTACATAGTACAAGGACAATAGGGCCACACCAAGAAGACAAACTAAGTAAAATACACTGTTTGCTGCAGAAAATCTTAATATCCTAACTTTAGTTCTATTATATATATTATATTTTTTGTTTACCTAACATGACACAGTTAATGACCATGAGCAGCCATGTTAAGGCCATTATTTATCTACAAATAGAAGGTTCAAATGGAGGAAATTTATGAAAATATTAACACATCCATGCAAGAAGCTTGATTGATTATTTTATTTCTCTACTTTGTCTTTTTGAGAAGATCAATTTGAACTGAATTCTAACTTTGGAAAAATGAAGAACTGGTGTTGAAACTAGAATATTATAGTAATATGAATATATAGGTCAACCCTCATGTATTTTTTTTCCCCTTTCCAGAGAGTATAAGCAGAAACTTATTAGAGTAAAAGTAACAAGACCTACAAAAAATTAAGGTAAACCATGCTCAGTACAGTTCAGCTGACCAGCAATTCAGACTCTTAAGGATAAGAAGGCTATAAAAAGACAAAGAAATAACTTACCCTTAATACCAATGCTTTTATGACCTCTTTCGCTGCCTTATTCTTTGCAGCTTCCTCCCTTGCCGAGAGCCAGGTCTCCTCAATTTTTTTATGACATTCTTGTAACTTATGGTTTCCAATCTCACATTGTTCTTCAAGGATTCTAGCCTAGTAAAAGATAAAAATTAGCACCATTTGGATATGAACACAACTTTTAGATGTGCAAATACAACATTGTAACAGATAAGTTAAAGCATAACAAGCAAGTCATTTTAGGGATCAGCAAACATACAGAAATAGACAATGGGGAGTCACTTACCTCAGCTCTCAGCCTCTGAACTTCTTCTATCAACAGATTATCAGACTTGGTTGCATCTTTCTCTCCATAAAATTCATTGGACATAGATTCTAAATTCACTGAAGAAAGAGAACCTAATCTACTTTTAAATGATGAAACAGAATTTTCTGTACAGTTTCTAAACAGGGAAGGGCATGGAACTTGCCCCCATCGTGGCACTCTACCAAACACAGGAGAAATATTTTCTAAATTCTGCTGGCTTTCTTGTTGGTTTTTCCAGTCCATCCTTCCACCTGGCATGCTTCTTTTGTAACACGATTGACTGAGAGACAACAGCGAACCCTGTGTCACAGTTGTTTCTCCTCTATCTTCTGTAAAGTCAGGAAACTTGTTTTGATTCTTCAGCAGCTTCTGAGTGTTGTTATTGCTAGACTTTGATGCCATGACTGATGGTGTATTTCCAAGCTGTTTATTTAAGCATTGATCACAAACCCGAAAAGCCTTGCTCTTATCTGGTGCTAGAGATGCATTTTTAACTTTCTTACTACTACATGAATGACAAAAGAGGAGGCCACAATTATAGCAGTTATGCTTCTTCCTTGTAAATCCAAAAGGCAATTTACAACCACTACAAGCCGATTGGTCACTAATAGAAATTGGTTTGTGTAAACAGATTGCAGCCGTGCTGCTTGGTCCACAAGTGATACTTTCTACCTGCCTGTCTCTTAGAGCCACAACAAAAGATGGTGAGTATCTGTCTTCAGTGTCTCCTAACCCTAGCTGTCCATCTGCACCCTTTCCCCATGTATAGACACTCCTAGAAGATGTCAAGACAGCAACATGGTATGAACCTGATGATATCTCTTTCACGAACTCCTGTTTAAGCAATCCTTCAACAATTGTCACTGATTTATCCTTGGCATGTGGATTTCCTAACTGTCCATGCACTGCACTTCCCATTGTGAAAACTTTACCCATATTAGTAAGCGCTACGGTCAACATTCTTCCGCAAGATACTTGAATAAAATCATAATCCAAAAGTTGTGAAACACAGGTTGGCAAGAGCTTACTTCCATTATCAGCATGGCCAAGCATCCCTTTCTCTCCATCACCCCAAGTGAACAGCTTACCAGTATTATACCTAAAACGGTCAACCATGACTTCAACAATTGCTGCAGTGTGCCATGATCCGCAAGCAACAGATCTCACCCATAGACCTTTAAGAGATTCAACTTCTTTTGGTTGAGAAATGCTGTGAGAATTCCCATGGCCAAGAACTCCAAATGTACCATCTCCATATGTAAATAGCCGTCCACAACAAGAGACAATTGCCGAATGCCATTCCCCACAAGTGACATTGGATATCCTAATACCATCTAAAGGACCAAAGAGTTTATGTGGTATCCATTGACTTTTGAATTTCCCTTCACCAGACTGATCTGCATCACAACCCCCATCCCCCCATGCATATACTTCGCCAGAATCTGTTAAAGCATTCATATGATACTCACCACAGGTAACCTCTTTTACACGGATCCCATTCAGAGAATCAACAAGTTTGGGAGAGCTTACATCGATATCAATTTTAAGCCCCAGCCTTCCTCCTTTCCCCTCACCCCAGCTTAATACTTCACCCCGTTTTGTAACAAGGGCAGCATGTTTTTCTCCTAATGCTATGTTTTCTACATCTAACATCATGGTGGATTCTAGTAACTTTGGCAATACCACATGAACTCCCTGTTGGCTGGCAATCTGATAATTCCCACTCCCTGCAATTCCAACAATCCCCCCACCCCAGATCATGACATCTTTCAATATATTGCTATTTGCTACACGTGGAGAGGTAGCAGGCACAAGATACCTATAGGGCAAATCCTTCTGATACTCTGCGTCAACATATGTTGATCTACTCTTGCTAAGATTATCTGGATCAATGTACGGAGAATTTGGAACTGAATTATCAATTGCCCTTTGTGTATCAGACAGGAAAGACTCCGATGAATAAAAGCTATCACAGGTATATGATAAGCCATCAGAAAAGCACCTCTCCGAAAGTGACAAAGTAGGACTTGCACATACGCTGTGTACCTTCCAAAAGACAACAATTGGCAGTCATAATTAAGGTGGAAACTACATAGTCACACTGCATTTTAAGACAATTTATCACTGTCATTTTTTTTTATTTAAAAGACAGAGTAAGATGAAAGTAATTCTGTTGATAAGGGAAGGAGATCAAAATGCATGAAACCTACTAATTCCATGGTGTCTGAGATACATCAGTGATACACTTATGATTGGTATAGCTTGCATTGCCACTACTCCAGACACAATGACTGTATTGTTGTGGATGCACACACCACCGAAATTCAAATTTTAGAAACAGTAGAAATTTTCAAAGGACACAATATCTATGGTCTCTGCCACAAGAAAATCATAGCATTTCATTGTCTTCAGAATGGTACAGTGAAAAAATTAAGATTGGTATACATTGAAAAACCTTTATTATCATTGTATGTAACTAACATATAGCAATAATTTAACTTGTGGTCTGAACCCATATTCAATCATTTGAAGAGTAATGATAATGTCATCAAGGAAAGATCAATCAGTTTTTTCATTAATAGCTAGAATAAAACATAAAAAGAACAGAGTTAGAGGCAATGATAGGAAAATATCTAAGACTTTACTTTCAAGTATAACCTTTTTCAAAGGACATGAAAGGAAAGAAATAAGAACTCTGGGGAGAAAGTAATGCAGCAAATTTATGAAACCTTTGTAAATTCAGCAGTATCCTCCAGAAGGCCAAGGTTTTTCTTTCTCCGTAAAATTCCAGCTGGACTACTGACACAACTTTGTATACCTTTGCAGCTTCTTAAACTACTAAAAGGTCTTGGATGTTGGGACTGAGAAATTACAGCTTTCAAGCCCAAAAACCAAGAAGTGGCCTGTGCTTTGTCCTTGCATATCTAGTCAAAAAGAGATAAATTTGACAAGAATTGAAACTAGAATTAGAATTTTTCAAAAGCATGAAATGTGTATGAATAAAGCAAAAATGCATATTACCAGATCAAGTGAGCGTTCACCATTTGCATAAATTAGAGAAAATGAATAGCACTCCTTCCCAATTTGACTTAGCTTTTGGGACTTTATCTGAAAATGGGGAGCAATTTATTAGACTAAAACAAGTTAGTTCTTTTTCTTAGACTCGTGTGGACAGTGAAATAAGTGAGAAGGCATTAATGTTTGTTTTATACATTTCCCTGTCCTTGAATAAATTTTGTGATTGCACTCAACCGCAAGTGTTTTTCCTGCTGTCCTGAATACCAAATCAAATTTTTCTCATCCTGAAATTAGGGGAAAGAGGGACATATTTTAGTAACCTTATCATAAAAGACAAGGGAAAATAACAGGAATAAATAGAATTATATAGGGGATATATTTGTGCTTGTGAAAATTTCTGTCAAGAGACAATGCACCATGGAGGTAACAATTGACAGCAAAAAAGCACAACGATTAGAGACCAAAAATCTAATTTCTTATCAACAGTGATTTTCTAAAAGGCAGGATTTTAATTTCCTCCCTCTTCAAATTGCACTTTTACATGAGGACAACTTTTGGGTCATATCCACTGTTTTGGTACAAATGCAGGATAAGTGCCAAGACTTTGCTAGGCAATCACCCTTGAGAAGTTGGCACTACAGATCTTTGAAATTAGCATGTTATATATTGATTTCTTAGTCCTATATTTTCCATGTCAAATGCATAGCACGTGTTTGCAAAATGAGAATCATGCATATCACATTTTTTCCTATACAATTTTTTTGATACAACTATCGGGTATCTGGTATTATTAGTCCATATTCAAACATTATCAGGCCTAGATAGGGGTAGCTTTCCCAACTCCATTTTTTTATTTACAAGGTTCGAACCATAACCTTACTTAAAGGGTATTGAGTCCTTTCTACTCAATCCAACCGCCATTGGTGCCCATATATTTCTATGTTTCCCATTAAGAAGATGATAAATTACCCTGTATTACTTAGCAAAGCAAAAGTTTAATACACAATACGACATAAAAGATAATTTAGATGGTGAAACGGATTAAAATTACTCATCTTATGCAGACTATTAGTATAACTCATCATTTATTGCACTACCAAATCTTGTCATGTTTGAAAAGAAGAGAATATTCTTGTCTGCTTTCTGTGAAATGACTGATTGATTTAGATTATGATATCAGTCTACTTTCTTTCCCTGTTCCATTTTCATTTAAGGATGATAAAAGGTCTACAGAGAAAAAAAAATTATTCCTGATCCTAATTGAAGTATTTTCTGCTTTCTTAAAAAAAAAAAAAAAAAGGAGGAAAGAACCGGACAGTGTAATCTGAATTCTTTCATTTTCAATTAGCTTTATGTTAAAATACAAATTCTGCAGTCAGCATCATGCATAATTACAAATAAGTGATGCTGGAATATTGGCAAAAATAGAAATATCTCAACCTTTAGTCACAAAAGTTTTCATCGTGATCAGTACATGAATCTCAATAGACTTCCATATAGAATGAGTAATTAATTTAAGACACGGTGAAAGTATCCACTCATAGCAAAAGTACAATGACAGATATTTACCACACTAAAAATACGTAAACTAGTAAGTTTCAAGTCCAACTGACAAAGACATAAAGAATGCTAAAAGGTTAGTTAAAGGCAAGCTTTTGTGGGAAAAAGATTTATTGAAAAAATATATATATATATATATTTTGGAGTAGCTACAGACAACCACATGCTGCTTCTAGGTTCGAAGTCCAAATCCAGCATTCATATGGCTAATCTTGAGAACAAATCTGGTATGAACAAGCCAACTTATTCACATAGATATATCCTCAAATTAGGCATGTTTTTGCTGATAACTGTTCATTTGCCCTGGGATAGGAAAAACTTAGTGATATGGGGTGATCAAAATGCCATCCTAAATAATCTTCTATCTAACAGATGCTTACCTGAGAAAGTCTGAAAGGGCAGAGCTTTGGCTTTCCTCTGCGCCCACACTTCAGTAAGTAGGCACCCTTCTTTATAGATACAATTGCCTGAATAGAGTTACATGCCAAATTTTCAGTTGTGGATAGAGGCACCAATTTTCTTCAGAAGGTAAACAAACGGTGGAAAAGATCCCAGCTAGTAAATACAGTAACTCAAGTCCAAATATCAGTCATTTTGACAATTTTGAATTCCATCACATAAAAATACTTCTAGCTTCTATATTGAATTGGACAGTCACACAAACACCCATAGATTCAGACATATAAATAAGCATCTATGGACATGTATATGTATGTGTATCAGTATCCGTATGACTGCATGTAAGAGGAAAAGAAAGTATACTGAATAAGTTAAGATCACCAATACATTGATATATGCTTGGAGATTCTTTGAGTCTCGCAGAATAGAGATCAAAACAAAACTACATTAATCTAAACGAAAGATGATAAATTTCCTCAAAGCTATTACATAAACTGGAATAAGGAAGTACCAGAAAGAACTGCCTCTGTCACTAATTATTAACATAAAATCAATTATATAATGTGATTTAGATATAGTAGATATATCCTCGGGGAAAAAAAGAAAAAAAGACCGCCGACTGATCCCTCTCATGCCATGTTTCGAAAGTTAATAAATTATAAAATCATTTAAACACTTCGTTCACAAAGGGAATGGAACAATTCTGTAAATGATATTATTTATAGCCAGAAGAATGAGTATGAGAAACTCTGCGTTAAAATTGCAACAAATTAAAGGTTATCTGTTATTAGTCATGAAGAACTATAAAGAGCCCAGAAGAGACAAATTTTGAATTTTGAAGGGAAACCCAGTTATTACTGTACTAAATGGGGACCCCCGTTGTAGTTTAGGCATCTTACAAAGAAAAAAATATACCATTATCCTTCTGTCAAACAGCTAAAAATCACGGTAAGACAGAATGGATATGGTTCATCTACTTCAAGCAATTTGAAAATTTGAACATTGCAGATTTGAAATCGTGTCAAGTGAGAACTGAAGGAACAGAAATGTGACCTGCTCAACTGCTCTGTCAAAGGGGACTGTTGATATGGTTAATGACTCTTCTCCCATTGTCATCTTGCAGTTTCATGGAAAGAGAGAGGAACGAATGGCGGAGACAAAAGGAAAGGAAACAAACAGTGAGAATCCTTCCTTGGGTTTCCCAACAGAAGAAGAATGATTGAGAACTAAGAACTCAGAAGAAAAAGCAGACGATGCTTTCACTCATGCCCATTCCTCTTTCTCTCTGAACACAGCATTAAACATGATTGGCAGAGTGAAAGGGAAGTTGGGTTTGGGTCTCTCCCTTTTATGGGTTCAACAAGTAATGTTTGGGGAACTTGTTGGTTTTCTTCCCTTCACCATCTGTGTTCACTTCGTAAGCCGTGCATTTGCACAGAGAGAGAGAGAGAGTCTTAACGAGGGAATTGAGAACCAACCAAGCCCCATATGCACGTGTACACCACATCACATGCTGGTCTTTCTTTTCCTTCTGTGACTATAAAAAGAAATGACTATATTAGTACATTACCACATGCTTATATTGTCCTTTCCTTCCTTACGCCTTTTTTTTTCTTCCATTTGTTTTCATGTTCTTGTGATAATATTATAATAATATTAGTAATGTTTCATAATGATTATAATAATGCAGACTCATTTCTAGTTGTCTTTCTCTTTGGCTTTGTAAAGACGGAGCAAAATGTTTGGGGATCAAAGGAGAACTTGTTGGCAATGATCAAGGAAAATTTTGAATGTAAATTATTAGCATATGCTCATTTCACTTATGATATTCTTCGTTCAAGGATTCAATTCGTTTTGTCATTCAAGAAGAAAATTAATGTGATTTAATTGTATATCAAAGCAATGATCTAAGATGTTCTTTTGAGATACTGGAATTAGCAGCAGAATTCGAATCCACAACTTCTAGAACAAATGTTTTATAACATTTTTACCATTATTTTTCTGTAAAATTATGAGAAAAAATCATTTAAAGAGTAAAGTTTTATAAAAAAAAATTATAATAAAAAACGTTTGAACATCTAGATTCGCAACAAACAATTGCTGCCTTTAATTTTCTATTTGCAGGCAAAGGTGTAAAGTACTAAAATGAAAGAGTTTGACAAATTTGTCAATTTTTTAACATAAGATCACAATATTATTTTTAATAAATCCCTTAATTTTGGCATGCATGATTTTTTTTATATAATTTTCCTAATTTTCTTATTAACTTATGCTAATTGTAATTTAAAATTGAATTATTAACTCTAATATTATTAAGTCAAAATTGATTGGACTAAATAGAAAAAAAAAGGAACTTACATTTAAAGAAACATATCTTATCCCCCATTTCCTCTTTTAGGATTTAATAACTTATGGAAAAATATAATTGTTTATTTTGAAAAGTTGTCAAACATACTAACTTTTCAATAAATAATTATATCTCAAATAAGTAATGATAAGAGAAGCTATTTTTTTTAGTTATGATAATCACTTATTATCTCATAATCATTTATTTTATCTCTCATTTTTATTATCCACCCAATAACCACTTAAACTCTCAAAATTCAAATACATTTTTTTCTCAAAATTAAAGCATTCAAACACAAATAACTTTTAATATAATCATTTATTCTTATAATTAATTATAAATAAATTAACCCAAACACACAAATAACTTCTTGTATGTAAGGGAATGGTTAGTTTGGTATGCTGTAACTTGTATTCAGTCAAATCACAAGGTGTTTAAAAAGTAAAAAAAAAACAAAAAAAGGATGATGTTGTGTGGTGTAAAAAATGAAATGAACCTAGGATACTTATTGTTCCCAATTGCATTACAAAGTAATTGAATTGAACAAGAAAGTAACATCAAATCTTCCATTCAGTAGTACGTTGAAAAAGGAAAAAATGAGTAGCTTTCGTGTCCATGCAAATAAATAAATGAAAAATAAATTGGTTTGTAAACTTAATGGAAGATACCATATGTCTCAGTAATTTCCATTTGCTTCCAAAGTTAGGTTTACTAAAGTTACATGACCTCTGACACTTTGTCCTCCTTGTAGGTCCCATTGACAGTTCAGTTCTTGGCTTTTTTTTTTCTTAAAAATAAAAACCTTTCATTATATTTTATTATTTTATTACACATTTTGTCCTATAAAAATTAATCATCTTCGTCAATACAAAATATAAAATATAAAGATTTAGGTTCTTTCATTTCAACATTTGTGTAATGTTCTCACTTATTGCAGATTCTCTATGGATAGTTGTATGCAAATATTGAAAAAATAATCGTAATAAAAGAAAGAGTAAAATTTTTTTTTTAAAAAAAGCAAGAATAGTATAGGAGGCATGTAATTTTATTATCAATAGTGGCAAAAAAAAGTAATTTTATGATGAACTATAATAGGTTATTTATGTGTTTGTATCAAACTTAATCAAAATGAGTCATATTGTTTACAATAATTTATGAAAAGTGTGGCTCTAATACTTTTTTATATTTTATATTGATATTAGTCAAATATCCTTACCATATTTAATTAATAAGGCCACAAGAGGCATCATTTCTATTGATTTAGTTTTATTAACATCAATGTTATAATGGTGAGAGTACTGGATAAATGCCTGCCCAGTCCTATCTAAGAAAAGTGAGGTTTCAAGTCTTATATAATGTATATGAGTAGACAACTATTAAGTTGATTAGGTGCAACTTACAACTCAAAATCTACTAATCAAGATTTCGAATTTGAACCCTGATGATTAAAAAAAGAACATGCACACACATTGAAAGAGTTTCCCTGATTAAAATTTGACTTGGTAGAAATCCTAATTACTTAAAAATAATTGACTCCAGATAATTTGTCATAAAAAATGCGTATGGATAGACATTTGATTTATTTAATTTTCATTGGTATTAAATATTAACTAATTTTAACTTATAACCTTTGAAACATTGTATGGAGTCTAAAAATGATTTCCTTTGATATGATGTTGTTCGATTTACTATTATTTTTTTTTAAAGTCAAATAGTTTATCCAATTAATTTATTATTATTTTTTATCAAATTTAAATTGTTTAAGTGATATTGAGTTATAAAAAATTATATACTACTTATTTATAAAAAAAATATATCTTTATTACGTTGCTATCTAAAAATGTAATAATGATATTAAAGATAGAAAATTTTCGTATAAAATTAAATAACATTGAATTGCTTATGCAAATTATTCTTATAATTAAATTTAAAACAATTTGTAAGTCTATGCTCATGCTATTAACATGCACACCACCCAGAACACACATGCACACTCTTTCTCTCACAATAATTGAAGTGAATGACTTTTGACTATTGACTATTGACAAGTGTAATTATTTTCACCCCACAGGATTCTTAGTTATGCTCAAAATTTTGGACTATATGTTTAGCTTCCTCAATCATCATTGCACTCCCCAATGAACTGGAGCTTAAAAAACACCATATCAAAAGTGATTTTTCTCAAAAGTCACTTTATATAATTTAATTTTTAATTTATTTAAGAAGATATTTCTCTTGTCCTATATATAATATTTTTTATCTTAATTCTAAATATAAGATATTTTATAATATATGAGATAATATTTATTATATATTTCTAAAAAATGTTTATATTTAATGTATCCAAAGAGAAAGAAAAAGAGATTAAATAAGAATAATTTTAAAAAAATATTAAAATTTTTAGAAAAATCAAAATAGTTAATTAGTTTTAATTCTAATTTTTAATTCACATAATTTAATTAAAATGATCTTATATTAAAAATTAGAGGTATTACTTCTTACGAGACAATCTTGCTCACGCTCATAGTAACCCTCAAAAGCTAAAATTCAAACAAAATGACTGCTTTTGCTGATTAGGTGTATAGCAAATAGCAATAGGAGTAACATTTTGCTTAGAAAAATTATTTTTTTGGTGAAATAGAAAATTTAAAAATTTATTTCCATCTTTTGAGTATGTTTAACTTACTTACATTGCATTTCTATTCGGACTTTAATAGGCTCCAATTTTTTTGGACTAATTACATATATACATTTGGGTTATGTTAAAATTAAACGGAAATTTTAATTTCCAAAAAATAAATAAACATTTTTAAAAATTAAATGAATGTCTGTGTAATTTTTGCAAGATTCAGAAAAGTATGCGTAATTTGTTCGTTATTTTTTTTTTGGGAGAGTCTGTACATATTTTAAAAATGGAATTAAAGTTTTTCTAATTTTAACAAAATTCAAATTAGATTCACATAATTTTTATTTTAAGGAAAACATTTATAATTTTAAAAAAAGAGAAGATATTTATGTAAATTTTATAAAATTATACAAATATACTTATATTTTTTAATTTTTTACCAAACTTATATTTTTTAATGAAATAAACATTTTTTCACTGCACCATCTTTCTTTTAAGAAAGGTTCATTAAAAATTAATTTTTGGACAATATATCTCACTAAAATAATTGGTCAAATATTTTTATATGCTTAATTTTTTGGGCTAAATAAGTTTTGATTTTATTTGAACAGTCTTAGAATGAAAAAACAAATGAATCAATGTAAATAAAAAATTACATTCTTTAATATATTTGAACAAACAAACTGATAACTTTTGAAAGCGTGTCACTTGAAGACGAACAAAGGCATCGGGAGTAAAAACTAAAAAGTAGGGAAAGAAAAGACACAAGAAAAATATTTGAAATTGTGTTGTTTTTATTCGTTTGGGATTTCAAAATCTGTGTGCTTTGTATTTATTTATTTATTTATTTGCTTTATCGTCTTTACTCGTCAACAAAATGATTTAACTTCACATGGCTTTACTGTGACTGAACGCCAACTGAATCCCATCCTATGAGTTACTGTGTTATCTCTTGTAAATTATTTTGTTATTGAATTAATCTCATAACAAAGAAAAGCCTATCCAGAAATTGGTAAAGGGGATCTTTATATTTGTTTAATTATATAAATGATGCAAAATTTACAAGAGATATTGTGTTACGGGTTCATGATAGTCTAAAAAAATTAGGAAAAATATATTTTTGGTACCTTAATTTTGAGATAAATTTCAGTTTGATTCTTTAATTTTATTTTAACCCTTAAACTTTTAAAATATAATTAAAAAAAATTAATTATTAACATCATTAAATAAATTGACATGACATAATGACTTTGACATTTTCAAATGATGACTTCAGATTTTTTAACTTTATTTATTTTCATTTTAATTTTTTAACTTTTAAAAGTATAGTTAAAAAAAACTTTCTAATTATTAATAATATTAAATAAATTAACTGGCTTAACATGTTCAAAATACAATTTGTTAATATTATGATATATTTATTAATCTTATAATTATAATTGGAATAATTTTAAAGTCTTAAAGATAATTATTACCTTAAAAAAATTCTGATTACATTGCTAAGCTTCCATGCATTTTTCACATAAGCAATTGAGAAAAATTATGAGATCAAAATGCTACTGCTGGTTTATTATTTTTTTTTCTAACTTTTAATGTGAAAGATGTAGAAAAGTTTGATCACACAATTTAGATTTTATTTTTAAGGTTATAATTATTTTTAATATTTTAAATTTATTTCAATTATAATTAAAAGATTTTTTCCAATGTTATAGTTACAATATTAATAAACACATAATAATATTAATAAGTTATTTTTTGAGTATGTCAAATCAATATTTTCCATTTACATTTTTAACGGTGTTAGTAAGGTTTTTTTTTATTGCATTTTAAAATTTAAGGGAATGTAATGAAACTTAATAAAATTAAAGAACTAAAATGGAATTTCACCAAAATTAAGGGATTGAAATTATTACAAAGCATTTGATTTAATTGACAGAGATTCTATTACCCTAATTAAAAGTCTCAAATTCAAACTTGATCAAGCCCTAACTTTATGGGCTTAATCAATTTGATCCGAATTATTAATCTTTAAACTATACTAATTTTCAATTAAAGCAGGACATGAATTTTCTTTTTTATGTATCACTTATGTTAGTAACGCATATGAATTCTCTACTATTAGTGAAATAACAATACTATTAGTTTCGATTGTCCAGAATAAATATGGATCGTGGAAATTTCTATGTATATTTTTTATTTTGAATAATTTTAAATTTTTAAAAGGATAAGTACATGGTATAAAAATAACGTAAAGTATTAAAAAATAATTATTAGTAATAAAAAATGAATTAAAACACTTTAAATTTCAACTATTAAGAACAAAACTGAATGGTACTAATCTACTACTGCAAAACAAGAGCATAGTGCTGTTGTTTTGTGATTGCAGAGAAACCAAGTCCCCTAACAAACTCTTATTATCAATACTTTTAACCTTATTTTTGTTTGATTAGAAAAAATACTTTAAACATCTAAGTTTTCCCCCTAACAAAACATAAAGGAAGATCAAGACAACACTTGATGCAAATAATAATTCTACAGCACAACATATTGTAATTTTATATATTGTAATAATTTTTTAGTTAAATAATTAAATAAATATTAAAAAACTTAACATAAGTATGCAAGAGTGTAAGAATTGCTTTTATATTATCTCCGCTTTCTCTTACCAAATTAAATTGCTTTTATATCATGAATAATTTCTATGATTGATTAATTGATGATTGTATAATTTAATTTAATATATATTTCTATGGATCTTGTGAATTCTACTTTGTCTTTTATTTAGTTAGATTTCACATTTTAAGGTAAAAGTAAAATTTCTTTCACATTAAAATAATATGTTTTATAAAGTCATAGTAATGACTTCGTAGTTACACACACTAGCGGATACACGTTTGCCATGGGAGGGGCTATGGCTCCCCTTCGCCTCTCCCTCTCCCTCTCCTCTCCTCCCTTCCCATATATATATATATATATATATATACACACACACACACACACACACACACACACACACATTAATATATATTAAAACATAATAATATAATATATATATATATATGCACACATTTGGCCCCTCCCCGTACGGAGACATATATCCATACATTACACACAATAAATAAATAAATAAGTAAAACATATATATATATATACAATATCTATTATTGATATACTTAAAAAGAAATAAAATATAAAGTTTATATATAAATGAATTGAAAATATAAACTTTTAATATATTTTTTATAATTTTTCTTAAAATTAATATATTACATATATAACTTCACTTTATATATATTTGAAAAATTAATTTACAGAATTTATCATTTCACTTTATATATATACATAATTTATCATTTCATATTTTTTTAAGTTATAATAATATATTGAAAAATTTATTATGATAAATATTAAAAAATTAAATTAATAATACAAAATATATATTATTTTTCAAAAATTTGATCCCCTATAATGATTAGAGTCGGGAATATGGGTCAGCCTGAAGAAAATAACGGGTTAAATTAGAAATTTGGGAGCTTTCATAAGAAACGGTCTTTTGAGTCCAAGTCCATTTGGCCCAGTTAAAAAATGGGTCGGCTCGTATGGGCTACGGGCCAGCCCGTTTAACCCCTTTTTATGTTTTTTAAATATTTTTTTAGTTAATGATTTTAATAATAGTGATGAATGATAATGTTAATAATTAATATATAGTTATTTTAATAATTTTTATTTAAATAATTATATATGTGAAAAAAAGTCTGTATTATTTAATAAATGCTAAATTAGATTAAAAATTAAAAAAATTAAAAAAAAGGGGCCCATGGGCTAGCTTGTAGCCCGTTGAATATGAACTGATTTTAAAAAAAACACAGCCCATTTTATAAACAGGCTTTTAGGTCTAGCCTTATTAGGCCTGGCCCGTGACGGATTGGCCCATATAGGTCAGGTCAACTTGAATTCTCACCTCTAATAATGATTAGGTTGTGTCAGTCCCTGGTTATACATAAAAAATTACTTGTGAAAAACAAATACGAATTTGATCATTGATTATGTTCAATACTAAAATATAACAAAATATATGTCTCAAACTAAATTCTAACTACAATGTTAATGTATAAAATTAAAATTTTCTTGAATATCAAACTTATATTTATTATGAAATAAAGTAGAGAAAAAATAGAATTTGAGAGAGAAGGGAACAAGAGAGAGAGAATATGAAGGGTTAGAAGAAAAGTGTATTCTATTCATCAACTAATGGGTATCTATATAAAAGCCTAACCTTATAAAAGATAATAATTATATAATTAATTAAATAAAATAAATGAAAAGATAGCTTAATTTTAGGTAAAGAATATTTTAAATGGATATCCAAAATTTTCATAATATTCCACATTTGATGTCTATTATTAAAGAAGGTGTCTCATTAAAAAATTTACTAATCACTAAGAATAAATTTAAAATTCATTAAAGTAAATCTATTAGCATTTAATAAATAAATGAGTAATATATAAAACATACTCTTTTTTTTTTAGTTTGCTAAAAATACAGAGTCTAAAAACTAGATATAAAAACCATATATAAATATTATGCTAAAATTATGATTAAAAATCCTGTGCAAATATATTAATTGTTAAAATTACAATTAAAAATATAAATCTAATAGACATAACAATATACTAATTGTTAAAATTATGATTAAAGACCTAAAGCTAATAGACCTAACCACTGTCTACATATATTAATTGTTAAAATTGTTATTAAGAACGCAAAGCTAATAGACTAGCGCTGCCACCTGATCATCAATATATATTAATTGTTAAAATTGCAATTAAGGACCCAAAACTAACGGACCTGCACCAAAGCAATTCAAATATTTACCGGTAAAACTACAATTGAGAACACCTAAATAAGGATGAAGTATCAACAATTCCAAATTATGAGTGCAAAGAAAATTGTATTCTATTTATCCACTAAACACCTAAATAAGGATCAAGTATCAACAATTCCAAATTATGAGTGCAAAGAAAATTGTATTCTATTTATCCACTAAACACCTAAATAAGGATCAAGTATCAACAATTCCAAATTATGAGTGCAAAGAAAATTGTATTCTATTTATCCACTAAAGGGTATTTATATAATAGTTCTCATTTGAAAAAGCATAATAATTCTTTAATTAAATAAATAAAATAAATGAAAAGATAACTTGACCCTAACCAAAAGATATTTTATATTGACATCTAAAATCTTCATAACAATATTTTTATTAATTTTAAAATTAATTTTTTTGTTTGATGACCAATTTTAAAATTATTTATCAATGTCATTATTCGACTTAAAAAAAAAAAAAAAAAAAAGACAAAGGATGATTCTGCCTGTCCCAACTCACAAGGCATGCATGAAGGAATGGGCTTATAAATGATGTCTGGTTGTGGAGTGTCTTTCATAGATATGAATCCAACAAACGTAGGTCCACTCACTGTCTCTGTTAAATGGATCACAACAACATTACAAGTCATGACTTGCAAGTTATATTTAAAATAAAATTTTTAGCCAAAAAAAATAAAATTAATATGCTATTTAATATTTAATTTTAATATTCTTTTATTTTGTGAATTTAATTTTTTTGTTCATGCAGAATAATTTTGTAAAATTTATAATTCCTCACATGTGTAGAGTAGATGCACAAAATAAAGAATATTTTTTTTTTTGGCTTATACAAGAAGTTTACGATTTCCATAAGCAAATTTTAAAAAAAAAGTAATTAAGAGATTAATTTAGATATTTTGAAGTTAAAAACTTGTGAAATGCTTCTAAAATAAGAGAAGATTAAATTAAAAAAAATAAAGAACAGATAAAAAGATAATATGTCAATCTCATGCGCACTCTCATTTACTGGCTTTCTCGTTTCAAAGGCATTTGAGAGAGTCCAAATTAGTAGTCAATTAATTTTCCAATTTCTATTTATATTAATTAAAAACAAAATAAATTAATAATAACAATAATAGTAATGTGTGAGCCATCAAGTCATTCCCTATGATAAGATAATGCACTTGATGCTATCTATGTTATGGAACTCATATAGTTGTTGGTTTCTTGTTGTTGTACTAAGTGATTTCAAGCAATTTAATTTAATTAAGGAGCATGTATAAGAATATGAGAGGGTGGGGTGGGGGTCACTTTGCTTTTAAATTCAGAGGAATCCACTTTATGATAATTAACATAAAAACAATACGAAACAGATGAAAGAAACATTCAGCATCTACGAGTATTGTCATTTGTCACTGATTTCACAGGCAATTATGAAATGCACATGCAGCTTTACATATACTAATTTATACATTTGAATTTTTATCTATATTTTTTTTGCTGATTTTAACATAACATGTTTTAGGCCATAAAAAAAATGCTTCAATGTCATCCTCATAAAATGAAAAATTTACAATATCTGAAACTTGGGATTCACCATTCGATCAAAATTTGAACTTTTATGTTGAATGCATTTCAAGTTACATACAATATGTGTGGCTAGAAATATATATTTATATTTAAAAAAATTATAGTAATTAGGGTAGTTGAATTGAATGGAAGAGGCTTAATACTCATTAAGTAGTAAGATTTTGAATTCAAGCGCTATGAATTAAAAAAAATACATTAATAAAACTTTATCTTTCACAATTTGACTCAATCATGAACACTCCATAGTACCAAGTGTCATATGGTTTCTAAAAAAAAAAATTTGAAATTGCACTGATCACGAGCTATAAACAATACACCTCATTCTTTAAACTTTTGCGTGATGCTGGGGACTCTACGTAATTTTTTTTATAACTAGATAAATCAATCAAATAGTAATTAATATTTTTAGTTTTATTGAGCTATTATCTCAACTATAGTTTGAATCTTTGCTGCAGCAGGGGTATACAACAATTTAAAAAATTGCATGTAAATTCAAAAAGATACATGAATAGTAATTCAACAATGAAAGTTTATTTCACACACAAACACACACACAAGTTTATTGAATTAGATATCAAAAGACTTGAAAATAAATTTCTCGTTCACTTATAATTTTATTCTCCGAACTAGACATGAAATATATAGCATATATTCATGCTAATGAATTAATTTTAATTAAAAGAGTCCAACGTCTTGAAATTGTTTGAAGCACCAATAGCATTGATAAATTAATCAATGTGATTAATGAGAAGTTCAAGACCTAAAGAGATGTTAGATAGTATAAACTTTATGAATCCAATTCTAACCTTGTGCACTCCATAGAATGAATGCGATTCGAGGGTATAATATAAGGGTGCAACCAAATCAAAGAAAAAAAATTACATTTTATTTTCTTGGAATAAATTGTTATATAAGTTTTAGAATGTATCACAATGTTCATCTGAACCTTAATTATAATGAAAATATGAATTAAAACACCTTCTGAATTAAGTATAACAAAACACCCCTTAAACATAAAAAAGGCCTACTTAATTAAAGTTCAAAAAGGAAATTAAATATTATATCTTAAAGTTTATATATCAATTTTATTAATCAATCTTAAAGATAAAATGTAATTTCTCTGGAAAAGATCGATGTATTATGTTGAGAAGGCATAAAGGAATGGGCATGGAAATTTCTCACAATGACAACGGCCATTTAATTAATTATGTGATATACCCTCAAAGCCTTTCTTGTCTGCTTGTCCAGCGTCCTCATAGACATAAATCTAACAAAAGTTAGGGTTTTCTTGCATTCATTCATTATATAAAGACATTGTCGGTCACTCGTTACTTTATTTTCTTGTTCCTGCGAGAAATATGGATCATAATTGTGTGAAGTTCAATGTAAAGAATTGAACCTAAGGACATGCACTTTAAGGTTTTAAATTAGCATAGTCCCTAAATGTAGTGAGTTATAAACTGTGTAAGACTTTACTCTAGAAAAATAGTGGGACCCATCAATTCATAGATTAAGGAAAATGTTATATATGTTATCGGCTTATTGACGGTGAAAGATGAGGGAGAATGAGTTATTAATTCATGTGTAAACTCTGAGTTATCCTTCTTGATTCACTTGTTGCTTTCCATTCAATTCAGGAGAGAGGATTTTCTGAAGTTGGAATTTGGTGAAGTTATATATATATATTTTTCATCTTTTTGCTGTTTTTAAAATAATAATGATAAACAAAATAAAAAAAAAATCTCATGTGAAGTCGGCGAAGGCTAGCTTTACCAATTTCAGGATCCCGTCCTCAATTTACTGAGCAGATCTAGATTTCATACTCAGAAAGAATAAGCATGGCACACTCATCTTTAAGATAAAATTTTAATTGTCGAAATTTAAATTGGACAATCTATATTTAATTTTTTAAAAAAATTTTAAGCTGAAATTTTTTTTTAATTGACCTTAAAAGATCGTTTTATTTTATATATAAAATTCTTATTAAAATAAAAACTACTAAAATTTAAGAAGAGCATGTCATTTTCATTTTTATGAGCACACAGGATCCAACATGCTATTAAGTGATTTCATGCCATATAAACCATTTATATGCTGCTAGTTTTTTCTCCTTTCATGATTTGATGACACAGATGTAAAAGAATATATGATGATTAATAATACAAGATGAAAGATTTGAAAAAGAAAAAAGAATTGCAGGGATATAAAATCAATTAGGTACAAGACTATGACTTATTAAAAGAGGGAGTAGAATTTGGAACCAATCAATCTAGCTATGTAGGTTTGGTAGAGGAAAATGAAACTAGATTTGGAAGGTATTGTGATGACAATTACATTGCAAGAGTGTACCACATCCAATTGTTTTTGCCAATAATTATTCTAAATCATTGTTGATCCAATGGAATATAGTTTTTGACATATGTTTATGTAATTATATGATTTACTATAAAAATATATGGAATATATAATTTCACTTATTCATCACCATGCTTCCTCTTTAGTTAATGATTTCACTAAGTTGAAAGGTTAGTCTTGTACTTTAGTTTGAACAAAAGAAAATGACTTTTTATCTGTTCATTTTGTATAATTTCTGTGGGTACTGTTTATAATTATTATATAATTAAATTTATTTTTTTTTTAAAATGCTAACATCATCTTTTGTTTTTAAAATCACATTTATATTTTGTTTTATATTCTATTTTTTGTATAAAAAAATTTCTTGATGTGACAAATCTTTTAACTTCTTTTTTTTAATTAGGAGGGTTTGAATCTAAACACTATTCATACTACCACCTTAATTACTAGTCTCACGTGGTATTTGTTCTTCATTTTTAATCTTAATTATAACATCAAACAGATTATATTTTTCTTTATTTAACTCATTTCGATCTCACACAAACACGAAATGATTTAAAAAAAAATGCTTTATCCTATATTTATTCGATAGCTTTGAGATTTTATTAATAAAATTCTTCATTCTAGAGAATTACATGTATATAAAATTTATTAAATCAAGAATACTGTATAAATACTATTTCTATTGATCTGTGTATAGTTTTTTTTTTTAAGTAAATGAAACCCATGCAATGCTGCACGGATAGTTGAATTTAATTTGAACTATGTTTTTATTGTTTCATCAACCTAACTAACTCATTTGGAGTCATCTACCATACTAATGTCTCTATGTATGGTCTAATATTCTTATCCTTATCCAATTCATTATTGAAGATTCAATCAATCAATACTTTATCCAATCTAATTACATACCCAACAGAAAACTTTGACAAGAACACACAATATATATCAGAAAGCTGAAGCAATCAATGGGTTTCTCATTAATTCTCATTCTCAACCTCAAGCCTCTTGTCTTTCACCTTATTACTACCTACTACCCCTTGAGAGGTAGAGAGTGGAATAGTTCTGACCAGTTAAATGATAATATCTCTGATATGGACGAAGCATGCTTAAGTCAGTGCACTGATTGGAATCTCCATTGTCGTTGATGATAAAGTGCAAAAGAAATCAGCCAAACGCTGCCTAACACTCATACATACAGCTTCTATTGATGACAATCACTAACAGTACAGTGGATCATCTTTTTGCATAGTGGCTGTTGTTTTCGCCTAGGAAAATAGGCTCACCCACCTATACTACTAAAGACTTTGAAAGGGATTGACCCAGACTCCTTTTGGTATACATATAAAAGTAGAATTTAGAAAATGAAAATGATTTTAAAAACTCATGCTGATAATATATAATTATTAATTGAAAAAACATTAGTTGAATAGTCGTAAGGAAGTGGGAGTTGTCAGAAACACAAATGGTTTGGATTGTGGAGGGGTGAATCCCATGTGAATGGGTTCATTGTCATGCTGAGAGTGACACGTTACAAGTATTGGGACATCTATGTGCATGTGCGTATGTTTCAAATTAAAGCAAGTGTTTGTCATTTCCCTTCTAATGGATTAAGAAAATTGGACAGATTCAATATTATCATTGGAGGTTATATATAAACATGTTACATATAGGTTTTGTTGAAAAATATGCTTAATATGTCATAAAAAAAATATCAAAACATAATTATATTAGACTCAGCCCACTAATTTGTGATAATTTGAATTTAATTAAAAATTTTGACATTAATTGTGAATTTAAGACAAATACAACATATAAAGTTTAACACTTGATTAGTATAATTTTTCTTCTTCTTTGTCTTTTTCTTTAAGTACCAAAGGTATTTCTTAGTTGACTAGTTTCTTTTAAAGTAGGTTTTACCTTTTTCAACAAGACCTTTTCTCTACATACAAATAGAAATATTCAAATTACAGACAATACACTTAACGCACCTAACTTTATGTCAATTGCACAAACATCGTTGGTTAGTATATTGTTTAATGCATGTATTAAATCACAAAGTGAACCTATGCCGGGTTCAAACTGTTCCTCTGATTAGTACATATACTCTAATATATATGTTATTAAATGTGAATTAATCTCATACACAATATGTGCAATCTTTTTATAAAATTGAAATGAAAATATTTAAATATATAAATTTATATTAGGCATATATATGTATATATTATATTCAACCAATTGAGTTTAAACATATATACATATTGTCATATATAATATTAATCAACACATGCAATGATGTAGAATCTATAGACTATAGCACCACATGCGAAGGAAAGATGTTACAAAACATAAGCTTGTCCCAATTGACAGAGCATTGAAGAGATGCTATAGCATGTGGGATGTAGTGAGGTGCGTGAAGGTGGATATATTTGATCCTCTCATCATTAAATTCAATCTTTGCAGGTAGGATTCATGGTTATGGAGTTGTCTGCTTCACTCGGACATGATCTAATTTTTAGCTGTTTAAACGATTTTCTATACTTTTATTCTATTATATATATAGCTTGCCCTTGCAATCTCCTTCCTGCATAAATCATACAAATATTCTGTTTTCTTCCTTGATCTGTAAATTTGTTCTTCCTTCTGCAGGTAATTCATTTTTGTTAATTCAAGCTGAAAATGTTAATTGGTAATATATATACAGTTTAATAGAAATAAAACAGTGCATACAAATCATTTATTAAAGATTAAATGGTAGTTGGATTTTATGCCTTGGGGGAAAATTATTATTAATTTTTTTAAAAAATAATAATTTTGAATACTTGGGAAGTAATTTTTTATCACTTGATATACAATTTATCAATAACTTTAGTTTTGAATCCTAAATTTCTATAATTTTGAATACAACTTTATTTTGCCAAAAATTTTGAATTTTTAATAGCTTTAACTATAATTTTTTTGCCAAAATATATGGCGCGCAGACAAATAGAAAAAGGGTGTCTCCGATTTCAGCTTTACGTTGAAATTTGAACACAATATAAAATGAGACTTTTGTGTACAATATTTATATTACAAATAAGGATTTCATTGTGGACATGTTAATTATCATATAATTATAAAATTGATTCTAATTTCTCTTTCCTCTCCTCATCTATGAATTTCTTGTGTTCCTTATGTGTGTGTACGTGCACGCGCTCTCAGTATATAACTATCAGCTTCCCATTAAAAGTATAAGACAAAAATATTTGAGGACATTCACATATCTAAATAAAAAGAATGATTCTAAAAAGCTGCCAAATCAGCTAACATAATATAATGCAATTAAACCATAAGCCATTTATAATATCCAAAAGTACTTAACACCCAAATGAATCAAAACATGAAATGAAATTAACAAAGATATGACACCTTGATCAATATTAAAAGGTCAATCCAAAATAGCAGAATTACTTCGTTTAATAGAAATAAAGAGCAACATCAGATTTAGAAAACTCTGCATTTAGTTTCTCGAGAAGGATTAGTCATTATTGCCGGTGTAGGATCCACCAGTCGAAGACGAAAAGAAAAAATGTCACAGTTTTATTGTGCTACTGAAAACCGAGGAAATTAAAATGCACAATAATATGGTGTCGTACATATAACACTTTCTCCTCATTTATGCACGTATAATTGGGCCAAGTTCAATGCCGACGACATGGGCACTTTAAAAATAAATGGAGGCCCAGAAGAAGTGGGCGCGACTCATTTGGCTTGAACAACTTAATATCAGCTTCCAAAAAAATAAAACATAGAAAAGAGGAAGCAAAACTTAATATCAGCTAATGGAGTTAAACAATTATAGAAATATAGGGTTTGTTTGAATAATTTTTTTATTTTAATATTTTCAAAACAGTTCTACATAAGTGATTTTTTAGAATAAGTTTTGAGAAAAAAAATAAAAAAATTTGTTTGAATAATTGTTATCAGAATCATAACTAACAAGTGTTAAATGAATTATTCAAAATTTATAACTTTATCATTAATGAGGTGGGTATTTTTTTATTTTTTCTTAATTTTTTTTAAATAAAAAAACAAAAAATCCTAAAAATACTCTGAGTTTTTTGCTCTTTTATTTTTTTATTTTTCTGAATATTCTATAAAAATGAATTTATTAAACAAGTTTTTTTATTTTTATATTTAAAAAAAACTGTTCTAAAAACTTAAATCAAACATGTCCATAATAACGGTATAAATTTCAAGTCATGTTATTTTAATTAGTTAAGTGATTCAATCATAATCATAAATTTATAAATTTCGTTAGTACATATTAACTTCATATATTTTTAATCAATTTAATTCACAAATTATAAATACATAATGTATTGATTTATGCGCATGTATAGCCACAAACTGTGGCAAAAAACAAAAAAAGAAGAAGAAGAAGAAAAGAAAAGAAAAAAGCACCCTATCAAACCTATCAAACATTTAAACATACACGAGGGATCTCTTTTAAAGCTATTATAATTTAATTACCAATGTTATGAAAAAACACATTAATTTCTTTTACTTTGTTTTATTACATTTGATATTCTGTTTCATTTTTTACTGTTATAAAAGAATCATATTAGAGACTAAAAAAATTATATCTCTCACATTCTCTTTTTTTTGTTTATAGTCCCTTTGTTTCATTTTGTGTTTTAAGGTATCTGAAGTTGCTGCCAGATATCTTTGTTGCTTAGGATAATTTTTAGGAGTAATTTACCAAATCCTTGTAATAAATCTAGTAGAGGCGAATAACAACTTAAGAACAATGAGTTACTATACATTTTTGGACACTAATTATTTTCATATATTATTTTTAATAGAATTTTTTTTGTGCACTTTGTAACGCATTTATAGTGGTATATATTGGTTGGCAAAAAATAAAAGTATAGTGGTCTATGTTGCAGTTGAGTTTTTGTATTTATGAATCAAATAATCATTCTATGCATGTACCTACGCAATTATTTAATTGAATTAAAGACTTAAAAATGCAATTCTACAAAAATTCGATAAGTTCACGCTAGGTAATTAGAGACTTGGACACTTTTCGTAAGTGTAATTAAGATTTTACATTTACGGGACACTTTTCCAACAGATTCTTTTTTTTGAACAAAAGTGTAATAAAAACTTTTGTTCAATAGTTTTTATTTCTAAGGAAATGTTCAGGTGCGCAGTTTTAGTTTTAGACACTTCTGACCACAGTTACACCTGCAGTTATGTTAGAACAAGTTTTTCAAATCGAAATCCGAATCTTTGAAGCGAAACTAGACACACATCAAAATAAACGTTTCATAAGTCCCATTATATATATATATATATATCATCTCAATGAAATGAATTTTTTTTTTCATATGGTAATGGAAGCAAAATCCACATCAAGAAAAAAATGCATTTTCAATGTTAGAAATATTAATTGTGGAAATATGTATATGAGAAAGAAAGGAAAATGATAATAACACATTTAATGTGTTTTAATGTCCAAGCCACTTGATCATAGTCAATATCAGGTCAAAAAATAACTTGATAAAAAATTAATAAATATTCTAATTAATCACACAAGTGTACTTTGAATTGTCAATTAGTTATGTTGGATGAAAAAAACCGATGGCCAAGGAGTTTGTTTACAGAAAATTCTCACAACTCTCTTCGTACCGTAAGTGTAATTAGGATTTACGGGACACTTGAAGTACTATATATTCAAACAAATTTTTTTTAGAGTTTTTGTTCAAAGTTCCAAACGTCTCTACTTTATCTCAAAAGCAAGTTCTATTATCAAATTTTAAGATATTTGGTGAGGCTTAAAAAATTATTCCCAAACACTTCACTCACCATTCAGGATAGTCATTATGTGTAGTTGGTTGGTTCATATAATAAAACTGTTATTTATTATATATTCAACAAATTTTACCTCACATGAAATTAAGTCCAAGGTCAAGTTACAATTGATCGCATTAAATTAAAAAAAAAAAAAAAGAGTTCCCTTCCAATTTCTTTTGGGGGTGCAAGAAACAGTAGTTTTAATTTTTAATTAATATCCATGGCGTGAAGGAAAACCCAAAACAAAATACAGAAATACAATGATATATAATACAACTTGAAATATATATATATTTTTGGCCAATTAATATATATCGGAATAGGAATTCATTAATTAGAGCAATAAAATGTACCTCGCAAGAATTTTTATACATTGCTTAATATTATTAATTATTAATACAAGTAAAGTTGCTGTTTGGTGACCCAAATCAATGATATACATATAATCATTCCAACATCAATCACTTCTAATTCTAAATTCTGATGTCTTGCAGGTACAATAGTAGATGAATTAATAGAAGAAGAATCAAAAGGAGTTGGAGGCTCTTTTAACTCATCTTTGTTTCCTTCCATCACTTGCACCTCTATTTTTATAGATAGACGATTTACCGAATGCCATTGAATGCACCAAAGTCCTAAAATGGCTAGTTTCTTTGCAATTCTAATAACCTCTTCATTTTCTATTCAGATGTGTGTTTCTTTTCCTTCAACTAAATTATGAATCCATTTTAGATATAAAACTTAAAAAATTTTCTTGGATTGTGTATGTATTCTTCTTCTTCCAACTATTTCTATCAACAACATTTTAAAGCTATAAACATCTAATTTATATGATACATTTCTAAAATTTCTTGAAAAAACTTCTAGAGTAATATAACCTAATATTCCTCTTATAACTATTATCAACACTGTACTTTGATTTTTCGGACACAATTTAGGTAAACCAAAATCAGTGAATTTTAGAATGAAATTGTCATCCAATAACACATTATGAGGATAAATGTCAAAGTGAAGAATTTGTTGATCACAACCTTGGTGAAGATACTCAATCCCTTTAGCTATACCAATAGCAATTTGTTGCAGTTTTTCCCAACCAAGGAATGTGACATGGCTGCATGGAGTAGGTATGAAGTTTTGCAAGGAGCCATTTGGAAAGAAATCATAAACAAGAGCATGGTGAAATTCATCAGCACAAAAGCCCAATAAACGAACCACATTGACATGATGGATTTTACCTATAGCTCGCACTTCATTTATGAACTCTTTCCCATCCCCCTGAGTTATTGAGCATCTTCACAACAACCAAAATTTCATCTAAAAGCTTTCCTTTAAACACTGCTCCATGAGTACCTTCACCTAATTCATCTTTAAAACCATATATGATTCTGTTTGACTTGGGAGAGTTTTCTGAATAACACTTTTGTATTTCATTCTATATTGTATATCAATACAAACTTACAAAACCCATATATGTGTGCGGACCTGATACATCAATACATACAGTTGACGTAACAGCCCAAGATAAAGAAAAATATATCTTTAATGAACTAAAACCTATTTTATTTAATTATATTCTACACTCCCCCTCAAGTTAGAACCTAACAAATTCAAGGTTCGTAACTTGCCTAGTATTCTCTCATGATCTTTCTCTCCGAATGCCTTTGTTAACACTTCTGCTTCTTGATTTGTTGACTTCACGTGTACCAAAGTAATCAAATTCAGCTGCAATTTCTCTCTTATAAAATGACAATTAATTTCTATATGTTTTATTCTTTCATGAAACACTGGGTTGGTGGCAATGTGTATAGCAGCTTTGCTATCACAATAAACTTCAGCTGGCTAATTTCTAGGGATATTAAGGTCTGACAAAATCCCTTGGATCCAAATAATTTCTGACACTGCAGATCCTAATGCTCTATACTCTGCTTCTGCTGAAGATCTTGAGATGGTACTCTGCTTCTTTGATTTCCAAGATATTAATGAATTTCCAAGCTTTACCAAATATCCTGTAATTGATTTTCTTGACATTGGGCAAGCTACCCAATCGAAATCACAGAAGCAGTTTAGCTTAAAAATCACTTTTGGAAGACAAAAGTATACCTAGTGTCGGAGTTCCTTTAAGATATTTCTCAACTTTTATTGCAGCAGCAATATGAGATGCTTTAGGTTTTGCCACAAATTGACATAATACCTGCACAGGAAAACCAATGTCAATGCATGTCATGGTTAAATATAATAGTCTCCCAATAAGTCTTCTACAGATGCTAGGATCATCCATAGATTGATCATTTTCATTTTCCTCATCAGTTAATTTAAGGTTTTGTTCCATAGGCATAGTAGAAGGTTTAGCTGCACTTAAACCCATATCATTAACCAAATCAAGTGCATATTTCCTTTGATTCAGCACAATACCCTTTTCTGATCTTGTTAATTCCAAGCCTAAGAAATGTTTCAATTCACCCAGATCCTTCATTTTGAATTTATTATTCAAATAACTTTTGACTTCAATGTACTTTGATTTTTTGGGCATAATTTGACTAATACAAAATCAAAGATTTTTGGAATAAACTTATCATCTAATAACACATTATGAGGATTAATGACAAAATAAAGAGTTCGTTGATCACAACCTTGATGGAAGATACTCAAGAGTAAAAATAAAAGCTTTTGAATTAAATAACTTTATTTTATTTTTTACTATTGGTAATTAAATTATCTATGTTATTATATTTTATTAATTTTTATTTTGTTTTTATTTTAAGAATAAGAAAATTATCACATTAATTGCAATATGAAAATAAACAATCTAACAGCATGTACATATATTCTACACATTTCTTTGTCCATTGGAATAACCATATTCTTGTAATGATAATGTTGTCACACTCTTATTCACAATATTTATTCATAAGAATGCAATTTGTATATGAATTCAATAAGTTTACTCTGGGAATAAATAGGACTTGAGGAGTTCTCTCCATTCTTTCTTCCTCCAAGTATTTCAAGTTTCGGGATTTCGATAACTGTAAATATGATTTTAGAGTCTCTAAAGGATAGTTGTTGATAACATCCTCCAATTTTTATAATACAACTAGGTATCTTTATTCTCGTGTGATATACGGCGAGAGTAAGACGATAAGTTAAGAAAAGTAATGATATAAGATAAAATTAAAATTTTATTAAAATCATATTATTCTTTTAATATTTTAATTTTTTGTAAGGTGTGAAAAAAGATTGAAAGAAAATAAAAGAGAAGGGCATGGAGTTCAAGAAATAATTTTGTGAGAGAAGTGGGACTGTCCACAGATTACTAATAAAACCCATACATCAATAAATATATATATTGAAAATTCTAGTATGTCACCTTATTCACAAACTATAAATAGTACCGTTCCTTTCACAATCACTTTTAGAATTTTGCGCAAAGAAAGATGCCATGTCTGGTTGTATAAAAATTCTTAGACAATATTTTAATAAAAATTTATTTGTGTACTAAATGGAACTTGAATGCAATTCTTAGACAATATTGCTTAATATTAATACAAAGTAACACGGGTATTTGTTGACCCTAATTGAAGATGCAATCAATCATTCCAATTCATGAATCACTTCTAACACTAAATTCAAATGTCTTGCAGGAATTACTACAGGAGCATTAAGGGAAGAGGCTTTAAAAGGAGTAGGGGGTGGTTCTAACTTATTTCCATCTCCTTCCAACATCTATATATCACTGTTTTGATGGATGGGCAATCAATTGGATGCCATGGAATGCACCAAAGTCCCATAATTGCTAGTTTTTTTTGGCAATTCTAATATCTTATTCCTTTTCTATTTAGATGTGTATGTCTCATATTCTAACTAAATTATGTATCCATTCTAGATATAAAGCTTGAAAATTTTCTTGATTTGTGCTTGTATTCTTTCTTCCTCCAACCCTTTTTATTAGCAATATTCCAAAGCTGTAAATATCTAATTTTATATGACATATTTCCAAAATTTTTAAAGAAAACTTCAAGTCTAATGTATCTCAAGTTACACATTACTATTGTCATTGACATGGTACTTTAATTTTTGGGGCACAATTTGGCTAATCCAAAGTCAGAAATTTTTGGAATAAACTTATCATCCAATAATACATTATGACAATTAATGTCAAAATTAAGAATTCGTTGATCACAACCTTGATGAAGATACTTAATCCCTTAGCTATGTCAATACCAATTTGTTCCAGCTTTTCCCATCCAAGGAACAAAACATTGTCATTTGGAGCAGATATGTAATTTTGTAGGGAGCCCTTTGGAAAGAAATCATAAACAAGAGCATGGTGAAATCCATCAACACAGAAGCCCAATAAGTGAACGACATTGACATGGTGGACTTTACCTATAACTCCCTTTTCATTTATGAACTCTTCTCCATCATCTTCTGAGTTATTGAGCATCTTCACAGCAACCAATATTTCATCAGAAAGCTTTCCTTTAAACGCTACTCCATGAGCACCTTCACCTAACTTATCTTTAAAACCACACGTGATTCGATTAAGATCTGCATAAGAGAACCTAGTGGGTTTGAGGGACTGATAATCGTCCAAAAACTTTTCAAGTCTCACATGATCTTCTCCTTTCAATCTCAAATATCTATGGAATTGACAGAGTACAAGGATCATTAACAGCGACACAATGGAACCAGAGGTTATACCTGCATAATATATAATGAACATACTGAAATCCGAATTTCTAGCGCAATGGAGAAGTAAAGGAGAAGGGTGAACGAGTTTCACCTGCAGCAACTATAATAGTTGATCTAGATATCTTGGGATCGTGGTCAAGACATTCAATATCATCTTCAGTTTACACATCTTTCCCTTTATCTCACATTTAGTACAATTTGGTTTCAACCAGTTGAACAACAAAACTTTTTGCTTTATGTTATCCAGCTGATTTGATGAAATATCGATCATCTTGGTGTAGAATAGTAGGTCCAAACCAAGGAAATTTCTCGAGGAGTAATCAACATAAATCGAACAAGAGAACATGTTTTGTTTTAGATCTAAACCATCCCAATCATTTAAGTACGGATACCCTATTGAAGAACAATTAAGGAAAGTAATGTTCTCAGGTGGCCTGGTTGAGTGAAATTTGAACGGCGATATTAATGAGTTGTGGATTTTAGGAAAGAGGCTGGGAAGGCAACCTTGGGGATCATACACTCGAAGTGTCTAAGATTGGTAATCAATATGTTTGACGAAGAGGTTAACCGGACCGAAAGGCGAGGGAAGTTGAAGTAGGAGGTGATGATGAGAGCAAGAGAGGTCAAAGCTAGGATTGCCACAGTAAGGAGGGTGCCTATCTTTGAGTCAGAAGGGAAATTGAACAACCAGGCTATGGCGACACCTTACTATTTTTGCATTGTGCGTGGCACGACCCGATATACAAAAGCAAGATCCACAACCAAGTTCTGGAATACTGCACCTTCGTAAGAACCTTTCTGTTAGAAAACTCAACTTCTCATGGACACTTTCTGGGCATACAGAGTCTGTTTTGCTTGATGGCTTTGAGATGGGGCGAACCAAAATAATAAGTAATGCATTGCAATGTTTGTTCATTTTTTATAAATGTTATTTTTAATATCAAAGATATTTAATCAAAAGTAATATTTTTCTTATAAAATATATAGAATGTGTTATATATATATATACATTAAATAGTAAAAATAAAGTATACAAATTAAATTAAAATTAAATTGTAGTAAAAATTTTAATAATAATAATAATAATAATATATCCCCCAAAAATCCCTTCCCATATATATCAAGAGCGTATATTTTCTTCCCTGGCCTGGTAGTCTACTGTATAGATGTGAAAATGTTGGGAAGTTTGGTGTCCGGAGGAAGAAGAAGGAGGGAAGTAGAGGTAGCTTTGGTGTTAATTACAAGTCTGCTTCAATTGTTGCCCCAAATTGGGGCAGCTTGTGCTTTATCGTTCGGCAAAGTGGGCAACATCAGGCATCCATTTCGTCTGAAAGGGGATCCCAACCACTACGGGAACAAGAAGTACGAGTTAGAATGCAAGGACAACGACGTGGTGGGGTATTGCGGTTGTTCTCTGGAGAATTGTACATGAAGACCATCAACGATAACAACTAGACCATCCGACTAGTGGATCCCAACTTTTATTATGGTTCCAACTGCTCCTCCCTTCCTCACTATTTCCTTTACTGGTTCAATTTCAGTAGTCCCTTTCCAAAGACCAATAAAATCGTGGATGATCGATTTAATTTCTATCAATTACAGCCACAAGCTGTTAATAGTTTGTTTGAACCTGTAATTTACATGAAGTGTGCAACTCCGGTGAGTGATGCTGCATACGTCAACACCACCGCTGCATGGATCCCCAGATTTACGCACTTCTTCCTTCGGTATATATCATTAGCAGACTTGAAGATTGGGTGCCGTGTGATCGCCACCACGTACGCCATTGACGTTTAATTTTGATTATGATTATATATGCAGACTATGCTAACTTGTCCTAGGACGATATCCACTGGCAACTCCACGCCTTTGGATTTGAGGTTTCGTGGCTGTTCTCGCATTACTGTCATTATGTTTACATTACCACCCAACAATGCGGTGTGTATATATATATATATATATATATATATATTAGAAAATGCCCATTTGTGACTACTTTAATTTTAAGATACAAAAGCCCTTATTTTTATTTTGATCTGCATTTCCATTCCCTTTCTTTAAGGAAAATTGATCAGGCTTCTCAGATCTGCCCGATATATATATATATTCTCTCATTCTCCCATCAGTTTCTTCAAGAATCTTCTCGCCAAGCAAGGGGCCAAACAAGTTGATTTCTTTTTATTTGAAATTATGTCCGTGATCATTCTTATTTTGATGTAATTTTAACAAAATTTTGAATTTGAATTCCCTGCAGTAATTCTATACGGCGTATTAAATGGTAAGATTTTCACCTACTCCAACCTTTTTCTTTTCAAAATGGTTTATGCTTGATAGTGGAGTCGATATTTATCTTTTTTTATTTTTTTGCCACTTTCTTAATTATTAAACTTTTAAATAGATTTCATATAAACCAAGCCCTACTTTTATGAGGCTTATGCTGGAAAAAGTCTTATTTAAGCCAATAGGTTAGACTCAATTTTGTATCTACAATACAAGACTTATAGTCAAATCTTGATCTGACCCAATATGCTTCCACCTCTCTCTGCCTATAATATTATTATATTCAACATCTTGAGTTAAACTCAAGACTTAATTATACCCAGTGTAAACACCGTATTTTGTCCGGGTAATTTTTAAAATATATAAATATAATAAAAAATAAAAATAAGAAATATAGTAAAAAAATAATAATAGATGGATAAATAAATAATAGACAACATAAAGAAGTGAGAGAAGAAAAAGAGAAAGAAACAAAAAATAGATAACAAATAAATGAACCAAAGCTGAAAAAAATAAATATAAAAAAAATATATATATATATATATAAATAAAATAAATAAATAAACAAAAATACTAAAACATTAAAATTAATTAAAAAAATTTTAAAAAGTAAAAGAATAAAAAAAAATAATAATAACATAAATAAAATAAAATAAAATTATTTTGGGCCGAGATTCGGCCCAAAATCTGAAATATAAAATTAAAAAAAAAAAGAAAGAAGTTTGGGTTGAAACCTAAATAAAAAAAAAAAAAAAAGAGGGGGGACCTTGTTGGGCTGAAACCATTTCAGCCCAAAAGCTCACGAGCCAGTGGAGGGCTCGTGAGCCAGTCCAGAGGGAGCCCTTTAGGGCTCGGGCAGAGGATCACGAGGGGAGGGGGGAGCTCGGCCGCAGAGAAGGAAAAGAGGGGACCGCGAGCTCGGTGGGGGCTGAACCAAAGAGGGAGCTCGGCCGCGGGGACTGGGACTGAGAGAGAGAGAGGGAGATCCGGAGGAGGAGACTGAGAAGCTGCAGAGGAGAGAGAGCCGCGGCTGAGGTTTTAGGAAAAAGGAAAAACAGAGGGAGGCTACGGAGGAAAGAGACGAACAGAGGGAGGCCGGAAGAAGAAGAAAAAAACAGAGGGGGGTGTTGAGAGGACGAGACAGGAGCTGGCCGCGAGGGGGAAGCTCGGGCGTGAAGCAGAGAAGACACGAGCGAGAAACAAAGGACGCGCCACAATGGCTCCGTACGCGAGCGTGAAAGCGAAGTAAGGAGAGTGAGATCGCGAGTAAGGGAGACGTTGAGAGGCGTAGAAGTGGACAAGAAAAATTCCTCCACTACTCTGTACCTGACACAGCAGAGTAGTGGAGGCCAGGAATCATTCGGATGAGCACGAAATTGGGCGTCTAAGGCAGAGCAGAGGGGGCATGAAATTAGGAACGGGTGGATGCAGAAAAAGGGGACCACGCGTTTGGTTTTGGAGGGAGCTCCATTCGTGACAACCCTATAAAAAGGGCTCAGGAAGGCAGACTGAAAAAGGAGGAGGGAGGTGGCCACGGGTGAAGGTGGAGGCAAGGAGAGGCCAGAGTTCCAGGGACCGAGAGCAAGATTCGCGAAGGGGAGTTGAGTTGTAAAGTCCGAAAGGAATCCACATTGGTAATCCTTGTTGTGAAATTCCAGTATTGAGTTGAAGTTCCCTTGTACATTTTCTTCATTGCTTCATCTTTTTTTTTTTCCTGCCTTTTCTTCCAATTACTCCATGTTCATTTGGTTGGGTCATGATAGAAACTCTTCAGTGTTGGGGAATTCTGTTCTCGAATGTAGTTAGATCAGAGTTATGTTCCTCAAATTGTTATCTTGAGTTGCTAGTTTCATTTTGGATTGTGATGTTATAGTTGCAGTAATCATGAGAATTATCTTTCTAGTTCATTTAAACCCCAATAATGATTTCATAAATAAGAAAAGTGAAAGGGATTCTGTTTAGTAGGATTGAATAATGACGAAGCTTCCCTAGTATTTATGAGTTCTGTTTTAGCATGTTGATTTCCGTTGACCTGTATGTTTTACGTGAGATGAGGAAGGTCCAGAGGGGATGATGTTGGGTGTAAGCCATGTTTTGAAGTATTAGTGTCTGTAATTTGTAGCACTGGTTCATCATGCATACTAGAAAGCAATTTCAGTTTCCATCGGTGACTGTCTCATCTTTTTATCTGACCTGAACTTTTGCGAAAATGGTGTTTATCTCCTTTTTCTTCTGTTGGTACTATGTCAACCTCGGTTCTGCTTTTCCTTGCAAAAGAAGGATGTATGGGTGCAGAACTTTACATACACATTTTGAAAGATTTCTGAGTTACTTTCCATTAGACATGGTATCTTGTTTTGGTCCCTATCAAATATACTTGAATAGCACTCGGTGAAATGTCTCGAAGGAGGTCGGTTTAGTGGTGATTTGGATGCTCTTTGGCTTAGAAATGTAGTATAGAATCCTCATTTTAAGTGCCCACATGACTTTGTTTGATTAGCCTTTGGTTGATTCTCTCTGTTGTGAACTTGTGAGGCTTTTATTGAAAACTGGACCAGGGCAACTAAAATTAGATCCATGGGCTCTACTTGATGAACACAACATCTTCGAAATTGCATTTAGTTTTGTCAAAAAAAAAATAATAATAATAATAAATAAAAAAATAATAATAATAAATATAAAAAAAATAATATATGAAAATAAAAAAATAGACGCATTGTGGATTCTGCTGACCCCTTCCTTAGGCTAGTCTTGTCTTTGGTACCTTTTAACAAAGAGTGAATTAACATAAAGTTATCACATGATCCACTTTCTTCAATTAGTCCGGTTTGTTCACGTAATTTTAGTAAAGCATGCGATTGTTTGCATGGGTAGCAATAGTTTCTGATGAATTGAAACAAAACTGAGAAAAAGAAAAGAAAAGAAAGGAAAAGGATTTTTAATTGTGTTGTTTCCTACATTTCACAATTTTAAATAATGTATATAAATAATTTATAATAAAAAAATAATAAAGTACAAATAGAAATGAATAAATAAATAAATGATATTTGCACATACTTACCTATATATATATGTCACTTGTAAAAAAAAAAAAATTTAAAAATTACTTTTTATCGTTCTCCTTTTATAAAAATGCGTCGCCATGGTCATATTTATTTTTGTAACTTAATGATTTACGTAAATTTTTTATTTTATTTTATTTTATTTTTATTATTATTATTATTATTTTTTCTTTCTTTTTTAAATTTTATCTCCTAAGCCGGTTACTTTTCTACCCTGAGTGGTAACACCGGGGACGTTTAAGTATTAATCAGCAATTTGTGAGCGACAAAATCGCCACATATGTTGATTATTTCTAGACACTTTTCTCTTAATAGTCTCATAAAATTATTCATATCAAAATTATTTATTTTCCTTCAATTTTTATCTCTAATTTCCTTTTTTGATTTTTTTCATAAAAATAAAATATTATTGTTAATCTTTGTTTTCATTGAGGCTTTTTATCCCTTCTTTGCCACGAGTGGCATCACCGTAAGAATATGAGCATTAATCCATAAATTACGAGTGATCGAGTCATCATATATGCCGTTTGATTTTCATTTAAAATTTTTCTTTTGGGTATTTTCTACTCCGAGTGGTAACACCGTGAGCATGTAAACTAAATCAGTAACTTGTGAGTGATAAAGTCACCACATATGCTGATTATTATTTTCCAATACGTAATGATCGCATTTTTTTTAAAAATAAAAAATAAATAGGTGATAAAATGATTTTAAAATAATAAAAATTATTTGTACCAAAAATTTTATTTGTTTTCTTTTGAACTTTTTGCGCCTTTTTGTCTCGAGTAACACTACCGTGGACACTCAGGTATCAATGGGTAAATGTGAGTGATAAAGTTACCACATAAGCCAATTGATTTTATTTTGTAAAATAAAATTATTTTCAAATATTTCTTTTTTCAAATCAAAATAAAATATTCAAAATCACAAATAATTTTAATCATATTTTTTAAATGGAGAAAAAAACATATATTCTCTTTTAGGAATTGATTAAACCAAAAATATATAAATAAATGAAAAGGGCAAATACTGGAAATTAATCTGTCTTTTACAAATTAAAACACACCAACCAATTCTAAAAATTGTTTTCTTTGTGGAAAGACAAGTTATTTCTATAAACCTCTCTTTTCAAAGAATATATAAAAATAAAAAATACCAACCTAGTGACACTCATTTCTAGTCCGAACTACGTCGACTTTGATCCCTATCGCAGGGTACGTAGGCCCCAGACTCTCATTCTGGGTCAAGTCCACTTTTGTAAATAAATAATATTTTCCTTAATTTATTTTTTCTAACTTTTCATATTTTCATTTTATTCTTTATTTTCATTTTACATTTTCCTTATTTTTATATTTATTTATCTTTGCATGTGAATGGTAAAAGGGCAATCAAACTAAATTTGTAAAAAGCCATAAAAATTGCATGATCAACCTAAGGTAACCGTTCTTTGGAACGGGTGTTGTGGGGGTGCCTAACACCTTCCCCACTCACAATCGTACTCCCGAACCCAACTTTGATTCGCAGACCAGTCCTTGTCCCTTTTTTGTTTTTTTATTCCGGTTTCCCAAAATTTCCCTTAAAATTTTGGTGGCGACTCCCTCCGAAATCGGCCTTCCGCCAGGCGGGCCGGTCTCTTCAATTTTTTCTATTTCCCGCGCCATCCGCGTCGCATTTTCGGGTGTGACACCCAGAAAAATTAAAAGTACACTTTTATTCCTTTAATTTTACACTAAGATTTATTTTAAACTCTTAACACTTTTTTTTTAATCTTTCAATTTTTAAAATATAATCAAAAGTTTTCTTATTACTAATACTATTAACTATGTTAACTCCATAAGCTAACAAAGTATTTTCACAAACTAACAAAGCATTATTTAATGTTGATACATATCAATTTTTACTACCAAATCATTAATATCATTATGTATTCATTAATCTTAGATTGAAAATATTTTTTAATTAAATTAAAAATTAAAAATAAATAATTACATTATCTGACTTCGAAACAAATCTTAATTTTAGGATTTTTTTTGTTATAAAAAATAAGTTGGATAAGTGTGAAATATTTGAAAATACTTTATCAGCATTTGAAAATATTTTGTTGGCATGTTTTTTTTAACATAATTAATGATATTAATGATACGAAAACTTTTGATTATATTTTTTGAATGTTAACATATCAAAAAGAAAGAAAATAAAGTTAAGGACCAACATGAAATTTCATGTAAAATTAGCGTATTAAAAGTGTTTACCAAAAAATTCAAGCCTTTCATATATTTCAAGCTACATTGCTCCCTCAGAGTTCCAAGCAGCTAAATCTGTAAATCACATAATAATGATAAAGGAATTACCTCAGTTTGTTGCAATTGTAGCCTCCTGCTTCGTCTCTTCCTCATGCGGAAAACCTTGTCCTCTTCGAGACATTCATCTCCGGTGGACTAATCTGATAATTGTTTAGGAAGCTCACAAATTGGGCCCTGTTTCCCTCATGTACATCTTTTTTAGCCTTCGCAATAACAACATCCTCCTCCTGCTTTTAACTTAATAGTTACTAATTTCCAAAATTATTCCCAACAAATCAATTGTTTTTTTCTGAGAGAAAGAGAGATGATGGATTTTTTTTTCCCCTTTTTCTTTTGGACAAGAGAAGATCCGTATGCTACATCAATGTGGTCAATCTCTAAAAAAACTTCATAAAATGGATTGGATTGTTTAAAAGGAGTCAAGAAAAAAAATATATTTGAGAAAAAAGAGTCATAAGACTTCCATGTATTTTTCAGTATTTATATCCAAATTAATAAATGTTAGCTATTTAAAACTTAACATGTTTTCCCATGCATTTGCAAAGTTTGAGAATTATGTCATACTATTTATGATTCATTTATGAATAATGGAGCCCGATAAATATTTTAATATAAATATATGGGTTTTGCATAAAATTGAAGATGTGACCTAAAACACATTCCATCATAGTTGATATTGAATAAGAAAAGAGACGCAAGAAGGAATTTTGAGAAATGAGTTCTAACTTGATTCATTCGAATGATCGAGTACAATACATTCAGAGTACAAGAAGCTTTGATAAGTACATTACAAACCTCTAACTAGCCTAGCTAACAAGTATAACTGAAATAACAAATTAAGTTACTAAGCACATGCACACACCTGCATAAAGAAAATTAACCATTTTCTTTAATATCATGTGTTACTATTTTTTATATTTCCATGAAATGAGAGCTTGATCCAGAAATACACAATAGCCAGTGATATATTGCCATGTGTTAGGACAGCCAACCCAATCTGAGTCACTAAAAGTTTTAAGCTATAACATAGAGGCAGAAGGGAAAAATAAACATTTGGCAGGAGAACCTTTGATGTGTCTCAGAATTATATGAGCTACCTAAATGTGTAAATCAGTAGGATGAGACATATATTAGCTTAATTGTTGAACATTATGTGATAAATCAGGTCTTGTTGTGGTAGTTAAGAAAAGTAATCTGCCAATAAGTTGATGATAAATGGAAACATCTTCCAATAAAGTGTCAGAATTAATAGACAATTTGGCATTCTTAACCATGGGTGTTTGAACTAGTTTAGAAGCCGAAAAACCAGAATTAGAAAGTAATTCAAGTGCAAACTTTCTTTGACACAGAAAAGTGTCTTGAGTAGTTCGAGCAACTTCAAGACCAAGGAAATATTTTAAATCATTAAGATCCTTGATTTCAAAAGCATAATCAAGAAAAGCCTTGATCTGTTCGATCTCATGAAGGTTATTACTAGTTAACATAATATCATCGACATACACCAAAAGAGCAGTAAAAGAATCACCAACAAACAAGGAGTAATTAGCCTTAGACTAAGAGTAACCTCAAGAAATTAAGGTAGAGGAGAGTTTATTAACCATTTTCGACTTCCTTGCTTCAAGCCATATAAAGACTTTTGCAATTTACAAGCCAAATTTGGCTTAGCAGAAGGAAAACCTGGAGGTAAAGTCATATAGACCTCTTCTTGCAAATCACCATGTAAAAAAGCAATATTGACATCTAATTGTTGATGCTAATGATGAGCAGCAGCAAAGGCTAAAAGTATTTGTACAGTTGTCATTTTGGCCACCAAAGAGAAAGTATCAAAATAATCAACATCCTCCAATTGAGTATATCTTTTAGCTGATAGCCTAGTCTTATAACACTCAATAGTCCCATTAGACTTATATTTAATTTGACAAACCCATTTGCAATGAATGGGTTGCTTAATTACGAGAAGGCAATGGCGTTAGAATCCAAGTGTTATTTTGCTATAGACATTAAGTTCAACAACCATAGCTTGCCTCCATTCTTCATGTTTTACTGCTTGATGGTAAGAAAGTTCAAATGTGGTAGAAAGAACAAGACTAAAATGCTTATGAGCTAGATATAGATTATTGTAAGAAAGAACAGAAGAAAGAGGACGAACAATACCTGAATATGAAGAAGATGGTGCTGCTATGAGAAGGTTATAATGATAATCATGCAAGTAAGTAGGAAGTTTGCGAATTCTGGTAGAAGTTCTAAGTGGTGGTGGATTTGTGGAAGAGGTTCAAGTGAAGAAGCTGATGCAAGAGGTAAGGAATCAGAAGAAGAAAAGGTCAAATCAAAATAAAAAATATTAGAAGCAGAAATATCAAGCGATGATGAAACTTGAGGAGAGGTAGCTCGAGAAGGATATTCTGGATAAGAAACATAAAAAATGGCATATGGCAGTGGCAAATCAAAATGATTAGGCTCAGCTGAAGAAGAATATGGAAAACACAATTCATAAAAATTAACATCCTGAGAAATAAAAATTTGATTGTTCTTTAAGTCAAGCAAAATATATCTTTTTGTTCCTTGAGGTAAACCAAGAAAAAGACAATACCTTGCTCGAGAATCAATCTTAGTTCGATTTGTAGGAGGAGGAGAAGCATAACAAAGGGAACCAAAAACTTTTAAATCATCAAATGAAGGTGGCTTATGATATAATTTCTGAAAAGGATTTTCATTCTTAATAGTTGGAGAAGGAAGCCTATTGATAATATGCACAACATACAAGACAACATATGCCCAATATTGTTCAGCCAATTCTGATTGAAAAAGAAGAGCTTGAGCCACATTCAAGATATGCTATTATTTATGTTCTACGAGCCTATTTTGTTGGGGAGTTTCAATACAAGATGTTTGATTAATGATACCTTTTTAAAGCATAAAAAACAAGCATGTTAAACTCCACACCATTATCTAACCTGAGAGTAAGAATTTTACTGGAAAATTATGTCTTAACAAGTGCAATAAAATTGAGTCTATGCTGTCTATTTTTTGCTTTAGATTTCATTAAGACAGCCCATGTGAACCTTGTAAAATCATTGTTAGAAAATATTTTTGTCCATGAATAAAGGAAACAAAAAAAGGGCCCCAAATATCCATATGAACAAGTTCAAAAGCTTTATTAGTAAAAGAAGTACGTGAAGGAAATGGCAATTTTCTTTGTTTTTCCATATGACAAATGTCACAAGGAATAAAAAAAATATTACAATCAATAAAAGGGAACTCTTTGTGTAATATATGCATCGTGTTCTGAGAAAGATGGCCAAGTCAATAGTGCCATAAAGGAAAATTTTGTTGACTAGAAGCTAAGACTTGTGTATCAGATTGTATAGCAAAAACTGAAGATGAATTCCTTGCATGCTTGTAAAAATATATACCTTCAATCACATCAGCTGTACCAGTCATCTTCCATGGGTTTATATTCTGAATCAGAAACAAAGAAGACAAGAAAATAAGGCAACAAGCAAGTGTGGAAGTTAATTTAGTAACAGAAATCAGGTCAAATTGAAACTAAGGTATACAAAGAACATTGTTTAAAACTTAAGAATCACTCGAAATAATGGTGCCAGAATGGGTGGCAACAACAATAGAATCATTAAGTAATTTGATTTCAATGGGTGTTATTTTTGTAATAAAAGAAAAATAAGAAAGAGTAGGACAAATATCATCTATAGCACCATAATCAATTATTCAATGCTCAAAACTAGTTGAGACAAAAGAAACAAAGGAATTACTTGATTGAGATATGGAAGAAACGTGATTTAGGGAATGAGAAGAGTTCAAAGAACTGGATTGTACCAAGGTGAGAAATTACCAAAATAGCCTCAGATGTTATCTCCCCCCCCCCAACCATTGCAGGTCAATAGCTGTGCAACAGTCAGTCAATGGCCGCAGCGATCAGCCAACATTGGTCAACTATTGTCGGTGACTGGTCAATCACCGCCTGTGACCAGTCAAACGTTGCCAATGATCAATCAACAACTGTCAGCAACCAGTCAACGTTAGCCAGAAAAAATGTCTTTCAACTTCTTTTTCTAAATTTTGCAATTTGCTTATTCTAAATTTGCAATTTAATTTTTAAATTTTTATTTTACAATTTTTTTTTCCAGAATTTGAAACTTCTTTACTCTAAATTTATAACTTATTTTCCAAACTTTTGTTATGAATTTTTTTAGTTCTTTTGCAACTTCTTTTTCAGATTTTACATTTTACTTACTCTAAATTTATAACTTATTTTCTAAGTTTTTATTATAAATGGTTTCAGTGTTTTCCAACTTTCTTTCTAAACATTGCAACTTATTTACTTTGAATCTGCAACTTGTTTTTGAATTTTTTATTATGAATTGTTTCAATGTTGTTGCAACTTATTTTACATATTTTGCAACTTGCTTACTTAAAAGTTATAACTTATTTTCCAAATTTTTACTATCAATTATTTTAGTAAAAATTTTTACTAGTTGCAAAATATGTAAAAAAAAATTGTAAAAGCATTGAAAAATTTATAGTAAAAATTTCAAAAATAAATTGTAAATTCAGAGTGAGTAAGTTGTAAATTTAAGAAAAGAAATTGTAAAACACTGAAACTATTTATAATAAAAACTTAGAAAACAAATTGTAAGTTCAAAGTGAGTAAGAAGTTATAAATTTAAAAAAGGAAGTTGTAAACATTTATAATAAAAACTTAGAAAATAAGTTATAAATTTAAAGTAAATAAGTTGTAAAATTTGAAAAAAAAATACAAAAATATTGAAACAATTTATAAGAAAAATTTGAAAAATAAGTTATAAATTTATAATAAAGAAGTTGCAAATTGTGAAAAAGAAATTATAAAATAAAAATTTGAAAAGTAAATTATAAATTTAGAATAAGTAAATTATAAAATTTAGAAAAAAATTATTTTTCCCGTGAACATTGACCGATAGCTGTTGATTGGTTGCCAGTGATGGTTAACTTGTGTTGATCGATTGTTGGCTGCTATTGACCAGTGATGGTAGGGGAGAAATAGCCATGAGGATATTTTAGTAATTTCATATTTTTATATTTAATTTTAAAAAATTGATCATTTTTTTAATTAAATTGAGGTTTTGGTCTTGAATTCTAATTTCTACTTTTAAAAAAAAAAGTAATAAGTATGTTTGGTGACAGAACATGATCATCTCAGTCCAACTCTGTTGAAAATGAATTTCTTTGGGAATGCATTGCGTGCTGCATTTTTGGACACCAGAAGGAGCTGCTTGTCACCATCAACCATCCCTCCTCTCTCATCTTCGTAACGTGTGATTCAATCCGTGAAGATCGCAATCTGATTAAGGTCAAAGTGGAGTGGAAATGTATGATTAATATAATTCAACTTTGCTTATTTGCTTTTAGGACATACTCCCTCGGTTTGTTAATATAAGGGAACAAGGAAGATTTCGTGTTTCAAAATATAAGGGACATATGGGATTTGTCTAGTATATTTAATAGTTTTTTTTTAAAATATCCCAAATTAAGATAGTATATTTTCAATATAATTTATTTGTATTAATTACATGATGAAAGAGTTATTAACATTAAATGAGGATATTTTTAAAAATTACTTTATATTTATAATAAATTTATTACTTTCTTTAATTTATGTGATTTTGTCTCTTATTCTCTATATTAAAAAATAAAAAAAAGTACAAGTTTGGTTGGTTATTTGATCAAATTCAGTGAATAGTTGTTGTTTAACTGACAATCGCATTGGCCTTAATTTCCTTTAATTGACAATTGAACTCGCAAAGAGAAGCCAAAGCCAAAGCCAGCTCGCATTCATTCATGAAATTGCAATTGAAGTGAAAAGTTTTAGTTAAAATACGCCCGGCATTGCCATCACGAAGCTACAATTGGTCCAAAGATTGCCACGTGTATCACATTCGTTTGCGAAATAGAAGGAATGGCACAACAAAATTAGGGAATGAAGTGGAATCCAGCGGTTGGCTGGCTCTTGGCACGCTTCAACATGATCCCCTTCATTCCCTACAATTTCCATTCCCCATCCAGGTTAGATCGCTAATTAAAGGGCCCGACGGCCAAGTGAATCCAATCATTAAAAAAAAACGAAGAAGTCGTTAGCTGCCGCTGCCAGCTGCTATTATTATTATTATATAAAAAAAATGAACACAAGCTCGCTACTATAAAATATCTGGGAAGGTAGGGCCCAAATCGAACACGCAACCCACCTACACTATACACGTGGCATCAAACTCGAGCCCAACTAAATTCACATTCTTGTGTCCCACGAGCAAGAGCGAAGGACAAATCAAAAAAAGCTACAAAAGTACGGAAAGCAACCGCTACCCCGCCACGTAAATACCCATCCTCTTCCACATTTTACCAACCGACCCCACACCATATCTTTTACCCAGCTCTCAATCCCTTCCCTCCCCATCACCCTTCCACGTATCCCCCTCCTTTAATCTCACCCGTCCACGTCTTCTTCCTAATATCCCCCCTCCTGGTCCTCACTTACCCCATGTGTAGCCAGATCCCTCCCCGTCCTCTCCAATCCAACGGTCCTCCTTCCCCTCCTTTACAACCCTCCTATATAATCATCATTCCCCTTCCTCCTTCCCTCAGTTTTGATTCTCACATGCACACATTATGAAGCAGCTTAAGCGTTACCCGCCGCCGCCCTCGGCGGATCTTCGGCAACTCGCCACTGATTCCAAAGCTCTGTGTCCTGATAACACACTTTTGAAATTCAAGAATGCCCGACTGAGGCGGCTCAAAATCCAGCGATTGAAGTTGAAGTATACTTGTGACGCCAAAATCCATGTCGCCCCCGGAGATGGCGGGAAGGAGAGGGTGTGTGCGGAGTCGGTTAGTAAAGATACACAGATTCATGAATCGATGCAGATATCGTTGTCGTTAACGACATCATCGTCGACCAAGGAGAAGGAAGAGGATCGGTCGACTTTGGCGGCTTTCAAAGGTAAGAAATACAGAAAGGATTGCGGTGATGTGGAGGATTTGTCTTACGGTTCGGTATCCGTGATAGGTTGTAGGAAAGTAATGGAAGATGCGGTGAGCATAGAGATGGGGTTTGTGGAGAAGGAGAGAACCAAGTGTGATTTCTTTGCGGTTTATGACGGCCACGGTGGGGCGCAAGTGGCGATAGCTTGCCGAGATCGTTTGCACCGATTGGTGGCGGAAGAGTTGGAAAGGAACGAGAGAAGCGGTGGTGAAGTGGATTGGGAGGGAATGATGGAGGGGTGTTTCGGCAAAATGGATAGCGAATTGGCAGAAAATGCGGCCGTGAGGACGGTGGGTTCTACGGCGATTGTGGCGGTGGTAGCAAAGGATGAGGTGGTTGTGGCCAATTGCGGTGACTCTAGGGCGGTGATGGGAAGAGGAGGTGAGGCTTTCGCCTTGTCTGACGATCACAAGGTACCATATATATATATACACACACACATATCAAAGCTTATTCCGCTCGCATATTGGAAATGCGTCGCATTTTTTAATTGGTTAACGGAATTAATGTAAGTTTTATGCTAGAGAACACTGAAATTAATTAGAGCTTCCACACTGATATAGGCTTCACAAGAGATCACTTTTTTTTTCCTTGTTTTTTTGTATTTGAGGATTGTTGAATTATTACCTGAATTAATCATTGGAATTGACGATGGGTGTTATTTGTTGACAGCCTGACAGGCCAGATGAGTTGATGCGAATAGAAGCCGCCGGTGGAAGGGTCATAAACTGGAATGGCCAACGCGTTCTAGGAGTTCTTGCTACCTCCAGATCTATTGGTTAGTTGTAACCTCCCCATCCATATTTATTAAATTAATTAATATATATACCGCCATGTCATTTGCCCTTTCCATTTATTAATTTCAATATATATCAATGAGTGCGCGTGTGTATATATTAAAATCTATGGAAATTTTGCGCTATTAATCCTTAGTTGTGAGGACTATAGCTTACCTCAATTCCATACAGCGCACATGCAATTTTCATGAAAATAAATAAAAAACATGTAGTCCATATATTCTTTAGTTATATATTACAGAAATTTTATAGAGTTTAAGAGACTAAATTAAGTGCAAAAAAAGAAAGAATAGGGAGAAAAAAAAGAACTATTTTCTGCATATACATTGTTTATTATGTGTATAACTATGTTTCCGAATTTAATGTTAACAAATTTTATACCTAAAAAATATCTTTATACTAAAACATTTAGTATGGATATATGCAGATTTAAATCTCTCGTCAATAAAAAATTTGTAAAGCATCTATGAAGCAAAAGATAGACAAAGAAAAAAATAGCGAATGAATAAAAAGAAAGGAGTTTCATAACTTTCTCTTCCTTATTAAGTTTAGAGAACCTAAATTCATGAAAGTAAGGAATAAAGGAAAGTAGACTTAAAAAAAAAAAGTGTCAAAGCATGAGAAATATATAAGTTGTAGATTTTCGGCACCCTCTGGCTTTAACATTTACTCGTTAGTCGTGTGTTATCTTTAATGTATTAAAAATCAGATCGACCGGTTCAACTGGTATTACCGGGAACCGGCTCTTAGTCTGGTCCGATTATAGATAAAAACCGAAGTTTTTCAGAATCGGTGTAAATTGGAGTAAAACCAGTCAAACCGGCCAAAAATCGGTACAAAACCGGTTTGGCCTTTTTTTTTTTAAATATTATTTTTATGTTTAAAATAAAATAATATTATTTTTAGTATTAAATAGTATTATTTTTTGTATAAATTTTTTATTTCTATATTATAATATGATATAAGTATTATTATGATATATAATTATAAATAATGATAAATTTACTTAATAAATAATATAAAAATAGAATATCAATTGACTATTTTAAATTAAAAATACAATTATAGATAAATATTAATTTGTTTAGATTTTAATATTTGATTGTAAAACTTATTAATAATATTTTTAATTTTCTATATATTATTAAATTTATTTTTCATTCTAAATTAAATGTTAATTTTATTATCATGGATAAATATTTTTTATATTTTTTATCTATATTATTTAAAATATATTAATTTATTCATCTCCGGTCTGACTCTAGTTTGACTATTAAACCTTGAACCGTTGCTTCATCCGGTTCAATGGTCGGTCCGATTTTTTATACGTTGCTTATCTTGAACCAATGGTAATGACCTGCTATTGCCTCCACAACACTATCATTGCATATCCTACATATAAAACGGATTTGCTTCACGTGTTGGCTTTTACGTCTCAGCAGTATTATATGTATCAAATCTGATATTATAAGCTTCTTTTGACCCCAAATCTGATATTATAATTAAGGTTATCTTATCACGTGAGTATAATGCTTTCTCCATCGAACACTTGGAACTGTCCAATTATTCTGACCGACGAGAAATCTTTAAGATAACGCTGGAACTCGGAGCTTATATATAGGATCCCCTAGCTAGATCTATTAAATTATACTATCAGTAAAACTAAAAGATCAAAGCTGCACTAAAACTGAAATTCATGGTTTGCGATTTTTCAAGTAGATATACATTAAAGGACAAATGGACAACATCACATTGAGAAGATCACTGGTCTGATCCGTGGCATGCATGCTTGTGTCTTAGTGATGACACATAGTTTGACTGATTGATGCAGGAGACCAATACCTTCGGCCTTACGTGATATCGAAACCAGAAGTGAGGGTGACAAAGCGAAGTAAGGAGGATGAGTTTCTGATACTGGCGAGTGATGGTTTGTGGGATGTGATATCGAGTGAGGCTGCGTGTGAGGTTGTAAGGAAGTGTCTGAGTGGCCAAACCAAGCGGAACTCGCAGGAGGCTGCAGCTCGGTTAGCTGAACTAGCAATGGCCAAGGGAAGCAGAGATAACACCAGTGTCATAGTCGTTGAGCTGAAGAACCATAATGTATAATTAACATCTTACTTTTCCTTCATGCCTGCTTCCTTCGCTGTGTGTATTCTTTTTTAATTTATGTAAAACTTGGGACATATACTTTTATTCTTTTCCTTATGAATTACCAATGCGGCAGTTAGGCTCTCTCTCTCTCTCTCTCTCTCTGTGTGAAAGCCATGTAATCCTGATGGAAAACGTTGGATATCAGAGATTATGCTTTACTTATTATTTTTCTGGGAATCGACGAAATGAAGTTTCTCAGATTGCTGCCTCCATTCTTGACTCATAATTTGAATTATAGCTTTTCCTTTTATTTTTTTATATATAATTTGAGTTACATCTTATTAAAAGATGTAATGAGTTCGACGTAATCATTGGAATTATGATTTGAGGCGAGCAATTTAGGTTTTTTAAAGATGAATGGAAGAATCTTGACGCTCTCCTTCGTGTTTTCTGGATTTCATGCGAATCCAGTCACATGGGGTGTCCGGATTTCCACGTTACGCCTTTTTGGGCTTTGTTTGACCCTTTCAGAGACTTTGTTTATCCAATCTGCTAAACTCTGACATTATTAATTTGACTTCTTTTTTCGTTCTGAACAAGTAGGGTTTGCATTTTTTCTAACTATAATTTATTTTGATGTTTCAAATTTTTCAGTGAAATCATTTGAGTAAAAAATCATAAAATAAATTAAATGGTGAAATTTTTATTTTTTTAAATAAATAAATAAATATATCTTTTATAATAATTATTTTTCATCTTTTGGTAACCAATCTCATTAAATTTATATTCATTGACAAAATAATTCACACTGCCAGTAAATCAACTAGGTAATATGTCCTATAGACCTTTTGTTAAGGGAAAATTTTATGTATTTGTATTTTCTTATACTTCTTTATTACCAAAAGTTTTTTAATTAAAAAATCATACACACACTTTAATAATAACATGATAAATATGCAATGTTAAGGATATATGAATATTTTATACTTAGACTATAAATTTTTATATTATTATTAAATTTATATATTTATTATATTATAAGTAGATAACAAAGATACAATAAAAGAATTTTTATCTATTTGTAGTTTCTTATGTTTCGGTCACCAAATTTTTCAATTAAAATATGATATAATATATATTAATAATAACGTGATAAATATGATAACTAAATAACACACACACGCTTTAATACTAACATGATAAAGACATTATTTCGATGGTAAAAAATAAATATATTATTTAAACCTAAAATTTTAATACGAGGTTTGAGTTCTTGATAAGATTTATATCCAATTTTTTAAAGCATGCTTTAAAGAGGTTAAATTAAAATGCTAACGATTGCAACAGGTTTAATTATTTTATATGTTCAGTAGCATTCCCCTAAAAAAAATTATATCTGATATGTCTGTCAGAAATATAATATTATAGGAGTAAGGTGCTAATATAAAAATTGATCTCCCAGCTATTAATGGATTCTCATTTAGCCTTCTAAATATTCGATATTCTTGGGCAGATAAGCTACTCTCTGACAAATAATATCCTACATCCATATATTTATATATAATTATGCATAGAATTAATTGATTACTTACAGAAAATGTTTTTTTTTGGATCCTGAATTATATTTTTAATAGGAATAACTTATGTAAAATTCATATACACTACGCTCACAAGTTTGAACATGTAACCATTCACACCAAGAGAAAAATTTGAGGACCACCAAGAATGTCACTGTAGCAACATGCCATTGGTGGGTCTTAAATTAGTTAGTTGGTCTGTATTGATGTATCAGAGATGAGGTAATGAGTGTCCAACAAGCTATGATTATGTTTCGCTACTCATTGCTTGTCTGAGTTTTTCTCACGTAAACAATCGGACTAAACTTGTTTAATTATTTAGCAATCTGTGATTGATGATACATCTTTAAAATATCTTTTGAGAAAATATTTACCAAAAGTTCCAATGATACAGACTTGCATGAAAATTTAAAAACAAACATTACACGACACAACACACACACACAATTCACGAGGTGCGGATCACCTGCAGTCCATCATGAACTACAGAGGCTGCCGTTCAACAGATCTCAACCTTTCATGTAATGTAATCTAAAGGGTCCTAACCTTGTGATGTTGCCCGTTTGGTGTTTGGCTTTTCATGTACTAATTTTTTTTCAATCAAAAAACTTAGTATCTAAATCATATTAGACTGTGAATAATCTTAGTCGAGTTTGATAGGATTATAATGAGTATTTAAATGCAACTATAATAAATATTTATTAATTAAAAATAATAATAATTCAATCTTTTGTGTGTGGTGGTTCCGCGGGATTAAATAAATAATGATAAGAGAAGCCAAAAATAAAAAATGAAAAGAAGGCGCTTGACGAGAACCTTGCACGACAACATTTCTTTGGGAAGATCACACCGAAAAAAAAAGAGGGAAGAGGAAATGATCTGATCCTGTGTTTTAACAATCGTACCGTCAGTAAGGAGTGGAGCATCTTGGATTGAGGACCATCCACGTATTGGGTATCAGATTCCATATTTCTGGAATGGATAGCATATTATATTATATAATTATTTAAAATCAATTACATTGATTCCACAATAACCATGCGTCCCTGTACAAGGTCATGATATGCTCCACTAACCGAGAATCATTATTATTGTTATTGTTATTGTTATTATTATTATAGTTATTATGATGTTACTGTCATTTTCTAATCTGACGTTCAACCAATTAAAAGACGAGCGAGTTTCTCTTCGAGTTTAATAATTAAGAAAACAATCTTCGGTGGATCATGCAAATCAGATCTCGTAATGTGCTTCCGTGTCACTAATAAACACATAATATTTTTTTAAGAAAGTTAATTAAAATATGTTATAATTTGAGATTCTTATATATACTGTAATAAAAAAAATTTTGTCCAAACTCCGAAATAACACTTTTCTTTTTAAAAAAAAAGTCTGGAAAGTAGAGGATGAAAAAGGAGGCGAGGAAAAAATAAATTCATATGCCTACAGAGACTTTTATTTTTTTAAAAAACAAACAAGAAAAAATATGGAGAGACTCCTTGACACTTGAGAAACCGTTGCAAACTACTCCACTCCGGTCTTATTTGTAAAGGATTTTTTAAAAGTTTTTTTTTATTTTTTTTAAGGGACTTTGTAATATTTTATAAGACTTTTTCTATTTTATCCTCATTATTTATTTTTTTTCGTAAATTGTTATTGAACTTTTTGGATAAAAGAGGTATTCTCAATTGGTCAAATGATATTTAATGTGAATTGTATTATTATATTAAATAGAAATAAAAAAGAAGTGTTTGATTTTTTTTTTAGAATTTTAAAAAGATAACTAACTTTCTTAATTTACATAAAGTAGTTGGAAGTCCATTATAATAAGGACCGAAGGAAGTATATCATATCCATCCCACGCAATATGCATATTTATTTTCTTTTCATTAGCAATTAGAGTAATTGGTTTCAATATAATATGAGGATATTATGGATGATGCGAATAAAGACTTATTTCAATAAAAATATTTCTATTAAACTTACACTTCATGACTATATTTATTATAAAAGAATTTAAATTTCATTATGAATAATAATTCTAGGGATTAAAAATAGCCCTCACAAGTTAAGGAAAGAATAAAGGGATAGAAAATGGATAATTCTATATAATTAAGATTATTTATTTTTATAGTAAAATAATTAAAATTTTTAATAAATATATTTTATTAGGATATTAAATTTATTTTAAATTTATTAGGATTTAGATTTTATTTCTTATTTATTCATAATATTTAATTATTTGAATTATGATTTATCTTTTATTTAGATTTGAGATAATTAAAAAAAAAAGATATCTTATCTTAGGATTCTAATAGAATTAGGATTTGAACTCTATAAATAAGAGTCTCATTACTTAGTTGTATTATAACTTTGATTATTGATTTGAGTTATAATTTCAATTAATAATCTCTCTTTCTCAAATTCTTCTTTTTTTTTTCCTCATTTGAATTCTTTTCCCTCTTATCCTACCCTATCCCCATTTACATCATAAAGGTTAAGATCAAAGTACAAAAAAAAAAAATAATATTTTTATAAGAAAAAAAGACAGTGCTACAAATTCTGAAAGGACAGGAGAAGTACAGTCAAGAGTGGTGGTGAGAGTGGCTTTGATATTCTATGGATTAAATTAAATAATATAAACATCATTCCCCATCTTAAAGGTTGAGGATTGATATGAATGTCATTAAAGTTAAGAAATGTGTGGCTCTTATGTCAATCGCCACATTGTCTCCTCCTTTGATTAGCTGAGATGATATTAGGAGTTTATTGCCTGAATTTACTAGCTGTGAAGTACATATGTAAACTTGGAGTTCCAACCTTATCCTCTTTTTTTTTCTTACAACTAACTTCAGGACCCATTTGGTACAGTAAAAACATTTTTTTAAATGATAATGATAATAAAAATAGGAATGAGAATAACAAAGTATGTTTGATGTTTCAGGAAAAATAGATTTATGGTATAAAGTGATATTTGATATGATAAAAATAAGAAAAGAAGGGAGATAAATCAAATATAATGACAAAAATACCCTTATAAAAAATAAAAACTCAAAGGCAAAAATAAATTTTTGGTCCCTTCATTTTATATTAAATTTCATTTTAATATTTTATTTTTATTTTGTTTCTTTTTAACCTTTTAAATTTTAAAATAAAATAAAAATTTTCCCTATTTCTAACCCAATTAACTATATTAGTAGAAAATATTTACAAATTATTCCCAAATGCTAACAAAACATTTTTTAATACTTACATATTTATTTAACTCATTTTTTATGACCAAAAAAATGTAAGATTAGTGTTTTATTTAGAAGTTTATTATTTGTAATTATTTATTTTTTATCTTTTAATTTAATTAAAAAATATTTTAGACTCAATATAATGAAAAATATTGATAATTTGAGAATAAAGATTAATATGTCAATATTGAATAATGTTTTATTAGCATTTTACTATTAACATAGGTAATAGTGTTAGTAATAGGGAAACTTTTGATTATATTTTGAAAATTAAAGGATTAAAAAGAAATAAAATAAAGTTAAGGGATCAAAATGAAATCTATTGTAAAGTTAAGGGATCAAAAGTGTGTTTTTGCCAAACTCAAATATTACAAAATATCTTCATTTTTCAATATTTATTCGCATATTTTAAAGAATTCAAATATAAAGAAAACTTGAGTATAATCTGTTACAATCCCTCCCGTCTCTTTTAATTGTCCTTTCAGCAAATTTTTTTATTCCACTTTGATTGCTGTATAATATCAATACACAATTAAATATTTTTTTTTCAATTCTACCCCTAATCAATGTTGTTATTAATTAATGAAAAAGAAAAGATATAATAAAGAATATTTATGTTTTTTTAATATTTATGTTAAAACCGTAAACAAAATGGAGAGAGAATAATGTAATTTTCTGGAAAACCAAAGATTTATAAATAATACTCTTTCCAATTTGTAAAAATTATTATTTTAGAGTTTTTAAAATTTTTATAATATTTATCATTTTAGAATTTTAATAAAGCATTAATAATTTATTTCATTATTTTTCCCTTTCATCAATATCAAATAGATTATTTAAGATAGTATTTAATTAAGATTATTTTGATAACATACTATTAAATTTTATAATATTTTAAATTATTTAATGACTTTTTTAATTTATATAAAAAATCCTAAAAGGATAATTTTTATAAAACAAAGGATTATTGTGATTGTTATGTTACTTATAAAGCTTATCTTGGACTTTGAGTTTTGTCTATTTAATAGATCGAAAATCTAGTTTTTTAAAAAAAAAATTTAGGGGTGACAAAACTTTTGATCCTCAAAGTTTTTCAAAATTTTCAAATTGGTCCCTATATTTTCATTTTATGCCAATAACTCCCTATATTTTAATATCATTAACAAGATAAGCATTAAGGATTCAATAACTCAATAATTTAATTTCAATCTTCCAACGTGACAATAACACCGTTAAAATGGGTTGATGTGACTATTAAAATTGGCTGACTATATTATTTGGACAGCTGTTTAGATTATTTTGAAGGCTAATTGGCCATTAAAATATTCAATCAGCCCAATTTAATAATAATATCAAAATAGTTCAATCAGCCCATTTTAATGATGGTATTGTCACATTGGAACATTGAGAGACTAAATTACTAGGTTATTGAAATTTTAACACCTACTCCTTCTTGTTCAAAATATAAGGAATTTTTTAGAAACTTTCTTTGGTATAAAATATAAGGTGTTATGTAATATTTAATAGTAGTTTACCCTTTTTACCCATATTCATTGATGACTAGTCTCGCAATTTATAATGGAAAAGAGTGGAAACAACTTTTATTATTGGTAACTAATAAGAGTAAAAATGGAATGTTTAGTTTTTTTTTTTCAGAAATTTAAGAGTATAACTATATTTCCTTAGTATGCGTGAAGTAGTTGGAAACCCCTTATATTTTGGACCGGAGGGAGTATCTTGTTAATAATATCAAACTGTAAGAAATTATTTACACAAAATAAAAACATAATGATCAATTTAAAATTTTTAGAAGACTATAATGACCAAAAGGTCCTTTATCCTAAAATTTCAAATGACTATATTTCTCCTATACATCATAAGAAAATATATTTTAAAAATAAAAACAGTAAAAATAGATTAGGAGAAAGATTAAAGCTGACAAAACAGGTCGATCTGCCATATATCAAGCTCAAAACAGGTCACGCCAAAAAGCATGTTTTGTTGAACAAGCTTGACTTTAAAAGCCCAAGCTCGTATTGGCTTGCAGGCCTTTTTTTTAATATTTTTTAAATTTTCTCATATAATTATTAAATTAATATAACTAATTATCATTATTATTCACTAAAAACTAATATAATATTTAAATTTTACAATTTATATATTACTAATTAATAAAATAATATGTTTCTTTAATATTTAAAAAAAGAAAATGAAGTGAAATGGGCCAGCTTCCCCCAAAAAGTTGATTTTATATTTGAGTTCTCATTTTTAAAATCTAATCCACTCATTTTATTAAATTAAATAAACGGGCCCATCTGATCTGACTTGACTCATATTACCAACTCTAAAAAATAACTTCAAAAAGCATGTTTTGGTGATAAGGAGATTGTATTGTTGGGTTCCACCAAGTAACATAATTGATAATTAATGGGTTGTCAATGTAGTTTCTTTATAATTTAAGAATTAATATCAATATCAGCATAAAATATTTAAAATATGGGAAATTGTATTATTAATAAGTTATAAGTATTGTATCTTATTTTGAGCTCCATTCAAATATATGAACCCACTCTAATTATTTCTAATCATCAATTATTATCACTATATATAATGATTAATATACAATTTATAACAAATAATAATGTTAACAAGTTAGAATAATAAGTTTTATTTTTTTAAAAGCATATTGTTTGTGGTTCAATTCCTAAACACATGTATAAAAAATATTTTATTGGAAGAGACAAAGTCCACTTCAATGACGTTAAAGTTATCCTTAGTGCTCAATACTAAAAAAGAAATAATATAAAATAAAAAAATATGGATCGCTACATTGTTTCCTTGCTTTAAATTTATCTCTTAGGCACAAATGTATGATGGCTACTCCTATTTTATTATAAATCAATATTAATTAATATGAAATATACCACTTTGTTCCTTAATATAAAGGACAAAAAATAAAATCACTCAGACCAAGAAAAGTAATAAATTTATCTGAAATATAAAATAGTTTCCAAAAACGCCCTCATTTAATACTAATAACTTTTACATTATGCAATTAATGCAAATGGAAATATACTATATTAATTAGGGGAATTTTTGAAAAAAAGTTATTAAATACATCAAACAAACCCCCTTATCCTAATTGACAAACAATTGTTTGTTTGGTTGGAGGGAAATGGGGGGAAGGGAAAGGAAGGGGAGGGAAAATGTTATTAAAATTTTCCCTCCCCTCCCCTTATATATTTTCCCCCCAAATTGGGTAATTTGGAGGGGGGGAGAATGTGTTATTGTGTCTAAATACTCTTCATTTTTTCATTACTCGGCCACACAATACACTGGTCAGTCTTGTCCTTATATTAACTTAAATAAATTAATGGTATAATAGTCAAATTATAATTATTTTCCCTCATTTTCCCTTCTAACCCAAACGAGGTAAAATTAAAATCCTTCCACTAAAATCCCTCATTTTTCTTCTAAACGAGGTAAAATTAAAATCCCTTCTTTTTCCTCCCCTTCCTTTTTCTCCATTCAAATTCCTTCCCTCCCTTAAACCAAACATACCCTTATATTAAGGAACTGAGTGAGTAAAATTCATAGAGTTAAACTATCCATGAACCATGAATGATGTGAGTTTTTCAAACTTGGCACAACTTCTATTCATTCTTTTAACTTTCTTCATTTATTTTATGAGACAATGTGAAACTTTGTTTTTATTCTCTTAATATTTCTTTGCATGTGTCAATATGATTTAAATATTAAAAATATTTGCAAAATCTTTGGAAAACTTTTTACGTTATTGTTTCTTCCATATATAAAAAACCTAGTTTCAAATGAAAACAAATAGAGGGAAAAAGAAGAAAAGAAAAAGAGCGCAACGGAAAACACGTTTTGGTTACAAAGAAGATTATGTTACTGGGTCCCGCCAAGTGGCATAATTCACGAGTTGTCATGGCAAATTTTTATAATATAATAAATAATATCAATATGAAGAACAACATCCCAATCTCTAGCCAGAGGTGTCTAATTTTTATATAAAATAAATCTGCTCCTGTAGTGTCAATGGATTTGAGCTTCTTTATTGTTAAGTAAGCGTTTAGTGCAATCTAATTTCCACTTGAATCTCTAATTAAGCCGTCACAAAAAGTCTCCCTATATATACTAGTATTAATTCATAGATAGATCCATCAACTTCTAGACATAACCAGTTAACCCATCGCCTAATTAATCTGCTTCTCTGCTCATGAATACCATTTCTTCGGTCCGTGGCACCTTGGTTAATGCATCTGAAGATCAAATTCTCAATATTAAAATTATCTGAATCAAAAAAGCAACTACATCTGAAGGCCAGAGGTTTGAAAATATTTTATTTTCATGGAAATTAAGGTGGGAACCGTTCAAATTCGGAATAAATGAAAAAGAAAACGTCTCCTCTCATTTCTTCCTTTTTCTTTTTATTCCCCGGAATCACCATTCGTATTTTTATTTTTTTTTAAATGAATATGATTTTTTTTTTATTTTGCTTTATTGCATGGCTTCATCCTTGAGCGCCGAGATTTATGAAAATTGAGCTCAATCTTAATCACCAAATAATTCAATATCATTTGACAGAAACAGGCTAGAGCCATTCGAACTAAGGCCAAGTTAAAAAAATGATGAAAACAGTAGAAACTGCTTTTTTTGTTTTGTTTTTTATTTCCCCAATTTTAAATGAAATAAAAAAGAATAACAAACACGGGAAAGTGTTTTCCAAAAAATAAAATAAAATAAGGGAAAATTATACTAAAAAATCTATATGAACAAATATTTATCTTAATTAAAGAATAAAAATTATAATTAATTTGGTTGTCCAAAAAATAAAGTGTATATTGGAAATAATTATTATACCATCATCTTTAATTTTTCCAAACTTTTTCTTTGTCCATTAGTTAATTCCTTCTCCCACTAATTCTTCACACGCAACTCTCATTTTGTCGTTCCAGCATGCACATGTATCTTCAGAATCGTGGCTCCCAAAATTATCAAAGCCCTATTTCCATTGATCTTCACGAATCACTTTCCTTGCAAAGTCATTATTTATTTTTTTCCGTATATGGAATCCACCATATCTCTGAGGGGCCCGTTAAGTAGAAAGAAAAAGAAAATTGTCGAGGGAAAAGAGAATTTTTTTTTTATTTGAAATGTGTGAACGAGGTTTTCTCAGAAAATTAATATCCCTTCCCTTTCCTTATGTAAGGAAGAGATGAAGGCTCTTAATTATTAAGTTGAGGAAATTTGATAGATCCCATTCCATCTTATTTTTCCAATCATATCAACTATGTTTAGCATCCAAATTCCGTCCATTAATTGAAATCTCACTCTTCACGGTATCAAGATGCTACGATAATAATATTATTTATTATTATATACAAGAAAAATCTAAAGCTAATTAAGATATTCAGAATAATAAGATTTATATTAGAGTGTTCTTTATTTCAAAATATAATGATTAATTTATTTATTTTATATGTGAATCAAATATTCTAAACCTATCCCATTTTAATTAAAAAATTTATCAAAGCTCAGATTAATTAGAATTTAGATTCTTTTAGGTGATAAACTCTATTATTAAATATTTAATATGATTGTCTTCTCTTAAATCAAATGTACTGGCATAACTTTTTATTAATTAAATAAGTGTTGGGTGGTTATAATTATTTCATATTAATAAATAAATATAATAACATAATATTTTATATCAAATAAGTAAAAAGAAAAAAGTGGGGAATCGCTTCGCTTGCAAAGGTTGTTGCTCAAGTCCCATCACATTCACATCCAGGGAATTACTTTTTCTTTTCTAGTTTTAAAATACATTTCACGTTTCTAAATGCAAAGCGCCTACGGTTTTTTTTTTCTTGGTCTTCTTCCTTTCCTTATCCCAAAAAATAAAAAAACGACATGCTCATCTAACTATTTTCGTGTCATTTGTTAAATAAAGTAAATATAAATTATGGCAAAAAATCGTTCATATCATTATTATCAATTAATATAAAACATAAAATTAATAGGGAATATGAACAGTGCAATCTCTTTCGAGTTTCATATTTAATTTTTCTTCTATCAATATTTTTTACATTGACAAATTTTGTGCACTTTTTATTTATTTATTTAAACATTTTAATAGAGTTTCAAAGTATGTAAATTATAATCTATCTAATGCATAGAAAAGATACCTAGTTAAAGTTTAAAATAAAATAAAAAGCAAGTTTGCAACTAATTTTTTTTTGCATTTTAAAAATAATAAAATAGCTTCATAATATTAATAATTAAATTTAGTTATTATATACAATAAATAGTATATATCTTATATTCTTATTTTGTAAACAGTAAAAATATAATCCCTTATTTCAATAATTGTCTAGGAACCTTTGGCCAAAAAAATAATTGTATAAGAAGCCATTTTCTTTTAAATATTTGGCTGCATTTTGGATTTCGTACCCATTTCAATTTTTTTTTTTATAATAATGTCCGATTTCTGGTTTCCATTTCAGTTTTTAATCCTTTCAAATCAAACATTTTGTTTAATAATTCATTTTATTTTTATACAATTATTTTGTACCATTCTATTTTTTTTTATATAATTTTGTATCTATGATATTATTTGATATTTCTTTAAATCTTAGCATATCCCATGAGAAGCACTAGCTAGCAAATCCAGTCAAATAAAATAGTTACATAATAAAATAATTTGTTACAAATATTTTATATTTTCTTATGTTTTGCTATAAATACAAGTTCTAAATTCTAATTGTAAATGATATAAAAAGTTATTGACAGGTGTAACTTAACACCTGTGAATTCTTTTTAAGAAATGACCAAAAAAAGTTACTTGATAAAATTTTGTTATATTCAATATATGCTTTTTTTTTTAATCAACAAATGCTTTCTTTTTTTAAATTCAATTTTAGTTGTTTATAGTTTACATTATTTATTATCAATATGATACTATTATTATTATGCTAAAGATTTTTTAATTTTATTTTTGTCTAGAAGCTATTTATTAATTTGATTCCTATCTATGATTACATACATTAAAATGAAGGAATGATCAAAATTGACTTTAATTAACTTTAATTAATAAATGAATAGTTAATATTGAGTTAAAAAAAAACACTCAGTGGTTTCTCTTACGATGAAGTATGGAATCAGGTCCAACAAATGTGAGTGATTTTGTGTGTTGAGATTCAGAGTTTGGGAGTAGACTCCTTGAAAAAGCTGACTCCATAATTTAGTTTTATATAACATTAATGTTAACACACATTAACATAATGTTAATGTTAATTTTATTTATAAAAGTAATATTAAAAGTGAATTTATTTAATTATGGATAAAAAGCCTGTGTAGAAGAGTCAGATCGTCCAATATAGAAATGTCTGCAAACATCACCCCAAAAAAATGCCAGAAAAGAAAAAAAAACAGAGAAATCTCGTATAAATATGGCATAGACTCCATTACCGTTGAAACACCGCAAAAGCTTGCAGAGGTGGTAGCGACTGCGAGAAGCCAAAGAAGGTGATAGAATAGAGTCCTCTGTCCATTTTCCACTGTCACTTGTGCCCTCCGCTCATTATTACAAAGTCCAGAGAAGTACACTCTCTTGACGTTAACGTCAGGCAAGGTTTCCGTATCTTACCTTTTTCTCCGATCATCCTGAATTCGTTCACTGTCGTCTTTTTCGTTTTTGAATCCACATTTAATTGTTGTAACTCTTGATGTTCTGCCGAATAATGCAACATTTTCCGTTTCTTTCGTTTTCGGGGGCCTAATCTTTAGTTTGTACGAACAGAGCTTCGCGCAACTTTTGGGATTTCTTTTTCTTCGGCTTTTTTTTTTCGCTAAACCCTAGTGCTTCTGTATGGTTAGGCAGTAACCAACGACCATAAGATTGGAAATTTGTGCTCGTTGTGGTTTAATAGGCGATAAAAGCAGAAACACTTTACGAACTCGGTGTAGGTTATTAGCTAATTTGTCTAAGCGTTTCGATTAATATTCTAGCACAGCCTGGGAAGACGAAGGTTTTTTATGCTTATTTATCTTAGTTTCTTACGATTTCTTTATATCGAAACAGATTATAGGGACTTATTTTTTTGGACGGGCATAAATTTATCGTCATAAACCTTCATTTTTCGTTATTTTGGCAGATTCTTTTATGCATGTACAGTTTGGCACTAGAATACGTAGTTCTGATGCTTCAGTTATAATTCTTTGTTGTTATTGGAGTTCAGGTCTTCTACTGCTTCTTCTACTTCTTTTCTTGATCCAGCTGTTCCGCTATTTTAAGCTTTATATTTCCCTAGTTGGCTTTCTCAATGAACTAAAGGAAAAATGTGAAAAATAAGATGGCATTGCTCTGAATTTGATTATAAATGGAGATCCTTTGGCGGGGAATTTTGTGTGAAAAATTCTCTGGTGTCCCGTGTTTTCCCTTTTTCCTTTTCTCTCTGCTGTTTATTTCTCATCTGGTTTTTAGTCTTGCGAATCTGACTATCTTTGTTGAAATTATATGTGATAGTTGTATTTCCTCATTCAGAGACTGGAGCTGGAAAAGAAAAAGATAATATATGGAGGGAGGCGCAGGAAGAGGTTTGGAATGCTCGAAGATTATGGATGGGAAGGCGAGTGACATGAATGCTGCAGAGAAGGGAATTCCTTCCTGCTGTTTGAAGGCCAGGGCTTCTGCTCCTGAGCTTGAGGCAAAGTGTCATTCTACTGTTGTTTCTGGGTGGTTCTCAGAATCTCAGTCTTACTCTGGTCATTATCTGCTGTATATTTTTTTATTAGATTTATCCCTACTCCCTTTCACTTGAGGGAAAGTCTGTTCTGTTTCAAGCAACAGTACATAGACTTGATATCCTATATCATTGATTTCTTTTACTCATTCTTTTTGTCTCCTTCCCTTCTATGTTGCAGAGAAATCTGGAAAATATGTTTATTTCAACAACCCTATGTGGCCAGGTAGGTTTTAGGCCCTGTTTGGCGAATGAATGATATCTTTGGCGGATCCACTGGAAAATGAATGAGATATGCAATGTTTATTATGTCATTGTTATTATTATTCATATTTTTTATTTTTTTTAATCTAAGGACACAAGTGTCATTTTTCATTTCCAAAATTACTTTTTTCGTTTCATTTAATTTTATTCTGTCTCCAAAATGAGACCTTAGTGTTTTACTTGTCAATTCAAATATCACACACACACACACACACACACACACACACACACACACACACATTTTCGTGTATTACCTTCATCTTTGTGATGTTGCCGAGTGACCAATGTTTATGTCCTTCTATGAAGCCTTTTTTCCCCCTTAAAATTTTGTCAAATATTTTAGGGCATATTATCCAGCAAATCATGCAATATCCTTGATTTACCTAAATTTGTGAAATTTAATACTGAGGGTGCATCTTTTTTGTATTGCTAATTTTGATAGCTTGTTGCTTATCATTAGGAGAAGCGCACTCAATCAAAGTGGAGAAAATCTTGTACAAGGAAAAGTCAGAGTATCAAGAAGTTTTGGTTTTTGAGGTTTGGTATTTTCCCCTTACAGGATTTGCTCTGATGCTTATCTCTAAGTGATTAACACCAATTGTATTGTCTTGCAGTCATCAACATATGGAAAAGTGCTTGTTCTTGATGGGATTGTTCAGTTGACTGAGAGAGATGAATGTGCTTACCAGGAGATGATAGCTCACCTTCCCCTTTGCTCAATTCCATCTCCCAAAACAGTAATTCATTTAATCTAATTGTCTTTGAATTAAATATCCAGGATTTACCAATTTCTCGTTGAATATATGTATTTTTGTTTTGTTTTTAACTGTACTTTGTTGTGCATCTTTTTTATTTACTTGGTGCTTTTCTGGTGAAAACAATTGTTCCCACTTAATTGGATCATACCCACATTAGTTGCTGCACAGAAAAGTACAGTGATTTACTTTTCTTTTTTGTTCCCTGTGATTGTGATGCTATTTTTCTTTTCGTTGTGTTAATCTTTTTGGTGCTGCTGGTAAGGATTGTAAATTAGCGATTGCTTGTTGAAATTTTCAAATCATGATTTCCTTCTTTTAAGGATATTAGCAGTCTTATCTCACATATAAAATAAAAATATTCTTTTGGCACCTAGCTGGATTATAGTGTTTATTTCTTGGTAACAAATCATCTGGTGTTGGTAAGAAGTTCATCTGGTATCCATTATCCTGTGTTTGTGTTTATTTTAATTTATATGTTGTCAGTATATCTTTTAACTAGTGCAACCCAAAAGAAGAAGTGGGCTTTCTTGACTCTTGGAAATTCCTGTCTTTTAATTTTTTCTTTTTGTGTCTTTGGTTTTTCCTAGTGGATGAATCAACTTCAAAATGAAGAATAGAGCTTTCCTCTTTGTTTTATCATGCAGGATATTTTCATCTTAATCTGGGAACAATTTTTTTCAACAAATTATTGCAATATTGTGATTTGGGGTATGGTACTCCGTTGTTTAAAGTAAGAGTGAACTTAGACGCAAGGTTATGCTCACTGTGAAATTGACAGTATGGTGATGGGATAGCATAATCGCAGTGACTGGTATTATTTGCCAAAGCTGTGTTCGGTTTATGATGATGGTGCTGATATAGTGATCTTAAAGTTGGTTTAAATAAATTGATTACCAAGAAAAATGCCGGTGAAGAAGTGGGTGTGAGTTATATAATTCTTTTATCTGAAGATCTGAGATTAATTAAGATTAATTAAGCCTTTCTCCCTGTATAATGGAAGTTGATGTCTCAGATGTGATGAAGTGACTCTCCCATGTTGTGAGCGCATTATGCTATTGCTAATGCATTTTGAAATCAAGTAGCAGAATTTACATGCTTTGAACTTGTACTGTCAGTTTGTTACCAAAAGTTGTCATGTAGATGTGGGAATCATTTTGCCATGTTGGCAGGGCTCAATTGACAAGTGTGCTAGATTTCAAATCATCTGCATTGGCTTTAACACATAATTTTGGCTGTAACTTCCTTTCCATTTCTTTTGTCATACCAGTATTATCTTCTATTTTAATTTCAAAAATTATGTTCTTATCACTAAGAGACAAAATGATACTGCAAATTTAGCTTCAATGATTTCCTTTGTGTGGCGCATATTACATATCTACTTGTATTTAAATTTACTTCTTTCAGTTTTGTATTGTGCTAAATGCTTTTTAATGTATATTCAGGTTCTAGTTGTTGGTGGTGGAGATGGTGGGGTTCTGAGGGAAGTCTCTCGCCATAGTTCCGTGGAGCATATTGATATTTGTGAGATAGATAAGATGGTTATTGATGTAAGTGATGGCATATTTTAGGCATGTTTTCATTTATAACTAGAAGGACTTATTGCCATGGTTATTCTGTAGGTTTCTAAGAAGCATTTTCCAGATTTAGCCGTTGGATTTGAAGATCCTCGAGTTCACCTTCATGTTGGTGATGGTATCAATTGCTGTCATCTGCTGGCCTATTTTCTGTTTGTTGAGTTGCCAGTTCTGTAGCTCTATATTCCTGTATTCTGAATTGTAATATTCGCATCTTCAGTTAAACTTTACCTAATTTTGGCAGCTATTGAATTTCTTCGACAAGCTTCTGAAGGGAAGTATGATGCTATCATTGTTGATTCATCAGACCCTGTGGGTATGACATTTTAATGCATATCAATTCATTAAATTCAGTGAGATATGTCCATTATTTTAATACTGAAATCTAATTGATATAGACACAAATAAATCAATGGATATGTATCGTAGACAAGTGTTTGAGCTGAAACTATGAAACTATTTTCCTCAACTAGAAGTTTGTCTGATTGGATAAGGTTGACCTGCACTAGCAAGGTTCCCCCAACCTCCTTAATTTCATTTTGAAAGTATGCATGTATTAGGGGTATCCTTCATGAATTCAGTTCTTTGCTTTAATTTAAAAGAAATTCCATAATGGGATTCCTTGTTTTGTTGGTTGATATAGTCAATTTCTGTTAGTATCCTTATTGATTAAATATTTGGGTTGCTTATAATTAAGTTCAGAGTTTCTCAATTTTTTGTTGATAAATCGTTAAAAGTCATATATACTCACCAAACAAAAAGAAAAGGCTTTGAACCCGAGCACTTTGTTATGATTCTTCTTTCTTATTTTAGATAAACAACAGCTCACAAAATCCCATTTGTATTTAGGTCCTGCCCAGGAACTAGTAGAGAAGCCCTTTTTTGAGACAATAGCTAAGGCATTAAGGCCTGGTGGAGTTGTTTGTAATATGGCCGAAAGTATGTGGCTTCATACTCACCTTATTCAAGATATGATCTCCATTTGCCAAGAAACATTTAAAGGCTCTGTGCATTATGCATGGGCAAGTGTTCCAACATATCCGAGGTAATCACATATTTCAAATTGCTGATAGACTAGTATTCTTTATTTCTTTCGAAGGCTTTTCTTGTTAATGTTTGAACATACCTTTTCTTCCTCCTCATTCAACGGATAGAGAAATTTTGGCTAACATAATTGCTAACTTTCTTGGCCAGTTTATTACTCTAATGCTACTTTTAGTGTGCTTCAGTTGATAGTGGTGGATTTTCATTACACCTTGTGAGAATTGAATTTTGTTGCTACCCTCTTTAAATTTTCGGTTAAAGAAATATGTTCTGAAAAGCTGGCATTTTGGAACTGTGAGTTGCAAAACCTCAAACTCTTAAAAAGCCAAAGCGAGGTCTGCCGCTAAGTGCTGCAAATGTAATGCTGTTTAACTGAGTGTTTTCTCAAGAGACATGGTTTACAACTTCTTTCTTTTTTAAATTTTTCCCCTTTCACTCGATATTATTAAGTATCCTTCATCTTCTAAAATCCTTGGAATGCAGTGGTGTGATAGGTTTTCTTCTGTGCTCCACGGAGGGGCCACCTGTTGATTTTAGAAACCCCATCAACCCCATCGAGAAGGTGGAAGGTGCTATTAAGCACCAAAGAGAACTTAGGTTCTACAACTCACAGGTAAGCCCCTATCATCCACCCCATAGATCCACTCGTTTCTACATGTTTACTTGCTTGCGTGTTGTGATAATGCATGGATTCGTTTCCACGAGATGAAAGTGAATATGGCAGAATACTATTAATGCATGGTCACTAAGAAAATGTGTCATATGAAGGCCTGGAATTGACACTTTAGATTTTGCTTTTTTAACTGTGTCCACATCTTGGTAAAAAAAAAAAAAAAACTGTGTCCACATCAAGGCAACTATTTATGATAGTGGGGTGAGACTTGGTTTTGATAGTCATAAGTTGCAAGTAAAATCTGATGATACGATTTTTCTGCAGATGCACTCAGCAGCTTTTGCCTTGCCATCATTTCTGAAGAGAGAGTTGAGCTTGGTTCGTGGCATGCCATTGGCAGCTGCTCGTGTTTAGGGGAAGTATACTCCGATATGATAAAAATAGAGAGTATGGCGTGCGTGGTTATATCGTGGATGGCTTTAGATTGTATCCGGCTTGGACTCCTTTAATATAACTGGCTGCATTAAGAATTTACGATCATAGTTTAATCTAATTTGCTGTATTACTGGGTTTCAGACTTATTGGATACATTTTATATTGAAGTTGGTTTTCAAATTTTTATTATTTTTATTAGATTTGGTCTCTATAAAACTTGGCCGAACTTATTGATATAAACGTTTGATTTGGGTACGTTATGAATGGGAGTGCTGTCTTTTTTTTTTTTTCTTGCCGGAGGGACTTGAATTTGGCAAGTAAGAGAAATGTGCCAGGAGGACCTGATTTGTCACTTGTAGTTAGTTCATTTGGGCATATGCTAAAAAGATATCATATGTGGCGTTTAATAGTACAGATGGTAGTTGTGTGGTCTAAATAATGTGCTGGTTCAGCAAGCTAAATACATTTTGTATAAATACGAAGACTAACTTAAATAACAGAATATAATAGGAAGTGCTTTAAAATTTTTAAACTACAGGGCTTAAAATAAAAGTAGGTGTAAAATATAAAGATTAAATGATAAATTAGTAAATTACTGAATTTTCTTTTGTAATGAAAATATTTAATTTAGTAGTTATATTGAAAAAATTATATAATCAATATTTTTAAATAATATTATTTTATTAAAAATATAATTTTTGTGAGCAAAATTCTAGTCTTCTATTTCAATATTACTTTTTGCCAGTAATTATAGGTTAAATATATTGCAAATTTATTTTTTTGCCAAATATATTAAATAAGTACTATCTTCTATCTTGTATAATTGATATAATTATAGCTTGCTGGTTGAAGAAATGGTTTAAGAAAAACAAATATAAATTTTTGAAGAATAAAAATGATATAGTTTAAATATTCCTTATAAGATGAACACTTTGTTTACGTCTCAAAGAATTCATTATCTAAGGACATTATACTGTCATAAGATGTGTTGTTGGGAAACATTTCTTTTGGAGATTTAACTTTATTGCATATAGTTTTTTGGATACCGAGAATCTTGCCACTTGGAAGACAGATAATAAGAGACTTCTAACTATTGATCTCCGTTCAATAAAATTGGCATAAATCAGGATGCATATTATGAAAAGAATTACTCCATTTAGTTTTAAACATAGAAACTTTTAACTTGATTCTAAATATATAAAACCCATTTTAGAATATGATATAATATTCATTATATATTACAAAAAATACTCCCTTTTAATTTATGAGAAAAAAAATTTAATAAGAGTAGTTTTAAAAATATAATTTTTTAAAAAAATTAAAGTAATTAACTAACATTTACTTAAAAATGACACTTCACATTCGATTGTGAGGAAAATCCAGTTCATCCCCTGCTGTATATGAAATAATATAGCGATGATTAATCAAACAATAAGTAGAGCTCATGGTAAAATTTTCTCTTTTCTCTTTTCTCTTTCTGTTTTTTCTTTTTTTCCATTTTCATTCATATGCCTGAAATATTTTAAGTAAACACCCAATACAATAACTGATATACATACAGTTCAAAATATACATTCATCTTATTCTTCCATAAACTGGGTTTTCTACTGTAACGCCATATTAGTATCGCTCTTCAGTGAAGTCCGGTTCTGCAGGCTTCTGAAGCAGCATGGGCGGTATTCTTTCTGGTACCCTCGTCTTTCTAGAGCCATTACGTCGTAAAGCTCGAAGTGCATTAGCAGCAAATCTAGAAGCATATATTGTGGCACCTAGACTAGGTGAGCTACCACCTGCCTTGGCCAAAGCATCTTGCAGCCTATTCTCCTCTTCCCGGAGGGACTCTTCAAGCTTCTTCTTACTATAGCGCCGCCACGCTGCTTGTATGAAACACGCTGCCCATGTACGCCATTGTTGAGAGTAGAACCTGAAAGTGTGGCGAATCTGCTTACTGTGTAGACGTCGAAACTGTGATGCCACAAACTTCAAGTCATCAGCTTTTAGAGCAAAGGCTTCAACTTCTGAAAGGGTTTGAACTGTCCTGGTTGAGATGGGAAGATTGGATGAAGAATGAGGGTCCAAAGCCCATGTGAGAAGCTCTTCTCCACAGAAGTCACCGGCCTTGAGGTATTCGGAGTTAAAGAAGCCTGTTCTTCCACCATTAGTAGTCATGGTCAAAAGTTTGCCGCGCATAATGAAGAGCATCTCACTGACAGGGTCTCCTTCCCGGACAATGCAGCTTTCTTCAGTGTAAAGCACTGGCTTGAGACGGTCACACATTGCGTCCAAAAGTTGTTCATCCATTTTCTCGAACATTGGCACCTTAAAATTCAAATGAGACGAGTTTTAGTTGTTACTGATAATATATGGGAAAAAATATCAAGTATATCAACTTCAAAAGCTCGTGAAAGCAACGTGGTTGGTTTTATTTTGGTTAAAAATCAAACATAAGCCCTTATACTACATCTAAATCTATTGGATTACCAACAGAAAAATCTCCAGGAAAGATTAAAAGAATTCCACAAACTAGTATTCAAATAACTATCTACTGTTTCACACAAAACTACTTTCATCATCTCTCATCTGATCAACTCCTTAAAAGAAAGAAACTCAAACAAGAAAGAAACTAGTCCTACTAGCAAAATGCAAAAGGAACAAGAGATCACAGAACACCAATTTACACCAATTTTAAAGTGAAAAAATTACGGAGGTAAAAAAGCTTACTCTCATCAGTAGAGCCAGGCAAAGATGACGCTTAATGTCCCTTCTCAAATCCTTGGGAAGATTATGGATCAAATTGTCTTCATCAACACCTCTGGTTTCTTGCCATTTGTACTGTTCGTACCGTCTGATTCGCTCTCTTAAACTATCCGGGAGTAATCGATGAGACATCCACTGTTCTGCATCTCTCCTTTTCACTCTCATCTCTTCTAATCTTGTAGTTGTTGACTGCAAGTATGTCTGTTTAAAACAAGAATAATTTGTCAAAACATAGATGATGATAATAACCTTGGAGAAAAATGACCTGGGTACCAAACTATTGCAATGAGCTTTACCAACCTAACACAGCTTACATCCCCCTATCTGTCATGCCCCCAAACAAAAAAAGGCAGAAAATTGGCACTGGTTATATAAAGTAGCTAATCTAAAGTCCACCAAACAAAAAAGAACTCACATTCTATAATATTTGTAACAAAGGCAGAAAATTGGGCTTCACATGCTTTAATGGACAATTATCTAGAATAATAATTAGACAGTATATCAATCACTACCAAAAACATTCAGTGCATGTCAAGCACTAAGCCTTCCTCAACATGATTGCACATGCTCTGATTTACGAAATCCCATTTCAATTCATTCAGAGGGGCGCACAATAAGTTCTAGGAGACAAATCTCAGGAAATGAACTAAATAATAGCAACCGATCAGAATCAGTCTGTAGTGATTGGCAACATTATTGCACAATAAATAGACACTGCAGAGACATTTGGCACTAACCTGCATGTTTCCAATGAGAAATGAAAACAACACCAAACCAAAGATGGAAATGAAAACTGCAAAGCAAATTTCCCAGACATAGGTGCTTGTTTGCAGGTTCTGACCAAGAGAACTGCAACAAAGAAGGCATCCAGCTCCCCCAGAGGGTGGGGGAACAATTTTAAAATGTCAGCAAAATCTAATAAATCAAAATGTGCTCGACGTCAATATTTTTAAGATATATTCATACACTCATCCTTATGAACAGGAATACACACAAAATGATAAACAAAAAACTTTTCATTGAGGTTGAAAACTGGAGCCAATAGCATTCTTTATTTCTCAATCAGACAAAGGTTAACTCGCTACTGGTCATTGTTATACAAACAAGCATTACCCCCTCCCCATCCACCCCTACAAAAAGACATGTGGACAGACATGTATGTGCATATCATTAGACATATACACAGGGAGAGGGATTCAAGTACAACTACTGGTTGTTCAGTTAATATTACTTGACTTGATTCAAACTTCAAGGTGTAACTATCCAAGTTATAAAAGCATGTTGCAAAATAATATCATTAACTCAGAATTCAAAGCAATTTATCCAATAAAAAGAATAAATGAAGCGCACCTCAGATTTCTAAGGCCCCACCAAAAGCAGTAAAAAAACTTCTGAGGGAAATCTCTTGACTCCACAACACCAGATTGAAGGGCATCAAGAAATATTCCAAAATTGAAGAGCTTTGAATCTTCCTCTATTGGGCAAGAAGCATTCAAGAATGGTGCAATATTGCCTGATCCTCGTTTTTCATCACAGTACAAAAATGCCTTGTTGCAGGTAGAATTTCCTAGACAGGCTACTTGCCAGCACGTAGTCTCTCGTTCTATAGAAATCAAGTACCAAAAGGCACCTACAACCTAAGAGCAACAAAAACTCAGCAATCAGAAAGAAATGCAGATAAGGAATTTTTTTTTGTTTTGTTTTGTTGGGGGGGTCATCAAAAGGGGCCCAAATCCAGTCTTAAAACACTACATGTATCAGTGAGTAGTTTACCCCTTGCCAACCAAAAGATAACTGTTATGTCGGAGAGGGAAAATGAGAGAAATATTTGAAAAAAACTATTATTTCATCAACAACCACATCAGTATACATGAGGCTTATTTATAGGTCCAGGCATACATCTTAGTCAGCATAGTCTTGAGTAACTTCTTTGACTAATTAATTAGGCTACGTTACACGTATTAATATGTAACCAATAACAAATTAAAACACTCATGTTGGGGGTGAAATAAACTCACGATACCAAAATGGAAGAGTATGTGCAAAACTAGTAAAGAAGACTGCCCTGAAGTTATGATATAGGATAAGGAGAAGAGGGTAAGGGAGAAATAGAGAAACATTGAGAGTGACTAAAAAATTCTCAAACTTTATTCACTAGGCAAAAAGGTCAGACAAGTGAATAATCCTAGGGCTATTTATATAGCCCTAGTTGTAGATAATCTAAAATAATCTAATTCTAAAAGATAAGATAAAAAATAAATCCTAATTCATACTAAATTAAATTTAAAAGATAATATAGATATCCTAATTTAAATTATTCAAAGAAATCCTAACTTTTAAAATAAAGAAAATCATTAAACATAAAATATCAATTAAAATTCTAGGTTTTCCTATGCCTAGCATAGCTCTTCCATTCTCCATCAAGATTTATAACTTCAAAAAGAGAACAAGAAAATAATAGAAGATATTAAACAATGCTTCATACTTCAAACAAAAGAAACTTCAAATTATCCCTAGAATGAAAGTCTGAGTCTAACTGAATTTAAAAGTAAAAAATCAAGACCCATAACCATTGGTTAGTTATATAATTAGATAAACTCTAATGATCCTTGTGTTCAGGGAAAACCGGAAAAGGACGTCATATAATGATAGCATACCAATATATCTCCACTACACTTTGAGTTTTCTTTTGCTTATATATGTATGTATACACACACACACAATAATGGATGCATATTTATTTGTCATATCAATCATTTCTGATGAATTTATAATGCAGAACACTACTCCAACAAGTATGCCAGCAGTCTTAATTACACATCAGCTATTGGCAATAGAATTTGTTCATACATAATTTGAAATGAATTTTTCATAAAAATAATCAAGTTTAAGAACTAATGCATATGGTAGGACAAAGGCCTTCACTATCAAGTTCAAATCTTTCTCCAGCATACAATCAAAGCAAAAATGCATAAAATATGTTACAGCCTAGAATGTAATTAAGATGTATTTTGACGTTAGGATGAATTTCTATTATATACAATCTTATAAAAGAAATTCATGAAACACATTTAAGCCCATGAACAAATAAATCACACCAGTTGGTAGACCCTATACTGCAAAATTTATGATATCAGAATATCTACATATCTAAATCGTGTGATGCTCAAACTCATGCTTCTAATATCATATTCAAGTCCATAATAAGTTAGGATCAAAATCAAATATGTATAATCATATAGTAACTGTAATCAATATATATCCTAACAGATAAGCTTAATTGATCTAAAGATCAGACACCATGACGTTCAATTGTTGAAAAAATAAAATCACCATACGTGCAAGCATATATGCTTGAAATTATATGGAATAATGAAAAGATCAAACAAACCCAGAGATACAGTGGAAGTAGCAGAGCAACCATATAGTAAAAGCTACATTAAAAAGAAACATCTTCATGCAAACACAAGATAACTGTGTATCAAACTTACATGGCTTGCAAGCATGTAAAGAAAGAGATTAAATGCAGCTCCAGCCCAAGCAGTTTCAGTGATGATGCCAGAGGTCCTTGTCACTTCTTTATATAATGGAATGATTCGTAAGACCCTTGGCACATATTGGAAGAAAACAACAAATTTCAACAAGTTCTTCGTATTCAATGATTCAAAGCCTCTCATCTTCGGAATTACAATTAAAATCACCACCTACCAATATTTGATCCAGGTGAGTCAATAAGTTTACAAATGAATCCAACTAAATAAATTCAGAATCTAAAGCACCACAAAACACTGAACATATTTAATTTGAAAGATTGAACTTATCCTCCATTTTCCATTATATGTCTAAGGGTCCGTATGTCTTAGCATAGGAGTATAGCTATGCAATCGTTTGTAGATTAATCACTGAAGAATGACAGAAGTTCATTATAGAAATTAATAGAGAAATAGAAGGAGGTGAGCCAGCACATGACACACAGAGCCATTAACACATATAGGTCTTCAACAGCTTAAAGAAATTTGATTGGCCTCCTTCTCAGGAAGTCTACTTGAGCAGGCCTAAGCAGAGGGGTAAGGAGCTGGGATGGTCTGGATAGGTGGTTATGTAACTTTCTGGAAGGTTTTGGGCAGGAGGCATGTGTGGTAACTGTTCAGAACAGCTTTGGATAGTTCTGTGGTTTAAAAGGTAAAAAGAAGAGGACAAGCATGAACAAATTATAGAGTGATGTACAGAAGATTTGTAGTGTCTCAAATAACTAGATGGATTTGTATTTCCTACGTCCAATTGTTTGTATTTCCTAGTCCTCTGTACTGGTTTCCATCAGACGTATAGCTGAAAAGGAAGAGGGGGGGGGGGTGAATAAAATTTTATAAAAATTTTCTTACCTGTGGGAGGGGAAGAACAGCGAGAATGTCGATAAAGAAGTATGATGACAGATACCTCTTTGCTATTAGCCAAGCATCTTCAACCAAAACACCTCTCCCAAATACTCGAGAAGATGGTGCAATAAATCCCGTTCGAAATTGGAAAATTATGTGGACTATATAAAAAATATCTGAGAAAGATCTTAAAACAGTAGTTGTTATCTCAATCTTCTTGTCCAGTGAAAGGCATTTCTTTGCATCATCAATGACAGGAACATAAAAGAATAAAGGATCTAGTGATACAGCAATAACACATGATAATACAAATATCTTGTTCCACTTTTGAAGGAATGGGCCTTGAGGATCAAGGATTTTCTTTCTAGAGCTGAGACTCCAAGCCAAATGACTATCAGAGGGAAAAGACTTGAACGATTTTCTAAATCTCATTATCCTCTCAGAACCAGATTCCAAGCCTCTTTGAAACTTAGCCGAAATTGAATTCAGAGTACTTCTAATTCTCCCTGGGTGTGTTATGGTATCTGGAGAATATTGATTTTCAGAACCCTTATCTGAATTCCAATCCCGAAACCTGAACATTAAGTAGATAAATGTAAAATCAGTCCATTATTCTAATCTTCTTTGGAACAAGATTCAAAATTTGCCATCCCCCTCCCTCAACCACACTAACCCAAAATTGGCCCCAACAAAATAAAATAAAACACACACACTCTCTCTCTAACCCACAAGAAAAGGGAAAAACAAAAAAACAAAAAGTTCATTTTGAAGACCAGTGGTGACTTCTATAATGACACTGATGAATAAAGAGCAACAAAAGGCCAGCCTCGGTGTTAAGTAACTGTCATTCAATGTTGGCATCCATATTCCAGCAGTATGGCATTACAGGTGCAACAAGACAACATATGGTAGTGCTCCACTAGTGCCAGTGACAATCCAAATGTCTGCTGGGGGAAGTCAATGACAGTCAATGAATCTAAGAGGTAGATAGACATAGGTGATTTATTTCATTCTTCAAACTTCCAATTCTTCAAACTTCCAAAAGTTATATTCAAAAGTCCAGCACCACCAGCCAAGAATGTGTGTGTGTGTACCTTCACTAGCATCCAAGCACGACTAAAATGCTTCAAAAGTGCCATAGAGAACACTTCAAATCACCCCAAGTAAATTAGCGCATGTATATTAGACTAACCTCACAAACTTCTCTTGCTGAATATTCATAACTGTGGCTTTGTTTGGAGCAGCGGGGAATAGGATGAATTTGTCTTGTAGATATTACTGAATCTGAATAAATCCCTCATGCATCAAAAATTTCACTGCCTACTCCTGAAACAATAAGATGAGAGAGACATTCACAATAAGATAGTAAATATTTAGAACAATATCAAATGAAAAAATACCACTATAATTCCAAAAATGAATCATATGTCCAGAAAATTTTCCAATTCCAGTCAAATCCAACAGTCTGTAACTGAATTATAAATATCTCACAATGTTCTAAATCTGAATTCGTATCCCATATAAAAATACAAATTGGAAAAAAAAACAATAGCAAAATAAAAATCATCTTTTATTCTCCAGCGTACTAGTAATAAAGCACTAAAGTCAAATTGTAACAGAAAGGGCACAAAGAAGAAACGTGCAAAGCACTTAATTCAGACTTAGCAACTGTTGGTGACGAGAAATAAAGCGCGGAAAATGGAGGTAGAAATTGGAAAGAGAAGGTGAAGAAGAATGATTCCGAATAAAAATCTCAGCAGATAGAAATGAAGAGAGAAAGAGAAGGAGAAGAAGAAGATGAATATGATACCGAATAATGGATTGTACTTGTACCGGCTGGGAGTTGCATGAGGAATCAAAGCCAGGGCGAGGGATTTCTGACACTTCGAACACTTAATACACAAGGAGAAAGAGAAGGAAGAAGGGAGCAAGGCGAAGCTTCGCGGAAAGCACAAGGGTAGCGATGGCTCCTTCAATCGGTTTTGCTTGTAAAAGAAATTAGAAAACAAAGGAGAAAATATAATTCGGCTTTCACAAAGATGTAAATGTAAGAGAGAGGGGGGGTGGAAGATTTGAAGTTGGTGATGATGCAAGAAATTCTTGCCTGTCTCGGGCCCCACTTCAGTTTTGAAAAATTGGCACTCTCTCTGCATTATTTTGTGTCCGGTTAATCAAGTGGATTGACTCGAAACGTGACTCTCCCCGGAGCTTCTACGAATCTGCATCAGTTATTTTCCAGCGTCAACCTGAATTATCTTCCACAGGAACAGAGAAAAAGATAGTACACAATTTGAAACAAAGCAAGTTAACATTGGTAGCGTAATTTGACTGTGAAGAGAAAAAAAGGAGCATCTCAAATATAAAGATAAAATGCAAAAGCAATTTTTTTTCCCGATCAGCATGTTTACCTAATTATAGGTTAATCCCCGACAGTTACTTAAAAAATTCTATTAAGTCCAAATAAAAGAAGAAAAAGAAGATTCATTCGTTATTACAATCGACTCGTGACATTCCGTAAACATAAGGAAAGAAATGCTATTATTTGTGTGATTATTAATTTCCCAAATTACTAATTCAAAGTCTATCGGACTAGACTATCACTACGAGTCAATAAAAATAATGAGATATAGTACCATATAAATGGAAGGATTAGTTCAACTCTGGTACTGTTTGTGGCTATTAAATTCTAATCGTGAAGAACGGAACGGTTGAGGAGGAGGCGCCGGAGTAAAGTCAACAGTTGTGGAGTGTACATAAGATATAACGTGACAAACGAAAGTCAAATGGGTTCAGAAGCCACAAAACCAAGGGGCTGTAATAATTTTGACACAACAAAGATCACCGTTCACACGCACAGCACGTGATTCACCAGTTTTAGTTCATATCCAGTCTAGTGTCTAGAGAGGAATAGAATGAAGATGATAAGGCCAGGGAAAAGAGAACAATTTAAATGCCTGATTGCTTTGCCTTTTCAAACTTCATTTTTCATCGTGATGTTTTTGGTAATTAACAAACTCGTTTTTTAAAAGATGAAAAATAAATTAACCTGTGATTTTGAAAAAGGAATAGATTGGTAATTGGTTATTTAACCGCAATATTATAAAAAAAAATTTTCAATATGTTGCAACTTCAAAAATATCTTCTTATATATTATAAAAAATAAATTAGGTGTTTAAGACACCCAAATAGAGTTTTTGAAATTTTTTTTTATTGAATGACATCGAGATGTTTCTCGACTCATGCCAAGGGATCACCCCCCTTTTCCCCCCAACTCCTCTTTTTTTTCTTAAAAGTGGACGTATTTTTTTTCAAAATTTTCATTAATCTTTTTCTTATTTTTCTAACCACACCAAAATAAATAAAAATATATAAATTATATAAATAACAGATAATAAATAAAATAAATTAATTATACTAATAAAATATATTATTCAATATTATTTAAATGACATCATACAAGATAAATATTAAATTAAGATCTCATTCCTTGGAAAAATTAGAAAAAAGACACACAAAATTAAATATTTGAAAAATAAGACCAAAGCTTACTTTATTTTGAAATCACGATAAAATTTTTCTAAACTAGGATAACAAATTTTCAAGTCATTATAGACTTTTTCCGGTACCAAGTGAGAATATAATATTTCTAAATGATGATAAAAAATTTCTAAGATAAATTTTTTTTCAAATTTAACACCAAAAATCAAATATTTTTTGTTTACTAAAGCACAATTTTCCCTAAAGTTAATTCCCTGTTTTTTCATCAAGTTCATTTTTAAACTCCGGTTTAGTAATTTTATTACATTATAATTATAATTAGATGTATGTCCCTACATTGCATAAAATTTTAACTTTTTAAAATGAGTTACATCATTCATAAGTTTGCTATAAATTTCTATTATATATTAATATTTATATTGATATTATATATTGATCATAATTATGATACAAAACAGAAAATTTTCAATGAAGTAATCTACGATCCTAGTATATGAATTTGTTATAGACTACTCAAGATTTTTTCCTCATAAAATTCATGAGATGAATATTAACTTGAGAAAATATGACTTAATTATAAAAATTTAATGAAAAAATTTGGAGAGAAAGCAACAAAAATTACAAAAATAAGAAAGTTCGAAATAATTGTGAGAGAAACCACTGAAAAAAAGTAGAATTAATTGATGTACTATATAAAAAATAAGGGAGAAAATTGTAAAAAGATAAAAGAAAAACAATGGGATCAAATTAGTATTATTTGTTAAAAATAGTATACATAAAATGAATAATTGCTCAATATCTTAGGATAATCACACTATCATTAAATTGTTATTTGCCTCTGCTATAATTTTTGTAGGGATTTAATGAACTACCCCTAGGAGTTATCCCAAATATCTTGGATAGCCCACAATAAATTCTAATGTCTCAACAAAATACAGAAATAAAAATCATAAAGAAGACAAGAAGGAGAAAATAGAATATATTTTTTTGTGTATTTCTCATGTCTGAGTTGCTACCTTTTATGACTAAATATTAAAGCTTAATCAAAGCCATAAATTAGCTACTTGGGTTTAAAAAAACTATTCATTACTTAAATATTAAATTGTTAATATTTAAATCCAGTTAGTCTTCTATCAAAAATATCTTTTGACAAATGACATAGTCTCCTTCTTTTATATCCGTAGAGAAACTTATTCCTAAACAATGTGGGACTTGATTTTCAAACTACTTCTTACATTATCATTGTTGACCCAAAAAAAAACCCTATTCATGTTTTAATAAATATTAAATATATGTAGATATATGCAAAAATTAGTTGGATTGAGTCTTATGTCTTTGAGACCCAATACTATTTTAATTAAGGTATGGAGTTTTTTATTACTCACACTTTTTTCTTAATATCAATGTAATATTTTTGTTAAGGCTAAGAAAATGGTGGGAATATGGGTAGAGTTCTAGGTGTTCAAATTCCTAAATATAATAAAAAAAGATTTTCTAATTAATAAACAACAGCACCATGACTATTAATTTGATTATTTGGATTTATGCAAGTGATAAATAATGCGGTCTGAGTACACTTTACAAAGTCGAGTGATTATGAAAAGTGAAGATGATATTATTGTTTATAATATATATATATATAATTAATTAGAATATATTGATAAAAAATATTTTAAAAAAAAGTAATCGTCAGTAAATAATTAATTTAGTCGTTATTACTTATTTTATTGTCTTGATCCTTTTTTAGACTAGGGCTTATTTTTGGGGGCGTGTGGTGAAGAGGCAAAAGCAAAGAAGGCTACATTGATATTCCCAAGCAGGGGGAGCGGAAATCCCTGGCGTGCAGTGATCTATTCTACAAGATCCTTATTTTGCTGAGCCAAGCTTGGTCAGAAAAATTCCCTTTTCAAGGACTGTGAATAAAGTCGATGTCAGCACATTCCTCGCGCGCCTTCTGAATATCTTGAAGCGCAAACCTCAAGGGACTAGCACTGCATCCACGTAGTCATATTCGATCATCACCAACCTGTTATTTCTGGTATTAAGAATTTATAAAGCATATTGATTGCCAAGAACTCTACTTAATTATTGGAACAAATCCTAACTTGAACAAAAAAAAATCTCCATTTCCAATTTCGGGTTATTGTTATTTTATTAAAAAAAAAGAATTGAAACTTTTTTGTTTGATTTTGATGTTCCAATCATGAACAATATGATTTTTACTTGCAATGCTGAAGGGTTTTGGGGGCTCCTATCAGCCTCACGTACTCACGTTCTTGGCCCGCTTGCGAAATGCAGCAGATCTCACGGGAACGAAATCGAAAATTGACATTGGGTACGACGATGAAGGAGTTGAGCGATGCTCTCTTTTTTGTTTGCTCATTAGAATTCTGGAAAATGGCATTGTTGTGGACACTTTCTCTTATATCATCATACTGGCAATTGTTTAAAGAATTTGAGAGAATCAAATCCTATCCCAGATGTTCCCCTTCAACATCTCCTTATAGGCCTGTCTGCGTCATCACTGGTGTAAGTTAAATTGGGCTTCAAAATCAAATCTGCTGCTCCTGCCATCCTTTTTTTTTTGTTTAAATTAAAAACCTCAAGCTTGCTGTCTGCTGATGGACATGTCATTCTATGTTTTGTGTAGGCAACATCTGGCCTGGGTGCTGCCACTGCTCATGCCCTTTCGAAAGAAGGATATTATGTTGTTATTGGTAATGCAATGCTCATTGCAATTCTCATTTATGCTCACATTAGATGACTAATTTCAAGTTGTTTTCTTCTCTCTTGGCCTCCCTTAAAAGTTATAATAGCGAAAAGCTATGTTTAGCACTTGGAACCCTTTTGTATATCTTTTATGCAGCCCATCAAATCAAATGAAAGGAGAGATATAGAGGCATGGTGAGGCACTTAATTGCCTTTATGTTAGTTATTATGCCTTTAGCTTGGACAACTTAGGAAAGTATGATTGGTATTAATGTCTCCTTCAAACAAAATCAAATGATTGAGCTCCGTGTAAATATCACTTTGCACGTACTAGTCTTGTGTGCTAACCCATATATTGATTTTGAACCCTAAGTTCTTGACTTAATGCCTTCTGGAGTTTGAGTGGTTTCATGTTGAATGAAATTTCGTCCTTGGAATTGGGAGTTCAGAAAACAACCAAACTTTGATTAAACTGAGTGCTATTTTGTTGGTTTGATCATAGATGTGTAATTATTTGTTTTTCTAGTCATGCAAGAAGCACACAGTTTGTCTATCTTGGACAAAATTGCTTAAGTTTTAAGATTGTATACCTAAGATTCTAATTGTGGATGCAGTTGGAAGATCACACCAGTTGTTGTTAGAGGTATGTTTCTAAATTATTAAGATCATTGTAATTATGCCTCCGCCCTTAATATTTTTCTTCTGAGTTTTTTCACTGATTGATAGACCATAAAAAAGATCAAAGATTGCAATGAAGATGCCCAAGTGAAAGCTTTTAAGGTTGATATGTCGTCAATAAAGTCAATTGTGACATTCAGAAAGTCCTTGCAGCATTGGCTTTTGGAATCTGACTTGCACTGCTCAGTACAAATACTTATAAACAATGCTGGAATACTTGCAACATCACATAAAGTCACAGCTGAGGGATATGATCGGTAATGAGCATTTTTTATCCCTCTCATAGCATTAAAAAATCCCATTATTATAACATGAAGGTGTTTCTGTGTAAAATGCATATATTTTTATGCGTCTTTGATTCTAATCATCAACTATTTATGTTATTCTGTTTTTATGGCATCCTAGTTTCATAGCTCAGCATTCACCCTAAGAATCAGTAGATATTTGACACTCATCTCGCAGGATGATTGGTACGAATTATATTGGTGCTTTTGCTTTGACAAAGCTTCTATTACCGCTTCTTGAAAACAGCCCTGTAACTTCAAGAATTGTGAATGTGACATCCTTTACTCATCGAAATGGTAAAATTATCATTATAATCTTCACTTGTTAGTTTAACATGATTCTTTGCAAGTTATTGTCTGGTGATTCCATTCTTTTAGTTTGGTTCTCATTTTGCAAATTCTTTATTACTCACACTACAGCTGTGCTTCCCCTAGAGAATTTTCTAAATTTAATTTTGATCGTTTAGCTTGTGAAGATTACATTGACATTGCTGTTATTAATACCAGACAAAATATCCCTAACATTATAATCCAATAGAAAAGGGAAAACGTTAATTTTGTCATATGAATGAATTAATGGAAGATATTACTTTTAAGTGTTTATTTGACACTTATGCTGCGTTTGGTACATGAAAAATGAATTTGAAGAAAGGAAAAAGGTAAGGGAAATTACAAAAGTTATATTTGGTATATAGCAAAGTGACTTTGTTGGAAAGAGAGCTTCCCATGTTTGTGGAAAAGAGCTTTCTTATTCTCATTCCCTTTCCCATTTCTATTTTGTACCAAACAGGCCCTTAGTTCAGTTTCTGAAATCTTAGTTCCAGTTTCCTAACTGTTTTCTTATGGATGACCTCTGGCATGATCTGGATTTGATGAGTTAAAGCTATCTCTTGCCTAATTCGTATAAATTCTTTTTGTTGCTTATTTATTTCATTTAGATCTAACCTATTCAGAGGAATTCATGTTAAGTAAGCTATTTTGGAAGTGCTTGTTTATACTTTCAATTTCAATAGGAGTAGTTGGTGGAGTAGTATTATTTCTTTGATATTTAGTTCATCTACTTGGATTTTTCTACTTGTAACAGTCTTTCATTATGTTTGTGGAGCAATAATTGCGGTACTAAAAGATTTGTAGGACATTAATGCATTATAATGACTCCCTTGTTTTTTCTTCAGTTAATGATATACAGGTTGATGAGAGAACTGTTTCTGGGAAGAGATTTTTGAGTTCAACACAATACCCATGCGCTCAAATCTATGAGTACTCTAAATGTAAGCTGCAAATTCTGGATGATTTTGTGAAGATTATCTCTATTGCTCCTAATTAGCATGTACTCTGTTGAAGTGTGCCTACTGCTCTTCTCCTATGAGCTTCATCGACAGCTTTGCTCAGTGGTTAAATCTTGGCAGATCTCTGTCACGTACGTAATTACAGATTTGTTCTATTTTTTGCTTTTGATTTCTTCTTTAGTGATATTATATCTGCATCTACTTCGCCTAATCATTCATTTTCCCCTATGTTTTCCTCTGTAGTGCGGTGGATCCTGGAGCTGTGCAAACCAACATCATGCGAGAAGTTCCTTCAATTCTATCTTGTTTGGCATTCAAGGTCCTGAGATTTGTGGGCCTATTGCAAACCCCTGAATATGGGATTAGCTCTATTATTGATGCAGCGCTTGCCCCTCCTGTAAGTATTCTTTTTGTGTGTATTTTGTCAGTAAAGGTTGTCCAGCTGGTGTTGTTTATGCGTATAATTTATCAAAGGGGCCGCATCAAGCAACTGAGACACCATTTCACCAACTGCATTCGTATCTTTTAAGATAAGAGCTTGCCTAATGCATGTAAAATTAAGAGTTACTTGTGAACATTGTCTAGACAAACTATTATCTTCCACCATCTTTCTGGCTCAAATAGCTTAAAAATGTGGCTGGGTTGATTGATCGGGTCTGAAAATGAGCCATGAGATTATGCTAAACTGAACAAGAGAGGGCAACTGCAATTTTATATATAATGTTTTTGCACACCAAATATACTAACTGAAAGTGAAAGTTTTATTTAATGATCTCAACATTTGATTGCAGGAAGCATCAGGAGCGTACTTTTTTGGGGGAAATGGCAGGGTTATCAACTCTTCAGAACTTTCACGAAACCCCAAATTAGCACGCCAACTCTGGGAAACTACAAGTAATCTGTTATCGCACACCCCTTTTGGCTCTGAGGAAGCGAAGATGCTGGCATCTGCTCTATCATGTACAAAGTGAGCATTTGATTCCACTTCATCTCCTTTCACACCCAAATCTTGCATACCATGCTTCCTAGCTCTAAGAAGCTTGTGGCATCAAAGTTAGTTTTAGACATAATTTAGGTATAGTTTTTTAAGTGTTTATTATTATTAAATGCATTAAATTAATAAAATTGTCGTGACAATATGGTAGTCTTGTTAATACCATATGATTGAATCATTTTTAATATAATGTCTGTGAATATTTATTTTATAGTTTAATACCATATGATTGAGTCTTTTTTAATATAATGTCTGTCATGCTTTTATTAGCCTGAGAGTTATAATAGTATGCTGTGACAATATGGTAGTCTTGCTTTTGCCGCGCATAATAAAGTGGTTAGGATTTCTCAGTGATTTGCGCACTGAGAAAATGAAAGCACGCCACTAGTCAGTTCTCACGCTACCAAAAAGAAGAAGGATGGAATATTCGAAGATAGGAAGTAAGCCACTCAGAAAAAAGAATTCCATCGTGCAGTACTTGAAGCATTCTTTTTATTTGTGACAAATCGTTCCGACGAGGTTCATTATGTTTATGGTCACTAATTCAACTAGCAGTAAGCAAAATTGTCTGCAATGTAGAGAGAGCTAGCAAGATGCAATAAATTCATATAATCTTAATTAAAAATATATTGAACCAATCAATATATCAATAAGTATCAATATAAAATATAAAATCTATAACACATGTAATTTATAGGATTCACTTAATTTGTTATAAAATATCATCACTCTCTTTGGTGGGCTTGCATCCTTTTTTTTTTTTAATGATCAAGAGTATACCCATGCGCAGTGGGGATTATGGGTTTAAATTTCTTCTAAATAATTTTTTCTTCAGAAAAAAAAAGTGAAAAAAATTAACAAAAAGTAAATGCCATGTGTAAACTTTTTCAGTATAAAACAATTTATGCGAGTCATGTGTAATGTACGCAGATTAAGAAATGGTTACACTATTTATGACCTTTTTATTTTGTCTGATGTTATTCATAACTTATAAATAATAAGTGGTTAAAATTTTTATATTATATATAAATATATTCCTTAGTGAAACATCAATCTATTACACGGGATTTTTTTTTAAGAGTAACATCCTTAGATTTCATTACACGGGAGAGATTGGATCTAGTTGTTCAACCAAATAGGTAGTTATAGTGAACAGAAAAAATGCTAACCCAGAAGTTGAAGCTGAGTGCGTAGAACACTGCATTGTTACTAGGACGCTACATTATTTTATTTTGGTAGAATTATGTCCTAGAACTTCAAATTTGAAATAGTAATTATCTTTTAGGAGGATCTGTTGGGAATTTTAAGAAAATCTAATTCTGGCATAATTCTTTATTATAAATTTTATGAATTTAATATTCTTTATTTTGATTTTCTCAAGTTTACTTGCTAAATGCATATGCAAGATGCAACTAAAAGAGAAATTCTAATTCTATGTATTAATGTAAATTGGCTTCTCTGTATAATATATTATCTGCATATTAATCTGTGTGTCTGTCTATTTATATATATAAAGAAAGAAATGGTAATAATGAATTTGACTTAAAAAAATTATAATTCACACTTTAGATTTTGAATATTTTTCACAAAAGAATATAGTTTGACTTAAAAAAAAGTCTGAAATGAATTTTAGTTCCCTAATTTATTTGAAATTTTAGCCGTCCCACTTGGTGCCCCTTTTTTTTTCTTTTGGAAATAGAAAGGCAAGAAAAACTTGAGAAGAACCTAAAACAAAAGAGCTATTCAAGTTGATTATGCTCCATTTGGAGTTTGTCTATGTGTATTCTGAATATTTAGTTATCCGGCGGGTAGTCAAGGATCTTGAGATTTCCTTCCACGTTATGGTCACTCTTGGCAAGGATGTCAGCGCATAACAAAGCTTGTCGATGAGAAAAGTTGATTCCAAGATCCCAGTTGTCAAAAATGAGCTCTCTAACTTGAAGAATTTCCTCTTTGAAAGGATGATCAAGACCTCCATCTCAGAAGATCATATTGATGGCATCAGGTGAACCTAAATGGAGATTGATGTTTTTAAGTCCATACTGTCTACAGATAATGAATCTTGTTTTGATAGCTGCAACCAGTGTTGTCAAAATCGGACTACGCTGGCTGGTTTAACTAGGAACCAGCTCCAGGTCCAGTTATAGAGTATGACCGGTAGATTTCAAAATTGGTACGAAACAGTCAAAAATCGATGGAATTAACCTTGAACTGATCGAACCAGTTGTGAACCAGTTCTAATTTTGCTTTTTTTAAAATATTTTTTTAGTTTTTAAAATAAAATAACATCATTTTTAGTACAAAATATTTTTTTATATTATAATATTATATAAGCATTATTATGGTATATAATTATTAAAAATTGTAAATTCACTGAACAAATAATATAATAATGGATTATTAGTTGACTATTTTGAACTCAAAATGTGATTATGAATGAATATTAACTTATTTAGACTTTAATGTTAAGTTATGAAACCTATTAATAATTTATTTATAGTAAATAATATATTGATAATTCAATATTATTTAATTTGAAATTTTAATTAAACCATAAAATTTATTTAAAGTTGTATTATTTGTTTAAAATATATTATCTTAATCATTACTAGTCAAATCCCGGTTAGATAGCGGTTAGACTATTGAACCTTGAATCAGTGTCATACCTGGTTTAATATCCAATCTAGTTCTGACAACATTGGCTTCAAGTTTTGTCATAGTCACCTTGGAGAAATCAAGATTTTGTTAAAAGCCAAAAATCCAGTTACCACAAGTGTCACAACATATTCCACCACATGTCGCATGACTTTGATGGTCCACTGATCCATCTCCATCAGTTTTAACAACTCCTTTTGTAGGAGGTATCCATTTTGTATTAATGTGATCCGACACTTGAAAACACATTATCTTGAATGTGTTGCATGCCACATCGTCTGAAATCCAATTCATGCATATGAATTTGATATCTCTTGCTGTAAAATTAGATCAATCAAATAACCTTTTGCATCGGGTTATCCACAAAATCCAATAGACATATCCAAAAGTTTTACACAAAGGCCACCCTTGCATATCACCATTTGCAGCATCGATATGAGCTTTCCATTGTAACCACACTTGCAAATTACAATTAAAAAAATACACTAGTAATATTAGGGTTAATAAAAAGATGCCAGACTTGTCTGGCCAAAGGGCAATCCCAAAGGATATGTAAGGTGTTTTCCTCACTATCACACTCAAAAAGACAATTAGCAGTCAAAATGAGCCTCCCATAAACTTTGAATTGGTTTGACGAAATTCTCGCAGGAAAGACTTTCCACAAGAAGACTTTAATTTTTTCAAGCACTGGCCATTGCAAAATCTTCTTCCACATAGCATTAGAACTTCTAGTGTTATCATTGGCCATAGGCCTATAAGTCAATTTGATCAAAAAAGAACCATCGCCTAAAGCTTTCTAATAGAAACCATCTTCTCTAAGTTCATTTGGGAGCTTCACAGTCAATAGTTTGTTGACCACCCATTGAGGTAAGACTTAACCCCATTTCTAAACTTTTCATTGACCAAAGGAAAGGACAAAATCACATACTAAAGCTCTCATATTAATATGCTCTTAGTTGTTGCATAAGTAGGTAAAAAGAGGTTCCTCCAAGGGGCTCTATTGATCCCACCAAAATAAAGAATTCTCCCTATTTCTCAGTTTACGACCAACTCCAAGAAGGAACATATCCTACACTTTAGAAATACCTTTCTAGCATGCAAAGCATTTCTTCACTAATGCGAATGGAGTCAAATCTTCACCACACTTATATTTTAATTTTAGACATTTGACCCATAGTACTTGTGGTTTCAACAAAATGGCCCAACAGAGCTTCATCATGAAGGCTTCATTCTGTCTTCTGAGATCCTTGATGTTGAGACCCCCAAATTGTTTATCTTCTTTAGCTACATCTCACGCAATAAGATGGGGGTTCTTTCTCCTATGATAATCATTCCATAAGAAGCTTCTACTATGTTTCTCAATCTTAGCAATAGTAGATTTAGGCAAAAGCATAGATTACATGGCATAGCTAGGGAAAGCAGCCAAAACAAATTTGATGAGAACCACTCTACCTGCCAAATTAAGATATTTCCCTTTCCAAGATGAAAGTCTTCCATTAACTTTGTTGATTAAGAAAGAGAAGGTACCCCTTCTAACTCTCTTATAAAGAAAAGCATGCCAAGATATTTGCCTAAGTCATCTGTGAGACCCATCCATGAGAATTGGCTCAGCTCATTTGCTCTATTAAAGTGGACATTTTTAGAGCAAAACTTCTTAGTTTTGGAAATATTTATTTTGTGACTAGAGCACTTACAAAACATGTCAAGAGTTTCTTTAACAATCTCATCTTATTCTATTGATGCTTTTGCAAAAATCATCAAGTCATCAGCAAAAAAAAGATGAGATAACAAAGGGCCTTTGTTGGAGAACTTGAGGCCTTTCCGCTTTTTTCTTGAACATTCATCATTAATAATATGCCCTAGACACTCCATACAAAGGACAAAGATGTAAGGGCTCAAAGGTTCCCCTTGCCTGATACCCCTTGATGGTTGAAAGGGTGTCGAAGCTTCACCATTTCATAGAACAATCATAGTAGCAGTGGAAACACATGCCATGATAAGGTTGATGAAATTTTCCTTGAGACCAATTTGTTATAGAGTTTCTTCAATAAAAGCCCACTCTAAAAGATTATAGGCTTTCTCAAGGTTCATCTTTAACACAAAGAAACCCTTTTTCCCTTTCTTGTTTCTCATAGTATGAATAGTTTCTTGTGCCAAAATGATGTTATCACTACTTTGTCACCCTCCAATGAAGCTACATTGATTTGGCATCACAAGTTTGTCAAGGTGATCGTGTAACCTATTTGCCAAAATCTTTGTAACTGTTTTAAAGTTGACATTATAGAGAAAAATAGGTCGAAACTCTTTTAGAGAGCTTGGGTTCTCTGACTTTGGAATGAGCACAATATTTGTGTGGTTGATAGCCCTAACTTTTGAAGGACTAATGAAGATTTCTTGCACTAAATTGCATATTTTTTCCCCAATTTTGCCCCTTGTGATTTAAAAAAATGTGCTTGTAACCCATCGGGTCTAGGTGCTTTGAAAGCTCCCATTAAAAAAATTGTATTCTTGATCTTAATAATTGAAAGATCTCCATGTATATATCTCAAAGCTTTATCCTCTCGTTGGGGAAAGTTTGCCGACACTTGTTCATGATAGTTAGAGTGGTCATCTTTTGTGTATAGCTCTTTGAAAAAGGTGTTAGCCATGTTTTTTAATTAACTCGGATCATAAATCTATTCTTCTTGATCATTCTTAAGAGCTTCAAAAGTACTTTGTTGCATTTTAGCTCTAACTATAGCATGGAAGAAACTAGTATTTTTATCTCCCTATTTCAACCATTTTGAACTTGATTTCTGAAACCAAATGAGTTCCTTTTGAGCAGAAAGCTTATGATACTCTTTCCAAAGAGATTTCTTAATTTTAAAGAGTCAATTTTTGTGATCATGTCTTCTAGCTCTATCAATTCCTTCTAGTCTTCTGATAATTTCCTTTATTCCATCTGGGTATGCTACGAAGAGTGCTATTATTCCATTCAGTAGCTTCTTTGGAAAAGCAATTTAAACCCTCCTGCCAATCTTTACCCTCCCAGGAATTAGTGACCAAATCAAGAAAGCCTTCTTCAAGAACACGCTACCTGGTAAACAAATCATTTTGTCTTTAAGTTTTTTGAAGAGTCCCACTAGTAGAAATAATAACCAATCTGTGGTCAGATTTATACCTCAAGTGATGGAAAGCTTTTGAGTTTCTAAAATTTTCTTTCCATTCTGTATTACAAAATCAAGCCTTTCTTTAACTATAGAGTTCTCCCAAGTGAAAATGTCTCCCACCATTAGAAGAGTTATGAGAGATGAAGCATTAATACAATCATTGAATTGGTCCATGGAATTATAATTGGGAACAACTCTATCCATTTTATCTGTAGGGGTCAAGTAGGCATTAAAATCTCCAATAACAACCTAGGGATCAAAAGTGCAACAAGCAATAGAATTCAAAGCATCCCATAACACTTGTCTTCTCGACACAGAAGTTTCACCATAGACAAAGATTATAAAGAAACTTTCATGCAATTTTCTATCAAAAACTCTACAATGGATCAGTTGAACATTAGAATAAATATAATCAATAGTGGCCACTGAATTATTCCAGAGGATCTATATGTCACTTGCAAGACCTAAAGCTTCAACCTGAATCCAATTAGAGAAAGCTAAATTTTTAGCCACTTTAGCAGCTTGAGTTTCCACCAAGCAGAAGATATCAATGTTATGTTTGTGAACCATATCTTTAATCAAATGGGAAAAACCTCTACTTCTAACACCTCGACAATTCTAATTTCCAATTATCATGAAAAAAAAAAGAGATGAAAAGGAACCAAAATAGGCACTTACTAATCAATCTCCTTAAGATCCAAGGGGAGTCATGGATTGGAACCAATGAGCTTGAAGACATGTTCCTTTGCAATTTAGCTTCTTTCAGCAGTTTTCCTATTTCCTCCATTAAAAGAGCATCATTTTCTGAAGTACTCAATTTCATTTGAAGGGGGTCGACTTTCGGGTTAGTAGATATATGATCTAGGTTAGGTGGTTTTAGGGGCATGATCAACAAAGCATTGGGTTTGACTAAAATTGGAGCCCAAAAATTTGCTAAAGTTTATAAAGGATCCTGCACATAATGTGTTTGTGACGGCTTCGTATTTGAAATAGAAGTATCCATTAGGCTTTTGTTATTTTGGCCCAATTCATGTATATTTCCTTACACTACAATATGGTGTTTTTGGCCCATTAGATTGCCATTTTCTTTGCATTTAGAAAGGACTCGCCCATTAGAGATTTATTTTTTCCTTTCCTTAGTGTGTTAGGCCTTCTCCTTATACATCAAGCACAATGGCTTCTTACTATCATTTTCTCTCACTTTAAAACTAGGTCTTGTTTGCCCTACTCCATCTAAGTGCCTACCTTTACTAGTCTGGCCACCCTTAATCTTCTGAACATTTCTTTTCCCTAACCCCTTTATCCCAATTTCCATATCTATATTAAGATTTTCTTGTAATGTCTCCCCAACATCCGTATCCATGTCAACCATCATGTAAATCACGATTGATATCCCTGAGATAGTGCAACTCTGACACCTTTTAATAGCTCTTGATGTTCTCTCTATCCTTCACTCATTTTCTCTTTCCTTGGGTTGGGTGGTCTCATTGATTTTGAGGCTAACATACGTGGGCCGAAGTTCTCGCCGGCATCTAAAGGAAACATTGATGATCCAGAGTTCATCTGGTTCTAAGAGGACTTCATCACTATAGGATCAATGTCGTTTTGTTGTAGGTGAGCACCATCGTGTCTAGTAGTATCGTTTCCTTTGGAAAGACCTTTGAGATGATTATCATGATCGTGAGAATTATTCGATAAACAATTTTCCTTCTTGTGTCCGTATTTCCCACAAGAAAAACAAATAAGTTATAACTCTTCATATTCTACATCGAAAACAAAGTTAGTGGCAATGATTCGAGGAACAAGGATTTTCTGCAAGTCTATCTCTACACAAACTCTTGTAAATCTTCCTCTTTCAATTTTTGCTTCTGCTGTTGTAAGGTCTTTTAGGGTACTTATCTCCACTTTAAGGGTTTTCCCAATTCTATCTTCTAGTCTCCAAATAAAATGACTATTGTAGCAATGCATTGGGATTGAGGGAATCCTAACCCAAATTGTCATTCTTCCTAGAGCGTTGTTCATGGGGTCAAAAAATGGAGTCCATCTTTGCACACAAACACAATGTTGCATTATCATTCAGGGTCTTTCATACGACACCTTCCTGCATTTTGCTTTGCCATAAGTATCTTTAGCAAACCGGACTATACAATGGTTGTTTGGCAAATCAATGAGCTTAAAATCAAAATCTTCCCAAATACGAGAGAACCAAATTCGTGCTAGCCCTAAACTGAGCCTCTTACCCAAAATTGTAACAACGAGGGCATTTTTCCATGGTTTACACCAGGCTTTATACTTCTCCTTTGATATAGGAATCATAGGATATAAGTTCATAAGTTTTTTTATTTCTTCTGTAGGTTTTGGTAATTCCCACTAGATTTCATCATCATCATCAAGCAAATCATCCTACTCCATCATAATACTACCATTAGCAACACCATTAAACCCAATTAAAAAATCATGGTAAGACATATTCTTTTTTTCCATTGATTGTCTGTTCCACTATCTTTGGCTAGAATTAAATCCATGCTTAAAGAACTACTTGGTTTTTCACTACCCAAATCAATTTTCTTCTCCATTTGTGGCTTGTTTATGGACTCCCTTTTTGGTTCTTCTCCCTTCTCTAAAGGATGGCTTTTTTCCAATGCTGATGGTTTCTTGGTTTTTAGAGCATAAACTTTCATCATTTTATTCCTTTCGTCAATTGAATAACCTCTTAAAGGTCGATTCGATGGTTGTTTTTAGGGACCTGAGGAATCAAGACTCATCTGACTAGAAAATCAAAAGAAAGAAAAAAGGCAAACTAGTTCAAAGCTTCCCTACACTCTACTCTTTATCAAATCTAATAGTTGTTATTTGAATGCTTAAAGATAATTCTGGTGATCCACTTGGTGCCCTTTTGGATCGATTATTGCATACCACCAACATCCTATTATAAAATAATTCAAAGGCATAAGAGAATTTTTGCTTTTTCTTCAAATTGAGGTACATGTACACCTTTTTCTTAATCAATTGATTTTGGGACATAAATTATAAAGATATGAGACATTTTTGCATGGATGAGGTAGGATTTGGGATATAATATGAATTTGTACAAACTTAGAAGGAGTTGTGTTATTTATAGCATAAACTATTTTCATTAGGAGTGAGAATGGATCGGATCGGGCCCAAGTTTACCCATGCTTGAGGACCAGCCCAACAATATTTTCGAGTTTATTGGGTTGGGTTATCGGGGTAAAAGAAGAAAAAAAGAACAAAAGAGAAGAGGTAAGATGAAGATCCAATGAAAAAAATGCAAAGCCAACCAATACAACTAGATCTATGAATCAAATCTGCAAAGGCAACAAACAATAAATCTACAAATAACAACACAAACAAGATCTATGGAGGATGGGGGATGAGATCTAAAAAATATAAAAAGTGAAAAACAACAAACAAGCACAACATTAAGCAAACAAGATTTGAAGATGGCGGATTTGATAATGGTTGGCGACATCTAACAATGACGACAAAGATGAGGTAGAGGAGGAGAAAATGTGACTAAGATTTGAGGATGGTAGTGATGGCAAGATTTAGGCACTATAAGATAGACGGTGGTAGTGGCAGTAAAGGTTGAACCAAGAATTTGAGATGTGTTGGAGAGGGAGAGGGAGGTGAGAAGCCACTGATAATATGAGAAGTGTGAGAGAAGAAAAGCGGCAAGACTTAAATGTGTGACAGTGTGAGAGGGTGAAGGAGGCAAGAGGCAAGTTTTGAGATATGTTAAAGAGAACTAAAATAGATAGGTTTAGGAAAAAATAATTGATTGATATTTGAAAAAAAAAAAGATACATAAGAAGGGACGGGCTGATTTGGGGTAATTAAGCCTATTTTTAACCTGTAACCCAAATTGACATGTTTATTTTGACTTTGTTTGGGCTAAGCCAGTTTGAGCCAATTCGATTGAGTGGGCCATTCTCACCCTTAATTTTCATCAAAAGATCAAGCTTCAATTAGAGGTACAGTAGTCTATATATACATATTTTTTTGCCTTTAATAATCTACATATACATATATGCACACTTGTTGCTTGCACATGTGTTTGTGTATATATGTTTATATATAAAAGAAAGTGACAAATATTTGTTTGATGCTTTTGTTTGCCAGTCATTAATGAGAGATCTAAATAAAATAAGAAGAATTATTTTGCTACAAAAAAGAAGTCAAAATTATGGTTACAAAAAACTCTCACATAAAAACCTCACATCTAGTGATTACACTATAAAAATGTGAATTTAGTGATCTTTTTTTTTTTTTACTTTAGTGACACTGGAGACTTTTAAAAAGCACCGCCAAAACAATCATTGTCACTATAGCTGGCATTTTGTAAAATGTGTCCTTGGCAACACTTTTGGTGGTGCTTTGTAAAAATTGTCATCTTTGGGATGCTTGCAAAGTGTCACCGAAGGTTAAGTGTTCACAAAAGCAACGCTTCTAACAAAGCACTGCAAAAACATTGTTTCCTGAAAAAGTGGCAAAATTTTTTTTTATTTTTCACCATCGATTTTTGTGATTATTTCTAACAATTACTAATCACCACTATTTGTCAATAGTAGTCATTTACTTTAACCACCATTGACCATTATCAATTGTCGTTGACAATTGTTGATTATCATTGACTACCACTTATAGTGTTTGAATTCCATCGATTATCCACCAATGACCATCATCAACTGTCATAAGTTATTGTCGACCATTGCCAAGTACCACCAACTATCGTCAAACACTACTAACAATTGCTAACCATCAATTACCACTTTTGACCACCATTGAACATTGTGTGCATTTCACTACCAACCATCATCAATCATCACCCTTTGTAGCCAACCACCATTATCCCCCATCGATCGCCACTATTTATTATTTTTCCACTTGAGTACTCAACTTGTTTTCAAATTAATTTTTCCAAACTAATATTTTTTTTTTGTTTTTAGATGTGATTTTCTTAACAAATGATTCAAATGGAAAAAAAATTCTTATTTTCAAAACTTGTTCTAAAAATCAATTTCATAAAACTGTTTTAAAACCATAAAAAACATAAAACAAAACCAATTAAGCCCTAAGATCATCTAAATGCATTCTCATTAAACATTATTTTCTATTCTTTTCTTCTCTATCACCTCCTTTTATCTTGTATTTATTACATAAGATCTCTTATCTAATGAAAGTGGAAGAGATCCCTTGCACCCAACAGTACGGTTTTTGTCTTCATCCAACATCTTTCTTCACTGTGCATTGAATTCTTTTATTTTCTTACCAAACATATCTTACTTAAATTTCAAATATTTAATTACTTGATCTACTTTTACAGATGGTTGATCTTCAAATTTACTTACTCTCTGATTTATTAAAAAAATATCATTTTGGGCTTCTCACACAAATCAATAAAATTATTAAATAATTAAATAATCAAGATTATACTAAAAGTTATTAGTATTTTATTAAAATATCTTTAACTCAAATATCCCATTTTATATAAATGAAGAATATAATAATAAAAAAAGTAATTAATGTTTCATTGAAAATTTAAAGTAATAAATTTTTTGAAAAACCACACAAAACTCTAAAGTGACCATTTTTACTAAAGGAAGAATTACTACATTATTTACTGATTTAATTTACTAAGAGGGTATTTTAGTCATTTGACTAATTTTATTGTTTTATTTTAGTATTATATTTTTCTGTGATTCCCATAATTTTTTTAACATGCATATAAAGCTCATTATCATTCCTACTTCCATTCCTATTTTCATTTCCATTTTTATTCCCATTCATTTAAAAATCGTCCTGTGCACTAAAAGCAGCCCCGGTGTTCTTGACTGAAATCCCCTCTTTCCACGGAAAACATGTTATCGCTTGTACCTCGTACGTGATTATTCTCGTGCAATATGCATGCATGTGGATAAGAATGTAATAATTATGTATTTTGTCATAAACGAATTACTGCGAGAATATAACAGTGTTACTACTAGCTAGGCCTATCCGTGAACTCCCACTAAGAATATTACAAAACGTAGAAAGATTCCAAATTGTGCATCTCATTTATTAAAACTCTTATTAGAGTACTAAGATAATGAAAAAAATGCAAATAATTAAATCTCCTATATTTATACATGCATGTGTTTTTTTGAGCCAATACTACATTCATGTATTGAGAGAAAGAAATAACATAAAATAATATAGATTGTGTATGTAGTCTATACTCTGTTATTTTTCTATAACAACCATATCTAATATTTAATATAGAGAACCTCTTATAATATGATTTTTGTTTCATTGAAAATGCTTAAACATGAAATTTTACTTTAGGATATTAAGTGGTTCTTTTCATTTAACCAAGATTTTGACAAAAACAGCAAAAATTTGTTTTTTCTTTTTGAGATCAAAATTTAGATTTTAAAGTGACAACATACTAAATAATAAGAAATTCAATATTTCTTAAGTAATGGTTTAAATTATAGTCTTATGAATAAAAAAATTATATTAATGGAATTTTTTTATTTGAAACTCAATCCAACCTAAATTCAAATTAGTTGGTAGAATTAGATATGAATAATTAAATTATTACCTCCAAAAGAATTCTTTGTTTTTTTTTAACCAAGCCAAAAGAATTCTTTGTTGCATGAAGGCCAACTCTGCCCGTCCCATGAAGGAATTCTAGGGTGGAGTCAGTTGAGAAAATTGTTGGGGTGGGATTGAGAGAGAGAGAGAACGTGGCACGCTGTGATTGCAGTGAAGAAGGATACTCCGAGGTTGAAAGAGCAGAGGATAACATAAAGCACTCCCACAGTAAAATGCACAAAGACTAGTAGACTGCCACGTTGCCATCACTCTTGGTGTCAAGCCATGAACTCAACTCAAAAAGCCATCTCCCTCACTTTCTCCTGCTTTTGCCAATCTCGCTCTCTACCCCAATCCCTGAAACTCTCCTAGGGTTTCAGATTCCCATTTAGTATCTGTTCTTTGATTCCCATAACTTTTTACGTCTTCTAGATTTGGATCATTCATTTGGGCAGTATCAATGTCTTTTTCGGCTCCTTTGATCCGATCCGGTTTGTCGCCCAGCTGAACGTTCCGTTTCAAGCAACAAATGCCTTGTTATCTGGGAATATCTCATTGAATTGCTTTCGGAGGCGGTCCGCTAGTCTCTTCTTATCGGTTTTTTGATGTTTAAAGCGGCTCAGACAGTGTAAGATTTGACGGATTTGGTTCTTTTGCTCTTCATTTTGGCTTCTCTTCACGTAATGGGTTTTCGTCTTTGCTTCTTTTCCCCCCTTAATGCACAAAGGAGATTAAGTGCTCTTCATGAGAGTCGTATAGCTTGGATAATGATTACTTTCGCACAATTTTTACTCCCGTTTTGTAGCTGTGTTAGTACTTTACACGTTAGTAACGGGAGACTGATTCGATTTCATTGCTTTTTCAGTATTTACTAGGTGAATCAATCCACTTTCTCTTTTTTTAAATGAAAATTTTGCACCGTGCAGTGTTCAATTATTCATGAGGATCATTGGTATGATATAGTAATTTTCTGTATGATGCTAGACAGATAAGTACACAAGATCTGGCGTTGAATTGCCAGTTTAGTCGTTTAGATGGTTTACAGCAGTTGTATAAGGTCTTTGGTTGTTCAAGTTGGAACCTTCACCAATAAAGTGCAATTCTACAACATTGTGAGAAGTTTGCATAAAGTTCCCTCCATTACTTATTCGTGGAATCATGGATTTAAGACAAGCATAGGGATGATGGTTAATACAGGTGCTATGTCAAGAGCGGGACCCATCGTTGATATGTTGCCAGAGAAGGATGATGGTGGTGGGTTTGCCAGCGGAGGGTGGAAAAGGTGATTATTTTTTTCCGCAATTTCATTTGTTAAGTATTTCGGAGGTAATTATTTTTTATGTATTGATTTACCTTCTCTCATTTGATTGTGTCTTTACTCACACAAAAATTAAAGAAAGGAGAATCACAGAGCTCCAAGGGTTATTCTTCTGTTGGAAGGTCATCGTTTGTCTTTATGGCAGAAGCCTGAATTTTGATGGTATCTTGTGTATCAATTTATGATGGGGAGTAAATTTATAGCGTCCTTTTTTGGTGGTTCTTTCCTCAACTGTATTTGTCTTTGTTTGTCAAGACAGACGGCTCAATCAATATGAAGTTTTTATCAGGGCTTTTAGTTGATGAATTGGATCAATGAATACCTTTACTATGCCTGAGTGGATGGTTATGGTCATGTGCCCAATTCTTTTCCCCATTTATCTTGTCATCAGATTAAAGTTATGTAATTGCATTTTTAAATTGGCAGTGAAGATGGAAGACTTAGCTGTGGGTATTCAAGTTTTAGAGGAAAAAGAGTTACCATGGAGGATTTCTATGATATTAAGATATCAAATATTGATGGTCGATCAGTATGCTTGTTTGGAATATTTGATGGTAAGATTTCCCATTGTCATACTCTGCCTGGGAGAAATATACTTATTTCTCCTTCTTGCTGCACAAAATCAAATTTTCCTTCATAATTCCATGCTCGATACAAGTTGTTTCTTGGGTGTTATTTTCTGGGCCATGTATGGTTTGCATATAGCTGAATTGCCAATTCATTGAGCATCCCTGTTGTCTGGCCTCACATATGATTACTGAAATTTTATAAATACATGATCACTGACTCAGAATAACCTTAAGAATTCAGGACACATCACAGGGTGATTAAATCAAATAACCTACTTGATTAAAATTGGATATTTTATTTCACAAAAAAAAGTGGATATTTCAATTTTTTATTTGTCTCTTTGGCTTCATGCTACTAATTCTTTAGCTCTGAGGTTAACATAATGATTTGTCCCTAAGAAATTAATTCACAAACCCATAATGCAGAAGGTCTGAAAGTCAAAGACTAAAAGTTGTTGTTGTTGTTGGTCTAATCTCCTCTAGAACAAAAGCAGAAGTAAAAATCAAGTGAAAAATAAAAATAAAGAAAAAGATCTGATATTAACAGTTATTTGGGTGCATGTTTATTTGATTACAAATATCAGTGTTTGTAAACAATCATCTGTCCTTTTGTCCTACCATTGGTTTAGTTTCTTTTAATATTTCTGTTTCAAATTTTCTTACAGGTCATGGTGGTTCTCGTGCTGCTGAGTATTTGAAGGAGCATCTCTTCAATAACCTCATGAAACATCCAAAATTTTTGACTGATACTAAATTGGCTATAAGTATGTTCTCGTTCTCCTTTTCTTTACTGTTATGCACTACTCCTGGTACTGGCAAATGTATCATTGTGCATGCTTTTGGGATCCAACATTGGTGGAAATGTTTGAGTGAGCATCCATTAAGTGATGAACACATTTTGTTTACATGATCTGAGCTTCTGTATGTGGATTATTCCAACATCTGTTTGTGTGATCATAGTAACTTCAGTAAGCTTGCAGGTGAAACTTATCGACAGACTGATGCTGATTTTCTGGATTCTGAAAGGGATACTTTCCGAGATGATGGTTCTACAGCTTCAACAGCAGTTTTGGTTGATAACCATCTCTATGTTGCCAATGTTGGAGATTCTAGGACTATAGTATCAAAAGCTGGTAAAGGTATTGTTAAGATGCCCTATAATATTTCAATATCTGCGGATTATAGTAGCTCATGAATTTATTTAAATTTGGTTAAGTATGACTTCTCATATCTTGATGACGTGATTGCTGGAAAAGCAAATTATTAATATAGAGGTTACATGGAAATCAAAGTATTTCTGAAAATGGTTTCTTACCTATTAATCCTCTATTATTTTGCTACTGATTTTCCCTTTTTTTTTTCTGGATGAACACTGACTTTCATATTTACTTCATGTGAATGCATGTTGAAAATTGGAGTATGATAGGGACCTCTTAGCCTTGTACTTTCCTTTTTGACAGCCGTAGCTCTTTCTGAGGATCATAAGCCAAATAGAAGTGATGAGCGAAAGAGAATTGAGAATGCTGGGGGTGTTGTAATGTGGGCAGGTAATATATGTTATCTGAAACAAAGAAATTATTTTTTAAGTTATTTACACTTATAATTTGCTTCTAGCACATAAAAGTGCAACACGCAATGGCTGTGGGTAAGTATTTTATGGATATTTTCATTAGGTTATCTTTTGTCAAAATATAGATTCAAATTAATTTGGTGCTCCATATTGAAAGCACTAATTGATTTTATCTTGGATTGTTAAAATGGAGTGTTTGTTGACGTAATAATATGCATGGAGGATTATTTTTCAGTTGACAGATATGCCAAATAGGTGCTTACCATAGATTATCGATCCTACATTATATTATGCATGCTGTAATATGTTTTGGCTGGCCAGTATGCCAAATAGTATGTTCACTATAGATTAATGATCCTACATTACGTGCATACATGGAAACTTATAAAAGTTCATTAACCTGAGCCCCCTTTTATTAATTATCAATATATTATAACATCCTTTGCAACTGTAGAATTCTTGTAAATTTACTGTTTACCTGCCCTGCCTGCATTTAAATTCAAATCTTTATGCATTGCATGGCAGCACGGGTGGTAATGCTACTTTTCCTTAATAGTAAAAAAAGAAAATTATGCATGGCTTCAAGCTGATAGAAGATTTTGATCACATCTTTAATTGTATAACTGAGTTGCGGACAGTAATGAAGTGATTCAACTCTGCTGGGCTCCAGGAAGAATTTTTCCTATGCATCTCATTTTCCATGTCTTGTGACATAGATTAGTGGATAAAGAAGAAATATGGCATTGGGTATATATATACATAGTTTCTCCTTTGGACCTGGCTAGTCATCCGAGAGATGGAATTGGCAAAGTCGAGGGTGTTCTGATAAAACCTAGCATATTATGGATAGTCATATGTTGGAGTAGTTAATTCATGGAAGCAGATATTTACACGTGTTTATATGCTGATTAGGTACTTGGAGGGTTGGAGGAGTGCTAGCAATGTCCCGTGCTTTTGGTAATCGTTTGCTGAAGCAGTTTGTTGTGGCAGAACCTGAGATCCAGGTGAACCTTGATTATATTATGAATTTTCATTGTTAATTAATTTCTTAGTTGCTCTAATCCATACAAATAATTCTTTTCCCTTATTGATGCTCATATTGATTACTCTTACATTAGAAAGTCTAACAGAAGCTGCTGGCTTTCTAGTTTCATGGGGGAATGTGCTGGGAAAAAAAACTATTATTTCCATTTCAGGTTTGGGTATTGAATTGAATATAATAATTGCGTTGAGAGATGAGGAAACAGGAGGTAACTCGATAGGGTTGGGTCTTCTAAGAGAGACCATACTCTTAAAAACTAGTCAGATTTTTTATGTTGCAACTTGCGGCTATGTTTTTGCATCTGAAAGTTTGCATGTCAGGGATAAGTAAGATATCCTGAATAAGTTGACATTCCATGTATTTCTTCGTCACTTTCAGGAACAGGTTATAGATGAAGAGCTGGAGTTGCTAGTGCTTGCAAGTGATGGTCTATGGGATGTCGTACCGAATGATGTGAGCTCTCTCTCCCCTCCTCTGTAGCTACGGTTCTCTTTATATTCCCACGCTGACATCTTTAATGATATGCTATTCTTTGTAAAGGATGCTGCTTCTATTGCCCGCGGTGAAGACGAACCCGAAGCAGCTGCTCGTAAGCTAACTGAAGCTGCTTTTACTCGTGGTAGTGCAGATAACATTACCTGCATTGTGGTGCGCTTCAATCACGAGAAAGCAAACCCAGCTAATTCTGAGGAAGCGGGTCCAGGATCCAGCTAGCATCCAGCATGTCTTAAAGTTGGATGAACAGGCTTAGCTCTGTGCACATGCACTAGTAACTGACTGGGCATGCCAACCTGCGATTTGTTTATTCATTACTTTTGTAATCTTAAGTCACTCTTGCATCTAATCGTGGTCTCTTGGAAACGGATTTGTCCAGCATTTGTTCATATGTTTTAAGTCAACGGTTTGTAGAGGCACCGTTTGTTTTTTTTTTTTTCCGCTTTGATTCAACAAATGCACCGTGCATTATTTCGGTGAGTGGGGTTTTCTCCTTTTGTTGGTTTTGAACTATGATGGATTTATATACTTGAACGCAGAGGGAAGTTGTGAATAAGACATTTTTGCTGGCAGAAAGGACGTTGTCGTACGTGGCCGTTAAGTGCATTCATTCATTTATCTATTTTCGTTTTTACCTCTTAACATGGTTAGGCGATATTAGTTACAAGAGAGATACTATATTAATGCCAGATTTAGCTTCCGTGGTAAGCTTTAGAGGCTTTTAACCTTGTGAGGTTGGGAGTTCAAATGCTAGTACCATGAGAATGAAGAAAGAGGGATACCATATTTTCATGCGAAGCTGAAGCATCCCAAGAAAGTTGTTGAGTTACTTATTTGTGAAGAAACAGCAGATTTCTCCAAATTGTTAATTACTTGTCAATTATCTATCTAATAATTTCAAAATCGCACCCTTTGAACGTGGTCATGTAATCATATAATGCTTACATAGTGATGCATAATCGCGGTAAGTAGTAACTTCATAGTCTAGCATCTATTGTGCCCCTCAAGATTTGGTAGTTTATAGAGCAAAATCCAGGTTTAACGTATCCAAAAATAAAATGAATCTAAGTAACAGTTTTGTTTGGAGACAAATCTATCTCATATTTTATTTCAATCTATAATCACAGCGCACTAGAAGAAAATGAGGAGGGGAGAAAAATCTTCTGAGTAGTAAGTTATTAATGAATTATGTAGAGGTTGTTAAAGGTCATCACTTGCTGAAAAGGGTCAACTAAAGAGTCAAATATTTTGGACGAAATGGAAAGAATCGCGGCATTCGGCCAACTATGGTAATAAATGGAACAAACCTATAAAAATTAGTTAGAAGTTAGAATAGATTACTCTACACATGTGCGAAGCTGTGAACAAAACAAGATTAATGGTGGGCTCTTAATGTATTTTTAGCACAATAAAGGGTTTGAATACTTGGTCATACTCATATTCTCACTCTATTTTATTATTTGAGATACCACTATAAGTGGTTACCAGGCTTTCAATGTTTAGAGAAGAATAAAGCAATGAAAGATTCTGAAGATTAGTAATTAAAAAACAATATTCAAGAAACATTAATAATGATAAAATGTGTAAGAATGGATTTAGGCTCACATCTCAAATCCGAGTATATAGGGATGGAAATGGTCAGAGATCCATCTCACCAATTTGAAGTTCACGTGGAAAGGGAGGAAAATATATGATTCTTACATCTTCAGTTACATTTGATGTAATGTAATGATGGTAGGATGATATTTTTAGGATTAAAATTTTCACATGGAATTTCTACCAAACTATTTTTTGCAACAAAAAGAAAGTTTTTGAATGTGTACCTGTGCATATAAATTTTAAATTTTGAATGTGTACTTGTGCATATTACTTATTTGAACTTGTACTTATTATTATACAGATATTTGTATTTTCAAAAGAATAGTCATTAAGACATAAAAATTTTGTATTTTTTAATCATGTACAAGGCAATATTTGACCACATTCAGCAAATCCCAGACTGAAGGGTTAAAAGTTAACCCTGGTTAAGGTTTGAGCTACAAATCCTAATAAAAAAGGTGCATTTGGGTTAACAATAAATGAGAAAAAAAAAAAAGAAATTCTATATAACCAGCTCCATACTTACTTTCCCTTGTATTTTTCTATTTTCTCTTTCACAGGTATTTTGTGGCAAACAGATTCTTCATTCTCAGGCCTTTTCACAGATTAGTCATTGTACATGGTGATAGTCATCTCAGATTCAAGTTGCTCAGCGTTACAGCCTCTCTCCTATTACGTAATTTTACTTATTCATTAGTTCTATCATTGTTGCTCCTCAAAAGATTTTTCTTGCCATTAAATTTTTCGTTAGATTTGGGATGCATCTAACTCTAGGGTTTCAGTTCAGGGTACTGAATTGCAGAATTCAAATTTGTTTCGACCGTTATAAGTTGTTTGAAATGCATATCGCTTTAGATCCTGGGCGGGCATCAGCTGACTTCGAGTTCGAATTCAGTGTCTGAAAAGAGGTAATTTCTGAACATTACTACTGAGTTGCTCAACATTTCTCTTTTTTTGTTCTTTTTTTGATGCTTTCCTGCAAGAGTTTATATGGAGATACGTGACGAAGAAAATATGCCTTATGAATTTCGCATCATTTCTGTGTATTGCTGCTTACTCACTTTTTGTATGGCCAAGAGTTATCGTTTTTTACTGCTATAATCGTGATTTTGGATGATTTCCCACCATATAAATTCTACGATCTTAAAGTTATTTTCTTGATGAGTCAAAGTTCGTATTCTTAATTTTTGACGATTCAACTAGTTTCTGAGGTTATGAAACAGAGTGTTATAGAGGTTCCAAAAAAAATTCTTCACTATATGAATTGAGATTCTAAACGACTATTGAATGAATGCCGTGGGCAATCTGTCTTATATTATTGTAATAAATGGAGCTATCCGTACATGGTAATTTTTTTAATTAACAAAAGCAAATTTACTAATATAATGATCGCTATTTTTCCCCATTTTCATAGAAATCAAATGAGTACATTCCAATACTAAGAAAAAAAGTGCCTTTTTGGATTTGACTGTTCCTGTTTTCATGTTTTTTTCAATTATTCAGACCTATGATCCATGACATATCGTGTTTTGAGGTGATGATGTAAAAAATGCATTTTTTTCCTCCCTATGAAAACTTCTTGCTTTATATGCATCTTCTGGACATTATAAGATCCAACGAATCTTGTATTGAATATCTTTTTTCTTTTTTAAAATTTCTTTGCTCCATTTTCTGGGAGTTGGATGAGAGAATTGGCTTGTCAAGGTTTTTAGGGAGAAAACGCTGGATGCTTTTCTTTGCCAGTCATTACTTCCCAGTCTTTTAAGTTAAGTTCATTTGGATAAGCAATGTATGTTCTTTGAGGGCATTGCTTTATGTTTGTTTCCAAGATGTTTAAGCTATTTCCTTTGTATGAGGAATACATCTTCTTGGAGGAAAGAACTTTGTATCAAGAGATGGTACAGTTCTTCTGAATTACCTTATATGTATACTTTTTGGAAACATTCATATGCAATTTTTGGTATTGAACCAACTGTAGCATGTCAAGAAATATAAGTTGAAAAGAAGCTGCAGAGTAGGTGGATACTGTACTTCTTGTATTCTTGAAAAAAACAAGAAATGCAGGTATAATAGTGTCAGTGGAAGTAAAAGATACTATTAACAGTGAAAAAGAAAGGAGTAATTTAAATGGGATCTGACTTGCTCAGCCAAGCTAATCATCAATTAGGTCAAGTAGAAGGATAATAGAACTAGCAAAAGCCCGACTTACAAGTAATCTACAAGCTAATTTTAACCTTGCAGTCACGCACTTGTACTATTCTAACCATGGTTGTCAAGATTGAAATCTTGCATAAGATTGGCCAAGGGGCCTAAGAGATCGAATTATTTGTTCAAAACAAGCATTTTAAGATCCCACCACTTATTATAAGAAGTTTAAACAAAAATACATGAAATTTTAAAAATAATAAGCACGTGGTGATCAAAATCTTATCAAACACTAGCATCACAAGTCCTAAGTTGCAAAATTCACAAAATTCCATACATTAAAGCAATTCATAAGACTATCTAAAAGTGCAATATCCATACTTTTTTTTCTTCCTTCTTTTCTTTGAGGCAAATGCAAAATAATTCATTTATATAAACACAGAGTACAAGAGTTCAAATACAGGAAAACAATAACAGAACACCATAAACTACAGAAAATGCTGGAAAACAAGATGAAGGAACACAGGAGAAAATAAAACAACCAATATATATTAAACACCAGGATCTAAGCATGTAATAATACCTAACTGAATTAAAAACCATATACTATTAGCCAGCTCTTGCTTCATGAGCCAGTAAAATCAGCCACTTAAGAGGGTGCAGCCTTCTAATGGCTAATCTGGCAAGCTAATTAGTGGCCAAATTTGATTGTCAAGATATCAAAGGGGAAAAAATGCCAGTAAAATTCCTTCTAGGGACCCATATATCTTCGCAGATTGCTAAACTAGCCCAATCTATGACATTGTGATTGTCATTGGCAACCATGATCACATCAGCAGAATCTTTTTCAATCACCAGATTATTCAAACCATACACTTTTGCCATGAGCAGTTCTGGTCACATAGCAAATGCTTCTATTTGGAATGCAGAAACAATCTTAATGGACGAACTTCATCCATCTTCAGATGGTGACCACATTTGAACAGAATTACTAGAATGTCCCAAATCTCGAATGGACTGCAACTATGTTTAAATAAGTGCTGGAGTGATTTAAGTGGATAAAAACTCATTGAATCCCTTTTTCTGCATTTTTTTTCTTTTTCCATGAAGAATGAAAGATTAAACCTCCATGTTCTCCTAATTCCACAAAGAGGCAAGATGAAAAAAAATTCTGGTTTGCTATTCAATAGAGAGAAAGGTGATATGGAATAGGATAAAGAGAGGATATGAAAGGACTTGAGCAATGGTAAGGATTAAGGGATTCAGGTGAAAAACACTGACCAGAAGGGAGAGAAGAAAAACAGTTAGCAAGTAGTGAACACATTAATATCCAACAATAAAAAAGCCAATTCTTCTCTTTGTTGCCAGCTACTGGATCTAGAATCAATTCTAATTTTCCTTCCAAATTGCTATTGCTCATAGATGTGCAAGCAAAATGAAGGGCAGGTTGGTACGATATGTTGAGGTACACTGTGTAGAGAAACCAGAACAAGTGTGATATCTTCATGCCGGAAGACACTGTTCTGGCTTAGAATGGAAGGAAAAAAAAACTAAAAAGGTAAGTTTCCTAGACACGATTGGATGAACTGGATTGCAAACCTAATGCAATTCTAGTAGATTTTAGATCTTATCAATGATTGGAATTGATTTCTATAAGTAAGATCATGGGATTGTACAATCTTAGCATCAAGATTGAGATCTTGACAACCGTTATTCTAACATTTCTCTCCAGCAAAAGAATGTTTAAGCTTCTACTTTTTGCTGACCGTATTAAATTAAGAGAAAACACATTTAGACTTGGAAACCTAAATTGCGCAATTGCAATTTAAGAATCTGAGTGATTAGCACTTCCTTTGATGACATACTTAATAGACAAATAGCTCCCAGCATTCTTTGTCCTACTTCCCATAAGTGACCTTTTTGACATTCCCCAAGGATTACTTGTAATTCTTTGATATAAGACTCCATTATCTTATCATTTTCTTTTATTATAGGATGACTACTTGCCTTTTCTCTCAATTCCATTTTTGGTACTAGATGATAATGATATTTAAATAAAGTTTTTATCTCTCTCTCTCTCTCTCTGTGCACACATATAACATGCTATTCACATTCTGGTAATTGTGGAGGGACTAAAGGCCGGCTTTGATAATGTGCAATGCAATTGAAATTAGATTTAAATTTCTCTTTTGAAGTGCCAAATTTCTGTCTTAGACCACAGTTTTTGTATAGTTACAAGTATCTAGCATTTATGTATGAAACGTAACTCCAATGTTGATTTGCATAGAATTGTTGCTCCATTAATTGCAGCAGAGGAATTTTATTGTCATTGTCAGTTTGCTACACTGGCCAAAGATATTGTTTAGTCTATTTCTCTGTTATATAAGTTATGACCAGGATATCAATTGTTTTTCATGTCTGTAAATGTGATGTAAGATCATTTAACTCTAGCTATAGTTGGAGTTTTAGATCCTGCCACTTGTTAGAAGTCCAGTGAAATAACACATGGTGGGACTCGAGGTCGTTCTGTGAATCAGTCTCCACATGAGTACTTGCGCTTTTTCTAGATGAATTTTAACAGGTTTAACATGACATTTGGTATTTGGACGTTGGCATGAGATGTGGAAATTCTATTTTGTGCTAGTATTCACTTTAGATGCATATAACATGTCTATTTTCTTTCTAATTTTAATTTCAGTTAGTGACATGTCTATTTTCTTTCTCCTTTTGATCAGATACAAGATTGAAGGGTTTTAATCAAGCAAAGGTGGCATGTTATAGAATCCAATGCTAAGTCAAATTCCTGCCTTATTTTAGCTGGGCGAGGAAGAAATACATCAAGAGTTGAGAAAGGAACATGATGGATTGCAACAAAGATGAGGCTGTTAGGGCCAAAGAAATAGCAGAGAAGAAATTTTCAGACAGGGAATATGCTGGTGCTAAAAAGTTTGCTCTCAAGGCTCTAAATTTGTATCCTACACTGGATGGTCTTTCACAGTTTTTGACCAACCTTGATGTTTATATTTCTGCTGAGAATAAAGTAAGTGGAGAAATGGATTGGTATGGTATACTTGGAGTGAACCCCTTTGATGATGAAGAGACAGTTAGAAAACAGTACAGGAAGCTGGCTCTCACTCTTCACCCTGATAAAAACAAGTCTTTAGGTGCAGAGGGTGCATTTAAGCTGGTTTCAGAGGCATGGAGTTTGTTGTCAGATAAAACCAAGAGACTGGAATATAACCTGAAGAGGAGTTTGAAAGGTTTTCAACATAAAACTCCCAACCATGCTGGATCTCAATCAGAAGTACCCGGTTCAAATGGTTTTCATAATTTTAACAAGAATGTAACTTCAAATGTGAGGACCGGAAATAGTAATGCCCAGGCACGACATGCCTCAGCTCCTCGTCCACAGAAAAAGGCTGACACCTTTTGGACTATTTGTAATAGGTGCAGGACTCATTATGAATATCTCAGGGTTTATTTGAATCATAGACTTCTATGCCCTAATTGTAATGAGGCTTTCTTGGCTATAGAGAGGGATCCACCTCCCAACTATTTCAAGTCAACAAATTGGTCTTCTCGCCAACAGCATCAGAATTCTCAACATCATGCTTCAAGTAATAATCAAGCTAATCCTGGAAAAAATTTTACAGTTTCTCAAAATTCAGAAGTCACTGGTCCTTCAGGCATGTCATCATTCAGTAAAACAAGTTTTCAGTGGGGTCCTCACTCTAGCGTGGCTGGTGTTGGTGGTATGGATGGATCATCATCTGTTGCTGCTCAAGCTGCGAGTGTTGTGCAGCAGGCAAGTGAGAAAGTCAGAAGAGAACGTGAGGGAGCACCATCAATTGCTGAATGGGAGAGGAGTCAAATGTCTAAGAGGACTGATGGTTCTTTTCATAAAGTGGAGAAACCTTGGAAGAAGAGGATGACAGATGATATTGGCACGAATGGTATTAAAAGATACATGGCAAACCATATGGCCATGGGACAAGGAGCAGCTGGTATGGGATATGGTTCTGATTCAGGAAAAGCTAACTGGGAAACTGAAAGAAGCTGTGGTTTTTCAGGCATGAAGTCCAACAATACAAGAGAGTTGTCATTGTTTGAAACACGAAATATGTTGGTGGATAAGGCGCAAATTGGAATTCGCAAGAAACTTGAAGAATGGAGATCAATTTCTCAATCTAAGATCACAAACAAGTCCAAAGAGAATAAGAGACAAAAAAGCACATTGACTGATAAAACATCTTATCCAAAGAAGCATAAAGAGTCCACTGTTGGTAATAGCTTGCACGTAGAAGGTGATTCCTTCCCCGTCAAATCTGATAATACTGTTAAGGAGGATCAATCCTACATTACAATGAATGTTCCAGATCCTGATTTCCACAATTTTGACTTGGATAGAACTGAAACTTCCTTTAGTGAAGACCAAGTCTGGGCTGCTTATGATGATGATGATGGAATGCCTCGTTATTATGCTCGAATTCACAAGGTGATATCCATGGAGCCATTTAGAATGAGAATCAGCTGGCTTAACTCTAGAAGCAACAGTGAATTGGGTCCAATAGATTGGATAGGTGCTGGTTTTACTAAAACATGTGGGGATTTTAGGACTGGCAAGCATGAAATAACTGAATCATTAAATTCATTTTCACACAAGGTTAGGTGGACAAAAGGCACTAGAGGAGTTATTCGCATATTTCCCCTGAAAGGGGAAGTCTGGGCTCTTTATAGGGACTGGTCTCCTGATTGGAGCGAAAACACACCAGATGAGGTGATACACAAGTATGATATGGTGGAGGTGCTTGAAGATTTTGACGAGGAGCATGGGGTATTAGTTACCCCATTGACTAAGCTTCCTGATTTCAGGACTGTGTTTAGTAGGCATGCAGACCTTGATTGGGTGATGAGGATTCCTAAGGGGGAGATGTTTCGCTTTTCTCATCAGGTTCCCAATTACATGCTTACAGGCGAAGAAGCTGATAATGCTCCAAAGGGTTGTCGAGAGTTGGATCCAGCAGCTACCCCTTTAGACCTGCAGGCAACAGAAGTTAATGAGGGATCGGATGATGCTAAAAGGCCTGACGAAGACGCTTTGCCCAATTCACCTGAAATGGAGAAAGCTTCAGAAACAAGAGGAGAGGAGCAACTGAAGGAGATTCTTACATAGACAAAGGTTGATGATAGACGACTCTACACATTATAGAAAGTAAGTTGAGGTGACGGGTGATGCAAATAGGCTTTAAGAAATTAAATTGGAGATTGATGAAATTACACCCTCGTAGTTGACTCTTGATTTTGTAAGCGTGACCCAGATAATCAATAGTGCTTTTTTTGGTTCATAATTGGATCAAAGGGATCCACAGCTTCTTCCTGTTTTTCTGTGTAACTTTGAGAATCTTATTTGTTGACTTGTGTATGTTATAGTCAAAGGTCAATGTGTCCATCATTCCCGCTGGCAAAAAGATTTAAATTATGATGTCATTTAGTGACAACCTGGTGCATTTCTCCTAGTTTATAGACAGGTATTGTCTTCTAGATCTATTTTTGAGTTTTACATGTATCAGATTCATTTCCCAAATCCTAGCTTGATACCCAATGCCAAAATGCTATGCACTGTGGGAAGTTACGGGGGCATTTATATTATATTTTTTTCCGTGGCTAGTTCATCCCATTGATCATATTTTGATTTGATGGACTTGATAAATTGATTTATCAAAACATGAGCAATTGATCTGGTGAGGGTGGGATGTGGTGTAAGTAATATGTAGGATTTAAACTCACTTTATATAACAAAAAAAAAAAAAGGAAAATCTCATTCCTTAATATTAGCTCTCTATCCAGCTAACTTTTCCTTGTACAGAATAGAATGTATAGATGAGGCATGTTTACGATGAAAGTGTTAAAACTTTCTTCTTGAAAATTCATCCAAAGTGCTTCACTTTTTTCCCACGATGAGATACGATTGACTAGTCCATTTACATTTACTGCACCGTGCCACCTAATCGGCTCATACCCATCTCAAGGCAGTGAAACACGCTTTCTATTAAAATTTTATGATAAATTTAAAATGTTTACCCTAGCCGTGACGCAAAATGAAATGACCAAGCAAAACTACTTGACACGGTAAATAAAAAAACATTTTATGAATATATATGCCGTAATCCTTGACCTTGAGGGAGTTCAACTGGGACGATGGATCCTCCTCCTCCTCTTCTTAATTGGGCCTGTTACGGCCTATATAGAAAAATTTTTGGGCTTAGCTCAGAGTCCAATTCAGCACAAAAGGAAGCAAAGCAATTTTTTTTCCTCACAGATTTCATCCAAGAGTCCAGAAATCAATTATCTTGATGCTGAGGCCCTTGTAACATAAAGTTTGGCCGTTAGTCGAGAAAAAAAAACCATAAAATTTGGCTATGGTAAAAAGATATTAATTAATTCTGATAAAATCTTGTTTAGATTCTCTTTTTTTTTTTTATAAAAAAATCTTGTTTAGATTCTTGTGAACCTGCAGAATGATAGATTCAGATTACCTATACTATATTATTATTTTAATGTGTCTCTTGTTGGAAGACACTTTTGCAGAAGCCATCTGCATAGGACGGAGCACCCAGGCTGAAGTTCCAATTCTGCTTTTATTAAACAAAAAGCCATCTGATTTCATTGACCATGCGAGTCACAACAAAAGCTGAGGAAGGTTCATGGAAAGTTCCCTCACTGGGTCAAATTCAAGGAATTTGAAGGGAAAGCAATTAAGGTTCCACCCCCTTGTAAGACAAAGCCAATTCATCCTATTTGATTAATAGCTTTCTCAATATTTCACTTCCTAAGTTATGAGTATTTTCTGCTTCCACCATAACAGACCTAGCCCTGTAGGGGTGTTTGGGTAATTAATTGGAATTCAACCAAACTGTTGACTTTTTCATCGGCACTGCATATTTCTTAATTAGACCTTCCTTCTTTTTTTTTTTTCCTTCCACATATAATTACTCCCTATGATTTATATTATAAAATATTTTATATCAATTACACATATTAAAAAAATTATTTTTATCTGAAATTAATGTAAAAAATATTCATATTTTCTATTTTACCTTTATTAAATACCATATTTTATTATCATTATAGGGTTATAAATGAAAAATATTGAAACATTAAAGATAAAGATAAAATAAAAAAATATCCAATATTCTATATTTTAAACAAAAAACTGATTATATAAAATGTCATATAGACTAGATAGAGTATTAATTAATTAGCATGAGGTTTTTAGTGTGCCCATGAGTGAACACAGAATATGCCACCAAATCTTCCATTGAAACTTTCAGCAAAAAGAATATATATATATATATATATTGATGAAAAGTATCACATGGAGGCCCATTTTCCTTAATGTTGAAATTGAAGAAGTTTAAATCTCAAAAGTAATATATTATTGGGAATACTTGACCGCTTGAGTGTGGTGTTTGCTTTGTTTTCTATTACTCTTTCTGGTAAAATTATTCCATCTTATAGTACATTAATTTTTTGTGGCCAATATTCCATCTTAGACTTGGAGATTGTAACTTGTAGTATTCTTTTGTATTAATAAGGATTGATACTTGACAGGCTATATTTAATTTACTACATAAGAAATATTGCTACCAATAACTTGCACGGAACTTCTATTTAAACCATCAGTTAACAAGTTCATTATTAATCATCTTCTTTTAAAAAATTACACAAAGATTGAGAAGGAATAGGGGTTATTGTTATTATGCATTTTTTACCATCGTTTATCACTGGAATATGATAAAAACAGTTAATTTTTTTGGGGGAAAAATCTGTAGTCGTTATGCTATTGGATTCTTGAGCATGAGGTTATTGAAAGTTTAGTATCCTTTAATTAATTTAAACTGGATCATATGTATAGAGTTCTATTATGAAAGGGTATAAATAACTCTAAAGTAGCCGTAAAACTCGATGTTACATGAGAGGACATACACATGCTTAATTTGTAGTTAGTGTTTCATACAGCTAGATCTTAAATCTCATATAATACATAGAATTCGAAAAATAAATGGTATTGTTCATCAATTATAAATAATGTGATTTACTATTAATTTTGTAGATATAAAGATTTTCCGCTATCTCTCCATGTGAGTTATAATTTGTTTTTTTAAAAAATTTTAAGTGTCAATAATGGTTTAAAATTTTCGAAGGAATCTCCATACTTGACCAAAGAAATAAAAAGAATTGATTCTTTTTAATCCTTTCTTTCATCATGCTTATAATCCACTGATATTGGAAGAAGTCTTTGACTTTGCAAAAACTACTGTTTTTTTCGTTTTATATTTCCCTATCAAATCAATTATAATTTCTAACCGCTAATGAATAATTACAAAAGTGAAAAAAATCGTGTCATAAAATTAATATATTACCTACCTTTCTGATTGAATTAGAACATTAAATACTAAAATTTTAAAATGCACCGAACTTAAATTTGGAGAAGTTTTGTTTTTGAAAAATGTAAACTGATAGCTAGGTGTTGTGTTTCAACAAGAAGAATGAAGACTTTAATCTATGAAGTATTGATGCTTCAAAAAAATAGACGCATCTATATTTGATATATAATATGATACGTATATTATATTTATATATATATATATCCATTTATATCATTTTATACTCATATATATCGCTTCAAATTTTTATAGTAAAATATGATCATTTGTAGTTGTTATAAATATTTTATTATTTATTTTAGCATTTATATTATAATTTTTAGAATATTTACATATAAATAATTATATAAATAATATTATATATAGATAAATATCCTCGCACTTACATCATAAAATTATAAAAATTATCATATCATATTGTATCGTATCTAATATACATACACTATTAGTAAGTGGTTCACGTGTTTATAAATAAAGATATAATAATAAAATATACTTATATTTTGCTAGTCATTAGGCTATTTATTAACTCTCTTAATTTGCATGTATAACTTTAAAATGCCAAGTATTTTGAGACGGAGTAAGTAATTTAAACTCATAATAGTTTAGTGGATACAATATTTTAATTCAATTTATAAAAAAATTCAAACTAGCATTTTCCTTTTGAAAATATACATTCACACACACACAACCTAATTAATCCAACACTTAGGAACACTTTTTTTTTTGGGATCTTAGACTCCCTTTAATACTTTTTATAAGGTGTTTGCAATAATGTAGATTAAACAAAGTTTGTTGGATCACTGAATTTCTAAAAAAAAAAAAAAAGCTACCAATTCAATTTTTATCCTTATTAATTAAAATAATGTAAATATAATTTAATTAGCAATCATTACTATAAGTAAGAAAGAGAAAATGAGCTAACTAATTATGAAGTAAAACATCTACTTTTTTTTTAAGAAGCAATTTATGAGGGTGGTGATTAAATGTAATGGTAAGAAGGAAAAATTATTCCATAGTATTACATAACACCTTAAAAAAAGGATAAAAAAAAATTTTAGAAGTACAATTTATAAAAGTTTTATTTTTTTTATTGGATATCATGCAAAACTATATTTTCACTTATTTTGCTACCTTTGTTTCGATGTAGAAGACATAAGTTTTGAAGATTTAAGGTTTTAAAATATAAATCACTTAAAATCTATGCAACAGTTAATATTAATATTTATTTTTACCCCTTTTGCGAATAATTAAAAGAGTTATGAAGGGGAGGGATTAAGAGAGATATAATTCATATGAGATTATAATTTAATAAAGGTAATTTTAAAAAAATTATGGTAAAATTTGAAAACATCAAGATTTTTAACTATTCCTCTGATCTTTAATATAAGACTCATTTAATCGAATCATATAGATTAAAGATAGAAGTTAAAATTAGTTAAATACATTAACTTTTTAAAGATCATACCACAACTATCTATATTTAATCTCTTTTTCTCTTTTTTATATTTAACTAAATAGGGACATTTTTTGTAATGTATAATAAATATTATCTTATATTTTAAAAAAAATCTTATATTTAGAATTAAGATAAAAAAAATTTATATTTAGGACCCAAGAGAGTAATTTTTGATATGTGTAAAATAGGTGAATATAACTTATTCTCTCAAGTTTATAAATATTGTCATTTTAGAATTTTTCACATGATTTGAAGAAATCATTTAATGATTTAAAATATTGTAAAATTAAATAATATTTTAGCACAATCACTTTCATTAAATGTTCTTTTTAAATGTTTTATTTGATATTACGGAAGAATAAAATAATAAAATAAGTTATTAATACTTTATTAAATTTTAAAATAATAAATATTATAAAAGATTTAAAAAATTCTTAAAGTGGTACTTCCTCCCATCCAAAATATAAGTTCTTTTTTAGAATATTTTTTTGAATCAAAATATAAGATCTTTTTAGGTAAAGTTAAAAGTATTAATAATTTTTTTTCTAATTTACCCTTATCATTAATTAGCTCATGAGAGATAAAGTTATTTTGGAAATTGTATTTATTAAGGGTAATATTGGAAAATAATATAATTTTTTGATAAATTTAAATAATTTAACTCTCTTTCTTGATTTGTATATATTTTATTAAAGAGAACTTATATTTTGGAGAAGAGTGAGTAATTTTTACTAAAAGAGTAGCTTTAGTAGATGATACTCCCTTCGATCCCATATATAAAATCTTTTACTCTGATCCTAAATATAAGATCCTTTACAATATATGAGGTAGTATTTATTATACATTTTCAAAAAAATACCTCTATTTAATGTATCTAAAAAGAAAGAGAGAGAAATTAAATAAGAGTAGTTTTAAAAAAATATTGAGATTTTTAGAAAAATTAAGATAATTAATTAATTTTAATTTAAATTCTTAATTCACATCATTTAGTTAAAAATGTCTTATATTAAAATCTAGAGGAGTAAATTTTACTAAAAGAATAGCGGGAGAGTACAATATGAAACAAGACGAGTAGCTACTTCACCAAAAAAAGTCAAAGTCAACTAACTTTATCTTTAAGTGCGTTGGTCCTCGAGCAAGGTAATGACTTATCAGAATGTAATGTTCAGTTCAAGCTTAACCATACAATGCACTTGTGAAATTTTTTAAATACTTTCTCAATTTCTTTTTATTTGTCAAGTTTAACAATTTTTTTTATTTTTTTAAATTTTAAAAAAATATTAATTTTTTTAAATATATCCTTATCTATCATTTTAAAAGTCAAAGATAATATTAATTACTTTTTTTATCTATTTTTTTATTGAAGTGTATATTAAAAAATTTAAAATAAATTTTAATATATTAATTATATTTCTTAATTTATGTGCTAAAATCTTAAATGATGCATAAAAAAAAATGAAGATAGTATAAGTATATATATATATGAATTCATTCTCACGTAATTAAACCAAATATTTTTTATATTGATTACTTATATATATAATAAGTATTAAATATAATTTCCCATCTCTATGAAAAGACTTTGTTGGTAAAGCAAAACTTTTTTTTAGTGACTTTTATATTTTGAAGAAATTAGTCCTGTAATTCACAATTGTCAGCTGATAATATTTTTTGTACTAATAAAAGTATTAAATATAAATTTAATCACAATAACACAATCAGTTTTTCTTTAAATTTTAGAACAAATTAAATACATCATTTTCAATACTATTACACAAATAATTACTTCTCCACTTCAAAACTCTTGTTGTTTAAAGTTATGGCATATTGATTAACAAATCATTAATTAATATAAAATTTTACTATATATTGACAAAAATACTCTAATTTAATTAATATACTATATGGTAGAAGATCCAACAACCGTTAAGCAAAATTTTGAATTTAAGCCCTTTAATTTGGATGAAAAATTATATTGGTAGAGCTGCTCCATTTGGATTCGAAAATGTTTGAATTCAATTTGATAGTAATATTTGATAATTTTAAAAAACACAAAAAAAAGGAAAAGAAGACCAAAAGTAATTAAAAAATGGAAAAATTAGAATTAGACCCTCCAGCAAAATGGTCCTTATTACATTACGCGGTCAATTAATCTCACTCAAAAAAGGAAAAATAGAGAGAGAGATTGAAATTGTTTTCGGTCAACTGTCAAAAATATTGTGTTGAACAATTTTCAAAATCAAAGACTAATAATACTTGCTAAATTTATAACTATTGGATTAAAGGCACATATATCCGGAAATATTTTTGGAGAAGTTATGAGTATCCTAAATAAAGTTTTGGAACAATCTCTCTCACTACATTACAAAATCGGAACAATTTTCACCCTATGTTAATAGATAGAACTGGGCATACGAGTCCGTTGAGCCCATATAGACTAACCTATCATGAGTTGAATAAAAATGGATTGCATTGGATCAACCCATTTTTCTAGTGGGTTGGAATTTTTGCAATCCAACCCATTAAAAATATATTGATGGATTATACGGGTTAACCTGTCAACTTACCAATATATATTTTATATATAAATTAATTTAAATTATGAAAAAACACATTCAATCCATATAACCTACCATCCATTAACTTTAGCTTTCATCACCTATTGGACATTATGTATATTTGTCCATTATAAGATATCTCTAAATCATAAAACAAATTTATATCAATCAATAATAATATAAAAAAATAATAATAAAGGTCAACTTGTTGGTTAAATGGTTAGTTAAATAAGCTAGGCATTTAAGGGACAACAAAGCATACCTAGACTGTTTCTTTCTCCTGGGAATCGTGCAAGACTTCATCTCGCTATGGCAGAACTTAATCATTGGAAAGTACCACCGGATATATCATCAAAAAGTTCAGAATCTGAGGAGAGGAAAAAGAAGCAAAAAAAGGATGCTGTTACAATGGATACAGACTCAACACTGGAAAGAATAGACAAACCGATGGTTGAGGCTAAAGGAGGGAATGAAGGAAAAGACAAAGATACGCAAATGAAGCGTGAAAATGGGAATGGTCAAGAAAAGAATGTTAAGGACAAGATAAAGCAGATCTCGTACAAGGATTCTCTTATGGGATTCAATGGAGTGGCAAATAACTATAACTCGATGGCTACCAAGGATATTTATGAAAGTGAAAAAGAGATTTTCTGGGAGATGCCTGAGCCTTCTGAGGATATACAGAAACTGATGAATGTATATCTAGTTATACCTATAACTCAAGAAGAGTATAATGAATGGTGTAAACCATGGAACTATGCACTTATTATTACTGTATTGGGAAAAAGATATAATTTGCAGTTGTTGAAAGATAGCCTCTCATGAATCTAGGGTATTGCTAGCTTTGAACTTATTGATATACCAAATAATTATTTTGTGGTGAGATTCCTGGATAAGGAATTATGGTCAACACATTATCAAAAGGTTCTATTTGGAGGGCCTTGGGCAGTCCAAAATCATTGTGTTCTCGTTCAGAAATGGACACCCTATTTTGATCCATTTAACAACCCCTTGCGAAGAATAGCTACGTGGGTGAGAATTCCTGAAATCCCCATGCATTGTTATAATTGACATTTCATATCCAGATTAGGAGATAGGATTGGTTGCACGCTTAAGGTGGACATGAACACCCTATCAGATTTTTTAGTAAAGGATGCTAAGATAGGACGAGGACGTTACACGAGAGTCTGTGTTGAATTAGACCTGCAAAAAAAGCTTGTTCCAAGGGTAATCTCTACAGGTTCAATCTTCAATGTGGAGTATGAAGATTTGAGTATGATTTGCTTTGCTTGTGGACGTTATGGGCAATGAAAGGAGAGCTGTCCATGGAAGAGTAGTACTAGTTCATAGGGCAGGAATACCCAGAATGAGCAACAAATTCCTTCAAACACTATGCAGTCGCCTGAGAGGAAAGTGGTGCCGGAAGGGGAAGATTTTGGTCCATGGATGTTTGTCTCGAGGTCTCCAAAATCTCGCTACCCAAGGAAAGAGGGGGTGAGAGAAAGACAATATGACCTGAACCACAGTACAAAAGGTGGCAGAATGGAAGAGAAAAGACAATTAAGCTCTCAGTTTGCAGCCATTGCAGACTTAGGAGAAGAGGAAGCCTATCTAAGGGTGACTTGCACGTACATGAGTGAAGGGACAGGGGTGTCAGAAAGCAAAGGAAAGGAAATTGTTATTTATGATGAAAGGAAAGCCTCAACTTTAAGCATTGGGGGTATGAAAGGACCAAGGATTGGAACAGCACAAAGAGGGATGGTTAAGTTAACTAACACATATATTTCGAAAGGCGGGGAAAATGGCAAGCCGAGTAATTCGATGCAAAAGAGTAAGGGTCAAAATACTGGTGGAATTAAAAATCAGAGTTCTGGGCCAATGGGAAAAGGCCCACATGGAAAAGAATCTAAAAAAGGACAAAGCCAAAGAACACATGTAGTAGTGGATGGAAATTTGGCCCTACAAGGCCCAAATTCGAAAGAAGTTCAGAAGGATCAGGATGAAAAGGGAGTATCGGAACAAATATGCATCGGAAGTACTGTAAGAACAGAAGGAGATAGGACAGGATATAATGTGGCATGGAAAAGGAAAAACGAAATAATGGTTGATCACCCACCTAAGCCTCCAGATTTGGAATCGACACAGACACTTAGAAGTGGAATACTCGAAGGCATTCAGTCTGATAAGGAGTATGATGAGACGTTGGAGAACCCGGGATGGGATCATGAAGCTCCTTTGGAAGGGTAAGTACCCTATTCTACTTTCCTATTTTGCTGTTTTAATGATTATAGCTTCATGGAATTGTCGGGGTACCGGTGGATGTGCATTCCCAAAAATTGTTAAAGATATAGTCAATATGAATAACATTGACCTTTTCTGCATTGTGGAAACCCGCATTAGTGGCAAACGTGCTGATAAAGTTGTGGCTAAGTTAGGGTTTAATAATTGGCTCAGAGTGGAGGCTACAGGCTTTGCTGGAGGAATCTGGCTCCTTTGGAATGACCAAGATTTTAGAGTGGAGTATGTGTGCTCAAATGTCCAACTTATCCATTGTAAAATTACTAATCTAAAAAATTTTGAGTCGTGCTTCTCAACTTTTGTATACGGAGAAACTTCACATGTAAAGAGAAGGCTTCTGTGGAATTCGTTAATAAGCATTGGTGAAAACATGGAAGAGGAATGGATTGTTCTTGGGGACTTCAATGCTTTTCTAAATTCGGAGGATAAGGAAGGAGGTGCATTACCTAGCTTTCAATCCATGGAGCATTTTAGAAACTGCATTAGAGTTTTTGGTCTCATGGAAGTTCCGATTAGAGGAGAGAAATTTACCTGGGAGAAAAATGGAGTTAGAGAAAGACTTGATTGGATTTTTTGTAATGTAAGTTGGGAGTTAAAACATCCAAATACTAAGACCTATCATGGATTGAATTTTTGTTCAGATCATAAAGTTATCATATTATCTGAATCACACGAAGGAACTAGAAAGACTACTCCTAGAAAATTCAAATACCACGTAGCATGGAGTTTGGAAGATAGTTTTGGAGGAATGGTTAAAGAAGCTTGGGAGAATAGAAATTGGTGTGAAGGTGTATCGTTTTTTGCTAAAATAGCAAAAACTTGGAATGAGAAAAAACTGGGCAACATTCCTTTCAAGAAACAGAAGATTTTGAAACGCTTAGAGGGGATAGACAGGGCAAAATTTGTAGGGAGGGTTAATGGGCTAAGCAGATTAGAGGGTACTCTGTGGGAAGACTATCATAAATTAGCAGCTCAAGAAGAACTCCTATGGTTTCAAAAATCAAGGAGTAAGTGGTTGCAATGGGGTGACAAGAACACTAGATTCTTTCACGCCTCAACAGTCATTAGAAGGAAAAAAGGAAGATTAGATGCACTGAAGAATGAGAATGATGAGTGGGTTATAGACCCAGAAATTTTTAAAGCCATGGCTTGTCATTATTTTGAGGATCTTTACACAAAAGACTGTGATATCGACCAAAATAGGATATGGCCAGTCTTGTTCCCTGATCTTAACGAAAGTGAATTACAATGGATACAACAAGAAGTGGACAATGAGGAAATTAAAAATGCTGCATTTTCTATGGGAGCTTTTAAGGCCTCGGGACCTGATGGATTGCAAGCACATTTCTTCCATAGTCAATGGGATAAAGTGGGAGAAAAAGTATGTAATATGGTGAAGGAAGTGTTTAATGATCCTAAGAAGATTAAAAACATAAATCAAGCTAATATTGTGCTCATCCCTAAGGTGGATCATCCAACCTCACTCAAAGAGCTGAGGCCCATTTCCTTATGTAATGTGAGCTTCAAAATTATTACAAAGGTGCTGGCCAATAGACTTAAAGGGTTCATGAGCAAGCTTATCAAGCCAGCCCAATGCAGTTTTATAAAGGGTAGACAGAGCTGTGATAATATAATTATAACACAGAAGGCTATCCATACTATGAGGAACAGGAAAAGAAAGAAGGGATTTGTTGCCATAAAAGTTGATATGGAGAAAGCCTGCGATCGCCTTGATTAGAGGTTCATTGAACATACTCTACACAGCTTTGGTTTGGAGGATAAATTCATTGAAATTATCATGTCATGCATCACTTCAGCTTCCATGAAGGTGCTTTGGAATGGAGAGGAATCTTCATCTTTTCTTCCTTCTAGGGGGATTAGACAAGGGGATCCTCTTAGTCCATATATATTTGTATTCTGCATGGAGAGGCTTGGCCACTTGATTACCTTAGAATGTGAAGCAAAGAAATGGAAACCTTTTAAATTTACAAATAAAGGGCCTCAAATTTCCCACCTATTTTTTGCAGATGACCTCATTTTTTTTGCGGAAGCTTCCATGAAGCAAATGGAGGTAGTTAAAAAAGTTATGGAGGAATTTTGTAAAGCTTCAGGACATAGAGTTAATCTAAACAAATCCAAAATCTTTTGCTCCAAGAACATCCATTTTAATCATCAGGTGGAGCTTAGCAATATCCTGGGGATTGGAATCACTGCTGATTTGGGAAAGTACCTTGGAGTCCCTTTGTTTCATTCAAGAGTTACAAAAACAACTTTTGCCCCTATTGTCCAAAAGGTACAATCAAAACTGTCCCTGTGGAAAAGCAAATTTTTGAGTATAGTTGGTAGATCAATCCTCATTAAGGCTATTCTTTCCTCAATTCCTAGCTACCATATGCAGTCTATCCTGTTACCCAAAGGAATTCTAAAAGAGATTGAGAAATATAGTAGGAGGTTCTTTTGGAATCAACATTCAAGCTCAAGAAAACTAAATCTTATAGCTTGGGACACTATGAAAAAAGACAAGATTGAAGGGGGATTGGGTTTTAAAGATCTTCTGAGTCAAAATAAGGCCTTCATCATGAAGCTATGTTGGGGTTTAATCAATCAAAGTGAAACTCTATGGGTTCAGTGCCTAAAAGCAAAATATAGATGTGGAGAGCATGTATACCCCTACGTGATGAAAAAGAGGAATTCATCAGAGATATGGAGAAGCATAGTAGAGGTTTGGGACCTTTTCAGCACTGGAATAGGAAGAAAAGTAAACAATGGGCTGCAGACTAATTTCTGGTGGGAGCTCTGGTCTCCTCTAGAAAAACCCTTAGTTAATTACATTGTTAGTCATGAAGTCTCAATTGTTCCTCAAGCGAAAGTTAGAGATTTCGTTCTACCTAGTGGGGAATGGAATACTGCAGAATGGGCAAATCTTTTTTCAAGTTGGGTTATTCAGACGTTGAAAATTGTGAAACCCCCAATAACAGAAGCTAATGATAGCTTTATATGGAGAAAGTCAAAGGATGGGAACTTTTCAGTGAAAACGGCCTATAATTTCATTAGAAAGCAATCTTACCAATGTGAAGGCAGGTTATAGGGGAAAATTTGGAAGTGGCAAATTCCTGAAAAGATGAAATACTTCCTGTGGCAAGTTCTGTATGAAAGATTACCCACAAACTCTCTCAGAGCTAAAAGAAGCATCATTAAGAGTGGACAGTGTGACTATGAAAATGAGAGTGAGGAAAACATACTCCATATACTTCGTGATTGTAAAATAGCAAGAGACGTGTGGCTGAATATTTTAAAACCTAACAATGTTTCTAGTTTTTTTTGTGGAAATTTGCAGGTTTGGTTGTAATGGAATGCTAGGCATAACCCAGGGAAAGAAAAGTTTAGCAGATGGCCATGGGTTAATTTCTTTGGACATATATGTTGGTTGCTATGGACTTCAAGGTGCAGAAGAATTTTTGAAGGAACTAGAGAAAAACCGAAGGACATTATTCATAAAGGCTTGTACCATGTGATGGAATGCACTATGAATAGGGATTTCAAACACCAAATCTTCAAAGAGTTAAACTTGGAGAATACCATATGGTATCCCCCAACTCCAGGCACAATTAGAGTGGACGTGGATGGCTCAGTTAGCAATCAAATGCAAGCTGCATGTGGTGGTATTCTCTGAGATGACCGTGGAAATATGATAACAGGATTTCAGAAACGACTTGGGATGCTTCCTGCAGCTGCAACAGAGATTTTAGCAATTAAAACTAGATTAGAGGTTTGTAAGCAATTCAAGATCTCAAAGATTCATATATACTCTGATTCAGTGGATGCTATTAACCTGTTGACTAGAGATGGGGGACAGAATCACCCACTGTATAATGAAATATCTGACACTAGAGAGTTGTTATATGATGAGTGGGATGTTGAATTGTCCCATGCTAACAAAGAAGCCTTGAAATGTGCTGACTTTATGGCCAAGAATGCACATGATGCTGGATATGAGACACTACTTATTACTGAGGTCCCCCCTGGATGTCATTGTATGTTTTTGAGGGATAGGCAATGTTGTCATGTATCCTAGGCTTAGGATTGTCTTTGTTTTAGACTTGGTTTTTTTCTTTTTTCTCTTTTCAAGCCTAGCTTGCCTCTTGTACAACAAAAAAAAAAAGCTAGGCATTTAACCCACAAGTTAAATGGTCCATGCCAATGTCAACCCATGTATTTATGGGTTATTCAAGTCAACTGTGAGATTGCAACCTACATTATTCCCTGCTTTACTAACAGACTCATAAAGTTGACCATTAATTAAAGCAGGGACCAATTTTTTTTTTTGTAGGTTAAAGGGTGAATCTATCTCAAAAATATTTTACTAGAAGCCATAAGCCTACAATTCAGGTAAAAATTTTATCTATTTACTATTTATATATGATTCCAAATCCAATAAGTTTTATAAAATACTATAAAACTGTTCATTATCTTATTTTTCTTTCCTTGTTTTATAAAATAATATTATTTTTAAATTTTAAATATTGATAACATTTACATAAACTTTACTTTGAGAATCACGGTTGTTAAATTCATGAGTGCAAGCAAATTCATAACAATCTCGTGACATTATCTTGTAATTATAGAGTATGCGTATTTAATAAGTAATTCTTAAAATATATATTTATATAACTTAAAAAATTATTTATGCTGTATGATTTCTTTTTTCTTTTTTTTTATTTTTCTCGTTAGAAGGTTTAAATCTTAAACTGTTAGTTTTTTATCTGCACCGACTTCATCTTTACCACCTATAATTTGTAATACTTAATCAAGTTGCCAACAAAAAAATTTATAATTAACATGTATAATTCATGGTAAAATATATTATTTAATATATTTTATGAGGAACGGGATTGATATTCTCTTAAAAAAAAATATAAAACATACTATCTCATATTTCAATTTTTGTCCAATATCTTATATTTGAATGATATATTTATATATTTTGTAAGGTTTTGATCTTGATTTTGTAAAAAAAACTATATACTCACATGTGATGCATGGGGTTATTAGATAAATCTACATAAAAAATGAATATTCAGAAAACATTCAATTGCAACAAAACATATAATAAATATTAATGTGTTGACAGGAATAAATGTAATTATATTACTAAAGAAAATTAAGTGATGAACAATAAAAATTAAAAAAATAATATTAATTTAAGGCAAAATACATAGCCCAATTGAATAGATTATTAAGCATTCCTACATTCAATGCGGTGTTAGTTGCTTTGTCATATTGATCAACAATTTCTAACTTTAAGCTACGTATACTTCTTACACATGATAGAGGTAACAGAAGACTCATAATCCAGTCACCTTAGTCTAGGCCAATGTTCATTTGATTCAAGATATTCAAGCCAGTTTGGATTATTGACCAAATTTAATAATTATTTATATATTGAAATTTTAAATCAATAATATTAACCAAAATTTATATAAATCTATTATTAAAAAATTAATTACTTAATTTGTTATTTGAAAATATTGAATGGGTGTATGTTGTAATTTATATAATTTCCAAATTTTAAAAATTTTAATAAGATTTTATGTAAATCCTAACTTTTGCATTAATTATACAAATTATTATAATTTGATGCTTAATTTCAAATTTATTTATGATCATGTGAACAAATATCATCAATTAAAATTAGAATGGGAAACAGTATAAATGGACTATGCTACTTGAAATGGCATTTAGCACAATTTACACAATTTTACCTTTGGATATTAATAATGAAACACAAAAAGGTGTTCTAGAATATATGTCAACACCTTTTAATATTATTAGTGTTGATAAAATTCAAATATTATTTTTTTAATAAGAACACTTATATAATTAAAAAAATAATTGAATTCCAAGATAAAACGTTGAATTCGCAATTTTATAATGCTTAAACTATTTTTTGCCATTATTTTATAAGTATTGAAAAACCATATGTTTTAACATTCAATTTTAGCAATCCTTTGATTGTTGTGTGAGTTTAACCAAACACAGTATAAGCACACATTCCCACAAATCATTTATAGCCTTCTCATAGTTGACTCAAAATGCATCCTTAAAAACACACAATCGCATGGAAGTGAGACTTTATTAAAATGCAAATGATTTTTTATGGAAATGAAATCCTCATCACTCCTCAAAACTCTCATCTAGGATCCACTCATTTTTATTGCAACCATGAATAGAAGACTTCATTGTCGAAGTTGGCCAAATTAGTAAAGATATGACTCATATTTCATAAGAATTTTGGTTCAAATCTCACTATTGATATGAGCACTCCATTTGTGAGTAATCTATATAAGTTCCTTTGTAAAAACTATTTGAACCCTAAAGCTTATTCTATCCCTGATGAGTCTCTGGGATCCAACTTGCTTAAATTTTTTATCATAAAAAATAAAAAGAAAACCCCATTGTCATTTTAGAGGTTTTGCGATTGTCTATAATATTTATAGGTAAAAGTACATTTTTAGTCCTTTAATTTTTGGGTTAGGCTATTTTTTCCTTTAATTTTATTAAATTTCATTATAATTATTTAACTTTTAAATTACAAACAAAAATTTTCTAATTCTTAGCACCATTATAATGGAAAATTATGATTTGGATTATAATCCTGAACATATAATTACAAACAAATTTAATTTTACTATAATTCTTTAAATTTTAAATTACAAACAAAAATTTTCTAATTCTTAACACTGTTATAATGGAAAATTATGATTTGGATTATAATCCTTAAACATATAATTATACTTTAAATATTTTAAAGTATTAAAATAAATATTAACAATCTTAAAAATAAATATTATTTTATAAGTTTTATTTTTAAAGTTGTAATTACTTATTTTAAAATTTTATTTCTAAAAAATCATTTAGGGTCTGTTCGATTCTGTTTCTGACAACAGTTTTTCTATTTTTGGAAACAGAAAATTCAGAAAACTTGTTTAGTAAACCTATTTTTTAGAAACTATTCTGGAAAACAGAAAAATAAAAGAACAGAAAACTGAGAACACCTTTAAGTTATTTTATAATTTTTGTTCTGGAAAACATAAGAAAAGATGAAAAACATCCATCTCATTAATGGTAAAGTTATAAATTTTGAATAACTCACCTATTACTCACTAGTTATGATTTTGAGAACAATTACTCAAACAGATTTTTTTGTTTTCTTATTTTTAAAACTTATTCTCGAAAACAATTTTACAAAACTGTTTTCAAAATAAGAAAATAGAAAACACTGTTAAATAAGCCCTCAGTGAAATTCATGAATTAAATTAAAAACACTCATAAAAAATTCTTTAACCAATCAAATCATCCCTTATCTGTTTTACTCATAACCATATTACCCCTACTGCTCTTCCCAGAATGAAGCTACGCATGGTGGTTAGAGTTTTACTTTTAAGATTACAATATTTTTTTAAAAAAATATTTCAAGTATAATTATAAGATTAATGACTACATATTAATACTAATAAGCTAGCTTTCAACATGTGAAATCATGATTTTTTGTTAAATATTTAACGATACTAAGAATTAAAAAGCTTTTGGCTTCATTTTAAAAATTAAAGGATTATAATAAAACTTAATAAAATTAAATGATTAAAATAAAGTTAAACCCAAAATTAAAGGAACAAAAGTGAACTTTTGCCATATTCATATCATAATGTACTATCGCTATATATAACTGCAAATATGATGGTAACAATATTAGTACCAAGAAAAACACTAGAGAAAATGAATGATATGTATACATACATACATATATATATATAAATATATATATGTATATATATATATATAAACCCTCCAAGAAGAAGAAGAAGAAATCCAGAGAAAAGTTGTATGCAATGTAAAATGCTTCCTTTTGAAACCTAACAGATGTTTCTTTTTTTTTAAAAAAAAAAAAAGAGATGTTTGACTTTGGCGACCCTCAATCTTTTAACTGTAGCAGCAAAAATTCCGGCATCACAACAAAGTAAAAATAGAAATAACTAAATTCTCGATGCGGCTTCATATTATGTTTAGAAGTTGTGCAATAGAACACTATGCTGAAAGCAAACTAAACAGGAAGAATTATGCCCATTAAAATTTTATTAGAAAATTTGAAAATCAAATTGGATATAAAATTATATCGGATTTGCAACTGATTTGAGATAGAAATATAAAAAAAAATTATAGTTATCAAATTATTTTTTGTTTTATTTTTTCTTTTATATTGATATATAATATTCTAATATATATTAATATATTTGAAAAATCCATTGATATAATAACAAACACATTCAAAAAGCTATATAATTATATATGTTGAATTTAAATTAGGAGTCACAAATAAGAATAAATATGAATAATATATACAGTGAAAATAGTTGGATATGTTTACTAATATTCCCGAAGATTTAGTCTTAATAATTATAATTATATAGCTACCTTCTTTTATATATAATAGATAATAGATTATAGTGGCAAAATAAAAGATAATATATTATAATTTAGTTACTTAAACTAAATGTAACCTTAATGTGTTGCCCTGGACTTAGTCTCAGGCTAATGAGAAGTGTAACTTTTATATTGTACAACACCAGAAAACTAGGACCGGAGGAAGGATGAAAGAGGACAGGATTCAAGAAAAGTGGCAAAAACCACTTCATGCCATAGTGAACGACACAGAGGATTTCTTAATTTTTTGGACAATAAGGTCTCATGCTATAGTGAACTTATTGACCACCGCGGTGCCAGACACTGAACTTTGATAAATTAAGGTGAGATTCAGTCAGACAAAAGAAAAAATTGAAGAGGAAGAAGAAGGCTTTGCTAGGGTTGCTTCCTCTAGCCTTGGGAATCGATTCTTGGACTCTGGAACTTTCAATCTTGGTTGGTATGCAAATCTACACCTATCCTCCTCTTTTTTCTCTATGAATTTTGAGTTGATTTTCGTGGGTATGTGTGGGAGTCCATTTCTAGTTGATTCCCACCGATTGAAATATGTGTAAATGGATTATTGAAGTGTGGTTTAGTGTTATTGAAACTTGAGTGTGAGTTTTAAAGGGATTATGCATGATTTGATGGAAACCCTAAGTGGAAAATTGTGAATGGAAGTGAGAATCTGAATTGTACATGAATAATTATGATTGGGAAGATTATTAGGAACTCATTGATGAGTGTTTATGTTATTGAAACTCTGGCTTAAGCTTGAATGGCTAACTTGTGGATTTTGGTCATTATGAATATTTTTTTAATATTGTAGTGATTGTTTGGCTAAATGGAAGTGTATGGTTTGTGATAGGTGCTTCAGAGGCTTGCCAAATCCCCCTGTGTGTGTGGTGTTGATAATTTCAGGTAACTGGGTGTTTGTGATATATGTGCATTAGGTTGATATATATATATATATATATGCATGACTCTTTTCATATCATGATATTGTTATGTGTATGTGCTTCCTTTTTCATATCGTGGCATGTGCATGGCTAGTGGAGGTATATAGGCTTTCTTTCTCAATGTTCATATGTGATAGATGAGGATATGATATGTATGTGTATATGTATGTTGTATGCATCCCCACATGATAGTATATCAAGTTGATTGCATATGGTATTAGCATGCTAACCTAACATTGATGATGATTATGATAATGATGATGATTGCATAGTGGCATAGACACATTAGCATGGTATTGAACATCATCACCGCATTGAGCATAGTAAGTTATGGTGGTTTGGGTGGAGAGGATGAGATTAGAAATGATATGATGAATGATTCTTGCCATTAAATCCTCTCCTATGGCCCGGAGAGCTAGGTAGTAATAGATTGCACCTTCTTTAAATTACCACCAATTTGGGTGGTTCAGGGGAAAGAGAGCCATGGTCCAAGTATTAGTGTAACATTTGGCAGGGTGCACTAACTTGATGTGAGATTGATGATGTCCCGAAATCAATCTTCATTGACTATTGGAAGAAAATTACCTATTTAAAATATTTTGTGATGATGTCAGCCCATGGATCTAGTTGTATATAAGGGAGACATACATACCATGATATTCTGCATCACATTACATCGTTTGCATATGTGTGGTATTGCTGATATTGTTGTATGTGTGTGTTTGTCCCAGTTATTGAGACTTTGTCTCACACCCTCATGACTATCATTTCGGGTGAAGACTCTGGTATCAATTCGGAGAAGACCAAGGAGTCATAAGTTTCTCCGCTTTGGGAACATCGTCTGTAACTAGTAGTTTTAACATTTGGTTTATGTAATATATTATGCCAAATAGAGTTACGTGTATGTAAGTATGGTCTTGTTATCTTGGGAGTGATGTTGTGTATGTTATATGATGATATGGATGATTATGATGATGTTGATATGACGATATTGATGATGATGTTTGGGATGGTGTGTTTATATGCTCTTGTGTAGTTCATATGTATGTGAAATGATGATTGTGGACCCTGGTATGGGTCGTACTGTAAGGACAATTGTGGTAGTGTTTTGTGTAAGTTTAGTATGTCTTATTGGCGAGCACAATGTGATCTTGGGCCTTGTGTATGAAACTTAGGGCATATAGCCCATTTGATGGAATTGGGAATCAAAGGGGTCAAAACTCAGATGAGTGATTTCTCCGAGGTGAAATCTCCTTGGATAAGCTAATTGTGTCATTTAGAACTTATGTGAATGGTCCACAACTACCAAGTTGCCTTTGGTGGCAATTGGGGCATTTAAGGTTTGAGTTTTTGTGAAAAAGTGGTCAAAATAGTGTTGAATATCCAAAATCTCCATACAGAGATGGATTGAGTTAAAACCAGTGTCTATACTTAGATTGAAACAAGATTGATTTATAAGAGTTAAAATTAGGTTAATCGGAGGTCGGAGTACAAAGTTGTGTGTATCCAAAGTTCACCCGAAAAATCAGCAATTTGCTGATACATGTTCTGATACGGGCGTCTCGGCACTAGAAGTTAGGTCGTGGCGCCAAGTGCAGCTACCTTTCCCAGGTCGCAACTACACTGTATTCGTCGCGGCTCAACCTTGTTTTGGTCTTGTTCAGAGTTTTTCTATATTTATGAGGTTGTAGGAGTTGTTTTGGGGTCTATGAGAGTAAATCATTACACTAAAAACTATAATTATAATATAAATGATTGCTAATAACATATAATAGATAATAAATTATCAAATCAATTGAAATAGTGGATATATTAATTTAAACCAAATAGAAGATATATTTGATTATGGAAAAAAAATAAAAAAAAATGTATATTTACTTAGTCCATTTGGAAGATTTTTAAGGAGATTTTGTATGAAAAAATTGAAACACATAAGATTAAAATAAGCTAAATATTTGTTATAATTAAAAAAAATCTCATTAGATTTGGTATTTTTAGTTTCAAAATACACTATAAAATAATAGGTCTCAACTCCAAACCTAACTTCACGGCAGAGATTTCAAAGCACGGAATTGCGGTAAACCTCTTTTGAAGCACCAAAATCATTCTAAAAATATCCTTACAATTCACCTATTTTTCTATATATATAATAATAGATAGATACACTCAACAATATATATAAAAATTGGAAGACTTCAAGCTTTGAAATTGTGGTATGCAGCATTACTTTATTAATTGTCTTTGCAAGTTGTAACTACAACTTTTAAAGTTTATATAAGTGGCACATGAAAAAGTTGACAAAATTTATATTATTGTGTTTATAAAATTAAAACACATATCACACTACATAGGATTGAAAATAAAATTTCTTTTGCATATCTATTAAAGTTTTATAATATTAGTAACTTTGATACATCTAGTCAACAAATCTCCAACATTAACATGAAGTGTAACTTTATCTATGCATCAAATAAATTGATTGACTAAAACATTAATAAATAGAGATGGGGTACTTGAACTCATTTTTTAAAGATTGATAATAAATCCATAAAACCTACAATTGAAGTAGTCTTACGAACCCAATGGGAGGGCATTTTTCTGTTGGATTTTTGGCTAACATACTTAGGCTCGGAACTTACATTGGTTTCAAATGTTGCTCATGATGGTGTGAAACCACTTGGGGTCTCATCTTTAAAGAGATGATCCATTAAGGTCCAAGACGGATAAAAATTTAAAAAGAAGAAGGAAAAAATATTACAAATGACATAAAAGGAAAAGATTAAATGCTCACCTCTGCTAAGGCATTTGTAGTTTGTGGAGTCAAAGCAAATTTTGCTGGTCTCAGCAACCTCAGCCCATGGTGGCAGTGGTGTGAAACCCCTTGGGGTTGTATCGAGCACACCCTTTAAGATCCAGGATGGAAATTAGATAAGTAAAGAAAAAAAGAGTGCGAACTACATAAAGGGAAAAGAAATTTGAAAAAAAAAATAAATGAAAGCCTCACATCTACCAAGACATTTGGAGCTTTGCCAATCTCGGTAACTTCGGCCTGTGACAGCGATGGTGTAAAACCCCTTGAGTTCTTATCGAGCACACCCTAGAAGGTCCAGGACACATAAAAAGATTAGTAAAGAAAAGAAGTGTACAAACTACATAAAGGGAAAAAAAGTTAAAAAAAAAATGAAAGACTCATCACTGCCGAGACATTTGGAGCTTTGTTGATCTCAGAAACTTTAACACACAGCGGTAGTGTTGTGAAACCACTTGGGTTCTTATCAAGCACACCATTCAAGGTCTAGGACGGATAAAAGATTATTAAATAAAAGAAACGCACAAACTACATAGCGGAAAACAAAATTAAAACCTCACATTTGCTGAGACATTTAGAGCTTTGTCAATACCAAAAACTTCAGTCCGGCGGTGATATGAAATGCTTGGGTTCTTATTGAGCACACCTTTCAAGGTTCAGGATGGATAAAAGATTGGTAAAGAAAAAAAGCATATGAACTAAATCAAGGAAAATGAAAGTAAAAAAAAATAAACAAATGAAAGTCTCACCTTTGTTAAGACATTTGGAGCTTTGTTTATCTCAAAAATTTAAGCCTGCGCGCTGTGGTAATGTGAAACCCCTTGGATTCCTATCAAGTACACCCTTTAAGGTCCAAAACAAATAAAAGATTAGTAAAGAAAAGAAGCGTAAGAACAACGTAAAGGGAAAAAAGTATAAAAAATAAATGAAAGCTTCGCCTCTGTCGAGATATTTAGAGCTTTGTCGATATTAGAAATTTTAGCCTGCAATGGTGGTGGTGTGAAATGCTTTGGTTTTTATCAAGTACACCCTTCAAGGTTCAGGATAGATAAAAGATTGTTAAAGAAAAGAAGCATACGAACTACATAAAGGGAAAATGAAGTAAAATAAATAAATAAATGAAAGTCTCAAATTTATCGAAACATTTGGAGCTTTTCCGATATTAGAAACTTCAACTCGTGGCAGTGATGTTGTGAAGCCCTTTGAGTTCTTATCAAGCACCCTTCAAGGTCTAAGACGGATAAAAGATTAGTAAAGAAAAGAAGCATACAAACTACATAAAGGGAAAAAAAGTAAAAAAAAAAAAAATGAAAGCCTCACCTCTACCGAGACATTTAGATCTTTGCCGATATCAATAACTTTAGCTTGCAATAGTGATAGTGTGAAACCCTTAGGTTCTTATCAAGTACATAAGGTCCCGGACAGATGAAAGATTATTAAAGAAAAGAAGCGTACGAACCACATAAAGGGAAAAAAAGTAAATAAATAAATAAATGAAAGTTCCACCTTTGTCGAGATATTTGGAGCTTTGTTGATCTTAGATACTTCAAGCTTTGTTGATCTCAGATACTTCAGCTTGCGGTGGTAGTGTTGTGAAACCTCTTGGGTTCTAATTAAGCACACCCTTCAAGGTCCAGGAAAGATAAAAGATTAGTAAAGAAAAGAATGTTGAAACAAGAATTTTGATGATTCCAAACCAACATTTCAAAAGCTTGGATTGAAGATATCAAAGGAGATCAAAGCTGTCTAAAGTGAAGATTTTCTGAGTATTTGCTATTAGATCTCTTGTAGAATCTTAGTTTTTTGTTATGATTGGGTAAAAGATTTTGATTTGAAGAAAAGATGTTTTCAAACTTTGATTTTATGTTAAATCTTTAAATATTTGAAAAACACCCACAAACAGACGAAGGTTGAAAGTTTAAACTAAACTGTCAAGTTGGAAATTCGAACTTTGCCTTTGGAAATTCGAATTTCGAGCTAAAACTGAATAAGTCTGAAGAGATGGCTCTCTGTCAGACGAATTTTGGTTGTTCAAAATTCGAATTTTCATCTAGTCTGAAAGAGGCCTTTTGGTAACATACGAACTTCACACTTTCAAAATTCGAATTTCAAGTTAAATGAAGTTTGTAAAAATCAAAGAAATTCGTCTGAAACTATGATAAAGTGCATCTGAAATCAAAATGAAATTGAGTTTGATAAATGCTCTTTGACAGACGAATTTTGAACTTCCAACATTCAAATTTTCATATAAGTCTGATAGATGCTTCTTTGCAACAGACGAACTTTAAGTCTTCAAAATTCAAATTTTGAACAAAACAAAAATTGAGAAAATAGAAGAAATTCGTCTGAAACTATGTTAAAGTTCATCTGAGATCAAGAAAGATTTAAGTTTCAAAACTGCTCTCTGACAGACGAACTTTGAACATTAAAATTCGAATTTCAGAAGCTAAGTTCTTGAGTCTGTTGAAATGAAACATTGACATACGAATGATGTGAACTTGCAACATTCGAATGATGAAGTTAGTCTGAAAAGAGTCTCTCTGACAGACGAACTTTACTCTTCAACATTCGAATTTCGAAGAAAATGAACTACTGTGCCTCCTTTTCACGTACTGGGAACAGACGAATTTTAGGATTCCAAAATTTGAATTTCAGGCTTCCAAAATTCGAATTTCGAGGGCACTGTAGAAAATTAAAAACACTGTTCACACTTAACCGAAAAACTTTCTTCTTGAAAATTCGTATGTCACATTGTGAAAATGTTTTGTAAGTTTCAAAATTCGAATTTCACTTCATGAACAGACGAACTTCGTGCTATAACGTTGGAAGCTTTAATCTTCGATTCCTTCGAAATTCGTCTGTTGACCAACCAAAATTCGAATTTCAGTATGTTAGAAACATTAAATGCGGTTGGTAAACGGATAGTTTTTCAGAGTAACCGTTGGATAACTTCCCCAATGGATAGATTTAGTCTCTAACGGATATTTGAGACCTAAATCTATAAATACAGCATCATTTGAAGTTGTGGGTAACGAATCAAACTTGTATATACCGAATTTCTGCTGAATCTTTTCTCAAAAGCTTTTACCCTCTCAACTTCTATACTTGTACTTAAACTTTCATATCTACTCTTTTCAAGAGAGTTATTTCATTGTAATCAATCTACTCTTCATCTGGGAGATAGATTTACTTGTGAGGGGTATTCACAAGGGGATTGGGAAGCACATAGTGAAAGTGCTTGGAGAGTTTGAGAGAGCTCAGAAACAGAGCACACTCATATACTGTGGCTTTAGCAAGAAGCCCACTGAAATTCTTGCTGTATAGTGGATAAATCTCAAGAGGTGTCTTGGGGACTGGATGTAGGTCAAGAGAATAGACCGAACCAGGATAAATCACTGAGTTCTCTTCTCCTTATCTCTACTTTTCACCTTGCTCTGCTTTACGCATTGTTTTCATTATACTGTGATATCTTCACTTACTTCACTTTATGTAGAAAAATTTCAAACTTCCCAATTCACCCCCCATCTTGGGAAGTTAGCTTTGCTAACAAAGAAGCATAAGAACTATGTAAAGGGAAAATAAAGTAAAAAAAAAATGAAAGCCTCACATTTGTCGAGACATTTAGAGCTTTGCTGGTATCAGAAACTTCAATCTGCAGCGATGATGGTGTGAAACCCCTTAGATTCTTATCGAGCACACCATTCAAGGTCCAAGACGGATAAAAGATTGGTAAAGAAAGAAGCGTACGAACTATGTAAAGGAAAAAGAAAGTAAAAAAATAAATAAATGAAAGTCTCACCTTTGTTGAGACATTTGAAGCTTTACCAGTCTCAAAAACTTCTGCCTGCGACGATGGTGGTGTGAAACCCCTTAGGAGATCATCCTTCAAAGTCTAGGACGGATAAAATATTAGTAAAGAAAAGGACTATGAACTATGTAATGAGGGAAAAGTAAATAAAAACCTCACCTTGAAGTGGGCAGACTCACGACGGACTTGCTGATTTCTAGCCTAATCTTATGAGTCTTCTTTAAGGTATTGGATTTCCAACTGATTTGAAATGGAAATAGTAACAAAAAAGATTTATAGTTATTAAATTATTTTTTTTTTATTTTTCTTTCATATCAATGTATAATATTATATATTCTATTCAAATAAATATTAATATGTTTGAAAAATTCATTGATATAATAACGAACACATACAAAAAAGGCTATATAATTATATATATAGAATCTAAATTAGGAGACACAAATAAAAATAAATATGAATAGTATATACCATGAAAATAGTTGGATATGATCAAGGTTCGAAAAATCGGACGGGACGTTGAACTTGTCAAGGTACAGGTTCAAGGTTTAATAGTTCAACCATAATTAAACTGGTGATAATAAATTTAATTTTTTAATTTTATATATTATATAGAAAATTAAAAATATTATTAATAAGTTTTACAATCTAATATTAAAATCTAAATAAGTTAATATTTATCTATAATCATATTTTTAATTCAAAATAGTCAATTAATATTTTATTTTTATATTATTTATTAAGTAAATTTATATTATTAATAATTATGCATCATAATAATGCTTATACAACATTATAATATAAAAAGAAAAAAATTATACAAAAATAATACTATTTGGTTATGATTAAAAATAGATATAAAGAATAGCAATAGTTAGTTACCATTTAGTGTTAGGATTTTGGATTATAAAAACCTAATTTTTTAGGAGATTGTTCTTTTGGTCCAAAAAAAGAGATTTTTCTAAAAAATTAAATAGATAGTAGAGTAAAAATGATTATTAGTTATAATTAAAAGAATCTCATTAAATTTAATGTTTTAAATTTCGAAATAATAAATGTTAGTTTTGAACCTAACTCCAAAATAGAGTTGCCAAAGAAATTGCCACAAATCTCATTTGAAGCACTAGAATCATTTCAAAAATGCCCATACAAGTTACCTAATTATATATATATATATATATATAATAGGTTGAGTAAAGAATGTTATAATGCAAAGAAAATGATACTAATAGTGATTAGATAGTAAAAGACTTAGCAACCCTTAAATAATATTTCCAATTCAAATCTTAAAATATATATATATATATATATATTGGGAGGACTACCCTATTTAATTTTAGCAATGCTAAAATTTAACTTGCAGATATTGGATAATTTTATATATATATATATATAAAGTGATATATTACATGAGAGCCAAAGATGCGGCGGGTGCAGGGCTTGCCTCTAATTTGAGACTTCGTCATTCCCTTTAAACTACCAACTCACCTAGCTGAGTTAGAAACAGTTATATATATATTGAACTAGAACACAGTGTGGGATACATATAAACGAGTCGGAACGTCACGTTTTGTAAATATAGAAACGTCATTTTGGTCAATTTGACTAATTAACACTTGCCAATTTAATTCCAGTAATCAGAATAGATTAAAAGAAGGGAATCAAGATTCTTTTTTTTTTTTTTGCCGGAGGGAATCAAGGTTCATTAAGATGGAGATCTGCAAAATAAAAAGGATAACATATGTATATATTTATATTTATTTAAATATAAATACGCATGACCTTTTTAGGGATTGGGGAGGGTGAGGTCAAAACGAGGAACCTCCGCTGATCTCTCTGGTAAAACTTATATTGAGACCTTCCAAAAATAAATTTCCAAGAAATAAACAAATGCACCCTCCTTTTTTTCAAAAATAAAATAAAAATTCTGAGAGAAGAGCACCGAGTCTGGCAGAAAGATGCGCTTTGCATCAAGGACGAGACGAGGAATACAATGTAGTGTAGGCCTATATTGGTAATTGCATTGATAAGAATTATTTAATTATAAATTAAAATGGGAAAAAATTAGAGAGGAAAGGGGGTGTTGTGTTCAAAATAGCAGTTAATGGACCCACCCCGGCACTTGGCAACCCCGCCCTTCTCCTTCCTTCTTAGAACGCCTTCACCTCCCCCCTTCCCACTCCTATAAATACTCCCCCTCCTCCCTTCTCTTCTCCCCCCCTTCTTCTCTCCCTCTCATTCATCCTCCATTATCATTTCGGTAAGCTCCTCATTCTTTTCCTTTTAATTACTCTATCTGCCTATTTGCTTTTTTTTATTTTTTTTGGTTTATGCTTTCTTTATTATTCTCCTCTGATTTTCCTTCCTTCTTATTCATATACATGCCATTATTAATTCTCTGAATTGACTGTGGCCAAGAAAAAAAATTCTCTGAATTTACAGCTTTTTCGTTTCTTGCATTTCGTTGATTCTTGTTAACCCCATTCCTGCATCCCTCGCTTTTTTCCTTTTTTTTTTGGAATATGTCGGTGTGATTATGTTTTCTGCAATTTGAGCTCTGAGCTCCTACCTCGCCATTCTTTATCATTTTTGATTCCCTTTCAGTCACGTCTCTCATTATTATTGAATCTAACCGTCACCTTTCTTTTTCTCTTTTTTATTTTCTTTTAGTGGTTATTTATTTTATTCTATTTTCGTTTACTATTGATTTTTGATATTAGGAGGAAATTAATAGTAGTTCCTGCACGGGTATCCAGAAAAGCGGTTGGAATTCGTTTTTTTTTTAGCCCTTTTTTCTCTCTCACTTCCCAAAACAACCGGCACTCCACCCACCGTTTCTCAACGCGCTATTCCCCAGCGCGTGTTTCGGTTCCACCTCTTGTCCCTCATATTGCGAGCAACCATGGAGTCCGCGATCCTCGGATGTTAGTTCACGCTCGGCTATGTTTTAGCCATGGCCTCCATCACCCTCGTGTGCGTGTCCTTCTCCGGTTATCGTGGGGCTTTCCATTTTTTTTTGGGTCAATGGTTAATGCAGGATTCCGCAGGTGTCGAGCTTATGCACCGTACACGTGTCAATAACGGGCCCACGGTTTGACTGGGCCTTGCTGGCCCACTTCCCCGACAATGATACAGTGGTGTTAGTTCCGGAGATCTGGGCCCCCCTAAGACCTGTGTCTGCATCCGACGTACCGGAAGTGGCCACGATTGGTCATATCTTGCAGATTGCCACGTGTACGGATGTACTAGTGTAGGCACCAAGATTTTCATTCGGTTAAAACGATGGGTAGAGGACCTTAGCTAAGGACATGGGTTTCCTTGGGTGAAAGGACATTTACCTAGATAACGGTTAGGTGGTAGGAGTGCTTTTTTTTTTTTTTGAAGGAGGTGGTAGGAGTGCTTTGATGACAGCCTCTGCTGCATGCACTTTGCTTACTCGTGTGAACTCTTCAGACTCTCTCCTTCATTTTTAATTTCTACCTCCTCATTTTCACCTATTTTTCACTGTAGTTTAGTGGAGTACTAGCTAGCTTATTCCTGGTTTTAGGGTTTATATATGTGCTCTGGGAAATTTTTTGTTCTGCTTTAATACTATAATGATTTTGAAGTTAAGGTATCTGCATTACTAGAATCTGAAAGTTTAGTGCACATTCAACTCAACCATCTTAATATTAAGAGTTTTAGTCATACGCTGTAAAAATTGATTGCTGCGGTTTTGTTGGTCATCTGGCAGAGATCGTGATGGCTATTAAATAGCCGACTCAGATGTCTTAATTGTTTAAGATAGCTTTATTTTTCGTCTTATTAAGAAAGGAAAAGTAATTTTTGGAGAAGTGTTAAGCATCTGAAGTCTGAACAGAGAGAAAATAATGGTACCACCGAGTTGATCGTTGCCTAAATATTTGTGTGTGTTTGTGTATATATATATGCTCTAAATTTAAACCCAGGATTCATTACTATGTCAATCTGTTTTCTTTCAATTTTTTGTTCACTAAATCATGGGCAGAGGATAGGGTGCCAAATCAGAACCTAATAGTTTATTATTTGAACAAAGTAGTTGACCTTTATGAGCTATGCGTACGTACCCTTAATCGTTTCAACCCCACGCGGTTTTCATTATACCTAAACTTCCCATACTAGTCCATTGTTGGGCCATTGATCAACACCTTATTTAAATAACTGTAAAATCCCACAGATCCACAAGGCGTCTCTAAGTAACCCATGCTTTGGCCCTTTACAAAATCATTTAATTATTGATTTGTCTGGTCTCATTTCTATATATCATGATTATAATATATGACCATGATATAATATATACATATAGTCCTTATTACATGTTTCCTAGAAGACCAGTTGATCTGGTTATAATATTATTCGAAGGTAGAAGTTCAATCATCTGCTGTAGATAGTTTTCTAATATACTTTACCCGTCGTCCTGAGCAGGAAGCCTGGTTGTGAGGAATTTTAATTCCTGGTAGACCAACCTACTCATAGACGTGTCGTCCTTAAAACTCCTGGATGCTTAAAGCCTTTAGTGCCAACCATTTCCTTAAGTGACACGTGAAATATCTTTGTCCCCTCTGATTATTAAACTAATATCCAGGAGGTTACTTTTTCCTGCTAGTTTTTTGCGTTCACACTTTCGGTTTCAAAAGTCAATTAGTCCTTTTGCTCTTGTCATATCTTTCCCTTTTGCTTTTTTTTAACTGATAAAAAGTACAAGTAAATTTCTGGTTTCATAGCCTACACGTGTACTCTTGATGCGTGGAATTTGTCAGCTTCTTCTTTTCTTGCTTTGTTTGGTTGTGATCTTCCTTTTCCATTTTCTTTAGAAAAATCTGCTCACAAACTTATGGTCTGTTCTTTCTAAGAAGAAGTTCACCAACCATATATGGTTCCAGCCTGGTTTTGTTTAGCATGTTTTCGTTTTCTGAATTGTGGAAGCTGTGGGGAACAGTCCTGTCTGAACACAAAAGCAAGATATAAAGAAAGAAGAACATGGAAGAGTCTGTGGGTATACGAAAGCAAATAATATCACTCCACTCACGCACATGTTTTGTTGGCAATCATTCACATTTGGTTCAAGTTCCAGCATTTCAACTGCATATTTTTTAAAATTATAAAGGCCAATCTTTGTTATGATGGAAATCTTTTTTTTTTTTCTCGTAGCAATTATATTTCAATTGCATTTTTATATATATTTTAATTTAAGCTTTTAAAAGTAAACCTAAGGATTTGTTTATTGAATGGCAGGTAAAACCTATTATTCTTTCTACGTTATTCTGAAGGAAACATTTTTATACCAGAACTTGTTTTCACTTTGTTTTATGTACTAGAAAGACAGCACATATATGCTGGAGTCTCACTTGGGAGCATTTGCTCCTGTATTCTATACTCGTTTTTCACAATAAGCTCATCTTAATTATGGATATGTATTGTACATTACAAACAGAGTAACACCATCCTGTTCACCAACTTGATACAAAAGATAATAGTAATGACTTCTACATTACATTTCAAAACCCCCCAATTAATTAGTATCTTGTTTGATTGGTGAAGCACTCTGTTCGTGACAAGATGATCATGTAGGACAGGTATTAATTTAGTGCAATTTTGCTTACGGAATTGCATTATGTTTCCTTAAACACACTGGAAAGTCCTTTTCTTACACTGTTGTTCTCGTGAATCCCTGACAGCAATTGAAAGCTTATCAAACTGCTTAGTTTACGTATATAATACAATACAAGAAGTAAAAGGCTGAAAGTTGGGGTTACATAGTGAATCTAGTTATATTATAGCACTTTATCTTATTAGATTATAGTTGGATTAGTCAAAAGAGAAAGGGAAAGAAGGAAATAATAATAATAATAAAAAAATCACTTGAAAGGTAGAAAGTTTGGGAAGAAGGGTATGAGGTGGTGGTTGGGTGGAGCCAAAAAGGTATGGGACAGAGAGAGTGGTTAATTATCCCTTTGATGTAGGCTTAAACTTGTTAGCTTTTGAGCTTGTGTCCCTCTCATCCGAGTCAGAATCGACTAATACCTTACTTCCAGACGCTAGTCTTTCAAATCTGCCTTTATTTATATATATGGACAATTCGTCAAATCTATTGTTGTTGTTCTTTCTAGTTATCTGTCTTATTTTTATTTATACATGCGCTTTGTACTTTAATCGAAACAAAACAAAAATCCTACCTTGAAAGTGACCTCCATGTTTGTTTAAATTATTAGGCCCACGGAAAACATCTGTTAGCTGATTGTTTACCCTCTGCCTGATTTTGAAGTGGGCACAGATAACAATTTTCATGTCAAATTTATTCTTGAACTTGACAGACGAAAATGACTTCCACACTTTATTTTTTTCTTTGAAGCATTTAAATTATATATGGGTTTTAATTTTTTTAGAATTTATTTAGGTTTTAGTTGTTGAACTGACTAGCACATGACTTTGATTGATTTCTTTTATAGTTCGCTGGAGAAACCGACTTCCTGTTGTTTTATAGATGATATTTTAAATTCCCTACGTTGTTTGGATTTGGAATTATATAACAAATAGATTTTCTCTCGGTTCAGGATATTTCTACCTAAGGGCATCTTTAAGCATATAAGAGCAAAAATTATTGTTTTGTCGGACAATTACATGAGCGTCACATGAAGAATAGGTCAACCTTTTACCTAAAACATGATCAGATATTTTTTTTATTAAAGTAAAAAAAGTATATGTTATAAAAAAAGAAGGAAAACAGGGTTCAACTTGACATTCAATAACGTCGTAGATGAATTCAAACTACACATTTGCAAGTAAACTAATATTCTGCTTTCATAATTGCAATTAATCAACAATACAAGGACAAAAAAATTTAATTGCTATTGTTGTTATCCTTCTTCTCCGACTCAAGGCAGTCACATCTTCCCAAAATTTGAAAAAAAGGATGAAAAAAAAAGGACTCACAAGTTTAACAAAAGAATAGAGATTTTTCTTTTGCAAGAAAAAAGAATGAAAAGGTTTTTTTTTTCTCCTTGCGGATTGTAAAGGTTTAGGGGATAGTCGTCCGTCTAACTCATTCACTACTACTGTGGGCCGTGGGGCCCACGTCCATGTCATCTTAGGTTGGGCTCAAATTATAAATCTCGAGTTCGTTATAAGTGAGAAATATCACCTGAGTACTTTTTCTGGGCCAGGCTTTTTGTTTATCAGTAGTGGGCTTTAAAGCCAATCGAATGGTTATCCCTTCGGCCCATTTGAAAAGTGAACAATTTACTTTGCATGGTATTACTCTGCACACAGTGTTTATATACTTAGTAGTTTAATTAATGATTTAATGATTAGAGTAAATTTCTGTTCAGAGTATTCATTCCAATCCTTTACTGTTCTGTTTTCAGGTGAACAGCCTCGGAAAAAGTTGAAAGGAATTGGTCCTACTGGAGAATCTGTGTCAATATGAAATACATGTTTCTTCTCATTGTCACGTTTAAGGTAAAACGAATCACACTCTTTTCATTATTTCCAGGCGTGAGATTCTGAGCTAAATAGCATTATAATTTTTTATTCCTCTTTTTTCCCACATAGATTATCAAGAAGAAACTAAGCAAGCTACGAGAAGCAATGGGATTCCAAACACCCCATTCAAGCAAACCCAAAGTGCAACCTGTTACCAAATCCATTCCCTCGTCCTATGATTCATGGGTGGTAAGTTCGAATCCAAAATTTACTTTGTACTAAATTCGCACAAAGTGAACAAGCACACTGAACAGTGATCATAAAAAGGTAGAAATTAAGTAAGTGTATGATTAATGAACAGGCGAGACATCCTTCAGCGTTGCGCTCATTTGATAGATTGATGAAAGCAGCGAACGGGAAGGACATCGTTGTGTTTTTAGACTACGATGGCACTTTATCACCCATTGTAAATGACCCTGATCGCGCTTTTATGTCTGAGGAGGTAAACCACTTTTTTTTCTCCTTATTTTTGGTAATACTTTCCTTCCCATAAGACATTTCATCAACTTTAAGTAATGAAATGTGGTGATTAATGTCGATGTCAGATGCGTGCAGCAGTGTGTGAAGTTGCTAAAAATTTCCCAACTGCAATAATTAGTGGACGAAGCAGAGACAAGGTAAGTTCAGAACAGAGTTCGATCTTTATAATTATTAGTAGTATATTTTCTTGCATTTTTATTTTGTATCTTTTGATGTAGGTAAAAGAATTTGTGAAGTTAAATAATGTGTATTATGCTGGAAGTCATGGGATGGATATAATGGCAACATCGATGCCAGCTAGATGTTCTGATGGCGACCATTATAACATGGCCCTGAACACCACAAAGGTGAGTCACTTGGTCACTGTCTGGATCTAATGATTTCTTTTGTTCTTTGACAATTTTTCTGTCCTCCAACATGTGAATCGCATTGATGGAGATAATGTACTCATGGATTGGCTCTCTGCTTCTTTCTATGATTGAATCATTAACGTAAATCTGTTTTCATGTATAGGGCAATGGAGTTCCCTTTCAACCTGCGAAGAAATTTTTGCCCGCAATTCGAGAGGTCAGCTGAATTCATTCAAGTGGCTTGCATTATCTTCATATTTTTTGATTTGGTTTGAAAAATTCCTACCAAATAAATTTCGCAATAAGATTTGCATGTTTGACTACTTCGTGCAAAACAGATATTGAAAGTATTGGAGAAGAAAATAAAAGACATACAAGGTGCAAGGATAGAGGATAATGGGTTCTGCATCTCTGTACACTTCCGGCAAGTTCAAGAGAAGGTAACCTTTTTCATTCGAATTGTTTCAAGGAAGCAAGCAACGACCATTTTTCCGTATTAAAGAGTAATGGGTTGTTGATATTCAGGATTACGTTGAATTAGAAGAGAAGGTGAAGTCTGTGCTTGAAAAACATCCAGACTTTCGCTTAACTGAGGGTAAAAAGGTACAGTTATAACTTTTCCTGTTAAAGTTAGGATCAATCTTATTACTTTGAGTACTTAGTGATCAAATTATGTTTTATAGGTTCTGGAAATAAGGCCATCCATAGAATGGAATAAAGGTCACGCCCTAGAATATTTTCTTGAAACACTAGGGTTAAGCAGTTCCAGCAACATCCTTCCAGTGTACATTGGTGATGATCGAACAGATGAAGATGCTTTTAAGGTTTGAATATGAGCTCGTGTCATCATCATATACTATATATATGTATATGTATATATCCTGAGTTGAGATGTCTCTAGAAGCAACGAGGGATTTATCATAATGTGAACATTGTGCAGGTGATACAGAAGAGGGGACAAGGTTACCCAATTATAGTATCTTCAATTCCAAAGGACACAAGGGCTTGGTACTCTTTGCGGGACCCGTCGGAAGTGTTAATCTTCTTGTCATGTCTGGCGAAATGGAGAAAAACCATTGGCTCAGACATAACATGCCTTTGAATTTTGGTTAGCGTTATAGTCAAGAAATTGCGGAGTTTTTGCATTGCATGTATAAGTAACTTCTTTCCCACTGTTGATTTTGGAGAAAGTGGGATAGTTGTTAATTTATATATCGATCAAGTAGTTGTTGGCTTATAGTTGTAAGTCAAGCTTTTTTTATATTTATTATATATAACTTTGTAAATACGGCTCAAGAAATTCAGAGTGTTACTGCTCTTGCTGCTGTGGAGCTTTTATCTCTCAAATGCAGCTGCTTCAAATACTTATAATATTCTGATATAAATTCATCTTTATGAGAACTTTCTCTTGTCAAAGACCCAACATAACTCAGATTCAAATTAATCAGGTGTAAAAGTAGTGAGTGAATATTAAATGATTTTTTTTTCTGAAAAATGCTACATAACTATGCCGCCTTTTGAAAATAAAAAAATTACAAGTTTCAGAAAAGCAAGGGAACAATTCCTTTGTTTGCTTACAATGGAATCTGTGCGCATAATAATACTAGAAATTAAAATAGATCGAAGCACAAAAACTGAGAAATATGCATTCAATGAGTATTATCCAGCACTTTAAAGTTTTGTATAAGTAGAAAGTTGTACATTGGTAAGTCTAAGATAAATATAGTATTATTTATAACTTGTAAGCAATATAGTTATTTATATATATTTTTTAATATCTATATTGATTTAGAAGTGTCATTCCATTTGAAACCTCTCCATAGATTTATAACCATTTTCAGCCGTTTCTAAAACCGAAAAAAAAAACAATTGATGATTACACAGAAGCCGATGGAATAGTAATAATGTAACAATGGAAGCAATTCGAATTTTTTACATTTTAAAAAAAAAATATATATATATATATGTATTATATTTAAAATTTATATCATAGAGATTCAATAAAATTTTACGTTGGCGGTCAAGAGTTTAACACAATCATTCTTCTTTACTCGGATTTAGGACCGGCTATGATACTACATAGGTGAAGTTCAAGTGAGGTAAAAATTGGAGAGTAAACCATTCCAGAAATGTTAAAGTTCAAATATTTGGAATCAATTTTACAAAGTGATGGTGAAATTAATGGGGATGTTATACATATGATATAAGTTGGGTGGTTAAAGTGGAGAAAAGTTTCAAGGGTTATTTGTGACCATAAGATACCTACAAAGTTTAAAAATAAATTTTATCCAACTGCTATAAGGCCAATAATACTTTATGGCAATGAATGCTGGGTTTTGAAAGGGTACCAAGAGCATAAGATAGGAGTAGTACAGATGAAAATGTTGAGATGGATGTGTTATCATATAAGAATCGATAAGATAATAAATGATTGTATACAAGGAAAAATTAGAATAGCATCTATCGAAGAGAAAATAGTTGAAAATAATTTAAGGTGGTTTGAGCATGTACAAAGAAGAGGACAAGAAGAGTCACTCAAAAAAATTGACCAAATGACTTGTAGCCTTATCAAAAGGTATGGAGAAAGACCAAAAATGGCACTAAGAGAAGTTATAAGGCGTAATCTCTTGATCAATAATTTATCTAAATATATGATATTTGAAAGAGTTTATTAGTGTTATATGATCCATATAGTCAACCCCACTTAATGGAATAAGACTAATAATATTGTTGTTGTTGTTGTATTATATTTATAATGATATGGAGTAAGAATGTAAAAATACAGTGAAACATGAACTATGTAAATAATCATAATAATGAGAAGATTGAATTCATTCAAACTTAAGAGATCAAAGAATGTACAGAGATAAAAAAGAAAGCCTAACAAACAAAGGCAACAAACAAGAATTGAAAAAAAAAACCCTAAAAGAGAAGGTGCAGAAAATTAGAAAAAAACCGAGTATTTTTTTTTCATGACTCTATAAATATAACGATGTAAAAGATCAAATTTGTCGTTTGAGGTGGTTAGAGTCAAGAGTAAGATACAATGCTAATGCTCTTGTACTTTCTTCAGACCTCCCATCTAAAAATAAACCACTTGTTTTAGCTCTTGTGCTTGAACATTTATGTAAATATCAGTATAGTCACAAGTGGGCAAACTGCATGTAATGACAGCTTACACATGTATAATTTATATTGATGGAGAAATTTAACGTGTTTACATTAATCATTATCTTAACTAAGCATTTTATGATTGCTAACTACTCCGTCTTATCCCACAATATTAAATCGGTCATTCATAATCAGTACGAAGTGATGTAATATACGACAAGGACAGAGACTGTTGTTTTGACATGAGAAGGAAAAAGTGAACCTGAGAGAAGAAAACAAATATGTAGGCTATGTTACCTATGCCTCTTAACCAAAACACAACACACAAAAGAGAAGGGGAAGCCAAGTTTCAAACTTGAAAGTCATATGAGAACCACACACAAAAGAAAATACTTCAAAAATTTTAATTTTCTTTTAAGATTAGTTCAAAGAAAGCCTCCACGTTACGACGCCTACTTGGGTTTTGTTTTCCCTTTCAAGGACCAACAAGTTTTGCCCTTCTCTTGCTCACTCCACTCTCTCTTTACTACCAAATAAATTAATGCACTTGGAAAAGTCTGTTCCAATTATAAAACCAATTTCAATCCCCCCTATCAATTCCAATATAGAATAATTAACAGCAAATTGAATTATTTACAAGCGATAATTTATTCTTCAAATTTCGTGTAATGTATGCAATTTGTGAGGATAAAATGAAAGTGCTGCTCCGATTTGTCTTTCGATATAATATACTCTGAACTTGGACAAGCTAAGTAGTTCTAGAGTCCACATATGATAGATTGTGATTTTTGAAGGGGAAAGTGCAAAAACTATAAAAAGGGCAATGAGACCCACTTTGATTGGTCAAGTAAAAAACAATACATAAAAATGCATATTTATTCACAAGATTTCCGAAGTTGATTGTCCTCTTTTGCTGACCACGGCTGCACGTCATGAACCATCTATATACATGTGGGGTCCCCATTTATCATCTTTTATGGTAATTTCAATAACCATCACTTACAATACATTTAAAAATAAATAAAAAATATGTAAAATATTATGTTCAGTTTATAATATTATTATTTTTTTGCTTATTTTTTTATGATGGTAAAAGATTCAATAATTTATTATTATGGAGAGTATGAATTGATTCTCATTTTTATCCATTAATTAATTAATGTTTATATAATCATTCTTGAGCAATAAAATAAACTTATGTGTGAACAAATTATGGGTCATTTCAAAAAGTTTTTATGGCAGAAGTTTCCTGAAAGTGATATGAATTATGAAGTATGATAGACTCGAGAGACTTTTACGGATGAAACCATTCAATGCTCACAAGCATGGTGTGAATGCCTACGGCATTTAATACAAAAATGCAGTAAACAGCACACACATTCAAAAAAAACAATATGAAAAATTAATATTGAACTGAATATTCTACAAAAATCTATGAATAAATTAACATTGTCTTCAAAAAGAAAAGAGAAAAATTACGGTTAATGCAGCCTTTAACGGTCATCATGAATACATGTTGCCCAAAAAATAGGCCAACGGAGACGGGAAAACACAGGTGAACATTCCCATTTAGTTTTCGACAGTTAATGAACTTCCTATTTTAAAATTTAGAGAATAATTTTGTAAAGGTTCTTTATTTGATGACTTAAATATCATGAACAAAGAAATGCATATACATATATATATATTTTTTGTAAATAAGAATTTTCTTAAACAAATTAATAACAAACACAAAAAACTTTTACCAAGCATTGGACAATTTATCTGAGATTATAATCCTGACCAATTGGATGAAGACGTAAATAGAGGCAAAGTGGAGGGCATTTTAGTCGCAAAAACGACAGAAGCAGAAACGGACAAAGCGATGGCGTGTTGGTAATAACACGGTCAAGGGGAGGGCGTGTCAAGAAAATTGATTGATTTACCTTTTTGTAGTTTATATAATTTAATAATCTTATTTCATTTCACTTAAAAAAAATTTCTTCTCTTTCTCAGATAATAGAGGACCTGCGGTGCGGTAGTTCATCGATGGCGGTGACTCTTATACAAATCTTATTCCTCTGATATCGGTTCCTTTTCTGGAAGCTTCCGCCGGACGGCGATCGGAGCTCCGTCTAACCGAAACCGGCGCTTTCGAGCATCGCAGCGTCGATTCGATCCTACATCCTAATTTCATGGTGGTTGTTGGTTTTTCTTGTGGAGATTGCAAGTTTTACAGTTAAAGGTCATTTTTGCATCGGCTTGTGCCACTAGGGAAGAAAATGAGTGGGAATATTAATGGGTTTGGAAATAGAGGATTCAGTAGTTTGGAACTGGAGTACATAAGGAGGCACCATAGACACAAACCAGGAGAGAATCAGTGCAGCTCCGCCCTCGTTAAGCATATCAAAGCGCCGGTTCCTCTGGTAATCAATCACCTTATCCTAATTCAATCTGCCTGCTTGTTGTTTCTCTCTTTATTGTAGTTGTATGTATAGTTCTATATATAAAGATGTTTGTATGCGTCCTTGTAATCGAGCTATACTTATTGGAAGTTTGGAATGTGTTTTTCGTCTTAGTTATGGTATTCTTTCCCTGGATTTTGATTATTGGGATCGGTGGTTGGTTCGGACGTTGGATTTACCAAGGTTTCTTGGGATCGGTGTTTAAATTTGTTCTTGGTGTTCATGCTTTCTACTTTATCATTTGTTCTTTTCCTTTATTGGATTGGAAGCAAGCGTGGGGGTTGCGGTCATTGGTCAATGGTGAACTGATTTTTTAAAAAGCTTTTGAACTTCTCCCATCCTATTTTTGGTGTATATTTTGGGGTTGACTTGTTTCTAAAGATCATTCCATCTCCTGCTTATTTTTTAGGTTTCCGCAACACTAATTTGTGTTACGTTATACCTAAAGTGAAAGATGATTTGTACCAAAGCTTTTTCATCATTCTGTTAGAGCAAATAGCATTGATGCAGTAGTTAATTCTTTTCTTGCCCCTTTTTTATACGATCGACAAGAAATATTCAGCTCTCGTTTCCTCACTTGCAAATGAGTTGCTGAAGATTAGGTTTTGATTGAGTAAAAGATATTTATTGAGGGTCTTTGCAAGGTTCCTGATGGTTGATACGCTGCAGTATGATTTATTTGAAGTCTGACTCACTTGGTCTGATTGCTGTGGAAATATAATATAAGATTTGCATCATTATTTTTTTTTCCTTCAACTTAAAATGGTTGCCATGCCTTACATAAAGTCTTACATGACCTGCACTATTCATGGTTAATGAAAAGTGTGGCTTTTTATAGATTTTATTATATATATTGGTATATTGATGATGGATCAAGAATTGGAAAATGTCCTGTTTTACCCAAGCAACCCCAAAGAATTGTTCTATTTTTTATCCTTTTTGCTAATAGGATTTGGCTTGCTTCTTGATTACAACAATTTTAACTAATGCAGAAGCCATTTTGATTGGAACAGCTGGAATTGTTCTGCCAATTCCCATTCTCTAACATCGCTTATAGTTAACTAGGTTGTCCTGGGATTGCTTATTTATGGTGCATAGATTTACTTTCTCTAGGTGTGGTCTTTGGTGAGGAGATTTGATCAACCACAAAAGTACAAGCCTTTCGTCAGCAGGTGTGTTATCAGGGGTAACCTTGAGATTGGGAGTCTGAGAGAAGTTGATGTTAAGTCAGGGCTTCCTGCTACTACAAGCACAGAAAGATTGGAGCTTCTTGATGACAATGAACATATCCTTAGCATCAGGATCATTGGTGGCGATCATAGACTTAGGGTATGATATATCTTCTTACCATATAGCAATAATAGTCTGTGTGACGGTGAGTTCGAATTTTGTGTTTGAATTTTTTCTTTATTCTAAGCATCAATCTACTTTCAAGGGAGCTCTCTTACTGCAATTTTTGTGCATCCTTAAGATTACTTAAAATTTATGTTTCTATACTTGCTTAACAGTGCATAAAACTTTTAGAAGAAATATATTCATATTTAATAGTCTTTTACAGTTTAAAAGATCTTCAATTTCTAGCTGTGATGTTGGAACCAATAAGGAGGCCTTTCAGTTGAGAGTTGATTGATCGGGTACAAATTTTTAATTGAATGTCAAGATATCTTGTATAGGATCCTCACTGAGTTAAACAACTGTTGAACCCTGTGATGGAATGATTTTGATTAACTGCTAAATTAATCGCAAGAGGATAGTTATAAGCTGTCGACTATAATAACTTAGCTAAATGAAAAGGGCTGCCATTAGGCCCCCCCTGCCCCCTTTTTTTGTTTTTTTCTGAAAATAATGATTTTGGCTAGTAATCTAATCTGTACCTTTTAATGTTCAGAACTACTCGTCTATTATGTCTCTCCACCCAGAAATTATTGAGGGAAGGCCAGGCACCCTTGTAATTGAATCTTTTGTGGTGGATATACCCGAGGGCAACACTAAGGACGAGACCTGCTACTTTGTTGAGGCCGTAATAAAATGCAATCTCAAATCACTTGCTGATGTCTCGGAAGGGCTAGCTGTGCAGGACCGCACTGAACCAATTGATCCCATGTAGGAATGGATGATAACAAGCGTGGGAACTTGGCTGCCATGGATGAAGCTTCGGGGGCTTTCCACTCAGGGAGGGCTTAGGAGACAGACTGGCTATGATTCTGCTTCATCTACCAGAGTAGCAGGGTTATTAATTTTGCTTGCTATTATAAATCATCTTCGTTATATATGCTGGTTTTGTGTTAATTAGTTAATCAGCATAATCATAGTCTGTTTGAATCTGGTGCAGTATATGGAGAAAGACCAGGCACTTTTGCTTGGCACTAGGTTTATTCTCGTGGTCCTTTTTTGTATATAAGTGCTGGTGAGTGTACTTGTTTTGATTGGTGGAGTCGTGGTTTCAAGTTGTAGTAAATAATTAACATTTGGTTGTTGAGATTACTTCTGATAAACAGATATCAATAGCTGTAGCTCCTTTTCCATTAGTGTTATAAGACATCATTTGACTAACTAATTTATCAGCGACTTACTGGTGTTGAATGACCCTGCAACGTTTGCTCAATGATAAATCGGGTACACAACTCTTCGGACGTGTTAATTGTGGAAAGAAACCTAGAAATCCTAGTTGCAAAAGGGTTTGGCTCACAAATTGCGTGCAAGTGTTCCAAGTGTGGAATTTGCTTTAAATCTTGTTGTTTGACACCTGAAGCTTGCCACCTCAAACGGGGGTTAAATTAATGTAAGGAAAAATTCTTTGAACAATGAGCGTGTAGATAACATGCTAAAAAGGGGAAAAAACTGTAGGACTCCTAGTATGCTGAACAGATGATCTTAAAGACAGGAAGAGGAGATAGAGATTATACAAGCACAAGTTCTCTCTCTTTCTTTATAATAAACTAAAGTTTAAATGAGTTGGGTTCAAAAAATTTATCATGATCCGGACGGGTTTTGCAGTTTGAAAAACATTTCTAGAAATACTTACAGATTATTCAGTCATCAATGAGATTTTCACGTTGACAAAATTTGAATCTGTAAAGTATGAATCACATCCTGACTAATATCAACTAAACCAACCCGCATTGGCTTCTTCTGCATGTTGCGCTGGCAGCCATCCAGATCCTTCACAATGTGGGAGATGTATTTGCTTTATTTCTTCTGCAGTAAGCGTCCCATTCTCTAAGAATTCGTTGGCTTCTGCTTCTACTTGATCTTGTTGTTCTGGCAGCAATACAGATCCTTCATGATATGGGAGAAGTATCTGCTTAATTTCTTCTGCGGTAAGCGTCTCATACTCTAATAATGCGTTGTCCAGTGCGTGTAATGCCTTTTCATTCTGACGTAATGTCCAGATTTACAAAGGGCTCAGAAACACTTGAATGAGCAGAAACATAAATAGATCTCAAGCATTGCAGAAATTCAAGGTCGGCAACTTGTATTAATCAATACCAAAAAAAAAAAAAAAGCAATGCTCATGCCGTTGAAAAATTGATTAGTCTAGGAACAGATCACCAGCAGTCAATAAAAATCTCAAATATTGTGTTCTTCGTATATATACTATATGAATCATATATTGTACACTTGAAAACATGAAATTGACCCACAGAGCAGAGTCAAATTGCTTTTATCCTTAGAGAAAAAACTCCACAGCGCAAATATTTTTCTTCTGCTTACCTTCCTTAAAAGAACTTTCACTCGATCATATGCTTCTTTAAGGAGTTTCATAACCTGCAGCAAGAAAATTCAAATAGCAAATATATATATTTCCTAATTTTTGGATGACAAGAGAATTTAGGTAGACATAGAAAGTGGGAAAACACTAAACATGATATTCTTATTTACAGGTTCATAAATCCTCGCCTCTTTCGGAACTTGTCTCCCATTCTGTATAAACTGGCCCACCTGCCTCACTCATCCCACAATTGGTAACCCCGCAGAGAAGGTTGAAAACATTACTAAGCAAAGTGACTCATTTATTTGTCGCACCAATATATCCAATATGCAATACGACCAATTAATTCAGATTTGAGTCAAGCCCAAATTGAAGGCAAGCTCTCTCATTGTAGTTATTTTAATCCTCAAATCTCATTTTAAAGTGCATAGAGAAGGTTGGTAGCAAATTCAAACAGTAATAATATTAATTTTATCCCATTAAATGAGATAAGATAAATAGATTATGCAATGCTAATGGGTTCTATCAAATGTAATCTTTTTAGATAAATTATTTATTAAAAAGTGTTATCTTATAACCTCCTTTAATGTCATTTTCTACGCCTTTTAATGAAGCTCCAAGTCATTTGATCAATTTTCATTAATATCTCATTTTGTTATCTTCTTTGTATATATCCAAATCACTTTAAATGATTTTTTATCATTTTTTTCTTAATAGTCTGACTTTTTCATGCATATAATTATTTGGTATTTTATCTATTTTTATATAACTACATATCCATTTCAACATTTTTATCTAAAAAATTCAAATTACTTTTTGCTATAAAAAGTTTTAACTACTTTCTTACCATTTAGAGCATGTATTTCGTGTAAAATATCAAGAGGATTTGGAAAAAATATACAGCACAAAAATTTCATATTGTATCTGTAGCCAATACAGTAGTATAAAAACATCAAATGTGCCTTCCAAGTCTCACAGATGCATAGTCTCTTTCCAGACTCTAGGTCCGTTGAAAACATGAATCCAATTCCAATTGAATTAATCCAATCAAAACCAACATTGCAGTCAGATTAATTGGGTTCAAATTTTGAAAAACTGATCAAATTGGATACGTCGTTGCGTGTCCACTTTGTCGATGCAAATACAATCACAAAAAATTGATTATATATACTAATAATTTAAATATGTTATACTTTTTTTCTCATTCAATTAGATAATGTTTCACTGTCACTTTTAATTTTACGACAGATTTTTGTTAAAATGTAATATGTGAAATGTCTATTTCACAGCTCAAACTAAACAAATGAAAGTTTTTCTATTTCAAAATATATTGTACGAATTTAATTTCTTATTTTTTTTCCCCAATAAACTGACCATCTAACATAACTCAAGCAGATTAAGATCAGATTGGATTATTTTGTTTTGATCGTCTTGATTGGACTGATTGACAAGTTTCCTTCTTTCTTTTTTTTATTTTCCTTTTTTTTTTTTTTTGCGACCAACATCGGTAAGGTTTTCATTTATTATGCAGGATTGGTCCCTAACGAATGCACATACTACTAAAAAATATCAACACAGGTTCACTGCACTGAGCTTTCTGTACGACAAATTTGTCGTATACTGATTCATTATTTCGGAAGTTTGTTGGAGATAAGAAGCAGAAAATATATGCCAAAGAATCAAATCACTAATTTAACTCCCTAGTTGGCAACCGGTTTAACAACTAACTATTCATTAGAATGCTTTTAATTTAATATAAAAAGTCACTGTCTTTCCGTTATTAAAAAAGTAAAAGTCACTGTCTTTCCATATAGACCATTTCCAGACACAACATTGGAATGCCTGAGTTGAGATCTTGACATTTTCAATTTCTGGAATTTTCAGCGTGATGATGCTAGTTGCTAGGCCCATTGCATTCTTACACGTGTTGTGTTTCCCTCCTAGGAACCTTGGGCTCTAAGTTTCATTGGTAGTTTCTCAAATGGAGCACTTTGGTGCTACAACAGACTACTGGCCAGCTAGGGCAAGGGGAAGTTACTATGAACAAATTTCTTTTATTAATATTTTGATCAACCACCAAATGCTAGAACCAAGCAACAAGGGGTTTTATTAGTCCAACCAGATGTCTTAAATTTAAGTCCTAGAAATATAATAGTATTAAATGCTTCATGATAAATCTTACTATTTTTTATAGTCTTATCCAATTTGATCCGGATTAATTTAAATCCTAGCAAATTTTTTACTTAAAATGGGATAAATTCAGGATATCAAGTGCATGTGCAAAAAAGTCTTGATTGGTAATATTCAAATTTGCTATATAGTTCCCTTCGTGCATCCCTCCCATTCAATACTCCTTTTACATAAAACCATGAAAGTTTGAAATAAATTGAACCTAAGAACTCTCAAGCAATGTTTTTCGAACCAAAATGGATGGTTAGACTGGTTCAACCTTCACCCGAAGACACTAACGGCTTAATATAAAGCTTTAAGTCATTTTAGGGGTTGGATCAGATTAAATGGTTTTGAATAAGTTTTTAAGCCGGGAACCGGAGCGAGTTTTAGACAATCAGTCAAGTCTATAAATTGAGTGAAATTTAAACTAATTTTTTTTTATACCAAAATTATTAATTGTAAAAATTATTAGAGTGAAAACCCTATGGCACTTAATCTCTTCATCACTTGCTCTTATTGTCACCACCTCATTGCAAATTGAAGACATTAAAGACCAAATCTTGTTTGTCCCACCACCTCATTGTTATTATGTTGACTTATTAATATATTACTTTCAATGATTTAACATATATTATTATTATATGAGCTTGTTAACTCATTATGAAATTAGACTATTTTAGTTTATTTAACAATTTGATATTTTGTTTCTCAGACATATATTATTATATATATAATATTTTTAATTTAATTATTATATCACTTGTTCGACCACCATCCTAACTGATTGTACTATGAAAATTGTGACCCAATGTCGTTTTCGGTTCCACATCCAATCCAAGTTTTAAAACATTGCTCTCAAGCTCAATTTCCCTACAATATTCCTTTTTTTTTTTACTTAAAGCCTCCTCCTTACAATAGCATCAGTCAGACAACAAAATCAGTCATACTCATAATCTTAGTATTTATCAAAGTAGCACAAAAAATTATAGTTATCTAAACCTTCAGTAGAGCTGGGAAAATGGGCTTCAGCCTGTAGCCTAGCCCATTTTAGACCATTTTATGATGGTCTTGAGCTGGGAAAAACAAAGCCGACATTGAAGCGGTCTTTTCCCAGTCCAGACTGCTTAACCCGCGGGTTAGCCCATTTAAACCCTTTTTTCCCCTTTCAGAAACGATGCCATTTGGCTATAGGCTTCTTGTTCAATTGGTCTAATGTGATGAAAAGAATTAAGAAAAGATGAACCCTAACATGTCTGTCTTCTCTACTCTCAGCTTTGCCTTCGCCTTCACCCTTCGGCCTTACACACGCAACTCTCAGCCTGTCGCTCTCACTTTCATTCAGTCACTCTCACATCATAGTCTCAGCTCAGGCTCTCAAGCCCTAGCACTACCTTTACCTTTCAGTCTTACTCGCAGCCCTCAGCGCTCGCTCTCAATCTCATTCTCACATCATAGTCTCAAAACTCAGGCTCTTAGCTAAGTCTCACATAGTCACACTCTCAACTTCGCAGCTTTGCCTCTGCCTATCACTCTCGCAAGAGTTGGCCAAACTCTGCCATTGCCACCAGTTTGCCTTCAGCCAGACTCACCTCTATCCTCTCCTCCATGACTCCGCCAGTCTACCTCTTGTCTTCTTCCTCACTTCACATCATCTCTACCTCTCACTAATTATTGATATAAACTAGAGATACAACCTAGCTAGTTATCATCTCGTCTTCTTTCTCTTGTCATTCTCTCACTAACTAAAAATTTGACATTTCAAAGTACTAGAAAGGCTCTATTGTCATTGTCTGCTCTGCTCTGCTGTTGAATCTCAGCTAAATCTTAGCTTGAAGCTTAATCTTCGCAGGTATTATTACTTTTGGGCTCAACTTGCTAAGCAAAATTTTCTTTCTCTACTGCTTTGTTATTTGTGTAATCTTGCCCATTATTTTCGTAACTTGTGAGACAATGCAAGTTTCAACCTATTTTATTTTGTTCTACTAATTTATCTTATACGAATTGTGAAGTTTGCAATTATTTTTCTAGTGTTCTCTCTTTATAAATTATATTTTGTTGAGATTTAGACTTGAGTTGATGCAATTTTGGGATATGTTTTGGTATTGAATTTTGTTGAAAATTGGAATACTCTAGGCAGGTTTAAGTTTGGGTTTATCATGGTTTGCTGCTACTTGATCTTTAAAGTCCTAAAACATACATTTTCAATTTTGTGCATTTTGCCTTAATTGAAACCATTGAAACTTAAAAACATTAATTTGAGCATTATACTTTGGAAGCCTTGAAAAGCAAACATTGTTTCAATCATTGTTGTTGGCTTGCTGCTTATGTATATATTGTTGTTGTTATAATTAAATCTTGGTATATAATATTGTTGTTGTTGGCTTATTGGTTATATATATATATATATATATTTATGATGGAATCATTGTTTGGATGTTTACAACTATGTTTGATTTGCTTTATTGCTTATTGTTTTGTTGGTTTGCTGCTTATACATACTATTGTAACTGGCTTGCTGCTCATTGTTGATGGCTTGTTGCTTATATGTGTGGGTGTGTGTGTTTACAGCACAATATGTCTACCCCTCATACTCATGGTCAAAATAACTACAATGATAATAGAAAAGGTGATAAAAATGTTAATGAATCATCAATAGTTTGCTATTTCCACTTTCCAGAGAATGCTTCCTACCTTGTTATCAATGCAAAGGGTAGCCAGTGAAGGGACTGTCCACTTCAATAAGAAAGTCGGAGTGAGGTGATCAAAGGAGTTCTAGGGGGTCGAGTCTCTCCTGCAGAGAGACTAGCTGCTGCGATGTGCGTTCAGTTTTGAATTTTTCTAATATTTTTTTATTATTAAAATACCTCATAAAACTACAAATGGTGGATATCCAACTTTTATTGTAAAATATTATTTTAATATTAAAAAGATCTAAAATTGTACAAAAATACATATGATCCCTAAAAAAATATAATTTTTATTTATAATTTTAAATTTAAAAATCCTGCTATGCTACGACAGAAGGGGTCTACCCCTTGTCTGAGTTCTGGGAATGTGGTCCAGTATAGGTCTCTGTTGATTCTTATCATCGATTACCAAAATTGGCGCCAGCTTAAGATATCTTGTTTCTATCAAAATTGGCGCCAAATTAAGATATCCCGTACCCGTGAGGATTAGATTATACCTTGCACTACGCAGTGGATATCCCGTATCCATGCGGATCTAATTTTATTTCAATTTTAATATTTTAGTTTCTAAAACATTGTTTAAGCTCGCTTAAAGATTCACAAAATTTACAAGTATCTATTATTCTATTATATACTCCCTCTTGTCACAACAACAAATATATGTATTTATTTTTCTCAATTCTATTCATTATTAAATGTGAGTTAATATTGAAAATTAATGTAATTTTTTTGACAAATTTAATTAATGAACATACTTTTAACTCCTTTTATTGATTTATGTAAAATTAGTTAAATAAAAACTTATATTTTGTATCAAATAGACTATATAAATAGAGAAGTAAGAAAGTGCCTATGTGGAATATCTAATTGTCATCTTTTGAGTCATTCATCAAATTATTATTTAATGATTGATATGAATTGAAAAATATAATTAAACATAAAAAAGATAAAATAGTAAGAAAGATAATTAATATTTTATTGATAATGTAAAAAAAATGAATAAGATAAATAAATTAATTGAAATGTTTAAAATGATAAATAAAATGGCACCGATGGAGTAATTAGTTAACCACATTAAATTAGTTAATAAATTAACTGCTTAAATTACTAAGTTAATGTATTAGAATTGATTCGTTAATAATTTTTTGGCGCAACTGCTTAATACACAATATTTAATAAACTAGTTTGTGACTCATGCAATACACGGGATTAATAAGACTAATTGTATTTTTTAAATATGTTTAATAATAAAATTATATATGTAAATGGAGAACAAAATAACATTATAAAGTGTTTAATACATAAATAATAATAAGTGACCATAAAAGGAAAAGATAAAACAAAACCATCTCTTGAGATTAGTAAACATTTATTTGTACATAACATTTAAAGTTGTGTCACTTGAATTGTCATCCTAATCTAGAATCAATATCTTTAATCCACTTCTTGATCGTACACTAGTTAAAGCCACATATAGTTTTGTATTTATGAATATAGATTTTGTCAAGTACAAACCCACATTGGATAGATTTTACCTCTGAGTACTCTTGTTTATTGTCATAGTATAAGCTAACATTAATTATAGAAAATTATCGTCTCTTCATAATAAATGATAGTTTTGAATCTAATGAAATCAAAGATATTTTGGGTATAAAAACCTTCAAACCTTCATTTGATCTATACATGACTTTAGCTTGAAGTATATGTTTGCTTGTGTATGTAATAATAAGATGAGTGTCATTATAAAGAACCAATGACTTATCAATATTTCTCATAAGAATAATAAGTGCTCCAAACTTAAACTTGATTGCATTATAGGGAAAACCTGACATAGAAATTGAATTCCATAATTCAATGGAATGAAGACCATCAACATAATTCATATTGCCATTTTTTTTTCAATATACTGTCAAAAATATAGTACACCACATTTTCACCTAGTAATAAAGACAACCAAAGTGCATAACATGCATTTCTGAAAGTAAGATAAACAAATGCCATCCATTATTATGATGTTTTCGTAAAATGTACAATCTTTGACTATAATTAATAAATTTTGCAAGTAATACAATTCACCACTGCCAGGTCGAGTAAAGTATAGTCTTCTAATTGAAATTTTTTTTCTTTTTAAGAGACCATTCATAGATTTTCTTCTTGTATACAAATTTAGTTAAAAATTCATGGTAGCACAAGTTCTTTGCCTCATCTTTATACTTAATATTAGCTTAAAACCATGCCAAAAACATGGTTATCTTATTAGAGTTTCGTTCTAGAGCCAACTCAAGTGGCTCATCATCATTAAATACAACCGCTTGTTGATGTGCTTTTTCATTTCCCATATTAGTTTTGCTTGTTGATCCAGTTATGCACTTGTATGTGATGCACGGAATCCTTCATAAATATTTGCTTGTGTAAGACATATCAAAACCAACTTATGTAATTTGGGAACACTCTTATGCTTAATTCAATTAAGAGGTTCAAAACAAAATTTATTTTTAATAGTTGTCATATTTCAAATTATAAATTATGTATAAACTAACAATTAAGTTAGATGGCTACTCTATCTTATATGGTTTATTGAATTTTCATTTATTGATATATTTATGTAGAATTAAAAATGTGTTGCTCTCCCTTCAAGGAGGAATAATGAAACTATGCCACCAGATCATAATGTTAATAGCATTTTTTTTACAACATTTTTTGCCAACATTGATAATGTACTCGGGTAATGCACGGACTTTATCTGCATATAAGGTAAGTATTTTTAATATTTAAATTCTATTTTTATAATACACTAAGTTGGTATAATCACCTAAATCTAAATAACAAAAGATACATTAATAGATATGATAAAATGAAATAAAATAATATTAGAAATAATTTATATAGCGTACCTAATATAGAAGTATGTTATTGAATGATTTGGGGGGCCTGACATTGAAATTGAATTCAGGTAATCCATAGAATGAAGATCTTCAATTGAAACCATATTAAATAATTATAATTAAAAAATAATTTTATGTTGGTATTCTAATCTTAAATACAAATTGCTTGCTAATAAACAAATCAAAGCACTTATAAACTTCATTATAATCCTTGTTCTTCTATAATAAACAAATATTTTTCATATTACAGTATTTTACAAATTAATGAACCAATAAAAAACCATGAAAAAGTAGTAAAGAGTAGAACTTAACTGCTCACAATTATGAACTTTGTCCAAGCATAGCAAAGGACTTTACTAGAAACAATCTTGAACTTGCTTATAGCATCCTTATAATTGCGTGAATCATGGACTTGCTCATAAGTAGTCCCAAACATATGTACTTGTACTTGCCTGGATGTAATCCTAAACTTGCCTATGAGCATTTTCGGACTTACTCATAAGCATCCTTAAACTTGCTCTTGTGTATCTTTGAAATTGTTTGGTATAGCCTTGAACTTGCTTATCATCATCCCTTACTCTCCCTACTTGGATCGGGTACACCTTAGATTTGCTTGTGAGTAATCTGGACTTATGTATGGGGAAGAGGACTCCCACCTAACTAACCCCAAACTTAACTAAGTGTATTGACAGATCTACTTGGGCGTAGACTTAGGCTTAATAGTAAATAACAAATGAATATATAAAAAGAAGATATTTATAGGTAATCTATTATATATATAAAATAAAAGATAAATTTTAATACAACAACTTTAAACACACGTGCTCATTATCTTCAATCATTATGTCCACCCTTTTTATTGCTTACCATCCTTGACCTGCTGCTCAATCCCTCCAATACCACTTAATTTGCCAATGACATCTATAACAAATTGATTAGTGATAAATGAATTTATATATATCACAAACTAAAATGTAAAATTGAATATAATTAAAATTATTCATACCAACTAAGAAACAATCATATGAACTCCTTAATAGGATTTCATTAAAAGAAGCAAACAAAAAATTATATGGATATATATCTCCATTATCAACTTATAATTTCATATAGGTTAAATATTGGAAATATAATTTGAATTCATGGTTAGTAGTGTAATATAAATCGATATGATTTCTAACACTAAATGTCTTTATAATATATATTTTACTGTCCTTTAATATATTCTTAAACTTGAAACTGGAACCTCATGCCTCCACATCATCATTTTGGAAATTTATTAATTTATTAGTTTTGAAATTTATTAAATTACTAAGTTAATGTATTAGAATTGACTCGTTAATAACTTTTTGGTGCAACTACTTAATACACAATATTTAATAGATTAGAACTAATTATTCTTTAATATATAGTCATACAAAATTTTAATTATTAATAGTAAATTATAATTTTCAAAATTAATCACAACTAATCAATTAGAATCATTTTATCAAACTGGCTTGATTGATTTATTGCATTTTTTTTTACAATAAATAGTCTCCACAACTATATGGCACTCCCTCCGATTCTCCGATCCTTAATATAAAACCCTTTTAATCGAATCATGCGGATTAAGAATGTGAGTTAAATTAATTAACTACCTCGATTTCTCAAAAAATATAATATTTTTTCAAAATTATCATTATTTAATCTATTTATCTCTTTCTTTGGGATACACTAAAAATGGACATTTTTAAAAAATGTATAATAAATACTACCTCATATACGATAAATAATCATATATTTATGAATGTCAAGGTGAAAGACTCCATATTTAGGACCAGAGTGAATAATAAAATACTATAATAAAACTATTAAATTAACAAATTAAATTAATATTTTTGGACAACTAATTAAATGAATAATAAGATGTAATATCTAAATTTCAAAACTGAACTATTGTTGCACTACCTTATTAAGTGGTATTCAAGAGGAAATGTTAATGTGGAATATCTAGGTGGCCTCTTATCATCTCATTTGCCATTCACCAAATTATTGTTTAATTTAGGGAAAATAACATTTAGAGACCAAAATTTTGAATTAATACCACTTAGGATTTCAAAACTTTTGAAATGACAAACAAGAACTATATTTCTAAACTTAACAAAATTTTGATTATTAAATTACCTAAATGCACTTCATGGAATGACAATATTAAATAACTGAAAAAGAGTGTCAAAACCTTGATACAAGAGTATCAAATTTTTAAAGTTGAGTATCAAATAGTATGGGTTAATAATTATAATTGATAATTGAAATTTCATTCTTCGGTGTAAAATAGGGAAAAATTGATATCAAATAGCTTATGAGAAGTGTAAAAAATTGAGAATAAGACTTCTAATTTTAGCAATTTGGAGTGTCAAATATCCAATATTTAACACTCATTCTCAACAATTTGACACTTATCTTTCAAGATTTAATATTGATATTCAGTCATTTTATGCTGAATAGTTTATACTCACTAAAATTAAAAGTCTCATTCCTAGTTTTTTATATTTCTCATTAGTCATTTAATACTACCATCACATGATTTGACACTAATCTTCTCCTATTTTACAATAAGGAATGAAATTTCACACACTAATTATAATTGTCAACTCATGTTATTTAACTTTCAACTTAAAAAATTTTACACTCTTACACATAGATTTTAACACTCTTCTTGAGTCATTTGATATTGATATTTCAAAAAATGGCATTTAGATAATTTAATAATCAAAATTTTATTAAGTTTAATTCCATGATCCTTTTCTATCATTTCAGAATTTTTGGATCCTAAGTGGCACTAATTCAAAAGTTTAGCACCTAAGTGTCATTTTTCCATTCATTTAATTATTATTTATCTTGGTAAATGATTTATATCAAAATATGGTTTTAAATAGAACCCAATGATGTTGTATAATTCATATAACTTACCTTACTTAATAAGATAAGACTAATATTATTATTGTTAATGTGATATCACAACATACTTATTAATGATTGATGTAAATTGAAAAAAAATAATGCAATTTAATTTTATTAGTTGTAAAATGTTTTAATGATTGTTTGAGTCTAATTTACCTTTTTTTTTTGCCAGAGTCTAATTTGCCATTTAATTCATATTAATTATGATCAATTCCTTGAGTTATTTTTATTGTATAATCATTCATATTTATTACCATTGATTGTTGAATGTAATTACTATCTCCAAGTTTCAAATAATAATAAGAAACTTTACACATACTAATAATATTAGATGAAGATAGTTAATCTTATTTAATTTGTAGTAAAGCATACTCTTTCTGATTCTCAATATAGAATCTTTTAGTTTGATCATAAATATGAGATTTTTTATAATATACGAGGTAGAATTTATTATACATTTTTAAAAAATACCTTTATTTAATGTATTCAAATGAGGGAAATATATTAAATAATAATAATTTTGGAAAAATATTATAATTTTTGAAGAAATTAAAATAGTTAACTAACTTTAACTCCCGTCCTTAATCCGTCTAATTCAGTTAAAATGGTCTCATATTAAGGATCGAAGGGAGTACTATTTTAAAAAAAATTGCCTCCAATTAATTATCTTTTTTACATAATAATTAATAAATTGGAATTAATTCTTTTTTACTACTCCCTCTAATTTCAAATATATGGCATCATTATCTACTTCACATGGACTAGTAAAAATAGTTAGGGTTAGTTAAACTTATTAAATTTGCAACAAAATACATCTTTTCCCGTATTTGATTTTAATTAATTGTTGAACTGAAAATGGATTCTTTCCATACTCTCTATACATACTTCTCTCTATATACAAATCCCTTTCATTGATTATTCTAAGAAAAAAAAGTCTATATAAATAAAATATTTGATATAATAATTTACACTTATTATTATGAGTTAGATGCTCTTAAAAGTAGGATGATAGTGCTTATTTATGTAGTGATTAAGTAAATAATATATTTGGTTTAATGTTACAAATTGTAATATTTTACTATTCAAGTCAAATAAATAAATAAGATTGTATATGGAGAAAAGTATGGGAAGAAAATATGAAAATGATCAATTTCCTTGTTGACCTTCCTCCTTACAACCAAATATTATTGAGAGGATCATGAGAATGTATTTCACAAATATCTTCAATATCAATATAAAATATAAAATATTCTCACAAAAAATTATAAAATTTATAACAAATCACACTATGTACATGTTATAAACTACAACTCATTTCTTAAATTTTGTGTAATGTATATCAAAAGATATATAATTATAATTAAATTTAAATACAAGTCTTTCTACATTTTAGTTTCTTCCCTAAAATTCATACGTAGTTACGCACTATTGACATTAATTCTTTGCTTTCACTATGAAGGATACATGACAACCCCCCGCCCCCCCCCCCCCCCCAAAAAACAAAAAAAAAAGCACTATTTAAAAGATATAAAATACAATTCATTTGTCATGTTTTGCATAATGCATGAAATAAATCTACTTAGAATTAAATTTAAACATTAGTTTTTATATTATAATTTTTACTTCCATCAATTAAAATAAAAATAAATTATTATTTTTCAAATTTCTTGAATTTGACACAACCAACTGAAAATTGATGAACCTCCAATAATGCACAATTTTTTTTTAAGTATAAATAACCATACTGATCAATTGCATCCCATGAACTAACTGAGCATAGGTGTTCTAACAAGCACACTCGTGCAAAATGCTCTCATACTCAGAGTTCCAATTTTTCCAACCGCGACTGGCCAGGAGAGATTTTCCCCCACAGGCAGGTATGTCACATCCTCCGCGAATCCTAACACACTCGTCCTACATATCGTGTGCATGTTGAGTTCTGACATCGCAAGTACAGAAGACGAGGAAAATCAATTAAAACTGAGCAATTTGTTCCAGGGTACGTCATTTTGTGAGCCAACTAGAAGGTCCTCACCAATTGCTTACAGAACTTCAAAATCTCAAAAACAACGAGGAAAAGGGGGAAAAGAAAGGGAGGAGAGGCAGATAAAAACGGCCTATATAGATTCGGGATCATGTTAGCATATGTAGGCCAGTTTTAATCATATATGGGAGAACCCTAATTCTTGGTCCACTTGAGGTTCATGTAAGAGGCATGCTATCGGATGTGACCAGATCCATAGGCGGGCATTGTTGATGTAGGTGGAAGCGAGCTCTGGCTTGGATACTGCATCATTCCAGGAGCCATTGGTGGCGGCATAGAGCCCGGTGGCAGGTAATGATTATTATGCACGTGTGGAGGCATTGATTGAGGTACTGGTGGAGCGGCTGTTGCCCATCCAGCTTGAGGTTGGTGCATCACAGGCTGCTCAGGACCTGGAGCATACTGAACCCCGTTGTATTGACCAGCATGGCCTCCCATGGGAACTGGATGCTGCCCCAATATAGGGGGCTGAGTGTCCACAACCGGTGGTGCATTAGGAATGGTATAATCTCTGCTCCTATCATTATTAACCTGTAATCACACAAAAATCCATCAACATTACCCTCAAACTTCTGCTAGTTGACGAGCACCTCCTTAAGAGGAAACTAACCACACAAATTTTAATATTCGTGAAACGGTTTCTTGTTTATATCTTCCAAATGATTTGACATATGCGCACACCCCCAAACAAAAAAGCAGCATCCATCAACATTACAACCCTCAAAACTCCTGCTAGTTGACGTGCATCTCTTTAAGAGGAAACTAACCACACAAAAAATTTAATATTGGTCGAACTGTTTCTTGTTTATTTCTTCCATATGATTTGACAAAAGCGCACACCCCCAAACAAAAGAGCAGACTTTGTTTGCTTAGATAGCCTATTACCAATTTTTTTATCATTGTTTCACTAAGGGTCTGTTTGGTTCAAAGGAGGGAAAGGGAGGGAAGGGATTTTAATTTTACCTCGTTTGAAAGGAAAATGAGGGATTTTAGTGGAAGGATTTTAATTTTACCTCGTTTGGATTAGGAGGGATAAAGAGGGAAAATAATTATAATTTGACTATTATACCCTTAATTTATTTAAGTTAATATAAGAACAAGACTGACCAGTATATTGTGTGGCCGAGTAATGAAAAAATGAAGGGTATTTTGATCATTTTGGACACAATAATACATTTTTCCCCCAAATTACCCCAATTTGGGGGGAAAATATATAAGGGGAGGGGAGGGAAAATTTTAATAACATTTTCCCTCCCCTTCCTTTCCCTTCCCCTCATTTCCCTCCAACCAAACAAACCATAAGATCAAACCCCCTATTCACCATACTCATACAAGGATACAGTCAAATAGCTCCTTGTTTTATACTAAAGTACCTTTATACTAAGATCAGTATGACGTGAATATGAGATGTGTAGCTTGCAAAATCCCCCATCATAAATGCAGTGACCTTCCAACGCTTCCTTGGCCACAATAGCAGTCTGTACATCTGTGAACCATAGCCATGGCATGTCAACATCTCAAACAGTTAAAAAAATTACTCAAAAGAGGTGGGCGTGTGAGAGTAAAATATGTCTAAATATCAATGACTTCAAAATGATATACAGCAAGAAATACCGATAATCCCATATAGAATAGGCATATATTCCACGTTAGTGGCCTATAAGGTATATGGCAAAAAAAAAAAAAGTTGTTGCAGCAAGAAATATGAAAAGTGTTTCATACAGAAATCTATCCTAAATAAATCAATCTCACAAAATATCACATATACCACCTTTCAGAATGAATAGATAACAAGGAACAGAACTTCCAAGCCAAAAACTGCATACAAGGGAACAAATCAAAGTGTACAAAGTGAGGCCCACACTTGCCCATTCACCGACTAATTCATAGATCATTGCCGCTCACTTCTGCAGTATCAGGCTAGTGTCAATTTTAACTTTAAATGCTTCAACATATGAATAACAATTAGGCTAAAGTACAGTGTCCATCGCTAAGTTTTGAATTTGTCCCAGAAGTTTATTTGGTCCAATAATATCCTCAATGTTTCAAAAAATGTTCAATATTATCATCCCCCTCACTTCATTAACTTCACTTCCAGATGACTCTTACATGGCTGAGTGGACTGAAAAATGGTTTACTAATATTATTAAATGGTTCTATACCAGTCCCTCATGTTTTTTAAAGGGTTCATTCTAGTCCTTGCTTTTCCCAAGGTTTCTGCTTAGTCTGCATTATTTTGTATCCATGTTTTGAAGCCAATTCCATGAGGAGCCAATTCACTCTTTTACTGTCATACAAACCCCCAATAGACATGACGATACCATGATATCTCAGTGCTTTCACGTTTCAGAGGGAGGTCATATGACACTGTGAAAGGGCATGCACAAAACAAGAGCATGGTATAAACATATGATAGTAAACAACTAAGATAGAACCTTCTTACACATGGCCAGAGCTAAGGGACTCCTCTCTTTTTTTGACCCAGAAGTCCTATGATTTTGATTATAGCCCATCTTGCAAATATTTTGGGCCTCTGGCCTCTTGTAATTTTGATTAATTAAGAATAGAATTTGCATCGCTTTCTCCAAAAAAAAAAAAGAACCTTCTTAGCAAGTTTTTAAATTGAAACCTCTAAAAAAATGAGTAAATTGAAACCTTTAAAAAGCATAAAGGACTGATGTGAGACCATTTAAAAACATCACAAAAACTTTATTCAGTCCCTTTGGACAGGTAGGAGAGATCCATAAATGGAGTTAACAGAGCCAGAAACGACAATATTGAATATTTTTTAAACATTGAGGATGATATTGAACAAAACTTAACTTCAGGACAAAATCAAAATTAGAGCGAGAATTTAGGGAAAAAAAGAGCACCTTAACCTAATAAATAATATCTAGACAACATTGAGAACATTGACAAGCACATTCACTCGACTTGCATAACCCTTTAAACCAAACAGCACAAGCACGCTATCTCAGTCAAGATGAATGTAAGTTCCACAAACAACCTTACCAGGGTATTGAATCAGAGCCTGTAAACCACCATTCTTATCAAACATCGCAATCTTTTGGACTGGCCCAAAAGCAGAGAAAACCTGTACAGGCACACAAAGAACAGGATCTAAATCCCTAAAGTTCCAGTCAAACTGAAATTAAAGGATAGGGGTTGAATATACCATGTGTAAGACATCCAAGGTTACAGCATACTGCATGTTTTCAATAGATGCAAGAAGAACATTACTCTCAGGCTCTAGTTTTTTCCCATCCAAACCAACACCAAACTGCAAAGCATAAATGAATATACCATTAAATTGAAAGTCAGCAAGCATGGAAACCCTTGGCAGTGGGCTCACACCTTGCTGCTGTGCATGAAGGGAACATTCAAAATAAAAGAGAATACGGAAAGCTTCATATTGCACATATAAACAGGCCAGAAGAGATGTTATATCGTCACTCCCTCAAATCACACTAAAGCTGCCCCACAAACATTACCTGTCCACTTCCATCTATGGCTGATGAAGCAACAGGAAGGTAAGGATTTGTGTAGTCTCTAAAGCAAGAAAAAGTATAGTTACAATAATGAAAATAAAAACAATGATTACCATAGAAACAAATGAGCTCAAAAACTGATAAGTAAGATGGCAGGATAGAATGTGATATAGAAATGATACCCAAGATCACGAATAAATTAAAAACCAACAAGAGAAAGTACGTAGGCAATTACAAAATGGAAATTGCACAAAAACTTGGCTTCCAACAAATCTAAGATACCAAAGAATTAGCAATACCTGCTCCTGTGGCTTTGAAACTTAACACTTAAATCTGTATGTCCAGAATATGTGATTCTAAGGGTACACGGTCCCACATGCTCTGGAAGCAGATATCTGATACCAAAGAAATACAATACTACCCAATCATCATAAGGCAATAAAACGTTTGCAATAATAATGCCTAGCAGGCACAACTTAATCAGTGAAGCAAAGGGATGTGCTAATAGCCACTAATTTGCAGTCAAACTTAACACCAAGGTTGCCAAGATTGAGATCTTTTGTAGAAATGGGTGAAGGATAAACTGACTGAAATGTAAGATGTCATCAAGGCTGTAAATCTTACAACTAATGATAATAAATGTATTAGAATATAAATTCTTAAAATAAGCATAAAACTAAGTATCCAAATGTCATCATATTTCATAAAATGTCATAAACACAAAAGTCACCAAAATCTCATATAAAAACACAACTTATAAGTCTAAGTGACAATATCCATGCATTAAAACAGTCATAAGACATCAAAGTCACATATCACAAGATAAAAACTTGACAATAATTCACAAAACTTAAACACAGTCAAGAAGATGAACTACAGCATGAACCAGACGAAAGAACAGCCTATAACAGCAGGCAGGAAGAGTTTCTACCCCCTTTTAGGACAGACCAAAGGGCCAACACCGCATGTTCCCTCTTTCAAAAAATCTCAGCATCTTCATCATAATTCCAAAGCAAACATAAAAGGCTTCAATCTTCCACACAATCTGACAAACTTTTAAGGACACAGAACAGACTTTTAATAACATTGCATAGCAATTTTTTTACATTCAAGATGGTCTTATAGACAAGATGTAACTAACCAAAATTCAAACATTCAATGATTTATATTATTGCAAAGGACCTAAAACAACACATACAAATTTCATCAAAAACAAAATAAACTAAAATGTGAATGTGCAATGGTCCAGCTAGTTATATGATTCAGCATATATGCACCACTTCTACAGCCATAAAGTCAACAGCAAATGAACAAAGTTCCATGTCAAACAAGTAATACAAGGGTTACCTAGGTATGCTTCTACCATCCAAAGCATCCTTTGCGGAAGTGGCTGTCTCTGCATCTGAAAATTGCACCAGAGCCTAGAAAGTGGTATATAAAATATGTTTGAGCTCACATTTTACATATAAATTTTCCCATAAACAAAATTAAACAACAAATAAACCTGGAATCCTGCTGTCTTTTCAAAAGTAGTAATCTTATGCACAAATCCAAAGGCTGAAAAAACCTGCATCAGTGAATAACCACTTTGAAAATGATACACAAAGATTGTTCTTTCATAGAAAACAGAATGATCATTGTCTGATGCCTTTCTAAGTTATAGTGTAAAACTGAACATATTAATTAAATCTAGGAATCCAGATTCAAGAAATAAAATCCATCACTTACAAAAATTTCCTCACTTCTCCAATAACCACATTGTGCAGATGGAGCAAAAAGCACCAATGAATAAAAGCAAAGTGACAAAAATATCACAACACATGTTTAAGCAAAATATTATATCCCCTTAATTGCCTCCAGAATGATGCTTCTGTTCAGTCTCTTGGTGTCTCACAAATCAACTACTGTAAGTAAAGACCAGGGGATAATGAAGCATAAAGAAACAAGTATAAAGTTGTCAAAGGTTTATCTGAAAAATTGTAACATTAACAGTTAAAAATAGTTGATAAAAGGAAAGTTAAGCAGAGTGATTCAGCTTATATCATGGCTTTCAAAAACAACCAATTGCCTAAAATGCAAGTGGCTTCACCAAATTATATTACCAAGAGTTTACGATAAAATTATCAATCAATACTTAAATTCAAAAAAAAGGCTATATGAAAGAATTACCACCACAATGTACTCAACTCGCGTGATAACTAAGGATTTGCCAGAATTAAAAGGAAAAAGTTTAACCTACTTTCAGGAAGACTGGATAAATCTCCACCTCATGAAACAACAACATTAGAAAGATTAAAGTACTGAACAGAACAGAACCAGCAACTGAATCTACATAAGGCCCGAGCAAAATACCACCACAGATCATGAGTCACCAAAGTTTGGAAACACAAAAGACACAAAAAAGCCACGCAACAGCCTATACTATAATAATGGTAGGAGTTGTGGGGAGAAGAGGGAAGAAAGAGGCAGTGTTAAGGAAAGGAGAAAAGAGACAAACACACATGCGCTCTTTCTCATGCACTAAGCTGCCATCGAAGATATTGCCTTGACATGGGCCTGCTGATTCATTTGCATACATGTCAACAAAAGCTTTCCATAGCATGACAAAGCAAAACCTAATCACAAAACTAAACAACCAGCATCCTCATGGTGACAACTGTATATTTCACGAACAGAAATCCAAGAAATTGCTTACCAAGTGCAAAACATCAATGCTGACAAGGCGTGCATCTGCACCCTCAATTGTTACCAACAGAACATTTCCAGCAACATCTGCAGCGGTTTTGTTATTTACTATTTCTTGCCTATTGGAATATTGTAGATACACAGTTTTTCCCCGTACTTGAGCAGGCTCAGAGGATGAGGCATAATATGATATCATTGCGATGGCTTGATTCAAATCTGCCTAAAGAAGACAAAATATATTATTTGTTACTAATAAGCATTCACTTTAAGTAAACGGCTAAATATAACAGAGAAAAACATAATCCACTCACAAATTCAATAAAAGCTTGATTCCGATTCGCTCCAACATTGCACTTTGTGTTCACAACTTTACCAAATGGTTTCCCGAGTTCAATCAGTTCCTCTTCTGTACACTCCCACGGCAAGTTTCTCAAATGAAGCACCTTGGATGGAGGCTGTGTGTAACGAAACTGTGGTTGACTAGATACTGATGCCATTTCAGACAATAATCCTAAGCCTGTTGAAAGTAGCCACAAAACATTGAAGTCACTTCAACGACAAACCATTCCCAATCACATATCCTGTAAAGGAAGCATAAATAGTTTCGAAAGTACAGCTAACTGCAACCACTAACAAAAAAAGGGCATATAATTTCACTAGGAAGCCTACAGATGAAGCGAGGGGCGAGGGGAAACAAAACCAATATGCTATACTTTATGAAAAAGCATTACACTGCAGTCGCAATTACAATTTCGGAAACAAAAAACCATAATATCACATCAAATAGGATGGAAGGAAAGACTTAATACCAATTAAAAGGATATCCTTGAAATCAGAAGTTAATTCACATATACGATTTTATTTGTTAACAATACACCCATCTACAAACAATCGATTCTAAGCTATTAAAAAAACGCTTAGTCTAAACATGATCCAAAACTTAGGTTAGGGCGAAGAAAAAAAAGCGAGAAGATGAAAAGGGGTAAAGTAACGCAAAAATAAGAAAACCGAAGACAATCAGAAGAAATCGGGAAGAGAGACAGGAAATAACAATTGCTTGAAAGATTCGGAAGAGAAGATGTCCAAAACGTGTGGTATTACCCAGCTTAGGGTTCCAAGAAGACGCAAACTTCGAGCACGATGAGAAAGGGCGTAGGGTCAATGGGAGGAAAGGGCCCTGACTACGTTACCCTCGTCTACTAGTATTCTTTTTTTATTGTTTGTGCCCCGGGGGCCGTGAATAAGGACAGTCTGTTGTATATCAACAGGATATGTGTTTTTCTTTTTTTTCAATTACTTTGGAAGTAAAATACCTAACCCCAGGTGACCAAAAAAAAAAAGGACAACATAGATACGAGCTTGTATCCTTAAATGTCCGGTTTTCCAATGAATTAATGACAAGTGTTGACCCTTTTCAAATATTTCATCCGTTCTTCAATATTAAAAAAAAAATAATTATTTGATGAATTTTAAGAAAATTTGTTATCCTTCTTAATTATATGTCAAACTAAATTTTCTTTTCTCAAATACCTCTGATATGGTTTTTAATCTTATTTCTTAATTTAATAACACTCATTTATTACATAAAATTGAAACAACTGTTCTCTTCCACAGCCTAATTTCTTCTTTCATTTTTTTCTCTAGACTCTGGCATTAAGTTCTTAGCTACAACATTAATTGAATTCACTCTCTAATTGGAGTATAACAATTTGAAGAGTAAATTTTGTTGAACTAAGAAATCAAAATTCCCACCAACATTTAAGGTGAAAAAATGGCGGGCAAGGTTTGGAAGTTTAAATAGCTTTTTTGGAAGTCCGTTTGAATTACGCTGTTGAAGTGATGTGACCCATTCATGCTACCCATCATCGACCTTCTTGTTTGAAAACCATTTCAAGACAGACTTCAACGATGACCTATTATTGACTTTCTAGTGAAAGTCGAACATGCCTCTCCACATAGACTTGAATGTCCCTTTCAATTATTCAAACACTAATGTCAGTGAGGCACCACTGGACATGGACTTAGACGATGACAGAACATATCCAATGGAGTTGGACTTAAACCTTGATAGAGCACCTCAGATTGTGTCGAATTTAAATGATACAGTAGAGCTCCACTTCTGTTTGACTTAAACCACCATTATTCCTATGAAGATGAAGATCACGCATATCATATAGCTCTATGTTTTGAGGATGATAAAGATAAGTATGATAATGAGCTTTGTTATGTTGCTTCTTCTTGAATTTCTCATTCTTGCCTTATGTATGAATGGAAAATGGGTCTTTGATTAAGAATTTATCGATTAACATATGAAACCAAGTGACCAATTTCTTCTTCCTTACAGGAAACCAAAATGACCCAAATGGTGAAAATGATATAATCGACTCTGACACACTGAACTAAGGTGACACATGTGTTATTTTTTTGTATTGCCACTTTTGTATGCCCTTTCATACTACTACCTTTAATTAACTTTGACACATTGAACCAAGGAGCATTTCTTTTTTTTTTAAGTGGTTCTTTCTTTTTGGCAAGCTCTGTTGTTTTAGGAGTATTTCTCTCTCTTGCCTTGCCTTACGTATTAATGGAAAATGGGTATTTGATTGCGAATTTATTCATCAATAAATGAAACCAAATGACTAGCTTCTTTTTTAAAGGAAGCCAAAATGACTCTAATGGTGAAAAAAATATAGTAGTCGACTCTAACATATTGATATTTTTTTTTAATTACCACTTTTAATTTTCTTTTTTCTACTGTCACATCTAATATACTCTAGGAAACCAAAATGACCTAAATGGTGAAAAAAAAGTATTGTACTTGTCTTTCTCTTTTCTTTTTTAGGTGGTTTTTTCTTTTTGGCAAGCTCTTGTGCAGGTTTATTTTTATAATGCCACATTGAATTTTTTTTATTTACTTTATGATTTCATATTGCACCAGATACTATAGTTCAAGATGAAACATAACCAACTTCCAAGAAACGTGATTTTTTAAATAATGAGCAGCGGAGGGCAATATGTCATTTGTTGTTGAACTCAAGTTGTGATGGCAAACTCAAACAAGGGACTATAACAAGGATAGCTTCATTATATTGTGTTCATATAAGTGTCATTTTTTGCATCTTGAATCAACTAAAGCAAATGGGTGATGGCTGTCATAGGAAAACAAGAAACTGTGGTCAGAAAAGAGTCCAATTAGATATTGATAGAGTCCTACAAGTTCCAAGATAAAAGCGAACTACTCTTCATTCTTTAGCACATGCTTTGAACATTAGCAAGACAGCATTGATCAGGTTGCAAAAAAGACGGAACTATTCGAAAGCATTCAAACACAATTAGGCCTTTCTTGAAGGAGGAGAACATGAGAGCTCATCTCAGGTTTTGCTTGCCCATGCTTGATGAGAGTACCATACCTCATGATCCGAAGTTTAAATCCATGCATAATATTGTTCACATCGATGAAAAGTGGTTTTACATCACAAAAATATTGACCAACCATTACTTGCTTGCAAATGAGGAAAAGCCATATCATACATGCAAAAACAAAAACTTCATTCTTAAAGTTATGTTTTTAGTTGAAGTGGCTCGACCGAGGTTTGACAATGAGGGGAATGAGACATTCTCAAGCAAAATTGGTGTGTTCCCATTTGTAACTAAAGAACTAGCAATAAGAATAAGTGTTAATAGAGCTGTTGGGACACTCATAACAAAATCGATTACGTCTACCACTAAAGATGTTAGTCAAATGCTCTTAATTCATAAAGTTTTACCAACCATCAAGGAAAAATGGGCAAGAGAAGATGTACGACAAATGATTTTCATATAGCAAGATAATGCAAAATGTCATGTTCATGAGGATGATGAAGAATTTCATCAAGCAGCTTGTGATGGTGGGTTTGACAAACATTTAACTTGTCAACCTCCTAATTCTTTGGATTTGAATGTCTTAGATCTAAGCTTTTTTAATGCCATTCAGTCATTGCATCAAAAGCAAGCGACTAAGACAGTTGATGAGCTTCTTGAGGTTGTAGATAAATCATTCCATGATTTTTCCACCAAAGATTCAAACAAAATTTTTGTTACACTTCAATCATGTATGGTTAAAATAATGGAGGGATATGGGTCTAACAACTACAAAATTCCTCATTTGAAGAAAGATATGATGCATAACCAAGGTACTCTTTCAACTCAACAAAGACATGAATGTGCACTACTTGAAAAAGTCTTGGAGCACTTGCAAAATTTGGGCATTTCATAAGATGGAGAAGGTAATTGAATAAGATTATCATTTGTTTCTCACATGTTTTAAGCCTCTATTACAATGTCTAAAATTCTTTTTTTTTATAAAAATTAATTCATCTATTATGGTCTATGAATATTATTTTTTTTCTATATAAAAATATTAAATTAGCAATGTTTTTTCTATAGTTTTTGGTCTTTGATTATTTTAAGATAATAAAATTATACTTGCCTTGCTATTGCAAATTATATACTTGTATTGTGTTTGGTAATTTAGGAACTTAAATACTAAGTATGGTATATAAATCATCAAATTATATATGGTCTATAAATATGCTAGCAAGAGAGAGATATGTATGGCCAAAAAAAAAAGTAGTAGAAATGTGCAAGTGGGACACGTAATGGTGTTATTCAATGGATGTGATCTTTATTTAAGTTACCTCTTCTTTTTACATTATTTTTAATAGGGATGGCACGTGTTCATGGATCATGAAGGATGAATAAGAATTAAAGATGGATGTAATGGAGCATGGATTTGTCAGGGATGGTACTACTTTGTTTCCTGTTTACTCTTTTTTCCCTCAAAATAATGGACCGTGTTTTGTTCTTAGAACTATGTTCTTGTATGTTCTATTCACAACACAGTGGACCATGTTTCATGTTGTGGATGCTTTATTCTCACTTTACTTTCAATATTTAATAGTGGACCACATTTCCTCTTACTCATGGTATGCATTTAACTAATTTCAGTTTTATGATCATGTGAAAATGATAATCATCATTTAAGTTTCTAAACCACTAAGTGCCATAAAGAAAACATCCTTCAGAACCAAATAAGTCATGAACTAGTTTTACCTCATACAAATTTAGAAGTAGGACAAAAGAAGATATAGATCCGTCATAATATAATGAGTAAGTAAATCACTTTTTGGGCCGACTAGTGCAGAGCTTTCAACTTTCTCTTTTGGTGGTCATAACAAATTTGGTTTCAATGGAATCCTCGTTATAAGATGCCAAAAGGCTTTTATACTGATATGGCTATATTGCTTAATAAATATGATACCAAAATATCCTAACCTTATCATCATCACACAATCGTAAACATAAACCCATGCTTTCTTTTTAATGTTTAAATCCAAAAAAACATTTGGGAACCTGAAACATGCTTAATAGAACCCATCTAGATAAATCTTAAGCATAGTATGAACCACTTTGTTCAACTCCTTACTCTTAAAATCAAAATCATCGCCTTCCTCTGGGAATTTGTTCAAATAAAGCAACTGCTTAAAATTGCCACCAGTCCTTATTTCAAAGACATTGTCATTTGCTTGGACGACATTTTTTCCGTTCAACTCCTCCTCAAGCCGCTTTTTCACTTCACCAGAAAACACAGTTTCTTCAATTATCGTACCTTCATTGGGCATGTTGTTTAGGTCAAAACAATCTTAAACCTGCCATCATTCGATCTTGCAGATCCACTTCCATTCACTTTATACTTTTTCATTCCAATCACCTTATCCATATTATGTGATTTCACTTCGCTCGAAAACATGGCTTCTTCAACATCGACTGAATCCATGTACATGTCTATCACAACAACTTCATTAAGCATGTTGTTTAGGTCAAAAAGATGCTTAAACTTGCCGCCATTTGATAAGATTTCTTCCTTGCAGCCCGAGTGATAATCCTTCTCCAGTGAGTCCTCAACAATCAAGAGGAAGTCTAGTGAGTTGGAGTCGCAATCCTTCTCCAATGAGTCCTCAACAATTAGGAGTGAGTCCACGGCAACCTCCTCAGAGTCATCGCATATATCCATCTCTATTGGGGATCAAATCCAACCCGATAAAGGACCATGTCTCTTTGCCATTTTTTATTCACATAAAGCAGAACACACGTAGCAATACATTAGGACCAATACTCCATTCATTCCTAAGTCAAACTACACCATTTTCCCATGAGTCATGTACAAGCCACGTGGGTAATAGCAACTTCCCGAGAAAAGCAATAATTTGCATCGTGACCATACCAAGTTTTAAATGAAAGGCGAAATGGGAAAATTTTATTGAGTACATTAGATATATAACAACTTTTTCTTATATTATGGACCAACATATCTCCCAAAAACTTCTCTTATATATGAGACCGGAGGGAGTACATATTAATGCTGTTAAGTCACCTATCCCTTTGACCCAAAGAAAAAAAGTCACCTATCCCTTCAATGTACATGCTTAGAGAATTCTCTCTCTATACTTCTCTCTTTCTCTCTACTATATATAGTTAAAAAAAATTTCTCTCTTTCTTCTATTTTTTTTTAGTGAAAATGCTCATTATATTAAATGAAAACAGTTGTACAAAAGTGTAAGACTGTATACCGAAGTAAACAAAAGAGACAAAATCAGATATGAAAAACAAAAGGAAGATCTATGTTATGTTGCCAACAAGTAGAGGGCAACCTAGTTGTTTGCATGGGATAATAAGGAATAGAGCTAAGCACAGATTTAGCCAAAGTGATACGACCTACTAAGGACAGTGATCTTACTTTCCACCCAGAGAGTTTTTTCTGAATCCTATCTATAATGTAATTATAAGTCTCCTTGGACACCCTCAAGTAAATATGGGGACACCAAGGTAATTTCCGATATACGTAGTGTTAGGAATTTCAACACACATGCAGTGGAAAACAATCAAGAAATTCCCACCCATAGATCCGTCAACGTTGCTTAAATTGAGATATATAAGAAGAATTTATCCCTAGTGCGTCCCTTGGTGTTCTTTTTGTTTCGTCGGACCCCAGGAACTAACACGTCTAATCAACTCCCTCTACTACTATCCACATGAATGATGAATCTAACTCGAACAGCATGCTAGTCCCTCTATTTGTGAATGTCCATACATCCATACAGTTTTCACTGTTCATCCATACAGTCAGCTATTCATTTGTATAGTCTGCTGTTTGTCAGTACAATCACACTGTTTGTCTGTACAGTTTTGCTGTTCATCCGTACAATCCCCTGCTCGTCCGTACAGTCTTGTTGTTCGTCATTCATGGATACAGTCTCACTCTTTGAGTGTATGGTCGCTATTTCTTTAGGGTGATTCGAAATTATATTGATTATGTATCCTAGTCTATGTCAATATATAGATAGGATTTGATATTTATTTAATTTAAATCAATAATTTAAGCTAAATCAAATATTAATTAAATAGATTAGTTTGAATTTAAATCTATATAATAGATTAAATTTAAACTAACTATCTAATCTATATTCAAAATCAAATCTACATTTACTTTATCATATAAATCAAATTTAGATTATTAGTTTAAATTTAAATATATATAATAGATTGAATTTAAAACTAATTCATTTAAATTAATTTGAACAATATATATATGTTTCGAAATAATATAATATATATCAAATATATAATATATCAAACATATATATATTTTTTGAATTTTAATATATATATATCAAATATATATATAATTTTATCACCTTAAATTGAACATTAAATTCATTGAATCTAGACATATTTTTAGATTCAATGAATCTGGACATTCTAACTCGAGTTTGCATGTTCTTGTGTGTAATCCTATAGACCCATATGATGTTGGCAATGGGTCAATAAAATTATTGGACCCACAAGTCACAAGTGGTCTCTAACAAGACATTATGACTACCCAAATTATATAAGATTGGTGATCCGATGCAACCTATCATATAACTCAATCACATCCCTTTTATCTCATGATATATAGGTCAAGTATGAGACATAAAAATGTTATCCTCATTTTACTCAACCATTACTTTCTTGAACTCTGAGCAGACTGACAAAACAAATGAAAACTCTTCCATTCGAGTACGGTCATGCATTTCTTAGTCTTACTCATCGAGGGGCCCAGATATATTTCTCCATTAATTAGAGGGACAAATTCTATCTTGATCATTCATCTTCCTTTACACGAGTTCCACTATACTCGATTATAGCCTTTATGATCTCCCGATTAAATGTGACTTTTGACTATGCTAAAATATAATATTTCCCATGTAGGAAGCCATGGTGATCTCAGGTCTGAGCGCTTAGTGACACAGTTATATATGAGATATGCTTATGACTTGATCCATGCAGCTATCTCATGACGGGTCAATCGAGCACCTATTCCCTAACAGGAGCTTATGATTCTGATTTGTATCTTCATATATAATTATCACATAATTATTAATCAAAATCATACTAGTCTTAGTTCATCATTGTTCCTACAAAGATGATTAACTAAGGACATTTAAGATAAAATGATTTATCTAAGGATATTATTATAAAGAAAAATATACAAACAATATAATAATGTAAGAAAAAAACACCTTCTTTTTTATAATGAAGTACAATATTCATAATACAGCTATTGGTCTAGGACACAATCTCCAACACGTAGTTCTCTGGTAACCCAAATAATCGCAAATAGATGCAGCATCACTAGCATTAACATTATAGGAGAATAGGATCTTTGCCTTTTGTTGACTTACCTAGTGACCAGAGGAAAGACAATATTCACTAAGAACTCTCTTGACAATGGATAGGTGATCAGCATTAGTAGTTCCAAATAAGACAAGGTCATCAGCAAAAAAGAAGTGGGAGACTGGAGGTCCTTTTTTGCCTAGCCTTATAGGCTCCAATTACCTTTTTCAACCTCAATGACTATTGATTAAGCAAGTCTTTCCATGCATAAGACAAAAATACAAGGAGAGAGGGGATCCCCTTGTCTTATGCCTCTCCTAGGATTAAAAGATTAAGTAGCTTTTCCATTCCATAGCACCTACATAGATGAAATAGTAATACATTGCATGATAATGTTAATCTGAGGCAAAGGAATATGTGCATCCCTTAAAGTGTCTTCTATAAAATCCTATCTCAATCTATCAAAAACCTTTTCAAGGTCAACCGTTATTGCCATCCATCCTTATTTACCTTTCTTGAGTTTCATGGAGTGAATGACTTCTTACGCAATAATGATATTATCAATGATATTTCTCCCATTAATGAAACTAGATTGATAAGGAAGGATTAAATTGGGTAGTACTACTTTGAGACTATTAGCAACCACTTTAGAGATCATCTTATAAGGAACATTGCATAGGTTAATTGGCCTAAATTCCTAAATTGATTGAGGGTTAGCAATTTTAAGAACAAGGGCAATTAAAGTTCTATTCAAATTGGATTGAGGCTTTCACCATTAAATGGTTGTTTGACTAATTCAACAAGGGAAGCATCCATTATGTCCCATTGAGCTTGAAAGAATAAAGCATGAAGGCTATCAATTCTGGGGGATTTGAGAGGATTCATCTCAAAAAGGGCCATCAAATTTCATCATCAATCATAGATTTCTCCAACAAAGATAAAAGATGTTAGAGAGTGAAGGGGAAAGCACCTGTAATTTTGAACTTAGTGAAAGTCAAATCATGATTGGAGTAGAGATCCATGAAGAAATTCCTAGCCATGACAGCCAATTGATTCTCATCAGAAACCCAATTGCTATTGCAATCTCTAGGTGATGAGATTGACTTTCAACGACATCGAACATTGGCCTATGCGTGGAAGTAAGAGGTATTACGATCACCTAACGTTAGTAGGTTAGGACGGGATTTTTGCATCCAAAGAATCTCTTCGAGAAAACAAACATCTTTGTATTCTTCAGAAAGAATTTGCTCGAGCTCGATAAGGAAAGAAGAAAGATGTCTATTTTCTGGTGATTTCTGAATGCCCATAGTACACTGCCTCAAATGTTGTTTCTTCTTTCCTATGCTACCAAAAATGGTGTGATTCCAGTGTTGGGCTTTATTAGTGAAAGAGTCAATATTTTCCAGAAGACCTTTGTTAGTGGCCCAAGTTCAATGTACTAGATTCTTGAAATCAAGATTCATAAGCCATGAGGAGAGAAATTTGAAAGGCCTTTCATGGCATCCATGATCCTTATTTAAGCCCAAAGATAATAATATAGGTCTATGATCAAAGTTAACCCGTGGCAAGTGGTGAACCGTTGCTTGGGGAAAGCAACTGACCCACAGTGGATTAGCAAGGAATCTGTCTAGTCTAACCATAACAAGCCCTCTTTTCCATGTAAATTTTAGGCCTTCAAAGCCCATATTAACAAGAGAATTGTAAAGAGTGAATGATTGCAAATTAGCACATCCTAGAGAATTTCTTTGAGCTCCTCCATGTCTTTCATCCATGGAAAAAGTGGCAGTAAAGTCCCATTCCAAAATCCAGGCCTATGATCATTATGCATCAAAGCTGTGAGGTCATTCCAGAGAGATTGACAGAGAATAAATTGTGGACTTCCTTAAAAAGCAATGAATAAAAAATGCCTCTTCTTTATAATCCAATCAACAGAGGTATGAATAAATTGCTTATGATATGCAATAATACTCACGAAGACAATATCAATCCAAAGAATCTAGATCCCACCAGAAAAGCCATTAGCTTCAACTCTATGAGAATTGTAGTACCTAATCTTTTTTATGATTTTCTCAACTTGAAGACCTGAAATTCAAGGCTCCACAAGAACAACAATTTGACGTTTATAACCCTACAAAAAGGACTTTACAACAACAAGAAACTTATTAGATGCTACTCCTTGGCAGTTCCAAACAAAAATTGACATAAAGGAAAGAAAGATTAGTGTTATAGATTTGATCAGTTAATAATTTCATCATCATGAGAGGGTCCCATTTCATCATCCTCATCATAGTCTGAAATGTATTTACACAAAGCTTTGGACATTTTAGTTTTCATAGCCATTGAAGGGCTAGCATCGTTATCTTTATATTAAGCCTTAATATTTTTAACTTTCAGCCCATAATGGAGTTTAATCCCAACAGATTAGGTAGGCTCAAATGGCTTAGGAGTAAAATTATCCTTGAAGGTATTATTCCCTTAATGTCATGAGAGATTAGGCCTACGAACAACAAATTCACTTTGGCCCAAAGTTGAAGTATGTTAGATAAACTAGCTTCCCAAGAGGGGGGTGAATTCAAAAAAATTAAAATTTTCTGTAAAATGTCAATAAGGTGAAGAAAGCAAAGTATGATAGTAAAACAGAGTATAAATGAATAAACTATAAAAGTAGCAGTAAAGAGAAGAAAACTCATATATTTATCCTGGTTTGGTCTCTCCACTTGACCTACGTCCAATCCCCAAGTCACCACTTGAGATTTTCCACTATTCTGCAAGAATTTAATGGGCTTCTTGTAAATGTCTCAGCATAAAGATGATGCTCAATTTCTAGAGCTCACTCTTTCACTCTATGCACTCTTACTAAGTACTTCCTCAATCCTTTGTGATATCTCCTCACAAGAAAATCTTTCTTCCAGATGAAGATAAGATTGTTTACAATGATTAAACTCTCTTAAACATAGTGAATATGAAAGTTGAAGTACAAATATTGAAGTGAGAGAGTAAGAGACTTTGAGTAGATGATTTGGCAGAGTTTCAGTATATACAAAATTAAAATCGTTACCCACAACTTCAAATGATGTTATATTTATAAATTTAGGTCTCAACTATACGTTAGAGACACAATCTATCCGTTGGAGAAGTTATCTAATGGTTTCTATGAAAAACTATCCGTTAACCAATCGCATTTAATGCTTCTAACACTCTGAAATTCAAATTTCATTTGGTTAACGGACGAATTTCACAGAACCCGAAGACTAAAGACTTCAATGTTGAATATCCAAAGTTCATCTGTCATGAAGCAAAGTTCAAATTTTGATATTTGGAAAATGTTTCTATGTTGTGACATACGAATTTTCATGTTTGAAGACGTTCTATTAAGTATGAACAGTATTTTTAATTTGCTACAGTGCCTTCGAAATTCAAATTTTGGAACCCCAAAATTTGTCTATCCGTAGTTGGCTTATAAGGCACAGTAGTTCATCTAATTCAAAATTCAAATTTTCAAAGGGCAAAGTTCATCTGTCAGAGAAATCTCTTTTCAGACTTACTTCAAAATTCGAATTTACAAATGCTGTCATTCGTATGTCACTATATCATTGTAACAGATTCACAAGCTTAGTTTCTGAAGTTCGAATTTTCATGTTCAAAATTCGTCTGTCAGTGAGTAATTTTGAAATCCAATCTAAACTTGGTTTCAGATGAATTTTGACATAATTTTAGACAAATTTCTTTAGTTTTTATAAGCTACATTTTATCTGAAATTCGAATTTTCAAAACCCAAAGTTCGTCTGTTATTGAATGCTCCTTTCAGACATTTATCAAAATTCAAATTTTCTCAAGTTAAAATTTATCTGTCAGAGAGACCTCTTTTCAGACTTGTTCATTTTCAGTACAAAATTCGAATTTCCAAAGTCAAAGTTCAAATTTCCAAGATGACAGATCAGTATAAACCTTTCAAACTTCGTCTGTTAGTGGGTGTTTTTCAAATATTCCATGATTTAACAGAGAATCAAAGTTTTAAAACATCTTTTCACTAAATCAAAGCCTTTTACTCTAATCAAAATATTACTAAACATTCTACATCTATTCTTGCATCTATTTCTCAAGAATTTCTTCACTTGAAACATTTTGTGCACCTTTGATATATTTATTTCAAGCTCTTGAAGGTTTGGAATCATCAAAACACTTGATTCAACAAAATGGTCATCCAGGTTGCCCTATCTGGTAGAATAATTGCACTATGGTGGGATTTATCAAGGTGGCCATTAACCTGTGTCATCTAGTACACATTGGTAATGAAAATTGAGTCCTCGTTTTATGCCTTTCCTTTTTATGTCTTAGTTGAAAGTGGTTTTTTGTCCTTTCCGTGTAAAGCCTTTGGTGGTCTCACCTTACTGCTAGATTCAATCATGAGATTCTCTTGTAGTAATTGGTGCGTGTCATTTCTTTCAACCATAGCCTCCTCTGTACCAGCAAGCACCATGAATTTGGACCCACTCTCATTACCTCTAGCAATTGCAGCAGAGCCTCATTTTCTTGCAGCTTTGCCACTCCTCCTACCACAATGTTGTACCTACATCCATGGATCGTACGTGGATTGTTCACATGCCTGTTGAATTAATTACAATTCTAATAGCACCAAAGGAGCATCAACAGAGGGTGGCTGTCCTTCATGTTCCTACAATCTCTTTGGACAAGCTTCTTTTAGGTGTCCATAACACCCACAGTGGTAATTATGGGGAGGCTCTCATACTCGACAAAAATTGTGGTTCCGTCTATTTTGATTTTGGAAACTAAGGGTTTCAAAAAATCAATGAGAATAATGAGTCTAGCAAACCTTCCTCTGTCACTCGATGTCTTATTATAGTCAACATTAATCACATTACCCAGAATCTGACCAATGGCTCTAATGACGCTCTTATGGTAATAATGGGCAGGTAGGCCAGGTAGTCTAATCCAACCAAGAACCTGATTGATTGTGTGATTATGAGGGGAGAAGACTGGCATCCAAGGTTGAACAGATAGATAGTAGCCCTGGATGACCTATGGACCACCTGTGAGAGCTGCTTGAAAATCCATGTCCTCTTTAAACTTCATGATGAAGCATCCACCTTCCAAATCTACAAGTTTCATCTATCCAAAAGGTTTCCAGAGGTTGAAAAGGTGTTCCCGAAGCATTCCATAACTAATGTTCCTTCCAAGAAGCTTAATAACCACTGCAAACCTCAAACTCTTGTTCAGCAAATCAATAACACAGTCTAAAAAGGTGATAGAAGGCAAAGCACCATCTCTCACAATGGTAACATCTTGATCTTCAACAATTACTTCATCTTCTTCATCATGACCTGTACCTACCAAAAGCTTATCCTTAAAGGAAGGAAAGCTACGTTCATCAGGAATGTTAGTCTTCATGCGTTCATCGCCAATCTCCACAGTTTTAGGAACAAATTCCTCAGATTGTTAGAATCAGTGTTCACCAGTTGAATGGACTTTCTCAATTTCCATATTTTTGTCTAACTCCTCTCGTATCTTGACCTTCTTAGTAGAATGATTATCATTCGAATAAGGAGGTGGCTCCTCTTTTTCCACCGAGTTGAGAGAAACGGAGCATTCTATTCTATGACCTTCTTTTATTTAACACTATAAATCTTATGCTTACTAAGTACGTACTAACCGCACTATTGTTTTCAACTTTAGAATTTAACCTTTGCTTGGTAATTGATAGGAGAGAAAAGAGCAAGTAGGGAAAATTACGGAAAAAAATTAAAAAGAAAACCGCGTTTTTTCTTACTTGATTACGGAGAAAAAGGTGAAAAGGAAAGAAAACTAGGAGAAAATAATACGTAGACCGCAATGTTTCTTCCCAACCTTTCTCCCCCATAATGGATAAATTTTAGAGAGAAAACTCTCCTTCCAAAATTATTCCACCAATTGTTGTATTTTTTCAGTATGAAAAAATGCATATATTATTTTTAGATTTAAATATTGGTATAGCACATGCTTTCAATTTTAACATTATTTTAAAATTTTTAAAATCAATATGTAAAAAATAATTTAAAAAATTAAAAAATAAAGATTGGATAAAATAATTTTAAGTTAAGATTAAAATTAAAATTATATTTCAATTTCATTTATTAATATGATATGTAAATTATATATATATATATATTATGGTAGAATAATAAGTTTGATTATATATAAATATTTTTCTAAAAATAATAATATTATTATTGTAAATGTAAAATTAATTAATTTTTTTTTCTTTTTTTCTTCTATTCAACTAAATATATAGAGAGAAAATTACTCTCTTCCACTTTTCTCTTCTCTCCTTTTTCTCTCCTCCTTATTTTCTCTCCTTAACCAAGCATAGGGTTAAATTCTTCATCTTATTATCTTTGTTTGAAATCATCAACAAATCCAAATTGTAATTTCTCTACTTTAATGGTTTTTTTAATAAAAAAGTTCATTTTTTGAGTTTTTAAATCTTGGGTATTAGTCTGTTATTGTTTCTTATTTGCTTTGTGTCATTAATTATTTTTTTAAATATATTTATATCATTCTTGTAGAATATTTTACTCAATTTAAAATTAGGTTTTCTATATTAATAAAAAAAAAAAGGAGTTGGATTTTTTATGGTTCTCATTTTTTATTCTTTAGACATCCATTTGTATAATCATTACTGTTTCTGGAGGCATGGCCAAACCAATAATTAAAAACGGGGTGAAACGAAAAATTGGTTTAGGGAAGCGTGCGTTGGTGGTGGGGGCAGAGAGAGAGAGAGAGTTTTGACATGACGGGTGGGGAGTGCAGTGAGTCATCAGTGTTAACATTCATTTACAGTGATCAGTTGTTAAAAAGCATGCACATATCATTAATGAGCAAGGACATAAGCCACTGGCCATCAGTTTTGTCCAAAAAAAAAAAACCTACCCCTATTTTATTAAAATTAAAATTGAAGTTATAAGAATCTCTCTTATATTTTTATAATTTACATTTTAATTCAAATTCTTAAAAAAATGAATTATATATCAAAATTACTTAAAATTACTAATTCCCAACTACTTAAAATTACTTAAAACCTAAAATTCCTAATTCCATCTCAATCTCAATTCTCAAGGCTTCATCCTTCTATTGCTGATCATCGCTAAGCGTGGAAGCCTTGTTTGCCCCGTTTGCCCGAAGGAGAACATCCATGAAACAAATGACACCGGACACGAAAGCTTTAATTGGTGTTGGGCAATACATGGAAATGCATTGAGTGCTCATTACAATAATAAACTCAATATAATGAGATCATCACTCAATATTTATCATTAATTTAAATAATCTAAATCTAATTCAATTTTATTATGATATTTTTAATTTATTGGATATAGTATATAAAATAAAAATAATTTTATAAATATTACTTAAAAAAATGATGTTATTAGCTTAAAAAATAAATTTTTTTAATTTTTAATTTAAAGAGTCAAATCTAATTTGGTTAGTTCTGATCTCGTCACAGCGAGATTATGAACATCCAAGTGTTACGTGCTTCTTCAATTTGTTAACAACATATATCTATATTTGAGGTCAAATTCGCACGCAGAACCTTTTGCCTCAATTAAGACAATGGATTTAGAGACTTCACTTGCTAAAATTTTTAGTAATTTTTTTAACAAAACAAATGTGTTCAAAAATTATTGTGGTAAAAAATTAATCAGGTAAACCAAGATCAAAACTATACCAATCTTATACTATGATATGATATACTCCCTCCAGTTCTTAATATAAAACTATTTTAATCAAATCATGTGTATTAATGATGGGAGTTAAAGTAAGTTAACTGTTTTGATTTTTCTGAAAATTAAGATATTTTTTTTAAAACTATCATTATTTAATCTATTTATCTCTCTCTTTGGAATAAATTAAATAAAAATATTTTTTTAAAATATCTAATAAATACTACCTTGTATGAAATTGATATTATATTTAAGATCAAGACAAAAGGTCCTCGGATGGAGTAAAAACTTAAAAAACATATGTGCTTAAGAGATTTTTTAGCCAAAATATGTGTATAGAATATTATTCAATAAATAAATTTAACTAAATGTGTTAAAAAATTGTGAATATAAAATTATCAAATTTATAATATGGTAAAAATGTTAAAAAAATATGTGTTAGAAAACAAATTTGCCAACATATATGTTTAACATAGTACTAACTAATATTTATTTATTTTTTTACTAGAAGAAACTAATATTTATGTTAAGGAAAGGTATTTTGCTTAAAAGATTTTGAAATAAAAGATTTAAATCTCATTAACAGATAAGTGGGTGGAAATAGAATTTTAAGAATAAAAGGGTAGGCTCATGTAATGAAATTTTTAGCCTTACGGAAGGTTTATATAGATTTTTAAAATAAAAGGAATGTATTGTAATCATAACAAAATAGAGGAATTCATTAAAAAATGAAAGAGGAAACTTGTTATATTTTGCTCTTATTTTAATTTAATTATCTCCTTATTCCCTTATCCCAATAATTGTGTAGGGAGTCATTTTCTTGTCAATCTAACTGAGAAATTGAAACACTTTGAAGACTTGAAACTGGTTTGAAATTCTTAGACTTAAAAAATTTAATATCAATTAATATAAAATTTGTAGAAGACTTATTTAAACACCCAATACAAACTGGTTCCTTATACTTTGTAGAGTATTTGAAATGCCCACATAGTTAATTATTCCAATGTAATGTAGCTAAACTTCCATCTCATATTAAGCATGATAGAGTGAGATACCTTCGATTTGCACTTGGTTTTTTCTCTCCTAATTAAATTGTCCACATTGTCTTCGTATTTAGATTTTGATCGCAAAAAAAGAAAAAAAACAACTTTAGTTCTTCCAACATTAGAACATTAAGTTACGCAAAGATAACATTAATTATTAATTAATATTTGTAAGTAATCCATATCTACAAAACTATAGGACTAAGCAACTTGTCTTCTATTTCTATAACAAAATGGCCAGCGAAACCCCAACAAAAGAAAAAGAAAAATGTGGAGGATGTGGTAATACAGGGGATAACGGGCAGTAAGGCAGCATCATCGAGTCTGAGTTTGGCCAATAAGAACATCCTTGTAAGGAGTAGGAGCAGGTTCAACAATTTTGGCGCCTTCCACACGACGCCTTCTCCTCATCTGATCTTCCAGAATCAAAGGGACCCGTCCTTCCCTTTCACTCAATAGTCGCTCTTGTGCCCCACCTCGAAGCTTCTCAAGCCTCAGTCCATCAGTCTGTTGCATCTTGAACACTTTTATTACATTTGTCAATCCCCCCATGAAGAGCAGTATGCTTCCAATGATCCCAAGCCACACCCAGGTCCCACCCTGTGAATCCACCATTAACCAATTAAGAATAATCAAAATACAACATCTTTGCCATGATGTACTGCGGCTACAGGTTGGTATACTATATTATTATCCCCGCACACAATGAAATTAGAAACTAGTAACAGGCTGCTTTAAAGTTGCGATTTTCTCTCCAGTTGAGATCTTCATCTCTAAAAGTTATTATGTCGTTCAACTTGATTCAAATCAAATATGATTTACAAGAATATGACTTCTTTTTTAAAACCAAATGAAATAGACAAAGCCACCTAACATAAATGGATGATACTCATTGTTCCTGAAAATTATTTCTCTCGAATTGAAGCCCCACCTTCAACAATCAACACTAAATGAACAAGACTTTATGGCTGCTCTAATGAATAATTATATCAACATTAAATGAACAATCAACAACTGATCTTTATATATAGTTAGTAATTAAGCATATTGGTCTTTTTATCAAGTCATCCAAAGATGTAAAAGGAATTAATGTTCAAAGTTTATTATTTTTGGGACAGACACTAAATAAGCATATCAATTCAGGATCAAATTGTTGATTTGGTCCTTTTCAATTACATTGCCTTCGAATCAAATCCTTTGGGCTTCGGTATCTTCATCACACATTATCATATGTATAAGTGGTTGATTACTGACTAATATGCACGCAACACTTGCTGGACGGTAGAGATATTAAGCAATGAGCAACTAAAGGAAGTAGTATTATTCATAGAAGACTACTTACCAGCAAGTGGAGGCCATGGTGGATCACACTAGACTGCTCATAATAATTGAGAATAGCAGCAAGCAAGAATAACAGACTCCCCATAAAAAATGGGATGTGCACACTCTGCTGCATGATTTGAACATGCCCATCCGCTCTCTCATAGATTTGACAAGAATTGTGGATCGATCCTACCACCCATAACACAGGCCCGGCAATAAGCAAGTTCAAAGCATGCCTCTCCAATTTGAAGTAACCATATCCTTTCTCCTCCTACATTTCGCGCAACAACCACCATACTCAACATCAAGCAATAATGTAAGTCTCACAAATTATCAATATCTAATTACATATGAAGTGTTTACGATTTGGCTTGTGTTAATTTCAACGAGATATGTAGGGGACCTGCACACTCTAATTTCGTCATTCAAGTGGGTCCACCAATGTTTCTACCTCTTTTAGAAATTATGACAAAATTTTCTCAAAAAGAAAAATGGAGAGAGAAACTAAATCCATCGTTTACCTGAATGAAAAAGAACAAAATCCCTAGAAAGGAGAGAAGCGAGGCGAGGGCCTGAACTACTGAAACTCCGAACTCGACAAGTGCGAGCTGAAGATCGAACTCCATCAAGGGCAACAGGAAATCGACACCGGCCAGATGCGCGATGAGATCATGGAAATTGACGAAGAAGATGAGGCCGAAGGCAACGAGGAGGAGGACGAGACCGGATTTGGGTTCGGAGGAGAACTGAGCCGCAAACCCGCAAGCAAGCACCACGGTAGCGAACAGATAGAGACCCGCATTGATGTACTCGTAGCGGTTCCTGGTCATGCCGGGGCCATAGGTCCGAAAGTCTCGTGCCGATGCGAGCTTCACCATTCTGAAACGGAAATTCTCAGGGCGGTGTGAAGCGGTGCTTTTCCGGGCTTGAGGAAGATGGAGGTTGCTGAGTTGTTACGGAAACGGAAAATGGGGACACGTGGCTCTTACGTGGAGTTCCTGAGTTCTGTTTAACACTGTGACACGTGGGGGATTTGGAACTCACTTGCGAAAATGGGCCGCGCATAAGCCGTTTAGATTGGGCTGGATTCCCATGGCCATACGCCCACGTTTCAATACGCGAGCCTTGATGTTCCATCAACGATGAATTAGAAGCTTTGCCCAAAAAAAAATAAGAAAATAAGGAAGATTATTTTTTTAATTCTTAACATATTTTTTTTTCTTGTCTTGTGGTCAGGAAAAATAAGGATATGATTTTCTCATTATCTGTGAACCTTACATGTCTGGGCTTTTATGACCCTTGTGCAATCCTCTCGTTTCGGAAACTTATCGTTGTGGGTCAAAGTGAAATGCAAAACTGGGCCTTTTTATTGCTTTAGTTGTCTTCAAAAATTGGAGATTCCTCCCAGTAATTGAGTTGTGAAACTTTTTTTTGTTTTCATAAATCATATGAAATTTGATGACATTGACAAATTCATATCTAAGCTGAAACGACCAAATAGGGATAAAAATCTTTCAATATAACTTTTTTTTTTCCCTTTCCTCCAAAGACTAGAACTCAAAATCTCAATAAGTATTGAATCACTTACCATTCAATCCAATTATGGTTATTTTTCTTTAAACATTTTTAACTATATAGATAATACTATCAAGCATGTTAAGAAAATCAAGTATAAATAGAATATTATAGAAGAAGTGTTCTATGATACTATTACTTAACATGTACCATCATGCATGAACTTGATGACATTGCAATTAATGTGGGCAACAAGTTGATATAATATGAATGAGTTCCTAGTTTTGGGGCAGAGAACGAGGGTGGGTGATGCAGAAAACAGCTGGATGATTGGAATGTTGGCGAGTGGTATGCTGGCAAATAGTAGTATGAATATCCAAACTGCCAGTGGATTAGGTATCTGCGTGGAAAAGGGTTTTGGTACTTAGACGCGGAATTTATGAGACTGTGTTAAACTCTCAGGAATGGTGACTTTCTGCATAGATATAAAGGACAAAAGAATAATTGGGGGTGATGCGTTTCACATAGAATCAGACACAGTCCAAATTAAAGCCTCCTCACCTCTAGAAAGAAATATGAATGAGCAAGTATGCAAACAACTTTTGACAGTCCTTATCATTGTCGTTTGTGTGCATTTAAAGGATTTCTGAGAAGTTTACTTACTGGTTGAAGAAGGAAATGTTTGGTTCCCAGCTCATTGTCCACGTCCATCGTCCCCATCATGAAAAGGCCTACTCTACAAGGTCCGAAGGAACGATAAAAGAAATTAAACAGTTGTAGTACTATTTTTCCAATTATCATTATCATATCATTTATATTTATAATTTTTTATTAAAAATTATCTAAAATAATAAACTAATTTCTTTTTTTTTCCAAATATTTACATTTTTTGTTAAAACATTTTCAAGAATGTATAATAATTTCTCAGGCTACGTGACTGTAGAATTGATGACGATGTCCAGTATTTTTTCTGCATCACGGCCAAGTGGTTTGCTTTAATAAACAACATTCGCAGAGTATACAATTAACGTGCTAATATTACAGGGGGATAAGTAAGAGGACACTCATCTTCCCTGAGGAAGAACTGTGATGTAACAGCTATTATATATGCTCTTTCTAACATGCACAATATTATGTTTTATCTGTACAAGTCCAGTGTACAGGAAATTATAATTGAAAGAAGAGAAAATTTTGCGCAATGCATTGCTTCAAGAATCCGGCAAATAAACCAATCAAGATCAATAAATTAATTGTACTAAACAATTTCTTTTAAAAAAAAATCTAAAGGAAATATCAAGATTTTTAGGAGGAAAAACCGGTAATTAAGAACATAAATTTTATTCTTTATGCTAACAACTTGATAGAATTCAAACTCACATTCTCCTGAATCCCCGTTTTTTGAAAAATGGGGAAAAGGACATGAGAAGGAAAAAAGAGGTATCTTAAAGCACTGCTCATACAGATGTGATGTTGGTGACTCAGAGGTTGCTATTTGGGTATCGCATGGGAATTTGGGCGCTTTCTTTGAAGCAAAATCCTGCAGCCCTATGAAAAATTAAAATATTCTGTTTTCTCAAATGTGGTCATAAACTTCATTCCCTATATTTTAATAGTCGCTTGAAGAATCATTTTCGTCTCCATTCTGACTTTGTTGTTCGAGTTGGATATTAGAAGCTACTACATGATATCAATTGTTCGATATTGATTGCGTGGATATAAGCAATATATATATATATATGTATATCATAAAGAAAGCATCAGAAGATTCGGATTTGTTGAACTTGAATGTCATTCGTCTTATTGAACAAGCAATACTCCCTAATACAAACAAGCCGTACGCTGGAAACTTGAGCTGAGTGGCAAAGACCAATTCTCAGGGTAACAAAGCATGGACGGACCCATGTGATAGGAAGCACACTAAATTTCATGGGATAAATACAACGAAGATAGTCCTAGTGCTAGCTGCGAACACTAAAGGCGGCTTTTTTTTTTGTTTCTTGATGGACGCAGACATAAAACCCAAAATCTGGGCAAAATTTTCTGAACTTTTCAGGAGTTGTTCTTGTTTTGATCATTTGACATCTTCATTTCCAACTCTAACTTTTCTACATCCACCATTTCTGAACCTTCCTTTACCACATCTCCCTTTTCCAGGTCCTGCGTGTTTGGTTCTTCCGCCACTTTTCTTTTCCAGTATTTGCAGTGGAGGACAAGTTGCAGAATGCCCAAGGGAGTTCCAATCACACTTGGTCCCTGAAAAAGTTGGGAAAATCAAATGTAAAATCAGTATAGTACTCAATCTTTCTCAGAGTTAGAATCATGAACAGTATTATAGATTATAATGCAGACCGCAACGAATATATCGCGGATCAGAAGTCCATAAGTCAACCAGAGGACACTAGCCAAGAACGAGCACAGCGATAATGGCAATGGCATGAATTCCACACTCTTGGTTTGGATAACTTTCTTCTGCAAAATGAAATTAAAATCGTATGTTATGAACTCCCCTGTTTCTGGTGAGTTAAAGAAGATAACTTTATTGTAATGGCCATATGGAATATTGACTTACCATAGCAACAAGAGGAGAGGCATACATTGCTACTGAAACCCCAAGGCCCATGCTCCCCACAAGAAGCTTTCTATGACGACTATCATGGAAAGCAAAAGTTGAGACGATAGCGATGATGCAAAACACTACGATAACTGGTATCGCCGTCAGGGCTACCTTCGCCTGCAATTTTCATGGGATCAGAAAGCATTTTCTTTACTGTGCAGCGAAATATAGCAAGTTATATATCCCTGAAATATGTTTGATAAGTCTCGTTTAGTCTTCTTATTCATGCAAGTTCTATATCTGTTTGTAGCCAAAGAAATACTGGCCTGCTTAATCCAGTTACAATAATTGAACAATTTCCTTTACATAGAACAACAAAGAATTTAGACTCTAGAAGAAAGTAGAGAAACTAAGTTATTACCTTTCCTTTTGCGGAAGCATACCAGAAGTAAATGAGAACGTAAGATAACTCAAGAACAATCCCAACGCCGTTGACAGTGACCAGAGGAAAATTTTCCCATTTGTAGCTTACAACAGGCAAACCATACCAAGTGAAAAGGAGACAGTTCAGGAGTCCGATGATGTAAGGAAGACATGAAAACTCCTCCGTGCTTTTCTTCCTTATGACCCTTCTGAAAGTAACCCTGCAGAAACAAACCGCGATCAATAAGGATTTCAATATTGCTTGATTTCCCATTCTGCAGAAAGGGAGAAGACAAGCAGCAATGGAGTAGTAATTGAAAGGTGAGTTTATAACATACGTTGGAGCAGCATAGAGGGATACTGAAGCAGCATTCCCTACAAAAACAGAAAAAAGGAAAGACTCTCAGTGATCTGTAATGCTGTATGATGGTTAGATACTACTAAGAAATGAACAAAGCAGTACCAAGGACAGCAACGGCCATGCGAAAACTCTCTGCCATCTTTAGTTCTGTGATGATATGTAATAAGATGAGAAGAAGAATGAATGTGTGTTTAAAGAAGAGACTGAAGGTGCTCTATTTATAAGTCCTTGAGAGTGCTGTTGAGCGCCTAGTGGCAGATTTAATAATGTCTGCCTTTGAAGGAAAATAGAAAAAAAAAAGAAATAACTAGAAACTAGAGAATATTTTATCGAAAGAAGGAGGAAGTGCTGTCTCCGTCTTTTAATAAACTTGTGGACGCAAAACTTTGTCCAATCAGCTTGCTCAATACACAAGAGGCTACAACCTACTAATTTCTTTTCTAATTTTTATTTTTATTTTTTCTTTCTTTCTCGGAGGCTAACGTTATATAGTACAGGCAACACACAACACATCATCTCTTACGGAAAGCGTGTGAATGGTACATGGCACGAGAACTGCACCATCCTCCTATGAAAAATATCATACTTCTAATACGAAAATTTAAGTACTGCTTTGCTTTGTTTTTTAGGGAACAATTTGTTAAGTGGCCTGTGCTTTTTCTGAAAACAAAGCATTAAAGACACCGATAATGAGTTAAAAAAAATTTTACTCATTGAAGTGCTCTCTGCTATTGGTGATGTGGCTTCCATTTTCTAGAGATATGGGAATGAATTTGGCAGCCAGCTGAGTGATGACTTCATTGTAACTGGTGGAATTATCATCTCAGACTTCCCCTATGTTCAAAAAGGAAACGTTTTCCCATTCAAGGAATGTATTCAGAGGTTGATTCCACGGTAGAAATGAAAAGTTAAATTAAAAGTGATCATTTTCACTGTGTCTAATACTATGATTATGATTATTATCATTATTATGTCTATCTCCTTTATATTCTCATTCTCTTCTCAGGGGGAAGTAACAAAAGGAAAGTGAAATAAAGTGGAATGCTTGGGGATACAGTTTTGAATACTTGCACGTCAATGGGGTGAGGTGTGGCGTCTTATTATTATATTATTACATATTGATTGCTTTTGACAGCAAACAAGTATCTGTTTCTGATTAATTGCCCAGTCCTGCTCATTAATTAGTTAAACAAACTCAATGGGAACACAAAGTAAAAATAAATAACTATATAAATAGTTGAAATTAGAAAAAGACACAAAAAAAAGGAGGGAAAAAGAATGGTAAACTTATTCTTTTGTCTGGAATTAAAGACATCTGGTTTTAGTGCTCTGAATTAACCTAAGAAGTTTCCAGAATTATATTCCAATTTATAGCACAAAAAGAGAGAACCATGTAGAAGTAGTAAGAGTACTAAATAGGTGGAGATCTTCCTGGTTCAAAACCTTGCTAGTAAGTTCAATGTAAATTAAGACACGAAGTCAGGATAAAAGATTGTGATCTTAAATTCTTAATCATTTTTCCTCTGACACCTTATGAATAGGTTCTTTTAACTCAAAATAGTAATAACCACAACAGTGTGGAAATTCAATATCCTCAATCCGGAACCCAGCAATGGGGTTTTTGGTGCCTCTTGGTTGTGTTTGGTTCTGCTGATGCCATTCAAGTAGGCAAAAGGAATCTCATTTCTTGACTCAGCACATAGCTGGACCCACTTCTTCATACGGACTTTCACCTGCACATAGCTGGAGGATCAATTTGCGGCAACACTTTCACAAAGTTTCACCCCCACCCAGCTGGAGGGTCAAATTTACAGCAACACTCTTCTAACCCTGGTAACCACGAGAATAAATATGCATGCGACAAAAGTTATATCAGATATTTTTGGTTTGTTTGCGGAAATTAAAAAGGGTGAAATATATATCCACATGGTGAATCATTATTATGATCTTAGACCATTCATTGGGAAAAAGCGTGTATAGCTAGCTTTAGCTTATGCATATTCGAGTAGGTGATGGATCAGCAGCTACACATAAAAGTGACATATATCTTTCTGAGTAATATAACAAGGGAACATTTTCTTATCCCAGATAAAAGAAACATTACAAACCCCTTAATTCTGTTTGATTTTTCAAAACCCATCATATAGATTCCCTTTGATGTTGATACTAAGGCGACGCAGCCTTAATTTTCCCACATGCTTCTGCTAGAATGTCTTCTCTAAGAATCTTGTTTTCACATATATTGATATGGTGCATATCAGTTATTTCACTAATCAGTGTCAGTAAATTTATACCAAAAGCTTATTAAGAAATTATTATCAAATAAATAAAAGTTTAAGAAAATAATCTGTGCAAAAAATGATGTTTAAAAAAGATATTATACTGACAGAGAGATTGTCTTGTAGAATAATTAGTCCTCCACTATTTTATTAAACACGAATACTAATACATATATATTATACAATGATAGATAACATAAGATAATTTATCAAGAGACCCTTTACCTTAGGACTTATTTTATTCATGTCATCCCAATGGTTTATTTAATTTATTTAAATTTAAATTTTGCAAGGGATTGGATCAGGATTAATTTGCCAAGGGGTAAAAAAGATAAATATCTACGTAGGTACAGAGGCTGAGTGAACAAAATATTGTCTTTTTTGAGTTACCACGTTAGACCCTTTTTCTTTTGCTGTTTTTATATTTGAGTTCCATGTAGTACTAATTAAACTAATGCCGTTTAAGTTCACACATGCATAGTACCACTACCACAGCAAATTTCAATGTTATAAATAACAGTACTAGATTCAAAATCAAAGGGCCTCTTGAAAAAGTTGACTTTGCATAGAAACCCATTATTACATATATTTTAAGATGAATCAGAAGCCACTACAACCTAACAAACCAACAAAGGGGACAATAATTATCAACCGATCAACCTTATAAAAAATTTCTACAGTAAGTCAATTTTTAAATATGTGGCTTGTGAATAGTATGATTTGACATAAAATATTTAGCTTTTTTTGAGTCTTTTTTTTAATTTTTGTGGTGTTATTTATATCTGTCTGTGAGAAATTTATTCATATATTTTTGCTGCATATTATTTTCTTTCTACTTAATTTATATTATTATTATTATGCAACGCAGGGAAAAGATTTCTAATTTGAAAGGGCGGGTGCGTGTGTGTGTGTGTGTTTAAGACATTTGAAAGCATGCCAAAAGAAGTAAACATGCTCAAATGCATGGCCACTACCAATAGTTTTTCCAAGAAATGGCAATATAATAATCCACACTCCACAGAAAAAGCATATCTTCCCAGTTTTGATCATATGAGTGTTTCACTCATTTCTTTTATATTGTTTATATTAAACTATAAGTTTATTCCATGCTTTATATAGAGTTTGAAAAATAAGCCAAAATTATTCTTAACTTGTGAATAATGAAGTTAATTTGGTATAGATTTTATATTTTATATTGAACTGATTTGGAAAATTTTATTTTTTAAATTTTTTATTTTTAATTAAAATCTATATTATTTGAAAGGGAGGGTGCGTGTACGTGTGTAACTGTGTGTGCATATATATAATTAAGATATTCGAAAGCATGCCAAAAGAGGTAAACATTGCTAAAATGCATGGCCATTACCATTACCAACAGTTTTTTTTTCTAGGAAACAGCAATATAATAATCCGAAAGAAAAGAAGTTCTGATCAATATGAGTATTTCAGTCATTTCTTTTAAATTGTCTATATTAAACTATACATAGATCTCATGCGTTATACAGAGTTTAATAAATAAGTCAAATTATTCTTAACTTGTGTCAATAGTATGGTTGGGTATAAATTTTATATTTTTTTATTGAATTGATTTGAATAATTTGATTTTTAATTTTTTTTATTTTTAAATGAATTTGATATTATTTTTGTGTTGATAAATGAAACATTATTTTTTTTATTTTGCCTGCTACGTATTTCTTGTAAGATAAAAGAAGTAAGATTTTAGATAAAATAAAATATAATCTAAAGTATCTAGATAAGAGATGACAAAGTCCTCATTTCCCATTAATTAAGTATCATATCCAATCAACCACAGTATAAATAATAAAATATTTGTGTTGATCAAATAATTATTCATTTGAGTCGAATGATTAGTGCAAGTTTAGTTTTTGGTGTTGTGAATGAATTTGTTGTATGAATGTGCAAATCACATTATTTATAAATTATGAATAATATGATATTGATTAATTTCATTTAAAATGAGAGGAAAATGAGAAAAAAGAATATTAAAAAAAAATAAGAAAGAATTTAAATAAAAAAGTTTTTGAGTACTTATTTCCTCCCATAATTCTCCTTTTTCCCTATTTTCTCCTTGTTCAATCAGAGAATAAAAGTTGTGCATCAACAAAGTATGACAGCAAATATTATCATGACTATATTAAATTAAATCAATATAATAAGTATAGTTAGAGTGTCACGTCATTTATAAGTTATAAATAGTAGGATTCATTTCGAGCTACATGCAAATGTATAAAAAATAATTAACAATAAAGATTAATCAATATATCAAATATATCTAATAGAGTTTATAATAAATTATAATATTTTACAAGTGAACAACAATGTGACTAATTATTTAAATTCAATATAATATATAGAAAAACATGTTTAATTAGATTGTGGAAACAAAAGAAGAGCACCTAATACATTAATTAACTCAATGATTTGGAGAGATGAATGCACTTTTAGTTAGAAAACACAAGGCAATTAGATCATAAGCTGGCAGGCATTATATGTGAATGGCTGCTAGCATTGCATGTTAAGCCAAGGTCACATTGCAATTGCAATTCTTTTTTTTTACATTTTTTTTAATATGATAGGAGTATTTACTATTCTTGTTTCAGGTTTATGATTGTAATTCGTGATCCATACGTTCAAGTAGTTTTTGCCGGACAACTTTTTTGTTTTTTGGATAAAATTCCAAACAATTTTTTTAGAGGTGGGTTGGTATGAAAGTAATTTATGAGAAAATATACTTTACAAGACGTTAACCTATAATTTTTTTGTTCTTTTTTTTTATTTTTTGAAAATTTCAAATTATTTTTTAAGATAAATATATTATGTTTAATGTTAAATACATGAATATCTTTTTTATTAAGAAAAAAGAATTAAGAATTTTTGTGGAAAAACATCATAAAACACTTGAAAAAAGTAGCACTTCTTCAAGCTTTATTTGGAAAGTTCCTAATTTAATCCAAACTTCCTAAGAATGTTTAATTTTTTTAACCAAGTAATAGCAATTATTATACTTCTCGAGAAGTTAAATATCCCCTCATTTTTCTCATCCTTGTCAAGCTCTATCTTATTATACAAGCTCCTCATTCAATGATCTAATATACATTAGTGTTTAAATTAAATTTGAAGAGTCTAAATTTCATTACTTTTATACTGTTATTTAAAAATAATATATTTTTAACAAACATTTTTAAAAATAATGATTGTAATTAAATAATAGAAATAATAAAACTTAAATTATGTAAATTAAATCTACGCAATTTATATGAAGGTGTAAACTCTGCACATCTTCTTAAATATATTTGTGCATGGAGAATCTCAATTCGCAGTCACCTATATCATATAAGGGTCATTTGTTTAAGGTTCTAAAAAAAGTGAGTTTTGAATTATTTAAAAAAGTGATTAATTATTTAAAGATTTTTTAAAAAGTAGAAATTATTTTTGTGTTTGGTTAGAATAAAAAAAATATTTTTAAAATTATTTAGCAAATAAAAAAATATAAATTTATATTATAATATTCTCATAGGGGTAAATATTGTTATTTTTATAATTTTTAAAATTATTTTGTTGCACCCAACCTCTTATATTTTTTTCTCTCTCATACATCGCAATTGCTTTTTTTTTTTTTTCAGAAGCTTCCTAGAGTAACTTCTCAAAATAAGCAGAAAATTACTTTTTTTTTTTCAAATTCTTATTATTTTTAAAAATTTAAACAAATATCTTAAAAAATTTTAAAAGTGTTTTTTTTTATGTAAAGAAAATAATTTTCATATAAAAGAAAGTTAAAAATTTAAATAATATTTGGAAGGGAAAGAAAAGTAAAGAAGGAGGAAGCTTGGAAAGGCGGAAAATGGAATGATATCCATCAAAAGTCTGAAGAAAATTGGAATGACGACAAAAGTAAACGATGAAGACCGGCAACTTTTAAGAGAAACGAGAAAATTATTTTATATATAAAAAAAGGTAATAAGAAATAGTGGGAAATGACCAAAAATTAAAGTAGAAATAACAAGAGTAATTCTATATGTACAAGTGGGTTTAGTTGATGTTAATCAAATTTTCTCTCTTATTGATTTCCGTGTAAATCCTTCTTTGATGAACATAATTTCGAAGTGAAATAATTAGTAGATTGTTATCATTAATTCAGGAACATAAAGTTTCTTTATAGGTTCTGAAGATGTATCCCACCAAGATATATACTACTCGTATTTATCCATTCAACATTTATCATAGTTTTGTTTATTTGTTATGCTGGCTTGTACAATTATTTGTGTATAAAATTCTGTCTGTTTTTAAGGATAAGTACGTAATTCGTACAATATCCATTTTGAGGGTCACGTGCCTCGAGTCATTCCCGTGACCGTGATCATGTCCCCAAGTCAGACTCCAACTTATGAATTATATATATATATATTAGAATGAAGAAAAAGAAACGTCATGGTTTATTAGACAAATTTTTGAGTTTGTCTTGATCACGAGCTAGTGACACGTTACGTACGTAAAAACTGCTCATTTAATATTATTTTATCTTTTTGAATAATTGATTATTAAATATTAATTAGTGCAAGAGCAGGTGGTTCTGTCCTGTGTGCTCCCCGGCGAGCCCCAGGAGCTAAGATTTTTTAATTTAATTTTCATTCATTATTTCCCGGTGCCAAATCTGCCTTTCTCAGTGGACATATCTTGGAAATTATACCAAAATATATGGTCACATTGTCACAATATAAACTGAATATTCTATTATCATACAATTAATTATTTAGATAAAATAATTAAAAATATAAAATTCATTTTTTACACAAATTATTCTGCTTATGTTTTTCGATTACACTGTATAATATGTATTGTATAAAAAATCAGACAAGATTAACTAGTTGGATCGGAAACCGGTGCTAATTTCCGTCCATAAACAGAGATGAACTGGAGGAATACAAAATTGGTCAAATTAGGCTTGACCTGGTTGTGAACTGATCAAAATTTTTTATTTTTTTTAATTTTTTTATTTTAAAGATAAAATGGTATTATTTTGTGTATAATTTTTTCTTTTTACATTATAATATTGTATAAATATTATTATGATATATAATTATTGATAATAATAAATTTATTTAACAAATAATATGAAAATATAATATTAATTAACTATTTTGAATTCAAAATATGATTATAAATGAATATTAATTTATTTAGATTTTAATATTAGGTTATGAATTTTATTAATAATTTTTTAATAATATAAAACATATAAAATTAAAAAAATTATTAATTTTATTATTACTGGTTTAATTATTGTATAGCTATGATTGAACTATTGAATCTTGAATAAATACCTTAACTGGTTCGATTTTTAATACTTTGATAATATGAAGAAGCATCAAGATTAATTAGTGAGTGAAACTGTGAAATACTGAAATATATATTTGCAAGAGGGATATAGTACATTTTGCAGCAGAAACATTGTTTTGAATAATTGATAATTTAGAGTTATATATATAAATTAAGAAGACTAATAAATAACTTACGAATGAACAAAATGTGATTGTATTTTACTATAATATTTTTATCAATTATGTAGTATTTTTGTGTGTGTATCAAGTCTACATTACTCAACTCATAACCAAAAATTAATTTCTTCAAAATTTAATCATTACTGAAATAAGTTTTGCTTCTCCCAACAAGACATTTTTTATATATAAGGTGAGCAATTGAACACTGGACAACATGCTTAAGTATCTAGATTGATTAGGGTGTGAAATTGTGAAATATATTCTCCGTCCAGTTCTAAATATAGGACATACTATGGGTTGTCTAGTACATTAATTATTTTTTATTAATACCCCTTATTTTAATTAATATGTGAAAAATAAATATTATAAGAAGTATGGGAATCATATAATTAATAAGAGAAAATGGTGAAAAATATTGAAATTTATTAACAAATTTAATTATCTAACTTATTTTTTTAAAGTGCGTAAGGTAGTTAAAAATACCTTATATTTAATATGTGTATATATAAGAGTGGTATAACACATTTTGTAGCAAGCACATATTCTTTGGAAATAAGTACTCTTTCTTATTTAAAATATAAATCTTATTTCAAAAGTTTATTTTGATAAAAAATATAAGTCCCATTTGATAATTTCTAAAATACTAAATGTTATTTTTTCTATTTTTCCCCTATTTACAGTTAAATATAGGAAATATAATATACTTTAAATGCAATACATTACATAAAGGTACTATTAAAAAATAATATATTTTTTGATAATTTTAATGAGTAAAATTACCTTTATTGGTTCACATACAATTAGTCAAATATAATTTATATTTTGAAATGAAAAGAATATTACTTTACCTCTAGAGACTATATTAATATATACACATTAGAGCTGACATTTCAGGTCAATCCGTCATGCTGGGCCTAATTCGGGTTGTGCCAAAAAGCCCTGTGTCATGGGCTCAAACTTTAAGGAATGAATGCGGTGGAATAAAGGAATAGACACACCAAGTCGCACTCGGTCAATATTGACTCCCATCTTTACTAGCAACGGCGAGGGATGGCAAAAATTTATGATTATGACATTAGGTTTTGACTGTCTTGATTTTGGGAAATTTGGGAATGAGAGGTGAGTGGTGTGCTCATGGACAGAGAAGGATGGAGTTCAAATGGGATTTGGGAACAAGGGAAGAAAGGGTCTGAGGAGGGAATAGGGAAGTTATGAGGGATTTTTTTTTTAATTTTAATAGTTGGATAGGGAAAATCAGGAGAAATGTTGATTTTTTTTATTTTTAATAGTAAAATGGGTGGAACGGGCCAACCCGGCTTAACGGGTCAAGTTAAAAAAATCTAATTTTAATATAAAATCTATATTTTAAAGTCTAACTTGTTAATTTTTTCGAGTTGGCTAGCCCTTTGAGACAGACTCGGTTGCACACTCTAGTATACACATTGTTGAAACTAATATTTTTTTTTATTTTTAATATGAGATTATTTTAACTGAATTATGTGAATTAAGAAGAAGAGTTAAAACTAATTAACTATCTCGATTTCTCTAAAAATTTTAATATTTTTTTAAAATTACCCTTATTTAATCTTTTTTTTAATACATTAAATAGAAATATTTTTTAAAAATATTTAATAAATATCATATCATATATTATAAAAAATTTTATATTCAGGATTAATATAAAATATGTTTTATATATAGAGAGAGAGGACCGGAGGAAATATTGATTAAAAATTGGGACCCATCCCTCTTTTGAATTATGTTTCCATTTATTGTCTGTGTTGTCTGTGAAGGGCAATTCCAAATGCCAATTCAAACTTTGAATTATGCACGTGGACCCTAGGGAATGTGAGAGAAAACAACACTGAAATGAAGGCACCTGGATGGTTCCCTTCCCTTCCCTTCCCTAGTCAGTGGAACAAAATAAATTTTAAAATATGTTATCCATCAACAAAACTCTGGTGTCACTGCAACAAATGCCCACTGGGTTTTACGTCAACTTGATGTGGCATATACTGGCATGTTTTTTACATGATCATTAATTATTATTATTAGTACTTTAGTTAGATAATCTATATTTCTGTATATTTATTTCTATAGAGAGAATAATAATATAAAAAATATGATTGTGTTGCATGAGAGTATGCATTTAATCTTTTATTTATTTTTCTTTTTAATAATAAACCATCCAATATTCTATAATCTATATCGATTAATTTGAATTCAAATTAGGTTAAATATCAATTACAAAAAATTCTCCAAGTATAATTTTTTTATTTATAAATTTTAAATTCAATTTTATTCAAAAAAAAATGTTTAAGTTTCTAACCATTCATCCAAATCAACTTAACCATAAAGTAAACATTCAATTCAATTTGTATAAAGGTCAAAGACGGGAGAGGAAGATCACAGACAGTTGGATGGCAGAAAAGAGGAATTAATGAGTACAATATTTGTCAGTAGCTAGCAAGCTAGCTGGAGCTTTGGTTGGTTACTTTTGCAGATATCACATGGGGCTGCGCAGGCAAGGCGATGAGCTTCATCATATATATATATATATATATATATGTATATATATATATGTATATGAATATGATAGCAACATTTTTCCTCAAGCCTCTCTCTGATTTGTTTGTTCAGAAAGCAACCTTTTTAATACCACCACCACTATATATATACTACTATATGGTTTTCGCTGTTGTTTTGGACCTGGTATTCCTTCCAACCCAAGCCACTTCCCTTAGAATTAGGTGGATGCACGGTTATAGGGCTAGGGCTTTTTGACCTGCTTTGGAAAATATATCATTGCTAACTCTGTATGTATGTGTGTGTGTGTCTATTTATATATATAGTATTTATATTGTAGAAACAATGTTGGTGTAACTTAACCAAGTTGTATCTGTGTCAGTGCCAAGTAGTTCATGAGTAGGATGAGCGTTTAGTGGGTGCACATTACCAACCCATCATTTTCCGCTTCGCTACGTCTTCTTTTTTCTCCGCAGTAACATCCTCTGACATTCCATATCCCATCACCCTTCAGTTTTACTTGTGTCTTATTATTTATTTCTAACTTATTTTTTATCCAAAGACATATACTACTCCGTCCAATCCAAATTTTGATAATTTTACAGTTTTGATTTTATTTCAAATTTTTTGTTATTTTAGACTTTCAATGCATTGTTACTTTTTTTTCAATTCTACCCTCATCTCATTTAATTCAAAATATTTCATTATTTTAACCAAATCATTAAATAAAAATATTTTAATCAAATTTTTTATAAAATTATACATAATAAATAATTCCTTACTTTATGTGAAAAAACATTAAACTACAATAAATATGTAACAGTGAAGTGATAAAATACAAAATTATTTTTATATGCTGTTACGGACAACAGCTACACTTTATTTTATTTTATTAGTAAGTTTACTCCCTGTCAGTTGCATTATTATTTCCAGTTGGATCTTATTACAATCTTTATCCTATACTACTATGCTAATTCAATAGCGATCTGCGTTGAATTTCGACGTACGTCATAATAAGGGATTTTATCGAAATGACATATCCATTTCACTTGTCATCCTAGCTATAACATGAACACGATGAAGTTGACATATAACAATAAGTCAATTATAATTTGCTTTTCTGGTCAAAAACTATAATTTCCTTTCCTGAATATCAACAAAAACCATATTATATATATATATATATAATTGAATTTTATTTTATTTAGTTCATAGTAAAGTACACTGCATTAGAAAAAATAGACGACTTTGTCTGTAACATCAAAGTAGTGTTCGTCTTTAATGGCAATAAAATTTAATAATTACATAAGAAATATGACTGAAATTGAGTTAAAAATAATAATAGTAAAACATTGTGAGAGAGAGAGAGAGAGAATTAATCTGGGCGAAAACTAGTCTAGCACGACATTAATGAAATAATTAATCTCCTGTATTTTTATATAGTACCCTTTTATTAACTTTCGTTTAAAATAACTCTCCAATTAGAAAATTAGTTGAAGTATCTAGCTTAATTACTGTGATAATGGATTAGCTTTACATAAGATACTTTTGTAGTACTTTACAGTGCATGCTAAGGCAATCAAATTGATAAGTTTGGTTACCACAATGACCATTATATTAGTTAAATATTAATAATAATGTGGAAACATGTTGGGGGGGGGGTATTATTTTCAACGTTACATGCAAGTCCAAAATACTGATTTTGGATTGGTGGATCTGTTGGAGACCAAACACGAATAGAAGCAAAGCAAAGTGCCAAATAATTCATTCAAAAGCGCGCTTGATAGTACCGTCATTCGTGAACGCTGAGTTAACCAAAAAAAAAAAAGAATTTATGAACGCTGAAATTGAAATGGTGCACAGGAGACATGGATTTGACTACAAACTAAAAGGCATTTTTAACACTTGCTCCCTCATCCATGTAATTTTATACTTACATTTTAGAAGATGTCTTGGTTCAAAACACAAGTTACTTTGGAAGATAGTATATTTGTTCCATTAATTATTATATTTTGTTTATGCTCTTGGTCTGCAATTAAAAGATAAGAGATAAAGGATCAATGGAGCACTTGAGATATTGGAATTTAATGTATTTAATAAGGAAATGATGTAAAGTATTGAAATGTTCTAATAAATTAAATGATTTAATTAATTTTTAATTTATTTTCTTAATATATGTGAGATAATTAAAAATGATATATATATTTTTAAGCAAAGGGAGTATATGGTTTAAAATTTTAACCCACATATCAAGAAATACAATTAGTAATATGTTAAATTAATTCTTTTTCAAATATATCCTTAAAAATGGATAAATAAAAAATTAATTAATATTATTTTTTATTTTTTAAAATGACAGATGAAGATGTAGTTAAAAAAATAGTGGCCGTTAAAAAAAGGGGGGGGGGAATAATTAACAGGGTAGGACGTCAATGGTTTAATTGAAATCATCAAGAAACAGCTATAGCAAACTCCTCATAATTATTAATTAGGCGAATGTACACCGATTAACTTGATTCTCAGAACCAGCAATGAAACATCTTGACGCGTTTGGAATTAAAGGAGGCTTTTTTATTCAACAATAATGTCTTAAAGTCAGCTGGGAATAATTAATGATTAATCAATTAATCACATTCTATTCCATTTCATCACAAACCTAATTTTTTAATTTCAAATCAGATGCTGATCAGAAATAAATTTGTAGACAATTTGGTGTATAAGGAGCCGCAAAGTGGGCTAGACTAGGAAGTTGTACGGTTGAACCTACAAGCACAACTCACCACAAGTGTTAGCCGTCCAACGTTGTAAAATGCCCGTGCTTAAAGGTACCACTCAATGTGAGAACTGAAATGTTCGATTAAAGTTTGACCCTTCTTTCTTTGAACACAAGTTGCCATAAACAAAGGCCAAAATTTCAAAGGAAGATATCAACCAGATGTGTAACTCAATTGGTGGGAGATTGTATTAGTTTAACCAATAATCTCATGTTCAAGTTTGGATATGCAACTGCATTGCTGCCTTTATCATCATACCCGGCTCAATCTAAATTTGCCCATGTCTAAAAAAGTATTAATTGCATTTGTAATAATAGCTTTTTCATGTTTTAAAAAAATCAGTGGAAATGCGTGAAAGAATTTGCTTGAATTTCTGTGTGTGTGAGTGAAAGAGTGGCCATTTCACACGCAGACAAACGCATATGGCAATAGTGGAGAAAAACAATTGAGGGTAGTTCAATTTAGTCATGCCTCCACATTTGTTTGTCTTCTTGTAATCTTTAACGAGTTAAATAGCACCTAATTAATTTCCATTTACGTATGGACCCAAAGGATGGCACAATATATTGCAAACCATGTATTGGTTCAATTTGCTTGATTAGTGGGATTGGATCGAATATAATACAGTTCACCTTTTTCCTTTGACATTATGTTTTACTCTCTCTCTCTCTCTCTCTATATATATATATATATATATATGAATATGTAGGGAATGTCTATTTAGCTTTTTGCCATACCACACGTATTGTATATATTATCTACGAAGACCATATAGTTAAAATATGTCATGTGCTGCCCTATTTTTTAATTATGATTAACAAAATTCAAATAATTACATAATGCTCCCACCAAAAAAAAAATAATTGCATAATGCAAATCGATTGAGGAGAGAAAATCAATTCGAGTGTGCGTTTACCAATTCAAATTAAGCTAATTGGAATCAAATGAGGGGAAAAAAAGTTCCTTGACGTATTTATATTTACTAACTTACATGAAGCAGGAATGGAAAAACGTGCAGGTTCATCATATAGCAAATTCAATTATATTTTTGATCTAGATGGGTTGGCTTCAAGAGTTTAAGAGAATTAGGAAAGTTTCACATTTTAAAGAGCATTTGCCAAAGTACTTATAAATTATATATCCACCAACAAATTAAATCCTCACCATATAGAGCAAATCCAATATATGACTTTCTTCCTATAAACCATCTACATATGGTTTTAAAAAGTACAACTCTCCCATAACATATAGACTTCGCACAAGCATGGGGTTTCATCTTAATTTCATGCATTAGCAGGCTCATTTTTTTTTTCCCTTCTTCTTCTTTGGGCCACAAGAAAAAAAAAGCTAATTCTTAGTCAAATGAATTGACGCCGTGTGGTGTTCAATTAATACTACAGATTAAACATGAACGTAGATGGAAAATGATTGGCTATTTCATTACCATAAGCTCGATCCAATCACCAACATCAATTGATTATAGTATACTATATATCTATATATACACATATGTAAGAGGTGTGTCTGCGTTGAGTGAAGTTAGTGGAGCTTCGATCTTGTCCTTACAAGGAATGATAATCATGAAAATATTACAAAGCATAATTAATTAATTAACAACGCTATATATATGTGTGTGTGTGTGTGTGTGTAGAAAAGCCACTCGCTTTTGTTTAACAAGTGATCGTGGTATTATTTTCGTCTATGTCACTAGGCATTCCCGCTTATGCATGTCTCTTAATGCGTCTTTATTCATTCGGCCTTATGGTGGCTCTAAACCAGAATTGGGAACATTTTCTCTTTGTTACTATATATTATATGTTTCATTCGATCCTATTTATAAAGTGTTATTATCTAATGTATGGAGATTGAGAAGAGTTAATTATACTCTCAAAAATATAAAAAAATTAATATTAACTTCTAATTTTACTTTTACCTATTAAAAATTGAAATAATTTACGAGACAATAAAATTATTAAAAAAAAGATAAAAAAAAAATTTATATTAAAAAAAATAATACAACACCTTATAAATAGAACCAAATAATTTTATAAATAATATTTTATAAATGAGACTAGAGATGATATATCTAAAGTAAAGCTTTTTCGCTGTCTCTTTCATTCGTCCATTGTAAATATTTTCTTTCACTTTCTTCTTCTTCTTCTTTCTTAACTGTAAAGCGTCTTTCGCACAATCCATATGGTCAAATTTAACTTTTGCATATAGTTTGCAGAATACTTGTGCAATAAAAATAGTAAAAGAATCCATATAAAGAAATACAGATTTGGCGATCATGATATATAGCTAACCCATTATATTACACTCGAATATATAGACGCAGCATAGACATTGTAAGGAGGCCAAAATTTTTAAAATATTATGGGCTTGTTTGACAGTGTTTTCTGTTTTCTGTTCTCAAAAACAGTTTTGTAAAACTGTTTTAAAAAATAAGTTTTAAAAATAAGAAAACAAAAAAAATCTGTTTGAATAATTGTTCTCAAAATCATAACTAGTGAGTGATAGATGAGTTATTCAAAATTTATAACTTTACCATTAATGAGGTGAATGTTTCTCACATTTCCTTGTGTTTTCCAGAATAAAAACTATAAAATACCTAAAATGTGTTCTAAGTTTTCTATTCTTTTATTTTTCTATTTTTCAGAATAATTTATAAAAAACAGGTTTACCAAAAAAGTTTTCTAAGTTTTTTGTTTCCGAAAACAGAAAAACTATTTTCGAAAACAGAATTAAATAGGGCCTATATCTTTTATATTATTAATTTAATTTTTAATATTTATCATAATTAATATTTCAAAATAATTTTGTAACTTAAAAAGGTATGAAATGATAAATTATGTATAATCATATAACATTTTAATGTTTTAGAGAATATATATATATATATATAGTGGAATCATTAATGTAATATATTAATTTTAAGAACAAATAAAAAAATATATATTAAAAGCTTGTATTTTCAATATATTTATATATGATGTTACACATTGATAATTTCAACAAAAAATAGGATAAATCCTTGAATTTTATAAAAATAAATCAATATATATAGATAATTTAAAAATTATATGTTTAACATACTTAAACAACTCTTAAATTATATTATATGTAAATTAAATAACAAAATTAAATCTATATTTATACGAACATATTTTTATGATAGCTAAATTTAAACAATTCACTACAAAAACAGATTAATATGTATAATATAAATATTGAGTATATTTTTTAATGAAAATTTAATATTAGCTAATAACAAAAATATTTTAATATACTAATAAAATATATTTTATGTCTTTTTAAATATATCAATAATATATATTTTAAACTTATTTATTGTGTATGTGTAATGTATATATTATATATATATATATAATGTGAGTGTATGGGCGTGAAGGGGGGGTCAAATGTAATATATTACTGTATATGTGTATATGTGTGTGTGTGCTGTGTATATTGCATATGTGTATATATATATATATATACATATATACAAGGAAAGGGCAAGATGTTGAGGAGGACGAGGGTCCCTCCCAACTCTAACGTGGAACCGCCACTGCTGTGAGTTCATTGGTCTCCGTATACGTAAAAAGACAACATAACCTCATGATCTCCACCGTTGAGCGACGATGGTCTTCTCATTAATTAAGTGGCCGTTTCAATAAAAATTATTTATATGTCTTATATATATATATATTAAAAAACTGAACTAATTTTTTAAAAATAATAGATATAGAAAGATATACATAATGATATAGCCTGTCATTGTCATAACTACAGCTGAGCTTGCACATTTTGGAGTCCATTGATATAAAGAGATATTATTACAAGTTTCAAGAACTCAATGGTTTACATTTAAAGGGAGTGCATGGTTAATAGACTTAGTGAGTGCTTGAAACATGGGATAAGATTCTCAAGATTGAAAGATTACGGTACAAGTTGAGCAATCACGCGCAGCTACAGCATAAAGCATTTGATTATATATTTGCTATATATATATATATATGTAGCCGTCAAATTGCTTTTATCAGAAAACTAGGTTACTATACGGATCATTAAGGTTAACCACTCTTTTTGACAAAAAACAGTACGTCCTATAATTAGGGTTTGGGACTTTCCCAATAGCATTTATATATTGAGCAAAGCGTTGACTGTAATAAATAAAATATCGGTATAAATTAATCTGAGTTGTACCCAAAAATATGATCCCTAAGAGTTATTCTGCCACAAATCGGTAATTCTCCAAGATTAAATAGATTTTTCTTTCTGGAGCAATATTTCAAAACAGCAGAAATAAGACAATGCAAAATTCATAAGAGCAAAGAGGAAGAGAGAGGAAACTCTGAATGTTACCCATGAGCTCAGTGTAGTGAACCTTTTGGCAGAGTTTGGTATTTATAGGCTTCAAAAGGCACTTGAATATTGGGCAGTAATCAAAGTTATTAATGATAATTAAACCATCGATTTTGAACGTTATGAGATAAAATGGTTAAACTAAATCTATTTCTAAACATTGGACATAAATAGCAATTGGCTTATGAACGTTGAAGGAACAAGGAAATAATGGTAAATCGAGGCTCCAACGTTTCAGATATTAAATCCCAACATTTCAAAAAACTGAAGGCTTCAAATTTGAAACTGTTAAAAATTAAGATTCTCTATTAAGTTAAAAATATTTAAAATTTTTCACAAAAATATTTAAATAAAAATGCCCAGTCCACATTTAACTCATGTGCAAAGAGAAAATAAGAGATTTTGAACTATTGTAGTCCATTATTGTCTTGTTATTGTGCATGCAAACCCACTCTTTCTCTTGACCATTTTATTAACTCATCATCACATCTTAATATTTTTACACTAAGACCTTTTTTTGTTTAAGTAATGTAAAACTTCTTTTAATACATATACACAAACACACCATACATTTATATTCTAACAAGAATTACCTCTGTTCCATTATTAGATGAGCTGATTAGATGCTTATCTTTTTCTTGTACACACTTAATTATTAGGCTGCCGGAATTCGAAGATGTTTGCGTACGTAGATATTTATTCTTCTATTTAGAACCAGTCTAGCTATCCGCAGTGCAGTTGTACGGTTTTCCGTATGATCAAAATTTAGAAAGTAAAATAAAGATTGGCATCATATGCAGGTAAGCAAATGACCTGGGTATATTAGATAGGAAGAAATTAATATTTGAGATAAACAAATGTTATACCATTTAAATTCACAGAGTCAAATCATACCACCCAAAAAGTACTATTTATAAGTCAAGTCATCTGATTTAGCTTTCTACTAGATTTATATGTTAGTATATATATTTATACTAAATTTACGTACTATATATAATAGAAGTAGATTAAGTTATCAAGAATAATTGGGTTGAATAAAAAAGACTCAATACCCATTTATAAAAATTATGAATTCAAATCTTATATATAAAAAAAAATTATGTTGAAAAATCTATTTCTGTTTAAATATCACAATACTCATATTTAACCAATATTATCAAATATCAAATAAATCTACCAAGGAAAGAAATAGATTAGGTTGGGGAGCATATTTCTGTGGATTTTATCATTAACAAAGCTTTGGTAACTTCCAAAAAATATTAATTAAAAAATGTTGAAAATTAAAAGGGCGGTCCCCCGAAAGAAAAAATACTTTTTTATCTGTTTTTTCCTTGTACTCCCACCAGGTTGCGGAGACAAGTATTATTATATTTTTTTAACTTTTCTGCTAATTAACCAATCAAAATTATACGCAGTACTAATCATTCAACAAATAATGAAAAATCACTCTCTTGCTATGTCATTGCTTGCGCGCTCCATTCCTCTACCAGTGGTATAATTTACTCACCCAAATTTCTAATGTTTCACCAATATAATGAGTCTCGTTGAAATTAGCTCAATTTTGTTAACATATTTCTTTCATTTTAAGTGATGGCTGCTTTCTCACAAATTTAGGACATGTTTGTAAACCAAACAATATTATCTTACCATTATTTTTTTCTTTTTTATCTGGATAAGTTTTTTATAAATTTCTCTATTTTTTTCCCAACTTCACTTTTATAAATTGTGGTTATTTTAATAGATCTTTTAGTACTCATTTGAATTACCTTTTACAAAAAGGTAATCACAGTTTTTGTAAAAGGTAATTACAGTTTACAAAAATAAAATTAAAATAAAAGTAGAGAAATTTACCACAAATATGTTTGAATAACTTTTAAAAAAATAATGGTTAGAAACCATAATTGAATTTATCTTTTACCAAAAAGTAAACTAAATAGACTCTTATAAAAAAAGTAATTACTTAATCTCATTTTATAATTACTATATTTTTGGATACACAATCTTTCAACGGGATTTTAACTCAACTATACAAAATGAACTATACTGTTTGTTTTACTATGGGTAACCAAATTAATTACCATACAAGAACACTATGAAAATAATACGATTCATTGTTTAAATTTTACATGAAGTATTGAAAGTTCATCTAATTTGATCTATAAATAATTTTAAATATAATATATTAATATGTGAGGTCACTTTGGAAAATTCAGGTTTTGTAATTTGTGGTTGGCCAACACAATTCATCGAATGCAACCTTAAAAAGCGAGAGAGAGAGAGGCCACATTGAGCGGATATGTGTTGAGACTTCGTTCCAGCAAGTATCTTTCTATACTGCTGCTTGTCAATTCCATTCAAAATTTTCTACTAGCGACGGCGCCCAAGAATTCGACTGTTTCATTTTTTAAAAAGAAAAAATACTACTTTAGCTTATAATTATCATGCAAGTCTTACAAGTATATTCAGAATATTTGTTTTATTCTTTACTAAGATTACATGAGATAAAAAAAAACGAATTTCAGTAATCTTAAGAAATTGTCATCTTCTTGTAAACCAATGGCTTCAAACAATCCTAAATCGTCATTTTTTAAAATAAAAAATTAATAATGAAATCAAATTTAAATGATTTATATGTTACAGTACATATATTTACTTAAAAAGAACACAGCAGTAGAAGAATGAAGAAGATCTATCCGCAAACCCCTGGGTAAAAGATGAGATATTTACGAACCACAAAGATTGGTGCAACAAGCAGACCCACATCCACAACCCAATAGCTGAAGTTTGTTGACAAAAAATGATACAAACGAGAAGCATGTTGTTCAAATAAAACTCCTTTCCAGAAACATGTTCTCCCACTCATCACAGTCTTTTTTTTTTTCCTGTTTCAGAGACCGATTTGCCTAACACCACTACATTAGCTTACCTGGATTCAAGTCACCCTCCAACCATAACATAAGTACTGTTTCTGTCCCTTTCACGTTGGAATTTCACAAGTCAAATCACATATCCAATCCTGAGATACTATGACCAAAATTGAAACAAGAAACAAAAATGTAAGGGTTCAGCCATTTTGGACTTGAACGACTTAATGGGCACATTCTTTTTTGGTAGGACTTAATGGGAACATTTTATTTGTTTCTTTATACCTTTTAACCTTTTAACCAAGAAGATTTGGATTCCATAAGACTCCCAAACAATATTTTGATCTCCATAAACGATTCAAGTCATTTTGGCTCATATCATTTGGTCGATGTGATGTGAAAATCATGTTGTGTAAAATGTCCAATATGCTGTTTAATATTGGGCATAAATTTAAATGGGCTTGGACACATTTGTGGATTGAGCCATACTTTCCATGGATTGCGTTCAACAAAAACTAGAAAGAAAGAAAATATCTATTGGCATAGGAGGATATATTCCATGGGACACGTATAGGTGGTCATATGTATATTTATGTGCAATCTCGAGTCTTTCACATATTACATGGGTATAAAGTTTAATGACTTTGTGTGCTTAAATTACAAGTACAAATAAATGGATAATCAAGTATCAACCTGCTGTAAATGACAGTATAATGTGGGACTACCATGACAGGAAATTCTATAAGGGAAGCATATATACATTATACACAGTCAGTTTATACGACATAACGACGAAGATAGTCCAACCGAGCAGGATGCTTGAGCTTCATCAAAGCCTTGATTTCGTGCTTCCTTACCATTTCCCTAGAAATATTCAAGTTCCCAGCGATTTCCCCTAATGTTCTGTCTCCCTTGCCATCAAGTCCATACCTCTGCCTGATCACCAAGCTCTCCTTCGGCTTCAGGGAATCAAGCTACCAGAAACATTCAAGGATTAGTCCCAAGTATTACCATTAGAGAAACGAGGCTTTTTGATCATCATGCTTCTTTCAAAATGTAGTTTTAAGCGCATGATTTTTCACAAATCCCAAGTTCAACAGACTTTTGGAAGTTCATTAGGCAAAATCTAATCGTGATCATAGCCATAGTTTTATAGAATAACCTATTACAATGAGCTATACGGTATCAAGGTAGGGTTCTGCAAGATTAGACTATTACCACATCATCAAGAGCGAGCCTAAGAACAGCAGGTTTCCTCCTGCCATCACCATTAACACCTTCAAAATCAGTGATCCCATCTATAAACTCCTCTTGTGTGGTTGCATGCCTCGAATGAAGGGAAAGTATAGGTTTTGAGGCCTTCATTACTTCATGGTATCTTTCAGGAGAGATCCCAACTCTGTCTATTATCTCTGCCTCCGTTGGTAACCTCTGAAGCTCAAATGTTAACTCAAGTTTTGCTCTCTGAATTTCCACTCTAACCTGCTCAAACACAAGTCAAGAAGTTATAAACAGATTCTACTAAGACACAGCCAAATTGTCTAACATAGGTCTCCATCGTTGTGTATCTTTTTTATACCCACATTGTGTACGGGTATCTACAGTCAGAGTAAGAGAAAGTTTTCCACTGATCAAGTCATCGTGTGAATCCTTCTAAATCTAATGCTTTATGAAAACAAAAGCGGATTTTGCCTTATTTGAACCACAACAACCAGATTGATCAGAAATTTTTAACATTTCAAAACTGCTACGAGGGTATGAGTCTGTTTAAATGGGGAAAAAGTGCTGCTCACCTAGAATGGTAATTTAATCACGTGTTACGGAATTTTAACACCTAGCTTATGTAGGAAGAAAGCATACCGATTCAAGTCCAAAGGGGACACGAGTGAAGCTTGAGACAGTCATGGACCGAATAATGGCATGCCTTATCCAAAACAAACCATAAGTGGATAGCTGAAATCTTCTCTTCGGCTCAAAACGATCAATTGCTGTTATAAGTCCCTTAACTCCAGCCTGACAAAGATCTTGGAACCTTGAGCCATTTGCAAAATCTTGAAAATATTTATTGATCACAAACAAGACCAGCCGAAGATTGTGCTGCAACAGATATCAGAATGATTTCTTGAGTCTCAATGTATTACCACTTCCAAAGAATATCAACAAATCACTCAAAAAATAAGGGAATCTAAAACAAATAAAGGTAGAAGTAACCTTTTTGACCATCACCGAAGTAAATTTCTTTAAACAAATACAGATAAAGGGTTGACCATTTTAGTTACCTTTATGAGTTTGTTTCGTGCAGCACGACCAACCTCTATTGCTTTTTTAACTTGAATGCTGCTCATGTTTGTTGCAGCAGCTAGTTCATCCTCTGTTGGTACTCTTTTGAGATCCTTCCGTAAATCTTCTTTTACATGAAGGAGTGCCTAATGTAGCAAATACGGACAATGTTAGAGTAAAAATTAATTCAGAATTTGATTCTTGTGGCTCCCATTCCCATTTGAAGTTAAATTTCACCACAGGAATTTGTCATGCTTCAAGTCAAAAGGTTTTAATACGATGAACATGTTAAAATAAAATCTAGCTTCACTTGGCAGCTTAAGCCTTTAGGTTAAACGAATTGTCAACATGCAGAACCTAAAATGGCCACACTTTTTTATCTTAAGAAAAAAATAAAATTAGGAAGAGAGAACAAAAACATGCAAACACTACAATTTACTCTAAATAAGTCACATCTCACCTTCATAGGTTGCATCAACTTGAACAACCAAGTATGCTCTGAAGAGGGGAGCACTGGGGGTATCTTCATTTTTTTCCAGTCCAAGCTGACTAAATCGGTTGCTGCTGAATATTCCCTGACGAGCTCCTCAATTTTCTCAACTCTACTCTTCACATTTCTTTTCTTTCTTGTCGGAACAGCCACCCCCTCTTTTTTGTTCTTTTTCAATGCAATCCTTTTATCAAGACTCAATCGTTTGACCTTCTTATTCTGGTTTCTAACCACACTATCATTATCTATCTGATTGTCACTATCAGTTTTCTTCCTTCTCCGTGAGACTCTTTTGATTCTACCATCATTATCTTCCTCATTACAAGTATCAGAGACTGGGCTGAGTTTGAATATACTTTCAAGTTTGGCAGCAGCTTCATTATAATCCACATCCAAGGTTGATGGAGATGCTTCATCAGTAAAGGCAGCTTTCACTCTCTTTGGTAATTTATTAGTTTTTCCTATCCTTTTCCCGTGTGCTTTAGCTTTTTCTATCAGCAGAGGAATTTGCTCTTGAGGTGCAACCAAGGCTGTATTATTGGATTTATCACCTTTAAATGCTACAATTGTGGGTTTCTTCAGTGCAGGAAAATGGCTTGAGAATTTTGTATTCAGTCCAAAAGGAGTCCGAGCAGCTGAGCTAGATACAGTCACAACTCCCATGCCAATTGTTTAGGCTCAGTATTGAAATGAATAAGCAGATTTTTAGTGCACAGATCCTACAAATGCAGATAAATTTTCTACGTAAGCTTTTCTGCCATGGTGTTTCCATTTCCTCACACAAGATCAGAAAACTCATCCAAAAGAAAGCACATATTGATTAACAGCCTGAGTAATCAGCTATCATGAATACCGTTCTAGAGCCCACGAGGCTTCAAACGACTACCAAATATAAATGTGATCAGAAAAATAAAATAAATTTTTTCCTACCGAAGGAAGAAAGTTATTAAATGTAACGGATTCTCTCAGCTAATTGACTAATAGCATTCAACAATCACTGGTTCTTTCTAGCTATTTTGCAGGAAACTCTAGCCTAGCTAATCAACCCAAACAATGCACATTAATACATCTAAGAAAATTTAACTTTTGTTGTTGACCAGAATGTTTGCTAAAAGTGTACGGTATACTTAGAATCCAATTTCACTGACTGAAACACAATTTCTGTGGACAATAGAACAGAAACAAACTCGATTCAGCAGCTGTAGAATTTAGATCCTTCACTAATAAGTTTCACGCATAAAACATTACTAGAACTAATATACCTTTATCTCTGTTTCTTTATCAATCTATCCATCTCTTTTCAGAAACAAAAACACTCGCACAGCACAATTAACCAATAACTCATGTGATTATCACATACGGCAACCAAAATAGCAGATGGTGCATGGGACGGAACGGAAGCTACCAAACAGTGCCACTAAAATGTTGAGAATTTCTTCAAAGACACAAGATTTCGGAGGAAAAACAAGCGATGCCATGATCAAACGATAAGTAAATACTTAAAGACAGATAACTACAAGGGGAATTGAGGATGACTAAGAGAGTACCTTTGTCCGATTGAGATGCGATGATGTTGGAGTGAAGTCTCCGAATGGATGCACAAAGATTTCCCAGAGAATCTGCGGGTTAGAAGTTCGTGAGGTTGTGGTCTTAAACTTGACTTACGAGAATTACGGCGTCCACAAATAATATCTGTGATAAATCAACGGCCAGTAACGATGGTCAATAGATCTACGGTCCAAGATGGGTACACATAGGATGTGATTTGGAAGATATGTGAATGATGTGGCGAGGTACTGGGAGCGAGAAGAACGTCGTGGCGCTTTTGGAGTGGGGGAGCAGATGCTTTGGGGGGAAATTGTGGATGACATCTTGGACACGTGGTTGGCTATCACGATTTGTGTGGGAACCAATATAAGAGGTAGTCCTTTTTTTGGCCAACAATATAAGAGGTAGTCCATGGGTTACGTTGCTATGTATCAGACCATGAATTAAAATGTATAATTTACTCTTAAATTATAGGAAAAATTCTAGTTCAGTGGCTGTTTGGCAGCGATGAGTGATTATGGGAAAAAAAAATTACTTATGGTAAAAGGTTACCAAATACATTCTGTTTTTAAAAAAACATTTATACCTAATTACTTATTCTTATAATTTATTATAAACACATAATCACTTATATATAAACTAATTCAAACACATTCTCGGTGCTTGTTTAGATACAATATATAATTACTTTTGAGATCTCATAAGTGATCATGTGCTAGATATATTATATAGAAACTATTTTTCAATAATAACTTATACCTTAAATAAATACTTATAGAAAAAGATAATTTTTTCTACTTATAATAATCACTTATCCTCTCATAATCAATTATTTTATTTTTTCTTCTCATTATCTACCCAATAATCACTTAAACCCTCAATATCTAAATACATTTCTTTTCTTAAAATTATTTATGAAGTAAAAACATCCAAATACAAATAACTTTTCATATAATCACTTATTCTCATCATGTATTATAAACAAAAATTTTTTCTCATAATTATTTATATATAAATCAATCCAAAACCCTGCTAAAATTTTCCCTAAATTATATTCAGCATCGAGAAATGATTAAAGAAAATAAATATATGTAATAAATGATACCAATGGGCATTGGATTCCAAAGTGAATGTAAAAAATGATTTTGGGGAGTTCCTCTGAAATAAATTTAAAGTAGCAATAAGATCCAGGATCATTATTAAAAAAAACTTAAATTAATGATAATTTAATTTGGCTTAATGAATATTGATGATTAATTATTTTAAAAATTATACTCCACTATACTTCAACCTATTTTTTAATTATTAAATTTAATAATAATTAAATAGATTTTTTTGTAAATTTGAATAAATTAAAAATATTTAAAATATACACATATATTTTAAATTTGAATAAAATCATACAATTTTTTCTATTTTTAAAAAATGTGGAGAAATTTGTGTGATCTCAATAAAACTAACAAGTTATATAATTTATTCTGAATTTAATTTTTTGCACAATCTTGTGTTTCTTTAGAAAATAAAAAATTTCACTACCTTTGAGCGGAGACAAGTGGAAAAGTGTGGGGGGCCAAATTTTAAAATATATATTGTTGTTTTAATTTTTTTTTTATACTTGTCATAAATAATTTCAAAAATAATTTTATAACTTAAAAATTCATTAACTAAAATTTATGTATAATTATATAAAATTTTAAAAAAAATTTAAAAATATGAAAAATAAAATCATATATCTAGTATATTAATTTTAAAAATATTATCAAGAATATATAAAAAATTTTAATATCAATATATTTTAGTATAACAATAATGATAGATAGAAAGTACAAACCACAGACCTTCTTTAAGGTAGGTTGTTGGGCTTACATTCAAGCGTTGGATTATATATATATATATATATATATATATATGTGATGGACATCTTTATTATTTTTTTAAATAACAAATACATCTCTCTTTTATCATTCTATAGGCGAAGATGAAATTTTTAGATGGGAGACTTGACAATTTTTTTTTATCATTAATGGTATCTTTAACTAATAATTGAAGATTAATTTATTCAAAACACAGATCACAAAGTGGATTTTATTTTAACCAACAAAAAAAATCTTATTTTTATTTCAATTGAATTGACCTTTAAACAAATATCAAATAATAAAATTGAGGTGCCCCTGCCCCTGCTGTCAATCAATATATCAATATGTTATAATAAAATAGAATAAATTGGTGATGTAATTTTATTATAGAATTGCTATTCATTTTACTTCCTTTATATATTTTTTTAGAGAGACTATGTGTATAATTTATTATATTCTTGCAATAAAGTCACCTTTTTCCAGTAATTAGACTATAATTGGAAAAAAATGTACTTCATTCATTATATTAAATATGGGAAACAATCAATGTACCATCAACAAAAATTTGTATCATTGCATATGAAACTGAATCTTTTTCGAACTTTCTTTCAATATTTCTTTTATATGCGATTTGGTGTGTTGGTTCAATATATGCAGAAAAAAGAATTTATCCCATACATCAAAAAATCAAATGGAGAATTAGCTTGCGGCACCGCGATGACCCACTTTATGTTCATGAGACTTGATTTTATATATGTTTGTGATTCCTCTTCCTACTTCATGGGTAGCATAAAATATTATGGTTAACCTACAAGGATATTTGGATTCAAGTATATTGGGTATTAATTTCATGCCAAAGAAATCTTTAAATGAGATTTTTTCTTTTTTACTCAATCATTAGATCCAACCAATATTCTAAATAATGTATGAAAAGAATCTAATTTCTTTTATATATATATATATATATATATTTTTTTCTTTTCTTTTTTCAGTATCCATTTATTTATTATTAGTATTATTATTAATTATTAATGTCCCATCAATCGACATTAACAAATGTCACATTAAGTGAACAAATAATTTTAAATAGTATTATTATTTTCATTTTATTTTACCATATATCTTTTTTTTTAATTTTAAATATTGACCTAACAACTGAAAATCTATTCTAGTTTATAAAATACTACTTGAATGAATGATAGAAATGTGAACACAACTAAGTTCATTTTCAAGTAAGGACAAACATAAATGCTATAAGTAGTAGTTTGAAAACTCAAAAGTCCTACATTACTTAGAGATAAAATTATCCAAGAGTATAAAAGAAGAAGATTTATGTCTGTCAAAAAAGTTATTTAGATGGAAGACTAATTGGGTTTAAATATTAATAATTTAATTTAATTTAAAATTCAAATAATTCATCAAACTAAGTTTTAATTTTTTTCAGAAAAACATACTCTAGTTTATTCTTCTTATATTCTCTCTCGTTCTCGTTTTTATATTTCGTTGAGACATGAAAAATTGTTGTCTGTTGTCTCATGTATTCGGAATAATTCCTACAGGTAATTTACCATATCCTTATAATAATTATAGTGGGGGTGAATAATTTCTTGCGAACACTATGATTGTTATGCGGTTCTAGGTACCGATCAATTTTCTATATACTGTTTCTAATAAAAGCAACCTTAAAATGCTTATTTGTATGTTCCCAAGACATATACCAGATCATCGGAAAGTGAAGACGCAAATAAAATAAAAAGAAAATACTTGAGTCAAATTTCTATTCAACTGTTTAAGTAAAATATGACCATTCTCATGATGATTAATTTTCAGACGCAGGGCTTCATTGTGAAATGACAGATGAACCCTTTGATTTGGTCTAAGCTCCGGAACATTCATGGTGTCCAACAGTATTTTGAGACCACCTGTTCGGTCATGGTCACCATATTAAGGGCCAGTCCCTTCTAGATGGCCCATCAAGTTGCGGCTGTGACACTTTCCTTTGTTCAAACATACCTAACTACCAATTCAACTTTCCTTTTCCGATTTATTTTTTAAAAAAAGAGGAAATGCCCTCTGGTTTAAGCTCCTGTTTCCACAATGGCTGACACCTTTTTCACTGGCAAAAAGATTTTACTTGAATTTTTCATAATCATTGCAATTGAATTGGTCTCATTTTCTATTTATTATTTTTTTTGACCAGAGTCTCAAATTTGTTATATTTGAATTTGAATTTGAATGATTCAAAAGGGAAATTTTGCAGTCAGAAGTATAGGACCCTCCAGACATACATGAATCATATGTCAAGCGACACTGAATATATAGGGACTATTGTTCTGTTGTAAGTAACCTCCTCCATCAGACTTTCAAATAACAGAGATTCAATTCAATTAACAACAACAATTAATTGAATCTGCAAGTTAAAAATTACGCGGTTTTATTGTTGTTTTGACGAGTCAGGAGAAGTCAACAATACTATATTTTCAGTTAACCAATGAACGCTAGAGTCTCACTTTTTTTTTTAATGTGCATGACTTGGTCCTAAAAATGTGTTCCACTCCTTTTGGATGGAACCAGTTGAATTGAATGTATAAAGCAGTTCTTCCAACGATGTGAATGTTTGGTTTCACTTATGAAATCAAGTTTTGGGTCCAAAATGGAATTTGGAAAAATTTATATATGTTTGGCTGAATTTTTCTTAGCGCTTGTTTGGTTTTACTACTAAAATCAAGTTTTGACCCAAAATTTGGTTTAATTTGTATAACATGGTATTTGGCAAAATTTACAGTTTTCGTTGCACAATAATTTTTCACCCAAACGTGGTTTACGTAGAAGCAGCAATGGACCTGCTTTTTCGTTCTACTTCTTCTTTCTAATCTGTATTTATTTTAAAGTCAGATAAAAATGAACTAATAAAAATAAGAAAAAATTGAAAAAATAAAATTTCCATAAAATTTTTTCTATCTAATGACTAAAATGTCCCTTCAAAATTTTAATCTTCATAGACTTTAACTTGCAATAAAATATTATACCAGATATATTATGTTCTCAATTAAATAAATGCAAATTAAAATTTAGTTCAAGTAAATTAAATTAATCATAGGATAGAGTTTAAGCTCAATTAAAGAAAAAATATGAGTTTTATCAAAACTAATTTTCAAATAAGTCATCCAAATATAAACATATTAGTTCAAAACCAATTTTTATTATAACTACGTTATAAAATCAATTCTACTGAAACTCATTTTTTACTAACTGAAAACCAAACGGACCCTTATTCGTTGGAGAATCAGTTTTGAGCCAGAACATGGTTTTCGCATATGCAAATAGTTACCTTCTTCTCTGTATTCAAATTCTTCATTCTCATTTGTATTTATTTTAAAGTCAGATAAAAATGGACCAATAAAAATGAGAAAAAATTGAAAAAATAAAATTTTCATAAAATTCCTCTTATCTAATGACTAAGATATCCCATCAAAATTTTATTCTCTATGGATTACAACATGTAAGAAAATGTTATATCAGCTATATTATATTATGAATTAAATAAATATAGATTAAATTTTAGTTCAAGTAAATTAAATTAATCATGGGATAGAGTTTTAACTCAATTTGAAGAAAAATTATGAGTTTTGTCAAAACCAATTTTTAAATAAATCATCTAAACATAAATACGTTAATCCAAAATCAATTTTTATCATAACTACGTTACAAAACCAATTCTACTAAAACTCATTTTTAACTAACTGAAAACCAAACAGTACTAAAAACGTTACACGTTGTTTAGTATACAAAATTATTATATATAAAAAAGTATAAATACCAATAAAATAAATAAAAAATAAGTCTCATAAGAAAATAAAATGAAAATAATTAATAATACTTTAAATATTATAATTTTTTTTAATTTCTCATTTGATAATCCAATCAAAGGGTCATTAGATGTAGACCGGCCCTATATGTTGAAAAACTATAGGCTTCTAAATCGAGAAGTTTTTTTTTTTAAATACTTTTTTTAATAGTAATAATCTCATGAGAAGTCAAAATAAGTTGGTATTGGGCAAGTGTTATTAAATCGATGCGCGTTTAATGTTAGAGCAACATGCAAAAAATTAAGAAAATCTTATTAATACGTACTATTAGTTAAGAACAACCATTGCAACATGGACAACTGATTATACACACACACATGTTGCTGTCTTTTGCCATTTAAACTTTGAAAGAATAAAATAAAATTGTGGACGGATCTGTCAATTCAAATGCTGAAGGGAACGCTGATGCATGAATCGGATCATAAAATCATCCGTGTTTCACGTGGAGGATCTTTTTAATGAATATATAATATTAGTTTACAAAGATCTAAATATAAGATATTTTATTCTCATTTTAAATATAAAAATTTTTATAATATTTAAAATAATATTTATTATATATTTATAAAAAATATCCATATTTAATATATATTATAGAGAAAAAAAGAAATTCAATAAAAGTAGTTTTAGAGAAATTTTGTAATTTTTTTAAAAAATTTATATATCTAATTAACTTTAATTTTTATTTTTAATCAGTGTGATTTGCTTAAAAAGATATTATATTAAAAATAAAAAGGAGTAATATCTATTCAAATTGGACAACAACTAATCAACCATACGTTAAGTAATATATCAAATTTATAAATCAGTGTGTGCTTTTTTTTTTTTTGCCGGAACTGGGGTTTTGGATATACCTAAGATATAGTATTTATATATCTGAAAGGTGAATGAGATATGTAGAAAAATATTTTTAAAGAAATTCAAGGTATGTTAAATTTGAATGATAAAAAATATTTTTTTTCATATATTTATCTAATTGGGTCAAATATTTTTTTGAATTTTCAGTATCTATTTTGTTGATAAACTTATTTTTTATGAAAAATATTAATAAGATATAAAAAATATTATTAAGATTGAGTGAAAAGAATTAGTGGCAAGATAATAAATAGATTGAATTCTTTATCAATAAGAACACCCGCGTGAGAGAAAACCAAGGAAGACGTCACATTATCAATAAGAAAGAATAGGATAAATACTAAATACTAAATAGATTGAATTATTAAAATTAGAATCAATTTCGTATATTTGCAGGACAATTACACAAAAATTGCCGATACATTATATGAGAACAGCACGAAGATTGCATAAATATTATGTGGAAATTGCACGAAAATTGAACGCATAGAAATTACACAATAATTACATGAAGAATCAAAATTTTTATACAACAATCGAAAATCCAAAATAAAAATAATTTGTTTATACAAGAAAATAAAATAACAATATACTTATATACTATTCTATTTCTAAGATCCGTGGCAGGATGTAATAGCTAGAGAGGCAAACAGAAGAGCATAAGAGGATGACGATAGCAGACGTAGGAGGCGAACGTCACAGGTTTGTCTCATCAAGGGACAGCCACGTTGGAACTTGGAAATACAAAAGCAGAAGAACCAACGCGGAAGCAGGTTTTGAAGATTCCCTTCCCGATCTTCCTTTTTCTCCAGTTTCCCTTCCTTCACTCCCACTCCCTCTCCTCTCTCTCTCTCTCTCTCTCTCACTCCCCAAAGTAAGAGAGAGATTCCTTGGGTTTTTTTTTTTATTTGTAAATTAAGGTTCAATCAGAAGGAAGCTTTGTGCTTAGAAGTGGTCAGCAATTAGACTTCTCATCCTCATCCCTTTGAACCCCACTCTTCCTATGACCAAAGACTAGTCTCGCCTTTGAAAATTCAAACTCTCTCATTTTTTCAGTCAAACTTTCCTCCCCCTCCCCTGTTATTTTTCTCCTTTCTTTCTTCCTTTAAAACCAATCCCCCCTCTTAAAATCTCACTTAACACTCCCCATCTTTCTTCACCTTATTCTTGTAATAATTTTGACACACAAAAACTTTGATATCATCAGATTCATCCATTCTTTCCCATGCTCTGCTAGCTCATACAGCAAAAAGCTCGACTTTGTCTTTTGTTTGTTTAAACCATTTCCCATCCATGCCTCTACCTAAATCTCAAAACCCAATACCACGTATTTGGCAATTACACATGTCGTAGGGATCTTTCGGCTTAATTTGTCTTTGTTCGTCCCCTGTTTTGGCCTTCTCTGACATGTATCTGCAAAAGCTCTGAGTCTTACGAGATTCAAACTGTTCCATATATAGAAGCTTCCACCAATAACCTGGCACTAGCCTATCACTGTACACGTCAGGTCTGGCTAGAACTGGAGGCTACATGGACAAGGTCAACATGGGAGATTGGGAGAGTAAGCTTATAAATGAGCTGGTGCAAGGTAGGGAGCTGGCAAGGCGACTGCAGATGTGTCTCCACGAGCCGTCTTCGTCCCAAGAAACCCGTGAGTTCTTGATCCAGAGAATCATAGCCTCGTTTGAAAAGGCCCTTGCATCGCTAAACTGGAATGGTGCGTCGTCGGTGGGTGAGGCTTCACAGCCCACACGGGTTGGAATCCGTACGTCTGAGTCGCCACCTCTGAGTGGAAGTCCTCGCAGCGAAGACTCTGACCGGGATTTCCAAGACCAAAATGCCTCCAAAAAGAGGTACATACATATATTCCGAATGCTAATATATATATATATATCCAAGTTATCTTCTGATATGAATTTCTTTCCTTGTGTCAATCGCCAAAGGAACATGCCGAGGTGGACAAAACAGATTAAAGTTAGCCCAGGGATGGGAGTGGAAGGGACTCTTGATGATGGATATAGTTGGAGAAAATATGGCCAGAAGGAGATTCTGGGAGCCAAATTTCCAAGGTATATCTATATATATATATATATATATATCAATATATGCCGCCAAATATATATTTCTCAACCATATATGGGTCACTTGTCAACCACATATGGGTCATTTGTGGCTAATACTGCATTTGGTGTGAATGCAGAGGCTATTACAGATGCACCCACAGAAATGTTCAAGGATGCTTGGCCACAAAGCAAGTGCAAAGATCTGATGAAGACCCCAACATATTCGAAATCACTTACAGAGGAAAGCACACCTGTGCACAGTCATCCAATGTGGTTCCTCCATCTGGCACTCAAGAAAGCCATGAGCTAAACCCAAACTCTACTTCAGATCCCCAGCAACAGTCGCAAGAACAACTACTTTTGAACCTTCGGGCCGGGCTGAGAGTCCAAACAGAGAATCTAGGTGTCCCCGACCCGGGGCATTCATCATTTGCTTCACTTCTTTTTGCTTCAACCTCTTCCGTCATGAATAATGAAAACCAAGTGTTTACAGGCCCCATGCTGGACAGCAATTTGGCCGAAAACCTTACCTCTGATCCTTCCTTTATGTCCCCAGCCACATCAGGAATAAGCTACTTTCAAATGTCTCCGAATGGGGTCAATAACATCTTAGGTGAGCTGCCAAATTTGGCAACTTCTGGGTCTGAGATCAACGACATAGTATCAGCCGTTACTTCAGCCGCAAACTCTCCAACCGTCGGTTTAGATCTTCCATTTGATCAGTTTGGATTTGACGGACACAACTTCAGCTTTGATAACCCTCGATTCTTCTAATTATATTTGCATGTTCAGAATAAACCAAATCGCGGCAAAAGATTGGAGAATAAGCATACGACAGAAGGCAAGCAGTTGTATTAGGTTCTAGAAGGAAGAGAAATAATAACATTTCTTTATGTATGTCTTAACTACTTGTACTGTATAGATGGGTCAGTCAAAATGATTTTTTTGCTTTCCTATGGCCGGTTGATTGAATCATTCTGTTAATCACAGATTCAGAGCTTGTTCTTGTTCATGGCCTTTGGAGAAGCTTAATAATATTTACTGGGTTGGTTGCCATATATGTTCCTCTGAGGAAGAGTGAACCCGCGATGCATTAACTTTGTCTCCAATAATCAATCAAATAAACATAAAATGAGAATATTTAATTTTACTTTAAGACCAAACAACTTTACTAAGATATAGTAGATTCGGGAAGTTCAAGCTTACGCGGAGAATTCAACGAGCTTATAAGACTGCATCTGCTTTTGAAGTGGAGTTAAGTTAGTCCGGGAATGACAGATGACCATGTTGGCCCATTTCAGGTCCATTAATAATAAGTGGAGAGAAAGCACAATGCTGCATGTAGCCCCCTCTTGACATGGTCCATGCTAACATGTTTCAGACCAAAAACATTTCCCATCAATGTGGGCTCACATGAAATCTCAAAAGTCAGTCTAGACTATCTCATATCAAGGCCGGCTCGTATAAGTCGGTTCAGAAACTTATTTTTCTCCATTTCAAATTTCAAAGGACTCGCGTCTCTTTTAGTTCACAAAACCTATGATAGAAGACAATTTTCCTGGGGCAATGTAATTATTTGCTATCTTTTCCTTCTCTGCAATTTAATTTTTTTTAATGTGCACTAAGAGTATTCTTAGTTGAAAGCCGAAAACTAATATTTTCAAAGTGTAGAGATTACCAAAATGAACTTAACTTCTCCCAATAAAATATTTTTTATATATATAACTAGGAATAATATACTAAAATAACCTAAAATGGCATAACATAGTCAATGGTGAAAAAATTTTGGGGTAGTGGGTCTTCCAAGCAAAAGAGGGCCATTTCCCACATGTAGCTTTCTCTAACTTATTGATGGAGAAACATATGGGTCATTTTAAAAGACTATATATATATATATATATATATAGATGTGTGGCTAGAGGAGAAATTGAGGGACAGGGGTCGAGTATTTATTGATAAAAAGAAGGTGATTGTTAAACAATGTTTGCAAAATGGTAGTTGTGTGCGCGTACCATTAAATGAGTATACATTAGATAGAGTTGGTCCGTTGTAAGAATTGTTTCTTGTTTTAACATATTAAATTGATGAATGTGTAAAAATATAAATAAATAAACGTAAACCATGAATCTAGTTAGGTTAGAGTAGGTACCATACCACAAAGATCCAGATTTAGTCCCTTAAAGGTACTTTTTCCCTAAAAAGATTCCCATACCCATAACCATATCCATTGATCTTGTATACAAACGAATAGATAAATAAATAAATAAATAAATAAATATATATATATATATATTCATAAAAGGCATAAAAGGCTTTCATCTTTATTCAAAACAAATGACCGCATTGTTTTGGATATAAAAATTTTGGGTAAATTGAGTTCGATAACTTATTAAGGTTAAAATAGCGTTTATAGCTCAAAGAGCAATTACAGAGATGTTTATACAATAATTATCCACCAACATTGATGGCGAGATTCAAACTCTATGTTTTTATAAGATATGAGCTAAATCTTTGTGAACTAATTAATCAACCTTTATTGGTGAGATGACCGTTTATGCTAAATGAACATAATGTGCTTCGACCTCATGGGAAAGTGAAAATCAAATTCATAAACTAAATTTGAAACTTGACTGCAGTCAATTACAACAAAAGCTACTAATTGGCTGTGCAGCTCTTTATATACGTGCTACAATTGATCAAATGAGAGGTAGTAACTAGAATGTAGTGTTAAACACAAACTCATTAAATAACATTAAATAAATTTAAAATACTTGAAAAAAAGATAATTGATATTTTAATTTATTTACTAATATTTAATGAGTTTGTGTCTGGTTGTATGTGCCTTACCTTCCTAGGAAGTTACAAGAGAATCCAGGTTATGGTGATATATGGGGCGAGAATGTTTGCTGGACTTGTTGAGCCAGATCCTCGGCACTGAGTTGGCATTCAATTCCAATCTATATAATAAGAATCACATATTCATAATTAGTGGACCAATAATTAAAGATTATGTCAATACACAAATAGCATACCCAATCATTTAACTTCATTGCCAAATCAATATTTAAATCCACAACGACACAGCACTGTAAAAACAATAGCCTTCTTTTTTTTTTTTGACCAAGTAAAAACAAAAACAATTACTTTTAACATATACGGTTTACTTAAAATAAAGACAATAATAATGCCTGCAAGATGTCATCACAGTTCCTGATACAGTGATACCCTATGGTGTACAGGTTCGGGGTTAAGTGTGGGGTTAAGTGTATAACATAATATGATACGTCATATATGATAAATATTAAAATTTTAGGATACGATAAATTTTAAAATTTTAGGTTATGGATATAGAGAAATATTCATATTAAATTTATGTGTATATTTAACAAATTAATGTATTAAAAATAAATATTTTAAAAGTATTGTAAAGATATCTAATACAATAAATTAAAAATTAAATTTTCCAATTATATTTAAGTCATTTTAGAATTTTTTAAAGAAGAAAAATTTAAAATATATATATATATATATAATATATCATGATGTATGGTATAGTTATCATATTCAATACTTATTGAATACATATACATATTCCTTTTTGAAGTATCACTGTAAAAAAAAAAAAGCTAATACCCAACACTTGCATTGAAAAATATACTGTTCAGTAACTAGTGTACCATTTCGGTACTGGCAAAAAAATTTACCATTATTCTTGTTATTATTACTACACTGCAGCCAATATCTTATATCGATTTAATCCAGAAGTTAACAACTACATATTTGAACATAGAGAGAATCTTATGTATACTTGTAAAAGAATCGAGCTTAGTTTTGTCATATTCGTACCTTGATGGTGAATGAGTTAAGCACGCTGTCATCAGCAGTGGTGATGGTGACCTGGAGGATTTCGAGGGCTAGATCTTCGAGAGCGGAAATGATTTTTAGAGCTTGGCCAGGGATTGGAGGAGATAGAGTTTTCAAGAGGACGTGGGGCCCCGAGAACTTAACCTCCACGTCGGCGATGGGGGACCTGGAGTTGGCGACCAGCTCGTTGAGATTGTCGTTGATGGAGGAAGAAGCAGAAGACGTGGGAGATGGTTCGAGAGAGTTTGAGAGTCTGGCTTGGGGCTTGTAGGGGCTACCTGGTTGTGGTGTGCCTGGGCTAATGGGTAGGTTCAGCCTAGGGCTCACCGGTGGCATTATTCTAGGAGAAAGCCTTGGGCTTGACACAAGCTTAGGGCTCAGAACTTCGCAGTACACTTTTCTCTGTTTCTTGGCCTCCAGGGATTGCAGAAGCTGCTGCAACTCGTTGATGTACTCCACCACCCCTCCTATTATTGATGCTTGATCACCCTAATTAATGGATAGTGAGTTATTTGCTTCAGTAATATTGAACAAAGAAAGCGAAGCATGCATGGAGTATTAAGGTGGAAAAGGTAGTAAGTGTAGAGAGTTGAGAACAGACTCACTCGTTTGACATAAAAACATGGCATGAGAGATCTCAAGACGGACAAGTGCTCGTTCATTTGCTTTCTTCGGTTACGCTCCACAGTGATATGAGATGTCTTAGGTTCCTCAGATGACTCCGTAAGCTTCCGTCTCTTGGTTTTTGGTGAGGTTTGAAGCTGAGTTAGTGAGTCAGGTTGAAGAGCGCTCGTAGTTTCCTCACTCTCTTTTGAGCAAACAGTTAGGGATTCATCAATGGGAGGAAAATGGGTGAAGTCCTCGAGGGAGTCCAAAATGGCAAGCAGATCGTCTCCACCAAAGTCCAAGTCTTTATCTTCAAAAATATCAGAGAAGCCGTCGTCCATAATCTCAGGCTAGTTATTTGGGGTCGACACAGTTTTCTTGTCTCTGGGAAATCTGCGAGAGAAAAGGACTGAGGAATGAGGGGATTGTCAAGATCAAGTGAAAGGGCTGCCGTAAAGGAGTAAATAAGATGTCACTCTCACGCTAATCAGCAAGGATGTGCGGCACTGAATCCCATGGAATTTCAATGCAGAGAGCAAAACAGAAGCAGTATATCAGAAGAAAAGCACAGTAAAAGGCGCTGAAAGCAATAAAGAAATTACTCAGCTCAACGAAAGCCGTTAGAGAGAGAGAGAGAGGCAGAGGGTGGGTGGGAGCAACAAGAGGAAAGAGAAGGGTTCTATATAGTGCGACCGATAGTGGAATTTGTTAAAGATATATAGTGGTCATTAACCGAGTAATGGAGAGAAGTTGGTGATTATGCTATATCTATTAGTCTGTACATGTGTTGGTTATTTTGGCCCTTTCAACCATTACAACTTCAACTTAAGATATACTCAAATGGGAAAAAAATATTTATTGCCTTATATTTTGGATCAAAAATTTATCATACAATATGCCTTATAATATGAACCGGAGGGAGTATGAATCAGCATCCCCAGATGATCATTCTTTTGTCAGGAGAAAGGGATGTTTGTGAAGCATCCAAAAACTGCCATTCATTAATACTTCTATTCTTTAGCTTCACTCAATATTTAAACTTTCCTTGCATCATCATCAATGGACAGTAAAATATTTAAACTTTAATGCACATATAAATGGTTAATTATAATACTTCTAGGCCTATCAAATGGGGGTAATGTGTGGCCATTCAAATTAAATACTATTTACACTGAACCTATTATCACTCTGATTTTTAAATCCCTTGGCTCTTTTTCTTATAGTTTTAATTAGATATTTTTCTCATGCAATGTATGTGATAGACAATAATTTAATTTTTCCTTTTGAAATGTGTAGAAAAAAATTGCACCAAACCTAACGAAATGTAAAGAGAGAGATCAAAATTATTTTTAAAAAATTATATAAAACTTAAAACAAGCTATAATATTTATGATTTATAAATAGTATTACTCCCAACAAATTTTATACTTCACAGAATACTCTTCACAACTCCATTCTTTGGGAGTGTGGAATGTCTCATGCCTCATTTGATCGTTCAAAAATATTAATATTTTGTGTATAAATGAACAGTACAAAAATATCATGTGGGTCTCACCCAATATCTCATCCGCCACCCTCTCCTTAACAAAATCCTGTTACAGCAGGAAAGAGAATTCATCCACCATTCTTCGACCACCTACTCCACATACTCAAACTATTCCTTCTTGTTGATAACTTGATATCTTCAACTATTTATTCAAGAAATGAAAGTAATTAAGGCGTCTCATTTGAGGAAAGCTTCTTTCGATGGATGAAACTAGAGATAGTTATTTGCTCCAGCATATTTCTGATTGGCTTACTTGAAACTTGATTAATTATAAATTCACTTATAGCTATAAATAATCAAATTTTAAATAATCTGAAGTGGTGGCGTCGGCTAGCAATGCCACTACTGTATACTTTTAAATCTGCGACATGGGGAACATTTATGAATTATAATTTACAAAGATATGTATAAATAAAACAATATTAACCTTATCTTACCAAGTGAAATCGGTTATGTGAATCATGAATCACTATTTCTTTAAATAAATTATTTATCAAGAGGTTCCATTTTATAACTTTCTTTATTATTCTTCTTGGTCTTCTTTCACATTTTTTAATAAGGTTCCAAGTCACTTAATAAACTCTTCTTACTGGCTCCTCTTGTCATTTTTTTTGCATATGTCCAAACCACCTTAAATGATTTTTTACCATTTGCTCCTTAATAGGTACTATTCCGAATTTCCCACATATACAATCATTTTATATCTTATCAATTCTTGTATAACCACATATCTATCTCAATATTTTTATTTTTATTACTCTCATTTTATGCTCTTATTATTCTTTCAAAACTTAACATTCACTGTCATGTAGTATTGCTGACATAATAACAATTCAATAAAATTTTTCTTTAAATTTAGTAGATACCTTACAGTCACAAATGACTCATAAAACTTTTCTCTACTTTAACCAACGAGCTTATATCCTATGTATAACATCTCCACTAATTTCACTATTACTTCATAAAATCAACCCCAAATACTTAAACTTCGACATTTTTAGAATGATTTATTCTCCAATTTTTACCTTTGAATCATTTCTAACTGACCTCTTATTAAATTTTACAATGCATATATTTCGTCTTACTTCTACTCAAACGGAAACCTTTTGATTTTAAAGTATGTCTTTATAACTCAAGTTTAAAATTAACTCTCTTGAGTCCTCAATTAAAAATTTATTATCCACGAAGAGCATTCACTTAGAAATTTTCTCATCTATATATTATGTCAGAACATCCAAAATCAAATTAAACAAGTATGGACTCAATGAAGATTTCTGATGTAAACTTATAATTATAGGAAAGTCATTTGTCTCGCTTCCAAGAGTTCTCATACTTCTTGTTGTCCATCATAAATGCTTTTTTGGTTTGAATATAAGCCACATGAGCACATTTGTTCTCCATTGCTTTCCACAACACATCTTTTGGTACTCTATCATAGACTTTTTTCAAATCAATGAAAATTATATGCAAGTCTCTCTCTCTACTTCGATGTTTTTCCCTTCAAACCCCTTAATAAATAAATAGTCTATGTTGTAAATTATCCTGACATTAATTGAAATTGGTTTTCTAAAGAAAGAGGCTTTTTTCTTAATCTATGCTCAATCACTCTTTCCTAAAGTTTCATATGTGACTCATAAGTTTTATCCTTCGATAATTTAATCCCTCGATAATTTACACAATTTTAAATATCCCCCTTATTCTTATTTATGGATACCAAAGTGCTCTTTTTCCATTCCTCTAGCATTTTCTTTGATCTCAAAATCTCATTAAATAGCATAATGAGCCACAAAACCCCATTCACTTCTATATACTTCCAAACTTCGAAAGGAATACCATCGGAGCAAATGACTTTATCATTATCCATTCTTTTAAGAGTTTCTTTTTCATCTCTAACTCGAATCCTACGGTAGAAACTCAGATTCAGTTCATCTTCGTGAATTGTTAATCCCTCTATATCACTAGTCATACCCAATTCATCATTGAAAAGTTTATAAAAATAGCCATCCCATCTTTCTTTGATATCATCATCTGTCACCAAAAATTTTCCTTCTTCATCCTTCTTTTTCTATTGATTCTTTTCCGATCGAATGGATCCATGGGTCTATGTGTCTATATAGATCCTATTCATGGATTAATGAAAATGTGCAAAAGCTCTATTTGCCTTTGCCATTCTATGCCATTCTATGAGTCTCTTCCTTTTTGTATATGGCATCACCACTCCCTTCGGCAGCATCTACTAATTTGGAACTTAATTTGAAAGCCATATTTCGACCCCGGACATTTTTGGGATGCCCCTAATAACCAACAAATGGCAAGTGTTTTTCCTTGTGTGGATCCTATCTCAATGGGAACTTGATGAGTCAATCTGCCTACACATCTTGCTTTTACTACTATATTGGGAATTACTCCACGTATTACTTGACGTAAAACAGATAGTGGATTTGTTTATGCATCTTACTTAGTTCAAATCTCTTAACTTTCTTTCCCTAGTTTTACTAATTTTGTAAATCTTACATTCACTATTCTTCATTCCTATATCTTGGTAAAATTCCTCAAAATATTTAAATTGAATCTCGCTCACTACTTTCTTAATCTCCCTTCTAACCATTCGTTAACTTTCCCAATAATTTTCCTTGTTATTATGCATATGCAAGGTTTTGAAACACTTTTTCTTATGTCTAACCTTCACCTATATACTTTCATTTTACCACCAAGATTATTTATCTCTAGGTTTAAAACTTTTCGATTCACCCAAGACAGTATTTAGCGGTACACTTGATCCTTTTAACCATTTCATCCCACAAGACGTTAGCACTTCCTTGCGAGTCCTAATTACTTTCCTCAAATACTTTTCTCATAAAGGTCAATTATTTCTCACATTTTAATTGCCACCACTTGATCTTAGGATTTATGACCTTTTGGCTTTTTAGTTTACAGCTCTTAACCAATTTATTAAGGACTAAGACTATATGTTGTGAAGTTAAGCTCTCACTAGAGATTATTTTGCAGTTTTTACAAGCTTTTCTATTTGAATTCCTTGAAAAAAAAATCAATTTGCGACCTTTTGAACTCTATTTTTGTATGTGACTAAATACTCATTCTATTTCTTGAAACAAATGTTTACAATAATAAAGTTATAAGCCATTGAAATATCAACAATAGAATGCCCCTCCTCGTTTAATTCTTGAAAACCATAATTGCCATGAGCTCTCACATATTGTCTTGTCTCTTTCCTAATATGACCATTAAGGTTTCCATCAATGAAAATCTTTTCCTCTTATGAGATGTCTCCAACCAAGTTCTCCATATCTTCCCAAAAGTTTTTCTTAATATGTGCTTTTAACCCTACTTAAAGTGTATAAGTACTAATAACATTGAAAATATCATTCTCAATAGTCAATTTTAAAGATAAGATCATATCTCCAATACTTCTGGCTCCTACCACATTTTTTTTCCAATCTTTATTCACAATAATACTAACTTCATTCCTTACTCTTACCTTCACTATATACTAGAGTTTAAAATCAGCAGTGTGTAACTCTTTTAACTTTTTCTTGTACCCAATTAGTTTCTTGAAAACATAAGATATTAATTCTCCTTCGAATCAACATCTATCATCTCCATATATTTACTTGTTAAAGTATTAATATTCCAAGAACCGAACCAAATCTAGCTCTATTAAGCTAACTTCTTTATTCACATCTGTCCAAAATGATGTGAGAATCTTTGCTTATTCAACATTACACTAGCGTTGATGTAGTAACTTTAACTCATTTGACACTGTATCCGAGTCATACATCGCGTTACTTGTAGGTAACAATCTAGTATTAGTACAAATACGTCCCTGATCTATGTCACAAAGATTGGATGAACTTTTACGTTGGCTGTCAATGATTTAACATAATCCTCTTCCTTTACCTAAACTTGGGATCGGGTATGAAACTATATAGGCAAATTTATAAAGATATATATAAATATGAGTAATAATTAACTATAGGAGTCGTTACATATATCTGTTATGAAGATTCAGAAATCCATGTGAAGACCGATCAAATTCAGATATATATAGAAGCTACACGATCGAGTTGACAGTTGGAAGAATTTTGAAAAGAAGTTATGTTACCTTCTTTATGGGGAAAATAAACAGAAACTAATGGCAGCATCAATGTGAGTGTTCATCCTTGGAAAAACCGTTATAGTTGCAAAGCCAAAATAGGAAGATGTTGTGCCCATGAAATGCAATATTATCCCCAGGCCACTCACTGTCCCAAACATTTTAGATTCTATTCTATCTGTAAAGCCTCTATTCTTTACCAGATATTGAAACCACCATCTCACCTGGTCCTTTTCTTATTCTTTGGTCTTTTATATATCAAAGTCTTAATGATACCTTAGTCACTTCTTTTTTCTGCTCTATCTAGAGGATAAAATGGATGAATTATAGTTATATCTAATCAAATTGATTATAATCGGGACCAATGGAATGCATTATTGCTTTGTCCAAGTTCTATTCTAAGTATATATTTGAAAAGGGAGAGAGGAGGCAATGCTAAAGAGGACAAAATGAACAAATATGAGCGCTGATGAAGTGCAGGAAATAAATAAATGTGGGGATGACAGGACAAAGCTGTGGGTAGCTATAACGATTATGACATATGCAAAGCTCTGCGACTTGTCTTCTTCCTATTCACTTTCATATTGATCGATGCTTTCATTATTATTTAATATGGAGAAAGGTAGGCTTTCAATGTGGAGGCACGACATCTCCGTGTCCTAGATGCTCCCTCATTTCAAATTTTCTATTAAACTTAATCACTTCTCCATTCCGTCTATATATAATAAGATATTTTGTATTAAATATATTTATACCAAGAAAATTATTTTTTTATCTGAAATTCATAAAAAAAGTATTAATATTTCTCATTTTATCTTTATTAAATATACTCTATTATCACTTTTTAATCTAAAATAAGGAGTAGAAAAGAATTAAATATAGATAAAATGAGAAAAAAAATATCTAATATATTTTATATTTTAGAGTAAAAATTTATTATATAAAAGATCCTATAATAAAAATCTGACAGAGTATACATGAGCATATGATATAATTATAGAAAAAAACATATACAGACATACTCTCTCATCAGTGTCCTTCTCTCTCTCTTTCTTTCTGTGTATGAGGGGTCACTCGTGTTGCAGGGTGGCTAGTACGAGGGTGTGACAACTAGGTCAGCAGTAATTGATAGTTTCAGCGCGAGAATGCGTTTCATTTAAGTGATTTTCAGTCTTCATGATCTTTCGGACTTTCCTCTCCATATATGTGTCCATTTTTTCCCTCTCATACATCAATTTTCCCATCTACCACACCCTCAACGAACTTCTCTTTCACTCTTCATATATCACAACAAGCCGTTTCCCAAGGACCCTCACGGCTGTAAAAATACTTATTACTCATCAACAAGGTCATTTTATCAGTAGCAAAATTTTAACATATATACTATATATCTTTGTGGGTCATGAATCAATTTTTATCAATTGGATTGATTTTTCATTTTAACCTATGCGTCATTGAAATGGGGTAACGTATTCACTGGGTCCTCATTCCTCAACACTGAGGAGATGCGTATAATAGACACCCGTCTTACTTTTAAGCACACGTACTGAATATTAGATTAGAAGATTCCATGGAAGTTTAAAAGATTCGACTTGCTTCCTTCATCAGATAGATTCTCATACGAAAAAGTTAATGCTTGAAATGGGTTTTGTGCTACAAACCTTCGGTATTTTGTTCCTACAAACATCGTTGTCTTTTAGGTTCTGGCAATATCGGCTTTTAAATCATGGACGTCATGGATGCAGAGCTTCCCTCTGGTTTGTCCCTATGTGCCAACATAATCTCTCAAGGGTAATTTGCACATGCATGCGACAAGGGATTTAATTAGAGACCAAATGACATAAGGGGTCTCTAGCAAAGGCCTAATATCGGACAAATGGGCCAGATAAGTGTAAATTGAATGCAAATGTGTTTTGAAACCTAAAAAGCCATCACAGCTATAAATGTGTCACCTAGCTAACCAGAGACAGAAGAAGAAACTATAACATTTACTCCATATGACAGGGATTAAATGTGGAATATAGCCGAGAGCTGGAACTTTATATGAACTAAGCAGGGAAATTATTGAGTAGATTATAGAGTAGGGCAATCTAGGGTTAACAGGTTCTCAATTTAATATGTTACCCCATTTCAATGACTGAGCTTAGGGTGTAGCTATGTGTGCTATAACGTCTCTTAATTTCTTTCTTTCTTTTTTTTTTTTGAAATATAGATAAGTTTTGAGCTTCAATACCAACCATGAGAGCTACTGCATATGCATAGATAAACCCTTCTTATTAGTACCCTCTCGGTTCTTTTTTTATAAGACTTTTTTTGGAAGCTTTTGATGTTCTTTGATACTCTCTTTATTGTTAAACAATTGACACTTTATGTAAAATGAGAAAACTAAGTAAATTAACAAAAATGTGATTATACTCTTATTAATTATCTAATGCGCTCCCTCCAGTCTTCAAGATACAATTACCTATATCACTAATATCAACAAAAACAGTTAAAAATAATTAGCTTTTTTATATTTTTCACAAATTAAAAATATTTTCACAAATACCCTCACTTAAATGTTTAAACTAGCTTTCTTAAATTTGTCTCTTGATAAAATGAGATGGAGGGAGTATATAACTCTACTCTATGACAACAAGGTTTTAATATAATTGGTAGATAGCTGGATTTTTTAAGCGTGCTATCCCGAGTTCGATCCCTAATCGTGTGTATAGAAAATGGTTTATTGAAAGAAGCAAAACTTTTTGTGCTCAAAAAAGAAAAACTCTACTCCATAAAAATAATGAAGCATTTATGAGCTTTTTTTTCTAAAAATTTTCTTTATAAATAAACTTTATAACTAGCTATCTCTTTTCAATATTGTGATTAATATGGTTAGTTTTAAAATTTTAAGTAAGTTTAAAAAAAATGAGACTCTTAGCTAATTTTAACTATTTTCTTTATTATGTTATTTGGTTAAAAAGATTATATAAAGAGGAAGGGAGTATAGTATTTTGAATCATAAACCTGTTCAAAGTTCAATGTTTAGGCTTAAGGTCTGAAAAAGATCTAGTGAGCATCATGGGACACAGACACAACCCAATTAAATTGAAGCATGAGTGAGTCGATCATTAATGGCGTCCCCTACACAATACGGAAAGTGGGACAAAATTGAAAAACAGAGATAAAAAGGAGAAAAGAAATGAATAGGAAATAGTGGGGGGCCTAAGAAAAAGTTCATTGATTGTTTGATGTGGCACACAGAGAAGACATTGAAGAGAACCCACGAAATGTATGAGAGAAACATAAATACTGCTGTTTTCACCTAAACAACCTCTCTCTCTCTCTCTCTCCCGCCCTTTATGTCCGTCGGCTTTCAAGCCGGTGACGAAATAGATGGGAAAGAGCATCGGAAATTGTGTGTGTTCAGTGTATTGGCTATGGGATTGGATGATGGATGCTCGACTCTGAATCCCACTCTGTGATTCTTTGTTAGATTTCTTTCATCTTCTCACTACTTCTACGCAGTGACACATGATGATGTATCCCCCGGTTCCATGCATTGTTCTCTGAAAAAGAAAAATAAAAAAGTTTTTTTTTAATTCAAATTAAAAATATTTTCATTTTAAAAATTTTAAATTTTCAAACTAAAATTTTCTCATTTGAAAATCTAAATTATAATTTTTGTGCACTTGAATTTTGAATCTTGAAATTGTTTTATGCTAGTTCCCCTCCCCTAACTCCCCAAATAATAACCTCACAATTTTTTTAATCAAAAGATGTAGTACTAATTTGAATATAATTTTAGGCAAAAACATTTAAAATTCGAATTCAAATAGCAAAAGATGAAGAGAATAGAAATAGGTGGAGATAAGGACGCTTGGGCATTCAATGTAAATAAGCCACATTATATTAATATCTCGTGATGCATATAGTTTTTTATGCTTTTTATATTGATAATATCAATATCAATAGCAAAATGAATAAAATATATAATAAGTTGTGTTATTTATAAATTATCATAGCTCATTTCTAATACTGCATAGGATTCACATCTTCCCCCCCCTAATAATATTGATATGATAAAGAGGCACAAAACCTAATGCAAGTTATCATCTATGTGACTTATAAATTAAAATTATGAAGAGAGATTGCATTATTTATGACTTATGAATAATATGATTTGTATTAAATTTTATGGATATGTATATATAGATAATTTTAAATTTTAAGTCTTTACATATTAATGAATGTTTTTAATATGAGATATTTAATTTTCAAATTTCGTTGGTGACATAGGCGGCATGATTCCACACATCTCTTGAGGGACTTTTGCAGCGGAAGGTTATATGTGCGGACCATATATAATTATCCCTCATTATCCTATTATAAGTTATATTTATTCATCTCACATATATCTAGAAAATTAGTTAAAAATTTTGATATTTTAAAAAAATTTCTAACTTTTTAAAATTACCCTCATTAAATTATAACTTATCTTAAATAGATCTCTTAATTTCTTTCCACTATAACTCTTTTGAGTATTCCCAATAAGAATAAAAATAAAAAATAAATATTAAATGATTCATAAGTTTCATAAAATTACTTTTATTTTAAAATTTTAATCATCTAAAAATATGTCTCAAGGCAATATAGATGGAATAATAAATAAAGAAGTTGGCAGGAGATTTCGACATAATAATGTTGCAAAGGGAGTACAGAAAAATGAGTCCTTCAATATCAATGTGAATGGCACAGCCTTGTGTAATTCATGATTCGTTTTGATACAAGTATATAACATGTAATACAATAAAATATATTTAGTTGGGGCGCTCTAGTCGTTTTAAATTTTATATATATAAAGACTAAAATGACCTCTGTTAATAAATTGTATTTTTACCTATTACATTGCCATCAATTTTTACCTATCACATTGCCAACAGCCATAACTTGAGCCATAGAGTACGTACAAACCTCCAAATCAGGTGGGTTTTTATAAGTTCTTACACGAAACTTAGGACGAGATCTAACAAATGGTACTACCAATTTTGCACCAATCCTAGTTCATGATGTCTAAATCACAATTATTAAATTTTAGTACATGGCCATATATATATATATATATATATATAAATGGGGCTAGATTCAACTGGGACTTGCTCTCTCTCTCAGGACTATATTTGCACACTCACGAGAGTTGCACAAATTAATGCTCCTAGCTACTTCAAGAACGACGACACGGCAATTAGCACATTTAAGCAGAGGTGCACAATGTATAATGTTTATGACGAAATTAAGAGGATGGCAAAGCACCAGGGGCGGAAGCAGAATGTTTACTTTGGGGGGCCAAATTATTTTCTTATACATAAGGAATATTATTAAAAAAATTAGAATATATAAAAATCATATTTTTAATATATTTTTTATGTATAATATTATATATTGACAATTTAAAAAATATTATGATAAATCTTTAAATTTTATACTTCATTTAATATGATAAGTGTATAGTATATATAAATATATATTTATGTATTTCTATATTATGCAAATACAAAAATACTAAGAGAGGCTAAACTATAAATATATGTATATTTAGGAATAATTATATAAAAAAACCAAACAAAATATATTAAATGGGAGAGAGGATGAGGGGGGCCACGCCCCCCTCCCTGCAAAGCACCACCAGTACGAAGCCTCACATAAAGTGTTGAACTTTAATGGGGAATCAAATTTTGGGATCAAGATCTCAAATTAATTATAAAACAGATTTTTTTACTACTTGTTTTTTCAATTTTGCAACTCAATCTCTCATTTTTATCACTGAATTTTAGTTAAAAATCCTTCTTTGTAATTAATTGGAGATCTTGGTCCCAAAATGTGATTCCCCCAACTTTAATTAGGTGGCATTTTCAATTCCCAAATAACTAGAAAGGACACGGGGAGGTCAAGATTTATTTACTTAATTTTTCTATACTTAACTTCTCATGCTTTCTTAATTTGGTCTAACCTAAACACATATCTTTTAAATATGGCAGTAATATATATATATATATATAGATAATTAAACGAAGTGGGGAAAAAAAGTTCCTCAGATCATATATAATAAAAAATATTTCAACCAGGCATGAAAATTTAAATTGTCCTCACTGTTTCATTTCAGAATTTTTTAAAAAAAATTATTTTAACTTCCAAAATTATTTTAAAGAGAAGTTTTAACTTAATATCAGATACATGACATTGAGGGTTTAAAAAAATTAGCTAAAATTTATTTTAAAATGAAAATAAAATTTAGTTGCCGGTGAGGAGAAATTATTGTCAATGTAGAATATAAATGACGACGTCAATAAAAGCATAAAATGTATATATATGACCCAGGGGAAAAAATATTCTATATTGAGAACATTCTACATCATTCATTCCAGAATATATCAATGTTGGGAAAGTCTACAAACAGTGAGCCAATTTAAACAAACATGAATAACATAAGCCTTTTGTATTAAATGTATAATTCGTCAGTCATGTTGCACCAATATTTCATAAAGTATATATAAATATATATATATTCTAAAATGTTCTAAAATGGATATAGAGCTTTTAATGAACTCAGATTTTTACTTGTTATGAATATTTATATATTACATTTGAAATACTCCAAGGTTAATTGATTGTCAATTTCATTTAAGGCTGGACGAAGAGGGTGTAGTCAAGCTTTAATTTATCAATATCACCATGGCACAATAAAAAGCATTAATTCAAGTAATCAGATGACGTATGTGAAAAAATACCAAAGCACCAAATTAATTAAATCAGAACACCAATATTCAAACTACCCCTCCAAAGTAATATATTTTCTTTATAAAACGCACACTTTTCATCACTATTTTCAAGGGTCCCACGACACCACTCGGGAAGAATTGAAATCAGGTAATCTACATCATCAAAGGGGAATGCTCCAAAGCAATATTATAGCATCGATCTCTATCTCCATAATCAGCAAAAACTGGGTATTAAGCCAACACAAATTGAACAGCCAAACTCTTTCAGCTGTATGCCTGGAGGTGGTTCTCCTTTTAAGCAACACATTTGATAACTCATAGCTTCATATTCCATTTTCCAGTTATCATCTTGGGTGGGTTCATAACGTACGTACCCATCCACTTCATACCGACCAGCTCTGTAAAAAAGCAAATTAGTTCTTAATTAACTTGAAGAAAGCATATAAAACAACAGCACCAAAAATTTGTTGAAAGATTTCTACAGAATGAGCGATTGTAAGGAGTAATTGGTGATGTTGGCATGAAGCTTTAAAAGAGGACAAAATTATGCTTCTTTGCAAAGACATGAGGAAATCGGATTAAATCATGTTTCTAGGCGCACTTAAAAAAAAAAGAAAAAAGATGCATGGGAATGCAAACATAAAGAAGTGGGAACTCATGACAGAATATGCAAAATTAGTTTAAACCTTGACTGTCAACAATTAGCTCATATCGAGCTAATGATCAACTTTAATAGACACAATCAACATAAAATTCAGATGAAATCCAACACTGGTAAACTAAAAGAGGTAATTTTCTATATTTTAATTCTAGAAAAAGAATGAAATAATTAATTCTCTCTTTTATACAACCTGTGATTGGTGTCAGAGTGAGTGGATGAGGGGACAATGTAGTAGCATGAGTAGGACCTGTGTTGAGCTAAATGATAAAAAGTTTTATTGCCGAATGACAAAGTATCTTAGCGACAAAAACAACGCAGAGACAGAAAAATAAGTTGAGCTCTATGTGAATGCTCCAAAGTGCAAACTCCATAGAAACTTTCTCCTTGTTTGGGATTATATGGAGTTTGTTCTCTTAAATTTAGATGAAATCAAACTGTACTCTAAAGAAAGCAGTCATACCCAAATAAGACAAATGTCATTTTGTTTGTGAAATACACATAATGTTTGTCAGCACCATCTCACCTGAGGAATCAATCCAAGTTCTTCCAAAAATTAACTTTCTAACTTTTGTTGGAGGGGCTACCAAATCAAGGACCACACCGTATCCTTTGAGGGCAACTCGTGTCCCGCATCCAAGTTTCATAATCTTGCATATACATACCTTGCCAAGAAATTTACTTAATATTGACAGCAAATTGAATTGCATAGACACCAAGCATTAATTAAAAATTGAAAAATAAAGACCAAATTGTACTAAGCACATATATAACATTCCAAATTAAAATTACAACGCATTCAATATGTAAGACATCTAGTACTAGAAAAATGTAAAACAAAGCAACTCAGAATTTATGTGAAGACGATTCTTGTAATTTGGATTTTTTTCCGATAAACAGTTCAAAGACTTGATATTACAATATCACAAACAGGATAGTGAAAGTTTTATAAATGTTCAGAATAGAGCAAGTCTTATTAAACTCAATTGATCACCATCTTGACCTGCAAAATGCATTCCATTAGAACAAAACAGTTACCTTCAAATTAAGTTTGCAACAAAACATGCAGCCAATTCATATATATAAAATAAGGACATCTGATTGTATGCCCACTTTAAAAGTTACAGTCTAGTATCAACCACAAGGGAGAAAACCAAAAGGTGTATTAAACGCAGTGACTACAATCCATACACAAAAAGGAATTTGAGTGGTGTAGGGCAGCATCTGTCCTTACCGGAATTAGTGATGTGTTTGTCTCTAAACAGGGAGTGATCAATTCCTAAAATCGACGAGAAAAATACTACAGAAATTTGTATAGTGCTTTCAAGTTTGAAGCAAAATGTCTCCAATCTTTGATTCTCATGTTAAATGTAAATGCAAAATATTAAATGTGATTGAAATAACATATTGGATTAAAGAAAAATAAAGTTAAATAAAACCAAATTCCTTATTTCTATCCAAAGTCCTTTGAGCTTTGCTCAGATGCCCAATCGAACTACTGTTAGTTTCTTGTCGACGAGGAACAAAAGTGTAATGGAAAAGCGGTAAGCCATTAACTAATTTGCAAAATTTTTATAGTTAAGAAATGATATGAAAATTGCAAACTTGGAAGGAATTATAAGTTCTTCTTTTCAAATTTCTCTACTTCAAAGCGCAATTTCAGGCTATGTCGCACTCAAAAATACGTGGAATGGTGTGCAGAAAAAAGAAAAAGAAACCAATAGAATTTCTAAATGAAATCCGTGAGGAATCACCACCAAATCAATTTAAGAAGAAAAATGATGGTCCACATAAATAGAGATAAATTTGAGAGTTGATTATACTTGGAGAAAGTGTTAGACACCCCATAACACTTGTTTTTAAAAACAGTTACCTTAAGTTGATTATATAAATTAATATGACTTTAAAAGTATTTTAATTATTCTTTAATTGTTCATATATGAAAATAAAGGTAAAAAGAAAAAAAATTAGAAGTTGAGAATTAAGGAAATTAAGAAAACAAAATAGAAAAAGTTTATTTATTTACAATGACGAATTTAACCCAAAATCAAAGTTTGAAGCCTACATACCTTGCAGTAGAAATTAAAGTCCACGTAGTTCGGGAGCAAAAATATGTGGCACCAAGTTGGTGTCTTTTAAATGAAAACATTTTTGTTGAAAAAATCAAAATAATAAAAATAATTTATCTTTTACAAATAAAATGATTTTCTAAATTTGGTTGGTGGGCTTTAATTTACAAAAAGACTTCATTTTCTTAATCTCATCATTTTTCCTTTTCTAATTTTTTGGGGTTTTTTAGCATTTATTGAAAAATACAAAATTCTTGAGCGATAAAATTTAAAAGATAGTTTATTATTCTGAGAGTGTTTTCAATTAACTTTGGATCAACCTTTTTACTTTTAATTGAAAATTTTTTTTATTTTTGAGTTTTAATTTATTTTTTAGTAATTTTATAGAAATGAAAACTCTTTAGAAAACTATATTTACATAAAACTTTAGGATTTTAAAAATTTGAGCTTATCAAAACACTTCTCTATTTTTTCATTTGCTTTATTTTTGTCAGTTTGAGTTTATTTGGAAGTTGATTTAAGATTATTTGAAATATTTTTGTGAGATAATCATTTTTAAGAAATTTATAAGTTATCTGGAAAATAATTGTGACATTTGAGTATTTGATTTCTCATTCTAAGTGAGAATTTGAAGAGGATTTTTTTAATTCATTATTTATTTTTTTTTTAAATGTTATTAAGATTTTATTTAAACTTTACAAAAACAAATTAAAAAATGACCTGATTGATAGGTCCAAAGGAGACAATTCAGTCTCATACGGCATCGACTACTTGTACCAGAAGAGGCTCTAGATCCCATGCGGCGACTCTAAAATATCTCTAGTCTCATTAAAAGGCCATTGGAGCTTCTTTATTTTATTATTTTTTATGTAATTTCTAAAAGTGGAAAAAAAGACCTGACTAGTTTAAATAAAACTACAGAAGACAATTCAATCTCACAGCCTCAATTGGTCGACTCTGTAAAAGTAAAACAAGGACAACATACTAGAGGAGGTTCTAGACCCCACATGGTAATTCTGTAAAAGTAAAAGAATAAAAATAATAAAAATAAAATACTGTATAAAAATTAATGAACATCCATTGTGATTGTGTGTGTTTGTGCTCAACCAAATTCAACATCATTCAAATTACACAAACACACGAGTATTAGAAAAGGAAAGATTGTCAAAACCCAAAAGCATCCATGAGCTATCTTCCCCATCATCCTTGCTCCTCTTGTGCACCTCCCTTATTGAGTCTTGGCTCACCAATCCACACGTCTCACATGGCCAGAAAAGCCAATAAAAGAAAGCAGAGAACACATTCAGTTTTTTTTTTTCATGATAATTTCCCTGCGAGCAAACTTATACCAGAAACCATTTAAGACATACAAAACATCTAAATAAAGAACCTCCAGTATTGATGAAGTATTGGTAAACTACAGTAGACAAAGTTTGATAAAAGGATAGAAATATTGTTCTATGTTCTTGCACACTACCACACAAAACATGAACAAGTGAGTTAAAGCACGAAACCAAGCTCCACAAGAATCTAAAGTAAAAGGCAGCAAAATCACGTGTGGGGACATTTAAGGCATTGTGAAGTTACAAGAGTGAAAATTAATCCAGTTGGAAGCTTCCAAGGACTCCTACCAAGGCATTAAATCAACAAACAAATTGCTATGCTCCCACAGCCCAATAACTCAAATCATGAACACCGAATTGAAACTCATATGATCAAGTTTGTACAAGATGCAAGGTCTACGTTTTAGAGTAGGAGCCTAAGCCAAAGAAAAACAAGGACAATAGCTTACACACACACATATTAAGGTGGCAGACAGCGAGTTCCTACCAGGTGCTACACAAAAATGCAGGGCCATTTAACAATGAAGACCTTGGTTAAACTTTACGTCCAAAAAAACATCTATCCTATTTGAAGCACATCCTTTTTCAAGCATTTCATCGAACATTCTGCAAGCATTTTCTTTTTTTGAAAAATAGGATATGGAGTTTTCTTCCTTTTTTAGAGGTAATCTAAATCAGCACCCAAGGTCATATAGCAACAAGGCATAGTGAATACAGTGATTGAGCGATAGGCTTATGAGGTAAGACATGTTTTCCCATCAACATGAGACTATATTCATTTCTGCAATTCAAGAGACATAAGTGATCAGATTCATTTCAGATATTAAGCTTCGCATTAAGAAGGATTTATTCCAAGGTTGAAGCTTTTATTGAATAACCACAAGTCCCCAAAAACAATCAAAATAGGACCTAGGAGAAAGCCCTGACATCATTCATCATTACCCACACACGACACATATATAGTAGCAACGGTCATCATCTCAAACAATCAGCCATAAGTGTCATCAATAGTAAAACAGTGAACCCATAGTTTGTCATAAGGCATTCTGAGTTCTTGATCCAATAAATATATGCACACGAATCTTTTTTAAAAGCAAGCCAAACACCCAAGGCTAAAGGAAAATCATATTCAAGGATTGCTACGACATGAGACATCAAGAGGCATTTAAACTTCGGGGTCATTCTCACAACTTAAAGATAATAAGGAATAAAGACACTGAACAATCGAAAGCTCAAGCACAGGTTTTGATTAAACCTTTAAACCAAATGCAGACCCCACAGCTTGAATCTTGCCATGGACATGTGGTGATGGAACCTCTGCACGCAGGGCGTTCCAATATGTTGGAATCTGTTGGCAGAGCCTTCCCGCAGCGATGAATGAAAGAGAGAAATAAAAAAAGAAGAAAAATGTACGACCTTAGAGATGAATCAATGCCCCTCTCTTCCAGAACCTTCTTTGGCTTCCAGAAGGTCCTTCAACCTGAACCGCAGTTCTAAATTATAGAAAGTGGGAGAAGATTTTAGATAGAAAAGAGATGACTGAAAATCTTCAAATTGGCTTCTGTGAGAAGCCATCAAATTGGCTTCTTGCGAAAGCCTCCAAATTAAAATTTCCAGGAGAAGCCATTAAATCAAATCAGACCTTTTAGGAGAATCTTCCGGGATAAGCCTTCAAATTGACATGCACCCGCCTTGATATTCGACCCGGTTCTAATGATGTTAGGAATGTTAGAAATAATATGAAAAACTTGAGTACAAGCTCCGTATCAATAAGAGTTATAAAGTGTATATAAGAGAAAGAAGATAAAGTATGTTAAAATAATTATGAAAAGATAAAGGTTAAGTAGATTTAAATATTATTTATTTAATATTTAAAGCACTTAACACTTGGCACGTGGCACATATGATCATTGAATTGATCTAACGGTGGTAATCTGGTCTGATATAAATTTAAAATTAATTATTTTTTCATAAATGGAATTTTAAATGTCAATGTTCTGAAACGACATATTAATATTCTAAAACATGTTATTTGATATTCTGAAGGTTTCAATTATAACGTTCAGAAACAGATTAGTTTATCAACAATGTTTCTTTTTTCCACTATTATATAAGGGTCGGACCAGAGACTGAAAGTATCCCTCACGTTCTCTCCTCTTGCTTACAATCTCTCTGTTTCATTTTGTGTTTTAAGATATCTAAAGTTGTTGTCAGATATCTTTGGTGCTTTGAATAATTTCTAGGGGTAATTCGTTGGATCCTTGCTGCAAACCTAGTGGGGGTGAATAACACTTTAAGGACAGTATTAATCATATGTTTTTGGACACCGATTGTTTTCAATTGCTGTTTCTAACAGGGACCGTGTGTATTTTTAAAAGATGGTTCATTAAAATTTTACAAGATTGAGGTTATCGTATTTAATTTTTTATTTGATACCCCTATTTATTTAGATAAAAAATGCCTCTAATTATTTGCAAAAATAATAATAAATCATAAAAATTATAAAAATTTAAAAAAAAACCAAGGAGAGAAGATAATTCTAAAAAAAGGTTACAGAATTTACCTTAATTCCAATTAACTACTAGAGTACTAAATTAGAATTAAAATTAGATGCAAAAAAGATGAAATTGCCCCTATCCCATTAACATATTGAACGAGGAAAAACATGGTATACTTTCTCAAACTCCTCCGCTGTCACCTTCTCCTGCCTCTCCAACCTTGTCATTGCTTTCCCTTCCTCCAATACCCCTACATCTCCATCCTTCTTCTTCCTCCTCTCCAATAACCTCAAACAAACCCAAACCCAAAGCAATGAAGCATGAATCTGACATCAAAATTGGATAAGTGAAACACAAGTTCAACGAAGACGTGATTCTCCAAAGCAGATCTGTGAGCACGAATGAGTTTGGCAATGAGATTGGACCACTTCGATCACTGATTCATTGATTTTGCTTATGATGTCTCACTTCTTTCCCATACCGAATCTGAGAATCTAAGTTTGCCCAATGAGACATTTGATCAAGGTGTTGCCACTGATTGTTATGCTTGTGAGGATTTTGTTCCTAAGTCATTGTCAATTTTTTGGGAAAGGAAGAAGGGTTTGAATTTGATTCCCTAAACAATTGCCTTGTTATTATTATTTTTTTCATTCGATTTGTTTTATTTTTTTTAGTCTTGTTGTTGTAACTCTAATTTGGAAGTAGTCTTTCTAAGTCCTCAGCTTGTTCTGAACTCTGATATGTTTATTTTATATCTATAAAATACCCACATTTAATTTTTCTTTTTATCTAAAAATATTGTGATTTGATAATTTTTTGTATGATTCTGTATAATTTGGAATATATTTGCATTGCATGAATATTTATGAGGATTTTGAGTTATATTGAGCCAAAAAGTTGGAACTAGATATAAAATACGAAGTCTATCCGTTCTCCCATATTTTCTTACCCACGAATGGGCGAGAAGGCGAGAAGAATTGTAGATTGCGAAAGAACTTGGCGCTGGGTCAACAAAGCAAAGCAGCTAGCTGGCATTGGGTGGATTCGTTGCTTAGGTTGAAAGACGCCATTCAACCCGGCGCCGGATGGAGGAAATTAAAAGTACTCAGCGCTAACTCATCTCGAGAGAGTTTACACGATTTCTTGATATTTTAGGCCTTTATAGGTTTATGGACTTTCTCTATAAGAGGAAACACGGTAGAAACACTAGAAGTCTTGCTATCAAAAAAAGACACACTAGAATTCATTCATCAAGTACCCCAACGCTAGAGAATACAATTCTAAAGCTTTAGAGGAACTAGAAGCGATTGTGAGGTAGAAAGAACACAAGATTGAGGGAGTTCTGGAGCAACCTTTAATTTTATTTTTTTTCTAACATTTTTTTTAGTAGTTTTTGCTTTATGATTTGGAATTATTACTATATTAAGATGATTACTTCTATGGATTGCTAAATTCCCAATTAAGGGTAAAGATGTAGCTTGATTGAGATTAACTCAATTCTATTTTTTTTTATTTTGACTCTGAGATTTGAGCTTTATATATATATATATTTGATTCATATATTTTCTTCAATTATATCTGTCTTCTTTACTTTATTATTGATTTTGTGACTAACTACTATAAAATCTAATCTATGGGTGAACTTAAAGAACTGAGAGAGGAAGAATGAGTCTAGACTTAGGAAGATAAACATAAATAACTAGATTAGAGATAGATCTAGGAATTTACTGTGACTTAGGTTGTAGCATCATAATTTGGTTAGACAAGTGGGCTGTGCGAAAGCAAATTCATCTCTAATCAAATACGGACTAATACGCTAAAAGGTAATTAAAACATAATAGAAACAATTGTTACTATAATTACATAGAGTCTAATCAAGAAAGTGAATTAAGTTATTTTAATAGGTGAACCACAATCCCTTGACACTTCTAATGATCGAATTAAACTTATAAATTGAATTGTTTACTTTTATTTTAATTTCCAATTTCTCAATTAAATTGTTAATTGCTTTTGGATTAAAAATTATGGATTGGTAGATTTCACAACATACTTTGAGTTTGACTCTGGAATACTCCAGGCTTGTTATTACTATAATTAACCATGTATACTTACAGGAGACCGATCAAACTCATCGATCAAGTAATGGGAAAGAAAATTAGAAAATTTTCACTTAATTATATGTTCTCAATTGCGTAACTTGCATTTACTATCATTCTTATTAAGAAGTTCTGAGTAGGCACTAAATACTTGTGCATCGCAGAAATGTATTAAAGGCCCTCTATTTACGTTTGATTGTGGTAATCTATAGCTATAGTGGTAGAACTCTTTTTGGTTTGCATGAATGGTAAAAGGCATCATGTTTAGCAAGTGTTTGTGGGAATGCCAATGAGAGTTTCAATGGTGGTTTTGGTGCATGTGTTTAATCAGGACATCCATATCTCTTCAATATATTAAACACCTCAATCTTGCATGCATATTTTAAGTGAGTTGTTGACTAATATCATCATGAATGTTAGTTAGATTCTTTAATGATATATAATGCTTCCCCTTGCTCTTTTGTTGATATATAGGTTCCCTTTATTATTCATATGCTTAGTAGGAGCTCAAAGCTTTGTATCCACTTTTGGAGGCCATCTTTTTTGTCACAATATGATTAGAATAAACTGAGATGGGTTGTTGTGTCATCAATACTTGTTTGAGAACCCACTAATTTACACTATCATTCTTAGATCTCATTGGCATTTTTGTTGTTGTATTTAAGTGGTTCTGAACATTCTTAGATCTAGTCATCATTTGAAAGAATCTTGGTATATGTGAGGCAAAATGATAGCTATTCCTTTCTTTTTGGCACAGAAATGAACTCTCAATTCGATAGAACAACTTTTTTTCTTTTTTTTCTGAATGCCCTGAACAGCGATGGATGCCCATTTTATACTAGTTTCCAAGGGTAGGGGTTACAGCACATTAAAGAAAAATTGAAGAGGGAGTTACAGAGAGAGAGCGATGTGAGTTACAGAGCGTTAATGAGGGAGTTATACGGTGGAGTAGTCATTATGATCCGTTTCATTCTCCCCGGGTTGGATGGAACTCGCCCTCGAGTCCAAGTCAACATCATCATCCAAATAGGGTGACAAGTCAGCAACATTGAAAGTGGCAGAAACTCCATAAGCTCCAGGCAATTTAACTTTATAAGCATTGTTGTTGATCTTTTGTACAATCTTGAAAGGACCATCAGCTTTGGGTGACAGCTTGGCATTGGGTTGTTTTGGAAAATGCTCTTTTCTGAGATGTATCCAAATCAAGTCTCCCACATTAAAGATCTGTTATTTCTGATGCTTGTCTCGTTGTGTCTTGAGTTTGAAATTCTGCTTCTGGATTCTTTCATGAACTTGTTCATGCAACTTCTTGATTTCTTTAGCCCTTTGATCTGCATCAGAACTATAATGCTGCTTATCAAGTGAAGGGGTCAAGTCTAGTGGACTAAGGGGACGAGTGCCGTAAATAACTTCAAACGGACACTTTCCAATTGCCTGATTAACAGAATTATTGTAGGCAAATTCAACTTGAGCAAGAACAAGGTCCCACATCTTCAAATTCTTCCCCACGAAACTTCGAAGAAGATTTTCCAGAACTCTGTTAATAGCTTCAGTTTGACGGTCTGTCTGTGGATGGCCAGCGCTGCTAAATTGGAGCTTAGTTCCAATCTTCTTCCATAACATCCTCCAAAAGTGGCTCAAGAACTTAACATCACGATCAGAAGTAATAGTTTTTGGAATTCTATGGAGATGAACAATCTCTTTGAAGTACAAATATGCAACTTGTACCGCGTCATGGGTCTTTTGACATGGAATAAAATGGGCCATCTTCGAAAATCGATCCACAACAACCATGATAGAGTCTTTTTGCCTCTGCGTTCACGGTAAACCAAGAACAAAATCCATGCTCACATCTTCCCACGGTGCTTCTGGAACTGGCAGTAGCATGTATAATCCTGTATTTTGCCCTTTCGTCTTAGCCAAATGACATATTCGGCATCGCTGTATATGCCGGTTGACATCTCGTTCAAGTCTTGGCCAATAGAAATTCTCTTTGGCCAGATCAACTGTCTTGTCTCTGCCAAAATGACCAGCTAATCCTCCATTATGAGCTTCCCAAATTATTGCTTCCCTTAAAGACCCTTGAGGAATACATAGGGTTTTACCTCGGAATAGAAACCCATCATGTCGGTAATACTGGTGCAATGATTGATCAGTTGTAGCTTCCCACACTCCATAGAAATTAGGATCATCCTGGTACAGCTCCTTGACAAGATCAAAACCAATAACTTTGGCCTACATTGTTGTTAGTAACACATGTCGACGGCTAAGAGCATCAGCTACAGAATTTAAAATCCCAGCCTTATGCTTAATGAGAAAAGGATAAGACTGCAAGATTTCACTCCAACGAGCATGTTTTCGGCTGATCTTTTGTTGAGAATTCAAATACTTTAGAGCTTCATGATCCGAAAAGAGTATGAACTCTTTGCTCAAGAGATAGTGACTCCAGTGTTGTAGAGCTCGGACAACGGCATAGAATTCTTTATCATAAGTAGAATACCTGAGCTTGGCATTATTGAATTTCTCACTGAAAAAGGCAATGGGATGGCCTTCCTGGCTCAAGACAGCCCCAATCCCAGTGTTGGAGGCATCACAGCTAACCTCGAACACCTGGTCAAAATTTGGAAGAGCTAGGACTGGCGCTTCAGTCAATCGCTTCTTTAGCTCCTCAAAACTCCTTTGAGCTTGCTTTGTCCACTGAAATTTGTCTCCCTTAGTGCAATCTGTGATGGGTGCAGTAATAGAGATAAAATTGCGGATGAACCTCCTGTAGAAAGAAGCTAATCCGTGGAAGCTTCGGACTTCCTGAAGAGATCTTGGAACTGGCCAACTATTAATGGCTTCAATTTTACTGGGATCAACTCGAACACCTTCTGTGGTGATGATGTACCCCAAGAAAACAACTTCATTGGCGAGAAAGGTGCACTTCTTTTGGTTGGCAAAAAGCTTTTGGTCTCGCAGAGTTTGCAAGACTTGCCGTATTTGATCGAAGTGTTCTTCCTGACTCTTGCTGTAAATAAGAATATCGTCAAAGTAAACAACAACAAATTTACTAGTGAAGGGTCACAATACCTGATTCATTAGGCGCATGAATGTGCTAGGGGCATTAGTTAGTCCAAAAGGCATCACATTCCACTCATACAAGCCATCTCTTGTCTTGAAAGCGGTCTTCCGTTCATCTCCTGACCGAATCCGAATTTGGTGATACCCACTACGAAGGTCAATCTTGGAAAAGGTAGTGGCACCATACAGCTGGTCTAACATATCATCGAGCCGGGGTATCGGAAATCGATACTTGATAGTAATTTTGTTAACAGCTCGGCAATCGATGCACATTCTCCAGCTTCCATCTTTCTTGGGTACTAGCAAAACAGGTACAGCACAAGGGCTAACACTTTCCCCAACCAGCCCTTTCTTCAATAGCTCTTCAACTTGTTGTTGTACTTTGGCATGTTCCTGAGGACTCATCCTATAAGCAGGCTTGTTAGGAATGACTGTTCCTGGAACAAAATCAATGGCATGCTGTATGTCTCGCATGGCTGGCAACCCAGGTGGTATCTCATCAGCTATCACATCTGGAAACTTAGATAATAAGGGCATGATTGCTGGTGAGATGGTGGACTCACTGTTTTCCTGGAGTACCAGTATGAAACTCATTGTCTGGGTTTCAGATTTCGTCACCTTGAATTTTTCTTTCGTCATCAAAGTCACCAATGGCTTAGCTTCTGTTGAAGCTTTGCTAAATTCACTAGGCGGTAGAGGCGCTAGCTTGATCTTGACACCATCTTTAGTGAACGAGTAGGTGTTTGTGCATCCATCATGCAAAGTATATCGATCATATTGCCATGGCATTCCTAAAAGAAGGTGGCATGTATCCATGGGAACAACATCACACAAAACATCGTCACAATATCTATTCCCAATAGAGAAAGTAATAAGGCATTGCTTAGAAACTTTTACCTCGCTTCCAGTATTAAGCCAGTGAAGCTTGTAAGGATATGGGTGGTCATGCGTTGGTAGCTTCAACTTCTGTACCATGTAGTCAGACACTACATTTTCACAGCTCCCACTGTCAATAATGACATTACAAACTTTGCCCTGGGCAGTGCAACGGGTGTGAAAAATATTGCGTCGTAGCCATGGTTCTTCCTTAACTACAGCTGCATGCAGACTTCATCGGATAACCAAAGCCTCTCCCTGATCTGCAGGCGTAATCTCCTCGTCATATACTGGTTCGGCCTCATAATATGTAGTCTCCTCTTCATCTTCGTCAGGTGCTTCATAAGCTTGCCCTTCCCTAATGGTGATAACCCTTCGAGTAGGACAGTCTGAGGTGATGTGACCCAAACCTTGGCATTTAAAGCATCGGGGTGCTTTAGAGCCAGATTCCTTGATAGTATTTGGTGGAGACTTGAGCGTAGTGCTAGGCTGCGGCTGCCTGATAAAGCGGGCTACTGAAATTCTGCCTTTCGACCATCAAAATAACCCCTAGAAGAAGAAGGTTGATAAGAAGACCTCTTGGGCGTTTGCTTTTCCACACGGATGGCTAAGCGAATCACATCATCCAAAGTCCAATATTGCTGAAGCTGGACTGGACGACTGATGTCAGTGTTTAACCCTGCAAGATAACGAGCTATCGTTTGCTCCTCCTTCTCCTGTATGTCATACTTCATCATAAGTTTTTCAAATTCTCTGGTGTATTCTTTTACAGATAAGGATCTCTGTCGAAGATTCTGCAATTGGATAAAATTATCCTGGTGGTAATGCTCCGGTAGGAACTTCCGGGTGAGTTGTCGTCTCATTTTCTCCCAAGTCTCAATCTTGCGCTTTCCCTCTCGTACTCGCTTCTGTTTGAGATTCTCCCACCATATGGAAGCATGCTTCTTGAGTTTAAGAGCGACTATCTTGACTTTTTGTTTGTCTAGAATCTCCTTGTATTCAAATATTTGCTCAATAGTTTGAAGTCAATCTACTAACTCATCTGGCTAGAGTCTTCCCTCAAATTCTGGGATATCTACTTTGATGTCACTAGAGCGGAATGGTTGTTGTTGATGTCGATGGTGGTTGTCAGTGGATGACGAACTGCTGCTATCCGAATCACCCTCTGGGTTTTCTCTACGAGTTTCTAGCAAAGCTCGCTGCAATTTTATGGTAGCTTCCAATTCTTGTATTCGTCATCTCATCCCTTCCATCGCAACGTCCTGTACATTCCTGCGTCTTTGAGGCATTTTTTTTTTTGCCCTTTTCTGTAAGGTTAGAACTTAGGCAAACAAACAATTATAAAGGAATAGGGGTCAAAAAGGTAATTTTATGAAGTATAGGGGTGGAAAAGGAATTTTAGGGAAGTTTGAGGTGGAACTGCAATTTTGGAAAATATAGGGGCCAAATTGCATTTTCAAAAAGTTCAGGGGCAAAATTGTAATTTCAAAAAGTTCAGAGGCAAAATTGCAATTTAAGAAAGTACCGGGGTCAAAATGTAATTCTAGAAAGAATAGTGATAAAAGTGTAAATATGAAAAATATAGGTGCAAAAATATAAATATGAAAAAGTTTAGAGGTCAAACTATAAATATGAGAAGTTTGGTTGACTGGACAGGATGACGTGGCAGAATTGACATGTGGTAGACACGGGTTGGCTGAGCTGTCGCTGACTGGACAGGTCAGGATGACGTGGCAGATGACGTCATTGTCTTCAACCTCCAACAGGCGCGTGGTCAACGGCGATGGCGCGTGGTGGCGCGTGAAGGGTCCAATGGCGGCGAAACTCTCCAGACAGAGGTTTTCAGGCCTTCCGAGTTCGATGGCGAGGTCCATTTCACTGAAAAGTGATCGGAACTGGATTCTGACGGCAGCGGTAGTGGCGGTTGCTCACTTTCAGGCGATTCTTCGACGGCTCTCTCACTCCTCGAAGCTTCTGGACACTCTCTCACCTGCTCTGATACCAAAATGGCACAGAAATGAACTCTCAATTCGATAAAACAACTTTTTTTCTTTTTTTTTCTGAATGCCCTGAACAGCGATGGATGCCCCTTTTATACTAGTTTCCAGGGGTAGGGGTTACAACACATTAAAGAAAAATTGAAGAGGGAGTTACAGAGAGAGAGCGACGTGAGTTACAGAGCGTTAATGAGGGAGTTATACGGCGGAGTAGTCATTATGATCCGTTTCACTTTTAGATATGCTGACTTTCTACAAGTCAAAAGTTGGATTTGCTATCTAATTGTGGAAGTTGATTGCTTTCAATTGATAGGTATCTTACAACATGGTCTAGTGTTAGTTATATCCCTTCATCTTTGAATCAAATATATTATGCTTATAAGTTATAACTAACACTTAAATGAAACTTTTTATATTGTATTAAGCTATTTTTATTATTGACAAAAGAATTCTGCTGTTAGATGATTTATGCTTTGGTTGTCTATGCATGATTTGGTTTAAACTTGAGTAAGTTTTTATTTAACCATGTTCCTGTACTAGTTATCCATCTTTACTACTTCACCAACTATTATTTTGATGTTCATAAACATGGATGAAAATTTCCTTATGAAACTATCTTTTTGTACTTACTTATAGATGGACAAAACTTCTTTATTTGTTGAGTTTAACATGCATTTGAAAGAGTTGAAAAGGAATACAACCCAATTAAGCAAGTGGAGGATTGATGAAGGAGATTGATACAAATTCAACTTGACAATATTGTTGTAGGTTGTGTTTTAGTTAGTAATGACAATTACCCAAATGAATATTGTAATGGAATAAACTTTGTAGATGTGAGTTGTTTTAAGAATTGTAGTGGTTTTCTAAGTAAGGTTGTACTATGTAATTTTGGCTTGAATAATGACAATTGAATTAAATTTTATATTTTTTGCTCTACCAATCTTAAATGGTGGTTGCCGAAGTGAACCATTCATTTATCAAAACTCCTAAATATACTTACAAATGTATCATCTAGAGTTGTCAATGCACTAATCTAAGTAGTAAATGTATGCCTATTACGTGTAATTTAGATAGTGTGATAAAGTTTCAAGTAATGTTAAGAAAACCTAACTGGCTAAAGTACCGATTCAAGGTTCAATGGCCAGATCGAGATTGAACCAATTGTAATTAATATATATCACAAAGATTAAAATTATGTTATCCTATAAAGAAAAATGTTTATGAAATAAACAAAAAAATTCGTAAAGATTGAAAAAATTAAAAAAAAAAGTTAGAGAAGGGGAATAACATAAGCTTTTATTATTATGCACTTTTAAAAGTAAAAACATGAATTAAAAAAAGGCATTTTCAATTAATCAACAATAACATACTTTCATAGAAATTTAAAAAAAATAAAATGATAGAAAAAGATGAGTGCAATTTAATAGATTAAAAAAAATCATAAGTTGTTATTATTAAAAAAGTGAAAAGATCATTAATATAACTAAATATTTTATGAAGCTATATTTATTTTAAATTGCTTGGTATTGTATACAATTTGAACTTAGCATTTCAAAAGTATGGGAGATTGTCAAAGTGTGATTTTCATTTAAATTATAGAAAAATGTTATTACAAAGTAATGTAGATTACTAATCCCAATTGCCAGGCCTTTCCAAATTCCCACCATTGCTTTAAATTATGTTCGATATTAGGTTGCTTTTACAGCTATGTGAAAATGACATGTGCCCTTGTTCCAAAGAAAAAAACTCGTAAAAGAACGAAATGACATTTGCCACCATGAAGTTTTGAACCGCTAATTGACCCCAAGGCAACTATGAATCCTGTCCTCCTTTATTCTTTCAGATGCCTTATGGTGTTTACTCATTTTCACTTTCCTCCCTCCTTTGTTGTCCTTAATGGCTCAATCAAAATCCCGCTGTCTGTCCATCCTCCTCCTCCCTTATTGTTTGTGCTTCTATTATATCAACAATCCATTCGCCCCTATCATTGATGTCTCGCCATTGTTGGAGATCAAGAGGTGGGGGATTCTTCAATTGTTCCATTTGCTTCTCCTGTTTGACTATTTTCTTTTATGTGACCTCTTCTTTGTCATTATTATTTTTCTCTCTCCACCTCTCTTAGTCATCTTCTCTATTTCTCAAAGCTAATATGTCATACCATTTAAAGGTTGCGGTATGATGAAATTGTCTCATAGTAGCTAAAGCAAATGATCCTTTTGGCTTCTTTTTGCTTTGTTTTCAACTCTTTTTCATTTTTTTTCTTTATTTTTTGTCGGCATTAAAGGGAAAAAATCATGATTGTAAGTGCTGACATGCTGTTTTTCCCTTCTCCTCTATTTTTTCTTCATCATTTTAGATCTAATAAGCTGAACATGATGGATCGACCAACCCACTAGTTTTTTTGGTTCTAACTAGTTCAAGACTGAGTTGGCTAGTTTCCACAAACTTTGGCTATTCCTTTTCTTTGGATTGGACCAAGTATTGGTTCCCGGTCAAATTAGTTGATTTGGTCCAGTTTTTGGAACATTCGTTTCAAGGGGTACTCAGATGCCAATTGGTAATTAACCAATCAATCTTGTAAATACATCATATCCACATGTAAATACACAAATGTGCGTTGCAAATACATCTAATAATTTGACGCATATGCACCGGTTAACTAATCTCCATTGGTGGTTGACTAACAATTATTCTACATAAATCTCCTAATTTGACTTGCAAATGTATCATATGGAATTGCAAATACAAATAATAATTTAACAAAATAGCACTGGTCAACCAATCTCCTGTGGATTAATCTCTGTGTTAGTCGACTAGTTGACCATTCATTTATCAAAACTCTCAATTATACTTATAAATGTACGACATGGAGTTACAAATACACCTAATAATTTGACACATGTGCACTAGTCTACCAGTATCCAATGGTGGTTGATTTGATACATATGCACTGGTCCGCCAATTTCCAGTTGTGATCATCAAAACTCCTAATTTGACTTACAAATATACCACTTGGAGTTGTAAATATATATAATAATTTGACACATATGCACTAGTCTACTGATCTCAATTAGTGGTTGACCAGTTAACCTCCAATATCAAAGTTCCCAATACGATTTATAAATATACCATTTGGAGTTGTAAATACACATAATAATTTGACACATGTACACTGATCCATTAGTCTCAATTGGTGGTCGACCAATTCACCATCCTACATCAAAGCTCCCAATTTGACTTGCAAATATATCACCTTGAGTTATAAATATACATAATAATTTGACACATATGTGCTAGTTGACCAATCTCGAGTGGTGGTTGACCAATTCACCATCTTACATCAAAGCTCTCAATTTGACTTGCAAATGTACTATTTGGAGTTGTAAATACACATAATAATTTGATACACATATACTAGTCTATCAGTCTTATTTGGTGGTTGACCAGTTAACGTCAAATATCAAAACTCTTAATTTCACTTGCAAGTATACCAATTGAAATTGCAAATGCATTAATCTAGGTAGTAAATGCATGCCTATTACATGTGATTCAGATGGTGTGATAAAATTCCAAGGGATGCCTGAGTACCACATGGTAATTGGTTAATCATTTGTGCAAACGCATGTTTTGCACCTACAAATTCACCCTTGTCAATTACAAATACACCCCTATTGATGGAGGAAGCACTAGTCGACTATTAATGTGGATATCCTCTTATGGTCAACCAATGCAACAATTTCACAGGTCAATGTATACATAAGTTGTGACACTTCCAAAATTTAAAAAAAGAAAGTTGACCAAATGCAAGTCCATTTTATGAAATCAAAGTTGTATCCATCATGAATAACTACCAACTATATTAACTAAAAACAAGTTTTTTTAATTAAACACATATGCACCAGTTAACTAGTCTTTAGTGGCAATAGACCAGCTTACCATTTTATATCAAAGCTCCCAACTTGACTTGCAAATGTATCATCTGAAATTACAAATACACATAATAATTTAATACATGTATACTGATCAACCAGCCTCCATTAATGGTTAACTAGTTCACCATCCTATATCAAATCTTCCAATTTAACTTACAAATGTATCACCCTGAGATGAAGGAAAGGAAAATTTGTCATTTACATTCAATTGCATAATTTTATTTTAATACTTAGGTACTAAATTGGAATTAGAAGAAATTTTGTAATTTTTTTGGAATTATTTTGTCACCTTGGTAACGTTCGGAAATTTTCTCACAAAAATTTTATTAATAATTTGATTATGAACTTTGAAGAGATAGTATGATTATTTTGGGGAACAAAAATATAGAGTAATTTGTAGTGCAATACACACCGTTACTCCATAGTGCAATACACACCGTTAATCCAACGGTGTGTATTATAGCAAGATGGGCATTAGGCAACTGGACCAGTGTAGCGTGGAAGAAAGAGCCAGTGCCTCTTTTAACACGTCGATTCCCTTGTAGAAAGCGTTCATGGAGGAAACCCTCAGCGATCCCTCATTGTGACTTCGACTTCTCAAATTGTTACTGCTTTTTGAGGAGGCTTTCCTTGTCAATTGTCATCCTGTAAGTTCATCTCAGCTTTTCAGTGCACGATAACTTTTTGTTTGATCATTGAGAAAATTCTTCGGAACAGGCAAAACAAATCTTTATGGTAATTCGTAAGTGCTGAAATTAGTGGCATTAGTTTCGAAGAAGTAGAATATGTTTTTACTACGCTCTTATTTGTGCCTGTGTGATTTTGTTTAACTGACTGTGCATGGGGTTTCTTTCATGACTTCTGTTTGGGTGCTTAGAAAAAGACGGAAAGGTGACGAATTGAACCTCAGATAGAAAAATTTGACCCAAAAAGAGAAAAAAGACAACAGTTGAGGTGGGAGGAGGCAGGACTGACGAGAATTTGGTTTAACTGAGCAAGCAATTGTTGGCATTATCATGCGGTCTTTGTTCATAATGCTCTCTGTTGATTATTAGTTTGCTAAGGTTTCTAGCTTGTGTTGTTTTGTTTTTCTTCCGGGAAAAAGAGTACTCGTTCCCAAACTGCTCAGGATTTTCTTAGGCCCCTTTTGTGAAGTATACTTCTTTTTTATTGATTGGGAATTTTGAATGCAGGTTTCATAAATGAGATTCACTTGAGAAAAAAAGGGGAAAATGCGCTGACTGTTGGTGGAAATACATATGGAAGAAGTGGAAGGAGATAAGGAAATGATAAACTGCAATGTTGTTAACAATTCAGAAATTTGTCGGTGTAATGAATTGGAAGAGAGAAGTGAGAAAGCTGAAGCAAGGTGTACTGAATTAGAATTAGAGCTTGAGAAGAGAAAGAAGTATTGTGAAGCACTTGAGGCTAAACTTAATATGCTGGAGGAAGAAAACATTGCAATTGATGATAAACTGAACATTCTTAGCATATCAAGTGAAGGACTAAAAGGAAACCAATTGAGTAGTGAAAGAGAGAAGGAGAAGAAAAAACATTTTGATTTGGAAGAGGAGAATCAAGGGGAAGATAAGGTTTTTCAACTAACAGTTGAAATTAGGGTCTTGGAGTATGAGAAGAAAAAAGCTGAGAGTGAGGTTCAGCTCTGGAAAGAGAGGTTCAAGAAATTGGAATCAAGGGCATTGGAGATGGGTCTGAAATGGGACAATTTGGATTGTCATGATGAGAATGAAAAGCGTCGTAGTGTCCTAGTTAGGCCTGAAGGAGATTCACATCTTGGAAACAGCTTGAACTTCATGCAGAAACAGGGGAAAGTGGTGAATTTGGGTGATGTTGCTTCTTGTAATTCACTGTCGGCAGGTAATAATCTGGGCTCTAGCTGTATATGGTTGGGCTACTTTTGTACCTCTTCTGTCAATTGTTTTTACATATATACAAGCTTCAGTTCGTGAAGTGAATGGGCTTTTCATATATTTCATTTATTTGCCTGTGTGTATTTGTATATATTTTGATTATATATAGGTGGTTATGAGTTTCAATGTTGAGCAAGGAATTAATTTTCTTCAAGTCGGGATTAGCTAACTATATCTCATGTGAATTTTGATAATTAGAGAGTATCCAGTGATGTGTCTCCTCCTAGGCTGCTGCTTCTACATCCTTAAGAAATACCAGCAAGTGTCATTGGGGCCAACTTCTATGTCGGCTACTTCTGTACTAAATCTTCTAAAGATTCTTGAAGCTAAAATATGGTGAAATTACAATGAGATAATTATTTTTCCTGAATTTTTTTTATCTTCTTTTAATCTTAAGTTGTGTGTGCGTATGCATGTGTGTGTTTTTCTATCATGGTGCATTTGCTAGAGGTGAAAATGATTTATCATACATCAATTTATTACTTACAAAAAATATAGACATATAAGCAATTCCTGACTGTGTCTGTTGGTATTTCCATATATGTGGGACTTTATAGCAGGGACCCCTTCTAATGATTTGTATCAGAGAAATCTCTTACAATCCAAAGCACAACCTGACCGGAGAACTAGAAGACATTTGGCGCTAGAATCCGAGCAGAGTCCTGGCAACAAGATGGCTCCATCTACACCCATGGGTGCAAAATTTGCTTCTACCAGTGTAGTTTATATTATTGACAGTGATGATGAACCTGATATTACCCAACATCCTACGCTGCATAATCTGGATAGTGGAAGCATTTCTTTTTCAACATGTTTGGCAGCAGAAGATGAAAAGTTGTCTGATAACAGTATGAAAGGGAATTTTTATGTTGGAAACAATGAAGATTTGAATTTTGGCACAGATGTCCCGTTTATTGCAACACCAAAGAGGAAACGAACTTGTAATGTTGTTTCCAGTGGGTCTGAAAGTGATGATGATAATGTGCCAATTTGTAAACTTAAGAGGATGCATATTCTGGAGGCAAGTCCCCGCCAAATCAGATGTGACTTGAATGACTCAGTGACTGCCAATTCTTCTGTGGATGACAAGGTAGGTACTGTAACCCCAAGGCGGCGTTTACTGCCTCTCAGAAAATGCGTGATTAAAAGTCAAAAAGATAAAAGGTCTTCATGTGGACCTAGTGAGGACAAGCATGAGCAAAGTATCCCTGTAAATGAGGAGGCTGATGATGATGAGTTGGAAGAGGTTTCATCAAGCAGTGAAGAGGGAGGCCTGGGTAATTTTATTGTCAATGATTCTGATGTATCTGATTGTGAAGACGCATCTAGCAAGTCGCTAGATGCATCTGATGGTGAGGTGGACTCTGATTCACAGGATGCATCTGATGGGGATCTGAACTTTAGTGGGATTCTTTCAAGAATTCAAAGGAATAAAGACCAGAAAATGAAGTGGGAATTTGAGGCTGACATGCTTGCTGCATTTGGAAAGGATCCTCAATTGTGCATGAAAGCTGTATGTACCCTTTATCGCCAGCAAACTTCTGAGGAACAGAGGAGCAAGGGATCATTGTTCTATAATGGAAGGGGATTCAGCAAATTTGACGCTCTCAGGTAGGCGCAAAAGACGATTGTGATGAATTATGCAATTGGATATAACTTTTATCATTTGAGAACTTATATGTTTGATGGACTATTGGGCCATTTTATTACTCTGGAATAAAATAACGGCATTTTCTTGCTGGAGTGCATCAAAATTCATAGCAGTTTCATATGTTTTCTTGTCGTACTTTCACTTCTTCAGGGGCAGTACTTTGGCTGAGTTCCTCACGGATGGAGATCCCTGCGGGGACTTGAAAAGGTCTGTCGAGGAGTTGAAGGAATATGATTCCAAAGCAGTTGAACTGTGCAGAACAATGGCCATTCGCTACTCAAAGCAACTTTTTGAAATCTACAAGAACAAAGAGGACCCTTTCTTTCCGTGAGTAGGCTAGCAACATACATACATATACTTTTGAATTTCTTAGCCTTTTTATATTTTATGATTAACTAGACATGTTTCTTTGGCCAAAAAAACTAGACATGTTTTGGTGTGCATATATTACATAGTCTGAAGTGAGCTCATAATGGTGTTGTTTACTATGTATATTATATTTGATATAATGGTGATTAATATGTTAATAGGTTTTTTTTCCTAAATACGTATGTGCTGTCGTGGCTACGTAAATTTGCTTTCATGATTATCATGTTAATTTATTAGTTCAGTTATTGTTGATTTTTTTTTTTGGTTATATCAGGTGAATTTGAACCCTAGACAATACCCACATCCCATTCTTTTTATTACCACCTGAAATAGTTTTAGGTGGCAATTGTCGATAGTATTTATATTTAATTCCCGCATAAATTTATCACAAGGAAGTTGAAACAGATTGTGATGATTGTGCATGGTATGTACAGAGGGAATGGATGTGTAAATGAATAAAACCATTGGGACAGCACAATCGCTCACATTGTGGACAGAGAAGGGTTGAGAATTGAGATACAACTGTTGCCTCTCATGAATACCATATTTTATAAATATGTTGAAAATTTTAAATAACGTTGTTGCGGAGGTGAACCGCTAGTTAATAAGGAGAGGCGTCAACCACAAATTAATATAAAGGAAAAAAGAACGGTGAGAGGAATGGTTATTGATGTCGTGAGAGGAAAGTACGGGTGAGGAAGAGTACAATATAAAAAGGAGGTTGATAAATGTTCATTTTCACCAGGAGCCGAACATCTCTCCCACAATTTTTGAATTGGAGGGTTTCTCTCTCTTCTCTGTCTTGAAGTTTGAAGAGAGAGAGAGAGAGGGATCTGAAGAAAAACAGAAATGGCTGTTTCAAGTGCTTCTTCGTTTGGGTTGGTTGTTTTGGTGAGCCTCATTTGCGCAGCCCTTATCTCCCTAGCTTCGGCTCAATCCCCGGCTCCTGCTCCTACAAGCGATGGTTCATATCTAATCCTGGATGCTTGATTCTCTTTTTTAATCTATTACGACTATAAATGGTTGAACCCGGCTGCTTAGTACATGACAAACCCAGATTCTGCTCCATTTATTCATTTAAACCTTCTTTTGTTTTGTTTTTAGTATTTGATATGAACAGAATGTGGATTCATGAATATATATATATATATATATATGGGTGTGTGTGTGTGCGCGTGCGCGCGCGAACAATTTAGAATAGTAATAAAAACTTGTTAATGTCCATAAAGGGGGAATCAGCTCCAGAACTAGTGGCAGAGGGATCATAAATGTGCTTGTCCATTTTGGCACCTTGAAACAGCAGATCTAGGTTCTCCTGGGTTTGATGAATGAATGATGTAAATATGAAAATATTAGAGGAATTACTTGTTGCCTGGGTTAATTGACCTTGGCCATTAAGTTATGATTAGGATAGATTTTTTTTAATTATCCATAAAAGAAGCGTATCTTTTACTAATTCGATAATAATAAATGGTTGTGCAAAAATATGCAGCAACCTCAGTTGACCAAGCGCTAGCGTATCTGTTGATGCTGGTGGCGCTGCTTCTCACTTATATCATTCACTGAGCCACCCGCGGATTACGGAGGTTTTCTGGCGCTGAGCTGAGCTGCATCCACTTATATTTTTTAGCAGAAAATCCAGACATGTCAATGGAACAGTGCCTTCTTGTATAAATTTTTATTTTATTTATTATCCCCGTCATCATAATCTAATTTTGATTTGTGGATTGCTCTCGCTGGCTTCTTTCGTCTTTTTCTTTTATGTTCCTTAAATTTTAAATTTGATTAGGGACGCAAATTGCTAAACGGACGGGAAAGACAGGGGAAAATGTTTAATTTTTTTATTAAAACAAATGCCGCTAAAACTTTTCTTCTGGTTAGAGCTACCTAATTTTTTTCAGATATGGGACTCAGCCCAGCTTGGCCTGACCTTTTTTTTTTATTATTATTATTTGATCGACCTAGCTCGTTCAATATGGAATTCTCTTAGCTTACAAATTCAAAAATACTTTTAAGAAAAAATTCCAAACAAATTTTTAAGAAATTACATATTGTCTGTAAAAAAGCTATGCAAATCTCTAAAACTATATATATATATATATATATTCATGATCTATTAGAAATATTTTTTAATATCCATTGGATTTGGTTGGGTCAGATCAAATTTGTGATGGACTGAGTTAATAATATGCACCTCGAAGTTGAATCCTCCTCTTGGGTAAGATTTTCTGCACACTCCCTCCTGTCCTTGTTTATAAAATAAAATTTAAAAGATTTTTATGATATTAAATATATGCCACATTTCATAACTTTTTTAAGTATTAATTATTTTATTTTTAAAATATTCTTAAATATTAAGTAAAAAGAAAAATAATTATTTGAATTTATAATATATCTATTACAGGTAGGGATGGAAATCATATTAATTTTAAAAAATTTTAATTTTTTAACAAAATTTTTTTAATTATAATGAGTTAATTGAAGGTGATTTACATTAATAACTATAACTATGGGAAGTATTGGTCAAGTGAAGGTAAATACGACCAAAATTTTTTATTTAAATAAAAAAATCTAAAAGAAGATCGTGCTCAATTATTAGTAGACATCACCACCGCACGAATCCTCTAACTATAGAGATCCGAGTCCCATATCTCCTATGCACCTATACTTTTTGGCGCCAAAGCAAAGGTTTTCTTGTTTAATAAAAAGCCTTTTTTTTTTATATGATTTTGCCCAAGTTTACAATTTTTTTTTTATTTTTACCATCAAGGTATTCTTTACATGACCACTGAAAACTAATCTCTTCAAAACATGAGATTATCAAAATATATTTTGTCTCTCATAACAAAGCATTTTCTATATAATTATGATCAAAGTTTACAATTCTATTACATTTTCAATGGAATAAAAACGTATTTTATATTGGAAATTTAAATCAAAAGTATATTGAAAATGTATTCTATATAAACCAAAAACGTTGACATGTAAAGTAAATTTTTTTTAACAAGATCTAAAAATTCTCTTAATTTTGGGCCAAAAAATGACAGTCATTTTAAGTAAATTTTTATTATTCAATTGATATAAATGATAAATATTTATTCATAATTTTTTTTTCAATGAAAGAAAGAATTTAAATAATTCAAATTGACTAAATAACAAAAATTTGTTCAAAATATATCATTTTCTTGCTTTCAATGAAAAAAGTTCAGTCTTCTTAGTGGTTAGGGCTTTTTTTCTTGTTGCTCTTTCCTTTGTATTGAAGAAACACTCACATGCACAAACAACGTAGTAGAAGAAAAAATCTCTACGTTTCGAAGGGATTAATTTTTAATTATCAATTGAGAAATATTTTTAGTACTTATTTAAAATAGCTAAAAAAGAAGTCATCACATTCAGACATTATATTGTAAACCTAAAATTTATAATGAGCCTTATGTATTTAGATAGAATTTAAGATGAGCAACATTGTTCATAATTTATAAATAATGTAGCTCCCGACATTTTTTATATTTTATATTAATTGATTTATAACATTTAATTAGCATGAGAAAGATATTAAATAATTAAAATGTTAATTTGTTAAATGTTATCAAAGAGAATTCATCGATCATATCCAAGGATGGACCCAAGTTATACGAAATAGCTAGGGTCAGTCATCCCCAAAATTTTTGTTTCATTTATAATATATGTATGCATTATATATGTGTAGATAATATATTTTCTTAAAAAAAATCTAATTTTGTCCCCATAACAATTTATAACTTTGTCCCCTATAAATTTTCAGTCCCGCAATCAATATTTTCTAGTTCCACCCTTGATCATATATATATATATATATATATATATATATATACTATCTACTACCCATACTTTTGCGGGAGGCTTAGAGATTAATACAGATATGCACAGATTAGTCAACTCATAGCAAAAGAGAAGAGATGTATATGGCGTACGTGTTGCGATGTTGATAATTTATTTTGCAAAACAAGAAATTAGAAAACCTATTATACTATTACTACCCCTTGGAAAAAGTTATTAAAGTATTTATTACTCTCTTTGTTTTGATATATTTTTAAAGGATTAAGATTTTAAAATATAAGTCATTTTATAAAATCTATGCATCATTTAATATTTATTTTTTATTTTCATCATTCTTGAAAATATAAAAAAGAGTTATAGTGGAGAGAGATACGTTTAAAATAGATTATAATCTAATGAGGATAATTTTAAAAAGTTAAAAAAGATTATTGTTGCCGGATCACAATGCTGCACCGAAAATTTTGATTGGATTGAAGGAATTTGTTGGGGGGAAAGAGACAATTTAGGACCTGTATAAAAAATTTTTTATAAATAAATAATATAAATTAAAAATTTAATATGACTCAGCCAAATATTTAGTTTATAAGAATATTAAAATTTTAAGAAAATATTTTTAGTTGGGGGGTACTAAATTCCCTTTTTCCCACACCACACTGGATGGAAAATGCTAGGAGAGCAGTGAGTTCCCCGAGGTCGCGGTGTTCTTGTTCGGACTTTGGACTCTTCCCTCCATATCCCCTTGTCGTAACAAATCATAATTTACGACTAAGGATATCCATTTGTTCCATCAAATGCAACGAGAATGCCCTTGTCATGCAGGAGTAGTATCAATCACAATTCAACATAGGATAACTCGTCGTCTCGTTGTATATATGTGTGTGTATAAATAAATTGAAGCAACAAAAATCCCACCAGCAAAACCAGAGAAAATATAGCCAGCATTAATTAGCGAGAAGCAAAATGGGCATTGCCGTGCTGGAAGCTCTGGACTCAGCTCGTACCCAATGGTACCACGTTACAGCCATCGTGATCGCCGGCATGGGCTTCTTCACTGACGCTTACGATCTCTTTTGCATCTCCACCGTTACTAAACTCTTGGGTCGCTTATATTACCCCGACCCCACTGTCAAAACTCCCGGAAAACTTCCCAACAATGTCAATAACGCAGTCACCGGAGTCGCCATCGTTGGAACCCTCTGCGGCCAACTAGTCTTCGGCTGGCTTGGAGACAAGCTCGGTCGCAAGAAAGTCTACGGCGTCACCCTCGTTCTCATGGTCGCCTGCGCCGTCTGCTCCGGCTTCTCTCTGGGTTCATCTCCCAAGGCCGTGATGAACACTCTCTGCTTCTTCAGATTCTGGCTCGGCTTCGGCATCGGTGGCGACTACCCTCTCTCCGCCACCATCATGTCGGAATACGCCAACAAAAGGACACGCGGCGCTTTCATCGCCGCCGTCTTTGCCATGCAAGGTGTTGGGATCATCTGTGCCGGATTGGTGTCCACGGTGGTTTCGCGTCTTTTCATATCCGCCTTTCCTGCTCCCGCATATAATGTAGACAGGATTCTGTCGACACCGCCTGAAGCTGACTTTATGTGGCGAATAGTTCTCATGCTTGGAGCCCTCCCTGCGGCGCTAACATTCTACTGGCGAATGAGGATGCCGGAGACAGGTCGTTACACGGCTCTCATAGAGGGGAACGCAAAGCAAGCGGCTGCGGATATGGCTAGAGTTTTGGACATTGTAATCCAAGCAGAGCAAGAGAGGGTGGCTCAGTTCAAAGCCGCGAATGAGTATTCCTTATTCTCCAATGAGTTCTTCCGGCGACATGGGCGGCATTTGATAGGCACAATGAGCACGTGGTTCTTGTTGGACATCGCGTTCTACAGCCAGAACTTAACCCAGAAGGACATTTTCTCAGCTACTGGGATGATTCACAAGCCGGAGACCATGAGTGCTTTGGAGGAAGTGCGCCAGACGTCAACCGCCATGTTCGCGATTGCCTTGCTGGGCACATTTCCGGGGTATTGGTTCACCGTGGCTTTCATTGAAAAGCTTGGACGCTACAAGATCCAACTCATTGGCTTCTTCATGATGTCGTTCTTCATGTTCGTGATCGGTGTTGAATATGATCACCTCAAGAACAACAAAAACCTCTTCGCTTTGCTGTATGGGCTGACCTTCTTCTTCGCCAACTTTGGGCCCAACAGCACCACCTTCGTGCTTCCGGCGGAGCTATTCCCGACGAGATTGAGGTCGACGTGTCATGCGATAAGTGCGGCATCGGGGAAAGCGGGTGCGATGGTGGCGGCTTTTGGAGTTCAGACTTACACGTTGAGTGGGAGCAACAATAAGATCAAGAAGGCAATGATGCTATTGGCGGTGACCAACTTGATTGGATTTTTCTGTTCATTCTTGATAACAGAAACCAAAGGGAGGTCGCTGGAGGAAATCTCCGGTGAGGATGGTGACAGGGAGAATGAAATGACCCCAACCCCACAAGATGGTAGGGCTACCGAGATGATGCGACAGTGAAGTCACCCTCGCACTGAGTCAATGTGAAGTACATACAAATATATCTACTTCTTCATCACTATATAGTATGCGTGGCCGGATCGGAAGGTCATACAGACATACATACATACATACATACATATATATATATATATATATATGGCCCAAAGCGAACAAGTAAGAGGAACCGGTGAGTGTTGGGAGGCATATTTTGAAAACACAAAAGAATAAATAAGGTTTAAAACGGGTGCTACATGCGTTTGTCCGTCTACCCTTATACGATCAATTTAGCTTGTGCATTTTGTCATGAATTAAATTTAAATATTAGTATCTCCAAGTTTTTTCAACTTCATTATCTTACTATTAGACATATTATGTGTGCGCTAAATTAATTAGGATAAAAGTGCGGAGCACTACTTAACCGGGAAAACAAATTGGGACCCATGGCCGTCACAAGAATGATGAAAAGGAGGAGAGGAAGGTGATAAAAGAGAATTCCCCAATAACAATGAGGGTGTGACAAAAAAAACGAGACCAAAGAACCATTTAAAATTTAAAAAAAATGTACGAGACCAAATATAAAGACTAAAATAAATGGTCAATTACAAAAATGCTTTTAGTCAGATAATTAATAAATAATTTATTCAATTAGACTCAATTTATTTTAACAAAGTGCTAAGCATAATTAGTTAACATTAATGGTTTGTACATAATTAATTTTGACTATGGATTAATGCTAATCCACATATAATAACAAAATTATACTAACAGCATACCCTTATTTTTTTTAATTAAAAAAAATTTATAATGAAGATATAAATAATAGCAATTTTTTTTATTATATGCGATTATGCGGTAAATATTAATGGATGCTTCTATAATACAGTTCACGGGAAATGATCCTCTCCCTTCCTGTATAGTTCATTAACAATTATAAAGTGGATTGAAAATATTCAATTGTGAACCTTATCATGATATAAGAATTTTGAATCGAGTTAGTTAAACACACTTAAAATAAAGGGGAAAAAAGTGGAACTACGTAAGAAAACGTGCCTGATTTCATGTTCCTTTATTTTTTTCCCCTCTCTTTCCTGTTTTAACGTTTTAATTTGGAACAATTACCATCTACAATAAGAAATGTACCCTACTTTTGAATGAAGAGAAAAGCACGAGGGAAAAATATCAGAGAAAATATATTTTTCTCTAAATTTGGATAATGTACTGGCCGGGATGATAAGGCCGAGCTTACAAGTCCGAGGTAGATAAACGTCCATTTGATGTACCACTCTCCGAGCTCATATACACCGAGCTTAAGCGCAACAATTCGAGTATTACATCGGTTATCAAGCGGGAAGCCCGAGTAATTGTACGGCCAAATGATCGTACGGTTAAATAACATCTCGGCCATAGGACCAACTGCGGGTTTCTCTACGAAGATTGTGCTGCTCCGAAAATACCCGACTAGGAGTAACGGTTATGAGAATAATAACTATTACGGAATCATAACTAAAGGACGAAAAATCAGGGATCAAGCAAAAAGAGTGCGATACTCCATAATGATTATTTATATCCCGATAAATTAGGGGTTAGGGGGAGAAAATGGTTAAACCTTAACGGTCAGGGGAAGGTCAATAAAAAGGGGGGCAAGAAGAAGCGTAAGGAGAGAGAGCACTGCACACTGTAAAGGAGGAATAGTTTATCTCGGCTTTTTGACGGAACATTTTTGGCGCCCACCGTGGGGCCGAGCAAAACTATCCCACCACCACCAAAAATCATGGTGCGAACCAGGAGCAGTGCGGGTGCAGGAGAACGACGCTCTGAAGACAGGCCTTCTTTGGAGGACCACCCTGTCATTCGGGCGATGCGTGAGGAGATGGAGGCATTAAGAAAGGAGAACGAGGAGATGCGTGAGAGGAATAGGCAATTGGAGCAAGAACGCTATCATGAAGATACTTCTCCTCCTCGAGGAGGGGAACGGGGAAATCCCAACAGGGATACTCAGCGGTCACATCAGGAGGTAAGTCAACGTGAAGAAACATACCATTCGGAGACGAACATTGAAAATTGGCGAGGAGATAAGCAGGCCATCCGGAGGCATCCGTTCGTTGATGGCATCATGGAGACGCCATTGCCAAAAGGATGGAAGGGCTTAAACCTGGAAAGGTATGATGGTACTACCGATCCTGATGAGCATGTGGATGCGTATGTTACGCAGGTAAATCTGTTCACGAATGAGGATGCAGTTTTGTGTACGGTCTTCCCTACGTCTTTGAAAGGAGCAGCTTTGAGTTAGTACACTCGGCTCCCACCGCGATCTATCGATTGCTTTGAAACCTTGATAAAAAAAATTTAGCGCGCAGTATGCTACCAGCCGACCCCACCAGCTCACCTCGGCTGCATTGGTGAACTTACGCCAAGAGAAGGATGAGTCCTTAAGAAGTTTCATGGAGCGTTTCTCATCAGTCTCGGTTAAAATACGAGATTTAAATCCTGAAGTGGCAATGCACACGATGCTGATGGCCCTCAAGCCGAGACCGTTCACTGATCATTTATGTCGGAAGCCACCTGTCAACATGGATGAACTTAGAAATCGTGCAGCAGGATACATACAAATGGAGGAAGTGTCCAAGTTCAGAAATAAAGTACGGACAGATCTGGATAGGCGGACGGAGTCAAATAACCGAGGAAGTATAAGGCCGATGATAGAAAAGGGAAAGTTTAAAAGAGAAGGAACTAGTCGAGGGCCAAAGTATGACCTTTACACTCCGCTAAACGCTCACCGAGGTCGAATTTTGGAAGAAGCGTGCAATACTGAATTAATACGACTCCCACCTCCAGGACATACCCCAGAAACGGCGGATCAATCAAAGCATTGCAGGTACCATCGTAACTATGCGCACACCACGGAGGAGTGTTGGACGCTACGGGATAAGATTGAAGAATTAATTCAGGCCGGGCATCTCGGAAATTTTGTACAAAGAAATCGCGGTAATCATCAAACCTATAATGGACGAGGACGCGGTAGAGGTCAGCCCCGAGATCCAGAAAGACCTCGACGGCCAAATGAGGAAAGAAGACAACTCGACGATACCCAAAACAGGGAGAAAAACAGAATAAAAGGGGTAATTAATACTATAGCAGGAGGATTTGCTGGGGGAGGAGCGACTAGTTCAGCCCGGAGAAGGCACCTGAGGGCCATTCGGACAGTGAATGCGACAATGCACCGAGCGCCCCGAAGTTCTCGTTCCATCACCTTCTCGGATGAGGACTTCGAAGGAGTCGATCCTAATCAAGATGACCCTATGGTGATTTCGGTGGAGGTGGCTAATTACGTGGTTAGAAAGACATTGATAGATCAAGGGAGCTCGGCTGATATTTTGTATTATGCTACCTTCCAGAAGCTCGGGATACCTGAGGAAATGATCAAGCCTTATCGTGATCCGTTGGTTGGCTTTACGGGAGAGCAGGTTCATACCCGAGGTTATGTGGAGCTGTTGACCACTTTCCGAGGAGATCTCGGATCAAAAACTATTATGGTCAGGTACCTTATTATCGATGCAATAACTTCTTACAATATCTTGATAGGTCGACCTGCGTTAAACGAGCTCGGCACCGTGGTTTCCACCCTGCATCTCACCATGAAGTTTCCCTCGGTGACCGAGGACATTATTGCAATAAAGGCTGATCAAAAGGTTGCAAGGCAATGCTATGCAGATAGTCTAAAAGTCACCAGGAGATGGGTAGTTGACAGTAATGAGCATGGGAAGAAGGATACAACATCAGTAAGTTTGGTGGAGCTTGATCCCCGACTGGATGTGCATGACCAAAGGCCAAGACCTATTGAAGAATTGCAGAAGTTTCAGCTTGACGGTGAGGACCGGTGTACTAGCCTCGGAAGTAAACTCGGAGGTGAAACAAAGGAGCAGATAATGAAGATCCTGAGGGATAATGCTGATTTGTTCGCATGGACTTCTTCAGATATGTCGGGAATTGATCCCAATTTTCTATGTCACAAGCTGGCGGTATACCCTGAAGCTAAGCCAATAGCTCAAAGAAAGAGGCGGGTAGGCGATGAAGGAAGAAACGGTAAAGCTGATGGATGCTGGGTTTATCCGAGAAATTGAATATACGACATGGTTGGCTAATGTGGTGCTCGTTAAAAAGGCTAATGGAAGGTGGAGAATGTGCACAGACTACACCGACCTAAATAAGTCATGCCCGAAAGATATATATCCCCTTCCTAGCATAGATCGGCTTGTAGACGGAGCGTCAGGCTGTGGCTTACTCAGCTTTCTGGATGCTTATTCCGGGTATAATCAGATAAGGATGTACCCCCCTGACGAGGAAAAAACCGCGTTCATGACTGAGAACGCTAACTATTGCTATCAGGTGATGCCATTCGGACTGAAGAATGCTGGGGCTACTTATCAGCGGTTGATGGATAAAATATTTCAGGAACAGATCGGGAGGAACCTGGAAGTATATGTTGACGACATGGTAGTAAAGTCCGAAGATCCCTCTAAGCATGCTGCCGACCTTGGCGAGGTATTCGGAAGAATACGGAAATACAACATGAGGTTAAATCCAGAGAAGTGCGTGTTCGGAGTCAATGGGGGGAAATTTCTTGGATTCATGTTAACTCATCGGGGTATTGAAGCCAATCCCGATAAATGTCGAGCTATTATTGATATGAGGAGCCCCCAGAATGTAAAAGAAGTGCAGAAACTGACGGGGCGATTAGCATCACTATCTCGCTTTATACCGAGGTTAGCAGAGAAAGCTAGGCCGTTCTTCAAGTTGCTTAAAAAGGCTGAGCGGTACCAGTGGAATGAGGAATGTGAGCAGGCGTTTCAGAGTTTCAAAGACTTCTTTTCGGCACCACTGATCCTTAATCGGCCGACCACTAACAAAGAATTATTACTGTATATGTCGGTAATCGAGCATGCAATAAGCTCGGTAATGGTACAAGAGATAGGCAGGCAGCAGATACCGGTATATTTCATCAGCCGAATACTGCACGATGCGGAGACAAGGTATCAGATTATTGAAAAGTTAGCTCTGGCTCTGGTTACATCGGCAAGAAGGTTGCGACCTTATTTTCAAAGTCACGAGGTTATTGTGAAAACCGACCACCCCGTAAAGCAAGTCCTGAGGAAACCCGAATTAGCTGGACGAATGATCTCGTGGTCAGTCGAGTTGTCAGAATTCGGTATAAGATATGAGCCTAGAGGACCAATTAAGGCACAATGTTTGTCCAACTTTGTCGCCGAACTTACTCCATCCGAGGACTCCAGAGACGAGGCCCGATGGATACTTTACGTAGATGGTTCCTCCAACACCAAGGGGAGCAGAGCGGGGATCATTGTAGAAGGTCCTGGTGGATTAATTTTGGAGCAGTCTCTTAAAGTCGATTTCTCGGTCACGAACAACCAGGCCGAGTACGAAGCTCTCATTGCCGGGTTAAAACTAGCTAAAGAAGTGGGAGCGAGGCAAGTTAGGTGTCGGAGTGACTCACAGTTGGTTTCTGAACAAGTCTCGGGGGCTTACCAGGCTAAAGATCCATAGCTGGCAAGGTATTTGGACAAGGTAAAATGATTGGCTAAATGCTTTGAAGAATTTGTGATTGATCACATTCCAAGAGAAGAGAACTCCCGAGCTGACCTGCTATCCAGATTGGCTAATGTCAAAAAGCTCGGGCAACATGAGACGATCATCAGGGAAACAATACATCAGCCCAGTGTCGATCTTGATGAGGTTATGGTCGGAGGCAGCCCGGACCGGGACTGGATGACCCCTATTTGGAACTATCTGGCCGAAGGGACCTTACCCAGCAACCAGAACGAAGCAAGGAGGCTGAAGATGAAGTCTTCCCATTACATAATAATGGGAGGAGACTTATACAGGCGAGGATTCTCAACTCCCCTCTTAAAATGCCTCACTCCTGAACAGGCGAAATATGTTATGAGCGAAATCCATGAAGGAGTGTGTGGGATGCATACTGGTGGAAGATCTATGGCAGCAAGAGTAATCCGGGCCGGCTATTATTGGCCCACTATGCGAGCTGATTGTACCGAGTATAGTAAGAAGTGTAATGAGTGCCAAAGGTTTGGTAGTCTGCGCCATGCACCGCCGGAAGAATTGCACACAATGACGTCTCTATGGCCATTCATGGTCTGGGAAATAGATATTCTCGGACCTTTCCCGATGGGTAAAGGGCAGGTCAAGTTCTTACTAGTGGGCATAGACTACTTCACTAAATGGATTGAGGCGGAATCGTTAGCTAAGATCACAGCACAGCAAGTACAGAATTTCGTATGGAGGAATATTATCTGTCGGTATGGGATTCCTCACTCGGTGGTTACTGATAACGGAAGGCAGTTTGTGGATGGAAACCTGAAGCAATTCTATGAACAGCTCGGTATCAAGCATCGAGTGTCTTCGGTCGAGCATCCCCAAACCAATAGGCAGGCAGAAGCGGCGAACAAGGTTATCCTCGGAGAACTGAAGAAGAGATTGGGAAGAGCGAAGGGGGCCTGGGCCGAGGAATTACCGAGCATTCTCTGGGCCTATCATTGCACGCCTCAGTCAAGCACTAAAGAAACCCCTTTTAGGTTGACTTTTGGAGCTGACGCAATGATCCCGGTGGAAGTGGGAGAGCCGTCCTTTAGACGAATACTCCCCGACCAACATATGAACCAGGAAAACATGGAAGTTGAACTAGATCTATCCGAAGAGGTCAGGGAAAATGCACGTATACAGGAAGAAGCTTGTAAGCAAAGAGCGGCTCGGCGTTATAATTCTCGGCTTAAGCCAAGGAATTTTGTTGGTGGAGATCTTGTTTGGAGAAAACAGAGCGAAGCAAGGAAGAATATCGGCGAAGGAAAGCTAGCTGCAAATTGGGAAGGGCCTTACCGAGTTACTGAAGCGTTGGGCAATGGAGCATATAGACTAGAAAAGCTGTCAGGAGAAGCAATCCCTAGGACATGGAATGCATCTCACCTCAAAAATTATTTCAGTTAGTTGATGTATACAAGGAAGGTGATGTACTCTTTTTCCTAACTCGGTCTTTTGTCCCAAAGAATATGCAAAAGAGGGTTTTGGCCGAGAAGGTTTTAACGAGGCACGCCTATCTACTTTAATAAAGGAAATTTCTTATCATGATTATGTTTATTAACCTCGGTCAAGTATGAACCGAGAGAAGCAGAATTACACCTCGGTCAAGTATGAATCGGGGAGGTGGATAAACTCGGTCAAGAATGAACCGAAATGTCAAGTTGAAATTTGGTCAAGTATGAACCGAGCATTCGAATTAAATTTGGTCAAGTTTGAACCAAGAATTTGTTAAAAACTCGGTCAAGTGTGAATCGAGGAATTGAAATTCGGTCAAGTATGAACCGAGCATTCGAATTAAATTTGGTCAAGTTTGAACCAAGAATTTGTTAAAAACTCGGTCAAGTGTGAATCGAGGAATTGAAATTCGGTTAAGTATGAACCGAGGTTTCCAACTAAAATTCGGTCAAGTATGAACCGAGGTCTACGTCTAAAGCTCGGTCGAGTACGAACCGAGAGGAGGAAGTAAATCTCAGTCGAGATCGAACTGAAAGATTATTTTAAACTTAGTCAAAAAATTGAACGCAGTCAGGTCGAGAAGTAATATTGTTATCATTAACAAGTCTGAACAAGACATCAAAATAAAGAAAAGCAAAGAAATAGACAATCCAGGAGGTGAGCAGCTCGCAGCAGTAGGAACATCTCTCTTTTTAGTGTCCTACAGTTCATTTTCATCCACAAGCTCACCATCTTTGACATCTTTGTTCACATCAAATGCCGAGAGCTCAATTTTCGGCAGGAAAAGATGCACCTGACGAAGTGCTTTATGGAAGCCTTCTATATGCTCTTTCATTATTTGTTGTACGGCTTCCTTAACATCAGCCTCAAGTTCGGCCTGTCTTTTCCTCGCTTGTTCCAAATCCTTTTGTAAATTAGTAGCGAGGGCTGAGGATTCGGCTTCAGCGTTCCTTGCCCAAGCAACCTCAGTCTTTAGGGCATCCCGCTCCTTCTCGACTGTTTGCACTTTCATCTCGGCACCAGCAAGGGATTCTTTCATCTCCTCCACTTGCAGAAGGAGAGCTGCTTGAGACTTTGAAGCTTCGGTGAGTTCTGAAGAAGCCTTGTCTTTTGCAGTGGTTGCTTCCAGAAGCTCGACCTTAGCAGCTTTGAGGCGACGATCGTTCTCCTCAAACTCCTCCCCACAAAACGAGGCCATGTTCGCAGCACGCAGGCACATAGCCGACATGGATTCCAAAATAGCCTTGGGACCCAATCGCTGTAAGGTCTCTTTGTCACCGATTTCCTGGACGCTACTCCCGAAAAGATTGACAATGTTTAGATCAATGCCTGAAGGCAAGCGTCTAACAGGGGAAGGCAAGGGAGATTGGTGAGCAGAAGACACAATCTCCTCGTCGGTGGTCAGAAGTCGAGCACGTTTGCTCGGGGGGCTGCGTGAAGAGGAGGGAATCTCAACAACCTCAGCTGTCGCCACTACTTCGGCACGACCTCTCTCCTCTTTATCAGGGTGAGCCTGCAACTTCTCAGCACTTGGTCCTGCTGATGGGGCCATATTTTTTATCGAACGCCAGTTGAACTTCCCAATCACCACTGCAGAGTAGAAAGTATATATTAAAAACTCAGACAAGTATGGCAGTAGAAGAAAAAAGAAACTTGGCACTCACGTGAAAGATCTTTATTAGGAGTTGAAGAATAAGGGAGTCTAAGTAAGATTTTGCAGTTCAAGGGGCGAGGTAATTTATTTAACTTCTCGACATCCGCTTTTTCGGATGCCGACATATCCTCATAGCACCAAGACTGGAATTTGATCGGAGTCTGAGTCCAATATAGAGGAAACCTGGGTCGTCCCTCCTCATTGAAAAACATCTCCGAGTAACCCTCGGCGGGGCGCACCTTAAAAAAACTTCCTTTGAAGTCTTTGTAGGATGAGGTATATGGACCGATTATTCCCTTTTTATTCATACCACTGAGAGAAATCCAGCCGATCTTGTTTCCAAATCGGATCTGGTAGAAGTAGAGAAATTTTGGAGCGGTCGGTGTCATGTTCAGTTTTCTACACAGGACTTTGAAAGCCTTTAAAAACACCCAGCTGTTAGGATGAAGTTGAGTTGGAGCGACATTCAACGCCCTTAAAACAGCACACTCAAACTCCAAGAAAGGAAGGCCAACCCCCAGTGACTCAAATAATGTTTTATTCATATAAGTAAAATGTGTTTGCCCTCGTTGTGCCGACATAAAAACATGCTCATCTTCTGTACACGGCTCGGCAATCACGGCCTCCTCTGTTTGTATGGTAGACAGAGAGATGGATTTCCTCATTTCCATGATCGACTCAGCAGTCCGAAATTTAGAGTGATAAGATCCAACTTCTCCTTTAACCCAATAATATCCCGGAAGTTGAATGTCTGAAACTGGATCTTTTCGAACCCTTGAAATGATTTTTCGCGGGTTTGGTACGGTTACTTGCACAGCAGTAGCCGAAGATGAAGCTTCCCTTTCAGTCGGGAGGTCGGCTAGACGAAAATTCAGCTCCCCGCTTGGAAAGGAAGAGTTTGATGGTGAAGGATCTTCTCCGATGCCCATAACTTCCCTCTCAACCAGGATTCGATGAAGGGATGACCCAGCTGACGTCTCAGATCCTCGGTTTGAACTCATAATGATTGGGAAAAATATGGAATAGAGCGTAGAAACTGAGAAAAGGGGGAATGATAGAAGAAGACGTACCTGGAAAAATGACGAAAAGGGCTAGAAAAAGGAGGTTAGGGACGACGGAAAGGTTAGAGACGACGGAAAGATTCAGAAGGAATGAAAAGCAAATGAAGTTTAAAGTGAAAGGATGAACATTTGAGTCCTACATGTATATTGTGAAACTTCTCCTCGAAACAAGCAATTTAATCATGACTTTGGGCAACAAATCGTCACCATTGGAGAACGTGCTCCAACTGACGAAAAGACACAGTATTAAATAACGCCGCGTGTAGCCGTACGTATAAGTGCATTACCGTCTCAGAAACCGAAACGTCAAGGAGCCTTAGGGAAGGTTCTCGAATCCCTAGGATACTGAAACGGTTCAAAATTCAAAAACCAGTCTTTAGTTAGTCACGTGATCCAGAGCCTCTTCGTCTAAATCGGACTTGAGGCTCGGGGGGCTAGTGTACTGGCCGGGATGATAAGGCCGAGCTTACAAGTCCGAGGTAGATAAACGTCCATTTGATGTACCACTCTCCGAGCTCATATACACCGAGCTTAAGCGCAACAATCCGAGTATTACATCGGTTATCAAGCGGTAAGCCCGAGTAATTGTACAGCCAAATGATCGTACGGTTAAATAACATCTCGGCCATAGGACCAACTGCGGGTTTCTCTACGAAGATTGTGCTGCTCCGAAAATACCCGACTAGGAGTAACGGTTATGAGAATAATAACTATTACGGAATCATAACTGAAGGACGAAAAATCAGGGATCAAGCGAAAAGAGTGCGATACTCCATAATGATTATTTATATCCCGATAAATTAGGGGTTATGGGGAGAAAACGGTTAAACCTTAACGGTCAGGGGAAGGTCAATAAAAAGGGGGGCAAGAAGAAGCGTAAGGAGAGAGAGAGCACTGCACACTGTAAAGGAGGAATAGTTTATCTCGGCTTTTTGACGGAACAGATAATAAAAAAAAATATGAAGGGAAGAAATTAGGAGAGAAAGGAATATGAGATCTCCAAAAAAAAATTTCCAAAAATAGTGAAATTTTGAAGAGGAAACATTTAAGGAAATCACACTTTAGGATCAAAATTGAAACTCTATAATAATCTAAGACCAATGGAAGTTGGCCACAAGTCAATGATAACTAATGTCATTAGCCACATGTCAACAATAGGCAAACAAGTGCCGGGGGCCAATTTGTAAGAAATTTATGCATAAAAATTATATACTATTACAACACAATTTTTACATACCGACATAATCCATAATCTGAGCATATAGCTCAGTTTTGAATCTATGAGGATTAAAGAATTAATGTTACCTCTGCCTATTTATATTCTTAGTTACCATTGTCAATTAGGTAAGTTGTGACAGAGTAAATTGAGGTGAGGAAGAGGAAAGTTAATTAAATTTAAATGAACTTCCGTACTCTTTTATCATGAGTTTATAGATTAGGCCTATATTTTAACTCACAATCAAACTCACATATATAAAGAAAAAGAAATTATAAAATAGAAAAAAAAATAAAAGATAGTATGAATTCTAATAATCTTAAAAGATATGATGAAAATTAATTAAATATAAAAATAATCTAAATATCTAATAAAACATCTTTATTTAAAATTTTAATTATTCATTCTCCATCACCAATTAAAAGTCAAAGACTAATCCCTTTAAGACATAGAAATAATTGAAGTGGGTTTTGCTAGTTTGAGGGCATTTTTATAATTTCACCATTTCTTTTACTTGAAAACATTTGGTCTTTTATTCAACAATTAGTTTTAGATTGTAATAAAATTTTCATCTTAGCCCTAAAGTGTGATCCCCACAAAAGATTATGGGGATGAAAAAAGACATGGGATGCACATATTCCCTCAAAATTCTCTTTCGTTTTACTTTTTTTTTCTTCTATAGATATTCCAAGTATAATGAGTGAAAATATTCTATCTCCATTTTTATCTTTCCTCCATTATTTCCACATGCATTTTCTCTAATTGTATTTTTCCCTTTCTCCAAACGAAGTGGTAGGGATCTGTGAAGGGAATTTCTATCTTTATGAATTGCTATGAGAGACGATAAAAAACCTAAAATTTTACAGGCTTAGGCGTGATGTTTTTGGTGACTTCATATGTTGAAAAGGACGCTGTTTCATGATGATTTAACTATATATATTCACAACAAGGAGAATAAAAATAACCATCCACAAAAAATTGTATTTCGTTAGAAACCAAGAAACTTGAGTTGAAAACCTAGGACCGTGAAACCAGATCGAAGAGAAAAAAAATAATAAAGTCAAAATTCACTATCGAGTCGAAAGAAACAAAAAAGTTTCTTGTGATATTACCTTGGCATCATACAAGGGAATATGTAGGAATGAAAATGATGGGAGATAAATCATCGATCATTAATTAATTTTCACCTGTACATTTTTGGTTCAATAAAAAATTTATTCATTTACATTTGAACCAAAAGCATTTGTTCAAATCCATCATGTACCTGAGCCACCAAAGTCCGGATGGTTTTGAATTTTGTTTTCAAGTGGATGTTATAGGAAAGTTATGTAATTATATAATAATGTTCAAGCTTAAATAACTGGCAAGTAGAGGCCAATTTCCATGAAGAGTTTTCATGGTAGATTTTATTAGTAACAGCTCTTTATTATGATGATAACGATTGATTTAATAGTTTGAAGAATTTTTTTTTACCCATTATTGTGAATTTATCATCTATGATTGAATTAACATTTGACGGAGAATTTAGGTAATTTTTTTATTTTGAGCCAAAATTCAAATATATTCTTTTTTTTTTTTATGAAATGTGTTCGTATTTTTATTTTTTAAAAAAACTACTCCGTACTCGTATCAGTGGCTCGAAACTGATCTTCTTGGGCCAAAACAGTGATTAGTTACTTTTTTTTTTGGATAAGTTATAGTTAAAAAAAATACTGGTTATTAGTGATTACAGATTAGTTATAGTTTTTTTTTGTGACAATTAGTTATAGTCACTTTATTAGTGAGGGTCTGGCAATTTATTTGGCGTTTTAGGTATCAACGACAGCCTTTGGTTAATTCCAGAGGAACGTAGACGACATGACGTTGAAACACAAAGAAAGAAGGCTTCTTCCTGTCCTGTGGCCTCGTTAACAAGTAAAGCATAATGAATGCGTCTTTGGCTGCAAAGCAATCTATGAAATGAAGCGGGAAATGGAGATGGAGGAAATTGAAGCGATTCTAGAGAAGATCTGGGACCTCCACGACAAGCTCAGCGATACAATCCACTGGATTTCGAGAACTCACTTCCTCAATTCCATCAAAACCCTCCGCAAGTCCCCCAACCACAAATCCTCTGACGACAACGGCCCTGGTTTCGTCTTTGTGAAGGACTTTCGGCTCGAAGGTGACGACTCGTTGATTCAGGAGGCCAAGAGTCTCAATGCCATTAGGACCGCGCTCGAGAACCTTGAAGACCAGCTTGAGATCTACCATGTGAGTTTTCTTCACTTCTAGGTTTTCTGTTTTATCGTTTCTCGGGGAAATTCAAAAAATTGCAAGAAAATGAGGTTCCCATCCTACTTTACTATTGTAGCTTTGAATTCGAAATTATGATGATTCTTTTAGATTTCCTGCCCTAGGCATTCTAAGGGTTCCCTCCCAATTTTGATGCGTGAGAACCGAGAAAATATCAGACTTTCGGACCTATTTTTTGTCGAGTCCTTAAAATCACTGTTAAGAAACTGGTAACCAATTCTTGCGGTTATTTGAGATTAAATTAGCAATTTTATATGGACTGAAAATTGAGTTACTTGGGGTTCAGTTCAGAGTTCTTTGGGGCATAAAACATGCACAAGCGACGCACAGAGCCACACAAGAATAATGATGGAGGTTTGGGTGTCTGTCGTGTGGACTGTAGAACTACCTCAACTTGGAAAATTTGATTAAAAAAGTCAGTTGCCAATGCCCTGAGTATAATCAACATTGTAGAAGGGCTTAATTGTCTTATAATATTTGATATTTGAAAAATGTAATCCCTTGCTTTAAATTGTTGGCCTGCTTCACTATATGTTGCTTGCATTTATACGTTTATTGTGCCTGATATTGGTTGTGTCTTGGACATAAGTCACATTACAACACTTGATGTCCTGAGTTCACCATGTAAGCTGGTGAAAGAAAAGGAAGAATGAAGAATTGTGCTTATGAACATTGTGTGTAGATCTGTTTTGGCACTGACGCAAATGGACTGTTAATTTGATATGTTTAGATTTCATCTCTACTGTTGAATAGTTGTTAAACCAACAGCCAGTCTCTGTTGGTCCATTGACTAACAAAATGTTGTATAATGTGGTATGCATGAATCTACTTTTCCATGGAGAGGCTAGTTTGTATAGTTACTGAAGGTGCTGCGAGAATTAAGGATGATCTGAAGGGATTATCCTGATTTATAGATATAAGCAATATACTTGTCCATCCTCTAGTTTCTTCTGAAACCTAAGGAATTTTATCATCCTATTAATCAATCCATTGCTAAGAAATGTTAGGACCCCATTTCAACAAATCTATAGAGAAGAGCTTGGGCCTTTAGACTCTTTTTACTATAAGCCCAGATAAGTGAGTAGACAGGAAGAGGGAATTATTGTGATAAGTCAAAGTGGACAGGTGGCAGCCAATGATGGCCTTCATAGAGAAAAAAATTTACGGAGAAAAAAAGAAGAATGAGAGGGGCTGGAGGGATGAGTCTGTTCAAGGAGGAAATTGGAGTGGTTTGTGGGAAGGTGTCTAGCTGCCTTGAATTTGCTAGAGTTTGTTCTCTGTTATAATGTCAAATTCTGGATTACTTGGCTGGAGACTCTGCATTCTTCAACCACATGCCTGAGGTATTTCTATTTCTCTACTATCTATAGCTCTGTTATGATGAATTGTTATCGTGGTGTTGGATTACTCTCTGTTTCTCAGTGGATTTTGAATGGTAAAATGGAACGGATTTGTGGATACTTATTCTATCCTTTAGCTTCTTCTGGAACCTTAGAAATTTTAGTACTCTATTAATCAATCTTGAAGATTCTACGGGCATCCTATTAATATTTACTATGACTTGTAGAAATGACCATTTTATAAGTTTGAATGTGATTCCATGTTTTGTAGACCATTCAAACACAGCAGAGTTCTGAGAGAGATGCTGCGATTGCCCAATTAGAACAAAGCCGAATTGTTCTTTCAATGAGATTGGCAGAACATCATGGTAAGAAGTACAAAGTCATTGAAGAAGCTCTGGCTTTTGTTGGAGATGTACGGGGCACTGGCCACTTTCTTTCACGTGAAAACCTCTGTGGTCAAACATGCTGTCCTTCTGGTGAGAATTTTGTGGCTGACAAAGGGAAGAAATCTAATATTCTTATCAATGTTTTCCTCTCAAGCTTGAATTTTGTGAAGAAAGCCCTCAGATTGGATAATATGAGTGGAATAGTGGGCAATGCTGCGTTGGTTGCAGTAAGCATGGTTGCTTTACTGCATTTCCATCACGTAGCTTATCAGGAGCTTCCACATAGGCAAGAAAATAGTATCTACAGCAACAGAACTGGGAGAAGAAAAATTCAACTGGAGGGGTCTTCGTCCAATGCCCATTCCTCTGATTTGAATTTATTGTTGGCTAGGGGTTAGGATTGAAATTAGTGCTTTCTTTCTCTCTGATTTTAGTGAATGGGTGGCTGAACTTTTTAGACATTGAAGCTTTCCCTTCTTAGCCTCCATGATTTTTCACGCCATTTGAAGTCATAACGGTGGAGTGCTTAAGGTGGGTATAAGCATAGTCACACTTCATCGATTTTAGAGTTGAGGTTCAAACGCTTGAAGAGTTTTTTTATGCTTTTATCTGTTTTCCTTTCGAAAGCCAGCATGTATATTCCATCGTCCTGCTAAATAGAGTGTAATCTATTAGGATTGTTTTCCTTTTTCTTGGTTTTATTTTGGTGGGTTGGATAAGTGGGAATGCCAGTGCGAATCTTTATTTGTTTGGCTGCTTTCCCTCATTTTGTTTGCGCTGACTACTTTTTTATTAAGTGGATGTTGTCATGTTTGCTTTTGAATGAAAATGACTCTGCAATATTACAATTGACATTGTTAGAATGTTCTGGGATACAATTATCTGTTATGCAGCTTGAGATTTTCTACTGCTTTTGCTTTACCCATCTGTTCTCAGTGATTAGTATTTACTTTATATGTGAACAATGAATAATTCTTTTGTAGTCTGCAATATTTTTCATTTCTGGATCATGCAAGGTTGAAGAAACCAACCCACTGCTGATCCCACAAATGTTTCTCTGCCGTTTTGTCTGTGTACATGAATCAGATGTTTCTTTTTCGTCAACCCCATATATATACATTTTAGGAAGTTGTCAATTGCAACATTTACTGATATAATGCCGCGTGGGAAAAATAAAAATGAAGCTTTGGAGTTCATTGCAACTGCATCTTCATCCTCAATTGTTTGGGCCAAGAACTTTTAACATATGGGTTATGAGACATTTGATTATTGTGCCTAGTTTTTTGTGGAGAGAGAGAGAGAGAGAGAGTTTTATACATATGGGTTGTAGGATCTGGGACTGTTGTATCCGAACCGTTAACATAAGTATGGTTTCATTTTCGGCCTGCTCTTGTTTTCTGGTTTTGTAATTATCAAAGTCCGTGTCCTTCTTTGGTTCATAATGTGGTGTTATCGCCCCCAAAAAAATATGAGATGTGAATTTAAGTTATGAGATGAAGTCAATTTGACATGTAAACTAAGTAATCATAACGTCCAGCTTCCCGGTAGTTGTCATGCATACCTAAATTTGATTCTCTAAAATTTTCTCAACCGAAAAAAAAATGATTCTCTAAAATTTTGGTCTGAATTTAAGATATCAGCATATAAGATAAGTTCCAGTTATCACTTATCAACGGTGAAAATATACGCAATTTTATAATTTATGAAATATTTTTGGGCCTTAATAAATAGCGAAAGCTTTTTCTTTGGGCCTGAAATAGTTTGGGAAGGTTGATGAAGTCTTTTATTTAGAATGTAATTTGATCGAACTTAATGGAATGTTTGGTGAGATCATATATGTGCATTACAATTTCTCTTGAACAGCATCATGTCTTACTATTTTCTTGGGCCACATAGAGCACTTGTACTTGTATGATAAATTCAAACATTTACTGTGCTAAATTACTGGATGGAATTCATGGTTCTCCGCATATCAGTTACTTGATTTTTCTGGGGGGTGAATACTTGGTTTTCATTTTTCCTTGTTCTCCATACAAATGAATCGAACTTTCGTTACTCCAAGGCTCAATCATGACCACGAGCAAAAAATTTTCCAATTGCACAACATTGGGCTTTCCTGTGGATGTGGATGCACCTTGAGTCAATACGCGATTGGAGGAAAATGTCAAAACGAGAAAAATGTCGGAAAGTTTTTGTTTAGCGAGCGAGAGAGAGAGAGAGAGAGATTTAGCTGGCATCTTTTTGACTCTTGCTTTGAAGATTTATTTATAAAGAAAAGGCGAAAACAAGGAAATAAAGTAGTATCAAGTTTGAACTCATAATTAGACCCGTGATAATTCACCTACTACGTCTAAACACTTTGGTTTGACTTCCCATTTGGGGGCATTAATTGCATCAAATGAATAAAACAAACATATTATCAACAGAATTACGCACTGAAGTGTGATAGACAGGCGACCAACAGCTCCTCCCTTTATTGTCCAACTTTCTCTTATCATTCTCCAAATTTCTATTCCTTTTCCCCTTTCCCTACAAACCAACTTTCCCTTTTCAAACTTTAATGATCTCCAAAGCGCCATCAAAGATTGCGTTTCGTCAGGCAGATAAAGATACGTCAACTTGCAGGATTACCCCCACCCCCTTCATCAACTTAATTGGTAGTAAATTCTGACTCTACTTCTTTCGGGGGGCGACTGGACGGCCACACCATGTTCTACTCCCGACAGCGAAAACGGAAATTCATATTTGAAAAATGTAACCAAATTGTCAAACAAAGATCATCAACAACATCCTTGCTTCCCTCTGTCTGTATATGGAAGAAAACATGGTGCCTTGTGCATATTTTCTTACTTGACAATGACACTCGACAGTTTCCAATCTGTGCTCCACAGATCTTCATCTTCTTTCTTGTATATGTTTCAAAACATAACATACTAGCCACGGGTACAAGGCTCCCATCTGAACAAGGTGGTGCAGATCAGTCAAAATTGATTTTTTCACATTACAACGAAGCTCACTCTTGTTGGTTTCTATTGTACTATTATAATCCAGGTGTTATGAAATTATATATGATGAATTACATTGATCCTATTTTTTCAAATTATAAATATTTCCCTTCTTTTTAAAAAAAAAAAAAACGCTTCGAAAAGGCATATATAAATCAATTTGAAAAAAGTTGGGATGCATAAGCACAATTGCAGTGCGGGAGGGGGCTGCGGACTATGGAGGGTGTTGATTGTGCAGTGAATTACGAGTTCCATTGATGGCGGTGGGTGAGAGAGTAGCAGGGGATAAGAGTCACAGACCTCTCCGACTCTGTGGGGCTTTGAGTCGCGATCATGACACGTGTTCACCCATAAGTATCGCCACGCCTCCACATCATTCTCAGGTAGACGTATTAAAAGCGATTATAAATTGGAAGCTTAGAACAGAAATGCCATACGTATTTCACGTGACCTCCTTTTTATTGGGAGTATTTTCTTTTTGAACAAATGAAGATTAAGAATCAAAAGTTTAAATTAAATATAATGAATATTTTTATAATTTTTGTAATTGTAAATATAAAATTAAAATAATAATAAATTTTTCATATTTAATAATAAAAAAATTATAATTTTTTCCTGTGTTTAATTTAAATTTTTTATCTTCAATTATTATTTATTTTTTCTCTTTTTTTAATAAATATTATTACATTAATCTTTAATTGAAGGTTAAAGATCAAAAATTTAAATTAAATATAGTAAAAAATTTATAATTTTTTTAGTTGTAAATATAGAATAAAATAGTAATAAATTTCTGATATTCAATAATAAAAAAATTATAATTTTTTTTTGTGTTTAATTTAAATTTTTTATCTTTAATCTCATTTCCCCTACAAATATTATTAAATTAATCGGTAATTTAAAATAAAAAAAACTTATACTTTGAAATGAATTAAAATCAGAAAATATGTGATTTTATCTAAAAAAATAAAATAAAGGCTGTTATGGCCTAAAAAAAGACTGATGGAGTATATAAAACGATAAATTAAATAGTGGTATGTGATTTTCAGTTCCACGTAGAACAGACCTTCAATAAATGAACAGCAGAGATCTGATTTAGTGGGACCCAGAAAGTGGGGGGAAGACATGGATGGTTTCCGTACAGAGTACACGTGGGTATGCATTGTAGAATGCGCAGAAAGGAACCGAGTGGGGTCCTTCTCAGTTGAGGGAGAAAAAAAATCAAAAAGCATTCATAGGTGTAGACGGCCCAATAGAAATGAGCGCATCTGTACGGGCCTTGACTTCTGCAACCACACCCATTGTAATATTTTTTGAGGGGAAATTACATATTAACATTAATAGAATGGATTAATTAAAAAAAATTAGTTAAAAAAAAATTGTTAAAATCTAAAAAATTATATTGAATAGTTAAATTTGGAGAAGGAGTAATAACATATTTTATTTTATAATTAATTTATTATCTTGATTCTTATATATAATTTTTCTTTTCTTTTAATCATGTAGTAGTATATATATATATTCTCTCCATCCCATATTATATTATTGGAGAAAATTTTACGCATATTAAAAAATATTTATTATATGATTAAAATTTTTAAAAAATTTAAAATTTTTTTATAAAAAAAATTAAAATTTTTAATTTTATCTCTATTAATTTCACTCATTTCATTAAATATAATACAAATTACAATACTAATATAATAAATATGGGGTAAAATGACAAATTACTATATGTTATCTTATATTATGAAACAAAAAAATCTCTTATATTACTTTATAATATGGGATAGAGGAAATATATTGCTTACAAGAAAAAAGAGGATAATTAAATTAATAGAAAAGGGGATGAATTAGAAAGGAATGAAATTGCAAAATATAACAAGTGAGACAAAGAGCTAATGAAGGGGAGCAAACAAAAGAGGTGAGGGGTAGAGTGAGCATGGATGGTTCTAAACCTCTTAAATTTTTAGAAAAAAATGAGCATAAGATATGAATATCATACACAATCATAATCTCGTGCATCACCTTTTTATCTAAATTTCATAACTGCATGACAAGATTAGACCAATATTTTGATTAGACTGGGGAAACAACACTAACACCTATAGATGCATACAAACTATGCATAATAGATAGGTAGACGGTCAGAGGACAAAGTTGGGTGTGAATCTGAAAAAGACTGCCTCACTTGGCCTCTCCCCCTTGCAAACCCTCTCAATTCTTCAATTTCTCACCTACCTCCCCTCTTCCTCTTTCTATTCAATTGTTTCACTCTCTTAAAAGTCTCAACCACCTCGACTTTACCTTTCCTTCTCCAATCATCTCCTGCCTCAATTTTCATCTCTTTTTGTCTTGTCATATATTGCCAGAAATTAAGCTTCAGTAATACATATATTTTTAAATTTTTTTTGAAAACATTTATTTGATTGATTTAATTAAAAAGTGAGTTTTTTTTATACAACTATCTAGTATCAATTATTATTGGATCAAATTTAAATATTTTCAGACTCAACTGTGATAATTCTCCCAATGCAGGTCATTTTGTTATATAATTTCATTTTATTATGGTCTAAGATGTAAAAGTTGAGGCCCAGTTAATAGTAATAGGTATGTAAACACCTTCCAAATCACCAAACCATTCAAACCCCCTGTTTCCATTTTAAATATAACCAACCTATCATGATGAAGTGACTTCATTTAGTCCCATGTGACCCTGCAGCGTTGCTACAAAAATTCCTAACACTTGTCTGTGAAATCAAAACAAGGCAAATTTGTAGGTACAGTACGATACTGAACCTCTCAACCTCCATGGTCCTTGTGAAGTTTTGGCCATATATATAGTGGCACTACACCTTGTAATGGCGTTAGTTACAGCTTTACTAATGTCACAAGTACTCCCTCCAGGCTCCATCCACTGTTTGTTTCATATATATATATATATATATATATTCTAGACACTGATTGATTTCAGAATCAACTTTCACTTCTGTGTTGTGTTGTGTGTGCTTTGATTCGAATTATATTGTCACTTTCCTCTCCCGTGAATTGCCTCTATCTACAGCGGCACCCAGACTCCAGAATTCCATCATTGTCAATGCAACCATTGCCTGCAAATGAAATGAACCATCCAATACAGAAGTGAAAGTTGATTCTGAAATCAATCAGTGTCTAGAATATATATATATATATATGTCTTTTCATTGCTTTCAGTTCAGTTCACTTGTGTAACTTAATTAATAGTATTACTAATAATTTATTAATTAGTTGCCCTTGCCCGTGCCGTGCGTACTATGGACACACGCACTAGCAGATTACAAGGTATGACCTTCTGGACAATGGGCAAATCACACATGTAATGTAAATTTAATAAGCTACTCCAAATGTCAGGCCGGCCCTTTAACCTTTTACCAACAATGGGGCGCTTTCTAAAAGTGATCGACCAAAGGCCATAATTGCCGGCCCCCCCAACTGGTACAGTGAAAGTGACCGGACTCTATATACAATGTTTGGAGATGTGGGGGATGTTGCTGAGTGAATTCATGCGTAAGTTCTAAATTTAATTATGTCTCACGTGAAGGGAGGGATCCTGAAACTTTGACATTAAATAAAAAATAAATAAATGGGCGTGAAGATATTTTATACTCCAATGACCTGCATAAGATAATGTTTTAAATTCACAAAACTCCTCACAATCATGAAACTATCATTTCGAACATGTCCTTTCTCCGAGCCATGCCTGGAGCTTCATCATGAACAGTTCCGTTTTGGGGTTGGTTCGCCAAAACTTGTATTCATAGGATTTTTTTTTTTAATAATTTGAATTTTAAAAAAATTATATCTTCAAATCCTTTCCTGTAGTATACCACAGCAACTGTGCAACGCAACAAAAGCTTAAAACTCAACAAGTTCGGTTCCTCATATGTAATTTTGGCATTAATTTGTTTTCAATATTTTAAAAATTAGTTCAATATTTTTATTTGTTTAAATCATATTAATTTTTCAAAGTTAGATATATCTGCAAGTATTTTACACACTATTTACGATTTCCTATATTTTATATATTTATTATATTGTATTGATTACTTATTATATTAAATTGTTTTGGGCAACATTTTATTGTTTTATAGTTTAATGCAACTGTTTTAGTATTTATTATTTGCAAAAATATTACTATACAATATAACTAGCTTCAACTCCATGTACTTAATTGTAAGGGAATTCAAATTTCTTTCAAAGTAACACAGAATTCCAAAAAATAAATCAAAAGTCATGGTATTCATTTAACCTAGCTCAACCCCGAGTTCTTTGGGGAAAAAACCCCATGTACTTGTATAGGGATACAATTTTTTTTAAAAAAATAAAAATTACATCAATAAATATCACTAAAATAATAGTGTTTACTGATTCCACTTTTATATAATATATCAAACGATTAAAAGAATTTTGAATAAAAATAATTAAAAATTAGAAAATGATTCCGCAGCTTGCCATCGATCTGTAGCCATATTACTGTGTTCCTGTTGCAGTCATGCACCTTACGAAATTTCTGCAACTTCCTTACATGCCACTGACTTATGTTGCACAGGTCAGAATAAAATATATAGGTCAATATGGAATAGAAAACCCAAATTATTAACAAATAAGAATATAGAATAGGAATATAAACGGACACAGTACTTGCATGAATGAAGAAGAATATGGTAATTAGGTGAGATATTCAGATGTGAACGGTCGGAAGGTCTGTGGATTTAAGCATGCATGGCAGAAGCTAGCGAAGCCAGGCAGCAGGGTAAGCATACAGTTAATTTAATGCTCCAAAAAATATAAATTTGAAGAGGAAACTTCATCAGGTGACATGCCGCAAAAATATGTGACAGCGAATTACTCTATAGATAAATGAAGCCTTTATTTTCAATACAGGCAGAGTTGGTATTTTGTACGTCCAAACAGTGATGGCTTCAAAACAGTATCATTTAATTTCATGATGAAGCCACTTCAATTCCCACGTCCAATACTGCTCATCCCTTCAGTGTTAATCAAGACTTGTATTCAAAATTCACATCTATGTATACCTATATACATTTCTACTGTATCCATATATACGTGTGAATATATATATATATAGAGTATTTTTAGGTACAAGGAATTAATATACAGAGCCACGTTGTGGGTTTTGGCATCATAAAAATATAATGGGAATTGAGGTGCCAGCTGAGTAGATATATAGGTATGAGAATTTATTCATATACGTACATTAGGAGTGCAATTTGGGGGAGTTATGGTTGTGGGATAATGTTGTTGTCATTTTCTACTGTAATTCTCTTTTGGTAACGTTGGACTCTTGTCTTTTTCTCTCATGATTTTTTTCCCCTTTCCTTCCCTTTCCTCTTGTGGTTGGTGGATTCTGGAGACTTCACCCTCCCAAAATGAAAAGGAAAAGAACAATTCGAGAATGATGATACGCCTTTTCCCCTAAAGTGCTGTATCATCAAATCAAAATATCTTCTAAAACCTTCAATTAATGATTAGCATTACGGAAATGATTCGCGAAAGAGACCAAAATCTATATTTAATTGGAACCTGTTTCCCATGGTTATTCTTCAGTGGTTAATTTGTGGTTTAACTCTCAGCTTGCTGTTCCTTAATTTCATTTCTTAGTAGAGAAAACTAAATCAACCGGCCGATCAAATTAAAGTTTTAGAAAGAACAATAGGTAGAGAAATTGTAATGAATGAAATATATGTAATTAATGATATATATTCTGGAAGACTAGTGATGTAGTGGTATCAAATAAAGGAGGGCATAAAGTAGAGATAGGATTCAAAGGACAAGGAAAATAATGGGGGAGAAGTTGTATTGTTGTTGATGTTTGTTGAAGATGGAACAGGGCACAACCACCAGCTGTGGACGGAGTGGGAAAAAGCTTTGGACTATATATGACCTACTCCTCTTTTTTACAGCCTGAAAATGGAGCCCATATATCTTCATTCAAAGGCAATTTCAGAAAAAAAAAAAACCCAAGTAAACAAAACCAGTCAGTCTAATATAATTTTGAGGGGCGAGAGAGAGTGAGTCAACAAATAATGAAAACCAGTTTGAAATTGACATATATTGTTTTTTTTTTTGGGGTTACATCAGGGGGATTTAAAAAGCAATATGTGTCTCAAGTGGGGAAAGTGAGAAATGTGTAAGTGTGTGTGGGGAGATGGAGAAGAATGTGGGCACATGATGAGTAGGAGCATGTCAATTATGAAACAAGGCTTTCAAGTTGAGGACACAATAATGGGGATAGATTCTTGGAATAGGATGTGATGTGAGAGTGAATTGGTGCTGGTGAGGAGAGTACGTGGGAGGAGGAGGGGCGCGTGACTGCAATAATGGTGGCTGCCTAATTTTCTCCCCATATGGGATGGGATGGGATGGGAGAGGAGGAGAGGGGGAGCCTAATATTGCTTGCTTCAGACATAATCATAATCAATCGCTTGCCAACCCCATGGCCATCTCCCATTTTCAATTTCGTGGAGTAATAGTAAAGCAATTCTTTCGACAGCTTCCACACTCACTTCCTTCCCTCCTATGCTCATCACTATCTACTATCTTCCATCTGTGGGGTTCCTCTCTCATCTCCTTCATTTCTCCTCCCTCTATCATTTCATTTCTTCCATTTTTTTATTCCTTCGCTCACGTCATTAATTCCACAAAATAATCTCACAATATATTAATTAATTAATTGGATATATATTTAGAAAAAAGAAAAAAGGATGGAGCCGTCGGAAACTGTTGGAGATGGGATACTAGGAATCTTTAATTGTGTCAATATCAAGCTTCCTGGTTTGTCTTTGTATACAAACTGTATCTGAGTTCTTTCGGTGTTTTTAAATTTGGGTAGTGCACGAGTACTTGATGGGTGTCATGGGACCTTACCTCTTCATTCTATTGAAAGCGTCACATATTTTTTTTGGCGAGAGGGGGGAGTGTCCCTCGGTGGATGTCCGGATTTACAATGCAATCCCATTTCGTGTCACGTCGATCTGATATGAATTCAAAAGAAAAAAGATAGAGAGTGAAACGAAGAAAAAACTCTGGAATCCACCATCATTGGGCAAATTCGTCCAATTTGACTTTTCAACATTATTTCCTCTCTTTTTCATTCATTTTAATTTAATTTTACAGGTTGACCTTCCAAAACGCTCCTTCCCACTTCATTTCATCTCCCCCACCGAAAGGAATTGATATTTAAAAACGTGCACGTACTATATAATTCATGCCACAAACGTATTCGTGGTAAATTTTCAAAATTAAGACACTCCCGTCTAATTATTAATGATGGAAAGAAGGGGAATTTTTAGAGGTGAAAAAGTCGGAAGGAGTTGGAGTGGCTCGAAGATCCAAGAGCTCCGACAATTAAGTCACTCCCCCATCTTCTTCGCCTTTTCATGTACACGCCTTCCTTCTTTATACGGCTGCTTTGCGGCCACCCCTCTCCTCAAAACCCAGAAAAGCTACACCACACGCCAAACACCCAAACGTTTCCATCCATTTTCATTCCCAATCTCTCTGGTTTGCCGTTCACACCTGCCGCATTCCACCGCAATCACCGCCTTCTTCTCTCTCTTCACCTGCCACGCCTTCCATATCAAATCTTTTCCTTCTCCTTTTTTTTAAATAAAAAATCCATTACTTATTAATGATAAATTATATTTTCCTTTACTGGAATAAAAAATATCTGCTCCTTCATTTTGGTTGAGACCGGAAAGTTTTCTTCCGATTATAAGCAGCACGACATAAGAATAGGAGTGAAAAATGAGGACCGGGAAGCGGAGAACTTGATACATTTGGATTCATAGTTGGGGACAATATGTTACACTCTCAACAAAGGCTAATTATTGAGCAACCAACTGTAAAATAAAAATCTTAACAAAACTTCTTCACTCAACTCTCTCCGTCACCCATTCATAACGGAGGTTCTAGAAACAAATAAATAATAAGAAATGCTCATCATATTTATGGTTGCCACCGGAGCAAAATGTGGCAAGTAACGGCGGCAATATGCAAAACCTCACACTCCACTGAGTGACTCATTGTCTCACAGCACCACCAGAGGGTCCGAACCCAACAAGATATCTTGGAAGTAATCGTCCATTTGGCACAACGTCGATGGCGAGAACGATTTCTCCAAATCTAACTCTGCCTCCCCCACAATCATATCGTCCACTCTCAAATCTTCGCCTGCTAAGATCGCTGGCGTTTCCCCCAGAAACGGCGGAGGTTCTTCGAACAGCAACGAGTATTCCGGTTCTGGCGTCGAGAAATTAAATACTTCTTCACAATTTGGCATATCGAACCCGAAATAATCTTCCTTCTCGTCTATCAAACTCGTTTCGCCTACACACTCCCGGAATACATCTTCCACTTCCGCTGCCTCCGCCCCATTCTCATCCTCCGGTTCGCTTGGCTTCTGCGGTTCGGTCTCCTCGCTGCAATTACTTCTAAATTGCAGCACTGATGTCGGAGATGATAGACGGTGGGATTCCTCGCCAGAATCGTAGCCGGAACCAGACGCTTCTGAGTTCACCACCACATTCATTTCCGGCTTCACTGCCACTTCTGCTTCTTCGGGCTTTTCTCTAGGCGGTGGGGTCACGAAGTTTGTTAACGCGTCCGGTCCACGAATCTTAATCGCCGCATTATCATAAACCATAGCCGCTTCCTCTGCAGTGTCGAAGGTGCCTAACCACACGCGGACGCGTCGCGCGGGATCTCGAATCTCAGCCGCCCATTTGCCCCAAGGTCTTTGCCGCACTCCCCGGAACTTCCTGCCATTATTTGTAGAAGAAACTTTCACAGGCCGCCGGCAAGCTGATGTTTCACCGGCGGGCCTCTTTCGGAGATTGGGAACGACCGCGCTCTTGCAGCTGGCTTCAATGTTAATCTGGTTCACATAACGCTTCACCCTCTGCCGACCAAAGCAGTACCCTCCTTCCTCATCGCTGGAGGAGTCAGTGGCGTCTGGATCGGTGACGGATATCCGTACAACTCTTGGCTCTATGGGACTCTGGGAATCGTAAGCCTTCTTCGTGGCCACCGGCTTCGAGTACTTGTTGGTGATACTTTGGTGGACAGTGTATTTGCATAGGATACTCTGTTCCATGATTTCTATCCCTAGCAGAGCGTAGTCTGGGCGAAACAAATAGGCCCAGCTTATGGAATAAAAGAGAACCGTGAAGAAGAAGACTGAAACTTTAAGAGGAGCACTCCAAAGGTCTTTTGTTGATAAATCTGCCAAAAAGACATCCAAAGGTGGGAGGGAATGGGAGGAAGAAAAGCAATAATAATAGTAGTAATGAATTGGGAAGGGGTCACTGAGGAGACGGAAAGGGAAGAGAGAGAGATTGGAATAAAGAGAAAAGAGGAGCTTTTAACATCATGGGAGGAGAGAAAGAGAGCACTGGACGAACAAAGAAAAAAAATCTGAGGGAAAGGAATAGCGCTTAAAGAAGAAGCCGAAGGAGAATTATTGAGATGGATTCCGATAATCTTGAGCGATTCTCGGCGACAATTTCCTTGAAGTTTCTAAAGGACATACTGTTGGCGCCTTCAAAGAAGAATATAGGGATTCAAATCGAAGGAAAAAGATGAAGATTCTGGGTCCTGAACACACTGTGTGGCTGTAGGAATGGAGAACAAAGCTAAGCAGTGGCAGTGCTGGTTGAATGGGTAAGAGAGCTAAGAACCAACACTCTAGTTGTTGAGGGGACCGAAACACCGATATCGCTGTTTTATAGGATCCAACAGCCGAAATGGGAATGCTCGCAATATCATACGATATTTTTCTTAAAATAAAAAAAATTTTAAATTCAAATTAGTTTTCCACCAAATTTTAATTTTTCCGCGAAAATATAACGAACCTTCCAGATTTTTTCCATTTTCCTTTCACACGGCACGGAGTGAAAAGGATGAACCGGTGATGGAGCACGCTGATATGGTACGACCCGCCGCATCCTTGAGATCTTGACACGTAGGGAAAATGGGACCCACAGTGGGGACCTGAACCTATGGAGAGGCATCAACGGTGCTGAGTAATCATATGACCCCATTCTCGAACATTGCGATGCCAGTCACGTGAGACCCAAGATACCCGCTCACTTGATATTAATCGGTCAAATTGTTTTGACCAACCAAAAGGATCTCTGATCCTAATTTACCTTTTCCCCTATTTATGCCCCTGATTTGCCGACTAACGCGAGTGGTTAAGGAGGGATGGTCAAGGGTAATTCGGTAATCATGTGAATTCCTGGAAACACTTCATGTTGTGCTGGCCAGTGGCCATATGGGGGTGCCAAATTTTTTTTTCCCCTGGCTGTTAAAGATTAAAAAAGAAAAAAAAAAAAGAGGTTCTATTTTTTAAACTTAGATTGTGTTTCGTTTAATAACAGATTTTTTATAATATTTACTTTTTACAGCTAAGAACTAACGTGGCGGGCAACCTAGAATTCGCCGCCATTTACAATTCTATTCTGGACGACCCTGGTTTTTTTCCCTGTTCACCGCTACTGGTATCGAGATATGCCTCTTCTACGCGCGGGAGGGAGCCATGCCACACACTCTCTAGTTGGACTGTGTAGGGGAGCACTGGAAGTGAAATACTACCAGAAGTTAGAAATAGAATATACATTATTATGTAAATTGAGCTTTGCGTATGTTTAAATCAAATGGGATGGAAAAAAATTCAATGGGAGGACGGGCTTTGACCCACTTTAATAACGTTGGAATTTAATTTATATTTTTTCCAAAAAGATTTAATTTAGAATAGTAACGGTTTTGAGAATGGATCGTTCAAATTCAATATTATATTAGTTGGATCCATTATGACGTTGAAATTATTTCCTTTGAACATTTTGCTGTGCAGATAGGAGTATTGAGTATTTCTTCCCTTTAATAATAAATAAACATTATGTGACCGGCAGGGGGGAATGTTTGGTTTTTCATTTGAATTCAAGGCAAATTAAACACACTGATTCTTATAAATCAAGTTAAATGAAGAACGTCAACGATTCATACAGTGATTCCGTTCCAAGAATGAGAGTTAAATGCAAAATAGTTGACAGATTAGCATTTACAATCACAACAACGATCAAATTTTACTCATTTGTCTTAGGTTCGAAATTAAACGTCTTTTGATCTGATTTTTGAAAAAAAAAAAGAGTGTATTATGCATTTGAAATCACGTTTTTTTTTTTTTGGGTATATACAAAAGACGAGCATGTTTAGTCTGGGTCCTCTTTATGACAGGGAATCCTTTGTGGGAGCGCGTGTGAGCGAGTAATAAAAAATGAGGAGCGCAGTGTGTGCGCTTTAGCGGAGATGATAAACGTTACGTGCCGAGCGCAGAGGCGCACACATCGCTCGTGCCCAGTGGTTTCACACCAGCATGTGAGCCCCGTCCATCGTACCTCCACCACCTCCTCCTCCCTTATTTCACACATTTAATTTAATTTAACCTTTTTTATCTCCCAAAAATTCAATTTAAAAATTTTAGATTTTTATATTTACCGTAAATAATTTTGTTATAATCACATTCTCTCAAATTCATTTTTATTTATGATGATGAACCACTCAAAATGGTAGGCTGTCTACGATCGATTATTGCCCTGAAAAATAAGAAGCTTTAATTATACTGGACAAATAATAAGCAGAAGTCCAAATTCGCTCCTTATTATTTTAATGTCCGAAAACTCATATTTTTGGAATTTTCTTTTCCATTTTTGTAAATATATATTTTGAAGAGATACTAGAGACATATACAAAACCAATAAGTTCATGGTTATTTCCAAATACTGCTATTTTATTATTTGTCAGTTGGCCTCGGTTTTGTGCGTACCGATCGTTTTTTTATTTTTTTTGAAGTAAAATATAGGTCAAAGTAGCAGATATGATAGTATGACTGCGTCCCTTTAACTGTAGCTCCAACAACTAGGGAAGTAGCTAAATACACGATTCAAATTTGCAAACTCCTTGTCCGGTTTTTCTAAAATAAAAAACAATTATTGTACATAAAGAATACAAAATTTAACAGTATCCAACGATATTTTTGCTTCCCACTATTACGAAGACAGGCATCTCTCACTATTGAGATATTGACTCTAATTCTGTCAATTTTGGTATTTTATTTTTTTATTGAGGACTTAGTAATTGGAAAAAAAGATAATGGGCCAAAAACCGGCCACAAGAAAATATCCGAGGCACCTAAAAGACGAAAACAGTGTATAAAACAAGGAGGCCGACCCGTTTGGTTTTATCTAAAGATTTTAAGAAAATAACGGAAAAAACAAATTAAGGAAAACGCAAGTGTTGGTGCCTCTGGCCTGGCTCTCCCAAGTCCAGGTATGACGGACGTCGTTATGTGTCACGCGATGATTGGTGGTTAGGCTTTCTCATTCACAATTACGCATTTTTATCTTGAAAAGAAACAGATACGGGTTTATTAAAATTTCGAATAAATTCAGGGGACTGCTTTTTGCCGATTTGGATGGGAAAGCAGTTTTGGTTTATGTAGCATCGCTTTGTAAATAGATACATGCGTGTGATTTCATGTTTTCCCAATTGAACTCTCCTTATTATTATAAAAGAGGTTGGGTTGGGGTCTGATTTGAGAAAACACTGTATTTGGATCTTTAATTTAAAACAGAAGAAAATTGTGAAGTATTACTAATTAATTAATAGAAAATAGAAATGAAAGTCATAATTGTTATTATTCCTTTTGGTATGAATAATAGAGTTTGGAATAAATTTGGGCATAATATATAGATGCAGATTTAATAGACAGTCCAATTATGAAAACGTTACCCACCATAAACCATATATAGATGTTTAAAATTGGAGGTCCCAGCACGCCCATTTCCCAGAGAGATGTGTATCACAAGACTCTCCGATGGGTCATGATGCCACGATGAGCCACTACTCACATGAGATGTTGCATTTTGCAGACACAAATATATATGGTGGATCACAACTATAAATGCACGCTTATTTAATCAATTGCATAAAATATTTCTCTCTTTCTTTATAAAATATTTTCGTGACTCAAATACAGGAGGTTCAAAGTAAAGAGAATATATCCCAAAATCAGCTCATCATTTTATGTATGTAAGTAGAAAAAAAAAATTGGGGGGGGGGGGTGTTGGGGGGGGGAGGGTGTAATTAATGAGGAAATGGAGGCATGGAAGAGAGTATGGAGGTAATAATGGGGAAGATAGGGCGGGGGTCACATGATGGTGTAGGTTATATGTGTGGGGGTGGGAATACATAAACTGAGGGAACTGCAGAACAAGGAGTCGGTTGGGTTGGGTGTATATTGTGGCAAAAGTGTATAAATTCATTCATGTGGCTTTATCATTTCATGCTTCCCTTCCCCCATTCTGGTTTAATCGCTAGCCTTCCTACGTTTCCCATGATTTTATCCACTTCCTTACTTCATTCCCTCTTTCTTTTTTTTTTTTATCTGTTTGGCGATAGTTATTTATTTAAAAAAAAAGAAAAAATTAAATATTTTAAGAAGGGAGCTTTGATTTAGAAAGGATGGAGGATCACATAATAGTAAAACAAGGGGAGTGAAAGATCGGAGAAGAGAAATGTGGAGGGAAGCGAGTGTCCTAGGGATGAGATGAAGAACACAGAGACAAAAGTCAAAGTTTGTTGTAGTGTACTAGTAGTAGTACTAGCTAGGAGTAGGATTGATTAAGAAGCCACCCTTCTCTCTTGGCCTCTGTCTCGCCCTCCATTGAGCCAAGTGAAGCTTAATTTACATATACAGACACTCATGCCCACTTAAATGACCAAACAACACCATATTCGACAAAATATCACACCTCCTTCCCTCTGGCCTCTACCATATATCCCTTCCACTTGTTCCTTTCTTTTTTGTTTTTGCTTGAAAGTTGAAATAGCCGAAGAACGTCGTCGTTCTCTTCACTCCTAACCAACTTTCTTTTCCCACCACCTCACCGTTCATCTTCTCATATTATATTTAATTACATGTTAAATAATACTACTCCTGTATACTTCCTCCATCCTAATTTATATAGTGCACTTTTAAATATCACACACTTATCAAGATAATGATTAGTAACTGAAATTTTTTTTATTATTTTTCAAATTATCCTTATTTAATAATACTTTATACATTAATAAATTGCAGTCATTATCTTCTTCATTCTTTTTTCCGAGTTCACATGGGTCATTGGCAATTATGACAAGTGAAATTTTTAGGGAAAATTCTCCTTCATTCATTTATGATTCGACCAAACTATTAAAGAATTTTCATTAAATGTATTGGTAACCGTAAAATATATAAGTTTACTTATTAGGATTAATATTGAAAAGATAATAAAAAACACAATATAATTCGTGCAATGCACTATATTTTGAAACATGAATTTCTCATAATAGTGTACTATATAGCATAACGAAGTGAGTACAATTTTAGCTACCAAACTCTCACTACTGTAGCTCTTGCTGAAACAAATGAAGTCAATGAGAGCATTCCTGGAGTCCAAGATCCTGCTTGTTGGATTCTCTGAATTTGTGATTAATCAATCAGCCATGCATCTTCAATTTCGTTCCTTCCTCCAAATCCTTCGCTGTCCCCACCCACATGCTCTTGATTTTCGTGTAACCGCCTTATATTTTACTTCCTTATTTTACCACTACTCTTGCTTTAATACCTCTCCATTCAAAACAAAATTCCTTTTTATGGCCAACAATTTAGATCCATCCATTACTACTAATAATTAAATTTTGATCAACTTGGGATCACTATTTTCATATTGTACGTACATTATTTCTTCTTCCTTCTATTTGTGTGTGTGGATTTGGATTCCCTGTGGTGGCTAGCTAGATTACTGAAATTAATAAAAGATAGGGATGTATGCAATGTAGTAAAAATTACTGTAATTAATTTCCACCGACAAAATAACAGGAAAATCAAAGGGTTTCCATATTTTTGAAGTTTGAAATTTGGTTTGGAAAAGAAGGTAGATGATGGATCGAGGTGATGTAGCGTTAAGTTAAACACATGAGATGAGTAATTAATCCCTAGCTACGTGGGAGCAATAAAACCAAAAAAAAAAAAAGACACATAAACAAAGGAAGGCCAGATCTAGTCTAAAAAGAAGGGTCATTTGGTTCAGAAGTTGGAAGCTTTATTATCATGTGTGGGTCTTAATATCTGTGACTGTGTTTGCTGTTTTAAAATCAAACAACGTTGCTCGATTTTCCATATAACCCCCAAACAAAACATTAAATTTAAACGATGCAGCAGCTTGCAGGATGCATGGTCGTCATGTCATGCTCATCACTACTCTTGAAATAATTAATCCAAACACTAATCATATATTCACCTTATTCTTTTAATTACTGCATCTGTCCCTCCATGAGCTTCTCTTCGAAGCAAGAGATGTTGGTTTTTTCTCTCTCTCTCTCTGTCTTTCTAATCTTCAACCTTGAGATTCCATTCAACAAAAAATGAAAATCATGCATAATATTTTTATGTTATTCGAGCGATCATTATTTATCATCAAGACATATATAAGAGTTATACATGGTTGTATTTTTTTCTTCTTCTGCCACTATACATGGTGGTCATATATAGCATAATTATTTTTACTTAATTACTATATCACTAGTCCAAATATTATGTTCCATTTGACTCCAATTTCATCATGATCGATCCGGTGAAAGTATACAATTGTGGTTCGCTGTAAAATCTTTAAAAGAAACAAAAAATGAATGATGGGTTCCATTTTTATCTCACAACAGATACAAGATTAAGTGAAAGTTAATGGTATAATGGGACCGTTCATTTCTGGTAGGTAGGATTTTTCTTATCTTAGCCAGTCAGCAGGTCAGCTTGGCACGTGCTTCCCCCTCTTTCCCCTTTCTTAAATACTACTCGATTAAATTTTTAAAAGGAAAGCCCTGCTTTTACAAATTAAATTGGCAAAAATTAAAAAGGAAAAGAAGATTTTCCCTGTATGTGAAAGAATTTTATAAATCAACAAAGATGCTGCAACGAATATATTGCCATAAAAGGAAAGGAAACCCATGAAAAAAGTGTAAAGTTGAGAAAAGATAGACATCATCATCTATGTGTTATGTGTATATGTATGTATGGCTAGGTACATAGGCGTTAATGTTATTTTTCTTCTTGGTGATGAAAAGAAAGATTTGCCTGCCTTCCTAGCTATACTTTGGTGGTTTATATTCCCCTTTTTTCTCTATTCCAAAGGGAGTAGAATCCTTTCATCCACGAGTAGAGTAAATATTTTCGGATTAAAGTGCTCTTGTGGTTCTTCTTTAACACAACTTTATTTCTTGTCAAGTTTATTTTTGTGCAAGATAAAGAATCAGATTTGCCTACCAGCCTGCACATGCCTTTTCCGGCATTTTTCTTTTCCATGCACTGTTTGTATGTCATTCAGTATAAAATTTAAAAGAAAGAAAATGTATGCAAAACCAGTTGATTAATTAGTTGTATATAGAGGTTTGGCAGGATTCAAAATTTTCAAATGAATGGATTGTGATTGAAGATTCACTACTAATGACGCAGATCACGTGCTTATCTCTGCAAGACTTTCCACTAACTTAAACAATGTGATCTGCTAATTAACCATGGAACTAAATTTACTCATCTTCTGAAAAAGGGAGGAGTACTGTATTTGTGTAAGAGGGTCTGGGAGAGCATCATATATTAGGGAGATTTATTAGTTTTTTTTTACTTTTTTTTAATTGAACATAAGTGGATTTGATAGCTGATCCAAAATCTCGAGATATTATATACATATATATATATATATATATTCTTTAGTCTAAATTTATTCTTAGTCCTATAACAATTAATGTGGACGAAGTGGGATGAAATTGGTATGAGTTGCTCTCACTCGCATGTTCGACCATTCACAAAGTTTGGGGCCAGAAATTAATTAAAATTACTGAAAGTCGTTTGACATGGAACTCATTTTATAAAGACTACCGTACGGAACTTTCATGTGCACGTGTATAAAAAACAAAAGAATCTGTATTTGCTTTCAGGAACATGCAAAAACAAAATATTTACTTAAATAATTTTTCTCATTTTAGTTTCATTTTGTCTTTATTTCAGTCATAATAATTGAAAAATTTGTAATTATTTTGGCCAAGAAAAATGTGTAATTAACGTTTAGTATTTAGTTGTAACAAATTTTATTTAGTTAGTTACTATATTAGTGTGCCCATAAATTTGTTCACCTATCTATTTATGTGTTAATTTAACCCTTTGTTTTGTTATATTATGAGGTTTTGAATCTAGCCATATTATCCACACCTTATTTCACCCTTGCTACCTAAGTTTGCCCTAGGTGTCTTTATTTTAACCCTTTAGATATATATAATTTGAATTAACTCACCCTAATCACTTACATTAAATTAATTATATCTATATCTATATATATTATGGATATTCATAATTCTTGTACCCAATTTAATTGGTCCATAAAACTTAATAAATATGATTTTAATGATAAAGATTAGGTTTTAATAATTTATATGAAACTTTGTATAATTTGAGGATAATAAAATTACCATATACAAATGAGCTCAAGATAATTTAAATTTAAATTTAAATTTATTTATATATAATTAAAAGTAGAATGGAGCCGTACATATTTGTCATGAATAGTGCGACTCCATTTATGGGGCTCCTATCATTTTTCTTTCTTTTTCTATTTTCTTTTTGTTTTTTAAGTAAATATGATTTTTTCCCTATTTAGAGGGGTGTTCAATCAACCCGTTAGTTTGGTAGGCCCGGCCCTACCTGTCATACCAGGTTGGTCTCGAAAAACGAGTCTGGTTGGACACCAGGTTAATGTCAAACCCAGTATCACCCAGTCCCGGTATATATAATTATATATGCATTAAAAAATTTTTATAAATATTAATTTTTTGTGATATTTTTCTTAATACATCATATATAATAAATTGATTATCATTATTGTGAATATTTTTAAAAATCCACTCTTTTAATTTTATTTAAAACTTTAAATTAATTTCTTAATATTGTTTAAAAATAATATATGATTATTAAGTATTTATAATTTTAACAAATTTTTTTATTATGATATTATTTTTTAAGGAAATATATTTGGAATGAATATATTGTTTAAAAATCCACTTTTTTAATAAAGTTCTATTAATAAATAAAATTAATTTATTTTTCATTTTTAAATACTTTTTAAAATCGGGCCAACCTCAGTCTCATAGGTTGGGTTGGCACGATCTTACTTGACCTTACAAAGACCGGGTATCAAGTGGCTATCAACTCATTCTTGTCCGGCCTTTATGCACCCCTGCTTATTCATTCATGTTTTCTTTTGCAGGTGGATTTATTTTTTCTCATTATTTTAAATGGTATTCACTTCTTTTTTTTTTTTCAATCTATATTAATTTTAATTAATATTATTTGATGTCATTTTTTATAAGAAAGTTAATAATGAGATTTTTTTAATTTAATATATTTTAAAATTAAATAAAATATTTTCGTATCCACATGTGTATTCAAGTCCCCCGCAGGTGCAAAGAGAAAAATCTAGTTTGAATTTAAAGTATTTCATCCGATCTTTTTTATTAGTTACATTCTAGAAGTTTTTTATAGTTATAAATGTAAGTCACTTTCTATGAGTTTTTGGAGTATTAATTATTTTATTTTTAAAATATTTTTATTTAATTATAAAAAAAATGTTGATTGCTTGAATTTATATTATTTATTAAATAATAAAAATGAAAAAAATATTAATTTTAAGATAATTTTAATAATATAAATTTTTTTTTTAATTTTAATAAGTTAGTCATGAGTTTAATTAAGAATAGGAGAGATTAGATGAAAAAGGCATCGTGAGGTACGGCTAGTGCCCTGCACCGTTGATATGAGAGGTTTTGTCCCCTACACTACGCGACACCATCACACCAACCCAAACTGGTCAGCGCCGGTTGCCAGCAATGTTCCCGGCGACCCTGTTAACGCCACTTGTACTTCACCACCCTTCCTTCTTCTAATGGCTGCTTTAATTATTAACTATATCTTCAGTAAATCCTAGGATATTATGGAGGGAGAACCGTACGATTCCATCTCTCCATTATATATCATTAATCAGTGTGTGGATTTGACTACCAAAAAAAATACTCGTGTGTTGATTTGCAATAGCCAGGGAAACCCAATTTGCTCTGAATAAGATGCAAAAATGGGAAGAAATATAATTGGTTGTAAAACCCAAAATTTTCTGCCTCAAATTGCTTTGTTGTTTTTCACATGAACTCAATTTAGTTCCTTAATTTAGGAATAAAGATACTAAAATGGGTTTGTTTACAGGCATGGAGAATAATGTTTGGTTTGCCACTGGATGGTCGTTAGGTTTTTTCTTTTTCTTTCCAAAAAAAAAGAAGCTAGAAAACAAGTACGAAGAACCAAAACCAAAGGAGGACGAGGTGGCTAAACCCAGGGAATAAGGGAGATTTGGTAGATGAAAAGCTCAAAGCCAAAAGACTTGTCTTCCAAAAGCAAAGCTCACTAATAATTTCTATATGTAAGTACACAGAGAGAATCCATGGCCAAGTGAGCTCAACTTTATTCGTATTCTATAGTAAGCTAAAAACCCCCACATAACTATTGCCAAACATGTGATTTAATTCTTTACATCTTGTCTCGCCAAAAATGAGGTTTGATTAATCCACTTCCTAAGTTGTAATTATAATTCATAGATTTTCTGGGCAACATTTCATTATTGCACCGTCTGAGTGGGCTGGGCTGCATGAGAGTATCCACCCAAATACATAGAATGCTTCTTTTCATATTATGATTAAGATTAAAAATTCCTTAATCATCCATAAGTCCAGCTCACAAACTGCATATGTCGACTCCAAGGGGTGTTCATATTCATTAGTGAAGTGATTAATAGCATTAGTTATCTTTCCAGTTTCAAGTACGGTTTTTGTGTTTTTTGTCCTCAGAAAAGACAAGACCAGAAGAAGTACATGGGAAGTGAGATTAGGTCTTTAGTTTTAATTACAACCTCACAAACCAGATTTTCAGGGCATGCCCTTGAACCCACTCGTGGGCACAACCAATTTGCAAGCCTTTTATTGTTTCTTTTTTGAATTTAAAAAGCCAATCTGATTAATTGTTTATGAAAATACACATATATATATAATATCGATCACAAGTGCATGTTGGACACGTAAGACTGTGAATAAGTTAATGAGATATTCAGTAGAGCCGATCCGTGTAAAGAAATGATATTAAACATACAGGACATGGGTCACGACAGTGTCTTTTGGATATTTAAACAAAATATTAATTATTAATTATGAGTGAACTCTTTAAGTAATACTTTGTGGGTTGGCTGATCTTCTCAGTATAGCAGGAAATATATATATATATATAGATGTTGGCATTCCTAGGCCTTCTTGTCCGTTAATTTTTTGTTAGTTTGCTAGCCGATAATGTAATTAGTTTTCATATATTGTCAACAACGAGACATAAAAGGTATAAATACATTAACGTATATATATGTTTCTTTCAAATGATAAGAGCATATATAATTAAAATTCCCCGAGTATGTTATTACAAAGCTCAAGGCATGACCAAGAAAATGCTTACCAAATTATAGCATAAAATAACTCATTTTTTAATCATTCACTGTTAGTTTTCTGTGTAATCCATGCTAAATGATCGCTGCATGTTTCATGAAACTGAATCAATATTTTATGAATTTAATTAGACAATATGTAGTCTATTGAGTTGCTCCATAAATGCATGGCTTACATATGCTTCAAATGTACGCAATAAGTAAAATTAATAGAATGGGAAACAAAATGAAAATAAAGAAGTAAACCGTGCAATCATATATATATATATTGGGGAAGAAGACATTTCATGACCCCATATAAAAATATTCCCTTTCAAGGACCCAGTTTAAAAATTCAGTACTCCTATAAACTGAATTTCCAATTTGAGTCAACTGAATTTCTAACTAATACTGTTTATTTATCAATATTTTACTATAAAGATCCTAAAATATCTTTTTCCCTATATATTGCCTCCTGCTTTACTAGGAGTTCAAAACAAAATTTTTGTGAGGAAAATCATACTGGTTATGGTCTATGAATAGTGAAATTTTTTATAATTTTTAATTATATATATTGATATTGATAACTTATTAGGTATTAAATGGATTAATGCTTTTTTACTTATATCTAATTACAGTCGCTCTTGCCAATAATCAATTTTTTTTGCCCAATCAAATTTTATGTAAATATGTAATTCAAACGTACGAGATGCGTTTGGTCACTCTCACGGGATTTCTTTTCATACATATATAAATTATAGTTTAATGGAGAATGCTAGAGCATTTTTTGGGTCCGCTAATTCACTGAATTTTCAATTTCATCCTAAAGTTTAAAGTCAGAAATGTCCTCAATGATTTAAAAAATGTTCAATATGATCCCCTTTTCTCGTTGTGTTAATTTCATTCACCAACGGATCTATCCTACGTGGCCACAATAGTTGGATGAATGTTTTACGAAATTTTTAGTAGCTTCACTTTGGTCCCTTATATTTTTTTAACATTAAAAAATAGGGATTCAGTATCCATGTTCCATATTCTTTAACTCATTCAAGATCCAATGGGGTTCGAATTTGATTACAAAATATTTAATGTTTTATTAGAAAAAAGAGAAACTCTCAATTAGCGAAACTCCAGTATTTTAGAATGGTTAATGAGTGAAGTTTTTCTCTTCAAAACTTACAAGATAAATATGGAAAACTTGAGATAAGAGGATACAATATTGTAACAAAGGGATAGACAGAAGGTCATTAAAGGATATATAGATTTTTCAAATCTCTTGGTCTGATTCTAAAAGAAATACTCCTCTCGTAACTTGTAAGGGTGGTGAGGACGGTAGGAGGGTGAGAAATAGTATGGGCAATGCAGAGAGAGCAGGCGACCTTTGATGGGGCTGATGGCCATTTTTGGACTGAGTTAATGCAGCCGTTAACTTTGACCTTTTGGCCACAATGTGCCCTATTCTATTCTAGACTGAGTACTCATGTCTTCTTAGGCTATTCCTTTACTAAATTTTAACCACTGTTTCTCTCACATAATTAATGTCGTTGTCCCCCTTCATTTTACTTGCCTCTTCATGGTAATCCAAGGACCAAAACTAAGACAAATGTTAAAAAAATTGAAATTGGGGATTTTTTTTTTCCTGTTTTTCTTTGTTTTTGTTGGGATCTTACTTTGCGCCATTGATAAAATATTCAGAATAATGAATTGAAGTAGTATTTGAATGATAAAATTGATTAATGATATGGGACGTGCAATTGGAAAATGTTTCAATTTTGCCAATAGTATAACCATATAGTACTTGTATCTTGGCATTCACCTGTCTTCACCATCACCGACTACCAGAGACGTTGCAATTCTAGGCTTGGCAACTAATAATCTTCTGCTTCTTCTACGCCTAATAAATTCATAGCATAGCAATGTTAACGAGAATGGGCTTGATGTCCAACATAAATAAAAAATGGGATTCGTTAATTTTAGGCCGAGCTAAGATTCCTACAAATCATATTGGGCCTACGACGGGCCCAAGGCTAAATTGACACAGCCTTTTTCTTTGTTTTTTTTTCTGGAGAGTAAAAGCAAGAGAGAGGACAAGGTTCTGCTGCTATTCGTTTGATCTGCTACTTCTTTTCTGTTATCTTATTTTCATTTGATTTTGCAGGCCAGAATGCTTGCCAGAAAATTGAAAATCACTGCAATATGTGGTCAGATTGCTGATAGTCGATTTTATCCATATTAGTTTTGTTCATTATGCATCTAAATTCAAATCATCTATCTCTAGTTACCTCTTACTGTATTGCTAATTTTTTCCCGATCACACTGTATCGCTATTAATTTTAACAGAAATATGGAAAAGAAGTTCCCGTTGAATCATGCATGGCAAAAGGGGACACGTTGCCAATAAAGTTGTTTCATATGATAGGACATGATAAAGAGATTCATTCAATTTTATTAAGAATAAAAATATAAATAAATTATATTATTCTTTTAATTCAATTAAATGTAGTATCTATTTTAAATATAATACATATTATGTATTTTCATTTATATTATATTAATAATTGCACAAAATGCGAGACTCAATAGAGCTGAAGTCACTTCTCTAAAGTATCCCCCCACGTCTTCATATTTTCTCTTCCTTCCACGTTGGAGGAACAGATGTCAAAAGCGTGAGGCTTGCCCGAACTTTTTCCATCCCAATCCTTTCTATTTCCTGAGCTACCGAATAGAAGAGAGATTAGTTACCCTTCCATCCCAGCTTCGATAAACTTTTCGATTTTGAAAATGAAACGAATATGTGAAAATCAATATCCCGCAGACCATTTATCGACACCATCCAAAAAGATAAAATGCAATTAGTATTAGATTTCTCTTTATTTACCACCTTCCTTACACTGGTACTTTGAATCCAGTCAATTCACACCCACCATGTTTTATCAAAGCAGGGTTAAGAATTTACTTGCACGTTTTAATTCGGCCCCAGATCAGTGTTCTAGAAAGTAATGTTTGCAATACACCAGTAGAACAAATGTTATGCTCCATCCATCTTTAACTGGAGGAGCCTTAATCAATTCACGATGGAAGACAACAAATATTCATACACAGGCTGTTAGGCCTAAACACAGAAAAATGGAAAGGATCTCCCTCACACACACACAGGTCTCTTAGCCCATGGCATATTTCTGCGTCCAGCTTCTTGCAGTTGTCTCATACTTGTTCCGGTCTGTCTTGTACATGTGCGCAATTTCAGGGACCAAAGGATCATCAGGATTTGGGTCCGTCAACAGCGAACAGATTGAGAGTAGCACCTGAGAAGGTTAACAGTGATTAATTGCAATTCCAAAACGTGCACGAATTAACCGGATTTTATACTTCATGATGCATAAAACCCTGACTTCAACATAAAATGGAAACTATATTACATTTTCCCGAATAATGTGGTGAAACCCGTTTCAGTATGAAAATGACTTGGCCTAAATAACCGAGTGGAAAATTCACTAAATCCACCGTACTTGGAATTGCCATATCTGAGTTGATGGAAAGATCACTTTGGAAACTTAAAAATGCGTTCTAAAGAATGACGGTTCTCCTCATTATCTGAGATAACCAAGAAACAAACCTTGGAAATGGTTAGAGCAGGGCTCCACTGCTCCTTCAGTATGTCAAGGCAAATGCTTCCATTACTATTGATATTTGGGTGGAATACCTTCGTCCTGAATGCAACCTGCAAGATGGACATGAGAGATCAATCGAAGAAGTTGAGTACATTCCATAAATAATTTTTACATGTACACTGAAGGAACCGGTACATTCCCCCTTGAATTTTTCAACTAAATGAAAGCATACAACTAAAACAAAAGTCAACATTCTTCTCAGATTTTAGACTGAATCACAAATGTCATGCTTTTTATTTAAACTTGAGACCAAGCGTAAAATTCTAATTTGTTGGGCAATTCTACCTTAGAAGAGGCAAAATACAAACTTAATTGTAAGAAGAACAATGTAATCACTACATAAAACTGAACCAGTGAACACGAAAAGACAGTGAAGAAGGAAATAAGAAAAGTGATACAACAATAGATATAAGTGAACGAATTAAAAACCTTTGGTGGCTTGAAGGGATAATCTGGAGGAAAATGAATAGTAACTAGGAAAACGCCTCCAGCATAAGGACTGTCTGGAGGGCCCATAATTGTTGCTTGCCAATGAAACATGTCTTCAGCAACAGGACCTGCAATGTTTAGAAATAAACTTCAATGTTCAAAAATAAATGAAGAAGCACGAGATAAGCACAAGTGAAAAAGAATGCCAACTGAAGTAGGACATTGGAAAGGGTAAGGGAGAGATAAGGAGAAAGGGAGGGAGAAATAAAAGAATTTGTGGGGGAGAGAGTACAATCAAAGGATTCTTAAATATTATTCAATAAGAAAAGTCAAAAGTGAATATAAATTAGTAGTCTTAGGGCTTAATTTATAGAGTCCAAATTCTAATCCTAACTAGAGTACTAAAAGACAAGGACTCTTTAAAAGAAAAACATGATATAAAATACTAAATCCTAATAAATTAAATTCTAAAAGATAATAAATTCAAAATAAACAAAATGAAATCTAAAAGATAATTTAAATATCCTAATAGAATAACTTTATTTAAAATCCTAGTTATCTAGGGGCGAAGATAAGTAATCCTAATCCCACTTTCCATCACCAACACAGCTAGAAGGTGCAGATTCCTAACATTAAACGGTAAAATGTAACATCGTGCTGTGGTCAGCATATTGTTAGGTTTTTTAAGTTAGCCAAAATTCCAGTAGTTATATTTAACAGCAGAGAGGATCAAAATACACTTGATTTTTGTCACCCTGCTTAGCTGAGGTAGTTTGTAAGCGGTATTAGTGTCCTGAGTTTAAGTCATAGTAACATGTGTCTGAATCAATCTTTTATCTTATTCAAAACCTTTTCTATCCTGCTGCAAAATTTCAAAACCTCTCATATCAGTAAAATGCCAAAGAGGCAAAGACGGAAAGGAGAATCCAATTACAAAAGAGATTTTTGTTCATTCCAGCCTCCACCCTTATGCCATAATTATAGTACACAGAGATCCCAAAGGAGTAATGGCAGCAAAAAGAGTGTAAAAATAACATTATCACATCCATTGCTGATTTGATATAATAATGGTTGCATCCTAACTAGGCAATAATATGTAAAATTGAAATGTTACTCCACCAAAAAGTACAAAGTCCAATTTCATAATTGCAGACTTTAGCAGAAAATAAAATGCATAAGGCAAAGCAACAGCTGAGAGGCATGATACCATGTACTAAAGGCAAATGTGACTTCAAACGAAAGATATAAAAGACATCCTACCTATTAAGAAACAAATGAAACAAATATACATGGTACATTCCCGAAACATGCGTTGCTAATAAGCTTAAGTATTCAGCAAGTGACAGATAACCCCAGTCGTAAGATCAAGTAATCTTAACATTAAAACTCGAATTTGAAGTTGAGTATACGACTTACTCCACTTCAGTGGCATTTACGCCGCTTTAGTTTTATATTTATGTCCCATGGACCCACAACCCCCAACGGGCAAAGGAAGATACAAACATGGTTCTTAATGGAAGAAGACTCCACAGTCCGTGGCAAGTCCTAAAATATTCTTAACGTAGCATTCCCATGTCGGCCGAATCAACCTAAATCAGTTGTAATTAGAAATGGCAGACAGAAAGGACGCACTAGATGAAAGTGAATGCAAGAAACTCAGGATCATATAGGTCCCCAGGAAGTCAGAAGATGAACCCGCATCATTACAAAATATAAATTACAGCCATCGAATATAACTAACACCAACCTTTGAAAAAAAATTAAAAAGGAAACCGAAGCATGAACCAAACAATCCATAAAATCAAGAGAACGAAAAAAAAAAACACAAATGAAATGACTGGACCAGAAGCATTAAAGAAATGCAATACCGGCGCTGCAGGATGTGGGAGGATCCTTCTGCAAATCCTTGAGTTCCTTCAAGATCCGCTTGGAAGCCATCACGAAACCTAAGCAAAATACAAAATCGCTTCAGATCAAAGCCGACGCATACACAAACATGAGCATTGGGGGGGGGGGAGAACAGCCATCATACCTGAGAGAAAACCGAGATAGACACTCCTCTCGCCTTTGGATTTGGGATTGGATTTGTGAGGAAGAAGGAGGAGGAGGAGAGAAACAAACTAGGAGAACGTTGAGAATGGAAGAGCAAGGGAGAAGACTTTTGGGGCGGCCTCGGAATCGATCCCATCTCCCTCCTGATTGATTTGCTTTTATTATTATTATTATTATTATTAGGGAAAATTTATCTAGACACCCCATAGTTTCTTCAATTTTCAAGGAGGTCCTTATAGATGAAAAGCTTAAAAGCCCTTTCTCATAGTTTTTCTTTTTTACACGGTTAATCCCCAAATTTTATAAGGTTTAAAACCCAATCCTCATAAATATGGCATCAACGGAGCAAACAAATGGTAATATGGATAACAGAGCAATGATATGGCATGCTGATTAAGACAAATTTGAATGAATGGCAGCTATTTAAGACGATATATATTATTTTCTAAAAGTTCACTCCCAAAGCATAGCACACAAGCAAAGTTCTCTCCTCAGCGACCAAAGAATATCCAATATCACAAAGTTTGTCCCTTCTACTGTTGGGGTTCTCTGAAAATGGCATGAGTTCATCCCTTTTGCACAAGTTCTTTGTTGATTGAAAATCACACTAAGTTCATCCATTTAGCAAAATCACCCACCGCTAAGATTCAGTTTGATTTGTGTGTTTTCTTCAATTAAACTTGATAATACTTATCGTTGGCCCTAAAAAAATGCTCGATAATCCCTATCATAATGTTAGGTCTGCTAGCTTCTCAAAAGGGGAGTGAATTAAGAAGTTTGAAATTTTCTACAAAATTGTAAAAGAGCAGTGAAAGCAAAAGTTGCAGAAAAATAGAGTACAGAATATAATAGAGCAGTTTGCAAGGTAGAGGAAAGGGAGACACAAAGATTTATCTTAATTCAGTTTCTTTCTCTTGACCTACGTCTAGTCCTCAAGCTACCACTTGAGATTTTTCACTATCTTGCAATAATTCAATGAGTTCATTGTAATGTCACAGTACAACTTTGTGCTTTATTCTAATAGTTTACAAATTCTCACTCTACACTCTAACAAAGTGTTTCCAAAATCCTTTATGAAATCCCGTCACAAGAAAACTTTTTTTCTATATAAAGAGAAGATTGTTTATAATAATAGAAACTCACTAATATAGAGTATGTATAACAATTGAGGTGCAATAATAGAAGTGTGAGAGAGTAGAAGATTTTGTCTAATGATTTTAATAGAGTTTCAGTATTTACAACATAAGATTATTTTTTACAACTTCAAATGAAGTTCTATTTATAGATTTATATCTTAACTATATGTTAGAGATAAGATCTAGCCATTAGAGACGTTACCCAATGGTTACTTTGCAAAACTAGCTGTTCACCAACCGTATTTAATGCGTCTGACATCCAAAGTTTGAATTTTGGGATGTCAACAGATGAATTTCGCAGAGACTATAAGTTAAAGACTTTAACATTGAATTTCAAAGTTATTCTGTTTAAGGGTGAAATTCAAATTTTGATCTTGAAAAATATTTCTCATATTAGAATATACAAAATTTCAAGTTTAAAGTGTTTTTGTTAAGTGTGAATAGTTGTTTCATATTAATACCTTGCACTCAAAATTTAAATTTTGGGGATTCAAAATTTATCTGTCAATGAATAACTTAATATGGTATAAAAGTTCTTCTTTTTAAAATTTGAATTTTAAGCCTTCAAAATTCGTTTGTCTGTCAGAGAGACCACTTACCAGACTTATACGTTTTCATTCCAAAGTTTGAATTTTCAAAACTAAAGTTTGTATGTTAGAGGAACTGACTTTGAACTTTTTTTGTACTCTAATTTCATATGAACTTTGATATAGCTTTAGATGAATTTTTTATTTTTCACAAATTATGTTTGACTCAAAATTTGAATTTCAACAAGCTGAAATTCATCTGTCAGAGGTAACATCTCTATAACTTCAAATTTTTAAAGAAACATATGAAGTTTATTAATTCAAAATTTGTCTGTCAATTAATATTTTTCAAATTTATCATAAGTTAGTATACGATAGTTGAAAAACACTTATTTAACACTAGTGGGTACTAGATCAAAGTCTTTTACTCTGTAATCACTATAAGAAATCCTACAAACTAATTTTATACTTATTTCTTCATAGATTTCTTCACTTGAGTTCTCTTGTACTCCTTTGATATCTTTCTTCCAAACTCTGGTTATTTGGAATCATCAAAACACTTGATTTAACACATAGGTGGCATTCAAGTTGTGCATTTCATTTTCCCCAAGGTAATATGATTATTTCACTTGGTTTCGTCTTCTTCAATGGATGCTTTCTGTAATGCTTTGTCTTCTTCACTGGGCTTCCTCATCTTCTTCTAATTGATGGCTATGGGTTGTGTTTATTATGTTGGTTAGTGAGGCTGTTAAAGGAGTCAAGTATTTAATCTTGTACAGTATTTAAAAATTCAATGTTTTGTTTTGCTTATTGTTTGCTGTGATAAATCAATTTTGATTTGGTTGTTTTCTATTTTTAATGGGAATCTTGGTGGTATGGATATTTCAACTTTAACAAGGGACTAATACCAAAGGGAACTACAGAAATTATTGGAGGATAGGAGTTAGAAATAGGAAGTTGCTGGAAGGCGATGAAATATTTGGCCATTGCTAGGATGCTTCAACTGGAAGGGATCATTATGTTGCATTTGGCCATATGCATGCATTGAAGACGAATTAGATTATTGAAAGCTGCTTGTGTTGTTGCTTTTGTTTTTGCTTTTTTCTGGTGGTGTTCAATTCATTGTATTAGGTGTTGTAAGGAAATGGTGTTAGTGTATCAAGTGTTAAACCTATTTTTTCTTTTAATCTAAATCTCCTTGTGTAATAATATGGAAACTTTGAGATCTATCATGATAGAATCAAAAGTTATTTCTCACATGTTTATGATATATTTTACTAATTGATTCTTTGAATCCATTAGCTTATTTTGTTTCTCTTTCCTCTTCATACAAATACCAATACAATTTCAAAGGCAATTTAAGATTCACGCAAAGAGTTTGCAAATAAGTACTTCATTGATATCAAATGGTTCATAGGGTATAATACAATCAAAAGCCTAATACAATACAGCAACTAAAACAATTTTGAGCCTAATCTAGCCTAATACAGTTTTACAACTTAATACAACAACAATAATACAACAACTAAGATAATTTTTCATCTTAATACAGTAGTAGCCTGATCTAGTCAAGTACAACAAATAGCAACTAATATTAGTCTAAAGCAGCAGTAGCAGCAGCCTAGTACTTCAATCCTTTCTCATTCCACAACTTCCACACAATTAACAACAAACTAACAATTCTCCCAATTCAGTCATCCCAGCAATGACCAGATATTTTATCTTCTTGCAAACAAGAGAGTCAAAACAAATATTTATCCAAGATGAAAGTGCTAATTTTATAAATATATCAATTTCCATGTTTTTTAGCCTACACTAAATTTCTTCTTTGCCTTCTTCATGCATTCATTTGTATCATACTCAAATTGCCACTTTCATCCAAATTGATAATAGGCATGTTTTGATCTAAACAAGTCAGTATTTGATGAACTTCTAAAAGTAATCAAATAAGTCAAAAATTCATTATCATGATGAATGAATATTGGCCTTGACATATAGAAATTAAATAAAATGCAAACTTAAAATTTTAAAAGTAGAAGCAGGAAAATAATATGGTAATGAGGTTTTGTGGATCACAAGCCGTTTGAGAGAAGTTGAATTTGTATTAAAAGTTACATTGAAGCGTGAGCAAATTCCACAACAAGAGTCATGCAGAAAATATTAGAGATTGTATCCTAAACCAATTTTTGTTTTATAAATATTATACTTCATTATGAAAAAGAAGATATTTTTTTCTTTTATTACATTATTAAATTATTTGCATATTTTTTTATAATAATATATTTGGATAAATCATTTTATCCTAAATGCCCTTAGTTATTCATCTTTGTGGAAACAATGATGAACTAAGACTAATATGATTTTGATTGATAATTATGAGTTAATTATATATTTAGATACAAATCAAAATCATAAGTACTTGTTAGGGAATAGGCGATAATTGACCCGTCATGAGATAGCTGCATGGATCAAATTATAAATATATCTCATATATATATAACCATGTCACTGAGCCCTTAGACTTGAGAACATCATGGTTTCCTACATGGGAATACTATACTTTAGCATAATCAAAAGTGACATTTAATCTGGAGATCATAACAGCTATGATCAAACAAAGTGGAATGCATGTAAAGGAAGATAAATGGTTAAGATGAAATTTGTACATCTAGTTAATGGAGAAATATATCTAGACCCCTCGATGAGTGAGATTGAGAAATACATGACGATCCTCGAATAGAAGAATTTTCATTTGTTCTGTCAATCTACTTGAAAATCGAGAAAGTGATGATCGAGTAAGATGAGAATGACGTTTTCATGTTTCATACTTGACCCATATATCGTGAGACAAATGAGATATGATAGGGTTATATGATAGGTTGCATCAGATCACCGATTTCATATGATTTAGTTAATCACAATATTTTGTTAGAGGTCACTTGTGACCTGTGAATCTAATAGTGTCATTGGCCCATTGCCAATATCATACGAGATTGTAAGGTCGCACACAATAACGGACCAACTTGAACTATAATGTTCAAATTCATTGAATCTAAAATATGTCTAGACTAAATGAATTTAATGTTCAATTTAGGGTGGATAAATTTTATAATTAAATATATATTTGATATATATATATTATAAAATTCAATATATATACTTGATATATTTGATATATTATTTCAAAATATACATATATATATATATCATTTAAATTAATTTAAATGAATTAGTTTTAAATTTAAACTAATGTCATAATCTAAATTTGATTTATATGATAAATGAAATTTAAATTTAATTCTGGATATAGATTAGATTGTTAGTTTAGATTTAATCTATTAGATGGATCTAAATTTAAACTAATATATTTAATTAATATTTGATTTAATTTAAATATTGGATTTAAATTAATCAAATAATAAAAGCTTTATCTATATATTGATATATACTAGGGTTATTAGATATTGAATCATCAGAGAGTCTCTATCCACCCTAGAGAGATAGTGGCCTTACACTTACAGAGAGAAAGTATACAGACACACAAAGAAAACGTACAGACATTTGCAAACAAAAGTACTAGTACGCCGAATATTAGTAGAAGGAGGTGATTAAACGCGTCCGTTCCTGGGTCCGAAATTGAAAAAAAAAACTGAAACAACATACACTAAAGGTAATATTCTCTTCTACATCTCAATTTAAATAACGTTGACGAGGTGGGATTTCAGTGTTGTTTTCCGCTATGCGTATACCGAGATTCCCAATAGAAAAAGCCAACACAAAGAAGCAATAACCCAAAACAATAAAATTAATCAAGAGCTTGTAACTTTATTCTAGGAGTTGATTAATCTATAGCATCAAGCCACTAACCCAAAGCAACCAAATTAATCTGATTAATTTAGGAAAGCTAAATGATTACCTTTCTATATGAAGGAAACATAAGGAATTAAAAAGAAATTTGTCCTCCAATGTTGAACCCTAGTAGTTAAAGGCTTGCATATCGAGATTTGTTCGCTGTGTTCGATGATTCTCCTTTGTCATTTTCTTCTCTTCATCTTTGCCCTAAATTGCCAAGATCCATTCTCTTTTGTTTCTCTTTGGTCTTTGGCACTACTTAAGGCTTCTTCACCTCTTTCATTTTCTTCTCTTTGTCTTCTTTGTGCTCACTTTTCAAGTCTCAAAGGAATAGTATCGATTAGGCAGCAACTATTTTTTTTCCTTTTAAAATATGTCTGCATAAATGACGTGATTGTCGTGTGTTTAACCAGTTCTTGTCATTATCACTTGTGTTTCTTCTATCCAACACATCATCAACTCTGTTAGCTTTGTTATGCCATGACAACATCATAGGAATTGGAATTCAAACTTTTGAAATTATGAGGATTAACTTTGTAACTGTAAAAAATTATAAGGAGCATAATACAAGCTTTTAAACTATAGGGACCAATTTAAAAATTGAAGCAAACCAGTGGATTAATAAATTAAGTTTCCCTTTTTAGTCGATTTATTTATTATTTATTTCCTCTTCTCACGACTGGGTCCCTACTTGGCGTTTTCTGTACGAAATCCCTTCCCTTGGTTCTCTGCCATGCCGAAAGTGGCCGCCGAAAAGGAACGGTGTTCCTCATCCGTCATCAACGGCGTCGTTTTTCTTCCCTTTGGTAACGTTTTTCTTTCCCCTGACACTTCTTCACGATCATGTTCCATCTTCGTGATTTCGCGTTTTCTTTATAGCTGTTTTTTCTTTTCTGTTTGTCACAGCCGTTGGACAAAATGTTGATGTAATCTTGTTATTATATTTTTTATCACTAATTTTTAATTTTCGATTTTTAAATAATACTAAAATAATATAATTTTTAGTTTTGCATAGTATAGTAATAAGTATGTGACTTAGTTTAAATTATTTATCAAAAACATACATCTATTATATTATAAAGATAACAATCTATATATTTATCAATAGAATTCTGTTGGTTTTCTTTTTCGAGACTGTTGGCTGACGGCAGTCAACATCTCAACCCCCGTCACCTTGAGGGAACATAAAATTGTTATTGGCTAATTATACAAGTGTTTAAATTTCAATTTCTTATCTGATCATAGTAGTAAATTAAAATAATTTTTGTTTAAAAACTGATTAGGTTATAATGTATGATTTAATTTCTCAGATATTCTAAGGTTGCAATTTGATGCAATGCATGCGTTTTTGTCTGAAAAAAGAAAAAAGATGGGATTGATGTTATGTTATGAAGGGTACGTGGACGTGGCGTTGAAGCCGAAATGAAGAGGATCCATCCTGTGTGGGAAACTGGAGAAAATATCCCAGAAATGAAATGCAAAACCTTTATATGGTTAGCGTTGCATGAGAGAATCTTGCATGCTGATTGTTGTGTTTAGTCGCAGAGGCTACTGGATTAATTAATTCATGAATTGAAATGAGAATGGAACACCACATATTCCTGATCTTTTCCATTTAATTTAGTAAATGATCGTAAACTTAGATTAAGTTTGAATTTCTATTCTTTTTTAAAAAAAATAAAAAGCTTACTTACTAAACCTATTAAGGATTGTTTTAAAATTTCAATGGTTCAAATTTAATTAAAAATATTATTTCTTATTTGTAAATATTTATTTCCCATTATCTATTTAAACTTAATTATACTATTTTTATTATGTCCTTAAATTTAACTACATACTACTGTTTTTTTTATTGTTTATTATTTTTTTAAAAAACCGTATTAATAGGTTAACTGAGTGAATCCAATTCGAATGCATTTTTTGGGACTCAACACGGAGTGATGTGATGATCAATCAATGACCCAGCCGGAGCTTCACACCGCTGGCTCACAAGTGCGGCTCGCTGACGTGTGAGCCAGCTGGAACCAGAGGCACGAGGCTCACGAGCACATGATCTGATGGTCCCACCATGTCACGGCGCACGCAACGCAACTCAGCGACTGCAAGTTGGCTCATTCCAACTCCCAAAGGCATCGTCTACCTCAGCACTCGCGGGCTGCACCGCTTCCCCCGATCTCCCAGTCCCATTACCGCTCCAAAACTCCACCTCTTGATGGAACGGTTCCGAACGGAGAGACGGGTCCAGATTCAAGATTCCAGATCTGACCCTCGCGAAGACGATGATGTTGAGGTACGATACGATGACGAAATTCAAGGGGAGGAAAAATTGCGCTTGAGGTTCTTCAACAGCAACGTTTCCGATGATCAAGAGCCATTCATGGGCATCAAGGTCCGACGAAAGGCATCTCTTCACAGGGATTTTAAGGGGGACTACATTGATGTCCCTTCACAGCCTTTTTTGATGAAAATCTTGCAGAAACAAGGTTAGTCTTGAAACGCACTTATTTTTTCATCGTCTTCTATTATGGTGGTTTTGAACTCGTTTGAAGGTTGTGGATTGCTGAATTTGGTGTTTTGAAACTATCCCTTTGGAAAGCTTGCGGACTGGGGTTCCTTTTCGAAGTCACGTTAACTGGTAAATTTGATCATTTAATCAGAAAATTGATGTCTTCCATATTAAGGACATGGGTAACTGGCGCCAATTAACATTATCCATCAGTCAGTGGATTGATTCTTTTGTGATCGAGGCATGTATTTCTAATTTTAGTAGTTTGCTTAGAGGACATGCTAAACGATTGTGGGATTGACCGATTGATCTTAGAATATTGTTTACTAATGTGGGTCATGTTTCCCCAAATAAAGCATTTGAGTCCTTCATGATGCTGAATAATCTCATCCTATCGTGAGTACTGAACAAAAAGGAAAAGTCTGATTGTTTTTACCCTTTCGTTGATTTACAATATTATATATGAACGATATATAGGTTATGAGTCTCTATAGATTGAAATAGATTTTTGGTAATATAGTTTCCTAACAGTTCTGACAACTGTGGTCAATGGTTCAATGCTCAGGTCTGGGGTTTTCTACTACTTGAATGAGAAGTTTGTGGAGGGATCACCAATAATTGAAACTTAACTGTTTGAATTAAATCAAGTTTATCATATGATACCTTGCAGGAAGGTGAGATATCTACCAAATAAAACATTTAAAATTGAAACGGATTGAAGAATAGTTTCAGTTTGTGTCTATGAGGCGGATATGTTTCAGGGATTTAAAAGTACTGATGCAACATGTATATAGAGCAGTTTGGAAAGCCCTGTATCGTGTATGCATCTTTTAAGAAATCTAACGGAGGAAGTGGGCAGGGAGAGAGGAAGATGTAGTGTACCAATTCATGAAATTCTTATCTCCATTCATTCTTTTACAGGGGACAAGCAAGTTCTATTTGCAGATAAAGTTTTGAAGTTCACTGGCTCGGGAAAGATGAAAAGACGTATTCTCTTAATTACTGATTTTGCCATTTATATTGTTGATCCAGAAACTGGTGCCCTTAAAAGGAGGATAGCCCTTGCAGCTGTTGAGAAGATGTGTCTGAGTGAACTAAATGATAACTTTTTTGCAGTAATAATTCCAACAGAGTATGATCTATTCATGGTCAGTACTCGAAAGACTGAAATTGTGACTGTGTTAGTTGAAGCTACCAAGAGTGCGTCTGATTATCAACTTGAAGTTGTTTTCTCCAATAGGTAAATGAAATTTATGCCTATCACTGTGCCTTATTCTAATCAATTCCGTATTTAATGTATCATTCTTGTTAAAGTGATCTGTTACAATATCTATGCTGTTGGTCAGATTAAGTGGTTGGGCATGTTTGAATTGTGCCCTCGTGCACTTTTAACCTAAAAATATTAAGACTATTGGGCAAAATTTGATGCCTTGTCATCCAGATTATACAATCAAATGAGCTACATACTTACCCATTAACTTGCTAGTTTTATTCAATCATCACTAAAAGCCTATTTTGCCATTCCTTTGTAGGTTTGAGTATAATGCAGCATCTGACATGGTCAAGGAAATCCAGTTTGAGGAAGTTGAAGGTATGTAGCCACCGTTCCACCCATTTTTGTTTCTTTCATGGAGAGTAATTTCTGCTTTCTTTTTTGTGAAGCTTCTCTAATTTTTGTTTTATCAAATTTCAGGGGGTGTGAAAACAAAAATTTTGAGGAAGTGAGTTGCAATTACCTTTTTTTTTTTTGTGATGTCTGAGTAGGAGATGCGTACAGTTTATGGTTTTGGGGTGATTGTGTGACCAAGATTCTCCCGGGCACAGCTTGGCTTCTCTTTTGGAAGGTCTAAATTTCAACTGTAATTCTGATACCTGGAATTTGAAAATAAGAGAAATATAGATACATGACGTAAAATTTTCACTTGAAGCCAGATTGCTTAGGATGTATGAAAATGACTCATGGATCCCATGCATGAAAATGTGAGTTTTTATATTCTTTTACGGCTACTTCTTCTTATTTTTAATCTTGTTACACTTCCTATATCGCCATCTGACTAGCTCAGCAGACATTCCTATCTTAAAGAATTGAGTGTCTACTTTAAAAACTCAATTCGATTGTAATTGATTATTATATCATGAAATGGAAACCGTTAATCTGTTGTCAGTCCATTATCTCTCACACCACTTGAGATGGACAAACTGATCCCGATAATAACAAAGTGATCCAAGGTACATCTCTCTAGTTTACGAGAGCAGTGAGCTGGGAGGGCCAAGTGAAAATGAAATTGTAGATAATTAGCTCACGGTAATTATTCATGTTATTTTCTTCTGGGTGAAAGGTGCCACATAAATGCCTTAGTAAGCGTCGTTGCCCAAATGAAATTGAGGACCAAAAGTTTGCGGAGCAAGGTTCTAATGTTCACAAATGGCTTCAAATTTCATTAATCAAACGACTTGGGAACTGCGACGATAATAATCTCAGAATCCTCAAATCCTAAGAGTTAGGTTCACAACTTGGACGGTTCTTCCAAAATAGCATGGCAATTTTTAATGGCTAGCAGGCCTTGAAAATAGAGGAAATACAAAGAATCTTACATTTGACTGGAGTACGTCAACTGACCTACTTGAGTTTGATTCCAGCTAGATTTGGCTGCTTAACACGCACCCATTTTCTTTCCAAACTACAAAGACACACTGGACAGCAATCAACAAATTCTTTTACTTTCCAGAATGAAATTAAAATTAAAGGAGTAATTAGTATACAGCTTAACAACAAATGGCTAAAACAAGGAAAGAATCTCATTGTCGAACACCAGAGGACGAAGGTGCATCAATAATTGCTTGAGGCGTTGGGGTGGAAACTTCTGTGGATGATTGAGTTCCTGTGTTCACTTTACGAACTTCCTCCACCATTCTCGCAACATCTTGCATTTTCGGTCTCCGCTCTGGCACCCTCACCACGCATGCCATCCCTATTTGCAACATCTCTACCATTTCTTCCTCAATATTTGAATATCTCAGCAATTCAACATCAAAAACCTCCGCAGTCCACTCCTCTCTAACCACAGAATTCACCCACCTCACCAGGTGCACAACCTCCTCACTGCCCGTCGCATGTATGGGTGATTTCCCAGTCAGAAGCTCCAGCACCAGCACCCCAAAACTGTACACGTCAGATGCATGGCTCGCTTTTCTCGTGTCTGTTACTTCTGGTGCACGGTACCCTCCAGTCCTCTGTGCTGGCGCGGCTATTGAACTTGCTAATGCCGCCAAACCTGCATCAGATACACAACCATATCCTTCTGGGTTGAAGAAGACGTTTGAGGCTTTTAGGTTTCCATGTACTAGTTTCCCTCCATGTTGTGCGTGGATGTGAGCTATCCCTCTTGCTGCACCAATTGCAATTCTCAGCCGGCTGTCCCAGTCTAAAGAAACCCTGCCTTCCCCTTTTCTACCTGCATAATGGAGATGAATAAACGTTATTACAATTTGCAAATAATTGTTTATAGCTCTGGGAAGATGATGGAAGAAAAAGCATAACATACCATGCAACATTGCAGAAACACTACCCTGTTCATAGTAATCATATACCATAAGTTTTTCTTCCTTGGAATAATAATATGCCCTTAGTGGAGCCACATTATCGTGCCTAATCCTCCCCACCGCCTCCATCTGCTGTTCCAACTCGCGTTTTCCAACCCCAACTTCCTTCAATCTCTTCACCACCACAGTGGTTACGTCATCTAGAGCAGCCTTATATGTTGTTCCAAAGGTCCCTTTTCCAAGCACTTCAGCGGATGATCTCAACAGGTCTTCCAGGTCAAAGGCAAGATTGCGACCCTCAAAGAACACAATCTTGTTCTTGTCTTGAGTTTCAATTTCAGATACTTCTTTATTCAGAGGGTCTTCCTTTTTCTTGGACTTTACCGGTAGCGATTCTTCATCTCCTTTCGCATAGTCGCGGATAAGCATGAAAGCTGCAATCACCAGAAATAATAGCACACAGCCACCAAGGATGATAGCCAGTAATGCAGGCTCACTGAGTGTGATTTTCTTTTTCGGAGGAGCATTTGGTGGTTGAAGTGGAATAGCTGGAGGAAGTGCATTTTCTGATGTAAGGTTGTTGTTACCTGCAAAAGCTGAAACTGGAAATCTCTCAAGGGATTTAGGCACAACCCCACTAAGGTTATTATTGGCTAAATTTAGGTCTTGAAGGCTAGGAATATCGAGATCAGGAATTTCCCCAGAAAGAGAGTTGTTGGCTAGGTCCAAAGATGTGAGATGAGTCAACTTCGAAATGGAAGAAGGGATCCTTCCATTAAAAGAATTATTGGATAAATTGAACACACTAAGATTATTCCAAACAGAAAAATCCGATGGCAATGGACCGGAAAACTTGTTGAATTGGAGATAAACATAACTCAAATTTTTAAGCTCGGAGAAATCAGAAGGAAAAGGACCCGTTATACTATTGGATCTAAGACTCAAATTCTGAAGTTCCGAGAGACGACTAAGAGTGTTGGATGGGATTGGACCTCTCAATCCAGCTCCGGGTAATCTGAGGGCTACGACTCTGGATTGTTCGTTGTTGCAGAAGACTCCTTTCCAGCTTTTACATGCAGAAGAATTCTCATCCCAGTTCAGAGGATGAGAGTGACCAATATTGCGATAGAAATCAAGCAAAGCCTTCTTATCTTCCGCGGGCTCAGCACCAACAGTCGCGAAAATTACCCCAATTACGAAGGCTGCAGAGAAAATTAACAAGAGGTCCATTTTTTTGACCATTTTCTGGCTTCAATGAAGATGATGAGATCGTTACTTAAGGAACTTGGACGAAGGACTCTCCTCAAGATATTAGTCGCTTCTCCATGTGATTCAACTGGGGAGAAAACAGAGGATTGAGGGATTAAACAATGGCATTAATATCTATTCAAAGCTGAACCAAAAGACAACTGGGTTAAATTTGTTTAAATAACTCATTGAATATGAAGTTTATTCCTGAAATTGCGGGTCAAAATGAAACAGCTCATGGTTGAATTCCAAATTTACCTATCCAACTTTTTAAGTCACCTACTCTGTTAGCTCACAGAAACTTTGAAACTAAAGTACTTCAATTTACAAGGTGGTTTATCGGTATATAGCAGAGAAGCACAATCAGTACTTGGTACTACCATAAAGAGGAAAAAAAAAGGAGTACTCACTTGTGGATTCCAAATCCACTGAAGCTAGATCAAGATCCAGAGGTAGCCGGCAATGACCCCCACAAGCAACGAAAATTGGGGTTAGCAAGAAGAAATCGAGTAGGGCCAGGATGATATGAGAAACAAGACTATCGTGTTTCAGAAGCAGTCAGATGGTGAAAATCCAAAATCGGGGTTCGTTGCAATGATGGGGTTATTGGTAGTGATAGGGGAGATGAGCTGGTATATGCTTGTGGAATCGGCAGCATCACATGCAAAAGAAACAAGAGAATCCATTGGTAATCATTTAGAAGGCTCAAGGTCTCACAATATTTTATGCCGCACGAACAGGATGGGGCATGTGGAGGAGGACTAATATTATAAAAATATGGAGTTCAATATGCATTAATATATATAATCATATCCATTTACATAGTAGCTAAGAGAAAGAGATACGGATAATTAAGCTGTCATAAACTTTGCATATAAGCAATACCTGTTGGCTGCAAAGATTATCTTAGATGATGTGTTGTTGCTTCTTCTAGTTTCTAATAAATAATAATCTCTTGAGAAAAGTTGGTAGGAGCGGGAAAACAATGGAGATAAAACAGTAGTAAATGGAAAAAGCAGAAACTGCAGGATGGAGTTTGAAAAAAACAGGACGAGGGTGACCTCACAAACCCTGTCTGAGTTTGGTTCACGGACATAAGACGACCCATGTGCACAGCATGGCCACGCTGTGGTATGGAAGATGATTTAATTCTAACTGATAAGGTTTTCTGTCAGAAAATTAATATATATAACTTTGAACAAAATATAATGGGAATATCATCAGCTTGTTGAAATATTTTGTTAGTCATAATCAAATACGTCTTGGGGAAGATGAGGATGTAGAATCCTACTCGCACGGGCAATTAGCAGGTGGTTAATAGTTTGGTAAAAAGACTCTGTTAATAAAGAGACAAAAGACGTTGACTTGGAACCATTTCGATCTTATGCATGATGTTGCTTCGCCGAAAGCAAGGGCTAAAGTATATGGGACCAATCATTTTTGTGAATTTCGCAGGGTGCTCACAGCATTGCGACATTTATGTATCACTTTGGACAAACTATGATCACATGTTGTATAAGAACTTAGCAGAAGAAATAAACAAAAATTATAGTCAAATACTCAGAGCTTGGAACATTTATGACCATGGTTTTGTAAGGAGACATGTTCACAATAATCCCATTCCTCACTTGCTTTTCCCCCTCGAGAATGCCTGATACAGTTAATTAATAAAAAATTAATTAAGATATATAATCAGGCGTTAATAAATAGATTGAAAAGCCATGAATGTGGAGTGGGTAAGTAAGGCAGTTTCTTGCACTCATGAAGTGGCCTCCTCAAAAGTGACATAAACTTCAAGATATTATTATATAGTAAAAAAAAAATCAGTTTGTGACAAGTGGGTGTGGCTTCAAGTTGCCTTAACCACGAGTGCATGGGACATGTATATGACTTGATTACTAGCTATGTTCTGAGGTTCCTTATAAAGTAATTTAAATTATGACAATAATTTTTTTAACAAAATTTATATAATTTAAAAGTCGTTGTACATATTAACATTAATTTTGTTAGTTTATTAAGAACTGATTAGTACGGTTAAATTATTTTTGGCGAAGTGTATATGGTTGATTTATTTTACTTAGAGTATGAAGACTTTCCTTAAAATTAAATAAGTCCACGGATGCTCTCTCACTCCCTCTCGAAGGAAACAGCGGCCATGTTGAATGAAGAAGAAATTAAATTGTAGAAAATTAAAATGTGAAGGCGTTGACTTTCATGGGAAATCACAATGAAAAAAACCAGAGAAGTTTTGAAGCCCAACAGACAAATAACAAAGCGAAGCCATTACGTTACGTTAAACAGAGGAAGAGAGAATTTTGGGTTTATTCCAACGCCAATGTGAAAGAAGCAGTATATATAGATATAAAGCAAAGTCTAGGCCACAATACGTAAATGTGACTTTTTGGCCAACTCTCCGTGGATTAAGAGCTGAGTATTGACCAACAATATGGAAGTATACAAGATCAATTATAGTAGTAAATTTTTTTTTAAAATATTTTAGATATTGAATCTAAGGGAAGTAATAAAATTACTAGTTTAAAATTTTAATTCCCAAAATAAATAACAATAAAATTAAGAAACTCAAATTAAATAGGAAAAAAATAGATAGCAAACCGATATATAAATTTTAATTCAACTATTAGAAGTGTCAAGGAATCAAAGTTTACTTTATGTGATAACTAGATTCTATTTTTTAGTTAAATTTTATACAATTATAATGACTGTTGTTCATAAAGTATCCTAATTACCTCTTAGTCAATTAGCCCTTATTTAATTAGGATTCAATTCGCTCTCGTGCAACTAACGTTCCTAATCAAATCTTGAAAACCACGATGAATATCACTACGAATTCCTTATTCAATCTCTAAATTAGTTATTCGTGTTTATCTCTCTAAATCTAAGTTCATTCTGCACCTCTCATTCTAATAAGTTTACTCATTAATTAAACTCTATGATGATCAAGTATAAAATTTACATGAACGAACAAGAGAGATAAATACAATGGAAGAAACAAATTAAATTTAACTTGAAGAATAAATCTAAAGAGTCATAACTAAAGAGAACAAATCAAGTCAATCCCAATTAGGCTATATCTCTATCCCTAATTAGGAAGTTTAGTCACACATGGAAATAGAAACTAAATCAAAATTAAAGTCTTAAATCATAGTAAAAATAACAAAAAGAAAGAATTTATAATATAAGAGAATGAATCTATTTTTAATACTTCTCATATCTTTTTACTCTATCTTTATATATTATTTCGAGTTGCTCTCACGTGTTTGGACTTTGAACCATGTTCTCTGGTCTCCAGTTATATTTCTAAATCTCTTTTTGTGTTTTCCTTGCGTTATATTTATAATATAGCAAAAATACTTGGTCTCCAAGTCAGTTTACGTGTTAAAAACATATTTTTGTAGACTTTTAGTATTTGACCCAACACTGGGTGGACCTGAGATCATCAAAGACGGCACTGAGTGGACTTGGAGGCGTAAAATCATCATTTTGCTAGTTGCCTCTGCGCCAACTGAGTTTTACTTGGCATTGGATGGATACCTAGTTCGAAATATGATTTCTGTTCAACTTTAGATAAGTCACCAACTCATGTAGGCATTTCGAGGTTAATTTTTACTATAATAACGTTAGAATTTGGAAAAAATCAAAACATGAAAGTTGTAGCTCTATGTCTTGACTTTTTAACGCATCTTAAATTATCTTAATCAGAGTTCAAATGTCAGAGTTATTATCAAAATACTAATAAATGTTAAAACTTTTCAGCATAAACGATATATAATATTTTTTCTCTAAATGTTTACAAATGAGCCTAATATCATGAAACACTCAAAAATGTAAAATCATGCTAAAATATACCAATGTAACCATATTTATATATAATTTAGAATTTAAATATATATATTTTATATGTATAAAATAGACGTATAAGATATTAAATCATAGAATGAATGAAGTTGAATTATGTCCATTTTATGTGACAAGTCTTGGATGGTAGATATTGGGGAGTTTTTTCCCCTTTTGGGTAAGTATATAGCTGTATAGGGGAGAACTTTAAGCAAATATAATTCGTATAAGCTATAACTACTAATGTCCTGATAATGAAGATGAACTTTTGAAGAAAAAGAACTTCGATTAGTGGTTAGGATCGGTTGAAAATTTATCTTCTCAACTTTTATTCAAATAATGTTTTGTAGACATTTAAATTAACAAGATGGAGTTTAATATTTTTTTTATAATGTTATTACTCTTAGAATGGGTAATTAATGAATACTTTCTATGAGTATATTCCCCCTCTCTCTTTACATATATAAAAAATTTATTAATAAAAAATTATTTTTCTGTACAAAATAATATTTAACATATTTAAATTAAACGTTATTATTCATTTATACGGCCATGATTGTTGAAAATTATAATAAGAGTTTCAATTTTAGTGGTAATAAAAGATACTGCACTACCTAGACATGAGTATTTTTTATTGTCAATAATTGTAAAATACCTTTTTATTTTAAATCTAGGATCACTAGCTATCGGTAATATTGTTTTTGATGATATTTTTACCAATACTTGTTGATGGTGAAATAAGTGTTAATAAAACAAATATTAACAATCAGCGACACATATATAAAACATCTTAAAGAACAATAGTATCCAAGAAAATAGGCGCTTCCCGTTGTTAAGCAATTTGGGCTTTAGCCTTCTTTCTATAAAAGAAAAAGGGGGTCAAAGACACATTGTTACCATTTTTGACTCCAATATTAGTCCTATTTCTGGTGGTGTAATTTTGTCTTGTATCACACTCATTACCTCTGCACTATATGCTGCATTACCTTGAGTTGGGGTGTCACACCCGGAAATGCGACGCTGATGGCGCGGGAAAAGGAAAAGAGGTGAAATCGGCCCACACGGCGGATGCCGATTTCGGAGGGAGTCGCCACCAAAATTTTAAGGGAAATTTTGGAAAACCGGAAACAAAAAAAAACAAAAAGGGACAAGGACTAGTCTGCGAATCAAAATTGGGTTCGGGAGTACGATTGTGAGTGGGGAAGGTGTTAGGCACCCTCACAACACCCGTTCCAAAGAACGGTTACCTTAGGTTGATCATGCAATTTTTATGGCTTTTTACAAATTTATTTTGGTTGTCCTTTTATCACTCACATGCAAAAATAAATAAATATAAAAAAAGAAAAATGTAAAAAATAAAAATAAAGAATAAAATGAAAATATGAAAAGTTAGAAAAAATAAATTAAGAAAAATATTATTTATTTACAAAAGTGGACTTGACCCAGAATGAGAGTCTGGGGCCTACGTACCTTACGATAGGGATCAAAGTCGACGTAGTTCGGGCTAGAAAGTGTGTCACTGGATTGATATTTTTTATTTTTTTTTTGTATTCTTTGAAAAGAAAAGTTTATAGAAAATAACTTGTCTTTCCACAAATAAAACAATTTTAGAATTGGTTGGTGTGTTTTAATTTGTAAAAGACAGATTAATTTTCATTACTTGCTCTTTTCATTTATTTATTTTTTTGGTTTAACCAATTTCTAAAAGAGATAATATGTTTTTACTCAAAATATGATTTCATTATTTTATTTTGATTTAAAAAGGGAATACTTGGAAACAAATTTATTTTTTTTCATGATAAAATCAATTGGCTTGTATGGTGACTTTATCACTCACATTTACCTATTGATACCTAAGTGTCTACGGTAGTGTTACTCGAGACAAAAAGGTACAAAGAGTTCGACCGAAAACAAATAAATTTTTTCCTTTGTACAAATATTTTTTATTTGATAAAAAAAATCCTTTTAACCCCCTGAAAAAGATGTGATTGTGACATGTATTTTTAAAGAAATAATCATCAGCATATGTGGTGATTTTGTTACTCATAAGTTACTGATTAACACTTAAATGCCCACGGTGTTGCCACTCGGAGTAGATAAGTGGAACGGATAAGAACTTGGAAGGGCACGAATGACCTTGGTTTCAACCATTTTATTATTATCTTTTTATTATAAAACAATAAAATGAATAACTAAAACATGGAAGGAAAGCAAATAATTTGGTAAGAATTATTTTATAAAAAAGGAAGATTGATAAAATTCACTTACTACAAAGGAATAGATAAAAAATAAGAAAAAATAAAACATCAAGAAGAATTTAACACATCATTATTACCTATGTTTCTAAAGAGAAACAATCAACATATGTGGCGATTTTGTCGCTCACAAATTGCTGATTAATACTTAATCTTCCACGGTGTTACCACTCATGGTAAATACCTAGACAAAACAAAAACTTGGCAAAACGTGAATGATCCTTGTCCAAATTATTTTTAACTCTTTATTTCAAATTATACAACGAAAATGTTTTTAGAAGATAAGTGTATATATATATATATATATTTTTCATCATTTTTCTATTTTTTTTATTTTTATTTTTTATTTTTTTTATTATTTATCTATTTTGTTTAAGATTACTTATATTACTCTTTATTTATAAACTATTTGCATTTTCTTAAGAAAATAAATAATTAAAGACCATTCTCAGAAACAAGTCAATTTCTAAATAAAACCAAACAGTGTATATAGTGATTTGGTCACTCATAATTTACTGATTGGTGTCCAAACACTTAACATACTACTACTCAAAGCATAAAGATAAAGAAAATTTGCAAATGAGATTTTTACTTATTTAAATTACTTGTTATTTATTCTACTTATCTATTATTATTATTAAAAATAAGGAAATCAAAACATTTGAAGGTCAACCTACGTGAGCACCATGGCAATTCCTTGCTCATGGCACCCTTTTACTGACACCTTACTCACCCATGAAGACTTAGTCCCTCGGGGTAAACCCTAACACAATTCAATTATTTGGCTCATATCCACACCACAAAATTACAACGCCAAAATCCAACTCTCAGGCAAACAGATCTGACATTTGATAAAGAGCCACCCATGTCCCAAGACCATGAAGGATAAGCATCCAAACAGCTTGAAGCCAAAATTCTAAACTAAATCTCTAAGCCAAATGACACCCAATCTTCAATCAAAACAATCCCTATTTGAAACCCTACAGATGCGTCTCCCATATACATAAAGCACAATATCATCTTGAATGGAAAGAAATTCAGAAGCCCTGAACTTGAAATACAACCATGGGTTAAATCATCAAATCAACTAACATTCCCCTCTTAACTGGAACCCTCCATAGGTTCTAAGATAGCAAACACCAGAAGCACACTTGAACAAAGAAACATAGCAAACTGCATGCCATATTAACACACTGAAGAAGAGAGCGAGATAAAAAAAATCTGAACTCAAAGAGGACCCAAACTAAGAGCATATATCTACTTCCCAGGTTTTATCAAGAAGTTATCGAGCGACATAAGAGAAAACAACAGGTGAGTGATACAAAGAATCAAAGGATCTATAAACCAGAGAAGCAACCTACGTTCATTTGGGCAAAAACACCAATTAAACACAGTATATCATTCATGCATTCAACCATACAACCAAGACCGAGCACCGCATTTATACTACAGGGATGAAACAGCCTTTGAGCAATATAAGAACCCTGATCTCAAAATAACAGAGAACAGATTTTCCATCATAACAAGAACAACTGGACAGACCCAGTTCAATGCTAATGGTATACTGGAAAAATTCTATCACAAAAGCAGAGAATTTAATCAACAAAATTTCAAGTGAAAGGCAGGGAAAAGATGAGGCAGCAAAAACAAAGGTATTGGAGAACTCTAACTCAGTGTTGGAATTTCACAAAATTATCAATGATGATCTTCTTCACCACTCCTGCTCACAGCCTTTGTAACTTCGGCCCACTCTTGCCTTTTCCTTTCACCCGCGGCTTCCCCTGTCTCGGTTTCTCAGAGTTTCATTCGGCTTTCTTCCCTCAGCTTCCTCTCACGGTGCTCTTAGGATTTTTCGATACCTTCTCCGATCCTCTTCCTCTCCTCAAGCCTTCATGTGGTTTTTATAGGATCCCCGTGAGTGGTACCCCCTCCTCATTGCACCCAATCCCGCCAAATTTGAGTGCTTCACCCCCTCCACTGCACCATTACTCTGCCCATCCCACTACTCTGTACGTACCCGTACTGTCAGAGCTCTCTCTCTCTTTTTGTGCTCGCCCGAAAACTCCCTCACCTCCATTACTCTGCTGCAGCCGGTCAGGAGTAGTGGGGTGACATCCTTTATCATTTTCAGTCCCTCCCCTTCGCACCCTCGCATTAGGGCTAATCATCCTCGATCTCACAGAATCCTCACTGTACTTCCTTTTTTTTGTTTTGCTTCTGTTTTTTTTTTCGGTTTGCCTTCGGCCGAGCTCTCTCTACGTTCTCCGGCTGATTCTTCCATACTCGCGGCTCCTATGCTCCAGATCCCTCCCTTCTCAGTCTCTCTCCCAGTCCCTCGTCCCCTGCTTTCTCATAACAGCGTGGCCGAGCCCTAAGGCTCTTCCTCGGTTTCTCTCTCGGTGGCTTCCCCCGCGGCTATCTCTGAGCTCCCTCTACGGCCTCCTCCGTCCGTGTCTCACGCGGCCCACGGTGGCTCCCTCAGACACCCTCTCTCTCCGGTTCAGCCTCCACCGAGGCTCCCTTGGTTTCTCACTCGCACGGCTCTCCCTCCTCGCGGCTCTCCCCCCTCGCGGCCAGCTCCTTCTCCCGCGGCCAGCCCTCCAGAGCCCTAAAGGCTCCCTCTGTACCGAGCCCTAAAGGGCTCTCCTCCTCTCGGGGCAATGCCCCACTGGACCAGGTCACGAGGCCTCAATTGGGCTCGTGACCTTTTGGGCTGAAGTGATATGTCCCCCTCTTGTTTTTTTTTTAATTTTGGATTTCGGGCCTAATTTTGGCCCGAAGTTTTTTTGTATTTTTTATTATTATTTTTTTATTTCGGACTGAATTTTGGCCCAAAGTCCTTTTTTTATTATTTTGTTATTTATTTTTATTATTATATATTTTATTTTTATTTTTATTATTTTTTTATCATATATTATTATTATTTTTTTTTAAATTACCAGGACAAAATTCGGTGTTCACATGGGGTGTAGCGGTTTAACTTGTATTTGGTAGCTGGGATGTAGCCGTTATCAATCAAGTTTTGATACTACTTATACCATTATCTTGTCTAAGGTGATTTAATTGCTCATTTTAATTATTAACTGATGTATTTAACACTTTTTAAAAAATAAAAAATAAAGGATCACTTACACTTCTTCAACCCTAGTTATAATAATTATCATTGGCACATAAAAGAAACCTAAAAAAAAAACTAGCTGTAATTATCATTGGCACCAAAATTCTGCAACCTCCAACATTAGAAAAGGCTAGCGCTGTGGACAATGAACTCTAAAATAATATAAAAGTTTATGCTACAGATCTCTAGAATAAATTAATGATACTTATCAGTGTATTAAAAATCAGAGAGTAGACTAATTGATTTGATTGGGAACTAATACATAGTCCGGTTCGATCATAGATGAAGACTGGGTAATTTCAGAATTGGTATGAATTAATACGAAACTAGTTAAACTGGTTTGAACTGCTTTGACTTTTTTAAATTTTTTTTAAATATTTATTATTTTAAAGATAAAATAAGATTATTTTTAGTACTAATTAGCATTACTTTTGTATAAATTTTTCTTTCTATATTATAATATTGTATAAGTATTACTATGATATATAATTATTAATAATGATAAATTTACTTAACAAATAATATGAAAATATAATATTAATTAACTATTTTTAATTTAAAATATAATTATAGATAAGTATTAACTTGTTTAAATTTTAATATTAGGTTATAAAATTTATTAATAATATTTTTAATTTTTTATATGATATATAAAATTAAAAATTATTAAGTGTACTTTTTATTCTAAATTGAATGTTAATTTTATGATCATGGATAAATATCTTTTATATTTTTATCCATATTATTTAAATATATCAATTTATTTATTACTAATCCAATCATTAAACTTTGAATCGATATCTCAGCCAATTCAATGGTCGATCCAATTTTTAAAACCTTGATGCTGAAAAACTTTTAAAGTTTATTTTGTAAAGAACTACATTATTATTAGAAATTTTAAAATTATTATTATCACTAACTTCTTATTTTCAAATTACAACTTTATGTCTTTAATATAATAAAAATTTAAATTTAAAACATTGAGAAATATTAGTAATAATAATTATGATTTTTTTTATTTTAAACTTTAAATTTTTTAAATTTTGTAATATTTTATGTGACATTTTTAAATAATTACTTTACAGAAATATGGATGATAAGGCACTGGGCTATTGGTCGTGTGCCTGGCAATTCCGGTATGTCGATTAAGGAAACAGATCCTCTACAGCAGTAGAAGATTTGGACCGTCCATACAAAATATGGACGGTCCAGATTTTTTATATAATTTTTGAAATTTTAATTTTTTTTAAAATTTTAAAAGAAGAAAAACGCAAAATAAAAATAATTTCTTAACAATAACATTTTAAAAAAATAGCATTTAATAATAAAAAAATATAAGGTAAAATCTGGACCATCCATATTTTGTATGGATGGTCCAAATCTGTTCTCAAAAGATCAGTGTAGAGAAACCGAGTCCGTCGATTAGAGAGCAGGCAAAATCACAGCAAAATCATAAAATACTAAAATAATTATTATAAAGTCACAAAATTTTATAAAAAATACTCAAATTCCATTTGTATAAAATTAGTATAAATCTTACTAAACAAGCATAGAAAAATTTATTATTGAGTATAAAATCGTGATCCAATATTAAATTATATTCATCCATCCATATCTTATTAATATAAAATCCTGAAAAATGAATATAAACAATTTTATTATTAAGTATAAAATTGTACTCCAATAATTTGTACGCATATTTTATATTTTTTTATTTAATAATAAAATTTTTTATATTTATTTATTAGAATTTTACACTAACAAGTATAATTTTTTAAAATTTTATAATAATTATTTTCATATTTCATGACTTTTCTGTAATTTTCCTTAAAAAGACAATAGGGTATCGTGTCTCTGTCATGCATGCCTCAAGGCAACCATACGCCTTCCATGCACGTGTTTTATTTTATCATGAAAGTTGAAAATTCAAAAATAAAAATAAGAAATAGAACAATTTTTTTTATTTTTAAAAATAGAAAATTTAGAAAGCTTGTTTGATAAACCTATTTTTTATACACTGTTATGAAAAATAAAAAAATAAAAGAATAGAAAACTTAGAATACCTTTAGCATGTTTGGTAGTTTTTATTCTAGAAAATACAAGAAAATATGAGAAACATTTATCTCATTAATGGTAAAGTTATAAATTTTGAATAACTCATCTATCACTCACTAGTTATGATTTTGAGAACAATTATTCAAACAGATTTCTTCATTTTCAAAATTTATTCTAAAAAATAATTTTATAAAACTATTTTCAAAATAATAAAATAAAAAATACTGTCACCCCTTAAATTTTATCGGTCCCATTGCTAATAATTAATAAACCAGAGTTAGAAGCAAAATAAAATAAAATAAAATAAAATAAACAAGACTATCAAATTATATTAGATATATAATTTTAAACACGAAACGCGTTGACAAATCAGAGTGGCGCAGCGGAAGCGTGGTGGGCTCATGACTCACAAGTTTCCGGATCGAAACCAGACTCTGATATGAATGCTGTGTAGTTTCCGAATTAGTTTCTTTTGAAGACCGAAACGGAACGGAAAGGACGTGGCATTCGTAACTTACACTTCACGCGTCAGATCAGACGTTCCGTTCTTCCTTGGTGTTGCTAAACATTTTCCTCCCCAACTATTTCCGTCAAGTCATGGAGTACGATTTCAGGACCAGGTCCGGTTCTTCCCTCGACGCACAAGTTCCAATCTATCGTCAATCCTCGTCATCTTCACCGCCCGCTCACCCCATGTATGGGCCGTCGTTATACCCGAAGGTTGGCCAGCACGGTCACGCCGCACCTCCTTCCGTCGCCCGTCCCTCACCGCATCATCAGACTTCTACCCCTTCCACTTCCTGTATAGACCCTTCAACCCTACCTTCTCCTTTAATTTTACAATTCTCTAAACCCATCTGAAATTGCGAAATCAAATTGTGAAGATGTGGAATCAGTTGTTTGGAGCCTCGTGGGGCTCGAGAGTTATTGCTTGAATTGAATCCAACGGAGTGTTAGGGCTTTAGTTTGCGCTGGAGTAACTTGATTATCTGAATCAAATTAGAGAACACTTTAACGTTTTCTTATTTTCCTGGCAAATTATGAAGGACTTGATTTTGTCTCCTTCTGTGATGGAATTGATTGCATCATCTACATCATAACAGTTTTCTTGTTGTATTTGCAGCAGGATTGGGCATTAAGGTTGCTATAAAACCAGAATATAGGATCTCTCCACCGGTATGATCTACATTGATTGTGACTGTTATTAATTTGATTTGAAATGAATTATGTAAGTAGTTATGGAGGTGGAAACTTAAATTTTTGCCTACTTTGCAGTGGGTGTTTTGCTTCTTATTCATTTGACGCTTTGCTTCTCAATATTTGTCCGTGAATGAGATTGCCCTACATTTATCTTTGTGAGCCTGTTCAAAGGGGCATTATTTCAGTGTGATGGACCTTGTTTTCCCGGCAATTAGTTATAGTTTCTCTAATTCGATCTGTTATTTGGACTCTTTCCGGAGTATCTTTTTCTCTGGATCTTCCTGTGTGTGAATTACTCTATTGTATCATGTATTCGCTTCTATTCTACAACTAAGATCTTTGGATGCTACTTTTCTTTGCTTGCCTTACCTTTGCAAGAACTGGGTGCTGGTTATCTTTAATTTATCTCGTGTGGGTTAACTACTCCAATTCCCCCGTGTTTCAACTTATTCCATTGCATTAACTGCACCTCTGGCTCATAATGTACAACTGCTTTGAGATTTTGATTGTTGATTTCATCCATCTTATTGCACTTCTTTGCCATCTGGGTAGTGGAGTTGCAGTACTCATCTCTCTACTGGCCTTGTTGGACTTTGCTTGCTTTCAAACATTTCATAATTTTGAGAAGATAGCCCCGATTAGGTGGCTGTTGCGGAGTATATTATAGCTCTGTTAACTGGGGCAGAAGATTACATAGTTGCTTGTTGACATTTTATGTCTAGGAGACTAAATGTTGCTTCAGTGTCGGTCTTAGGTTATTCTTGTCTGACTCAGCTTGGCATCATTGACTTGGTTCTATGGTGATAATCTAACAAACTATTTATTTGGTTTTGCCAACTTTGTAGCCTCATTTGTTACCACATGGTGGAGATATATCACGCAGCAACTTTCAATTTGATTTTGGCTTGGAGAAAAAAATTTTGGCAGAAGCAGAGAAGCAAAACCCCAATTGGAGCAGATTTGGCATGGAAATTCTTCCAGCTAAGGGCACTGAATCTACATTACCAAAGGTATGTTCTTTATTTACGCTAGTGAATCTTCCAACTGTTGGATGCAGAGGCTATAATATTTGGTAGATGTTAGTTCATTATATATCTTGGAAAAAAATCCATTTTTTCAGAAGAATTGGGCATGCATAATATATCTTTGAAAGGTAAATTAGATGAACATCCTCCCAAATTTGGCAAAGTTACACTTGATATTGGTTTTGTTTCAAATATTACACACAGTTCTCCTCACATTTGGGCATATTGCAGAAACCTCTCTTCCAATTTACTTTTTTGTCAAAGAAGTTATATCTTTAGCATAAAATGAGATCTTGATTTATGATAGTAAAGACAATTGAGTTAATATTAACCTTTTAGATAAAGGCTATAATTTTATTCTTATAATAACCGTAAGGATAGCTTAATAATTTATTTTTGGAAGGAAAACATATGCAGAAAATTAAGTAAATTAGAGAGGAGTTGAGTGTAATGTATTAGACAAGAGGGGTACGTGTGTGATTCAGTCAAACCTCTGGAAAATTTAGTGCAATTTACTCTTTAATTAGCTTCCAGTTCTTGATATGATGCATGAACATTATTTTGCTGCAGGGTCCTGTTTTAGACCCCATTGTGAGCAAATATATTGCTTTAGGGCTCAGCCGAGAGGCTGTACCAATTGCTGTTGCCAATTATGGAGATAATCCGACCAAGGTATATGCTTGATCCCTGTATCTCACTATGCACATGATGTTCTTATAACAGCATTTAATATGGTTATTATATTTCTAATTTTTATGCATGCCAAAGCCCTGATTGCTGCTGATTGGATGATACCTTGATTTTTAGTGATCAAGTTGATAAATGTTTTTTGGTGTAGGAGAAATATTTTTCACTGAAAAAGGAAATATCTATTAGAGAGATATAAGATACAACAAAAAGAAGAGGGAGAAGAGAGGGTGTTTTGGGGGGAATAAGATATCTTCCATGATAAAGATCAAGACACCAGAAATGACAAACTAACCCGTAAAGGTATCCTCCAGTCCGTTTAACGATCATTACTTGAATAAGATATTTCTCTCTTTCCAAATACACCAAAGAACAGAATAGATAGCACAGTGCGTTAAAGTCCTTCCCTCCTTTATCTTGCCAAACTTCTTGCCTGGGAATAATTGATAAAAAGAGATTTTTCCAATTTGATAGGACAAACAAAGGATTCAGCGAAACCACTAAATAATCTCCTTGTAGACGTATGGGTTTAGTTACAGAGCAATCTAAAGTAAATAAGCTCCTGTTGCAGAGCTGGATGACAAAAGTTTGCATGTTCTTGTTTTGAATCATATGGTTATCTTCTGCTCTCTCTTGCAGCCCCCCCTTCCAAAGCCCACCACGTCTTTGCTGGGAAGGGGCAATATCTATGGTGACATGAGGTCTAATAGTTATTTTAAGGTAGTCGTTGTGCTTAAGCCTGAATGGAAAAGGTTTTGGATTGAACTTTAGAAACTCAACCTTGCAATGCTTGAACACTTTGAGATCTATGTATTTGGAAATAGAAAATTACTTTACACAAATCTCAAAGCAATTCAATGGTGTAAGCTTGACCTCCTGAGAGATTGAACTCTTAATAGAAAACCCCTTAGGTTTTAGTGAAGCAAACTGAAGTTGACCACGCTTCAGACTCCATTATGGGCTTTGTGGCTCTCACTCTTGACTTTGCCTCCCATTGTAGTATTACCTATCAGCTTGGCAATCATAGCCAAAGTTTTTAGAACCTGATAAAGTCATTTGATAGATACCCTTGATTTTGGAAATATTTTAGTAGAAATTTGGAAATCAATTTCAGAAAGGTACATTACCGCATAATAATCAGCTCTTTTTTTTCCCTTTCTTTTTTTTTTTCAAGTGAGACTCCACTAACAGTTCAGTTATCCCCCACTTGACGAGGTTGAAACATTTTTTCTGAAAGTTATTTTTTTGCTGATGGTTACGCCTAACCAAGGAGAAACTTTTCAGCAGAAACTTTATAATCCAGAACTAGAAAATATGCACAATATTTTTCATGATTTGTTGTCAATTTCCTGCAATTCTTTCAAGTTGCATTGGTACACTATTCTTAGGCATATGATGCGTGGCAGTCTTTGCGGCTTAAACCATGCTTGTAATCAATGGCCTATTCATTTCAGGTTCAGGAATTTGTGAAGGGATACACCCTCCTGCGTGAAATGGGATTTTCATCAAGCAGTGTTGCCGAAGCCTTAATTATGAATGACAATGATACAGACAAGGCACTGGCACATTTCCTTAACGGCCCATCGTGAGAATACGGAGCATGTTTGTTGTAGATACTATTTATTTATTGATAGATCATAGATTAGTGCTTCTGTAATCTGTCTGAGGAATGACAGTTATAGTATAGACTATAGAGACGCGAGCAATCTGCTATTGCTTATAAGGCTGCTCTTCTTTTTCGGCCCGGCCTGGATAATATACGTTTGAGGAAGGCGGTTTATAAAACATAGTATGTGTATATTATTTGGGTTAAGTCAGGGCTGTCAGGCCCCCAAAAAAAGTATTTGAGTGAAGACGTAAAACCGTAATTTTTTCTTCCATTTTCATTTTGCGAACAATTTTTCTTCCCTTAAAAAAAGTAAGAGACGTGGATTCGACTAGATAGAGGGCAATGGAAGTACCAATGTTTGCGCTGAGAAGGTAAAAAAGAAGTTTAAATCCATGGGCTAGGTACTTTACAGGTGCAATCAGGAACAGGTTAAGTAAAATTAGATGCATTTTTTCGTATATTATTCAAAATCTAAAGAATGAGTTATGCTAATGTCTTTTTATTCGGTGATAGGAAGAGTTAAGCTGATATTAATATATTGATCTATACTGATGAGCTATTGGCGACGATGTTGCAGTTTGGCAAAGAGTGAAGTTAAACCCGTTAAAACACACCCTAGATTTTTTTTATACGAAAATTAGTGAAATGAATGGTGTAATGGGATAATTAAGATAACGTGATAATAATATGAAAACAACAATGGTGATGTTGACGACAGTCCAAGTAATTTATTAAAAAAAATTACTATCACATCATAAGATAGGATGTATTAAAATTTTCACATGTTATCAATTTTATTTTTGCTACGATATTTTACTTTAAAACAAAATTTTAATCGTAAAATATTATATGTAGCATGTAGAACACACAAATTTAGACAAGTTACATTGTATTTTACATTGCTCATGAACTTCTTATTATGTTTAAAAAAAATTCAAAGCAGCTTTAGGTGGTTCTATCTAAAGTGTAATTGATAAAAAATATTTATAATTTATTGAAAGAGTATATATACAAATTCAATTATTAATAAATAAGAATAGGATGCACAATAAAAAATGAACATATTTAATTGTTCCCACAAGCATACACGTGTATGCACATATGTATTTATGTGTGTATACTCTTATCCCACGAGGGTCAATTTGATATAAAATGAAAATGAGAATCTATTATTTATATCAAGTTAGGTGGAATTGGAGAAAATCTGGAGTGTCACGTTAGTAAGGAGTTCTTATTAGGTAGAAGGTAATGTGTACAATGTGGTATTTATGATTTGTAAGAAATTTATGTTAATAATTTAAATTTGACTGTTACTCCCTCTGATCTAAAATATAAGTTCTCTTTCAGAAGTTTTTTTTGTTCAAAATATAAGTTTTATTTGGTAATTTCTAGAGTATTAAATATTTTTTTCCTATTTTACCTTTATCTACAATTAAATATAAGAGAGATAAAAGACTTTAAATGTAATGCATTAAATGAGGGTATTATAAAAAATAATATATTTATTTGATATATTTAATGAGTAAAAGTAACTTTATTGATTTCTGTACAATAGTCCAAATAGGACTTTTATTTTAGACTAGAGGGAGTATTTGATTTTGGATAAATTAATTCCCATGAAAATTGGCTCTGATTGACATTTATGACATCATTTATGTTATTGTCTTGCAACTATATTTTACTTGAATTTTGCTATTTGTGTATTTGTTCGATTTTTTTGTTTTTTATGTTTTAAATATATTTAAATGCTAATTAGGCATATTATTGATTTTATTTTATTACAATTGTTTGACTATTCATTTCTCTATTTTAGTACTCCAGTTAATATATTTGGAAAACTTATTATCGTTTTATAGGACAATTATAGCATGTTCAAACTGTTGGCAAAGGAGAAAAAAATCCACATTCAAACTCCATTCATTTAAATCTATATATATATAAGTAGAGGATAATGGCACATGCCTTTACTGATTTGTCACAAATCTAGGCATCCACATATAATTGATGATTTGGATGCACATGCATAGTCATCAAGCCATGTAATTATATTTAAATACCTTCAATTCATTTTCAATTTAGTATTAAATGATTAAATCAGTTTTTTTATTTGATAAACTCATTAAAGCATTTTTTTTATTCTAATTAATATATATCAGTGGTGGGCCCTTTCCATTTGAAATATTGCATTGTAGACAATTTTGAGTATGCTTAATGAGTAATGTGATTTAAATCATTTTTAAAATAATTTTAATGCATAATTAATTAATAATGATTGAATTAGTCAATCACCCATTCAATTATCAGTTTAATTTCAGAGATATATATATATATATATAGAGTTATGCACGCAATCATATCCACTTTCTCATTTTCATAATACTTGCACTCTCCAACCATCTATACAATTAAATAAGTATTATCGTAAAATTGTTCAAATGGATGTAGATGATGTGCAATTGTTGTACTAATTATTTATATTTTTTCATGACATTATCATTGTATTTCATCCTCCCACTATGCATGATCCTCCCAATGATGTTGAATATCTGTTATGCGTCAAGTACATCGAGTTAATCCTCTCAATACTTTTTTTTTCTATTTTAGAATATTGTCACTGCACACAAGAAGTCGCTTGGGAGGTTGGCTTCACTCCATGGGTGGTGAAGACGACTAAATCCATAGTTCCATCTCTACATAAATTTATACTTATTTGAATAATTATGATTTAGTTGACACGATTGAGTTTTTCTTTCTTTCTTTTTATTTTTCCTGTTATTTTGTTTAACATGCAAAAATTACATATTTGTTATTATAATTTTCCTTCCATCTCTTTTTCATTTTAATTATGATCTTTATCCCCCATATTGATATGTTATAGTTTTTTTTCCAAAAAATAGGAAATATTAGAATTTAATAAGTATTAACTTTCAATTAGCCTTAATTTATTTATTGTGATTTTGAATTTCTTTATCATCAATAAATGATATATTCAATCAGAGTTTTTTTCTTTACTGATATTCAATCAGTGTTTTTTTTTTTTTTTGCCAATACATTCAATCAGTGTTAATTTCTTAGCATGTGCAAGTAACAGTTACAATTCTAATAATTAATCAATTAGTATTATATAATAGTTACAGTGTGAGTATTGTATTTTATCATTAATGTAGTGTTAATATTTGGTCCAAAAAATTAATATAGTATAATAGACAATAGATTTAAGATGATTATCACAGGCAATAAAGATTCACATGTTTTGACAAAGGATATAAACAAACGTTGCATACCATTTAACCCAAATCAACATATTCTACCTTATACCCTATTAACTTTAAATAACATAATTTTTGGAACTAACCATTAAACCGAAATCAAAATGTGTGGAAGTCCAAATAGATGGCCTTAATTCTTTAGAGTTAATATGACTGATTTTGTTATGTTGGTTTGCCTCATTCACATATTGGTCTGAGTTTGATATCTTTGAAGTTGATATATTGTGAAGACATGTTTTATACAGGCTATAACCAAAAAAAAAAAAGACATGTTTAATATATTGAACTTAAACAATGAACATATAGTTCTTTTAAATTGTAATATTGAGTCTCAATTATGTCCAATCAATCAAATTTTAAAAATTAAGGTTTTCAAACTTTCATTAAATATTTTATATTTGAAATTTTTTTTACCAGGGATATAATTGAATGCTAAAACTATATTTTTGTTTTATATATATATATATATAAAGATAAATGAATTTGGGAAAAATATAGAGCGCTACATCAGTGGAAAATTCTATAATGTCATATTATCAAGATTCTTTATTTGGTAAAAGATATATGTTAGTTTTTTTCTCTTCCATATTAATTTACTAGATATTATATTATTGTGTAATTGATACGTTTTTTTACTATTAAAATTGACACATTTTTCTATCAATTATTATCATTCAGTTTGGCATACCTTATGTAATCATTTTTAGATAGGTTTTGGCAAAAAAAAATTGGCAAAAGATTTGTTATATTTTTTAGATATGTAATCACTATAATTAATTAAATATATTATTTTTTGTACTATATTTTAAATGACAATAATACTGATCACCATTATAATTTATTGTAATATCTTTTCATACGCATTAAAAATTGTTAACACCTCTTATGCATTAGCTATAGTCTTGAAAAGGAAATATAATTTTGGCATGACATGTAGCAGTTGATGTGTCTACTTGTACAATTAAATGAAAGTTGAAAATTAGTGTTTATTACTGGTAATTTAATTATATTTATTGCTAGTAAGTTGCTCTATTTGGAAAAAAAATCATTAATAGTGGAGGATTATATTTATAAGAATATTTGTATTGATTATTGTACCCGATTTGTTATTATAAATCATGAGAAATAATTAGGGGGTTTAAATGAATTTTTTTGAATTGGTTAATGTTTGTGGTTAATTTCCTTTTGATTTGTTTTGGGTTTCAATGATTTTTTTAGTTTAGAATTAAATTAATTCCTTTTAATTTGTCCATTTTGAAATTTGAAATGTGCATGTTAAAATTTGATTTTGAAATATGTATGGTCAAATCATTTATGCTCAAATACAAAATAAATGTTTGGCAAAAAATTAAAATCTTTGGTTTCAAATTAGTCTTAAATGTTTTAATTATCTTTTAATTTCCTATCAATCATTCATTTTTATTGTTTGCCATTTAATCATGATTGTGATGTGGTTACACAAAGATGATTGATGAGATTATTTGACACTATTCCTCAGTCAATTCACATTAATGTAATTAGTTAAATAAAAAATCATTTGCACTATATATACATCCTCTCATATTATGTGGTTAACAAGAGATGAAGTTGTAAATAGGTTGTGCTAGGATTGGCATCTTATCAATATTACAGTTGTTAGCTAAGCAATACGAGGCTGGATTAGTGGAGGAGCATCATTCTAGATGGTGTTTCGAAGCTTTGATTTTTTCATGCTCACATCATATATTATGTGAATGCGATTATTTGAAAGCATCATTGTTATCACCATCATATTCTCTTTCCTATTTTTGCAAATTATGATATGAATTTACTCACTTTCAAGGACTCTCTCATTAAACTCAAGGCATGATCCTTTAATGTTCCTAGTGCTACTCAAAAGCTAAAAAGGTTCTTAGTAAATTTTCTTCATGAGTCTCTCCCTCTGTTCTTATCACCAATGTAATATTTTTTGCAAAAATGTCAATCCATTTTTAGACAATATTTAATCATGAATCTTTATCCTCACAGAAGTCAAACTTAAAAAATCATGTTTGGAATCCACTATTGGAAACTTTGACAAGTTATGTATGCTAGACTCTTTGCTAATGAATCCTATTCATTGGAGAGAATCATGCAAGCTGTCAAGACTAACCATACCATCAAAGTCAGAGCTAAGAGTGCTATATTATTCTTTCCATTTTTAAACTCTGTTCTATTCTAATACATTTTTTTTTCATTGAATGCATTATTCCCTCATTTATAGAAAAAAAAAATATTTTGTTGTTGATTCTTAATAGGACTAGAAATTCAAGACAAGTGTTTAACAACATAACATAGTAAACATCAACTATATGATGGTTCAAATGTGACATTTACGTGGTATTCTCACTTCAATGGCTAGCTAGCAAGAAAACAAGGGTGAATGGATTTGCTCTAACATGTTCTTTACTTGTAACTACTATTCATTACTAGATGTAAAGAAAATTAATCAATAGGTGAAACCAATAAGAATCATTCTTCTCATTATTATAAATTTTTAATATTTTTAATTGTATATAGTTGTTTAACGAGATAATTACTTTGATCTAATTTCCATATATAATTTTAAATTATTAGTTATTGCTTCAATTGTCTTTTGACCCATTATCAATTATAATCAATACATTTAAATTTTTTAATTTTCATTATTTGATTTCATATATCTTACCAATGATTCGAATTTCAAATCAATGGCATATAAAGTAATTAATTCCAATTGAATTAGTCAATTAATACTATATTATAATCATTAATTTTGAACAAATTATTATTGTTTGTCAAATACCAATAAAATTAATGACTTTTTTTTTACATAGAAATTTTATAAATATACCATTATTATATAAATTAGACTATAGTAGACATCTAATTAGTTTTCTCAAATTGAATCATTAAATTAATTTAATTTAACTCATGAAGGTGGAATAAAAAATTCGATATTATTGTTATAAATTTGCCAAATATATCAAATTGATATCTATTTAATCAAATTTGGGATTTTATTATATGAGATTAATTTAAAGTTATTTGTCTTATCTAAATAGTTATTAATTATTTGTGATTAATTTTATGTCATGAAATTATCCTTAAAATTCTTTGTTGAAATTGTAAATAAAAATTTATATGTTTGATTTTTTTAAGCTTCCAACCTATATGACTAAAGCTGCTAGAGCCCAAAGTTCTAACACTTTAGATGATAAATTAATGGTTCGCAGATGCAAATGCACTCATGACATCAATTTAAAAAACAATTTTTAATACCATTTGTTTATAGATTTTGATTCTTTTGAGACAATTGATACTCTTGATCATAATACAAGTCATTATGAATATGAGAAGAACGACTGTATTTTGGAAATAAAGTAGATGAGGGAGAAAAAATGGCAAACAAAAATCCCATTTGCATTTTGAGAGATATTAGATTGCAAATTAAGTTTATAAAATTATAACTTTTCAATTTCAGAATCTTGACATTTTAAAAATGAAAAAAAAATTGTGTAACATAATCACATCAACTATAATATCATGAAACTTTCAAAAATATAGGAAACTAATTTCAAATTGAAAAATTAATAAAAAAATAATTATTATCTCAAGTAATTAAGAATCACAACCATTGATAGGGTGTAAAATGTTGAGAACTATTTAATTAATTTAATTTCAAAATTTATTTAATTGATTGGAAATTGATAAAAAATTAAATACGTATGTTAATTATGGAATTTGTTTGCATAATATCCAAACTAATAAAAATAAGTTTTTATTTGGATTACATTGCAAAAGTTTATTTAATTGATTATATTATATTGAAGTGGATATATTTTGCTCAATTAAAAAATGAATTTTTAATTGGAGTAAGCTGATATTGAAAATAATTTTATTTTACTTTTGTTTAATTTTGAATTGAAATTTGAACCACCGGCAACAATCAAATTGAATAATTTAAGAATTTTATTTAAATATTGAGCATTACAAATTCTTTATAAATACAAATGGATTCATATATAATAGATTCATTATAATGAGTGAAACGAATCAATCCATTGCAAATTATGTGTTGAATGACTGAGCACATTATGGATTATGGGTTGAATGAATGAACACATTATGAATTATAGGTTGAATAAATTAGGGCGATAAATAAAAATTCAATATGTAATATGAGATAGGATAGTCTCCATCATTTAACTGAATTGTTAGTTTATGCATTACTTTTATATGAGATAATAGTGTTATTGAATGTAAGTTTTATTTTTTTTGTTTGCACGAGGATATTCACCACCGGGAGCAGTGACTAATCCCTTCGCCGCGGGGTCCTTCCATGAAAGGATAAATGGCTGACTACTGAATGCGCTCCATTCCCATGAGTCGAGGATCGAACCCCCAACCACATGTTAATTTTACTTTAAATGTCTTAATTGATACTTGAGAGATATTTTCAAATTACATAAGTCAACTTTTATAAATATCTCCTTCAAAGAGAAGGTAATTTGGGGAAAAATTCCTTTCAATTTGCTACCTATTATACTTAAGTAGCATGAGAAAAAATAATTTGTGACAATATATATATAAGCATTACAAGGTTTTGACATTGACAGAAAAAAAAAAAATATTGCCATCCAATTAAATAAAAAATAATAGGTAAATGTAAGAGGTTGGTAATTAATTAATTGTTACAGGTGACGGAACATTAATGTTGAGCAATAAAAGAATTCAAATTTAGGTATCGCTATGCATACAACATTTTGACGTACTAAAAAAATATTGTTTATCTATATGTATATTTATTATGATATTTTATAATATTTTTATATTTATAAAATAATAGACTAACTTATTTTTTTGTATATTAATAATATCATTAATAATGTTTTATATTAAATATATTTCACAAAATTTATCTCTAGAGCATTCCGTGCATCCCACGGGTGCATTGCTAGTGTCATGTAAACATAATAAATTCTTTTTTCAATAATGTCACTTTATCTCTTAATAATAAATTCTTTTTTCAATAAAGTTATTTTATCTCTTATCAAATACAACTTTTATACTTTCTCTTACATTGTTTTTTTCAAATTCATTTTTCATGTACCAAGTATAACATAAATCCAAAACACTTAAGATGCTATGGTGTTGTTTAAGATAATATATCAAGTACCTTCATCATCTTATGTGGTTCTAAATCATTTTATTTTAGCGATGATTTTTTAATAAACATGATTAGAGTTTCTAATTATTGTAAATATTAATTTACCTGAATTTTTATTATCTTTGATATCATATATGATAATATTCAATATGACTGTTACTTGTATTTTATAATATAATTTACGTTTTTATGCAACTAACTAGATATAAGTCACGTGCATTGCTTGAAATTTGACGTGACTCACCCTCTTTATGACTAATAAATAATATGACTTTTTATTGATTTTGATATACACATATATTGATGTATGTAGTCCAGGTTTAAATTATAGTTATGTCACCTAAGTTGGAAACTAGACTGTAAGGCTTATGTATTGTGCGGATCTAAAGTAACCCACATTGTGTATGACTTGTATACATATAGACACACATAGTACGCACACATATTATAGTGAAGTTGCTTCGATCCTAAATTAGATTATGGGTGGGACTTGTATTTAGCACAAAGTTTAAGAAGGTACCCATCGTCTATAGCTTTTTATTGTTGTGGCTTTCAACTAGATCTTATAGATATATAGATTTAAATATATTTTTAAAACTAAATTTTTTTTTCCATCTAGGACCCATTAGGTGTGCAAAATTGAAAAAAATGAAAAATAAAATAAATTGGAAAAAGCAATTTTATAGATATATTTGGAATGAATTTAATATCCATACTATTAAAAAAATATTCAAAGCAGCTAGACATTATTGAGTAATGATTATATGAATATAATATTGTAAAAACAAAATGGAACCTAATAATTAAATATGGTGAATCTTCCTCATTCAAATTAAAACTCAACTACTTTTGTATAATATTGTGAATATTATATTTTATCTCAATTTTGTCCATAAAAACTAAAAAATGGATAAAATAAATATAAAAATAATAAAATAAAATAAAATAAGGGATAAAAAAGAAAAAAAAAAGACAAAGAGGAAAAGTTGGAATGTAATTTAGGTTCAGTGCATATGGTCTAATCTTCCAATCCCAAAACCTAAATATTAAAAAATAATAAAATAAAATAACAAAATTTAAAAATAATAATAATAAATAAATAAAAATAATAAAATAAAATAAAATAATGATAATAAATATTTGCATATTTCAGCCCAAATGTCCACAACCGTAATTGACAAGTGCTCGTGGACACGGCAGGCAAAGCCTCAGCAGAGAGGCTCGAGTAGAAAGAAACACAGGGAGCCCTAGCCCAGGGCTCAAGTGAGAGACAGCGAGGGAGACTGAAAGAGGGACCCGCGGGCGAGGCTGAGGGATACAGAGGGAGCTTGAGTCTGAACCCAGTGAAAGAAGCAGGAGCAAGCCGAAGGAGCTAGGACTTGAAGGTGGTCCAAACCTGAGCGAAAAGCAGAGAGGGAGACTCGGACAGAAACAGAGGGAGCCCTAGCCCAGGGCACAGGCGAGAGACAGCAAGGGAGACTGAAAGAGGGAGCCGCGGAGAGGAGATTGAGACAAAAAACGAAGAGGGAGGCGGAACGCAGAGAAAGCTGGGAAAAAGAAAAGTCAGGGGAGCCGCAATCCAAGCGAGATGAAGAACAGAGAAGCAGAATGAGAGATAGAGGGAAGCCAAACGAGGGAACGGACGGAGCACGATGGCGGAGGACGGATAGAACGTATCCGGAGAGACGAGTTGGAGGAAAAGAGGCGTCTTGAAGGCCCAAAGGTAATTTCTTCATCCTGAGAATCCTTAGGTAGATCTGGCCAATAAATCATGAGACTGTTTTCATGGTCCTCTGTTTTATCTTCGAATGATATTGAGAAGGATGGATTAGTTTGGTTGCCTACTGGATTGTGGATCTTGCTTATATTATCATCGATTAATACTCAACATTCTTCTGGTCTATTCTTGTAGGTGCTCTGTTTCCGAGTGCTACACTTGAGATATACTGAACTTGCTGGTTCGTTGTGTTTACTGGAATAGCCTCGTATTAGGATCAGCTATTAAACATACCTGTTATATTTATTTGCTAGTCTGATTTGTTAATGTTGACGAGTTCATAAGCCTTGTGTAGATAGGATGGTATTAATCAAATCTGTGTGCGCCATTGTTTGTTTCCCAATGCTACCTAGTATTTTAAGGTTGAAATTAGATGCCCAGCTTATCTTTTACATAGCAAATACTTTGCTTGAAGTTTGCTCCATTGATTGTCCATATGACCTTGCTTTGACGGTAGGTTTTATCTTTGATTTAAAACTCATAAACTTAGTAATTTGGTCTCAATTTTACTTGAAAAACATCGTTGTGATTTTGTTCCAAGACAAAGACCAGTTTGCTATAGTTTTTTATCAAAAAGGTTGCTTTGCTGTTAAAATGCTTGGAATCTGTTAATGACTAGTTAGCCTTAGTGTTGGTCTCTGTGGAGTGATTTGGATGCGGAAGTTATTCTGGGGCATGAAAATTCTTCGAACCTTCATCAAAGTTTCATGTTACTGTGATTTCCCTTGCCTTTGTTTAGATGGATTTTGGGGAAATGTAATATTGATATAAAAAGAAATATGTATCTTGGTGTTCCAGGATTAATGCACAGTGGTAGTCCCCATTGCCATGCTTTTTTGTTTATAAATTAGAGTTTAGGTGACGGGATGTCACACTCGAAAATGCGACGCGGATGGCGCGAGAAAATAGAAAAAAAGAGAGAGAAATCGGCCCACACGGCGGGAGGCCGATTTCGAGGGGAGTCGCCACCAAAATTTTAAGGGAAATTTTGGAAAATCGGAATAAAAAACAAAAAAGGGACAAGGACTGGTCTGCGAATCAAAGTTGGGTTCGGGAGTACGATTGTGAGTGGGGAAGGTGTTAGGCACCCCCACAACACCCGTTTCAAAGAACGGTTACCTTAGGTTGATCATGCAATTTTTATGGCTTTTTACAAATTTAGTTTGGTTGCCCTTTTACCATTCACATGCAAAAATAAATAAATATAAAAATAAGAAAAATGTAAAATGAAAATAAAGAATAAAATGAAAATATGAAAAGTTAGAAAAAATAAATTAAGGAAAATATTATTTATTTACAAAAGTGGACTTGAAAAATTGGTAAATATTTATTAAATGAAGAGAAAAAAAACATCAAATGAATAAGAAAATATTTATTTATTTACAAAGGTGGACTTAACCCAGAATGAGAGTCTGGGGTCTACGTACCCTGTGATAGGAATCAAAGTCGACGTAGTTCGGACTAGAAATGCGTGTCACTGGGTTAATATTTTTTTATATATTTTCTTTGAAAAGAGAGGTTAATAGAAAATAATTTTATCTTTCCACAAAGAAAACAATTTTTAGAATTGGTTAGTGTGTTTTAATTTGTAAAAGACAGATTACTTCCCATTATTTGCTCTTTTCATTTTTATTATATATTTTTTGTTTAATCAATTTCTAAAAGAGAAAATATATTTTTCCTCAAATTTAAAAAAATAGGATTAAAATTATTTGTGATTTTGAACATTTTATTTGATTTGAAAAGGAAATATTTGAAAACAAATTTTTTTTTTTTACGTAATAAAATCAATTGGCTCATGTGATGACTTTATCACTCACATTTATCCATTGATACCTAAGTGTCCACGGTAGTGTTACTCGAGACAAAAGGCACAAAAAGTTCGAAAGAAAAGTTTTTTCTATACAAATGATTTTTTTTCTTTTTATTATAAAAATCCTTTTAATCCCTAAAAAATTATGATCATTACATATATTTTTTTAAAAAAATAATAATCAGCATATGTGGTGACTTTATCACTCACAAGTTACTGATTTAACTTACATGCTCACGGTGTTACCACTCGAGTAGAAAATACCAAAAGAAAAATTTTAAATGAAAATCAAACGGCATATGTGGTGACTTGATCACTTATAATTTACCAATTTACGCTTATTTACTCACGGTGATGCCACTCGTGGTGGAAGGCAAAAAAGAGACTTAACAGATAAAATTGGGAAAATGAAATCATTTTTATGACAATAAATATGATTATGGTTATTTTAAAAGAAAAAAATGATAAAAGGAATTTAAGAATACAACTTTTATATATATCATCTAAATTTTCCTTATGTATTTACTTTTATTATTTTCTTATTTTTGTACTTATTTTTAAAAATACTCAAAGGGGATAAAAATTGCTACGCATATATATCATTTATTTGTTTATTTAAAAAAAAATAAAAAAAATACTTATATTTCCTTATAAAAACAAAACTATTAAGAATCTCTTTTTTTTTTCAAAGGAACTATTTTGAACTTAAAATGTTTAAAAATTAACCAATATAAGTACCATGGCAACTTCTTGCTCATGATGCTCTTGACTGACATACTACATGCCTACGGAGATTTAGTCCCTCGAGGTAGACTCTAAAAATAATTACTTATGGTCTAAACAAAACTCTATCACTATATTTATACATTCAATTCACAGGATAATTTAATAACTTCACTCAATTAGAATTTCAAAAAGAAAAGGACGAGCGATAGTTGATGAAGATTCAAACCCAACCACTAGCGTCCCTTGTCCCAAACTCATATTAACTTTACCACAATGTCACAGCAAATTACATATGAGAAGGGGTAGGAACAGTTCAAAGTATTTCAAACCCCAAAAATCAACCAAACGTGACTGACATGAGAGAGCCATAGTAAACAATTGGAGACTAATTCCCCATTAAAATCCCTCAAAATGTGCACAAATCCAACTATACACATAACTGTAATTCTGCAACCAAGATGGAAACCCTTGGATAAAAACAACAACAGAATAAGAACATCAAGATGAGCAGGGGACGTGTGTGTGTGTGTGAGAGGAGCATTGGGACAGGCCTAAATACATAGGCCAAAACCTACTCTAATAACAGTATCCATTCAGTCTCAATCTAGTTCCAGAATTATCAAAAATAGCAAACCTGAAAACCATACCACTTAACAAGAAAGGTAATGTCCTTTCAACACCAATATCCCTTTCTTCCCCAGCCTGACACAATGAACGACTTAACACATCTCAAGTGAATCATTTTATCAATACTAGACGGATAAATCACAGAGCACAGAAAAAATGGCACTGGCTTCATGAGCAAAGTAGAAGAGGACTTAAAAGAAAATTCCACATTCATCCACAGCGTTCACAACAGGTTATTGGTGAAGCTTAATCGATACAGCATGACATATTAAACATATCAGCTAACCAATAGTAAAATAAAACACACAATAGAATCCCTGTGACACCCAGTAATGTTTCGGTCTAATGTCACAGGCCAGAACAAAATCAACAGTCCGAGAAACATCTAATTAGACCCTAGAGCAAAACTTCTCAATACTAAACTCTATCATGACCCACTCAAATGAACATAGAAAACTTAATTAGCAGAAAAGGCAATGGAGAGACGAGGCAGTAAAGAAAAAGTACACAAGAGCTTCAATTTGGTGCCAGAATTTCACAACAAGAATTACCAATGACGGTCTCCCTTGTTACTCTTGCTATCGGCCTCTGGAACTCCGGCTTCCCTTACCTCCACCTTCACCCGTGGTCTCCTCTACCTCGGCCTTGAAGATTTCTTCTCCCCCTTTTCTCTACTCTCCTCCTTCCTTTTATAGGGTTGTCACGAGTGGAGCCCCCCTCCTAAAACCAAATGCGTGGTCCCCTTTTTTCTGCATCCACCCGTTCCTAATTTCATGCCTCCTCTGCTCTGTCTCGCCTATTCCCTTGTGTATCTCCATCCTCGCCACCACGCTGCCGTACCCAGTACAAAATAATGGAGACGCTCCTTTGCCATTTCGTGCCCCTCCTGCCCTCTCTCGGTCTGGAGTGTAACTTATGCTTCCTCCTTTCCACTACTCTGTTGCAGCAGAGTACGGAGTATTGGAGGAGTTTATTTTGTCGTTTCTGGCTCTGAGCTCTCCCTTGGTCTCTCGCCACTTCACAACTCCGTACTCTGTCCCGGGTTCTCGCGTACATGAGCCTCTGCTCAGAGGCTCCCATTGAGTCATCGCGTCCGAGCCTCTTTGGTCCCTCCTTGCCTCACCAGCCCACGAGCTCCAGCTCCCCTTCGGCCTGAACCTGGTCTCTGCCTCTGTTCCTCATTCATACCCGAGTTTTGGTTCCTCGGTTCCTGTCTCATCTGAGCCCTAGGTTAGAGCTTCCTCCATCTCTCTTCTCACTCACACGGCCCCCCCTCTGGTTCATGCTTCCTCTTTCACTGAACCCTAGCTTCCTCTTCTTTTCTCTTCTCACGGCCGCCTCCCTCGACTCTCCTTCTCTGCCTCTCGGACAGTCCCCTGCTCCCTCTGTGGCCAGCCCTCCTTTGCTGCTCCCCCTTCCTCCTTGTCTCGGACAGCCCCTCTTCCTTCTCTGCCTTTTTCTCTCACGCTCGCGGTCTGCCTCTCTCGGCCTGAGCTCCACCGCCGTTCCCTCTTCTCTCTCCCTTTCTACTTTCTTTTCTCATGGCCAGCTTCTCAGCTCTCTCTGACCTAAGCTCCTCACCGTTCTCACCGAGCCCTAGGTTACAGCTCCCTTCATCTCTCTCGGCTCTCACACTCACGGAGTTCCTCTCGCGGCCAGCCCTCCAGAGCCCTCAAGGCTCCCTCTGTCCCGAGCCCTAAAGGGCTCTCCTCCTCTTGGGGCAATGCCCCACTGGACCAGGTCACGAGCCCTCAATCGGGCTCGTGACCTTTTGGGCTGAAGCTTCACTTCAGCCCAATATGACTCCCTCTCTTTTTTTTTTTTTGAAATTTTGGATTTCGGGCCTAATTTTGGCCCAAAGCCCCCCTTTTTTTTAATTATTTTGTTATTTATTTTTATTATTATATATTTTATTTTTATTTTTATTTTTATTTTTTTATCATATATTATTATTTTATTTATTTATTTATTTATTTGTTTATTTTAAATTACCCAGACAAAATTCGGTGTTCACACGGGACGTGTTGGCTTATATTTTGTATTGGAAATATTGTGAATGAAGTGCTGTAATTTAGAGTTGATTTGACTGTGAGATGGAAATATTATGTGTTAAAAATCTAGCCCATAGTTGTGTTTTAAGGTTTGCTCTGTGCTTTTGTCTCTCTGGCTCATCTCTGCCATGACCTATGCTTATAAGAGGAGTTTGATTAAATACTGAATTTGAGCCATTAGAATCATGTTTCTGTTTCAAGCTCCAAGTCATGCCCATTACTCCTTACTTTGATATTCTAAACTTTTCTCTGCTGTCACCAGCTCATTGGCTCTGGTTTGGGTTTACCCTCATGTTGGAAAGTTGTAATATAACTTTGGTAGGTCTGACCAAATCTGCTCTTGCTATTTTCAAATCTCTTGTTGATGTTTTCGAAATGCAATATTTCAAAATCTGCTTCTAGTCCAGCCAAAACCTCTTGTTGAGATTTCAAAATTATCCCCAAATATCTTTGGCTAAGCTTTTATTTAGTATCTGGACATGTTTCAAAATGGTCAACGGTTTAAACTATCTCCATGATGGTTTCGCATAAAGCTTCATTGTGAAAATTCAATCATTGAGTTTATGGGATGGTTTATCGCATAGTTTGCTGATGCATCTTGAACACATCTTATAGCCTTTCATAAGTGGGTTGTAGGTTGAGGAAATCATGACACATTAATCCCTTAGATCATCTATTAGGTGAGGTAACATCATGTGCCTTAAATGAACTAGTTTGATATGGGATATATGGGGACGAAAGAGGTGATTTATGCTATGGCTTCGCTTGTAATACTAGGTAATGGGGACAAAATAGTGGACGGTGGGACATCTAAAATTGACGTGAATGATTAATTTCCAGGTTCTATTTGAAAAATGAGAGGGTGTTGTTCATGTATTTGCAGGATACTTTAGTAAATGAATACTAATGCTTTTGTATTTTCTTTTGAGCACTATAGGAGCGTGAAATAAGGCTTGAAAAGAGTGAGTCATCCTCATCAAGATGAGAGAAGAACACAAAGGCAAGCTACAAATTACAATGGAACTAGTATTGAAGGAAGCCAAGGGGAGAGCTCATTTCTTTCTATTTGTTATATAATTTAACCTGTGGTATGATTATGTTGAGTTTGAGTAGTCTCATACATATATATATATATATATATATGCTTACACATGCACACACATGCATTAAATAATTGTATTTGATTTTGTTTTTATTTATGGTTTTGATTTTTATTTGATCATTGGTTCTTCTTTTTTTCATCTTTAGAGTTTGCCGTGAGTGACTAAGTCTCCGTAGTCTCCATTTGTATATAGGGTGTTATTCAATTGTACCATGAGTGAGAAATCATCATGGAGTTTATATTGAGTATGTCTTAATTTTTAAATATTTGTAGGTTTTAATGGTTATGTAAACTTTTTTTTATTAAAAGTAAAATGATAGTAATTTTCTTACTTATTAAAAGTAAAATGAATATAAATATTAATTATCTTTTTATTTAAAGTAAAATAAATGATGAAAATATAGGTTAGATTTTTCAATTTTTTTAGCTGTTTTTGTGCTTCGAATGGTAAGGACATTTAGATATTAATTAAACAAATTGTAAGTGATAAAATCACCAATGATAGACGGTTGATTTTGTTTAAAATGATAAAAATAAAAATAATATATATGAAATAGTTATATTTTAGATTTTTCTTAATGCTTTTTTCTAAATAAAAAAGTGTTACCATTGTCGTATTTATTTCTATTTTTATAGTAAAATAAGAAAATAAAAATAATTTTATGCCAAAAAAAATTATTTATTTTTTCCAATTTCATTCTTTATGCCTTTATCTTGAGTGGCATCACCGTAGGCATTTAGGTATCAATCACTAAATTGTAAGTGATAAAGTTATCATATAAACTAATTGATTTTACTTGTTTTTCTAATTTTTCCCTTTCAAATAAAAAATGAAAACCTTAAAATCATATATAATTTTAATTATATCTTTTAAATTGAAGAAAAATATATATATATTTTTTAGGAATTGATTAAAAAAATTAAAAATTATTTATTTTCCCAATTTTATCCCTTAAACCTTTTTTATGCCTTTAGGCTTTTTTATGACTTAAGCTAAAAAAAATGATAGGAGAAAATGATTTAAATTAATCTATTTTTTCAAATTAAAACATACCAATCAATTCTGAAAATTATTTTTTTTAATAAATTATTTTTTAAACTTTTCTTTAAAAATATATATATATATACACATAATAAAAATTATCAACCTAATGACACGTATTTTTAATCCGAACTAGATGGATTTTGATCTCTATTGTAAGTTACGTGGATCTCAAACTCTGATTTTGGGTCAAGTCTGTTCTTGTAAATAAATAATAATTTTTTCTTATTTTATTTTTCTCAATTTCTCATATTTCATTTTTATTTATTTATTTTATTTATTTTTACATGTGAATAATAAAAAGGCAATCAAAATAATCTTTATAAACCATAAAAATTACGTGATATCATTCTTAGGAACAGGTGATATGATAGTGCCTAACACTTTCCTCATTCATAATCGCACTTTTGAAACTAACTCTAATTTACAGATCATCCTTTTTTTATTTTTTTATTTTTCAAAATTTTTTTTAAAATTTTGGTAACGACTTCTCCTACATCGGCTTCCATCGTAAAACCTAACTTTTCCTTTTTCTTCTTTATTTTCTGTACTATCTGTGTCGCATTTTTGTGACAAATATTGAGCACTTTTGAATAATATATTTTGAAGCCAATTTGATGCTAAAAGGTTTTCGCTTTTTCCTTACTAAATGTTTTTTAATCAATAAGATTTCCCTGATGTCGTCAACAAATAATAAAATACACATGCACCCACAAATATTTGGTTGGGTCTTGTGCTATCCTTTTGACTTTTGGGACTCCAAATTTTATCTTTTGATCGTGGATGTCTTTTTAAGTCGCCCAGCAGACATCGTTTTTGTTTTCTCCTGCACAACTTGACACTGTCACTTACTGTTTTTGCAGTTATATATGTATGCATATGTATCCACACACAATATGTATATCTGAATTTAATTTAAATGTTTAGAAATCAAAAGAAAATGTTCAATTTACCATTTGAGTTTAATTCATCGGTACGCAAGAAATTGACTTAACAGACGCATCTGTACAACACACACACACACATATACTATATATATCACACACACACACACACACTATATATATATATATATATATGGCTGGTGTTCGTCTTTTGCGAAACGGTGCTTTAATTTATTACATGTGTGTGTAGTTGAAAGTTCGAGGGGACCTGTAAAACTTGCTTATTATTAAGAATGTTATTATTATTGCTGCTGCTGTTGTTGAAGAATCTATAATTTAGCCAAAAAATATAGCCAAAAAAAATATTACAACTGATTGTTGAACCTATATGCAATTTAAGTTAAAAATTTAGCCAAAAAAATATTACAATTGTTTATATTCCAAGCTGAGCTAGCTACAAATAGTATGTTAGTCAGGAAATTTCTCTTAAGGTAATTCTTTTTTTCTTTTTATAGACTTCTTTTAACGTAATTCTACCACAAGGTTTTAGTACTGCAATAACATGATAATCCAGTAGTCCCTTAATTCTCCCAGTAGTTAGAAATTAATTGGTTCTCGCTTGTGATGATCATCAACACCTTCAATTGTATATCCCATTTAATTCTCCCTATGATCATGTCACTTGAACAAATTTAATTTAGTACTCTCATTATTTTAATCAGAAAAAAATTATTTCATAGTTCGGGATCTCTCTAATTAATGGAAAGTCTACTATAATCACCCATTTAAAAAGTATTTTTGATTCTTAGGTGCCATTTATATATGATCTAAATAGATAACCTAGTAATTTCTTCAGGTTAATTTAAACCTTATCACTCACACCAGAACACATGCATTTTGGCTTTGTAATGCTACAACTTACAAATTATTCTTAAAATCTTTTACTTTCAGGATCTAAATTTCTGCACTTATTAGCAACTAAATGCATTATATAAATTTAAAGAATCATAGATAAAACCAAAAAAAAAAATGTATAGATTTCACTACGAACATCAATCGTGGCTTATAATGTGAAGCATCTAAATTATTGAAGTGTCTTCTCCCGTTGAAGATTGAAGGGTTTATTAGATGTATTAACTATTCTTATTCCCCTAATTTAGGCCGGCTAGTTAATATATATGGGAGTTTTATACATGTCTGGTATAGGGTTTCAATTATCAAGGTTTTCAACCAAGCCTATGTGGCTTTGATGCACAGAAAAATATGAAAATATTCGAAGTACCAAACAACATCGAAAGAGACCCAGCAATAACGAGCTAGTGTCATATACGAACATGACAAAGAAAAATATACGAAACATGACAAAAATGGCGTCAATGATGAATCTCATAAGGAAACTGATTGGGGGGAAGATAAATGATAAATCCATTAAGAAGTTTCCAATCAGATAAAAGATCAACAGAAATTTTCCAATTTAAACCCTTTTGTACGTATATATATCCTTCGTCTGAGAAACTACACCACAAACTGTGTAAATCAAATATCTAAACTGAAAGTAACAATAAGTACAATAAATTTGTTAAATATTTAACTTAATTAAACAAAGTGTTGAATAAATCAATAGAAGGAGTGCGAGGTGAGACAAAGTAATTAGAAGGGCTAGGCATGAAACCACCCTCCATAAAATTCCTGCTACTATGAAGCACAGGGCTCAAATCATGAAAAAGACTAACCAAGCTGGTCTCCGACATCGTCGTTGACGGCGGCGGGAAGAAGCTCGACGGAATCGGGGACAGAGAAGTGGGTCCGGGCGACAAAATCCCATGAAACACGCTCGTGGTCCCATTAATCTCCAAGCCATCCGCAGCACCCACGTCTGCATTTGGATCCCACAGCTTATTCTTGGGTGATGACCTTGCCTTCTCTATGGTGGCGAAACGTGCGGCAGGCGACACCGCAGCCCCATCATTATCATTAGCGACACTGAAAGGATCATCACTAGAAGATGAATGAGATCCAGTGAGGCGCTGAACGAGGCTCATGAAATCAGCAGGAGTGGTGTGGATGATCTTGGGAGAAACAGTGTAGATGATAATGGGTTGGCGAGGAGGAGGAGGAAGAGGGGGTTTCTTGATCTTGTGAGAGTCTTTCTTTATCTGGAGAGGCGTAGGACGTGGGCCTTGGAGTTCAGACGATCTTCTGGGGGATTTCCCAGTGGGATTCATCATGTGTGGGAAATCCATCAGGTGCCAAAGTTTCAATTTTGGTGATGAGAGGAGGAAGAAGAGGGCGATGATATAAAGGCATAATTATTGTAATCCAGAGGCAGGGAATATAAGGAGAGAGATGGTCAACGAGGGGGGGGGGGGGTAATGGCGTACACAATTGGTGGTAAACTCTGGCTTCTTCTAACTTGAATATTTTATCAAGTGTTTTATTCCATAGCGAGGCCGGTTTCGTGATGTTATGCTTGTTTGGACTCTGGCTGTGTCCACTCCTTTTAGGCTCTGCGGGTTCTTGGAGAATGAACGGGTCATCTCCCACATTAGAGAGGGATATTAGTTTGATGACGTCAGAAATAATTAAGCTTAATTCGTATTCTTAGGTTTAGTTTAAGAGACTCTCATTGAGAGTGTTAGATAATGGATGCAACAAATAGGACATATATGTGTTAGCCCCATATCCAATCATTTTGGCGACAAGGCCAGACCCAAAGCTTTGCATTATGCTTTAATCTGTTTAAAAGAAATTTTTTAAGTAACCAAGATATTATTTCCTAGCGGCAAATACTGATCTTTCTTACGTAGGCACGGAGAAACAATGCAGACTTTTCTCAATTAAATTTATTTTACATATAAAGGTTAACATCAAATCCTAAATTTTTAGTCGAAATATAAGAGTTTCGATCATTTATGCCAATCTGAGTTTGATGTTTATATAATATTTAGATATAATTTTTTTTTTTCACAGAAGCAGGTCGAAAGAGGAAATGAAAGAAGTATACACGACTCGCCTAAGGATATACTGCTATGTAAGAGGTTAATAAAACATCAAAAGGACAAACTACAAAAAGTGAGATGTTCCGTCTTCTTCTCTCCATCTCCGTCCCGCCTTTTAAATTTACTTTTACAGTCAATCGTAATTAAGATGTATCTAATCTTGTAGCTAGAAGCATTATTATCGTAGGCTCCTTTGTGGGTATGGCTCATGAATCTGTAGTCTCATCTGACGGCTTCATCTAAAATATTCTAAATCCAGCTACCTATCACTTGTAATATATTTATGCAACCTCTTTACTATCACTTTCAGCTGGTTTCAAATGACCCATAGTATTTAATTTAATCTTTGTAACATTCCAATTTTGGTGTACCACGCAGAAAGATTTCTCTAGGCATTTTGTTTATTGGTAAAAGTATAGTACCTGCCTTATATATATATATATATATTCATCAATGGAGCCAAAAGCTTTTAATTGGAACATACATGCATGCATGCCCCGGTCCAAGCGAAGCAAAATTTGGTTGTGACTTGTGAGAGGTGATTAATTAATTAACTACACTTTAATTTTGGGGTTGATTTTCTAGATGATGGTTCATCAATTTCTTAATTAAGCATGCCCCACCCCCGTCAAATGAAGACCTTTCCATAACTCCTCAAGTCAAACGGAGCAGCTAGCTATCACCACATCTCTAGTGTGTTGAGATTTTCGTTTTTTCTTTTTTTGGGGAAAAAATGTGAACTCATTTGAAAAAAAAATTAAAAACTGATTTAATATTTGTTAGATTTGTATTACTTTAACTACTCTTAGAATAACAAGTTGGGTTAAATTATAGTTTCTACTGTCATGCATTTAGTACATATTTGCAAGAAATAAAGTATGCATTTAACACAAAACAATATAATTGCAAGTGATTTCTTTTTTTTTTTTTGGTCGAATATGCTACGTACAATTACGAGAGAAATGATTTGTAAATGATCCTTATGAGATTAAGTTCATTAGAGTTTGGATATTATTATGTTAAAATTTGTATAATATATAAAATTTTATGAGATGTTTGAGATTTAGATTTTTTTCTGGGTCCATAAATATGTTTAGGTTTGATCCCCGCCACCTCAGTCACAATTTAATTACCCTCTGCACTAATTTTTGTTATGACTTGTTAAAGTCCAAACCATATTCAGCGGCCTCTTAGCTACCCCTATCTTGTTGAACATGTCAAGTATATGTACGAACCCTATAAGAAGCTTCCTTAATTTCTACATGCATACGTTTATACCTTTTGACTTTTGTAGTTACAACCGTAATCGTATTAAACTAATTGCTTGACGGCTTGTTTCGTTTTTCTTTTTTCCAAAATAACAATGATGAGGTCTTCACAAGAGAAAAAAAAAACCACATTAATGATATATTCACTACTAGTCAGAGATGAATAATATATATATATATATAGGAAACCACAATATATATAACTCATAATAGTGTTATTTATTTTGGATTCCATATAATATATAGGATAGGACCACCTAATTAAATCAATATGCCTAGAGTTAGAGGCATTACGCTCCTGACTGACTACACTTGGCTAGTTCCAGCCAGATACTTCTACACATTTAAGATTAACATAATTGGGATGAAGTGCTTTATGAATCTTAATTTGCCTTCTTATTTCTTACAAAACGCATGACCCTTTCTTTAAACGGGGAGTTCTATGAATGTGTCTGGTTTAGAGTTGCTGAGTAAGTGTGAATGAAGGAAATATAAGACTTTGGATTTGGTGACTGAATGGTTGTAAGGACCAAAGCCCGTATATGGTTGGGTCAAAGTAAAGCAGGCTAGGGGTCTAATGTCCAAGCATGACCACCATTGGACCGACCTAGCAACACCCCAACGGGCCCTCACCTAAACCTCCCATCATTTAATCTAATCACTACGCCTTCCTTATTAATTGACCCAATAAACAAATACAAAAACAATAAAGAGTCATTGGTATTTGGTTCAACTGCGAGAAATTCAAACGCTCTTTTGTAGGATTTTGGCTTTGGACTTTATAAATGAAAAATACTATTGGGAGAAAATTGTCCTCATTTTAATCAGACAAAGCTTGAATTCATATTGACCGATAGTATTCAAAATCACGTGTTTGAGTTAAAAATAGATGGGAAATCAGTTTTTGGAACTAATGTAGCTATCTATTATATTTTAAAATCTGTTACTACTTATTTTCTTAATTTTTTTATTGTTACCACATTTTATTATTGAAAAATTATTTTCTGTAATTAATTCCATCAATAGGTCTTCATATGTGATTCCCCAAAATATAAATAAAAATCACCATGACTTTTTTAATGAATGGGGAATACATTCACAAAGATTCAGGTTTACAAAAAGCCTTGCAACAAAAATAATCAGGCACGGCACAAACAGGATCCAAAATACAACCAAAAAATCAAAATATGCAATACATTAGTTGCAAAAATATGATGGGCACACCCCTCAGTATGTATGATGTGATCAGAAGGATCATTGTTACTTTTGTGTCTGCTTCTAACCTACCCCCTTCGAGCATGATAAATATAAAGGATCAATAACTCATTCATATAAACTGAATAATATACTTAAATGCAGTTATAATTATTAAATTCATAAAAAATTTTAAAATAGCTTTTAAAAATCTCACACGATCTATTTGATTTTAAGTTTTCAAATTTAAGTTAGAAAAAATGAAATTTGCCAAAATAAATTTGTTGTAATATGATTTATGTTTAGATATTTTTTATTATAAGAGTGAGTTCGACAATTATATCCTGAGATAAAATTTTACAAACCCACAGGTGTCTTTTCCAATCAATTGGTCAAATTTTGGTTTGGTAGCAAAAGTAAATTTACAAAATGAAATTTAAAAATGATCTAAACATTAGTTTACATGCAAACCTCATTTTAAAACTTAAATTTGGAGTTCCACATAAATAAGTAACTTTTAATAAGGAGTATTATTGAAAAACATATTAAATGAATTAGACAACTCTTATTTATCTCTCATATATTATAATTTGGACTAAAGAAGATTCTTCAAATGTTTCTTATATTTAGGATAAAAAAGAGTATATTACTCCCTTTGTTTGGTAAATTTAGGGTGTTCATTATACCTAATAACCCTATATTTGGTCCTCTCTAGTCACTTTTGGTTGGGTCGAATATCCATCCCATGGTGTTGCTCAATCTCGACTTAGCTCAATATATGTATTATATATTTTTTCTTTTTTCTTTATTTTTTTATGAATAATGAATGATTTTATATAATTATTTTTTTCAATATTCTTGATGTAATAAGTTAATTTTATAACTATGATAAAGGTATTTTATTATTCCAGTCTTTTAATTTTATCTTAAATTTTAAATTTATTTCTTAATCTAATATTATATAAAAATAAATAATTTATAATTGTTGAACATTTATAATTTTAATAAATATTATTTTTAATCCTAATAATATTTTCTATAAAATATATTTTAAATGAAAGTAATTGTTTTTTAATAAATAAAAATATATTTTTTACTATTATTTGTTTACTTATTTTTTTTAATTTTTTAATTTTATTTTATACTGAGGCAACTAGTCCAGACCGCGGGCTAATTTTTTAGCCCAAAGTTTTTTCTAAAACATAAAAAATATAAGGTTTGTTTGATTTTATTTATGGGAACAATTTTTTTATTTTTAAAAACTGAAAATTTAGAAAACTTGTTTGGTAAATTTGTTTTTTATAAATTATTCTGGAAAATATAAAAACAGAAGAACAGAAAACTCATAACACCTTTAAAGTGTTTTGTAATTTTTATTCTGGAAAATATAAGAAAATGTGAGAAATATACACCTCATTAATAGTAAAGTTATAAATTTTGAAGAACTCATCTATCACTCACTTGTTATGATTTTGAAAACAATTATTCAAACAGAATTTTTTTTATTTTTTTGTTTTCAAAACTTATTCTCGAAAACAATTTTACAAAACTGTTATCAGAACAATAAAATAGAAAACACGGTCAAAACAGGCCCACGTACTATTTAAGTATTTATTTTATTTAAAATAAATTAATAAATAAATAATAAAAATAAGTTATGAATTGTTAAATTAAATATTACATCAATATTTTTTTGGACCTGAAAAATATTACATCAATACTTGATAAGTAAATTAATAAACAGGTTGAGTTCTCTGCACTCTTGGGTAAGCAAGACGAAGAAGATGTTAAGCTTCTCACGTCTTTGCGAATTCCTAATCGCTGATCAGTATGTCTCGAGAGCTTACCTTGTAACTGGATGAGTGCAAGAGGGAAGTCGTCGTTTTGCGAGGACATAGCATCACTCAAGTGTATCCTTATCATCATCTTGTTGAGTTTGGTAGGCGTGGTCCATCGAAGAATGATGGCCATGGAAAAAGCACATGGATGTCTGAACCCTGCACCGCTCTATTTCCCCGTCCTACTTGCCAACGCTCTTCAAGCACACACTGTATGTACTTCGATTCTGTACCCATTCTCCACTAGGTTTGCTCACGTTAGCGAAAACGACTACCCACTTGTGCCGTCCATTCATTTCTTTTGTACTTTCTGACGAGTCAATTTTCACAGTGAAATCACTTTTCTAAGCGCAAGCAGAAAGGGGTCGTTGCCCATTCTTCACCGGTTTGCTTGTGGATTTTGAAGTCTTTTCTCTTGAGGTGGATCACAGATTCATGTGTTGTGCCCAACGATATCAAGCTAGTGTGCTTTCAATTCTTACAAGCTTTGGCTAGAATGCTCTGCGTATCTGCTTCGTACCCAAGGAAGTTGGCTGCATGTCACCGTTTTATGTCATGCCTCCATCAACTTAGCTTCCTTCTTTATCTGAAAATTTGTACCTTTGGTTCTGTGGGTTGTGGGGCCGATCACAACCATTGGTTCCTCCCCACCATCTACTTCAAAGCTTGTAATTCATAATCAATGCCTAATAACTGTTTATAAAAATCTTCTACTTTTGTTACCCTGCTTGGAGTCGCAGGCTGATCAGCCAAGCGAGGCAGAATTCTTGTGGGAAATTATGGGTTTACCAGATTGTGACCAAAACACCTCCCTCTGTTCAGAACACTTTTAAGTGTTTTAGTTTCTGCCATTCAAGAAGGAAACATAAGTTTCATTCTCCTAACTCTGCAATCTTAGTCCGAATTCAATATTAATATTAAGGTTGAAAGAACAATATATAGCTATATGCAGATATTGCGGTTTCTGTATGCCTCACCCACCTTGAGTCCCCAGCAAAAATTACTAATTCTGATGTTCCCTTGCATCTTGGGCACCGCCCTTTGTTTTGTTCGCATTCAATCTTAAACTAAAATTATAAGTCTGTCGGTGAACACTGAGTGAAGATATATTCATATTCGTACGATTATCTTCGTACTGCTTTTCTTTTTACCCTTTTATTTAATATCATTACTTTAAATCTCTCCACACTTCTTACTCTCAGGCGTGGGAAGCATTCAGCAAGGACAAAAGGACAAAAAATGTCTTTTGGCAAGCATTTCAGATAGAAAGGACAAGAAAAAAAAAAAAAAAGAATGATGAAGACACTAGACAACCCACTATGGTCGATTCTCTTTCAAAAATCATTACTATTGGATGCCCTGAGAAGTGGGAAAGTCAATAATTTAAAAGGCCTATATATTCAGGACCATACATGATCCTCCAAAGTGCACGATTGTCCTGCATTTCTACCCTCGAGTACATTTCTCAAGTAACACTCTTTCCAAATTCTTGGCACTCATATGGATATTCATGCTACTTAAGCTGTTTAACATTCTTAGTTCTCTATTGTATGTGCTGAGGCAAGAGAAAGCTTATATAATTTCATCTAATTTGCACTTACTATTGATGAATTTGTGTGTGTTTTGTGCTTTAACTTACAGCACATCTTTCACAAAAGATGGCAGAGGAGAGGCAGCTGATATTGAACACTGATGCTGCTTTCATGCCTCATGGAAAGTTTGGATGCAGAAGTTCGCGCATAGCTCAAACTGGAGAAAACAAAGATGTTACAGCTCACAGCTTCAGCTTCGACAAGAGAGTGGAAACCTCACGTGGTGGAACTGTCATACGCAAAACTAAATCATTGAACCCTCAATTCTTGATCAACATTGATGACCTAATCAATAATGCTGCTGGAAGCCTTCATAAGACAGATTCGAGCATTAGTCGTTCCTTTGGCAATGAAATGAGATATCCTCTTTCACTCACTGCATCCAACCCACTCTCAGATGTCTTGAGGCTGCCAAGTCCCAAATGCAGTAAGAAACAGTTCTTTAGCTTCACTAGTTTCCATAATACTGAATATTAATTAAAAGCTCATATATCCAATATATGATCATAAAAACTTCCAGTCGGGTGAGAGTCATCATCCGGTGAGCTGTTCTTGATTTCTTACTTCTGTTTTTTAGAAGATGCTGCATCTGATGTTCTTGCAGAGGAGGAATCAGATTCATGCAGGTGGACAAGAATGCACATGGAACCTACCTTGCCCATACACCTCAAGGTGATAAATTCTTTAAATAAGTTTATTGTTTGCTCTTACCCTCCATCCTATATACTTGTAATCTATATTGGTTCCTTGTTCTTGCAGTTTGAAGATTTGAAATACAAGGTGCTAGTGAAAGGTGAGAAGTCCTCAGAAGAAGAAAAGTACATTCTGCATGGGATCACTGGTTCAGTACGCCCAGGAGAGATTCTCGCTCTCATGGGACCATCAGGAGGTGGTAAAACAACATTACTCAATATCTTGAGTGGAAGGATCAAGTTTAATGGCGGTTCCATCACTTACAATGACAAACCATATACTAAGTCATTGAAGCAGAGGTCTGATTAATAAAGGCAGGCTCATTTACAAGCATAACTTCAAAAATGAAAATGCTGTTATTGCCAATACATTATATATTGTGTATTTTACACAGGATTGGGTATGTGACGCAAGATGATGTTGTCTTCCCTCATCTTACAGTCAAGGAAACTCTCACATATGTAGCTTTGCTCCGTCTCTCAAAGTATCTATCAAAAACACAGAAAAAAGAGAGGGTTATGAATGTTTTAACTGACCTATGCCTCGAAACGTATTTTCTCTCTCTTTTCTTTTACCCAAATTACTATATACTTCGTATAAGATGCGACAATTAAGTGTTAAATATGTGATTTCAGATGCCAAGATACAGCAATTGGCGGCAAATTTATTAGAGGGGTTTCCGGGGGTGAGAGAAAAAGGGTCTGCATTGGTACAGAAATCCTGCTCAACCCCTCACTTCTGTTCTTAGATGAACCAACATCTGGTCTTGATTCAACCACAGCATCACGAATCATTCAGATTCTTCAAAACATTGCAAAAGTACTATGTGTCTTTCATCTATGCTTTCTTTTCTTTATGGAATTAAATGACACAATGGTCTTCTTGTTTGTGTTTTGGTAGGAGGGAAAGACGGTGGTGACAACAATTCACCAGCCGTCAAGTAGGCTGTTCAGCATGTTTGACAAGATGATTCTGTTGGGTCAAGGAAGCACCTTGTACTTTGGAAAAGCATCTGATGCAATGATGTATTTCTCCTCTATTGGTTGTTCTCCATCGATAGCCATGAACCCTGCAGAGTTCCTAATTGACCTTGCAAATGGCAACATGAATGACAAATCTGTCCCTTCAGAACTTGAGGATAACTTCCACTATGGAATCAAAACACTAAGCTCAAAAATTAACACACCCTCCCCAGTTGATGTACACAAGGTCAACTATAGTGAAGTGTAAAGTTTTTCTATGGTTCAAATCAAACAATACATACAACAAAAAAACCAATATGACTTGTTCTTCCTGCAGTTTCTTGTACAGTCCTACGAAATAAGGCTTGCAAAAAGGGAGAAAGCAACGCTTCTTGAACCTGTGACAACAAGGGGAGAGAGTGGGATGCTACGAAGGCCATTCCTGAGGGACTTTGGAGCAACCTGGTCTCAACAATTTTGCATTCTCTTCGTGAGGGGCATTAGGGAGAGGCGTCATGAGTACTTCAGCTGTGTGCGTGTAACTCAAGTAATATCAACTGCAATAATTGTTGGACTACTTTGGTGGCACTCTGGCGCTTCTCCCAACAGTCTCCAAGATCAGGCATGCTCTAACTATTTGCTTGAATCATCATTTCATAACTTCTCGTTAATATACTTATTTATATGTCATGCAGGCAGGACTGCTGTTCTTTCTTTCAGTGTTCTGGGGCTTCTATCCTCTTTTTAGTGCCATCTTCATGTTCCCACAAGAAAGAGCAATGCTGGTGAAAGAGAGATCCGTTGACTTGTATAAACTCAGTGCATACTTCTTAGCTAAAAACACTGGCGACATTCCGATGGAGCTTCTAATGCCTCTAGTGTTTTTGGTGATTGTATATTTCATGGTTGGCTTGAAGTTACAATTTTCTGCATTTGTCCTTACCTTGCTGATAGTTCTTCTCAGTGTTCTGGCAGCTCAGGTAATTTTTTTAATCCCATGCATGTGAATTACCTCCCTGTGAAATCTAATTTTAAGATGGTCCAGAAGCATTTTATACATAATAACTGCAGGGTCTAGGACAAACCATAAGTGCAGCATTTCTAGATGTGAAGAAAGCAACAACACTAGCCTCAGTCGTTGTTATGACCTTCATGCTTACTGGTGGATTCTTTAGCCAAGTAAGACATTAGATATCTACTCCCTAATAATATTTTTCCTCAAATCTCAATGATTATCCTAAACCCATATGGAAAACAACTGGTTGAGAAAATGGTGGCTTGGCTTTTGGAAACTCTTGAAACAAAAGTGGTAGTCATCGATTATATTACTATACTGTGCATATTATTTACCATTTGAATATTTGTGATTGCAGCAAGTGCCAAGGTTTATGTCATGGGTGCGCTACGTGTCTTTCAACTACCACACTTACAGGTTGCTTCTGAAAATTCAGTATGGTTGTTTTGGTTCAACCTCTGCATCGGATTGCAGTGAGTCTCCTTTAATGAAAAAAAGTGAGACTGAATTTGGGAGAGGAATGGAAGTTGGTGCTATGATAGTAATGATCATTACTTATCGGCTAATAGCGTATTTATTTCTAAGAAGAATGAATCTAAGGACTAATTGATGTTCACTGGAATTCAGACACAGTATATTTGCTTGTGAAGCCAGTGCTTCAGACTTCAGAGCAAAAATAATACTCAGTTTTAAAAGTGAACTTGTCATGTCTTCAAATATTCAGCGTTGAGCCAAGTTCACATGCATTAACTGTAGTTTTCAAAATGAGGTGAACTTGATGTCAATGATTCCAACCTTACCAATGTCTATTTCTCCACTCTTTACAATTGAGACCTTGAGCCTCGTTTATAAAATTGCTCTTTTGCTTTTACTTAAAAGATTAAATAAGAATTATTTAATGATACGAATTTAAATGTTATGGATCCAAACAGAGTTTAAAAGAAATGAAAGAGTGTTTTACAAAAAAAAAAAGGTAAAAGAAGTTCCCCTAGTGTTTATGTTCATTAAGGATATCATTTTGAAGACTACAAGATACTATGTTTATGTTCAACTTCCAGAATTATTCTTAACAAAATTACTATGTTATTTACTCCATGTTCTCCTATATAAATTCGACACTGATCTTTTCCAAATAACACGAGCTGCTGAAAAGTTATTCAAAGATCTTTAGAAGAATCGCGATGCTCAAGATAAGACTGAAATCCGGAACGATTTGGCTAATTTGAACATGATTAAGCTCACTTCTTCTCATTTGGAAGCTCTGAATAAACCTTTTGCAGAGTTTGAAATAGAAAGTAAAAACTGCTCTGTTTCGAATTGGTCCTGATAAGTGTCTATCAGATTGTTCTATCATTAGACAGGACTTTATCAACATGGTCACGGTTGCTTCCCTTTTAAACAGAGGGTACCTCTGGAATCAGTTAATTTTCCTGAGAAGTTTAAGGATTTCATATCCATTAATCTTTGTAAAGTGGCATATCAAGTGATATCCAAGGTGCTGACGTTCTGACAAACAGATTAAAGTTTGTTTAACAGATGGAATCATCCTGCCCTTCCCAACTGCTTTCATCAACGGAAGACAGATTGCTGACAACATCGTAATTGTGAACGAAATGTGAGAAATTTAGGAAATGCTGAGTGATGTATGCTCTTTCTAGCATCAGCATATATAAAATTTATAGTAATATGCATTATTCATAAGTCATAATCGGTGCAACTCATTCATCTAACTTCATATGAAGAGGTCTGCGTTCGGAATGGGTATTGCGACCTGTTTTACCTCATCAAATAGTGGGAAATCGTAGAATATAGGGACGCCGGTCAATCTCATCTTTATAATCAGAGTCAGAGCATACATTTTCAACAATGATAAATTAACTACGTACAGGATCTACCACTTGACCCTTATATAGACCAACGATAACATCCTGGTTAATATTTGCTTCGCTGGACATCAAATGGGGACAGGATGGTGATTGGTGAGTTTATTTTACCTTTTTTTTTTTAAGAAAAAAGCATGTGTTAGAAATGTGAAAAGGCTAATCAAATAGTGAGGAAAAAGGGTGAGAGCTAAAAAGTGAAATGGTGGAAGATTATAAATTGCTCTGCGGAAGTAGGAATGCATGCAGGAGTATGATAATGCCTACACCCAAAAAAAAAAAAAAGGAGATAGTTGATATTTATTTTTGTTTTTATTGGTTTTTTTGAAATACTAACTATTTCAGCACTAATAAAAAATAGGGGATTTAGTTATGTTTGTTATATATACGCTAATTTTTTTCTTTTTTTTTTTTAAACTTTTGTAAAGCAAGTATTTTTTAAAAAAGATACAACCCATTTATAAAAATACATATATATTACATAAAAATGATATATTCTAGTAATTTAATTATCACATAAATTTACAATTCAATTTCTAATATACTAACAATTCCTAATAAAAAATCTCTTACTAACATTTGTTTTGTTCCTCAAAAAACTGAACAAAAAATTACAATTCATGGAGCATTCAAAAAGCTGTATAACTTGGCCTAGAAAAAAAAAAAAAGAATCAAATCTCAGCTGTATAAAAACTAAGAAACCTTTCATCAAAGACAAACAAATAAATTACATTCTTTGATCACAGGAAAAAAGTGATTGATGGGGCTGACCATCATGGCTTCTTCAACACGAACTTCAATTGTTAGCTGTATGACAAACTAAACACCACGAACAAAGAGAAAAAAAAAATTGGCCTTGGGCCTCATATGTTGGAAACTTTGGGAGGCTAGAAACAGAAGAATCTTCAAGGACGAATATTCCAGAACTGATAATCTCCGTCTCCTCGTTCAAGCACTAATCAGTCATGCTCTTAATTCTAGTAACACTACTTTATTCTAGGATCTGATTCTGAATTCTGCTGATTTGCATCTTGAAAAGCTGAAAAATGTTTTAATGAGGTATAACATGTCAAAAATTTGACAAAGAAGAAATGAATGAGCCAAGAAAAAAACCTATACCAACAACTCGTAAGGTTCAAATATACTGCCCATTCACTAAAATTAGTATAAAACAGGCAAACTTTACATGTCCTAGGCACAACAAATGCAGGATGCCATAGGAAGGTGCATATAAGACCTAGTTGCAGCCTCTAATTCAAGAAAGGATGCCACTGCAGCACATCTCGATACATCAATGTCTGACAAAAGCTTGGTGATCCACTCCTCCAAAGAGCACCTTCTCTGTAGCAATTGTAATGTGTCAATCATTTACATAATAAAAAATAACAGCAACTATAATACTACCTACATAACTCTTGCATCCACAATCAACCATCAGGCTCAATATGAGATTAATAGGAAAAGTTAGAATGGGATCACTGAAATTAGATGGAACCACCCTGTACAGTTGTGTAGCTATTACTTTCTGAAGTATAAACAATGCTTTATGAGATTCAATCAAGGAAACTTACTATAAAGGTTAAGTGGTTAAGAGCTAATTACAATAATGTTTAGACAGAAATCTTATTAATAACGAATCAAACTCCACAATTAATGTCGAACAGGGAGGTGATTTTCTACATCCACCTTAAGTCGCAAAAATTCCAAAAATATCCTTATCCAATACAAATGTTAGTTGAACAGACCGCTAAAAATTGAAGTTGTACAAATATATAAATTAAAATTAAATAAACTAACATTATAAAAGGCATTTCCCTCTCCACTCTAATAACGACTACTTTATCTCTAAAAGTACACATAGATTTGTGTGCCATTATCTAACCACAAGGTAGTGAAGATGACAAAATCAAAGAACCAGGACGCTTCCAAATAAACAGAGAAAGCTATCAGTGACTTGTATCAATTACAATAATCAGTTCTAGGAAAAAGAAATACAAGAATAAGAAGCTGGATGAATTAAAAGTTGAAAGCGCAAGTTCCTCAGAAGCACCATATTCACACTTATATTAATTCCATAAATTTCCAACTTGAAGAGTGACCAAAGTAATAATAATTCCTGCAGATCCATAATGCCAAAAATGCAACAGCTGGTATTGTAATAAACCAAACAATTTTGTTACCTCTTCTAACAAAGCTCGGCTTTTCAATCGTAAGAGTCCTTTGGGTGGAGCTGGATGAATGTTTTTCCTGGGAAACTCCTTTTTCACCAACAGAGAGAGATGATAACAAAACCAATATCTACGAATCAATATAACTTAAACAAAAACACAACAACACACAAAATCTTTATATATACTAATATTTGCTCAACAGCTAAGTTGTCGGAGTCTGGGTCAAAGTACTGACTCATCCAGTTAAAGAAAAAACTAATATACTGAGATGCAGCTGAAAAGGAAAAAACTTACAACTGCAAACAACTTTAAAAAATCATTGAGCTTTCTCAGTACTCTGTGGAGTGTTGTGATACCTTCGGGTGATTGTAGACCAACTTGAACCCTGTAGAACTGTCCCCTAATGATGTTAAAAGTGCATACTTACAAAGATGATACCACTCCTATATATCGCATTAATAGACAAAATATTAAAAATCAGTAACTTCGGTCGTGAATGAAAAGGACATTGATCAGCTTAGTTATCACGATAGGATATGAATTTCTTGATTTTGGAAGAAAGACCTTGTGACACAATAACTCCAACCTGTGTCCGATGACTCTGAGGCCATACCGTATCCTGTCCATTCCGCATGAAAAGCAGCCTGTGAATTAAAAAAAAAAAATATATATATATATATATATATATAACAACAATATGAAAACGAATTTCTGAAGACAATCACAGACATACAACGTATTTGACAATAACGGAAAAAAGAAAAGTAAGAATAATATTAGCTTGTGAACCTAGAGAAAACAATTGCAATAGTGAAAGAAGAAGACACATAATATTGCAAAAAACATAATTAAATATAATTGACTTACACTTATGTTTCCTCAAAAAAGAGTTCTGCCTTCAATTTAACTTGGATAAAAGAAGAAAAATGCGACTATATAATCTATAAATCTTCGCATAATTAAATATAAAAGAGATCAATTTTCAAAGCAAATGTTAGGAGCTTCCCTCCAACAAGCTAATGGTTTTGTCCAACGCTCATACGTAGATATGCTCCCATTATTTCCCAAAATTATTTTTATACTCCTTCTAGCCCTAATTATAAAAGAATTTTAGAACTTTTCATTTGTTCCAAATCATAAAATACATAAATAAAATTTATGTAGTTATTAATATTATTTTTTTATACTTCTGAGTAATTAAAGTTGAGTTAATAATTATTAGTAATTAATTAGCTTCATTTTAGACTCTTAATGTGTGTAATTTTTTTAAAAAATTGAAATTGTAATACAATTAACGAGTTTAACTATTAAAATTATTTTTCATAATAATAATATAGTTATTTGTTTTTTATAATTAGGATGCAGAAAATTTGTTATTTTAATTGATACTTAAATACGATGGGGTTATCAAATTTAGACAGAGGGAAAGAGAGAGTGAGAGTGAATTTTTTTTTTTAATCTCAAAATACAGAAATGAAGTCAAGGATAAGAACAGTGGCAGAACCAAGTTATAATGAAGGTGGATAATTTATTTTTTTAATATGGCAACACCATTTCATATCACGATTTAATTTACTTTCACGCAGCATTTCTTTTTTCTCAATTGCATTATATTCGATATATGCATCTCTTCAATATATTTTTTTCAATTATCCTGCAAAATTTAAATGTTAAAACATTATTCTCAGTTGAACAGAGAACAATTATCTCTGAAAATACTGTAATTTTTTTAAAAAATATGTTAATAGATAAAATTATATTTGCCGTGAATACCTAAGAAAGGATCATATCTGATTCAATTTGGATTAATTTAAATTTTGATAAATTTTTTAGTTGAATCAGGATAAATTTTGGGACATTGGATGCTGGGAATACATGGGTTTGATCATCTTTTTTTTTTTTTCCCCACTTCTTCCTTTAGTCACCCACTTCTTTTCCAAAAATTCATGTTCTATATGGCTATATTTGGTAAGTATAGGAATGAACAAGTGTTTTTGCAGAGGGCTGGTGAGTACTAATTAATGAACAAGTTTGTTATGTATAAATCCCAAAACTTAATTAGTACAATGACTGGTTACAACACTTAGAACATCATTTTTCGTCATGACGTACGACGAGTTTATTCGCTAATAATAGACACTAAGCACAATAACATGGGAACAATTAAGCACGTACGACATATATAATCCACGTACATTATTTGACTCGAAATTAAAGACTTTCTAATTTTAATTAATTGTATCCTCCACGCCCAGTAGTATTGTATTGAAGGACTCTTCTTCCTGCATGCATATAAACATGATCTGGAGTCAAAATCTTTTGCCTTGGATCAACAGCTCCTAATTATTATGAGTAAATAAATACAATCTATAAAGCAGGAACATATTTTAAGAAAAAAATTTGGATCCTACGAGAAAAGAATGTATATTATACAAACCGAGATTGACTTCGCCCAGGGCCAGGGCTTTCACTTGAGAGGACAGAAGCAGAATGAAAGCAATCAAAATTGCGATCAGAAAGAGGGACAAGTGTTGAGACAAAGCCATTTTCAAAGAGTATATATACGTTGAGAGATTTCACAGATTAGAAGAGCTTTGAATTATATATATATAGTTGCCATATGGTTTCGCCCCAATTATATATAGTGAAGAACACACCATCTGATTTACATCCATCTCATCTTTTTTTTTTTGGGCATGCACCGGTCAATCTCATCGTTTTTTTTTTTGGTATACACAGAAGCAGGATGAAAGCAATCAAAATTGATGGTTGATTGTTTATAGCGAAGAACACACTATCTGATTTACATCTATCTCACCTCATAAAGCCGGTCAATCTCATCTCTCTTTTTTTGGTATACACCGGTCAATCTCATCTCTCTTTTTTTTGGTGTACTCCGGTCAATCTCACCTCTTTTTTTTTTGTATACACCGGTCAAACTCATCTTTATGATCAAGTCAAAGTTCTCTCTCTCTCTCATATAATTGATAATTGATAATTGATAATTGATAATTAAAATATACTCCCTCCAGTTCTTATTATAAAGTGTTATTTAGAAAACTTGGCTGGTCCAAAATATAAGATGTTAAATAATAAATTTAATTTTAATCTCAATTTTACCCCTATTGAATGCTTTTATTATAAGTCTCAATTAATTTCTCTCTCCTCCTACCTTCATAATAGAATGAGTATTTAATAAGGGTAAAATGAGAATGTTAGAATTTTTTTCATTAATTTTAGATTGTAACCAACTTTTTTTAATCTACGTGTGGCAGTTAAAAATACCTTATAATAGGGACCGGAGGGAGTATATGTTTTAATTCACGCATTTCTAAATACTTGTTCAGGTTTTATATCCCTGTGTGTGCGCGCCCTAAGCGCTCTGTCGTTTATCCCTCGTCATTTTAAAATATTAGCTACTCAATTTATTCGGTCAAAATATGTAGCTCTAATTTGTCCAACAAAAATTTGAACTCTAATCCGTATCTTTAAGTTTTAGGAAAATAAATAGATATAGTGTCGACTCCGAAAATAAAAAAAAATGACTGTGATGTAAAGATGACATGTATGTCTCACGCATAATAATTTTTTTTGTCTCTAAATGCTTAAATGTACGAATATAAAAATATTTTATTTCCTATCTTTAATTCAATTTTTTGTTGGTCCGTTTTTGTGAGTAATAGGGAATAATCACACCAAATCAAACACTAATATGACATTGTACATTTTCTGCTGGTTATTTTGAAACAACAAAGGTATTTCTTTAGAATTAAACAATCTAAATTTTTTTTTATATTAATCATAATTTTCTTAAATTAATAATTCAAACTGAATTTTCTTTTACATACTACTGTTAATGTTAATGTTAATATCAGAGTAACATGTATTCGAATTAATCAAAATTTTTTATATTAATCATAATTTTCTTAAATTAATATTTCAAACCAAATTTTATTTTATTTTATATACTACTATTAATGTTAATATTAATATCAGAGTAACATGTAACCTTAAGACTTTTTTTTTTTTGGGCCAGCGCCTCCAGACTTTGAAAATGAAAAGGGATGGCACTCTCAAGGGAGTGGGCCTCCAGGCCCTCGTGAAAAGGAAGAGTTTTGGAATAACAGTATTTCACTTTATCTATTTGCTCAAACTACTTGTTGTAACCAGAATTTGTTTTCATTAAAAAAGAAAAAACAGAGTTTGTAGATTGTCCTTGTCAATACAAAATTTAAAAAAAAAAATTTGGTTTACCAAAAAAAAAAAACTACTAATTAACACGAATGATGCTCAAATGATAGAATGTTCTATTTACCTCTCATGAGTTAATAGAATTCAATCCCACAAATTAACTCTATTTTTGACACCAAGACTAGAAGGTTTTTAATTAATATCACACTAGTTATTGTTTTAGAAAAAATAGTTTTGTGTTATTTGAAACACAGTTTTAATAAACTAATAATAAAAATGTTTCAAACTTTTTATAATATTGATTTTGAAAGTTGTGAAAACAGAAAATGCGCTAGCGTACTTTGTTTTTGAAACATTTGGTTAGAAATTAAAAATAAAAATTATTTAACACTCGTGTGTGAGAGCTGTGGTGTCGTGAATTGGTGCATACTGCTTACACACACACACCATATGTGATATCATATTAATTATGTGTGTAGTTCGTATATAAATTACATCCCTTGTATCTGTGTATTCATACATTCTGAGAGGGTACGTGACAAAGAAATGATAATGTGGAGAGTTCAAATCTCATCAATATATTAATAACTTTTTTTAATTATCTTTTTCCTTTTGAATACATCCAGGGGAGGACCTATGAAGAGAGTAGCCCTGTTAACATTTTTTTATTTTACATAAAACTATATATTTGTACACACACACACACACACACACATATATAAATATGTAATGTATATTAAATGCCCCTAATATTTGATAATATTACTTTTTAATGCCGTCTAACTTTTTTTCTTCTTAATCTTATATTCTTATATATCCCTAAATTATTTTCCACATTAAACATATCATGTCTCTTTATTTTATTGTAAATATATTTTTATTTTCATTTGAATCCTTTTTTTGTTTTACCCTTTTGCATGTATAAACTCTTGCGAGTTTACCTAGACTCACAATTTTGACAAATTGATAATTAATATGATGTATGTTCATATATTTTATAGCATTATATTGTATTTTTAATTATGATATGTTTGGGTCGATCCGCCATTGAATCCATCATAGTGAATGTAAGAGATTTATGTAAGAGTGCATTGAACAATGTTGATAGGCAAAATCATGTCGTGTTTGTTGTGCTTGACTCAATGTAATTAATATTATGTGTGCATGTGACTGTGATGTTGATGTCCATGCATACATGCATGTATAAAATTATATCGTGTTTAAATGCATGTGCATGCAATTATGTGTGGCGGGCAAGGACATTAATGTTCCAATATTACTATGTTTTTGTGTTTGTAGGTATGTGTGTGTATAGTTTCATATGTCCCTTGTTTGTTTGTGTGCGCGGTCAATTTCATATATTGTGTGCATGCATGTCAATGGTTTTATGTTTTTGAAGCTTTACATGTTAATTATCCGGTGGTATATATTTGTGTTTACTCTAGGACAAAGTTCTTCTTCTGCGATATATATGCTTTAATTTTTCCCCCCTTAAAAAAGTTTTAAAAAAATTAAAATTATAGTACTAAAGTTATCGGAAAAACAAAATTATATATGAACTATTTATAATAAAGTATAGACCAGTCTCAGAAGTGTTATATATAGTTCATATATCCTGTTTACATGGGGAACTAAAAATTCGATCGTGTTTTAAAGTTGTCTAATATATGGATTTGTAAAGAGAAAACTGTCAGTCATTAATCATTACGTGAATATATATCTGGTGCAAATTAACAATTACAAACTACACACACACACTATTCTAGACAATGTATCCAATCATGATTCATGACGTCCTTTCTAGGGCTGGATGCCCTATCGCAGTGTATGTATGTCTCTGTAACTTCTAGTAAATTAATGAATGTCAACGAGAATAATAGAGAATTAAATAGAGATAACATTTATTCATTTTTTAAAAAAATAAAAGAAAATAGTAGTATAATTAAGGAGAAGGAATTTGAGACGTGGAGGCCACGGATCCTCAACAACAACAGGATGGCATCCACAGCGAAAGCAACGTTAAACTCCCCACGTGCTTCGAATGTTTCTCGGATCGAATTGCCCCCCATCTCATAACCTTTTTTTTCCTTCTCCCATAATTATCTATTTACTTTAATTAATTCCTTCCTTCCTCGAACCCATGCATGCATATTATATCAATTATATATAGCCGACTTGAATTTTTGGATCAACTTGTATTCAAACTGAACCTATAATTCAATCATGCATGTCAATTACCTGAAAATTAAATATTAATTAATAAGATGAGCCTAGCTTAATTACATCACCCAGCAGAGCTATTGAAAAAAAAATGTGTAGTCATAGTGGTGAGGGGTAAGTGAGTAAGTCAAGCAGTGTTACCGAATTGGGGGTGGTTGAAGCTTCCCACACCTCATTCGCAGCGGTGAAAGGAAGAAGGAATTCTTGAAGATATACTCTCTCTGGTCCATATTATAAGACATATTGTATAACAAGTTTTTGATTTAAAATATAGGGTATTAAATATTTTTTTTCCATTTTACCCATATCTTTAATGTTCTATCTCTCTTCATTTATAATTCTCCAATAATAATAGAATGAGGTATTTAATAAAAGTAAAATAGAAAATGTGAGTATTTTTTACATTGATTTGAGTTGAAAAAGTGATTTTTATAATATGTGTGTAATTAATATAAAATGCTTTATAATATGGACGGAGGAGGGAGTATATATATATATATGTAGGTCAATCATGCGTGTGTGTGTATATATGGTGATTTGGAGGTGAGTGTAATGCTTAATGCGTTGACCGAGAGGAATTAATTGGGGGACGAAATAGAGGGTCAATCATGGATTTAGGGGTAATTAAGTAGATATGCCACGTACCTCTTTGGTGCACGTGCTCTTCCTGGCTTCCATGTCCCCTACGTTATCTTCTCTTTCTATTCGTATTTCATAACTACGCGTTGCTTTCCCCCTTTGTTTCCCTTCCTCATTCCAGTGCACCGTATTTGTATTTCAGCACTTCAATACTGTGATTAAACACGGACTTTTCCACCCCCACATGACTTCCCTCAATGAAATCAAATCAAATATATATGTTTATACAGACTTTGACTTCTCTGCCTCCCACTTTAGCCCAATCAATATATGCCACGTTATACAATGAGACACGCCCCATCCGCCAATGCACCACCACCCCACACTCCCCCTGATTATGCTCATTTTTTTAACCAACAGGTTTTTGGTGCCAATGGAAGAGGATAGGTTGTTTAAGCAAAATATCTTAAGTTTGAGCCCATGTTAATGTAAAGGACCCCTGTAAAAGATTTTTCCTCCTCTAAATCTTTAAGCGAATTAATCCGATTAGCCGAAATCTAAATGGATAGTTTTTTTTTTTTAAAAAACTTATTGAATTTTTTAAATTAATTAACAAAGCATTATAAGTATAAAGTTTGTGAATTTTCATTACTTCGTATCATCCATTGAATCTTGTATTATTAATAAGAAAATATATGGATGAAGCCAAATGGATCATCTGTTTACTTGCTTTGGACGAAATCCCACGTTCTCGCTACTCAAAATCTTTAACTCCTCCCCCTTCCCTCGCCTCTCTCCCTTATATACATACTTCTCTGCGCCACACACACACACACACACGCTCTTTGGCTCTCAGTTCCACGTTCCATTTTTCTTATATCTCCCACCCCCTCCCTCTCTCTCTCTCATTCTATCTCATCTTCTCTAGGATATCCCTTTGATATGTACGATGTTGGGTTGTGAGTTCTCAGTTGGTTGTGATGGGAATCCTAAGCCATTGCCCAGGTGGAAGCCCAACAACGTGGAACCCGCTCCCAATTGCCCTCGCTGTGCTTCTTCCAACACCAAATTCTGTTACTACAACAACTACAGCTTGTCCCAGCCCAGGTACTTGTGTAAATCTTGCCGTCGATACTGGACCAAAGGTGGCTTCCTCCGCAACATCCCCGTCGGCGGTGGCACCCGCAAATCCCGCCGTACTAAGTCCTCCAGGCTTCCACTTGACCAGCGTCTTTCCACCAAGAATACAGCCAGCTCCGGTGAAGATTCGGAGGCTAATACATCCCACCAAGCCAACGGGTCGTCGGATATTGACATGGCCCTTGTGTTTGCTAAGTATTTGAGCTCCGGTCAGGATTCCAATACTCAGACACCGGAATGCCTTGACACCGAGAACGATGCACCTCAGCCGTCCGATCCCTTCAAGGATGTGATGGTAGAGGGTGAAGGGCTTCCTCGAGATGAGTCGTCGTCGATTGAAAATTTTGGTTTGATGAGTGGGATTGAGTTGGAGTGGGAGAGCTTGTTAGGTGGTGGTGTTGGTGGAGGTGGTGGTGATGGAGAAGTGGTCCAAGATGTTTTCTGCTGGTCTGATGCTACGACGTCGTCCTCGTCTGTCACATGGCAACCTCCCCTGATGCAGTTGCAGGAAGAGTTGGAGAATCCAATCCCCTTCAATTATGATGAGGTTGCTCCATTACCTAGCACAGATACCTGGAATTTGGAATTCCTTTGATTTTTCGACTTTGCAAGGCCGTATTAATTCATAATAATCAGATCCAATATATTAGTCCTATTGTTTTCTTCTTCCTTTTATTTCAAAGAAGAAGAAAAAAAGCATACAACTATATATATATAGCCTGTGGATGAAAAACTTAAATCAGTAATATATATTATAGAACTTATTAAATTAATATATTATGTGTAGAAATAAAGATGTACTTCAGTAGCTGGCTTTTATCAGCCTCTTCGAAATGTACGTTCAAAAATGACATAGAATCAATCTCGATCGCATTTACATATATATGTGTTAATTATGTATAGAGTAATTCTTTTTGGCTAATGCATTAATGATATATGGATACGATGAACTTCGAATGAAATGAGGCTAGAGAGTTATCAAAGTGGGGACACAAGATCGTCCTTGGATCTGTTAGCGCGATCGAGGTTGAGTTAAAACATAATTCAGGGATAAAATAGCTTAATCATTTAGCTCAGGATCCAAAACGAAGCGTTCTACTAGAATTAAACTACTAACCTAGAGAAAGGCTCTTAAGTTTTATATACAAAATACAGGTCTCACAATCTAGTTAATTATCCTATATAAATAAAAGTACTGTATTGATCATATCGAAACAGATGAGTTCATATGAGAAATGTCAATAAATAACAGGAGCAAAACTGGACATTTGTGGGTGGCAGCTGGCAGGAATTGATGCAAGAGTTGGACAAAAGCAGTTGGAGGGGGTGACGCAGGAGAAGGTTGGATAGTTATGGGAAACAGTTGTGAGTGGAGACTTGTGCAATAAAACTAGGGAATGTTTGTGGTAACACACACACACGACGATCTCTGATTTCAGCTTCTGATAACTTCTTGCGTCCGTGTCTGTATTAATTTGGGGAATTTACCAATGGACTAGCTCACTCTTTGACGTCTGTACACCCTTGTCACATCATTCCTACGTCGGTACTATTTCATCACCCAACTGTTCTCGAATTTTGTACTCAGGTTCCCATTTTAATCAGACCAAACTCAAACATATACGTTTGTTGCCACTGTTCATTTATAAATTATGTGACACGACATTTTCAAGCACTGCATCATGAGCCCAATAACTCGAAGGATTCGATATGGGCTAGGTTGGCTTTAGGGATATATATGTTTCTGTTTTTTTATTTTATATTATTTTTAAACAATGGATGGGCCCATATGTTTTAAATGTATATCTTCATCCTAAGCTTTGTTGGTCCCTGGGACGATAGGAATCAGAGAATTTGCAGTCGTAGAAGGCTTAGTCTGTCCCTTTGAAGTAACGTTGTTTAGGTACTCACAAAAATATACAAGTCAAACAAGTTGCTCCAGTTTTTTTTTTTTTCCTCATTCTTGGAGCTCATGGTTGATGCTTGTACGCACGCTGATACAGTGCCTCTGCACGAAAATACGTTACTATGAAATTCGGATCATTTGAGAGCAAGTATATGTTTTGTGTTTGCATTAATTAATTTCCCTTATTTGTGATCAATCCATATATAATTTGTGATTGGATGGATGTCAGAGAGATGAATGATCCGGTAGTGTTGTGGCCACTGTGGAAGCGACAAGAAGGGGACCCCTAATGGGTCACAGGAATGTGTTACTTGCAACCCCGCTTGACGTTGGTGGTATTATTGCTCAACCCAAAGCCATTCTTACTGGCTAACTCCAAATATTACAGACAAAACCTTTCTGTATCACCAATCACAAATCACCCCACTCATAAACATGCTTTGCGAGATTTTGATGTACCACCTACATTGCCCTGATCGATCTGAAGCTAGCAATATTGTAAAAATTCCTTTTTAAAAACGTAAAAACAGGGAAGAAAAGGTGACACTGGAGTCACTCTTTTACCATTTAATTAATACTAGAATTCTGTCCAGATATGAACAACACCGCGTGTAGCAGCTGGATCTAATGTTAAATAGGAGATATCCGTATATATATATTATTGAGACGCATAAAGAGATTTGAAGGAATGGATATGTCGAGCCGCTGTCAAATGTCAGCTTCTATTGGTCTAGTCATGATTCCGAAGGAGTATTTTTGGCAACGACAGTGAGGAGTTAATGATGCTGATGTAAAAAGTGACGGAGTAATTTTTGGTTAGGAATTCTTAAAAGGTCAATCTCCACAGCAACGTTGGGGCTGTGGCGATGGCGATGGCCGCTCTCCTAGCTAGTAAGCCTTAGAGGACAGAAGAAGGTTTTGTAGGTCTCCATATGCAGACACCGTAATGGCGCACAGAGAGAGAGGTATCCACAAAATGGAGAAGATTAAAACGAGAACATCACATGTTTTTTGAGTATAAAAAAATGAAATTTTTTAAAAAATGTAACATATCAAAAAATATTTATCAAAATATAGTGAACCATTGACAACGACTAGTGACAACGTGATTTGAATTCATACAAAGAGATCAAATAGCTAACTATATGACTCCATATGTGATAAATTTTTTTAATAAGAAAAGTAAGTCGTATGGTCCTCTTCTCAATTTCAACAAAGACAAATATTTTTTGACATGCGACTTACTTTTTATTAAAAAAAAATTCTCTGATCTGAAATTACATAGTGGCTATTTAAATTTCCTTGTATGGACTTGAATCGTATTATCACTGGTCGACTTTGTGTGTTATATTTTGATAAATATTTTCTGATATGACATATTTTGGTAATTTATTTTGTTATTTTATGCTTAAAAAAACCCATCACATTTCTATGTGGATACATCTACATGTATATTAAAATTTTCTTAAAAGATATATTATTTATAAACCATAAATAAATAGTGTGATTTTTATCACAAATAATTTTTTTTTGCCAAAACAAATATTTTATTTTGTACACGTACAAAATATTGAACCCAGATCTGTCAATACTTGTGCATTCCGGAATTAAAATCTTATAAGAATAAATTTTTTGAAATCTATAAAAGAATGAATGACAACATGCATGAGATTACATCTTTTATCTGTTTTTTTTTCTTTTCCATATTCACCCTTTTTACTTCACCTTTTTACAACTTCATTTTTTTTCTTAACCCAATTTTTCTTTTAAAAGAATGCAAACATGATCTTGTAATAATATTGTGGGCCTAACATGAGTTATAAAGGTGAGTGGCAACTTTGGTTTCATCCAATATTGATAGTGAATCACACTTATTCAATAGTTAAACCATTATTTAATTGTGGTTGAATTTGTAATAATTAAAATAATATATTTTAAATAAATAATATAAGTTTAAATAAATTTTATAGTTTAATTAAAATATCAAATTAAATAATACTAAATTATCAATCTATTATTTACCATAAATAAATTATTTATAATTTTTATAACTCAATATTTAAATGTAAATAAGTTAATATTTATCCATAATCACATTTTGATTTTAAAATAGTCAACTAATAATCCATTATTATATTATTTGTTAAATAAATTTATAATTTTTAATGATTATATATCATAATAATACTTATATAATATTACAATATAAAAAGAAAAAATATTTTATACTAAAAATGATATTATTGTCATAAAAATTAAAAAAATATTTTTTAAAAAATTAAAATTGGTATTAGTTCACAACCAATTCGATCGGTTTAAGGCCGATTCCACTAGTTGTTTATTAGTTCACATCGATTTCTAAACCAACTGGTTGTGCTCCCTGTTCAAACTAGACCTGGCACTAGTTTCCAGTTAAATTAGCTGGTCCGCTTCAGTTCCAACAACATTGATATTTTGTATTGATAGTTTATACAAATTTGTTATAGAGGGTCTATTAAATTAAAGTTGAAATATAGATATTTAGAAGTTTAGATATGATAAAATTTGTGATGTTTTTTATTTTCTCTTTTTAAAAAAATAAGAAACAAAAACTTGAATAAAATATTAAGTTGTCACTTTATCACTTCAAGAGATCCTCAGAAGAGGATTCCTTACTTTTTGAAATGTGCAAGTTAGTATTTATCATAAACATTAGGGGCGTAAATCGAAATGTGGCTAACCAGATGTGATATACAAATTAAATCATATCCACAGTACACACCATCACTATGTTTATCAGAATTACATTATTTATAATGAATCTTTTGATACAATAAGGAAAATTTTTTTTTGTGGTCATGAAAAAAATAAATGGAAAAAATTCAATAAAGTAAGTAATAATAACATCAGGCCATTTTTTTTGGGCCAATAATAATCACATCAGGTTTAGTCATGAATATAATAATAATAATATTATTATTATTATTAATTCAAATTAAAATTTATGAAAGATGAGGACTTTAACATGTGCCTCCCCAGTGGTCGAGGTTGGCCAATCACACTTTTCCCCTTCAACCAGTTTGAGAGAACACGGTGGACCCTTCCATGTCAAGCTGAACGTTGGGTCCCTTTCTCCAGATTCGCCTTTCTTTGTCAACCAATCACCCTGTTCTGCACAACTATTTCTGTCCGGCCCTCTATTTATCGTCCCAATACATAAACATAATAACCCTAATAATTTTCAGTATGATGGGTAACCTAACATTCGCTGACATACTCTAGTCCGTGCTTCATATTCAATATGGGCAAGGATTCATTTGAATAATTTCTTACCATAAATACCATGAAAGAAAGATGATTTCTTTTATTATAGTGTAACTTCCCACCTTATTTTGTCCCTTCCTTCAGACACAGTGAGATAGAAAGAGTCAATCTTGGAAGGAAGAGGTGGAAGAAGGAGTTGCAGAACCAAGTGAGTAACCTGTTGTTGTGGTTGGGGAATGATTTGCCCCCACCTTCCAAATCCACAACTTGGGCCATACTGTCTCACTTTACATCTCCGCCAGACCCGTGCTACTGAGAGATCATTTTCTGCCTTTTGAATTTTTCTGTTTGTGTTTTCTTTGTTTCAAAGTTCTCTTTGATGTTCTCCTCACACTAACACCACCATACATATATATATATATCATATACGACAAAAAAGTCACTCTGTAATAATTTAGTGATTGATAAATATCTCAATTCCCAACCCCTATCCCTGGCCTGATCCACATATCTCTCCACACCTCCGGAATTGACACAGAAAGACCTGTTCAAATTTCATTTTCCTGAGAAACTGAGAGGATTCATTAGTACTAGTTTTATGTGTTCAACCTTGGGATGTTTCATTAACTTAAGAAATTACACGGGTTAGATTTGGATCAGTGTAACATTGGGATTGGAGGAAGGTTCATGCATACAATGGAAGAAAGGTGTATATGCACCTATATGACTGTTCCCTTGGAAGGTCACCGGCTGACTTTCATGATAAGAAACGACTTTATCAATATAAGATGATTTTGAGACCTCACCATGCATATATAACAGAAAAGGTTGAGGCTTTGTGGTCTCTTGAACTTTTTTCTTTCATTAATATACCTATTATTTATTTGTTAGGTGCTGCCTGGTCTATCTCAGATCTTGGATTGTTTTGCCGAATTAGATGAACCATCATTATGGTGGCTTCAGAAATTCGCAGCAACTACTGTCATTTGCACCTAAAAGGACTGGAAAAAGGAAAGACTGCTGTTGTATGCTTCACAATAAATAAATAATTTCCGCTAGAAAAGTAACATATAACATAATAAATAAATACAAAAAACACTTCATTAAAAGAGAAGAAAAATACAGAGTAGGAGACCAAGATACTCTTGAAGGGAAAACAATCTCAACAGTTCAGTAGAGCACACCTATTTACCCATTAATGTTGTCCTACAGTGATTCAGGCAAGTTACCATCCAGAAAATAGTATATATAACCCAATACAGGTCATTTTCACAGCCGATATTCTCCTACTTTACATCTGGCTAATAGGTCCATCACATGCTGCTGAATCCCGTACAAAAATTTTGTTCAATATAAATATATAATAGAAATCTGGAAAATAATACGGTACAGAACTCGCTATTTCTTGTGTTCTTTCAGTTCAAAATACAAAAATTACTCTTTACCAAAAAACAAAAATTATTGAAAGAACGGGTTAATAGCATTTAACCAAGTAAAAAGTCAATCTTCAATTACCATTTACCACATTTACTTTGCCAAGCATAAAATTTGTCTGTTCCTGTTTTTACTGTAACTTGCTTCAAAGATAAACAAGAAATACTGTTTGAGGAAGGAGAATAAAGGAACAGTCTACGTCTTTATCACTAACTTTAAATGGCGTAATGGGAATTCAATATTCGACTATCAATGATAAAGGGAACATACAGAGTAATTTTGAGAGACTAGTGCAGTGCAGTTTGGATGAGATACAACAGTAGCAGCACACCGACCTCATCATGTCAAGCAATGCAATAACTCTCTTTATCCTGTTTCTTAATATCTCCTTGTTTCCATCCGTCTCTACCCTGAACCAGGAAGGTCTCTCTCTACTTTCATGGCTTTCAACCATCAATTCCTCTGATTCTGCTACTTCCTTCTCTTCATGGGATCCGACCCACAAAAATCCTTGCAGATGGGATTACATAAAATGTTCCAAAGATGGGCTTGTTACAGATATCATAATAACATCTATTAATCTTCGTAGCAGATTCCCAACACAGCTCCTTTCTTTAGGTCACCTCACCACTCTTGTCATCTCAAATGGAAATCTTACTGGTGAGATTCCAAGTTCAGTAGGAAACTTGTCATCTCTGGTTTCTTTGGACCTCAGCTTCAATGCTTTATCAGGAATCATTCCTGCAGAAATAGGAAAGTTACCTAATCTGCAGTGGTTATCGTTAAATTCAAATTCCTTGCATGGTGGAATTCCAACTGAAATTGGCAACTGTTCGAAGCTTCGGCAATTGGAACTGTATGACAACCAGCTTTCTGGTAAGATTCCCGGAGAAATAGGCCATCTGAAGGATCTTGAAGTGTTTCGAGCGGGTGGAAATCAGGAAATCCATGGTGAAATTCCAATGCAGATTTCAAACTGTAAGGCTCTCACTTTTCTTGGTCTTGCAGATACTGGGGTTTCAGGGGAGATTCCATCAAGTATTGGAGAACTTAAGAATCTCAAGACACTTTCTGTATACACAGCAAACCTCACAGGTCACATCCCACCAGAGGTTCATAATTGCTCAGCCTTGGAGAATTTGTTTCTGTATGAAAATCAGCTTTCTGGTAACATTCCTTATGAATTGGGTTCCATGAAAAGCCTAAGAAGAGTAATGCTATGGCAGAACAATTTAACTGGCACAATTCCAGAAAGTCTGGGGAACTGTACGAGTCTGATGGTTATAGATTTCTCTTTGAATTCCCTGGAAGGTGAGTTCCCTGTGACTCTTAGAAATTTAATCTTATTGGAGGAGCTTCTTCTCTCTGATAATAACTTTTCTGGAGAAATACCCTCCTGTATTGGCAATTTTTCCAGACTGAAGCAACTTGAATTAGATAACAACAGATTCTCTGGCGAGATTCCACCTATTATGGGACAACTGAAAGAACTCACCTTGTTCTATGCTTGGCAGAACCAACTCCATGGAAGCATACCAACAGAACTATCCAACTGTGAGAAACTAGAGGCAGTTGATCTTTCACACAATTTCCTCACTGGGTCAATTCCAAGTTCTCTTTTTCATCTAGAGAACTTAACTCAATTATTGTTGATATCAAATCGACTTTCAGGTCAACTTCCTCCAGATATTGGCAGCTGCACCAGCTTGGTCAGGCTACGGCTGGGATCAAACAGCCTCACCGGTCAAATTCCAGCAGAAATAGGTCTTTTAAGCAGTTTGAGCTTTCTTGAATTGTCAGATAATCTACTTAGTGGAGAAATTCCCGACCAAATTGGCAACTGCAATCAGCTAGAAATGCTTGACTTGCACAGGAATCAGCTGCAAGGAACAATTCCTTCCTCCTTTGAATTCCTACATGTTCTTAATGTTTTAGATCTTTCCACAAACAGAATAACTGGCAGTATTCCCCAAAATTTGGGCGAGCTTACATCTTTAAATAAGCTAATAATCAGTGGCAACAGTATTACTGGTTTGATCCCTCAGTCACTGGGCCTTTGTAAGAATTTGCAGTTGCTGGATATTAGCAGCAACAGAATCTTCGGTTCCATCCCAGATGAGATTGGTCAATTGCAAGGACTCGATATCCTCTTGAACTTGAGTTGGAACTCTCTTACAGGTCCGATTCCAGCGAGCTTCTCAAATCTCTCAAAACTCTCCAACTTGGACCTCTCACACAACAAGCTAACAGGCAGCCTCAGAATACTGGGTACTCTTGACAATTTAGTGTCTTTGAATGTCTCCTACAATAGTTTTTCTGGTTCACTTCCTGATACTAAGTTCTTTCATGATCTCCCCGCTGCTGCATTTGCTGGAAACCCGGAGCTCTGCATTAGCAAGTGTGACACTAATCGGAATCACCAAGGCATCAAGTCAGTAAGAAATGTCATTATTTACACCTTTCTTGGTGTTATTTTAACAGCTATGTTTGTGACTTTTGGAGTAATTTTTGCTTTGAGAATTCACGGGGCCACATATGAGAGGAAATTTGATGAAGAAAGTGAAATGGAATGGACTTTCACTCCATTTCAAAAACTTAACTTCTCCATCAATGACATTCTCACAAAGTTATCAGATTCAAACGTCGTGGGAAAGGGTTGCTCAGGAATTGTTTATCGAGTAGAGACTCCAATGAAACAGATAATTGCAGTGAAGAAGCTCTGGCCAATAAAGAATGACGAGCCACCAGAGAGAGATTTGTTTTCTGCAGAAGTTCAGACCTTGGGATCAATAAGACATAAAAATATAGTCAGGCTTCTCGGATGCTGTAACAATGGAAGAACGAGATTGCTCTTGTTTGATTATATCAGTAATGGGAGTTTGTGTGGGTTGCTCCACGAAAAGAGGTTGTTCTTGGATTGGGATGCAAGGTATAAGATCATTCTGGGAGCAGCTCATGGTTTAGAATATCTGCATCATCATTGTATCCCTCCCATCGTCCACCGTGACATAAAGGCTAACAACATCTTGGTAGGACCACAGTTTGAAGCTTTTATTGCAGATTTTGGTCTTGCAAAACTGGTGAATTCCTCAGAGTGTTCAAAGGCCTCTGCTGTAGTTGCAGGCTCTTATGGTTACATAGCTCCTGGTGAGTATATATGCGCTCAGGCTCTTTAAATCAGTTATTCAATATTAGTTTTCTCAGTGTTATATCACTGATTTGTTAAAAACACTATTTTTTATTATTATTTTGGTTCATTGCCCATGCCATTGTGAACTATGACTAATCAGTGGATTTTCCGTCAAACTGCAGAATATGGATACAGTCTAAGGATCACAGAGAAGAGTGATGTGTACAGTTATGGTGTGGTGCTGCTTGAGGTGTTGACGGGGATGGAGCCAACTGATAATAGGATTCCAGAAGGTGCCCACATTGTCACTTGGGTTAATAGGGAAATCAGAGAGAAGAAAAGGGAATTCACATCGATTCTTGACCAGCAACTAGTGTTGCAGTGTGGTACCCGAACCCCAGAGATGCTTCAAGTGCTAGGGGTGGCTCTCCTATGTGTTAATCCATCCCCAGAAGAACGACCCACCATGAAAGATGTAACAGCAATGCTTAAGGAGATCAGACATGAAACTGACAATTTCGAGAAACAAAGTATTCTCCACAAAGGGGCAGCCACCAATCCAAAAGTAGCAGTTCACTGTTCAAGTTTCTCCAGATCATGTGAACCACTAATTGAATCGTCATCATCATCCTCTTCTTCCTAATTCTCCCGAATTAATTAATATATCTGTTCATTGAAGTGACAAAATAATTGTATAGCATAGTATCATATCTTATAGCAATTCCAAATTTCTGCCTTTTAAATGGAAGCTATACATATACAGGTTAACTCTTCAGTTCAAAGAATACCAGAAATATTGGAACCATGCATCCCTCTTAAAGTCGACCACGTCATAGAATAAGGGTATCATTTCGTAGTATTCTTTAGTGCATTTTATGTATTTTTTTATGATAATATTATACAGTGACATGATGGTTAAAAAAAAAAATAAAGTGACATGTATAATTTATATTGTAAATGGGTGCTACATTCTTTGAGGACTTTGGTCTCTCACTTACCAGTCCAAAAAGCTGCTTCTACCAACAGAAAATGCGAGGGGAAGTAAACATATTGAACATTGGTAAAGTAACTAACTAGACTTTCATAGGTTCAATTAACCCCAGCAGCTATAAGCCTATAAGATAAAGAGCCTGAGGAAACAGACATGGCATACAAGTGAATGGAGAGAAGGGCCAGAGAAAAGCCTAGGTGACAGGGTCTATCTTGGCGTTAAGTCTATAGAGGGCAAAATTACAGAGAAGCATCAGGGCCACCACCCTCTCAAATGTCCGGTCCCAACAATAATTTCTGGAAAGATAGAGAGAGATAGCTGGCGCTCCATGTTCTTGAAAGATATGTAGCTCTTAGTCATGTGATGGGAGACCTTCGTAGGCCCACAGATAGTTCAATGGATCAGATGTCCACTAGCTAAGAACGCAAGCAACCATCAAGGTTAAGTAATCCCAGAATTTTCCCATTCAAGAAACACGAATCTCAGAAATTTAAAAAGGCAAGGTAAGATAAGATAGTACATCCATTTATGTAGACGTATTTCAGGTCATCTAGAACAACGTTATATTATATAATCTACTGGCGTCATGTACATGTTGTACATCTATTCCAGTACTGCAGATACATAAGTCAACCTAGCAGCGAAGTTGACAAATAGAACGGACAAGTATTACTACTATTTGCAGCAAGGGAATTCTTCCTACGCATATGTGGGCTCCACATATTCTGATTAATCTTGTTCGTTGATTATATGTACAGTTGGGAGTAGGCAATAACTAATACCAAACAATCAAGCTGTAAGGCAGGAAAAGAGAAAAGAAAAGCTACAGTACGGTTGTAATCAACCATGAAACTGAATTCAATCAAGAAAGGAATGATATGGGAAACTGCGTCCTATCGCTTTCTTTCTTTCTTTCCACAACCAACCAACCAACCAACCATGTTTAGTGAATTTATGCTACAGTAGACACATGATCGGACACTACACGTGTATTTTGGAGGCAGAATCTCAAGTGTTGAGTGGAATCAATGATACAAACACAAATGCATATATGAACCTACCACAGATTTTTGGGAGCAGAACAAGTGTACTGAAGAAATAACGACAAACACAATGAATGGAGATTTCTATTAAAGTGTCTCCTCTCCTATAATAGATTTCGCCTGATGAGATGAGCATATCAGAAATCAGGAAGGAGGACCTGTCGCGTTGATGATGACAATTCGAGTCCATTATGTGCCCGAAAGAAGACAAGTTCTTCGACTGTTACTTGCTTCGCCAAACTACACATACATGTATGGATGCAAATCTTCATGGAAACCATACGACCATATTATTTGATGGTGCTGTTTACCAAATTGCCTTTTTGTAAATAATAATAATAATAAAAGCATATATTTACTTATAGGTAAAGTAAATGAAATTTTTAATATGATTATGGTAAAACTAAATGATTACCGGAATGTACTTGATCACATGCAACATACTTGTTTTCACTGCCGTAAGGCTGTTCTGAATCTATAATTTGTAATTATTTGCGCCTCCCGACAAACAAAACTTTAGGGGAATTCTTTAATCCATATCTCAATATAATTTGGTCTTCAAATTTACTTTCAGGCCAAAAAAATTGGTTTTCAAATTAAAAAAAGTTATAATTCAATTCTTATAATAAAAAATAATTTAATCAATCTCATTAAAATTTTGCAAGTATTTTACTAAATCAATATAAATAAAACTAGTCAATTTCATTATTTTACTATTTTTTATTTATTAATAACATTATTGTAATTTAACATTTTAAACTCTATATAATACAAAACAAAAATCGAAAATTTATGGAATTGAAGTTGGTTTTTCCTAAATAGCTAATGATGTATATTTTGATACTCTAAATATTAATAATCCATTACTAGTTCACTCAGCAAAAATAGCATCACATGTTATTAGTCGTGTAAATAGATTTTATTCCATCACCTGCTTTTACCATTTTGTTTGCTTATATCATGCAGATTCAATGTGTTAAGATAGCTTTTACACTTGGATCGACTGGCAGAAATCATTTCAGTTTAACTACGGTATTGGGTTTGAGATATGAGAATACAGCAGCGTAGAGTAGTAAAGGCGCCCACCCTTTATAGTACCTGTCAGGCCTTGAATCCCAATTAATCTGGGTTATGTTTAAGTCCTTACAACTTGAATAAGGCAAGTTCCAGAATACCGAGTGGATACATGAAAAAAAAAAAAAATGTGTTAAGATAGCTTTTGACCCCGCAGGCAATAATATTTTCTATAAATAAATTATAGTAACCTAAATGCAATTTTTTTTAGTTATGAGGAATAAGTAAAAATTAAACCAAACTCTAAAGACCAACAAATCCAATCTAACCAAAAAAAATAAAAAGTTGTACTTTATTATCTTTATAATTTTTTAAAATTTTTATTTGTTCCACACAGTTTAAAAATTTATAATTAGATCTTTTCAATTCAAAATATTTCAATTCAGTCTCTATATTAAAATTTTGTCAATCACGTATATAACAAAACATTGACAAAAGCACAAGGATAATAACTAAATTAAAAATTAAGTGAAACTATAAGGAACAAAAATATTGTAAAGCATATATGCAAATATTTACGATTGTTCAAGTCTCCGTAGTACATAAACTATAAACAGGAGTTAATTTCCAGAAGAATTGCAAAATAGAACTCCCGGTTGCAACATTTGCTGATAAACAAAACAGTTGTTCCAACACGAGAAAGCAATAGGACGGGAGATAGGAAGTGTATCTCCTCAATATGCATGTATTTACGTGTTAAATAAATTATGCTAAATAAAGTAGACAGTAGAACCAAACAGCACACCATCGCCAGGCAAACAGCACTTTTAGAAATTCTCAAACCCAAGGTGATGAAACAGCAACACTGGAAGAAAAGAAAGGAACAAGGAATGTCATATTTCAAAATCACAACCCGGAACACCTTGAAGAGACTAGAACTCACTTATTAATATCTTGAGACATTTTTACAGTACACAGATTACTGCTTCTTCCCTGGGTGCCACTTTATGCTGCATCCAATACTTCACACGAAAAAGAAAAAATTGACTTTAAGTGCGTGATCATGATGAAGACCAATGATGCCCGAACAATTTGAAAGGAATAGCTAAGTGTGTTACCTGGGTCTTTGGTCAGATGGCACAGGCTGGCCACTGAGAACTCGATCTATTGCCAGACTCAAGTCCCTTTTTAAGAAAAAGATCTACCGGTTACCATATGTGGAGATAAAATCCTTCGGCTTACAGTTCAACTCAATCACAGCGTTAAAGAAGCCAACCTTCCCGTGACAGACACATTACTATTTGGCCGTGAGTCATCAAACTGACCATGATAAACTAGCTCAAATGGCCTTCGACCATCCTGTCATTTCATAGGGTTTTAGAGAAAGAAGTGGATACCAGCACTACAGCCTATGCCTTTGCAAATTCAGGGTTAAACATTAAACCGCAAAGGCACAGATATCCCAGTTCATAGGGATGATTTTAACCCAAAATTCAATTACACTGATCAATTTCCAAAAGACTGAGAAAAGTTAGTAGTGATTACCTTTTTGAAAAGGTAAAACTCCGGTGTACAAACTGCGCCAAAAGCTCTTGCAACATCTTGGGACTGCAGTCCAAAATATTCCACTATTATAATGAAAGATTCTACCCAGTGATGGATACAGAACCAAATAGTTTTTTTGTTGGGCGGGGGGTGTAAAATTTTAAAAATATCACCAAAAAATTCATGCCAAACCCAAATTTATGCCTTCTATCTTGTCATATCTCCACACCTAAATTCAATGGACTCTATTTACTCGCAGAAAACTTGAGGTTGCCCTGCCCCCACACACAAGGGGGGATTATAGAATTACTTTATCATTCTACTGCTCACAGGTCTGACACCTATATGTATACTACATAACCCGGTCGATTATTTAAGAGGATGTATAAATAACTCAAGAATATAATATTTGAAAAGCTAAGAAAATACACATAGTTAGAATATCCTCTTAAAGATTTGTACTAATTACCTTTCTCCTCACTCAACTATTTTGTAGGAATCCTATATCTTATGTGTGTCTAGGCCTAGGGTGAGTGCCTATTCATAGAGTGTTTTGGCTAACCTTTCCAACCAAAATGTTAATTCATGTTGATCCCTCATTTATGTTACTCTTATCTCCAACTCACCATGAATTTATTTTATTCTCATCAATTCTATAAATGTTTGATTCTAGAACTTGCCATGAATTTATTTTAATCTCATGTATTCTATAATTGTTTGATTGTAGAACTTTTCTTCTCTTTATCTATCATCCAGCATGCATGTAGGTCACATTAATAATATTTTAATTTTAATTTAATGTTATTCCATATCCTTCACACATATATCTACTTGCTTTATATTTACTACTCCAAACCGTGTGTGTCTATATACATAACAAATTCTAATAACATCGTTACAAATAAATGCACCATATATATATATTTATTCCACCATCCTAAATTAAGAATCATCACATACTTTGCTGTATTAATCATGTTTCTCAAGAAGAGGATGTTTGGGCATTTGTGCAGTCATTAAAGCAAATGATTAACAATGAAAAGAGTGATATTTACTGTAACATACCTCATCATAGAGATATGGGAAAGGATAGTTGAATAGTCTAGCTTCTTCTGCCATAAATTCCGGTCCATCCTGTGAGGAACAATCCCATGTTGAACAAACTATACTATAGCTTCAGAAAAGCTTTAGTATCAAATACAGAGTTACGAGAACCTGGGGATGCGTGGTCACAGAATTTGAAGAAATAGCAATGACTGCAAGTCCTTTCTGCAGAAAGACAAAAGAACATCGTTTTAAAAACTTACTTATGTAAGTGTGTGCTGCCACTAAAAGAAGGAACGAATTTCTTTTAGGGTAGACAAATTTGCTACCTGCATATAGAAATTTGTAAGCTTTACAATATCTTTCTTCAGGTGTTTGACAAAGGGACAGTGATTGCATATAAACATAACCTGTGTGAACACAAAGTGAAAAATATATATATTAAAACAAGAAAAGCACGGTCACTATTGCGAGCAAGGAAGGAGATCAGCCTTTTAATGATATAGCAACTACTCCAACTAGAGAGGTAATTATTACCAAAATACTCATGCATATTATACAATAAGACTGAACAGTTAATGAAAAGAAACAAAAAGGATTCTCCTGAGTATGTTTGCTCATTGCAGCAAGGAAAAAAAAACAGGTTTAACTGGATCAAGATATAGAAACTCAATATGAAGCAGAAAGAAATCAGTTGGTATTCTAACAAAATATTTTCTTCACAAGTCAGTGAGTTAATGTTAAAACATCACCAGGTTCAGTGACTAACTGGTAATCAATGTCCTAGACTGACAAACTACTGAACATAATTTGAAGATATCTTCTAAATTGTGACCACGTTAGTTAGCCTTTTCTCTTAATGTAGAGTAATTTGGTTAAATTATTCTTTTGGTCCTCATAGTTTCATTTATTTTTAATTTGGTACCTCTAGTTTAAAAATTTATAATTTTCCTCTTTTATTTTAACATTTTTAATTTAGTTTCTACTGTTAAACTTTTGTCAATATTTTGTTAAGTTTTATTGATATAACCATATAATTATAAATGCTAAGTAAAATATAGAAAGTGTAACTACTAAAAAAAAAATTATGAGTGAAAACTATACACTTCAAGAATTTTAGTTGTACTGTACAATTAAACATTTTTAAGTGTAATCTTTACTCACAGTTAAAAATTTTGTCCTCACACTTACAATTTTTATCTTCCTACTTAAAATTTATGACCCAAAAAAAAAAAACCTTTGAAACCCCTGACTACATGCCCTGCAGTAAGTAGTTTGACCAGATACAACTAAATGTTATCTTAACACTCTAAATATATATGATTTATGCCAACAAAAGAGAAAAATGCAGATAATGAAGTACAGTTAACTCACATAGACACCACATGATGTAATTTATGCTAAGTAACTTGGGAAAAAATAAGAAAATTATTTAAAATATAAGATCTAATTACAATTTTAAACTATAAGGAGCAAAAAGAAAACTGAGAGATTAGGCAACTGATAGAATCCGAATCCAAGATTGTATCCTTGGCTCTGCCTTTTAGAGTTTGCATGTGCTATATAGCTGAGTTTTTACTAATGGCGCATTGGACCAATTAGAAATTGAAAACAAAAATTAATCAAGGAAAACTATTTTTCGAAAAAAAAAAAATATGGCATTCTAAGGAAGCTTCTTGAACATTATGGAAAATAAATGGCACTTCCAAGATGTTATTGGTAAGGAAGTCACAATTGGGGACAATACAACCCGCCCTCAGCTATAGCGTCATTTGGACATTAGATATTTCATAACAATTAATGGAATACCATTTCAGAGATTTGTTTCTCAAAAACAAGTAAGTGTTCCAATTATAACCAGCTTTCTATCCTTGACACCGGAATGAAGAGTAATTGAAACCACGTAGAAATATTCATCGCTCATTAGACTCAAAAATGGGAGAGAACCATGGATCAAAGTACAAAAACTGTTTAAGACATTAGGACGATCAGTGAAAAGGGCAAAACAGACTTGATATAAGGCAGAAATAGTCAACAGCAGAAGCTCTATCTAGCAAATGGCATCTTACCAGAAGGGCTGGATATCCTTCAAAATCTTCAAATTTCCATATTTTCCCAGTGAGAGGCTCTGGAAGCTAATTTAGTCCATCCAACAACAATACGAGAGGGGAAAAAAAGAAAGGCGATTAGCTTCTTTCAAGAACTAGTATATACCTGGTTCAAATGATAAACAAAGAACCCAAAACGTGAGAGTAAATACCTGAAAGTCGGGTGCTCTAAAACCCAGTGTGACCCTTGTGGACTCCATTCTGGCAGCTCGAATTACAATCCTTCTTGGGGATGAAGTTCTCTTGAACTGCAAAGAATGGAAAGCCAATTTTGAAAAGGAACGTGCTTGCAAAAATTCAGTGGAAGTAACAACTAATTGCCGCGGTAAATGCCATAAAAGTGAGCCTAAAGAAGACACGCCCCGGGCTACAGTCATTTCTGATGACGCTACCGTTAGATGACGAGCTCAGTCCTCCTTCTCCGTCATCATCCCAATTGAAGATAAACGATGTTTCTGGTCCTCATTCCGACCTGCAACCTCGTTTTTGGTTGAGAATCTTTAATGGGCTGGGCTCATTGGATCTTGTTATGAGATAGTCTCTCAAAAACCCACACCCCAAGGCCCAATCTTTTGCGCCTGTAATTTTTGGGTTTTCAGAGCCCAATAAATTGTTTTATTGGGTTCTGAAAACCCAGATTATTCCTCCTGTTAATGATCCATGTCAATATAAAAATATAACTCACCAAAATACACACACATATATAATATACTCTCTCCAATCTATATTATAAAGATTTTTTTAGAACTTTTATTTACTCCAAAATATAAGGAATTACATAATTTTTAGTAAGAGTTTATCTTTTTTATTTCTATTGATTATCATCTCGTAAGTTAAAAAAAATAAAAAAAGAGAAAGGATGAATTTTCAAAACAATTTTTCTTAATAATTAATAAGAATAAAATTGAAATGTTGGGTTTTTTTATAATTTTAAGGTGTGCAACCAAATTTTCTTAATAAATGTGAAACAATGGAAAATCACTTATAATATAGACAGGAGGAAATAAAAAATTAAGAAGCCACAAATTAGCATGACTTATTTGGTGATTAGTGTCAATGTACGGGACTATTCACAATAAATTATATATAAAAAAAAGACAGTAGTAATATTCATAATAAATTAATATATCAATATAAAATATAAAATTTATAACAAGTTATATTTTTGGCATAAGTTTATTTCTCTTACTGAGTCCAACATGTATGAAAGAGCCGCCGGCCAACTGTTCCTATTATTGATGATCCAAGACTGAACAATAAGGCAATCATAACAAACGTTTAATAATGTGGCTAATAGGGATGCACAGATGAATTAGTTCAACTTGGTTTAATATTTGTCATCGAGCGTGATCCATGACATCAAAATTCATATACGTTCGGATAGAAACCACAACCGTTGACATATATGCGTGTACAGTAAGTGAACGTGGCAGATTCCTTTTGGAAGCTTATTGTTTAATGTTTGTATGTGGTTGAAGAAGACAGTACTAGTTTTAAATTAGAGACTAGCATTATTCACGATCAAATAAAATAAAAATGTCAGGTTTTCAGTATTTTCGTTCATTTGTACGTTAGCTTCCATGTCACAATTTTAGACCCAGTCCTGATAAAATATCTAAGCATGCTTCAAGTTGTTATGTTACACCTTTGCTTCATAACCTGCTTTCCCTTTTTTTTTTTCTAAAAAAAAAAGACAAATTTTCTATTATTGATCGGAATGGTTTCTTGGTTATGCATATGTCGACTTAAATTTCATAATTAGGCGATGATGCAAGTGCAAATTTTTTAAATGCTAAACCATATCCATTAGTGAACGGTTAGCTCAGAAAGGTAATAAAAAATGCAACAAAATACGTTGATCGCACAATACTCTAGAATTCTTTTTTTTTTTAAAAAAAATGTTCCTTCAGGTCACAGCGGAGATGCTGTAAGTGGCACTTAAAAAAAAAACGATTAGAGGTCATCAGATCAGACTCATTGTCCACACAATTTTCCTGAGTAAACTCATCCTAAAAATATTAGGAAAAAAAAAACTCATACTAAATAGATATGACAGAACAATCAAAGGGAACAGTAATGTCTATGAAGAATGAAGATCAATTAATTAAATTGACTTACATATTTATTTAAATAACCATCATTCATTTGAGTCAGTCAATTTTTTTCGCTTGAAAGGAATCACCACACTCGTATTTTTGGATTCATGCATGAGTTATAGCGTTATACTTGTACATGTGCTAGCTTTATACTTGCCGTTGCTCACGTAGTTATATAAAAGAATAATACTAATAAAGTGCGGCTTACTGTTTCAGAAGCTGGTTTATCCAAATTCAATGGTGGAAGTAAAGGCTGCTTTAAAGCTTTATTCTTGTGATAAACTGCTTTAGACTTTTCACCATATCATATGCCATGGGCCTAATCATTGCCGTATTCAGCCCAATTGTGGATCCCACATGCTGACGCAACCCCCCGTCCCCTGAATTCATGTTCTTCCACGTGTACCTCCAAACAGCAGGAACAACTAACAAGACAACGGTTTCTACGGCTGCCTCGAGATCAACGGCTAGATTGTGTGGCCTATTTCATTTTCAGGTATGGGACCTACATGGCTTTGATTTGCTTAAGTGATAATCTTATAGATTGACAGAAGGTGGGAGGATCAGAGTTGATAACTCTGAGGTCAAATATAAGGTCACCATCAATGGCTTACACAGAAAATTGATAGCCCCTTCAAAGAAGTGGGGAAAAAGGACTCGCTCAACGAGGATGAGGCAGCCACTTGAATTCATCTAGTACTTGTGTCTCCCTCATGCCAGTTTCTTCTCTGCGTGCAATATTTTGGAGCAATTGATTCCAGTTAGCAAGACGAAGTGTTTAATTTATTAGACGATTTTAGATACCCACTTGGGAGCTATATATATATATTCAGAGTCGGGACAAAAGCCGGAGAGGAAGAAGGAAGGAAGGTGAGAGAAATGAAGCAGAAGAGAGGGAATATGGAGATGAGGTCGAGCTCGGAGATAAGCTCTGCCATTGAAGAGCTTTCCGTGCTGGTTATGGTTAAACCTGGAGATAATCATGAAGCTGCTCTCATCCCCGCGAAACCTTTCCTATCTCTGTGTTACTTGGTTTTGCAAGTTCTGGGTTGGTTCCCTCACTTTATTCTCCGCCTTCTCAACCATAAATGCTTACCTAACACATTTTTGTCATGTATGATATGATTCATGCTCCCGCAGATAAGATAGGACCAACAATGGCTGTTTTGAGACAGGACATTCATCAGAATATTACGGTGAGGCACAGCTAAACTCTCTCGAGTCTCAAATACTTTCATCTTGGTCCACAGAGTAACAATTGGAATCACTTCACAGCAGAGATTGGAAGTTGTTCTTGAATCAGATTCCTCAATGAATTCAAATTTGGTCGAGATTTTGAAAACTGAGACAAGGGAAGGCAAGGCAAAGAAGGGGCCCAGCTGCAGCAAAGCCTTTGTTTGGCTCACTCGGTGACATATTAACACAGCATCTTATCTTATTCCTCATAATTATCTGAGTATAAAAAAATGCACTAAATAGATTTTCATGTGTAACAGCGGCAGAAATTATCAGCTAAGCAGATATATTTAGTTGGATGATGTTCACTTACGAAAAAGATGTTTTTGATCGGCAGATCCCTGGATTTCGCCTCAGCATTAGTACAAACTCTAGCGAGAGATTCTGCGAAAAATATGGAGGAAGCAGTGGAAGAGTCTTATAGCATCACTTTGAAACCGTGGCATGGATGGATTTCATCAGCTGCTTTCAGAGTAACACATTTCTCGATCTCATGAATTAATGAGCGTCTCTCCGTTTTAGAACTTGCATTAAATTAAATAGCACCATGACAAGTACTGTGCCGATCTTGCTTTTGAATCTCCACCATCTCCTAAGGTAACAGATATGCTATTGCAGGTAGCGTTGAAGCTAGTGCCTGATAGTAAAACCTTTATGGATCTCCTCAAGGCAAAAGACGAAAGCAATGATGCCCAAATTGAGAAGATAAAGATTTTGGTTTCTTTGCTTGCGCCATTTCTTGAGGGTATCCATTGCATTCTGGTAAGCTCAATTTCATGCTTTCCAACAAAACATTACTTGCTGGTCATGCATACTGTTACTTGTGATTCTAGTTGCCTAAGGTATGTTCATTTTGCAGAAAGCGTATAACTTGGACAGCCTGAAGTCCACATGAACTTAATAACCAATGCACAGTTTCGTTTTGCATATGTATCCGTTTCTTTCCCCACTCTTTTCATGTAAATATGTAAATATCCTGGATAGTAAAATTTTGTTAACAGAATCGCACTTGGTAACAAGTTTTTCGGCCAGGTATACTCTCAAGAATCAGAAAAGTTCGACAGCTAATAGAGTAATGTACTCAAAAATTATATTGAATACAGATGTATGGTTTTCGAGAGTTTAAAAGTGAAGCAAAGGAAAAGGAACAACTATATATCCTGCTCCATCCTCCTACACTCCAATTATTGATATTCGAATGAAACTATCTGCTCTCTAACTTTAGTACTCACTTTATATATCTTTCTTTTTCCTAAACTTCATAATCTTGTGAAAGCATTGGAAAGCAAGACTACAAAGATAGTGCTGGAATCAAACGAAATGATCAGCACCATTTCAATTATACCCATCAATTCCATCCCAAAATTGAGTCCTTCACGTCCTTTGAATTTGAGAGGGAAGGATCTTGAAGTGCAATAAGTGCTGCAACTAAACCAGCGTTGCTGGCTATAGTAGGCTCTGTGAACTTTGGTTGGTTCCTATCATCCATGAAGTTATCTTGTCTGTCCGGTCCTCCAACCATGGCTCCCAAAAGAACTTGTGGATTAGGGTCATTAGAGTTCAACCATCTTTTCCCACCATCGCAAGTATATTGCTGACCATCCCACGGAATTGATGCACTTCTGTGATGAACATGCACTGGGAATTTGTCTCCATAACCGACCATATAACTCATCTTAATGGGGTTTTGTCCCAGGATGTAGTTAACCTGAACACAGCACACACAACAGATGAAACAAAGTTAGCCTCTATTGAGATAAGTTGATATTACAAATAACGACTAAGGAGAGTAGGAATATGCCTGAGAATTGGCAAAATCATGAAGCATCTGCATCGAGTACTCATCAGTGACGCATCTTGCACCAGATAATTTCTGATGATCAAGGTAATCACTATACAATTTACTGAGAAAAGATGATGTTGCAGCATATTGGAGCAATGGCTCATCATCAGGTTTTAGAATAATCAACCCACCTACAATTGCAATATAGCATGATCATATGCTTAGAAACCAACCATAAATAAGCGTCCACTAACAAGATTTAATTCCACAAATGATAACAAAGTCACAATTGATCAGATTTTACCTGGAGTCCTGCTGGAATATTTGTTGAACAGCAAAGAACACATGAGGGAGTCTGTTAAAACATCGTGAGATGAACCAGGGTCTTGAAAGTATAGTATGCGTGAAAGCAAAACCTACAAAATTCATTTTTTTAATGGAAAAAAAAGGAGAAAGCCAACACTAAATATTCAATATAAATGTTTGATTGAAGTTACCCCAATAGCACTGAGCTTGTTATTCCAATAAAAGACCCCTTTGTCCAAATCTGTTTCATTATTCCTGGCTGATTTGAATGTGTCAGTAGCATATTGAAGATAAGATGTGTTTCTAGTAGCAATATACAACCAAGTTCCTCCCCAGGCTAACTCATCTTCGTAACCAGATGAGTTGTAAAACATTCTTGCTTCTTTTCCACAGGCATCATCCGTGTACTTCCCTTGCAATGAAGGATCTTCCCGTGTAACTACATTATACAGGCTTTGTGCTGCTCTGACAAGTCTTGCTGTATAATCCTCGTCTTCTTGAAATACTAAGGATGCGGCAGATAATGCTGCGATAATTTCACCAGCTAAGTCTGAAGCAGAGCTGTTGCACATTGAAACTGGTCTCGCGTAGGTCATGTCTTCTGGTCTTTGCCAGCAAGTTATATCATTAGATTCACCAGTATTATTATCAATAGTACTTCCAACCTGATAAAATATAATTCTTTTAAAAAATATACATATAATTTCTATTACCTTAGTTAGAATAGGAACTATGGTACAAGAAGTTTTATATAACTTGCCTGGGAATACAGTGTCAAGGGGGATTGAGCAGTTACATTTGGAAGAACAAACACCTTGAGCAAGTAGTCACTACCCCATTTGATTATGTCCCTGACATGGTCAAGTTCACCAATATCAGCATATTTACCCTGATATTCTATGACAGTCCAACTCAATAAGGTCACTGTATAGGCTGTGGTGAAGGTGAACTTAATGTTATTGCCAGAATCATAAAATCCACCAATGAGATTTTCATGTATGTCCGACCCATCTTCTAGTCCTGAGTCTCCTCGAAATTTCACTGGACTATTCCTTGCGTAATGTCCAGCTGCAAATATAAAGTTCCTCTTTAAATTACATGTAGAAGAAAATGAAAATTTAAAGCACAATATGGGTTATGTGAAATACATAGAGATACAAACTAGTACATTTTTGGGCATCATAAAATGTTAGAGCTTGGTTGATTGCAAGTTTGAAATTGACTGAAGGCCTTTTATGCCTATGCTTGTGAGCCCGAGACAAGAAGTGTACCAGTAGAATACCTGCTACAACAAGAAAAATGATTGATGCTGATATAAAAACGAAATGACGAAAGCGTTTCCTATTGGTGATAACAAGATTGTAATCAACGGATATTGGGTAATTGGAAGGGATTGAATGATAAGCAGTGGAAGAGGTAGGGGCAAGGTTATAGTCAAGGGCTATGGAGTTCCAGCGGCTAGCTGAAGGAAGAAGGCGACCTCCCTCAGAAACTGTATGGACATATCTCACAGAGTGCTTCTCTGTTTCAAAAGCAGAAAGCTCTGCTGGAGGCATGATCGTTGACACTGTTCCTACTTCGGAGAAATTAGCGAAGAAAAATTGATCATGCACTACCTCACAAGAAACGGCTTCAAGCCTAATCGGTTCATTGGCCTATACGGCAAACTTATTCATGTCCAGTTGTTGGTAGAACAAGGCAGTGGAATATATTTAAAACAAACAAACATGCATTATTTTTATTCAAGACGGTTTGGTAGCAGGAAGATGGATGATAAGAAGTGCACACCAGGAACTATTTCCATAAGGTTACATCAATTCAGTGTGAATTATTTGGATCAAAATGGACTTTTCTGAAATGGTACATATATTTTTTTCTAGGCATTATCTTTTGGTTGTGAGTAACGGTCTAATGATTAAGAGTTTAGATCATATTCATAAGGTCGCAATGGAACTAATTTTGCAGAAGAAAGGAAATTCTAAAGCAGAATAACAAGTGACGGATATATCAATGCATGGGCTTGTCTTTAGTTTGCCGTCCAAATGGAAGCATATCTGATGCCTTTTAAGTTTTAACTTGGTAAAAAGCAAGTTTACCATTAACCTAAGCTTCACCGGGTAAGAAAGAATTACCTGAAACAAACCTTGATCGAAGGAGGGAATACAATATTGCTGATCTTCACGTTAGGAAAAGGAATTCATAGGGAGCTCCCTCCCCTGACGGTGTTCACAATAGGCAAGCGGACGCTTTATTCGTGATTGTTCTTTCTACTGTGCTTCCAAAGCTGGAATACACTAGAGTTCAGACTTGTTAGCCACAGGAATTGGACACTTCTTTCAGATTAACCAGGACTTGATAGCATCCAAACGAATTCACGAATAGATTCAAGGTCAACATCACGCTCCATTTCTAATCCACCTTTCCTTTGTTTTTTTTTTTTAACCAAGCTAGCTCGGTCCCGCTCCTAACGTTTAAGGGAGTAATCCCGAGTGAGGATAATTATTTTTTTAAAATTACATTTCAAAATTGATAATTTCAGCACGAAATCCGTTGCTTAGGATAACTCTCTACTGTGACGGCTGAGGTGGCAGTTAAAAAAAAAAAGAAAAGAAAAGAAAGTCCATGCAAATGGAATTACTCCTTCTTGTTATAAAGGAATTTTTAGAAAGTTATTTGACTCTAAATTATACAAATTATAAGATACAAATAGGTAGTAAATAATTTATTATAATTATACCCTTTACTAACTAGCTTATTCTTTGACTTTTGCAAGTCCTACATTTTTTTCATTTATCATTTAAAATTTTAACTCCCAGAAATATAATTAATATATTAAATTTTTTTAATATATCTTTTAATAAATAAATAGGTAAAAAAAATTAATGTTCTCTTGACTTTTAAAAGAATAAATAAGAATATACTTCCTCCATCCAATATTATAAAGTGCTTCTTCCTATTTTTAATATAAGATTATTTTAATTAAATATTAATAATTACAATTAAAATTATTTAAACACTTCGATTTCTTTAAAAATCACAATATTTTTTCAAAATTACTCTTATTTAATATATTTTTCTCTCTTTTTGAAATATATTAAACATGAGAATTTTTTGAAAATATATAATAAATACTATCTTATATATTTTAAAAGTTCTATATTTAGAATTAGGGTCAAATACCCTATATTTAGAACTAAAGGAAGTAATAGAAAGGCATTATGCATATTAAGAAATATTTATTATATTCTTAAACTTCTAAAAAAATCAAAATTTCTAATTTTACCTCTATTAATTCCACTCTTTTTATTTAATATAACACGTTACAATATTAATAATACAATAAATAATGAGAAAAAAAATAACTAATCACTATATGTTATCTTACATTATAAAATAAGAAAAATATTCATATTGCCTTATAATACGAGAGGAATATAGTAGTTAAAAAAATAGTAATTAATATTATGTTAAAATTTGAAAGTGACTAATAAATAAAAATAATTTTTTTCTTAAAAAGTGAGTGATAAAAAGAAATGGAGGGAATAGAAATTAGCTAAATAAGTTAAGATAAGAGTAGTAATTAAGGGCTCATGTATAATTCTCCGAAAATAATTTCTCAAGGGAAGTCAATTTCCCAGGAATTATATATATCATATACTTGTTTTATTTTTTATTTTTTGAGAAGTTTAAATAATTTTTTAAATAAATATATGATATTTTAATTTTGAAGATATAAATACCCTTTCTATTAAAATATTAATTAAGGAATTACAGGTCTTTTTAGAAAAATATCATAAAATGATTGGGAAGTAGAACTTTCCTAAGTTTTGCTTGACAATTTTACCTCCCGAGTTAAGTTGAATTTTCCATGAACTTCTAAAATTTTTTTGAATCAAACAACATTAATCAGTCAATTTGTCAGGAAATTTATCTTCCTTCCCCCATTTCCCTCATAGTAAGCGTGAAGTTAAATTAAGTAATATTGAACCAAGCAACATTAACTTCCCTTCAATATTTCTCCCATGCCAAGCCAGTTCTAAGCATAATTAAATTAAGAGTAGAAGTTTAAACATTAAATTAGGGACATTGATAGAAAATAATTTCAATTTGTGACAAATTTAATATCACTAATTACTTTTAACAATTTTTCTTAATATTAATATTGGTGAGATAATTATTCCTACCTTATTTTTAAGATTTAAGATCCAAGGTTGTAAAAATTCTTAATAATTAGTACAAAATGTTTGCATTACATTGCAATTACAATTTGTGAAAACTAATCCATTAAGCCTATTTTTATTACCTAGGTCACGACAATAGTTAATAATTAAATAGATAAACTTTGTTGGTTCTACTTTGAAAAAGTGGGTGAGATATAGTGTTTGTAAAATCGGATCAACTGGAAACGGCCTAATTTGGTCTAAAGAAACGAAATAACTAAAGGCCAATTGAATCGGTGAAAACTAGTCAACCCACTTTTGAACCAATGAGAACAAATAAAATTAAAATTGGCGACAAACCAATTCAGCTGACTGAGGAAAAAAGAGACAGAGAAATGTAATGAGCTGTGACGGTGAGTAAGAACTAAGAAGATAGAGAACATAGAAGAAGGAGGGAAACATGTTTTAAGCCATTAAATAACGAAATCTAAACAGAAAAATGAAAAAAAATAAGTAACTTTTTTGAGCACTCGGATCATGACCTGCTTTTACCTGGGCTTCAAGTTTGCTGGAAAACACAAGCTTCAAATGCTTTTCGGGGGAAAAGTTGAGAGGATACGGTGGAGAAGAAAGTCGCTGCATCTTTGAACTCAAAAAAAGTCAGAGAATCAAGAAGAAGAATCAGGGTGTCTTTTATTTAAAGTGGAAGAGAAAAAAATGATTTTTAAAATACATTTTTATTGCACCTTTCCCAAATCTTCATAATTCAAGCTTAACACCGTTGTTTTGCACGTTTCCCAAACACCATTGTCTTGCACGTTTTCCAGGCACAAGTTTGTGGCTCCTTCCACGCTCCCAATCACCCCCATCAAATCACAATTTTATGTAGTATCATATAATAATTATCTATTTTGCTAATGTTTTTAAAATATAAAACATATATTCAAAAGTTTATTTTCATATATAAATTATATTTTATTTGGTTTATTTTTCTTCATTTTAAATGTTTATTTAGTTTTATTATGGTTGGTTAAAATCTTGAACAGTATATTTCCTTTTAATTATATTAGCATTTTCTCACTTTGATTTTTTTTATATTTTTTATTTATTTGTATTTTAATAATTTTAAATTTAATTTTTTTATTTTATTTTTAATATTATTCTTAAAAGTGTTTAATAAGTATAACAAAGGTTCATGTCTTCTCTTCTCTAGTTTTTTTTCCTCTTTTTTTTAGCCTTTGCTATTTTTTTTATTTTTGAGTATTTTTATTTAAAATAAATTAATTTAATTATAACCGGTCCAATCTTTTTTTTTTTTATTCCTTGAATCTTTTTTATATGATAACATAATTTTAATTTTTGTGATATATATTATTTATCCATATTTTAATTTTAAATTTAATCATTTCAATTTAGTTTTAATATGGCTCTTAAAATTATTTAATAACAAATGTTTATTCTCTTCTCACCTAATTTTTGTATACTTATTATTTGTTTATATTTTTTTACTTTGCTAATTTTTTATCTTTTAATTATGTTATTTAAAATATATTAATTTAATTACAACTGATCAAATTCGATCCAATCCCTATCAAACTATTGAATCTTAAACTGATATCTTGGCCAATTCAGTAATGGGTCTGGTTTTTTGTACTTGGTGAGATGAGAGTAGGTATATATTTAGATTAACTTATCCATAATTGATTATGAGAATAAGTGATTATTCATAATTAATTATGAAGATACGTGATTATGTCAAAAGTGATTTGTGTTTGAAATATTTTTATTTTATAAATGATTTTGAGAAAATGAATGTATTTGGATATTAGGGGTTTAAGTGATTATTAGGTAAATAATAAGAAAAAAAATTAAAATAAATAATTATAAAAGAATAAGTGACTATTATAGAAAATAAATAATTTATCTCATACTAAGTTATTTAAGGTATAAATATTTATTGAAAAGTAAGATATACTTGGAAAATTTTTCCATAAGTGATTATGGGTGGCATTCAAACATGAATATTCTAAGTAATTATCATAAATAGAAAGTTAATTTATTTTTAAAATAATTTATTTAAGATATAATTATTTATTGAAAAACTGACATATATGGCAACTTTAAAAAATAAATAATTATATTCGCTCATAAGCGATTGTATTTTGTATGCAAACCGGACCTAAATTGCAATCCGTTCCGCTATAAACTAAACACTTTTTTTTTTGTGTTTTTAATGATCCTTGTGATATGAGTTACATTCGTATAACTGGATCAATTTGTTCAGGGCGAAAAGAAAAAGATCTATTTGTGTTGACAATTTCTTAAGTCATCATCTAATTTTTTAATATCACAATAATATTATTCTAAACAAATAATAAAATATTAACTTGACTCTTCAAAATAATTTTAACTTTAATTTTAGTTTTTTAAAAAATAATTATTACTCTAAAATGGGTCTAATGGAATTTCCCCCATTATCACATTTGCATTAATCTCCAAAACTGAGCAAAACGAATAAAAAAAAATATTAAAAAAAAAATAAAGGTTCTAGGGTATAAAGTCTGCTTATTCTCATTCATTCCCGCTCATTCTTCTCGCTTCTCGTTCTCATCAGTCTACTTTCTGCCCCTTCTTCGGCACCCAGCTCACTGCCGCTATTGTCAGCAATTGTTGAGCCTGTTGTAGACCCCCATTTCTCCAGCATTTTGATTTTCTTTTTCTGTTTACTCTCTTTTGGCTATATCTTGTTGACACAATACAGCTTAGTGAGTATATTTGACTTAAGATAGGGATCGAAAAGACGGGCTTGAAATATAGCTGGGTTTAGAGGTATGGACATCAACATTGAGGAGGAAGATGGGGAGTTTGGATTCTCAAGAAACTATTTTCTGGCGAAGGAATTGGGCTCCTCGGGCAAGAAATCAACTCACAAGCTTTCTGATATTGACGTTGTTGATGAACAGGTATGTATTTTAATTACTAGGATTCATTCCTCTTCATTCTATGCACTGTTGTTTCTGCTATATTAGATTGTTTCCTATGTGCAGGAATTGAGGGCTGCGGCAGCCAATATTGAGCCCAAGCATGAGAATGAGATTGCTGCACTAATTGATAGCTATAAAATTATGTATTCTGAATGGGTTTTTTCTTTAAGGTACGGTTCTCCTGCTTATTGATGTTTTGATATCAAAGGTAACGCATTTATTGTCTTGCTACTATACCACAGTGGGGCAGTTTTGTTGAAACACTTTGGATGAATTCCACAGAAAACTGTAAAATAGGCAGTTCACGTGAAATGCTATAATAATCTGTAGAACCCCATTTGCTATTTGGACAGAGATCCACTGCGTACCTCAATATTACATGTTCATAGGATCCCTCAACTAAAATAATCTTGAAAACAAGGGCACAAAGCCTTATGCTGCTGCCTGAGCTAGGGATACATAGTGCTAGTGTCTTCTGTCAATGTCCATTCTTGCTGCTAAGCAGCATGGCTTTTGCTTTGTTTAGACTTCCAATTAGACAATGACTGAACTTTTTGAGTTTATATGTTTTGGTATTATTTCCCCTTCTGTTATAACTTGTATGATAATTTTGTTCGCAAATGCTTTCTATGGTTTATTCTCCTCGTTTTATAATCTTCTTAGTTAGTTATCTAAGTTAAAAGGTTAGTTTCGCTCAGTGTTCAAAGAGCTGAGTTCTAGGAGGCTGACTTTAAATTCTTTAAATCATGACAAGTCTCTGCCTCAGTAACTGTTCTGTAATTTGCAGCACAATGTAGATTGGACGCTCACCTTTTGTTTTTTTTCTTCTTTTGGCATTCATGAGCTAGGTGTGATTTTTCCCTTCTTATGTATGGCTTTGGGTCTAAGAAGGCTATGCTTGAAGATTTTGCATCAACGGCACTGGCTGAATATTCCATAGTTGTTATTAATGGTTATCTTCCGGCTGTCAACTTAAAACAGGTATCTTTTAACATTGTAATTTCTAAAGATACGTGTGAACCTAGAATTGCTGCTTTTTATAAAGGCAACCTTTAGCAGAACCAGAAAAGAAAATGCAAAGTGGAGAAAGATAAATGTTTGTCTGTACTCTGTAAGAGGATATGAGTACACTTTTAAGAATTCATCCTCATGATGCACGACAAATGCTAATGTTTCTGATTATAGGTTATGATAGCTTTAGCTGAAGTACTATCGGATCAAGTGAAAAATAAACAGAAGGTTTCCAAAAGTGAGCCATTCAGTTCTCAATCCATAGAAGACCTTCTTGCATTTTTGGATGGAGCAGAAACAGAAGAGGAAGATTGTTTTGTTTGTGTTGTCATTCATAATATTGATGGGCCTGGATTAAGAGACTCCGAAACCCAACAATATCTTGCTCGACTAGCTGCTTGCTCCCATATTCGTATCATTGCCTCAATTGACCATATAAATGCTCCTCTTCGTAAGTATATTTACTATTTTCACTTGTTATCAACAAAGAAAAATTTACCTAACTGCTAACTTAAGAACTACCTTAATCTTTTTATTGTATTATTTTTTTCAAGGTTTGGAACTTTGGATCATTTTATGTTTTTACTTTTATTTTTAATTAATTTTTTATGTGTAAATAGAACTCGAATGATGCAGTCTTTTTTTGATTTGTTTTTAGTTACTTATTTATTATCAGTTGACAATTCAAAGATAGTTTGAATGCAAATGCTGTTGCAGAACCAACTATATTTATTTTTTTCTTGATCTATCCTGCCTTGTTGTTTGAAGTCCTTTGATTATTTGTTATTATCCCTGGTAGTCTGGTTTAAAGTGGACTATGGGACTACGTGCTAACTTATCACCCCTTAGGAAACCCAACATCTAAAACTTTTCTTGACGCTAAAGTGCAGATATACATTAGTATATGCTTTTTGCACTAATACCTCAAAATTGTTCAAGGAAAGAAATAATGAATGTGTGGCACTGTGAAAGAATCTTTTGTAGTATTTGTGTCTACTGCCTGAGCATTTCCATCATGGTTCTGTTTTATAGTTTGGGACAAGAATATGATTCACAGACAATTTAATTGGTGCTGGTATCACGTCCCTACCTTTGCCCCATATAAGGTTGAAGGAATGTATTATCCTTTGATTCTTGCTCAGGGAGGTGCCAATCAAAGTGTTAAAACAGCTGCAATAGTTTTGCAAAGTTTGACACCCAATGCCCAGAGTGTATTTAAAGTTCTTGCAGAACATCAACTCTCTCATCCTGATGAGGAAGGCAAGTTACTTCCATTTTTCTTGGATATGCTGTTCTTCATCTAGTAGCATATGCATGTAAATTTTTTCTAAATTTTTGCCTTTATCATTCAGGCATGCCGATCAATGATCTTTACTCAGTCTGTCGCGAATGCTTCCTTGCAAGTAGTCAGGTTACATTGAATTCCCACTTGACTGAGTTTAAAGACCATGAGTTGGTCAAGATTAGGAGGCATTCCGATGGTCAAGATTGCTTGTACATTCCTCTGGCAGCTGAAGCACTCCAGAAGGTGTTGCTGGAGATAAATCAGTAGTGTAGATTTTGACTGGGATGAAACTAAATGGTGCTAGATCAATTCGTTCAGAGCTCAGTATGCATCAAGAAGTCGCCAAGGACAATAATGCTTTCTGATTTGCCCGCAAATTCTCATAAGTGAATGAGTTAAAGAAGTTGCTAGTGTGGTTTTAATTTGCATTTTCATTTGTTAGCATCGGCTTTTCATTTACATTCCCGCTCACACGACCCTATAAAAAAAAAGGACAGAAAATCTAACGGGCTCTTCAATGTTTCTCTTTTTTGTGTTCTTTTCTCTCTGGCCACCCTCTCGGGTCTCTAGTCATGCAAAAGTAGTGAATGGAAGGATGGAACAATGATCTATTGTATTGTATATCTGCAACGATGCGCTTTGTTATTGAGAAGTGAGAACAATAATTTTGGACCTTAACTTTTCCTATGCATAATTCAGAATGGGAGTAGTAGAATAAAAAATAAAAAAAAAGGACCGCACACTGGCGTATTTTTCTGCGTTTTTGCTGCTTGTCAGTTTCTTATTAAAATTATTAGTGTTTTTTTTAATTGAATATAATATGATTGATTTTTTTTTAATATCAATTGAAAATACTTAAAAATTACATGCCAGAATAGTATTTGAAAAAAATTATATAATTATTTTTTATTTTAAAATATCTCATTTCTAAAATTAAAAGATGTGATGATGTTACATTAAATTCTTTTGAAGTATATTTGTTTTGACTGAAATATTTTTATATTTATTATTATTCCCATTAATTACAATGTTCATAGTAATTATATAATAATAAATGTAATTAGCTTTGTACATTTATAATTTTTAATGTAAAATAAAAAATATTGGAAATATAAATTTTCATCATATTTTAAAAATTGGATTTTTTGTTTATTGCACAGAATTTGATAAATAAAATACCTTATAGGTAGTGTAATTTACGAAAAAATATACTTTTAGTTCCTTAATTTTACATTAGGTTTCATTTTTGTTCTTTAACTTTATTTTATTTTTTTAATTCTTTAACTTTTAAAATATAATCAAAATTTTTCTTATTACTAATATTATTAACTATATTAATAGAAAATGTTGAAAAAGTATTTTCAAATGCCTACACATTTATCCAACATATTTTTATGATAAAAAAATTCCCAAAAATTGCTGTTTTGTTTAGAAGTTGGTTATTAATAATTATTTATTTTTAATATTTTAATTTATTTTAGAATATTTTAGACCTAAAATTAATGAATATATAATAATATTAACGATTTAGTAGTGAAAATGAATATACATCAACATTAAATATTGCTTGTTAGCATGTAAGAATACTTTGTTAGTATTTGGGATTAAAAATTAAAATAGTTAACGAGGTTGATGATAGGAAATTTTTTTATTATAATTAAAAAATTAAAAAGAAATAAAATTAAATTAAATGATTAAACTAAATCTAGTATAAAATTAAAGGAGGAAATATTTTTTTTCCGTGCAGTTAATTATAGGAATTCCAATTTTATATTGATTAATGATAATGATTATATTTTCAGATAAAAAAAATAAATGTTTGTTTGTGGATTATTTATAATTTTACTATTTTTAGTACAGAGAAGGGGAAACTAAGGCTCTGTTTGGTTTGGGTGTTTTTAAGGGGAGGGGAAGAAATTAGAGGAAATTGAATCTCCTCTCCTTGTTCAGCTAAAAAATTGGAGGCGATTGGGGGGATTAAAGGGAATTGAATCTCCTCTCCTTGTTTAGCTAAAAAATTAGAGTGGATTGGGGGGAATTTAATCCCCCCAATCCCCTTCCCCCTCCCCATTTTAAAACACCCCAAATTGGAGTTTTTTTGGAGGAAATTGAGTAATTATAGCTCAAACTCAATCCTCTTCAATTTCTTCCTGAACCAAACAAGATCTCATTAAAACCCCCCAATCTCTTCCCCTCAAATCCCACCAAATAAGAAAATTTTAAAATTCTTCCAATTTCCTTATTTAAAATCTCTCTAATTCCTTTCCCTTCAATTTCCTCAATTAAACCAAACAGAGCCTAAGGAGCCTAAGGGATGAGGGATTTTGCCAGAACCCAAAACGGTAACTTAATAACCTTCCTGGAAGTCTAACTAATCTCTATATCTCTATCAATTTTGAGTTTTTCACTGAAGAAGACAAAATGGAACACCTCAGTTTCAAAGAAATGGTAAGGTTGATGCATTCATACACACCTCAATTTTTGTCTTTATATAGTACTTTGTAAACAGTATAATTTAAATTTATTATAATTTCTCATAATACAAGAAAAACAATTTATGAGAAATATAAAATTGAGGATTTGTAAATTATACTTCTACTTCATAAGTTTCTGATGAATTAGGATTGCTCGTCTCTGTTGCACACAGCACAATTGGCTACATCTGAACCGGAGAGAAAATAGGAAAAAATGTGGGGATTTGGTGGTACGTTTTACTGGGGAAGAAAGCTACTTGTTTCCGACAAAGTGGATGGGATAGTTGTGGTATTCGCATGGATGTCAAGTGAGGAGAAGCACTTAAAGAAATACGTGGACCTCTACTCTCTCGGATGGGATTCACTCCTTTGTCATTCTCAATTTCTCAATATGTGAGTTCACTTTTTCTAAATTGGGTTATAGCCTCAATTTCCCCCCTCGTTTTCCGTTCAACGATCATGGCATATGTAGATAATTGAAAATGTCCACTTAATTCCAGTAATAACCTCAAAATACTGAAAATATTTAAGATATTAGCTAGTGAACCAGACATTTTACGATGAAATTATTTATCGTTTTAACGTTCATATGATTATTTTTGCTAAAATTTGGATATAAGAAGGTTGTTAAATGATAATTGAACAATTATGGATGTGAATAACACACTTTAAAACACCAGGGCAAACTAATTTTGGACTAAAACTCTCATTTAAGGGGTTTTGTTGGTAGCATAATAAACAAGTATAAATTAAATTTGCTAAATGATCTTATTAAAGTGAATGTCTGGTTGTTTGGTCAAATGAATTTAAGATTCTCTGGCCTTATATTCATATTTTGAATATACGAGGCCTTCAATTACGTAATTCTTTGCACATGTCACTTTATGCTAGCAATTGTGATCCTAATTTTTCCCCTTTTCTTCGCAGGTTCTTCCCTGAGAAAGCCACTAGTCTTGCTGGTGATCTTCTTAATAAACTTGTTGAGGTCAGTTTTTCAGGGCTATGCATTTTGATCCAAGTCAGCTATAAAATTTTCCCGTCAATTTTGAGCTGGCTATGATCATCTTTTGAGACAAGAAGTCAGGATTTTATTAGAAGCATAATTGGAAAATCCCTTCATGCTTTATGTGTCATGTTCTACAGTCCCAGTCTAAAGTAGTTTGAACTTTGAAGTGGAGTAAGACTTCAAACTAATTATTTCTAATTGCTGTCAAACTTGTATTTTTCTTTTGAATTTCATCAAAAGCTCGATCTATCATTGAAGCTTACAAAATACTGTTTTTTTATGTTCCAATATACAGGTGCTGAGAATTAGGCCTTTTCCCATAGTCTTTGCATCTTTTTCAGGTGGTGCAAAAGCTTGTATGCTTGAAATTCTTCAGGTACTTTGTTCCCTTACTTTGGCCTTCTAACCCTATATTAGTAGATTGCATACCTGTGCTTTTATACTTTTATTTTTATATTTTAAAAGCATAATACTATGAAAAGAATTCCTGATTTCTAACAACTCAATTTCCTTTGGTCCAGATAATTGAGGGAAAGCGTGAAGCACATAATATGGTATGTTTTCTGGCTTGTATAGTGTATGGTATGACTGAGTTAACATAGATCATATAATTTGCAAATTCAAGTGTGTTAGGATTTATCAAATTAAGTGGATGTATGAAGTGAGGTATGCAAGATAGTGTTATCAAAAACCTTTCCTTTCTATCTTCCATATTTTAATTTATCTTCTATAATAGTTGTAGTTAATTTCATGGTACATGAAATTTTATATGGTCATTGTTTTCCCCGTGCAACTTCTAGCTCACTAATATATTCATGTGCTTTTTAATTATTTTCTTAGCACAGGATGACTACGAGCTTGTTAAAGACTGCATCTCTGGCTTTATTTTGATTTCAGTACAGTTGATTTTACCAGTGGCTTCGGTGTTCAATTTGTTTTACACCCAACTGTATTAAAAATCTCCCATCCACCAAGATTTTCTTCATGGGTTGCAAATGGTATTGCATCTGGTCTTGATGCTCTCTTCCTAAGCGGATTTGAATCACAGTGTGCTGAATATTGGCAAATTCTCTACTCCATTGTTGTAAGTGAGCAAGATTACATGAATTTAATCTGATAAGAAGCTTTGCCGTTTTTCTTTTTGTTGAGTTCTTTTAAACAATTTGCTTATCAAGCAATACTCTCTTGTAGAAGATGTAGGCCCTGTATCTCATTTTATGTTCAGAAAATGATGACCTTGCTCCTTTTCAAATTATTTTAAATTTTGCCCAACAACTAAAAGAACTTGGGGCCGATGTTAAACTGGTGAAATGGAGTTCTTCTCCATATTTAGGTTAGTTTCTAGACTAGTAGTAACCATATCTTTTTGAGTGAAAACCTTATACTAAAAATATGTTTGTAGATCAGGGTTATGTATCTAATACCATTTTCACAGGTCATTACTAAATCTTTTTGTATGCACAACCTAGTAGTAGACAAAGGACTATTATATTTAATTTCAGTTTTACATGTCACAGGTTGTTTTCATTTGGGCTTTGTTGTGGACAAAAGGGGAAAGTATCAATTTAGTAAAACTGAATCAGGTAATGTAACTGGATATTTTTGAGTGAGAAAACTGGTAATATTTAGTGTGTATGTGGACCAAGGATTAACATATGTTGTGCCACTTGAATTTGTCATAGGTCACTTTCGGCTTCATCCAATTGAATACAAAGCTTCAGTCACTGAGATTCTTTGCAAGGCAGTCGCAATTTACTCTCGCAAAGTTAGACTAATGAAAAATGAGAGACTGGGAGTAGAGGGAATAAAAGATGGAATCTCTGATACAGTCTGTGAATTGAGGAAAGCAGCTGGCACATCATCTAGCTTTAAGGGTTGTTATCATGTTGATAATTTGTCATCGAGTTTGATGGAGTATTACGAGGATAGAGATGCTGGCTTCATTCGAGATGAATGCAAGGAAGGTCTAATGCATCTACATAGCCGTCTAAGCATCGTTACTCATAGGGTTCTTGGCCCAATATTGTTTGCGTTCTTGAGAATGTTGATTAGGGTTGGGATATGAGTTCAAATTCCAATAACGTTCAATCAACATGGGGTCGAGCTCAATTCAATCCTATGAAATGCATATAGCGCTCAAGATTGTAGGATTGTTGACTGGCAGTTTCAGATCGAGAATTCTCCAGCAAGTTTGAGGGGTTGATGTTTTCTTCAAACTTTCAAGGCTCCAGGTAGGTTGATGGACGAGTTCCATAGATGCTCAGTTCCTGAAAACACGAATTGTGGATGAAATTTTATTATCTGTTTTACAAGCACCAAACACAAAGTAATGGGATTGAGCAGCGAACCTCTATTCTACACATATTATACAGCAACTTTATCAGAAACAATATATCAATTCCTCATTGAGATCACTATAAGAATATGAAAGTGCTTGTTGATATCTCGAGTCGCTTCCTAAAACATTATATAAGTTTCAGTTACTTTTTTGTTGTAATTTTGTAATATTTCCTGAAAAAAAAGCCGGTGTAAAATGCCATTAGAATAGATAAAATTTAGAAGGTGGAACATGGGATGCCAATCATTTTATACGGCCATGCATATTTTTTCTGGAGCTACTGTCAATGTCATATCACTATTCTTAAACACCAATACTTGGTTTCCCATTTTGGTTGTGTAACATCCTAAACAAAATCGATCCTAGTGCACTTGAAATCTCAAAATCAACTCAAAAAGGGGTAACATAGGTTTGGGGTTGCGGCCAGTTACAGTATGGTTGCGGCCTCAAAGAGGTACAATGGGTTGGTGTCGCAGCCAAACCCAAGCGCCATGGCTCCATCAACTAACAGCAACTCAGCACTTTGCTAGTTTTTCAAGTGAATTGTTTATGAGTACAACTTTATACTTAAACTTTCGATTGATCTGATTCAAACTCTTACAGATTAATCTTGTCTCAATCTAACTATAGACATAGGTTTTACTTAAATCCATCTCGAAATGGAGATTTTAGATGTCCGTGACTGATTTGGTTACTTTTGGCCATAAATAAGAATTTGACACCACCAATAGCAATTCATAAGCAATTGGCATGCAAAGACCATTTCTACAGGTCAGAATAGACTCAAGGAATATGTCCAAAATTTAACCCGAAGAAATCACTCTTCCAGGTTTCAACACCCTTAAACCTAACTCAAACTAATGAACTATATGCCCATTTCATAAAACCAAGGGCTTAAAACCCACATTAGACTCACACTCTAGGCATACCAACCCATAGGGACCTAGAGACCTCAATTTCAAATCCAACACATTCAAGCATCTGGGAAAAGTACATCGCATAAGTCATAGAGCATAATCAACATTCAACAATAGGCATACAACATGTATATCCCAAATCACATTGGTTCATAAGTCTCTACATAACATAGTGGCACTTTAAGAGAAATAAAGGAAAAACAACAACATAGAGAACATAGTCCTTGGCACCCACAAGTGCACTCTCAATCCTCTTTGTCCAAGCCATCATTGTTTTTGCTAAAGCTAAATCCTTTACTTGAAATTGTTAGTCACGGGGTGAAACATACGTCTCAGTAGCCAGGGGTAAACACATACATACACATAATCATACTTTGATGTTAATAACAGATATAATTCATTACCAATGCAATATGCATGATATGCAAACACTAATCCTATTAATACATGGCTAGAACCATGAGCTAGTTACTATGACAAGATAACCTTAATCAATGGCCTTCTTCTAATGACCTGTGACGGTCGATTTCGAGGTCACCACTTAGCTTTCCTTCTCATGGTCATGACCCGGTCAAAGGTCATTGCACCAAAAGATGGACCATGGCTCTCCTTCCCTTAAATCACCCGAATTGGTGGCTAATTAAAGAATATGCACCCTAAATTCATAGTCATCTGAGTCTTCCGGTCATAGGACTACTATTTAGTGGTTGGAATATACATGCATGCTAACATGTCAACATTTATTACTTTCTAATATGCCAGCATGTCATATGAATGTATACAATACATCGTGGGGTGTATAATCATTATTCCATATCAACAGTCATCACAATTTGCATGTATCATAATCATTAACATCATATTACCATTTTCATCATACAATGAGATAGAGATAGATAATTTACTAGCTATGTAGTTGCACATATCATAATATGAATATTATCAAGTATAACTGAGCTATAAGACATATCATGATTTGAAAAGGAAAAACATATATATACATAAAGCGTACATATTATGATATAAAAATGACTAAACATATATCACAACACAAAAGGGAACCCTTGTTATCTCGATCGTCTAACCTACTCGACATCTCGGTAGGCTAATGGAGCAACAACAAACAATCTGATGCTTTCCTAAACACAAACCGGAGCCAAGGGATCACAACTATGTCAACAAACAACATACATAACATCAACTTCCCATTACTATCACAATTTCTCAACCTTAACATACACATTCATCAACTCAAACATATCCTAAATGGGGAATAGAGCTTACTCAAGTGAATCCAAGCATCAAAATACCCAAAACAACTCTTAGAATCCTAGTCACACTTCCATAAGTTTGGATTCCCAAATATGTCAACATTTGAGGGTTAGGGTTTGGGAGATATACCACTTAAATATCATAAAAACAATACCCAATCCATAGAAACATCCAACAATATCTCTAGATAACATTTATACAAAATTTAATCAGTGGAATCTTACCCAAACCGGAACCCTAGCCCAAATCATGAAAATCACCAAATATTCTTGAGGAAAAACGAAGAGGAGGGTTAAGGATCCACTTACCAACAAGAATCAAGCTTCCGAATGCTAGAAATTGAACCCTTAAGGCCAGAAATGTCGAACCTTAGCAGAGCACGTTGTCGTCCCTCCATTTTCCTTTCTATTCATGATTGGTTTTGACTTTTGATTTAAATTGATTCAGCATCGTTCCCCGTGGCACCACTTAAGTTTGCCACTGTGCTAATTTTTCTGTCTCTTGGCAGTCATATCACTATTGCTCCTAACCACAGCGCCAAGGCATTCTATCTCTCTACGGCTGCGGTACTACTGTTCCTTGTCGCGGTACCATTGCTCTCTGTTTCCTTTCTCTAACTTGCTCTATTTTGATTCTTCCTCGGGTCCTAGTCCCTCCGGTCTTGCATCATTAGACGGAGCCTTTCTTAAAATGTTGTGTAGGGTCATTGCAGGTTGATTGTCATTTCCCTACCCTTGTTCCACTTCAATATGTCTTGTTAGAGAAGAAGTGGGACTATGGCCTTGAAGGAGTATAAAGCACATCCTAGAAGAAAATTAAGGTGTGGTTAAAAAAAAATCAATAACATATTGTTTGATCATGGGTGCTCAACTGCTTATTGCTGTTCCTTCTATTTTCCTCTCATTTTCTTCATTTGTTACTCTATATTATTATCTCCGTCCTTTCAATCTTGGATCAGATCATGCATATTCTAAGAGATTGATGGAAACATGCGGAAAAGGCAATCAAAAGCTTGATTATGGTGCTTTCTTGGCTTTAGCTTTTGCTCGTTTCAAGTTTGATAGCTTTCTCTCTTGTTTAACTAACAATTACCAAATCTGTTTAATATTTACTCTTCCATATTGTTTGTGATAGGGTGTATACATGCTTATTAATGGCCAATTTGGTTGGAGGTAAACCAACAATGTCATGGATTCCTTTCCCTAAGTTTGTTTGCTTGGATTTTATACAGTATTATTCCATTTCCATTGGAATGACTATTCCCAAACTTTTAGGAATGATGATTCCATCATGTAAGTGTTGGAATGAGGGAAGATTTTAGGAATAGTGATTCAAAAGGCAAAACAATGTTATTTCATTTCTATTGGAAAGGCCATTCTCAAACTTATAGAAGTGATAATTTTATCAGATAAGTGATGGGATGGGCAAAAATTTTAGGAATAGAGATTAAAAGTCAATAATTCCCTTTCTTGTTATAAAATATTTATTTCATTTGGCTACTTGCTTGAACTCATGACCCATTTGTGGTTTTGGTTGAATTTTATCCATTCCTATTGGAATGATCATTTCTAAACTTTTAGGAAAGATGATTTCATGAGGTAAGTGATGGAACATGGAGAAGATTTTAGGAATAGTAATTAAAAAGTCAATATAATGTTTTCTTATTTCTATTGGAATGATAATTTCCAAACCTTTTAGAAATAACAATTCCATTAGGTAGGTGATGGAACGGGTGAAGATTTCAGGAATAGTGATTAAGAAGTCAATAATACCTCTTGTTATAAAATAGTTATTGTGCTTGGTTGCACGATTAAACTCGTGACACTTCTATAGTTTTATGTGGAGGCCTCTCATGGCTTCTATAGTTTTATGCGAAGGTGTCTCCTGAGAGATGGAGTGCAAAGGGTAAATTTCTTTAAATTAAATTTGCTCTATATGTAATAGTTAAGAATCGAACTCTTAATCACTTCCTTAAGCAATGAGAACCCTTACTATTCATATTAATTATATGTAAAAATTCAATTTATCTCTTGATTAAAAAAAATTCTAGCATCCATCAATTTCAATTTTGGGGATTTGAATAACAAACTAAACACACTTTTTTCTTTGAAATTTCAATAATTTGTTAATAATACAATTTATTATAGATTTTATTTTATATAGATTGATATATTGATGTTTTGATGACTAATAATATATATTATAATATAAACCTATATGAAGCTCATTTAGAAAAATGGCTTATAAATATGCTTTGATGACTCATAATGAGTTTTTTTGTTATCAAATTATATGATATTTTCAAATTTAAATTTTAAATAAAATATGGTCCCATTTATGATGCATCGATACTTCAAATTACTTGATGTATCGATATCGCATACTTTTCTGATAACGATACATACGGATACCCCTTAATATGTATATGCAAAGTATTTAATTTATTATTTTAAAAAAATAATTTTCAATACATATTTGATATATATTGGATCCCAATCAATACGGTTTAATATGGTTTAGATACTTCTTGTCATTTTTTTAGAAATTAAAATACATATTATATTTGTTTATCAATTAAAAAATTATGAATAAATTTTTTAATAAAAAAAACTACTCCAAAACATATTATATTATATTTTTTTTATCATAAAAGTTTTCATATTTACGAATGATAGAAATTGAGAAGATGAAATTGATACTATTCATATTAGTAGAAAGTAAGTATTAGGCAAATTGACATGATTTTGTGTGTTTTACTTGATATTCAATACTATTAAAGGATTATAAGTGTATTCTTAGTTTGGATTTCTTATTGTAATTATGTTTTTTATGTTTTATAAATTATTTTGTATTATATATATATATATATGTATTTATGTACCTTAGAAGAAGTATTATATCACATATTTTTAGATTCGGTTGTATTGACGTATTAAACGAACATCGTATCCGATACTCATATTACACACACAAATATATATATATATATATATCATAAGTTCCATAAATATAAATTCTCATGCATTTGCATCGATTAAAAATCTAGTAGTAAAAGCACTTAGGATGATGTGCAATTTCACATTTCCATGTATATGTCTATTGGTGGCTAATTAGTGACCCAACAAAAAATAGTGCCCCTTTGTGATTGGTGAATGGGATTGCCAATCCATATATGTGTATTAGTGAATGTGATTGCTACTCCCAGGCTCTGCACTTGACCTTACGTGATTAATATCCCTGGTTTATGAGAGAAAAGAAATATTAGTGGGTAATTCAAATTTTCACTTTGGCCGCCAACTGAGTGACATTATCACTGCGAAGACTGTGCGAAGTGGGAAGCCAACGGTCACTTGAACGGCCCATGCTCTGCTCTCGCTGCACAAAAGGTCAGCTGAAAGAAGTAAACTTTGCAAGCAGCGATAGAAGATTGCGTAAAAATGGTGGTGCCTAAACTGCCCTACGAGGAGAGTCGCCGCAAAAGAATGGAAGAGAACAAGAAGAGAATCGAAGCCCTTAATCTGCCCCAGCTTTCTCAGGCCCTCCGAAATTCCCCTTCTCCGAAACCCTCTCCTGTAATCCCTACATTCTGGTCTCTCTGCATTGTTCTGTCTAAAAGATCATTATATATCACTTCCCTGTTCGTTTTGTTACAGATGAAGCACACCAAGTCTCGCTCAATCGAGAAACAGATTGTTGTTGTGAGGAGGTCTGGCCGCGTCGCAAACATGCCGGCTCCTGTTTACAAAGAAGTGAACTTCTTTCATGAATCCTCGTTTGTGGTCTCTAGTTTACCCTGCAGTTTGATTGCATCGTGGTTTTCTATTTTCGACAGGTGCTTATTGATCGTGTGGCAATACCTAGAAGGTACTCGTGGTCCCAAGTTTCACAAGCTATTGATATGGTGACCCCTATGCATTTTACTTTATTTGAGATTGAAAATATTGAACGTACTTTACGTGTGTAGAATTTATGGTTCGCAAAGGAATTTATCAAACCGCGTGTGTGCTTCGGAGGAAGCCAGGGAGGAAGCTTTAGAAAAAGCAGAAAAGTTACTGTCGGATTTGGGATCAGAGTATCCGACATTTATAAAGCCAATGCTTCCGTCGCATGTAAGCGGTGGATTTTGGCTGGTAAGTGGTAATATTCTGGTATTCTATGTTAGTTTACGTTAATCTGTGTTCCCTTTTTCTTCACTTTTAATTCCTTCTCAAATGGGCAGCGCTTAAATCGTAACAAGGTTGTTGAAAATCAAATTATTTTTGTTGTTTGACTCTGTTTCTTAACTCAAACTTAGTTTTCTCTCGCTAGATCACAAGATGTCCTTCTTTAAGACAGAGCATCTTATCATCTATTGCCTACTACTACATGACAACTTTTGTCTTCTTCCGAAAACACCTGAAATCCTCTATGCTCAGTATCGGCAGTAATTGAATGCTTTAGATAAATTGTGTTTTGTTTATATCTATAGAGGGCTAATCATATAGGCAATATTGGACAATAGGGCCTTTCAGTCCAGTTCTGCAAGACTAGCCTTTCAAAGCGGGACGAAATGATTACTTTAATAGATGAAGATGGGGATGAGTATCCCACAGTATATTTGGCTCGCAAAACTGGACTCAGCGGTGGATGGAAAGGCTTTGCGGTCGCTCATAACCTAGCTGATGGGGACGCATTAGTTTTTCAGTTAATCAAACCTACGGCATTCAAGGTGATGGAAGATTGACTTTTGATTCATTTAGGCCTTTCAGCCTTGATCGTATGGAATTGTTGTAAAGGCCAATGCTTGAATTTTTTAAGCCACATACTTTTGGTGGTTATTATTTACTCATGATTGTAGTTTCTTGCTGGCTTACTGACTTGTTTTTTGCTGTTGTTTGCTCCCTTTCGAGCTGTCCTAGTGCAACTATTCGATATTCGTACGGTTGTACTGTTGTAGTTACTCACTGTTGTTTGTTCTGTTACAAAAATAATATTCTGTCTATTTACGGTTATAGACTATGACATACTGTAGTTGCTTGTATTTTCTTCCAGGTGTACGTTATTAGAGTGAAGAGTCCTTCTCCTGCAGAGGGCAATTAGCTGTAAATGAATGGGCCTCGGAGCTTTTGAACTCAATCTAGGTATTTCTTTTGCTTGGTGAACATATTGAATTTTAAAATGAGAAATACTTATATATTTTTTATTATATATTTTTTCTGTTATTTTTTAATTAAAAAGTTAACAAGTGAATTATTTGCTAATATATTATAGATTTAATTATTAATTATATATTAAAAATATTAACTCCTTGAACTTAAAAAAATTTAAAAGATCTCCATGTTAAATTTTAGTTAGAAAATAGTATGATAAATATATAAATTTAGTTCTTTTAAAATTGCATCTTCAAGATTAATCGGGTCTAACGTGACTTTTGATAATCAGTTAATATTACAAAAAGTAAAAGAAAAAAAAATTGCATCTTCAGTTGGATATTATGTTCCTTTCTCTCTCTTTTCGTCAGCTTAGAAATATCTTTTAGTTGGAATAAAAATGTAAATGACCAAATAGGTTCCATCTATCATCTATCGGGTACTTATTATATCTTGATTCTGTAAGTATAATCTCTTATTTGCTTAGTCAGTTTAGGGACTTGGTGCCATGAAATGTGATTTCTTCCAAATTTGCCTGTGGTCGATATTGTTTCTGATGTACTTCTATTCTTCACAAGAATTTAATAATGTGTTTCTCAACTAAGTGACATCCCTAGTTGCATCTGCGGGTTAGGCGCACTCCTTAATTGGGTTTGGCTTCATTCAAATTTTTCCATCAGATTCTTTATTATTATTATTGTTATTTTTTGGCTGATACTTAAAATACTACTGAAGCGCACTCATGATATGGGACGGTAACAGCATGGTAGGTCCATTTTGTCTTCCTTCTTTTTCCCCCCGTGGAACAACGGGTCCATTTTATGTTTAAGTTAACATTTTGTTTATATTTGCCTCTTGAGCTAGCTCCCGAAGTTAGTTCTGGTTTTAATCCTGATTTTTGGCGGCTAAATTGCTTGATTAGTTTTCTTGGAAACTACGAGACTAACATTGCAGTGCAATTTTTATTTTGTCTCCTTGTCATAAAATTATCTATTTTTTTCCGCAGGAACGAGCTTATGTGGTTGTCTTCCGTTTTGGGCACAGTTCTTCATTAACATACCTTTGTCTCAGATCAAAATATGAACACACACTACAGTAGTTTCGGCCGATCAATGATGTCTCAACTTGTTTTGTATATCCGCTAGCTCGTCATACAAGGGTTTGAAACAGTAGGCTGATCTATTGTTTTTTTTTTTATATACTTATTCCATGCGTATCTTCTTATCCTTGATATATAAGTTACTCTCTCTTTTCCTTTCTTGCCCCCCAAAATGGATCTTCCCGATGACAATTATACACACACACACACATATATATATAGAGACGCACGCAGAAGTGACCATGAAACAGAATATAATTAAAAGTAATAGTGCGCTCCATCCTAGGTCCGTCTTCCCAGTTTTTTTTTTCTTTTTCTAATTTAAGTGAGTTCAATTTTTTTTTCAATCATTTATTCTTTTTTTAGGCTTGATTTTATTTTTAAAATCTACATTAATTTTAATTAATGAAATCATTTTGAGAATAGAAAAAGTTAGTAATAAGATTGGTTTTAAATTTAATATATTTTAAAACTACATAAATAGACTCTGCGTCGTCCCGAACATCCGCGTTCCCCTTTTGCTTGCACGGGCAGAAAAATCTGGCTGTGCTCTAAAATGAAAGATAAGATTATATTACATGTCACTAACCCCTCAAGACTCATGAGCTGTCTTGTGTGTATGCGGAGGAGCGATCAGAGATTACCACGTGTCAGACGATGTTCACCGGTTCAGATACGCGTTGGAAGTGACAAGACAATAAAATATAGAATGGAATTGAAATTGAACCCTGTTGACTTTTTCTGCCCCAACACCTGGTTCTACGTGTCTGAACTGGTGATTCGATTCGGATTACATTGTTCTTTCTTACTGGAGCAAGTAAGTGGGACCATGAGGGTGGGATGAGCTGTACTGGACTACACGTTTTTTAATATATGTGATTGAATTGATACCACGGTGGATGATGTTCACAGCTTGCAAAAAAGCATCATTCTTTGTGGTTGTGGAGCATCTCATACGCCAAAAGTATAAAATCATAAAACAAATCATGTTTATTCTCTTTTCCAGATTCCATTATCAAAACTGTTAGTATAAAATATGACGTCTTCTGCACTTAAAGCAAAGAGCCACAAACAAGTTTCACTTTGTCACATTTTTTCATAAGAAAAAACGGACTGAGAGACAGAATGAAAGTGATTATTTTGGAGCGTCCATAACGATTGATAAGCAGCATAATTGATGTACGTGTACTTTCACGCGGTGCTTGTCACATGCCAACCGCACTGGAAGGCCTCGTCGTACAGTACCAGCATGTTGGTTTTTTTTTTTAAATAAAAAACCCAACAATTAATAGTTACTATTAATAATATGAAAAAGAGATTATGAGAATTAATTATTATAATTATAATATAATTTTCATTTTAATTGACATTAGGCTGTCACGCGCCTGCGTATGCTGGTGAGTGGACACTTGTGCAAGCGATAATTGGTGCCGGAGACTGCGGCGTCTCCGAATTGGGGTCAATGGTTTAGATTAAATAATTGGATTGGGTTGCACCAGTTAAGAATGGGCCCAGGCCCAGGGCCCACTTTATTCGCCGCAGTCAAGACTCAAGCGTCTCGGACGCATTACCCACGGCACTGCCATTTACAAGTTATGCTTATGCATGAACAGGTTGTCGCTTGACTGGGTCTATCTGTCCTTAATCAGCGCGTATGGAAGGAAACAAAAAATAAATATTAAAAATGGCACGTCTAAGCGATTTGTCTGAGATAATGAACCAATCGCTTGTCTGGTTAAGGAAAATCCATAGAGGATTATTGTGGTACAATTTGTATGTCAAGATGGGGGCCATCGTATTTCGGTCTGTGACTACGAACGTCAAATATGCGATTGAGCCAGTGTACCGCTTCAGTGAGAACCGCTAGTGATAAAGGATGTCGTTGATAGGTTAATCTGGCTCATATAATTTGAGCCAGCCCAAAGAATTGTCTTTTTTTAATATGGTAGAAAGATAATTGAGGAATCTTATTACTCACCAAAAATAATGTAGAAGCTGCGTATAAACTTTTTCTAAAATAAAATACTAATGCAATTTAGTACAAGCTAAAAAAATAAATTAATTTACCCTTTTTTTAAAAAAAAATTGTGGTAAATTGGATTTTAACGCTAACTAGGATTAGACTAGGCCTCATAAAAACACATAATCTTTTTGTCCAAAATGGTCACCTTGAGAATTTTTTATATGTATAAGTAAAATCATTAAATAAGTTAGATAATAATAAAATTTAATAATATTTTACTAAAATACTGTTAGTATTAATGTTAACGCTCTATGACTAAAAGTTTTATTTGTTATTATTTTTAATAAGAATAAAATAATAAAAAATAATTAATATTTTTTGGTTATGGAAAATCCTATTCAAATCCGAATATTTAAAGTTTTTTAAAAAATAACAATCAAAATAGGATGGAAAAGGTATAAAAAATAGTTCACATAACATATAAATTAAAATATTCCAAAATAAAAAGTGTTGATTAAAATGGTATTTAAATGACTAATTAAAACAAATTTATACAATACTATAATACGATAATAAATGATTGATATTATTCAGATTGACTTCTGATAACGTGCATCAAGGTTAAAAAGGAAATCTAGAACACCGCCTTAAATCCATTTTCGCAGCTGTATGCAAGAACGATGTTCATCGAATGTGTCTAGCTCGTTTCGTAAATGGCTAGGTGCGAAGGAAACGAAGCATTTGCCACGTCATCACCTTCGGTTATTTTTCTTTCTTCCGAATTGAAAAGGAAAAGGCTGACGATGGCTTATTTGCGCTTTATATTTCTATCTATCTCTGTCTCTCGTTAAGTCTTTCTCCATCGTCAATGGAATTTTCGCCGGACGCCGGGATCCGCGTACTTCGTTCACCCATAGTAGTTTTCTGCGTGGTTCCTTCTTTTCGCGCGTGATCATCATTCTTTCTATTTTCTTCCTCCTGTAAATTTTTCTTCCTTTTCCTTTTCTTTCCTCCCATCCCTTTGTCGTCGCGTCGTTTACGTTTTTGCCATCTGCCATATTTTACAATTTGTTGAACTCATTGATTAGTATTCGGTTTGTTAGTTAAATCCTTAGCTTAAATGTCCCAATCGAATTTCCTGGATTTTTCTGAAGTTTTCCTCATTCTTGTATCGCTTGCAATTTCCTTTCTCATCGATCGACTATGTTCAGTGTTTTACCATTCCAGGAGATTGGCATTCGTTTCACGGTCGCGTTGATGTTTTGTTGATTTCATATAAGTAAATGAATTAAATGCTCGATCAGCATTGAAATTGAAATTGGGGAAAAGTAAGCAGTATTAAGATGTTACTAATATGTGCGTATTTGTATTTATTCAGGAGCTTGCTCCTATAACGCATGGAGGATTAATGTTGTGCGCATTCTTTTGCGGTAGGTCTTTCTGGAATTTTAAGGTTGAGGGGCGAGAAAAATGTCTGCGAGGAGTGAACACCATACCGTCCCCCTTTCGGTGCTTTTGAAGCGGGAATTGGCAAACGAGAAAATTGAGAAACCAGAAATTATACATGGTCAAGCCAGCCAGAGTAAAAAAGGCGAAGATTTTACGCTCATAAAGACGGAATGCCAAAGGATGGTGGGAGATGGGGTGTCTACTTATTCTGTTTTTGGGGTGCGTTGTTGAAATTTCATTCTTTGAATGTGAACCACGTTGACTTTTTATTTCGATGTGATAGATTATAACTTATCAACGGATATTAATGCAATACATCGGGAGTCAATATGTGATGGTTATTATTCTATAACACATCACATAATGAATGATACTCGTAAACGTTTGAGTATCTTTTTTTGCTATTGTAAGGATGAAACATGATTTTATTGACAGTATAAGTGGCCAATGAACATAATGATTTTTAGTATGCTGCTTGCTGATTAGCTAGGTTTGGTTTATTTGCTTAGCGTCAATTGTATTGTTTTTTATTTTATGGGTTTATATTGTTACTTCATGATGTACTCGTTTGCTGTGGATTTACTTAGTTTTTATGTCTTGTTCACTCATTTTAGTTGTTGCAAAAGAAGAATTTTAGCCATTGATGGATTGAATTATTCATTTTTGTCTCAACATGCTTGCTTCGTTGCCTAGTTTCTTCTGATTCTATTTTTTGCTGTGAATTCTAATTTTGAAGTTTTACAGCTATTTGATGGACACAATGGATCTGCTGCTGCGATTTATGCCAAGGAGAATCTCTTGAATAATGTTTTAGGTGCAATTCCTCCAGATCTTAACAGAGAGGAGTGGGTGTCAGCATTGCCGAGGGCTTTGGTTGCAGGCTTTGTCAAAACTGACAAAGATTTTCAAGAGAAAGGTATGGCTGGATTTTCCCTTTATAGCATTTGCTTGCTGTGGCCTCTGTACTAACCATTTGATTAGAAGAGGCAAATTTATATACTCCTATATGAATCTTCATTGTAATATCACTTAAAGTCACCGGGAGTTATGCCAGATTTAAGGGCTCCTCAATTCTAATAGTTTGAAAATTAAAAACATTGAAAATAAATGAAAAGAAAAAGGCTTTGTACAGATAAATGCTGATTTGTGAAATTGTCTTGCCTATTGTGAAACTATGGCAATATTTTTCAACTTTGTTAGAAGATTGAAGGTACTTCTTAGTGAAAGGTTTTACACACACACACACACTCCTTTTGGTCCATATTATAAAGGATTTTCTAGAACCTTTAGTTGGTCTAAAATATAAGGGATTGTATTAAGTTTTAGTAGTAGTTTATTTTTTTATCCTTATTGATCTATTACCTATCTCGTAACTTGGAAAAGAAAGAGGAATGAAACTTGGTAATTAATAAGGGTAAATGTGAGATGTTGAATTTTTTTTAAGAAATTTAAGGCTTGTAACTAACTTTTCTTAAGAAGCGTAAATTAATTGAAAACTCCTTATAATATAGACCGGAGGGAGTATTTTACACCATAAAGTCATTAAAATCTACCTATAGTTATTTTTATTGTTTTTACTTTGAATGCTTATGGATGAGGAAGTTGCAATCAGAAGTGAGTGTGTCTGACTTTTTTTTCTAATGCCATGTGTGTAAGTTGTTTGGCGTTTGATATTGGAATGGGTTGGTGTATGAATTCTCTTTAGACAATGGACATGAATCTAGGCTTTTCTCAGACAGCAGTTCCAACTACCTTAATTATGTGACATTGATTTGGCATGAGCTTTCATTTTGAAGTTTTGTAATTTCTGGGCTAACACTGGTTTATAGACTGGTGTTATTGAGCTGCGACCAAAACTTCTATTGCTTTGTTTCATTGTTCTCATCCTTCTAATATAATGAGTTTTTCCTATTATTTTTTAATCTGTTTAGTTGTTGTATGATTTTTATATATTGTTATCTTCACATTAACAGGACAAAAATCAGGAACAACAGTGACCTTTGTAATTATTGAAGGATGGGTTGTTACAGTTGCATCAGTTGGTGATTCCCGTTGCATCCTAGAACCTTCTGAAGGTGGGATACATTACTTGTCAGCAGATCATAGGCTGGAAACTAATGAAGCAGAGTAAGTTACTATTTCAATGTTCTTCTTGCATGGCTTTTTCTTTCTTTGTTTTTTTTTTTTTATGAACTGCATGGCTTTTTTCATTTGCTTTATTTCAGCTTAGCTTCACTCTTTGTTTTCCTTGTGTTAGGAGGGAGCGTATAACTGGTAGTGGGGGTGAGGTTGGTCGGCTAAATACTGGTGGAGGTGCACAGGTACATTCTCTTTTTCATACTAGTCCTTTTTTCCCCATGAGGTACTGACTTCGCTAAAAAGCATTACCTACCTGTTCCCAGCCAAATGACAGTGGCTCTGCTTGTGGCCTTGTCTAGTTATACTATATTTTGGACATGATGCTTATTCAGTTAAACCACATAATCAGAGAGTAAGTAGTAAACCAGGTTAATCATATCACGGTCAATGGAGAGGCAACTCTTGATACACTGGGTGATGCTTGATGCCATGCATAGGACCATCAGTGTCAGGGATCACTAAAACATTACAATCTTCTGATGAATTGGTTTTTTTATTATGAAGTTTTAATGACCATATGTGATGATAGATAAATTAATTTTCATTGTCAACTACCAATTATCTTTTTTGCACAAATTTTCCTGTTTTATAATTTTTTGCTTGATTGTTATCATTATTTTTGTAGGTTGGTCCTTTGAGGTGTTGGCCCGGTGGCTTGTGTCTTTCACGATCCATTGGTGATATGGATATTGGTGAATATATTGTCCCTGTACCTTATGTAAAGCAAGTGAAGGTTGGTCTCTACCATCTTTCGCACAGACAAAAATTTGGCCTTTTGTTGATTAGTTTTATATACATGTATATGTGTTTGTATTTTACTGCCTCCATAAGTTGATTTCTGTGTCTATAGTTTCTTGTATATACTGTTTTTAATAATGTGGTGTTGTTCCCTTCTTCTGTCTCATATGCGTAAACAATTACTTCGTTGCTTAATTTCTGGATTTCATATTGTGGAGATATCTTTCTCTGCCTTTCCTCTTCTTCCAACTATCTTCTGTTGTATTGTTTTCCAAATTATAAGAAATTTATGAAGTTTGTATGGAGCTCAATGATTCTATTCTTATGTGGACAGGCTGTGATTTTGACATTTTCCCCCCAATGAGCATCTTTTGATGCATTTGCAAAAGACAGTGATTTTTGCTCTGGAAAGCTCAACCTCTTGAGAAATTGAACTTTTCACTATTGGATCACCCCAAGATTTGTTTGTATGGTAATAAAAAATTATTTGAAACAAATCTTGAGAAAATCCAACAGTGGAAGAGTGGTTGAGCTCTCTATGTTATTGTGCAATAAAAACCTGGTTTTCTTTATTTCTTACAGTAAATCCTGTATGCTTCTTTCTCCAAAGATTTTAATCTTGGCTTTTATCCCTTCGTGTCATTTTATGCAGCTGTCCTCTGCTGGTGGCAGGCTTATTATCTGCAGTGATGGTGTTTGGGATGCTGTGACTGCAGAAGAAGCCCTTGATTGTTGTCGTGGCATGGCAGCAGATGTTGCAGCATCCCATCTTGTTAGGGTATGCTTAGATCCTTTGAATCATTTAAGGAAATGTGTTTCGTGGGCTTGTTTCACGTTGGCTGTAAAAGTATATTCCAACTTCTACTCTACTAAATGGATCAGGGGTAGTGATATATTTTTTCATTATACCTGGACTGAATATCCAAATATTGTATTATTACAATAATAATAATAATAATAAATTCATTTTTTAACCTTTTTCTAGCATTATGCAAGAATTCGCGTAAATGGGTGATAATGTGGTATCAACGTATACTTATATCGGCCTGAATAAGACATATCGGAACCAGACCCATATGCTTATTTTGTGCATTTTTTCCTGGCATACATTCTAAAGTGATAAACACCCACAAAACATATATCCATTTACATCTCAAAATGAAACCTTCTGTGCACTTGACTCTTGTTTCACTTTATAGTATTGTCATTTTGTGGTATGATTGTTACTTCTACTCTCTAATTGTACTATTCAACCTTCAGGAAGCTTTACAAGCAAAGGGACTTAGAGATGATACTACCTGCATTGTTGTTGATATATTACCTCAGGAGAAGCCACCTGCTCCTGTTCAACAACCAAAAAAAGCAGGAAAAATGTTTAAGGCCATGTTTCGCAAAAAGTCTTCTGAATCATCTTCGGGCAATGACAAAGAGTACATGGAGCCAGATGTGGTAGAGGAAATGTATGAGGAAGGATCTGCTAAGCTTTCAGAGAGGTACGGTTTTGTAAATAAGTGTTAAATTCTGCAGCTGCTCTGAAGCTCTATGTCTCCTGACATGAAAATATTTTTTTGTCTGAAATGCAGGTTAGATACAAAATACCCACTCTGCAACATGTTCAAGTTGTTTGTGTGCGCAGTGTGTCAAATGGAGATCAAACCTGGAGAGGGTATTTCAATCCATGCAGGAGTATCCAACCCAGGAAAATTGCGTCCCTGGGATGGACCTTTCCTTTGTTTAAGTTGCCAAGAGAAGAAAGAAGCAATGGAAGGGAAAAGAACATCAGGTTTATAATTTAGCTCCGCTCTTTTATATTCATCTGCTTGTCTGGAGATTTATTTATCCATGACCCTTTTGATTTTTCGCTTTCAGATAGACTGAGCAGTGGAAGTGACTGACAAATTCTCATGTATATTTGCTTAATGAGAGTACTAAAGAAGGTTCGGATAACAGGAAGGTCAAACCTCCAAGCCACAGTGATTCCCTTATATTATCGTGGAAGCATGTCCGAATTTTGATTTCTTTTTTAATTCCACAAGAAAATCCATATGGATTTTTTTCTCTCATTTTTTAAGAGGCTGCAAATGCAGACTACCGATAGCAGATTGTTAGAAGATGTCTGACTTGGTGGAGTGAAATTGCAGCCATCCATGTGTGGTTTAAGGCTGTGTTAAATGTGGTATAGTATACTAGAGTCTGGCGGAGGAAATGTATTTTTTATATCATGTATGGAAAGTTGACTTACGTTGTAATTGTGAAATACGGAGTTTAATTAAACTTCGTAGAGCTCGATTCCACAGTAGGTTAGAGATATGTTAAGCCTTTTGAATTATTTATTCTTGTAGCATTTGATTATGATAATTCCTTTAAATCAAACAAACATTAACCGTGTAATAGAAATGCTCGGAAATTGAAGTATATTTTTTCATATCCTGTTCTAGTGCTTTTCCGCTTATTAGATGCATGCGCTGGCTGAAGTAAAGATTTGGGGGGTGGGGATTATTCCTTCGATTGCCACCGTTGCGTACAGGGGCACTGACAATCATCTGTTGCCCTATGAAAGTAATAATGTACAGTTTCATACAGTGAGTTGTATGGTTGCTGAAATAAATCTCCTTTACTTTCTACGGAAAAGACCAGATTACTTTAGGTGGAGGAATGCAGAATCCATAAAAAATCTCGACAAAACAGTAGCTGTGTGAAGGAATAAAATTGTGACAAAAAATGTAACCAAACATGAACCACCTCTATTGGCAAATGTCGACGGCATGAACCGCCTCCTATTGTTACCTCTGTATTTAACCTCTGTTTTCCATTGTCACAAGTTTGTTATCTTTGCCACAATATTGTCGCCATTACAACTCATAAAATAAATTAGTTTTATTTTTTTAACCTAAAATAATAAAAGATCACAAACTTATTTTAAGATGAATGAAAAATGAAACAAAGGTTTAGTAGGCCCCTCATACTGCTCTCTTTTTCTCTCTCCATCTAGACGATCTGAATAGAAACCTGGAGTGCGAAAGTTTTATGTTAGTCTTGCATTACATTTGACGGCATCCAAATGAGATAGGAGAAATATGTGCACTCCATTGTTTTTGTTTCTCTCTATCCCATTTTGTTGTCAAAGGAAAGCATAAGTTCTGAAGTTGAAGTCACGGTCTCAAATAGCTGTCAGGTAATTTGGTAGCTAGTGGACCACAAGCAGAGGTAATCCATTATCAACTTTTGGCTCTCGGATTGGAAGTCATTGGACATAAATAAATGGACCTTCACTTTGAATCACATGTGAACAGATATTCAACAGCAGTTGTTGCTGTAAAAGCAGTTTTCATGAACAATTTCAAGAATTAATTATTGCCACCATAACCGAACTCATCATAAGAAAATTAATTGAACTAATATAAATGGTCACTTCCTCTCAAGTTTCGGTATATTTAATTTGGGTGTAACTGTCACTTCTGGCTGCTTCAATTGGAACACAGAAACGGAGAATGTAACGTGAACGCTTCGCAACAATGTTTTCTTCTTGTCTGTTAATCCTACAACCACCAATGAGTTTAGACTTTATTAGAGAGAGAAAACATGTATAAATGCAGGATGGATATTCATCGAATGGCTAATATCAGAGGCAGAAAAGATAGAGTTTCCCCACCCAGAAAAGCATTACTGTGTGAAATGTTAAGTGTCTGTGTTATGCTACATTTTGTTCATCTTGAAAGCTAAAATAAGAAATTCACAAATATGGGATTTTAAGTGGTAAAAGTGGGGTTGATGAGTCAGTCCAACCGAATAATGCCTTCATGATAAAGATGTTGACCTAAACCATGCGTACAAAATTCCTTTATATACTGCATGTGGACCACCTTATTCGCTTGTATGTGGGTCCTCCTGTTTTTTCCCCTTCTCTCTTTCCGTGTCAGTCAATGGTTGCTTTGGACTTTCATACACACTTTGATATTAAATATTTTACATTTATATGTTCATGTATCAAGACAATTAGAGTGCAAATGTTTCTACTTTGCATGAAATTTAAAATGGGTTACACTATTCATGAAAAGCGGATGCCTATTGATTTTATGTAAAATATAAACATAGATATAGATAGTCATTTTAGAAATATAATTGTATTTGAGACTCATGGTCTCTTTCTTTTTCTTCCCCTAAATGCATATCTATTTTCATACGTGTAAAAGATTTAGATTGATTTGATGCAGTAATTGTCACCATCTAAGGGGCCTCACCGTCACATGCCCTCCCCAAACGACATCCGTTTTCATGTTTCCTTGAGCTTTCGTGTTCACTAATAATGGGGATCAACAACACTATGCTTGGACGGTCATGATTTTACAACTCTATCGTCCACATATCATTACCCATATATATATATATATTTACAGTATCCTTTTCTCATATCAGAATAACTACATAACAAGTTACTTTAACCCCATAACATAGCATTGTTTTCCCTGCACACGAGGAAGAAGCCAATGACAGTGAAAGAAGTAGATAATTAATTTCTTCAGCTATCTATTCAAAAGATTCCATTTTTGATATAGGGTTTTCATTTGGACACGACGATTTCTTCCCCTTGGGACCTCTCTCGCTGCTAAAAACAACACCGATATAGGGAGACACGCTTCTAAAGCCAAGTTTTTCAAGCCATGCTATGCCAATCCCATCTTGCTTTAGTGGCCAAATTTGGATCCTTCTGACCTCATTTCCAATATCAGTACCGAAATTGCTGTTGGACACTGGCGCTTTCCCAAGGGCCCACAAAAGCACTAACTTTCTTTAACACACGAGTGAAATCTATCAACATCTTCTCCTCCCATTAATGAAATGAACAGTTAATTTTTCAATTAGAAAAAGAAATATAATTTGCAAAGACTCCCCCCCCCCCTCTCTGTCTGCTTTAGGATTCCTTTATCCCTCCCATAGCTTTGTTGACATCCATAGACCATGAAAAGATTGTAGACCCCTCACCTTCTTCACCACAAAGACAAGTTGCAGATCCAGAATTTCAGATACTAGTACTGCGTCCAATCTTGTTAATCTAGACCAGAATCTTACAATCATGGAAAGGCATCAGCACCAAAAGAGTGAAGAAAACGATGTGGAAAAGAAAGCTGAAGGAGCTAAGCTATCAAGGGAAGAAAGTAAGGAAGGCCACAGTGGAAAGCAAGCACAAGCATCAGCATCTTCTTCCCCAACTCATGACTTCTCCTTCGCAATCTCCCTCCACAACACTTCCTCAACCACAGCCCCTGATAAATCCAGACCTCCACCTTCATTCGCTCTTGATTTATCTCCTGCAGACGACATCTTTTTCCACGGTCACTTGCTTCCTCTTCACCTTCTCTCTCACCTCCCTGTTTCCCCTCGCTCTTCCACCACTTCCATGGACAGCTTCACCCTCCCTATTAAGGACAACGGAAGCATCAACAGCAGCAGCAACAAGAGCAACTTCACCTTCGACAACAACAACAGTGGTAGTAGTAGTAGTAATAGCAGCCAAGAAAGCAGGAATAATAGAGGGTCAAGAAAGGGAGGAAGCAAGTCCAAGTCTTTCTCAATCTTCGGATTTACAAGAGGGCGTAAAGAGTGTCAGGTCACAGACAAGGAAGACAGTAGAGAGAAGCACAGGAGGAAGGTGAAGTGGGATGTGGTCCATGTTGTGAAGAAGTACTTGAGAATGGTGCGGCCACTTGTGTTTTTCCGAGGGAGAAGAGAGAAAATTGGACAGTCTTATTCATATTCAGGTAATCTAAGTCCCAGAAACAAGCGAGACGTGGTGAAAGGAAGAAGAGGAGAGTATTCAGCACCAGCTTCAATGAGGACTTCGCCTACAAATAGTGGCCTCTTGCTTGCAACCTCAACACTTCCTGCTGCTAGTGATAGCACCATGGAAGAGCTGCAGGCCGCCATTCAAGCTGCAATTGCTCACTGCAAAAACTCAATTGCCAAAGATGATTATAAAGTCAAATGCTGATTCAAGGGTAGATACCAGAAAAAGTTTTTGCGTCTGCGTTTCCTATTAATTATTGTTCTCTTATTTGATATTTTGTGCATAATTAGATACATCAATGAAAATGTACTACTAGTAGGATCCCAAAAGGAAGCGCCACTGAAATTATGTCTCAATATCTCAAAGAATACTACTTTGTGTCTTCTGAACTTCTAGCCCAATTGAAGCAGTATTTAATTAATCTTGTATAAATTCTGAAATCTTAATCTCCAATTCCAAAGTAACGGTTTAAAACTTCTAACAAAAATATATTAGTTTTGGAGACGAGACATTTTCAGTACAAGTTACTGTAGTACTTTTGTTGTTATTTTGCCGTACTTATCTACATGGATTCTCTGACATATATCTGTAATAATGATAGAACAACCATGGACATGTCAGAGTTCTTGAGCAGTGAATGCCTATGTTAATTCTGACATTCTACTGTAGACGACCCATGGTGTCTTGAGAGTTTGTGCAGCTAAGTTCTTTCTTCTTTTTTATTTTCCCCCCTTTTTACTTTTCATGTGGATTTTTAGTTTTCCTTGAAAATTATATCCGACCCAAGTCGAACTGAGACAAGTTGGACCATAAATATTAGATTCCTTGCCAAATAATCAGTTCTATCTTGTCGCAATCATGTCAGAATTCTAAGAAGGGGGTAAGGCTACAACTGTCACTGATATGCAAAGGGCACCAACTTGTTCATCAATCATAACACATATTTTGATTGTAACGAGAAGCTCAATACAGTGTATAGAGTGCACCAACCAAAGCATGCCAAAGCTCGGAGGATTACATCATTTGAGCTCAATTCGCAGCTTATTAATTCACTGATTGATACAAAACAAAGAGAATAAGGACAAAAAGATCAAGTAATCTCTGGTTCCAGATGCATTGAAAAAGGAGAAGTAGAAAGAAGAAGCATTTTGAATCATGAAACGTTAAAAGTGGTGGGGCGCATAGAAAGATGGTGTGGTCTGCACTGTGTGGGTCTCAAAACTGGATGTGATAGCTGCATATATAGATATAACAGAATTGGGGGGTAATAAGCATAACAAACACAACAATTAGATGATAGCAACAAGATAATGCCCAGAATTATTGGGTTTAGATATGCGTTTATTTTGGAGGGAGGGAGGCCATAAAGATCATGGGAAAGAATTAATTAATGAAAAAGGTAATTAATAATGATCTAAAGATGTGTTTGAGGAGCACTAAGTGGCGCAATGACAACGGAATACCATTCCATGCGGGGTGCGTCTCTTGTCTTATACGTTCCATATTCCACTAAGCTGTTCGAACAGATAAATTAACCCAGCTTCTTATCTGCTATTCTGCTGACTATAATACAGTCCGTAGCTGCATTTCTCGATGCATAAACCTTCAACATGCTATCCAAGAATCCGTACGGTATAGACTCTATCTTTTGAGATTATATATGCATATGTATATGCGTGTATATATATACATACATATATACATATTCGTATTTATGTATATATTATTAGAAAATAATACAAAAAAGATAATAATTAATATAGGTAAGGTTTATATTTTTTATATTTATAATTTATTGTTTCATTTGCTTTTATTTTCTTTTTTTTTTGTGTGTGTTTTCTATTCTTCTTAGATATTTTGTGTGTGTTTTATAAGTATTAATCCTGATCTGAAGTTAAAAATGGGTTAAAACCTGGTGAAGGTTTGGGTCTAGATTATGGTGTGGAGTACTGGACGAGGTGAGGGGAGACACTGGATCAAAGGCTTGTCCAAGTACAGGTACTTATAGGCGTCTTGCCTCTTGCCTCTTGGAGGTGAAAGCCCAGGATGTGGAGAGAAACCATTTCGTTTACCAAAAGGTTTCACCCTTGCATTGGAGTTGGGCTGTCAATTGGTGGAAGCTAAAACATATCTCCCTCACATTCTAATTAAATACTATGTGGTTGACGTTGATACCGGGGTATTCTTAACATCTTCAAACTGAATTCCCCTTACAAATTATTCCTTCCATTCCTTTTTTTTTAATAAAACCCTTTTAATTAAATTATACAAATTAAGAAAATAGTTAAAATTAATTATAAGTCTTGAATTTTCAAAATTTACTTAATATTCCAAAACTATCCACATAAGTCATACCATTGAAGAAAGAGGGATATTTGTAGAGTAGATTTATGTAAGACATTTAAAAAAAAATAAATTCATAAATGCTTCACAACTATTTTTGTAAGACTACTTTGTTTTGCAAAGAATCTTATATTCAGAAACTTCTAAAAAAGAATCTAATAAAAAAAAAGGGAGAAAACAATTTTGATAGAATCCTTAAGGATTGCTTTGGGTGTTGGATCCCCAACTCGATACTAGTTATTTGGGCTTTGTCCTCCTTTGTATGGGTAAAAAAAATATATATATATATATATACACACACACACACACACATAGTTGTTTAATTTGACAAACTACACTTAAATTCATCATTCGCAACGTTGTCGAATTCATTTCTAATGAAAAGTTGTTTGTGGCATTAGAGAATGATTTTTTTTTTTAATTTCAAAGTTACTATTCTATTAGTGCTTTGTTCATTTCCATTTCATCCAAATTAAGTTATATCCTTGAATTTGAAGAGAGAAGTAAAAATATTATCTTACAGAAAATTATAGTAATATTTTATATTGAAAGGTATTAAATATAAAATCTATATTAAAGAATCTAAAGAATAGAAAAAATCAACTTGAAGGTTTGAACCGTGTTTCATGTACTGTAATTTTAATCAACTTTTATTATTTTAGTTCCAATAATATTTTTATCATTTGCTCTCTCTGTTTCATTGACACTATTATTTTCACTCTATAAATAATCGAAATAAAAGCACCCCAGCATGCAAGCCTTTGATCGCGGTGCGACGCTACTGCATAATGCATGCTACGGTGCTGCCATAGAAAAAGAGGAATTTTCAAAATTATTGCTCCGATTTGGATTTGAGACCCCGAAGCCATTTCTCTTCTCATCGCTCTGCATGCCTCTCATCCCTCTTCAAACCTTCCATTACTTGGATAATCACTCCAAATTCTTATACGGACTGACCATCGGAGGTGAACCTAATTTTCGTTTTGAACAACGATGATACTTTCAACTTTTGATACAGTGCCATTGCCATTGGATGACGGACCAATGAATGTCAGTTCCCTGCATTCGACTCATTGGATCAGATTTTTCTTCCATTTCTCCACCTCCATGCCGGTTCCGTTTTTCAGTTTCATTGGCGCTTGATTATTTTACAGGGTTCTCCTCTTCTTTTCGGTCCCTAAGAAGAATAAAGCCGCATATCTAATTTTGATTTATGACGTATTTTTTGCTTTTTTTTTTTACTCTCAGTAACTGTACATTCCACCATCGATATCTTCGTGAAAATTCATTGGAATTAATTACGATTTGGTCTTCTGAGGAAAAAAAAATTAGTAGTGCTATTTCTTTTCAGATAAAGAAAGTAAGAATTGTCTATTTATTCTGATCGATCGGTTTCTAATGTGTTTAGGTTGTCTATGGGTTGAAAGTTTATTGAATGAAATTAACAATTAGAATACCTTAGGAGAATGCAAGTGGTAGGGAGGCTAGGCAGCCACATTAGTCGGGGTGTGTCCACAGTGTCAGGCTCCGTTCGTCCACTTGGTGGCGCTGTAGATATTGTTTTAGTTGAACAGCAAGATGGGAGCTTCAAGTCGTCACCTTGGTACGTCCGATTTGGGAAGTCCCATGGCGTTTTAAAAGCAGAAGAAAGGGTGATCAGCATTAATGTCAATGGAGAGGAAGCAAATTTCCATATGTATGTGGATCATAAAGGGCAAGCTTTCTTTCTCAGGGAGGTTGAGGTCGAAGAGGGAGAATCTTCGTTGTATTCGTCATCTTCTGGAGATGAGACAGATATTCTGGATAATATGCGGCATTTGAAGTCCAAAAGTTTTAGTTTTGAACCAGACAAATCAAATTCTATGCCTGAGATTGATATAAACAATGGAAACATTCTGGCTAGGACTAATTCTGACGGATCAATCACAAGTGCGTTTGTCATTGGGGATTATAATTTTCCCCGGGAGGTTCTCAATGCTGACATAAGCGGCGCACGTTCAATGGAGTGTGCTGAGATTGCAGCCAACCTGTTGGAGGTTAAGTGGTCTACCAATCTTGCTGGTCATAAACCAACTCGAAAAGATCGTGTAAAAACTGAAAAGAGAAAATCTCAGCGCGATAACACACAGAATTCTTCAAGCCAACGTAAATTATATGACGAAGCTTGTTCTCTTAATGAGCAAGAAGGCCTCTGTTCCAACTCTGACCCTGAAGTTCCCAAAGGACTTAGTGAGGATAATGGTATGTGCTCATCATGTTCAAATAACACGGTTGAAGTTAGCTTTTCAAAACTGGAAACTGAGGTGTTGACTGAATTATCAGTGAGTGTTGATATTGCAGAGGACCCTGAACATGACAGGGAAGTGAATGAAGTGTTATCTGATAGAATCGTGAATGATTTGGAAGTTGCATGTCCACAACTTGGAGCTGGCATTGGAAAAAAGCAGTTGAGTGGAGATGTTTCTGGTGTAAGCATTATGCCAGGTGATGGAATTTCAGAGGGGCAGATTTCGCCAGATGGAGTTCAGTCACTAGTTCATAGTGAAACATCAGAGAGTTCAATTGGATGCATGGATTGTTCCAGTGAACAAACTCACGAGGTGCTGTACCTTGATAATAAGAAAGGTGAAGTAAATGCTCATGCAGAGGCTTTACACGCGACACCAGTACTGCTACCTGAGGTGAACTCATAAGCAACAATTAACGATGTAGATTAGGAAAGAATGTACATAAATTATTTTGAACCATCACCAAAAATAATTGTTACATATATAGTGGAATGATTAAATAAGGCACAGTGGTGTTCTCTTTTGGTTGACACTGACATATTAAAGTTCTTTAGGTTACAAAAAATGAGACGTCACTAACAATGCTGATGTCGTGATGCCAATAATGGTCGTTTCTCAGACTTCTCAGCAAAAAAATTGTTCTCATCCTGGTGTTAGTAATTTTATTGTGGTAGATATTGAAGACCAAACAACACTGCTAAAACCTCAAACAGTCAATCTGGATATAGAACTTTGCTCAGCTGAGAAGGATGAGTCAAAATGTGCCGCAACTTCATCCGTCAGCAGCCTTGGTAGCCAAGCTTTAGAAGAGAAAGTTTTGAAGGTTGAAGATGTTTCAAGCACGTTAACATCTTTGGAGTCTACTGGTGATTGTGTACATTGGAAAACAAGCAAACCACCATCTCCGAATTCAGAGGAAAAACACTTTGATTTCAGTGACCTCGGTGAGAACAGATTCAGTTATCAATTTGAGGGGTCAAACTCCTTTGAATATGTAGACAAAGAAAATAAACTTTTTAACTGTTTTCATTTATCTCCAGAAAGTCAAACAACTGATCTTGGAAAGATGAGAGTAACATCCAGTCCCACAGTCATCCCTAATAATAATGATGCTGGAGATGAAGACAGGCAACAGACAAAATCCTTGTCCGGAAGTATGCATTCTCTCAGTAATGCTCTGGATCAGCATGATCTCTATCATCCTTCAGTTCATCTACAAGACTCAAAGTCAAAGCAGCCATCATTTGGGAAAGATAGTGTGAAATGTCTAAAACCAGGTGATCAATTATTATCTGAGGAATCAGGTGTCAAGGACAACAATACTTTGGGGGATGCTACGAGTACAGCTATGAATCCTCCACTTGGTAAGATAACCTGGATGTTAACTTGAGTCATTGCTAAAGCTTTGATGTTTTATGCTTTTTATCATAATTGAAACAATCAAGATCTTTACGTAATATGTACACATAGTTCTTGCGGAGTGTGCAGCATAATAATTTTATTTTTCAGATAAAACCAAACATACTGGTTTATAAGAATGTGCTAGAATGCCTGGAAGCAACTCACTTCTTACAGTACTATGGTTAACTAGGCTTGTGTTCTGTAGAGCAGATCAAGCTGGCATAATTTTTCCATCTATGGTTTTTTAAATATCCTCTTAAGCAATTGCTGTAGGTAGGCACTATACCGTGCTTTACACAGATATCTGTCTGTAAGCACTTGTTATATGAAGGAATGGGAGTTGATGCTGCTTCTGAAGCATTTGGTGCTGAAAAATTGGATATTGATAAATTTCCTTCTCTAGGTCCTGAATAGCAAGGGGTAATAGCCTTGTTGTCAAGATTGGCCATCATTACATTTGATGGGATGCAGCTGCTTCTTTTGTTTTAGGCTTCATTTCTTCTGAAAGTCAACAAATATGTGAACTGAAAGGCATATGATACTTGTTAACCAAGTTGAGAAAAATAATACAGGTGTCTCATCAGCACTCAAACCTTCCTCCAGTGGAAACTGGAGGCTTTGGCCTTTCTCCTTCAGGAGATCAAGTTCTGAAAAGGTTAAGGTGCCTGCTACTGATGACAAAGATACTAATGCTTCAGAGAGTTTAATCAACAAAGATGCAGGCAAAAAGGAGCTCAAACCAAAGCTATCAAAGAAGAATGTTAGGGCAAAGACTCCAACATCTGAACAGCTGGCATCCTTGAATCTAAAGGAAGGGAGGAACATTGTAACCTTCACTTTCTCCACTGGTATGCCAGAGCTTGAACAGGTCAGTATTTTTGCATTTTGCTTAAATTTTACTTTTTAAATAATTGAATCTAACTCCACATTTCCTTTACAATTATTTCTTGTGCATAATGTTTTTATGCCTGTCTAACAAACAGGTTGATGCCCAAATATATTTATGGAAATGGAATACTCGTATAGTGATCTCAGATGTGGATGGGACAATTACAAAGTGAGTACTTACTTATTGAATAAGCAATTGTTTTCATACTCTAGCAGAGTGCTGGTTAACATTCATTTTTGTGTTCCTTTCTGTTTGTCTATTATTCGAAATATTGATGCTATCTAAGAAATGGAGATATTGGTATCTAGCTAATGTTATTCAAAATATCGATGCTGGTTAATCATTAATGATATATTGATCCTATTCTAGGTATCTGATTATTTATCATAATTAAATGATTCTTTTGCTATCTTTAAGAATTAGACATTTCAACTTTGGTAAGGGATATTCTTTTGGGAATTCTCCTTTATTTTTGTGTCCTGGTGGTCAAATTTTCACAGAGATATGCTTACCTAGTGCATAACTATATTGAATTATTTGATAAATAAACTTATGCTCTCAAGGAAACTTAGACATGTAATGTATTTCGGCAATGTGGCTTCGGCGTAAAATGAATAGAAATTGAGTTTGTACTCTGATATATCTAAGGACTAAGAACAAGGAATTTCACTTGATAGAATACATTTATTTGGTGCAATTATTACTTATGGCAGGAAGGCTTTTCAAATTTCTCTGTACAGATTCATCAATAAATCCAAGCAGGGTTATAAATCATACATGAAGACATACCTGTTTGTAGAAAGAAATACAAATGCCATTCACTTCATAGCTATACAGATGCATTCCTATGTTTAGTTGAGCTAGACAACCTAGATTGGCAAGTTACAGTCCAATTTGCTGGTGGAATATGTAGTAATTAAAACTTCATTAGTAGACACAGCTCATCCTTGTATGAATTGGTGATGATTAAGAAAAAATTAATATAACTCGCCCAGCAGTTTCACCATAATCATTGACACGTGTCCATTCTTTAAAAACAATTTATAGACAATGTATGACAAATTATCTTGGTAAATTTTTTGGTTAAAGTAATATCTAGTCAAATGAGTTAATTCAATGATAAGGTAGAGTTTGGTTAGTTCTATGAGTCTGGTTTTATTGGATGCTAATTGCATGTCTTCTTCGGTTATATACCCTTGTGCATTTTATTTTTATTGGATGCTAATTGCATGTCTTCTTCAGTTATATACCCTTGTGCATTTTATTGGACCATCAGTCCCACTTTTCTCTCCAACGAAGTCCCACCTTCCTCTCACTCACACACTCCATTTGGTCTCCTGCTACCTGTTTTGGCTGCATGGATGTGCTGAGTCCAATCACTTTGCTATTCTAATAAGTTATGAGTTCTATTAGGGTTTTATTGATATCTCTTACTGTATGATGAACGTTTGGACAAAGAAAAATCATAAAAGTTGTTATTCTTTTCTGCCATCATTTTTTACATGTAGACATATGGTCCTGCCTAAAGAGTCCATCTTATGTTTTCTGTTTTTTGCCACTTATAACACTGCTTTAGAGTTTGACAATAGTTTTTATTTCTCTTGTTTTATTACTAATAGGTCAGACGTTCTAGGTCAGGTCATGCCTTTGGTTGGAGTAGACTGGTCACAGACAGGTGTTGCACATTTATTCTCAGCTATCAAGGTATGTTTACCTTGTCCATGTGCCTAGACGTTTTACAATTTCTAAGTAAAAATATATTGTGGTTAAATATTTAATATGCTGGTGTATAAAAAATATATATATATATATATATTTAACATGCTGATCTTACCATGCTGCATATAGCAAAGTTTTTTTAGCAGTTGGGCTCTTAGCAAATTATTGGTAGCCTTTCTGTTAATCCCACAAAACTGTAGGCTCTCATTTACATATGTCCAGTTGTGTAACTTTTCATTAATTTATTTTCTGAGGAATTTTAGGATCTAAACAGTTCCTTTACCCTGCCCATAACAGCTAGAGTCTTTCGCTTTTTTCTATTTCAAAATTTGCAGGAAAATGGTTACAAACTGCTTTTTCTCAGCGCTAGATCAATTTCTCAGGCCTATCAAACCAGACAATTCCTGGTTAACCTTAAGCAGGTGATGTTTAAAAGCCAGAGATTAGTTTTTAATTTTAGTAAAGTATAAAGTAAATTCACACTCCTTATCAAATTTATATAAGCAGGATGGAAAAGTTTTGCCTGATGGCCCTGTAGTTATTTCTCCTGATGGTATTTTTCCCTCTCTATATCGAGAAGGTAACTGGTCTACTTCTCTATCTCCTCTTTTTCTCTATTCCTATTGGTTTATATTTAAATTTCATTAGGTTCTTTCCATATTAAATATATGATTATTTTTCCTCTTTTATATGTTGGAGTTCTGTTTGTTTCAAATTCCTATTCCTTGGCCATGCCTCTCGTGAGTTTAATATATTATGGAGTAAGATTTCCTTCTTTTCCGTTTCCAGTTATCAGGAGGGCTCCTCATGAGTTTAAAATTGCATCCCTGGAGGTTAGTTTCCCCGCTTTCGGTTACTTCAATTGACATAGTTTAAATATTTTTATTCCAATCAGTGTGTTATAGAATAAGTTGAATTAGTCCGTGAGGGTTAAAATTCTTCATACGTTTGATGTTTGCTCTCTGTTACTACTTTATGGCTTAAATGTTGGAAAGCAAATATATCAGACAGTCTATCTCCAAAAACCCATCAGATGGTTATATTTAGGCGTATCTACTATCTAGACCAAAGTGATCATACATCACTGAACTTCATGGGTATTCATATGGTTGCCCTTTGATGTTTTCAGGATATCAAGGCACTTTTTCCTCCTGATTACAACCCATTCTATGCTGGCTTTGGAAATAGAGATACTGATGAGATTAGCTACCTTAAGGTTGGAATACCAAGAGGGAAAATCTTCATTATTAATCCCAAGGTAAATAATTCTTTAAATTAATTAAAAAAATTCTACAAGCATCTGAAATAATTAAGTCAAACTACTTTCCTATGCATGAGTTTGCAGGGAGAGATTGTTGTGAACCGCCGACATGACACAAAATCTTATACTTCGCTTCATGCTCTCGTGAATGGGATGTTCCCTCCTACGACCTCTTTTGAACAGGTTTAGTTCTGGAAGAACTTTCCTTTTATTTTTCCCAAAAAGAAAAGAAAAAAGATTAGAAAGAACACAAAACAGGGGGAAATTATGGCATAACTGGGGTGATTGTGTTCCTCTTTTTTTTTTGGTGGGACCCAACCCATTGTTGCCTCCAAAGCACACAGAAGGACATAAGGGAGTGGCCCATGGGCAGAAATTGGGGGATTAGAGGTGCAGAAGAAAACACAATGGTTAAGAACCAAATAAGACAGAAAGTAGAAGAGAGCAGTTGGAGTTGTTGGCATGGGTTTATAAAGGGCAAAACTGAGGAGCAAGAGGGGAGGAGAAAGATATCGGTCAGCTCTTGGAGGAGAGAGCCAACCTCTCGAAAGTTGGCAAAGCTGTTATGTTCTTGAGGATTTAGTCCTGTATCGTGGTGTTTGTGGTATGTGTTTGTGTAGCAAATATTTAGTTCTTGTGTTCATCTTTTGTGCTGTTGTTCAGAGTCTGTGTTCCATTTCTTCACTTGTCACTTTCTGTGTTGTCCAGTATCCTGCAGCAAGGGTATATTAACAGCTTTTGGCATCATTTTGTAGTTTGTTGCTGTATTTCTGTGTTTTCTGGGTGTAATAGGGTTGCAGGGTAGATATTGTGAGTTGGAGTAGTGTAATATTTGTTCAGTGAAATAGTAAAGCTCTAAGAGTCATCATCTGGTTTGATCCTTGTTCTGATTTTAGTTAGAGAACTTCCGCTGGTTCCTAACAGTTTCCCACAATTCAAGGGTCAAAGTTGACTGTAATGGTTTTGAGAGGCAACTCGAGTGAATCCTATATGACATTGCCTTGGGTGTAGGATAAACTCTGGTAATTTTCTTAAATTTATATCCTTCTCTTTCCTTCAGTGTTATATATATCATGTTCTGCACATTGGATGCAGGAGCATTTTAATTCATGGAATTACTGGAAGCTACCTCCTCCGGTTATAGATTGAGAGGGCCTTGTGACATTTATTGCCTGATTTTCCTGGTCTGAATATGGATGGGTGAAGGCTGTGCCACCTCAAGAATTACTTGGGTAAATTTTATTCTCAGCACCAAATAATTTGGTCAAGAGTCTGGGTTAGGAACTTTCATGTTCGATTTGTTAGATATATCTTTCGATGAGTCTTTCATATCTGAGTAGGTGTCATTTTAGTCTGAAATTTTATAATTTCTAACCTCTTCAAAGTTTTCTCGTTTAATTTGGTAGATTCTTCTTTGAGATATTATTAATGCGACTAATCTTACTGAAGAGGTTGTTTAGGTGTACATTTGTACACCATGTTTATAAAGTTTGGTTGACAAATTCAGGTGATCTGTGGTAGCCCCAAGGCAAGATTCTTGTTCTGTACATAATATGCACCGGAGGGATTGATTTTTCCAGCACTCTAAAGATGAAGAATGGAAGATTTATGAAAGAGCAGGATACATTTTTCCTCCCTCCTGCTTCAAAGTCAGCTTCTTCCATTGGTCATGCTGTGAAATTTGTGTGAATATAGTCCATTGATGTGATCAATATGAATAGATTATATTTCTCGTTAGTAGTCCCTTGCTAAGCAACTTTTATTGCTTGCAAACCGTGCTTGTATATAAAGTCGAGTGAGTCTGTTCTTCGGTTTCTTTTCTACACTTGTTCCATTTTTCCTATCTAGTGAAATTAGTATTGTGGTTTTATTTTTATGTTATAAAATGTCTTGAATCGGTCCTTAAAGTTTAAGGTGATTTAAAATAATTCTTTTTAGTTTCAAATTCATATTCTCTAACAAAATCTGTTAACAACTCTCAATTTTGTCTGTTATTACTGATTTCGAGTCTCTTTATTCTTATTTTTGCTTATTTATTTGAAGAAATCCTACTTATCCTATCACATTTTTATTAGTCACGCTTTTATTACTGGATATTATAATATTTTCCTTTAAATTCTAGTATCTTTTTGTCCTTGACAGGGTTTTAAAAAATTATAGTATTTAAATTATATCTTCTGCTTTAGTGAAATCAATGCCCCTTATATGATATTGTCAATTATTATGCCTCGTTTGTGTTTTTTTTGGTAAATTGCCACATTATGCCTTGCTTGGTTGGAATCAAAGTTTCCTGTAGAGAAAAGAATCGAATGAGCATTCCAGCCCGCTGGGTTTGGTACATTTGTTGGCTTTGGATTCCATTCCAATTGGAATCATGATTCTGTCTTTAATGATAATAGCCATTCCATTGAGGAAGATGGAATAGCCACTAATTCCAGGAAAGATTCATGAAAAGACTTTAATACCCTCGATTTTGTCCGTTCTGCGAGTTCTAAACATTGTGAATGTGTACTGTGATTTCATCATATCTTCTTGCTTTGATAGGTAAATTATATATATTAAAAATTATTCCATAATTATAAAATTAATTATTAATAGTTATATAAAATGATTATTATATAATAAATTATTAATACAATTTTCAAAATTAAATAAACTAATGCATTTTTTATTTGGGGTGATACTACCAATCAAATATAAAAGTTTATTACTTTCTATAACATACCAAACATATTTATTTGATTCCATCAAGTCTCATTCATATTCTTATTTACATTCACATTCCAATTCTTATTTCCATTAAAAAATTTCACAAACCAAGAAGTTGGATCAAAACATAACGCTTAATATAATTAACCAACAAAGAGATTTAAGAAAATAACAGTGTTTATAGATTATTTAAATTAAATTAGGTTGGGTCTAGCATAAGCGATCAGGTATCTTATTTCTTTAAATAAGGGGTTAGAGGTTAGATTTCTTTTATATATGGAAAAAAAAACTTAGTTATGAAGGCATACCATTATCTCACTTATAAAGTATGAGATTTCTTTGGGGAAAAAGAAATACTTCTTACACATTTGTTATAGATTTATATATTGATGTTAATTGCAACAAATTAGATATTTAGAAGACTAGTAATGCACTTATGCAATGTATAGATTTTTTATGTAATTACTACAAAACAATTAAAATGGTGAATGTCAAGAAAAAAATAGTATGATCATTAATTCAAACTATTGTATCCGGAATTTCAATCATAATAGAGAATACTCTATCTTTAGTGTTTATAAAATCATTTTTAAGTCTTCTTTCTCTTATAAGGTTAATTTTTTCAATCGGTAGAATCTTTGGAAGCTCAAATTACCTCAAAGGGTTATTCATTTTACTTGGAAACTTATGCAAAATGTTCTTTCGCTCAAAAGCACCCTGGTAGCTCACCATTAAATTGTAAAATAGAGAAGTTTATAATTGAAAATAATAAAAGTTGTAAATTGTTAAAGTTAAGTTCTAAGTAATTTGAAACCCCATTTTTATATTTAGATTTCAGTTGTAATATCCCCATTTTTTATGTATGAATATTATGACCAGATAATATTATAAATGATATTAATTTGTTCGGGATTAAATTATAATGATTGGGAAAGTTTGGATATTTAATTAAATTAGTTTAAGGTCCAAAATATCCTAAAATAAAAAAAGGGGCTTAAAAAAAGTAAAATTATTATTTACAATAAGATAAAAAAAATAATACTTTAAATATTCCGATGCAAGTTAAAAGTATAAGTGATATTAGTAATGTGGATTTTGAGAGGAAAAAGTATAAATCTAGTAAAAGATGGGGTCCCACACAAATAGTAAATACCGGAGGAGATAAATAGTACAAAGTAAGTAAGATTGCTAGACATTACATGAAAAAGTAAAAGAGAAAGATAATGGGTCCCCTAGATAAAGTAAATAGGAAGGACTCTGAATATAATAGAAAATCCGGTTCAAAAAGTACTCAAAGTAGAGCTAAATTTATCTGTGAAATTAAAGTACACTATCTACTTTTTCTAATTTGACATAAAGTAAGGAGGGAAAAGTTGTACATTTTTTACCTTTCCTACTCTCTCACATGCTCAAAAATATCTATGGATATAATGAGTAATTGATATATTAAATGTGAAAATAATTGTGAGCCCTCGAATTAAATCTCGATCTGATGGTCCACAACCACCAGCCTTCCCTATAAATACCCCCACCTCTTCCCTCATTTTTCACACACACTCATGCACAAAGAGAGAGGGAGAGCATGAGAGAGGGAAAAGGAAGAGGAAAGAGGAAGAAAAAGAAGAAAGAAGGAAGGAGGAAGGAAAAAGAAAGGAAAAATAAGTAGGAGTCTTCTGAGATAAACTTATACTCTAAATCTCTTTTAGATTTTCTCTTTATTTATTTAATTTAAATATTATTTTAAATATTAGTTAGAGTTTAAGTTATTTTCTTCCTCCCTCTTGTTTCTCTTTTTGGATCAAGACATGATTTTGAGTGAAGAGTTTATAGTTTATGGTTGAGTTAAATTTATATGATGATATTAAATTGTTAAATAAGGTTTAATGATACTTTAGGCTTCAATCAAGTTAAGAAAATGATCTAAAGTTAAGTGAAAGTAAGGTTCAAAGAAAAGTTAGTAAAGCTCCAAAGTAATCTCTTATCCTTACTTAATGTTATTGCTTATAAATGATGTATATGTTATAATGATTTGTAAATGATGTTATATTGCTGTTATGAATGCTTTTCTATGATTGGTGGCTGTTTTATGTTAAAGGCTAAGCTCTGAGATGCCCATTTACTAAGTCGTTATGCTGCCAAAATTTTGTTAGACAACATGGAAGTTTTGATGATTTAATGAAAGTATGTTATGTTTTCAAATATTTTTGTGATGACATGATGGTATATGCAAGTTCACTACTGAGATTTTCTCAATCTCACCCCATAGTTAACCAATATTCCGGCCAAGTCATAGTAACGGGAAGTATAGGTGATCATGGGTCAGGTCGGGCCGAGTTTGGCCCCTGCCCGATGGCCGGCCCGAAATATTTCGAGCCAATATCTGGCCAGTACCGGGCTGGCCCGATACTATATATCTTTTTTTTTAATTAAAAAATAAAAAAATTATTTAATAATAAAAAATATATTTATTTATACTTAAAAATATATTTTATTAAAAAATAATCTTAGAAAAAAATAAAATTGTTCAAAATTTATGAATATTTAACTATTATACATTATTTTTACATAAATATTAAGTTAAAAAATTAATTTAAAATTTAAAAAAATTTGAAACTTTAAAATTTTAAAAAGTTTTTATAATATTTACATAGCAAATGTATTATATTAGATACATAAAGAAAAAAAATTCTACAAAAATCAATTAAAATATATAAAAAACTAGAAAAAAAATTAAAAAATATATATATAGGTCGGGCCGGGCCGGGGTTAGGGTGCTTGACCCTAACCCCGGCCCGGCCCAAAATTTGGCCAGGCTCGATTGGCTCGAAGTGGCCGGGCCAGCCGGCCATCGGGTTACTCTGTGCAGCCCTGACGGGAAGTATGTAGAGCATTAGGAATAATAATGATAGAACCTTGCTGTAAGCTATTAATATTCTGTTTATGTATTGTCTGTTTCTAGTTATTGTATAAATTTGTACATATCTCCAAAAATTTAGTGGTCTATACGTATAGATAGATCTATGTCTTAGGCATAAGATGACATTATTTTGACTATATTTGAAACTATAGAATTATAGTTATTCCTATTTTACCAAAACCGCTCTAATAGACATTATTTTTGACCTCTGATGATATATATTACTGCTTTGACTAGTGGGAGTAGAATAAACATATGAAAAAAATATGGTTAGAAAGTAGACAAATAAATCTTTCTAATAATACAAAGTATGTGCCAAATGGCTCTCTATATTAAGAGAAATAAATTTTCAAAATTAAGGTGCAAACTTTTGGATAGGAACACATACGTGAAATGAATAGTAATATATTTATAATAAACTGTATGAATTAGTACATTTATTTCTCAGTTTCTAATTTTTTTTTCTGAAAATTAGAGACGTGCATGATTTTTAAAAACTTAAACCACTGAAAAAGAATTTTTCTACATTTAGTTATGATTTTTGAAAAATTATTGCGCAATGAGCTATAAACCAGCAAGAATGATTTTGTATAATATTAAGATTTTAATTGGTTTGAGTTTTTCTAAAAATATTTTCATACATCAAATAAGCAGTTTGCATAGGAAAATATTTATAAATATAAGATGTAACATCAGTGACTTATAAAATCCAAAAGCTTAGTTAGAAATAATGAGCAATGGAGTTATATATTGTTAAAACCCAGTTGTAAGTGTTTTTATATTTAAATTCAATTGAGTTGTAGAATCCAAAAATATAGTTGGAAATAATATATATGGACTTGTAAGCTGCTAAAGTCCAACTGGAAATAATATAAAATCTCATTTCAAATTCATAACCCACTAAGTTGTAAAATTCAAGAGCTTATTTGAAAATAATGAATGATATCCTTGAAAATTGCCAGCTGGAATGGGGTTTACTTTAATTAAAAAGTTTAAAATTTTGTCAAATTTTAATCAATAACTTGATGGTTTTAAGTTTTGAAATTATACTAAATAAATTTAATTAACAATCATACTAATAGTTTTGCAAAAGTATTTTGTTCTAATGAGTTTTTTCCGTAATTAAATATAGAAAAAAAATCAAAATTTTATTCAATAATTATGATTTTTGTTACAAAACATTAGCATTTAACTTGAATCTTAATCCATAACTTTGAATTGAATTTCAAATAATTATCTGAATTAAAAAATTTAAGTATTTCAAATTAAAAAATATTTTCTTAATTCAACTGAATTAGATTTTAGGTGGAATTCAACTAAATATTCTGATAATTAAATTTTAAACATGTGATTAATTGTGAACACTCAAATTTAAGCTCTAAAAAATTCCTTAAGTAATTTAAAAATGAAGCCTTAAGTCTTACATCTTTTTGGAAAATTCGTTCATTTAGTAATACATACATACATACATACATACATACATACATACATAATTGGATCCCATTTCAATTTAATCTATTCATTTATATATTAATTAACTTGTTGGCCAAAAATATTTTTTTGACTTTTAATCAATAATTTGATACTTTTAAATCATAATAAATTTAGTTGACTACTGGTTCAATCATATATATTCAGTAATAATAAATTTAAGTCAATCAACTTTAATAATTAGAGTTTCAATAATTAGAGAACAATACACTTTTAATAATTAGAGTTTTAGAACCATCGACTTTAAATTCATAAGAAATTTGATGATTTTAAATGCCCTATTCAGGAATCCATACAAAGTTGCTAGTGGAATTGGAGAACTGATGACCATGAATTGAGAATTAGACGTTGGAATTTTTAATCTATAATAAATATTTTAAATAATTTATTATGTATTCCAAATTTAATTTGAAAAGTATCTCTAAAATTTGTCTTAATCATTTTTTAATAAATATTATAAGTTATAACATATTAAAACTAATTATTAAAATTTGAGCAAAGTCCTAATTTTTTAATTAATTAATGCCATTTTTAATTAGAAAGATTTAATGTTACTTAAATTGCAATTTGTTGCAGATTTAAAATTTGAGGTGCTAATTATAAGGAATAACGAAAACACTGAATGTCTTGCATAAACAATTTATAGGAGATAATTTAACTTCTTCAACATAATATAAATGAAAAAAATGGAAGGAAATCAAAATTTGACAGATTAAAAAAAAGAAAGAAAAGAATGCAACCTAGCATATACCATACCATAGAACCAAATATTGGAGGGGAAATTTTCAGCAAAAGTAAAAAACAAAGAACAAAATAGATATCAAGATTGACATTGAAATGATATGATAACATCCCATGAGAAAGGGAAAAAAATAGGGTGTGGAACAAAAAAATCATGTATAGCTTCCCAAACAATTGGTGCTTGTATCCAAAATACACTACTAGGGTCAAAAAAAATATTGGATCCATTAAAGAGGGATTAAATATTACAACAACAACAATAACAACAATAGCCTTATCCCACTATGTGGGGTCGGCTACATGGATCAAACGACGCCAATGAACTCTATCAAACACCATCTCTTTAGATAAATCATTTCTCGAAAGGTCATTTCTTATAACTTTCCTTAATGTCCTTTTTGGTCTTCCTCTACGCCTTTTGATCGAGCTCCACGTCATTTGATCAACTCTCTTCACTGGCTCCTCTTGCCCTCTTCTTTATACATGCCCAAACCACCTTAAACGATTTTCCACCATTTTCTCCTCGATAGGTGCTACCCCAACTTTCCTTCGTATACAGTCATTTCGTATCTTATCCAATTTTGTATTACCACACATCCATCTCAACATTCTCATCTCTCAACATTCTCATCTCTGCTACTCCCATCTTATACTCTTGTTATCCTTTCAAAACCCAACATTCACTATCATATAGCATTGCTGGCTTTATAGCTGTTCTGTAAAATTTTCCTTTAAACTTAGTAGGCACCTTACAGTCACAAATAACTCATGTTGCTTTCCTCCATTTTAACCACCCAGCTTGTATCCTATGCATAACATTCCTATCAATTTTACCATTATTCTGTAAAATTGACCCCAAATATTTAAACTTTGACACCTTAGGGATGATTTACTCTCCAATTTTTACCTCTGAATCATTTCTAATTGACCTTTTATTAAATTTGCAATGCATATATTCCGTCTTGCTTCTACTCAAACGGAAAAAGAGAGATTAAATATTAAAAAATAAAAACCAAAAAGAGAGAAGACTCTTCCCCATTAGTGAATAGTAACCCAAAAATCTGAATTAAAAATGAGGATGAAGGACAAAGCTTAAATATGGAGAAGCAACGCACACATCTTAAGGGATTTGTTGGCGTTGTCAAGGATTAAATTCTAGCCAAATCTTGCGTCCATCAACTGTGCAACTTGGATGAAGGAGAAGGGAAAAAATGAAAAGAGTAGCTCAGTTTCAATTTTTTTCACTACATCATTAATTGTTGAGTGCTATATGTACATAAACATATAGATATATATATGTGTGCGTAAAGGAATTCTTCATAATTAAAGAGAAAGGAAAAAAGCTAATCACAGTGGATGATCGGCTTTTTCATCCATCCTTCAAGGGACTTCTTCCCCAAAAAAAATATTATTGTTGCTGGTTCTTCTGAATTTGGATTATTTGCATCTCTGCAGGATTAAATCTGTGATCACTTATGTTTTGTTGGGTGGCTGTGTGAGTGCCCATGATTGGTATTTATAGTGAGAAATGTGATGAGTAAAAAATTATTGATGACAAATACAAATGATTATGACTTATTTACGTATTATCTATAGGATAAAATTAAATGAATCAATTTTGAATTCAATTCAAATTTGTGTAACATATTCATAACAACTAGAAAATGCCCAGTGAGATGCATAGATTGATACTATAATAATAAAAAATATCACAATTTAATTTCATTCAAACATGTCATAGAAGTAGTAAAAATTAAATATTCGGTACTATATATATATATATATATAGTTCACTAAATTAGCAAATAAAACTTGGTTGATTAGTTTAACATGGTTGATTAATGTGAATTTATTTGTACTTATTGTATAACATTGAAATTTCCATATCAGTAAATAAAACTTGGTTGATTAATGTGAATTTATTATCATCATTCATAACTAATAAAAAGAGATAATATTAAAGAATATAAATTATTATAGATGGAATAAACTAATTATTATGGATAAATTTAAATTTAATTGTAAATGCTACACAAACAAAATTAGGAGTATACCAGGATATGGACATGTGATAATCCACAATTTTCAAATTCAAAGGTGTATGTCACTATATGCATCTCTAGTTTAATTTAATAATTTATTACAATTGAATGGACCTCTAGTTTTAAATGTAAATATTTAATTAAATTCAATATCGTAAAATCAACCCAATTATACAACCATCAACACATTTTGTATGCTGAATTGCAATAGTGCTTAAATTTTATACATTCAACAATTATCCAAATTTACTAGGTCTATTCTAATGCCTCATTTTCAAATAATCAATTGAACTATATACATATAGATTCTGGTAAAAAATTATCCTATAATTTTAGATTAATCTAACTATCATTCCTGCTCCATACATAAACAAAATATTTCAAATATAACTTGTGTTCCTTTAATTCCTTCTTTTGAATAAAAATACCAATGTTCTGGTAAAATATAAATAAAAAATATGAGACCTATACTTAAATCTTGAATATTAAGGGAAAACCCTATAATTTAAAGTAGTTAAAGAATTGTTTCCAATTATAGTTTGTATAAAAATTTATGTAAACACGTACCTTTGTACTATCAATCAACTGAATCTAGACTTTTAAGAGGAAGATGAATGAATTAAAGAAGGAGTAATGCAAAATAGGTTTTTGATCATAAATCATTTGCAACAATAAAAAGTGTTAACAAATACAATAAAAGTAAAAAAAATTGATAAAGTATCAGCCTTCAGTGAATTAATGAACAACCCATAGAATGAAGATGGAGATGAGGTATTGAACAAAATCAAATGTCAAATTTAAATCAAGAGACAAACAAATTAGAAAAAAGATGAGGAGGTAATTTCAAAAAACTGATTACCATGGAGAATCAAAATGGATATGACATCTTTAAATATATATATAGGTGGCTAGGAAAGTGATTATGGTCATTTCTTCAAAAACCACTCGATGGCTTTAATTTCAAATTAAGTGATTGCTTCAATCACAGTTAAATGTTGTTTACTATACAAATCATTTTTATTCAAATTCAAATCATTCGTCAACCATAATTTTCCTTCATTGCATGTTAGAATTAAAATATGAAAATTTTTCATAATTGGTGAGAAATGCAAATATGGCAAGCTGGGCTAACATGGCATGACAAATCACATGCATACTTGTCCTTCCACATAAGCGACATTAAAACAGAGTTAATACAGCATTAATGCCTTTCACCCTCTTTTTTTATATAATAGATTATAATATCAAAAGACATTAAAATTAGTTATTATAAGGAATAAATTTCAAATTAAAGACTTCAATGTAGACTAAATTAGGAGTTAAAAAATTAGAGTGATGACATGTCATGATTGATCACATGTCATGGTGATTAATATTGATAAGTTGCATCAACATGAACATATAGAAATATAAAATTTCGATACATGGGACTTGTGCCAGTAACCTTTGATAGATATATATAGATAGATATTTTAAAAAGTTGAACAACTAACAATAAAAATCATATAAAAAATGTATTTGAAAATGTTGAATGGTGATATATTTTGATTCAAAACTTTTTAAAGCCCCTAAAACAAAGGGGAATCTGAATTTTTCAAACATTTTTAAGAGATAACGTCAAAACTTTAACGTTCATTTCACGTCCATAATTAAATGATTTAATAATATATAATTATTTAATGCTAAAATAATAAGAAAATAATGTAAAAACATTTTCGAAAGATCAAACGCTGACCAACTCAAAGAAATTTCATTGAACGTCCACAAAAAAACTATTCATATGTTTATGGAACAATCTAAGTGCCCTAAATTACCTTTTTATAAAATATCTTTTAAAATAGGGGGAATCACATTTTTGGAATCAGCATCACAAATTTATTACAAAATAGAATCTTTTACTATTTCTTTTTCCAATTTTACTATTTAATCTTCCAATTTTTACCACTATTTTTAGTCAAAAGTTTTTCTTTGTAATAAATTTGTGATATTGGTTCCAAAATATGATCCCCTTTAAAATAACTACAATTTACAAAAATGAAGTTTGGATAAAAGTAGAAAAGTTTACTATAAACCTATTTGGATTAAAAAAAATAATTATTAGAAATTATGATTTGATTTGTAAAAATAAAAACAAAATAGGCACTAAAATGAAAAAAGTATAAATGTTGATCAAAATATAGTATTTTTATATCCATAATTTTTCAAACTATATGAGCCAATCATCCAAACCAAAAACAAAATTGTTAATAAAATGAATACAATTTTTCATGAAGCAATTTTACTGTTAATGCTGACCATCTTAAAAGAATTTTCTTTTGACCACCATAATTGTATTTAATAACTATTCCCATTAAATCTGAACATTAAAAGATGAATAGAATTATGTGAAAGTATACATTTGATTCCTTAACTTTGAAGTAAATTTTATTTTAGTCTTTTAACTTTTAAAATTTTTTTATAATCCTTTAACTTTAAAGATACCGTAAAAAACTTCCTGAATTTAATACTGTTAAATAAGTTAATACAAAATTTACTTAAATTCATCTAATCACTATTATTATACATTAATTAATATAATAATTATAATTATCATTTTTAGGCTCAAAATAAATAATTAGTACCTTAGAAAAATGAGAAAGTTAAAAAAATATGTTAATTTAAGGCATTAAAAATTAAACCTTTGGATAAATTATTTTTAAAATATTGTGGTAAAATGTTTAAAATTATTATATTAAAGTGAATAATTTTTATTTATTTTCGACAAGTTGAAAAATTTAGTTTGAGAATGTAAAGTATAAAAAATAAATATTTATTTTTTATAATAAAAATATTTTAATGAATTAAAATAAATATTTAAAACCTAAAAATAAAAATTTTGATTTTAAGGTTGTAATCCTTAACTTCTTCCATTAACATATTTTTAAAGTAATAAATATTTAAACCTTAAAATTATTTTTGTTTTAATTTTTATATTAATTAATACATAATAATATTAATGATATGACTTTTAAATAGATAAATTATTATTTTCTGTTAGTTTATTTAACGGTGTTAAGAATTAGGAAGTCTTTAGCTACATGTTAATAGTTAAAGGATTAATATGAAGCATAATAAAATTAAAGAATTAAAATAAAATTTATGTCAAAATTAAAAGATAAAAAGTATACTTTAACCAATATAATTATGAATCTCAAACAAAATACAATTATTCTAATAATCACTTATGACTCTCAAATTATGATCATTGGCTATGAATCACATCTTTTGAACTCCTAGTTAATGATAATGATGTACAAATCAGCTGCTAGATATGTCATCTCACCATTTTAATTTCTTTCTAGGCATATATGCTAGCTTGATATTCCATAATTTCTTCAATTTCACCTATTTTTATATATATAATAGATAAAGAAAACTTGTGAAATTTCCAATAAATACTAAAGGTATAAAATTTGAATTAAAATGTGCTAGAAAATGTTGATTCCAAGTAAAAAAGTTTAGAAATATATAAGGATCAATTAGAATAAGTGAGAATAAGTTGAAAATAAAATAGTAGGGGTAAAATCATATTTCCCAACACAAACTAATTCCAATTTAATATCTCAATATTTATTAGAAATTTCAGAAATTATAGGTGTCGCACTCAGAAAAATGCGACGGAAGAAAAAAAGAGAACAAATCTGGTTTTCGAGTGAAAATCGACTTGTGAGGAGTCGCCATCAAAATTTTAAAGAAAAATCTTAGGAAACCGAATTGAAGAGAAAAAGGATGGTCTGCGTAATCAAAATTAGATTCGAGAGTCAATTGTATGTGTGGAAGGTGTTAGGCACCCCACAACACCCGTTCTTAGGAACAGTTACCTTACGTTGATTGTGTAAATTAATATGTTTTAAAAATATTTTGGTTTTCTTTTTATTATTTACATGCAAGAATAAGGGTAGAGAAAAATTTAAGAAGATTTGTAAAATTTGGAAAATAGAATAAGAAAAATAATTTAACTTAGGAATTAAGGGGGTTTAGAGAAGAAAATGAGGAAACAAAGATTTAAGAAAATAAATTGAAAAATAAGATAAAGAAAATAAATTAAATTAGGATTGAGGATATTTAAGCAAAATGAGGAAAATGAATTAAGAAAATAAATTGAGAAACATTTATTAAATTAAGGAAAAAACACTAAATAAATCAGAAAATATTTATTTATTTACAAAGACGGACTTGACACAGGATCAGAGCTTGGGGCCTATGTACCCTGCGATGGAGATCAAAGTCCAAGTAGTTCGGGACTATAAATGCATGTCTATTGGTTGATATTTTTTTAATTTTGTAATAAGAGAAAGTTTATGGAAAATAATTTATTTATTTTTTTTGCAAATAAAATAATTTTCTGAAATTGTGTTTTAATTTGCAAAAAATAATAATTTAATTTCGCTCACTTACTCTGATTTTTTATTTAATTTTGAAAATATTCCTTTTATCCTTTGGACTTTGAAAATGCTTTTATTTGATTTTTGACTTTTGAAATTACATATTTTTGTACTTTTGAGACTTTTCCTTTAAAAGGAAAACCAATCCATCTATTGCAGACTCGCAGCTATGCCCGATAGATCGATTCCTTAATTACCTGCAGAAGTTCTAAAACTCGCGGTATAAAGGTTTTATTGTACATTAAAACCAAAAATTTAGAGAATACTACCATTCTTCCATTTCCCAGATGATGATTTTATCATATATATATATATAAAATTGCAAAAACTCGTCATGCTAACACAATTTATTTTTGTATGGAATATAATTATTTTCTTAAAAGAAAATTGTTTAATTGATATACCTACGTGGACTCACAATCTCACGCGATAACTTAATAAGCCTAAATACCTGCGTGAGTTCTGAATACTCCCGTGGTGTAGTTATCAAAAATACTTTTATTTGATGGTACTACTATTTCCTCTCAAGGAATAACTAAAAGATGTTTGTGTGTGGCGTTGGAAGCCATCATTTTGTTTTGGAGTTATTTTACAAATAAAAAAAAGGGGGGGATTTAAGAAAAGTAAATTCATTATATTTGTTGAAAACTTGTGAGGCCTAAAATTATTCATTTAATAACGTAGGCCAATCCCCTTATATACTCATATTGAATGGGAACAACTCTTTTTCAAGTGTCCAAGTGGGGATAAAACATGAGACCGGAGCTGCACAAGGCATCAAACCAATGGTGTAGCCACATACTCCCCACCTTGAGCATAATTTCAGTCACTCACAAGTATTTGATACATATATTATACATGCTCAAACATCACGAAGGGGAAGAATTCTAGCATGAATTAAAACAAGGCTTATAAACCTTTGAGTTGTGCTTTTTAATGGCTTCACAACGTCCTAAACAGCAGACCACAACTGCTTAATTCCTTGTGTGCATTTTAAAGACAAGTATTTTTATTAATGCTTTATGGTAATGCAACAACTAAAAAAAAAATCCAGTTAATAACAAGGAACACTACTCTGCGTAAATCATCATCATTCCAGGGCATCAAAGGCAATCTACGTTCATCACTGGAAGCCATTTCATTTTTTATATACAACACGCCAGGCTCACAGCAATCAAGAGCAATTGAGACCTACATGGCTAATAACAATTTTCCCTGAGGCTTATCATTAATCAAATTAGAGGATGTGAAAAGCAACCTAGCACCCCCTTTCAAATCAATTTAACCATTCAAAACAGGACAACTCTAACAGTAAGATATCAAGACAAGAATTCACGGCAGATCCACCAATTATCAACACAACATTCCTCAATGACAAACAAGATTCCAGACACAACATTAAAAGCTCGGGAGTAAACTACAATGCAGCACGCAGTTAATTCCTTGAATCAATCAACAGAGGACTCAACAGAGAACCCAGGCGCAAAACTACAGATTCTTCTATGAAATTCATACAAAAAACAATCCAGTTGTAACCAGTAAAGTAAACTGACCCAGATGACAATTGCCTTTGGCCTACGCCTCGGATTCCTTGCCCCTCTTCCAATCCTTGAGTTCTCGTTCCCTCGGCCTCTGTAACCTTGCTCTCTCGGGATTTCAGTAAAAAAAAAATCCTCCCCTTGGATTGATCCTCTCGGCCCTTTTATAGAGCTCCCGAGCTGGTGGCGTCTCCTGCCGTTGCCTCTCTCTCCTTTTCTCTTTACCTCACATTCGCGGCTCCCTCATCGTTTTTCTTTCATGCACGTCATCCTCTGTTCCCCTTTTCTTTCAGTGTTGTGTGCTGCTTCTGCTTCTTTGTCTCTCGGTTGCCCGCTCTTCAGTTCTGCAGATTCGGTCCCGCGGCTCCCTCTGTTCGCTTTTTCAATCCTGCGGCCTTCTCCATTTCTGCGTTCACCTTTCCTTTTCACTCTGCCTCTGTTCTTTTCGGCCCAGATTGCTTTCGGCTGCTTTTGGCCTTGCTCAAACTGCTTTTGGCTGCTTCTGGCCTTGCTTAGACTGCTTGGCTCTGCCCTCTGCTCCCTCCTCAGTGTCTCTGCCCTTCTCTGGCTGCGTCTTCAGCTTTTCCTCCTCGCGGCCAAGCTTCCCTGTTTCTGGCTCTTCCCAAGCCTTAGTGTACCTGGGCCCTAATTAGGGCTCAGGTTCCCAGCATTTCAAGCCCAATGCCTCCCCGTACCCCTTTTCTGCTTTTTTTTTTATTTTCTTTTGGGTTTCGGTTGTTGTTTGTTTTTTCTTTCTTTTTTTTAAAGTTTTTTTTTCATGTGCTTTTCGTAGTTTTGTCACTTTTTCTTTTCTTCTTTTTCAAGATCCCATTAAAGGATTAATTTAAAAGAGCTTTAATTATTTTATTTATTATTTATTATTTTGATTTTGTTTTTTTTTATATATATTTTTTAAAAACCCGGACAAAATAGAGTGTTCACAATAGGTATGTTTTTAAAATTAACTTTACTATTTACTTTCATTTTCCCAAAAGTATATTATTAAGGACATGTTTGAATAGCTATTATAAGTGATTATAAGGACCCATAACTATTTATTTTCAAAATTTACTAAATACACCACCCATTTCAATAATCAATTGTACCTTAAATGATTAATTATGGAAGAAACTATTCTTTCCTGCTTATGATTCACTTTTCCTCCTCTAATCACTTGATTTACTTCTCTTTCTCATTATCCACCTAATAATTATTTAAACCCTAAAATTTAAACACATTTATTTTCTCAAAATTATTTCTCAGTTAAAAACATTAAAACATAAATCATTTTTAACATAATTACTTACCCTTATAATCAATTATGAAAAATTACTTACCCCTTATAATTAATTATAAAAAAAGTTATCCAAAATTGCACTAACTTGTGGGAGAAGAAAAGGTAGGATCGAAAATTTTTTTCTTTTCGCCAGAAATGTAGGCTCGAAATGAAACGTCACAGATACGTCTGACATGTTTTTTCCAGTGAGAAAAGGAAGTGTAACTTGTGTACAGGTGAATATATGCGGTTGCCGACTGAAGGAACAAATGAATTACTGGGATGTAAGAAGACAAATGGCGCGAAATATAAAGGAGAAAATTCAGAGCCTTGTGATCCTGACGTCCAAATACTTGTCAGCAAAGTGGGCAAGATTTCTGAATTCGTCGTCATCGATGAAGCCGTTGTGATTAGCGTCTACATATTCGATGTCCCTTTTGCTCTTCCATGAAGCAAAAAGCCCTCCGCTGAGTCGCACGGCCTCTCTCAGTTCCGATTGGCTGATTCTGCCGTCACTGTTAGAATCAAACCTCTTGAGCCACAGCTTGAACTCCTCCACACTCATCACTGGCTTCCCATCGCTCGTCACATTCTGTTCTATGAACGCCATTCTATTATCGCTGTCCTCCTGATCGATTCGCCTTTCCCTCTCCCTGTGTCTGTCGCTGCTAGCTAGCTAATTGCCATGCCTCTTAGCTTTTAAGCCTTATTACACATTTCTAGTGTGATAAACATGCGCCAGTAACATAAATTAATTGTATTACACATGTTATTATATATATTTGCTCATTTGCTGTTGGAGAATAAGAATCCTCATACTATACATATACCTATATAATCATGTATAATACTAGCAGTTGCATGCCCTCCATCCTATCCCTCTATTCCAAAATCAACTAAAAAGCAAAAGTACATGTCATTAGCAAAATAAGAATTAAGAAATATTCTATCTGGACATTCACACCTCTTTATCTTTAGTACCTTACGTTGTATTTGGACCACAAGACAAGCCCTGGCCTTTAATTATACTTTTAAGCTATCGTATTCGTATCTATAATAAATTATTTATATATTTTTTCAGTTTAAAATATAAATTATATTTGACTAATTATACAGAAATAAAAAAAGTAATTTTACTTATTAAATTTGTCAAAAAAATATATTATTTTCCAATAGTACCTTTATTTAATGCATTGTATTTAAAATCTATTATATCTCCTATACTCCCTCTAGTCCTATTTATAAGGGATCTTCTGGAAGTTTTTTTTTTATCTTTTTTATAAGGGACTTTGTAATATTTTGTAAGATTTTTTCTATTTTGCCGTCATCATTTATTTTTTCTCGTAAATTGTTATTGGACTTTTTGGATGAAAGAGATATGTTCAATTGGTCAAATGATATTTAATGTGAATTGCATTATTATATTAAATAAAGGTTAAAAAGAAACATTTTTTTTTAGGATTTTAAAAAGATAACTAACTTCCTTAATCTATGTAATGTAGTTAGAAGCCCCTTATAATAAGAACTGGAAGAAGTATTTAATTGTAGATAAGAGCAAAATAAGAAAAAAATATTTAATACTCTAGAAATGACCAAATGGGATTTCTATTTTGGATCAAAATAAACTTTTAAAATATGACTTATATTTTGAACTGGATGAAATATATAGCCAGAATCTACCTAGCTCTTCCTATGGCATATTGGCATTTGTTGTGCCATCTATTACATATTGTAAACTCAAATAATGAATCAATCTACGATATTTAAAAATAAATCAGTCTTTAGAAATAAGTGTTTTTAGTAATAAATTAATGTGATGTGCATGAATATGAGTCTGTGTGTGAGTTTTTTAATATGATGTGATATGAAAATGTATGTAGGAATCATGGGGGTAATCTAGGTGTCTATGAGTTATAAATATTGAGGGTAACATTGGAGTACGTGTAAATCCCTCTTTCATATAGGTTGTGAGTGTGCTCCAAGCATAGTTGCACAGAGACTGAATAAGATCAGATTAATAGTCAATCTAATGCCTGGTCTTTGTGAAGTTAAGCGGGATAGGATCAACCCGGTCTCATAGACCGAGCCAACCCCGGTCTTAAAAAGTATCTAAAAATAAAAAATTAATTAATTTTATTTATTAACAAAACTATAATTATATTCATTCCAAATATATTTTCTTAAAAAATAATATTATAATAAAAAATAAAATTTATTAAAATTATAAATACTTAATAATCATATATTATTTTTAAATAATATTAAGAAATTAATTTAAAGTTTTAAATAAAATTAAAAGATTGGATTTTTTAAAATATTCATAATAATAATAATATAGGCAATTTATTATATATAATGTATCAAGAAAATATTCTATAAAATTAATATTTATAAATTTTTAAACACATATATAATTATATATATACTAGGACCGGGTGAAATCGGGTTTAACCTTAACCCGGTGCCCAACCTAACCCGGTCTTCAGGACCAACCCAATATGTTGGGTAGGATCAGGCCTGCCGGGTTACCGGGTTGGTTGCATACCCCTAGCTCCAAGTATGTAATTTTCATTTTCCTATAATAAGGTGGTATCATAGCCGATGTTGGGAGATATTGGTTAATGGCCAAAAAAGACGGAAGACTATCTCAGTAACATCGATCGATCTCTAAGTTGAGAGGACCGGTGGAGATCTAACAAACAAGGATTCGTTGAGGAAAAATTGTGAAATCTCCAAGTTAAGTGTGGGTGTGCTCGAAGAAAGTGTTCATCATGAGAGGTGACATTACTAAAGAAATAAAAGATAAAAGTTGTGTTGCAATAGTCAAAAATTGAAGAACTGTGAGAACTAAAGAGGACATGGACGAAAAAGGTCGTGGAAGAGCATATACATGAAGAGGACATGGCTATCATCAAAATTCAACTATAAAGTTTTGTTTTTGGGCCAAAGGCTAGGCATGATAAATCTAAAGTTGAGTGCTTTGAGTTTCGCAAATTCGGTCATTTTGCTTATGAGTGTCATAATGCTACTTCTATGTCTTTAAGAAATAAGTGTTTTTTAGTATAATCAAGGGATTGTTTGATTTACCTCTCTAAAAATCAAATCATAGTTTTTCAAGAAAATGTATTTGATCAAATATAAACTGTCTTTTTAAAAAATAAAAAGTAAGTTAAACTGTTATTTTAATAAAGGAAGGAGATGATTATTTTTCTATTAATAAAATCATGATTTTAGAAAAAAAAGAGATATTGACTTTATAATATGCATCTAAAAATATATTTAACTCCCATCATTCAATTTGATTAAATTATGAATTTTGTAAAAAGAATATTTAAATATAACAACTTACAATAAACTTACTTTTACCAAATTTCATTTTTTTATATAACTGAAAACCAAACAGGCAATTGTGTGACATTAATTGAATATGAGTCTTCTAGATTTGTAGTGAGTTTATGTGATATGAATTTGTGTAGAAATTATAACGGTAATCTAGAAGTGTGTGTGATATGAAAATATTATTAAATATGAGGTAGTTTAAAGATTTATAAGATTTATATAAATATGTGAAGTGTGTGGCGTAGAGAGTGAGAAGATAGATGAAAAGTAGAGATGAAAATTGTTGACTATATATCTGAGTTTTGTGTAAATCTCTCTTCAATATAGTTTGTAAATGTATTCCAAATATCTAGTTTTCATTCTCTTACACCATTATCTTGGTATAATATCATTATGCTAAAAATAGTTTTTTTTGCATTAAATAGTTGGTGATTATTAAAAAAATTAAAAAAAAAATCAACATGTGAAGGTGGTTTAGGATGGCTGTGTGCTTCTTCTAGAAATATTCATTGGAATTTCAGTCTTAGCTCCACATAAACATAATTTGCTAAGAGTGCAAGATTATGAGAGTTTTTAGCGTAAGAGCTTGCATCATTTTACTCATAATTAAACTTTGTACGTACTTCCAAATTTCTTTATATATATCTTCTTGTATAATTTGTTTGATTCTTCTTTTACGGATGTCGCTCAATCATATATACCAACAATCAATTTTATAGGATTTTGGAGATATATATATATATATATTTCATTTTCAGCATGAAACATTTTGATTTTTTTTTTGGGCCAAACAAGATGAATATATATTAATAGTAAAAAAGTAGTACAAGAATATGACTTAGAAATACAAGCCCAAAAATAGAGACCAACAACACAAAACCAAACTCTAGCCCAACAACAACTAAAACCCTAACGCAAAAGAAGATAAACAACCGTCAACAACAATAAAGGAAAGAAAATGACAAAGAAAAGGAAGAAAACACACAAGCTAAAAGTAAACACCACTAAGAACAAGCACCACTAGCTACCGCTACCATCACATTAAAGAACAATAGCAATCAACAAGGGTAGGGGTTTAATGAACCACTCTTTCAATCCCAATCCCTTCATTGGCAAGAGAGCCATAGAAACCACTCAAGAAACAAGAGGAGCTTTTTGAAATATGTCAGGCAACAACTGCAAGGACAAAAAAACCAACAAAAGATTTGATGAAAGTAGCAAAAAGCAATAGACCAGCAAGCACCTACCCATCAACTCTTGATCCAACAATTTGTGAAGAGCACCAAGCCACCACCAACCGTGGATCTATGAAGAACATCATTGTCACCGCTAACCACCCTAGAAATTGCAAGGGGAAGCACTATCCTACCATTTGATGATAGGAAACGAACCCCAATCCCAAATCCATCTCCGCAAACCTCATATCTACCACCCACGTCACTGACACCCCCAAAACAAAGAAGAATGAAGACGAAAAGCCGAGGAACACCAAGAGAAACATAGCCACGCAGCAAACTCAGACCCTCCCTCCGTCAGCAGAAGTTGGGGAGGGAGATGCCTACTAATGAATTCGTAGGCTGACGAGAAATAAAGCTCCCATGGTGAAGAGAAAGTAGAAACCCTAAAGGTGGGTAAAGAGAAAGAGGAGAGCTCGAAGTATAAACATTTTGATAATGATCTTCCCAGGAACATGCTGTCAAAGAGATATGATTAATTAATCTTATTCTTCTTGGAGCACGAGAACTTCATCAAGTCTAAATAAAAAATAAATCTAACTATTCAAGTTCCAAATGAGGCAGTTCATCCGCTCTAGATTGTGTTCAATGTTAACCTTCTAGAGACCCCCAAGAGAGGAATAGGATTATCTTTCTATCTCTTTATACTTGTGTGGTTCAATTTTTTAGAGCCCAAAGAATATGGGAATCCTGATGGCATTCTCAATAAAGCCATGTTTAGTTTACATATTATTGCGTCATCCTCTTCTTGGAAAGATTGAACAATGATCTCAGAATTCCTGGAAGGCAAAATATCTGAACTGTTCTTAGCAATGCCCACAACCAAAATGCACTATATATAGATCTTAGCGTCCAGATTCATCGTCTTCGAAGAATAATGAAGAGGTTCTACCATATTAATTATTAGAGTGAAACCAACGGTTGCAGTATCAGACCTAGAACTCTGCGTTAGTAGGGATGACTTAAGACATGTTTGACAGTGTTTTCTGTTTTCTTGTTCTCAAAACAGTTTTGTAAAACTGTTTTTGAGAATGAGTTTTGAAAACAGAAAAACAAAAAATCTGTTTGAATAGTTATTCTCAAAATTATAACTAATGAGTGATAGATGAGTTATTCAAAATTTATAACTTTACCATTAGTTAGGTGGATGTTTTTTATTTTTTTTGTGTTTTCCAGAACAAAAATTACAAAGCACCTTAAAGTTATTCTAAGTTTTCTGTTTTTTTATTTTTCTATTTTTTTATTTTTCTGTTTTCCAGAACAGTTTATAAAAAATAAGTTTACCAAACAAGTTTTTTTTATTTTTCTATTTCCAAAAACAGAAAAACTGCTTCGGAAATACAAATCAAACATGCCCTTAATTTGGAGGGAATTTAGTCTGATAGTTTCTCAATTCTCTTTCTTATTGATTTGAGTTTTAGAAAATTAAAATAACAATTTTTTACAAAAATTATTTGAGAGTTTGAATTAATTGGACTTTCCTCTTACATATTACTTCAACTTTATGTTTATTGGGTTTCATAAAATCTTCAAAAAAATTTTGAACTATGTACCAAAAGAATTTTGAATCTAAATATATTTAAAACTTGAATCTAATGGGGTTAAAATATTAGAATTAATAGGGTTAAAACACTAAAATTTAAGAGTGTAACATGTAATTTTATCAAATTGAGGGTTAACAATTGATCTCAAAATATACAAGTAGGTCCACCACTTAACGGTGGTGTGGATACTGAGCCAAGGAAGGATTGGAAAGATGGAAAAAGGAAGAGAAGGAGGGGCAAAATTTTTATTCAAAGCCATTCCAGTATTTTCACTTTTATTTATATTTTCAATTAAATATTAAAAATAAATTTGTTTCCAACAACATTTGTAATATTATATCAATATTTCATTCCATATTATTAGCTTCATTTCCAAGAATCAAACGGCAGTTTTTCATAAAATACACCTCCCATCTCTCACCTAATAAGGTTTTAGATTTAATCTAATTAACGTATTAAAAAAATAAAACTTTTCAGCATACATGCATGTAACAGCGATGGAGTCGTGTCTCGAAAATAAATCATAGGATATATTGTATTTAATTATAATTTATTTATTATATTGATAGCACAGTACGGAGGTATAAATGCAGGCCGGTTTGTTCTAATACAACGTACTAGGGACGAGTTGTAGTGATCTGATTATGCTTTTAGCATTAATTTCATAATCCGCAAGTATATAGCATGGTATATACACCTTAGGAGAATTACATATAGGAACCAACAGAGTGAATTAAAAAAAATTTTAACTAAAAAATATTAAAATTTAAAATATTAAATAATAAAATTAAAAAAATAAATAATAATAGATCCTCTTTTATAAATAATTTATTATTTTGACCTCAAAATATAATTTTTCCCACCCTCATAGGAGACAGGAAGGCGGCAGCGTCTCATTTGTTTGTAATATTATGTCTGGTATATATATCATAAAGAAACTGAATTTTATTCCCTCGAATATAACTATACCTATTAGATACAACTAATTTAATATTAATTATATATGTGATTGGTTCATGTTTATCACACTATAAATGCGCAATATATATATATATATATACACATATAGGAAAGGCTTAGAAATCAGAAAAGCACCATATACAGCAAATACGTAGCAACACATAACAGGGGTGAGGCAGCGGGCAATTGTAGAATGGCATTCATTGAACGGAGCGTGACAACCGATGGGAAGAGAGTGATGAGTCTGGAAGAGTTTAAGCGGTGGCTCAACAGATTCGACTCTAACGGTGATGGCAAAATCAGCCCGTCTGAGCTGAGAGAGGCCGTGCGACTCAGCGGGGGCCATTTTGCTTCATGGAAGAGTAGAAGAGGCATCAAATCTGCAGATTCTAATCACGATGGCTTCATTGATGACAAGGAATTCAGAAATCTTGCCCACTTTGCTGACAAGTATTTGAACATTAAGATCACCAACTTTTGATTTTTCTTTTTCTTTTTTTTTTTTTGTGTGCATTTTTTTTAGCCACATCCTAATTACATGCCCTGGTCACCAAAGTTAAACGTTTTGTTTTGGATCTGTACACTACCTGTGAAACAGGGATACTTCAAAAAAATATATGCTCCGTATCTAATACACAATATGATACAATACTTATATCGTATCTGTGCATATGTATCATTATGTACTATTTTGTATCAATTTGTATCACTTTAAATATTTACATTAAAATAAGACTTTACAATACTCATTCTTCCAACTTTAAAATAGGGATTTACATTATAAAATAGAACATAATAGAGATACTTATACCGTATTTGTGCATGCCGCTATTTTGTAATAAATATCTCTTATACCTATATCCTAAAATTTTAAAAATTACCATATTTTTCATATTATGTCATATCATACCCGTATCGGTGTTACATAGTACACTATTCAATTTTCAGATTTAGTTCGACAATTTCGATTCCATCTAATCTGTCGCTCCAAAAAAATATTAAGCATATATGAACCTAATTATTTTTTTCTTGAACTAGCTTGGAGTATTCTTCACTAACAACAGAGATACTAACATTTCTTTGTTGCTCAAAATCAATTGTATATTAAGAAAAAAAGCCGCACATGACTTTTATTTTCTAGCATACATATGGGTGTCTTTATTGCTCAAAATCAATTGTATATTAGAAAAAAAAGCCGCATATGCCTTTTCTTTTCTAGCAATAAATATGGGTGGCCCAATTTTAATTTAATTCGTCGAATTAAATATATATTAATTATTATGTTTTTAAAATTATGTAATTAATAGAATTAAGAGATTTGCTGTTAAAACGGTAGCGCAGCATAAAACCTAAGCATGTTTAATTTGTAGCAATAAACCATTGCTTCTAGCAAAAAAAAAAGATAACAAAAGGACTTTAAATTTTTTTGTATGTAACATAAAAGAAAATTAAATTTAGAAAAAAAAAGAAAATTGTGGATAAAATAATCTTTCATACGTTTGAATTAAAAACTAAAAACAGTAAAATAAAAGACTATCAATTATAATTAAAAAACAAAACCTTCTTGAAGTTTTCTATTTTTATGTTAAAAGTATTTATATTTAATTCACATATTTTTATTGTCAGGTTTTTTAATTAATACATGAAATATAGTAATGTGGAGTGGCACGAATGGTGAAAAAATTTGGAAAAAATTCTTGCTTTACCCATGATTATGGGTACCGATTTCAAAATTTCTTTGCAACGATGATGCTTAATTACTTGCAGTTTAGGCTTACAAGATTCTAGGTGCATTTCCTTCTTGCCAATTTTATGATAAAAAAAAGAGAGTAAAATATATATTTAATATATTAGTGTTAAGAAAAACCGTATATTCATATTTTTTTAATTTATTGCTAATTAATTTTCCAAAATCACGTTAAACCCATCGAGTTGGGTTGAAGTGCATGGGGTATTATATTTTAATTATAGAATTAATTTTGAGTCCATCTTCGGCCGTGGAGAACCGTTGGAACTCATTTGCAGGCAGTACAGCTTAGCCATCGTGAGTGACATCAAGTTTGGATTGAATGTTTGGATGAGTATGAGTATATATGACTCCTTGGAATATCATCTACTACTACGACTTGGCTTCATATAATAATACTATATATAGTAGTATTTTATTTTATAGCCTTACATTTTGAATACCATCAACATTATTTTTTTATATAATATTACCTGGTATCCAATGATATACTAGATTCATTATCCGTTCTAAACTAATTCGAATCATGTTCTGTAGGACTTTATGGTGATAAAAGACCTCTTTGAGACCTTAATTTTTTTAATGCTACTACATCCCTCAAGAATTGAAACCCCGACTTCTTGTAGTACTAGTCAAGCCTCTTACCACTTCATCAAGCACTCAATGGTTGAATGCCTTCAACATTAATTGCATCCAAACAGTCAGACCATTCCTTCTTCTCCATGTGGAGCATATGTATGAATATTCTACCTCTAAGTACTACTATGTAATGCCCAAATCAATCTTGTCTCCTTGTAATCTTGTAATTTTTACGTCCTTTAATTCAAAATATAATGTATTTTTAACTATCTTTTAAAAAGATGCTACATTTTATTTTTATCTCTATTAATTAAAATTTAATCTACTCCATTTTATAATTTCAAGTTATAATTTATGAGAGTAGTCATTAAATGATTTAGAGGTAAAAAAATAAAATCATTACATAATATTACATAATACCTTATAAAAAAAGATATCTTATATTTTGAACTAGAGGAAAATAGTTAATTATGGCCTTCTTTTGGTTTGTGAAAAACCTTGTGCTACTCCTTTGTTTCCTATCCATGCCAATGGCACGTTTCTATCTATATTTTAAATACAAACAATAAATATCCAAATATGGTTGCCTCCTTTACCTTATTATATTTATCAATATTTTCTTTTCTTTCTTTTTTCATTTTAATTTTTTCATTTGTGAACAATACATATAATTCTCTTAAATTTATAATTTAATTCTGATTTCAATATAAGAACATAGTATTTGATCATTAAGTTATTGCAAAAAAATATTTCATATTAATTTAAATTAACATCTAGGGGAAATTCATGCAATTATGGAACTCATTCTAATTTAGGAAAAATTAAACATTTGGTCGATGAAGTGTTCCATGAAGGTAGAGAAGGGAACATGGCTCATGAAGATGAAGGAGAGGCTTGACGTAGGAACAGTCGACAACCAGGAGAAAGATGGTATTTGTACATGAAGTAGAGTGTGGCCATGAAGATGATGATAAAAACAGCTGAGCAAAGTCGAATGAGACCTTAAATATAACTACAAATAATGAAGTGCATTGTTAAGTTGTCACATCATCCTCTCCCATTAGCCTCTTCAGATTTTTTAATGACATTAGTTACACATGTAAGTCTCTGTTGCAAATTGAGCCGCAAGGAAACTTGAGGTATTTATTTAAAAAAGTTAAACATCAAGGACTCATTTCAAAATTTGTTAAAATTATAGGGACTAAATGTTGAAGTTTCCCTACTAACTTATTATTCATCTTGAATTAAATCTAGTCTAGAATATACAGAGAAGGTGCATATTTCAAGGTCCAATCAATTGAAGGCTGTATTGGGCCTTTCGAGCGTTGTCATTTGAACGAGCACGTAACGCGGGTCGTGCCCACCCACTTGGAGCAAAATTTATCCAAGAGCAAGCGAGTTGTAGGCACTAGGCAACGCAGGGCTGAACACTCCACTCTCCTGTGTGCCATTACACGTCTACAGGTTGGAACATGGAGTCCTCAACGAACCCTCTACTGTCATTTTCTACCTTCATCCATCAGCACTTCATCCGGCTAGGCGCAGAGCTGTCGAGCCGATTCGAAGAAACTAAGCGGCTCGCTGGCAATTGGTCGCGTCCCTCTCTTTCTCTGGCCCTTCCTCCTCCGTTCGCCTCTCTGGCACAGCCCAAACACGCCCTTGCTGCTACTTTGAGTTCAGATCACGTCGCAAAGTCTCTTGCCGGCACCTCTGTCTACACAGTTAGCAATTCCAACAATGAGTTTGTTCTGATTTCTGCTCCCGATGGAGTCAAGTCTATTGGATTGCTCTGCTTTCGCCAAGAGGACGCTGAAGCCTTTCTTGCTCAAGTTTGTATCCTTCTTTCTTTGTTTCTTCTTTTTCTTCTTCTTCTTCCGGAGAGATAGTAAATGGGAAATGCGTATGCAAAATTCATCTTTGCTGAGTAGAAAATGCAATTATTCTTTGCTCGGTTTAAGTGTTTCGTTGCTTGGACTCCACTAGATGAAGGGTTGCTTTTCAATTGAATTCACGCTTCTGCATTTAAACCGAGCAATTAGGGTCATGCACACGCGGCTCTATTTATTCAAAAACTTGTTCTTTTGTATGCTAATTTATTGCTTGGCTTTTTAGGTTCGGTCGCGGAAAAGAGACATGCGAGGGCAGCCTAGGGTTGTCCCCATAACTCTTGACCAGGTTATTCCACTGTCATATCTATCTTGTGCTAATGGTGCTTTTGTGAATTAGTGATTGCTATGCAAGCTTTCCTTGTTTGATTGTCTTGCAGAATAGTAGAGCACTTTCTTTCTTTTTTATACATAAATAGGGTTTGGACCTTAACCTCTACTCAGACCCCAACTCACTCTTACCAGAGCTAGCCTCAGGTGGCAGAATAGTAGAACACTAGTTATTTCATTATGCTGATGACTTAGATTAGGTTAGAGTTAGTAAGTCGTCACTATCTAAACGTGACTCCACAAGGTATCTGGATGATAGAGCATTTTACTTGTTGCAATTAGATTCCGAATGTATTAGTTTATTGGCATTTATTGACACTTTCTGTTAGTAATTTACTTGTGTTAAAATCTTTATTTTTTAAGAGACTACCATGTTCTAGGCCACATTATCAAATTTTTCATTCTGCATTTGTATCATTCACTGCTTTGAGTCGACAACTCTTAAAGGTATATAAGGGGTCCCCGTGGCTGAATCCTTGTGTTAATACTAGAGGCGTGATAATAGTTATACCTTAGCATGCTCTTCTTTAAGTCTCACTAAACTATCACCCTCCTTTGACTGGTTTCTCCTAGAAGCAGCTAGTTGATAAAATAGTTTGAATTGTGATGAAAAATCATGATGTGGCAAGAAAATCCTTGTAGGCCGGGTGAGAAATGGAGCTGTCTAAACTTTCCATTGGTAAATTGCTTTCCCCTGCCATGTAAGATGCCCAAATTAGATGGCATTCTTTTATATTTTGAAAATATACACTTCCATCCTTGAAATCGAAAGTTGCATTATACATCTCTTTGCACTAAAAGATAAGTTACATTTACAATAATTTTCACCAGAATATCCTTATATTTATTATTTTGTACATTATAGCAAGTAATAAACATGTCTTTGGCTAATATAATATAGTCAATTTTTTAAGTTTAGAATAAATTAAATTGTTGTTTCCAATACAAAATAAATAACAGTAAAAATAAAAGTAAAAACTTTTTTTTTTAAATGTTGCATTTTTAATTAAAAAAAAATTATTTTTTAGGGTATTTTGTACAAATTTTAGCTTCAGGAGGATTTGTGTATCTTTTTATAGTAGAGGCCAAAGGGGAAGGATTGTATTTGAATTCTCTAGGGCGAGGGAAGAGTAATTTATCCTTTTTCTTACTTAATATATTTGTTAGTTGTTAACTAGTCATGTTCTGTAAACATATGCCTGTGGCTTTTACTTTATACACCCATGACCTTATTTATGTCCACCCTTCTAAACTGTGGATCTCATGCCAGCTACAACATCTGAGATGACCCTCATTATGCGAAATTTACTTTTTTCTCAAGTGTCCTTTTCCATAATAATATACTTCTTTGCCTCATAGGTATATATGTTGAACGTTGAAGGCATTGCATTCCGATTTTTGCCAGACCCTGTTCAGATTAAGAATGCTTTAGAGGTTAGCATCTCTTATGATTTTTGTGAACAGTTTGATTCACTTTGGTCCAGATGCTCACATCGGTATTTTTATTGAATGACAGTAACAAACTAACAATACTGTAAAATTAAGCCAATTGGCAATAATATGAATGATAAGAATTAGAAGTTTCAATCTGATAAGCATGTGACCCACAGTGTGTTAATTGGTGTTGTGATGTCCATTAATATTCAATTGTGCTTAAACCAATTGTAGATATGTTATTGAATTGCTGAGCTCCAAGATGGTGTCTCCTAATGTTTTTCATCTTTAACAGCTGAAAGCAGCCAATAAGAGTGGGTTTGATGGAGTTCCTGTTTTTCAGGTACATTATCTTCTTTGTTAAGTTTAAGATATTTAAACGAAATCATACTAGTGCAAATATTGTATAAGATTATCCGTAAAGTAATAAACCTACACCATTTCATTTCATTATATAGCTGGACTACTATTTAATTTTAATTTGTTTCTTTTGGATAGGAGAAAAAAAGGGAGGGGTGGGTTGTTTACAATGCATAAATGGTACAAGTGAGCATTGTCTTTTTGTCTAATTTTATTTATCAGTTTTGAAAATGGAATATTTAATGACTCCATTACATTTTCGTTCCACTCAACCTATTGTTAGCTAATTAACTTTAGCCTACTCACAGTATATAATTTGTAAATTCTCTTCCATCAGCCTCTAAACCGTATACAGTGCCCTATTAGTAATCAAATCAGTGATACAGTTTTGAATAAACCCCCTTTTTTTTTTTACTAATATTCATACACACTTACAGTCAGACCTTTTGATTGTGAAGAAGAAGAACAGACGTTACTGCCCTGTATACTTCTCAAAGGTTTGTTAACCCATTAATCTCTTTATGGATTCACTTGGATTGTTAAGACATCATTGGCCTAATGAATGGTGTATGGAATTACATTATATACTTGTTATCTTTTACTGGTTAACTGTGCAGGAAGATATTGAGAAGGAACTATCCAAGTTTTCCAGGGCATCTAGAGGAGCAGGAATTTCTCAGCATATTATGGTACAAAATCAGCCATCCCACTTTCTTATTTCCTTGAGTGCATAAGATTGTCAGAAACTTGGAAAAGGAATTGAAATTCATTTGAGAAATGATATAGTTTTTTTGGATCCTGATAAATTTGCAACTTGTTTTACATCATGATCACAAGCCCCTACAAATTTTATCTTTGAAAAACTGGAATTGATTTTTTACCTTGTTAATATAATATCATAGTTGATTCTGTTTCTTCATTGTGCAATGCAAGAGTTGTCTTAAATAAAATACAGCCTTGTGGTTCTTGTTCTTGAATCTGATCAAGACCTGCCATTTGATTTTACTGCTCCCCTATCTTCTTCCCTTGGTTGTAGATCTCCTATTGTAACCGTACATATAGGCATGCATGCACATACTTTGTACTTCTGAAATTGGCAGAAGGCTGCCCCAGTCATATTGATATCTAGATTCAACGCAAGTAACCGAACCCAATTAGTAGTCTGGGTGGTTGGGCTATGTCTTGATGGTTGGGATCAGGCTGGGGTTTTTGAAATTTCAGGATTAGCCAACTAAACCAAATCATGGTTAAATAATATATCAAACTACATCATTTAACACTTTCTTTTATACAACTATTGGGTCTCTAATGCTACTAAATTAGATTCAAGCATTGTTTAAACTAACTGAAGTAGCTCTCTCAACGTGATTTTTTCTATTTACAATGTTGGAATCTCGACCTTGCTTAAGGAAAATCAAGTCCCTTCCACTTGACCCAACCATTGTTGATACTACATCATTTAACATTAAATATATGGTGTTTTCAGTTTTGGCAGTTAATAGACCCAGCCCCTACCCAATATACCCGTTAAAAATACATAATCAGAATTATGTTTTACAAGGTATAATTTTGTGCAGTTTATAATTTTGAGACAGAATTGTAATGGCCTTAAGAATTAACTTGGTGTAGTAGATTTGTTTACAGCAGATTTTCGAATTTTTTGTTCTTTATTGTTTTTCTGTTCTTTATCGTTCATTTGAAGCTTATTTTTCTTTTCCTTTAATAGGTTGGTAGTTTGGAAGATGTACTGAAAAAAATGGAGGTAGTTAAGTCTTATAACAGGTTAGTTTCTTAAAATTTATGAAATAATTTTGAGTTTTACCAAGTTTTCAATCTTCCTCAATGCAGATGGGTGAAAGGAACTCTGGTTGGGAAGACTTGATTTTTATTCCACCAGGAAAAAGTCACTCTCAACACATACAAGAAATCACCGCCTGAACCCAGGGTGCAACTTAAGCTAACCAAAGTTTTATGTTGTTTCCCGAGCAAATTGGGTGTTTTTGTTCTCACCTTTCAGTGGGTAAGACACCTGGACTTCTGCCCTTCAGTTGTGTTCTTCCTCTCTCATTATCTTTAAAGGAAGTCTTTCTGAAGCAGATTCTCGGAATACCAGATATGTTTGTGAGAGAAGATAACTGCTAACATCCATTTCACTAAGAGGTCGATAGAATGCCACTGTTGTGTGTGTCTATTATACATCTCATGTATGAAAGGTGTCTCTACTCTTTATATATACAGCTGAATAATTATTTTCGAAATAGCTGTACCTTAGACCTTGAATTCTAGTTGAATGGATTCAGGGGAGATGGTGATTTTTATATACATTTGTTTTCCCGTAATTATTTTCGAAATACCAGATATGTTTGTGAGAGAAGATAACTGCTAACATCCATTTCACTAAGAGGTCGATAGAATGCCACTGTTGTGTGTGTCTATTATACATCTCATGTATGAAAGGTGTCTCTACTCTTTATATATACAGCTGAATAATTATTTTCGAAATAGCTGTACCTTAGACCTTGAATTCTAGTTGAATGGATTCAGGGGAGATGGTGATTTTTATATACATTTGTTTTCCCGTATTGAAGACTCAGATTTAGTAAGTTTATTATTATTATTTTTTGGATTTTTTGGGGCTTGTTTCGCGGGGAAAGGAGGAAAAGCAGTTATTGTCAGAACAATTGATTCACCACCTGAGGAGGAGTGATTTACCAAAGTACTAAAAGCCATGGTTCACCTACTCTGACACCCATCTTTTCGTAGATTTACAGCCCCCTGGTCTTTTTTGTGTTGGCCCCATTCTCAGTTAGTCTAATCATCGCAAGGATGGCTGGCGGGCAAAAATATGATAGTTTACCTTTCTCCTGGGCTGTGATCGTGCAAAACATGTCATGTAAGCATCTTGATAGCTTGAGGTATACTGACGCGCAACCGGCAAAACTATTTTGTTTCAATAATGAACAAGATGAAGCAAAAAAAGGGCTTATTATCATCTTTCGGAAATTGGTGGAGCCTCACCATTTAGCATCCAATAAAAGGATCCTTCCTTTGCATGTTGGAAGTCGACGTTCCAACCAAATAGTTGTTGGGCGTGCCGGCTTACCTGCCCGTAACACCGATTTTAATCAGTCATTTATCTTCAGCTTTTACCGTTCTGCCCTGCCCTTCTACGTCTCAGATCTGAACTGAGCTCCATTTGTTGGAATTGGTTGTGCGGGCTGAATTAAATAAGCCAAGACATGGAAAACATGAGGATATCTTGGTCATTTTATAAGGATTTCCATATAAAGGGAAGACACATGGAGCTATATAAATGGTCTGCCTTGCTTAAGGAATTGCTCTAATTCTCTAACAACTACCTTCTAATCCTTGCTTATTTTAATCATCATGTTTAACTACTGCGTTTAAACTTAAAAAGTTGGAAAACTATTAAGATATATTCATCAGTTCCCGTTCGAGGCATTGCAGCTGTTCCTCTTTAGGGATGGAAACTTCAGGTCTTCAAAGGATGGTGAAGACCACACCATCGAAAGCTTTAGTTATCAGAATCAATTTGGTTTGCCTCGCCTTCTTTCTGATTTCTTATGCAACCTTTCTTCTTCGGCCATCTTCTTCAATCTACTTCGAGAATGCAGCCTCCCTTGTGAGGTGCTCCTTGCGCGAATGCCCTTCACAAGGTAAGGTGAGCCTACTGCAATGGGTCTTTTTCTTAGGAGAACATTTAATACACTTTATTATTAGTATCATGTGTATATTCACATATTATGTTCTCATTTGAAAACCTTATCGCAGAAACTCTATACAACTGACCTATTGCCTAAGTCTTCAATCTTCATCTTTATTTTCCCTAGAAACATGTTGTCTGATGGGCCACTGGGTTGTGAACATTCTAGGCAGAAAAGGGCATTAAAATGAAAGCAGTGTTGGAGGAGCCTCATCCTCATGCCAATTCACGGAAGCCGAAGGGTATTGCAAGTAAGATGGAGGTACCAAGCTTCTTTCGGGAAATGGGGAAAGGGATGAAGATTGGAATGGTGAACATGGATGAAGACGACGTGGACGAGTGGAGGTCACAGGGAGAAATAATAAATGTTTATTTCGACAGGGTATCACAGTTGTTCAATTGGACGGATTTGTTCCCTGAATGGATAGACGAGGAAGAAGAAAGCGACGTTCCATCGTGCCCGGAGGTACCAATGCCAGAGGTAGAAGAATACGGAAGCATGGACGTGATCGTGGCTAAGCTGCCATGCAAGCGTCCTGAAGAGGGGTGGGGAAGGGACGTGTTTAGGCTACAAGTTCATCTAATAGTGGCGAATCTGGCTGTGAACAAAGGGAAGAAGGACTGGAATTGGAAGACGAAGGTGGTGTTCTGGAGCAAGTGCAGACCAATGATGGAGCTGTTTCGATGTGACAATCTGGTAAGGCAGGAAGGAGATTGGTGGTATTATGAGGCGGAGGTGAAGAGGTTGGAGGGCAAAATGTCGTTGCCTGTTGGATCCTGTAAGCTGGCCCTGCCCCTCTGGGAACAAGGTAAGCTTTCACATCCCAATTTCCCACTCTATAATTTCACTTCCACCCTTCCTTTTTCTTCTTTATTTACCTCTTATCCGTCAAGTAAAAGAAACGCAAAAAATTACAACTAAACTACACGCGCCAGGTAGGGGTTAAACCTACGCCTTTCTGCTTGGGAAACGGACGCTCTATCCGCTCAGCTATAGGCGCTTAGTAATCTTATGAACTATTAGGTTTTAGTAATTGTCATTTTTTCAGGTAAAAATTTTCAGAACTTGACATTTTGGGAAATGAATCTCCTAGATCATCTAACTTTTCATTTTAAAATAGTAATAATTAAAAATGATTCCATATTTAGAAATTTTATAAAATGATGATTCAAATTAGAAATAAATTTTAAATTGTTTAAATAAAATTTGAATAAATTAAATAATAAATTGAATTAAGGAGTCGGATTATTTTACGTCAACTATAATTGAAGTTGTTGCATCTACCTTTTTGAAAGGTGCAACAACAATATCATTAATTCATGATAGGGCATTCTTTATGAATAAAAGGTACATCAAAAACATCATTGTAGATTGTAGAGCATCCGTTGATTAATAATAATAATTATTTTTTCGTCTATGAAGCAAACCCAAAATTTGTTGTTCAACGTAGGAAGGAAGCTTCAGACGGTGGCCATAAAGCCTCTAGTACTTCTACGTCTCTCGTGAGTCGAATATATGATCATAATTCATGACAAAGATAATTTTCCTTTTTTTCTCTTTCAGATCCACGGAATGGATCGTTTTTGTATAACACTAGGAATCTGGAGGCAGGACAAACAGAGTTCCATACAGTATTGGATTGTTACATGTAATTAATTGTGGTTGTTGGTGATTCTCATATTATAAACAACTAACAAAGATGTTTGCTTCCTTGCTAACAACTTGCCGACGCTCTCCTTTCGTGTTCTACCTTCTAACAATTCGTTTTCCCTCATCGCAACAAATTAAGTTTAACTTCTCTTGAATTATTTGCTCCCTACAATCTGATCTTTTATTTTTTATTTTTTAAATTTATAGCATTTCGATTCTTTTCATATTAATAACCATTTAAAATATTGACTTAAAATTAAAAAAGATTGTATTGAATTTTAAAAAATAGGGGAATAAATGACAGATCAAATGTAAAAGTCTAAAAGATGAGCCAAAATAATAAATAAAATTATTAATGATTTATTTCTTATTTAAAAAATGTCTCAAAAATATAATATTGATTTCAGGAATTGACGAAGTGTACGACTTATCCAAGATTCGAAAAAGCGTGGCAAGCGGGACAAGAGTGAAGCGCGAAGCCTACGCTACTGTGCTCCACTCTTCTGAATCCTATGTTTGTGGAGCAATCACGCTAGCACAGAGCCTCCTTCGAACCGGAACCAAACGCGACCTTATCCTCCTCATAGACAAATCTATCTCCGCTCCCAAACGCCAGGCCCTCGCGGATGCCGGCTGGAAAATCCGAATCATCACTCGGATCCGGAATCCCAAAGCCGAGAATCATACTTACAACGAGTACAACTACAGCAAGTTCCGCCTCTGGCAGCTTAACGACTACGACAAAGTCATCTTCATCGACTCCGACATCATCGTTCTCCGCAACCTCGACATCCTCTTCCACTTCCCCCAAATGTCTGCCACCGGCAACGACCAATCCATCTTCAACTCCGGCATAATGGTCATCGAGCCTTCCAATTGTACATTCCGTGTATTGATGGACAGCCGGGACGACATCGTATCGTACAACGGAGGAGACCAAGGGTTTCTGAACGAGATCTTCGTGTGGTGGCACAGATTGCCGAGGAGGGTGAATTTCTTGAAGAATTTCTGGGCGAATACGACGTTGGAAGCAAGCGTGAAGAATGGGCTATTCGGGGCAGACCCGCCGAGGCTGTACGCGATTCACTATCTAGGGTTGAAGCCGTGGCATTGTTACAGGGACTATGACTGTAACTGGGATGTGGAAGATCAGCGTGTGTATGCGAGCGACGTGGCTCACCAGAGGTGGTGGAAGCTTTACGATGAAATGGATCAGAGGTTGCAGAGTTTCTGTAGGCTAACGAGACGACGTCGGACTGAGTTGAATTGGGAAAGGAGGAAAGCTGGGAAGATTGGATTATCAGATGGGCACTGGAAGATCAATATTACAGATCCCAGACGTTCTGGCTCTCTTTTGATGGATTAGAGTTTTCAATTTTGTATTCTGCCTTCTTTGTTTTTCACTATTTTTTCTTGCATTCATACATACGTCACTTACATATGAATGATACATACCAACACATGGAGAATTGAACATTTTCCATGAGAGTCTATTTATGTGTTAATACTGAATAGGATTATATATCTTCCATTCCTTCGTTCTTGGAGATTACTTTCCAGCATACTATTAGAGTGTATGTTTTGTACCAGAAAAAAAAGCTGCATATTGCTTCTCCATTCCATTTTATCAATCATTTTTGTCATTTTTCAAATTTTTTACAAAATTAATGAAGAATTAACTTTTCTTCAATTCTACCTTTAAGTAATTAATACTATGTGGGTTTTTTTGTTCGAAAATTATGAATAATAAAAAATAATAATTAAGGACAATTTAATAAAATTACATTATCAACTATTAAATTATTATTCAAAAAATAGTTTGTTTGGCATCTTGAAACCTGATAATATAAGAAAGCCACTTACCGAAACCACTTCTTTCTCACTCCCAATCTTCCATGGAACCTAGGTGCTTTCCACAACCTTTTTTTTTTTTTAACCCTTTTCACCCTATCTCTCGCTCTCACCCATACTCCCTCTAGTGATGATAGCCTCCATACCTTCATAGCTAGTGTGGTCCAAGCATTCAATGACAGCCTTTTCTAATTTTTTGGGTGTAGTCCAAGCATTCGACGGAGGTCTTGTTAGAAAATTTTATTTATGGGTTTACATTATGTTGGAAATAGTAGTATGTGTGTGTGTCAAAAAGAAAAAAGTCTCATATTGCTCAACATAGTAGAAGTCTTAGTGTATATATACTAAAATGAGCACAAGTGCAAGTTAAACGGCCAAGAAGAGGAGTGGGCTTCCGCGCATGATAACGAGCTGACGCAGGTGAAATTTGTCAACTGCCCCATGCGCGTGAGATTATACGCAATATTGGAAACTTTTTTTTACATAAAATAGTTTTCAAATTAAATAATATTTAGTATAAAGTAGTCTCCCAAAAAATCCTCCTTTTTAATGGTTTCAGTTTTAAACATTGAGGATTGATGTTTTTATGACATGCAGTTTCATGGAGTTAATAGCTAGTTTTTACCCTCCCTTTAATTTCCCAATGTTCAAAAACTGATTTCTTACATCGCCATTAAAATCATCCAACGTTCACAATTTTAACTATTATAAAATGGAGTCCTTACTACATGATTTGGACACACCTAGCTCTCCCTTCATTCTAAGTTCATATTCTTTTCTCTATGATGTTCTACTTCCCTATCTAGTGCAGAAATAACTCGATTTAATTCTAGTGAGTTGCCATCTTGTGGTGAACTAACTCTTAAGAACAGTACTCATTAGCATGACTCAAATCATATTTTACTTTCTAGTACTAACAATCTTAATAGTTATGAAGTCACCAGGGATGCCAATGTTGTTTCCAATGCAACCAATGTTACAGTTACTGGTACTGAAGGAGTTGGTGGTGTTGCTACCTCTATTTACATTCCTACAGCAGTATCGATGTTGCTGCCCAAGCTATTTGTAGATATCTTGAAAATTGAGGTGTTCGATGGGAAAAATTTCAAGGAGTGGCAAGAGCATGTTTTTTCTACCCTTGACATGCATGGAATTACAATTGCTCTCACATAGTCCGAGCCATTGCCGGTTGCTGACCAGGCTTAGAGGAATGCTTGGGAATATGCAAGCATACAATCATTAATACTTTATCTAATGATCTCTTTGATGTCTACTGTGTGTACAAGAAAGTCAATATAAGTTGGGAATCACCCATTGCTAAATATACTGCTAAGGATACTGGAAAGCAAAAGTTTGTTATTGGTAATTATTGTAGATAAGATATGTTAGAGGACAAAGATATAAAGTTGCAGATTAACGAATACCACAAGCTGGTGGAGAAACTTCGTGCTAAAAAAATCAACCTTCTTGATAAATTTGTTGTTGGTATCCTAATTGAAAAAACTGCCAAACTCATGGAAAGATTACAAGTGGTAACTCAAACACAAGTAGAAATAGCTTTCATTGTCAGATCTCATCACTCATATCATCATTGAAGATACTAACCAAAAGGAGTCTCAAGCAGGAAAGGGAAATGAGATAGCCTCTAAAGCAAATCTGGTGGAGATGAAGCCGTATAACAAGAGGTATGATTCCAATAAAAAACCTTATTACAAACCCAAGAATGTTAACCCTAAGTTCAGAAAGAATGGCAATTGCTATGTTTATGGTAAGAAAGGTCACCATGCTGCTCAATGCAAAAAAAGAGCCAGAAATGATAATCCTTCTAAGTCAAATGCAAATTTGGTTTAGGGAGATGAGAGCAATACTAAAGAGATCATTGATGTGGTCATTTCTCAAGTTGTCCTTGTCTCTAATGTGACAAAGTGGGTGATAGACTCTGGGACTATCAGACACATTTGCACAAATATGGAGATGTTTACCTCCTATTATCCTATAAAAGAAAGAGAAGATTGTATTTATTTTGCTGATTCCCGAACTGTAGAAGTTCTAGGGAAAGGAAAAGTTGATCTTAAGCTCATATCTAGAAAGACCTTGGCTCTCAAAGATGTCCTTCATGTGCCTAATGTTAGAGCAAATTTAGTTTCTGTTGCTTTATTAGGAAATGTTTGGGTTAAAGTATCATTTGAATCTGACAAGATTGTGATGACAAGAAACAATGCTTTTGTAGGAAAGGATTATTGTAATCAAGGACTATTTCTATTCAATGTTCATCATCTTCTGCTTACTTGCCTGTTTATTTGATTGATTCTTTTGACATTTGGTATGCAAAGTTAAGACATGTTAGTAAGTCTTATATTATGAAAATGCAATATCTTGGTTTAATTATGGAATTAAAACTGATAGTTTAAGTAAATATAAAGTGTGTATAGAAGCCAAATTAACTAAAAAATTCTCATTTTTTTACACAAAGAGAATCTGAATTAGTTGCTTTAACATACACTAACTTGGGTGTCCTAAAGCAAACTGAAACTAGGGGTAGGAAAAGGTACTATGTAAATTTTATAGATGATTTTTTGAGATATACAAAAGTATTTTACTAAGAAATAAAGATGAAGCATTTGATAAATTTCTTTTGTATAAGGCAAAGGTAGAAAGCCAACTAAACAAAAAGACAAAAAGAGTTAGATTGGATAAAGAGGAGAATATGTTTTATTTAATGATTTTTGTAAAAAAGAAGGAATAATTCGTAAAGTAACTCCTCCATATTCAACTGAATCTAATAGAGTAGCAGAAAGGAAAAACAGAACATTAAAAGAAATAATGAATGCTATGTTTGTAAATTCCTCTACACCAGATAATTTATGAGGTGAAGCTTTTGTGATCCCAAGTAAGATCGGTTCAGGATCATGGGATCCTTTTCTATTAGATAGGAAGGGCTGTTTCACAAAATGTACTTCTAAGTAATTACTCCATAGATCATATATCTATCTATATACAAAAGAAATCATGTAACGAGGGGGATTCTTATTTGTACAAATGGTACTTCGAACTTGGAATGAGCATGAAGAAATTAATGATACTTCTTTATATTTTGAGTTATTCAACCGGATTGGTTGCTCAAGACCTTTGGTCTCTACCCGGACCTGATGTAAAAAATGGGATCACTTCTTATGGACTTGTCAAATGATTGTTGTCTGCATGTTCTCTATAGAATAGAATACCTTATAAGAAAACAAATAAGACACCTTATGAATTATGAAAAGAATGTGCACCAAGCTTAAAATATTTGAAAATGTGGGGGTGTTTAACAAAAGTTGTGTTACCTGATCCTAAAAAGAGAAAAATAGGTTTTAAAACTTCTAATTGCATGTTTATTGGATATATTGAACATAGTACAGTCTATGGATTCCTGATTTTAAAAAGTGATTTTTTTTATCATAACACTATCATATAAACTAAAGATGCAAAGTTTTTTTAATGTGTTTTACCTTTGTAAGTTCAATCTATTCCTAAATCTGCAAAAAATTGCTCTACTATACCTAAACAAAATAATAGCAAAAATGTAGTTGAAAATTTAAGGAGAAGCAAAAGGCAAAGGAAAGAAATTTCATTTGAAAATGATTTTTATACTTATATAGTACAAGATGAACCATCAAATTTGTTTGAAGCTGTTTCATCACCCAATGCTCATCTTTGGAGAGAAGCAATTAAAGCTAAAATTGGTTCACTGAATCAAAATAAAATTTGGGTTTTAGTCAACTTTCCTCCAGAAGCAAAACTCATTGGTTGCAAATAGATCTTTAAAAAGAAATATAACTAAGGTGGATCTATTAACAAATATAAAGTAAGGCTAATAGTTAAAGGGTTTACTCAAAAAAGAAAATATTGATTATTTTGATACCTTCTATCCAATAACAAGGATTTCTTCTATTAGAGTGTTGATTGCTTTAGCTTTAGTTTATAAACTTTTTATTCATCAAATGGATGTTAAAACAACTTTCTTAAATGATGATTTAGAGGGAAAAATTTTATATGGTGCAACTTGAAGAGAGTGTTGCCCCTCGACAAGAAAATAAAGTTTGCAAGCTTGTCAAGTCATCATATGGTTTGAAACAAACACTTAAATAATGGCTTGAAAAATTGGATCAAATCTTAACAAGTGATGGTCTTTCTACCATTGAAGTGTAAATATGTGTATATACAAAACTAATAAATAGCAATTATATGATTATTTATTTATATGTAGATGACATGCTTATTTTTTGTACTAGCATAAATATTGTAGTTGAAACCAAATGTTTTCTTTCTTCAAATTTTTATATGAAAGATATAGGTGAAGTAAATATAATATTAGGTATTAAGATCATAAGAAGTGACAATAGTATTTTTCTATCTCAAGAACATTATGTTGAAAAAACTCTTAAAAAGTTTGGACATTTTAATGATATGCTTGTAAGAACTCCTTATGATGCTAGCATTTAATTAGCAAAACATAAAAGTAATCCGATGGTTCAATCTAAATATGCACAAATTATTAATCAATTTTGTAAGGCACAATATTGTAAGGCAGTTGTTGAAAGATGGAGTTATATTAATCAATTTTGTAAGATTAGAAATAAACCTAACTGATCCCTTAACCAAGCCCCAAACAAATTTTTAAAACATTGAGAGAAATGAGATTCAAGCCGATTTGAAATTAACAGTGAGGGTAATCCAACTTTTGTGATTGGAGATCCCATGAAGAAGATTCATATGGTAATAACAAGTCATCTGCTAATTTTGCTAGCGCTAATTTCTAGTCTCTTCCTATGATATGAGAAACTACTAAAATGTATTGATAGTGAGACTGAGTAAAAGCTCTTAATGTTTTCATATTTCTTATGGATGGTGTATTCATTGCAGAAACACTTGATGGAATCACTTAAATGAATGTGGAGTGAGGCTGCTCCTATGAAATTATGGCAAAATCTCTAGAGTATTCATTAAATACCAAGCATGTGCATGGCCGTTTAAAGCATAAAATCATGATAACAATAGGATTGTGGGGGTATAATTTGACCAATAAGGCATCTAGTACACAATTAAGAGTTGTTAATTCATAGAAGCTATAAGCTTCACTGGCTGCTTTGTATACTAAGAATTATTGGTCTGGACTTAGTTCATAATCCAAAAGACACTAGATTCAAAATAATTATATCCATATTTAGAACACAAATGATAATCAGTTTTTAACACATGTGGAGGATTGTTAGAAATATTAGTATGTGTATGTGTGTCAAAAAGAGAGAAGTCTCACATTGCTTAAAATAATGGAAGCCTTAATGTATATATACTAAGATGAGCACATGAGCAAGTTAAAGGGCCAAAAAGAGGAGTGGGCTAGCATGCATGATAAAAGGGACAACGCAGGTGAAACCCGTTAATTTTCCCCTATGTGCAAGATTATACGTAGTGTTGGATACTTTTTGCAAAAATTAGTTTTCAAATTAAACAATATTCAGTATAAACTAGCCTTCTGGAAAATCCTCCTTTTTAATGATTTCGATTTGGAATGTTGAGGATTGATGTTTTTGTGACCCGTGGTTTCATGGAGTTAATGAACAGTTTTTATCCTTCCTTTAATTTCCTAACAATTAGAAACCGATTCATTACATCACTATTAAAATCGTCCAACGTTCACAATTTTTGCTGGCTATAAAATGGAGTCCTTACTACATGATTCAGCCACAGAGTGCTCTCCCTTCATTCTAAGTTCATATTCTTTTCTCCTGCTATTTGCTTTCCCATCTAGTGTAAGAGGGGTCCAGTTGCCATCATATGGTGAAATAACTCTTAAGAACAATGTCCATCGGCATGACTCAAATCGCATTTTACTTCTTTGGTACCAACACATTAATTATTTTGTGTTTTCTAAGAATGGGTTAATAATGGTTCATTAAAATGTTAAAGCACAATGTTGTTTTAGTGATCATAAAATTAACGAGCTAGACACACACTGTTTTAATTTATAATTTTGGTTAGCAGCATAAGTGTGGACTGTTGTATTTTACTGAAACTCATAGTGGGTGGACCCAATAAAACTTTTATTTAAAGAAGGTTAGGTCCCCTCTCTAATCTTAATTTAGTGGACTAAAAGCCTCTAAAGTTCTAGGGTTATAAAGAGGAAGATCTAACTAGGCTCATCTAATCAAATTGCTAGTTTCAGGTACCTTTCCAGTTAAATTCTTTTATTCCTAAGAATTGGTATGGAATTTGTCTTTTTAATTTTGGATAAATCTTTATTGATCTATATCTATAAAATTAACAGGCCTCAGCTGCAAGTGAAGAAGGTATATCTACTAGGGAGGAAGAGATGCTTGTGAACAAGATATTAGTTGCTGGTCTTCATTGTTGCTCCTCTTCAATATTTTGATATTATAAATATACGTATTAAATAAAAATTTACCATGTTTCTATGGACATACTAAATATATTTTTAAGACTCACTTTCATTCTTTTTTTTTTTAATTCCAACTAGAAAATATCTCATGTGTTGCATAGTTTATAATAAGAAACTTTAAAAAAAAAATTCACATGTCAAGAGAATTTAAATAATAATAGTGGGATTAACAAGCATTTGAAATTTGAATTTAAATTTTGAAAGAAATAAAATAAAACAACATGATAAACTACTCCATTCGTTCCATATAATAATACCTATAACAAAATTTCTCTTATCCCACAATATAAGATCTTTTGTAAGATTTAATGGAGTATTTACGAGTTTTTTTTTCAAAAATATATTTCATAAATTCATTCTACAAATATCATCTTTACCTCTTTTTTAATGTTTTGATTAATGTGAATGAAAGTTATTTTTGAAATCACAATAATTTTTTTCATAAAAATCAAAGTTCCCATCTAATTTCAATTATCTTTCATAATATATGTAATTTTTGTAAAACCTCTAATAATATGGGATGAAGGGAGTAATCTACAAAATCTAATAAATAAACTAAATAATATTTATCATAAAACCACATACGCCATCACTCTTCACACAAAGCCAAACATAAGCTTGATAATGCCCCATGAAATTTTATGTTATGTATATTGACGATTCTCTTATTTTTCTCTTCTTGTTTCTCCAAAACCACTTCCAATACCAAATAGGGCATAAGATTGATCCTCCCAATCCTAGTCTTTCAAATAAAAAGAAACAAGAAATTACATGTGATATTTAAATCGTATCAATAGAAAAAATATATTATAAAAGTTATTTTTATTTGAACTTGATAATGCTCGAATGTATATTAGTTATTGGTACCATATTTCATATATTTGTACCAAAAGAGAAATATTTATAAAATATATAATAATTATACTGTAAAATTAAAGACTTCGACAATACAAAGTAAGTGAGTGGAATGCATAATTAATAAAAAGAATTCATGTGAGAGTTGTAAAATTAATAAAATTATAGAAATATGTATTTTATTGAATTATCTTATATCGATTCAAATTTAAATATTATTGAATTCAAATGGAATATCTCTTCTATCATAATTTTTTGTCCACAAAGTTTGGCAATCTTACTTAATGGACCTAACCATATATTAAGGGTAAGAGGATTTTGACAAAAAAAGAAATTAAAAGATATAATTCTTGTTCATTTAAGTTATCTAAACAACAAGTAATTAATATTGTTATTAATTAATGAAAAAGAGAAGATGTTTGCATTAGTCATTAAATTATTTATTGTCTTTTTTAATCATTATGGCAAAAGTTTAAAATAACAAACTAAAATAGAATGGATGAAGTATTTAATATGAAAGTTCTATTGATAAATTTTTACTTATAAAAAAAAACAAAAAATATTTTTAAATGTAACAAAAATATAAAAAAAAAATATTTATATATAATATATATTTTCAAATGTAACAAAAATATAATTTATATACAAAATATATTTCTAAAAAATAAAAAAAAATGTTTTAAAAAACAGTACATATGTTTCTGAACACAATGACTTGTTTTGGCTGAACTTAGAAAGTGTACTACTTAAATTAAAAGTACATCCGTGCTTGGTGAGACCGTGCAGTACCGAAAACAGCAAACTTCTTTAAAAAAATTATTACATACTATTGATTTTGTAGTATCTGTTTCGATGAGCCCTATAAACATTTATTGAAGTAGATAAGTGATTACCGTGGAAGGATTGTCAAATATAAGTTATTTTTTAATAAGTATTTATATCTTAAATAAATATTTATGAAAAAAATTAATTTTTTTTATTTATTATAATTATTTATTTCACTTTTTTTTCTCATTATCTACTTAGTAATCACTTAAACTCTTAATATTTAAATATATTTTTTTTCTTAAAATCACCTTAATGTAAAAATATCTAAACACAAATCACTTTTAATATAATCACTTATTCTTATAATATATTATAAAAAAATATTTATATTCATCATCATTTATACATAAATCAATTCCAATGGAGCTATAATGAAAAGTGGGCGAATGCTTTTCTTCTTGGTATTGTAAAAGTAGTTCATGATGATATATAACAAAAAATTGGTACTTACAATGTTTGACTGATTAAGATTGGCCACCAACTCCTTCTAGACTGCATCATTATATGAATCACATTTTCAGCAAATGCCCAAAATCTCAGCCCGGAAAAAAAGTTGCCCATAATCTCAGCCCGGGAAAAAAGTTGCCCATAATCTTTTTTTGATCAGGTTTCAGATAATTAAATTTTGTTGTTAATTCATGTGTCAGATAAGTGGTCAGTGTCGTTTACTAACACTCATATCCCAGAATTTTCTAAAGCAACAGCTGGAAGAATGATTGGGTGGAATGCAAAAATCGACAAAAGAGAAGGTAATGGCCAATAAAACGATGGTTGAGCAGGCCCATGTATAGGTGCACCTACTCAATCGACAAACCTTTAGATTATTATTTCAATTCATTTTATTATACTAGCAAGTTATGTTTCGCACGGCAAGTTAATTTAGTAAGCCCTTGTCTTTTGCTTTATGTTAATACCAAAGGTACTGGCCCAAAACAAAATACCTAAGGTACACCTGCAATATGTGTTTTCTTTATATTATAAATTAAGAGTATCTCTTACTCTTAATGAGAACTAATCTTTATAAAAATATTGAAAATAAATTATAGATTTCTTGCAATTCGTGTCATTTAAGAAAGACATTAGACCATCTCATGATATTCCCTCGTATGTGTGAGTATGGAAAATATTAAACACTTATAAAAAAAAAAGATAAGAAAATATGATTATAAATTTTTTCTTACATTTTCACTCTCAATTTAATAATATTTTGCGTATTTCATATTGTCAAAAAAAGAATGAGAAAATATTACTTTGCAAAAAAAAAAAAGATAATGATAGTTAAGTCAAGTAGAAGAAACTCGATGTCTCTTAAATAAAATTAATGTTTAAATCTTGTTGATAGAAAAAAATCCCTAATTGATTTCCATAATACTTGAATTTAACTCAATAATATTAAATACCGGATTGTTATATATATTTTTTTTGAAAGAGAGAGAGAGAGAGAAAATATTGCCAGTGAACCAACAAAGTGACTCTTCTGGGCTACGTGGTGGCCCGCTATTTGAAGTATTGGACAAAACACATAGCTCATGGGTTATGTGACCTATTCTATGTTCATGTATCTGGCCCACTAGCCTAGCCTAAGATGATCATTTGAGATATTTGTCAAGCAAGCCCAATTTTTCAGTCATCTCAACGGAGAATCATATTAAAAATGAATATGATAGGTTTAAGAAATTAATTTCACAATCAAATATACCAATGGCATGCCCATAATTTCTATATTTTAAAGGGATTAGTCTTCAACTGTCAAATAGAAAATACCCTTAATGCTCATAGAAAAAAATATGAAGTCACATCAAATATTTGTATTAACTTATTCGTATCTTCTTGGGAGAAAAAACCTATCAAACCACACTACAGTCCATGGTGCGCCCCAGGATTTTTTATGGGCCAACTACGGTGTCTCAGATTATTCTATTTCTTTTTAACTTTTTTTTTTTCCAATTAAAGCTGTAACCCCCACCATAAAGCGATACCTCCCAAAAGCCAAAGTTTAAGGAACATATACTCAATTGCCAAAAACAAAGAGGAAATATTATATACTCAACTTTAGTGTCTATGGAACCTTCGACGTGGCACGCTCGCAATGATGAGTGTCGTCCACACCATAATCTGAAAAATACAAAAGGGAGAGTCGTCAAATACCATTTTGAGAATCGGAAAATAAAAAACACAAAGGTCCCATCCCCCCATGCATGCATTGAATAATTTAACTTAATTTACTTTAATTAGGTCAGAAAGGAACCGATTTGGTCCTCTCCGTTGGTCCCCTCGTTCATAAATTCATAATCTTCTCATCTGCTAATTGGACGGTCCTCACAGTTCCAGGTGGCCCGCGTCGAGAGGGATGGGTATACTAGTAATCCACAACACAAATGACAAATGGAAGAAGGGTGGTTTTGGTCATTTGCCATCCAACGAATTAGTACTAGTAGTTGATTGCATTGTGGCTGGCACGTACTTGGCAAATTTCCCAACGCTAAAACCTTAACAAGTTGAAAATAGTTACGTGTAAAATTTAGAAAAATTCATTCAATTAAACATATTATCTTCTGTCAGTAAATTATTAATTTTATCAAACATAAAAGTATATGTATAATTTAGAGATATTTATTATCAAAATATTTTATTTTTTCCAAATATAGGACATTTTCAAAATACAATATAATATTTATTATGCATTATATTTAATTTATCTCAAAATATTTTAAAAAATAGAGCCTACCAACTCTTTTATCACTTATCATTATAATTATTAATCTTTAATAAAATTAATTTTGAAAAGATATTGTAATTTATAAAAAAATTAAGTCTGATTACTAGTTTTAACTTTCAATCTTAATGGTTAAAAAGATTTTATATTAAGATATATTCATGTAGTTTAAAATTGAAAAATTATATTCTTTTCCAGACATGCATAAGTATCAACTATGAAACCTAACATTTATTACACAATACATTTTTTAAATAAAGATTTCATTTTATTTATCCAAATTCAAGAAGAAAACTAATTATAAAAGTATAAGTATTTTTGGGCTCCCATGACATGGTAATGCAACTCCGGCCAGTTTTATTTTTTTACTCATCGCCCACGGAGAAAAAAATTGCAGACGGCGGTGACTTTTGAATGATAATGTCTGAAATAGTGAAATGTGAACCACAACCCTGGCCCAAAAAAAAAAAGAAGAAAGGAACCCCACCCCTCCCCAGAAAGTCAGATCGTGGTTGTGGTTGTGGTGTGGGTGAACTGGACAAACATACGTGTTAAGTAAGATACTAGACATGGACGTGAACATGTCAGTCCAGAAAGGATAAAAAAAAAAAAAAAAGAAGATGTGAATTTGTGAAATGAATTTACGTGCGATCACTCCGACCAGCTACATATTTTAGACAGTTTTTAGTACACACAAAATATGCTGGCATCAACTCTGAGAAGAAAAGCTAACAAAACAGGAACTACTAGGTTTAAAAAAAAAAACATAAAAGCTGGACCACCTTGGCGACGAAAGCAGGGCAACCAGGCTGTGTGATATTGTAGTCAACACAGTTTTTGTCTTTTTATTTTTGGGTAAACCACCCCTCGGGCCCAAAACTTTGCTCAATTTTCATTGTCTTCCCTTGACTTCAAAACATATACTATTTTCTTTTAAGATTAAGAAAGATATTACTTTTTTTGTTAACTTTTTTTTTTTATCAAAATATCATTTACTAACTTTAAAATACAAAGGGTTTTCTTTTAAGGTCTCTTTTTTAAAAAATTAGAATTCATATAATTCCAGAACTTACATATAATCTCATCTTTATTTTGTTTCCCATAGATTATATTTAATATGGACAAATCAAAATAAAAAAAAATAGATGTTATTTTCATTAAATTTAACTAGATTTAAACTGATCATTATTTATTAACTAATGATTACTGTGGCATTTACCTTCCATTTGAAAATAGTTCTAAAGTTTTTTTGGTCTTTTTTGTAACTTTATTAGAGTATTCTAAATTTTTACCAATCAAATTTGTTAATTTTGTATATAACTTTTTTTTTTTATAAAGTATCAATTTTTTAATTGATCTAAGTGTAATTATGACTCCAAATAACATATTTTTTAATCACTAAATCTATTTTCTTATGACTCTGTTCTCTTGAAAATGAGAAATTGAGATCTAATTTCAATATCAATAAGAATTTCTATTTATATGATATATATAAGTTGTACGGTTTATTACTTGAATACCATCTGTACTGATGATTTTTTTTTATTCGGGGTTGATTTGAAAAAAGTTGATGAACCTAAATGCCTATTTGAGTTAAAAAAAATATGCATTTAAGTTAATAAAGAAAATCATAGTAGTTAAAGGTAAAAGAGAAGGGAGTGTTCTACCAAATAAAAGGAGAGGAGAGTGTTTATGGTTTCAGCAAAAATTTAGGGACAAGAGCGGTAATTCACTCGTGAGATTTGAATAGGATTCCAACTAACCGCTATGATCACGAACCATGATCACCGTTCAAGTAAATGCGGGCGTTTTATTACAAACACTACAGTAAATAGGATTGGGGTTAGTGGAAAATACAACGAAATGATTGGAAACTTAGAAATTTTTAATTTAAAGGAAATACTTTTTTCTTCCCAAAATAAATGTCGACGTTGAAAGAGATAATGAGAGAGCAAACAGATGGATCGAGTCTGTCTGATGAGGTAGGCTCCACTCTCTGTGCACCGTCCCCTTTTTTTCTCATTTCTATTCTTGGCTGCAACTTTTCCACCTTAATTATTTTTGTTGAATCTAATTTATATTTTCATGGTATTTTCCCCTCAATTTTCAGAGGTCGCTAATCTCTGCTAAGTTTCAATCATCTGATTTGTCTCGGCTAAATCCGGGTATGTTCTTCTCTGATTTCTCTTTTCGTCTTTCTCAGACTTTCTTTTTCCCTTTTCAACGCACCTAGTTACTTCATTCGTTTTGTCTTGATTCTTCTTGTGTGATTAGTGCGTTCATTCCTCGTTCTAGCTTGAAATTTGAGCTTTGGCAATTTTCCTTATTGAGGAAAGTCAGTCTTATAAGTTGAATTACTGTTAACTGGAGCAGGATATAATATATTTGTCTTCTGGCCGTATGATTGTCTGGAATTATAGAAAAGAAGACGGAGCTTGCTTGGTAGCTCTGCTGTAAGTGGGGTTTCATAAAATCTTTGTTCCTGTTCTTATTTGCTCCATCGATGTGCAAATATCAGCAGAATTTTTGGCAGCCCAGTTCTAAATTGGGGATGCTCTGTTCCGTGATATATTTGTACGGAGAGCACTTACATAACATAACCTTGTATTTTTTACAAGTTAGAACTGACATTTTTCATTTCAGAAGGTTAGCCAGTACAGATATTTTATAATATTGGTCTAGTTTGTTCATAAAAAGGAAACAGCGTAGTCAACCTGGCTTACAAAATAAATGAGTACTACTTTTGCATTATTATTTTTTTAAATGGATTAATTATACATTAATTTCTTCCCACATACCAAGTTGTGCTGTCTTTGTTATTTCATCTGTTTAGTTCATTTACCTTCCATTGATTGGCTTAGTCTACATGGAAAAATTTATAATTCTCCATTGAGAAGTCTCAAGTTGTACACTGTGTTGACTGAAACTTTAAAAAGAGCTTCACTTTAGAATTTCAGGCAATTGACAGAAACATAGTTTTAATACTGTTTTACATACCTCTTCGAACTGTCCAATCGAGTTGAATAGAAGAAACAAGTTTAATGATGTATGAAGATTCTGTGCTTAGTCCAGGCGAGCAGTAATCCCTCTCAATTTTGAAATTATTCATAATAATTTTGCATTTCTACTTATAATTCTAATATGGTATAACTTAATTGCTTGAAACAGTTAGGAATTTTTGTTGTTTTGGCATTCATTTTTCACTGATTGATTTTGTTTATCACTTGGATTTTTAGACACTTGATTGGCACTCTGAAGTACACTTTTGAATGGAGGATGCTGAAGGGAAGCCATCTCTCTCAGAATTGTCATCAAAGAGTACTGAACAGATATCACTGGCGGATCTTCCTAGAGAAAATAGTGAAGTAACAAACTCGACACATAATCAATCTTCTGCTGAAACTCCAATCAACTCACTCAGTGATGGAAACGGGGAATCTGGGACTCATTTGCCGGTGACTGAATTGTCTAATTTAGCAAAGCCACAAGATACTTCTGAGGGTCAGACTGTAGGAAAAGATGGAATTCTTCCTGTGGATGATTCAGCGTCAACCTCAATTACTGATGGGAAAGAGGAATCTAAGATTCTGCCAGTCCCTGAATTCTCTGTATTAGCTACACCACCAGATGCTTCTGATTGTCAAATTGTAGGGCAAGATGAACTTCCTGTAATTGATTCAGCTTCAACCTCAATCAGTAATAAAAAAGAGGAATCCCAGACTCAATTGCCACTGAGTGAATTCTCCAAATTGGCAACACCACCAGATGATTCTGATAATCAAACTGTAGGACAAGATAAAATTATTCCTGTAGACAATTCAGCTTCAACCTCAATCAGTAATGGAAGAGCGGAATCTGGGACTAATTTGCTGGTTACTGAACTCTCAGAGTTTGCAATGCCACAAGATGCTTTTGATGGTCAAATAGTTGGACAAGATGAAATTCTACCTGTCAATGGTTCAGCTTCAACATCAAATGGTATGGTTGGTATGAATGAAAGAAACAACGAGGGGACTGTGATTGAATATTCTAAACCAGAACACGTAGAAAATATTTCTGATAGGCAGGAATCCCAAGATAGTTGCTCAACTGTCACTGTTGATTCCGATGTCAATAATCAGATTATCCACTCAGCTTCTGCTTCTGCTCATGCTGTGCAGCCTGATGCTAAAAGAAGCCTTATTGATACAGCAGCCCCATTTGAATCTGTCAAGGAAGCTGTTTCCAAGTTTGGAGGAATTGTGGATTGGAAGGCTCATAGAATCCAGACTGTGGAGGTATGTATATTTTACCATTATTTGCATGTTTTATAAATTCACCTTAATTGCATGTTTTGCATTGAAATTCACCTCTCCAATAATATTTCTGCTTGATCAGGTAAATAATCTTTTGGTCATCTCACTTGCTCTTTTAAGCTAATCCAAATATCCATTACAACATAGCTAAAATTTAAAAGCCTTGCTATACGAGGAAAATATGAGATTCATAGTTGTTCAATACCATTCCGCTTAGGCTCAGTTGTGGTAGTTCAGTGAATGCTACTAATTAAGTGTCACCTAGATACCTAATTTCAAGGGGACATAATTATTTTGCCCCTAGCATTTTTTAATTTTAAACAGGCTAAAGTTGTTGGCGGTATACTCTTTAGTCTCTTGATACTAACATTATTGAATTGAAATTAGGAAACTACGAGTTGTATGATTTACCTAAAAAAAAATCAGATTTAATTATAATGCCAATATCAGTACTTGTAACTTGCTTATGTACATAACATTTGCTCTGTATTTTATGATCTCCTTGTTTATCAAATTAATTTAGACAACAACAAAGGATGAATTGTACTGTGTATATCTTTATTTTTTTCTTTTTTGGGCATGTTTTGTCCAAGTTTACCAAGTTCTTACTTCTGATTTCTAGCATTGATATTATTTGCAATGCCAAGTGGAAGAGTGATGAATTCTTGACTTTCTACCTGTCATATTTAAGATATCTTACTCTTGACCAGAAATAGTATCTTTGTCTGCCAGAACCCCAATTAATTTATTTTAGTTTCGCATATACAGAGACGCAAGTTTGTTGAACAAGAACTTGAAAAGGCAGATGAGGAGATCCCTGAGCTCAGAAAACAGTCAGAGGCTGCTGAAAGGGCAAAAACACAAGTACTGATGGAGCTGGACAGTGCTAAGAGACTGATAGAAGAACTAAAACTTAACCTAGAGAGGGCACAAACAGAAGAGCATCAGGCACAACAGGACTCAGAACTTGCAAAACTTAGAGTGGAAGAGATGGAGCAGGGTATTGCAGATGAATCTAGCATTGCAGCCAAAGCCCAGCTTGAGGTTGCTAAAGCTAGGCATGCAGCTGCTGTTTCAGACCTACAATCCATCAAAGAGGAGCTGGATGGATTGCGTAAGGAATATGCTTCTTTAGTGACTGAAAAGGATGTGGCTATTAAGAAAGCTGAAGAGGCTGTTGCTGAATCAAAGGAAGTGGAGAAGACAGTGGAGGATTTGACTATTGAGCTAATTGCCACCAAGGAGTTGTTGGAGTCTGCTCACGCAGCACACTTGGAAGCAGAGGAACAAAGAATAGGAACAGTCATGGCCAGAGATCAAGATTCTCTCAATTGGGAAAAAGAACTCAAACAGGCAGAAGAGGAACTCCAGAGACTAAACCAGCATATTCTGTCAACAAAGGATCTGAAATCTAAACTGGACACGGCCTCTGCTTTGCTTCTTGATTTGAAAGCTGAATTAGCTGCATATATGGAAACAAAATTAAAGCAGGAAGGCAGTGAAGAAGGAACCTCAAAAGGAGACCCAGATGAACCAGAGAAGAAGACACACACTGAGATACAAGTAGCAATAGCATCAACGAAAAAGGAACTTGAGGAAGTAAAGTTCAACATAGAGAAAGCAACTGCTGAGGTTAATTGCTTGAAAGTGGCTGCCACATCATTAAAATCAGAACTTGAACAAGAGAAATCAGACCTTGCCAACATTGAGCAGAGAGAGGGCATGGCCTCTGTTGCAGTTGCATCTCTCAAAGCTGAACTGGACAAGACTAGATCAGAAATAGCTTTGACCCAGATGAAAGAGAAAGAAGCCAGGGAGAGAATGATTGAGCTACCCAAGAAACTACAACAAGCAGCTGAAGAAGCTAATCATGCCAACTTGCTTGCCCAAGCAGCTCGTTACGAGCTTCGGAAAGTGAAGGAGGAGGCTGAACAAGCTAAAGCTGGGGCAACTACCGTGGAAAGCAGATTACTTGCAGCTCAAAAGGAGATAGAGGCTGCCAGGGCTTCTGAAAGGTTGGCCATAGCAGCAATTAAAGCATTGCAAGAGAGTGAATCAGCTAGAACCAGCAATGAATTGGATTCAATTGCTGGTGTGACGCTTTCTTTAGAAGAGTACTATGAGCTTAGCAGACGGGCACATGAGGCAGAAGAGCAAGCCGATATGAGAATTGCAGATGCTAATTCTCAAATTCAGATGGCTAAGGAGTCTGAATTGAAAACCTTGGAAAAATTGGATGAAGCTAATAAGGAGATGCTTGCCAGAAGGGAATCTTTGAAAATGGCCATGGGTAAAGCTGAGAAGGCAAAGGAAGGAAAATTAGGTGTAGAACAAGAATTAAGAAAGTGGAGGGCTGAACATGAGCAACGAAGAAAGGCTGGTGAATTTGACCAGGGAACGGTAAACCAGAATAAAAGCCCCAGAGCTAGTTTGGAGGGTAATAAAGAAGCAAATAACTTTGTCCGAGCTCCCAGTTTGGATAATTCTGGACATTACTTGTCTAGCCCAAATGATTATGTGCATGCAAACAACGCTGAAAATGAATCATTCCCAGAAACAAGAGTTGGAAAGAAGAAAAGGAGGTCAATTTTGCCACGTGTTTTAATGTTCTTTAGCAGGAGGAGATCACATACAACCAAGTCAGGGTAATCCCTCATTGAAATCTTGCGTCGTCACCCTGCAGTTATCCTGCGTATCTGCCTTCTTGAGATCTTGAAGTGTCCTCGAACTGCTGAGACTTCTCAAATTATAGTGAACCTGTATATTTTGGGTGATAATTGTATGTGTGGTTGATTGATTTATGCTCCGCCTCAGTGAAAGGATCTGCGAGTGGTCACTTGGTCGGTTCTTTATAAGAACGTAAAATAAGTTCGCCATCCTCGGCAAAATAAGGATCTGATTTGTGTATAGGCACTTTTGATATGCTGAAAATCTGCTTGTATAAAGCCGTGTGAGATTTGATGAAATGAAAGAGGTTTTCTTTTGCAGTGGCTAATATAGAAATTGGAGCTCCATTACGGATCCAAGTACTTTGAATGGCATGGTGGGGGCATATTGCAACGCCGAAACTGCTAGAGTGAGAGTGATGTGAATTCTAAGATTATTTTTTATTGCAAGAACCATAAGGTACTTTTTCTATTGAATGTATCACATTAATATCATATTTTGATGAATGAGTATTAAAAACCTTAGTGATTTTTATATGATTCACCATTCTTCTTATACTATTGGATGACTGGCTGAGGAGGAAATAATCTCTTTTCATAATTGAATCAATTCGTGATGTTACATGCAACAGAGAAGAGCACTCGTTAACTAGAGCTGCCAAGGGTCTGAATAATGGTTTTGTGCCATGGATTGGAAAGATGCTCCACAAGGTTATCAAGTGGTCCAGCATGAGTCACTGAAGCTTGCACGAAGATGCCAAGCATTGCTACCATTGCAAGTCGCCCTGGAAATACGAGATTTACCACTATGGAATCAAGCCTCCCCTTGTATGTTAAATTACAAAGAATTGATCAGTCCAGAAGAAAAAACAAAGAATTGAGAAGAGCATACCGTTCTTAATCTCTCTAAGTTTCCATTCATGAGCGTTTTTTATATCTTTCGCCAGGCCAAGAGGATTTAACAAAGGACCTCCAGGGTACCTAATTGTTGAAACAGAAACTATAAGCCTCAGTGTCCCCAACGGAGAGTACAGGACAAAGAGATTCAATTCATGCTCGGTATAGTAATTGAATAACACACTCATGGAATCAAAATTGAGAGAGATAATTAGATACAGATGGATCAGACGTTTTCTCAGTTATTAAATATACCCTGGCTCCAAACCCTCCAATGCAGCTTCCAGCCCAAAGAAGGATCCCTCCTTAGCTTGAGATCCAGGACTAACAAAATCCATGTACCTTTTTGTTTCAACAAAGCTGCGCAGGAAAAGGATATGCCAAAATGATGCATCATCCGAAGCAAGAAAAATATATAAAAGACCCAATTTTTCAAGCACAAGTTGTCAGGGAAAAAAATTCTACCCCATTAAAAATAGCTGGATAATGAACAGAGTCTTTGTATCAGCAAAATATTTTCCTGCACCGGCTTCATACCAAACTGGTATCGTTTTAAGTCCTGCGAAGCGAAGAGTCTGCATCCCAGTGTTAGAGATCGCAGGAAAAACAAAAAGTACCATTACAATCATAGGTAAAGGGTAAGAACTTTATAAGAGATAATTAATTTAATATCAAATAACAGATTCTTTCATATTACAAATTAATACCAAATCCCAGAAAAAGATCAAGGATTGGAGTTCTGTGGCTCACATCTGTCAGCAGAATTCCGGAAACCCCAATCATTGCAAAGCGAGCATGAACCAGCTCTGCTTGCACATACCACCTCAAGCTTTCCGGGTCTTCTCCAAGTCCAAGTGGATCGAACCCAAAATCTCCAGCCAGACTATAAAACTTACCATGATGTTACATTGAAATTTTGGAGAAGATGATAAATTAGAAATGATAAAGCAGAAAGGTTGAAGGGCTCACGTTCCATCGAGATAAGGTGGAGGATCGAGACCTGGGAGCCATGTAGGTCGCTGTTGAGCTGCAATACAAGTTCGCCTACAAGGCTTTGTAATCTCTGCACCAGAATGCCTGAACCAAGAGCATGTCCCGCTTGCTGAAGACTTATTAATGCTCGCATTTTTAAATAAAGAGCATGGCTGTAAGGGGAAGCTTCTTCCTGTTACTGAGGCCATTCTTCTTTATCTCCTCGTACTCTAGGACTACAAATTGAGTGCTCAGTTTCCACTTTCACCACCACTGTTACCACATAATCATAGGCATATTTGTTTGTGTCAGTTAAAAAATGAAAAGAAAAAAAAAATGGCCCCACTTATCCTGGGACAAAGGATAAATGGATAAGAAATGTCTGCTTCTAACGGCCTGGGCATCGCCATACCAACTCCTACAACCTGTGAATACTTCCTTTCCATATTATATATTATATGATATTTTATATTAATTATATACATATTAAAAAAATTATTTTTTTAACTGAAATTAATATAAAAATATTCATATTTATCATTTTATTTTTATTAAATATCTCATTTTATTATTATTGTACGGTTATAAATGAGGAGAAAGAAAATATTAAAGATAAGGATAAAATTGAAACAAAAATATCCAATATCTTATATTTTGAACTAAAATACTTATCATAAAATGTCTTGTAATATAAATCGGAGAGAGTAATTTGTTTTTTCTCTTCCTACACTGTCTCTTGAATGTGTATCCCAACATATTTTCTTTTTTAAAAATTAGATTTAACTTTACTTCACTCAAATAATTTATTACTTCCCACCTAACGTGAATTTCAAATTCATGCACTATCCCTTAAATATATATCCGAAGATTTTTTTTTTTCAGAAATCAGATCTGACTTTATGGCTCCGAGTTTCTAATAATAAAGCCAGAAGTTATTTGAACATATTCCATGATCAACTGAGAAAAGTAACAGAAAGGCAGAACGCTAGAACTACTAAAGTCTAAAACCGTGGGATTCTTCACTAGGAGTGTGTTTGGATTAGATTATATATAAGTGATTACGAGAATAAATGATTACGAGGATAAGTGATTATGTCAAAAGTAAATTGTGTGTTGATATTTTTAATCCATAAGTGATTTTGAGAAAAAAAAAAGTGTTTAGATATTGAGATTTAAGTGATTATTAGGTGAATAATAAGAAAAAATAAATAAAATAAGTGATTATGAGAAAATAAGTAATTATTATAAGCTGAGAAAATAGCTTATGGAAATAATCACTTAAATAGCCATAATTAATTATTTTGATCCGTGGAGCATTTGAGTACTGATAGGATAACCACTTTTTCTGCTCATAAGTGCTTAAATTTCCAATCCAAATAGGCACTTATTTTGTACAGTTTGGTCCTTTTCATTTCCTCAGACCTCATGAGTTTCAATTCACAGTAATGTAAAGTAAGAATAGAGGCTGAGAAATCCCTCCCGCCACACTGCACATATTCAACTTAACCAAGAGAATAGAAATAACGAAAAGGAAAAGAATCAAGAGACAAACGAGAATACTGGGATTCCAGTTCCAACTAATATTACAAATTAAGAAAGGTGGTACAATTTGAGAAATACCTCGGATTTCCCATTCAAACAAACATCTTACATACAATTGAAAAGTCTGAACCGAAGCATCCAAAAACTGAAACGTTTACGTCATTAATTAAAACGCGTATCCAGGGTATCATCGCCTGCTGGATATGCTGAATGAGCTAACTTTCAATGGGGTCGCAATTACCAATGGAGCCTCAGGAGAATCAGTGACTGCAAACTTGTCATGCATGAAACGGCTATCAACGATGGAATCTTCCTTAAGGACAATCTTATAGCAGTAACAGCTCTTTAGACCCCGCTGATTATGGTAACATTCATGAGAACCATCCTTGACTTGTTCGAAGTTCCATATCACACTGAACTTCCCCACTGTGGCCACTATATGGCGCTCCTGCTTTCCATTCTCTGTGACCTGAATAACCGTTGAATTAAACACATGAGTATATAGATACATGCCAATAGAAATCTAATTGAGATATAATAAAAGACTCCAACTGATACATCTCAAAAGTTTAACTAGCGAAAATGAGAGGCCAACTTTTTCAACACCGAAAGGATAAGCACGATAGCAAATTACTAATGATTGAAGATATGCAAGTATACCAAGAAAATAAACCATGAAATATAAACTGTCGAAGTGGTAGGCTACTAAATTACTTTATTGAAAATGATCTAAATCCAGCTCAGACTAATGAAAGCAAGCATTAATTATAGAAAGAAAAAGCAAGCAACAGAAGATGCAGATTTCATACTCCTGGATACTTCTATCAGAGGTCCAAAGCAAAATACGAAAATAAAAGGCTGCATGCCCAAAGATATATTAGCACTAAGCAGTGTAACATCCACAAAGGTAGCGTAACTTCAATTGACTATGCAGTTTTATCTATTATCGGCTTATGTAAATCTAAGTTTTCCATCGACAAGATAAACATTCACAGACGCAGGGCAAGTTTGAATGACTGTAACTGTTGGTCACGAAACATGAATTAGCACTTCGAATTTAAGAAACACCAGGGGGAATTCGAGATTGAAGGATTTACTAGTCCTAAGTCCTAACACGGGATATATTATATCACAAGTGAGCAGTAAAACAAAATAATTTGTCATTACCCATGAAAACTGAGCATTGCGGAACTTGTTATTTACTCCAGCTAAATGCGAATCCAAAGGAGTCAGCTTCAGCAATCTTGGAGCAGCGATCCTATTTCCCATGCGTCCGCTGAAACCAGTTTTTGTCTTTCCGTCCTTGTCAGTGAAAAGAGTACAGATAATGATCAAGTAGGTGTCGGTTGTACCCACAATCCACTTCCCATCAAACGTTACATCCACGTGAGTAATTGGTGACCCAAGGCCAGGAAAAGCTGTTTTCGCCAGTCTCATAGAATTGATTGAATACAAACGGATCTTCCCATCAAGAGATCCTACTACAATAGAACCATCACCGGTAGTGGCAAAGCATTGAAAGTTGGTCCCCCGCGAGAACTGATGCCCCTGGGTCCAATTTAAAACATGACCATTACAGTTAGCCAAATCCTGAACTATTCCATTGCGATCACGCATATCCCACCTACAAAGCCTATTATCATCCAATCCCAGAAAAGTGGATCCCGAAGGATCCAACTGAGCTCCCTTGCTATCATTGACGATATCCCTCATTGTAATGTCAACTCCGTCCTTTCCAAACTTCCACTCTGTTACAATTTTCCCAGTCTCAATATCAAGCTGATGAAGGCCGGTTGAATGAGGCTTCCCACCACCTATTGGACTCATGAGGAGCATGTTGGTCTCGGCCTTCATTAGAAGAGCCTTTTTGGGCGTGGCATTTACCGAAGTTGAGCCGCCATTTTGATATCCACTACCAAAATTCACAAAAGCACCTTTCCCTTGAATTCCATGAGCAAAATTCTTCACAACCTGAATGCCAGAGTCACCAACCAAAAAGCTATTGTCCAATGCACCCAACGCCAAGCTCTGTATCCCTCCATTTGCTGCTTCCTCAAACTCCTCCATCAAATCTTGGTTTGACCTTATTGGCGTTGGCGTTGCAGAACCAGGGCTTTTGGAAAAGCTATCCTCAGCATCTTCCCACATAGAATCGTCAGCAACCTCTGGTTTGGCCCATCCAATAAAATCCTTGCCATAAATCTTAAGTTTGCTTTCTTCCGTTGCCTCAATGCCATATGTGTTCTCAAACAAACAGTTCTCAAACTGAGCGACAAACGCCTTATAATCTTCTTGAGAAAAGAATTTCATAGCCCAAACACTCTGAGCAACGAAGTCAACACGACGCTGGTCCCCGAAAGTTTTCAATTGCACCTCGGTAGCCACCCTCACTCTAATCTTTGAACCAACCTTCAAAACCCACCACGGTTCCCCCACCTCCTCATCTTCATCTTCGTCAATGTCTCCGTCACCGCCGTCAACTCGGGACGTCTTAACAAAAGAGTAAGAAGTGAGTTTTTCAGAAGTTACCCATTTAGCCTTTGGGGTGTTTCCACCGACGTGAAGGTAGAGCTTGACAGCGTTCTTCAGATTAGGATTCTGGGAAGAAGAGTATTTCAGCTTCAAGGCCTTAAGCTTCGCCTCCACGTCATCGAGTGATGACGGAGTGGCAATTTTCCGGTCTGAGGAATTTTGGCGCTCTTCTTGGCCATCTTGGTAGTATGCTTCATCATCGCTGTGGTTCTTGGACTCCTTGTCTTCGTCAGAGTCGGAGATTTCTAAATCTTCACGACTGTGAGACCCACCCATATTTCCTGCTTGGGATTGAAAAAGCGGAGGATTAGGTGATCCGAAAGATGGGATCTGGTGATTGGAGACAGAGTTTGAGATGGAGAATGCGTGGAGCGCGAGTTCAAATTTTGAAAACGAAGCGCCTATTAGATTCGCAATGGTTGAAAATGAGACAAGGAAACCCCTACGGACTCACCGGCTACCTGGTATGGCCGGTTGGTTACGCGCGGCCCACCTGGATCGGCAAGTTGCTCCATAAAATAGGTCACACCAAACGGTCCAATTGCTGTCGCCATATGATATAGATTGATATCGGGATTCAATTATCATTACTTTAGATTTTAGATTTTTTTTTAGGGTCATGAGTTATGACAATGTTTTGAATTTATCATTACTTTAGATAAAATAATAAACATCAATACTAAATCTAAGTGGTGTGAAAGAAATCTATATATAATTAGACTGGTAAAAATTTTAATGGCAATATATAAATTCAACAATACATATGATTAAATGAAGTGAAATTTATAAAAATCTGCTCTAATAAGAATGAGCTGGTCAATGAAAGTATAATAAGACATAACCAATGGGCTCAAATTTCAATGTACCCCAATAGTATGATAATGAACGAGAAAAGGTGGAAAAGCTAGAAAAAGAGATTTAGAGTAAGCGGTTAAAGAAAATATGCCTAATACAAATAGAGACTTTTAATTCATTAATTTAAGTAAGCAAGATCATTAGAAATAATCTAAATCACGAGAATGTTTTATCAGTATATCCAACTACCGTTAGTAAGAAAATTTTAGAGAAAGAAAAGGTAAGTAAGAATAAGAATAAAAAAAGTCTTGGAATAACATGTGATTTATGAAACAAGGCAAAAGAATAGAGAAGGTAGATTAAGCAACCCAACTCCATTTAAATATAGAAAGGCTCATGGGAAAAGGCTATGTTTAGTAAAATAAAATGGTTATCCAAGTCTGGAAAGTCGAGATGTTAAACTTGTAACAGTACTATGAAGATAGTCAACACCAAACCCTAAGCACATAGGAGAAACTTTATACTATCCCAATAAGAGGCTGTAAGTCATCTAATCTCAACAAAGGTATGATGCAGATGCAAGCTACTGTTTATAACTGTGCTAAGAGGTTGGGTCTAAAGGTTACTATAATATGATTTATATGTGAATGTTTTTACTAGAAACATGACCATAATTTTCATTGTCAGTCTGAATAAATATTGAAGTACCACGATAAGTACAAATTGACTTTGTGTAAATGATCTCCTCTTAAATTGTAAGAAGAAGATCTTGAGTTACCTACCCCTAAAAGTGTTCCATATACTAAGAGCAAGTTAAATGTCATATCAACTACTCAAGCAAAGAAATACTTGAAAAAGAATGACAAGATGAACAAGAATTTTGACTTATGATTTAAAGAAGGAAGTTAAATGAAGATTTAATGACTCTATAAGGGAAAGTTAGTAATGTAATGTTGATGTTTAAGACATGAGGTATGAGTCTAAAGTACGAAGCATGAGCCTAGGGTTTGGATTTGTGACAAGCAATTAGGGAACTACGAAACCTAGAATAGAATGGAGTCGTATTGTGCATTAGCCATAAACAATGTGACTCCATTCATTGGGCTCCATGCCCATTTTTTTTGGTTTTCTTCTTTTTTTTTACTGAGTCTAATTTTTCTTTATTTATTCATTTTTCTTTTACATGTAGGATTTCTCTTTTCCCATTATTTTAAGTGGGACTCACTTTCTTTTCTTTCAATCTATATTAATTTTAATTAATATCATTTGATATCATTTTTTTGTATAGGGAGAGTTAATGATGAGATTCTTTTTTAATTCAATATGTTTTAAAACTAAATAAAACATCCTTATGTCCGCGCATCTATATGCGTCCCTCACAGGAGCGGGGGAGAAAAATCTAGTTTAAACAAAGTTATAGATTTGAACCTCATGAATGAAAACATGCAGGTCGAAAAAGTTGCTCCATATTTAAATTAGGTAATGCTTGAATTAGAATTAATACTAATTAATTATTATTCGTGCTTTTTAAAATTATCACTTCGTGTGATTAGGGTTGATTAAAGACTGGGTGGGATCGGGTTGGTAGCTAACCCGGTGCCCGGTCTTTGTATGGGACGGGCTGCAAAATTAGAGCCTGAGGATAGGTCCTACCTGATCTAGCCTGAGACCAAACAGGACCGGGTTAATGAGACCGAGTTGGAAGACTACCATGTCATGTCTTGTCCCTACTTTGAGTTTTTTCTTCTATAATTTAGTCTAAACAAAAATAAGGACCAAAACATAATATAACTTGAATCTATATAAGTTTTCTAAACTTAAAAGTTGGGCCAAATATCTTGGACTAAAAATTTGAATTTGTATAAACTAGAAACTATAAAATAACTAGGTACTTTTATTCGTAGACCAAGTTCTTGATACAACTTGCCATGAACAAAACTCACCAAAGCTTTGTTGTACATAACATCTTCAAACTGGTTCCAATATTGAACTGCAGCACAAAAAGGAATGAATAAAATCTTTAAATACATAAAACATTTTATCCACAGGCAAAATGCATAACATAGGTTAACTAACATAAACAAATTGACATGCTCATATGTCTATATAAAATTTAAATGTAGTAATATTGTAGAGTATGCTTTTGCCCCGTTTCAATTAGAATATCTTAGAAACAAATATACATACACACACATATTGATTCACATATAAATTGTACAATATTACTAATGCAAAAGTGCAAAAGATTGAATCAAATGCCCAACTAATAGCTACTGAAATACGTAGAACTAAATTAAATTAACCAATATGTGGCACCATATCGGTCTTTATAAACATGTTTAGTCTATCATCATCAGAGTCACTTTCAATATTGACATTTTTTTAAAAGAAAACTTTATAGGACAAGGAGGCATTTCAAAGTGAATTTTTTCTCCTAATAGATAATCATTTACATTATATTTTATTACAAAAAAGAAAGGAGTCTGAACCATTAATAATTTAATATCATCTAAATATGCAATCAATCTAACTTAAAATAAAAAACTATCCCAGAAAAGACCTAAAGACGATTAATGGATTCAGCATACATTCATCAATGCTTCAAAACATTTAGGCAAAAAACAAATGGGAGTAATCTCATAAGTACTAAATCAAACAATTGGACGAAATAAAGAATGGCGAATGAATCTCACATTGCAAACGCTAGTCACTTGGCTTCAAGATCAATCATCAGTAAAGAAACCTCTAGAAATAGAGGCAAAACAGAATATTCATCATCCCAACAGAATTCAAGAAAATTCCATATCCATATTTGTCAAAAATAGCTTCCTTTACAAAGTTTGAAAATTGAAAAAGATAAGTTAAATACAAGGTGAGCTAAAGAGCCCTAGATTAGAAGAAACAGAAAAGAAAAATCAAGAGCATTGTCTCAGAGTAAGTTGATCTTCAAGCGATTACTGAAAACGAAAGGAAGAGGATACCTCGTTTAAGTGTAAAGCTTCATGCTGCCAAGCTTCAATCTAATTAATGAATCGAAAGGAAAGTGGGGAGAGATGAGAGCTATCCACTATGGATAGACAGAGGAGAGAGTAAAGGACGATGGTTGCCAAGGAAGATGATGGAAGGTTGGACGGAGGAGAGAGAGAAGGACGATCGATGATTGCCGAGGAAAATGAGGCCAAATGTGGAGAAATGGTTGAGAAACGGCGTGTTAGGGCATATTAGAATATTAGAGGATAAGAGGATATGTTTGGATAGTATCTCTTTCATCTAAAATTAAGAAAAAAAATTAATACCCCCAAGCCCATCCAGGGTTAGTAGTCTAGAGACATGGCCCGAAACCCGGTCTTGCCCGGGGTCATAACACGATCCTGTCTCATCCTCTTGTCTCTGTGTTGACTTTTTGTCTAGCTTAACCCGACTCAATTGCACCTGGCAGGATCGGGTTCCCAGGCTTGTTGATCAACCTTACGTGTGATAAAACTTCATAAGTTATTCTACTTTTTAAAGTTACTTCATTCTATCCTTAATATAAGTCATTTCCAACTACGCTACCAAAAGCAAGAAAAATTTATTACATTATTAAAATTATTTTAAAATTTATATGATTCCCATCTTTACTCATAATAAATACCACAAATTCAAATAATATATACTCTCTCTTTCTCATAAATAAGAGAATTTTAGAGATAAAACAATTAATACTTCAAAAACTTGTAAAAGATAATATACATTTAAGATAAAAAAAAACTCTAAAACATAACTAATAAAAAGGATCATATCGAATATCACTCATACTTTTGAGCTCATTATTTTTTTAGCACTTACTATTCATGATGATCAAAGTCTTTTGAGTTTGCTAATATACCAACTAAAAATGGGTTGCGTCTAACTTGCAAGTTTAGTAACTCATGGATGCCATTGCTATGTCTTTTGGACATTTGTGCCTACCTTAGGTTTAGTTTGTTTTTGTTTTGGGGCCCCGGGGGGGGGGGGGGGAGTGGAGGGGGGCGCCGCATCACTGAGGATATTTTTAATCATGCTTTTTTTAAAATTTTCGAAGAAAATTTTACAGCATCAAATTAAATTTTTTAAATGTTATTCTTTTTTCTTTTTTTGTTACTAGTAATTTGTATTCGTATCACTGAGTATCTAGTCTAGTCAAGTGATTAAGAATTTGACCAGCATTTTTTGAGGTTGAGGTTTTAATTTCTCATAAGTGCAGCAGCGTAAAAAAAAGTCCTCAAAGAAAGTTTTTTATCAGTATCGTCGCCACTGTAAGATTTCACAGCACGGAGTCTAGATTAGTTTGGAACAAATAATAACCCAGGTTATCCCAAAATATTGGGTGCAAGTAGTATAAAAAAAAAATGTAATTTGTATCCGTTTCTTCATTCCATTTGTACGGTCAATGAATATGGAAAGAATAGATATAGTCAAAGCATTGATAAGAACCATGACACTAGCTATCCAAATCAGCAGTAATCCCGAGAAAAGGATACAGTATGCTGGCTATAACTAGATTTGTTTTTCCTATATAGCCGTAAGAAATTTGTTGTGTGCTTATTAACGGGAAATTGGCATATTATTCTTATTCAGGAGTATTAATTTTATTGGAGGACTGACAATGATGGTTGAGTTGTGGTTCAGCGGAGTTCCCAGACGGCGTAGTCTTGTCCACTGGTAACGAGCACAGCATTTTGAGGCAGGTTCTTTAGATCGCCGTTGGGTCCAATCTTCACAGCCACCTTCTTGTCTATCTCAGCCATATACAGCTCAGCATCAGCTGCCAGAATGTTCACACTGCTCGTTGGGTTGATCCCGTTCTTCTTCCTTATATCAATCAGATTCTTTATGGGCACTCGCAGTTCTTCCCTATCAATGTAGTGGTCGTAGAACTGCACACGCAACAGTACAATTCGTTAATATTATTTGCATTCTTCTGAAACAACTAAATAAAAACCAAAGAAAACAAGGTGCGGACGCACAATTGTGGGATGGCCTGGATGTGTGAGGATGTAAACGTAGCCAAGCATGACTTTTTCCGGTGGGAAGGGCCAGGTTTGCTGGGACCCAGTGTCATGGTTGTCAACGAAAGTGACGGCGTTGGATGGGTTTGTCCCGATCATCCCCGGTGGTTTCCCGTTCGCATCCTTCATCCTCCACATTTCACCTTGTACTGCGGCCCCCAGCACCATTTTAGTTGTAAAGTCGAAGGCTGTGATAGCCCCACCTGCGTCTTGCACCCATTTCACCAGTCTGGCACGATGAGGGTCCTGGTTCGCCAAGGGTCTCCCATCTGAACCCCTGGTCACATTCTCATAAAGCTCTCCGACTGCAAAATCCGGTTTGGTCTGGTCCATGTAGATTTTGGTGAACCTCGGAGCGTAGCCTACCACCATGTCGAACCTCCATCCTACGAATCCAACATCAGACTTGAGCCAATTCATCCAGTCAGATAGCTCTCGCTGCACTCTAGGATTGGTGTGGTCGACGTCCGGCGCATCCCCCCAGTCATCGCCGGTGTCGGGATTTCCAGTGCCATTAAACCTCTTATCCGTTCCACAGATTTCTGACACGTTCCAATCGAGACGGTTGTCGGGGGTACCACCTTCGAAGATGCTAAGTCCTCTTTCATCCAGCCTCTCTGCAGTTCTGTGGTTGATGACGATGTCGGCAATACATTTCACTCCTCTATCACGGAAAGCCGCTATCAGTGACTTCAATTCCTCCTTGTTACCGTATTTTGAAGTGTCCAGATCGTATAATCTTTTGGGCAAGTAACCTTTCACGTTGAATATTAATGTAAAATATATTAATTTAAAATAAGCAAAAATGCACAGCAACCCTGAATCCATCAGAGTTCAGTTGGAGGGGATACCAACCTTGAGGACCATCAGGGTGAGAGTTGGAGGGAGGAGGAAGCCAAACATAGTCGACTCCAAGGTCTGCAATCAAGGGCACCTGGGTCTTGAGGTAGTTGTAATATCCTCCTGCTTTTTCATTGGACGCCCAGTTGAACCCCTGAAGGTATAAATATATATACGCACCGTGTTAACCATTTTCGTTTCATATACATGTACATGTGTGTGTGTGTGCGCAGAGTGAAGGAGTAATCAATGAATGAATATATGATGACACCTGGAATAGTATGGAAGAGGAGAAGGAAGGGAGAAGCAAAATGCACGAGAGGAAGACGAAACAGAGTGAGGCCAGAGACGTCATGTTTCTCAGATTGTGTTGAAGCTGAGGGTTTGATTCTGTGACCTTTATATAGGCATCTTCCTAGCCTGGGACGGAGCCAGAAAAACATTTAAAATTTTAGGGGGCGAATGGTGAAAATTATAATAATTAAAATACTATTTTAAATATTTATTAAATTAATTAGTCATAAAGGTCAATCTACACGTAAATTACTATTATTATAATCTTATATTCTCTCAGCCTTTTATAGAAAGAATATACCAGTTAAAATTGAAAATAAAAAAATTCTTTTCTTAGAGTACATTCTTCTTTTTCCCATTAGCAAGTTTAGAAAAATTGTAGATTTGTTAGAATACACTTACTTAAATTATATTGGGTTAACTTATACGCCGAACTCAAATTTTGGATAATACATATTATAATGAAAAAAATTTAAGTGGCAATATTATTAGGCAATAAAATCATATTTACTGCCTCTTAGTTGGATATAATCTTTCTATTATTTTATAGTAAAATTTGTTCTTTTTTCATTATATGCAACAACATTTGTTGCAACAAAATTACATTTTTTCAATCTTAGACCAAGAGTATCTTTTACAATGAGTTGAAAGTATAATTATAAAATAAAAAAGGAATGGATTTTATAAAACAGTGGGATTAATAGTAGAAAGTATATTCATGAAAAATAAAGCTAAACATATTCCTAAAAATCTTAATGTATTTTATTTTACAAATTTATTTTTATGGTCCGTATATAAAATAAGTATGATATTAAAAGAATACATTTGAAATATCAATTTCAATATATAATTAAAAGTAGGATGAAACCGCACTGTGCATTAGTTAAACACGGCTCTAACCTACTTGGACTCCATGCCCTTCCTTTCTTGTTTTTTTTTTTTCACTGTTTATTCATTTTTTATTTTCTTAATTTTAGTTAAATTAAATTAAATTAATATCACTTTATATCAATTTTTTTGCTAAATTCAATATTTTTCAATTTTTATTATTTTTATTAATTAATTAGTTTTGATTTTGTTTTCCAAATCTGCATTAATTTTAATTTATATGATTTAATATCAATTTTTTTGGGTGAGGAGTGAGTGATAAGATTTTATTGAATTTAATATTTTTTAAAATTAAATAAAATGTCTGCAATGAAAGCATGGGAAAAAAAATCCAGTTAAAATATTAATAAGGATTCAGGATAGATGCCAAACTTCACCAGACGTGGTTACATCCCTGATCATCGGGTGCTGTTTTTTTTTTTTTGGGCCAGAGATCGGCGCTGGTTTGAAATTTCAAAGGCGGTGAATGTGTCCTCTCTTGTACTGTTAGGCAAGAAATCTGAGACCATGTCACGCCGCCGAAAACAATCTGCAAGTTTTCACTAAAAATAAAAGCAGCCTCTAATGTCCGTCAATATTTCATCATCGTTTTTTTTTCTTACCCACACCCAATAAGAAAATCAGGCACCTAGATATAATATAAAATTAGAAAAATTTTACTTATAAACATTTTAAAGAATGAGTCATTATTTATGATTGGTAAAGAATGCAATTTATTAACACTTGGTGAAAATTTATATTCAAGAGTGTATGGCCTTCTTATTCTTCCTATTTTATATTAAATACAAATATTAAAATATTCTTTTAGTATAGAATTTTATTTACTGTTTAAGAAGAACTCTTTAAATTAAAATTATTTTAAAAAGGATTTCTTAAAATTTAAACTATATTGTAAAACTCAGCTGGTAAAAAGATGTATTGTAAAAATATTTTTGATGAATTCCATTAAAATGGTTACTATTATTAATTTTAATATCGATATGAAAAAATATATATGTTTTTTATATTTCTTTGTGTTGCGCAAAATTGAGAATTCAAAAAATCTATAATTAATTTTACAATGAAAATGCATTTAAGAGTTAAGACTTGTTTGATCCATATAATAAAATGAAAACATAATTTTAGAATATAAAAATAATTATTATATTATTTTTATAACAAAAATAAAAAAATTTAAATAATAATTAAATCATAAAATAATGATTATAAAAATATTTCCTAATATAAAAGGACCTTAGTCTTTTTGGATTTAATTCTCTATATTCTCTCCCAATACTTTTATCTATATACAATACTCTTTAATCTTTATTGATTATGATTGAATAACTGAGAATATAATATACAAATCAACAATATATTTAGTTTAATGATTTGTATTTATTATTACAAGTATAGTATTTAAAAAAAAATAAGATCACAATAATACTAATTTATAGTAATAATTAAATGAATAATACATTTAATTTAATATTACAATTAGATTAGCAATTTTTCAATACTCAAATCAAATAGACGGAGTAAAAATTATGCATGGCATGTGGGATTAAGAGAAAGCATTTAAAGGATCCAAATCCAGTTTTGTCGTCCCTGGGCCATTTAGTCTGGAGTTTTTCCTTGCCCTTTCTCTGTCATTAAATATATGAGGAAAACACACACACACACACATATATATATATATGCGGAAAAAATATAGATGCTTAAACATAGTATGCATCGCTTACCATGTATCTAAGTCTTGTTATGAACTTTATGTTACCAAAAACAATTATTAACTTCCTTGTTTTGAATTGATTGGACAAAAATATATTAATATATAAGTTTGAGTATCTAAATTTTTTTTTCAATATATTATTTGTTCTTATTAAAGGAATAGAAAGAAATGAAATTTTGAGGGTATTGACGGGGCTGCGGCAGCTGCCACGACAAAGAAGTATAGGGATCCAAATGAGAAAGATTGAGATTGAGATGGGAAAATGGAAGAGAGAAGCGTGAGATAAGGGAGTGATTGAGGGAGAATGGCAAAAGTCAAGGCTGATTGGCTTACAAGCTTGTATGTCTCTCTTTTATTTTCAACTGTTCAATTAATTTGGCATCCCCCTGTTTTCTTCGTAAGTTAGGTTTGCTAACATGTATCTTCAGAAAGGCAGAAAAAAATCAAAAGCAAATTCTAGAGTATTGTATATATAAGCACGGGGAAGGCAGTATTTGCCAAAAATCTAACGTAGGGCTCGTCTGGGAGATGTATGTTGTTTTTAATAGAATAGGAAGTGAAATAAATAAAAATAACAAGAATGTAATTTTATAGGTGATAATTATGTTTACCATGACAGAAAATATATGTATTATTTTTTACTAGGTTTTCACCTTTTCCTATCTCGTCTTTGATATTTGAATGTTATGGCTTGCAAATTGATTATTATAGACGTTAGAGAGATCTTTATGTAGAGGATTGAAAATGCGACAGATGCATATAAATTTAAAGACAGGACAGGGACGGAGGAAAGGGGGGCATGGGTACCCTCCACCGTTCATCTCATTTCATATATTGAAGGCAGGGGCCATAATGGCGAGGAGGGAGTTTAGAGAAGAGAATCGATCAGTGCGAAGTGGAGATAACATCATAAATAAAACACGTACACATATAGAGAAGGAAATTATTGCTCATACTAATGTGCATCTGAAAGCATAATAGCGGTAAAGAGCTAATTCAAGTCTGGGAACAACCACTTCTAGAACTGGAATAAGACAGGATTTGGGAGGGCGTGGTTTCAGTTCCACATGCTACTATATACGTAGTTTTCTTTGATCTTGTAGTTTTAGACCTTTGTAACCCTTGTATCACCGAGGAGAAAAAAAAAAAAAGAAATGAAAAGGTGTTGCCTACTAAGCCCGCCACAGACTTGGGGGCTCAGGCGCATTTGAGCACCCCCACTGAAACCATTCACTGGGCTCCTCAGCCGATGTACCCAGATTTGATTGAGTTGTAACAAAGAATAAAATATTTGAAAAAATAAATCGATTTTTTTTTTAAAAAATAAATATTAATAAAATTCCTAGCACATACCAAGTGTTTTTGTATGGTAAACTCATACTATTTAATCTTAGCTAATAAATCCAATGAGTCGGTGACTGAGGTTAATTTCTCTGACCAGCAAAGCTCTAGCTAAACCCAGTTTCTTTGAGAATCCAATTATCCACTGGCTTTTGTCATTCCTCAATACAACTCCACCTGAAGCTCTCTCATCAATTGCTCGATACATCTAATCTCACTTTATCGGGTCCTGGTGGGATCCAGTGGTCACTCACAGCACCTCCCAAACCTGAGATTTTCCATTTGTTGTTCGAGAGATTCTCCCCCTCTTGTATTTGGAAGAATGCAGCCTCCAAATCTGGTCACCATATATTAATATCTTATCTTCCAATGCTTTTTTGCACCTGTTTATCCATAGAGACCATTAACACTAACAGACAGAGAGACTCAATTAAATTTTTCAACTAACAAAGACTTTGGTTGTTTGGCAAGCTTCCAAAGAATTCAATCTGTAAGAGGCAGACGTGTAAATTAAAGATATATATATATATATTCCAATATTGGGAATCAATAGTAGCCCAACATTCTTTTGCTTTAAGCCATTCTCCCCGAGTATATGGGACATCCATAAGCACACATGCAGTTGTTTGTAAGACCCCTCCTGGCCCTTGAACAATTAGTAAGGCGTCTACCTTTTCCCACCAGTCAATGAGAACGATTTCATCTTTTCAGGCACCTTATATTTTGATAGTTTCCTCATATCAATATTAATCACTGTCATCTCAAATACTCGTTTCATTTCGATAGAAAACCCTGGAGATACGATATGGAATTTATATAATTTATAAAATGAAATGCTTTCAACAAGACTTTGAACTTAAGAGATGCGGTCTTTTTGTTCATTTTTTAATGCATATTTATCTTGTGGACAGAGAAAGAAGGATAAAAAGATAATCAACGTAACGATTGGGTTAAATTAAACCATCGAGATTTTATAATTTGGTGTCAATTCGTTGCCTCCCACACAGCAAAGTGATGGCCAGAGGTAGCGAGTTGGAAATTAGAGGGAACAAATCCACCAAGATCCATCTTCGGCCCGATCTTCATGATGACCTTGTTATCAATCTCTGCCATGTAGAGGTCAGCTTCAGCTGCTAATATGTTCACACTGCTTCTCTCATTGATGATTGATCCCATTCCTCCTCCTTATCTCACTCAGTTTCCCAATCTCCTCCTTCAGGCCCCAATCCACCAAGTGATCGTAGAACTTCTAAACAAAAACATAAGGTCTACAAACGGCATTTTCTACTTAACATTTCTTGATGAAAAGAAAAATATTTTAATAAAGCACAAGTTTGGAGGAAGATAGTACACTATTAATGGAATTCCAGGATGAGTAAGAATGTATGCGTATCCCTGCATGACTTTGTCTGAAGGGAATGGCCACTTGTTCTGAGTGGAACCCGTGTCATGATTGTCGATGAAGGTCACGGATTTTCTGGTTTGTCCCAATCATTCCTGGTGGCTTCCCATTGGAAGCCTTCAATCTCCATAGCTCCCCTTGCACTGCAACTTGAAGAATCCCTTTGGTCGTGAAATCAAAGGCAGTGACAGCACCGCCTGCCTCTTCCACCCAATTAACCAACGGATCACGATGAGCCCTGGTTATACGCGAGCTTCCCATCCTGCCCATAAGAGAGATTGTCCCATTTTTACCCGACTGCGAAATCCGGTGCGGTCTGGTCCATGTAGATTTGGGGGAAACTCGGAGCATAGCCTACCACCATGTCGAACCTCCATCCTGAGAATCCAACATCTGACTTCAACCGGTTCATCCAGTCAGATAGCTCTCGCTGCACTCTGGGATTGGTGAGGTCAATGCCCGGTGCTCCCGGTCAGTCATATCTGGTGTTGGGGCTTCTTGTATCCGTTCCACAGATTTGGGACACGTCCCAATCAAGACGGTCGTCGGGAGTACCACCTTGGAAGATGCTAAGTCCTCTTTCATCCAGCCTCTCTGCAGTTCTGTGGTTGATGAAGATGTCGGCTATGCATTTCACTTCTCTACTCACGGAATGCCACTATCAGTGACTTCAATTCCTCCTTGTTACCGTATTTTGAGGTGTCCAGATAGTACAATCATTTGGGCAAGTAACCTTTCATTTAACGTTGAATGTGCAAATATATATTTAAAATAAATTAACAAAGATTCATTCAAATCAACCCTGAATCGATATAGGAGTTCAGTTTGAGGGGATATATACCAACCTTGAGGACCATCAGGGTGAGAGTTGGAGGGAGAAGGAAACCAAACATAGTCGACTCCAAGATCTGCAATCAAGGACACCTGGGTCTTGAGATAGTTATAATATCCTCCTTCTCTATCAACAGATACCCAGTTGAACCCCTGAAGGTATACACCATGTTAAAACTCTTTCAACTACACGTGTGCACTAGAATAACGAATCTAACAATTAACATGCACCTAGCTAGGTGCTGTGTGTGCTCTCTCTTGTGTTTGTACACTTAAAATATATACGTGTGTCAGTGTGCGTGTTTCGGGAGAGCGAGGGAGTAATCAATGAATGAATATATATATATATATATATACCTGAAATAATATGGAAGAGGAGGAGAAGGAAGGAAGAAGTGAAATGCAGAGGGAGAGGAAACAGACTGAGGCAAGTGGCTTCATGTTTTAAGTTTGTGTGGAAGCTGAGGGTTGCATCATCCAAGGCACTGCTTTGAAATTTCGAAATGAACCCCCGTAGAATAAGCAAAACCCCAACGATACAACATGGAATATGCACCGCAAGAAGACTGCCGTGGTATTGGGGACTCACGATTTTTCAGCAGGACTTTGTTGACTAATGTAGGTGTTAGTAAATGGTATAACCAATAAGTGCCCGTTCAATTTTAAGTTAGTTAAAGATGGATTTTAATAAAATTGCTTTTATAATGTTATTATAGTAAAAATTAGTTTTGAATTCATGAGTTTATCTTTGGATAATTTATTTAAAAATTAGTTTGGATAAAAATGATTATTTTTTGATGTTTTTAATCAAAAATATTTTTAGTGCAATAATTTTTTCCAACTTTTAATAAATAATTTTTTTCTAATATTTATTTAATAAATATATATGTGTATATGTGTTTTTCTAAAAAATAAAGTTTAAAATTATTTTCTAGTATTTTATTTTTTTTATTTTTTATTATTTTGACTCATAATTTTTCTCTAAATTAAGTTTAAACTCTATCTCATCATTAATTTAATTTTCTTGGACTAAAAGTTAATCCGTATTTATTTAATTGGGAACATAGTTTATCTGATATAACATTTTCTTATAGTTATAGTTCATAAAGATTTAAATTTTGAAGGGACATTTTGATTATTAAATAGAAGAAATTTTATGAAAATTTTATTTTCCTAGATTCACCATTTTTTCTTATCTTTATTAATCCATTTTTATTTGATTTTATTTTAATTGATCCAAAAAAATTAGCCAACATCTTCAAATCTCATTGGAGCCAATAGAAAAGTTATATTGGAGTTATTTCTATTTTAACTCTATTTATTTTCTAAATGGCAGCTCCAACATACTCCAGTTGGGACATCCAAACATGCACAGAAAAGTGAGGCAAACTAGTTTTTGGAAGTGAAACCAAATAGATGCAAAGATCCTCAAACACATTTAGTCAATAGTTAGGTCCCTTAAATATAATATAAGGGGTGTTGGATGGATGATGCTCTTAGTGTTTAAAAAATAATTAAGATATATAATATTTATTATATATTAATCACTATTTAATAATAATCATTTTTATTATATTTTTTATTGCATTTTATTATGTCCTCCATACACACATATGCATATATGTATATATATATATATATCAAACGAATTCTAAAGCGTTAGTGGAATTTTTTTTATTTGATTGACAACAATTAAAATATATAATAATATTTATTACAATTTTATCAGTATACAACAGTAAGTATTATTATTATTATTATTATTATTATTATCCTTTTGTTTAAAAATATAAAATAAATATTTTTATTTACAAAATTATTTTTTAAAGAAAAAATTATTATCCCTTAAGTATAATAATTATTTACAAAATTACTTTCTATTCCACACCAAAGGAGGCAATGACGTGGAAGAATATCATCAAACTGGGCAGCGGTGAGGTGTTGCCCTATGAAGCCCTGAAGTGAAATGATTGCATCTAAGAGGATTTGTTGGAGTCAGGGTCTCTCCGCTATGGAAATTAACTCATAGAAATTATGTTTTGGATGTGGGAGATTAGGCCATGGTGTCAAAGGATGCGATGATGATCATGTAATGTCTGATTTAGATCCCGCTAATAAACCTCTGTATAATGCAGGTCTCGGAACGGCTCCTGTTCAGTCAATGGCCAAGATAGTGGTGGTCAAAGCTGGAAGGAGGTTTGGCATGTGATGGTGCCAGCTCGGCGGAGCGTGGGGGTACGAGTTCAATGAGAGCGTGGAGGAAAGTTTTTCCACCATGGATCACGCATGGGTAACACCTTGTTGGTAATGATGAGAGATTTCACACGTGGCTTCCGAGGGTAATTCTGTTTTAGAGATCTGGTATGTACTTACAAACACTCCCTGGCCCCTGGGAATGTATCTAATTATCTATGGAGGTCACTCCTCGCGATGCTCAGTACGGAAATATTTTAATTTAGAAGTTTATTAATAGTATAATTTGCAATAAATTTTATAAATTATACTAACAAGTTAATTTTTAATATTTTATAAATCTCATATCAACACCTTGTATTACCATCGCTTTGAGTAAATTTAAATCTATATTAATTTGCCCTAGAGATGCATGGGAGTATGAAATTGGCTTAATAATAGACATTCTGAAACATAATTGTAAAAATACAGTATGAGTTTGACGGCCGCACTTACTTGGTGCCACTGGCCAGTTCAAATGCAATGCACGCCGTTATGAAAAGCACAATACATTGTATTATTATTATGATTATTATTACTACTACTGATAATGATTCGAAGATTTTTCCCACACTCTATAGTCTTGGCCCGAGGTAGCCAGTTGGAAATCAGAAGGAACCAATCCACCTAGATCCGTCTTAGGCCCAATCTTCACTATGACCTTGCTGTCTATCTCAGCCAAGTAAAGGTCAGCTTCTGCCGTTAATATGTTCACACTGCTTTTCTCATTGATCCCATTCCTCGTCCTAATCCCAGTCAAGTTCCCAATCTCCTCCTTCAAGCCCCAATCCACAAAGTGATCGTAGAACTACAAAACAAAAAGATTGTAGACAGCATTTTCTTTTTAACATTCCATGACAAGAAAAAAAAAATTTAATAAACCATAAGAAGGTTGGAGATAGAAAGCATACTATTGATGGGGTTCCAGGATGAGTTAGAACGTATGCGTATCCCTGCATGACTTTGTCTGAAGGGAATGGCCAAAGTTTCTGAGTGGATCCCGTGTCGTGATTGTCAATGAAGGTCACGGCATTTTCTGGTTTTATACCAATCATTCCCGGCGGCTTCCCCTTTGAATCCTTCAACCTCCATAGCTCCCCCTGTACAGCAGCTTGAAGAATCCCTTTGGTTGTGAAATCGAAGGCAGTGACAGCAGCACCTGCCTCATTCACCCAATTAACTAGCGCTCCGCGATGAGCGTCCTGGTTATTCTCAGGCTTCCCATCCTGCCCATAAGACAGAGAGTCCCATTTTTCCCCAACTGCGAAATCTGGTGAGGTTCGTTGCATATAAATCTTGGTGATATTGGGGGCATAGCCCTTTACGTAGTCGAATCGCCATCCATCAAACCCTACTTCGGTCTTCAACCAATTCATCCAATCGGACAGCTCTGCCTGAACTATAGGATTGAGGTGATCGATGTCCGGTGCTGGTTCGTATGGCTCTCCACTGTCCAGATTTCCTTTGCCATCAGAATAGGCGGTGTCGTCCCTGCAAATGAAAGATGGACCCCAATCAAGACGTGAATCCGGAGTGCCACCTTCGAAGATGCTGTAAATTCCTCTTCCGTCCTTCCTCTCAGCAGTTCTGTGGTTGATGACTATGTCAGCCAAGCATTTAATCCGCTTCTCATGGAAAGCTGCGATCAGCGACTTCAGCTCGTCCTTGGAACCATACTTTGATGCATCCAGATCATATAGCCTTCCCGGCAGGTATCCTTAATTAACAGTCAACGGAATCATAAGGACACACAGTATATAAACAGGGCATTTGACAAAAAAGTCAAAAGCAATGAGAGAGTCAATTATTATTATTACTATCCATTATCATTAATTGAAGTTACCTTGAGAAGAAACAGATTGGGAAGGAGGAGGGAGCCAAACATGGGTAATTCCGGCACTGGCTAGGTCAGGGATGGAGTTCTTGAGCGAGTTGTACCATCCTCCTTTGTTACTAGATTCCCAGTTGAATCCCTACAACAACATAAGCTTATTCATGTGCCATCATGATTGTGAGTTCAAGTGAATTTGTGTATTTTTGTGAGGGTGCAAAAACAAGACAACGAAGAAGAAGTAGAAGTGAAACCTGAAAGATCAAGGCAGGGAAAACGGGATGGGGAAAGAAGCAGAGGGAGAGACAAAATATGCAGAGCCAAGGAAGGGAAGACATGGCCTCAATTTTGTTGTGTTGGCGCTACTGCTGAGTGGGTGTGGCCTTAATAAATAGGCATTATTGGGTTGATTTGTCAAGAGAATTGTGAGATGGTCAAATCTTTTCTTTCACACAATCTAGAAGGACTTTAGGCTCTTGTTCTTTTCTGGCCACTACGTTAGCATCTTTGGTCACGCCGATTACGATGACTAGATTAGTCTAATCTGAATTTATAACCTTTTTTTTTTTTGGGTTTTGAGTCATCCTTATTATTCTTTCTATTTTCTTTTCATTTAAAGGGTTTTTTTAATGGATTTTATGTTTTTTGTTATTAGGATTAAATTATATTATATAGAAGTAAAAAATTCATAGTAAAGGATGCCACCTCCAATAATTTGTAATTTGAATGAATTTGGATGTGCTCCATATTGTTATTTTTTTATAAAATTATACATGTAGTTTATTCCTCTAACTTTAAAAATATAATAAAAACTTTTTTCTAACACCATTAATTAAGTTAATGAAAAATAATGTCATGTAATTTTTAAATCCAACTCAATATTATTATCATCATCATCTATCCAATGATCTTGCATTTAAAATATTTTTAAAATTTCAACATAAAGTATCACATCCATCTAAAAATAAAACCTAAATATATTGTGCACAAATTAAAAAAAAAAAATTGTTCCTCCCAGCCGCATGTTCAACCCTGTCCGGACTGTCCCCTTCCCTCGCTTTTTCAAAATATTTATTACATTGCTTGATTTATTGATTATCGGTGCGTGTGAAGATAGAGTGAGTGGGGTTGATACTAATTAACAGATCTTAGAAGACGGTTCTTTGCCTGCTTGGATGCTCATTTTGAAAATCAAACAGGCATTTTCAAATTTCATTTTTTATTGAGATGTGTTTGGCAATTAATAAACTAAATTAGTTTTTTAAAAATTAAAAAGTGTGTTAAACTATGATTTTAGAAAAAAAGAAAATAATTATTTTTAAATTAGTTAAATAATAGTTGTGAAAAAAGAGTGGATATGGACTTATATTTATTTTTTATAATTAAAATTAATCACTCCCTCTGATGTTAAATATAAGATACTTTCTAAAAGTATTATTTGATCTCAAATATAAGGTTATCAATGCATTAATTATTTTTTTCTTTTATACCCTTAGTATATAATTAATAAGTGAGAGATAAATGATCTGAGACGTATGAGAGATAATGTAATTAATAAAATGAAATATTAAAAAATATTGAAATTTCTTAATAAATTTAATGATTCAACACTTTTTTTAATATTTGTAAAGCAGTTGAAAGTGTTTTATATTTAGAATGAAATGGAGTATATTATTATTATAAAACATACATAACTCAATTAGTTATTTAATATTATATTATATAACTTATGTCTTTTTTAATAATTACACATCTAAAAGTACTTTTAATTCTTATTATCTAAACATGTTTCAATTTATCAAACTCACTTTTACAAAAAAAAATATCCAAATGCAACAACTTATAATAAATCTTCTTTTACTCAAACTTCATTTTTACAAATTTTATTTATTTTAATTTACTTTTATAAACTGAAAATCAAATGAGCTCTCTATATATAGTCAACATTTCATATGCAGGAATAATCAATAATTCATTACTTTCGCCTTTCTTTGAAGTCAGCCCCATGCAATTTTATACCGTATATAAAAGTCACTCATTACCTTCCTTTTATAACTGCATTATCATAATGGTCAATAAAAAAAAACTGCTTTGTCATCCACTATCAGATGATAAGATGAAGTCAGATGAGTTGGAAATTAATATTAGTAAATGAGAAAGAAATTCATAGATGAGCGCAGGGCTTGAAAAGATAAGATGAACGTATATGTGTTGGAAATTAATCCATTAATGACCTGGCTTTAAAAATTATACATCAACGTTTTGAAATGATGATAAGATCATGTTAATACTTTATTTGTTAACTCAATGTTGTTAGGAAACCAGAAACTTGTTTGGAAAAAAGGAACATTTAATCCTATGGTTTATCTCAATTTTCAATTTGCTCCCTGTGCTTTCAAAACTTTTAAATCACTCCCTATACATTCCCATCATTCTCAATTTTCAAGTTGCAAAATGCATCCTTGAAGCAGCCAGATAAACTAATGGCGTCAAAAAACTGTCCTAAGTGGCTAACAACGTTAAAGTAGACAATGAGGAGTGCTGCCATGTGGATTCCTTCTTCTAGTTTTTTTTTTTGGCATGAAATCATTAAACACCTTATACTAATTTGAAAACGCCAACAGAACTAAAACAGCAACGCAAGGGCTCGTTGATTGTTGCATGAATTAAAAAACTCACTTGCTCATTGATAGTACCAACAGTAAAAGAACACCATTGACTCGTCGCTGATAATGGAAGAAGAAGTAACATATTTGTTGCAGCTCTTCTCTGCTCGTCAGCAGCGCAATGATTTTTGGGGAAAATATTTGCATTAGTTCTGAACTTGATTGGTGTAGAGTTCTGGTTGCGTTATTATAAAACCCAAAAGTGGGTTGTTACTCTATATATTGATGTAAAGCTCGTCGTTGATAGGATAATCAAAGTTGATATCTTTTGTTATCTCCTGAGGCATGTGTTAGGTAAGCCACATGCACACACGGACATTTAAGAATGAGCAAAACCGAACCGAAACCCAACCAAATGCAATTCGGTTTTATTGGTTCGGTTAATTCAATTTTTGGTTATGATTCGGTTATTTTTTGTGAAATTTGATAATTTTGGTTTGGTTTGGCTCGGTTGTGGGTTGCAAACACCGAATAGATTGAACCAACCGAATTTCATGTGTGTATATATATATATATATATTTTAAAAAACATAGTCTCCTAAACACTTAAGGATACAACTTCAGACTCAAGCCCATAAATTTGGCCCAATACTACTCTATCTAAAAGGAAGTAAAAGCACGCTCTAAAAATTGAAAAAGGAAGCCTTACTTACCAATTACCATTTTGAAACCCTATCCCCTTCCTTTCTCGCTTGGTCGCTTCTCCCTCCGACTTGATTTCATCATCCTTCCTATCTCACTCTCATCTTTGATTGGTGTTCCCTCCCTCTGGCCTCCTCCTTTCCACTCTTTGCCTCCGTCTCGTTCCCAGAGCACATCTCAACACTGCAGCTCAACTCTCCGTTCATGTCATACTTCTCTCTTTGCATCTCCATCTGTTCTCACTTCTCTATATCCTGTAATCTTAGCATTTAGAGGTAGGGTCTTTCCTTTTCAGACCTTCCAAGTTCCAAATTTTGTGTTGTTTACCTTGTCCCAAAAAAAAAGAAGGAATGAAATCAAAGTACTGTTGCATGTTTATCTTTTAGTCCTTTGAACTCGATCAACGGAACAAGAAGGATGAGAGTGAAACATTTAATTAATTAGCAATTATCCTAGCTATGCGGTGGATTGATTGGTTAGTTTCAGACTTAGTGCCTTTCATGTGTATTATATTTTATTTGTAGTTTTTTGAATATGCAGGACAATGAAGGTTACAAATTGTAACTTTTGATTTAAAGTTGAATTGAAACTTATCAAGATTTTAAATTATTCGTATAAGATGAATACGTGAACTAGAGTCCTAAAATGAAATCATATGCTATGTAACAGATTTGTTGGTTTGGGACCTTGGGCATTTTATATACTTTGACATATCTTTTAAATTGCTGTAACAATGATATATTAGTGAAGTTAGAAAATTGTAGTTTTTTTTGTGTCACACGAGATTAGAATTAGACTGGGGGTAAAAGTTTTGTATATCAACTAATATCCTAAACATTGCCAAACCAAATTAAATTAGGTGCTCAAAGGTATTATATAGTAGTAGAAACAAATTACTAATAGATTGTAAATATGCTTATTTGTTGGTTCATAACTGGTTTTTCTACCATTTAATGAGAATGGAAACTTGGATTAGTGGTTGCATGGTAAAGTAGGGTCTACTAACCTCTTTTTAGTAAAGGCACAAACCGAATAAGTTGAATCAAAACATTTCGGTTCTGTTCGGTTCGGTTTTTCTTGCTAGATCGGTTAAGTTCAGTTGTTAAATGTGTCTTATTTTGGTGTTTGGTTATTTTGGTTTCAGGCCGAACAAAACCATATTAACCGAATACTCACTCCTACTTACACCTCTATTATATAACTGTAGCTCACTCACTTTCATTGCTTAGTGGATGTACACATCATTTATTCATTCCTATTCTCTCTCTCTCTCCTGCCTCCTCCCTCTGTGTGTGTACACACATGCATTATATATATTGGCTTTTGCCTTGGGAAGTCAATTTACACAAACATTATCCCTGGATCATTTTCATTATTTCCCACTTATATTATATAAGCGGCCACACAAGATGCGAGAGTGGAATTGTTTAAAATCCTCCTCCTGTGTTTGCAACTTGAAAGTTCCAATTATTGTTGCTTTAGTTTTCCAGTACTTGTTCTGGGACTAGGCAATCCAACCAATTGAAGTATCCACACAACACCGAGGCTCCTGCATTTTAAGGATCAAAACAATTTGCCAGCAATTAATTTTAAGTGTCCACAACACCATCACATAATTAGTGCCCACAGCCCTGCATTTTAACTTCTAAATCACAAGTTCATCGATTCAGTTAAGATCCCTTGTAGTTTCAACACCAATAAAAAACCTCGTTCCCATATTTTTATCACTCAATGATGCCAACACAACTTATGATTGCCAATTGCCAACAATGACAGTTTTTGTTTCCCCTTTGTGAAATCAAACTAGAGGATAGAAACACCAATGTCGCTAACTTAACCCTTCGAATAAAGAATTTAATGGAAGAGAGGATTCACTGAATTGACAAGGGGAATGGTCGAGATTTAACACACAAATCAAATGCCATAATATCTAGTGTGTATCCCGCAATGAAATTCACTCTTCACCTATGTGAAACACAAATCTTGCTCATTCAACTCTTGGAACCCCAAAGTCGGCAGAAGGCTTTGTCCCTTTTTCACTACTCCCTTGCTGGCTCTTTCATCTTCAACAGCGAGAACCCCAGAAGGATTTACCATCTGTGCACTGTTTGTTAAGGGGTTTGCTTTCTTCGTTAAACAAAGAAGCCTAGTGTTTTAAGACCTTAATTTGATGTTATAAAAACACACACGCATGTTATCCACATGGAAGACACCTTAGCATCATGTTAGCCACTTAGTATAACTTCTAGATGTCATTTGTTGATCTGGCCACTTCAGGGATGCATTTTGCAACTTTTCAAAATGATAAGGATAAACGCTTTAATGGTGGGTATGCATAGGGAGTGGTTTAAAAATATTGAAAGTGTAGGGACCAAATTGAAAATGAGGTAAACTATAAGAATTAATTGTTCCATTTTCCCAATTTGTAACTGTGTTTTAAAAATTAAAAAAATTAACGTTATAAAGAAATTAAAAATAAACTTAATAAAATAATTAAAGGAATTGAAATATGTAAGACAAAAACTTCGGGTTATCGGAGATAAGATCCCCAGGTTTGGAATTATCTATTATATGATGCCAGAAAGGGATAAGTACTAAAAAAAAGATAACAAATTTGATACCACATTTACCAAGCAGCTGACTCTCAAGGACCATACGATGTGACCAATTAAGTTCCCTTGTTTATCTTATATAGAACATAAAATCCACCAAGATTCTAAAATAGACCGGAGGATCAGGCGTGAGCATTGACGTACTGGGAAACTATATATTCGAGTAGTTTGGTTAAATTAAGTGTGATTTAAAGATATCAAATTCCACATTGGATAGATATAATGGTTTTATAGCCTTTATGAAGATAAGCATGTATCATACCATACAATGGTTCGTCATATATTATTTTGTTTAAATTATAAATGAATTTTTGTGACTGGCCGGCCACTTGAATTCTTTTGATTCCTAATAGCGAAGAACAGTTACAAAATAATTGCTTATTTATGATGTATGTTTGTGATTTAATTATTAAAACGTTTTATTATTTACATTATATATGAGAGGTGGCCAGATGAGGAATAATACAGAAAATTTGTTTTCTACTCTTAAATTTCATTTTGTAAGAGCAGTGTGAGTTGTACACGTTTTTGGAACCCTGATTTAGTGACCGTTTAAATTATCTTTTTTATAAAAAATCTGTTAAAATAATCATAGTTTTTAAAAATAAAATTTAGATAAAAATAGAAAAATTTATCATAAATCTATTTGGATGAAAAAAAAAAAGATGACTAGAAATCATGGTTTAGTTTACCTAAATAGGTCCTTAATCTCTACTACATATTTTCTGTACCAGATAAAGTGAAGATTGTCAAAGAAAGATGTGTTCGATCCAAGATGCGCCTCATGAATGCCTTAACCTGAAGCTTGTAAGAAGGTTATTTCTCTGGACTGTGCCAAAAAAATTCCCTTCACTTCAAATCCAGTATGGTCATCTGTGAAAAAAACATTTTAAAAAAAAATCGCTATATATGATTATATCTTAAATTTTGAATGATGAGAAACTCTAAAAATAGTATATAGATCATATATTTGGCACACAATCAATTATCTTTTCACGTGCACACTCGGTATTTTGAATTTGTCTCACTCGAACTGTAAAAATTTTAACAGGTCTCAGGCTAATCTGAATCAAGATATGACATGTACCATAAATGTGAGCATATCTGGCTCCTTACATTGTCGCAATCAATCATCTTTATTATTTTTTTTCTATTCTCAAATGAGACATTATTAGTATAGTATAGTATAGTATAGCATTTTATTATTAGTTTATCCAAAAGCGACGTCTTGGTGCCTGATTGCCAAACAGAGGATCGTGCACGATGGGGAAAATGATTAGCAAACGTCAGATTCAATCATAAACGGACATGGTATGGTATATTGCAATGCCTAAGTTACTCGGATTCAGATTCTCTCCCACGGAACTGTCTCCATCCTCTCTCAATCAATAATAACTTGCGTTGGATTCATCCAACGAGCCTACAACAAATGGCAGTCTTTGTTTTTTTTACTGACAGAATAAATGGTAGTCTTTAGATGCATCTAAATGGTAGGCAAAGTAAAATATCATTCTCGAATTGCTAGATTTGACTCCGGTGAATTTTCTTAAAATTATATTCATTAAAAATATTATCATAATTTTTCTTAAAATTAAAAGCACCCGCAATTTAATAATAAATTGATCATTAAAAATAATTTTTTTGTTTTTAATTTGTATATTTCAGTATTTGGATCTTTACATGTATTTTTTTTTACATTTTCCATTTCAACAGTATGAAACGTTTAACAAAAGTTTTGAAAAAGGGCTGATTGAATTTTTTTATTTTTGACCTAGACTGAATTTTGAAACTGTGCGCTGATTTTTACTAAAGAAAATAAATGATTTTAGCCAATTTTTAAGTTAATTATAAAAATTGAACATCATAGTTATACACTAATTAAAAAACCTGTATAATATCCACAAAGCATGAGAAAAACCATTGGAAAAACTTTTAAAAGCGAGAAAATAATATTTTTTTATATTTAACAAAAAGTACGTCCATATATAAAGTAATTTTTTCATGTAGATATTAAAATTAAGAAAATTAAGTTCTAAAAGAATACTTGGCTGAGAGATAAATTTATATACTGGCATATTGCGTACTGTGAGAAGTACGTCTCATGGTAAGTCCCGCCGCATTGACAATGTTTGCAAGGCATGTGAAATAAATTTTTCTCAGCCGTTGGATGAATAAAATGCACATTATTATTGATTAAGAGAGGATTCCACAGGAGAGGATCTGAATCCAAGTTACTCTCTGCTGACATTTCTAACTTCTGTGATTTTACTTGGGGGTAAATTTGGAATGCCAAAAATAGTAATGAACTACATTAGTTTTGGATTTTGGTTGATGCAAGGATAAATTATTCATTTGGAACAATGATAAACGGTTATGAAAGATATATTTTTAGGAGATACTGAATGGTCTAAGAAGGATCAAGAACTTCTAAAATCGCGGGTCACATGTATTAATTATTAACCACCTGTTTTATATTTTTGGCTAAAATAATTCTCCCTGGATCTTATTATATGATACTTTATATTTCATAATATAAGACATTTTATGAATTAGATAATATATTTAATTTTTTTTATCTAAAATGTCCCTGAAAAATAATTAAATTTCATTAATATTAAAAAATTTAATTCATAAATCAATTATATTAAATAAAAATAATTTAGTAAAAATAAAAAATTTTTAATTATTAATTATCACTCTTTCTTACTTACTGTGGTAGTTAAAAATATCTTATAAAACACAACTGAGTAATACATATTCACGGACATGAACAGACAGAACACAACGAGTTGGGCGGCCGCACTTATTTGAGACCAACTGGTCAGTTCATACTATGCATGCACGACTTGTGGATGGTTAAAGAAAAAACACATGAAAGATTGTAATAAAAACAAAACGCACAATACTTATTATTTTCTTTTATATGGTTAAGGTACAACAATACGTATTATCTGATTTTTATATGATATACTGATTAGAAGATTTCTCCCACACAGCATAGTCTTGACCCGAGGTAGCGAGTCGGAAATTAGAAGGAACAAGTCCTCCAAGGTCCATCTTGGGCCCAATCTTCATGATGACCTTGTTATCAATCTCTGCCATGTAGAGGTCAGCTTCAGCTGCTAATATGTTCACACTGCTTCTCTGCTTGATCCCACTCCTCCTCCTTATCTCACTCAATTTCCCAATCTTATCCTTCAGGCCCCAATCCACCAAGTGATCGTAGAACTACAAAACAAAAACAAAAACCAAAACAATACAAAAGGTTGCCAACAGCATTTTCTATTTCACATTTCATACTAAAACATATTTTAATAAAGCACCGGTTTGGAGAAAGAAAGCGTACTATTGATGGGATTCCAGGATGAGTAAGAATGTATGCGTATCCCTGCATGACTTTGTCTGAAGGGAATGGCCAAAGTTTCTGAGTGGATCCCGTGTCGTGATTGTCAATGAAGGTCACGGCATTTTCTGGTTTTATCCCAATCATTCCCGGCGGCTTCCCCTTTGAATCCTTCAACCTCCATAGCTCCCCCTGTACAGCAGCTTGAAGAATCCCTTTGGTTGTGAAATCGAAGGCAGTGACAGCACCGCCTGCCTCATTCACCCAATTAACTAGCGCTCCACGATGAGCGTCCTGGTTATTCTCAGGCTTCCCATCCTGCCCATAAGACAGAGAGTCCCATTTTTCCCCAACTGCGAAATCTGGTGAGGTTCGTTGCATATATATCTTGGTGATATTGGGGGCATAGCCCTTTACAAAATCAAATCGCCATCCGTCAAATCCTAGTTCAGTCTTCAACCAATTCATCCAATCTGACAGCTCTGTCTGAACTTGAGGATTGAGATGGTCGATGTCCGGTGCTGGCTCGTATGGCTCTCCACTGTCCAGATTTCCGGTGCCATCAGAGTAGGCAGTGTCATCCCTGCAAATGAAAGATGGACCCCAATCCAGACGTGAATCAGGAGTGCCACCTTCAAAGATGCAGTAAATTCCTCTTCCGTCCTTCCTCTCTGCAGTTCTGTGGTTGATGACTATGTCAGCCAAGCATTTAATCCCCTTCTCATGGAAAGCTGTGATCAGTGACTTCAGTTCGTCCTTGGAACCATATTTTGATGCATCCAGATCATATAGCCTTCCCGGAAGGTATCCTTAATTGATGACAGTCAAGGGAATCATGAGGAGACAGTAAATGAAGTTTATGACAAAAAGTCCAAAGCAAAGCTTTATGGGCAAAAATTGAGAGAGAGATAGTTATTATTATCCATTAATCAGAGTTACCTTGAGAAGAAACAGATTGAGAAGGAGGAGGGAGCCAAACATGGGTAATTCCAGCACTAGCTAGGTCAGGGATGGAGTTCTTGAGCGTGTTGTACCATCCTCCTTTGTTGCTTGATTCCCAATTGAATCCCTACCACAACATAAGCTTATTTCATGTGCCATTATGATTATAAGTTGAATTAAATTTGTCGATGTCTCTGTATTTTTTGTGAGGTTGAAATAAAAAACGGAGAAGTGAAACCTGAAAGAGCAGGGTAGGGGAAGCGGAAAGGGGAAAGAAGCAGAAGCAGAGGCAGAGACAAAATATGCAGAGCCAAGGAAGGGAAGACATGGCTTCAATTCTGTGTTGGCGCTACTGATGAGTGCTTTGAGTGACTGGGTGTGGCCCTATAAATAGGCCTTATATGGTCGATTTGTCAAGAGAGTTGGGGTAACTGCTTATTATATAAAACACGAGAAGGAAGTGGGATGAAGTGATAAACCGTATGTATCATTTAGTGTAAAAATGAGAAGGATTTGGAATGGGATAGGGAACAAGTAAAGTTTATCATCTCCCATACGCGACAATCTGCTTAAGATGCTGATTTTGCAATCTAATTCTCTAGACGCAATCAACTTCATTTTATTTAAATGTCAAATCAGACATTACTAGCGTATTTTATTATTTTTAGACATATATAATAGTCTATCCAAAAGATGTCTCGGCGGCTGATTGTCAATCTGCAGGCCTAACAAGAAAGTGAAAACAAACGTCAGATAATTCAATCATAAATGGTATACTGCATTGTTTACCAAAAAAAAAAATGGTATACTGCATTAGCTAACTCTCTGACGACGTTTTAAACTTCTATGATTTTATTATAGGGTTAAAATTGTTCATAAAAAGGCAATATTCAAGAGCCATAACAAACTAAAGAAATAATATCTGACATCATAATAATAATATCTAAAGAAAGTGAAGATTGTAAATCCTAATTCTATTACTACCCTACTCACCCTTTCAACGAATCACTTGATTCAATAAAGACTATCTGAATCCGACATATAAAAAACAGGGGTCTATATGTTATTATTATTATTGTTATTATTATATTATTATTTCTTTTCATAAGACGTCACGACTTATCCTAAAAGCATTTTCCAAGCAAACTTAAACTAACATAGATGTCTGGCAGAAAAAAAGAAAAAAAAAACTAACATAGATGCATATGGAACGAAATTCAAGCAACCCAAGTCCATGAATTACTTATGTCACATAATCATATTACCCCTAATAATTTTCAATATCTATAAACTCATGGACACATGCTATGGGCTAAAAACATCAAGATCTACACCTTTTTTTCTTCACCTCAAATGGCAACCATGCATGATCTTTTAATTTCACCGTAAATCAATATCAAATTAAATTCCTAAACTACAAGTCACTAATCATTCCTCAAAGATCAATCCATATTGAGAACTTAAGCACAATTTCCAAACTGTTTATAATTCTTGCCACCATACATCTCTTACAAACTAACTATTATACCTGTTCTCATTTATTCATATGCTCCATCATAATCAAACCCAATTCTCAAAGTAAGTTATTGCCACTTATCAACCACAACATAATATTACAAATTGCATAGTTTAACTCCCAACAAAATTCTTATATCCAGATCACCTAGTCATGCCATTATATACACTGCACTTATACATTCACCCACAGATAATACTAAAAACATCTAGCATATAAACTATACTCAAATCTTTAATTCCTACCACATATAATGACATTAACCATATTGCATAAAGGAGCTATCAAGTACATTACATTCACACAACCCCTGTCACATTGAGACTTGGCATTAGCTTTATATATAGATATATATATGTATATATATATTTACAACTGAAACGGCAAGGTTTGCATCATCAAAACATCATACTTGCTGATCAAAATATGAGTCACGTGTATATAGACACATAGATGGAAAACCCAAAATAACAAACATCAGTAATTGCCCCTATCTACAGAGCTCTCTCTTATGAATAATAAAATAAAATCCCACAACAGGTGAGACATGAGTGTCCTGATAATCAATAGTCTTTCTCAACATAATTAAATGTGAAACATATTACAAGCATTATGGGGAAAAACATCATATATAGTAACATCATTATCATAGCATCCCTAGGGAGGAAAACCTTCTCACCCAAGAGTCTTCATCACCATATAAAATTATTAATCATGGGGAGGATCACCTTCTCACCCAATATCATGCATGATCATAAAAGGAGCATGGGGAGGATCACCTTCTCAACTCATCATCATCATTATCATCATAATCAACATCGTAAGTTATCTCAAGGGAAGAAAACTTTCTCGCCCATCACCGATCACCATCATCATAATATTTTACAATAAATTATGCAGAAAAAGAAAATCCGTTACCTCTACCCTTGTTCAGGCTACTAATCCAAAATCAAGTCCAAGAGTACACGCAATCCAACAATACACTTTATTATTAAACAACCAAATATCAATATTCAATACTTCATAAATTCTAATTCAATGGTAATTTCTACTTTTTAACCATTCTATCAACAACTAAGTTTCCAAAACTGTCCAGTAATTTCCAGCACACATGAACCATCGTGTGATATCACATCTCAAGCTTTTAAACATATAATTCAAACTAAAAATTTGCACCAATACTTCACAATCCGCTGGATACATGATTAGACCGTCATTTACCACATTCTCAATCAAATATCATCATTTATAAATCAAATATCACAGCCTCTCACAATACCATATTAGCTCTAGACTTCAAGGGTAGTTTGCATATGTCAAGTCCCCATTTTACCCTCATTTTCTCATAATTTTTTTAAAGTGAAATATTCACCACTTTTGCAGCTACATAATTTCCCATTCAAAAAAGGGAAATTGAATCAAATATATTTCCAAATAGCTTTTCATATATCACTTATAACATGAATAAGCAAGAACACCACAACTCTATCCAAATTGAGATGCATCGTACCCTAAATTCCAAAACTCTTATCCTGGCATTTTCATGTTTGTTTCTTCCAGAAATTTTCATCACTAAACCCAACTAGCCGCAGGATTTAGAGGACAAAATATGCCATAACACAAAATTCCAAGTTCCTGTAATAATCTAACACAGTGGCGTTCAAATAATAGGATTTTACCTTGTATATAGTTCCCTCAAAATCAGAACACTGGTCACCAAAAATACACTCCTCTTGCCACTGTTTTGCTGCAGATTTTTGCCCCCAAATCATGAAATTATCACAGCAAAATTTCAGAGCAACAATCAGGAGAAAAACCTATTAAAATTGAGGGAGACTTGGGATTTTACCTCATTTTGATACTCCTCTTGCGTCGTCTTCTTCTCTGATTTTTTTTTTCTTCTTCCACTGACACCCACTCCAAAACCAACTCAGTTCCTCTTCTTTATTTGGTAACCCTCTCTCTCGTTCATTTTCTCTCCAAGCTCAAAGAGGAGCTATTTCAATTCAAGTGGATAGAGTTTGACCGAAATCATGGATTCTCGGCTGAACTCTCCCCACTCTCTCGCAGCGTGCTGATTGACGGCGAAAGAAAATGATGTGAGAGAGGATGATGTGAATGACATGGCCACCACGTGGAGATAAAGAGGACAATTGTGGGGTTTAAGCAGGTAATTTTCTATTCTTCTCTAATTATATTTTGTATCCCCAAATCATTTCTTAATAGCTAATATGTCCTCGAACAACCAAACGAAATGGCCAAGGCAACCGCGAAGACGTGGACTACATTTTACTAATCCTCTTGATAGTTGTTGGGAGTTAGTCGACGATGGAATGTCTATTAACTCATCCCTTTCAATTCAAAAAAAAAATCATGTCCCATAGCAATCACATAATTTTATCACTTAGGGTGTTTTTGGGAGTTTAGGATGAAATAAAATAGAGTGATCATTAATGAAATTATGTAAAATGGAATAAAGTGGAGTAGAACTGAACATAATATTCTATTATTTAAAAGTTTCATAGAAAGAAATAACGGTTTCATTTAATTATTGTTTTAAAGTTATTATAAAATGAATGAAACGAAATGGATTATAATTTTTTTATTTCAATATTACTCTTATGAATTAATTTAGATAAAAGAATTAGTGGGTATTAATTTAAAAAAAAATAAGTTTATTTTTAAGTTATAATCAAATATTTATAAAAAAAAAGTAGCTATTAAGTGAATTTTTAAATACATATTAATTAAATGATTAAGTAACTTAAATTGAAAAGAGAAACAATATTATGCATAAAATAAATTTCAGAAAAAAAATTGAAATAGTATAGAGAATAGGAAGTAAGTATGATGTAATAGAAAAAGTGAAAGGAGAGTGAGAGGTGCTATACATATTTATATAAAGATAAAGATAATTTTGTAATTATAATATTAATTTTAAGTTATTCCATCCTTGACTCTCAAATTCCGGAGGACAGAAAAAAAGAAGTTTACGATGGTTAAGGATGGCTTGGGAGGCCATTACTTGCTATCTTATTCCTTTATAAAAAATTCTCCCAAGTAATGGATAAGATTCATGAGTTATTCCATTCCACTCCATTCCATCCAAAATAAAACTCCTAAAAATACACTTAAATTTTCATAATTTTTCCCGTTTTACTAAATTACCCCATTTTGTCCCATTTGAAGTTAAGTTTATTTTTCCTATTATATTATTTTTTAGATATAAACACTAAATCTCAATTTAATAAATTCCACTTTTATAAAATTTTTAAACTTAAATTGATCAGAAATAATAACCCAAGCTAAACCAGTCCTTATCAAGATGAATAATATTAGTTTTGACTGGCCAAAAATAAAGAACTATATTAGTTTTGGTTCATTTAAGGATTTTGTTTTTGTTACCAACATTGATAACTCATGTAAGGATATTTTATAGAGTTTGGTAACGGGCTAAACCCGCTCCAAATGGGTTAACCCCCTCAGGGTTGGTCAAAAAACAGGTTGGGCGTGGGTTGGCCCACTTTCTAACGAGTTAGGATTTGCCTAGCACAAGACTACCATAACCTGCCAACTTGTCATGTGTTCAAATATTTTTTTCCTAAATTTTTTCAACATTTTGAATAATAAACTAAACAAACAACCTAATATAAAAATTTAAATTAAAAATCAAATTAGAAATCACATAAATCACTAATTCACCAAAATACATTAATATATATTAAATGTCTAAACTATAAGAAGTAAAAAGAAAGGTTAATAGGCAAATCTACCCTTGAAGTGTTCTCAAAATTGTGTCTGGTACCCTAAACAATTTTTTGGCATAATGTTACCCCATATCTTTCAAAAACATAGCAATGTAGCCTAATTTTAACAGAAGGCCCAAAAGACTGTTAAACCCATTCAAGTGGGTTCCATAGTTTGTGTAGTTGTATTGCCATGTACAAAATAAATTGATGAGCCATACTCCATGTGTTGTTGGGCAGAGTATCAAATGGATAGATAATGAAACCATCTTAGGTTAAAAGGGCATATTAACTAGTTTTCGGGTAGAGCATGGTTTTTGGTTCATCGAACTCGAATCCAGAGAAGGAGCATTGCACATGACATTGAACTTCATCGATGTTTGAATCTGTGTCATCATCAATGAGCAACAGTAGAAAAAGGCTTGCTCTTCTACAATAACATGTTGGAATCGTAGAACATGAAGGTCCGATGAGGTACTACCATTGTTTTTTGTTGGCTCCATGGTGGACATCATGGAGGGAGAGGAACCAAGGTTGACTATTCCATGGGTGCCCAAACTATTATCGGGTATGCAAAGGTTGCTTGTAACATAATGAAATTCATTTTATTTGTGACAATTTCTCATATTGAAACTTGAAATTGACAGGGAGGCTATGGGTATTTCATTTGTCACGATAGTTAAATGGGGCAAAGATCCAAGGATGTGATAAATGAATTACTTGATGATAAAAATAGGTTGCACGATGAGAATATATGGCTGAGAAGAGGAGAGAAAAAAAGGTTTGGGTACAAAACATGATGGTTTTATGTAAGACTTGAAGTAGCTCGAAAGGAGACAAGGAAATTTGATGTTGAATTGGGAGATTGGAGCAGGAAGTTTAGAATGGCCATTGCAGTTATGCTTATGTCTTGGCTGTTTTTTCTTGTGTATAGTCAAAAGTTAATGCAAGTGAAAAAGGTTGTGCCTGGGTCTGTTTGGTACATTGGAGGAGGAAGTATACAAATTTTTGGTTATTTTATAATAAATGACTATGATGATCAATGTACTTTTGAGTTATGCAATGTAATGGATCCATAATATTATGTCAAATTTAAACTATGAATGTAAATGATGATAAATGTACTTTTGAGTTATGATATGCAATGCAATGCTGGCTAATTTCACCTTTTAATAAATTGATCCTTAATTTGACTGCTTAAGAAGTTCAATTGTTTATGACATATTTGCACTATCACCAATGAAACTAATCTTCTTGGAACCCTCTGGTAAATTTGAACTTTGAGGCAGCATGTTCTAATTTCTCTCTCATTTGGGTTTGCAAATCGGGGTCTCAAGGTCTACATAATGTTGTATGTACTCTTGTGAACTCCCTTCCTCGATAACAGTTTCTGATCTCATTCCAAGTTGCATGAACCAAAATTAAGAATAATTATACACACATAATGCAATTAAATATGGGGAAATTTAAATCATAACACACTCATAATGAGAACAGCCCTCCCTATTTCTAAGTCTACCTTAATCCCTATGCCACACTCATTTCCGCTTCTATAGTAAGTCCTCCCTTTAAGGGTCCTTAAAGTAGATTAAGGTGGTGTAGTTGGTGGAATTAGGTGAGTTGCTTGAGTTGAATGGGTTCCTTGATTAGGTGGAGTTGGCTAAGTTCCTTCACTGCATTGAGTTAGTTTAGTTTCTGTTGATGCAGCACTCGCACTAGTTTGACCACCACCTTTTGTCCTTCTCCCCCTTCTGTTGCTTGTTGTGTTGGATGCTAAAGTTGCCTATGCGAAAATACTATGTTAGATTTTGTGTACTAACTCATACACACTTGCAACATCGGATTACAAATTCATTTACCTCTTTACAAGTTGAATTGTTGTGTTCAATCTATTTGCACTTGCTACATAACATTGGTAAACCTTTCTTGCTTAACTTTTCTAATCTAGGAGGTGGTATGTCATCTGCATTTGTTGTCTCCTCCATATGTGCAGCTTCTTTTTTATCTGCCATGCCCTTTTTTTCTCTTATTAGATTCCTTAATCTCTTTTTTTTTAGGTCACCCTGGAATTTAACCATTGGTGGTGGTTCCATATGCTGGAACCTGTCAACATCCCAAAATTAATTGTTTACCTCTCACAGGCTGCATTTTGTGTCTATAGCTAGCCAAATATGTGGTCCTATGATAGTATGTTGATATTAGGGTGCTTGGTTTTATCTTACCATGGTAACAGGCACAAATTGCATGTTGCCATGAGATTCCAGTTAGATCTCATGCCTTACAAGAACATTGCTTTCTAATGAGTACACAGTGTGCCTATCCTACCCCTCATTTACCTCATATCCTTCATCCCCATTGAAAAACACTTTGCATCCCATCGCCAAGTACTTATTTGTCTCAAATAATTCAACATCCTAAGACTAAAATTTTCATTCCACGTATCTACATTTCTATCACTCTCATCTCACTTATTCATCGTCTTGACCCTAATACCATCAAACATCCTAATGACAAGTAGAAAACTAAAGTCATCAATTCATGCATTCAAGCTTTTACTACAGTTGTTGTCTACAATCTAAGATTGGTATCTAGTGCTAAAGTAAGCTCTTACCCAACTTTCCATAAGGTAAGAAATAATTGTCTCTGCAGCCTGCTTGCTCAATCCTCCAAGTACTTTCAAGTTATCTTTAATTGCCCTTAAAAAGTACTCCACGCATATGTGAAGAATTTCTTCTTCAATTCACCTCCCCTCCACTATTTACTCCAGTTTGCGTATATATGTCTAGCACATAATCTATACTCAGATTATGGCAAAACCTCTTCTACAACCACATTAAGTCCTTACATAGAAGTAAATCAAATTTGCTACAACATAGCAACACGTTAAGTGACATTTAGTTACATTTAAGTTACCAATTTATTCAAACATCCTTTGGCATATTAAACATTATTGTCCCAGTTGATCCATCCCTTAGAGATAGTGACTTTTGTAGCCATCACCGGAACCATTTCCAATTAACAGTATTTTCCTTATGGGTTAACCCAAATGCTATAGGATAAAGTGAATTGTCAACATTAATACCTGTGGTAGTTAAAAGAATTCCCCTTGCATTTCCTTTAAAAAATGTACCATCACGGCCTATGAATGACTTGCAACTTACCCTCTATTCAACGTATAAAATTTGCAAAGTAGTAATCTCAATTTGGCACTGACATCAAATCCAGCAAATCAACTATATACAAATACCGTAGTTCAACAAAAGTCACTTTCAAAGTATTAAAGCACAGGTACATCCTATTGAACACCCTTATACCATTTTCTAGTGCACTCTTGCTTAGCTTAACACTAACATTAGATCCAAGATTCGAAGACCTCAACTCACTGTAAAATGCTTCAAAATTGTGAAATTCATCCTTGTAGCTGCCCTTCATTTCCTACGTAATAATCTTTTTACCCCTCTTGCACTTATGGATGCTTACATGTAGCTTCAGCTCATCTTCTACATCTTTCTTCATGTCAGCAACTTTGTGTACTAGGGCCTTTCTTCAACTTTGTTCTTGAAGTAGCTAGCGAACCACCTTGCTGAAACTCTTGGATTTTGGTAAAACCCTAAGGCATCTGTGCTTCTAACACAGAGTCTTGACTTTTAACCAACCATCCTTTGACATGTACAACAACAAAAGACACCCTTCAAAACACATAACCATCACTCGGCTAGGTTCACTCTTAACTAGATTAAATTAACCCCCCTATAACTGCATACCTATCAATGGCCATCTTCACCTTTTCTTTGTTGACAAATGTCATTCCAAGCATAAAGAAAGGCTTAGTCTATGATCCATCATATTCAAATGGCTTTCTCTCTTCCTTTAGTAATTTAAAATATCATTTTTTGGACCCGAATCTAGCTCAGATTCCTCAGTACCATTTAAGCAGTATACTCCATCTTCATCTTCGAAGTCATCACCTTCTGACTCAGATTCATTACTGCCTACATGATCGGGCCTGTTTGGTTTGCATTTTTACAAACCAAACCATGGTTTCTAACTATCATTTTCTCCTTTTTCATTCAAACAGGTTTTTAGTAAACTTCTCTACTTTTATCCAAACTTCATTTTTGTAAGCAGTAGTTATTTTAAAAGTGCTTTTACAAAAAGGCAAACCAAACGGGTATCATCTTTATCTCCTTAATCATCCCTATCACTCACCTCACAAACTCCCTTATTCTCCCCATTCTCAGCTTTAATACCACATATATCAGTCATGTAGTCAATCTCTATTTTATCAATTCCTCTAACATCACCACCTACTTTGTCATCTTCCTTCCCCTCCACTTTAATGCTATCCTATTAAACTTCAATATCCACCCCTTCAACACCCTGCACTTTAGCACCTTGTACTTCAACACCCTCTACTTTAGCCCTTACCCTTTCACCCACCATTTCAATGCCTCGACTCTTGAGCACCAAGCCCTTGAGGACCCTTCTCTTTAGAATCCACCCCACTAGCACCTTCTCCCTAAAGTAGTAGTTTCATTTCTCTTTTCGTCTTCCTTGCCTTCTTGTACATGTATATAACTTCAACCACCATTGTCATGTGTGTAACCATGCTTGCTCTCATTGCCTTTGCAACTTTGTTAGCTAATTCATCCACAAATTCATCTTCGTCCTCTTCTACTTTGACAACATCATTGCCAACATTCTCAAGGTCTATCATTGCTCTCTCCAATCCAAGCCAATCGTCCAAATTACTGTATTTATCAAGTAATAATCAAGTTATAAGTCGATTTTTACCAACTCAATCGAATCATATCATTATTAAATTTTACACAGTTCTAATCAAGAGTTTAATTCAAAAATTCACTATTTTGCTAGAATCCAAAGTAGGCATGTCAGAATCAATTCCTTACTTGTACCGCAACAAAGATTCCAAGGTCGACAAGAATCAATATTGACATGCTCACAACTCAACCCTCACTTGAAAAGTCTTAGATTGCCCTTTGTGTTCACATGTTTTGCTTCAAATGGCTAGGGTTCGAAGTAACATGAACTGTTGTGGTCGTCTATGCGCATTCTTTGCATCGAACCTAACTATATACACCAACTAGGACTTAATTGTTTGCCACATCAATGCCTACTCAGTTAAATTTACATGATGTGGCAAGACACGTGTGGCATTTCACGGCCGTTTGGGCGTTCTGTTAAAATTGGTCTACATTGCTATGTTTTTTAAAGATACAGGGAAACATTGCAATAAAAAATTGTTTAGGGCATTAGATGCAATTTTGGGAACACTTCAGGGGCAGATTTGCCTATTAACCCTAAAAAGAAAATCTAAAATAATCATGGACTAATTGACAAACTCTAACTTCCGTTTTCCAACATTAAACTACCATATAATCGCAATTTACACATACAAAAGTTCGTATATCTTCAATTATCAACATAACGACTCAAACTTATAAATTCATTCAACTTCATCATAATATTTAAACTCTATTTAATTTAAAACTTCGTCCAAGACTATATCTATTTTTTAATATTTAAACTCCATTGAAAATATTTTGACAAAAAAAATTATAGAAATATGCTAAGAAATATCAAAATAATAAAAATATGGAGAAAGTTGAAAGAATGTAAAAAAAAAAAAACAAAAGTGAGTTAAATGGGCTAATTCATCACGCAAGGTTTACCCGCTTAACCTGAAGATTAAATGGTATGGGTTGGAAAAAGCCCGCTTCAATATGGACTCTATTTTTCTCACCCCAAACCGCCCATAAAACGGGTGAGTTGAAATCGGTTTTTCTTACTCTAATATTTTAGGTAGGGGATATCTTTTATCAGAAAAAAAAAAAAGAAGTAATATCATCTGAAAAGGATCAAGAAGTCTTTCACAGCTTCCAAAAATGTTCACGTATAACAATTATTAACGAGCACCAAGCCTGGAGAGTTAAATTCGCATCCACTACTTAACTTGTGAATTGCATATGTTTCACCATAAAATCTATGTAAGTTTGCGTAGAGGAATTTTCTTTCTAATTTTTCATCACAGTTTTTGCATTCCGAGCAACTTAACCTTACAAGTGGAAATCAATATCAATAGAAATAGCGAATGCAAATAGAATTCATTAATTATGTTATTGTATTTTTTGTCAAATATAATATGTAACTTTTTTTTTTCAATGACTCATGTATTACTCAACCATAGAAAGAGTCGAGTCTTATCATATTATTACTAAAACAATCTCATAACAAATACTCAAAAACTGTAAGATTATTCTTGTTTTCTTGGCCAAAGTAAGATGAATTCGAATCTATGTAAAAAGGCCTAAAGGAACATGATCTCTTCAATTGTGTGCACCCTTAAAATTTAATTTCATTTAAATATAACTCGAAAACAATGAATTGTAAAAATAAAGTCATATTTGGTATCATTGAATCCGTTGGAAGGGAGTTGGAATCAATGAAGGAATCCGACTCACCTGCATTTGGCTCCATGGATTATAATTCCTTCACCCATTATCATTCCTCTATAGACCGAAGGAATGTTACCATGAATTATAGGTTTTTACAAGCCCGACTGGCCTAATAAATCTGACCTTATCCCCTATTATTTTGGGCCAAGTCAGGTCAAGACAAAATGAAGAAAACACCAAAATGAACTGAGTTTGGTCGAGCCAATATACAGGGCCAGGGCGGACACCGAGAAAAGGCGTTGTTCAACTCAACCTGATAAACAAAATTTTTAAAAATTATTTTTATCATATTAATTAATTTTATATGTCTATGTAAAAATTTAATTTTATGATTATTACAAATATTTTTTATAATTCTAATATTTTAATTTTTATTTAAAATTTTAAATTGATGTTTAAATTAACATTAAATAAAATAATTATTAAATATTTATAATATTAAAGAATGTTACTTTTGATTATAACATTTCTTTTTAAAGAAATATATTAACATTTTCTACCAACAGCATTGGTCCTCGAGGTCGTGTTTTCAAATAGTGATAAAAGGAGGAATAGAATAAAAGAAATACATTTTAGATTCAATGCATTAATTTTTTTTATTTCTAAATTAAATTAATTTTGCATTTTAAGATTTTTTTATTACTATACATTTTAGTATTAAGCCCAACTTGGCCAACTTGGCCTAACCCTATTGGGCATTGGGTGACGTTGATCCCAAGCTAACCCATAATGAGGCCTATTCATCAATTTTATTTACTTTTTTTGGGCCAGAACTATTCATCAATGTTATTGATAGTCAGATTTAAAATAATTTAAATTAACTCATAAGGCTAATTGCAATAAAAATATTATAACTCATCCTATTCCATCTATTTTATAATATCCCTTAATCAATGATTCCACTCCATTCCATTAATGAACCCCAAAATGTACACTAAAGAACTTGCTATCCAGATGGGTTGCTAATTCTTCAGTTTGCTATGAATTATATTTTATATATATATATATATAAATATAAATTGATGCTGTCATAAACTGTTATTTTTCCTAATGAAAACTTTTGGGTAAATTCGCAGAAAATTACCTCAACGAACTTCAGAACAGAAATACATTTATGAGCCATCTATTGTCTTTATGAATGATGATGCACATAAATTAACTGCAACTATTTAGCTTTCAATGTTCTCTACTTTCTTTGATAGATGCCGAAAGATAATTCAAGCAATCCAGTAAAAGCAGTCATTGCCGTATTTTCTCACATCTTGGAAGGCTTTGGGAAGATATCTGGAGTGAATTTCTGGGCAGCACTCAAACTTCCCTTGATCTTCATGGCACCCCTGAAATCATAAATCACCACAAAAATTGCATGCACATAAGTACAAGAGTGAAAAAGAAATGGCTGTTTAGATTTACCGATAGTTCAGATTTACTTTAAGATTCTCGTTTTACAGAACAAATCAAATGAGAATCTCAGTAAATACAATCGATTAAAACACTCAATCCCCTGAGTGGAATTACCCAAAAAGAAAAGCTAAACATTGAAGAATTCATTGAAAAACGCAATACCTTATAAAAGCCATTTGCGGATTCAACTTCCCCAAGGCAACTTTCACAAAATCCTCATCCTTGAATGAAAATGTCGCATCAGGCTTCCCTCCTTTGTATGGCCCTAAATATACACATAACCAAATAGCCATACCACTCAGCATGGTTCTTCCCAAAATATGAGTCAACTGGTTTGAGAAAATGGTTAAATTCACAGCCCAATGTCAACAAATACGTAAGAGGATAATTTTGGTTGCTTGAAGGAATTTTAAATCTTAAAATTCTCATCTATGTACAGAGTAAGGCTCTGCTTATGGTACAGTCCAGTAACGGTACAATATTGAACTTGTCAGGGATCAGCACACAACTTCTTAATTTACAGAATTCGTTTGACAAATTAGTGCTGTAACTGACTTCGCTGCTGTGATAGAAAAATAAGTTTGCACCTTACAAAAAGATAGCAGTCTAAAACACCTATTTTGCTGCTATATATTTCAGATGCTTCCCATAATTACAATGCCTCATCTTGGTTGTAGTCAGAGGTATGTGCTTCAGATATAAAATTTCATCAGGCAGAACAGACATATGGTAAACAGGAACAATCATTCAACTTTCCTTCGTAAAATAAAATGCCTCGTGAAATTGATCACTCAAAAAAAATGCCTAGTGAAATCATTATGAGGAGAAAGAAATAAAAATAGAGGAAAAAAAAAAAGAAGTTGGAAAACCTAACCTTTATTGACCTCCCCTTTCTTGAGATCAACGGTGTAGATGACCTCGTCGACTCCAATTTTCTGTAATCGATGCAGGAAAAGTGGAATTAAGCAAGGTGAAAGGATGAGGATAATTGCGAGGGAGAAGGAAGAAAAAAGAAGAAAAGAAAAGAAACGGTGGAGGACCTTGGGGCCAATCTGAATCTGATAGACGAGGCCAATCTTGTCGGTGAGCTGTTTGCCGGCGTCAGTGGAGAGATGCTGCTTCATCTGCTCAAAAATAGCGTCGGACTTGAGCTCCGAATTGGCCATCACCATCCCGTCTTTACCTGCTTCTCCAAACTTGCTTGCGATGAACACAGCTTTCGTACTATCATAAATAAGACGAATGAGGGATGGGACAACGAGATCAACAGATCAGGATCGGATGAGGAACTCTCACGCATCCCAATGTTGCGTCTTGCTGACATAAGCATAAACTGGGCTGGGTCCATTTTATCTATTTTTTTTCGGCCAAATATTTTAACCAAAGTGTTCTTGAGGTAGACCAATATTACCTATTTACCTTTAAAATTAATTTTTATATGTAAAAACAATTTAATTAATTCAGAATATGTTTAGATTAGAGTTTAATTCGAAATAAAATTAATGTTTCATAATTAATTTCAATAAAATTAAATCATAAAATAGTTGAAGCAACAAATATAAATAAGTCACTTTTTTGGCATAGTTAATTCTCTAAATGAATTTGGACATGTTTAACTAACTCAACTTATAATTAATCTTAGATTGAAGAAGCACTTTTAAACTCTTAAAAATTGATCCAAACATGCGCTATTGTCACCTTAAATTAATTTCATTATATTAGAATAGAATTGAACTGATCTATTTAATCCCTAATGGCCTTGCCAAAATTGCTCGTGACTTTGTTGGTTTTCCAACCATGAGATCGGTTGCTTGTAACAAGGTTTAGGCCTCTTATTTCCCTCTTCAAGATATATATAAATATATAATTAGACTGAATTGATGTTAAGATATGTTTTATGATGATTAAATAATGGACCTTTTTTTTCTTGACTAACGATTGAATAATGGACTGTCTCAATAATAATAATAATAATAATAATAATAATACAAATGTATTAAGGTGTTTTTTTGGATACCAAGGGGCCCAAAACCCAACGGATATTTTCGATATTTGTTTAATCAAACATATTTTCAAATTCATACATTTGTATAAAACTCTAACTAAATTTGTTAAAAAATAATTATTTATAAAATTTTAAAATGTAAAAAATCACTTAAAAATATAAATCAAATGGATTAAAACTCATTAAACTTCAAAATTTAATGTGATTACCAGATATTGACTGATTTAATTAAAAAAAATTCAATAAATTTTCTAGTTGGCAAAACTGATCAGGCCAATTTCTACTACGCTCTTAGTTAAGTAATCATTACTATTTGACAAAAAAAGTATGCATTATTATAATAATAACTCAATAAAACTATATTGATTTAATTATTTTTAAAGTGCAAGTACAAAAATTATGTATCATTTGCCAAATTACTTTTTATTCATTTTCATTATATATACTGAACAACTCTTCAAATTAATTCGAAGTGATTTTAGTTTAGTTACGAATAATCCAAAATAAAAAAAAATTTGATAATCAAAAGAAATTTTTTTTAATATAGTTATAATTTTTTTAACTATTCATATGATATCTTGTTGGGCTGAGGTAGGCCTTTTCTAATTGCAATTTGGATTATGAGGAGGAGTCCCAATGAATCATAGACTACAACGATCAAGTTGAAATTGAGCCCAAAACATAAAATTCCTCAGGATTATAGTTGATTTTGTCCACATTTTTAACTTATTTTTCGAAGTGTTCACCTAAAAAAACTTAGGACCTATTTGGTTCTGTTTCTGAAAACAGTTTTTCTGTTTTACCAAGAGAACGGGAGGAGTCCCGGAGGATGAGAGGTGAGAGGGAGAGGAGAGATTAAGTGAGTGGAAGAGCAGATGGACTGCTTAACACATAATTAAAGACATAAATTAAATATGCAGAGTTGAGATGTTCTGGAATGAACAAAGGCGGTAGAACCAGTCAACTAGTTCATCAGAAGAAGGCAATGATATGATGCAGTACAATAAATATGTTTAAAATAAGTTTATTAAAACTAAACAGGAGAAGGAAAGACTTACAGGAGAAGGAGGAGAGAAGAGAAGGAGGAGAAGGCTTAGCTCTAGGTATCACACTCTAGCTCATGAGGACTCGTGATAACTAATGATGCCTAACAAGTGAGGCAAACATCACTTATATAGACGGGCTAAGCTACTGTTTGAATAGTATTTGACTTGGAAAATGGTACTTGTTTGAACAGTTCCGGTTACTACTTTTGCACAGTATCTACCGACACTACAGTGTTTACTGTGGATACAATGATTTGTCAATACTATAGTGCTCTGTTTAAGTACAAAAGTTTAATCTTCATTTAAATCAACAATAAATTCTTCTTCGTCTTCGTCTTGGTTTTCCGAAGCTGATAAAGAAGTTGTCTAATTTGTTGAAGGAGTTTGCTCTTGTTGTTACAGAAGTTGCAATACAGTGTTAAGTTGGTTTACTAGGCTAGCCTTGTCTGTAGATGCTGCCAGCATAGCTTGAATCCTGGTCTTTTGATTGAGGAATTTGCTTTTTTCCGTCATGCAAAGGTGTCTTGGATTTTCTTTAAACCATCTTTTGACTGCTTTTGCATCAATTCTCCGGATATCAAACTTGGCCCACCATCTTACAGAAGGGATTCTGTGTAGTACTGGTAGTAAGGTTGATCCATGAGTGTTTGGAGAGAATCTGTATTTCCAGATTAAAATCTAGGATGCAGATAGTTTTGAAAAATAATGAAGATCTATAGGAAATGGATCTTCACTATGGTTAAATTTTTGTTTGAAAAGCTCAAAAGCTTGTACAACTTTTGGCGACATAATTTCTGGGATTGGTCCAAAGAAATTCCACCAGTGAACAAACCATTGAGGAAAATCATACCTGGTTTTTGTTTTGAAATAAATGAACCAAGTATGTGACCAGAGTTCATTTTGAAAATAAAAAAACATGGTACCATGCATCAACATAGTCCCAATAGTTATACCCTTCCGAGTCATATGGTATCCCAAAAAGTTTTGGTTTTTCTAAAGATTGTCCCCACCGGGAAGGGGTGAGAACATTTTTTATTTGGAGAGTACTATGAGTTATCATAGGTCCAGTTCTTTTATCATTCTTTCGTTCAATAGTAATTGACTCAGAATGAACCAGGATGAACTCGTAATATTCTCTAGTTTTCTTCATATTTAGTGGCTTATAATGAAATCTCGGAGGGAAGACATTAAGGGCCACCTGGTTTGGGTTTGTATGATAGAACTCGAGTTCTATCTAGACCAAATTCCTTACTTGGCTTTCTTTATGAATATAAGGAGTGGTCATGTTTGCTTGTGTTTGTGGGACAATTGCTTTTGAAGATGATGCAACTGTCATTTGGTTTTGAGAAGCAGATTGTGTAAGATTGTTTTGTAAAATTTGGGGTAATTAGCAAAGCCGATCATATTCTTGTTTTGAAATGATAGCTTGCTTGTTTACAATTTGTTGCCAAGTGGTTTCAGGCAACTGTTTTTGGGTATAGGCCTGTGCATAGGATGCAACAGTCCTTTTAGAAAAGGGTTTATTTTGGATATCCTGGGTTGATAACCCAGATGGAGTGGATGACTCCGTTTAAAGCTTCTGCTGTTGGGATCCTTGAGTTTGAGATCCAAATTGTTGCAAAATATTTTTTCATAATTGCTTCCAGTTCTGAGCTAGAAGCTGTTGTTTGACTTTGGGCATCTTGAAAAACACTCTTTTGTTTTTCTTTTTCTTCATCGAGATCTTTCTTTTTTCTGGGCATTTTGAAGAGGGGTTTTTGTTGTTTCACTTAAATATTCAGATATTACATACCTTGTAAAAATTCTCAGGTAAGGAAATCTGGTAGAGAGTTTGATGTGCCTTTGATAAATTCAATGTCAAAATCAAAAACACTTAGAATAGCTTGTCATCAGGCAAAAAGTTGTTTTGATGCAAGGTTTTTAACATCCTTTTGTAAAATGTCTTTTGCATATTTACAATCAATTTGACCTAAAAACTTTTGATTTAACAAGTTAGATTGAAATTTGGAAATGCATAAAACAATTACCAAAATTTCTTTTTTGACTGTGGAATAGTTCTGTTAAGTGTTATTCCAATATTTAGACGTGAAAGAGACTATTTTCTCTTTGTCATTTATCTTTTGTTTAAGAATGTCACTATAACCAATGTCAGAGGCATCTGTTTCAACAATTTTGTAGGCAGAAGGATCTGGAAGGCTAAGACAGGGAAGCTGCTTAACCTGTGATTTGATTTGCCTTACAATATTTGAATGGATATCTGTACATGTAGGAGGATTTGTTTTGAGACGTTGATGAAGAGGTTTAATAAAGTTGCTAAGATGAGGAATAAATTCAGCAACATAATTTAAACATCCCAAAAACCTTTAAAGTTATGTTTTATTAATGATTTGATCAGGAATTTGTCAGCAAATTGAATTGCTCTTTCAATTGGAGTAATTGATCCTTGGCAAATCCAATGTCCAAGAAATCTTACTTTAGTTTGAAACAGACTAATTTTGGGTTTAAAAACTACCAAACCATTTGTTTTTGTGATGCGAATAAACTTATAAATATGTTTGAAATGTTCTTTAATTGAGTGAGAATAAACCAATACATCATCAATGTATACAATAATGAATTGACTATTATCATTGAAGATTTCATTCATGATCCTCTGAAATTCAGAATGAGCATTTTTTAAACCAAAAGACATAACATTTCACTCATATTGTCCAAAAGGGACAATAAAAGCAGTTTTATACCTATCCTTTTCAAAAATTTGAATTTGCCAAAATCCAGATTTCATATCGAATTTTGAAAAGATTTGTGCAGAATACAATCGTTTTAATAAATCAGATTTGCTTGGAATTGGATACCTGATCCATTGCAAAGCTTCATATAAAGGTTTGTAATTAATGACAAGACGAGGTGCTCCACGTTCAATTTCTGCATTCTTATTAACATAAAAAGCAGCACAAGACCATGGGCTTCTAGATCTGCGGATTAGTTTTTTATCTAGAAGATCTAGAATTTCTTTTTTACAAGTTTTAAGAAGTTCTGGACTCATTTGAATAGGTCTAGCCTTTGTTGGGATTTTCTTTTCAGAATAATCCTCTTCATAAGGTAGATCTATAACATGTTGTTTGTGATTCCAAAAAGCATTTGGTAAATCCGAACAGATTGTTTAGTGAATTTCTTTAAGACACTATTGAATTTGGTTTTGAACATGCTTTAGACATAGTTGTTCCTCTATTCGTTTAAAAGAGATGTCTTCTTTTAAAAAATTAATTTGTTGTTGTTTTGCAGAAAGGAGATTTAACTCTTTGATTCTGGGATTTTGTGTAAAAGGAAACAAAATTGTTTTTCCTAGATGTTGTTTTGAAATTCCATCTTCATTAGTTAAATATGGCTTAAGTAAATGCGCAAAAGGTGCCCCAAGAATAATCTCAGATCTCATTATTTTAACTAATACAAATCGAGTTTTGATTTTTAAACCTTGATTTTCAATAACAACATTTGAAATTTTATACCAAACTTGTAGAGGTGATTTTTCTACACCCTAAACCTTTCAATAGTTTTTTCAAAATATTTTGTATGGATGATGCCTTATCTAAAACAGTTAGCATCACCTCTTGTGTCAAATAAAACATCTTGTTCTAAAATAAATTCATTGTTTATGATGATTCTTGCACGGATATAAAACTTTTGAGTTAATACCCTTGAAATCAAGTTTAAGAATGGTTCAGCAAGATTGTTTGCTTCCTGTTCATTATTAAAATCTTGACCTATTTTAGGAATTTGATTTTTTGAAAATTCGTTGTTTTGGACTAATGGATTTGCTGCAAGTTAGACATCTTGAATTTGGGATATCGCTTTAGCATGAGTTTGTTGTTGAAGTTTAATGAAACGAATTTCAGTTTTAAGATTTTGTACTTCATGTTGAAGATCTAAAAGAGTTGATTGTTGAGGGATTTGTTTAAATTTTGCAAGAGTTTGGGTAAGATCGTATTTGTTTGAGGAAACTAAAGGTTTTGACTTAGAAAAGTTGGGTGTTTCATTTAGAAGATCTTTGATTTTAAGAAGATATTCTCCTTTGTCGGAATTTGGAAGTTTATTAATGATATCAAAAAGGAGATATTGTTCCTTTGTAATAATATTAATACTTGAAGATGAGTTTTCTAGAAGATCATCATTTTGATTTTGTTAATATCTTCCGAAGAACTCTTCTCAAATTCAGACTCAGAAGTTTCAATTAAAAGATTGTTTATCTGTTCAAGAACAGATTCTTCAATATTTTGAATCTTCTTAAGTTTTCTAGTAATCCTACAATATTTGGGAATATGACCTGGTTTACCACATTTAAAACAGGTAATTTTTCCTTTCTTATGAGAATTGAATTTAGGTTTTGTATAAAATTGGGGAGGTGTATCTTGCTTATATTTTTTGTGGATATTTTTGGGTTTTTGGTGATAATTTTTTTTGCGAGGTTTGTTTTGCTTGCAAGGTGGAAAACCGAATTGTTCACAAAAAATTCCCAATTTTTTTTTATTTGATACCTTTTCTTTGGCAAGTTGATGCTGTAGTTTGTCAACTTGACAAATCTTAAGAGCAATCTTTTGAACATAAAATACTAATTGTCCATATGTCAAATACACATAAGGGATTTTGCCATCATTTAGATTTCTAATTTTTTCCCTAACCTTATTACCAAGAGAAGTTGGTAATCTGGCTAAGAATTTTTCTTTCCAAAATGGCTGGTTCGAATCTTCCCTTGTGAGAACTCGACTAAGGAATGTATCCTTATACCATCTAAAATTAGATAACGTTCTGCACTTGAGATTTGAAAGAAGTTCTGCAGATCGATCTTGCCATAAAGAGGGATCACCAATGAAATGTTTAATAATTGTATAAATAAGTTGGTTTGTTGAATCAGGTATAGGTTGACCATCATGAGTAATGGGAGTCCCATCTGATTGGGTTTTTACAGAGGAATAGATTGTATCTTTATCTTCAGAAGAAAGATAAAAATGCCACCAACCTTTTAGTTGACCAGTAAATCCAGAGACTAAAAGATCAGTAATCTATTCATCTGTATAATTATGTTGGATTTGGTAAGCATTACTTACCATTGTCATGTGCTGAAGAGTTTGGAGAATGTTGGTCTCGTTTTGGCCATCTATGTTCCATTCATAAACATTATCAGTATAAAAAGATTTAAAGTTTTGATTTACTCTTTCTTCCACAAGAATATCTAGAGGGCTGGCTCTATGGTAGTAGAGCTTGGTTGGTTTTTTCCAGTGTTATTGGTTTATGTGGAGAGGTTGTTCACTGGTTTCTTCTTCAGATGTTTGGGAGAATCTTTATGAAGGGCATGTATTGCCTTTGTTTTTGAAGATTCGGTAGATTGTGGGGTTTCTGGAATAATTGTTTGGCTATTTTGGATTTGGGCCATTTTTTCTTTAATCTGATCCATAATTTTGGATTTAAATTTTCATTGTAAATCAGCCTTTTGTTCGGGAGTAAACTCAAATGGTTTGAATAAAGGTGTTTGAATTTTCAGAGATTTAAATTCAGTTTCGGGTTTAGATTGAAAATCTGATTGTTGGACCAAACATTCACCTATCTTTTGGAGATAAAGATTAGTGTAATTGTTCTGTTCAACAATTCCTTTAATATCATTAGAATTTATTTCTTGAGAAGTATGTTTAAATTTAAAAGGAGAAGCCTAAATAGGGTGGTCTTTATCATCTATTTTTCCTGGAATTTGGATAGTTTTAGGAGGTGGAAATCCTGAAGAAATCGTTTTGTTAGAGGTTTTCCAATCCCTTTTAATAACATCAATATTCTGAAAATATGGATAATCCAAATTCTGATCTTGGGCATATGCCTCAAACCAATCAAAAAATGGAATATTCATTTGTATTATTTCAAGGAATTTGTAAAATTGTGTCTGAATAGACTTTCTTACGGATTCTTTGAAATTTTCCAAAAACCAATCTCTTTGGGGTGTATTTTATTTTGAATAAAAATCTTTTTGCAAAGAAATTTTATCAATTTGAAATTCATTTTGTAGAACACTTATATCTTTTGGTTCTCCCAACGTTGAGTAATCAGGAGACTAAATAGATTTTAAGTCATCTGGAATTTCAAGGACTTCATAATTAACTTGAGGAATGTTTGAGGAATTGCTTATTTCTGAAATAGAAACACTAGCCGATTTGGGTTCAGAAAGGGTTGTGGTACAGGCATGTATATAATAATTGGCGATTGTGGAAGTGAAGAACAAGAATGTCTTGAAGGTTCACTTGATATAGATCTGCAACCTTTATAGATAGAAGGTTGAGACCTATAAGTTTGAGAAATTGATTTTTAGGGTCTGTCAAAAGATAATTTAATTGTCCCATCATTGGTTTGTGTAATCATACTGATTTGTGGCATCATTTTGAGAATTGGCTGTGTAGCCTTTTCTATGATCCACTTATCTGGTAGTTTTACATCTTCCCACATGATTGTTTTAGGGATGGAAACATTTACATTGTTATAATCAGTTAAGAAAACTGTTGTTTGGCCATTGTCAGGGAGAATTTGTGCATTTGTGGCATTTGAGTTTAAAACTTTATACTGTATCCTGTATATTAAGGCAGCAGGTATAGATCTCGGTTTCATGTTTACACCGTGAAGTTGTATTCAAAGTTTAAGAGCTTCTAAAATATGTTCATCTTTTAAATCTAGTGTTCTGTCTAGGAAGCAGTTAAAGTAAACAGGTCCATCATTTAGACCAATTTCTGCAGCTGCTAGCAGAGAATTAACATATGTATAATGTCTAATATTTTGAAGACATACTAAACATGATACATTTAACCCTTTCCTAATTAGGGGTTTTATGGCTACTTGCACACATCCTATGTGTAAGTAGTTGTATTCTTTTTTATGTTTTTCAATTGATTTTTTCAAAAGAAGGAAAAAATCTTTATTTTCGGGTTTGATAGGAATTGATTCTTCAACTGTTCTGATTATGTAATCAGTTTTGAAGAACCATTTCTTATTTTTTTTTCATTTATCTCATAAAGAGCGTTTGGAACTATAGTTGGCAAAATCCAATTATCAAAATGTTGGTTTAAATTTTGAAAAGAAATTTCTTGTTTGAAAATCTTTTTACTTGTTGATGATTTTGATTCCTCATCATTTAAAATTGAATTTGAAGGAGTGGAGGAAGAACTAGAACTACGATGTGAAGAGAAAGATAAAGAGCGGAGAAGAGAAAAACTTTTTTCAAAAACAAAAAACTCAGAAAACTTGTTTGATAAATCGGTTTTTTATAAATTGTTCTGGAAAAAAGAAAAATAAAATAACAGAAAACTCAAAACATTTTTAAAGTGTTTTGTAGTTTTTGTTTTGGAAAACACAAGGAAATGTGAGAAACATTCACCTCATTAATGATAAAGTTATAAATTTTGAATAACTCATCTATCACTCATTAGTTATGATTTTAAGAACAATTATTCAAACAGATTTTTTTATTTTATTGTTTTCAAAACTTATTCTCAAAAATAGTTTTATAAAATTGTTCTCAGAACAATAAAATAGAAAACACTGTCAAACATATCCTTATTTTCAAAGTGACAAAATCTTTTAGTTTAAAATGAAAAGATTTAAGAAAAGGGTTAAAAGATGTAAAGTCTCATGCTAGTCATTCTCGTTTGTTTTGGAAGAAAAATGATCAAAGCAACAGAAAGAATCCAGCAAGTCTCAATGGTCAGTCAATCACGATCATAATCGCTGGGCCAAAAAAAAAAAAGGATCATAACCTCCTTGTTTTGTACGGATCAGTGTAATGCATAATTTTGATTTTTCTTGCGTACGAGGCTGAGATTTTTCCTATGTTGAAATATTTTGCGACCCGTCATCTATGAAATCTTTCGCGACCACATATTTTTTAAGCTAAATTATATATATTCCGTCGATCTCATTCTTAAATCATTTATCTTTTTTTCCCAAATTCATAAATCATTTCTCAGTTTCTATAATTGTAGTAAATTTATTAATTTTATAATTTCAGCTAAATAATTTTTTTATGGAGAAGACTTAGATAATTAATTTCATATATTTAATATACTTATATTATATTAAATCAAAACATGTAGCTTTTAAATTTAAAAATAATCAACAATATAAATAATAAAAATTAGTTACTAAATAAATAATATATAAAAAGTATATTTATTCTGATTTAATTTGATAAAAATGTATTAAGTATATAAATTTAAGTACTTAAGTTTTTTTTCATAAATAAAACGATGTTAGTGACACTCAAATTTATCATATCTCTTGGAGAGAAAAAAAACTTATCACATCTCATTTTTAATATAAATAAAAAAATTATTAAAAACAGAAATCATTCACATATTTATAATAATAAAAAATGTCCAATCAAATTTCAATATATAAATTTTGTAAAAAATCTTCGCCTATTTTATATACTATGTTGTTCACAATATATATTTCCTTCCCAGGAAAACGCCTTAATTTCTGACAGAAAAACTTATCTTAATAAACTTGATTGCTGAAAAAAATTGGCAGCTGTTGTTGCAGCTGAAAGTATTGACGTATGTAGCTGGAGGCGTGATTGCGTGTCAACTTCCCATTTGAAGTTTTCTGAACTAAAGGCATCGCCGAGGCTGCTGCTCAACGGTCGCCGGCAACTGTTAGGTAACCTCCCCTTCCGTCCTCGCTTCAAATGAAAGGCTTTCCCTTTGCGTTGCTACGACGCAGCGTCTTCTTTGAGCATTTTTTATTTTTCTTTTTAATTAATTTGAGCATTTTAGGTGTACTATAATAATAAGCCTTCCTTTGTCTGATCTTCTCGATTGTATTTCTCGGGAAGAAATCAAAGGTTTTGAATTTTTAACTCCGCGCCGATGCATTAGAATCTGAGATAACCAGATGACAATGTTTCAACGGGTAGTGCTGCCAAACTTTCCCAAATGTATTTCATACCTCTATTTTTTTTTTTATAAAAAAAAATTCCACTGGGGGATAGATTTCAATACTATTTTGTTCTTCCTCAAGCTTTCTGTTTTTCTCCTTTTAAATTATCAAGAAACTTTTTCCACGGAAGAAAAAAAAAAAAAACGAATCTTTCAGTTCGTCTTTGCGCTGAAAGCATGGGAAGAAGCTTATCCTCACGAGACAAGTCTGGTGGTTTTTCTTGTCCTTCATTTTCATGTTCTTTTTAATTAATTGATAATAATTAATTTTCCCGCTCTCAGATTGGGCTACATTGTGACTGGCTGCTTTTCCGAACATGCAATATCATGGTGTCATAGAAGTTACGGATTACTGTATTTGCAAAAATTCCAAAGGATCCGGACACACGGTGTCGAACTTCTGGAGGTCGTGACAGTTTGACAATGTTTCATTTAGCGATGAACTGTGTCTCAGAAACATTCACACCTCTATAATTATTTCTAAGCTAGCCTTTTTCGTTTGTTTGACATCCTATTTTATTCAGTCGAAATTGGCATACACATAGATCTCTATACCCTTTCCTGACAGATTTGATCTCCTCCCTTGAATAGGCTCCCAAGCGGAGCCTCCCTGCCTGCCAAAGAAAAAAATAATAATAATAATAAAAGAAATTGTTTATTCTCTTATTTGCATAATTCATTTAAGTTGTGGTTCGTTGCTTTTATTAACAAGAAATGAATGAGTAAGAAACCCATTATTTCCATTGTATTAGGCACTTTCTACCTCATCAAAATTTCTTTCCAATACATAGAAGATTTTGTCAGGAAGGATGCTGCAGGTTGTCGTGCACAGGCATAATATTATATATGGCAAGTCCTTTTTCAGTGACAGACACTCACAGAACCAACTAGCTTCTAGAATTTCCTATGTAGTTTCCAAGTTGGTTTCTGGACAAGTTCATGAGAAATTATGTTTTGGTAGGACGAAAATTGAACCCATAAGCAGAAGTAGGCACACTGTTGGCCCTTGTAACATAGGAGTTGCTGATGACCATCGAGAAGATTTGTCAGAAGCAGATGATGATCTCTGTCCCGTTGAATGTGTCAGAGAATTCAAAACTGATGAAGAGTTCTGCAGAATTCTAGACAAGGCTAAGGAAACTGGATCTTTAGTTGTGGTAGATTTCTTCCGCACCTCTTGTGGAAGCTGCAAGTATATTGAGCAGGGCTTTTCAAAACTGTGCAAGAAATCTGGTGATCAAGAAGCTCCTGTAATCTTTCTAAAGCATAATGTTAGTAAGCATAATGTTAGTATGCTTTATGTTTTTTCTTTAGCTCATCTATATTTCAGAAAAAAATCTCTGTTACATTTACCTAATGTATTTGAGTCTAAGGATCATGGTATGTTGGTTGATTAATTATAGATTGAACATGTTGATTTTTTTGCTTCAGGGGGACTTATAATGCCATTTGTTGCAGGTAATTGACGAATATGATGAGCAATCTGAGGTTGCTGAGCGACTTAGAATCAGGGTACTTCCCTTACGTTGACTGTTGAGTGATTTAAATTGAAGTTAACCTTCAGGCCGATCTACACGTTTATCTACATTTAACTTTCGTGATTGATCTCTACATTTGAATGATTCTCTATTATTTAAGCGACTTGAATGGTGCAGAATGCCCTTTCTTTGATTTGAGCTTCTCTCACCATTCTCAGCTTCATACTAATTTATCTTTCAAACTGCTTTCCCTGTATCCACAGTAGATATCCATAGGTGCTCATTAGTATTTTCAAAAAATTATGTATGATCATCACAATCCACTGAACTTAAAAGTTAAATGAACTGATGCAGAGTGTGCCTCTTTTCCACTTCTATAAAAATGGGGTCTTGTTGGAAGCATTCGCAACAAGGGACAAAGACAAGATTGTTGAAGCCATACTCAAGCATTCATCTCTTCAACTCCAAGATATTTTGAGTTGACCTTTAAACGATGGAAGTTGGTACTGATGCATAAGTTTGTGTCCAAGTTCTATTAAACATGCATAAAACACAGAATAATGACCTGCTCTAGTATATTGACAAACATAGTAAGATATGGGTGTTCCTATCACTTTTGTAATACTATCTATTTATTATTTGATCGAGGCTGTTGAGTGATTGTGGATATTTTACTTCAGCCTTCTCATTTATGGGAAGAGTTTTTCGTGTACACCTTTACTCCTCTGTATTTGGTTAAATATGATAGACATGCATAAAAGTATTTGAGTAGTACTTATCCGTTTTTGTAATAGAACGGAAAGATTGGATTGCCCGTATTTCCATTATAGATGGTCCATACTTAATTGCACTAGTACTGATGTAGCTGAACTTGCTTCCATGACTTGACTTATAACTTGAAATATAGATCATCTGCTAATGTTAGAAGATATTAGGATATTATTCAAATTATATTTGTTGATTCTTTTCTAACATAGAATCAGGGATTATAATCCCTACATTTATTGTAAATATTCAGTATTTATTTTTAGCTCCTAGGGTAACTTGTATATATACCTGTGTACTCCTCAATTGTAAATCATTAGAAAATATTTTTTTCGACCACTATTTGTGTCATGGTATCAAAGCTAGGCTCTATTTCTTCTCTGATCATATTTTTCCTTCAACCTTAAATTTCTGCCTCATACTGTCACGACGGCACTGCTCAATATTTTGCGCGTCACTGTTGGCATCAATGTTGATGACGAACTGTTCGCTGTGGCGCGTCACTGTCCACGGCGTCACTGTTCACGCTCAATCTCTGACAGGCACATTCCCGTTGACCTCTTCCGTCTTTTTCTGCACCTATTTCAGTCATGAGTGAGTCCTCTACTACCGGTCCTAATGTTGAGTCTTTCACTGTTAGTAATCACATTGGCATCGGTGGTGTCTCTAGGAAATTGCAAGTTGTTCCAATGGCTTATAGATTGAACAGGAAAAATTTTTTGAGTTGGTCTCAATTTGTTCGCACATTTCTGAAGGACGTGGAAAACTCAGTCATCTATTGGGTACGAGTCCTAAGCCAAGTAATCCAAAGTATGATGCCTGGGATGAAGAAAACTCGTTGATTATGTCATGGCTGTGGCATTCCATGGATCCTGAAGTTAGTAAATCATGTTTGTTCCTAAGTTCTGCCAAAGAGATTTGGGATTCTGTGCATCAGACCTATTCAAAAGTGAAGGATGCTGCTCAGATCTATTAGATTAAGACAAAAATCTCTTCTACTAAACAAGGAGTTAAATTTGTTAATGGGTATTCTACGCTAATGAAAAGTTTGTGGCAGGAATAGGATCATTATCAGTGTATTATGATGAAATGTACTGAAGATATTGTCATCTTGAAGCACTTTATGGAGAAAGAAAGGATATTTGAATATCTTGCAGGATTGAATGCAGATTTTGATACGGTAAGAATTCAAATACTTGGAAGAGAAGAGTTACCTACTCTGAATGAAACTATTGCTATTGTCTTAACAGAAGAAGGACATAGGAATGTGATGATGGAGTACAAGACAATTGAAAGTTTTGCTTTGGTATCAAAGAGTATTAATCAAGCTCTTCAAACAAAGCATTCTAACAACTCCTATGGTGTACTTATTGCAACAAGCTTCGTCACACCAAGGATAGGTGTTGGAAGCTTCATGGTAAACCTCCGAATATTAAGAAGGGACAGGGGCAAGTTCATGTAGCAACGGAAATTTCAAGTGGAGAGGAAAGCTTCAGCCATCCTGATCTTAAGGATGAGATTGGAAAATTAAGGAGTTTACTGAAATCACTGGAGAAGAATACTACCAGTACTTCAGGTACATGTTCTTTGGTGTTCTCAAGTATTTCTATTGAACTTTCATCTGTTATTACTCAATTGTCATTTGCTCTTACTGCCTCAAATAAAGTTTTTCTTGACTCATGGATCATGGATTCTGGAGCTAATAACCATATGACCAATTCTTGAAAAAAATTTATTTCTTATAATCCATGTCCTAGTACCAGAAAGGTTATAATAGCTGATGGTTCTGTTCTTACTGTTGCTGGGCAAGGTGATATCCGTTTAAGTTCATCTCTCATCTTGAAAAATGTTTTGCACATTCCTAAACTTTGTATCAATCTTATATCTGTCAAAAGACTTACCAGCGATTCTAATTGTTGTACTTTATTCTTTTCTACTTATTGTGAAATTTAGGAACTGGGCACGAGGCAAAAGATTGGACTTGCTAAAGAAAAAGATAGACTTTATTTCCTTGATGAGTGTAGTGGACGTGATTGATTTCAAAGTTTGTCTTCCTCTTCCTTTCATTCCAAAGAGTTCAGTTTGAATAAAGACCGCATTTGGCTTCATCATCGCCGTTTTGGTCATCCTTCTTTCTATGTTATTAAAATGATGTTTCCTTCTTTGTTTAAAAACCTAGATGTTAATTCATAGTGATATTTGGGGCCCTTCAGATATTTCTAATATTTCTGGCTCTCGATGGTTTGTTTTTTTTATTGATGATTGCACTCGTATAATTTGGATTTATATTTTGAAACAAAAATCTGATGTAAGCTCTATATTTCCATCCTTTTACAATATGATCAAAACTCAATTTGGGATTGGGATACAGAGATTTCGTTCTGACAATACAAAAGATTTTTTCAATCAATCTCTGTCAATCTTTTTGGATACTCAGGAAATTATTCATGAGTCTTCTTGTGTTAATACCCCACAACAAAATGGGGTTACTGAAAGGAAAGATGGCCATCTCCTGGCCACCACAAGAGCCTTTCTATTTCAAAATAATGTTCCTAAACAATATTGGGGGGAAGCAGTTTTAATTGTAAGTTATATGATCAACAGGCTTCCCACATAGACTCTTGATTCAAAAAGTCTTATACAACTTCTCACTCACTTTTTCCCTGACTTCAAAGCTTCGAATAATCTCATCCCAAAAATATTTGGTTGTGTTGCTTTTGTTCATGTGCATACTCAAAATTGGACCAAACTTGATCCTCGGGCCCTAAAATGTGTGTTCATTGGTTATTCTCTTACTCAGAAAGGATACAAGTGTTATCATCCTCCTTCAAAAAGATTCTATGTCTCAGCTAATGTGACTTTTTCTGAGTGTGAGTCCTATTTTCATAATATTCTTCTAGAGAGAACTGTCTTTCTGGATAACCAGAGTCAAGATCTCTTCTTTCTTGAAATACCAAATGACTCCTCTAGGCCTTCCAGTTCCTGTGATTCTCAACAGCCCCTACTCTCCACTTGTCCTTTACAGGTTTACTTTCGCGGGAAAGAGACATCTCAACCAGATGAAGTTCAATCTTCTGAATTGGCACCTGTTCCTGAAGGCACAGAGGTAACTCCTTCCCTTAAAAATATCCCTGCAAATATAGATGATGATCTTTCTATTGCCTTACACAAAGGTACCCGCAGTTGCACAAAACATCCATTATATCATTGGTCATCTTTCATTTCCTATAACAATTTGTCTTGCAGTCATAGAACCTTCTTTGCAAATTTAAATGACATTTCCATTCCTAAAACTTTATCTGAAGCATTGGCAAATGAAAATTGGGTACAAGCAATGAAAGTGGAGGTGGAAGCCCTAGAGAAAAATAAGACATGGGACCTGGTTCTGTTGCCAAGAGGTAAGAAACCAGTTGGGTGCCGTTGGATTTTCGCAACTAAGTTGAACTCTGATGGTTCCTTAGAACGATACAAGGCATGGTTAGTTGCGAAAGGATATACTCAAACCTATGGCATAGATTATGTGGGGACTTTTGCCCTTGTTGCAAAAATGAATACAGTCTGGATTTTACTGTCTATTGCTGCTACTCAAGATTGGCAATTACTGCAATTCGATGTTAAAAATGCCTTCTTACATGGTGATTTAGAAGAGGAGATCTATATGGAGGTTCCACCGAGATTTCATTCTCAACTTACATCCGATACAGTTTGCAGACTTAAAAAGGCACTTTATGGGCTCAAACAATCTCCAAGAGCATGGTTTGGGAGATTTACAAAAGTCATGCTTAGTATGGGGTACAAGCAAAGTCAAGGTGATCACACTCTATTTATCAGACATTTGGCTTCAGGGGGAGTGACAATGTTACTAGTTTATGTTGATGACATTATAGTCACAGGAGATGACATGGAAGGAATTAATTTCTTAAGAAAGCAGTCGATGCGAGAGTTTGAAATTAAAGAATTAGGGAGGCTTAAGTACTTCCTAGGAATTGAAGTTGCTCATTCAAAACAAGGAATCTTTATATCACAGCAGAAATATACTCTTGATTTATTAACTGAGACAGGTAAATTGGGATGTAAACCGGTAGATACCCCAATAAAAATTAATCACAAACTTTGTGACTTTCCAGACAATACAACTGTTGATGTGGGATCATATCAGAGGCTTGTTGGCAAACTAATATATCTGTCTCATACTAGGCCTGACATAGCTTATGTTGTAAGTGTTGTGAACCAATTTATGCATGCTCCTAAAGAATCACATCTTCGGGCTGTACATCAAATTTTGCAATACTTGAAAGGTACACCAGGAAAATGAATCTTATTCAAAAGAGGAAATAGATTAACTCTTGAAGCCTATACCGATGCAGATTATGCAGGTTCCATGGTTGATCGGAGGTCAACGACAGGTTACTGTACTTTTCTTGGTGGAAACCTTGTCACTTAAAGAAGCAAGAAACATAATGTGGTTGCTAGATCTAGTGCAGAAGCTGAATTTAGAGCAATGGCCCTTGGAATCTGTGAGTTATTATGAATAAAAATAATCTTGGAAGATTTAAAGGTTAAATGGGATGGTACAATGAGGCTTTACTGTGATAATAAATCAGCAATTAATATTGCTCACAATCCAGTACAGCATGACTGAACTAAGCATATTGAGGTAGATCGTCATTTTATAAAGGAGAAGCTGGATATTGGTTTAATTTGTACATCATTTGTTTCTACCAGAGAGCAACTTGCTGATATTCTCACAAAGGGATTGTCTAGTGTTCATTTTCAGAACTTGATCACCAAGTTAGGATTGGCAAATATCCACTCACCAGCTTGAGGGGAAGTATTAGAAGATATTATAATATTATTCAGATTAGATTTGCTGATTCTTTTCTAGCATAGAATCAGGGATTATAATCCCTACATTTATTGTAAATATTCAGTATTTATTTTTAACTCATAGGGTAACCTGTATATATACCCTTGTACTCCTCAGTTGTAAATTAGCAGAGAATATTTTTTCCGACCATTATTCGTGTCAACTAACACAAGTAGTCCCCTGAGCAGACTTTGACCTTTTCATTGCTCATGTTAATGAAGGGCAGCACATGAAGAGAGATTTGGATTATCCTCTGAAATAAGTTTTCTCAAAATAATATATAGCAGTACGTTGGGTTCTTATATCACTATCACTTCCACTTCAAAATCACTTCAACAATGCAAATACAGGTCTCAACTCTCAAGCTCTGAATCTCATAGGGGATATGAAAGTGAGTCTCTAGTTACAATGCATCTTATATTCAGTGAACTATAGTGTTTCTCTTTCTGGTAAAGAAAACAAAAGTTACTGAGATTGGGAGACCAGGTGAGGCTAGGGTAACTGGTATCAGGAGGGTGGTCCTCAGAACCAAAATAAATATCAAAGCAGTAGCAGATAAGACAAGAAGGGTGCTAAAACTGTGCAAGAAATCTGGTGATCAAGAAGCTCCTATAATCTTTCTTAAGAATAATGTTAGTATGCTTTATGCTTTTTCTTTAGCTCATCTATATTTTTCTTCACCTCATCTACAGATTGAGCATGTTGATCTTTTCTTTTTTTTCCCCTCTTCAGGAGGATTTATAATGCCATTGGTTGCTGGTAATTGACGAATATGATGAGCAATCTGAGGTTGCTGAGCGACATAGAATCAGGGTACTTCCCTTTCGATGACTGTTGAGTGATTTAAATTAAAGTTAATCATAAGGCTGATCTACACGTCTATGCGTCTAACTATATTTAGCTTTCGTGATTGATGTCTACATTTGAATGATTCTATATAGTTTGAGCGACTTGGATGGTGCAGAATGCCCTTTTCTTCTTTGATTTGAGCTTTTCTTGCCATTCTCAACTTCATACTAGCTTATCTTTCAGACCACTTTCCTTGTATCTGCACTAGATATCCATAGGTGCTCATTAGTATTTTCAAAAAAATTATATATGATCATCACACATCGAGTTTTTTAATCCACTGAACTTAAAAAAGTTAAATGAACTGATAGAGAGTGTGCCTCTTTTCCACTTCTATAAAAATGGGGTACTGCGGAGGCATTTGCAACCAGGAACAAAGATAGGATCGTTGAAGCCATCCTCAAGCTTTAATCTCTTCAACTCCAAGATATTTTGAGTTGACCTTAAAGCGATTGGGGAAGTTAGTACTGATGCATGAGTTTGTGTCCAGGTTCCATCAAACATGAATAAAGCATAGAATAATGATCTGTTTTAGCATATTGACGAACATAGTAAGATATGAGTGTTCATATCACTTTTGTAATACTATCTATGTATATTTAATCAAGGCTGTTGAGTGATTGTGGATATTTTACATGGCCTTCTCATTTGTGGGAAGATTTTCTTGTACACCTTCACGTCTCTGTCTGCATTTGCTTAAATACGATAGACGTGGATTAAATTAACTAAGTAGTACTTATCCGTTTTCGTAAGAGAGCGGAAAGATTGGATTGCTCGTATTTCCATTATAGATGGTCCATATTTAATCGCACTAGTACTGATGTAACTGAACTTTGAGAAATACAGATCATCTGCTGACACAGGCAGCTCCCTGAGCAGACCTTGACCTTTTCGTTGTTCATATTAATGAAGGGCAGCACATGATGAGAGATTGGATTCACTGAAAACATACACTTTGGATTTTTATATAACTATCTCTTATTCTTCATAAACACTTCACAGGGTCTTAATTGTAAAGCTTTGAATCTCATAGAGGATACGAAATTGAGTATCTACGGACAATGCATCTTATATTCAGTAAACTTGTGTTTGTCCTTTTGGTAAAGAAAATGAACAAATGATAAACGACTGAGATTGGGAAACCAGGTGAGGCTGGGGTGGCTGGTATTAGTAGGGTGGTCCTCAGAAGCAAAATATCAAAGCAGTAAGCACAGATGAGACAAGAAATGTTTGAGGGAGCCAATCTTGGTGGGGTCCTTGTTCCCAATGACCAAGTACTCCAAACAAGAGGGTGTGACTAAGGGGTGCCTCAAATGCTGCATCATGAATTAATGAAGTATCGCTCAACCTTTCATGCAAGGGAAAACGTGGCTCTCCTTCTACCTCTACCATATCAAATTATCAATCATGAATTCGCTGGAAGCCTGGGCGTGTGTAGTTTTCTCGCTATGTATGCTGCTCAAGCAACACATATAAACACCGAGCTAGAAATAGGAGTTGCAGCCCAATTTTTTTTGTCCTTTTTCGATCGCAAAGAATACGTTATAATTTATATATCTTTGAAAATTCAAATTGGCACCTTATTCTGCTCCATTAACCCCTTTCATTTCCAAATTTAATAATACATAATGACTACCAGATATCATGCTTGAAGGAAAAAAAAATCACCAGCCCCCCATTTGAGGCCTTTCCTTTGAGTTTTTTCTTTCTGGGTAAAGTCATGGGAGAGGGTAGGAAAATGGGAATAGAGGAGCAAAAATTTTATAGCACGTAGGGAAAATTACAGAAGAAAAATGTGGAATAATAGAGAAAGTGGATGATGGCAATCCCAGGGATTATGATGAGAGGCTTGCATGCTGCTTTTTAGCTGGTAGATTCTCTCCAAAATCTGACTGGTAGTCCATCCACGGGCACTGGAAATGGGCCATACTGAATCCCGCAATGAGATCCTTTCACTTGCCACCTACAACACACTCGTACAATAAGTTACTGTCAATAATCATAGGCGTTAATACATAATACCCCCTCCACTATCTTTTTCCCTCACATATCATCTACCTCTTCTAATTACTCTCTCCCCCTAAACTTAGTTAATCATTTTATTCTTTCAAGTGCTGGTTAATCTTTGACCACTAGTTCAACTCTGATTTCCAAATTTTTATTTCTTTTCCCTACTATATCTCATTTTCCGGTGGCAGTACCTAAACTTGGTGACCAAATGGTGTATCATAATCAGCATCTCCAGCTTAGCAAGCTGATTGCCAGGGCAGGAATGTTCTCCACTGCCAAATGGCATGAAAGTATTGGGTTTTGGTGCCACCTACATGAACAAACAACAACAAAATACACAGATTACAAATAAATATATCCAGCCGTCTTAAAATGTTGAAATCATTTCACGTCAGCTCCACACGCAGGAAATTAAACTAATTCATGCATGTCATTTCACTCGTCACCCAAAAGACTCTTGATCAGACGTGCATACCTCAAACCTAGAAGGGTTAAATTTCTGAGGATCAGGAAAAAAATCTGGGTTATGATGAATGTTCCTGAACAGAGGCAAAACTTTCCACCCTTTTGGTATCAAGAACCCTGTTTCAAAATATTCACATCAGTCATTCAGTTAGATACGATCTCTGATTTTTCACTAAGGACCCTGTGCAGCTAAATATTTTTTTATTTTTCTTTATCAGAACTCAACACTCCGCATTTTAGACCCAAATAATTCCCATATTTGAGTTTGTAGGCTGTCAGATTTCTCTTACCCTTGTACTCTACATCAGCCACTGCTTCTCTGAAAGTGAAAGATATAATGCTTGCCATTCTCAAGCTCTCTAATACAACCTGAACAAGTCCACAGTTTTCCCATTATTAGCCTTTCATGTAATTTAACCACTATAGTCAGCAAAAACTTCTTTCATTTAACAATGCTCCACATATCTAATTAGGTGCGTCAATAGTATTATGTCTTTTTGTACGTTGCAACATAGAGGTATGAAATTAGACACAATGAACCACGCATTGGTCCTAGAGGAAGAGATTAAAGTCGTTTAAGTATGATGTCCTTAGTTTGAGATTATGTAAATATAAAAAATATATTTTAGAAAGCTCCTCAAATGGAGTCCAATTGTAACTCAATCCAAATCAGTTAGAGTTTAAAATGAAGATCAAATACTGAGCAGTTATTACTAAAAAAAATTAGAGACAGTGAGACACAGCATTAACTGCGTACCTTGTTGGTAACTAGCATGCTTCTAGTCTGATTCCAACTCAGTGGTACTTTACCTTCATTATTTAACCTGTAAATAGCATTCTGTTCCGCCTGTGGATCGAGCAACGTGCATTACAACTATAGTTATAGCATTATTGACAAATTAAAACGTGATTAATTCAAATCATTACAACCTATTAATCATACCGTTACAGCCTCCACAAGTTTGGGTTCATCGTGCAGGTATTTTATTATCCAAGTCATGACACTAGCCGTGGTGTCTTGAGCAGCAAACAACACTCCAATTATGTTATCTGACATTTCCTCATCGCTTAAGACTTCCCCATTCTCATTTTTCCAGCTCAATAGGTAGCCCATGAGATCTTTTACAGGAAATTTCTTCTCTTTCCGTTCAGTGATTATATCTCTTATAATCTTGCTAAGTCTCTTTCTTGCCTATATATTCAGAGTTCAATGCATGAGGAATATTCCAAGGTCATAACACACAATATTCAGTATATTCATGACATAATTTGTAAGGTCAAAGAAGTTTTTTGAGTAAAAAAAATTCCTACCAATAGTGCCTTTTTTAATGGGGTTCCTGGAATGCTAGTGGGGAAGGAATTGTAGCCTTTATCAACTATACAGTAGTTCTTCTTGAGCTCCTCTTTCAACCTGGGCTCCACGTGGCCAAAAACCAAGAAGATACCCACCTCGAAAGAAAACTGCAAGCATTCGGACCCGAGTTCACTTCTTGATCATTAGCCCATATTAATTCATATATGACATACTTTTTGGGTGTGTGTAAAGAAATGACAGAGAAAGCACACATCCAATGATTGGTATAATATGCAAGGATAGCGAGCGAAGAACCTACCTTTTTCATCTCATTAAATGTGTTAATGATGGGGGCGTCAGCCCAAGAATTCATGGCAGAAACAACCGAGGCTTCGATATCGGGCACTAATTTGCGAAGTGATTCAAGGGAGAGGGAATCCTGGACGAGCTTCCTCAAACGCATGTGGTAGGGACCTTCATGGAAAAACAGAGCAGAGGGGCCAATCAGGTGTTCCTTGCTCTTAGGATATGTGGGCTTAAACAAGTGAGCGTGAGTCACCAGCACGAAATGTGCAGCCTCGGGGCTAGCCAGCATCACAGAGGGACAACCAAGAATATTGGTCTTGAATATTTCACCATACCTATGATCAAATTATTATTGCATTAACGAGTCATGAAACGGGAAGAAAGAACCAAGTTGGAAGAAGAAATTAATGCAAGCCAGCAAACCTTTTCTGTTTGGCGGCGAAGAAAACATTTGGGTTCTGGGAATAGAGTTGAAGTGTTTCTCCTATGTACGGCCATCCCATTGAACCTGGAGGAAGCTCTGGAATGGTGTGGAGTTTTCTGTATTGTTTGTTTAAGAATAAAAAGACAGAAGAGCACAGGGCCAGGAGAAAGAAAAGAGTGCAAGCAAGAAATGCATCCATTGTGTAACACAACTGTTTTGCCGAGAAAGTGAGAGAAGGCTTAGTAGGTCAGAGAGAAACGAAGGGAATGTTAATTATAACTCCGAGAATTGAGAGCGATGGAGAGAAAGGAAGGGGAGAAGTGAGTCATATATAGAAGAGGGAAGGAAGGTGGTTACACGAAGACATGAGTCAATTGTTTAATCGGTGAGCGAGAAGGATAAAGATGTAATTATCATGTTCTATATACGATGGAGAGTTTTAGGTAAATAGCAGCCAGGGGAGAAAAAAGGTACATGTACGTAGCTGAGTAAATCTGGTTACATGAACTAATAACCCCATAAAATGGAAACTGATCATAGCCTCATAGGTGATATTACAAAAAATTAAAAATAAAAATAAAATAAAATAAGATGGCCCCCACACCACACGTTCTGATGAGGACGCCATGAGGGATCGAGGTTTTCTTTCTTTTTTTTAATTAGCCAATAACCAACCCAACAGTTGTTTGTTGTTTGATCCGGAGACTTATTCTTATAAGCAAGATACAGGATTTGAATGAAAAAAATAATACTGGAAGAGTTATTCTCAATTAGATTTGATAATATTTAAATCTAATTAGATGGTATCCTATATATTAGATAGTTGTATAAAAAAAATTAAAGATTGTTTCATATTTTTCTATCATTTCATAAGAATAAATCTATATAATGTATTGGTGGCCAAAAAGAACTATTTAATGTATTTAAGAAAAATAAATCACAAATAATAAATGTGAAAATGCATAAATTAGATTTGTTTTGTATTCATTTATTTATATATTTAAGGAGAATATAATGTAAAAAAAATAACTGCGTGTATTTAGTAAATTTCATACTTTATATTTATATTTATTTTTATTCATTAATTTTTCTCTAAATATATTATACGCATTTATGTGTATTTATGTGTATATATATAATTTATATTTAAAAATAAAATATAAATTTTTGTATATGAGATTTGATAAGAATAAAATGTGTAACCACAAGTGCATGAATCGTATCAAGTAATAAAGAGTGAGTGAGAGTATCGTTCCTACGAAAACTTGGTATTAACAACTTGGTGAGAATTAATATTACACCTTCACTTAATTCGGGCAATACACAAGATGAAATGTAGATAAAATAAGAATGAAAATTTAAGCTACAATTAGAATTAGTGGTGATTTTGGAACTCAAGCAGTGACATGAATTATTGTTACTTTGATTACTTCTTAATGTCCAACTTCTCCCTTTAATTACCATTAAAGTTATCTTTGTTAATCTAAGTCACTTAATTATCTAATAGTGTCTTCTGAATCATTAAAAGGGGTTCCAGTTATATTAACCCCTAATTCCTTAAGTGATTAATTAATTAGACTTAATTAAGCATATGCCTAATGTGACTATCTAAAGCTGGTAAGTATATTCCTATCATACATGCAAATCAAGTTATTCGATGTCAAAATACTCGATCATACACGATTCAGTTGACATTTTATCTTAAATCCCCTATTCCTAGCTTTCTTAGAAAACTCAAAATAAGTTTCAATCATATTCCTCATGTGTCGGGGCAATCAAACTCACAATTAAATCAACAAACATAACATTAATGCAATCAAAGGAGTAAATTATCATCCACTAATCCATAATCAAAGAAATAATAACATAAAGTAAAGGTCTAGCTACGCATCATAAGTATTTCTATATACAAAACATATAACAAACCAACCACAAAGAAAAATATATGAGAAAGAAGAGAAAGAGAAGAGGAAACTAGTAATCAGTGTCGAATTTCCATTCATGCTACCAGTCATTTGTATCTCAAAGCCTTAATCCCCTTTCCTTTGAGCTCCCAAGCCACCTTCAAAGTCTACAATGTCTGGAATGATGAAAATCCTCGAATTATATGAATTAAACCCTTCAAAATCGTGTGTTAGTAAAACTATGCATTTTTTACAGTACGTGACACTGCAGTATCAAACCCACCATGCTGCAGCCAGAGATATGACTTAGGAACAACAATCATAGTGCAGCATCCACTTAACCACCACTGTAACACAGAATGGGTGTTTTTAGGTAAAGAAACACTGCTACAACATCAGTCAAGTCACACCGTAGCACAGAATAAATATTTTCTCCTTCTTCACAAGTTCAAGAATGTTATAATGTCCATAAACTCAATATTGTAGTATAGAAATTTTACTCAACCCACTTTAAAATTTGACTTTTTCACCTTTTAACTTAACGTTCCCTTACTCCAAAGGTATAATGCTTCCTACAAAATATAAAAAATAAGTGAAAAGCTTATCTGCCTCAGCTAAACTATTTCTAGCTTATTTTTCCTGCTTTTCCAAATAAATTCCATTTAAAGCAATTAATCTAATTTCTTCCAAATAAGTGAGAAAATAATATATAAAATATATTGATGACTTCTCAAACACACTAAAATTATCTCAAATATTCCTAAATATAGGGATTTATCAAGATTAAATGTAAATCTTCTTCACATAACACAATCATATTATCATCAATATATAATAAAAATTATAAAAAATTATACTACTCTCTTCAATTCCATTTATAAGGAGAAAAAATCACTTTATATGTATTAAGAAAAGTAGTTTTAGTTAGTTAAAACTAATTAATTTGTTTCATATTTTAAAATTTCTTCCAAAATTATCCCTACTTAATTTAATACTAATTTGTATTTAATACACAATAAACTCCTTTTTTAAAATGCTTAATAAAGGATAATTTTAGAAAAAAATAATACATTATTAACTTTTTCCCCTTATATTTAGCATCTCCAAAATAAAAAAATGCTCTCTTCTAAATTGGATGAGAGGGAGCACTTTATTATTATTATTATTATTTTGGCCAACAGACCATAGAGAATATTAATTATTCATAAACTACATTTTCTCTGTCCTATATTATAAAATAATATAAAAAATTTTCTTATCCCATAATATAAAGTAATATGTAATAATTAATTATTTTATCCCTCTTTTATTGTATTATTATTATTATAACTTGTATTATATTTAAAGAAATAAATAGAATTAATAGGGATAAAATTAAAAATTTTAATTTTTATAAATTTAATAATATAATAAATATTTTTTAATATATATGAAACTCTTTTCATTACCGACAATATAGGATGACGGAATTACAACTTTCTTCAAGTGTAGATTTTAGATAATGCATGAGGGAGTAGCTACTAGTTGTTCTCACTTCTCGGTCAAGTCTCGTCTCCAGTACATACTTCGTGACATATATAATACAGATTACATGGAAATTAGCTGTCGGTTTTCACTCAATCCAATTTACTATTTTACATTCATGTTCATGCCATTGAAAAGTATCTTTTTCTTCTTCCAATGATCCTCCTCTAGCTTCTAGACTAGATATAATCATTCACTCTATCTCATTAGTTGGGTAAAAAACATCTTGGCTTAGAGGTTACCAATCATCATTATTTTGAACTTGTAAATGTTTGAATCTAAAATAATAATACTAGATATATGATAATTATATAAATATTTTAGATAAAAAAATTAGGTGAAAACACGTAATTTAATTTTTTGATTGGATTAGACATCAAATTCGAAGAATCTGGTATTTTAAAATACATTGACTCAAATTAAATTAAATATAATAAATGATGCATATAATTTGATGAAGTTTAAAAAAAAAAGAATTATATATAATATTTCCGATTTCATGTAAGTTTTGGTTAAAAAAATTGTCAAATTGAATTTTTTAGTTTGCTAATTGTCATATGTCAGAATAAATTTGAGTAAATATTTTTTTTATCAAAGGAGTAAATAGTTTATAATATATAACAGTGCTATATATACTGTTAAAAAACACTGCTATATAGATATATATATCTCTCTCTCTCCCTGAAAATCCAATCAACCATAATGAACAAGATGTTGGCTAATGTTTTCCATGTCCTGTATGATCATATGTTCTTGTATAATTCTCTTTTAAATTTTATGAATATGTGAACGAAAATTATTCTATTTACCATAAGTATAAGCATTAATTCCTTGGATTAAAAAACAAAAAACAACAACAACATCAGTTCAGTCAATTTGCCAAATTAAGCAAGTTTGGTACATAGATGAAATAGGATAAAAAAAATGAAATGGAATGAAAAAGGTGATTCTGATTTTTGAATGCGAAATGTCTTTTATACCCATAAATTAAAAAGAAAAAGACATTAAGAAGAAATAAGTAGTGTTTACTGTTTAGTAATAATAATAAAAATCAAGATATTAAAAATCGAATTGGTGATTAAACTGACTGAGGCACTGGCTCAAAATTCAATGATCAGATAAGAATTAGGCCGGGGTAGGACCAGTTGTGAATAAATTGATATATTTTAAATAATATAGATAAATAATATAAAAGATATTTATATATAATCATAAAATTAACATTCAATTTATGATGAAAAGTAAATTTAATAATATATAGAAAATTAAAAATATTATTAATAATTTTTATAACCTAATATTAAAATTTAAAAAAATTAATATTAATCTATAATTATATTTTTAATTTAAAATAGTTAATTAATATTATATTTTCATATTATTTATTAAATAGATTTATTATTGTTAATAATTATGTATCATAATAATACTTATATCATATTCTAATATAGAAAGAAAAAATTTATACAAAAAATAATACTACTTAATACTAAAAATAATACTATTTTATTTTAAAAAAGGACAGACTAGTTCAAATCGGTTCCGTATTGGTTCAATCAATTTTGTATCGATTCTAAAAAGTCCCGATCTTTATTTGTGACCAGATCAGATTAGACACCGGTTCTTAGTAGTTTGACCAGTTTTTCCTATTTGATAGAAATATAATAAATACTACATATTTCTACTTGCAGGAAAAATGAATTAATTTTCATATAATTATACCGAAGGAGCCTATACAAGAATTGAATTCATGAGAATGAGATCTTTGTCCAAAAAGAATTTTCCCTAAATTTATGTCTACCATAGCCACTAAAGCTATCCTAAAAAAATGCCGTAAATATTTTAGATTTGTCCTTATAATACACTATATATACCATAACGAATTGTCTCCAGAATCTTCTCATACTATGGGCTGTATAAGGTTTTTTGTACCCATCCCTTTTGATATAAAAAATAAAAAAGAATTTGCGAATTGCAAACTAACATATTACTGCATTATCAAGAAAAAATTTTAAATACTTTCGGAATGTTACATCATCTCATTTGTATCTTCTTCTTAATAAAGAAATGTATATCAAATAAGATAATATTAACCAGCTAATAAAAAAAAATTACATTATTAAATAAGATGTCTTATTTACTTGAAATTTTTGTTAAAACATATAAATGATGTAATATTTTAAAACATTTGAAGTTTTTTAATTATCAATTGGCTATATGAAATGATTTAGAAATTTCAACGCATCAAAATATTAATTAATATATGATAAAATTTATAATAAATTATATTCATAAATTATATATAGACAATTATTTTTCAAGACTCTATACAATATTAAAAGAAAAGACAAGCATTTATTGCTGCCCAATACTATCGTCTAAGGGAGAACTTTTTTGTTTTTTATCTGAAATTCCAAAAGACCATCAGGTCTATATAGCCATGTTCCGATTACACCCAACTTTACAAGTCGGGACATGGGGGTTTACAAATACATCGAGGTTCTATTGTTTGGATACTTCAAAAACCAAAAATTGCATTCATATTCTATATGTATTAAATATAATACATATATTATATTTTATGATATATATTATATATATATTTTTAGTTTTTTTTATTTCTAAAATAACTTAAGATATTATAAAAAAATTAATTTTTGGCTTTTTATATATTTTAAATATCTTTATTTTACTTTTAAAATATTTATTTGAAACTCAAATTCATTATTTTTTTATTTTTTATATATGACTTTGTTAAATATATACACAAATTTATACATATATCTGTTGTATTTGTAATCTAAAATTTTAAAATTTATTATACCCAATATATCCTATCGTAACTGATACTGATAGCATGTGGCAACTCCAATAAAAACAGAAATTCCAATTAGCAATATGAGAGTTTTTGGCAAGTTTACCACACGTAATAGAACATTCGAACATGGGAGAACTTTTTCTATCCGAACACATTTATGTGGATGATAAACTAATTAAATTAGTGCGAAAGAGTGACGCAAGCAAGTTTGAAGTGATAAATTAATTCGAAATTCGATCATGTACAGCTAACCTACCTTTCGCCCATTTGGTGTTTAGTTTATAAAAGAAGTATCGGTATAATAGATTTTGTAATATGATTTGCATTTGGATTTTTTACTTGCAAATTAGTTTAGGTAAAAATGATTATATTTGAATGATTTTAATTAAAAATACTTTAAGATGTATAATAAATTTTTCCAACTACCAAAATAATGCTATAAACTTGATTATCCAATAAAAAAGTAATCTCACAGTCACTTCTACTTAAACCTAGTATTGAGAGAGAACCAAGTTTTCAACAGAGTCAGATGCAATAAAAACACCCAAATATATAAAAAAAAAACATAGTTTTGAGCCAAAACATGGTTTTTAACGTGAAATCAAATAAGCACTTCATTTGGAAGCTAATCATGTTGGAGTCATGGGTGGGATAAATCCCTGCAAACTTGTTTTTCTTCATTAATTGTTCAAGCAAATCAAATTAAAAAGCCAAATTATATATATATATATATATTTTCACTTGTCAAGAAAGATTAGTTCAACTGACAAAGATACTCGTATTTCACAAGAACATGAATTTAAATTATATTCTGTTGTTGATATGAGAACTTCGTTAATAAATAATTTATGAATTCTCTTTATATCCTAAGAAATGTTTTGACCTTGATTGAGAGAAATGAAAGACAAGAATTAGAAAACTATGTGAGTGTGGGATAATAGTACCTACCACCCAACTACGTATCTAATTAATTAAGACTTAGGAGACAACATTGACTACTTGCCATATATAATCTTTAATTCAGAAGTACTACGTTAATATGTCTATTTTATACCTATAAAATACTTATATTTAAGCTTAAATTTATATATAAATATGGTTACATGGGTTTATTTTAGTATAATTTTACATATTTTGATTTTGCTATAGTGTTATAGAGTTTATTTAAAGATATTTTAAGTAAAAATATTACAAATCATTCATACTGAAAAATTTTGACACTTTTTGATATTTTGACCATAACCCTCTCATGTGATGTCCGATTGCGGTGATTCAAGATGCATTGGAGAGCTAAGACATAGAACTATAATTTTTATGTTTTGAGTTTTTTCAAATCTTAATGTTATCATAGTCAAAATTCAAGTCCAAAGTGTATGCACATAAGCTAGTGAGCTCTTGGAAGCATACGGAGGCCAAAATAAGCAATTGATACACACCTAGCGCCAGGTCAATATCATTAGGCATCGAGTCAGTCCATAAACAGTGAAATATTACTTCTTGGATTCACCTAATGCTATCTCTTATGTTCCTAGGGTTACCCAGCATCAAGTTAAGCATCAGAAGGCCGAAAAAATGTGTTTTTGATGAATAAATTGACTTAAAGGATAAGTTTTTTTTGCTTTAATGGGAAGCTAGGAGAATGCCCAAAGGGATAGAGCCATTCATCCGGAGGCTAAAGAACATTGTTTTGAAGTTTTTGGAGTAACTTAGAGTAATTGAAGAATGAGAAAGCCAGTTTATGTTTGATTTGAGGGTTTTGGGGGGTTTCTAAGGAGAAGGGAGGGGATTGGAGGCAATCCCCTTATTTGGCTAAAAAAAATTAGAGGAAATTGGGGAATTAAATTCTCTCCAATCCATCTCCCCAACCCTTTATAAATTTCCCCTAAATTGGAGTTTGTTTAAGGGAAAAAAAGTCTTTATTACTCAATTCCATTTAATTCCTTCCTGATCTAAACAATATTTCATTAAAATCCCTCTAATCTCTTCCCTTCAAATCCTACTAAATAAGAAAATTTTAAAATCTCTCCAATTACTTATCCTTCAATCCCCTCCATTAAAAATTTCTTTAATTCCCTCCTCTCCAATTCTCTTAATTGAACCAAACAAACCTTAAGGAATCAAGGGAGTATTAGAGAAGAAACTATTTCTCTTTTCTACAAAATTCTTTTTCTTGTTATTTTTTCTCATGATTTAAGATTTTAATTGTGTTTTTATTTATATTTTCATGTGTAGCTAAAATTTATAGTCAGGGATAGAAATGTAACCTGGTTAGAATTGACTGGATTCTTACTTTTTAGTTATAACTCTTTGAATTGGTAATTCAAGTTATATTTATATTTTTTTTCCTTTCAATTATATTTATTTCTCTTGCTTTTCATGTGGATTTTATGCCTAATGACTATAAAATCCAATTAATAGGTAGACTCGTCAGATTGAGAGGTGAAGAATAAGTCTAGATTTAGAGAAATAAACATAAATAATTAATTCATAGTAAAATTAGGAATTTAAGATGATTTACGTTGTAATTTTCAAAGTTTGATTAGAAATTTTAGTTGTGTGAAAATGAATTAATTTTTAATTATATAATGACTAATTGTTCGAGAGATAATTAGGATACTTTAAAAAAGATAGTCATTATAATTGTGCAAAGTCTATTAAATGAGTAGAATTTAGGGCCTATTTGGTTCGGAAAAGGAACATTGAGGGAAAGAAAAGGAAAAGAGATATATGGAAAGGAAATGAAAGAATTGATTATAAAAAATGTTTAGTTGGTTAAGAAAATGAGAGATATTTGATGGAAAAGAAAATATTTGTTTTGTATAAAAGTTGGAAAAGAATGGAGAAAAAAATTTAAAATGTCAAAAATGGCCACTTTTAAAAAAAATAAAATATAAATATTTTTTAATAATAAAATGTATTAAAATAATTATTATTAATTATTATTAATAAATTAACACAATATAATAAAATAGATTATATGTGATTTTATTGATTGGAATTAGGATTTCTGTTTTTGTTATATTATATCTTATTAATAAGAAAATATTTTTTTAATAAACAGAAAATAATTTTAAAAGGAAAAAAATTCGTAGGTTATTTGAAGAAGACGCACCAAGCTTCTAGGTTATAATTGTAACCCATCCTTCTTCATGCTTTCTTAGTACCTTGCTGCCGTCGTCCTTTTTCTTCGCCATTAATTGGTATAGCTTCTCGAATGGTCTCCTTTATCAGTCCAAACTAATTTCATCTTCATCTCCATATCTTCTCCCCAGTCAATTGTCGACGAAGCTCACACATGATGCGATCATGGTTACAGTAAATCATGAAAAATATGAATCTGTTTCTTTGCTTCAAAAACAGGAAGAACATGGAAGAGGACAGAGATTCAAACAAGAGGGAACCAAATTTTGCAAAATATTTATTACTTCCTAATTTTTCTAAGGTTCCTTTCTTGGCACTGTAGATCCAACCAAGCGGACAAGGCCCCAGAAGCTAGTCTCCTTTCCATTTGTCTACCTTTTGATTCATCCAACCAAATGGCCTCATTGTGTTTAATTATTTGCTAATTTCTTTTTAAATTAGTTTTTCCTCTCAATTAATTTTATTTGGTTTTGGATTAAAACTCATGAGTTGATAAATATATAATCTCTCTTGGATATGACTTTTAGAATACTTTTTCAACAAAATTTTATTATTGTGATCAACTCTATATATTTATAAAATCTGATTATATGTTTCAATCGGGAACTCAAAAAATTTTTGTCATAAGAGCAACACGAATATATATATAGCATTTAAAATATAATACATTACTGAATATACATATCATAATTATTCTCTAGATATTTTCATATTTTAAGAAGCATCCAATGATTTTTTTTCATTTTTAATACTAGAAAATTTTTCTCTCATAAATAAGTAACTAAAGAATCATTTAACCATTCATCTCTCATATGAATTTGCATCCAATTCTTCATGATATGCCAAGTACCAGATATCAAGAAGGGTTTTCAAATTAATATAATCACCATTAATTTTATAACTAAGATGTAATATGCTTGAACAAGTGCTCAGGGAGGTTGTTTTGATGTGGATTTTTTTTTAAAAGAAATTCGTAACTTGAAATCTAGCATTAAAATCAATATAATTATAATTAATTTTTCTGGATAAAAAGTACATATCATTAATGAACAAAAAAAAAGTAATTATAATTAACTTCATACTTGGAAGTAATATGTTTGAACATCGGGAACAATTAGTATACATTATTTATACATAATATATTTAAACATTGAAGGCAATTAGTATACATTATACATGATATATAATATTAATTAGCTAAAAAAAAGTTATGGGCAGCTGCCCCAACACCTTAAAACATAGGTATGCCCTGCTATCAATTAAGGATGCATATTGTTATCGTTAGGGAGAAAGAACCGTATAGCTCAGTAAGGTGATGTATATCTGACGTCCATCCTGAAATGCTTGGTGGCCTATTTAATTTTACTTTCTTTGTTGAAACCTAAAAATTTGATTGGATGTCTTGATATTTTAAAAAATTATTATAATTTTTTAAATTTATTTTTATTAAATTATAACTCACCTTAATTGTATTTTTTAAAATTTCTCTCTATCATAACTTTTTTTAATATTCCTAATAAAGATAAAAATAAAAAATAAATATTATATATTATATAAAATTTATAAATTAACTTATATTTTAAAACTTTAATTCTAAAAAAATATGTTATATAATAGAAAACTGAGTGAGTATTTATCATGTTGGAAATTAATATAGGACAGAGTGTACCTGTAGGATGAAGGCTGTAAGGTGTAAAATTAGTACATTCACACATTGTGGAGTAATTATGTGATTCCATAATGTTCTATTTTTCCACTTTTATTGTAAGCGAATTCTCTTAGCATATTAATGTTAATATTTTGTTTTTGGTCAGCGTTAATATTTTGATTAACTGCAAATAAACCAGTGATATGAATCTATAACTCAGGAGCAATTTCAGTTTTTAAGACCGGGTTGGACAGTTTCATTGCTACTTTTCCTTTTTCGTGTTTCATATTTTTAAAAGTGTCTTTTATTTAACTAAAAAATGTACATATAAATTTGATAGTGATATTTTGTTGGAAGATCGAAGGAGAAAAAGTCACAGACAAAAAAAAGAGAAATTGTGTAAATATATGTGTGTCTAAATTCAATATTCATCATTGAGATAAAATCTAGACTATTTATATTCAATTTGAACAATTCAAATTTAAGATTTTTAGTTATATTATTCTAAATTAAAACTTCATTTTAAGATGATAGTAGTTACAACTTACAAGATTACTTTTGTTTTACATTATGCATATGTTAAAATAAAAAGATATTAAAATATTAAGTAGTCCAATTTTAATCCAAATCATCCAAATTAATATATATATATATACACACTTCAGTCTCTGTAGGATATGTGAGTATATATATATATATATATATAAGTATTCCATTCTTATTTTAATCAAAACCATCTGGGTTTGAAGGCAAGATGATATCATATTTGGGTTCACTTTGGTTGCCGACAGGAAGGTCAATGAGTCGAGCACGATATGACACGGCACGGATCTGGGTTAGGTGAGAGAGAGAGAGAGAGAGAGCATGACAATAGTGGTGAAAGAGATGGGTAGTCGAGCACGGCACAGGAGAGAGAAACATTGAACTACTCTGTTCTTCATCATCACTTCTAATCGTCTGACATGTGGATTGTGTTGATTCTTCACCATTTATTTGATCAGAGGAGGAAGAGAAAGGAGGAGGGAAGAAGGAGAAGAAGGAGGAGGAGAGAGAGAGAGAGAGGGGGAGAAGATGGGAGGGAGGAGAGAGGAAAGGGGAAAAAGATGGAGAGGTAATTTTTTTTTCATAATCAAAATATTCACAAAAAAAATTATCTTAATATGTTTCAATAATTAGACAAATTAAGAATATGTTTTTAAAATTTTTGTTTATAGAAATGTTCTTTATAACAATGATATGGGTATGTATATCGAATATGATATAACATGATATAAAAAATATGTCAATTTTTAAAATTTTAGGATACGAATGTGAGAAATATTTATACATATATAATATTATATATATAATTATTTATATATATAATTAATAAATCTACTTAGTAAAAGAAAAATAAGTATTAAATATTTTAAAAATTATAATAAAAATAATAAAATAAATTATAAAATATTTAGAATAACTTCACATAGTCATATTTTATTATAAAAATTTGAATTATTACATATAAATACAAAATATTACTAATAGATATGTATGTATAAATATAATACATATATCATACTATATCATATATTATATACGAATGCGTCTATTTTTTTTTTAATATCGATGCCTTATAAAAAATATTTAATTATTATTTTCCTCTTTTTCATTCTGAGGCGCAACATTATTGATTTATTTATTTGTTTCGTATAAAACATTCTTGGGCTTACATTGAGATGGAATCGGAGGGGCAGTGGCACGCAGCTCAGGTCTGGATGTCAGAATCCGTAAGATATCCGAACCTAAAAGTAAGAAGCCACGTCGCTTTGTTTCTGGTTCGGTCCAAGGAGGCGCATAATTATGCAGTGGTATGTTCTTGAGCATGGGGCCCACTATATTCACACGATCACCTGAATGCATGTGCAGGTAGAGTTTGAATTTGACCAATTGGAATGCAGATTGCCATAATGAAGCTAGCTGGATTGACACATGGCAATAGATTTGTAGCCCATAAGAAATGCATACGCAGTCTAAACGGCCCGCACGTTTCAGTTCGTCGCCTCATGCTTTCCTTCTTTCCCATCAGATTTTTCCTCCCTCCCTTCTCGCGGGGCCACACACACACTTCGAAATGGAAATATTTTCTGGATCAAGTTTTTTTTAGTCCACATTTATGTTTTTTATTTTCCACCACTGATATATTTATATTTTTGTTTTATTGGTTAGATATGTTCTCAGTTTGGTGGTTTGTTTTGTTGTTGTTCCTTTGTGACATACTCTCTTCATTTCTTAATAAGAGAGCTAAAAAATAAAATTACATTAACTAAGAAAAATAATAAATTTATCTGAAATATAAAATATTTTTAAAAAAAATTCTCATTTAATATTAATAACTTTTATATAATATAATTAATTAATATAAATAAATTATACTACTAGTTTTTTAAAAAAAATTATCTTAATTAGGGATATTTTTGAAAAAAAATATTAAATATACCAAACAAATCTTTGAATTCCTTATATTTTAAAACATGAAAACTCCTCGAATCATCTCCTATATTAAGGAACGGAGAAAGTGTAATTTATCTTTCAACTTATTCAAATTTTATTGCAACTTGTATCTTTTGAGATAATATGATAATAATTAATGTAACCGTTACTATTTGCTATTGGATGTCTCAACCCTCATGTCACAAAATCTATATCATCTTTTGGTAAAAAAAAAAAAATTATATCATCTATAATGTGAATCTACAAACTATAATATGGTACTTTGGCCACAAAAAAAATATAATCAGTACGATGAGTAGATGAATAAGGCAGTAGGTTTTATACATAATTAGAGGTGAACCAGTGCGATGTACGAATCACACTATTTAGGCTAATAAACACTATTGCTTCCTACATATTTTATTTTATTATATATATATTGATATATTGATAATTTAACTCATTTTTTTTATCATTGCATAACTGTAAAAAGAAAAAAAAAGATAGGTGACACTGGTCCACAAACTTATCCTATATGCATGTCACATTTTTTTTATGCTTCATTAAATTAAATCATCAAATATAAGAGAAAACAATCAATGCTTGTGTGGGTTACAGTTAATTTTTTTAATCAGAAAAGTTCATTTTATTGATGGAGCAAAAATTAAACATAATCCAATAGAAGCAAAGTCTATAATCCCTTAAACATAAAGAGGTTGGATGGTGCATTTCACGAGAAGCAAATCTGCTTGTTGATTACTTCTTCCAGTTCTTTTTATAAGGGATTTTCTAAAAGTTTTTCTTGGTCCTTCTTATAAGAGATCTTGTAATGTATAATGAGATTTTTCTTATTTTATCCTTATCATTTATTTCTTTTTTTAAATTGTTATTAAGTTTTTTGGGTGAAAGAGATGCTCTCAATTAGTCAAATGATATTTAATATGAATTGCATTAGTATATTAAATAGGAGTAAAAAAATGTTTTATTTTTTTTTAGAATTTTAAGAAGATAACTAAATTTCTTAATCTATGTAAAATAGTTGGAAGTCCCTTACAAAAGGACCGAAGGGAGTATGTTGCAAGAATGGGAGCCTCTGACGGTCACTTCATTGTTAGAATTGGAAAACTTGTAATTATTAATATTTTAAAGGCAAAATTGTTGTAATTCTGATTTGTTGCCATGAGCTTGCAATGAATGTAAAAAGTCTCAAGTCATGGGCATCTAGCTTAGGAAGCAAGAGATCTGTGTGCAGCCGGGTAGTTTCAAGTCACAGGCACATACTATGCACTAATAGCCTATTTGGTTCACTTATATAGGGGTATATGAAGGTGATCCTGATTATATTATCTCAATATGCATATTTGGTTGGTATTTTTCCCATTATCTCAGTAATCGCCATCACCTTAAATTAGGTAATCACCAACACATAAAAAAATTAGTATGAAGCGCTTTACACTACTGTAATAGAGGGTTAAATGTCCAAACTACCCTTAACAAAATATACCCATCCTCCACCTTCTTATTCATTGTAGCAAAATGAACTCATGCCCAAACCAAGAGCAAGCCATCATAATCCCTCGTATGTTCAACCTCCATCGTCAGCGACCTCTTCACCATGTGTTATTTTTACCCGAAGGGAATGGTAAAATTTGGTTTTTCATTGGCGCAAGATCTGGTTTTAAATTTGGTTCTTCATCAACGTCGTTCACCATTTGCTGTCACTTTTTGCATATTTAGTTCTTGCAAATCTCCATTTTTGCATATCCGATTTTTCACAATGCGCCATTCTCTATTTATTTTTTTTCTCCTTTTTTATTGAACTAAAGATTTGAGGGATGAGGAGTGTGAACACTCTATTTTGTCAGGATATTAAATAAATTAAAATTTTCAATAAAATAATAAAAGAAATTAAATTAATTAATTCAAAAAAAGATTTAAAAGCCAAAAGAAACCAAAATCCCTTTTAATTAGATAAATTAGTAAATATTTTCATTCCCTAAATGAATGCAAGCCTTTTTAAAAAATAATTTAAAAATAAAAAAATTAGAAGGAGAATTTCTTTTAAAGTAAAAACAAAAATAATAATAAGATATAGCAAAAGCCCACTTACTAACCAAAAAAGGAGAAGAAACAAAGAGAATGAGAAGAAAAAGTAGAGCTCCAAATAATCTCACAATGGGCTGGAATGCTAGTGGCCCAGTGTTCCAACCCTAAAATAAAAATTATATATATAAAAGCAAAAAGGAAAAAATAAAAACAAAATTTTTTTTATTGAAATGCTAAAACTCAGCATTTCAGCCAAAAGAAGCCCAAGCCCTAGTTGATTCAATTTGAAGATGAGAAGAAGAGCTATGTGTGAGATAGAGAAGGCAATAGCGAAAGATAAAGATGAGCTAGGACTCGATCGTAAGAGAGAGTGAGAGACAGAGAGAATAGAGTTGTGGAAACAACAAAGGTTTCATCCCTATATCCATACTTGTAAGGCAATGTGGTGGTGAGAATGGGAGCAATCGGGACGAGCACGGATTGGACAAGGAAAGACATCCACTGCAACATGTAAAATCAGACAAGGAATCAAGGTAACAGCCATGCGCTTATTTCCATTCAATTTTTCATCCATAATCGCCTAAAAAAGGGAGGCCGAAAAAACCCTAGAAAAGAGGAGGAGAGAGAGACGAAAAGAGATTAAGGTAAAAACAACCCTAAGAAGCAAAGGAGGTGGCAGGGAAATGAAGAGAAAGAAGGAATGGAGTTTAGAGAAGAAACTAAGGGGAGCATATGGGAATTATGCCAAAACAGGAAGAAGAAAGAGAATCTAAGTATAAAGCTCTGAACGAGAGAAAAAAATAGAAGTGAGAGGAAGTGGCACACAAGAAATCAAGGGATGGCAGAGCTGAGCAAAGGAGATGAAGAAGCAGATGACTCAGAAAGAAATTCGAAGCTTATTGAGTTGTTTGGGTTAGTAATTTTTTGTGATATTTTGCCATTGGGTTTATTTCCTCTTTTCTCTTTTCATTGTTTTTTTTTTCTTTTTGTTTACTTTTGGGATGATCTTATAAACTCTAATGGCTGATTAGTTTAGTTTGCCCATTGGACCATAACTCGTGTTTTGGTCCGATTTTGATGGAACTCTATTTCTGGTTACTGCGCAAGTGATATTGAGCCCTCGGTTGAACCATTTAGTTTAGCCTTTTTGGATAAGCCTCATAATAGAACCCATATGCTAAACATGTTTGTTTGTATTTCTTTGAGTGTTTGATACGTTGATGGTGATGAGTTTAGAGTTTTTGTGTATGGAAATGATTGCGTTTAGGTCATTAGTTTGGGTTGTCTATGATGCTTTGTGATGTTTGCACCTTTGTAGGGAAGATTTAGTTTGGAAAAGGAAAATTTGTCCATGACTTTTTGTTACAGATTTGACTAGTTTAAAAAGCTTTGGTGTTCTACAAAATATTATAAATGTTTGAGTACCAATAGTTGTTGGTTTGATGTTGAAATATACATTTAAGTAGTTTTGATCTTGTTTGAATCTTGTGGTAAATACTTTGTCATTAGTTTGGTATTGGTGGATGAAGTTTGAGGTAGATGCTGTGATGGGCTTGAAGATTCCTTGAACCTCTATCATATTTTTCATGTTATTGTGGTTTCCACTTCTTTGTCTTGATTGGTTATGAAAGTGCAATACTGATTGATTTAACATACACATCTTGATACATTGATGGTTGCAAGTTATATTCCTATTTAGTTCTATATAGTTTCAGCTTTTAAGCATATCAAAGGAGTCATTATTAAGCTTCTGTTGGTCATAAAAAAGGAGTTTGAATTATGTGGCATGCTTGTTTTATGGCTTGTTGTATGCAATGGTAGTATTAGTGAATGATTGTGGCATGGTTCTTATTGCATTGCTTAGTTGTGTGCTCCTTGCTTTATTATAAAAGGTAAAGCTATTAGATTTGATTGGGAGTTTTTTGAAGGATCATGTTATTTTGTAGCTTCTTTCATGATGCAAGGAATAATAAACATTCATTCCATTTGTCTCACTTGCTACTGAACCTTAGAAAACAAATAGCATGAGTGGATGGATTGTCATCTTGAATTGGGATTTATCTGAATAATTTGGTTTCTAAATTGGGTGATTATTATTGGGTAATCATAATGAGCAGACGCTAATCCTTTTATATTTGTGTTGTTTGAGCACTACAAGGGCATCTTCAAGCCAAGCATGAGAAATGGAAGTTATCATATTCAGAGCAAAGGACGAAGAGAAGAAATTTTAGTTTGTTTCTTTATTCATTTTTTATAACTATTTTTGTAGTAATATTCAAAGTAATTTAGCTTGCACTTTAATAAATACTATCACGAAATAGTTATAGTACAATGTTGCAAAATGTGTATTAAGGTTTTTGAACTTTCATAGATGCTTAGAATCATCATTTGTTGTGTGAGTCTACGAGGTTATATGAGTATGATGATTAATTTGCATTCTCAATGGTAGGCTCCAATGGCCTATGTAACACCTTAACTTAGGGCTCATTTCTCATATATTAGATCATTTTAGATGCATTTCATCATGGTTTAGAGACTAAAATCATAATATAATAAAAATAGAATTTTTCAAAATTTGGGGTACTGTTCATTTGACAATTTCCCTTTTACCCAATGAATTTTGAAATTTCATAACTAAATCTAGAAAATTCATCTTGAGCTTATTCAAGTCTCTAAAATTTTATTAAAATCAGATCTACATGGAAAAAATATAAAACAGTAACTTCATTGGGCCAATTTATACAGTAATTTCGTGGACATTTACTGTTCATTTGGTTATTTTCTTATCTTTCAGTTTTTTGACCTCAAATTTGAAAAATCATATTTCATTCTATAATGTCCCAAATTATGCATACTCCATGTCTTTGGAAAGCTCTATATGTCTACTTATAGACATATTTTTTTATAGATTTATTTCACTTACACAGGGCATAATTTAAATTTAAATCATGAAGGGTCAGAATTCAACTCTTACAGGAACAGTTTTGGGAAAAACTCCATATCTCCTATTATATAGCTCCAATTAACTCCAAATCAGTGGTATATAAAACTTAAAACATAGAAATTTTTATAAATATAAACCATTGAATATTGTGAGCTTTGTATGATTTTATATTAGCTATTGAATTTTCCAGTACTTACTTTTTAGTTTTCAGTTTTCCCATTCTTGCCCTGTTCTGAACCCTGAATTAGAAAATTCACCATTAATTGTACACAACTCCAAATGGGGTGAATTAGGTATCATATTAAAGCTTGACTTGTCCTCTATCTGGATTAAAAATTCCAGAAATACAAACTCATATTAAATACAGAACATGGATGAGTTAAGCAAACCTATCTGGAAATACCCTGTTTCAACCTATATTGCAAATTACTTGCCAAAACTTATGTAAATGAACTCATTTTGGGATGTAACTTGGTAGAATATAACTTCATATTCCAAAATCTAGAAGTGGAAATTTTTATACATTTTCTACAACATTAACATATTATTCACTATTTTAAAACTTCATATAAAATGAGGCACAAATAATAATTCATATTATAACATGATAACTTGCACATCAACAACTTATCATTTTCTTCTTCATGCCTTTTGCTCTCTCCTTAGCTCTTTTGTATTGGTTCTCCCTAGCATGGTTAGTCATTGAAGCGGGTGAGATTCAAAGAATCTCAGTAGTAATCACCATTCATGCAATCATATTATCACATTAAGCATATAATCATCATAAAACATCAAGTGGATACTTTTAAATATTCATGCCATAATATTTTACAAAAATTTTGGAAGATTTTCATTTTGTATTTTGGACATCCCAAGGTCTCAAAACCCCTCAATTAACTCAGCCAACATTCTCAAAGCATCACAATTGATCATATCAAATAATAGGCAAGTCATCAAACTCATTGAAAATCACATGACAATATAAGGCAAGAATAGGTAAATTGCTACCTTCATGCTTTCTCTTACTCCTCCACTTGATACCAATGCTCCCACTAGCTTCCTTAGGCTTCTTCAAGTCCTAATGCATCATCAAACAACTACTCAAGCTAATGGTTCCATGACTTTCTTCAAAAAGTGTTCATGAAACCCTAATTCTTCAAAAATTTACCAAAATTTCATTCCTAGCTCAAACATGATGAATTATACCCCTATTTCATGTAATTTTTCATAAGAAATCCAAATATGGCCTCAGAATTACCAAATTCCATTTCTAATTCAGTTACTGTTCATTCCGAATAAAACTTCAAAAACCTAAAAATTTCACTTTCTTAATCTTAAGTTTTTTCATGAAACCATCACTTGTTCCTAAGGTTTTCCACCATGAGGAACTTATTTTTGGCATAAAAAACATGAAATTCCAACTCTTTGTGTGAACAGTAACTCATCCAAAATCAGGGAAATTCAAGAAAAATTGCTATACTTTGTTATGCAACAAACTACTTGCATATTCAAGCTTTAAATGTGTAGTCTAGCATTTTCCCTATAATTTATGGTTGGAAAACTCAATTTCTTACTAAATCACATTTTTGGCTGAAACCCTAAGATAGAAAGGAAGCAAACTAAACCATGAATTATGCCTTGGAAACCATAAATTGTAAGCTTAGGGTAGTAGTATGCAAGCTTACCAATTTGTGCTTCAAGTTCCTTTGGTTTTCACTTCTTTTCTCTCTTCCTTCTTCCTCCCTTTGCTTGCGTTTTTCTTACTCTGTTTTGAGGTTGCTGGACATGCGTGAATGGTGAGGAAAGAGAAGGGTTTAAGTGATTGATTGTATGCTTAAGCAAGTAACTAACTATAGTTACTTTTTGCTAATTCCTTAATTACCTTTTTTACATACTTCTTCAAGAAGTATTCAAAAAAATAATATAATATTGCTTTGTGTCACGTGGCTGCAGGAAGTCACGTATGGGTGAGCTTGAGGTGTCCAAAAATTGTCAAATTTTCTTGATCCAGATATACCTCAATCCGGGTACTTTTTAACCGTATTGATAGAATTGTCTTTATAATAATTTAGTATTTTTGGGATACAGAACTATTCTAATTTTATTTTCATATTTCCATAATTATTCTATCCTAAATGATATTTGTGTATGCCCCATGGTTTACTTTATCAGTTTACTATTACTTTTAGATACTCGGCATTGATTATTTCTTTATTCTTGAACATTAACCCTTAGTACCATATACCATTGGACTTTTCTCGTCGAGAGCTTCGTTTTGATAGTAATTTTACATATTTACAAAATTACCCTTGACCCGAGGTTAAATTATAATTTCTGAAACTTTCAGGTTATTAAGTGTAATTTTCCTTAAGACATTACTAATACTTATCCCACGCAATTTTATGAATTTAGGGATATGAATGTCCTTTTTCTAATTCTTTGAGGGCAAAACTATAATTTTCTTATTTGTTCATCCAATCGAAAAAAATGACCTTTGCCCTTTTTCACGCAAAATGATGTATGTCTGTTTCTATAAAATCCCTATATATTTCTAAATATTTTGACTTTTTTGGGATGTTACAGCCTATCTATGTAAAAGTTCCTTTTTAATCTTTTTTTAGAGAGAGTTTTAATCCAATTAGTAGAAAACCGTACCATGTGAAGTTTTTGAACCCACTCAAATATTCAGATTAACCATATGAGATGATGAATCCATGTAGGAATATCGATCAGATTGCATGGCTTAATATAAATGAATAATAAGTATTTATAAAATGGCTTTATTTAAAAACAATGAAATTCAAAATGTTTTAAACAAATATAATAATTCTTTCTAAATCATCTTTTAGAAATAATAAAACCTTTATGTCATGAAATAATTGGCCAAATAATCACAACCCAGAAGTTTTGGAACTTCCGCAAGTATCTTGGTTAAACATCTTGTCATGCGAGATGGCAAATCCACATAGACATATCGATCGGGTTACATGTGAATTTATTAATATATAATAATTATTTGTAAGGTGATTTTCTTTTAAGAAAATAGTAATATTTCATAAAATAATAATAATAATACAATAATCTTTTCTAATTTTTTGTCTTCAAATACATAATAAAACCTTTACATTGTGGGGTTTTAGAACTTCCATAGGTTACTTAAAAAATTGGTCTATCAGGCATAATGACAAGTCTGCAGCAAATTAAGTAAGAGTAAGTGAAATTAAATTATCATTTTCAAATTAAAACACACCAACACATATTGTAGAAAATTGTTTTATTTGCAAAATAGTAAATTATTTTCAATTAGGTTTATCTTATTATAAAATTATAATTAAAAAATACTAACCCAATGATATGCATTTCTATCCCAAACTATGTGAACTTTGATCCCTAATACAGGGTTCGTAAATCTCAGACTCTGATTCTGAGTTGAGTCCGCCATGTAAATAAATAAACTTTTTTTCCTATTTTGTTTTCCTAATTTCCTTAATTTTTAACTTCTAATTTCTTTTATTTTTACTCTTATTTTCACATGTGAACAATTAAAGGATAACCAAAATATTTTGAAAACCATATTAATTTGTGCAATCAACTTATGATAACTATTATTAGGAATGGATGCTGTGGGGTGTCTAATACTTTCCCCATGCATAATTAACTCCTAAACCTATATCTGTTTACACAAACCATCCTTACCGTTCTAAATTGGTTTTTCAAGATTTTCCTTAAAATTTTGATGATGACTCTTAATCAATCGATTTTCATTTAGAAACCCAATTTGTCTCTCTTCTTGCGTTTTCGTGCACTGTCCGCATCATATTTTCATGTGCAATATGAAGGAAGACCAAGGAAGGAGAGTGTTTTTGCTGTTCCCATATGCCAGAAGGAGAATGATGGGAGAGAGGGGATTTTTTTTTACAAGGGGCAAAAGGGTAGTTTCATAGGTATCTGTATTTTTTATTTAATAAAAAATAAACATCATCCCTTTATCTCTAATGTTATACCAAATAAACCAAATATGTAATTATCATTCCATTACATTTCTTTATACCATTCTCATCATATTACATATCCCCCTTGTAATTTAACTAATGAAAATTGGACAGGTTAAAGGTATGTGGAATGCAAAGAAATATACTCCCTCTGGTTGCTAAGGTACCATCTAAAAGGTTTTTCTAGTCCTTTTTATAAGACACCTTATAATATTAAGCAATAAAATTCCATTTTTACATGTGGTTATTTACTTCCCAATCTTATAAATTGTTATATAGAGGAGTGAAGTCTTTGATGAGAAAAAAACAAGTAATATTTTTCAATTAACTTTACACTATTTTTTATATAATAATAATTGATAGTCTAATTTAATGAAAATTGCATTATTTAATTAATAGAGATAAAAAAATATTTGATTTTTTTTTGGTTAAAATTTTAAAAAAAAATAACTAATTTCTTTAAATTACATAATGTTGTCGAAAGCACGTTATAAAAGTGGACTAGAGGAAGAATATATATCCAACAGTCTTTGAGCCGGTCAAGAATAAAAGTTTTGGATCCAAGGAAATTAACAAGACTCCTAAAGACTTTTCATTAATTAAACTTGAGACCGGAATCTTAAGAGCTTTCCTTTCAGAGCATGGGGATTAGGAGTTTGGGGCAAACACGTTCCAGAATGACACCCAGTTTTGTGTGAAACCTCAATTTTAAAGAATGTACGTGAGCAGTCACATCCCCAAGAACCATTCTCCTACGTGTTTAAATTTGAGCATTGTGGAAAGAAAACGACGCATCTGCCTCAGATTCTGTGCAGAACCCTCTAGCAAGAGACATGCCCCCTCTTTCTCTCTGTCGCGGTACTGCTTCCGGTTTGGTGCTAGTGGGAAAAGCTGTATCCTTCAACACTAACAATCATGCATGGCGCGAGTGCAAAATCCTCTATGCTGGTACCAGACACTTTACACGTGTTGCCTGGATGCTCTGGACATATTATGGGATCGTTCGAAACGTGTCCACCCATGAATGAGCCCGCGAGGTTCAACCTGACAGCAAAATCTACCTCAGATACTTGGGCTTTCAATTATAAGGCGACGTGTCAGTTTCTCGCGACCTATGAAATCACCATACGCAATAGCGATACACGTATATATCTGTACACACTCCCATTTGGTGCAAAGTGCTTATCTTCAGCCACTTGGTATATATGTACTCGTGCGTCAGAACAAATGCGTTCTTTTTTTTTTTTTTATCAAGAGAACAAATGCGTTTTTAAGTAGCCACCTTCCATGCTTATCGACCGAGCTGGTTTTCAGTTTAAGTCATTTATTTCGATCAAGTCACATGCATGTCCCGTTAATGCTGCGTGTGGGAATTTCAAAGTATGCTGCATGCGAAAGAAAACTAGACAATCTTCTAGGACCCGAGGGACTATATAATACTTCTCTATTTCTTAATATAAAGGGATAAGAGATAAAATTACACAGATCAAGGAAAGTAATAAATTTGTCAGAAATATAAAGTAGTTTTTAAAAATAATCTCATTTAACCCTTTTATTATACAATTAATACAAATGAATTATATTGAAAATATACTATCTTCATTAGAGGTATTTTGGAAAAAAGTCATTAAATACACCAGACAAACCCCATGTGTCCCTTATATTTTGAAACATGGAAACTCCCCCAATTGTCCCTTATATTAAGGAACGGAGGGAGTATATATCTTCTCTGATTTTTTATATAAGTCATTTTTTAGAAAAATTTTATGATCCTAAATATAAGTCATTTTATAAAAGTTTGTGAAGTATTAATTATTTTATTTTAAAAATATCCTTCTTAAAAATTATTTTATGAAATATTAATTGCTTTAGAATGTTTAAATATATGTCATTAATTAGGAGTAATGATAGAAACCAAAATAAATGTTAAATAATTTTATTAATGTAATTAATCTTTCTTGATTCCTATGTAGTTAAAAGTGACTTACAGTGTACATATATATCTTGTGGAAACTTGACAACATAAATTAAGGTGGGAATTAAAAATGATTAGAAAGTCTAAATAACCATGCAATAGTAATCTATTGCTAAAAAATATTGATCAATACAAAAATGTAAGAACTAGGAAAAATAAACGCAGTATCCGTGGATTTGGCGGCGATATATGTATGGATATATATAGGGGTACACAAAAACCGGGAAAGATCGGATTGATAGTTAACCTGATGCTCAGTTTTTATGAGATAGAGCGGGATCGGACCAACCCAACATATGATACCGGGGTTGACACAGTCTTAAAAGTATTTAAAAATAAAAAATAAATTTATTTATTAATAAAAATATAATTATATTCATTCAAAATATATTTTCTTAAAAAATAATATTATAATCAAATTAACATTTGTTAAAATTATAAATACATAATAATCATGTATTATTTTTACACAATATTAAAAAATTAATTTAAATTTTTAAATAAAATTAAAAGATTATATTTTTAAAAATATTCATAATAATGTTAATATCATATAAAATTAGTATTTATAAATTTTTAAAATATATATATACATATGTGTATATAAGTATATATGTATCGAGACCGGGCTTGATCTTAACCCAGTATTCAACTTGGTCCTGTCTCTAGACTAACCCGATATATCGGGTTGGTTGAACACTCCTAGACATGTATACCTAAAGAAAAAGTTGATAACTAGCTAGATATGCTTCATACAAAGGCATGCGCGCGCGCGCGCACATAGCAAGTTGGGAGATTTGTTGGCTTTTGAAGCAGCACTTGGCGGCTGGCCCCCGCGTGTGAAAGGCCCAATAATTTATTGATAAGCATCTTGACATTGTTATATATATATCAAAATAAATTAAGGTCAAATAGCAAAGGTATGGGGAAGAGATCTGTAGGTAATGACTAAGAATTTAACCCCTCATATTAATGTAATAAAAAAATTAAATTTTAAAAAATATTTCAAGAAAGGAATTGGAGAGGTGGAGAGAAGTAACCCACTCAAACTCAATCTCATTCCCCCCCGCCCCCCTCTCTCTCTATATTTATATCTCTACTTTAAGAATATGGAGTATTTCGCCATTCCCCTACCATGTCTTTGTCGGCTATAGCCCGCCTATATTTTTGGAAAACCACCTTCTCTCCTACCGCCACAATTCCATGTATTACCATTCATAACGCTATCTTTTGATCGTATAATAAAAAGTAAAAAACTTAGAAACAGAGAAATAATACAAAAAAGTAGGCTCGTAAGTTACTTGTGATTGTGTTCTGTTTTTATTTTCATTCACCTAGACTAAATATAACCTCAATTTTTTCCTGGCCAAAAATCACATCCCATACTTGTGCACGCATGCTTATAATGAACATATATATAATAATTGTTTTTCTTTTATTTGATAGGGACGGTATTGGTTACTCACTATTGAGAGAAGATTTTCTTGAAACAGTTTGCCATCAAGGACAATGTTAGAGCAAAAAGAGGGATTTGAACATTGAAGGTATAATACTACAAAAAAAAAACACGGATTTTAGTTTATCCAACAACCTATATTGATAAAAAAAATTTCCAAATATAATTATATATATATATATGAGTGTTGCCATCTTAAATATCGTCATATACGTATTAATTCGTTTAATTTACTTTTCATATTTTTAATGGAATTTGCATGATCCTAATTAAGAGAAAATAATACAATTCTCAATTCAAGTTTTGCTTCCATAATTAAAAAGGCTTATATATACAAAGATGAAAGATGTATATACTACCTTTCAGGTCGAATAACTCGGACAAATATAATGCGAATAAATGAATTATGATGATTAGGTGAACGGTTATGGGGCAAATAAAACTCTAATGATCATTTCAGTTGAGTGAAAATTAGTAATTACTGACAAAAGAATGTCCATTTTTCTGTTTAGTTGTTTTGTTAATGAAGATGCCAAGACTTCCATCAAAGTGGTTAAAAGCAAGCACTCTACGTTCGATCACTCAGCACTTCCGTATGCAAAATAATAACATTCTCTTGTAAGTTCAGTCTGGACTATGAAAAGTCGAAGGGGACGCTGTTATCCTTTATTTGTGTCAGTTTTTCGCCAGAAACATTCATAAATTAAAGCAAGCATCAATCAGAAAAAGAAAACTAAGAAAAGGAAAAAAAAAAAAAAGGAACGAGAATGGGATAATTAGTGGGCCGGGCAGAGCCCTTCGAACTTTGCAAATGTTAGGCCCTACAGAGCATCTATCTTGCATCATCATAGTGAACCAATTAGTGAAACGAAAAAGATATATCCGCATCTATATATGAAAATTGTGGTTAAGAAGAAATCAGAGAACAAACCTCAATATATTTCTGTCCAAATCAGTGAGTGTGTAATTCAAAGGGACCCCATTGCTCACGAAAAAGAAGCTGTAAATGGAACCACATATGAACAATATAAGTGATCACACATCACCATTTTCCCAGTTGGAAGGCGTCTTATAAAGTTGATGAATTATTGGTGAATCCCAGTCATCATCTCCGAGAACATGCTAAAATGAAAAGAGAACAGACATTATAAATGGGATAATGGCGGCCACCAATTGACGAGGGAGAGAGATATTATCCATCTTTATGATCTACCTATATACTACTCTCTCTTGTCCTAAATATATAATTTTTTATTTTAATTTTAAATATATAAGGTAGTATTTATTATACATTTCAAAAACATGCTCATATTTAATGTATTTCAAAAAAAGAGAGAAAAATATTAAATAAAAATAATTTTAGAAAAATATTGTGATTTCAAAGAAATGGAAATAATTAACTAATTTTAATTTTCATTTTTAATCCGTGTGATTCGATTAAAATAATTTTATATTAAAAACTGGATGGAGCAGGAGTATTCATCAAATGGACCTGTCATTATCAATGAATAATATCTTAATCAACTTCAATCATGGTGACGGTGGATTTTCACCAAGTTGCATCTGGCAGAATCTGACATTAATGTACACATAGACAAAAGTTATAACAAGTTGTATGGGTCAAAAGTTGTAAACACTACAATTCATATACCTGGCCTGGGATGATTTATTGGGGCTCATCTAATTTTTGTTTAATATCTCGAAACTTTCTGTTAATTAGTCCAACATAGTCTTTTTTAAACCAGGAAAAAAAAGGTTTGATTGTGCGAGACAACAAACGTGGAACGAAAAATTGGCCGGTATTGAGGAGAAATATCTATCCTAGATAATCTACCTCGTTCAGGACAGGTCAGTTCATATTGTTGGATCTGACATTGTATCTATGCACAAAATCATAGAGCAAGTTGCAGGGAAGATGAAGAACGTCATTGATGACGATGAAGCCACAGAGAGGTGAAACTTTTGGACGGTCACAAATTGAGTAACGTAAGAGAATGGCTTCCATTTAGAGGTTATCTTTTTCTCTTTTAACTCCACTCTCGATCGTACACTTTTTTATCCTCTTTCAAGTTCGATAATTTTTTTTTTTGCCAGTCTTCAAGTTTGATCATTTATATTGCTTAGAAATAATCAAATTATCCTCTACAGATTGTGCTCCGACTAATAGGACTGGTGTTGGCTAAGTCTTGTTTTTTTTGTTTAAAGTTGCTTTTCTTCTTTTCATGTTCTGTTGTTTGTTTGAATGTTTTTCTGATTCCTTTCAGTAATATTATGGCAATTTCAGGTAAAAAAAAATTACACTTCAACTAATCCAAGACATTGTTTGCATTTGCATGTTCTCGAACTCGATACATCGTGCTTAAATAACTCTAGTTTCTTCCACTAGAACTAACATTTCCTCACTCTTCTTTTAATATTGTAATTAAAGTGATATAATTATGGGTAGTTTTGAAAGGTTCAGTAATTTTAAAAAATAACTCTTAACTAATCTTAATCACTTTATTTAATTTATATGGTTAGTTTAAGAGAAAAGGAAACAGTAATTAATATTATTGTTAAAAACTCCCGTCTTTCTAAAAAAGTAATCTTCTCTAATAATTAGTTTCTAAGCCTGTCATCCATTCAACCATATCTTTTAGCTGGCTTTAAATTTTAACCCAAGGAATAGAAACATAATATAGGACAAAATATATGTGCTTTACAACTAAGGATCTATTTGTTGCGAGAATAATAGATTTTATTTTTATATTAAAAAGATATATAATATCCAATATATATTTATATTTTGATTATTTAATAATATACATTTTTTGGGAGAAAACTTAGATACTTATGTACTTAAAATATTTTTGCCCAACTATAGAACAAGTGAATTTTAAATTTAAAAATAATTAACAACAACAACAACAATATTTACTTATACGATAAGTTATGCATAAAAAAATCAAAATCGTTTTTACCTAAAATGTATATGTTAAGTACATAACCTTTTTCCTTATTTTTTTATTAATATTTCTTTTTTTTTTATAAATTGTTTTGTCTTTGTTGTTGGTTTGTTAATTAAATTGCAAGTCAATAAGTATATAATTCAAACAAAAATTCTTAAAAATAAAATAAAATAATAATAAAAAAAAAAGACAGCAAAAGTCCAAGCCGCCAAAGGATGAAAGAATCGTCACTTCATTCACCTCAAATGACCCATTTCCTTTGTCGGCTCTCCTTTGATCGAAATGCCAACTCTGAAGGCATCATAACCCAAACACAGCATTATCCACATCGACGAAACCTTTTGACTAGAAAGAAAGTATCAATGCTTTACGAATTTTTTAAATTAATAAAATAAGTAATACCATTCAAGTTTTTTTCTTTCTTTGGGGGCCACAAGTATGCTTTTCAAGAATAAATTAGAGTTTCCTTCCCCCCGGCCCCAATTTCATCGAGTGTAGGTCAACGGTCCACATTAAAGTTCAGTGCCAATTCTTGGATCGACCTATATTGAAGAGGCCCAAACTTGAAGGTTAAAGCGAAAACTTCAGCCTTCAGGGCATCCGTTCTCAATTTCCTTTTAACCAAATGAGGCACAGTAATACAACAGCCATAGTGAATAATAGAAAAATCTATTCAAAATAAACATAAAGCAGAAATCGTTAGTAAATACATCACCGGGGCTGCAAAATCCATTTTCATGTTTTCGAGCTCTCAAAGATAATAATATAAATGAAAGTACAAGTATTGTGTGCAGTGTGACCAGTTGATTCCCAGTCCTCCCAGAAGTGGACAGAGAGACAGAACATTTGTAAAGTGCTAGGAAATACAGGATATAGTTATGAGTTATGACGCAACCGAAAAAAAAAAATGAAGGAAGGAAGGTGGGAAAATAAAAGAGGGACATATATAGTCTTCAAGCGTTAATTGTGACGAAGAGTGACACATCAGCAGCTATATAGATGACGAATCAGAGATGCTACTGCTGTGTTCCCTAAGCTTAAGAACATATTTAAGAAGTGGATTTGGCCACATTATTTTATTTATAACAAAAAATTTATGGGAGATTTGTCTCACCGACCAGAGTGTTTGCAGACACAATTGTAAATTATAGGTATGAAGCACTCTAATAAAACTAGAAATATATCAAAAATGAATATTTTAATAAAACTATCTACCAACTGTGTAATGACTTCATTGGTATTAAAAGTATATTTTAATAAAACTAGAAATATAATAAAAATGAATATTATAATATACTTTTGTTAGAAGTATTATTGTCTGACTAAACACAAATGTCCATTATTTTTTATAAGATATCAAATACATTTATCTCCTTTCATTAAACTTCATTTTCATTCCTGTTTTTATTCTTATTTTAATATCTACTTCCAATTCCTGTTCCCATGAAAAATATTTCAAGAATCAATCGGAGGCTTTTTTTTTTCCAAAAGGTGAAGCCCAAATAGTAGAAATGACACACATATATGCAACTTTGAGCACCGCATATATAATTCAGACTTAAAAGGGAAAATTGTTCGAGGAAGTGCATAAGCTCTGCAAAATTGTCAAGAAATTTCTTGTGTTGTGCATGGAAACGCACAGTTTTTTTGCAAGTCATGAAAAGCTCTTTTCCATGCCATCTTCTTCTTCTTCTTTTTTCTTTTTAGTGCCTCGAGTCTTTGGACATTAACAAAAGTGGAGAAGCCCATGTGGAGGCCTGGTTGTCAACCTGGGTTCTTACTCCATCACTGGAACTAGCCCAACTTTGGCGAATTTTCATGGGCTTCGGGTAGCGTGGCATCTGAGTGAAAGCAAATTCTGAATGTAACATCCACCGTTCACACTATGGGCTGATGGATGGCAGAAATACGTGATCTTTTCAATCATTGATAGTGGGCGGCGAGGATTTGACTTCTCTATACACAGTTTCCTCCATTAATTTTTTTCACTTCGCTCCCAACTACACACACTTTTTTTTTGGTTTTTGGCCACCCAAAGAGACCAATTGAGATAAATGTCATTCTCCTTGCCGTTTGTTTTAGATCCGGCCGAAAGAGTTTGTGCTTGTTGTGGGTCTCACTCACGTTATATTCATCCGATTTTTTCTCTCTCCCCCTCCCCCGTAAGTTCAATATATTAATTAATTAATTATATATATATAATTCCTTCTAAGCTCCTCAAACTAAATTAGTTTTGGATGTTTATATTTCTAATTTACTATTATAAATCTCTGGAGAATGGAAGAACCACGTTCAAGGGAAAAAAAAGGACAATCCAACAAAAAACAACTGGACGATTGTTCCCTACGAATTATGATTCGATGGCTATATAAAGCTTGTTAAATATAAAAGAACGGAATACGAATAGAAATATCTCAAATTTTTATGTTGAGAAACAATACAATAAAATAAACACTCTTAAATGATAAGACAATATTATCTTGGATATAATTATATCATATGTAGTTTTTGAATCATGTTATAATTATTTAAAATAAAAATACATTCAAATATTATATAATAAGATAAACATGTTTCCTTTTTCATTGCACAAAATTTAAAAATGAGTTATTCCACTAATGAATTGTAAATATATTGATATTGATAATTAATAACTTTAATAGTATTTACAACAAAAAATTATAATAATAAATAAAAATATATCCCAACGAATCATGGCATGGGAAGGGTCTCATTCTATTCTTGTTAATTGAGGATAATAGATATTTTGGATGCTTTGCCATAAAAATATCTTCGGCTTTGTCTTGGCATTCACTCTAATCAAACTCAGACGGTGACGTGGCGATGCGATGGTCCCACGACACGTGTAAAAGTGCTGACAACTGTACCCTTCTTTTTAACCCCCCAACACCGCCTCTCCCCCTCTTTCATCTTCTCCTCCCCCATCCGTCGCTTCATTCCCATCCATTCTCTTCCTCTTTCCATTCGTCTCCCTTCAAATGAAGAACACCACGCAAATAGAAACTCCGACGATTCCACCCGCCCTCCTCCACGATTCCACCGAGTGTACGGCTTTTCCGCCGAAGCAGATGATGCAGGTAACTCCCATTCTACTTCCTAATTGCTGCTTCCTCTTCTTCGCTCTCGTCACTCTCTTCGCTTGTTCATCGGATTACTTTTGGTGTAATTTATCTGGAAATGTTTTTTTTTCTTCTGATTTTTGACATGAAGGTTCCGATTCTTTGTGAATTCAGGAGGATTTTATAACATATCATGTGTCTTTTCGTTTACAGTACGGAACGGTTTCTTAGTATCCAGATTTTGACATTTTAGTTTATACTAATCTTACAATTTTCTTATGTTAGTAATTTAGATGTATTTGTTTGAGAGAGAAAAGGAGCATATTGCCTCATGTACCTAATTATTAGTTTGGATGTAATACGAATCAGGAAAAAAGATTTATAATAATTGTATAAAAGAAACAACTTGAGAAAAAAATTAATGTAGATTGTGACGACTGCAGTTTCATCTAATTGTGTTTATGCTTGGTAAAAGCTGTTACGTGATTGTCTTTATTCTTCTTAGTATTAACGGTGCTCCTTTACATATGTATCTTTTAACCCTATTCATTGGAAGAAACTTTGTTGAATGTCCATAACCTTGTAATCTAAGGATAATGTGCTATTTATTTCCCAGCATATCTTTCTTGTATTTTGATGTTTTGGGTGTCCATCTCAGGGACTTACGGAGGCAGAACCTATCTCAGTGGCGGCGGAGTGGACAAATGAGAAGCATAGTCAGTATCTTAAGTCCATGGAAGCATCATTTGTGAACCAGTTATATGATTCCAGGCAAATTCTTGGTAGGAGATCCCATGAACGCACTTCCTCCCCTTCTACTGCCTCTTCTGGCCAGGTCTATAGATTTCTTTTGCTCTTTACAAAATATTTGAAGACTAGTTCTTTCTACATGTAAGATCTGTTTTATATCTTATCTCTCTTTTTGGGCTAAATTATTTGCTTAATTTCAGTTCAAGGTGCTTCGAGGAGGTAGCTGGCACAACATCAATTTTAAAAGACAAAATCCTCGGATAAGTAGAGCTGAGTGCCATGATTTAAAAGCCAGTCCTTGGATTCAGCACTTCAGATCTTCGAGCATACACCGAAGTGTAACATCTCCGGCAAATGACGAAAGTGTTACTTCTACAATTGAAGCTGCTGGTTTAGGCCAAAGCAGGGGAATTATCTCTGAATCACTTACAAATTCTGGGCACCTTCACCTCTGTAAATTTCGTTTCTCTCAGCAGCACATGTTATGTGATGATACAGGTGCTCCAAATTTTTCTTCTATCACTTCCTCTTTCAAACATATCTTTCAAATTTTGCTCTGCTATCTGAGGTTTCATGGCAAGCTTGATCCACAGCTGCTAATTTCATATATGGAGACTATCAATTGCGTTTCAATTCCTTGGCTTTGATTATTGTTGATGGTTCGCATGTTGCAAGTATATCCATATCCACATGTGATTAATTCTACTTGTTTTACACTTGTCTTAGCTTTACAATGTACTATATCTACTCTATGAATGCCTCATACAAAATGTTCCCTTTCCACCAGTAGTTTAATTCGACGATCTGATTCTTACAGAGATGTCAGATCAGAACTTCGTTGATGACGAAGTGGAAGGCGAAAAGGAAAGCGAGAGAAGCAGCAATGTGAAGAGGCTGAAATCTCTGGAATCTGATGCTGCAGACAATGATCAGGTAATTGTTTATACATACGACTTTAGTTATTTGGGACATCAGAATTCGTGGGTTGCTTTCTAGAACTGTGTATCACCCATTTCAAAATGCTTTGTTTCAGATGGTGCCTATGAGTAATAAGTAGTGTACCAGTGGAGATGTGATCAACAACTGTATTTCTGCTGCTTGGAGTATGGCATCACTTGTGGGGTCACTGCAAAAGATGGCTTGGTTTAACTTGGACATCAAAACATGCCAGCAATTTTTGGATTTTGTTAATGTAATATATATGTATAATATATACATATATAGCATCTGTTTTCATGGTAATAATACCATTACTTGATCATCTGTCATCGGTGTCTAAATGATGTTTCCAATCTAGCTTCTTTCTTCTTCTAACTGGTAAAATATCTATTCTTATCAACAATTGTAGAATTAGTCTACTTTAGGTAACTAATAAATATACTTATAATAATAAATTTAATTGAAGAAATAAAACATTGAAAGTCTTCGAGGCTGGATGTTCGATCTTCTTCGAGAATCGATTCCTTCACTGTTTCTGAACCAGTGAAGTTGACTCCGTCACTGTTTGGCTCCAAATATAATGGTGGAAAACTAGGATGAATTTATGTTACATGGAAAATTAATTTGAAAAAGAAAAAGTATTAAAATTATATTTAGCAGGTGATAAAATAATTGTGTGGGAAAAAGTTTCCAATATTTATGAAAAGAGTTCTTTCATTCTCATTCTCTTTTTTATTTTCATTTTAAACCAAGTAGAACCTTTGGATTTCTTTCTGGCCAAAAAAAGAACCTTTGGATTTCTTTAATGTAAATGATATTTTGGTTATTATATACCATACCTCAATAAGAGGGGGTTTTAGCTAAAAAATGAAAGCTTGAGAAAATCTAATTTCATTTTTTAAGTTTAAGAAAATTTTTTACAAATAAGTCAAAGTTGAGGGAAATTATGTATATTTTAGCATGTATCTATTTATATACTCCCTTTGTCTCATTTTGCTTGTCTTTTGAGATTTTAACATAAAGATTAAGAAAGACAATAAATAAGCTAATAAATGATATAATTTTATTAAATTATTCTTAATTAATACTCATTTATTATTTATACTATTGATTTCTTGAAACAATATATTATTAAATACTTAAAAATATATTGGAAAAAATAATTATTTTTTATTAATTTTTAAAATAATAAATAAAATGGTACATTTAAAATTCTTTAAAACGACACTTAAAATAGGAGAAATTCATTTTCATTCTTACCTGAACTGGCTTCAAAGCTAAAACAGAGAATAAAAAGTATTACTCCCTCCATTTCTTATTAATTGAACCCCCGGTGCCCGGAGGGGGTGGGGGGAGCCATTCAAAGTCAGTGGGAGGGGGGAGTTTTTAAAAATTAAGTTATATATATTATTAACTTAATTTCCCCATGCTCGAAGTGATTCGCATGACAATAAACAAGCGGGTGAGTTTCAACCATATAGAAGAAATCACTCAGGGCATCTTGATATACATAGGTCATCCGGTAAACAATGGAGATCCAAAAGATAAAATAAAAGCAAAAACATTAACCGCAGCAATCTTGACGACCTGTGAGAAAAATTCCGATTTTCAAGAGTATTTTGGGTGCAAGAAATTCATAAGAGTAGATATCACCCAGTGAAACAAATGACAAGCAGAAGGAAAAATAAAAACAGTTAAGCATAGGAAACAATAAAGAAAATAAGAGAAGGGAGGACTTCCAAAAGTGAAAACAAGAAATTTAATTTATTGGGAGCTATTTTCTATGTTATGCTATATATTACACTTTTATGAGAAATTTATATTCATAATATAATACATTATATAAATTATGTAGTGTATTTTTTTTTCTTTTTAAGACTATCCCTAATTAGTAGGCCCAAATATTTATTTATTTGTAAAATATTTCATTCTCAATGCATTTAATGAGAATAATTTGAAAAAAATTAAAAATCTTTCTATTTACTAATTATTATCTTGATCCGTGTATAGTAGTTAAAAGTATATTATAAACTAAAATGAATGGAGTATATCAAAATAAAAGCAAGGGTAAAACTAACCGCAGGTAAAGAGCAAGATTATAAAGAAGAACCAGGGAAATGCAATGGTTGATAATGATAATAGGCTGGTGTGTCTAGTCACCGAACATGTCATAAAAGAAAAGATGTAGCATTTCATTTAAGGGGCCAAACCCAAGGGTTAGAGGGGGAGGGCCGCTTGTAATCTCAAACCAATGTTTAATAATCCGAGTTTAAGATGAGAGAATGTTTTGTTGTTTACAAACTCAAGTTAGAGGAATGAAAAACGGGAGGAAAGTGTCAGTTTCATCAACCGAAATTTTTTTTTCCATTTCCGAACTAATATTTATAGAGACAAAGTAAAAATTACCCCAAATCCTCCTTTAATCTATCTTTTACAAATTATTACATTACAACAAATTTACTTTTATCCAGATTTTATTTTTATAAATTTCATTTTATTTAAACTTAAGTCTAGAAACATAAAACCAAACACACTCTTAAATTGATGTTTTGAAGAACCGCAAAAATTCCAATATAATTGACGTTTTCAATTTTCAATGGTGAATTAAGTTTTTTTTATCTAACTTGTCCTTAATAATTCACATTAGATGATGTATTGACGATGAAGAATTAAATCAATTGGGAGCCATAATTAAGGGTAGTTTAGTACAATATGATTAATGAAGTTATTTATTATTTTCTTAATTTATATGTTAAAATCTTAAACGATAATCAAAAGAAAGGGAGTATTTATTTATCAATTATCATATATATAATTAAAATAAGTAGCATTGGAAATTCATTGTTTTTAGTGAATTGCGAGTATTTTTTTTAATCCTTGCATTTAGACAGTATTCCCTTGTTTTCTTATTAGAAATGATATTTAAATGCTTTATATATACTAAGAAAAATTGTTAGAAGTAGTTACAATTCTTAAATTTTACAAAATTTATCAAAAACTTTCAAATCTTATTTATAAAGTAATTTTAACTAATTTCACACCGATTAAAAAAGTTAGTTAAGATTAGTTAGTAACATTACAATTTCTCAAAAAAAAATTTAAATTTTTAAATTTATCCTTACATTAATGTTTCATTGAACTTCTAAAATGCAATAAAGAGTAATTTTGTTAAGAATAAATTAGGAAAAAATTCATTAATACTTAATTAAATTTCTAAAAAACCTTGTATAAGGGCCAAAATTGGCTTCAAAATTTTTCGAAGAAAAAAAATGAAAATAAATATTTTTAATGAAGACTAAATATGAAAATAAATACTTAACATTCACTCTTCTGGACTTAATTTAATCGTGGTAGACTGATGTAGAGTGGAAGGCCGGTGAAGCAAACACACGGAACCTGGGTGTGCTCCAGCTTGGGTCAAACAGAAACAAGTTTTAGGGCTGGGCCAAGGCAGTCCTGGAACAATATGCTCTAGTCTCACTGGGATTTCTTGCTTAAAAAAAATTAAAGCATATGTATAAATTTAGAAAGAAATATAATTTTATCTATTTTTATAATCATATGTTTTACTAAAAATAAAAAGTAATCAATTTGGAGTGGTGTCCCCATCTAATCGTGTACAAACTAGGATGACCACAAAAATCTTGCACTAAATAGGATTGAGGTGGGCCGCGGCATTGAATTTTAATTTTAAAATTCAATTAAAATGGAGATAGACATCAAATTAAACCAAGGCACGACCTATGTGCAATTATATGTGCATATGAGTGTGGCATTGGTAACACCATGTTCTGTGCATGCGTGTTGCACATGTCAGCATGCGCGCATATAAACACTTGTGATTTAGTATTTACTTCAAAGCCAAAAAGTATCAAATTTATAGTAAAATAAATAAAATTTGATCAATTCAGAGTACAAATAATTGTTTTCTACTAATTTCTCAAACAAAAACAAATTTTGTTTTGCATTTTCACCTTTTCAGTTAAACACCGCCCAAATCCCCTTGACAGGCAAATTTTGAAAAAGATAACTGAGACCCAATATATATATATATATATATATATATTGAGATGAGAAGATAAGAACTAATCCGCCAGTCACTATACCTTGTTGACCACGTAATATCAACTGAGGGTAATCCATATCTTACACTGTTCTGTCTGTTTTTCAGCTCCTTTGAGCAGATTCAAAAGTCTTCATTCATTTATTTTCTCCTTTTGTCATAAAAAAAAAAAAAAGTCTTCGTTTATCCAATAGAGATATATTTATGTTTGCTCCTTCCTTCATGGGCGTAAATATCTGCCCCCTTGCTTCTCTAACTTTTTCCCCATTACCCCTTTCACGTGCAGCTAGGGAACCATTTTGGACCCAAATGTCCTTCTATGTTGTTATTTTATAATAAAAAGTAAATCATCAATATTAATATATTAATATATAATACTTTTTCAAATATTTAATATAAAATATTTTTAACTGAATCACATATATTAATAAATTAAAATTAATTAATTATCTTAATTTTTTAAAAAAAATTTAATATTTTTTTAAATTTTTTTATTTATTTTTTTTAGATGCATTAAATAAGAATATTTTTTAGAAATACATAATAAATATTATCTCATATATTGTAAGGAGTCTTATATTCATGACTAGGACAAATGATCCTATATATAGAACCAAAATGAATATAAAAATTTTAGTAAATCACACTATTTATAAAGATATAAATAATGCAATTTATTCCTCCTATCATTTATCAATATTAATGTCATCAACATTATTAATATAAAATATTTATATAAAATAATATTGTCAAATGTCAACAAGTTGTGTATAAGGTGATTTATTTCTCCGTAAAATATATGTAGTATCATATTAAATACATATTTTTTTTGTTTAAGCATCAGTGCAAATTTCCTAATATACATGGAACCAAAATGCTAGGAATAAGCATGAACTACTAATCAACCTGTATTACTATTTACTTATATGAACGTATGCATTAACTCAACTTCCCGTTGAAGATTTAGGGATGCGCTAATGTTTAGGGATAGGATTGAAGCAAGGGTATTATGTATTACATTCCTTATATTACTAGAGTGACAGCTGTCAAGAAATTAAATTAAATTATACTTAATGTTTTCACTCCAGTAATTATATTAATCTTCTTGACATTTTAACACTTATTATAATATATTTTTATCAAGAAATTTTTTTTTTGGAATATGAATTATAATTTCACATTTAATATGACAAGAAATATAACTAAAATTGGTATTAAAATTTTTTTTTAATACAAGGATATAACTAATTGCATGTTATGAAAAAATTACTCATTTTGAAATAAACAAATTGACAAGATTCTAATGCATATACCAATATAGTATATAACAAAGTCGTAGCAGATTGTGTTGGACTATTAATAAACTATAAACAATGCACTTATTTCTTAAATTCAGTATAATACACGAGGAAATAGATATAGTTTAAGAAAAAAAATATGTATAACAAGTAGTTTAATTTAAATAAATTAAAGAAAAAGGTAAATGCATTGATATTTTATTTAGTGAGAGGCCTTGGGCCAAAAAAAGATGAGAGAAAAATTAGCTGGAGGCCGTAGTCCACTATGGGACGCCACTAGTTATCTGTTGAAAAGAGTCGTGTACGGCTGCGATTATACCAGAAATAGAGTAAAAGCTGATTGGGTGGACGTCACATCACAGTCGTCCAAACCTGTGATCATTGGTCCACGTTCCAATGTCGGCAGTGTCCTACCTCTCTCCACTGTCCCCCCACCTTATGTCTTTCTTATAAGCCAACCAAATGAACCACAAGGACCGTTCGACACTTGGCGCCTCTCCATAATAACCCACCCTCCCACACTTATATTTTTTCTCCCCATATTTAGAACATATACCAAGGTAATCACTTCCACTTTTCTCTTTCTCCCACCCTTCCAGATTTTTGTGTTTTATTTGCCTTCTTTTGCTAGTTTTAGATCTCGTGTGAACCACTAATTGTCTTCTTTAGTTTATTTACTCCCCTGCTGTTCTTTTCACATCGATCGGTTGTCGTTTTGGTTTATTTCTTTCAGTTATTTTCGTCTTTTGTAGAATTTGTCTTCCTTGCAAGCTTTGGCTCGTGTTTATCAGGATACTACTATTACTAGCGCTACGTTTCTCGTTAGGAACTCTGGGCTGATTAGGATTTTCCACCATTTTAAGTCCGATTGGGGATCAGTGCATCTACTTATTCTAATTGTGTTCTCCAAGTAGAAAATTTTAGATTTATGATACCGTCACAACGGATTGAACTCTATCTACTTGATTCGTGAAGTTTAGCTTCCGTGGGATTTCATTGTAAATTCTGGTCTATCGGTTCTTTGTATAGTGAATCTTTTTTTTTAAATAAATTCCATTTTGTTTTGTTTTGGAAGCGAGAGGGAGGATTTACTGATTTAGATTTTGCCGGTGTAAACTTGGATGGGCTACTGATTCTGTTTCGTTCAGATTTCATTAAACTGGGACCAAAATGAACTTCGGAAATGACCATGGGGGTGGAAGGGCGCCGGCAAATTTTTCCCTGACACGACAACCGTCGGTCTACTCTCTGACATTCGATGAGTTCGTGAGTACTATGGGAGGTTCAGGAAAGGACTTTGGGTCGATGAACATGGATGAGTTGCTCAAGAACATCTGGAGTGCTGAGGATGTTCAAACAATGGCTTCCTTGAGCGGTGGTCAACAAGGTGGAAGTGCCTCTGGTGGCCATTTGCAGAGACAAGGCTCCTTGACGTTGCCGCGAACACTTAGCCAGAAGACCGTAGATGAGGTTTGGAAGGATATTTCTAAGGACAACGGTGCGGCGAAGGATGCTCCGAACATGCCGCAGAGGCAGCAGACTTTGGGAGAGATGACGTTGGAAGAGTTCTTGGTGAGAGCCGGGGTTGTCAGAGAAGATGCACAAGCACAATTAATGGGAAAGCCAAATGGTGGAGATTTCCCCGATTTATCTCGTACTGGAAATAACAGTGGTCTAGGATTGGGTTTTCAGCAGATGAATGAGGGGACTGGCTTAACGGCAAACCAAATTGCTGGGAATAATGACCAGCTACCTCTACAGTCTCGCACTAATTTGCCATTGAACGTGAACGGTGCTAGATCGAATCAGCAACAGCTACCGAATTCAAAGTCACCGCAGCCGCAGATATTTCCTAAGCAGCCTGCTATGCCTTATGCAGCTCAGATACCATTAACGAGAAACGCTCAGCTAGGTAATCAGGGAATGAGAGGTGGAATCGTGGGTCTTGTGGATCAGGGTCTGAATGGTAATCTGGTTCAAAGTTCTGCACTGCAAGGGGGAGGGATGGGTATGGTTGGTTTAGGACCTGGGGCTGTTCGCGTAGCTACAGGATCACCAGCTAATCAGTTGTCTTGCGATGAAATTGGAAAGAGTAATGATGACACTTCGTCAGTGTCGCCGCTTCCTTACGTGTTCAATGGTGGTTTAAGAGGCAGGAAAACCAGTGGGGCTGTGGAGAAGGTTATTGAGAGGAGGCAGAGGAGAATGATCAAGAATAGAGAGTCAGCAGCTAGGTCCCGAGCTCGCAAGCAGGTAAATTTATATTTTGGAACCTTATTTTATCTTCTCCTCTACCTATCGCCAACCCAGCATCATTCTTCTACTGTGATTTTTCGAAATTTAGCAATCAGAGGTTGCTGCATCTGCATTCAAGCGAACCGTTGATGCAAGAGAATGCTTTTTATTTCTCCATTTTATAATATAAGGGAGGCTCCGATTCTGATACAATTGCTTTTATCTGTGTAAAATTTCCTTATGGCCATAGTAGATTAAGACTATGTGCTTGTTTTGAACTCATCTTTAGTATTGGTGCCCTCTATCTACTGGCATGCGATGGTCAATTGTGCATGTAATTGCAGATGTATTTCCAATAACTGGAATCAGAGTAGAGTTTCCATAATCTTAATTACGGCAATATTGCGTGTAGGTTATTCCAAGAAGGTTTAATATCATAAGCAATTTTTTTTCTAAATTAAAAGAAAATATGAGGATTTGCGTTGTTGATTTACTAATACTACTAGCCATTGACATTCTGCTTTTATCCTCTGTGGACATGCTGTATACCAAAATAGATTCATGAAAGATTATGCAGCCGAATGGTAATATGATAGCAATCTGACCTGGATGAAAGGGAAAGATTTTGAGAAGTTACGGTCATGAGAAGTTGTAAAGATCCAGGTTATTGCAAGGTAATGGATCATCTGGTGTAGGAAACGTAACAAACAGTTGCATCGTCAAAAGACATGAAATCTGATTATAAGTTCAATGCGTTTCACCTTTGAGTTTGGTTTCGGTGGGGGCATAATATGGAAAGAAAGTGCACAATAAGTTATATATAAAATTATATCTAGATATCGACTGCAAATTCAGTCTCCCATTTCCATTTTCACTTCTTTCAGGCCTATACCATGGAGTTGGAGGCAGAAGTTGCAAAGTTAAAAGAGGAGAATGAACACCTTAGGAGGAAGCAGGTAATTTTAGCAATTGCTATTTGTCACCTACAGGTGCTGGCACGCATCATATTTGCACAACTATTTAGCTTAAGTTCTCTTACATTCTTGTTATTTTTATTAATGAACCGTTATTTGGATACTGTAGGCAGAAATCATGGAAATGCAGGAGAATCAAGTAAGTTGTCCTTTGGTTTACTTTCTTTTTTCATGCAGGATTGATTTGCTCATTCATTGTTTAATGCATATGTTTGTTTTGACCATCACATTTCCGGTATTGTGCCTCGTTTCAAGACTAATTTATCAGGATAGCATAGTATCATGGTATAACCTTTCTACATATAACATGCTATTTTGTTCCCCCCTTTTTTCTTGGCCTGGGCTATTTTGTTCCTCCTTGAATCTTACTCTTAGAGCAATTTTACCAAATAAAAGATACTTCAGTGGATAGAAGATTTGACAAAGGTCTTAGGAAGAAAAACGTTTTGCTGCAAATGTGATAATCTTTTCTACAAGAGTTGGATGATTGGTGTATCTTATAAAATATGCATGTATTTGGTGATTTTTCTGTCTCCTGGAGTTGGTACACTCACCATAATCAACGTAGGATGAATCAGGAAGTTGGTTTGGTTCAAAATGGTGATAGACTAATGTGCAATCCTTACCATAACTTAGTCTCTTAATTACACTGTCAATTATTAGAATAAACTTCTCGGTTCATTTATAACATAATTTATATTCCATCTGAGCGACTTTCTATGCTTCTGTTACATTTCTTTTCCACATGTTTTGTTTCCTTGATGATTGTTGAATTGACCTGATGATCTTTTCAGGAAAAACTAGAAGGAAATATGCTTCTTTATAGTATCATGTCACTTGTTTAAACAAGTGACTGAGTTAATTCAGTATTTGATGCCCGTGTTTAAGTTTTAGACTTCCTGTTGCTCAATCGTCACCGACAGTCATCTTTACCGTTCATCTTATTAGATTATTTGGTCTCCAATTTGGAATTCTTCCAGTATGATGTATACACTGAGTGACTAAGAACTGGCCCTTTAGAATTTATACTGTTAATAATTGTGAGAGGCTCATTCTATATCATGTGAAGCAGAAAGATAGAATGTTCCAACTTTGCTTCTTTGGTAAACAAATGTATTAACGTTTTTAATAAAATAAAACATCTCAACAAGTTTCTGTTAGTGGAAAAATGTTCCGTATGTATGCAGTTTCTTGAAATACGAACCAGTAATGCTTTAGATTATCTGTTTTCTGTTTCCCGTAATAAATTGTGATATATAGATACCTTTATTGGAAGTGATGGCTGCTTCAAATTTTTAGTATTTGCCATTTTTTCTCTGCAAATTATGCTGTAACATACAAACACTGGCAAAAGCATTTTCTCTGTGGATTCTCCCACCATGCTGGGAGATATTAGATGTTCGAAGTACATTTCATTTATGCGGTGAGAATTAATGATGCCTTAGTACTGAATTGTGTGGCTTTTGGTAACTTTCCAGGCCAAGGAGATGACGAATTTGCAGCAAGGAGTCAAGAAAAGATGCTTAAGACGAACACAAACTGGACCATGGTAGAGTGAAAATGGGACGTTGGTCCGTTGAACGCCATGTATCTTAGATTCGTGTACATACATATAAAACCATATTCTGCTGTAGATTCAGAGTTAGTTTCTAGATTAGCACACCTAAGCTTGATATCTTGTTCCTCTTTTGAACATTATGAGTGGTTATGGGCAGGGGTGAAAAATACCGTGTGAATATGTTTTAGCACACGTCAATTTCATGCCACCGATGCCCATTTGTTGAATCTTGGTGCAGTCTGCTCCTCGCTGGATGTATTTTTTGACACATTTAAGTTTTTGTTTTATGGACATCACGTTGTTGCACAATTGATGTGTTACCGAGTGGCCTACGTCAGTTCTCTAGCCGCGCACTTTTCTGGTTGCATTAACACGTAACCACATAATAAACCTTATGGAAAAGTATGTGCGTGTGGCGTTTGCACTGCAAGACATACTAACAGGCCATAACGTGCGTCGTGCGACTTGTAGTTCAACGTCTCTCCATTTCTCGCGGGCAGGTGGATTTGTGCTGAATGCCACTGAACCCTACCACGTATAAGGAACTTTAAGGTGCTTCCTGATTTAACTGTATGGCTGAATTTGAATTAACACGTTGAGACTGCTCCTCACGAGGCAACGATCGAACTTTAAGGTTCGTAAAGGCATATTAGCTCCAAGTACTACGCACCGTCAATACAAAGCTACAGAGGTGACACCTTCAGATTTCAGATGATAGAACAACCTGGTACCATTCGCTGGGTGAGTCGGATTCTGTACAAATAAAATCGTATGATTTTTTAACCATCAAATTGAAAATTGTAAATGAGAAAAATACTGCACCCTAGTCTCCGAGGCAAACAATTCAACGAAAAGTGTCTGCTAGTTGGCGGGGGAAAAAAAAAAGAAAAGAACCGAAAACGAGAAGTTGCTGCTCTTAAAACCGAGACGTGTAGCTGCGCTAGCCCACCATTTAACCACACCTATTCAGTGGTGGGCTTGAACCCTTTAAACGCTACCACAGTTCCGTTTGCTTGTCCAGTCCAGTAAATTATTATACCCTGGCTGGACATCCTCTTATCCTAATCAAGATAAGCCGTTTCTATAGTAAGCAATAAACATTAACACACCCAGACATTGATTACTGGGGATAGCCGGGTGTAAATTACAAGTTCTTACAGGAGATAATCTTCCTTCGATCCCTTCCTCTAAAAGATCTAGTCAGGAACCTACCGTTGACTGGTTTACATAGCCCAACATCAACTACAGAGGTACAACTTCTCCCTTCAGATGATGGGGAGGCCTCGTCTAAATGATAGTCAAACAACATAGCAAGACAACGGACTTGATGAGCCAAGATATAATTTTGTTGATCAGCAGGTACCATCTTTAGCATGTGAAGATTGACCTACAATTGAGAGAGAAACATGAATATTGCCTTTTCAATAAAAAAAGAAGAAAGAAAAGAAATCAAGAAAGCGGGTAATAACCCACAGGATAGTACAGCACAGCAGGTAGTTTTCTTTTTTCCCATTTTCTTTGATTGGAATAAGAGGGATGGTTTTTTTTTCTGGGCCGGGTGCAGCCCAGGGGTGGTGGGGTCCATGTGACAGATTGGGCTCACGGATCACTATAATTATGACCTCTAACATTACATCCGCATTACAATCCAATGAATCCTCCGTCCGTAAAGATGCATATCCCTAAGATGATGTCTGCTGATTTTATTGCAATGATAATTACTTCTCAGGAAGAACACCAGTTACTCACCTCAGCTTCCATAGCACGAAGTTCATTGTACCAGTCCAAATCATCATTCTCTTCATGTTTTTTCCCAGATGATACAAAGCAAATAGTCAATGCAAAAAGAGGAGGCCTAAGAGGATACTCCATACTGATCTTGATCTGTCAGAAGAAAATGAAATAAAACCTAGGTGAACACGTCAATTAACCAACAAATGACAATTCAGAGAAAAAAAAAAAGGAAGCCTACATACCTTGGCTTCTAGATTCACATTCCTCTTATCCACCCCGATTTTTCCACTTAGAACAAGGCAAAATTCCTTGACCCCATAATCCATCCATGAAATCTCAGACTTTCTGGAAGAATGATAATATACCATATCCTCAGTTTCTGGTTCAATTTGTAAAGGCTCATCAAGATCACTCTCGGCATCAAGCAAGAAGTCAGAGTTCTCATCAAAGTTTTTGAAACTTCGTGATTTAACCTTGTTGAGTTGGGGAGTGATGCTTTTTGAAATTAAGCTCAGTTGCTTGGAATGGTCTAGACTAGATCCCTTTGAATAAGGAGGTCCGACATCACCTACAACAGAAATGTTAGGCAGCAAAGATGGAAGTTCACCATCTTCCCTTATACCCTCTAGTTCTTCCTTTGTGGTACCAGAATTCTCACCTACATCACCATCCATTGGTTCCTGACTATGCTTCTCCTTATCCACGAACACCTGAGATGAAGACTCATTAAATAGGGATCTTACAGGTGACCAAACATCCAAATTGCATGAAGAAGTGTGCAAAGCCCAGGGAACACTTTTGTAGGATAGAAGAGGCCACTCAAGTTTTGCAAGAGATTCAAGCTGCTCCCTGTAAGCCAGCAAAGAAATACAACAAATTTTAACTTGGATATGCTCAACCACAATGACAAACAAAATGCTGGGAATTCCTCAAAATTAGAATGGTGTATCAGAAACACAATCTTATGCAAGCAGAACGCACGGAAGGGAAGGGAGCAAAGAAAATATATAACCATTTATAGCTATAGCAAAGGCCATGAGCAAAGTTTTAGTCAATCACATTATAGTATATCTCTTCATTGAATATCAGGCAGGGTCCTTCATAAAATGAAACTTCAAAAACACAGAAGAACTGCAACTCACAGAAGAGCCAACTGAGCTTTTCTACGTGAACGAATTCTCTCTATAATTGTCTGTACCCGGTTCTGCTGGCGATACAGTGAAAGCCCTGATGTGACGTCTTCATTGATTGCTCTGTTGGCTGATGCTTCACAGCCAGATAGCAGTAGAGGAGACACCTCAGGCAAGAAATCAATTCCCGCCAGGTGCTGAGCCCATTTATAAGGACGTGAAGTTCTATGACCATTGAACATTATAGAATCCCCAATGGAGAGCTTGGCTGACTGAATCACCATTCAAAAAGAATATAATGACATAAATAGAAAGTTCAAGTCAGGTAGAATGAAGAACAATCCAATGACATGCAAAGGATATATCCATACCACATGAGGAAGTTCAAAACCTGTGTCATCAGGGAACAAATTGCATAAGATGTTATTCTCGGGACCATCATTAGATGCTTCAATTCCGGCACATATGACATTCAACTTCACCAAGTACTCAAATCTTATAGTAATAAGTTTTGCAGACTTGGGATCAGAACCCTCATCATCATATACATGGAGGATGACTTTAAGTGGATGAACTTGAAATACTCCTGCCTGATCAAGGCTTTCCTTGCCTTGAACTCTCCTTGGTCGTTTTCTCCGCCTCTGGCCATCTTCTTCTTCATCAGGTGCATCATCATCTATTTTGGAAGTCTCCATAGTGGTGGATATGCCTGAGTAAAGAAAATCATGTCAAAAAAAAAATCCAGGATTCTGTTTTGGGCAGGAGACAATATTAGTGACAAGTTTGAATCAGGGCCACAATTAAAATATCCAGATGCTTTACCAATTCCAACGCTAAGTGGGGTGCACCACTAGAAAGATGGAAGATATTAAAGATAAAGATGCATACTGTTGAGCCAAGAAAACATGGAACAAAGCCTATTACTGAAATGACAGTACTTGAATACCAGACACTATTAATAAAACTTCCTTTCCTTATTGGCTAAAAAAAAAACCTTCCTTTCCTTTACTCTCTGGTCTCTTGTTAGCATTGAAACTTGTTACTGTCCAAAACATTTTTTTCCTCCTTCAAAGTTCAAGGTTGGTCTAACTGTTGGTGTTAAGGCCTAGTTTAAAGTTGAATCATAAAAAATAGATTGAAAGATTAGACTTCATAATTCAGTAGACTCACTGTATGCTGCAATAGTATCTGATTAAATTCAACTAATTGCTAGAATTAACACGTCAACTCTTTATTACCAGTGTCCTTTTGAGCTTGATGGCGGGTAAAAGCTTGAGCATCTTTGAGACTTCCTATGGTCTCCAGGTCAATGGATTCTCCAAATGCCTCCTTTTGAGCCAACAGCTGTGAGTAAATTACATAAAGAGGTGGTGGAAGCAACTCTGCTGAATGATGCTGCTTTAGTTTCTTAGTATGCAACACTCCTAATTGATTTTGTACCGGCAAGGATGCTTTCTTAAGAGACTTGAGATGTGAAGGGAGACTTGAGAGGAACTTCTTTCGATTTGCAATTGTCTCAGAAAGACTCTTCTTTTGTAGTTCCAGTTCCCCATGAAGCTTGCAAAGCTCTTTGCGCTGATAACAAATTCATAATTAAACTTTTATAGCATATTATTATTAATCACAGAAAAACATAAAGGCAAATCAGTAACACAACTACACAAGCATAAAAGACCAAACAGTGAAGCCAATAGTTTTCAATTAACATGGTACAGCTACAGGCTCATTAAAAGACTCACCTAATATGTCATGAACCCACTCAATAGGTAAACACAATACAAAAATTGCTCCACATAACTTTTTCAACAAAGCAAACTATCAAGTAACTTCAATCCATAACAGATCAGAAGTATACAAGATTTTTTTTTTCTAATTTACAGGGGGCATTTTATGCTTCTCCAATAATCCTTCTATTTTGTCAATATGGAAGTTTTACAATAGATATGATAATCTAAGTTGGAACTTGCAATCATCTAACACTTCACTGGTTCCAACATAGGCTTTGCTGCCAGAGGTGGGTCTTGGAGTTTACAAAACTATTAGAGTCTAAAGTTCCAAACTTAGGCTTAGCTCAATGTCAAAGACTCAAAAGGAACAAATGTACAATTATTCCAGGAATAAATGATTGAAAATTAAGACAACAAAGTTTTTTCACTAAGCATACATTTATAAGGCTTTAACAATGTCTTAATTCAGAGATGTCAATAAATGAAAACAAGGGCCAAAGAAGCCACAAGGGAGGCCAATGATATAATTAAATTTCATGTTGAAACATGAAATTTAATAGTTATCTGCTATCATGGTTTTCTTCAAAGTCCAATTTAAAAATTATAATGTACATTTTAGCACTTCTCCCCCTCTTTTCTTGACTTCTTTTCTTTCTTTCAATTCCACCTTATTGCTAATTGTCACATGCCCACTGTAACAATTAGCAAGTACCTGAGTGAAATAGAATAACAAATTATCACCTGGAATAGCTCAAAATTGAGCCTCTTGAGCATCAAGTTGTGGCCACTATCATTAGACAATACGGATCCCTTTATATCTTCAGATGCATCACGAAAAAAGTCTTCTTCAGGTACCAGTTCTATGTCAGGGTATTTTGTTTTGAAGTCTTTGCAAGCCTTTATTGCCTTAAGATAGTGACTTTTCTCATACATCAGGTTGTGAAGCTGCAAGGATGTGAAGTCTACAGGTGCCTTTGCACGTTCTGTTTCCATTTTAACACGATCTTCCTCTATCAAGATGGAACGATTTGCCTGAAAACATATTAATACCTATAGTTTAATACAAAAAAGGTGCAAATTTTCAGGAATGAATTCTTGGCACATTGAATAATTTTGAATAGAAGTATAGATGGCTGGTCAGTGGTCTTCAAAAACCACTGGTAGACTAAAATATGCCTTGTATACAGTTCCTATAGAGAAAATGAAGGGAGCTAAACTAATGTGTGTAATACTCATTCATATGCTGAAGGTGAAGGACACATTGAAGAAAAGAGTTAACATGGTTGTCAATGTGGTGCTTGAGGCAGTCAATGATACAAAGTTAGAGGCAATACAATAGAGAAGTTAATTATTTAGCAGACAAAAAACACTAAATTACCATAATTTAGAATAGCTAGAAAAACAGCCAATATTATCATAGTTACATGTTGGTTGTAATCTGAATACCAGCTAGAAAAATCATATACTTCTTATTTTTATCAGTGAAATCATGCGATGAAATTCCTCAATACACCAATAGTTGTATTGCATAATGCGTATCTAAGGTAAATTACAAAGGTATGCTTGGTAGGGATGAATGTGGCTGGATTGAAATTGTGAGGAGAACTATTATATGGTTGGTTGGTAGGAGGATAAAAATATTGGCACAAAAATAAAAAGCCAGTCATCAGAATTCATTTCACTCAAACTAAAGAATAAAAATCGGTTGAAAATGCGATACCAGTTTTTTTTTCTTTGGCTAAAGTCATTTGCAACCTTTTCATTTTCCAATTTCTCTAAAAAGCACCAAGGAGTGAACATCAAAACCTTTCTATGCATCTCCATTTTCGACTCCCTGCCTATTTTGCTTCATTACATCTTCCACCCGTCTTACCAAGCACACCTAAAGGTTCAAATGACGAACCTATTGACCACTCTATGGCGAAAAAAGAAAAAATACTCATTGCCAAGAACGTATGAAATTAATGTTCCTATTAAACTAACATTCAATGGCTTTGTCTCCTCCCAAGTTTGAAATCGAAATTATTCACCACCACAGTGCACGGCCTTTATAACTTTCATATTAGTTAAAAGTGACAATTTATTAAATGACCTTTACACTTGCCAAGAACCAGTTTTGTGCTTAACCTCAGACCTGGCTGGCTTGCTTTATTTCACCCAAGTTTGAACAATGTATTGTTCATTTTAAATTTCTACACTAAACTTAACCCACAAAGCTAGTTATAAACCCTAGAGGCTAGAGCAGAGATTTTTTTTTTTTGTTGGGTGGGTTGGAGGGAGGATAGCGAGGAGTATAAGGACCTGGCGAAGAGTAATAAAATTGAGGAACATCTGAGTAACGAGCTCTCGGAGCAGCGACTTGGGTTTGCCCTCTCTTTTTAGAGAGAGCATCTCGGCAACTATCTTCTCCACCGAAGCTTTGCTGTTCTGCAGCATTTCGTATGGAGATTCCTCCAACTTGCGTTCTTCCGTTGACTGCCCATCATGTTGGTCTTCTCCTCCCACCGGAACTGGACCCTCCTCTATCTCCCCGTCCTCCATTCCTCACCGCAGCTGCACTGGAGAACCAAAAGTGTACACCACACTTCTCTTGGCATCGAACTGCATTTCCCGATTGAAAAAAAAAAAAAAAGGACACGTCAGCACCCATGAGAAAAATATTTCTCATTCCCAATTTTTTAAATCTATGAGAAAAAAGAAAAAATGAGGGGACAAAATTAAAAGAGGGAAACACATAATTTTAAATTTTTAATTTTAAGCATTGTATTAAAAACTGGACCGGACGGGCCGGTTCGACCGGTCCGACCGGGAACCGGCCCCTGGTCCGGTCCGGAAATAGCTGAAAACCGGGAGAAATTGGAACCGGTGGGAACCGGTGAAGAACCGGTCAAACCGGTGCAAAACCGGGTTGAACCGGTCCGATTTTTTTTTTTTAATTTTTTAAAATTTTTTAAAACTATTTTTTAAAAATAAAATAACATTATTTTTAGTATTAAATAGTATTATTTTTAGTGTAATTTTTTTTCTTTCTATATTATAATATGTTATAAGTATTATTATGATACATAATGATAAATTTACCTAACAAATAATATGAAAATAGAATATCAATTGACTATATTATTAAAAATATATTAATTTATTCACAACCGGTCCGACCCCGGTCCGACCATTGAACCTTGAACCGTTGTCTCATCCGGTTCAATGACCGGTCCGATTTTTAATACCTTGATTTTAAGTGAGTTAAACTAATTTTTTAAATGGATTAAATTAATTTTTTAAGAAAAAAAAAACCAATTTTTAAACAATTCAAGTGGAGAGAGTGTCGTACCTAGAAAAATGTGAAAGAAATAAAAATGAGACAAATCGGGTTTCAAAACAAAAACTAACTTATGATGAGTCGTCACCAAAATTTTGAGAAAAAATCTTGGAAAACAGAATTAAAGAGGAAAAAGATGGTATGTGCAGTCAGAGTTGGGTTCGAGAGTCAATTATGCATGGGGAAGGTGTTACGCACCCCATGACACTCATTCCTAGGAACGATTATCTTACGTTTAATGTGCAAATTAATATAGTTTTAAAAAAAATTATTTTTTTTATTATTTATATGCGATGATAAGGGTAGAAAAGAATAGAGATTAAGGAAATTAAGAAAATTTAAAGGATAAAATAAAGAAAAGGAATTTAAGAAAATTAATAAAATGAATTAAGAAAATAAATTGAAAAAATATTTATTTATTTATAAGGGCAGACTTAACTCAGGATTATAGCTTGAAATCTACGTACCCTGTGATGGATATCAAAATCCACGTAGTTCGGGATAAAAATGTGTGTCAATTGGTTGGTATTTTTTAATTATAATTTTTGTATAATTTTTTAATAAGAAAAAGTTGATTGAAAATAATTCATCTTTTTACAAACAAAACAATTTTCTGTAATTTGGGTTGATGTGCTTTAATTTGCAAAAGATAATTTAATTTTACCTATTTATTCTTATTTTTATTTAATTCTAAAAATGTCTTTTTCTTCATTTTTATTATTTCATTAAAACACTTTTATTTGATTTTTGACTTTTAAAATAATATATTTTTGTACTTTTCTGATAGACCGATTCCTTAAATACCAGCGTAAGTTCTAAACCTCGTGATATAAATGTTTTATTATAATTTTAATGTGATAATTTAAAAAATACTATTATTATTTATTTTTAATATAATAATCTTATTATATATTTTAAAATAAAATTTGAAAACTCGTTATATTATTATTATTATTATTATTTATTTTTTATGAAATATAATTGTTTTCTAAAGAGAAACCGTCTAACTGATATATTTATGTGGATTCGCAATCTCACACGATAACATGACCAACCAAAATACCTGCGAAAGTTCTGAAACCTCCATGATATGGTTATCTAGAAATTATTTATTTATCCATTATATTTTTATTTTACTTATTATTTTTGTGAGAAAATAAAATTTTCAATGGAAAGGTCAATGAGATCTTTTATAAATATATCTTTATAATACACTCGTACAATCCCATAGGCTTACATGGTATGATTATTTTAGGGGTATGCAAAAGCTCTAAAAGCCTTTTATGACCAATTATAAATACTTTCATATGTAAGTATTGTTTGTATTCTTTTTCTTTATTTTTTATTATTTATATACATATATATATTTTTTTAAAATAGAAAAGTCTAAAAGATATATGAAAAATTATAATCTAGTATACAACTGCATACTAGGTAATTAGAGTACTTAAAATTACTCCGAGAGCAATAAAGCATAAAATGGATATTGGAATTGCAAAGTTAGCAACCAACCAACCAAAATTCCTTATAGCACAGTCCACATATGACTCATATTCATGCCACGAAATTTTGCCAAGTCACATTTTAAAGAGAAATAATAACAAATCTCCCAATGTGAGGTCCATAAGAATGATTGATGAAAAACATTCATAACAAGTTTCCCCATGTTAGGCCTATAAGAAAAACATATCAAAGTTCACAACCGAAGAGGCAAGGAGTCCTTTGAAGCTTAATCCTTGTACCATAATCTATTTCTTGTGTCAAAAATTCTGCATACCACACTCAAAAGAAAAAGGAATACGATTATGCAATTTGGGGCTCCCAAGCTTTATGTTATAATCATTATATGAAGCCGAGTTTATACCATAAATCACAACTAAAATAACATTCTCTATGGCCCAATTCTAAACTCATTCCAAAGATTCCCCTTATGACAATTTTCACCAAAACAAAACAAGTTCAAGACTAGAACAACTCCATCTTTCAAACACAGACTCACTAGACATGTAAACATTGACCTTCAAATAGAAATCATATAGATTAAGTAAAATGCATACACGACCTGAGGAAAATCATTCACCTGGGGAATACAATGACACTAAACAAACTCTGACAATCGTACCCAAATGTCCTAGGACCTAGAAGCAGATCTCATTTTGTTCCTATCTATCAACATCATTTATTCATTCATTATTCTTTTTTTTTTAAAAAAAACTAACCCCAAAACAGAGCATCAACGGAATGAAATTAGGCCCTTACAACCATGAATCCGAAAAGCAAAGTGTTGAAGGGGAATGAATCATTGTTTGGAAAGGAAACATAATGCAAAACTGATAAGAAACGATATCAAACAGAAGCTTCTATTACTCGATTTTTCTTTTCTGGACTTCTCTTGCGTCCTTGATCATCACAGCTACAGAGGAGGAGAGAATCAGTGGTTCGAACTTGGCTCCCAGGTCTCATACGCCATTATTCTGATGGCCTTTCCTGCCTCTCTCTCGCGTTTTGGCCCTCTGTTTTTGTCTCCAATCCTCTATCCAGGTTTTTTCGGCCCTTAAATTCCTCTTTGTTCCTCATGGCCTTTTGCAATTGCCACCCTCTGCTCACTCCTTCAGTTCCTCGCACAGCTCTGCCTCTCCTTCAGTTTCTCGCACGGCTCTGCCTCTCCTCTCTACTCCATCGTGCTCTTCATCCCCTTTCAATCAGCCATCCCCCTAGCCTTTGAAATTGGGATGTTAGCCTTTTCAGCCCCAAACTTCCTAGGTTTTGCTTTCCTCTCACGCATCCTCCCTCTGTCTCTTGTTCTTGTGCACGTCTCCCTCTACCTTTTCCATCCTTGCGTGCTGCTGCTCTCTCAGATTCCCTACGTTTCTCTGCTCTCCTCTCTTTCACGCCCGAGCCCTCAGTAATTAGGCTAGGGAAAAATTGAAGAATGAGGTGCAGTGTGATGCATGCATTTCACTCTATTTTTTTTTAACAAGAAAATCCTTTTTTTTCTGTTTTTAAATCTTAAATAAGAGAGAATAAAAAAAATAAAGGGATGGGATTTTTCTCTTGTTTTTTTTTTGCTTTTTTAAAAATATAAAGATAGAATATTTTTGTTTTTCTTAAAAAAGAAAATGATTTGATTGATTTCTTTTTTTAAAAAAAAGAGATAGGATTTTTTAAACTCCCCCAAGAAAGGATATTGGATTTGTAAAGTGTTCTTTTTAAAATTTCTCAAGGGATTTTCCATTCAGTTTAAAGAAAATTCTTGAGAGAATGTATCATTTATTTATTTATTATTTTTTGAATTTTCTTCTAAGACTAAAAATATTTTGATTTTAATTTTAAATTTATTTTTTTGTCTTTATTTGAAATTTTAGATCTCAAATTCTAGAAAGAAAAAATCGGATTCAAAGAGTGAATTTTAGATTTTGGAAGATTTGCATTTATCTTTAAATTAAATTATAATTATTAATTTCCCTACCTAAAAGGGTATTTTGTTTTACTTCTTTTGTTTTTTCAATTTTTTATTATATATATTTTTTAAAAATGTCTGGACAAAGTAGGGTGTTCACAGAGAGTTATAAAATTAAATTTTTACTTGGAATAAACTAAATTTTTATATAGAATGAGCTAATTTTCAAGTGGATTGAAGTACATTTATAAGTAAAATGAAATAATTTTTAAATTTTAAGTAAGTTGAACTATTTAATAAAAAAAGAGTAGTTTGAACTAATTTTTAAAAAATTTTTAAGCTTATTGAATTAAATTTTTAAGTAGATTGAACTAATTTTTAAATATCCATATAAAATGAACTAAAGTTTCGAATGGGTTAAACTAATTTTTTAAGTGCGAGTAATTTTAGGAGCTCTATTTTTTTTTCTTTATTTAGCAAATGACCTATGTCCCTTTTGGTGATTGAAAAAATTGAAAATTATCTATTAAAAATCCTACATGTCCTGATGTGAGGGGGGTTTTGTAGGAGAGACCTCCTCCTATCACGGTCTTGTCATTGCATGATAGGTTTTCTTTTATTTTTTTAAATTATAAATAAAAATTGGATATTTTAGGAATCATATAAATATATATTTTATATAGTTTTAAATTTTTTATTTATTAAAGTAATATTATACAATAAAAATTAAATCTCTGAAGTTGGCAATTTTATGTAATTTTTTAGTAATTAAAAAATTTAAATCAACACAAAATATATATATACATAATCCTTAAAAATTTATTTTTTATCTGTAATTTAAATAAAAAAGGGGGTTACCATGACAGTTGGGGACGCCAACCCCCTGATGTGTATTTTTTCCATTAAAATTTTGTAAGTAGAAGCTTTTCCGCAATAAATGTTGTATTTGGTAAGAAATTAAATATTAAATAATTGATGAAAAAAAGTTGGAAAAATAGATAACGCATGTCAATAAAACATCAAAACATTTTTATATTTATAAATCCTGAATATTACCTTATTTTTGCCAAAGTGAATAGGATTATTTTAAGAGTAGGATTATTTTAAGAGTGAAATACTCTAACCTTCTTGTATTTTATTTAAATTATAGAATTTTTTTTATGTTGGAAATATGTACAAATCTCTTTATAATCCAAAGTTATATTACACACGTCTCTTTTCAATTTTATAGATTCCATTTGTCTCAAAGCTTAATAGTCTATTTGGCTCGAAGAATTTTGGAGAGGAAGAGATGGAAGTGAAAATTTTCAAATCTAATTTTTTCTTAAACTAAATAAGGGGAGAGAGTATTTTTTTCTCTCATTTTTAGATAGGAAGAAAATGAAGAGATATAAGTGAAAATACTTATTTTTTTATTTTATTTAAAAATAAATAGAATGAAATTTTTTTTCTCTTGTTCCCTCCAAAATCTCTCAAATTGAATGGAGCCTAAACCAAATGAAAGTCTAAGTGTAGGAAGGTGGACTTGTCTCTAGCCCAAAGGGATAGTTTTTAGATCTAGGATTTTGGCTCAATTACTTCCTGCAGTTTGGCAGTATGCTTTAATTGGGCCTACGTAAAAATGGGTCAAAGGCTTTTACTTGCCTACACCTGAATGAGTAGATGTTGGGTTTTGATATGGCATATCAGGGTCTAAAATGGTTAGGTTCTATCAAACTGAGATATTATTCAATATTCCAACGCCCGTTGGATTATGATATCTTTAAATAAGGGAGCGGCTTGCCAACTACTTGAATAATGAAATATAGAGTCCACATTCGTTACTCATCATACATTAGACTTTTTATATTAAAATTAAGAAAAATATTTATATAATTTTTTTACATACTTTTCATATTATTTTTAATTAAATATTAATAATAAATTATTTTTTAATATATTATAAATTAGTCACTAATTATATATTAAAAATATTAACTTTTTAAATGTAAAAAATTCAAAATATTTATATGTTAAATTTTAATTGAAGAATAATATGAAAAATATAATATATATATATATATATAAGTTTAGTCCTAAAATTAGACGGTTCGGTTTTAATTTATTTTTATTCTTATATTTTTAATATTTTGGATGCAGAATCTAAAACAAAATAATTTTATAGCTATCCTTTTTTAAAAAAAAAAATATATGATTTTATTATTTAAAAATAAAAATTAAAAACTTTAAATCTAAATCCTTGAAATTTATTATGGTCCATATCTCATTTTAGTGATGAGCTCTCAATGTGGACTCATGTATGACATGCAATGGATGTTATCTTAACTCTCTTTTTTGTAATAGTTTTGCCTTTTGTATTGAATTTCATAGAAGGGAATCTACTATGATTCCTTATTAATTTGTTGCAATATGTTTTCTATATTAATGTTTTTTATTTTCCTGGCAAAAAAAATATGGTGTTAATAGTGTTAATGATGATAAAATAGATTGAACTGCCTATGTTTTCACATAGAGTCCCAAAAAATTATTGGGAGAAAAATTATACTGTGTATAACATGTAAATAATATGATTTTTAAATATATGGATAAATATTCCGATATATTGATGATGATGATTTATTTATTTATTTTAAATGGAAAGGTGTTGCAGTGAACGGCGAGAACGAGGTACTGGTGCGCTCATTGGTAAAGGAGCGGGAAGCCGGAGACTCGAGTCGTTGCGAGAGATGACCTCAGTCTTCTTGCACTGAACTACGGGATGGACGGTGCCGATTCCGAATGCTATGGCCCTGCCATCAAATCTCTGGGTTCTCTCTTTAAGCTCACCCAAGTCTTCCTATGGTGCCACTCCTTTCTCTCTCACTCCTAAACTGGGTCTTATCTTTATCTAACCCTTTTTATTGCTTCTTCTGTTTATCTTTCTCATTATTTGCAGGGATGATGGCGCGCGGGTTTCATCCTCAGCCGAACGCTCTGTAAGTTTTGCAGCCAGTGGTTGAACTGCATATTTCTAATTTTTTTATTTGATATCTAATTTCTCGTTCACTTAGTTTCTTTGCACTTATTTTACCTAGAGACCAGCTGAAGCTGATGACGATAAAGGCATACACTTCGTTCCTGAAACGGAAGGCAAGTGTTTCTCCTTCTCTCTGGCTCTTCTAATATTTCAGTTGTGTCATCGGATTTTTTGAATGGTATCCTAATTTGCCTGCAAGTTTTTGTGCACCTCTTAACCGAAGATGTGTGAAGCTGCCTTAAAAAAATAATGTATAAAAAAGATTTTGTCGAATGAAAGTCAATCCTCTTAAAACTGGCGGTTTTTTTTCCCCAGAACAACATTGTATTGACTACCAGAAAACACTTTTCTTCAAACCTTTTTATTTGCCGGGAAAAATATGGTGTCCTTATTCATCATTATGTTTTGTAGTGCTTATATGATTGACTGTGCTAGGAACTGTATCTAATAAATTTCTTCTCTGATGTTATTATCCCGGCATTCTCCATGAAGATATGGAATTTATGAGGCAGATGAGTGCATTGGGGCTTCCTCTTGCCTTTCACACAAATAAGGAGGTATGCTTAAAAACGTTCTTAAATCTTCCCGAGGAAATGCTTTCCTTAAAGGTCGGCATTTCTTTTTTAATTAAATATTTTAAATAATCCAAACAAGTCTGTCTTTATTTCAAGTTACTCAATGCCTCAAATCTTCACAATCAAACATGATATAATTATATAAGTTATACTTATGTGGCTATCTAAAACCATAATTTTGATTTCCCTGTAACAAATTGTTTCTAATAATTTTCATTATAAGCATTGACGTTCATTATCCTTCATCATTTGCATCATACTCTGTATCTACTAGTCAGTTGCTGTCAAAGCTGCTATGAATTATATCTCTGGACTATCTTATTACAGAGAAATGGACAGCTAAAAGGAAAAAGAAAGGGTACAAAATTGATGCCTCCACGTAGTTATCAAAATTATTTAGATGAAGCTCTTTCCAAAGTGAATGTGGAGGACGTTGCATCTCCTGACATTTTTTATGTTAATACAAACCATTCTTTATCATATATATCTATGCTGGGTGACAGCAAATCATGTCACTGTGATAGTTTAGCGGGTGTTGATAACTCTCAACCTCCCTCTGGTGAAGGTGACAATTCAGCATTTTGTACTGGTGTTTCGTATGGTGTTATCAGGGAGCAAAATGATAATGATAAAAATGAGGATGTGACTAATGGTGCTCAGGATGGTGACTTATTTAGAAATATTTTTTTAAACGATGATTTGAAGGTTGCATCAAGTTCCCCTGATGGAGCTTCTGCTGGAAGTGGGAGCAGTTTGACAGGTGCTGGGGTCAACTTTTGTGGAATAGAAAATGGCGAACAATTGATTGATAATGCATCTTTAGAAGTTTCATCAATTGTTTGCAAAGATACAGAACATGAGGCCATTTGCAATAGTGATGTTGCTATTTCACAGCCAAGGACAAATGAATCAGATTCATTTCCTGTAAGTTCAGAAGGGATTGAATGTGACAGGATAGCCGACTCAAATGACAGCTGTGAACTTAGAGACTGGATGGTGTATTGGGATACTTTCTATGAGAGAAACTACTTTTATAATATCAGAACACATGTTTCCACGTGGCACCCACCCCCAGGGATGGAACATCTAGCAATTGGTGGTTGTAAAGAAATGGATAATGGTGCCACTGTAGCAACAACAGAGGAGCATGATTCTCTAAACAAGACTAACCCCCCTGAGGAAACTCTGATTATAGAAAAATTAGCTGAACAAGATTTGAGTTCAGCTGAGATTGGATTTACTGCTGACAATATGATCTCCGATATCAGTGTACAGAGTGAAGGCCAATCCTTTGAATTGATTGAGAGAAGTAGCTGTGATGATGAAGTTTCGTTCTGCTTAATATCAGATGCCCTGACGTATAACATCAGGTATTTCATCTTATATTTAAACAGAGCATAAAAGGTTTAAATGCTTCTCCTAATTTATCATGTCATGACCCAGGAAAATGTTTATTTATAGCTTTATACTGGATACTTTTTCCCTTATTGATATGATTTATGGGACTTACTTTTTCAAGACAACTCATTTAATTTGCAAGGCTAACCTAACAGTGTGCTTGAACTATTAAATACGTACTAAGTAGTAGTTAGAAGAATAATCAGAAAATGCTTCTTTCTGCTCACCTTTCTGATATCTATATCCTACTTGCTCTCCTTATACTTGATATACCTTGCAGCTCTCACGAAGGATGCATCACAGCAACTTCAGAGGGTAATGATAAATGTTTGGATATCATGGTTCCTGTTGTGAAAGGGTTGCATGCTAAGTCTGATACTTCCGTGAAAATACAGGAAATGAAAGTGAAAAGAAAACAAAGGCAGAGAAGATTGTATAATGAAACTAAAGGTATGTTACATTATTATCACCTAACTTCTGTCATATCATTGCTGATTCCCAATCTCCTCCAACTTTTTGGCTCCAATTTTGTAAAAATGCTTTTCTGGGGTCAAATACTGAGAAAACTAGATACATGGAGATATTGTCATAATATAATGATTTTATGATGTAGGTTATAACATTTAGACCATGTACAGATATTTTTTTTCTTTGTCTAGTATGCATGCATGGTCATTCTTGGATAGAGTTTTTTTAAGTGCAGCTTAATGGCATATGTTTCTTCAGAGGATATTAGTCAAAGATGAACCAGAGATGGATTATTGCATTATTGATCAAAACTGATTTCTGAGTGTTTTATGTCCTGAGACATGAATGCCTTTTAATATGTTTTGTTTCCTACCTTGATATGAACAATATAACCAATTGTTTTAATTGAAGCCTTCCAGTAGTAGTTGTAATATGTTGTTAATTGTTGCTGCCTATGTAAAATACTGGTTTGCATTTTTTCAGGTCTCCAATTTCAGGAAATGCATGAAGAGTATTCTGCTGCTATTGGCAAATATTGGCATCAGAGGTATCGTTTATTCGCTAGATTTGATCATGGTATAAAAATGGATGAGGAAGGATGGTTTTCTGTCACTCCGGAGCTTATTGCTCAGCATCAAGCATTACGCTGTGCTTGTGGTATCATAGTTGACTGTTTCACAGGTGTTGGTGGAAATGCCATCCAATTTGCACAATGGTGAGTACTAACTAGTCACTTGTTGCTGCCCGATAGGAATAGTTTAATTTATGGAGGTTTTTGTGGGCAATTTTTCCTTTGTAGGTATTATTTCTTCTTATGCAGGTATTACATGTTGTTATTACATGTCCAATGCTTTTGTCATTCCTTGATAAATTTCATTATTTTTTAACGATATTTGATTTCTGTATATTGAAATTTATAATTTGATATTATACTTGCAGGTGCGCACATGTGATTGCAATTGATATTGATCCAAGGAAGATTGATTATGCGAGGCATAATGCTGCTATCTATGGGGTGGATGATCAAATTGACTTCATTATAGGAGACTTTTTCCTTTTGGCACCAAAGTTGAAGGTACTACAGTTGATATATGATAATATCCTGTGCTTGCTGTTATATATTTTCTTGCTTGTGCAGTCTGGTCAATGTCATAATTGATATCTTGTGGTTAGGCTGCTTACTTTTGGACTGTTTTAAGTGTGATCAACAAAGATATTGAAGACAAGTAGTAATGAAATTTTGCTTTATACCTTTTTGTTTGAAAAATTAAAATCATGCTTTATTCCTGTTCTTTAGTGTATCAATCGTTGTCTGCTGCCATTCTATACTTTACCAGTACCAAATGATGAGAATTTTAGTGACAGATATTTATCAAATCATAAAAATGTAAAATCTGAGTATCTGAGACTTCTTTTTTTTTTTAAATAAAAAATTGAGTATATGAAAAAAAGGAAGGGTAGAGGGTGGGGGAGGATTGCTCATGAGCCTTCCTCAACTGTCTGAAATAGCAGTCTTTGAAAGATGGTGGAGTAGGCTTACTTCGGTGTTATACCCATGCATGCACTGCTAGCCATGACAGATGTCCCTTGTACTCTTTTATTCCAGGTGGGCAAGCTGCAGTTTAGATGTGAATATGCTGGTCTTATGCATCTCTTCTGTTTATCTCTACATAATCTAATCAGCAATATGTTGTTTATACCTAGAAGATTTTTCTGATTTTCAGTTAAAATCCTTGTCCTGCAGGCTGATATTGTTTTCTTATCTCCTCCTTGGGGGGGACCTGATTATGCTAAAGTTATGACTTATGACATGAAGACAATGCTTAAACCACATGATGGGTTGGTAGACTATTATTTTTTGTTTTGGTTTTATTCTTAATTTTATCTTTTCAGATAGATTAAATAATTTTAGTTGTCTTGCCCATCTTAACTTAATATTTCTAATGTGCAGATATTTTCTGTTCAGAGTTGCAAAGGAAATTGCTTCTAGAGTTGTCATGTTCCTGCCAAGAAATATTGACTTGAATCAATTGGCAGAATTATCTCTGTCTGCCTGTCCACCATGGTCACTAGAGGTATTGTTCAACTCTTTTATTTGACTTACTTTTCAGTGGAAGCCTGATTCTTCAAGGCCCCACCCCCAAGGAAAAAAAAAGAGATCCTCGGGGAAAAAGGAATGAGAATAAGGATTTGTTAGTTCTTTTGATACCCATAAATCTACAAATATATGCCTGTTTTTGCCATGATTTGTTATTTATGATGTTCCGCTTCCCATAAGTGTCCTTTTTAGTGGATGGCTTTGGGATGTCTACTTATGGAGGATGGTGTACAAGAAAAATAAATGTATTAAAAGCAATGTAAGCTGTGATTTTGTGCCTTTATTGAAAGTAGAAGGTATTAACAGAAGGGTATGCACAGTTAATTGATCCTTTATGATTTATTTGTTCTTCCATGCTTCTCTTTATTTCCTTATTTCTTTGGCATGATAGTAATTGGCATGTTATATTAACAATGTCAACATTATGTGACAGCATGTTAGTTCGGACTTCGACAACTTGGCTCCCATAACACTACTGTTGTCTGAAATTTGATAAAATTATAAACTTGTGCTTGGCTGGCCGTTGCATGAGTTTTCCTTTAATCAGGACTAAATTTGAGGCAAAGACGTGAATGGGAGAAATGTAGACTTTTCCCCCTAAAACAAAACGGAGAAAAAGAATCAAGTCTCTACAACAACGTTAAAGTAGTTAGTTCTTTCTGACGTGAAGCAAACTAGTGACCGGTGTTTACTATTTTTGTTTTGTTTTTGTTTTTTTTTTTGGTGGTTTGAGGTTTACTATTATGTTTGTAAGCCATCATTGTATTCTAGGGTACCAAACATAATTATGTATTTAACTCGGTAAATCATGATCTCAGGTGGAGAAAGTGTTTTTAAATGGTAAACTGAAGGCGGTTACTGCTTACTTCAGTGATACAACAGTTGGAGGGTGCTGAGTTATACGAATCCGCTTCTGGTACATGTTCATTACAGGAACGACACGATGCTCCAGAGTGGGGAAAAATCATTTTGATAGCCCAGGTTATTTTGAAGTTGCAGCTCTGGAGCATGTTTTTGTCCTTTTTTATTTTTTGCCTGTAAATTACAACAATAGATGTCCTGATTTATTTTGTGGAAGCACAGTTAAATTATTATGCCGTGCCTAATTTAGCAGCTATTTTTCTTTGGTTTTGATTATTAAGCTATGCTCAAGTGAATACTGTAAATTTACTATTGATAGTGATACAGTTGACCCCCGAACTTGGCAATCAGATGATTCACCGGATCTTGAGGAATTGAGAGTCAGCTATGGATTCGATGCCTATAATATCAACTTGTAAGATCCAGATCAATTAAACAGGGAAGAGCCCTGAAGGCTTTCTATCTCATTATTTATAAAGTTCTGGATTAGGAAAGTCATAGGCCAACCCGTCTCTTTTTTGTAAGCCTGTTAATAAATAAAGTGAAGTATCGAACTAAACAGAAACCTGTGAGAAAACCTCTTTTTTTTTTGGGATGAATCTTAAGTCCTCTATCTCTCATATTAGTTAAGTGAATTATTTGGGCCCCCTGGGAGGCGGAAGTGGAATTTTAAAAGGCTTGACAGGTGAAGAGAACAGTGACACGCAATTTCCGTTGCCTCACGGGGTCAATAGAAGGGGACGCTTGCAAGAAACGTCCAGAAAATGGATTTGTCCCTCACGCAATTGTTGAATTGGTGCATCGAACTCATGATAGGAGTTGAAAACTGAAGCCAGGCACTGCCACTCGTGTTGGGAGCCACGTTGTATGAGGACCATCCTTGCTTAACCTTAATTGCTAATAAATTATATAAACTCTTGGATCTGACCTTCCTTATAATGTGCCTTGCACTTGCTAGATTCTAGCCACCAGCAAGGTTATACTATAAAATATTAAGTTACCATTTATTTTATCATCAAAACATGCACATATATTGAGATTCAATAATTTCATAACAATGTCAAGCAGTGCAATTTTTGTCAATTGAAAAATAAAAAAATAACTTGGAATAATTGGCCAAAAATAAATAGTCAATAACTCCTGGGATGGGTGGTTCTTCCCAAACGACTTATCAAATTAGTGACTTGGATATTCTTCAATAACGACAACAGATATGGATGTCTTCTAAAACCATGCACCTAGCAGTGGGTAGTGTTGAACTTGAAATTAATGTCTTCCACCATAATACAACATCTTTTAACTGGTATTCATTTTGCAATTTACTCCCACATTTATAATAATATAGGTCATGTTTACCAAAGAAATGAGTTAAAAGTTGATTAACTCATTAAATTTATTATAAAATTACAATCATTTTCACTACTACCCCTATTGAATATATTAAATTCTAATTATTTTTCTCTCACTTCTTAATTGAAGCCAAGGACAAAATAGAAAAAAAAGTATTAATATACCATATAATTAAATCAAAGTAATTTTTTAAACATGATTTATATTAAGTTATACTTATATTAGGAATATTTTTTAAAAAATGTATACTAAATATTGTTTCTTTAGTAAAAAATCTTATATTTAAAAATGATTGACAAAAGATGTTATATTTATTACACGAGGAAGAGTAGATTTTATAGACTGAGTAGCTATTTAATGGTCAAGTTTTGTCCATATATCCCGAAAACTACACAACTCGCTTTCACAGGTTGGGAGGGGCCTAAGCTGTGAGTTGCGCAGGTTGTATTCAATGGGGTCTGAGTTGGATTTCTACGTGGGGCTTCAAATTGTAACTCTTGACGGGTCAATTTTTCTCTTTGAAAAGTTAAGAGGCATTTATTGTTGCTTTTCCCATCATAGCACTTGAATGTCGCCATGCATGTTTGTTTCACTCAACGACAACCACTACTTGGCAGACTTTAATTCGAGATGGTAAATAAATATTCTGCCCTCACTATTTTTTCGGGTCACTACCGCCCTCACTATTCAATAGATATAATTTGTCAACTACACTCTCAGAAAACCTGTCCAACTTGGCCAAATCGGGTTATTAGATTTATGATCCGTTGAACACCCACTTTCTTATTTGAAAGACGGCTTACGTTCAGTAGACAATTACTATATCTTTCTATATCACTTCTAACTTAAATATACTAATAGTAAATATAAATGATCCAACCATGTAACTTGTATCTGCTCTAGAGCACTATAGTGTTACGTACACTGTTACATACCAGCCTCTATTAACTTGCTCTAGTCAACTTGTTTCACCAGGGCAACTTATCTTAAAATATTAGTTTATTAGATAAAAGTGTCTTAAATATTGTGTTATTTTCATTTGACTATCAATATATTAATCTAAATGGTAAAATTTCTAACAAACTATTTTCTTAAAAAAATTTGTACCATATATTTATAAAACGTGTCAGTTTATAGAATGTTTCAAGAACTTTTCCTCGGATTTCCTTACTTACAAACACTATTACTGCGCTAGAGCCAAGAGGACCTACTCCTACAAACCGGAACCGGAACCTGACAACCGGAAGACCGGTTGTGGAAGAAGAATAGAGGCTGGAATAGATGTATAATATAAAATTGTGCCCAAAAAATAAATCTGCAATGTAGTATATTACATAGGAATACCGAGCTTCATTATTTTTTTTTTCTTTTTCCGTAGGATGTCAGAGTGGGGCATCACATCACGTGTGTGAGCCTGACATTTCTCTGTATACAAATGCGCAACAGAGTTACAGAGATTTTCAATTTCAGTGATTGCGCAATAAAACAGGGACTTTGTTTTCGCAAGATTCGTCGAACCTTGCATATGAAAAGAAAAATATTAGGCTATACACAGAAAATGAGCATGGCCCTGCTTAGGATGAAAAGAACTACCTTTAATTGGGATGATGATGTTTAAATCTAACTTAATAATAACAAAAATTTGTTTTATTTTTTTTTTCATGTGGAGACACATTCTAAAGAAACATTCGTTACATTTTTCCCTCCACAAAGCGCCAAATTAAAAACACCACCCATCCCACGCCCAGAATTATTCATTTTTGTGATCAAAATATTGTCATTTTCAGTAATCACAAGTCCATGGTGGTCCATACTTTTCTTTACAAGTATCCCTTTCTGTTATAAATATTATTCGGGTATGCTTATGAAAACATGAGATAAAAAAGTCTGGAGTTAACGGATGTAATGTGCTGCAGAGTTTTATGTTACATTTAATAAGAAGGAGTAATTTCTGTGATAATAAAAATAAAAACAAATTTTGTCTCAAAACGTGATCATGTTTATTTATTTTATTTTGACTAAATGGAAATCATGCACGAACAAATAAGAACAAGGAAAGGATAACTAAAATATTCTTAGCTAAAAGTCATATATATATATATAAATATACACACACTGTAGTTCAGAGGCAGACCTATATTTAGATGAGTAGGGGCAGATGCCCCCTCAAGTTTATGAAAATGTCATGTAAATTAATATGGGGTTCATGTAATGCTCCCACTCCTCCTTCTAATTTGAACCCACTAGAAGAAAATGATGAAGCATGAAGAGAGAAATGAATACACGAGATCAATGGTGCTATGCATTTAAGTTTTAAAATGGGAGACTAGTTTCAAATTATGTATTTTGAAGAAGAAGAAGAAGAAAAGTGAGATAATTGTGAGAGACCGAAAAGAAAGAAAGAGAGAGGAGAAGAAGAAAGTAGGATTTTTTTTCTTTTAATATTATTTAAAAGATCATGAAAATTGAGATTTGGAATTTGATGAGAAACTACCTTGACCTAGTCCTAGATTTATTTTTATGAAAGACAATAGTGTGATTTTGGACCGTTAGAATTGTGTGATAGAGCGATGGTGGGATTTTTTTTTTGTTAATTTTATCATATATATTTGTTATATTTTTATTGGAATCGTTCATTTAATTTTTATTTTTTTTAAATCATTTAATTTTTACATGTACTTGTTTAAATTATGAATATGAATTTGTGATATTTTAGCTATTTATAATTAATTATGTTAAAACAAAATATAAAATATTTAAAAAATGTAATTTAGGATAGTAGAGTAGGACTATAGATTTTCTAAGTTTTAAATAGAAAATAAAAATAAAAAAGACAGGTTATTGATATAGTTACATATGTTCATAATAAAGTAGAAATAACTTTAATATTTATGTATTTAGTTTTATATAATAATAATTATTATTAATTATTATTTTTTTAAAATAATATACATCACTCCCGCCCCCACCAGCCAAAGGTCCTCAGTCCGCCCCCGCTGTAGTTTAAACGAATTAACCTCAATAACAATATTAAGATATTGTTGCTCTGCAAGCCACGATGATTTATCCATATTCCTTATTAGCTGGAAAATGATGAAAATTATAAATTAAATAGCAGCATACTTTTCTAGTATTAAATATAAGGTATCTTTTAGAAGTATTATTTAGTTTTAAATATAATATATTTTATAGTGTTATTTAGTGTAATAATTATTTTTTTCTTTTACTATACCCCTAATCCATAATTAGTATGTGAGAAATAAATGATATAAAAAGTATGAGAGATCATGTAATTAATAAAGATAAATAATAAAAAATATTAAAATTTTTTGATAAATTTAATAATTTAACTTATTTTTTTTAAAATATGTAAAATAATTAAAAATATTTTATATTTAGAATAAAATAAAGCACATCTCTATGGATAGGGAGTTCTGTGCCCATGTGTGAAGTCAAACTTAGAGCTTATTACAAGTTTGCCGGTAAAGTTCAGCTAATGTGTGCTGATTATCTTAGAAACTACTAATACTGAAACATTTCCCGACGTTTTCAAAGAAAATATTTTTAATTAGGGCCTTCACGTGAAATTTTTTTCCCTCAATTTCAACAGTTGCTATAATAATGATGCGTAATTAGTGGAAGGATTTGATAGTTTTCTTTCCAACTAAATGAATTCAGCCATACCAATTTCTTTTCTTTTCTTTGGTCTCTCACTAATCTTATTTAAATCCCACAGATAGAAAGTAAACTTACACGCCGGACATAATCATCGTGGTCTTCCCGTTCGAATGGAGAAATTATTTGCTCTGTTCTGTTCACTTGCCTTCAAAAGGACTGTCTGAACCCTGATCAGTTGAATAAACCCCACTAAAATGAAACTCACCCAGCCCGGCTAAATCGTCATTTAAAAATAACAGTCAAAGCCTGATATGCTTTGGTCAATTAGAATTAGCCTTGAAAGACGCATAAAAAAGTTTCTCCCAAAAATTATTTGTCCTTTTCACCGGATGATCCAGTCCAATTTGGGTCCAGTCTTCTATCTCCTCAAAAAGCTCACGTCATAATATCCTTAAATCGCTTGCTTTTTCGGCCTTGGATCACAAGTCATATCTCCGTAAAACCCCTATAGTTATTTTGCTTGCGATACGCGCCAATGCCGTTTGTCGGTTCTCACCGTCCCTCCGTCTGTCTCCTCTGAAGCGCTGCTCCAACATTGAGTAATGCCGGAGTTAGGGTCTCAGGAGCGATCCTCGTCGAGGGCGGAACTGAGACCTCGCGATTGTAGCCCTGACTCTGTTATCTTTACACTTGAATCTAACTTTAGTCTCTTCTCCTCTGCTTCTGCTAGTGTCGATCGCTGCTCGTTTGCATCTGACCCTCATGACCACGACTCTCTCGCCTCTGAAATCTCCCTGGTATTCTTGTTTTGTTGTCCCTATCTCTAATGTTACTGCATTCTCACTATTTTTTTCCCCATTGAAATGCACCCGTGGAAGATCGTAGACGTGGAAATTATTTCCTGTAATTTGGTTAATTGGTATCTCTGTTTGTTATAGAAGCTACTTGACTTCAACTCTTCCTTTTTTATTTTTTCTTTTAATTTGCTTTTGATGTGATTCAGCTAATCACAGCGACTTGGTTTTTCGTTTGCTTGACCCTGTAGTTGTCTTGTTAATATTAATAATAAAAATAATCAAACTCACGAAAGGATTTACTTCTCTATACTTGGAGATAGTAAGCTTCGATTTCAGTGTACGAACTGCCATGACACGCATGTCTGAATGGATCAGAATCTAAGCTCAAACATTTGAGGTTCGTCCAGTGCTTAATGTTAAAATTTGAGATCTCTTGCAGCAATTGGCAGGGCATGATGGTGATTTTTCTCACAACGAGAATTGGAGTGGTCCAGATCCAGATCCAGATCCGAACAAACATGCAGCAAACAAGAAGCAAAGTCGTTTCTTGAGAGAGGAAGAAAAAGCACAAGGTACTGTTAATGTGCTTTGTTTTTTTATGTTAAAAGCATCCAAAATTCGTAAAGCGACCAGGCCTTGCCAACTTTTATATAAGCGATTCGCCGACGGGTCTTACTCCTGTATGCACATACATTTCACGCAGTTCAAAAGGATGACAGCGATGCTGACGACGTTGAAGACGGTAATCAACTCTTGGAACTGGATTCCGCAAGAAACTCTTTCTCTCTGGCTCTTAAAGGTACCACTCTACCATCCGTAGCAAAGCTTGTGCCTTAGGCTTTTCTTTTTTCCAATCCCGAGAATCTAATCTCCTACTTTGCTTCTGCATAAAGAATGCCAAGATCGGAGATCAAGATCTGAAGCTTTATTGAAAAAGCCAGACCGGCGAAGGCCTGCTTCTTTAGATCTGAACAATGCGACCGAATCTTCACCTCGACTGGGAACCATGAAGAAGAGTTCAATATCAACTCGCAGGTCTAACAATTTCCCTAGTCCTGGAACACCAAATTATCGGCATGTTGGTATGGTAATGCAGAAAGGTTGGAGCTCTGAGCGAGTTCCTTTGCATACCAGTGCTACCAGGAAGCACGTCAGTGCGGCTCTGTTGCCTTTAAATAATGGAAGAACATTGCCATCAAAATGGGAAGATGCTGAGAGATGGATTTTCAGCCCTGTTTCAGGAGATGGTACGTGGAGGTGCTCCCTTCCACCACCCCAAAGGAGGCCGAAGTCAAAGAGTGGTCCGCTTGGTCCCCCTGGAATTGAGTATCATTCGCTCTATTCACCAGCAGTGCCCATGCTAGAAGGGGGAAATGCTGGAAATTTTATGGCACGTTCTCCTTTCACAGCCGGTGTTATCCGAGCCGATGGATTGACAATCCACTCCAGTGGCCATGGTGGAGTGCTTCCCACTCGAGCAGATCCTTGCATGGCCCGCTCAGCTAGTGTGCATGGATGCTCTGAGATGCATAATCAGTCATCTATGTCTTCCCAAGGCATTTCATCCATGCTTGGACCTTATCTTCCATTGAATTTTGACATATTTGTGAAGTACATAAAAATATCTTCGTCTATACAAAATGGGTCCTCGAAAGTCACCAATTTAAAGCGTGGCCCTAAGGGGTTGACTTTGGATGAATTTGATATTAATTCTCTTTACCTAGCTTTCAAATAATCCTTTGTCTTCTGTGAACTATTCCGTATTTATTGTTGTCGCTAGATGGTGCGATTGATGCTATTATCTTCTTTGAGACACTAATGATAACTTGCTATTTGAAATTAAGTGATAATATGAACAATTGTATGCTTAATTATGTCATTACAGCTATAGATGGTGATATTCTTTAGATGTGCTTAATGCCGCATTGAATCTGATCTTACTTCCTTGCCATTGTCTTAACATACAGAGGAAAAGTTTGATGGATCCAAAGATTCGGCCGCCAATGTATCTCGTGCTGTTTCGAGGAGGGACATGGCCACCCAGATGAGTCCAGAGGGTAGTCCATGCTTCTCTCCCACTATGAGGGCTTCTTTCTCTGTCTCCACCACACCTGCGCTGCCCATCGTAGATTTGCAGAGTGGATCTTCTAATATAGATATCAGGGATGTGCAGATAGATGAACGCGTCACCATGACGAGGTGGTCCAAGAAACATAGGGCCCTATTCACTGGCAGAGGCTCGGATATTGTTGACAACTGGAAAAAGAAAGAAATAAACGCTCAATCTTCAGCTTGGGATGTTTCTGAAACTGCAAAGAGTGTTTCAAAGTATGTCTACTCTGGTATTGTATAAATTCGATTCAATCTTTCTAGGAAAATATGGATAATTAATTAAGGATTACTTCATAGTGATACTACTCCATTGTAGTTCTTGGTGGTAAAACAATATTTTAAATAACTTGAATAGGAGTAACAGATCTTTGTAATAACCTATATTGTTGATAAATGCTGGCTAATATAATTATCCAGGGTTAAGAGGGAGGAAGCTAGAATCACTGCTTGGGAGAACTTGCAGAAAGCAAAAGCTGAGGCAGCAATACGGAAACTAGAGGTTGTTTCTTAATACTATTCTTCTTAACCCCCAGTTCTAATTGCAGATTTTTTTTTCCCGCTGCAGTACAATTTCGGTTATCTTGAACCCAATTTCTTTTTTTCAATAAAGAATTTTCAGGAGATTGAATTATGACCGATCAACATCCTCATATTATTTTTGTTATTTCAGATGAAGTTGGAGAAAAAGAGATCATCTTCTATGGATAAGATCATGAACAAGCTGAAATTGGCGCAAAAGAAAGCTCAGGAAATGAGAAGCTCAGTTTCAGACAACCAGACCCATCATGTTGGCAGAAATTTCCACAAGGCTACATCGTTTCGTAGACCCAGCCAGATGGGTTCTTTGAGTGGTTGTTTCACCTGCCATGCCTTTTGATGCGTCATCCTACACTGTTTATTACACTGTACATGTGATGCTGGGTAGATTTCCATGTTGAACCTGATCCTAATTTAGAAAAGATTCATTTTCATATCTTTGATACATTTGGTTTTGATTTTTTGTTTTAAGCTCCGCAACACCAGTTTTCATATATTTGGAAAGTTGATTTTTTGTTTTTAGGAAAGTTTTGATTCTTGTCACTATGCATCTGGAAAGTAAAATGATTTCACTGGGTAGTTGTATGGGAATTAATTTCAACTGACAATTAACTGTGTCCCACTCCCACAGATACATATATATTTTTTCTTTCTGTGATCTTCAAGAATCCTAGAAAGCCCTTGAGCATTTTGTACCTATCTAACTTTACATATATGCCGATGGCCCCAAATATATCATGCCCTTGAATGGTAAATCACATTTTTCATTATCATTGTGCACACAACTCTAACAGAAGACTTAATGCTTCTCTGATCAGGTTTAAATGGACCGTACTGATTTGAATGAATGTTGTACAACAGAGAGCAGCTACTATTTTGACACTCGATTGGTGTCACTGAAGTCTTGCAAGGCATACATCAGCACCTGGTCTGGTATTCATATCCGCTAAATTTTCCCGAGAATTTCACAATTTGCAGGTTGCCAAATCCGAACCATTGAATCAATTAATTTGTCTTTTAAAATCATATCATGTAAGGAATCTAAATACTCAATTGCAAATACCAATTCGTTAGATCTTATGCGAGATGTGCATTAATTTCTTTAGATTCACAATTCAAAATTAACAAAGAATTCATTAACTTGTGAAAATGCATTGAATTATGGGTTTCTAGGAGATGAAGGTCCGACATGGATTTAGGGTATTCCAATAATTTTAGAAGCTCTACTTTTCAAGCATTATCAAAATTGGGGTACCTAAAATGATGCTGGATCTTCATCTATCAGGAGCACAAAAAGTAATTACATTTGCACTTTCACAGGTTAGTACATTTTTCTTTGTAAGTTGTAAAGTGTGAATCGGATAGAAGAAATTAAAACACACAGTATTAGATAAGTTCAAACTTTAAATGATGCACAGTTGAGCATTTATATTATTCACGTGTCATGATTTTAGCAGGTAGATGACAAATTAATTGATTCAAGGCTTGACTTTGGCAAACTCCAGCAGCAAGTATCCTGAAAAATTTAGACGATCTGAATCCTCTGAGGTTTCGCACAAAAAGCAAGGCCCAGGTTTCCTCATCATGGAGAGTGAATAATATAAATGCTGGGAGATATGTATGTATGTAATAGGCTGCTTTTGTAATTTTTTTCCCCGTCGATGTCTGTTCGTGTTCAAATGTAATGTAATCTCGCTATACTGGAACAAAGGAAAAAACAGAATTACGCACACAGCTCTACCTATTCTTTCCCCCAATCTCACGCCTGTCTCATGTTTCAATTATTCTGCACTTTCGTTGTTTCGAAGGTCAGAAAACTTCCCTCTTTTTGGGAGGGAGGGGGTTGGATTTGAAAATGGAAAACCGTGTTCGTGCACAACAATTACATGTGAAAAATGAACGTGAGATATTCCGGTTCATGCAACATTTTGTTAGTTACATATCTTGCAAAATTACGTTTCATATAGCAACTGCATGTATTCCCAAGAAGCATGGTGCGGAGAATGTATATTTTGGCACTCAAACAAAATAGCACTTATTCAGCATTAGTCATCCTTGGAATCTTGTGGCTTTTGGAGTTTCATGGATGGAGGTAATATCCCTAACCGAGTGGGATTCACATAATCCTGTGTAAGATGGTCTGATAATCCAGGAACCATCAATCCAACCAGCCTCACGAGTTTCATGAACCACACTTCTCTATAGTCCTCACCTTCAATGATGGAGATTATAAAACTTCTAACTAGCTCCCAACCTGCATTTAAGCTCTTGGGTATGACCCAAAACAAGAAGAAATAATTCCCGTTTGGCTCCTCCTCTAGAACCTGCATTTCAATACAAAGCTCCTCAATTACACACAGCAAAGCAGAACATTAACATAGTGAAGAAAGCAAGAGAGGCCCTACAATATACAATTCAATTCATACCTTGCCCTGGTACACGCTTTTGAAGAAGATGCAAGGACCAAAGTGCTTAAACAAGAAGGTTTTGTAATCGTAAGGGATCCTAGGCACCATGTTGTTATAAACATACCTTAAATACCTAACATCATACTTGTTCAACTTGTCCTTCATGAATTCACCGAACTTTTCGTCCCCTACTTTTGGCTGCCCAAACGTATAAACCCCTTCTAACTTGTCCAGCAGCCATGCCTCCTCGTGCAGTGCTAGAACAGCTGCAAACAGAATGGCCAAAGCTCCTCCCAAGCTGTGTCCTGTCAATATGAACTTTGCTTTCTCATTTTCCAGCAACATCTGTTTCAGCTTCTATCTGATTGTGTAGTGAGCAGCATCATGTTGGGCCTCACTGGTTTCGTTTATCTCCTTGGGCTACCCACCCTTCTTCTGTAGGCCCAAGACCTTCACGAACCCACCATGGATCTTGCCCACCTTGGGTATCTCGTACCACGAGATATCCACATCTGTCCTCCCTTGGTCGGCATCAAATGGCTCTGTACCCCTGAGGGCCACTACGGTCAAGTTGGGTTCAGACTTTGAGTCTTGGACTATGATTGCTCGCGTGGAGTCTGCTTGTTGGTATTGTGCAATCATGACTTCAGAATACACATCACTTTTTAGTTACTGATGATTAAATAATTCCCACTTGGATGTACCATTTGTGTACGTTCTACCAACTGCAATAGCAGATAAAATTTAGACAAAGTAAACTTTCGGAAAATTTAATAATTTGATCAAGTAATATTGCTTATCTGCTGCTTGACTGATAATAAAATAGTTTCGAGCATTAGAAAAGGAGAAACATATATGTACAGCGCCAATTGAATTGAAGGGGAAAAACCACCCCCTGATCTGGAGCTTATCTTAGCTAGTGATGAGCATGGGAATACCGCCCCCAGGAGTTTGTACTGCTTAATCCCTGTTGTTGACTTCACCGGTGTTGTTATCCCCCAAAAAAATTTATAAATGATTTGTGAGTATCTTAATTAAGTATAAGAAAGCAAGTTTAATTTGATCAAAATTGAAAGTCAACCATAGCACATTAGCACTGTAAGAGTTTCCTGACTATATAGTTAGGAGAAGAATTGTGAAATTTATATCTTGTATTGAAATTAGTAAATCATCAATATAAAATATAAAATACATAGAAAATCACATTATTCATAAACTAGGAGCAATACTGCTTAATTCGAGACTCTGCAATTTATATCTGGTTTTGGATGAAATTTGTTAAACTTTAATTGAAAACAATAAAGAAAAATCCATACTCAAATTTACCATTCTCAAAGATCACATGCTCATAAAACATATTGTCAAACAAAGTTAAATTTTTTCCAGCTAAAAGAAAAAGATACTCCTTCTATTCTCTATTATAATTCGTATTTACCTATTTTACATATACTTAGGAAATTAGGTAAAAGTATTGATATTTTCAAAAATTATTCTAACTTTTTAAAATTGTCCTCATTAAATTATAACTCATATTAAATGTATCTTTCTTAATCTCTCTCTACTATAATTCTTTTGGATATTTCTAAAAAGGGTAAAAATAGAAAACAAATATTAAATAATGTATAGATTTCATAAAATAACTTATATTTTAAAATCTTAATTCTTAAAAATCATGTCTTATAATAGGAAATAGATGGAGAATGTAGTTAAATATTGATAAAAAAAGAGAAATCCCACCCATGGATACGGAATTACCCAAAGTAGTAAGTCGCATTGAAATTCCAGGGAAGCATAATTAGTTTTCGGCGCTCAATAAGCAATGTAAAAATATTTTAGAGCAGTTTCAAGTTCATTTCTTTTTTTATGAATCTATATATTAATTTTATTTCTCTATGTCAAAGAATTTTATACAAGAAAATGGAATTTTGAGACATTTAATTTCAACAAATTAAGGTTAGGTGGGAATTACTGTGACTAATAGATGAGCTTCAAAGAATTAACGCTCATGGCCTGAACTTTCTTTCTCTATCTTTCTTTCTTTCTTCTTTTTTTTTTTCAAAATGTGATTTAGATCCCATTAAGAGGAAAATCGCATATTGGATAATAATCACCGTAATTTGTTTAACTCATGTTGCCTGTTTTTACTATATATGATGCCACCTTGATAAAGTTGTTCTTAATTTTCTAAAAGTCCAACTCAATCAAAGAGATTATCTCGCCGTATATATTAAGTACTCACAAGATTCTGATTAGTTCGTGTCCTGAAAGAAAAAATTATCCAAGGTTGCTTTGTGATTGTAATATTTACCGTTCCAGAAGCCGGGGAACCCCAAGAAATCCATCTGCAATGATTGTAAAGAAAAGAGAATTAAACAAGCACACTGCACATCCTATTATCATTAGCATAATTAATGAAGAAAATATTGATCGGCTTTTTCTCTAGCTATTTAAACAATCATATAGTACCCGTTTGGATTATATTTTGTAAAAGACTTTTTAAAATAATCACAGTTTATAAAAATAAAATTTAAATAAAAGTAGAGAAATTTATTATAAACCTGTTTAGATGAAAAAAGGAAAAATAGTGATTAAAAACTATGGTTTGATTTACAGAAATGAAACCAAACAGGCACGTATAGTCTGGTTAGTGAACTAGAGTTGATCATGAACATACATCCCAATGATCTGTGACAGCAGTTTGAGCGAAGTTTTTATTCTCGTATGACAAGTTAGAGGACATCATAGATAGCATCCCTTTGTACTTCGTATCCTCATGTTCAATAGTCTTGTCTAATTTCATTCGCGGATCAAGGCTTCCGACCACCGATGTAAATTTCACTAATGATCTTTCTGATAATCTTACAATGTTTCTGAAATAACCTACAAATTTCGTTAATCTCCAGAGCAAATAAATAAGACACAAAGCAATATTTGGATCTATTTTCGAGACTTTCTTATTACAGCATTAAGAAACTGTCACTCGCTACAAGACTCAAGATTTCAGACGGAAAAGGAAAAGAAATACAGAAAGAAAGAAAGTTCAAGGAGAAAGTTTTCTTAACAAATTCCACACCTTTTGCCTCAGTGTACTGCCCTCTTATAGCTCATCATTCTCTCTCAATTTCCATGTACGTCTCCTTAAATGGTTGCTACATCATAATCCATGAGGTGCCACATCATATTTTCTTCCCAATCTTGGTGGATTGTTTGACACTTGTCCCAATTGTCCGTTGGGAAAATTTGTCTCATTTGCTTGCTGTCCATTTGAGGGAATCTTCATAGTCCTTGCATTTCCTCCACTAATGCTCAATGAATTTGTCCTATATTCCTACTGCTCTTCAGGAATAATCGTCACATTACCATCTCCATTGAAAAGGACCTTGTCCTCATGGTCAAAATCTAGAAAAGAAGATTGAATGATGTCCAAAGGCTCCTAGGAACACTTGTCAGTAATGGACCAATGAATAAGTAATTGTGGCTGCCAAGAATTTTTGTACAGAACAATTCAAGTAGACAAAATAACTAATGGAACAATGAGGGGTCTGGCATCTTCAGTAATAGGAGGAAATGGGATATAACTTGCAGGAGGTGTTTCATGACATTTCTTAAGGAGTGAAATGTGGAAAACAGGATGGATACGGCATCCTTAGGTAATTGTAAAAGATATGCTACCTCGCCAATACGTTGCATAATATGAAAGGGTCCAAAGTAGCAAAGTCCCAGCTTTTCATTTTTCTTAAGATAAACTGAATGCTGCCTATAAGGCTGAAGCTTTGCAAATACCCAGTCATCAACATTGAAGTTAACTTCTATATGTTTTTTATCAGTAAATTCTTTCATCCGAGCTTGAGCTCGAGTTAAATTGGTTTTAAGAAGATCCAATATATTATCATGAAGCTGAAGTTGTTGCTCAAGATCAGGTGGGCTACTAGTAGAATGAGTATGTCATATGAGTGTAGGTGGGTCCCTGCCATAAACAACTTTGAAAGGTGCCATTTGGATTGAAGTATGGAATGAAGTGTTATACCATAGTTCTGCCCAAGGAAGGAATTGCGTCCATAATCTAGGAGTATCATGCACAAAACAATGCAAGTACATTTCTAAACACTTATTTAGTGCTTCGGATTGTCCGTTTGTTTGAGGGTGGTAAGAGGAAGACATCTGTAATGCAGTACCCTGTAATTTGAAAAGTTGCTTCCAGAAAGAGCTAGTGAAAACCTTGTCACAATCGGAGACAATTTGACAATATTCTGCATAAAGACCTCAGCAACAGAGTTACTAGAATAATCTGACTTGAGGGGCATAAAATGAGCAAACTTGGACAGTCGATCAACCACTACAAAAATGACTGTGAAGCCTCGGCAAGGGACTTAATAATCTAGCAGGATGTAATTGAGTTGTTTTAGCATGTTGGCAAATGGAGCAACTTGTAATGAATGTTTTGATGTCTCCGCGCATACCCTTCCAAAAGAAATTAGCAGCAATACGGTGAAAGGTATGTAGCACTCCAACATGGCCTCCAATAAGTGAAGAATGGAATTCTTGGAGAATAAGATTAATAACATCTTTGGCATCTGAAGGAATTACTATTCGTTGTTGCCAAAAAATTAAATCATCATGAAGACAAAACTGAGGCATTGAAGCAGGATCCTGTTTAAATTTAAGAAGAAATTGCTGGAATGACATAGAAGCTAGTAATTTATGAAGAAGTTCATCAAGAAATATACTGTGAAGGAGAGAATGAGCCATAAAAGAAGCACGAGACAGGGCATCAGCAGCAATATTAGATTTGCCAGACTTGTATTCAATAGTATAACGAAAACCCAAAAGTTTTGGAAGCCATTGTTCTTGCTCATGAGTCTGAATGACTTGATCAATTAAATGTCTCAAACTACAATGGTCTGTGCAAATAATAAAAGGGTGACCCAGTAGACAATGTTGGAATTTAGCTACAGCTTTAGTAATGGCAAACAACTCTCATACATAAGCTGACTTATGCTGCATACGAGTTGATAGCTTTTTGGAAAAATGAGCAATGGGATGTCCTTTTTGGCTGAGAATAACACCTATTCCAATTCCCGATGCATCAGTTTCTAAGATGAATGGCATAGTAAAATCTGGCAAAGCAAGAATTGGGGCTTGAGTCAAAGCATTTTTTAGAGCTTCAAAAGCATCTGTAGCAGCAGCATTCTAATGAAAATTATCCTTCTGAAGTATTTGAGTTAAAGGCGCAGCAATAGTAGCATAGTGTTTAATAAAATGCCTATAATAGCTCATGAGGCCAAGGAAAGCTCGCAATTGAGTAATATTAGTTGGAAGAGGCCAAGCTTTAACAGCAGCGACTTTAGTATGATCCATTTCCACGCCTTGTTGAGAGACAACATGCCCAAGGTAGTCAATTCGAGTCTGACCAAAAGAGCATTTAGAGAATTTGGCAAATAATTGATGCTCTTGTAAGATGGACAAAACGGTAGAAAGATGTTGAAGATGGTGAGACCAAGAAGCACTGTAAATGAGAATATCATAAAAAAAAAACCAATACAAACTTCCGTAAGTATGGTTTGAATATGGAATTCATTAGAGCTTAAAATGAAGTAAGTTGCATTAGTCAAACCAAATGGCATTACAACCTATTCATAATGTCCATGATGCATACAAAAAGCAGTCTTATGACAATCTTTCGGACATACAAGTAACTGATAATAACTCGATCATAAATCCAATTTAGAGAAATAGCATGACCCAAGTAATTCATCAAGTAGTTCACCAATAGTGGGTATAGGAAAAGAGTCCTTGATTGTTACAGCATTTAGGGCGCGGTAGTCAACACAGAAGCACCAGGAACCATCCTTCTTTTTGACTAATAAGACAGGTGCAAAAAATGGACTAGTGCTGGGTTGAATTAGACCATCTTGAAGCATGTCATTAACCACTTCCTCGATAACACCCTTTTGAATATAAGGATAGCGTTAGGGTTGAACTTTAACTAAAGCAACCCCTTCCTGCAATGGAATGGAATGATCGTGTTGGCGCTGAGGTGGTAGTCCACGAGGGACATCAAATATGACTTTAAAGTGGCGAAGCAAGTCAGCTAAATTAGAAGGAGTATCGGTAGGCAACTGGAGATCCTCCAAAACAGGGGAAATAGCAAAACAATGTAAGAGAAAAATAGCTACAATGCTGTTAGTATCGAAAAGACGTTGAAACTGATTAAAAGTTGAGAAAGAGCTTCGAGAAGAAATAATCCCCTGGAGAGTGATAAAGGATCCCTGAGAATAATAGCGAATCATATGAGTACTATAATCAGCCATATGAGGACCCAATGTAGCTAACCAAGCAGAACCTAACACCACTTCGGCACAAAAAATAGGCAATACATAAACATGACAATATATGCGATGACCATGAATATAAAGTGGTAAATCACGAATAATACCCTCACAGTGGAGGATTTCACCATTACCCACTACCACGTGAAGGCCAGGACAAGGTTTAACGGGAAGACCCAAATGATGTGCAATTCGTGGCTGAATAAAATTGTTAGAGCTACCACCATCAAGCAATACTTTAACAGGTGCACCAACAATCAGACCATCAAAACGGATAGTCTCAACACCAAAAGTTCCTTGGTACGCACAAAGAGAAAGATGTACTAAAGTAGGGATATCACCTAAATCATCTGGCAAAGGAAGAGTAGGAAAAGAGCCTGGTAAATCATCTTCCTGTTCTAGTTGCATGAGGAGATAATGCTTGTTGGGACATTTATGGTCTAAAGAATACTTAGCATCACAAGTTAAACAAATACCCTTCTATCGTCGAAGTTGGATCTCTGCCGGAGAAAGCTTGCGAATCGGAGGTAATGGCTTGGTAGAAGGAGTAAGCAACAATGGAGGAAGGGATGCCTTGGAATTGGATCCTGATAGAGATGGAGATGAAATAGACGTTGACGACATGGGCTTTGAAGGAGAGGTCAAAGAAAAAGGAAATTTCGACCGTTGGGGTACACTCACAGGTAAATGACGTTCATCAAAAAGTCGAGCCAAATCTGCAGCTTCTAAAAGTGTCGTGGGTGACTGGGTAAGGATATCATGCTTAATATCTGGTTTAAGCCCACTAATAAAATAGTCCAGAAATGCATCATCCATAAGCCCGTTAACTCGATTAGCTAATACCATGAATTCGGTCTAATATTGGGCCACAGACTCAGTTTGATAGAGTTTAAACAATTTGGGCCTGGGTGCATAAAAACGAGAGGGGCCAAATTGATTTTCGATAGAAATGGCTAAGGCCTCCCAAGTAGGAATGAGATTATGTTTTTGAAGCATTTGGAACCATGGAACGATGGAACCTTCCATATGGATGGTGGCGATAGTCAAACGTTGGGGGTCTGGAGTGTCGTAATATGTAAAGAATTAATCAGCACGAAAAAGCCAATTAAGAGCATTGGACCCATCAAATCGTGGAAAGTCAAGCCTGACTTGGTGAGTTTGAATAGAACCTGTTGAAACAGAAATGGATCCTGATGAATCACCATGGCCGTTGGAGGAAGAAATAGGAGAAACAAGTTGTTGGACACTACGATTAAGAGTCTCGATGGCACGGATCATGTTAGCTTCCAAGCGGTCCATTTGAGCATTAGAAGTAGTCTCAATGTTGTCGAAACGAGTAGAGTACTCCTTATCTCACTATGAAAGCAGATCAGAAAAACGCTTAAGTTCAGCAGCAAACTCCTTCATTCTCGTGTTGTCTGCCATGGTTTGGTAGGGGAGGTCAATGAAAGCACAAAATGTAATAACTTGCAAATTTCGTTAATCTCCAGAGCAAATAAATAAGACACAAATCAATATTTGGATCTATTTTTGAGACTTTCTTATTACAGCATTAAGAAACTGTCACTTGCTACAAGACTCGAATGATTTCAGACGGAAAAGGAAAAGAAATACAGAAAGAAAAAAAGTTCAGGGAGAAAGTTTTCCTAACAAATTCCACACCCTTTTCCCTCAGTGTACCACCCTCTTATAGCTCATCATTCTCTCTCAATTTCCATTTACGTCTCCTCAAATGGTCGCTATGTCGTAATCCATGACGTCCCATGTCATATTTTCTTCCCAGTCTTGGTAGATCGTTGACACTTGTCCTAATTGTCCATTGGGAAATTAGTCTCATTTGCTTGCTGTCCATTCGAGGGAATCTTCATAGTCCTTGCATTTCCTCCACTAATGCTCAATGAATTTGTCCTATATTCCTGTTGCTCTTCAGGAATAATTGTCACAGTTTCCTGCGCTTAAATATTAGATTTACAATAATTAAACAAAAATAAATGAGTTATAAACAAATTAATCTATTGTTGGCACATTAATCAAATGCATGCACGTGCATGGATCGGAGCCATTGAAGAAGGAAGGTTATGTTTGAGAAGTGGGGATATAAATTAGTAAATAAAATGTCATATTAGATGGAATTGAAGAATTGAACCTCCGAGAATGTTGAACAGGAGCCTTATGAAGCCACCATTAATTGCTGGAAGATTGAGCCATTTCTCCGCCAAGGACCCAGTTTTGTTGAGGGCCTTTTTGAGGTGTTACACCCCAATATGTGACGTGGATAGGTGCTCGGAAAAGAAAAAGAAAAATTAGGTTTCATAATGAAAACATACTTAATAGGAGTTGCCACCAAAATTTTAAGTAGAATCTTGGAAAACCAATTTTAAAAGAAAAGATAGTCTACGAAAGTAGAGATAGATTTGAGAATCGATTGTACATGGGGAAGTTATTCAACACCCCACGATATCCGTTTCTAGGAATGATTACCTTATGATGATTGTGTAAATTAATAGGACTTTAAAAATATTTTAATTTTCCTTTTATTATTCACATGCAAGATTTAAGAGTAGAAATTAAAGAAATTAGGGAAATTTGAAAAAACTAAAATGAAGAAATTAAGGAAAATTAAATTAGGAAATGCTTATTAAATTAAGGAAAAAACAAAATAAATTGAGAAAAATATTTATTTATTTACCAGGATAGACTTGACACAAGATTAGACCTTAGGGCCTACGTACCCTACGATGGAAATCAAAATTCATATAGTTTGGGTTATAAATGCGTGTCATTTGGTTGATATTTTTTAATTATAAAATTTTAGTGATAAAAGAAATTTAATTGAAAATAATTTAACATTTTGCAAACAAAACAATTTTCTAAGATTGAGTTGGTGTGTTTTAATTTGTAAAAAAATAATTTAATTCCACTTACTTACTCTTACTTTATTTTGTTTGAAAATCTTTTTTTTTCTGTAGTTTTTTTTAATACCTTTATTTGATTTTTGACTTTTGAAAAATCTATCATATTTTTTATTCTTTTGAAAATTTTTCTTTTTAAAAGAGAAAATTAATCCACCTGTTACAGACTCACAGTTATGTCCAATACATCGATTTCTTAATTACTTGTAGAAGCTCTAAACCTCGCGATATAAAGATTTTATTATGATTTTAAAGCAAAAATTTAGAAAATACTATAATTCTTCAATTTTGAGATAATGATTTTATTATTGGAAAAATTGTTATAATATTATTATTCATTCTTTATAAAATATAATTGTTTTCTAAAAAGAAAATTCAACCAGTACGTCTACGTGGATTCACAATCTTACGTGACAACACAGTTAACTAGAATATCTGCATGGGTTCTGGAAACCTCACGTGGTATGGTTACTAGGTCAGTTATTTCTATTATTCAGTTTATTATTTATTATTTTATTTATTTTTTTTATGAAAATAAAATTTTGAATGGAAAAGTCATTGAGACCTATTATAAGTGTGCCTTCATAATACACTCGTGCAGCCTGTAGGCTCTCATGGTGCGATTGTTTTAGGGGTCTGCGAAAGTTTTAAAAACCTTCGTGACCAATTTTTAAAAGCAAATAAAAAACATATATTATGCCAAATATTTACAAATGTGCATGATTTTGTGATGGTGTGTACTACTCTGTAAACTCAGATAACACAATAATAAGAGGACGAGATGCAAACTCTCATGTCTTCCTTATTGTCTTTTCCTTTGCTTCAAAGATGATAGCTCAATTCTTTATGCTTGGTCCATGTTCCCATATTTGCCTTTGTGTTCCTCCTTTGCCTTGATGAGGATGACCCACTCTTTTGAAGTTTGATTCCATGCTCCTATGATGTAGTTGAAGAACTCGTCCCTTCATAGCTCGCTCATCTCCATCATGCTTTTCCTCACTGCCTTTTCTTTGTTTTGCGCCCTCACTCTCCCTACTTTTCTCTTAGTCTCCTTTTTGTAGCTCTGAAAATTTTTGTCTCTAGGATTTTCAGCCCCAAATTTCTAAGGCTTCCTCAGTCCCCAATTTTTCGGTCGCTAGGGTTTTCAACCTCTAAAAAATCCTTTCTCACTATCCTCCCCAATCCATTTTATAGTGGCTTCGTGAGTAAAGGAAAGAGGAGTCTCATGCATGATTGCACATTGTTCCCTTTTGATTCTGATTTCATGCGCCGTTTGCTCTGCTTCCTTGTTCTGGTTGCTTGCAACCGCATTAGACACCTTCGCCTCCCTTGCTCTACTATGACAGGTATGGAGTAGTGGGATGTTCTTTTTTTGTTACGTCTGGCCTTCTCTCGCTCTGCTCCTCTGACCTTTTTGCATGCTCTACTTCTTTCCTTCAATCCTTCTCGTGCACGACCCTCTATTCTCCTCTTTTCCTTCATTTTTCTTTCATCAAGCCTTTAAAGTGGGAGTCTGTATTGCCTTGGCTCAAACTCAACGTTTCAGCCAAGGTTCTTTTTCTTTGTTTATTTATTTTTTTATTGTTTTTATTTTCTTTTATTTCCTTTCTTCTTTCCTTTTTTTCTTTTTTCCTCCTCTTTCTTTCTTTATTTTATTTTTATTATTATTATTTTTTTTGTTTTGTTAAGTTTTCTTTTTGTTATTTTTTTTTAACATTAACCCCTTTTGAAATAGATAAGATTTTTGAAGAGTCAAAATAAAGGGATAAGATTTTTTTTTTAAGACCATAAAGATGGGGCTTTGTTTTTTTTCTTATCTTAAAAAATAGGAAAACAATTTGATTGATTTAAAAAATTAAGAGAAAGGAATAGAAATTTTGAAAATCTCAAAAAGAATTGGATTTGGAGAACATATGTTTTATTTATTATTATTTTTTATTTTTTATATTTTCCTTTATTTTATAAAATTTGAATTCAAATTGATAATAAAAGGAAAATTTGCATCAATTTTTAATTACATTTTTTTAATTTTTATTTATAAAGACTGGACAAAATAGGGTGTTTACACTTATTATTATTTTTTTAAAAATAAAATTTGAAATATGATTAGTTTCTTAAAATTAAAACCACCTTACAAATACTTGTATATTTTTTAATAAATTCACACATAGTCTGACTGATATATTTACGTGGACTTATCATTTAACGCGACAACACGATTAACTAAAATACTTACGGAAGTTCATGAACCTCCAAGGTGTGGTTATTTAGTCAATTATTTTCCACAATATAAATATTTTATTATTTTATATTATTTTTTAAACAAAGAATCAGAAAATATTATTATATTTATTTAAAACATTTTGAAATATCTTTTTTGAAGAGTAAAACAGAAATTATAAATAATTGTTATTTATTGAGTCTCATGACCTGGTCAATATGCCTATGTGGACTTCACCATCCCACGCAGTAATGTAGTTAACTCAGATACTTGTGTGAGTTCAAAAATCTCACATGGCATAGTTATATCCTAATTGGCTTAAACTCTTTCTTTTTATTATTTTTCTTAAAGGAAAGTTAAATGAAATTTTTAATAAATTGGCCATTGGAGCCTTCCATTATAAGCAAACCAATCAACATACTCACGTAGCCTTGTAGGCTCATATGATGTAATTGCAGTAAGAATCTGCAAAAACTCAAAAAGCCTTTATGACAAACTCTAAATAAAAAGGTAGTCATCTTTTATTTATAAATTGTTTGATTTAAAAGTAATAAAATGTCATATGTCTAAATAACAAAATATATGGAAATGTTGAAAAAGACAAAGAACGAGCATTCAAGAAAATATATTCAAAGTCGAAAATGATGTACGCATATGCATAACTACTATGCTCAGACTCATAACATTATCTTAATCAAAACCAAAACCATGACCATCTTCCAACACTCCTTTAATATTCTTATTTATTTTATAAAAACCTACTCAGTGTACTATAACACTTCTGAACCATAGAATCAAGGCAAATAAAAAAAGCTTTGGAAAGCAAACTCATACTCCAAGCACGCTAACCCAAATTAGACATTAACTATGATCTTATCACGTGAATTTTATCAAATGACCAAGTGTGAGACTATTTTTTTTTAAAAGGGATTAAACCATAGGACCAAAATCTTAAGTTCAGAGTGCATTTAAAGACCGAAACCAAGAAACCAAGAAACCACAGTTGGAGAAGAAGACCTAAACATAAGAGCACATTAACCCAAACCTAGTATTAAGCATGATTTTGACATCTAGATTTTATTGAAATGAGACACATTCGATTATACATAACTCGACTAGAAGCAAACAAGCCATGGCAAATAAGTACCCAACAATATCAAAATCCGCCAACTAGCTAAATAAAAGTTTATTTTATCCTTTATATTGTTGGAGATTTGATTCAAAATCTAGTTAAGCAAATCACTGCAGAAAATCAGGAGGATTAGCTATCCAAACATTAGGAACCAATCTATTTTGTTATTTTTTTTTCTATTTTAGGAAATAATCATGTGTTTTTTACTTCCCTATTTTTTCTAAATGGTTGTTGCTGAAAATTCTATGTTAGTCATTCCTATGCTCAATTTCTGTATCAAGCACCAGAAAAAAAATACAATGCATTTTACCTCTGCACCTTCTATCTTTGTCTTTATACTCTTTCTATTGTGGTTGTTTTGCATTTTTACCTCCATAAATTAGCAAATTGGTATCAAACCAGTGTTACGGTCAAGCTAGGGCATTCGTGGCAGCAAGTGGTAGTATAGTAAGCATCTCTCAACCCTCCATAGTTGTCTTTAAAGGCGAAAACTATGAGTTTTGGAGCATCAAGATGAAGACTCTATTCAAGTCTTGAGCTATAGGACTTGGTGGAGAATGGGTACAAGGATAATGATAAAGAGGCTAGATTAAGAGAAAACAAAAGGAGAGACTCAAAGGCTCTGTTTTTCATCCAACAAGTTGTAGATGATGCAATATTTTTGAAGATTACAGTAGCCTCAACAGCAAGGAAGGCTTGGATGACTTTGCTGGTAGCCTTTCATGGCTCATCTACAATTGTTCAAGTTAAGTTGCAAACTCTTCACTATGAGTTCCAGAACTTGTGTATGAAGAAGGAAGAATCAGTGCAAGAGTTTCTCACCAAGGTAGTTGGAATTGTCAACCAAATGAGATCTTATAGAGGAGATATCAGAGAAGACTGTTATGACATATGTGCTTCAGAGTTTACTTGATCATGCAGTTGCAGCTATTGAGGAGTCTAAGAATCTACCCATTTATACATTTGATGAGTTGATTAGGTTTGTTATAGTCTCATAAGGCAAGGACTCATAGGAAAGAAGAAGATAATGAAGAAAAGACATTTCAAGCACAAGGAGAAGGTCTAAAGGAGCATGAAAAAGTAGCAGGTTAAGGAAGGGACAGAGGAGGATTTGGAGGAAGTCATTTCAGTCATGGTGGCAAGGGATTCGAGCACAAATCTGGAAACAACAACAAAAGCAACATCACATGTCATAATTGCGAGAAATATAGGTACATGAAAGCTGATTACTACTTTGAAGACAAGCAAACAAATTTTGCAGAGGAGAGCAGTGGAGTAAGTAGACTATTCATGGCTCAATGTGATGTCATGACACACAAGGAGGTGTTTGGTTCATGGACAGTAGCTGTTCTAATCACATAATAGGCAATAAGTCTCTTTTCAAACATCCTGATGAGACTTTAACGAAGAAGGTAAAGTTAGGAGATGATCAAGTGGTGCAATCTAAAGAAAGGGGAACAATAGCCATCACAACTAGCCAAGATAAAAATAAGGCTTTTATATGATGTTCAATATGTTCCCAACTTTGTACATAACTTGTTGAGTGTAGGACAACTTATGGATATTGGATATTCAGTCTTGTTTAATGATGGAGAATGTGTCATCAATGATAAAAAGTCAGGTCAAGTGGTGGCAAAGGTGAAAATGACAAGGAACAGAATGTTTCCCCTTGAAGTTTCCAATGTAGAAGAATATGCTTTGGTGGTTGGAGAACGAGATGAGTCCAAGCTATGGCATCTACACTATGGACACTTAAATGAGAAGGGATTACAACTATTGGAGAGAAAAAAAACATTTGTGAATTTTAGGAAGTTCAAAGCCATGATTGAGAAGCAAAGTGGTGCAAGCATCAAAGTTTTATGTAAAGATAAGGCAAGTGAGTTTCTCTCAGCAGAATTTATCCAATTTTGTGAAGAGGCTGGGATACATCATGAGCTGATAGCACCATATACGCTTGAGCAGAGTGGCATGGTTGAACGCAAAGATAGAACAATAGTAGAAATGGCACGAAGCTTGTGAAAGGGAAAGGATTGGCTAAGACATATTAGGTAAAAGTTGTAGCAACTGTAGTATATTTACTAAATCTCTCCCCAACAAAAATTGCCCAAGATTGCATTCTTTATGAAGCATGGAAGGGAAGGAAACCTACTGTAAGCCACTTAAAAGTTTTTTGTTGTATTACTTATGTTTTAGTTAATTCTCAAAATTGTCAAAAACTAGATGAAAGTCATAAAAATATATTCTTATTGGCTATTGTTCTGAGTCCAAAGCATATAAGTTACATGACCCTATCACTGGCAAGATAATTGTTAGTATACAAGTAGTGTTTATTGAAGGTGCAGGTTGGAATTAGGGTGATGACAGCACCTACAGTAGCAAAGAAGATCGGCTATAAATTCCATTAATTGAGGAAAACAACACAACCTCAATTAATCCACTGATTTCTTCTACTTCAAGTGAAAGGAGTCCATCAACTATACCATCGAGGAATAGCTCAAGTGAATCATCAGAGGAGACACTTCCAAGAAAGTTTAGATCTTTGAGGGAGATCTATGAGAATGATGAGTTTCCATTATTAGCTCCAGACCCTACAATTTTTGAAGAGGTAGCTGATAAAAAAGTATGGAGGAAGGTGATTAAAGAAGAACTTATGTCCATAGAGAAGAATTCAATGTGGGCGCTGACAGATTTGCCGCAAGGAAAGAATGTCATAGGCATAAAGTGGATTTTCAAAACAAAATTCTATATAGATGGAAGTGTTCAAAAGCATAAAGCATGATTGTTAGCAAAGGGATAAACTTAATAGCAAGGAGTAAACTGTGATGAAACTTTCTCAGCTCGATTTGAGACAGTTAAATTGCTTCTAGTAGTAGCAGCTTAATCAAAGTGTAAAGTGTATTAGTTTGATGTCAAGTCAGCATTTCTCAATGGAGAGCTAGAAGAAGAAGAAGTCTATGTTTCACAACCTAAAGGTTTTGTGATTCATAGAAGGGAGGAGAAAATTTACAAGTTGAGGAAAGAATTTTATGGCTAGAAGCAAACCCCATGAGCTTGGTACAGCAAGATAGAGACTATTTTTAGTAGAAGGGATTTGCAAGAAATAAGAATGAGCCTATTTTGTATATAAAGAAGCAAGGTACTATTGATTGCATCATAGTTTGTTTATATGTAGATGATATAAACTATATCGGCTAAAATTCTGCACTATTAAAAGAGTTCAAAGTCAGCATGATGAGTAAGTTTGAGATGACTGATTTGGGTTTGTTATACTATTTTTTAGGTCTGGAAATTATGCAAGAAGAAGGTAGAAATTTTATTTGTCAAAGGAAGTATGTGGCTGATTTATTGAAGAGGTTTCACATGTCAAATTGCAAGACTGTGGCTACTCCAAAAAATGTGAATTAGAAGTTACAGCAAGAAGATGGAGCTGAGAAAGTGAACCAGAAGTTGTTTAGAAGTTTAATTGGTGGATTAATATACCTAACACACACTAGACTTGATATCTCTTTTCCAGTTGGTGTTGTGTCCAGATTTATGAATTGTCCATCAGTGCAACATTTTGGTGCAACAAAGAGGATTTTGAGATATATTGCAGGAACATTGAATTATGGAAATTGGTATACTCATGTAACCAATTTCAGATTGATTGGCTTTAGTGACAGTGACTAGAAAGCTCATTGGATGATAGGCAAAGCACTTCTTGGAATGTATTTGGATTGGGATCAAGTGTAGTCAATTGGATATTTAAGAAACAAGCTACTGCAGCCTTGTCAAATGCTGAGGTAGAGTAAATAACAGGAACTATAGTAGCTTGTCAATGCATTTGGCTTAGAAGAGTATTGTATGATGTGTAGTAGAAGCAAGATAAAGGAACTAAGCTCTACTGTGACAATAAATCAACCATAGCTATGTCAAAAAACCTAGCATTTCATGGAAGAACAAAGCACATTGAGTTGAGGTTTCATTACATTCGAGAGTTAGTTGCTAAAGGTGTTGTAGTTCTGAAGTTTTGCAGCACTTAAGTTCAAGTTTTAGATACCTTCACTAAAGCCTTATCAAGTCAATGACATGCTTACCTGAGGAACTTGGTTGGAGTGTACGATTTTGAATCAAAGGGGAGTGTTGGAGATTTGATTCAAAATCTAGTTAAGCAAATCTTTGCAAAAAATCAAGTAGAATAGCTACCAATAAATCAGGAACTAGTCTATTTTGTTTTGTTTTTTTTTTTTCTGTTTTAGAAAATAATCATGTGTTTTTTACTTCCCTATTTTTCTAAATGGTTGTTGCTGAAAATTTTATATTAGTCATTCCTATGCTCAGTTTCTGTATCAAGCTCCACAAAAATAATACAGTGCATTTTACCTCTGCACCTTCTGTCTTTGTCTCTCTACTCTTTTTGTTGTGGTTGTTTTGCATTTTGACCCCCTTAAATTAGCATATATCAGCACAAAATCTAACAACCACACAAATAATAGAGTCTACTAAAGATTTACAAAATTCACTACCTCTTCTTTTATAAGGAAAAAATGAAGAGACCTATCCCAGAAATTAAAGTTCCACATACTCATTTTAGAATGGAAGTTTACCGGTAAAAGGTCTATAATTGAAATCCCCAAGCTTGTCTCTAAACCCATCAGCTCCTTGTCTTTTTCCTCTGCTTGCACTCATTCCCAACTGCTTCCTTCGGAGGCTCCTGTCTTTCCCTCTCTCTTTACGTCTCTCTCTTGATTTTTCCAATCTCCCACTACTCTCCTTTTTTCTCTTACTTTCTCCTCCGCCTCTCTTCAAAGACTCCTATTTATAGACCAGTAACACATACCTTGAGTCCGTTGGTATGAGTCCAAACGCATCTTCTGTTGTTTTTGTGCTATAAATCAAAGCTTTGGATTTGTGAATTCCTTAACCGTTTCTTCAATTTCGTGTATCTAATTCTTTGTGATGTTGCTCTTCTTTCATCTCATCATACAATGCGTCCTCTATTACAAATGTAAAGAAAATGACAGGAGAGATGTGTTGCCCCACAAAATAGATGCCTTCCTCGCTTTGATTCACCAAACAATGATGGAGGAAGAGGGGCTTGGGGAAGTGGTCGCTCATTGGATCTAACCAATTTGCTCTATATTGGCATTGTGTTTGAACCTTAGGGTCTGTTTGATTCAACTAAGAGAATTGGAAGGATTTTAAAATTCCCTTGTTTGGTGGGATTGGAGGAGAGTGAATTAGAGGAATTTTAATGAAATCTTGTTTGATTTAGGAAGGGATTAGAGGGGATTGAGTAATTAATACTCTCTTCCCTCCAAAAAACCCTAATTTGGGGGCTTTATAAAGGGGTGGGGAGGAGATTGGAGAGGATTAAATTCCCCCCAATCCCCTCCAATTTTGTTAGCCAAACAAGGGGAAGGAATTCAATCACTCCTAATCCCCTCCCCTCTCCTCCCCTTAAAAAACCCCCAAAAATCCCCAACAAAATGGACCCTTAGTCTTGCCACGTTTCTTTGCGACTTATCGTTAAAGAGGGAATGGGTAAGTTTTAGGGTATCTAATGGGTCAAATGCTACGCTGATCATCTCAGCGTTTAGCCTCCCTTTTTTATTATTAACATTATCACTTTTTGCCTTTTCCTTTTTGATTTAAAAGAGATTAACTAAAATCATCAAATTATTTTTGAAGCAATTTAAAAAATGGATATTTAACCAATTAGAAGATATGTTTTTTTGTATTAGTTAGAGAGGGGTATTGCATTTTTTTTTAGATTTTTTAATTTGAAAATTCTAAAAGAAAAGGATAGGATTTGGATGAAAATTCTAAAAGGGAGTGGATTTTTTCTTTTTATTTTTTTAAATAAAAACTAAAAAGAGGGGAGTATGATTTTTTTTAAATTTTTGAAAATCCTTAAAGAAAGGGATAGGATAGGATTTGGATGAAAATTCTAGAAGAAGGGATTGCATTTTTCCTTTTAAAAAAAGAACTAAAATGAGGGAGTATGATTTTTTTTAAAATTTTTTAAAATCCTTAAAGAAAGAGATTAGATTAGATTTAGAGATGGATTTTTGGATTTTCAATATTAGAAATTTACATGCTAATTACTAAATTAAAAAAATGAAAGGAAAATATTATTATGTCATTATTATCTTTTATTTTTTATTTTATTATTTGTTAATTTTATGAAAATGCCTGAATAAAATATGATATTCACAGGAGGCAAGGAGGGTTATCTAAATGACAATAGAGATGAAGAGGATCCATCCATGTTGAAATTTTGGGTAGTGGAACTCTTCCGAGCACTCGATGAACTTTTTGTTGTTCAATTTAGATGAAAACAGAAGGCAAACTAAATCCAATACACTCACTTCTTCTAGCTTTAGTAATAGGTAATTGTCGCCAAGAGGTTGCTAGGAAGCCATAGCTAGCTCGGTGGCTTCAATCAAAGAGGAATATTATTGAACAAAGGTGTATATATATATAATGATGATGATGATGATGATGATGATATAGATGAGGTTAATTTGAGTTGTTTGCATCAACGTCTTATACAGAGAAACCTTGCAAACTCAAGAAATAGGGTTTCATTCAATTATGTTTATATCTACGCAAGCTATAAGTCTTTCATGTAAAAGGTGCAACTTTATAATTATACCTGAAGAGTGTAGACTGCAAATTAAAAATTCATTAGGATAAAATTAATCTGAGCCGTGCATTAGGACACTGTCCTTGAGAGTTATTCCTCCACAAGACGGCACTCCCTTGGATTAAACAGATTCTTTTGCGGAGTCATAGGCAAGCAGAACAGTAGAAAGGGAAATGCAGAGATGAAAAGAGGAGGAAGAGAGAACGTCTCGAATGTTGTTTGCAGCTGTGGTATGTAGAACTTGGTGTTCGACCTTAGTATTTATAGATACCAGAGCGACAAGACGTTGAACCACACTTAATGATGTTAATGAGGATGTTTCTGAATGTTGGGTGGTTTCCAACATAAGGATTAATGAAAATTAAACTGAATAATCAAAGTAGGAAAATGGATCAGTAATGACAAAGAAACCGATGATCAACATCCAGAAACATTAACAGCATGAACCTCATAATCGAAGACTTAAAACCATGGATCTTCTGAAAGGTTATTTGAAAAAATTAATTTTTGGCAACTGCAAAAAAGTGTCCAACCCTGGGTATATTTTCACGCACAGGGGGGAAATCGACAGATTTCAACAGAGTTAGCCCAGTTTTTGTCCAATTGTTGTACACACGAGCCCATTTTCCTCCTAGACTCATTTTGCTCCTCCATAATCACATGTTAGTATTTATACTCTTTGGCTTTCATTTGTTTGAGCGACCTCTCTTTCTCTCTTTTCCTTTTGACACACACACACATGTATTCTCCAACAAAGAGAATAAATCATATAAAATAAAATTAACTAATGACTGTAAGAAAATTAATCTAGCTAAATTATATGATGTTAGACCACCTGGTTTATGCACACATGTTAAAGATATTGCTCTTAGATGAGGAAGAAATAAGTGCAACAATTTTGTAGAGCACTAGGGCTTCCTCCATTTGTTCACACTCCCAAGCATACCTCTCAATGGAGCAAGGTATGACAGAGTAATTAACATGACGATAGAGGGATCTAGCCAAGTATAAGTAAACCCTAGTACCTTCCTATCATAGGCCTATAGGTTAGTCCTACACTACTAACTTACACTAATCAAATTGACAGATATCCAGCCCAAAATATAATATGATCATTTAACTTATTAGGTAGGCTCAACTTGCATTCCCAATTGAATCATAAATAAAATAAATAAATAAATTAGCCCTTTTTTTCACAAACCAAAATCACAATTGATTGAAACTCACATAAAAAATTTCTAACATTCTTCCACTTGGGTAAAATCAATCATGCCATTTTAATGAAAAATACTTTGTTTTGAAAATAACTCTCAGGCTAACAACTAATTGTGCAATGTGGTCACATTTTAAAACACATGATCCAAGATAAGATATCTGAAATACGACTCCATCCAACTAAAGTCAGATTATATCGAATAATAGCAATTGTAATGTCCCTTGTTAACATACGTTTTCCATGGTTATAAATATTTATTGACTTCATCGACTAGTCATTAGTGTGGAATGTAACAAGAAAATAGCATACCGTGTGATCTAATAGGCAAGCTGATATTTTCTTTGTCAGTCCTTCCAATTTCTTTCAAATGCCTTAAAGCCAGAGAAATTTTATGGTTTTTTAAAACCACCATGCTTCACCTTTGATATTGCATCAACCACCAACATAGTGATCCCCAACAACACCGAGTTTGAATTGTAATTGATATTATTATTATGCCTCAAGTCCAATATGATGTCAACTAGCAACATAGTGGTCCTATTTGACACCAAGTTCAAAACTTTGTAACATGCATATTCATATGTACAAGTACAAGTACAATAATAACAAAATTCAATACATTATCAATTACTCAAGAATATATATATATAATCCATGTCATCATTCATACATTAAGTGTACTCAAGATGAAGGCTCAAGATGGAAAAATAATACAAAGCTCAAACTCTCACCAATCAAATATATCAAAAGAACTCACAATATCCAGGTTTGCAACATGCTTTTCAAACATAACGACCTAAGTTCTTTAGTTAAGGAATCAACGTCATATTTATCTCTAATTTTGCATGCTTTAGAAGGAACAATTTTATGTTCAAAATAAAGGGACAACATTAGGAAATAAAGACAATTTATATAAATCATCCTTCAAATATCCATAAGCCAATAATTTGGGAGTTCAACATCAAATTTATTTTCCATCATTGAAAAGCTAAAAATAAAATTTATTCAAATAAGAAACTAAAATAAAATTCTTTCTAAAGAAAACTACATAAAAGAAGAAAAGACCAAAAAAATATAAACTAGTTCTTATTCAATTGTTATGATGACTTTTTGACTACCACTAACTCTGCCATAACTTTAAGATCATTTGCCATCCTTAGTTTCATTTTGCCCAGACTTTGTCTCTTCGAGTTTATGAAATCCTTCAGATTTCTACTTGTTCTCTAACCAAGCCTTGAACTTTGTACAATCACTGTTCTTATGCCCCATCTCCTTACACCAAAAACACCATATATCTTTCTTTAAAGAAGCTGGCTTAGGACCTCCTATATTGTGGTGTTGATTACTATCTAGCTTATTTGAGTTTTGATTCTTATGGGAAGTAGTAGGTTGATTTTTCATATTTTTCCATTCATCTTTGCCAGGATGAGGTTTGTTATTGTAAGTCAAGTAAACTACATCATGGGATTGGTCACTCTTTTCTTTCTTGAGTTTCTCTTCTTCAACCACACATTTTGTAATAAGGTCATTGATGGTCCATTTTTCTACCTAAAGGTATTATAGGTAGTTTTGATTTGTGTAAACTCAAAGGTAGGCAATTGAAGACATGTGAGACAATGAAGTTTTCATTCAAATCAATACTATGGGCTTTTAGTTTGGTTTGGAGATGAATCATCTTCAAAATAAACTCTCTTACTCACTCTTTATTATTATACTTCATGTCAGTTAGTTGTTTCAACAAACATCCTGACTCAGTATTATTAGAGCCTAGGTACCTCTTTCCTAGAACATCAAGGAATTCTTTAGCATTTTTAGTTTCAAGTAAGCCACTAAGTAGGTGTTGAGAGGTAGTCCTCTTAATGGCAACTAGACTAAGCTGGTTAGACCTCTCCCACTTAGCTAGAAATTCTTTCTATTTAGATGTACTCTTATCATTCACCTCAAGTTTCTTTTCACATAGTGCTAGGTCAAGATCGGCAATTCCTAAGGAGAGTTGTATGTCTTGCTACCATTTTTTATGATTAGATCTAGTCAACATATCAACTAAAGCAAAACAATTATTCATGGGAAAGGTAACTGTAAAACAAAATAGGAATGTATTAGAATAAATAACAAGGGCAATAAACATAACTTCAATCAAAATTAGCTATCATAATGAGGCTAGCAAAATAGTATATTCCCCTTTGGGCAGAATGTACAAATCACAATCACAACCATGATTAGAATCTTAGATGAGTTAATAAATAAGAATACACTAAGTTTAGACACTTATCCCCCTTGGATAGGTAGATATTTTAAACCAATGCATTCTCCAATAACTTTATCTCATACCCACTTCTAATTACAACACATAGTAACCCCCTTTGGGTAGGTAACTACATGAAATAATCAGAAGTTATCCTCAAACTACTGATGAAATTCCATAAGTTAATACAAGTAATCCCACTTTGGTGGTAATCACTCATAACAATCCATGAAATACCTTACATAGGAATCAATTTTATTTTGCTCAAGTTCATGATACAATCCATGAGGTAATGCAACAAATACAATACCCCCACTCATCATAGATAACATCTAATAGCATTCCTAAATAAACATTGCACTCATATAGCCCAAACAAAGACATGTAGTTTATCAAATAAATATTACAAGCTATGAGCAAAACCTGATATTTCAAGAGTTTGTCTAAAATGCTCCTTTAATTAGATTACATAGCACATGATTTTGAAGGAGCCATATTCTTTGGGCAAATGGGCCTTCTTAACCATGTACCCCATCCACATGCTTCATGTAACCTTATAATAGATACACATAATTATGTGCACTAGTCATTGGAGAAAAGATAATTTAAACCCTATGAATGAGGTTTTTTTTTTTTATCAAATTCAAAACTTCACTCAAATAAATCATTAAAATTATACAAGAATCCTTAAAGGTATAGTATTTCAAAATTGTTTAAAATAAAACTCATCAATTTTAAATAAAATTTAGACAATTTCACTATACTCTTTATAGCATAGCATAAGTGTCATAATTATTAAAATAATTTCACAACTTATACATCATCAAATTTGAAAGAAAATTATATCAATGTTTGAATGTACCTAAAAACATATTTTTCAAGAAAAAGAATTTGTAAGATGACAATTTTCAATTAAAATTAAGATAAAAGGTCTTAATCACACGATTATGCTAGGGGCAGGGCTCCTTTTAGTTATGATAAGGTTATTGGTGCATGATTGAAAATTTATCATTCTTTTCTTTTCTAAACATCTTAAAAAAACCCAAAAAAACAAATGAGTCCATACCAGAATTACAGATACACTAGGTTTAAAAGAATTTCCAAAATAGTACAGGGTTAAAATGAAATTTCTGGACATTCATGGGTTGAAATACTATTCAAGAAAACATATGTTCCCAATTATGCAGTTTAAGCAAAGCACATACAAGAAGACTTCAACCTTGGATTTTTTAGGCATCCTTTTCTTTTTTTGCTTAAACTACAGCTAAGAGCCCTAATCTCAAAATAAAACTATAAAACTATAGACTTTTTCTGAAAAAATTATGGGTTATAAATCATATAATTAAGCTTTGATACCAAATGTAAAAAAATTAATCTAGTTAAACTATGTGATGTTAGGTCACCTAGTTTATGCATACCTGTTGAAGACATTACTCTTAGATGAGGAAGAAATAAGTGCAGAAATTTTGTAGAAGACTAGAACTTCTTCCACCTGTTTACCCTCCTAAACACATCTCTCAATGAGGCAAGGTATGATAGAATAATTGACGTGACGGTAGATGATACTTAACCAAGTATAAATAAGGGGGAATTACATATAGGGACCGGTAGAGTAAATTAATTACAAATAAAGATCTTAGTTGAAAAAAATGTTAAAATCTAGAATACTAAGTAGTAAAATTGAGAGAATGAGTGGTAAATGGTCCTATTTTATAATTAATTTATTATGTTGGTCTCCAAATATAATTCCCCCTGTAAATAAATCCTAGTACCCTCCTATCATGGGCCTATAGGTTAATCCACATTAATCAAATTGACAGATATCCAGTCCAAAATATAATATGAACTTCTGTTTCTACAACCTATTTGGATTTCCACTTAGCTTATTATATGGACTTAATTTGCATCCCAATTAGATGATAAATAAAAAATAAATAAATTAGCCGATTTTTTCACAAACCAAAATCCTAATTGATTGAAGCCCATGTAAAAAAATTCCTAACAATGACTTATCTTTGGATGTTTTCTTTGGCTAGCGGAAGCTTGGACGCAACATAGTGAGCAATAATTTAATTTCATAATATTATTATAATGTCAAATAGATTCTATTAATATGGATTTGATTTCCTTTGTTATTCTAGTTAATTCATTTAATGGTAAGAATAAGACAGATGTATTACACAATTTTTAATCAGGCCACATTGCATGTGGAAAAATAAGCAAGGAAGCTCTCCCTAGCAGGCTGACTAACTCTTGCCCCATCTGTACTCGAGGCTATCCCATACTACACCTACACCATGCAAACTATAGGGCTGCCCCACACGTGTTGCCAGGGGATTGAACAGTATGTACGTATATTTGTTTGGGGCTTTTCTGATGAAGACAAAGGAATCAGTTTGATCAAATGGTCCGAATTATGCCAACCAAAAGAGTCAGGACGATGCGGGCTTAAGAACCTTGAAGCCCAAAATCAAGCCTTCTCGTCAAAACTAACTCTTAACTTAGTTGCTAAACCGGAAGCTTTTTTGGTCAAAGTGCTGAGAACAAAATATGGCTGGACGCAGGATAAGCTCGGTACCTTCAATACCAAAACTTGCTCCCACCTTTCGAGATGTCTTGCCAAAGTACGGGAAGCCACAGAACTGGGCATAATTTGGAAGCTAGGAGATAGGAAAAGGGTGAAGTTTTGGGTGGAAGAGCATGGACCATTCAAACGCCTCTCCTTTGCTGATATACCTGAGGAGCAGCTTGGAGAACCCATATGTGATTTTGTAGATAATTCTGGTAACTGGAAATGGAATTTATTCCAACACCTTTTAACATCAGACATCACTCTACAGATAGCCAAAACGACGCCACCAGCCCCCTCTGATGGAGAAGCCACTTGCCACTGGAACTTGTTTGGCAATGTAGCTTTCACTGTAGCCTCCGCATATGAGGCGAATCAATGGCGTTGCTGGAACGAAACTGAAGCAAGATGGGATCATGTATGGCATTGGCCAGGAGCTCAACGAGTCAAAACTTTCCTATGGCTAGCAGTTAAAAAAAAATTGTTAACGAATAGTGAAAGGAGAATTATGGGAAGTTGGAAACAGGAGAATTTTCACTAAAGAGTCTTTTGCTCCAGAAAGGTAGAGAGAATTTAGCAATTGTGCGTCAGTATATCCCAGTATGTGTGTTCTTTTTTAATTATGGCTCTCTCAGAAAATTAACGCTCTCTCATTTCCTCTCAGTAATCTCTCTCCTTACAATTTATTTCCTAGAGTGTATCTATAGTGAACAAGAGAATAAAGTCCAACTGACTTCATTTCATCCGCTTGGCGTATATCCTTCTCATTCTCTCAGTGAAAGAACATTCTAAGTCAATATGTATTTCTTTCCTATCTCATTTAATCCTTCATTTTGTATTGCTGTAAATATCTTTGGGGTGCTCTTTTTTTGTCATGGCACCTTGATGTATTCGTTTTGAGATTAATACAATCTTTCCCTTCCAAAAAAAATGATGATCACTTGTCACGATTATATCAGAGATAAGTTTAGTGGGACCGGCTTTTTTCTACGCGTAGACTCGCGTCCAAGTATTGAAAGCTATCGGATATGAATATACTAGACATTTAAAAATCGATATTTTTTTCCAGTAATAATGCATGAAACATGTTTAATAAATTTTTTAATTGTTGGAGGATAAGAAACTCATTCCAACTTCGTTTTACACAGTAACTGCATGTATTCCTTAGTAGCATGTTGCGGGGAATGTAAATTTTGGCACCAGTACACAAAATAGCACTCATTCAGCATTAGGCATCCTTGGAATCCTGTGGATTTTGGAGTTTCATGGATGGAGGTATTATCCCCAATCGAGTCAGATTCACATAATCCTGAGTAAGATGGTCTGATAATCCAGGAACGAACAATCCCACCAGCCTCACTAGTTTCATGAACCACACTTCTCTGTGGTCCTCACCTTCAGTGATGGGGATTATAAAACTTCTAACTAGCTCCCAACCTGCATTTAAGCTCTTGGGTATGGCCCACCACAGGGAGAAGTAATTCTTGTTTGGCTCCTCCTCTAGAACCTGCATTTCAATACAAAGCTCCTCAATTACACACAGCAAAGCAGAACATTAACATGGTGAAGAAAGCAAGAGAGGCCATACAATATACAATTCAATTCATACCTTGCCCTGGTACAAGCTATTGAAGAAGATGCAGGGACCAAAGTGCTTAAACAAGAGGGTTTTGTCATCGTAAGGGATCCTAGGCACCATGTCGTTGTTATAAACATACCTTAAATACCTCACATCATACTTGTTCAACTTGTCCTTCATGAATTCGCCGAACTTTTCGTCCCCTACTCTTGGCTGCCCAAACGTATAAACCCCTTCTAACTTGTCCAGCAACCATGCCTCCTCGTGCAGTGCTAGAACAGCTGCAAACAGAATGGCCAAAGCTCCTCCCAAGCTGTGTCCTGTCAATATGAACTTTGCTTTCTCATTTTCCAGCAGCATCTGTTTCAGCTTCTCTCTGATTGTGTAGTAAGCACCATCATGTTGGGCCTCACTGCTCTCGTGTATCTCCTTGGGCCACCCACCCTTCTTCTGTAGGCCCAAGGCCTTCACGAACCCACCATGGATCTTGCCCACCTTGGGTATCTCGTACCATGAGATATCCACATCTGTCCTCCATTGGTCGGCATCAAATGGCTCTGTACCCCTGAAGGCCACTACGATCAAGTTGGGTTCAGACTTTGAGTCTTGGACTATGATTGCTCGTGTGGAGTCTGCTTGTTGGTATTCTGCAAGCATGATTTCAGAATATATATCACTTTTTAGTTACTGATGATTAAATAATTCCCACTTGGATGTAACATATACGATCAAGTAATATTAGATAAAATAAACTTTCGGAAAATTTAATAATTTGATCAAGTAATATTGTTTATCTGCTGCTACTTGGTTGATAATCAATTGAGAGCTGAATAAAATATTTTGGGGGCATTAGACAAGGATAAACATGTTTGATCGCCACCTATTAAATTAAAGGGGAGACAAGTCAGACATAGTATAAATACACACACACATATACAAGCATCACTGAACTCTCCATCGATCCAATAATAGCACAGACAATTACTGAATTATAAAATAATTTGTGAGCATCTTAATTAAGTATAAGAAAGTAAGTTTAACTTGATCAAAATAGAAAGTCTACCGCAGTACCGTATGAGTTTGTTGACTTATAGTTAGGAGAAGAATTGTGGAATTTATATCTTTTGTTGAAAATAGTAAATCACCAAAATAAAATATAAAATATATAAAAAGTAATATTATTTAGAGATCATAAACAGCACTGTTAAATTCTTGAGATACTATGCATGGCACAGACCTATATCTAGTTTTGGGGGAAATTTATTAAATTGAAAATGAAAAGAGTAAAAAATGAAAAATCCATACTCAAATTTACCATTCTCAAATTAAGATCCACACTCATACAACGTACTTATTATCAAACAAAGTTAAATATTTTCTGGCAAAAAGAAAAAAATGGTAAAATATTTTTATAGAGAAGAGAAATCGCACCCATGGTCCATGGACCCATCCGACTAACCTGCTGTGTACCTATCGCCACTCTAGCGGGGGCACCGATGCAATGGAGAAGGTTTAGATGTAAAATAATAACACAAAATAGTGAGTCGCATTGAAATTCCACGGAAGCATAATTAGTGTTCCACTCTAAGCGATGTAAAGATGTTTGAGAGGAGTTCGAGTTCATTTCCTTTTAATGAAAGTTTATATATTAATTTTATTTCTAAAGCGACAACCAACATACATTGACACTGACACACACTATAATAACCAAATATAACAGCTGGGATTGGGGAAAAAATATATATATAATAATAATAATAATAGGACTGCAAATAACATAGTTCCGGGGGCACCGACTCACCTCACTATAATGTTTCTGATCTTTCAGAGGCAAAAACAATTACTTAACATTCCCGAATTGTCTCACACTTTATTTCATTGATTTGATTTCATAGTCATAACCACTTGTTTCAGCTTTTAGATGTGGAGAATTAACGACACGTAGTTATTTCATTTTGTTAAAAAAAAAAAAAGTTCTTTAGACACTATTTAACAGGTATGAAAGAAATTTCAAGAAAAGAGAGAAGGTGAGAGGAACGGAGATTCAAACTAAGGTTATTAATATGCGAAATATATATATACAAATTGTAACTTGTAAAATTCTTCTAGCTAAGAGGTTCTCTATGTCAAAGAATTTTATACAAGTAATGAAACGGAAACTTCAGACATTGAATTTCAACAAATTAAGGTTAGGTGGGAATTAGTGTGACTAAAAGATTAGTCAGATTTTAGAAATCAACGCTCATGGTCTGAACTTTCTTTCTTTATTTGTTTTTTTCTTCAAAGTGTGATCTAGTACTATTAAAAGGAAAAATGCCTATTGCATAATAATCACCGTACGTGGTTTGTGTAACTCATGCTGCCTATTTTTACTATATATGATGCCACCTTGATAAAGTTGTTCTTTCCTAAAAATCCAACTCAATCAAAGAGATTATCTGGCCGTATTAACTATTCACTAGATTCACACACACACACACACACACATAATCGTGTCTTCAAAGAAAAAATTACTCAAGGTTGCTTTATAATTACCGTTCCAGAAGCTGTAGAACCCCACGAAATCCATCTGCAACACATTTAAAAGAAAAGAAAATTAAGCCAGTTCACCATATTTGATCGATCATAATTAACCTAAGGAAGAAAATAATTAAATTAATGATCAGTTTACTCTCTAGCTAAACTATTATGTAGTCTAGATAGTGAAATAGAGGTATAAATGAACGTACATCCCAATGATCTGAGATAACAGTTTGGGCGAAGTTTTTATTCTCGTAGGACAATTTAGAAGCCATCATTGATAGCGATCCTTTGTACTTGGCATCTTCAGGTTTAATAGTCTTGTCCAATTCCATTCGCGGGTCAAGGCTTCCCACCACCGATGTGAATTTCGCCGATGATCTCTCTGGTGATCCTACCATCTTTCCTGCACATATCACATATATGCACAATGACACCTCCTATAACTCATTAGTTTCTAATTAAACAATAATAAAGAATTAATCCACATATACTTGCACATGCATGGAGCCATTAAGCGAAGGAAGGTTAATTATGCTTGAGATGTGCTGATATAAATTAGTAAATAAATATTATGTTTTGATGGAAATGGAAGAAATGAACCTCTGAGAATGTTGAACAAAAGCCCCATGAAGCCGCCATTGATTGATAGAAGATTGAGCCACGTCTCCACCATGTAGCCTATTTTGTTGAGGGGCTTTGTGGAGGCAAGGAGGGCCATCTGAATGATGATGGAGATGAAGATGATCCATCGACGTCGAAATTCTGGGTACTGGAGCTCTTCTGGGCACTCGATGAACTTTCTGTTTTCTAGTTTAGATGAAAAGAGGAGGCGAACTAGATCCACCACACTCGCTTCTTCTGGCTTCAGCAATAGGTATTTGTCCCCAAAAGGTTGCTTGGAAGCCATAGGTGTGGCTTTAATCAAAGGGGAATATTATTGTACAAAAAGATGATGATGATATGAGGTTTGGGTTGTTGTGTCAATGTCTCAAACACAAGCCTTACAAACTTAGGAAAGGGGGTTTCATTTGATTATGTTTATATCTGTGCAAGCTGGGCCTTCCAGGAAAAGGTGAAATTTTATAATAATACTGGAAGGTTGCCTAGACAGAACAAATCATATATAAAATTCCCCAATGACTTGTATTTTGTTGTTTGTTTGGCGAGCGGGACCTTCGACGCAGCATAGTGGACAATATAGTATATATAATATTTTTTCCCTGTGACAATAATTTAATAGATAATTATAATGTCGAATTGATTTTAATTGATTTTGTTGTGATTAATTATTAGTATTAATTAAATACTGGTTTCTAGTAGTGCAGACTTAAATAATTACTAGTTTTGTTTTAAATATTAAGCACAGATTAGATGTGATTAATAGTATGTATTTCATGCATGATAAGTGTATATAATTGTTTAATCTATAAGTTTCATAATCTCCAAGTAGTCCCTCCCTCCCATTTTATCAGTCATTTTAAAAACTTTTAAATTAATTATTTTTTTAGAAAATTAACCACTATGAAGAATTAGTATTTTTTTTGGCAATTCTATCTTTAGATAATTAATAGTACGTAGAAAATTATGAATAATAAAGGAGTAGTAACTAAGGAAAATTTAATAAAATTATATAATTTATTAAATTATTTATTGTGTTTGTTGATCTTGTATTAAAACCTTAAACCACAGAGGAGTAGTAACTATTTACATACAAATCAACAATGTTATGTTGGCCAATCTCTATAGCAAGTGTTGCTGTTGAAAATATAAATACTCTATTACAGTCGTCCAATCACTACAGGGAGTAGGGATCGAGTATTTTGCGTTTCACACTCTACATATTACAGTCGTCACCTGCAAGAGGAAAAACCAAACAAATTTAGTTTGGCTTGTATGCCTTAGATTTAGCAAATAAACAAAATAGTAATACACATATCACCTGCAACTGCAACAGCCTGAAAGAGGAAAAAGCCAGCCAAGGAACATACATAACAAATTTAGCAACTCAACAAAAAAACGATCTAATAGTCCAGACCCTCTCTCTTCCCTCAGAAGAACAGATATTATATATCAGCTAAGACATTTCCTAAGACAGCCAGTCGAGGTGGTGATTGCCCGGCCCACCCCCGCCAACTAGTCACCAGGTTTCATGTGTTGCACCTATTTCGTATATATAACAGTAATACACCTTTCATTTTTTTCCCTCTTTAATTAGTGAAGAGTTTATTTTGAAACTATTAAGACACCCCCCGGTATGGGATGAAGGAGGTAGGAAAGTGAAGTAGAACTTTCATAAAAGTAGATCACTGGCTACTACTTAATTGGTTTTTAAAAAATATATATATTGAAGCTTTAGAATAATTTTTTTAGAAAATAACCATAACTTCTTAATTCATTTATTTAATACAAAGGGTATATATTTTAAACACTAATACTAGTATATTTATTTTGAAAAAATAATTTAAATTTTCTGCAAATAAGAAATTAAACAAGGACTTCCCAAAAAGTTCCCGGGAAGCTAAAGTGTATCAATCAAATCTAAATGTATGTAACGTCCTCTTTATGAATGCATATATATATATATATAAGATTTAATTTAATTAATCATATATAATTTGAAATATTGATTCAAAAATTGTTCTCTTATACATTATTCTTGCTTTGATGGATGACTCAGTACTACCTTCCATTTCTTACTACACTAAGATATTCATTAATGTCGAATCTGGTTTTTCTAGGTTGACATTAATAAGGATTTGATTTTCTTTGTTATTATAGTTAATTCATTTAATTGGAAGAATAAAACATATAGATATATTAGGGGAAATTACATTTAGAGAATAGTAAAAAGAATTAATTATAAAAAATTTTTAATTACTAAAAAGTATTAAAATTTAAAATATTAAATAATAAAATTGAGAAAATGAGTAATATATAACAAGTTTTATTTTATAATAAATTTATTGTTTTGATTACAAAATGTAATTTTCAAGTATTTTTACCTCATTGCGTGCAGAAAAATAATTAATCAAACTAAATGATAAGATATTCTGAGATTCTTCCTCAAATGAAAGATGACTCACCGGTCATGATTATTAGCATCAGAGATAAGCTGTCAGGGACCGGCTTTTCTCTACGCGTAAACTCGCGTGCACGCATTGCAAGCTATCAGATATATATTTTTTCCAGTAATTAATTATGCATGGAAGATATTTAATAAATTTCTTAATTGTTGGAGGATAAGAAACTCGGCCCAACTTCCTTATTTATTACTCCTTCTGGTTTTATATATAGTATCTTTTATCCTGGTCATAAATATAAGCTCATTTATAATATATGAGCTAATATTTATTATATATTTTAAAAAAATATTTTTATTTAATGTATCTAAAAAGAAAGAAAAAGATTAAATAAGGATAGTTTTAGAAAAATATTGAAATTTTTAGAAAAATCAAAATAGTTAATTAATTTTAATTCCAATTCTTAATCCATGTGACTTGATTAAATAAGTCTTATATTAAGAATTAGAGAGAATAATAGATAATATAGATTAGAATTTGAAGGAAAAAATAATAATCCAAGCCATATGGGAAATGTCGTCAAAAAAAAAAATTAAGAAGAAAGTCAATGCCAAGTCCTTTTGCTTAATTTTTGGCTTGTATGCCTTAGATTAATTAATCCTCCATTCGCTATTTGCTTATCACAACATTTCATTCTTTAATATTCGTACTAGTTCAAAAAAATATACATCCCTATCTTCTCATTTAATTCAGATCTATTTTTAAAATCGACCATTTAATTCCCATGTACGTCAATGGCCCTAAAAGTAAAATTAACCAGGAAGGCAGAGGACCAGCTACGTGTTCATATATTGGGATTTGAAAATTACTCCGCTCAATCCAAAATATATATTATATTTAATTAATTATGTAAAAATTAAGAAAAATATTTACTCATTAAATATATTAAAAATATTATTTTTTAATATATTATATTTAAAATTTATTATTTTTTATATTTAATTATAGATAAGAATAAAATAAGAAAAATATTTAATATTTTAAAAATTATTAAATAAAATTTATATTTTAAATAAAAAAATTTAAAAAAAAACTTATATTTCAAAATGGAGGAAATTAGTTAAAGGATAGAAAACAAACCATGGAAAAACATGAGAAGTAAAGGCTAATTTTCCAGTGAACTTGAAAGTCATCCATGGGATGCTAGGACAAAAGTGCAGAGCCTAAAATAATAAGGTTAATATACTTTATATACAGCTCAACAAGTGTCGGACTGGTTAGACGTGTTAAAGCTGCTACGTTTAATTAAGGGAGACCATACTTTGTTAAATTTCATTGTTTGAATTCTACCGTGTGTAAGAGGCATCTTAATGAGGATTGTCATCATTCCACCGATTTTTTTTTTTTGCTAGGTAAAGGAGCATTAATCTGTTAGCCAACAAGAAAAGAACACTAACCTAGCTTTAGGGTCAAAGCCGAAGAAGCATCGCTAAACACCAGAGAATGTATTCCACTGGTGTATTTATATTTTCTCCTATTCTCAATATAAATTAATTTTAATTATATTATAAAAATTAAAAAAATTATTATATTATTAAAATTATCTTAAAAATAATATAATTTCCATCTTTACTTTTTAATAAATATTATAAATTTAAATAATTAATTTTTTTTATAATTAAATAAAAATATTTTTAAAATAAAATAATTAATATTTCAAAAATCTATGAAAGGTGACTTATATATAGAATCACACAAAATTTCTAGAATGTAACTCATAAAAAAGACTAGAGGGAGTAAATGATATTTAAGATTTGTTCATATAAATTAAGAAATATAATTAATATATTAAAATTTATCTTAAATTTACTAATATACTTTCAATAAATTAATAGATAAAAAAGAACTATTAATATTATCTTTAATTTTAAAAGAATAAATAAAAATATAAATTAAAAAATATCAATAAAGTACTGAAATTTGACAGAAACAAATAAATAAAAATAATTTTTTTTAAATATAACAATTAAAAAGAAATTAAGAAAGTATTCTAACCTGGAGTTTAGTGTGTGTGGTGGGCTTCCGAAGAATTTCTCCAACTCCACAATTGGCCCCAGTTTCCAGAGAAAAAAACGTTGCCGAATGTATGAACCAACCTTTGGGGTCAAACCCCAACAATAAAGACCGATATAATTTTAAGTAAAATTTTTGACTTGACCCGATCCAATCAATCTCAATCTCTCTCTTCTTTTAATAATAAAGAAATCAATTTTACTCGGCATGATTGACCCAAATAGTACCGGGCCAGCAACATTAGATGAACAAATTGACAATACACCGTATCTATTATACCCCACAACTTAGTTCCTAAGGGCCCGTTTGGTTTAAATTTGTGGATATAATGTAATGTAAATAGGATTATATTACATCAGTAGCTATGTTTGATTCACCGAATTATATGATTATAGAATTATGCCTGTAAACCCAAATACGCCTCTGAATGTAAATGACAAACCTGTCCAAAAGCTATGTATTTGAGGTTACATGACTGGAAATGGGAATAAAAAGACAATATTACCCTTATGGAGATAGGGTAAGGGCATTTTAATACTTTACTATTTATTTATATTTATTTAAATATAAAAAATAATTTATTTTTTCTATATCCCAGTGTCATACCAAATAAACTCGCATATATTTTATTTACATCTCTTCCCATACATCCCTTGACTCCTCTATAAACAAACCAAACAGGGTATAAGTTTCCAAAGAATATATTTGGGGGAAAAAAGATAAAAAGAATATACATACACACACACTCTAATATTCCCCCTACATATTTCTTTTTTGATGGATTCTTCTGTCATGGATTGGTTATTAGGCTTTGATACTATTTTGAATTTCAGATATCATTATACTTGGAATTTAGTTTTACACCAAAATAGCTTGAATTGCTTGGTTAAAATCACCACAAGTTATATGCCCCTCATCTTTTTCATTCCTTTCAAATGTGGAACTTGTCACTATGTGAATCGATCATTGACATTGCATAGTTGTTGGAACACATATACACATATACACATTATTGAAGCACTAGTTAAGTATTAGTTACTTTTGTTACATTCTGTTTTAATTTTGTTATGTGGGCCAAGTGCTTTAGTTAGGTCACGTGCTTAGACATGTGGTTTGCTAGATTTTTTATTGAATTCTTTTAGGATGTGTTTGGTTTGAAGTTTTTTAAAAAGAGGGGAGGGGATCGAGATCAATTTAATCCCCTCAAATCCCTTCCCCACCCTATTATAAATTTTCTCCAAATTGAAATTTTTTGGAGGGGAGAGAGTATTTATCATTCAATCCCCTCCAATTTCTTTCTGAACCAAATAAAATTTCATTAAAATCCCTTCAATTTCAACAAATAAGGGAATTTTAAAATTCCTTCAATCCCTTTCCTTTCAATCCCTTCCACTGAAAATTCCCCTAATTCTCTCCTCTTCAATCCCCTTAAATGAACCAAACATACCCTTGGAAAGTCTTGTTTAGTGTATATAAGACAAGTCTGAGTCCTATATGAAAGCTAAGTTGATGAAATAAGATCCAGAGTATTTGTTAAAGACATGACTTTCTAATACATCAGAGTCACTGCTAATGGTGGTGATCCGATCTCATATCCTAAAGTCTTAATCAATCTTTACATGACACTGTGCATTTGTGTATACTCCATCTCTATGTGTGTATCGATAAAAAATTTCATTCGAAACTAACAATAGTCTTCATGTTAATGCCCAGAACCAGTTTCCGGCAAATACTGGTTCAAGAACGTTCACCAATAAGAAAATTATGGTGAAACTTGATGATAATAATTTTCTGTTGTGAAGACAACAGGTCCATTTCATGGTTCGTCAACATAAGATGTACACTGTGCTTGAAGGCTATGTAACAATTCCTTTGGCCAAGATTTGACAAACAAGGCATTGAAATTGATAATCCAACCTATGATGTAATCATCTCTCAGGACTCCACATTAGCTTCCTGGCTTCTTGCATCTGTAAGTCCTTCTATCTTACCTGAGTTGGTTGGCTATGAAACTTCTACAGATTTTTGGAGGCAGCTATGTTGTTTGTATTCAACTAAATCTGATGCTTGCATGTTGCATTATCAAAATCTACTTAGTAATATGAAGAAAGGTGAGTTGACAATGAAAGACTATCTTGCAAATATAAAATCAGTGTGTGATCACCTTGCCATGTCAAGGTAGAGAATTAGTGTTAATACTTAAATTTCTCATATCTTGAGTGGTTTATCAACTGAGTATGAACTAGTAATTGCTATGATTAATTCCGGACAAGGATACTATGATCTCAACACTGTTTCTACAATGTTGATTGACTTCAAGGCATGTTAATTAGAAATCATTTCTAAATCAAAGTGTTGCTCATGTGAATTTTACTGCTCAATGTGAAGTACAAACAAATTCCTCTTTAGTGAATGAAAATTTCATTTTTGCCTTGCCTCATAATGTTCCAAGAATACCTGGAGGATGACGAGGTAGATTTCCTTTTGCATGGTCTCAAGGAGCAAGAGGTAGAGGTCATGGTCTATTTTTTCCTTTCAATTGACCTTAATGTTAGATTTGTCGTTGACTACTACACATTGCTATTATAGGTTTGATTACAATTTTTTGTCCTCCAACTCCGATAATCAAGCTTCTACATACCATGTTGACTATGGATCCTATGGTGATAACTATATGCTTGGCCATCATCCCTTTGCTTCAGTTCTTGTTATGCCTATTTATTTAGTTCCTCCTGCTTCTAATGTTTATAACGTCTCTGCTTCAACTCCTGCTATGCTTACTTATTTTGTTCGTCCTACTTCTAATGTTCACAATGTCTTTGTGCTTCTAATGTTCACAATGTCTTTGTAGCACAATCTTTATTTGGTATAGATTTGTCTGAAGGGTTTAGTCCTAGTGATCCTGTTATGAAAGTCTTTGTGGCAACACCAGAGGTTGTTGGTTATGCTGCTTGGTATGCCAACTCAAGGACTATCTTACATGTTGCCAATAATACCTCTCGATTTTAGGACACTACACCATATACTGGACTTAGTAAAAATGTAGTAGGTAATGATCAGTCTTTACTTTCTTAGTCTCATTTCTAACCAATCAATAACATTTCCTATTTTCATTATTATTGCACAAATATAATACTTTGAAACATTTTTTCTTATGTTTGGCCTTCTTCTACGCACTCTCATTTCATCACCAAGATTCTTTATCTTTAGATCAAAAACTTTGGATTCACCCAGGATTGCTTTAGCAGTATCTCTGATCCTTTTAACCATCTTATCCTACAAGATGTTAGCACTTCCTTGCGAATCTTAATTACCTTCCTCTAAAACTTTTCTCATAAAGGTCAATTGTTTCTCACTTTTTAGTTAATACCATTTGATCATAGGATTTTGTACTGGCCGGGATGATAAGGCCGAGCTTACAAGTCCGAGGTAGATAAACGTCCATTTGATGTACCACTCTCCGGGCTCATATACACCGAGCTTAAGCGCAACAATCCGAGTATTACATCGGTTATCAAGCGGTAAGCCCGAGTAATTGTACGGCCAAATGATCGTACGGTTAAATAACATCTTGGCCATAGGACCAACTACGGGTTTCTCTACGAAGATTGTGCTGCTCCGAAAATACCCGACCAGGAGTAACGGTTATGAGAATAATAACTATTACGGAATCATAACTGAAGGACGAAAAATCAGGGATCAAGTGAAAAGAGTGCGATACTCCATAATAATTATTTATATCCCGATAAATTAGGGGTTAGAGGGAGAAAACGGTTAAACCTTAACGGTCAGGGGAAGGTCAATAAAAAGGGGGCAAGAAGAAGCGTAAAGAAACAGAGAGCACTGCACACTGAAAAGGAGGAATAGTCTATCTCGGCTTTTTGACAGAACATTTTGGCGCCCACCGTGGGGCCGAGCAAAACTATCCCACCACCACCAAAAATCATGGTGCGAACCAGGAGCAGTGCGGGTGCAGGAGAACGACGCTTTGAAGACAGGCCTTCTTTGGAGGACCACCTTGTCATTCGGGCGATGCGTGAGGAGATGGAGGCATTAAGAAAGGAGAACGAGGAGATGCGTGAGAGGAATAGGCAATTGGAGCAAGAACACTATCATGAAGATACTTCTCCTCCTCGAGGAGGGAAACGGGGAAATACCAACAGGGATACTCAGCGGTCACATCAGGAGGTAAGTCGACGTGAAGAAACATACCATTCGGAGACGAACATTGAAAATTGGCGAGGAGATAAGCAGGCCATCCGGAGGCATCCGTTCGTTGATGGCATCATGGAGACGCCATTGCCAAAAGGATGGAAGGGCTTAAACCTGGAAAGGTATGATGGTACTACCGATCCTGATGAGCATGTGGATGCGTATGTTACGCAGGTAAATCTGTTCACGAATGAGGATGCAGTTTTGTGTAGGGTCTTCCCTACGTCTTTGAAAGGAGCAGCTTTGAGTTGGTACACTCGGCTCCCACCGCGATCTATCGATTGCTTTGAAACCTTGATAAAAAAATTTAGCGCGCAGTATGCTACCAGCCGACCCCACCAACTCACCTCGGCTGCATTGGTGAACTTACGCCAAGAGAAGGATGAGTCCTTAAGAAGTTTCATGGAGCGTTTCTCATCAGTCTCGGTAAAAATACGAGATTTAAATCTTGAAGTGGCAATGCACACGATGCTGATGGCCCTCAAGCCGGGACCGTTTGCTGATCATTTATGTCGGAAGCCACCTATCAACATGGATGAACTTAGAAATCGTGCAGCAGGATACATACAAATGGAGGAAGTGTCCAAGTTCAGAAATAAAGTACGGACAGATCTGGATAGGCGGACGGAGTCAAATAACCGAGGAAGTATAAGGCCGATGATAGAAAAGGGAAAGTTTAAAAGAGAAGGAACTAGTCGAGGGCCGAAGTATGATCTTTACACTCCGCTAAACGCTCACCGAGCTCAAATTCTGGAAGAAGCGTGCAATACTGAATTAATACGACTCCCACCTCCAGGACATACCCCAGAAACGGCGGATCAATCAAAGCATTGCAGGTACCATCGTAACTATGGGCACACCACGGAGGAGTGCTGGACGCTACGGGATAAGATTGAGGAATTAATTCAGGCCGGGCATCTCAGAAATTTTGTACAAAGAAATCGCGGTAATCATCAAACCTATAATGGACGAGGACGCGGTAGAGGTCAACCCCGAGATCCAGAAAGACCTCGACGGCCAAATGAGGAAAGAAGACAACTCGACGATACCCAAAACAGGGAGGAAAACAGAATAAAAGGGGTAGTTAATACTATAGCAGGAGGATTTGCTGGGGGAGGAGCGACTAGTTCGGCCCGGAGAAGGCACCTGAGGGCCATTCGGACAGTGAATGCAACAATGCACCGAGCGTCCCGAAGTTCTCGTTCCATCACCTTCTCGGATGCGGACTTCGAAGGAGTCGATCCTAATCAGGATGACCCTGTGGTGGTTTCGGTGGAAGTGGTGAATTACGTTGTAAGGAAGACGTTGATAGATCAAGGGAGCTCGGCAGATATCTTGTATTATACCACTTTTCAGAAGCTTGGGATACCCGATGAGATGATCAAGCCTTATCACGATCAGCTGGTTAGCTTTGCAGGAGAACAGGTTCATACCCGAGGATACGTGGAGTTGTTGACCACTTTCAGGGGAGACCTTGGGTCAAGGACCATCATGATCAGGTACCTTATTATTGATGCAATAACTTCTTATAATATCTTGATAGGTCGACCGGCGTTAAACGAGCTTGGCGCCGTGGTCTCCACTCCACACCTCATGATGAAGTTTCCCTCGGTTACTGGGGATATAATTACAATGAAGGCTGATCAGAAGGTGGCAAGACAATGCTATGTAGATAGTCTAAAAGTCACCAGGAGATGGGCAGTCAGTAGTGGTACACAGACGAAGAAGGATACCACATCAGTAAATTTGGTAGAGCTTGATCCCCGACTTGATGTACAGGACCAAAGGCCAAGACCCATTGAAGAATTACAAAAATTTCAGCTTGCCGGTGAAGATAGGTGCACTAATCTTGGAAGTCAACTAAGAGGAGAAACAAAGGAGCAGATAACAAGTATGCTGAAGGACAATGCTGATCTGTTCGCATGGACTTCTTCAGACATGCCAGGAATTGATCCAAATTTTTTATGCCACAAACTGGCAGTATACCCTGAAGCTAAACCGATAGCACAAAGGAAGAGGCGAGTAGGCGAGGAAAGACGGAAGGCAATGAAGGAAGAAACGGTAAAGCTAATTGATGCTGGGTTTATCCGAGAAATTGAATATACAACATGGTTGGCCAATGTGGTGCTCGTTAAAAAGGCTAATGGAAGGTGGAGGATGTGCACAGACTACACCGACCTAAATAAGTCATGCCCGAAAGATACATATCCCCTTCCTAGCATAGATCGGCTTGTAGACGGAGCGTCAGGCTGTGGCTTACTCAGCTTTCTGGATGCTTATTCCGGGTATAATCAGATAAGGATGTACCCCCCTGACGAGGAAAAAACCGCGTTCATGACTGAGAACGCTAACTATTGCTATCAGGTGATGCCATTCAGACTGAAGAATGCTGGGGCTACTTATCAGCGGTTGATGGATAAAATATTTTAGGAACAGATCGGGAGGAACCTGGAAGTATATGTTGACAACATGGTAGTAAAGTCCGAAGATCCTTCTAAGCATGCTGCCGACCTTGGCGAGGTATTCGGAAGAATACGGAAATACAACATGAGGTTAAATCCTGAGAAGTGCATGTTTGGAGTCAATGGGGGAAAATTTCTTGGATTCATGTTAACTCATCGGGGTATTGAAGCCAATCCCGATAAATGTCGAGCTATTATTGATATGAGAAGCCCCCAGAATGTAAAAGAAGTGCAGAAACTGACGGGGCGATTAGCATCACTATCTCGCTTTATACCGAGGTTAGCAGAGAAAGCCAGGCCATTCTTCAAGTTGCTTAAAAAGGCCGAGCGATACCAATGGAACGAGGAATGTGAGTAGGCGTTTCAGAGTTTCAAAGACTTCTTTTCGGCACCACCCATCCTTAATCGGCCGACCACCAACAAAGAATTATTACTTTATATGTCGGTAACCGAGCATGCAATAAGCTCGGTAATGGTACAAGAGATAGGCAGGCAGCAGATACCGGTATATTTCATCAGCCGAATACTGCACGATGCGGAGACGAGGTATCAGATTATTGAAAATTTAGCTCTGGCACTGGTTACATCAGCAAGAAGGTTGCGACCTTATTTTCAAAGTCACGAGGTTATTGTGAAAACCGACCACCCCGTAAAGCAAGTCCTGAGGAAACCCGAATTAGCTGGACGAATGATCTCGTGGTCAGTCGAGTTGTCAGAATTCGGAATAAGATATGAGCCTAGAGGGTCAATTAAGGCACAATTTTTGTCCGACTTTGTCGCCGAACTTACTCCATCCGAGGACTCCAGAGATGGGGCCCGATGGATACTTTACGTAGATGGTTCCTCCAACACCAAGGGGAGCGGAGCTGGGATTATTCTAGAAGGTCCTGGTGGATTAATTTTGGAGCAGTCTCTTAAAATCGATTTCTCAGTCATGAACAACCAGGCCGAGTACAAAGCTCTCATTGCCGGGTTAAAGCTAGCTAAAAAAGTGGGAGCGAGGCAAGTTAGGTGTCGGAGTGACTTACAGTTGGTTTCTGAACAAGTCTCGGGGGCTTACCAGGCTAAAGATCCACAGCTGGCAAGGTATTTGGACAAGGTAAAACGATTGGCTGAATGCTTTGAAGAATTTGTGATTGAGCACATTCCAAGAGAAGAGAACTCCTGAGCTGATCTGCTATCCAGACTGGCTAATGTCAAAAAGCTCGGGCAACACGAGACGATCATCAGGGAAACAATACATCAGCCCAGTGTCGATCTTGATGAGGTTATGGTCGGAGGCAGCCCGGACCGGGACTGGATGACCCCTATTTGGAACTATCTGGCCGGAGGGACCTTACCCAGCAACCAGAACAAAGCAAGGAGGCTGAAGATGAAGTCTTCCCATTACATAATAATGGGAGGAGACTTATACAGGCGAGGATTCTCAACTCCCCTCTTAAAATGCCTCACTCCTGAACAGGCGAAATATGTTATGAGCGAAATCCATGAAGGAGTGTGTGGGATGCATACTGGTGGAAGATCTATGGCAGCAAGAGTAATCCGGGCCGGCTATTATTGGCCCACTATGCGAGCTGATTTTACCGAGCATAGTAAGAAGTGTAATGAGTGCCAAAGGTTTGGTAGTCTGCGTCATGCACCGCCGGAAGAATTGCACACAATGACGTCTCCGTGGCCATTCATGGTCTGGGGAATGGATATTCTCGGACCTTTCCTGATGGGTAAAGGGCAGGTCAAGTTCTTACTAATGGGCATAGACTACTTCACTAAATGGATTGAGGCGGAATCGTTAGCTAAGATCACGGCACAGCAAGTACAGAAATTCGTATGGAGGAATATTATCTGTCGGTATGGGATTCCTCACTCGGTGGTTACTGATAACGGAAGGCAGTTTGTGGATGGAAACCTGAAGCAATTCTATGAACAGCTCGGTATCAAGCATCGAGTGTCTTCGGTCGAGCATCCCCAAACCAATGGGCAGGCAGAAGCGGCGAACAAGGTTATCCTCGGAGAACTCAAGAAGAGATTGGGAAGAGCGAAGGGGGCCTGGGCCGAGGAATTACCGAGCATTCTCTGGGCCTATCGTTGCACGCCTCAGTCAAGCACTAAAGAAACCCCTTTTAGGTTGACTTTTGGAGCTGACGCAATGTTCCCGGTGGAAGTGGGAGAGTCGTCCTTTAGACGAATACTCCGCGACCAACATATGAACCAGGAAAACATGGAAGTTGAACTAGATCTATCCGAAGAGGTCAGGGAAAATGCACGTATACAGGAAGAAGCTTATAAGCAAAGAGCGGCTCGGCGTTATAATTCTCAGCTTAAGCCAAGAAGTTTTGTTGGTGGAGATCTTGTTTGGAGAAAACAGAGCGAAGCAAGGAAGAATATCGGCGAAGGAAAGCTAGCTGCAAATTGGGAAGGGCCTTACCGAGTTACTGAAGCGTTGGGCAATGGAGCATATGGACTAGAAAAGCTGTCAAGAGAAGCAATCCCTAGGACATGGAATGCATCTCACCTCAAAAATTATTTCAGTTAGTTGATGTATACAAGGAAGGTGATGTACTCTTTTTCCTAACTCGGTCTTTTGTCCCAAAGAATATGCAAAAGAGGGTTTTGGCTGAGAAGGTTTTAACGAGGCACGCCTATCTACTTTAATAAAGGAAATTTTTATCATGATTATGTTTATTAACCTCGGTCAAGTATGAACCGAGAGGAGCAAAATTACACCTCGGTCAAGTATGAATCGGGGAGGTGGATAAACTCGGTCAAGTATGAACCGAAATGTCAAGTTGAAATTCGGTCAAGTATGAACCGAGCATTCGAATTAAATTTGGTCAAGTTTGAACCAAGAATTTGTTAAAAACTCGGTCAAGTGTGAATCGAGGAATTGAAATTCGGTCAAGTATGAACCGAGGTTTCCAACTAAAATTCGGTCAAGTATGAACTGAGGTCTACGTCTAAAACTTGGTCGAGTACGAACCAAGAGGAGGAATTAAATCTCAGTCGAGATCGAACTGAAAAATTATTTTAAACTTAGTCAAAAAATTGAACGCAGTCAGATCGAGAAGTAATATTGTTATCATTAACAAGTTTGAACAAGACATCAAAATAAAGAAAAGCAAAGAAATAGACAATCCAGGAGGTGAGCAGCTCGCAGCAGTAGGAACATTTTTTTTTTTAGTGTCCTACAGTTCATCTTCATCCACAAGCTCACAATCTTTGACATCTTTGTTCACATCAAATGCCGAGAGCTCAATTTTTGGCAGGAAAAGATGCACCTGACGAAGTGCTTTATGGAAGCCTTCTATATGCTCTTTCATTATTTGTTGTACGGCTTCCTTAACATCAGCCTCGAGTTCGGCCTGTCTTTTCCTCGCTTGTTCCAAATCCTTTTGTAAATTAGTAGCGAGGGCCGAGGATTCAGCTTCAGCATTCCTTGCCCAAGCAACCTCAGTCTTCAGGGCATCCCGCTCCTTCTCGACTGCTTGCACTTTCATCTCGGCACCAGCAAGAGATTCTTTCAGCTCCTCCACTTGCAGAAGGAGAGCTGCTTGAGACTTTGAAGCTTCGGCGAGTTCTGAAGAAGCCTTGTCTTTTGCAGTGGTTGCTTCCAGAAGCTCGACCTTAGCAGCTTTGAGGCGACGATCATTCTCCTCAAACTCCTCCCCACAAAACGAGGCCATGTTCGCAGCACGCAGGCACATAGCCGACATGGATTCCAAAATAGCCTTGGGACCCAATCGCTGTAAGGTCTCTTTGTCACCGATTTCCTGGACACTACTCCCGAAAAGCTTGGCAATGTTTGGATCAATGCCTGAAGGCAAGCGTCTAACAGGGGAAGGCAAGGGAGATTGGTGAGCAGAAGACACAATCTCCTCGTCGGTGGTCAGAAGTCGAGCACATTTGCTCTGAGGGCTGTGTGAAGAGGAGGGAATCTCAACAACCTCAGCTGTCGCCACTACTTCGGCACGACCTTTCTCCTCTTTATCAGGGTGAGCCTGCAACTTCTCGGCACTTGATCCTGCTGATGGGGCCATGTTTTTTATCGAACGCCAGTTGAATTTCCCCATCACCACTGCAGAGTAGAAAGTATATATTAAAAACTCAGACAAGTATGGCAGTAGAAGAAAAAAGAGACTTGGCACTCACGTGAAAGATCTTTATTAGGAGTTGAAGAATAAGGGAGTCTAAGTAAGATTTTGCAGTTCAAGGGGCGAGGTAATTTATTTAACTTCTCGATATCCGCTTTTTCGGATGCCGACATATCCTCATAGCACCAAGACTGGAATTTGATCGGAGTCCGAGTCCAATATAGAGGAAACCTGGGTCGTCCCTCCTCATTGAAAAACATCTCCGAGTAACTCTCGGCGGGGCGCACCTTAAAGAAACTTCCTTTGAAATCTTTGTAGGATGAGGTATATGGACCGATTATTCCCTTTTTATTCATACCACTGAGAGAAATCCAGCCGATCTTATTTCCAAATCGGATCTGATAGAAGTAGAGAAATTTTGGAGCGGTCGGTGTCATGTTCAGTTTTCTACACAGGACTTCCAAAGCCTTTAAAAACGTCCAGCTGTTGGGATGAAGTTGAGTCGGAGCGACGTTCAACGCCCTTAAAACAGCACACTCAAACTCCGAGAAAGGAAGGCCAACCCCCAGTGACTCAAATAATGTTTTATACATATAAGTAAAATGTGTTTGCCCTCGTTGTGCCGACATAAAAACGTGCTCATCTTCTGTACACGGCTCGGCAATCACGGCCTCCTCTGTTTGTATGCTAGACAGAGAGATGGATTTCCTCATTTCCATGATCGACTCAGCAGTCCAAAATTTAGAGTGATAAGATCCAACTTCTCCTTTAACCCAATAATATCCCGGAAGTTGAATGTTGGGAGCTGGATCTTTTCGAACCCTTGAAATGATTTTTCGCGAGTTTGGTACGGTTACTTGCACAGCAGTAGCCGAAGATGAAGCTTCCCTTTCAGTCGGGAGGTCAGCCAGACGAAAATTCAGCTCTCCGCTTGGAAAGGAAGAGTTTGATGGTGAAGGATCTTCTCCGATGCCCATAACTTCCCTCTCAATTAGGATTCGATGAAGGGACGACCCAGCTGACGTCTCAGATCCTCGGTTTGAACTCATAATGATTGGGAAAAATATGGAATAGAGCGTAGAAACTGAGAAAAGGGGGAAGGATAGAAGAAGGCGTACCTGGAAAAATGACAAAAAGGGCGAGAAAAAGGAGGTTAGGGACGACGGAAAGGTTAGAGACGACGAAAAGATTCAGAAGGAATGAAAAGCAAATAAAGTTTAAAATGAAAGGATGAACATTCGAGTCCTACACGTATATTGTGAAACTCCTCCTCGAAACAAGCAATTTAATCATAACTTTGGGCAACAAATCTTCACCATTGGAGAACGTGCTCTAATTGACGAAAAGACGCAGTATTAAATAACGCCGCGTGTAGCCGTACGTATAAGTGCATTACCGTCTCAGAAACCGAAACGTCAAGGAGCCTTAGGGAAGGTTCTCGAATCCCTAGGATACTGAAACGGTTCAAAATTCAAAAATCAGTCTTTAGTTAGTCACGTGATCCAGAGCCTCTTCGTCTAAATCGGACTCGAGGCTCGGGGGGCTAGTATACTGGCCGGGATGATAAGGCCGAGCTTACAAGTCCGAGGTAGATAAATGTCCATTTGATGTACCACTCTCCGGGCTCATATACACCGAGCTTAAGCGCAACAATCCGAGTATTACATCAGTTATCAAGCGGTAAGCCCGAGTAATTGTACGGCCAAATGATCGTACGGTTAAATAACATCTCGGCCATAGGACCAACTACGGGTTTCTCTACGAAGATTGTGCTGCTCCAAAAATACCCGACTAGGAGTAACGGTTATGAGAATAATAACTATTACGGAATCATAACTGAAGGACGAAAAATCAGGGATCAAGTGAAAAGAGTGCGATACTCCATAATGATTATTTATATCCCGATAAATTAGGGGTTAGGGGGAGAAAACGGTTAAACCTTAACGGTCAGGGGAAGGTCAATAAAAAGGGGGCAAGAAGAAGCGTAAAGAAACAGAGAGCACTGCACACTGAAAAGGAGGAATAGTCTATCTCGGCTTTTTGACAGAACAGATTTAATACTTTTCGACTTTTTAGTTTACGGTTTTTAGCTAGCACATCAAGGATCAAGACCCTATGTTGTAAAGTTAAGTTCTCACTAGGGATTACTTTGCAATCTTTACAAGCTCTTCTATATGAGTTTCTTACAAAAAAGAAGTCAATTTGCAACCTTTGAGCCCCACTCTTATATTTGATTAAATGTTCCTCTCATTTTTTTTCAAATAAGTGTTTACAATCATGAGGTTATAAGCCATTGAAAAATAAAGAATAGAATGTCTCACCTCATTTACTTCTCCAAAACTATAACCGCTATGAGCTCATATATATTACTTTATCTCTTTTCCCACATGACCATTAAGATCCCCCCAATAAAGATTTTTTCCTCTTATGGGATATCTCAAACTAAACCTTCCAAATCTTCTCAAAATTTTTCCTTAATAAATACTTTCGACCCTACTTGATGTAATATCCCTATTTTTATGGGATGTTATAAAATGAATAAAAGATGAGAAACGAAATGAAATGAAAAGACTATATATAATTGGGCTTTAGATGAAATTAATTTCTCATCTAATTTTCAGAAAAGTTATGTTTGATCCTTAATTGGAATTAATTTTTCATAAGGTTCTTAGCAGAAATTAATTCCAGAATTTATCCCGAAAAATATGTAATATACCACTTGAATGAAAGTCCGCTCCAAACTGAGCGTAAAGATACAAGTATTGCATAGCCGGAAGATCTAGGTTAAGAGATAGATTAATTTGAAGTTATTGTGAATAGTGTAAAAAAGAAATAATAAAAAAATTGATATTTAGGTAAAATTACAGAAAGTGCCCAAAAGAATGAATAATTATATTTTTAACCTGATTCAGAGACAAAATGGTCATTTCCCAGATTAGAAGAAAAATACGAATATTGAATTTAAACCCTAAGAAAAAAATATTGATATTATAAAATGTATAAGTAATTGGGAAAAATTGAGAGACACAGTTAAGCGTGAAGAAGGGTAAAGAGATAATTTTTTCAGATTAAATGAAAAAATAAGAAAATTATATTTTAACCCAAAGAATTAAGAATTTTTGTAATTTAGTCCATGATGGGAGAAATTCACGCCTAGATTAAATGAAAATAAGTTTGGGGAAATTACTGCTAATGACCCGAAAGTGTCAAAAATTATAAATATCCCCGATCAAGGGTTTTTTGTAAATATGAAAAATTATAGTCAAAATGAAGCTTTCAATGAGTTAAGACCAATGGAATATATCAAGGAATCTATTAAGATCAAAATAATATTTATTGAGTAATTAGGGTTTAATATTAATACTTTACCTGATAAAGGTCAATTTAGACAGCAGGAAAAGACAGTATTGATTTAAGGACAATGATTGGACCTTGTTAAAATATATTTTGGATCAAAATAATGATTTTAGTCCAAAATTTATTTTGGATAATCCTGTACCAATGCAATGACAATTTCGGCGAAAATACTTAATTGGTACGGGTAAATTTAATCAGTAAAGAGTATTTTGGTCTATGAAAATTATTTAAGTAATTTTTGGTAAAAAATGAGGGTATACACATCTGAATGTGCTGATTGGGACACAAGTGAAATTTTTTACAAAGCTTTTTAAAGGAAAAGTGAATAAAGTCAAAAGGAAAGGTTAATTAAATATTTTATTAGATAAATATCCTATTAACTCATTAACCTTCATCTTCCTCACTTCATTCACGATAGCTTCAGCAATAGAAAGAGAGAAGAAGGCGTGAAAGAGAGAGAGAGTAAAAAGGAGAAGGAAAAACTACAAGTATGGTCCCAAAACTTTAAGGTATTATCTTGTAACATTTTCCTTGTGCTCTCTAGCAATTTTGAGGCATTTTAGTGGCTATTTTTCCTCTATCTCCTTGCTGAAATTTCTGACCTAGAGAGAGAGAGTAGAGAGAGAAAGTTGTGCCATGAAGAAACTAATCCATAAAAAGTGAAGTATATGCCACAAGATGTAAGATTATGACATTGGTTTTAAAGATTGATGAGTTATTATTTTTCTACAATTTTCTATATTTTTTTGCCTATTTAGGGTTTGAAAAGGAAAAGTAATTTCATGGTTTTGTTCCCAAAAATGAATTTCTTGGGTCCAAATTATGTAAATACAAGTGTGTTGTACAAAAATACCTCAAAGGAAAGTAAAGTGAGAATTTTAGTTCAAGTATGTACACTTTGTGAATGAGGTTATGTAATTGGTGGCTAATGACCTCATTTTGTGATACTATAGGAATCAAAGAAGTGTTAGAAGTTTAAAGGAAATGTGTGCAAAGTTTGGAAAGGATTGAAAAGTTAAAAGGTAGTTTACTAACTTAATCTTGCATTATATAGTTATATAGTTGCAATGGTTTTAATGTTATACCAAATATTTGTAATGATTTTATGTGATGATTTGTTGATATTGGATGAGTTATTTGAGGGGTTTTGTGATCCCGAGATGTCCAAAATATTAGGGGAAACTCTGTTTAATTTTCTATAAATTGTTTAAGCATAAATGATTCTAAATATTTGAATGATGACTTGATGAAGTGTGCTTGCATTATATGATTATATATTTGCTTGATTAGTAGTAACTACTGAGATTCTTTGAATCTCATCCCTTCCAAATGCTTACCATGTTTAGGGTAAATCAATGCAAGGAATCCAAGAAGAGCTAAAAGAAAAGAGGAAGAGAATGATGAATGATATTATTATACAAGTCTTAATGTTATGTTTTGGAAATTTGTATAGTTTGTATGAAAGGGGTAAATCCTGTATGATGCCTTGAAAATATTCTTTTAAGACCTCTATGATATTATGCATGAAATTGGAGCAATAAATGCCAATGTAATTGTGTTATGAAACTTATTATATAAGTTATGGCATAAGTTAGTTTGAGATGACTAGTATTGATTTTAGCAAGGGAACTCTATTCAAAATAGAGCATCCTATATAAGTGTTATACATGCTCTTAAATTAGACAAAACAAGCTTTTCATAGAGTTAAAGAATACCTAAATTGGATAAATTTAGGAATTATAGTGATTTTTCAAAGTTAGGATTCAGAACAGAGAAATATTGGGAAAACTGGGAACTAAAAGTTAGGTATTGGAAAATTAAAAAGATGATATAAATTGTGCAGATATCCAAAAATTTAGTGGTTTGTATTTATGGAAAGTTATATGTTTTGAGTTTCATATGTCACTGATTTGGAGGTAATTGGAACTATATGATAGGAGATATAGAGGTTTTTCCAAAACTATTCAAGCAAAAGTGGAATTCTGACCCTTTATGATTTAAGTTAATTCCATGCTATGTGAAAGTTGAATAAATATACAAGAAAAATATTTCTAGAAAGTAAACTCACAGAGCTTTCCAATAACATAAAGAATGTATGAATTGACTTAGGGTAGAGTGAGATATGAATTTTTAAATATAAGGCCAAATCTTGGGGAAGAGAAAATGACCAAATGTATAGTAAGTGTTTGAGGAATAAACTGTATAAATTGGTCAATGAAATGCTCTGTTTCATATTTTTTTCCATGTATATAAGGTTTTTATCTATTGTTAGATACTTGAATCACTATGAAATGATTTTTCTAGAATTAGTTATGAATTTTCAAAACTTAGTCAACAAAGTGAAAACTACCATATGAAGATTACCCAAAAATTTTGGAAATTCTAATTTTCATTCTTATGTGATTCAAGTTTAGGATCAAGTATTATCAGACCTAAAAGAAGTCTAATTCATGAGAAATGAGTCTAAAAGTAAGGTGTTACACTTAAGGTGCGTAAGTACTAATGATATTAAAAGTATCTTGTCTAATAATCAATTTTAAGGATAAGATCTTATATTCAATCATTCTGACTCTTACCATATTTTTTTTCCAATCTTTTTCTATAATAATACTAACTTCATTCCTTGCTCTGACATTCCTAACATATCAAAGTTTAAAACCAGTAGTGTTTGACAACTTAGCCTTTTCTCCTACCTATTTAGTTTCTTGAAGACACAAGATGTTAATTTTCTTTCGAATTATAGCATCCACCATCTCCATAGATTTACTTATTAAAGTATCAATATTCCAATAACCGAATCGAATCTTGCTCTCTTGGGTTAACTTCTTTATCCATATCCGTCTAAAATGATGTGAGAACCTTTGCTCGTTTAACATTACACCTGAATGTCGATATTTTTTTTTCCATGTATATATGGTTTTTATCTATTGTTAGATACTTGAATCACTATGAAATGATTTTTCTAGAATTAGTTATGAATTTTCAAAATTTAGTCAACAAAGTGAAAACTACCATATGAAGATTACCCAAAAATTTTGGAAATTCTAATTTTCATTCTTATGTAATTTTCATTCATATTAGCAAGGGAACTCTATTCAAAACAAAGCATCCTATATAAATATTATACATGCTCTTAAAGTAGACAAAACAAGTTTTTCATAGAGTTATAGAATACCTAAATTGGATAAATTTATGAATTATAGTGATTTTTTAAAGTTAGGGTTCAGAACAGAGAAAGATTGGGAAAACTGGGAACTGAATGTTAGGTACTGGAAAATTAAAAAGATGATATAAATTGTGCAGATATCCAAAAATTTAGTGGTTTATATTTATGGAAATTTATATATTTTGAGTTTCATATGTCACTGATTTGGAGGTAATTGGAACTATATGATAGGAGATATGGAGGTTTTCCCAAAACTGTTCCAGCAAAAGTGGAATTCTAACCCTTTATGATTTAAGTTAATTCCTACTCTGTGAAAGTTGAATAAATATACAAGAAAAATATTTCTAGAAAGTAGACTCACAGAGCTTTCCAATAACATAAAGAATGTATGAATTGACTTAGGGTAGAGTGAGATATGAATTTTTAAATATAAGGCCAAAATCTTGGGGAAGAGAAAATGACCAAATGTATAATAAGTGTTTGAGGAATAAATTGTATAAATTGGTCAATGAAATGCTCTGTTTCATATTTTTTTCCATGTATATAAGTTTTTATCTATTGTTAGATACTTGAATCACTATGAAATGATTTTTCTAGAATTAGTTATGAATTTTCAAAATTTAGTCAACAAAATGAAAACTACCATATGAAAATTACCCAAAAATTTTGGAAATTCTAATTTTCATTCTTATGTGATTCAAGCTTAGGACCAAGTATTATCAGACCTAAAAGAAGTCTAATTCATGAGAAATGAGTCTAAAAGCAAGGTGTTACACTTGAGGTGCGTAAGCACTAATGATATTGAAAGTATCTTGTCTAATAATTAATTTTAAGGATAAGATCTTATATTCAATCATTCTGACTCTTACCACATTCTTTTTCCAATCTTTTTCTATAATAATACGAACTTCATTCCTTGCTCTGACATTCCTAACATACCAAAGTTTAAAGCCAGTAGTGTTTAACAACTTAGCCTTTTCTTTTACCTATTTAGTTTCTTGAAGACACAAAATGTTAATTTTCTTTCGAATTATAGCATCCACCACATCTATAGATTTACCTATCAAAGTATCAATATTCCAAGAACCGAATCGAATCTTGCTCTCTTGGGTTAACTTCTTTACCCATATCCGTCTAAAATGACGTGAGAACCTTTGCTCGTTTAACATTACACCTGAATGTCGATATAGCAGCTCTAGCTCATTTGACACTGCATTTGAGCCACACAACGCATTACTTCTGGATAACGATCTAGTCTTAATACAAATATGTCTCTGATCCATGTCATAAAAATTTGACAAATTTTACGTTAGCTGTTAAGGGTTTAACATAACCTTCCTCCTTTACCCGGGTTTGGGACTGTAATATGCATTTAAAAAATATGCATTGAATTCAAATTGAAATAATAATAAAGTATGACAAAAGTAATTAATTGATCATTATTCTCGCATGTGAAATCACTTACACACACATGTATATATACATGTACTTAAAATAATTCATTTGCAACCTTTGTAATATTGATTTATATATGCAAAACTAAATCATATTTTAGACAATTTTATACTAAATGAAATTACAAAGTTATTTTGAGTTTTGAAAAGAGGCTGTAAAATTGGACGCTCCCAAGTTTTCATCTTGCACCGTGGCCGCGAATCTAAGCTTTCTTCCCAGGCTTAACTCATTCAAGTATGAACAAATAAATATAGGGGCTGGCTGAATAAAAGATCAGATGGCATATGTGCCCAACTGTCCATCAATGATGAGAGGGTGAAGTACAAGATCTAGTCCCACCAAAACAATCAACCTCTACAAATTTAAATCCTTTTTGTTCTTACTGCATCTACTCTTTGGGCAGCGAGCTAGGCCCAAATCGGCCCCTTCACCCGTCATTTTCATCACATGCTGCTTCTTTTTTTTTTTTCCCCCATCTCGGATCTTCAATTACCAGTAAGGGCAACCGGAGATTTGCCATCTGATCTACTCAAACACATGCACCCCGGAGGGGCATTACCTGCACATAAAAATTTCTGTGATAAATTAATATCCACATATATACATATATGTATATATCAAAATTGAACTTACTTCTGGCTCAGAGAATTCAAGTTCGTCCTCCAGAATCTGGCCAACTTCAACAGTTTCTTTGACCATTTCTTATGCGATTAATACTTTCGCTTCCTTATCTTGTTACTGATTGATCAGTTGAAAAGAATTAGGAATTAGGAAATATGTTTAGCAGGCATGGTCAAGGGTCGAACAAATTAGTGTAGACATAGACAGTTTCGTTCGTATCTAGAAACTTCATGCTTACAAATTAAGTCACCGAGTAGTGTAGTAAATGAAGTCGTAAACAAATTACTTAATTGAGATCAAAATCAATAGGCAAGGAGAAATTATTAGATCCACCTTGATCAAGGGAAAGAAAGGATGATAAGTGGACACTATGCGACGTGGACGGCCACGCGAGGTGAAACGTTAGACTGCGACAGGCCTGCAGAAGGAGATCACGTGTCAGGATGGTGACATGAGCCGACGTCATCGCCGTGCCCAATCGTGAAAGCAACCACCGCACTTTGTCAGTCTTTCACGTGCATTTCTCATGCATACTCTATCGATCCATTAAATTCAACTTTCCAAATAAAATAAATAGCCAATCAACTTAAACTCTTTCCGATTTTTTTTTATAAGGGGTAATTTAAAAAAAATTATTTTTTTATAACATACTTTATAATATTTAATAAATTTTTTTATATTTTATCTTTATTATTTATTTCTTCTCATAAATTATTATTAAAATTTTTAAATAAAAATTTTTTTTAATTGATTAAATAATATTCAATATGAGTTATATTATTATATTAAAAATGAGTAAAAAAAAGAAATGCTTAATTTTTTTTTTAAATTTAAAAAAAATAACTAATTTTCTTAATCTACGTAAATAGTTAAAAATCCTTTATATAAAAAATTGGAGGGAGTAAATAAAAAAAGATAAATATTTTCATTCTCAATTTAAAATAAAAAATTAATTATAAATATTATAAACATTGATCCGTAGAAAATATAAAAAATAAGGAAATACACTATTCACAAATGTTGTGACTAATTTTGAATTTTATACAAATACAACTTTCATTTGGCCACATATCTACTTACTATATGGGAAAAGAGTGATATATTTTATTTTTAAATATAAATCTCACTAATTTTAATTCCTTCCTTAATTTATATGCCTTAGTCAAAATGGTCTAATATTAAATATAAGAAAGGAAATACTCCTTTTAAATTTTAACTTAATCTACAACCAGATTTGGATTATCTTTAACTAATATTATGCGGCAATCTCTCCGATCAAATCTCATTGATAGTGCAATCTAATGACTGCAAAATGTGGTACTGTTATTTTTCTGAGATTCACCGTAGACCTTCCTAGTTCTTGCAATATGATTTTTAAGATAAGAAATTTTTAAGCTTGACGCTATATGATTCATCTAGCTTCGGGCCATCTGATTCATCTAACTATTCACATCTTTCTTTGTTTATGAAATACTGATGAGTCATTAGATATATTGCAATATGACTTATTGAGATTTAGTTGGAGAGATGGCTATACAATAATGGCTAAAGAGGATCTAAATCCTCTACAGATATAAAGTTACAAGGAAGACCAGGTCTTCAAATAGAGGAGCTCACAATATTTTTAAACAAAATAGATGACTTGAAATTTAGGACCAGTTTTTAGAATCAATAACAAATATTGTGTTACTATTTAGTTTTCAAATTTTCCTACTTAGTTCCCCCCTATTATCAGTTTTTATTAGTTAAAAATTAAATTCTATTTATTTATTTATTTATTTTTAATTTTAAAAAATATAATTCTCCACAAAATTCATTTGTCTCAATATACGATAACTCCTCTGCCACTAGTTGCGCTTGGGATTCTTACAACTGACAAGAGGACCAACATAAGCTGGTTTGCTTTTATAATCAAATCCATTGAATCCGGGAATTTGCCGTCTGCGTGTTTCGACGTTCGGAAAACCCCACCACAGTTTCCCCCATAAACCACCGTACAGGTGTCCCCAACAGTGGCAGCACAGAATTTTTTGTGTTCCCACGTTCCACCTTCTACCTCTCTCACACCCCATCAATACAGGCTATCCTCCTGTCTCTCCCGTTTTAATTCCTCAGTCCAAGCATGCGCCTACTTTCTCTCTGCCAGTTTTTTTAAATAATAATTTATCAAATTTAGTCTCCTATAAATACTCTATTCATCCTATATTATAAATTAGCATAATAAGCTTTTTTTGCCTTATAATATATAGTGATATATAATAATTTATTATTTTTATTTTTTATTTATTATATTATTAAGATGATAATTTGTATTATATTTAATTAATAAAAATAAAGTAGTTGAATTAATAAGAATAAAAATAAAAAATTTGATTGTTTGAGAATAATGGAGAAGACAATGTGAAATCTAGAAAATTGAACGCTGACCCGCATTCCCACATAAGGACATCGAAAATGTCACACATTTTCCTCACAAACCAAAGACTGGTGCTCCAATAGGAATTCCTTGTCATATCGAGTACTGATCATCAGTAATTAATTATTAATACCCATTGATTTTATATATAAGATTTTTTATTTTGATTCTAAATATAAAATTATTTATGATGTATAAGGTACTATTTATTATATATTTTTTAAAAAATATTTTTATTTAATATATTTAAAGAGAAAAGAAGAAAAATTAAATAAAGATAATTTTAAAAAAATATTAAAATTTTTAAAAAAATTAAGATAGTTAATTAGTTTTATTTTCAATTCTTAATTCAAGGTTATTTTTCGGTTAAAAGGTTAATAAGAGGAATTATATTAGTAATAACAATTTCATACAGCGATCAGGATGAAGTACAAGTGCAAACTAACTAGAAGCCTAAAGTTGAGACCAAATTATAATGCAGTCGAGATATATTAATCAGTAATGCTAAATAAATACATGTAATTGGTTGATATTATTGATATATGTCATGCATCTCCGAAATGCCCAACATTCTGCGGAGAAACTTGGTAAGGTTTTGATAGGATTGGAAGATAAGGGGAGGAAGATGCACTGGACATTGCCACAGGGAATCCTATCCCTGGAGGCCTATTAGCGGCAGCCCGTTCCAGTGACTGAACCTGAGTCTTGAGAAACTTGACGTAGTGAATCGCTTCGTCTAACATCGAAGCCGTGTCCATCTTAGTCCCTCCCGGAACCAGTCTCTGCAATATCCTTATTCTCTCGCTGATCCTCTCTCTTCGGTGGCGAGCCGCCACGCTTTGAGGATCCTTCGAAATCTTCACGTTCCTACGCTTCGGCGGCTTAACTGACTCTGGGTCTACGTGGATTGGCTGCATCGCCGCTATCCTGAATATCATTTCCCTCATCGCCGCCATTGACATCCCTTTCTCTGATGCTCTACCGTACCCGTTTCCTCCGCAAGGTGGTGGGCCTTGCTCTTGAAGCATGGGGGTAGGGTTAGTGAAGGAAATTGTAGCAGACTGTAAGTTCGTGAATGAGGACGAGGAGGTCATTGGAGAGTTGTCCATAAAATGTAGCATAGTGCCATGTATGTCGGTGTCCGTCCTTGTAGCAGCGGCAGAAAGCTCAGGCAGTGCAAAGTCATCGGGGATGACGTCGTCACTGTAGGCTCCGGAGAATTCAGGGATTTGCATCATCATCGTATCCATCTGATTATTCTGATCCGAAGTGGATGGCTTCAACAGGTCTTCGGTGTTCATTTATGTATTAAATATGGTTTAATCACGCTGCTCAAAGGAAAGGAAAAATTTGAGGTGAAGAGGAGCTAGGAGAACACAAGTAAGGTTAAAATGGGATCTCTGAGACAGAGGTGAGTAAATAAGTGAAAGGATGGAGAAGTATTCAAGGTGCGTAACTGCAAAAAAACTAGGAAATTCAGAAGATGCAGAGAAAGATGGGAAAGAGAGAAGAGAGAAGAGCAGTGGAGTGGTAGCTAATGGCAGAAAGTGCACTAAGCGTTGGACTGAAGAGAAACAAGGAACTTTGGCAAAAAAAAAAAGGAGAACAATAATACTGAAAAATCAACGTAGTGGTGATATCCAGAACAGAAAAGAACAGCAAAGAATCAATATCTTAAAGATGTGACTACTGTGTCTATATATAACAAGCGGTTGAAGAACAAATATTATTATTTCTATTATACTTATAATTACAGAGGGAGGCTTTTTTTATTCTTTCACATTTATCTGCACCAAGGGTGCTGCTTTGCTTGAAATGTTTGAATGCTTCAGATTTCCTAATTAGGAAAGAATACCCTTTTGAAAATAGAAAGAAAAGGATACGGCTGAATAATATAACTACAACGTCAAAAGGCATTAGGCTGGGTGTTATATAAGCCACTGAACTTGAAAGACAAATTTTTAGTGATAAGAGTATATTATCAAGGAGATCTATTTGTCTAAGAATATTATATTACCATAGTAAAGCAATATAGTGACAGGCCATGATATATACTGTCTTTTGTCCCTATTATAAGATGTTTTTAACTACCATATATGGATTAAGAAAAATTGGTTATAGCTTAAAATTAATGAAAAAAATTTCTGATATTCCCATTTTATCCTTAAAGAGAAAATAAAAATACATTAAATAAGAGGAAAGAGAAGTTAATTGAAATTTGTAATAAAAGAATTTAATAGGGATAAAATTAAGACTAAAATTAAACTTATTACTTAACATTTTATATTTTGGATCAGATAAATTTTTTAAATAATATCCTATAATAAGACAGGAGGGAGTAGTATGTAATTAGAATAAATTATTTTTGGATAATAACAGATGCAAGAGACGAGACGGATTATTAATTATAGAAGAATATATCATACCATCGTATGTTTGTTAAGTAGGAGTGGGGAATGAAACCTATCTACAATTCTTGATTAGCTCAAATTCACTTTCATTGGAAGAATCCAGGATGAGGGGCCCACTAATAGAGGACAAATGTCAGAAATCTCACCTTACCCTTTTGATTTGTTTTGAAAATTTAAATAAGAGAGGCTGAAACAACGTGGCGATTGGCGGTGGGGGGATTGAGTGCCGTTGGATGTAAGTGAGATACAACCAATGAGAAGGGAGAGGAAGTGGAGGTGGTGGATGGAGGAGTGAAGATTCATGATTGAATGAACTCATGTGATGCGTCATGTGCCGCAGCTACAGGGGGAAGAATTCCCCCTTTATTTATTTATTTATTTATTTATTATTTTTTTACATAAACAGGGGAAGAATTCTGATGTGATTAAGAGAGAGAGAGAAGGGAACGCTCTTCGAGATGGATCAGGTTCTGACTTGTGATGCAAGCTGCTTCATGTGCCCGTTTTGTTAACGAACTTACCCCTGCCGTATCGCGGAACAAGCACAATTAAAAGTTACTAAAACTTTATCCATTTTGGCCTTCCATCTCCAATTGACCTGTCAAATATTAGGGCTTTGCGATTAAGAAGTCAGGATTCAATTATCAACAACGCTTTCTGCTGTGAATGTGGAATGATAGTTTCATGGGTTGAAGGATGAAGGTAATGAATATGTCTGTCGAAGAAGGGAGAGATGAGGGACAAAAATCACAGGTAGCTTTGAATTATACAGTGAATGATTTGATGTATTATATTATCACAATTGAAATGATATTGGTATCCGCAATAGGGAGGGGGAAAGGTGGGCCTGGAGTGTGGAGGTGGCAGGGCACATTATAATGTGACGTAGACGTTGATAAGGCAAAGCAGACACAAGTAAATGCAATCGTCCGGGGAGCGACACGATCCAATTTGGTACAAAACAAGCATGTTAGCTCTTGTTACTATTATCACTTTTGTGGCACATTTCATTTTATTTATTTCATCCGTAACTATATATCATTGCAACAACACGTACCATTCTCTGGTGACGTTTCCAGAAACATATTATATATGCCTGTCTCACACTGATTACGCAGCTTATAAGTTAAAGCCCCAGTACCGACCGTAATATATAACGGAAAGCAGCACAGAAAAATTATTGGAGAGTGCGTGATTTGTATATTATATTTTTTGAAACCTCTATCTATGCAAATTAACCCACCCATCCTGCAGACTTCAAAGTTTTGTCCACGGCCTCAATTGATGGCAGCATCTTCCCCTCTTTCTGTTTCTCTCTCTCACACACATATTTATGTTTTTTTTTTGGCCAGAACACAGATATTTATGTTAAACACTACAAAAACTGATAAAATCAGTTGGGATTTTTCTTTTATATATATATTATATATATATATATATAAAGGGTGGGGACAATTCTCTGCCAAATAGGTTTGTTTGATAAGACGAAGAAACCAAGGGATATTCAGAGAGATCTTGGTGGTGGCCTAGCCTATTTTCACTCTGCATTATCGCCCTTTATCACCTTATCTTCTCTTCCCTACATCCCAGTTGTTTTTACATTAATGATGATTCTACCCGCGACCATTATTAGTGGTATTATTACGAAGATATATGTATGTATAATAAAATAATGGTTGCTGTTGAATCTGCCACCTTTTATGCTATCGGGAAAGGCAGGGGTAAGTTTAGAGCAGAGTAGAAGCATTAATTTAATTGGAAGGGGGAGAAGAATGAGATGGTCCCGGGTCTGTTAATTTGGTCTGTCTGTACATGTGTGCATGCATAAATTTCATCAACTTTCAAGTTAAATCATTTTCCGGTTGCCCAATTCAGCATATTACTAGTAGTATAGTGCAACAATCCAACCACTTGTTTCGATTGAACATTCTATAACTTCATTTTCACAGTCCGCTTTTCCGGGAAAGAAAAGGGAAAGAGTGTGAGGTTATTTAAATTGATTTCCACATGGCGGACTAGTTACTACTCCTATATACTGCCAGTGCAGTTCCTTGGGTGCGTGGTGTTTTGCGTCATGACGTCATGCTGATATCACGGGTCCAATTTTACCGCTATTTCTCAATCGATCGGACATCTTCCTTAGCGTTACGTACATTTAGATTTTAATTAGTAAGTCCAGGCCGCCAAACAAAAAAGATTTTAATTAGTAAGTCAACCTCTTTGTTTACATCTAAAGTTGATTCTTTTATTTTTTTTATTGAAAATTAATCACTGATTTTCAAATTCGGAGTAATATTTCATTTCAATATTTTAATAGCTGTTAGTAATTAGTGAATATTTCTTAAATAATAATATATATAAAATGTAATTCAATTTTTTTAATAACTACCAGAACTATTTTATTCATTAGAAAGAAAAGCTAATGGTAAGGGACATATATTGCAGTATGATTCAAACTGACAGACTCAGCGGATATTTTCCCTCAATATACCCAAAACCCTGGAACATTTAGATTACAAGTATTGATTACCAAGCCAAATAATAATCCTCTACAATAACCTGAGTTTTAATCTATGTTGTCAAAATCAGATTGAACATTAAACCGGATAAAATATTGGTTCAAGGTTCAATGGTTCAACTAAGGTCGACTCGAGTTTAAGGTCAAACCAGTAGTAATTAAAATAATATATTTAAAATAAATAATATAAATTTAAACAAATTTTATAACTTAATTCAAGTCTCAAACTAAATAATATTGAATTATCAATCTATTATTTATCACAAATAAATTATTAATAAGTTTCATAACTTAATATTTAAATCTAAATAAATCAATATTCATTTATAATCATATTTTGAGTTCAAAATAATAAATTAATAATCTATTATTATATATTTATTAAATAAATATATAATTTTTAATAATCATATATCATAATAATGCTTATATAATATTATAATATATAAATAAAACATATTTTGTACTAAAAATAATGTTATTTTATCTTAAAAATAAAAAAAAATTTAAAAAAATAATATAGAATTGGTCAAACCGGTTCTACTAGTTCAATGCCAGTTTTATAGGTTCTTGATCGGTTTTCACTAGTTCTGAATCACTACAAAAAAATAGACCTTTAGTGACGACTTTTGGCGGCGATAAAAAAAGGTCGCCGCTAAAAGTCCGTCTTTCAGCGGCGACTAAAAGAGCCGCCGCTGAAAGTCAGTGTTTCAGCGGCGATCGAACAAGTCACCGCTAAAAGTTCGTCTTTCAGCGGCGACTAAAAAGTCGCCGCTGAAAGTTCTTCTTTCAGCGGCGACTAAAAAAGGTCACCGCTGAAAGTCCGTCTTTCAATGGTAATTGAACAAGTCGCCGCTGAAAGTCCACCTTTCAGCGGCAACCAAAAAGAGTCACCGCTGAAAGTCAGTGTTTCAGCGGCGATCGAACAAGTCGCCGCTAAAAGTCCGTCTTTCAGCGGCGATTGAACAAGTCGTCGCTGAAAGACAAACTTTCGGCGATGATTTTTCCTTAGCGCCGCCAAAAGTTATATTTTCAGCAACGATTGTTTTCAGTTGCCGCCTTACTTTCAGTGGCGACTTTTTAATGTCGCCGCCAAAGTTAATTTTGTGAATTTTTGCTATTTTCATTTTAAAAATTAATAAATAACATATTAAAATAATAATTGTGTTTTATTTATACATTTTTATGATAAGTAATTAGATATTTAATATATATTTTATATTATCTAGTATTTTTATTTAAAGGTAAAGTATTTTACTATTTTTTCATGTAAAATATTCTGGACATTTTGAAAGTACTTTATCTCTACCGGAGATTAAAGATTTGAAATGTTGAATATTAAATTCTATCTATATTTATTTTTACTTTTCTTTATCTTAATTAATGAAATATGTTATTCTTATTAGGATAATTTTTTTTAATTCATAAAAGGATTGATAACTCCAAAAAAAAAATTAGGAAGATAAACTAATCCCTAATTATTTAATGTGATCAACCCTATATTTGGAGGAATTCTTATTAGGTTAATTGAATTTCTAATATTTTTAACATATAAATTAATATTAATATTATTTATTACCAATAATAATTTTGATGAAGTAATAATGTACTAAGGCAATTATCAATAGTTAGTCCAAGAGAATAATCTGTCATACTATGATTGAGACTCTCAGCCTAAACTCCTATAGGTATTGGTAGTGTGGATATTTTCTCATAATATAAAAGTCTAATAAAGTAATATCACGTAGAGAAAGAAGGATTATGTGTTGTTAATATATTTTCCTAAAAAATAAGTAACAATATTTAGAAAATAAATATTGGCTAATTCTGTATTTCTCATCCTCTCACTCTTTTTGATTATTTTTTATTATCTGAATTATATTATATTGAATTTATTACATTTTTTTTAAATCATATGACAATCAAAATTATAATATTTATTTTAATGATTTTTTAACAATTTTCTATTACATTATATTATATATATATATTAAGCATATATATAATATAACTTATCAAATAATATAATATATGATATATATGATATTATATGATATGTCATAACATAAAATAAAAAAATATAATATAAATATTCATATAAATATAAATATATATGTATATAAATAAAATTTTTAACGATATTAATAATTGAAAATAAAATATATGTGTATTTTTTAATAATAATATTGATTTATAAATATATATGTGTGTATTAGTGTGTAGATAAACAATATATATTTAATATCTCATGTAAAGACTGCAGGTGCATTTCAGCCCAACTGGCAAGAAAGTAAACACAAAAGACATTGCAAGCAAGAGGTCATGGGTTCGAACCAAGGCGAACGCACATTTGAAACAAATATATGACGTGGCGGCCGTCCGGCAACGGCCGTCCGGCGGCGGTGGTCCGATGGCGGTGGTGACCTGGCGGCAGGCCGGCGGTGGTCATGGGTTCGAACCAAGGCGAACGCACATTTGAAACAAATATATGACGTGGCGGTGGTGATATGAGAGGTGACGTGGCGGCCGTCCGGCGACGGTGGTGACTTGGCGGTCGTCCGACGGTGGTGATGTGGCGGGGTCTAGTGGCTGACATGGCCAAACGACTTTCAGCGGCGACTAAATGTTGTCGCCAAATAATAAATTTTCAGCGGCAACTAAATGTTGTCGTTAAATGAGAAATATTTGGCGGCGACAATTTATATTTTCAGCGACAACTTTTTTCGCCACTAAATGTCAACTTTTGGCGGTGACATTTTTATCGTTGCCAAACTTTTGGTAATGGGATTTGTGGCTACGACAAAAATGTCACCGCTGAAAACTTTTGGCGGCGACATTCCTTCTTTCAGCGGTGACTTTTGTCGCCGCCGAAAGTCAAATTTTTTGTAGTGAATAGTGGGGTTATGTAGCTTGATTAGATCGGACCAGGTACTGGTTCCTGATTCGACCGATCGAACCAGCCAGTCCAATTCGATTTTGACAACACTGGTTTTGATCTCTCTTATGCCAAGCTTGAAGAAAATTCTAACCTCCTAATCACTCAGAATTCATTCATTATTATTTATCTAAATTCCAACCATGACTACTTTGTATTTTCTGATTGAACCGTTCCATCTAAATAGATGTTGGCCCACCCCATCTCACTCTCTGCTTTTCTTTTTTAAAACAAATATTTAGTATCCATTATTAATGAGTAATTTAAATTAATATAGTCCGGTATAGCTCTTCTCGACTTGAAGTTGAATTTTTCTTGTCACAAGGTTTGAATTCTTAGCATTGCCTAATGAATATGAAGTCCCTTTTATTCAAATTAATCCAATCACTGCTAGCACCAAGTCTCTTTTTCCCTTCTCTATTTATATATATACAAACTAGATCTCCAACCATGTACATTGTACAACGCTAGAAATTGGAGCCATACTCTTTATGGCCATGTAAATAATGCAATGTGTGTGACCCTCGAGCGTTTTCTTCAATTGGCAAGACAATTATATCAACTTAATTAGAGGTCTCCAATTCCAATTCAGCTTGCACGATCCTAATTAATTTAGATTTTGATAAAATTTTCAATTGAAATGAAGTAAGTGTAGAATATCAGGTGGATGTGTAAAAAAAAAAGTAATGCATATGGAAAACAAACCTAATAAATGCTTAAATGGAATTATTAAAAAAAATTCTAGCAAAAGAAAAGGAACTATTAAAATTAAAATTTTAAATAATATATTGCTATAATAATTAATGAGTTGCTTCTTCTTACAACTTGCCGATCAATTGCCTTTTTTTAAGGTAATTATAAAAGGTTTGTTTTTTATTTTTATTTGAGGGGAGATGTTGATGAATGCAAATATAATGAAGGCTTGAATACGGGTGCAACTACAATTATAACAGTTGCCCAATGCCGGTGTTGATACGTCGTCAAAATTCAAAAATATATCTGGAGTATGCGGGAAATGAGGGGAAGAGCTCGTAAATTTCTCACAACTATTTCCATGTCATTTCAACATCATAAAATCTTCATTTAACTTTGGTCAAAACCACCGGCATCATTAATTTGATGAAAAAGTATATAGAGTAGTATCAAACTAATGACGGATACAGATGCTGCCTAATAATTAATGCTCTGTTTGGAATTTTGAATTAAATTATTTTTAAAAAATTGGGGAAAGATATAAATGAAATTAGAAAAGGATTGCATGCATTTGTCGAAAGTTGAGATAAATTATAGTAATGAATAGTATAACTTTTCATAATGTATATAATTTTTTTCGCTTGACGATTGGTTTGTGATTTGTCTATCTTATACCTATTAAATACTCACATTTTCTATCTATTTTTAACTCTAAATATTGTAATTTGATACTTTTTGGTATGATACTTTATAACTTGGAGTATATTTAGATCACATGAATATTTATGAGGATTTTGAGTTACATAGAACTGAAAAGAAGGAGAAAAATGCTAAATTACAAAGTCACCACATTCCCACTAATTTCCTCACCTGCGGATAGTTGAGGAGACGAAGAGGAGCATTTTTCACCAGAGAACCCGGCAGTCGGGTCAACCATGAAGGCACCTGCCAATGCCGGGTGGTCTCATGACCTGGGAAGGAAGATGCATCGGAGTCGACACCAGGTTGAGAAACATTAGATGGACCCGACACCAACTAGCTTAGAGAAGCAGACTTAATTTTTACGCGTTTTCGTGATAAATTAGACTTTTATGGGTTTCTGAAATTTCTTTATCAGAGGAAACACGGCAGAAACATAGAGGAGAGTTCAATCAAATATCTAGAGGCTAGAGAACACGATTCTGAAGCTTTTGGAGCAACTAGAAAAGATCAGGAGGCAAGGAAAACAAGAGATTTAGGGAGTTCTTGAGTAATATTCGAGTTCCTTCTTTTCTAGCTTCATCTTTTGTATTGTTTGTTTTATGATTTGGGATATGAATGATGTGTCTATTTTATACCTATAAAATACCCACAATTTATGTTGTTTTCCTTGGAAAATATTGAGTTTTGATATAATTTTTGCATGATTCTATATAATTTAAGATATATTTGTATTTTAGGAAAACTTTGAGGACATTTGAGCATTTTCGAGTGAAAAGAGGAAGAAAAGAAGGCTCTAAGACAAATATCATCCGGTCCCCATTTATATCCTCACCCAGCCACAGGTAAGGAGGTGTGAGGCATCCAAGTGATGAATTAACCTTGTGCCGGGTCATCCAAATATTCACTTCACCTAGCGACAGGAGAAGAACAGAGAAGACAAAATTGTGAAATACCCAGTGCCGATTAAAGAGAAAGAAGAGGACAAGGTGCCGGGTGACGTCATTTAAACGACCACACTCAACCTTATACACAAGTATCGCACGAGTCTTATAAATAAATGATTTTAGAGAGAAAAAGAGGACTTACTTTGATCCCTAGAAGAACTATTCTGAAGTCTCTGGAGTTTAGAGGGAGCATTATGAAGGCAAATCAAGAAGAATTGAAGGCATACTGAGGCTGAATTATTCTCTTCCTCTACTACTTCTCCTCTTTTAGTTTTTGTTCGGATATTTTGGGGAATTATTGTTATTTTGCTATTGAGGACAATGTTTTTATGTAACTAATTTCCCTAGTTAGGGATAGAGATGTAGTCTAACTGGGATTGATTAGAGTTTACTCTGAGATTATGACTTTTGTTCTTGATTGAATTCTTTTAATATATTTATATTTAATTATATCGGTCTCTTTTGTGCTTCATTGTAGATTATGTGACTGGCCACCGTGAGATTCATTCTGTGAGTAAACTTGATAGGCTGAAAAGTGAAAAATGAATTTAGGCTTAGAGAAATAGACATAAACAAAAATTCTAGAGATGGAAATAGGCGTTTATGGTGACTTTAGTTATAACTTCAAGGTTTAATTAGGGATTTTAGTTGCACGAGAATAAATTAGAATCTAATTAAATACGGACTAATTAATCGAGAGATAATTAGGATAAATTAAAAATAACTCTTACTATAATTATAAAATGAGTCAATTTAAAAGTAACTTTAGTTGTTCTTGGAAGATGTACCCTAATTCCCTTGCGTTGTTAGTGATTGAATTAAACTCAACATAATTGCTTTCTATATTGTTTTATTCTTATTTTGGTATTTGGTTGACTTGTTACAAATTGCTCGTCTTGACTAAAATTATTTAATTGAGTAAATCATAACCTCCTTTAAATTTGACTCCTAGAATACTCCATGATATTTTTTATTATTACGATCAACTACGTATACTTGTAGGATCTCAATCAATGAACTTTCTTGAGATGATTAAATTGATTGATCACTAAATTCTCAGTTAGGATGTAATCTAATTGAGATTAACTTAATTTTATGATTTTAATTATGACTTTGGAATTTGAACTTTAATTATATATATTTAAATTTTATAATTATATTTGTCTTCCTTATTTTAATATTGATTTTATGACTGGCTATCATAAAATTTAATCTGTGGGCAGGCTTTAAGAAGCGAAAGGAGAAGAATAAGCTTGGACTTAGGAAAATAGACATAGATAATTAGACTAGAAATAAATATAGAAATTTGCGGTGATTAGGGTTGTAGCTTCATGATTTAGTTAGATAAGTGAGTTGCGCGAGAGCAAATTCAACTCTAATTAAACATGGACTAATATGCTAAGAGGTGATTAAGACATAATAGAAACAATTGTCACTATAATTGCGTAGAGTCTAATCAAGAAAATAATTTGAGTTATTATGATAGGTGAACCCTAATCTCTTGACACTTTACTGACTGAATTAACCTATAAATTGAATTGTTTACTTCTTTTTAATTCCCAATTTTCTTATTTAAATTGTTAATTGTTTTTAGATTAAAAATTGTGGACTAATAAATTTTACAACCTTTTTTGTGTTTGACTTCAAAATACTCTAGACATTTTATTACTACGATCGACCATGTATATTTATAAGATCTTGATTTGTTTGTAACTATGGGTTGGGAGTAATTAATTTAAAAGTATACACTTAAAATGAACATATATACTTCACCATATTTATTTTATGTAGTTTCTTTATATTTCAATTTAATTGTACTAAGTTAATGCATTTTACACAAATAAGTTCCTATACATTTGATAGATAGCTATGTCCCTTGAACAATATGATTAATAATCTCTGTGCCTTTGAAAGAATTATTCTTTAGTTGTCCTTGAGGACATCTTTAATTTGGTGTACAAGGAAAAAAAAAAGATTAATGCATTTTATAAACAGTTGGAGATTTGACCATTTGTATGCCTTTTATTTATTTCAAATAAATATGGATACTTAAACAAAGTACAGGATCCAGTAATCTACGATGTAATTAAAACATGTGCACGCTTATTAATCAATTATATACACATACTTTATGCTTAATATAGTCTTTAGTTAAAGAGTTAAGTGAGCCTCTATACATTAGGTAGAATTAAAAAAGAAAAGTCATACCATTTATGGTTGCAAACTCTGTAACTTGTTATAAATTTTTTTAATATCAATTTCAAATAAAAGAACATATGAATATCAATAAGAATAAAATATAAAATATATCGGCATCTCTATTTAAAATTTAGAATAAATAATTAAAATATTGGAAATTTCTTTTAAATTTTATTTATCCGTAATTCTGGTATTTATTTATTTATTTTTCTATTTTTTCACTTAAATGTTTTGCACTTTAGATTCTCTAAAATTTCATAAGGATAGTTGGGTTTTGGGACAAAAAATAAAAATATTTTATTTTTGGTACCAAAAATTGAGTTTTTTGGGGTTAAAACATGCGCCAGAAATTTGTTACTTGTGAACTCTAGCCTAGCTTCTTCCCCCCCCCCCCCCCCCTCTGAAATTGAGATAATTGGATTTTGGGATAAAAAAAATGAAATATTTGGTATTAGGCCCATTATCACTGTCATTGGGCCAAGTCAATATAAGGCTTCACACTTCCCTCGTTTCTCTATGTACTCTTATCAATCTTGACATGCAACTTTGACTTCTATGAGTATTTTATTTTTAAATGAAGATCGGGGGTATGGGAAAAGGGCAATTAATAATAAAGTGGACGGAGGAAAAAAAAAAAGTGAAGGAAAAAAGAAAAGGGAGAGCAGTCAAATGAACTAATGAAGGAGCGGTATTTACAATTTACGACTTCACATCAACAAATCATCTTTTGCTTGCCTTTTGTGTAATGCTCTGTGAAGGACCTCAGTGGTTGCGTAAGGCTGATCAAAGGCCTAAAGCCTCTTTGCCCTTTGATCCGTATCCACTTTTGAAAAAAGACCCATCACATATTCGAACCAAATACTCCATCTCTCCCTCCTACCTACCAGCTACACGTGTACTGCTTGTCACGTGCCACTCCCTTCCGAAGAGACAAAAGCCCATGAACGACACGACACGACACGCACAATTCAAAACTATATTCTATCTTTTCCTTTTATTTTCTTTTTTTTCCTCACACTTTTTGCGCCTATGAGACGAAATTAGATTATTGCATTGCACGACAAAGATATTCTACCTTTATATTCTTTAATATTTGCTGTTATCTTTATTCCCTTGTCTACTCTCTCTCCCTCTTTCTAGACTACTAGAGACCCCAAAATATATATTTTTTAACTTGCTTTCTCCCGCACAGTCTCTCTGTTACAGATTTTAATACTCCCCATGAATGGTTAAACAACCTAAAGGGCCAGCAAAAGCAAAAACATGTGAATATGCCCAGTCAAACTTTCTCTCTATGACACCCTTACCTTACCCGTATAGGAGTACTATAAATATATATATATCATACAGCGGTAAGGCAATCTGTGAATTCTCAGTGGCAGTGTATTATTAATTTGAGTGGGAGAAGCAAAAAGATATAGAGGAAATGGGAGAGTAGCATAGTGAGGCAGGGGAAAAGGAGAGTGGAATCCTGAGAGAGGTGTGTAAGTGCTAATCAGATGACTACTTAAAGTGGGAAAAGGCAAAGGTTTCTGGTCCTCAGAAGAAGTATAGAAGCCTTGATAGATACACGTCCAACAATATTTCAAAGTCAGTCTTCCTCACATTTCGCTTTCATCCACTTGTTAAATTCCTTGTTTTTCCCCTTCTATCACCCTGTATTTTTTAATTTTTTATATTCCCTTCTTTACATCTCTATCCGTAATTTTCCCACTTCCTTCTTTTTGGAAGAGTCCTTTACCTTTCAGCCCTACTCCCAATTTATTTATACCAAAAAAAAAAAGGAAAAATATAATTCTCGATGAAAATGGGGCGGTATGATGACTTTCTTTTTCCATAAATTATTATTAAATTATAATAAATAGTAATAATAAGCAAAATCATATAACACTAACAATGGAATTTTTCATGAGCGAGTATAATGTCATTTGGTGTCAGCTCGATCCCGATCCCTGGGTCTTTTGCATTGTCGTCTTTTTCTCGGTTTTTGAATTGAAATGCAAGGTGTTGCTAGCTCGTACATTTTAAATGGGGCTTGCTAGAGAAAGCCCTAGAGAAATTAGTGTTTAGGCCAGCCTGTTACATTCTCAGTTCTCAGCCTTTTACCAATGGAACTATAAGGAACACTTTCTCATTAGCGCCCTTTTTTTTTCTCTCTGACTTTCTATCTCTGCCATTAATGCAACTGAAGCATGCAGAGATCAAAATCAGAAAAAAGAAGGAGATGAACAGGAGGTAGAAAAAGGAACCCATAATGGAGAGCAATAAATTGCACCAGTGCAAAGAAAGATAGTAACTCAACAAGAATCCAGAAAGAGAAGATGAACATTTAAAATTTTGCATTAATTTGATCTTCACTCTAACCAAAACCTACCTGCATCAATGGATGATATGTGGGGAACAAAGATAATATTGGGTGCTATATGTACATAGAAATCACAAACAGCAGTGACACGCACGCAAGCGCAGACTCATGTTTCCATCAATATCATTCTCCTTCTCTGAGACTTAAGAAGATCAAGCAGGAAGAAGAAAAAATGAAAAACCGAAAAAACAAATGAGAGGTAGGTTAAAAAAAAAAAAGTGGTATAGCTGAGAATCCTAACATGCGGAAGGCGGCATGAGATTCAAGGCCAGGTCATCTTTTTCCAAGACCAGTCTAGCCTTGCTCATGTCGGAATTGGCAGGAGTAATAGAATCAGACTCAGGGTGCACCCTCTTCTTGGACTGAAGGGATACACCAAAAAGCTTGGGTTCTTCTTCCACAATGGTGACGGAGCTTTTTGATGTGTAGGTCGGGGGAGATCTCACAATATGGGATACTTGAGGGGTAGTTTGCTTAAGGATAGCAGAGGTGGAATAATACCCCAGAAGCTGGTTCATTGGCCTTTGCACCATGGAAACATTGGTAGCACCAGTAGGCATGGGAGAGGGAGGTGATGGTGCTTGTGTAAATGTATTTGATAGGAGCAAAGAAGAAGAGTAAGAATTGCTGGGAGCGACAGGCTTGACGTGGTTCTGGACGAAGTAGATGATGTCGTTATAGAGCTTTTTCATGTGTGCCAACTCAGACATGAGCATGTTGTTGCTTCGCCTCAGTCTTTCGTTGTCCTCGGACAGCGAAGTCACGATACCAGTGCCTCCGCTTGGAGAAGTGAGTGGCGGCGAGTCACACCAATTGGGTGGTTGGTCATCGGAGTCGTTGGACGGAGAGACGCTAATTCTTGTGGTTGAGAAAGGAAAGAAAGTAGGAACGTTGAGCCCCAACGGAAGAGGATGATGAGGATGGTTCATGGGTACCTGCTGGTGGTGCTGATGAGCCGTCTTTCTTCTGTGGATCTCGCACAGCAACTGCTTCTCTCCCTTCCTAAAGAATTCATTTGCGAACTCCCATCTGTCTGGCACGATCTTCCTAAAACCCTAGTTCATTCCAGAGCAATTGAAGTCAGAATGTAAAGTAAAAACTGAAGAAGAGGGGTGAGGGTGAGTTTTAAGAAGTATACATAGGTGTTAAGCTGGCGAACGAAGCTGGAGAAGTTGTTGTGCTTGAAGTAGTTGGGGAGAAGATCCCTAGCGAACTCCGGTGGACGCCAAACGACGAAGGTGGTGTCGTCTTCGCCCCAAGACACAATGTGATCGGTGGTGTGATCATCCACCAGTTGATATGTCTTGGTCAGGAAAGGAGCCGGCACCGATTTGTGCGACTCTAGAGACAGTAAAATGCTCTCACAATTGTCTAACAAGAGAGCCATTGGATTCAACAAGTTAGAAAAAATCAGGATGGAGTTGGGGGTGCTATTGGGGCGTCAAGTGCGAGAGGAAGGGCTAAGTGGTTAGCGATGATATGAATGATGGAGGTGGATAAAAATGTCGAGAGGGGGAGGGGGCAATAGAAGTAGTACTACTCTTACTGTGTAATGCGGTAATTTGGTTGTCTTTGCTTTTCTTTTCTTTTTTTTTTTAATTCGGGGAAAGGAGGAAGAAATCGTCGGATAGGAGTGGTTTTATAATTTTGTTTGGCTCCTCGGTTTATGCAGTAACTAGGGAGAGAGGGAGGGAATATGTGTCTGTCTGTCTGTCTAGGACTGAGAAATAAGGGCCTTTCAATACAAACCCGTGACTCTCTATCTACGTGTTTGTGTGTGTGTGATACACTGAGCCTTCTGACATTGATCCGCCCAGCGCTTACCCACTTAAAATACGCACAGCACGAAGAAGCTGCAGTACATGCGAATTGACCATTGCATCCTTCATCCCAACCCCTTTTTCCTTTTGCTTTTTCTTCTCTATTAACTCCCTGAGTGCAAATTAGTCAAACCCCTTAAAAAAAAAGGTCCCTTCTTCTCTTCCCCCAGTTATTATGCTCATATATAATTCAATTCAATGGAATCTAGCTTTGGTTATTATGATATACTACTACAAATAAAATACGGCGGTAAGGATGTTTCCAAAGGTAAAGGAAACCTCGTTAAAAGGGTATTCCGGCGACATAAACAGGTTTATTAATCATGTATTCGGCGTTATTTTTCTTCTCTGGATAAAACTAAATAATAGAGTGAAGTTAGAAAGTACAATAGAGAGAGAAAGGAAGAAGGGGGGTGGCTTGGCTAGCTTCACGTCAAACGAGTGTTCTCTTTTCAGTTTGTAGTTTTCCTTTTGTTGTTTAAAGTCACCAACCAAACACAGTCTCCAATTTCGAATCCCTATCATTTTTTTTTCTGCTGCACCTTACCTCCCTCTAGAAGATAGTACAAGGCAAAGCAGACATCGAATAACGTGATGGAAATTAAAGACTGTTGTGGGTGACGACATTTCTTCCTTCCATTTCTTCTCTTCTTCCATCTGTTTTTTTTTTTTTCTGAATCTTCTCTTCTCTTCTCTTCTCTGTCTTTTCTTTTGGCTATGTATCTAATTTACATTATAAGGTATTTTGTATTAACTACACGTATATTAAAAAAATGATTTTTTCAACTCAAATCAATGTAAAAAATATTTATATTTTTTATTTTATCCTTATTAAATACCTCATTTTATTATCATTAGAGAATTATAAATAAAGAGAGATAAAATATTAAATATATAGATAAAATAAGAAAAAAATATCTAATAGTTTATATTTTAGATAAAAAATTTATCATATAATATAACTTATAATATAGACGGGAAGAAGTATTTTTTCCTTATTGGTATAATGGTAAATTCACATTTCAAACTTCAATACCATATGGGGTAGAGACTAGTCTCTAGCTTCTACTACCCTTTCCATGCTAGCTTACAAATGTAGATAGCCTCGTTTAGCTTTCCTTTGCTTTTCCTTTGAGTCTCCAATTTTGGCTCTCCCACGGCTCGGCTCCCCTCTGTTGACGCGCCCAGGTGATGGAATTATTGACCTCAAAAGTTTTTACAGCTTTTCCTCCGCCCTCCAATATTCAAGAACACATAAATATACATACATATATACTATATACCTGAGAACTTGTGAATAATTAATAGTTTACAAGAATATTATATTAAAGTGGACAAAAACCTTAACCAGAGTTCGGTGCGTGTATTCGATTCTAGTCTTTTCAATCGGAATAGGCTTAAGTTGTTTCTTGGTACATTCCATCGAAATGAGTGAGGCGTCGTATATTTGATTTTGTGATAGTAAGTGAAAGTAAAAGAGTAGGGACAGAGAAGCAGATAGAGGCCGAAGCAAAACAATAGGAAAATGATGAGTAATTATTTCGGACAGATACCATAACTGATTATTTTGATAATGTGTATCATTCTCAATATTGGAAAAGCAATGCTCAACTGTCCCAGTTTCCCCACCCCATATCATTATTCCTCACTTTGCAATTTTCTCTGCTTTTCTTGTATTCAATGTGCATATAATTAAATCCCCATAAATAATAATTTCTCCAAAGTTTTTTTCGAAACCCAGGTTTAGCTTCCGAGAGAAGCCATAACTTTCTGATCCAAAAAGGAAGTTTGTGGAAACATTTTAAAGCTCACTCATTACTTCCCAGCTAGCACTAACCCACCCCTGCACAATGTCGAGTTAGAATTTGTCCCTACTCCTTGTTCATAGTGTACTTTTAGAGCTACTACACTTACTATTAGTGTCAGAATCCGAACTATATAAATTTTGCTAATGTTGCTCACTAATTATATCATACGTCCATGGCATATTATAAGTGGAATTTAGCCACTTTCCATATTTTAAAGAAATTGGTTAAAATTAATTGGAAATCTTAATATTTTCAAAAATTGTCCTAACTTTCAAATATTACTTTAATTAAATTATAAACTCCTCTTAATTATATTTTTCTTAATCTCTTTATCATAACTTTTTTTATTATTTCCAATAGAGATAAAAATAAAAAACTAATATTAAATAATGTTTAAGCTTTATAAAATGACTTATATTTTAAAATTTTAAACTTCCCAAAAATATGCCTTGAATATTTTGAAAGGGTGTTACTAACAATTAGACATATTAATGGAATCAAACAAAATTATTGCACAACGCGACAGTACTTCATTCGTTGACTTGTAATATTGCGACAGCAACACTCTTTTCATAACAATCTCACGGTTTTTGTCTGATTTTTATTTTTCGCTGGGTAAAATTATTTTATTGCATCAGCATGTGCTATTTTTTTTAAAAAAAAGGAAAAAATTGAAGTCGAAATATCACAAAAACAAAGAAGCAGCTAGCCAGGAAAACTGCAACTTCAAGTCCCGATATTCAACTAAAACGGGAATGGTTGGCTTCTTTCCTTAGCCTAGTCTAGGATCTAGCGTGATGTGTGAAGAAGGAGGAGGAGGAGGAGGGGTAAAAGGGACCAAACTGATTGGTGATAATTACGTTGTGACTTGTATAACAATGATGCGTATTGTGTAACTTTCGTCTTGCTTCTTCTTCTAGTTTCCCCTATTCATTCCAACTTCAATTTCTCACTGTCCCTTTTGCTGAACCATTGCAGCGACTGACATGGAGACAGTAAGTAGTCCTTTTTTATTTTGACGACCTTGTGAGTGTATTCCCAGCCTCGTGATTCTTTTCTTGTTTTTATCCTGTTGAGAACATACATTTATTACCACCACCTATTCCCCTCTTCATGTTACATACATATATATAGAAAAAAAATAATAATATTATTATTATAGCCTTTTTTTTAACTTTTCATTATCCCCTATTCCTGCATACTCCTCTTTTTTCTCTTATACAAGCATCAATTTTGAATCTGAAGCAAATTTTACTTGGTCTTCAAGTTTTGACAGTTATTATTCTTCAAAGATTCAAACTTGGTCATATATAAACTGTTGTTTCAGAAAATTTTGCCCTGCCGGCCCGTTGACTGGCTTACCAGATGACCAGGTCGTATTAGTCTTAGACCTAATTATGTGATTATCAATGGATGAAAAAGCTGGGATTAGGCGGGTCCATCAGATATAGAGTGGGGTCCCTTTTTTGCTTTACGTGATTGGTAAGAGAAGAAGCGTTCGAGGAGAAAGACAGAAAAAGTAGGGTCATATGGCAGTTAGTGTGCGTGTATAGACTAGACACACAAACACTATATATATATTTTTAACTTCTATTTTTCTTACGATTCTGGTAATTGTGAAAGAAAAGGATACGCTTGATGGAAAGAAGAGAGGGAGAGGGAGAGAGAGAGAGGAAGGAAGGAAATCTAGAAAATTAATTAGGGGGTTATTTCCCTCCCAAGTTGTCAGCAACTGAGACAAATTTTAGGGAGCCCACCAGCATGAGTAGCAATTAGCAAAATTCACTTCACCCACCAAAAAGCACACACAAACACAAACACACTCTCTCTACTTGTTCGTTCAAGAGCCAAGAAGATTCTATTCTAATTTCTTTAACATAGTGAAAGTGAAGCAACCCCACTATCTAGCTATCACGTGACCACCGCCGGTACCTTTCAAATAAAAATCATTCTTGACATTATTATTGCATTATCAAACCTCCTCCACACCCTAATTGAATTAACTGCATCTAAATTATTATTGCTAAAACGTTATCAGGCTAAGCCTAATGAACATTACAGCACCATATTTATTCTTCTATTTATAATCTTTCTGAACCCAAAAGAATCAAGTTAAAAGCTTTATACGACAAAATTACCAAGGTTGTTTCCTACCTTCCCTCTATTTCTTCTCTGTTTCCCAGACCCCTAGCTCTTCACCTTCCATGGATGAGTTAAAGGTTGCAATTCAGAGAAACATTAAATCAAGAGAAGGTCACGAGGGGCCATGGATTCCACGAGCAATTGGCACCCTCATCATATATAGTAAAGGACCGGACAAGATGTTCCTTTGTCTTTCTATAGCTCTTCAAATTATGTGTAGTACCCCTGGGGCTCTTGTCCTCTCATCTGCAGTGTACACAGGTTTGCCATTAATTGATTCGTCTTTTTTTTTTTGTGGAATTCGCCTACACGGGTTATTTTAAAAAATTTCCATGTAAATGCAATGAACTCTCTTACCTTTTTTTGGGTGTAAATGAATATTCTATTAATTTGATATTTTAATCATGAAATTCTTTTAATATCTCAGTAATTTTTTAAATAGGTAATAATATATATCGTGCCAAGTTTAAAGGTATATTTGAATGTTAATAGATGGAATTATTTGTAATTAAAAAAAAGAAAGAAAGAAGAAAGTTCCGCGCCATCACGTCCCTCATAGATCAGATCACATACTTCTTTCCCATCAAATTATTATTGTACTCCCCAGGCCCCAACTATTGAGATTCTTTGACAACTCCTATAAATTTACAGGATGTATAATTAATGCCATGCAGTTTCTTTTGTTCATCAAATTTTGTGACGTTATTACTGATTTGAATGTTCCCAATACCTGACGTCCGTTTCCATTCCATCAAATCAGTTCTGAAAAAATTTGTTTCTAATACTATAAACATTTCAAATGCTTACTTTACCTAAAAAATATTTGAAATATTTCATCGATCTTGTTCATTCAAAATGCACTAACTAGATGGAAATAATTTAAACAACATACTCCTATGTGATGATCCACAGTAATTCCGCCAGATTTTTTTCCATGGAACCAAAATATTTTATTTTGCTTTTTGGATAGGACCAAAAAATTAACAAAAATTCAAAGGTTTAGTATTTATTTTGTCATTTACGTTATACTATATATTATTAGTCATATTTTTTCTCACAAAAAAGTTAAAAATGTATCTTTGTTTTTCTGAAGTGAACCTATATGCTGTTTAAAAAAAAAGGAATTAAAATTTTTCCCATATTACAAAAATATGTATAAAAGTTGCTGGTCGTATCGATGGAAAGTAAGACACTAACTTAGACGGAATAATTAAAAATATGTAGATGGAATATATACTTCCATGCAAAAGTTGATATTGCCCTCCAAAAAAGACTTTTAAAAGCAACTCCCACACGAAGAAGAATACATCTCTAATCTAAAAATATTAGACTTGCATGGCATATTGCTTCTTTTCAATAAAAAAAGAACTAATTTTAACATACATTAGAGTTACATCAAAAGGAGAGAGAACAACAAGGGAGGCCTTTCCCTTCTTCGTCTACCTTTCAACTCCATTTTTTTACTTCTTTTCTCCCTCTTTTCCTTTCCCTTTATTTTTCTTTTCTTTCTCTCTTTCTTAAAGTCGTCGTCCATACGACTTCTACGTGAAAGAAAGAAAAAAAAAAAAAAGATCCTTCTATTTACGTGAGATGAGATACTTGCCTCCTATTAAAGAATGAGAATAGAACGACTAGTATATTCATATTATACCATGAAACTCTCGCGCTCAACAGTCTAACTTTTTCTGATTAAAAGAAAAGCATATCCAGATAATCCATTTGATTTGACGTTGGGCCTAAGAACTAACTCCACTAATTAAAAGCACGCTTTTGATGGATGATGAAGCACATTGGCATGCAAGCATGCATATATATATATATGGCCGACCTCGCATGTCTAATAGTGGGACCCAAATAATGTTTTTCAGTACAATTAAGTAATGAAGATCCCTGCTTGACCTAAACATGATTAATATTCAAAAAAGCATTAATCGCCGAATGGAAAGAAAGACAAAGAAGAAGTGGTGGTAAATTTGGTTTCGAAGCAGCAGCAGCAACAGCAGAAGAAGAAGATAAGTAGGTAGGAGGTAAAGTGGAACATAAAGGCTGTTGGATCACATGCACATCACATTCTTTTTCTCTTCCTCCTCTTCTTTTTATACTGTGAGTGTGGCTGAAGAACGTTAAAAAGAAAAAAAAAATAACAATAAAGGTGATCACTAATAAGCTGTTCCACATCCACATTCCACATATTGCATAGTTGAAGGCTGCTTCTACTTCATCGTTAGTCCAAGAGAATCCACTAGATGATCGATCAACCTCTTTTCTGGGTCCCTCCCTCATCATTTCATGCATATAGCATTAATAGTCCAAAGACCCACCTCTCTCTCGTCCATTATATTACTTTGTAAAGGGAAGCATTTGCTTAAAGTGACATTTTTTCTCTGTGATGCCAGCCAATAATGCATGAGTGCAAGCTAGCTATCATCAAAATCCCAACCCGACCACCTTGTGAAAATTAACAGACTCACTCTCGATCATTGCCTCCTCATCGATTTCTGGTAAAGAAAGAAATAAAACTGATATATATTGGATATCGCAAATATATGATCCATCGGAATCCAAATTTATTATGATGCTGTGATCGGAAAATCATTTGCCCTGTTTGATAGATCCGGACTGTCCCGTATATATATGTGTGTGTGTAATTTCCATATAATGATACAAATATAATTGGCGGGTTGCCACCTAATTATCCACTAAACAAAGAACCCTTTTGGCTGAGTCATTAATTATGTCGCACACATAAAGTTCTTTTTTCGACGTGATCTGATGGTGATACAGTCACTCGATTGTATACCTGAGAACGGAATTGACGGTTTCATCAAATGCTAATATCAATGTCGTAAATTGTAAAGTTCCTCTCTATCGCGCCGCCTGTGATGAAGTGAGATATATATATATATATATATATACTGAATGCGGCATTCTATATCTTTAATCAAACGGTGAACAGCACTGAAAACTAGTTAATTTTACCAAATAATTTTACTGTACATCCGTGTTCCTTTTTATATGATTTAAAAACTTTGATTCTTTTCTTCTTTTTTCGAAGTTAGCATGCATATTTGGAGTCCACCCTCTCGAAATGACCCAAGGAATATGACTTTGTACATGGATTGGAACACTAAAGTAAAGCAGCTAACAAAGTGATCACCCATCTGTTTTCAATATGTAAAGAAAGGATTGTTATTGGTAGCGAAGTAAACTACGTTGTGGAACGTGGTAATGTTGGATACAAAATGAGAGAGGAATATAATATGAACTATTAAATTAAATTATAACCATCCGGCCTTCTCGGACCTTGGATTGTACACGCCTGACCTGAGACATGCATGCACCTTTTTTTGGTCAATATTAAGAAATTTTCATTAAGCAACATGTACAATAGTATGAAATGTTCGTTTCTAAACGAATTACTAGTCTTTTTGGCAAAAAAAGGACTTACTAATATTTAATTCTGGCCAAAAAAGAAGAATTACTAATATTTAATTAATTTTGAGGACATGAGGAATGATTGAGGACCATGAAATTAATTATACGGAGGTTTTAGAGTTGTCGCTAGCTAGGTATAAGAACCCTCAAGATTTGTGAAGTTCTGATAAAAAGTGATACAAAAAGTACGTGTAAATGGTTCCTTCTTTTTTTTTCTTCTCCCTTCTCTGTAAATTATATTTAAGAATTTTGCAATTAATCAAGAATTCTAAAAGATCCAAACTTTGCTACTCATTTCAGCAACGAACACAGACTGTGTTGCCAGAAGTAGAACCAACACCCACTGGTACGGCTTTAATAAAATTTACAGAAGAATGGTGAAGCAGTTAATTTTGACGTCCCACCAAAACAGCATGGATACGCACCAAATCAGCTCTGTATATATATGTCAAAGACAATCATATGCGTACAAGCAGGAAAGACAAGGCGTACGTACGTTGGAGTTCATGGTGGAGACAAGATAGAGATGAACGTTGCTTTTCGTGTTTCAGCTTTCAAATTAGCGAATAGCGAAGAGGACAAGACATGATAACCTTACCTATTTGTGGCTATCAAAGCTGGTTCAAAAGGTCTTTAAAGATTTAGACCAATAAAATGTAGAAGCAAATATGGTACCCGATAACAAGAAAATGCGTGCATCTGTTTCACATTAATTAACTACATTGCTATAATTTGTTCTTCACGTAAAAGGACATGAGGGAAACAAAAAAAAAATCCTTGATTTCAAGGAGTATGATAATATGAGGAAGAACATTTTTATTTTTTTCTTCTTTTTTTTTATGATGAAATATTTTCTGCATTAGAGAAAAAAGAGTAATGAAATTTTTTTAACTACTGAAAGCGCTTCTCCTCTTCAATTTGGGAAGTGTTAACGAAAATAATTTAATTTTACAAACTAAAAGGAAAGAAATTATTATTCAACATCATTTTATATTTTTCTTCTTTTTCATTTTTCTTTACAAACTTTTTTCTTCCTTCTCTTTCAAGCCATATAACATTTATACTAGTTGAGATAGTCAAGCACGTGACTCCATTGTTATATAAATTTTCCTGGAGGTTCATTAACGGCAACTCTCGTATATTTCAATATAGGGGCAAATAAAGACTGAAAAAATATGAAGTTTTACTAGGAAGTTGGGCTGACAACTACAATTAGAGGATTGAAAAGAATAACATAAATATAGAATTTTTCACTCAACAACTTGTAAAATTTTAAAAATAAATATAAAAACTCAAAGAGTTTTTTTTTCTTTGGTAAACAAAACACAGACTTTGTTCTAAGGAATTTTATCCCATTATCACAGCATAGCAACTAATCCAGCAACAATAAAAAAAATTTAGTTTGCACCTAAATTAATTCGTCAAAGAAGGAAATTTCCCTCATCCCGTCAAGGCTGAGAAAACAATAGTTGGCATGACTATAACTATTTGTGCAGTTTTTCCCTCACATTTTAGTGAATCAGCTAAATAATCCTCGTGGACGATGTCTGTAATGGAGTTCCCTCCTTAATTACTTCACGATAATTATCTTCTTGTTGTGACTGACATCAAATCTTAAATACTTGATTCCCGCTTCATTTTATTTCCATTACTGCTCCGTATAATACATGTAGCAGCTTCTGCTTTCTAGTCAGCTATAATTCGGCTATTATAATGTGTTTCGAAGTTGAGATTAATAAACTTTTTATGTTATCCATCAAGATCAGCATCTATATCCTCATGATAAGCTCTCATTTCTTGCGTGCTTCGATTATATTAATCTTTGAAGTTATAATCCAAGGATAGAGCATGTGATTCAAATGCAGGATAATAATTTTCTAATTTGCTGGTGGTTCACTAGTGAGAAGAAGTGGCGTATATATATATATCAGCTTTGTATTCAGTAATTTTTGTAAAAAATTAAATATATTGTTAAGGAAGCATTTTTTTATCATGAGAATGAAAACATAGAAATCCGTGACAGTGGCAAAAGAACAAATGATCCATTTACGTGGGGGAAGGCTTTTGCATCAGAGCGCAATATCCATCAAAAGCAGAAGATGTGGGCATAACTAGCTACACCTAAACGGTTCGAGTTAATTAAAGATGGAATAACTTTAACTGCAAAAAGAGCTGAGCAATCGGACTCGCAACAGAAATTCACAGACCCTTATGATATCTGTGTTCAAAGAATAATGGCATATTGATGCAAAGTGGAACGAAGTAGGCCTAAGAGAGAAGGCTGGCCACAGACCCCACTAAAGAATTAAGAAGGGAAATTAAATTCAAATTCAAAAAAATAAAAAAGCCTAAATTCAGCTTTATGGGGAATAAGGATGAAGTTGCATGATTGAAATATTTGAACTTAAGACACTCTCGCTCGCTCTTGTCTCTTCCCCGATTAAATTTAACTATAGTCTTTTCGTTTGTACATTAGACTTGTGATTTTCTATTTCTAGGGTTGATGATTTCCTTTCAACAGAAATTAAAAAAGTAAAGTGAGATCTAGAGAGAGAAGGGGCAAAGAGACAAGAGTGTGACAGGACTTTAGATCGACTGGAGTTAGCGGTGGGAGGAGGTGAAAGTGGTGGAGGTGGTGGGAATAATTATAATAACAATAATAGATAGATAGATAGAGAGAGAGAGATGCTGATAATAATGGGCGAAGCATATTCACTTTCCTCTTTGTCATCACTTTTCTATAGCATGATTAGAAAAAAGTTCATCAATCTTCTCCACTCAAGCATTCTCTTCCTCCGTCCTTTCTCTGCCTCTATCTCCATTAACATGTCGTGTCCTTCAATAATTTTTTGCGTGAATATATATATTTTGGTTTCAACTCCGGCCAATTTACTGTCTATAGTAACTGAGAGATCGGATTTCAGAAAAATATAAATAAAAGTTTACATGAAAAAGGAGGTTTCTTTTCATACTGTATTTTATAGCTCTCGGCACTTAAATTCTGTCCAAACAACCCCTTAAATAGTGTGTATGCAATGCGATATTCGATTACAGAGTAAATATTACTTTTCATTGGAGTATAAATACTACGAACTTCATTCGAACTACAATTGGAGTAATAAAAACGAAGGCTCGAATTCGCGGGGTGAAATGGTCTTGACAGGCCTCTATCTCTATTTCAATAAGCGATGGGCTAGCACTTTACATGACCTAGGTGAAATCAAGAAAGAGCCCATTTCAAGGAATGGGCTTTATCGGCCAAATCTTGATTTGGATAATGTTAAAATGCTAAATGGGATTGAGTGGACCGGAAATTGAAAGAAATTTGATCCCCCAAAAGTCAAGAATTCAAACTTTAGAGTACCAAATATCATATACTAGTTGTTAAAAAATTTACTGAATGGGATTATCTTCGAGGCTTTAGATGTCTGCTCTATCTCTATTCTCTAAGAATGGCTGTGCGCTGCAGATCATATGCCAAATGGTTAAGGATTTGGTGTCCCTGTCCGAGAAACTTCTTCTGAGTTGTACAGCAAAGATACTACTCCCTCCTGTGTCTTTTTTTATGTGATCTTTTATCCACCTTCAAACATATTAAGAAATTTAGTTAATAGTAGTTATTCTTATTAAAATTGTCTAAAATTTCAATTATTTTAGTCCGAGAAACTTCTTCTGAGTTGTACAGTAAAAATACCAGTATAAGCGCCCCTCTATGAATTTGGATGCTTTTACTTATTTTATTTGCTTGCCAATGGGCTACTTTTGCTCCTTTCCAAAGAGAGAACTGGCATTATTTTTCATATGTTACCTCTGATCTAAACTGGCCCAATGATAATTCTTGCAGTGTTCATATGATATCTCTCGCAATCACATGCTGTCACAAGCGAATCTAATCTTAAAGGCCCAAACAAAAATGCGAATCAATTAGCTTCAAGACAATTTTCATTTACACCAAACAAAAAACATACAATTTTTTTTTGGGAAAATATGCACAGTTCCATTTCACAGCTCAAAAAAAAAAATAGAGTACAACCGGAGAGGACCAAAAATGACAAAAGAAGACCAGATAAGACAAATGGTTAGTAAGAAATCCTCTTATCACAAAAATTGAGGACTCTAGAGGAGTTGATAGTATGGTTAGCTAAAACACTAATTACAATAACAATTCCTTCCAGAGTGAAAATTTCATCTGAGAACATTTGTTTGTTTCTGACTTCCCAGAGTTTTCAACAGACAATGCCAAAGATGATCCTCCAAATTTTGTCACCATGAAAAAAAAAGAAACATACAATTTTGATTTCCTGCAATAAGAAACAAAACATGCTATTGATATCCAAGCAAGTCGGTAAGACTCACCGCAGATTCTCCTCAAGCCTCGCACGGCATTGCCTTAAGGCGGCCCTGTTATGTTACTTATCAAGTGAAAGGAAATTATTTTTGATAATATTTATTGTGCCTTTCTAATTATTATTCAATTATTTTATATTTTATATTTTATTTTTCATTTATAAAGTAAAAAATGTGCAAAAACAACTCGTTGAAGCTCCCAAGCTAATATGCACAAAGGAGACGCTCCAATCCTTTTTCACTTCTGTAGGATAAAGCATGTTGTTGTGTTACATTTAAGTTTCAATACACTGGAACCTGTGGCAAGCGCTATACTACACGGCTTGGTTAATTTAATGGTTCTTTACTTCCACTTCGATTAAGAAGTGTTAAAAAGTAAAACTGTCTCTGGAAGAAGATAATATGGGGATACAAGCTACTTGAGGGGCAAGGTACAAATGAATGCCAGTAACATGCAAACACATAATTTAATATAAAATTAGAGATTTCAAATGTATAGTATCCAGTTACATATAGACCTCCATGCCAATAAATTTTGAGGATTGACACAAGGGACAAAAACTAAGCTTACTTTCACAATCTTTACAGAGGCAGAGGTGTTTACATGGTAATAAAAGCATGCTAACTTCATTGACTCTGCATGCCTTACAAGTCATCATCTCCTTCACATCATTGTTGTCCTTGGAGAGCAGGTGAAAATCAATGGAACGGCCATTGCAGCATGAGGCTGTATCGTCTACCTCACTGTCGCCACATCCTTCTTTGCTATCTCTGCCTTGAGCATACACTTGCTGAAGATTGTACTTGAGAGAAGCAATCATGTCCTCATTGTATCTGGCACGATCTTGCCAGGCACTTGCTTCAACAGTCAACTGCTCCATTCGCTCTTCAAGTTCCATGTTCCTCTTACTAATGCTTTCAACCTCAGCTTCTTTCTCTTGCAGTTTCTGTAGGACTCTGTCTTCAACAATTGATATACTCTGAAGTTGACTTACTTGAACCTTCTCCATAATTGTTTGCCGCAAATGGTCCCCCTATCAGAAAGGAGATAATTGAAATTGTCATCTTTAGATTGAGTTGAATTGAGTCTGAGCTTCCCCTGCTTGCGAGGTGGCTAACCAAGTTTTAATGTAAATGATACAGAGGAGTTTCAATGCAGTAGGGGAGGCATTCAAAGTATGTAATGAAAAGAAAACGGGTAGGTTGACAATCCCATGATGCAGAAAAAGGGAAGACGATGAGGCCGGGTCTGATTTCTTGAAGCAAGCAGTCATATATGATTTTGTTTGATCCCAACATTTGAAAAGGACGAGGTGAACTCTGATAAACTTTCATATTCATAGAACACACTTGATTATCTTTTCATAGAAACATATATAGCAACTGATTTCATCATTAACAGCCTAATGACAGTCAGAGATAGGGAAAGAACATGACTCTACAGCATCTGACTCAGAAACCCAGAATCTTAGATATGCACGCCACTCAATATATGCAGCATCTCATCATCATAACATAATCACCCTTTCAGAACTACGAGGAATGGGGGAGAGGAAATCTCCTTCCAAACTAACATGAAAAAACAAAAGGTTCACCCAAGAATGGAGATTGAAGGACACCTGTTCCTTTGCTTATTCTGAATTACCAAACAATACATTTAAAGTACCCATATACCATTCTGACCATCCAGTCAGTACTATAGAACAAACATGATCTTCTTTTAAAAGAAAAAAACAACAAAATCTTAATCTATTACTGTTAATGTCTCCTTAAGGTGTAAAGAACAAATAATGCGCAGAGCAGACAACATTGAGAAATTTTTGTTTCTATGAGGTATGTGGATATTTAAAATTGAATATAATGCAGGTCAAACTGTTTGTATTGTGATGGTATTGCGATGGGAGAGGAAATTTTTTTAATCTTTTATTTTTTATTGAATCCCATCTCACTTCTACTCTGTATTTCCTTTCAGAATTGATGCCTATAACAAAGAGTTCATATGAATTCAGTTGGGGGTCTTGCAACCAGGATCAAGGCTAACTTGCCACAAAAAATTTAAAATGCCGCTTCTACTCTTTGAAGTTAGATCAATTAACAAATGTCCCTACACAGATTCATTTACTAACCAACAATGGACAATAATATCAAATATGCTTAAACAGCATGAGTGTTCATATGACAATAAAAGTCCAGTTTCACTAAAATATACAGAGTTCTGACGTTAAACGAGTATCTGAGAAGATAAACAAGATATCCTCTACTAACCTGCACTCTGAGATACTTTTGTATTTCTGCATCCTGCTGCTGTAATTCACGTTCAATATCATCACCGATGAGTGATAATAAAGCTGAGTCACCAGTTGAAGCTATGCGGGTATTGTCAAGTGACAAACCCAATCCAGTAGAGACTGATCGAGTTTGCAGGAAATCTATCGAAGATATCTGAGAATTGTTCTCCAGAAAATCCTGTTCTTTTAGTCTTTTCCTCTCGGGTTCTACGCCGTAATTCCATTGCAAATCAGCTCCACCATCGCTCCCGTCAGCAGGAGGCAATGGACCCGGTGCAAACCCCACAACGTGAACTAGAAAAATAGAAAAACCCAATAAATCACAGGGTTGGCTCAAGATATCAACGGGACAGGAGAGTAGCTACTAGCACCAAACTCAGAAGGATAACAGAAAGTTGAGGAACAATTTAAACTCAGAAATTCGATTATTCAAATATAAAAAGAACAATATAAACTCAAGTTGGTCAAATGGTGCCAAAACCCTAGCTTAGCTCATCTTCTTTTTCACACCCTGGAAATTTTTCAAGGTAGCAAAGAGATGTATCCTTCCTAAAATTTTCCAATAAAGGAGAGAGGCATACAAAACAAAACATTTGAACAAATAGGGAAAGGAGCGAAGCTAAAGATGAAGATTTTACATACAAGGAGGAACATACGGAGGATGCTGGGTCTGATCTTGTAAATCAGCTGGGTTATAGAAGGCAACCGGCTGCGACATCTGACCATCTACTGTTTGCAAAGTTCTGCAAGAAACACCAGAGGAACAAAGAAAGGGAAGCAAACCATGAGTTAACAGATTGATTACAAAGAAAAAGTTTGGTAAAATGAAAGGCAGAAAGAAAGGGAATTGTTTGGGAGATTAGAGATTTTCAGATAATAGTGGACAGTATTTACCTGAATGATTTCGATTGTGGTTGAAGTGGTTGGGGTTGGTAGTGTTGTTGGAAGTGGTTCGAAGGCAGAGCCATGGTTGTACAGAGAAAAGGAAGGTTCTGTCAAATAAAAATGGCGAGGGGACCGATGGAGAAAATTCTGTAATTTCTTGTTGCCCCTTCCATTTCCTTATATTTCTCTAAATGAGCACAAAAGATCTAAAGCCCAAATTTGAGACCACAGGGCCAGGAGAATTTTAGATCTATGGGTTTTAGATCACAATCCAATAGGCCCAAAACCAAAAGGGTCAGAAGTTGAGCTATATTTGAAAAAGAAAAACAGAGGACTTGGCATTTATTTCTATGCCATGAATGATCGACGGTGATAGATCTTTGTCCATAATATTTTACAGAACATGAATTTACTCCCTCCGGTCCCTACTATAGGGTGTTATTTAAAAAACTTGTCTGGTCCAAAATATAAGATGTTAGGTAATAAATTTAATTTTAGTCTCAATTTTACCCATATTAAATGCTTTCATTACAAATCTCAATTAACTTCTCTCTCCTCCTATTTAATGTATTTTTATTCTCTCCTTAAGGATAAAATGGGAATGTGAAAAAATTTTTTCATTAATTTTAAACTGTAACCAACTTTTCTTAATCAACGTGCGATAGTTAAAAACATCTTATAATAAAAATTAGATGGAGTATATTTTATGAAAAGTAAAGTTACAAGATCGAGAGTCTCACTCCTTTCGGACCCGCATTAAAAGTTAGACTTGGAATTCCGAAAATTCTCAAATATTGTAAAAAAAAAATGTTATTGCAGTTTTTGAAAATTTTCCATTTTATTTTGAGGGAGAAAATTACTATTAAAACAACTAATTACGATTAGACAAATGAAAAATATTCCATATATCTTAAATAAGGTCTTAAGTTTCCCCCCATTGAGGAGGCCAATAACGCAACTCAGATTTAAGTCAGTAATACTATACATTAAATAGTTTTGGGGGAAAACATGTTGAGACACGTTGGCATAGCGGGACTTGGGTTGAAGTTTCTGTGAACCGATAAGAAATAGAGATGATACGAAAGGGTAAAGTATTCAAATAAGGTGTATTGTTGAGGCACTTATTAGCACTTGCACCTTCCCCAGCAATCAAATGCTAGTAAATATAAGTCAGTATTGTTACGTTTTTGTTTTGTTACTGTGCCTTTAATTTAGATATCAAACAATTCAATGAAGAGTGTAAACACAGTTGTAGCATGTTGAAGAAAGAACCGTGAAGATATTATATTACAAATCCATTCACTCCCATTTCCCATTGACATTGACCCTCACCATCTGGACTTTTTTTTTTGTTGGATGGATACACAAGAAGAGTGAGGAGACAGCTTTAGGTGGATAATGAGTTTGTCTTGGGAGATTTGGGGCCTGTTTGACTTCATTGTTTTTATATTATCAAAATAGTTTTGTGAAACAATTTCTTGAAACAAGTTTTGAAAATAAGAAGACAAAAAATTGTTTAAATATTTTATTTTGAAAATCTCATCTTAAAGCAAAAAAAAATACTTGAAAATATTATATTGAAAATATCTTTTTGAGAACACTGGTGAACAATGATAGATAGTGGTGGCTGGCAAAGAACAAAATAGCATCCGGTAATAGACAATGGAGGTTGGTGATATTCAAAACTACTAGTGATAGTTGATAGTGGTTCATGGTAGTTGGCGGTGGTTAGTAATGATTGATGATGGTCAATAACAGTTAGTGGTGGTCGATTATGGTTAACATTGGTAGGAGGTTGTCAGCGGTGGCTAATGATAATTAGTGGTGGTCAGTGATGGTTGACTGTGGTTGGCGACAATCAATGATAATCAATGACAATTGACGATGGTTGATGGTGGTCGACAATAGATAATAGTGATTAGCAGCAATCAATGATTATCAAGGACGATCAAAAGTGATTAGAGCTAGTTGGTGATGATTGATGACAAATAGTTGTAGTCAGTGGTAGTTGGCATTGGTTAGGGATAGTTAGTGACGAATATAAACAAAAATAACTTTGAGTTGTTCTCATTTAAAAAAAAAAGAGTGAGAAGTTTTCAAAACAAATAAATAAAAAAATGTTTTCAAAGTAAATAAATAAAAAAACACCTACTTAAATTTTTTTTATTTTTAAAGCAAAAAAACAGTTTTTAAAAATAGAAATCAAACATGTATTTGACTTTGTATAACATTTACATGTTATTTATTTGGGATAAAAGTCCGTCGGAAAAAAAGGAAAGAAAAGCAAAGAGAAAAAGATCCTCATGACCAATGAGGCGAAGTTTGCTTCATGATCCACCTCCTTATGAATTGGTATTGGAAGAAAATTAAGTCTGCCAATCCCAACTTCTGAGGCCTTTCTTGTTCTTGTTCTTCTTTGTTGGGACTGTTGTAGTATCGAGGGGCAAGAGATATTCCTGTATTTTGGAGATCATATTTATTAATTTGAGTTTTGGGAGAGTGAATACTACTCTTGAGATTGTTACGGTTTATCACTTCATCACTCACAAGATATTGTTCTTGAAATTAACAAAGATGAGATCCGCATCAATGCAACATTAAAATCTGGTCACAATGCCTCTGTGAAGGTTTCTTTTTTTTTTTTTTTGGGTAAAACCAAATATTGCATACAATTTAAAGCTGCAAAGGATAAATTTCATCTGGAATTCCAATTGTTAATCATCAACGTAGTTTGAAAAACATGTAAAAATATATCCATTGAATGATAATTTTAGTCTTGAAAAGCATCAACTTGTAGACGTAGAGGCGAAGCTAACCATATAATTCTAACAATCACATTGAATAAAGACGTGGTTGATTCAGTCGGGTCGGGTATGATCATCTAGAGTTGTGTTCCATTCATTTCACGCTTTTACCTTTGCTTTTGTGTTCACACTCAACCCCTTTCCCTATCTTATTCAGTATTTCTATTAACTGTTGTATCGATGTGTCTCTGTGTGTGTTTGTAAGCAAATGCCGCCTCTAAAGTGTTGACCCACTGGCTTTCGTTTTCAGGCTGCTTCTTCTTCTTAAAATATGTTTCCGCTTTGCTCACAAGTATACTGATCATATCATTTGGTGCCGGTGAGAAATATAACTAAACTAATATATGGTTGACAACTAAATGTTTTGACAGACTAACACATCTTAAATTATTTAACTGGAAAATTTAGAATCTAAACCACCATCAATGGAAATTTGGACATTAGTAACACGTAAGGACTCATTTTCTGGAGAACAAAAGATTGGCCAACTGAGTTGAAAAACTCAACGCAAAGCTTTTGACTGGCTTTTGGGAAATCTCTATGGGCATGCACTTTTTTCAACCGATAAGATAAAAAGGATGAGTTTACTGTTTAGTTTGGAGTTAGTTTTGGTTAAAACATGTGAAATTAGCCTTTTCTGATTCTCGTTTGTAGAAAAAAAATCAAACAGGTTGTGACTATAAGCAAATGGCTTCAAATGTTAAATGGCTATCTCATGTGAAATGTGCATCATGTTTAGATGAATTTATCATTTTTCCAAGCAGAAATTTCCACACACATAATTTATCATCCTGTTCCCGGTTCCATTTGCACCTTAATCGTGGAAAAACTCACAGAAATTTTATATACCAATGTTATTAAGCTTCATCTCAGGTTCGAAATCTCTGCTTTTCTTTCTTTCGTTCTCCTCTGCAACCCTTTACATTTAACTTAAAAAAAGTGGGCCTTGTTCTTCTTCTTCCCTTTTTTTAAGATTTTATAAAATCGTAGTTTATTTCAACGCATTACGAAAAAGAACAGTAGCCACATTACTTCCGCTTCATGGAAGACCATTATTGCAATCTTTATATGTGAGATATTCTTTTCTACAGCTGCCAAGCACGTGCACCAGAATGATGGATTACCAATTCAAGACAGATAAACACAAACATTTTGGCCCGTTGGTTTCGTAGAATTATTAGGAATGGATTAGAATGGAATGGTTAGAAATAGAATGGAATGAAATCTTGAAAACCAAAATTTTATTTGGTTCACCATAGAAAAGGCATAGGTAACAACTTGAATTTGTTTGGTTGGATATAAGAAAATGATAAAATAAAATATAAATAATGTGCAAAAAGTCATAATTGCACCTAAATAAAAATTTAATCCAACATCAATTGTTCCAATATTGTGTTCGTAACGTAACTTTTTTTTATTTATTTTTTAGTTACAAACCGATGACATCTTTTTTTTTTGTTTAGACAATAACCTCATATTTTAAGTTTTTATATATTTTTATTTTTATTAAATAAAAAATATCTAAGTATAAAATATAATATAAAAAATAAAAGGAAAACTTACGTATATTTCAATTATAATTATTTTTTATTTTAAATTTTTTAAATTAAATATTTTTAGAGAAAAAAATCATATAGAAAAATTACATTAAATAACTTGTATGAATTAATAAAAAATTTTTAAGAGGAAATGTGGTACATAATCTGTGAAGGGTATTTTAAGAATAATATTTCATAATTAAGGTCATTTTTATCATTTGGTCTCCATTCCTAGTAGTAAGAATAAACAAAGTCAGGATCCAAAGTAGGAAAGTTAACTCCCAAATTTTTGGTCATCTTTATTCCCATGAGAGTATAGATTCTTAATCTCATGTCCAACCAAACAGTCCATAGACACCTGGAAAACGAACCAAACGGCCCTTAGTTTATGGAATCTGACAAAACAATGGCCCCATGGCATTACGTATGAGATCAAACCATGAATTAAGAAATTGCCCCAATGCAGATTGCTTTCGAGGAAGACTTTGTTTTTTGGGCTAAAATTTCAGCAGGTTCTAGGTAAGGTAAATCTGGAAAATATTTCAGTCAGCAGGCACCGTGGAGATTATACTTGCTGCGTCGAATTCTAATTAGCTCAAATTACCCTATAAATATCTGAACAAATTTAATTACAACATTAGGATCTGCGATTGAGAAAATTATTTGACTTTTATCTTCAATAAAATAAGAAATTGGAGAATATTGCGCCAAAGAAAAAAAATACATACATACATACATGAAGGAAAATCATAATTAACGGATCACTCAAAGTAACAACAGTCTCTGCTTATCTTTTCATCTCTGCAATAAGCTCAGAAATTCGTTCTTGACTTGGTGTCCTGCCCAAACACCTTTTACAGCTGGATCCCCAATTTCTTTCCTCATCTCATCTAAAAAGAACCAATTAAATTATCAGCTTTTCTTTTTCGGTTTTACTGGGTTTCTTCTCATCGTGGCATGCCGGATCAATCGTATGTGCAAGAATTCTTCAGAGCATGCAAGGCATTGATCTTCTTAGGCTCCAGAGTTATAGAACAGTCAATCCTCTTGTTAAATTTCGGCTTCACCAATTTGCCAAGAACGTACGCTCTGGATCGAACCACAAAACTCAACTTCAACTGTACTGGAACTGTAGGTGAGCCGGTCGAACTGCTCAGGCCGGCACCGCTCCCGTACAGAGCAATCTTGTTACCCATCACTGGCACGCTCACTGTTCTTTGACTCTTTCTTGATTGACGAAACTCCTTCATCTGTAATCCCCAAGTTCGTTAGTATATTCATAAAGAGATTAGGGTTTGTAGCTGAAGCTTTAAGCTAATGAATGGGATGAGGGGTTTTGTAACTTACTTCACCGGAAGCAATTGTGATTTCCGAATATGTTAGATCCATAGGGGTTGAGGATACATGGACTCCAAAGAATGTGCCGGTGTTGCGATATGTGAATCTGACAGTGGAATTCAGGGAGATCATATCGGTGGCCACTCCCGTAGAATCCGAACCGGCCTGAACCGTGAGACGATCAAATTTTATGCTCTGCAAGGATGGAAATGCGAATCGATCAAAACCAATTCTGAAATTAATTTAAACTGTCCGATATTACAGGAATTAAAAATGGGAATGCAAACCTTCATGGTAATTTTGGGCTTCATAGGCTTACTGGCACCCCAGAGAATCAAAGAGAAGACGGTGAAGAGGAGAATGAAGCCGACAACAAAAGCGAGGACATAGCAGCGGCGAGGGAGAGGCTTATGGCGGTCTTCATTGGTAAGAAGACCCTCTTCCTCAATGACATCGGGTTGCTTCCACGGCTTCTGAGACTTGCCATGGGAAGGACGAGAGGCGTCGTTGGGAGAGATCTTGCGGGATCCAGAGAACCTGCTAGAGGAAGATTCGCGAGAGTGGTGACCCAGGGAGGCGTGGGAGTGAGGGGGTGACCCCATGGGGCTGAGCACAGGGGTAGAGTGAAACGACGTCGCCGTTTTCTCTCCATCGTGGGAATCCCTGGAGGGGCTCTGCACGTAGTATACGGGCCGACGCGGAGATCTAGTCGGAGACGAAGCGGCAAGGCTGGTCACTTCAGAATCCGTCTTGGCGTGCATTCTGGTATGTCTCAAAATTGCTCAAACTCGCAAGAAGTTTCCTTTTTGAGCTTCTTCTTCAAATCATTTCCAGGCTGTAGAATGGTGGAGTCTGAGTCAGGGTCTGAATGTGAGCTGGCCTTTTATGAAGGACGAAGTTTGACAGGAAAATTAAGAAATGCTTTAGTGGCGTAATCTCATTGTTTAAAAACATGTTATACCTTACTAAACCATAATAATTAGATTAAATTAAAAGAATATGGTAGCCACCCACATCACATGGGATGGGATTTGAGGCCTAAGACAAAAAAGTGCAGATGTCGAATAAACCCTAAACTAAATTAATGATAGACCTTCACCCGACAGCCACATTACAGTTGTCACCGAACGCAAATCTACCAACAGTTGTTCCGTTGTGTGTGTGATATCATCTTTTTTTGGCCACAGTGTGTGTGATATCACTAATATCACAACCTTGCTGCTTTGCTCCATCGAAATAATTATTGCAAATAAATATTTGAAAATAATAATTATCCGTCACTTCTAATTTCACAATTTCTTTTACTTAGTAAACCCTTACAATTTTGAAGCCAAAATAATAATTCTGATTTTATTCTTTTTATAAATGATTCAACAACTAGCATATTGGTTGGCCAAAAAAACAGCATATTGTATATGTCTCCCATTCTCCCTCATTAACATTACACAAATTAAGGCGCTGGTGCTACTCATATATATAAAATTACGGCGTGTTTATTCAAGTAAATAATTTTAGTATTAAAATCTAATAATCATTTTCTTATGATAAAAAGTTAGTAGCCATTGTATTTATAACATGCCTTTTAAATTATTTCAATTTGTTTTTTATAGAATTAAATAAAGCATTCAAACAAACTCAATAAATCATAAGAAGTCCACTTATAATAGTCTTGTATGATTTTTCAACCATGTTAGTAGTTGTAAGAGGTAGTTTATTTTTGCTGTGATTTTATATAAATGAACTTTAACTTAGAAAAACAAACTCAATCTTTTTTTTTTTTTGGACAAATAAGTTTAGATCTAGAAATTCACGAACTTAATGAAGATAAAAGTTTTGTTTGCTTACTAAATATAAATTCTCGAATGGAGAATATAATCCCCTGCCCGTATTATACTATCTATAATCATCCCAAAGATTGGATGGATAATTAGGTCAATTACTGTAAGTTTTGTGCACAACATCGCAATTCACGGAAGTATATATGTCGGTGCCTGCCAATCAACGTCGGTGTGAGGTGAGGGAAAATAAATCTTTCATTAAGTAGAGTTTGACTTAAAATAAGACATCACATAACCAACAAAACAAGGTATGATTCCCGTGTTTTAAGCCTGCGAATATAATAATATAATTGTTGATAATACTCCCTCTGGTCTTTAATATAAGACCATTTTAACTGAATCACACAGATTAAAAATTGGAATTAAAACTAATTAACTACCTTGATTTTTTTTAAAAATCTCAATATTTTTCTAAAACTATCCTTATTTAATCTCTCTCTCTCTTCCCCTTTGGATACATTAAATATGAGTATTTTTCTGAAAATGTATAATAAATACTATCTCGTATATTATAAAAAATCTTATATTTAGTATCAGAGTAAAAAATCTTATATATAGGATCGAAGGTAGTAATAGCAATGGGTGTTTTTGGGACCAAAATAGAGATAGATGTTGACTGTTTCTTTGAGTTTTCGTGTTTTTTTATTAGAAGTTGCTGCGTTTAGGATAGGTATGATCCCATAATTTCTGTCTAATAAGCCGGACCCAATTAGATTTATGAACACCAACATGTTTTTTATCTTTTGATTTTGTTCTATTCAAGTATTTTGTTTTTCCAAAGAAAAGGTTTGGAGAATCCTAGAAAATTACACAAAATGATATAGAGTAGGACTCTCCCCCACCTATCAATGTCTAAAATAAGCCTACAAGTAGTAGGAGATTGTCTTAAAACAACAAAATCACAATAATCCCACGTGGCTGATGTACTAATTATCAGTTACCACATTCAATGTCCCAATCTCCCATGATAAGTTCCCAGATTTCATCAATAAATTCCCAGATTTTATCAATAACATGATTAAATAAGTGATCATAAGAATTACCACGACTTATGAGCTCAATGGCCTCCAATGAATGACTATGGAACAAAATCCACTTGAATCCAATAGTCTAACAAAGTTTAATTCCATGAAGAATAGCAATAAGTTTTGCAGGAATATTAGGCCCTGCACTCAACTTGCCCGTGAAGCCAGCAATCTGCTCTCCATTGCAATCTCTGATGACTTCTCCATCTTTTAGTCAAGTATTTTGTATGCCTATTTCTTGCCCTTCCTCATCTTGATAAGGGAAATGAGGTTGATTTCTAGCTCTATATCGGAAGCAAAAGACCTTTTTTTTGGCCGAACAGAAACGAACAAAAGACCTCTCCGACATGATAGATCTAAAAATGCATGAAAGTTTGATTTAGGATTTAGAGTATAGGGTTAAGAATTTAGAAAAGTGATATTGAGTGTAAAAGATTATGGAAACCTAAAATAACATCTTAATTATGAGACTTCTCAATTTTTTCATGAACGCGCTACACATCTCATTCATTGTTGATGCAACAATGCCTAATTAACTGGACATATGACCCCAGATAAGTGACGACGTTGATATTTTTTTTTTCTTACGCCAGAGGACGTTGATATTGAGAACACCAAACACAAATTATTTAAATTCGCAAAATTTAAATATGTTTTTTTCTTAAAGTTATTTATGATGTAAAAATATTTAAACACAAATCACTCTTGACATAATCATTTATTCTCATAATTAATTATGGATAAATTAATCAAAATAAACACTCAATTTCACCCTTATCCAGTGTTCTTTTTTATCATTGTATTGTCATTTTCTTCTTAAAAATTACTCAATCTTATCTAAAATATAAGTTTAATTTGACAACTACACAAAGACCAAGAAAAAGAATTAACCCAATTAAACTTGCTAAAGACTTATATTGATTTCCAACATTACTTTTACTAATGACAATTTCTAAGATAATTTTATGTCTTACAAGTTAATTTAAGACAAAAATAAATTAAAAAAATAATTAACGCTTTTAACTTTATACTTAAATAAGACATATTTTTTACCAGATATTTTATATTAGAAATAGTAATTTGTAACGTTACACTTCCATATAATAATAATATATATATATATCATTTACATATAACCATGCTCGCAAAATGAGAAGTGAGGTTCTCGTTATTGTTAAAGCCAATATATATCCTTCCCTTCTAAAAATCACCCACCCCCTTCCTGAGAAAAAAAAAAAGAGTGAATTTTCATGATTTCGAGTGAGCAACATCTCCAGAAACACCCCCCTGACCGACCATTGACAGGGAAGGAGGGCAATTCTAGAGACAATGGAACTATTCTGAGAACAAAGGAAATAGGCGATTCCATGACTACCTTTGATAAAAGTCTGCAGGGTGAAACAGAGAAGGAAGAGGGGGCGAAAGAAAGTATTAGAGGAAAGATGCAAAGAACAGTAGGGAACTTCTCTGGAGGAGTGTCACTAATGCCAAGGGAAGAAGACTGGATGCAGGATGAACATAATGAGGAGCTGAAGGGTAATGCAACACCAGTGTCCTATCGAGAAGCTCTTAAACCAACGACTGAACAGGAAAGAAAGCAGCAACAGAACAGAGCTAAAGAAGATATCTGGGATGGAAGTCTTATAGGTGGGGACCCACTCAAATGGATGGAAGGGATATCAGTAATAGATACTGAAAGCGGTCCGAAAATAGATTTCACTGATGAGGAAAGGAGAAGACTAGCTAGGAATTGGCAAAATTCTCTGATAGTTAAACTCCTGGGAGGAAATATTGGATACATGCAGTTATGGAAGAAGATTCAGATAATGTGGGCTAAATCAGGAAGAAATATCTACCTGTCTGAGATTGGAAACGGCTTCATGATAGCAACTTTCCAGGATCGAGAAGATTATTTTTTTGCGTTAGAAGGAGGACCATGGCTAGTTCAAAATAGTTATCTGACAGTCCAAACATGGAAAAGCAATTTTAATCCATGGAATGAAAAGATTCATAAGGTAGCGGTATGGGTGAGATTGCCGGGACTCCCAGTAGACTATTACGACAGAAAATTCTTCTATACACTGGGAAACAAAATAGGAACAGCCATTCGAGTAGACGAGATGACCCTTACAAGAGCAAGAACCATGTATGCCCGGTTGTGTATTGAGATAGATCTCAACGCTCCCCTGCTTCCATCATATTCTGTAGATGGAAATGAATTGAAAATTGAATACGAAGGGTTACAGTTGATCTGCTTCGATTGCGGGAAGTTTGGACATAATGAAAAATATTGTTCAAACAAAGAAGGGGAGGAGGAGATGCTGAAGGCACCGGAAAACCAGAAACAAGATCAAGTTTCCAATGACAAGAGCAGGATGGGTGGAGCAGGTAAGGCGCGTGAAACGAAGTATGGAGAGTGGATGGTAGCTCCAGGGCCTAAGCGTAGTAGGAGAACTAGCATGAAAGAAGGAAAAGGAGCTGAAGGATCAAAAAAAGAGGCCAAGGCGACTCCTAGAATAGAAACTTCCTCGAGATATGTGGCTTTGGAAACAGAAGAAGAAGACGTACACATAATAGAGGCAGAGGTAGGACACAGACAACCTTTACTAGATGCGTCAAATCTCAAAGGAACCAAGGGAGAGAAGTTATCGATACAGCCGAGGCAAAAAGGCAAGTCAACGGTGACAGAAGGAAAAGTAAAGAACCAGAAGATAATTGAAAAGTCCGAAAAGAAAGAGAATAAAGGAAAGGTAGGTGAAACTCAAAAAGAGCAACAAGGGGCTAGCAAGACAGAAAAGACAAATATGAGGTTGGAAGGAGGAAAAAAGGAGAAGGGAGTGAGCCAGAAAGTAGAAATGAAGTTGGAAGTAAAAGGAGTGGGCCAAGAAAAAATAAGTAAAGCAACTGAAGAAAGGGAGATGGGCATAGTTGAAGACAACATGGACACTATCGTGGAAGAAAGCCCAATAGAAAATAATAGGAATACCGTGGGCTCTAATATGGAGGAAGATTCAATAGAATACTTCATGGATACCACGGAAGCAAGTTTAGGAGACAGCCCAGCAGAACATAATAAGGATAGGCCACCTGAAGATGGAGAAGGGTCAATGGAAATTGATGAGACCAAACCACCAGACCCAAGGGATAGAATGATTATGGGTTTATCAGATGTAGAACAATCTCTGAATGAAGAAGAGCAGGAAGATGATGAAGTACAAAATGGTTTTTTGGGATGCCATGTCTGCAAGGAGTAACGCCAGTATCTAAATGGGTATAGCTCTGTTAACTTTATCTTAATTTAATAATTTATAATGATTATTACATGGAATGTTAGAGGAGCAGCTGGCAAGGCGTTTGGTCAGGTGCTAAAAGACTTTAGACAGAGATTTCACCCAAAAATGGTGATATTGGTTGAAACAAGATGTAGTGGTAACAGGGCTCAACAAGTTATCAAAAGGTTGGGTTTTAAAAAACAAAAAATTGTAGAAGCACAAGGTCAGTCAGGAGGGATCTGGATTTTGTGGGATGAGGAAGAAATCAGAATTAAGGAGCTGGTAAGTACCAAGCAACTTCTGCACTGTGAAGTATCTGGTATGGGAAAGAGAAAATGGCTGCTGTCCGCAATCTATGCAAGCCCCCGAGCTCAAGAACGTCAGGAACTCTGGGACCAATTGTGGAGACTATCTCGTGTAATAACAGAACCATGGCTCTTGGCAGGAGATTTCAATGATATAAAATCACCGGAGGAACAAAGAGGAGGAGTGGGTGTGAATGAAAGAAAGTGCATGAGATTTGCACAGAATATTGAAAGATGCAAATTAATTGACCTTGGTTCAGAAGGCCCACGTTATACTTGGAGAGGACACATCATAAATTATGCTTGCCGGATGTTTAAGAAGCTTGATAGGGCCCTTTGTAACAGCTCATGGAGATGTATGTACACAGAAGCTACGGTGAGAATTGGGCCAAGAATCCAATCTGACCACCACCCCCTCCTAATATACCTGGAAGAAACAAAAGGCAACAGAGGTACTCGTCCCTTCAGGTTTGAAGCGGCATGGATGAAACATAAGGAATTTCCAGGGATGCTGCGTGAAGCCTGGAAGAACAAAAAAGATATTGAGGAGGAGCTCGATGATTTAAGACCAACTCTCCAGTCATGGAATACCAATGTTTTTGGAAACATAAAGAAAAGGAAGAATGAGATTCTTGCTCGGATAAAAGGAGTCCAAAGAGCACTTCAAAGACAACCAAGTACATTCCTTGAGGACTTAGAAGTTCAATTACAAAGAGAACTAAGAGAGACCTTAGATCAAGAAGAAATTCTATGGTTCCAAAAAGCAAGAACTAAATGGATAAAAGATGGGGATAGAAATACAAAATACTATCACACAAAGACAACAGTGAGAAGGAGAAGAAATAGAGTCCAATTGCTGAGGGATGAACAGAATAATTGGGTTGAAGGTAAAGAAGAGACTGGCGAAATCGTGAAGGAATTCTTTCAGCAATTATTTACTGAGGAAGAAGTTAATAGACCTTGGGCGAATACAATACATACCTGGCCTCAGGTGGAAAAGGAAATTTGGGAGGACATGGTGGATTCGCCGAAAGAAGAGGAGATTAAAAAGAGCATGTTCTCTATTGGAGGGATGAAGGCCCCAGGTGAAGATGGTTTCCCAGCAATTTTTTTCCAGAAAAATTGGAATATTGTAGGTGGAAGCGTATGTAGAATGGTTAAAGAAATGTGGGATAATGAAACTGAAGAATCTAAGGCAAATCATACATTAATCTCATTGATCCCTAAGACAGAGAACCCAGAGAGAGTCAATCAATTCCGGCCAATCTCTCTTTGTAATGTTATATACAAATGTTTATCCAAGGTGCTGGTTCAGAGACTAAAAAATGTGATGGATACAATCATATCACCTTTTCAGGCTAGTTTTGTACCAGGCAGGAATATACATGATAACATTATTGTTGTAAATGAGATGGTACATTCAATGAGGAGAAAGAAGGGAAAAAAAGGATTTATGGCAATTAAAGTGGACCTTGAAAAAGCTTATGACAAAATCAGTTGGCAGTTTATGGAGAAAACCTTGAAGGAATTAAATTGTCCAGAAGCTTTATGCAGAAGAATTATGGCTTGTGTGAAAAATCCGTCATCCCAAATCCTTTGGCATGGGGAGAAATTAGAAGCCATAATACCATCCCGTGGACTACGTCAAGGCGATCCTCTATCACCTTATTTATTTGTTCTTGGAATGGAAAAGCTCACTCATTTAATACTCGATAAAGTGAGGGAAAAAAAATGGAGAGGAATGAGAACGGGAAGGAAGGGTCCACAAATATCTCATATGATGTTTGCGGATGACTTAGTATTATTTGCTGAAGCTAACCTTGATCAAATAAATGTGATTATTCAATCTTTGCAGGAATTTGGAGAGATTTCAGGACATAGTGTGAGCTTTGAAAAGACCCATATCTACTTTTCTCCAAATGTGGATGGACGACTTAGAAGGGAGATCAGGACTAGAAGTAGTTTTAAAGAAGTAGAAGAACTGGGAAGGTATCTTGGCGCTATGATTACATTTCCTCAAAAAAGGAAAGACAAATATTCAGCTTGCGTGGAGAAAGTAAAACAAAGGTTGAGGGGCTGGAAGGCAGCTAGCCTGTCTTTAGCTGGAAGGATAACTTTAGTGAAGGCTGTCACATCTTCCATGATTAGTTATCCTATGCAGCATGATCACATACCGAAAGGAATAATAGAAGAAATTGAAAAGGAGCAAAGAAGGTTCATCTGGGGAGAGCAGGGAGGAAACCGAAAATGGCATGCTGTTAACTGGAACAATCTTTGCCGAGAAAAAACAAATGGAGGAATGGGAATCAAAGCGCTCAATTACATGAATGAAGCATTTTTACTGAAATTATTATGGAGAATGCATGACAGGCCACAAGACCTATGGGTTCAAGTGATGCTGGGGAAGTATGGTAGAGAGGTGCAGGACGGGGAACCATGGAAGAGCTGCCAAAATGATTCCAGACTGTGGAAAGAAATAATTAAAAGGCAGGAGAAGTTCTTGGAAAACACAGGATTTAATGACAGGATAGTATGGAAGCAGACAAGTAATGGGCTTTTTACAACAGCATCGGCATATAAACTGATTAAAAATGAACAGGATGCAGGAATGCAACAACACTGGAAAAGGCTATGGAAGCTCAAAGTTCCTGAAAGAGTCAAAGTTTTTATATGGTTGAGTTGTCAAGGTAGAATTCTCACAAAGAGTACCACATGTAAGTGGGATGGTGGAACGGGATACTGTGAATTATGTCAGCAAGGAGTGGAAGACGCTGCTCATGCCATGAGAGACTGCCCAGTAATAATATCAGTCTGGAATGAACTTCGACCAAATTGCAGAAGAGAAGAGGGATGGCGAGGTGACTGGAAAAATTGGATCACAGTGAACATAGCAAAAAGGGGAAAAACACTGGAAGACTATGAATGGCCGGAAATGTTTGCAACGACTTGCTGGATGATTTGGCGATGGAGAAATAGCCAAATTCATGATCCAGAATTTAGACGACCATTTAATCCATGCGAAACAATCAGACAACAACTCAGTCTTTATAAACAAAGTGGAGAAGAGGAGGGTGTACGAGAAGAGGAAGAGAGAATCATCATGGTAGCGTGGAAGCCACCACCTGCAGGATGGTGTAAACTAAATTCCGATGGATGGATCAGGGGTAAGGGAATATCAGGATGTGGTGGAGTAATAAGGGGAGATTGTGGAGAATGGCTATATGGATACACAAAGAAACTCTACGGGGTCAGAGCCGACGAAGCTGAGGCTTGGGGAGTATATGAGGGATTGAAGGCCTGCTGGCAACTAGGGTTCCGAATGGTGGAAGTAGAATGCGATGCAGCAAAGGTGGTGCAAGAACTCAAGAAAAATCAACCTTTCCTAGGTAATTTGCAACTGTCACTGAAATTGCAGAACATGCTCAACAGGAATTGGAAAATCAGAATAAAACATGTTTACCGGGAATGCAACAGATGTGCTGATGCAATGGCGTCAACGATGATGGGACAAAATAGGAATCTTATGACATGGAAGGAACCACCGAATACCATCTTGCAGATCTTGGAGGAAGACCTAGCAGGAATTGAATTTCCACGACGCGTAATGATAGTCCGATAGAAGTCTGGGTGTACCCACCTTTTTCACCAAAACAAAAAAAAAAAGCCAATATATATAACTCCGGCTTGATTAATTCTCGATTCACTTCATATTATAAAATATTTTATATTAATTATATATATATATTTAAAAAATTATTTTTTTATTTAAAATTAATACAAAAATATTAATATTTTTCATTTTATTATTATTAAATATCTCATTCTATTATATTATAGGATTATAAATTATAAGTAAATAGAATTAAAAATAAAAATAAAATAAAAAATATATTTAATACTGTATATTTTAAATAAAAAACTTATGATATAAAGCTTCGTGTAATACGTACCGGTCAAAGAACTTTTAATTGGCTGTGGCTACGGTGATATGGGTTGAGAGTTGAGACTGGTGACCACAATCGGACTTCGGACCGCGTGTTTCAGATCCGTCCAAATGAGATACCCATAAGCTACAGTGTCCTTGATCATTTCTGGTCCTTCTATTCTCAACTTGTAGCTTAGCTTCTCGTTCTTCTCCTTGAACACCAACTTATTGGGGATGACGTCGACCTGAAACCCTTTCACGGGTGTAATGCTAGCTTTGTACGTTGTTTGTCCCTCTCCAACATTGGTCACCGTTCTCTTGAATTCTTTCACTGTTTTCGACTCACGAGGAAACGACGAGGTGTTCCCACCATCGAAGAAAGCAATAAACGAGGGATAATTGAGGTCCAAGGAGGGTTCGGAGCAATTGTTGGAAGAGGATCTAGTAATAATGGAAATGTTCTTTTGGGTGAAGTTTAGTGCACAAAGAAGATTCACGTAGTCTTCAACTCCAGCATCATAAACTAGCCCAGGGTCAAGGGCTCTATCAGGGTTAACATGACCAGTTCCCAAGGCTAGAGGAGAAGCCGGTTTGTAATCATCGCCAATGTCTTTGATGAGTCCGAGTGTGTTGTCTAGTACGTCGGATGTAGTCATTATGGCAGACCGAATGGCGGCAGGACTCCAATCAGGGTGTGCTCCCTTTAAAAGAGCAGCTACTCCTGTGACATGTGGACAAGACATGGATGTCCCAGATAGCAAATTGAAGTTGCTGAATAAATTCTGGGACTCCAACTGTGTTGCCGGAACTTTTTGGGGCCATGCAGCTAAGATTAATGTGCCAGGAGCTGTGACATCAGGCTTTAACACAAATGGGCAGCTTTGTGAAGGTCCTCTGGAACTGTAAATATCCACACTTGGTGCTGGTTTGGTCCCCAAAACTGTCATATTGAAAGCCATGCTTGCCTTTGGCTTTGAGTTCTTCTTAATGTAATCTTTGATGATTTTTCCTTTCTCTGGATTTATAAAGATGGACGGGAACCTGGTCTGAAAATTAAATGTGATATCAGGGCTATTTGATATGAACACGCCCCCCATAACTTTTGCCCTGTCAAGATTATCCACTTGATCCCTGAGGGTTCCGTTGTTCTCTTCACACACCACAATCTTGCTCCTAACTTGTATCAATTCCGTTAAGTTGTTACACGTGCCCATGAAGACCATTGGATAGTTCTGGCCTGCGGAGAAGTTTCCTGGATAGAGAGACAAGCCATGGAGTGAAGCTCCATTATTGTTCCACAGTGTTAGGGTCCCGTGAAATTCACGATCCAAGGTACCAGCTGCTACAGTTATAACCCACGGTGTTCCATTGTGCAGAGTTTCGAGAGATGGGCCTTGGTTTCCTGCTGACGTGGACACGAAAATGCCTCTCTCTATAGCTGCAAAGGTGGCAATAGCAATAGGGTCTTCGTACAAAGCAACCCCATCATAGCCCAGCGATAATGAAATAACATCTACCCCATCTGTTATGGCACTATCAATTGCAGCTATTACATCAGATTCGTAGGCTCCGAACTCCCAAAGAGCCTTGTACATAGCCACTCAAGCCCTTGGAGCTATGCCTGTTGCTGACCCAGAGGCGTAGCCAAAGAAAGAGGCACCATCAACATGACTCCCTGCTGCGGTGGTTGACGTGTGTGTCCCGTGACCGTCCATGTCACGGGTGGAATTCACGGCTATGGTGATGTTTGGATTCTTGGCTAACAGCCCTTTGTTAAAGAATCGAGCGCCGATGAGTTTCTTGTTGCACAATGATGAATTGAATTGGGTGCCACTTTCACATTGACCTTTCCATCGAGAAGGGATCTTAGACATCCCTTGGTCTCGAAAGCTTTCGCTTTCTGGCCAAATTCCAGTGTCCACCATTCCAATGATAATGTCACTGCCATAGTTTGAGGCTGGCCATGCACCTACTTTGGGATCGAGACCAAGGAAGTGGGGCGAGTGGGTAGTGTCAGGTTTGACAGGCAAATCACGAAATGATGAAATATAGCCTGGGGAGGTTTTAAGAGCTTCAAGCTCGGAAGGGGATATATGAGCGCTGAAACCATTCAAGACGTTGGTGTAGCTATAGATTAGTTTAGGAGAGAGAGAGTTAAAATTGGTGGTAACCTGAGGATTGTTCGATGCAGAGGCAAGGGTGGCCAAGTACCAGCTGTGCTGGGTGGAGAAGGCTTTAGGCATGGCTGATACGTCCATGTGGATGATGTAGTTGTCAGATTGATCAGCCAACGTGACAATGGTGTGAAGGATGGCAAGGAAAGATAACCACAAACACACACAAATATAAGTGGTCGTCATTGCTAAATCGTAAATACTAGTAGTTTTGAAATTGGATGGTTGTTTTATGACACGAAACTGAATTCAGAGACTTATATAGAGAACCGAGAGGTATGGTTGGCCCCGAGAGATTCCCACTTACGTCACCATATATGTTCCAGGTTGTCCTAATGGTATCTTGCTAGCGGACCACGTATATGTTATCAACAAGCCATGCCCATAGTGCTGTAGACCTTTTTTCTTCTTTTTATAATTGTCTACTTCCTACTTTTTACTTTCTGTTTTTTTTTTGGGATAATTAATGTAGTCTTGTATTCACTATTCAGGCTTAATTAGTCCTGAATATAATTCATGGCTCAGAAAAAGTCGCGCACGAAAAAGTCAAATCTCAAGACTTTGGATTTAATTGAGTTTTTTTTTTTGGTCATTTTGAGTACAATGACATCAAGTTTCCAAAATCAATTACTAATTTAATACCAACATCGAATATAAAATTTTAAACAAATTTTATTATTCATGAATTATGAATATTGTATCTCATTCCATATCGTGCAATGTACAAAGACCCATCTAATTCAAAAGAGAAAGCCATAAGCATTGAGTATGGAGAGAGTTCAACAGGTGATAAATAAAGAGCTCCCAAGCATAGAGCACATTTAGCGCAGGGACCAATAGAAAATTAGAATTTAGTTCTTCACAAATATGATAGAGGTTTGAGATTGTACTTAATATACCGCAATGCTAACCATGTTATGCGAAGAATATGAAAGATGTTAGTGATAGAGGCGAGAAAGAGAGTATTGTGGGCACGAGAATCCTACTATGTGCCCACTATCCCATATTCCCATATATACGTTTCCTTAAAGGTAAAGGAAAGGTGTGTTGCATAAATAACAAGCAACTCGCTCCTGTACTTAAGGGTCTATTTGCTCAACTAGGAGATTAAAGGGATGAGATTTTAGGAGTTTTAAAATTTTCTTATTTAATGGAATTAGAGGTGAAAGAATTGAATAGATTTTAATATAATACTTTTTGGTTCAGTAAGGAATTTGAGGGTATTAAGTAATAATTATTTAATTTTTTCTAAAAAATCCCAATTTAGAGGGAGAAAAAAAGGGTGGGGTCCCCCAAATTCCATCTAATTTTTTTAACCAAACAAAAAGGCAGATTTAATGCCCTCCAATTCCCTTTTTTCCTTTTAAAATCCCTCAAAAAAACCCCAATCAAACAAAGTCTTAATATAAGTTATTTCTAAATAAAAAAAAATTATTGCATCATTAAAATTATTTTAAAATTAATATTTTTTTATTTTTACACTCTAATAAATACTATAAATTTAAATAACTTACTTTTTTCTCATAATTAAATAGAAACATATTAAAAATAAAGTAATTGATACTCCAAAAACTCATAGACAATAACTTATATTTAGAATTATAAAAAAAAATTTAGTACGTAATTAATTAAAAACACTTGAAGAAGGAGTCAATATATCAATATATATAAATTTATAATAACCCATAATTTTTTATTAGTTATAAATAATGAGATTCATTTGTTCTAATTAAAAAAAAACATACAAACTAGAACATGTGATGTGACTGCGAGGCATTGTGGTTGAATACGTGTAGGTAATTGAGCAAGGTGATCATCATTAATTGTACTGCTTTCATGTTTGATTCCAATTTTAAAGGTGGGGAAGGGACCGCCTTTTGGCTGTTGAGTTACATAAATCTGCCATTTATTTTAAAGATTTCATTATGATATATTTATCCATCAGCAAATTATTAACTCACTAAATTTAATTTTTTTAACAAAATATATCTTCTTAACAGATGTGGAAAAAAATTCTTAACATAAATATTTATTTACTAATATTTTCAATATCTTTTTTTGGAAAATTTTAACTTTCAACTAAAATGAGTTTTATACATTAATGTATTAAAAATCGGATTAACCATTGAATCGAATAAGACACTGGTTTAGAGTTTAATGGTTAGATCGGGATTGAACTAGTTTTAAATAAATTAATATATTTTAAATAATGTAGATGAAAAATATAAAAAATACTTATCCATGATCATAAAATTAACATTTAATATAGGAGGAAAGTTAAATTTAATAATTTTTAATTTTATATATCATATAAAAAATTAAAAATATTATTAATAAATTTTACAACATGATATTAAAATCTAAATAAATTTATATTCATTTATAATCATATTTTGAATTTAAAATAGTCAATCGATATTCTATTTTCATATTATTTGTTAAGCAAATTCATCATTATTAATAATTATATATCATAATAATACTTATACAATATTATAATATAGAAAGAAAAAAATTTATACAAAAAATAATGCTACATAGTACTAAAAATAATGTTATTTTATTTTTAAAATAAACAAATATTAAAAAAAAAACTTTCAACTGGTTTAAACCATTTTTGTACTGATTATTGATCACTTCAACTAGTTTTGTACCGATTCTAAAGTTGCCCGATCTTCATCTAAGACCAGACTAAACTAGGTACCGATTCCTGGTTGAACCGATTGAACCAGCTGGTCCAGCCTGATTTTTAATATGATGTTATATATTTGCATAGAATCTAAGATGAGTTCCACTCTTTACAGTTTGTAAACAATGTGACATCTTATAATTTTTTATATTTTATATTGATTGATTGAACACATTTTCATTTTTTTTATTTTCATATATTTTAATTTAATGTTTTTAAATGCATTTATAAAAAAATATTAAATAAATATTTTATATTTTTAATGTCAAATCACTAATTTTATTATGAATTTTTTATATGAACATTTTAAATTTATTTAGATTTAATTGGGATAGAAATTAGAGATTTTATATTATGAGGATAAATTAATCATTTTAAATTATTTTAATATAAATTTTAATTAGGGGTAGGGCAAAAGAACCCAGTCTGACCCAAGGTGGCTTGACTCAATTTGAACTTGGCTTGAGTAACTAATTTTAATGTCAAATCACTCATTTTATTATGAATTTTTTATATAAACATTTTAAATTTATTTAGATTGATTGGGATAGAAATTAGGGATTTTATATTATGAGGATAAATTAATAATTTTAAATTATTTTACTATAAATTTTAATAAGGGGTGGGGCTAAAGAACCCTGTCTGACCCAAGGTGACTTGACTTAGTTTGAACTCGGTTTGAGTAACTAATTTTAATGTCAAATCACTAATTTTATTATGAATTTTTTATATAAACATTTTAAATTTATTTAGATTTGATTGGGATAGAAATTAGGGATTTTATATTATGAGGATAAATTAATAGTTTTGAATTATTTTAATATAAATTTTAATTAAGGATGGGGCAAAAGAATCTGGTATGACCCAAGGTTGCTTGGCTCAATTTAAACTCGGTTTGAGTAATTCGGCACCAAAACCCAAGGTCCTAGATCAGGTTGATTGATTAGGTCAAATTAGTTTCTGAGCTAGTCCCTCAGACCGCCTAGTTTGGTCTGACCCAATGCCTATATTTTTTAAAAAAAATTAATATGGAAAGTGCATGATGTCATTTTTTCCTCATTTAGTCATTTCCCACCCTTCTTTATCCATCGGCTCATCCTCCTTCACTCCTCTCTTTCATCAATCCATTGTTGTGGGATTGTAGAATCATCTAGGCTTTCCTCTGTGGCTCTCGTCTAATGCTTAATGGAATTCCAATAGCATGAATGATTTAAAGTTTTGAACATTGAACCCTAATCTTCAAAAGTGTATCGGGAAAATTGGCGGTGTTCCTTTGTGGCCATCATCCTCCGAGGCTTTGTCATCATGTCCTTCCTTTCCTTTCATTCTCACCTTTGTCAACTCATATCTAATCGAAGCTGATGGCTATAAAAAATTGAATCTATAATCTCTATTCCATCATGGATGTTTGATATCAGAATCTCAACTTCATCCTCATGTGGGACCTCTTCCTCTTTGTCTACATTTGATGTATCTATTTTACACCTATAAAATATCCATATTGAAACTCTAAATTACATTTAAATATATTTACATTTATATATTTTAATATGATTTGATATATTTTTATGTTTCATAATGTTATAAGCTCATTTGGAAGTATTGAAAGTAAAAAAACGTTACAAATTATTCATGTTAAAAGATTTCAATACCTTTTGATATTTTAATCATAACCCTCACATATGAACTCCTATTGAGGTGATTTAAGATTCATTGGAAAGCTAAGACATAGAGCTACAACTTTTATATTTTTTAGATTTTTCAAATTTCAACGTTATAATGGTGAAAATTGAACTCAAAATATAAACACAAGATGGTGACTTATTTGAAGCTGAACGAAGGAGTTTTATAATCAGACATCCACCTGGCGCTAGGTCAAACTCAGCCGATGCTGGGTCAACTTGAATTTCAAATTTTTTTGCCTTCCAGAATCACTCGGTGTCGTATTGGATGATTCTATGGCCACCCAGCATCAGGTCAAAGAGTAAAAGTCCGTGAAAACATGTTTTTGAAGTGTAAACTGACATAGAAGTCAAGTATTCTCGCTATATTATAAATAGGACGCAAGAGAAACACAAGGGGATTCAGAAACGCACTTAGAGGCCAGAGAACATAGTTCAAATACATCTAGGAGTAATTAGAAGCAATCTATAGAGAGAAAGTAAGGAGATCTGGAAAGTATTGAAACAAGATTATATTTTCCTTTATAACTCTTTTTTCTTGTTATTCTTATCATGGTTTGAGATTTTAGTTTTGTTTCGATTACTATTTCTATGTGTACCTAAATTTCCTAATCAAGGATAAGGATGTAGCCTGACTGGGATGAATTGAATTTGCTTTCTTTAGTTTTAACTCTGTGTATTTATTCTTCAAGTTATATTTAATTTGTTTATTTATTATATTTGTCTCTCTTGTTCATTCATGTGGATTTTATGCTTGATTATTATAGAATCTAATTTATAGGAAAACTTTATGAACTGAAAGGTGAAAAGTGAATATAGATTTAGAAAGATAAACATATATAACTAATATAGAGATAGAATTAGAAATTCTTGGTGATATACGTAGTAATTTTCAAGGTTTAATTAGGATTTTTAATTGTGCGAGAGCGAATTTAATTCTAATTAAATAAGGACTAATCGACCGAGAGGTAATTATGACACTTTAGAAACAACGGTTACTATAATTATGCAGAGTTTAACTAAGAAATATAATTTAGTTATCTCATAAGGTAAATTATGATCCCTTAACGCTTCTAGATCTGAATCAAATCCAGACATTATTTTGTTTTCTATTTCTTTCCTTTTTAATTTAAATTCTTAATTGGATGATAACTTGTTTTTGGGATTAAAAGTTTGAACTAATAAATTTATTACCTCCCTTAAGTTCAACCTATGGAATACTACAGAAAATTTTCTACTACTACGATCGGCCATGTATATTTACAGGTTCCCGATCAACATTCTATGGCTCTCCCTTAGCTTCATCTTCATCTTTGGATTGGAGCAACGTTTGGATTTTAGTGGTGACAATTCCATGAAAAACTTATACATTTGAGTTGTTATTTGTTTGATGCCTTTGATTTTCATTTTGCATTGAGACTTCATCTTGTATTCAAGATTTTAGATAGTATACTAATTTTGCAATTTTTTTTATTTATAATGGATTTGTTTAGCTTCTGTGCTTGTATTTTGTAATGCCTCTAGATCCGTTCTCATTCTATTGCTCATAAATGTACTGGTTAGATAATGATTTTTTTTTTCTTTTGATTATATGATTGAAGTGAATGGAATGAATTTCTTTTGCAATGAATTCTGTTGTAATATGTCTTTTTGAAGCTAAAAGTGATGTGCAAAGTTAAAATAATAAAGGAGTAGGTTAAAAAAAAAGACTCAATCCACCAAATCTAATTCAATCCCATTCAGACCAGTTTAACTTGATCTAGCATTAAGTTATACTCGGGTCAGACCAGACCATGGGTTTAGATACTGAACCCATGCTTCAATTGAGGCAAACTTTAGGTTGATAGTAAACTCTATTTGACCTGGTCTACCCCACGTTTAATTTTAATTGATAAAAATGTATTTTAAAATTCTTAACCAAATATTCCTAATAAAGTTAAAAATTGAACAAAATGCATGTTTTGAAAATAGAAAAGCGGTGTATGCAATTTTTGCACTGTTCAGCAATATTTAAAATGCCTTCAATACCATTCTCTTCCTACGCAATGCTTTTGAGTTTTGATCGAATTACGTCCCTTCCTTGTCGCAGGGAAGACAATAATCAGCCCCAAGAGGCAAGAACATAAGCGACGAAAATTAAATGGTGTATAGAGAAAGACTACTCACTCGTACAAGTACACTGTACACCAACTTGGTCTTTATCATCATTCTAAAAATCCATATATATATATATATATATATTGTGCGCAGACAAACTACAAATTGCGACTTGTCACCGACTCACCGCTGCCTTGGGAATTAGGTCACAGTTCTTGCCCATTAACTTAAAAAATGAAAAAACCTCAAGAATTTATAAATATAACCAAAGTACGCATACAAGGAGGAAGACCTCAATAAAAAACTCGAGGTGTTCCAATAATAGAAAACACCCAAAATTGCTGCGAATTGACTTTGAGTCCGTCTCTATATCTCCTTGCAGTACATACATCATTCGGTATGTGGGCTACTGGGCTTTGGTTAACTGAACCTGAAGAAGTATAATTATACAAACGTGGCTGTATATTTCTAATTTAAAAAATATTTGAAAACATAATTTTTTTTGTATTATTTTCATTGTTAAAAACTTCCTTTTAACTCAAATATAAGCCGTTCAAAGAAGAGATGTGGTGCAAAAACATAAATCATGTCTGAATTATTAAGTAAATTTTTCGTAAATATCACTCATTAATTAGATAAGGGATTACGTTTATAATTAAAAACGTACAGCATTTATTAAAATTTAAATTTAGAAAATAAATTAAATTTGGGACAAATTTAAAGAATTTAAACAACTTTTTTTCGGTTGAAAAAACTTTTCTTGATGGTTAAAATTAAAATGAATTATAATTGAGACTGGTGAACATTTCAAATTAAGGAAAGGTACAACTTTGTCCTTAGCTCGGGCCCTTGTATATTTCACGCCGTCGAGGTCCTTCCTCTGACAAATTAGCTTGGCGATTGCGGTATTGCTTTTTCCAGGTTAAGTGACCCATTATTTCTCAAACAACGTAAAGTGCAGCATTGCCATTGACCACCTTTGATCACTGCACTGCTTTTGTTGAATGTGATGTCCCTCAAGAATTATCCTCTACTTTCCTATGTAATCTCTTCCTCCGTTTCTTAATATAAAGGATAAGAGATAAAATCATATAGACTAAAAAAAATAATAAATTCATCAAAAATATAAAATAGTTTCCAAAAATACCCTCATTTAATATTAATAACTCTTTTATCATGCAATTAATACAAATAAATTATATTGAAAACATACCATCTTAATTAGAGATATTTTGAGAAAAAATCATTAAATACACCATATAAACATCATGTGTCCCTTATATTTTGAAACACGGAAACTCTCCTAATTATCCCTTATATTAAGGAACAGAGGGAGTATTATACATTGACGTGAAAGAGAAAAAAAACAGCATTAATCACAAGCAACAAAGTAGGTTTACAATGATTTATTTCTCTATGTGACAACATAAAAAGTCCTGATATTCAATCTGGTAACATCAAGTATAACATCAACACAAAATTGCAGAAAAGAGGGTCCTCTGACTATCACCTCGAATATTAGAACAGGGCAGACCTGACTAGCTTCTGATTATGAGACAAGCAAAATTATAAAAGGAGGGGGGGGAAAAGAAGGCCAATGATTCACCTAAACAGTCATGAATATACCACCATTTATAAGCAGTGTAATAGCATTTTTATGGGGTCCCATTTTCCTTCATCCAAGGCCTCACTGCACATGGTACCAAAAACAGGACATACTCCCTATTCACAAAACCCAAATAATGGGTTGCTTCGAAGAATGATGACAGTCAGATAGCAATTTAAGGTTCTAGCACTTACATTAAAGTAATTTAACGTTCCCTCCAAAACTTGAGACGGTACGTTGGAAAGATTACAGTGCATTGGGCATTCAGTCAAAAACCAGAGGCCAACCCAGCTGCAAAATCTACAGATATATCCGAACCAGCAAACAAGTTACATTTACAGGTAAAGAAGATGACATTCAAACCAGCCCTAGCTATTTGGAATCATAAAGAGGCATCAATTCACTTTACACAAATGTTCTAGTAAGGCTACTGTTCTTCAAGTTATTGCTTTATCCACAAATACCTATTTAGTGAGGGAACTACTTTCATACACACTGCTGTCACCAGATTCGCTTCCTCGCTTTTCCATCAACCTACTTCTCGTGCTATCCTGATGTGACCGTCCATGTTCCCTTCCAACTCTCCGGTCCTATAAAAGATTCCACAAACAAAACTATCTCAATATGCTTCTAATATCACATAATCTTGGGCGTTCAACAGATATTTGAATATTGAATGCAATTCCAGCATGTGAACATCAAAACAACAACTAAATGAAAATGCAGATAACTAACTAATCCAGCTCCAATTATTAGTTTCCAGACATGAGTTATCAAGTCAGTACAATATAATTTTTGGCAACAAGTTAATAGAAGATTTGGGATATTAAAAAAAGTTCTAGGGAAGCCATGCTTCATAACTGAGAAGAGGTAAAAATGTTAAAAGAGAACGGGCAAACTCACATCTCGAAATGGGAACTCATCAGCTTCGAGCATATGTATAACATGCCCCATCTTTGGCCTTTTCTGTAGATTTGGATCCACACACCGTAAAGCCACTAACAAGGCACGCTTCAGTGCTCTTGAAGAAGGTTTCTCAGGGAGCCTAGGATCCAGCACTCCTTCTGCATTTCTATTCGTAACCATTGTTTTCAGCCACTCAACCAAGTTCACCTGCGAAGTTAGGCTTGCCAATTATGATCAGAAAGGGCACGTTTTCTGAAGGAAGAAGATTAAAAAGATGCCTTAAAATGACCCAAAAACAGAGTCACTGAATAGTATGGGTTGATACCTCTCCAGGAGGACGGCTATAATCTACTGGGTTTCTACCGGAAATTATCTCCATAAGAAGAACCCCGAAGCTATACACATCGCTCCTTTCGTTTAACATGCCAGTGCTTGCATATTCTGGAGCCACATATCTGTGGTACAGAATTGATCATCTGTTCTGTTAGGCCTAAATCACTAGAGTTTAGTTCAGACAGTGGGTACATCGTTTCAATTCAAAGAAAAGTTCAACCAACCCAAATGTTCCCATCACGCGAGTCGTCACATAACTCCTTTCAGATCCCAAGAGTTTTGCAAGCCCAAAATCAGAAACTTTCGGATTCCATTGCTTATCAATCAATATATTGCTCGACTTGACATCACGATGAACAACCTTAGGCTCAAGCCCCTCATGTAGGTATGTCAACCTACAATGAGTCAGTATCAAGCTTTAATCTTGTAAGAAAACGAGTAATCTAAAAACTAGTGCAGCATTAGCTTCCAGAAAATAAGTGAATATTGCATTTAAAGCATACCCTTTTGCAGTTCCGAGTACTATATTCATGCGAATTTCCCACGTCAAAGGGCTGGAAGGGCTGGTATCTCCATGTAGCCATTGTTCAAGATTTCCGTTGTCCACATACTCATAAACCAGCATCCTGTAATAATGCAAGCATGTGAATTAATACCAAAATACAAAAAACCCATATTAAAATGGTGCAAAAAGTTTTGACGGCCCGAGCATAGTATTAAGAAGCTGGGTAAGGCACAAGCTGAAAAATAAATGAAATGAAGATAGGATCAACGAATAATACCTATGAGCTCCTTCAACACAATATCCAAGCAACCTCACCAAATTTTTATGCCGAACACGTCCAATTGCTTCAACTTCCACCTTGAATTCCCTCTCCGCTTGTCCCCTATAGGCAGAAAACTAATTGTGTTAACCTTCTTATAGGCGATGCCAACTACAGTTCATTATTGAGCTCATGCGTCCATGAAAAACAATTACACATTACATACATAACAGATGAAACGCTATTAGGCGCTTAGAAAAATTCGCTGGAGGTAAGATTTAAAAAGAAAGTAAAAATCATGCAGCGCATACTTGTTGTTGAGCAAATTTTTAATAGCAACATTGGTATTATCTTGCAACAACCCACGGTATACAATTCCGTAGCCACCTTCACCTATGACATTCTCATCGGCGAAAAAATTGGTGGAGACCTCAAGCTCTCGGAGAGTGTACCAATGCCCCCAGCCCAAATGAGAGACTTCCGGCGCAGCAAGGGAGGGTTGCTCCCCGGACCGAACCTCCCCGCTGCCATGCGATGAACCGCCGGCCCTCTCAGGGAACGAAATCCGGTGACCCTTTCCAATTTCAACGTGAATTCTGTGGGGCCCTGTTCCCGGGCTTTCGTCCTCCTGCTGAAGAAGAATGGCTTGGGCTCTATCCAGAGCCTCTGACTGTGACTCCGGCAATGGATCACGGTTGGATGCCCGGGTTGGCTTGGATGGGTCACGAGAATGGTCAATCCGGATTTCCTGAATCTCCTTTGACACATTTGGTATGTTGGGGTTCTGACAAGACTTGAGCTTGGAAGCATTGTTGCGCTTTGCAGCGAGCCAGAGTGATATGAGAAACAGTAAAACGACAATGGCTGCTCCTACGCATATGCCCAGCACCACCCACAGGCGTAACCCAAAAATTGAGGTATGCTTTGAGAGCTGATCATTCAGAAACGCATAGCTTGTCATTGTTCTCTTCTCCTCCCCTCCCTTTACTTATGAAAGAAGGAGGAGGATGAGAAGAGTAGCAACCCGCAAGGGGTACACACTCTGTGGCTGTGTGGTATAGAGATTAATGAAGGTAGAACAGCACAGAGCCAGTGGAGCGAGGTTTCAGTGAGGATGACGGGATTTTGCTTTGGACTCTTTTGACAGCAAAAGAAAACTTACAACTATTTCTCTTCGACCTTTACCTGTGAGATTGTGCCTTCCGTTTAAAACTTGTGGCAGGTTGAATTTGACTCGTATCTAATTTGATTACGAAGCTAGATAGGAAATACAATAGAATTTTTGATTGTACAATTCTGTATGCGTTGTTTTTAGTGACATTAAATTTTGTTTTAAATATGTTGGATGGCATTCGTCCTCAATAAATAATCAAGGTGCTCAGATTGTGACAGAGAGAAAGGTCAAAACCCTGGATACGGTGGAATCTTCAATTTGAAGCATTGGATGGAGCCATTGGATCCGATTATTGTTATACTTCCTCTTATACCTTTTTAACTTAATCACGGAATAAGAAATTAAAATTAATTAATTATTTTAATTTTTTTAAAAATTTTAACATATTTTTTTAAATCATTCTTATTTATTTTTTTTAATATATTAAATAAAAATATTTTTTAAAAATATATAATAAATATCATCTTATATATTATAAAAAATTTTATATTTAAAATTAGGATAAAAAATATAAGATGATAGGAGTATTATTTAAAGATTAGAACCATTAATCATTTCGTTTCTTCGACCCTACTCGTAGACGTCTTGGTGCTTGGTAGCTCTATGTTAGCCTTGCTTTTGGTTTTTTAAATGACAGATGCCTTCGTTGATTGGATCCAAGAATTTTTTTTTATTTTATTGGAAATGAAAATTTATTAATTTCCTTTTAAGTTATAAACTAAAGTCTGAATTAAGATATGATTTAGGAGAAAGCTCAGGGCCTATTTTATAGTATTTTTAGTTTTATTATTTTTAAAACAGTTTTATAAAATTATTTTTGAGAATAAGTTTTAAAAATAAGAAAATAAAAAAATATTTTTAAATAATTGTTCATAAAATCATAACTAGTGAGTGATAGATGAGTTATTCAAAATTTATAACTTTACCATTAATGATGTGGGTGTTTGTCATTTTTTTCGTATTTTTTAGAATAAAAATTAGAAAATACCTTAAAATTCTTATGAATTTTCTGTTTTTTTATTTTTTTTTATTTTTCTATTTTTAAAAATAAAATCAAACAGGCGTTAATTTCTGATTTAGGTGGAACCCGCCTCGTATATGACACAAATGGGGTTGGTGTCAACTGGAGCTGTGAGATTTGGGCTCACATAATGAATAATGAATTAACTAGCATGATCGAATCTTACTTAAGAAGGTGGATCCACTTACTGCAAATAGCCTTGTCAGCCCATGATCACCTCCATGTTCTGGAATCAAAATCCAACCTAAAAAATTCCTCAAGGAAAAAAAGGTTTTAGACTGTGCTTGCATAAGTTTTGGCCCATAGCTCCTATTGTGCAGATGTAAATTCAAAGAGAGAGAGGATGAAGAAGGGAGGAAGAGACTGAGCTGAAGTGTATGAGGATAGGCTTCACCTTCTCTCCCATTTTCTCTACCTCACTAAATATAAGGAACGAATTTATTGAACCAAATCCAAAATTTTGGGTCCTTGTGAAAAACAAAATCTAAGGGAGTGGCAATGCTATATATAGGTACAGCACGTTGGGGTCATTCTCACTATTCATTACTCCTACATGATAATAATGAGAGGATGCATTGAGGGTTGGCTTACGTTCGGTCGGGGGTTATAAATGTGTGCATCTGATGTGTTGTAGATTTCTTTCAAGACAACCTGTCAAGTCTTCTTGTCACTCTGCAATGCAGACACTAAGAAGATGAATCCCACGCAACATGCCTCTCATCGTCATAATTACTGCTACTGTTATGATCCGCACTTGAAGGAATAAAAAGATATAAGTAAGATATATATGGTAATCTAAAATGTTCTTTCCCTAAACAAAATGAGAAGGACATACGTCAAGTTAATAGAATAAAGTTATTGGAATTTTCTTCTCTGTTTCACCATAAATACACTCTATAAGGAGAGGTTATTGAGAGAAAGAGAGAGAGCATTCAGTTTTTTTGAGAGAGTCAGTCATTCATAAAAGAACACTACTCTGAATATATTGACGCATGATCACTAAATTCACTCTTCCGTGAGGTGTGTGATATTAATTACCATTAACCGTTCCCTCACTTTCATTCATATTTAAAAAATAACAAATCTTATTTTTCTTATTTGGCCTTGAGCCTAATTATATATCTTACCCAACAAAAGTGAATATAATATAACCCAACAGCACCTAATTCTCCACATCAAATTCCTTATTTCTATAAATATTGCAGTACGCAGAAAAAAAAAATTTAACTGTCTGAGATTAATCAGGTTCAAATGATTTTTCTTTCCTTTCATATATCTCAGTTATCATGTAATTCATCTGTTTCCGATGGGTATAATTAATTCTAAGAATACGAAGAATGCTTCGAAGGAGTAACAGAGATTGGCTACTAAATAGCAGTAAACAATGAGAATGGCGAGTAAATAGACTTCTTATTTTACTGAGTAAGGTGTATCAGTCGGTATAACTGTAAAAGCAATAAAATGGTACATAGTAAGCCATCCACCTCACCTCGATCAATTCCATGAAGCTCGACCACACCCACATGCATGGACCTGTACGAAGTTAAATTTTAATTATATTTAATTAATAGAGCAAGATAACAAGCCCGAGTTCACTTCCACCAACGGCGAGTTTGAAGGTTTCCCTCCACAGAAAATGCTTCTGCTGATGAGCTAGCTAGAAGCTCAGCCAGCAGTGTGGAAAAGAAAAACACATTTTGATTATTGAGAATATATATATATATATGCATATGAATAGATTAGCGCCATCGCACAAGATTATAAATTATTGAACAAATAATAATTAATAAATCAAACGTCCAATCCACAAGCATTATTACATATTCCATTGTTTGGTGTCGCTGCTCGTGCTTCCATATCAGACAATGGCCCCTACCTAACTACTCCCAATTATCGTATCTCACTTATTTGCGTTTGCACTTCGTAACTTGTCCTTCCCTTACTTCTGAAAACCAGACTAAACTTACATTAGGTTGATTTTATGGTGCAAATATAAGTACATAAAAATAATATATTATAATTTCCGCTACAACTTAATTAATTAATCCACTTTACTACAGACAAATAAAGACGACCCGCGAAAAGTGTATATATATACATACATATATAATATATTATAGCGTAGTATTCTTAGGGGAGAGAACTGAATAACAGGAATAGTATATTGAGTTTTTGAGGGGTCCCGTGCGACCACCGCCTTTCCACTATTGTTTTGAAGTTGCCCCACCATATGTCGCCTTCATTTCTGACACACTACAGTCTCTACACAGGTGGCTTTTTCTTCATTATATGGCTAAGCTAATGGTGCCTCCGAGATTACCCTCCGCATGCAGTATGCATTATATCACTTCTTCATTTCAATTAAATTTGTAGCGTTTTAGAGCTGCTAGTGAGGTGCCCCAAAATATACATAGAGAAGAAAAACGTGAGTATAGTAGAGACACAGATTATCTGATAGAGTGTTGCACTACTATAGACAGCAAGTGAAGTTAACCGCTAGTAAGCGAAGGTTAAAAAATCTTTAATTAATTAATTTAATGATATTTTAATTATTTCTATTTAAGAAAATGTATACAAATTTCTACATTTCACTTTCGTATTTTATAAAACCATGAGCAACATCGTATTTCACGCGAATTCTCACACATGAGCATTCCGACAAAACAAGTCCAATCCATAACAAATTGTGAAAGTCACTGGCATGCGCTGCAACATTGGGACATTCAATCCACGACCAAAGTGATCCATCCACTGTCCGAAAATTTTATCTTATTTTGTTTATATGACCCCCTGTCCACTCAAAATGGGGATTAATTTCTTCGCAACATATTGATTTCCTTGTCTATAAAGTCATAGCCCAATGGAACGTAAAGGAAAAATGAAAAGTAAATGCATGGGACTTGTGCATCAAAATGTCTGACGCTCATTACTCTGCAATGTTTATTACCCTCATTTACCTGCTTTTTTTTTTTTTTAGAAAAAGAAATCCAGCAGAAGCAGAATGCCCACGAGGTCTAATGGCTAGGCAATTGATAGACAGAAAGTTTGTACATTTAAATATAGCTCGCAGAGCCCACAGTTGTGTCATACTGTCATCACTCTTCTCTTACAATGAACATCTTGATAGTGTGTGCCATAGTCAGCAATTTTGAGTTTCTTCTGTAAAGATTATAAGATCCTTGAACCCAAAAAACTAATGTTCAATCAGGTGGCTTGCAATTTACCAGTTCCTTTCTGTCTTCCCGGTATCAGGCTACTCAAGAGACATCTGAAGACGCGCTCTTTTCAATCTTTGTGGCATCCACATGGAGTTGTGGCGTGCCATCGGAGAATGCATCCTTTGCATTGCACACAAGAATTGTTATTAAGTTGAAAAGCCTAACAAATAAACCACTAGTCACAAGACTCGTGACAGTTACCTTGGACGATGTACAAGGGTCAAATTGTCCAACCTGAAACTTGAAACCAGATGAGGTATCAGGGTTGGCCACGTTTGTTAGTGAGGGAATCATCACAGGCTGATCTGAGATGCTGCAATGCTTTGGAAGACTGAAGTCTGCCTGCACCAAGCATTCAGCATTTGCGGAGGAGGCAATTCCGCAGGAAGAATTCTGATATCCATTATGCTCCTCAAAATTCAACCCACTCTGAGGCAGTGTCATAGATTGCAGACTTCCTGGTAAACACATTGGATGCAAGCTCAAACCATTTCTCATCATTAACATCTGCAGAACCAAGCACAAATGTTAAAGTAACAGTCTTGGAAGGAATAACAGAAAACGCATGGCCATTGGAATCCAGGTTTTCTGGACGTGGCAATCCCAACTTAAGGCCTTTTCATCCCAATTAACGGCAATGAATAAATTGAAGTTTTAAGACGATTACTGTGTCAAATAAGTTTATCTTGTGTATAACTGAAACAATTCTCTATCGCAAATCATTGTCGAGAATGCAAGCACACAATTTCAGCACTGATATGCTTTTCTTTTCTATTAATTCAAAATTTTAAACTCTGCAATCACTTCACAGTTTAAGAAGTATCACGCTAACGAACTCTCACAACTTGTTATTAGTTCTGAATTTGTGGAATAGAAGTGATGTAATATACACCGATCAAAACAGATTTCAAAATTTTTCTTTTTATCTCAAGTGAAAGTATTTGGGGGCAATTTCATTCGTTTGATAATGAACCGTCCAAGGTAAACAATAATCTCCTCTAGCGGAAAAAATGAGACCCTCAACAAAAATTGTAGGAGAAAACAAATGGGAGACATATAATATGTTTTCAGGTTATCATTTGATATGCAGCAATGACGGAACCTAGAAAAAGAAATCGGAGACATATAGAACAACGACAAATCATATAATAAATATAGTCGTATAGCATCACAAACACAGGCTGACAGAAAACTCACTTGCACTTGAAGCTGAAGCTGCTTCAAATAATCAATCGCCTCGTCCAGCATTGAAGCTTTATCCGTCTATTGAAAACAAACCAAACTTACTCATCCAAAAGAAAAGAAACGAAATGAAATATTTTTGCGGGATCAAAGTAAGCAGTTGAAAGGTTAATATAATACCTTGTTAGAATTTGGAATTAAGTTTTGTAAGGCCTTCATTTTCTCGTTAATCCTGCTCCTCCTTCTCTGCCCCATCAGTTAAGAGTTTAAGGCTTGTCAACATGAAGTCCGAAATTGGTACAACATGTAAGAATTGAACGAATAAAAAGCTAACCTTTTCAGACAAATTATGAACCTCTGCAGCTCTGCTCCTCTTTGAGCAAGTACGTGCTGGGACTGGCTTTGTCTGTGACGCCTCCGCATTTTTCTAGACTCCAAAAAGAATCCACCCAGAACAGAAATACTCATTAATAAAACCGAATCTCTGTTTGGTTACCGTGATTTCTTGAGATAAATAAATGAAGGAATAAGAGAGAATTTCAAAGATAAAGCAAAATGCAATTTTGAATTTTGAATAAATATTGAAAGACGTCCACATCATTTTTAACATTTTGTTTCTTTTGCTGGAGTGGGGTTCCCAAAAGTACTATTGTGAAAAGATCAATTTAAAATTTCAGAGTCTCAAATTCATTAAGTATTTTCATTCCATCACCAGCAACTAAAAATTTAAAGAATTCCAGTAAATCTGGCAACCAAAAAGAATTTCATCAAATATGGGCACAGCTACCTCCACGGGACAAATGAAATCGCCGGGATCATTCTCCGGCGAAATCCTATGTTCTTTGAAGGAAGTATTTTCATCAGAATCGTCAAGGCCGGTCGGGAAAAACTCATTTCCAGAAGCCTCTTTCACATCAGCGGGCCCATAAGCATAGGGATCGGAGAAGTTGAAAGAATCAGAAAATGCATCCGAAGAGGCAGCCGACTTTCCATTTCTGTGAAGGGGCTCGGAGCCCAATTGAGCAAAGCCGGCGGGAGGGAGCCACGGTGGCGGTGAGGTTTTGGGTTTGGAGAGGATAGAAGGGGAGGGAGAGGTATGGAGGAGGTGGGTAAAGAAGGAGGAGAAATCGTCGGAATCAGAAGGCATGGCGGAGGCGGTGAGGAGAGAGGGAGGAGTACCGTACATATCAGCCATAGAAAGATAGAAAGAGAAAGTAGGAAGAGTGGGAGGGAGAGAAAAGAGAACGAATGTATAGAAGGCGATTTGGATTCATTCAGGTCCAAATTGCGCAAAAACGCCTGCGATCATGTTTTGTATTTTTGTTAGGTTCTCAGTCCTGAGGTGTGAGGAAATGTCTCGGCCATTTTTGGTTAAGCTTTGCTTGCACTTATACGGGGATTTAACAGTTTAGCGTCCTTTCAAGCTCGTGGAACGAGGTCGTTTAGTGTTCTTAATACACAATTTGATTGATTACTCTCCCGCCTCCGCCGGTTAGTGTTCCCAGCCAATCCCCCTTTTTTCTGTAAAATATTTTTCCCACTTTATCTTTCTTTTTCTTCTTGTTTTTTTTTAAAAGTCATAATCAATAATCAATTAATCATCAATAATGGTGGTCAAAATCATCAATAATTAATATAAAAACAACATCAATACAAGTCCTAAATAAAATGATTCATTTTTCATATTACGAACAATGTATGAAAGATGTACATGGTTTTATATTAAAAAAATACATATTCTTCCATTATGATATAACTAATTATAAAGTTTTAAAATTATAGTGTATGAAATAATTACATACAAAATATTCATTTTTAATATTTAATTTAATTTTAGTGTAATTATTACATGATTATAATATTTTTTTTACGCACATAAAGTTAATATGTATTAAATCATATTTAGTATAATTGATTATTTCATTAAAAAAATGATGTCAGAACGTAATACTACTACTCATTTTTCAGAAGTTTACCTTTTTTATAAACTATAGTATTGGTGTAGTACTTCTTTTGGCGTTAATAATTTAAATTAGAATTTACAACCATGATAAGTTATACAGTTTTTTTTTAAAGATTAGCTCCTTTTACGCAACTTTTTGTTATTTTCATTATTGTTTCATTCTCTTTCAATTTATGTCCTGCGAACTTTTTATAGACTATGTGCTTTCTTAAAAAATATATAATAATTTTTATTATATAAGAAATTAAGTTATAGTCTTATTTCAAAAATCTATCCACATATCTAACAAATTTATAGAAAGTCACCTGGTTCATAAATTACGCGTAGCATGACTAATATCAGTTCAGTGGTTAAAAATGAAATGACACGACTGTATTATGCAAAAGTTTTGGTTTTGTATTAAAATTTTTCTAACATATATTAAAATGATAAGAAAATTGGCTCTAATTTTAAAAAAGCACACAGAACATTAAGCATAATTTATTCAATTTTTAAAAGAAATTAATGTGATTGTTTTATGGGAAAAAATCCTCAATGCGAAGGGCAGAAGTCCATATTTTATCGGATATTTATAATTTTGTATTGAATATTGAATGCTTTGGTTTGACTGTGAACATTGAAATGTAGGGATGGGATGGATGGCAGTTGTGAAGTTGAAGAAAAAGGGTTACGAATATTATGATTTTAGCAAAATAAGGATTTGAAGGAAGAAAGAAAAGGAAAGAGAAGAATGAGAAGAGGGCAAGAGAAAAAGAGAAGTCAAAGACGTCATATCCAACCAGACGGACCGATATCTATTTAATTTAGGATAGGAACCCAAATAAAAAACTGCAATTCCCGGGGCAACTTTTGATAGCGTGATTACATTACAGTACACTACGCCTGAACCAGCAGTTTTGCCCTTTTAAGACAGCTTTCTTTGTTATTCTCTCTCTCTTTCTCCAAGGAGCGACAGTGATATTGGATTTATGGGCTCCAAAATGTCCCCGAAGCCCAAATTTTTTGAACTGTCTTTGTTGGTTCTAGCATGGGAAAAAACAAAAAAAAAACAGAAATTGTTGATTCGGTCGAAACAAAAACCCAAACTGTTAGGTAAGTTGCGTAATTGCGTATCTTGTATATGGAATCCATCATCACCTAAAAATGGCATTTTATGCCAACCAACTCAAGTTGGTATAAGCGTGTGTTTGAGGTAGCCATAAAATCATACCAAGACCTAGATTTTGACAAGAGTAGTAAAATGATGCTCCTGCTTTTTGAAGTCAAAACCTCGACTTTAGAATAGTCACTGCTAATTCAAATACACATTAAGCTGTAGAAATTTTTATTCTTTAAGTGAGTGGTTGAGATTTGATTCCCATCCAATATGTATAGAGTAAACTTAATCGAGAGGAATCTACCCTTTAACCTCAATATCTTGAGGGAAATTAATTTCTATTGCCAACCAGAAATACTCTTAATTTACAACCAAACATCAAATTTTATTCATATGGCTTTCTTGTTGAAAAAGTATCATTAACCTCCAATCTCTAAGTAAATAAAAGTAATCGCCCATGTGTATGCGTAGTATGCATGTGCTATCTCATATTCTCATGTCTAGAAAACATAACGATAACTAATGGGCACGTAGCTTAGCTAGTAGGGATTTTTTTTTTTTAACCATTGGATAGTTTGATATTGGAAGAAAGAAAAAGACACGAAGGTTTGGTAAGAACCAATTTTAAAAAATATATATTATAAATTTATGTTGATCCACGTTACCAAAGACCCATGAAAATAACGTTACCGTCCAGCCACGAGATTTTTTTTATCAAGATTCAAGAGTATTTACGAGATTAGAAAGAACTATGCATGTACATAAATTTTAAAAATAAAAGGATCAATTATTCAAAACAAAATTTTAAATTAAATAAAATAGGCTAAAAATATAAGTTCTTATGGTAGCCAAAATCTTCGGTTTTCGTCAATCAGCGAATATTACGTATAGATATTCATATTTAGGTTTTTTGACACGTTTTGCATCTGATACCATAGAACTAATACATATATTTTTGCTCGAAACAAAAAATTTTTGGTACTAACACACACACAGAATTATAAAAAAAAATTGAATTTGACAGGTTAAAAAAATAGATTCTTTTTAAGGCCCACAAAATTCTACAAAAATTGAGAAACGATGAGATCCCAGTTTTTTTCTTTCATTCGCAAAAAATTCTCAACGCTTCAAGTGTTAGAAAGAACCAATAGAAATTAAACTCGCAAACCTTTATGGACATCAACAACATTTTAAGCACTAACAATTTTTTTTCTCCATTTAACAGTCTGATACAAAGTTACATTCACGAGAATTATGCGTACATTGAATTACATTGGCGGTGGCAGCAGCAAAGCCACTGGCATACACGTCTGTCTAATGTCTGCCTTGGCTGCGTTTCATGCAAGTTTCACTTCCAAAGTTATACGTCAATCATAATAAATCCAGGCAAAACATTGATACGAATATTTAAGGCCATAAAAAGTTTGAAAGTGATTTTGTTAAAAAGAAAGTTTTTCATATTTATGTGAGAGGGCTTTTCCATTCCCGTACCCATTTTCGTTTTGCACCAAACAAGCCCTGGATTGCACATTATAGGCAATGTAAAAATCATTTTACAGAGGCGGTAAAAACCAATCCTGATGAACTACTAGAGTTGAGACGAATCATGCTTCCTTCACCCAACACCAATTATCAATCCCATAATAAATTGTGAGATCATTGGCTTAAATAAATAAACAAAATGATAAAGCGAAAATGGGAGAAGGGGGAAGGGGAGACATTTGTGATTTGTCAGAAGGGTAGGTGCTTGAGCAGTTACTAACACTATAGATAGAGAGGGTATGACTACTGACAAGGCAACAAAGCACCAGAGAATTCTGCTTCAATTAACCAGAGTTTCTAAGGTAATTGTGTGCCAATTCACTCCATCTCAATCTCCAAATTTTTCGTTCGACGGAATCAAATGCCTGAGAATTCATTGATTGTCTCACGATGCCAAGCCCGTTGTCTTACAAATGGGACAAAGATTCTTATGCATTAGCCACTGTTTGATACAGTCAGTATGGAAATCATGCCTGCAATCAAGCGTTCCCATATCATCTCCGTCATTATACTCTTCCTGCACACAACGCAGTCAAGTGGTAAGACCAGCGTGCATGGTTCAGCACATAAATGTAACAAAGAAGTCCAGACAGACAGGTTTACCTGACAGACGCAGCACGGTTCTGCCTCAAGCTGAGCTCCTGTTTCAACTGAATACTTCTTCTGTTTCAGAAGTTTCAATATGGTATCCTCGCTCAACCCAGTACTCACATTTCCAATACGCTCTTCCAGAGCCAATAATTCCTATCATATTTATAAATTAAAAGGAAACACTTTAAAATGAAGCATCAACTTGAATATAGAAGGAATAAAATACAGTAGAGAGTATATATGTAGGAAACCAAATGTGAAATTTTCCTACCTCGTATGACATGTTATCAACATCAAGACGCATATCCCTGTGTCGATCATGAATATCAGCCATTCCAGAAAAGACTGATTGGTCAAGAATCATAACATCCTGTCACAAGGTTAAGGCGTAGATATTACATGACTAATTTAATAGCTCTCTGCCAACCAGAATAAAGTTATTAACAGATAAAGAATCATGTAAGCAGCTGACTTCAAGCTATTTTTCACACTCTATGAAGGGGCTCAAGTTGATAGCAGAGGCAATTTCCCCAATCTAAGAAAATCCACAAAAAAATTCATAAGCTTGCTCAGGGGGATAAAAAAAACCCCTTCTCATAACTACTTTTTGGGTAGAAAATGAACATTGTATGTTCACAATTTTGCATTTTTCCACTCTTCCACTGAATTTCACTCAAATAATCTCTTAATGTGTGACTAATATGACTATGAACAAAATGATATGCACTTTGGGAATTCAAGAGTAAATGTTAATTTTTATATTTATATAGGCTTATATTTGGGAATAGTCCATTTCACCAAAATAACTTAAGCCTCTAATAAAGACTGCCACGGTCTTTTGTCTTTAAATTTTCTTATCATTTTTAGATGTAGGACTATTTTAAGGCTTATCTTCAACACTCCCCCTCAAATGTAAATGGACTTGGCTTACTTCTTTTTTTTTTTTTGGGAGTCCAATTATCATTTGAGCCCAATTCTATTTGCCCGAGCTTGCATTTTGAGTCTAAGAAGTCTCAAGTCACAACCTTTTTTTTTTTCACTTGAGCTTCTACTCTTGAACCTCAGAGGGCTCAAGTCCAACATTATTTTATTTATTTGGGATCTAATGTTGAACTCCAGTAAAGGAGGAGGGTTGTGTTAGACCCTAGACAATCAATGTAAAAAATTGTCGAATCTTTATAATATGGACCAGGGACATATTTGTGCTAACACTAGGTCGTTACCAGAAGTAATGCGCTGTATGGCTTGAATGTAGTGTCAAATGAGCTAGAGCTACTACATTAGCGCCCGGATGTAGTGTTAAATGAGTAAGGGTTCCCACATCATTCTAGACGGATGTGGGTAAAGAAGTTAGCCTGGGAGAGCAAAATGCAGTTCGGTTCTTGGAATATTGATACATTAACAGGTAAATCTATGGAGGTGATGAATTTTATGATTTGAAGAAGAATTAACATCTTGTGTCTTCAGAAAACTAAATGCGTTGGAGAAAAGGCTAAGGAGCTAGATACTGCTGCTTTTAAACTTTGGTACGTAAGGAAAATCAAAGCAAGGAATGGAGTTGGTATTATTGTGAACAAAAATTGGAAAAAGAATGTGGTAAGAGTCAAAAAGATTGGAGATAGGATCTTATCCTTAAAATTGACTATTGGGCACGATACTTTCAATGTTATTAGTTTTACGCACCTCAAGTATGGTCAAAAGCACATATTAAGGAAAAATTTTGGGAAGATTTGAAGGGTTTGGTTCAAAATATCCCACAAGAGGAAAAGATCTTCATTAGGAGGGACCTTAATGGTCACGGGGGAAAAGAAACAAGACAATATATGAGAGCTCATAACGGTTATAGTTTTGGAGAAGTAAACGAGGAGAGGCATTTTATTCTTGATTTTTTAATGACTTATAATCTCACGATTGTAAACACTTGTTTCAAGAAATAGAAGGAACATTTAATCACATATAAGAGTGGAACCCAAAGGTCGCAAATTGACTTCTTTTTGGTAAAGAATTAAGATAGAAGAACTTGTAAAGACTGCAAAATAATGGTGAGAACTTAACTTCACAACATAGAATCTTGATCCTTGATATGTTGGTTAAGAACCGTAAACTGAAAAGTCAAAAAGCCTTAAATCCCAGAATCAAGTGATGACAACTAAAAGGTGAGAAACTATTGATTTTCACGAGAAAAGTTCTAAAAGAAGGTAATTGAGACTCACAAAGAAGTGCTAACATCTTGTGGGATGAGACGGAAAAAAAGATAAGGGATACCGATACAACAGTTCTAAGTGAATTCAAAGGTTTTAGACCTAAAGATAAAGAATTTTGGTGATGGAATGAGAGTGTGCAGGAGAAGGTCAGATATAAGAAAAAGTGTTTCAAAGCCTTGCATTTGTATAACAACGATAAAAATCGAAAATATTATTGGTTAGTTAGAAAATAGACTAAGAAAACAGTGAGTAAGGCTTGATCTAAATCTTTTGAGAAATTCTACCAAGATTTAAGAACAAAAAATGGTGAACGCAAGATTTACAAAATTGCCAGTAGAAGGGAAAGAAAGTCAAGAGATTTGAATCAAGTTAGATGCATTAAGTATGAGGAAGGAAAAAGTTTGGTTACAGATGATGATATAAAAAAAAAAATGGGAGAGCTACTTTTATAAACTTTTCAAATATAGATTGGGTATGACTATTGATACAAAAGGATTAACAACTCACAAAGATTATCTGAATTTGAACTTCTAGCGTAGGATTCAGGTTCGAGAGGTAAAAGACACTTTTAAGAGAATGGATAATGGTAAAGCTATTGGTCCCGATGGTATTCTTATCAAAGTTTAAAAATGCTTATGAGAGAAAAGGGTTTTGTGGCTCACTAAGCTATTTAACGAGATTTTAAGATTCAAGAAAATGCCAGAGGAATGAATAAAAAACACTCTGGTGCCTCTATACAAGAACAAGGAGGATATTTAGAATTGTGCAAATCATCGGGGGATAAAACTCATGAATCACACCATAAAATTTTGGAAAAGAGTGATTAAACATAGATTAAGAAAAGAGACTCGTATTTCGAAAAACCAATTTGGATTTATGCCAAAACAATCTACAATAGAGACTACTTATTTATTAAAAGGTTTGATTGAAAAATACTAGAGTAAAGAGAGAGACTTGCATATGCCTTTTATTGATTTGAAAAAAACCTATGATAGAGTACAAAGAGATGTGTTGTGGAAAGCAATGAAGAAGAAATGTGTTCGTTTGACTTATATTCGAGCCATAAAGGATATATATGAGGGGGAAACAAGAAGTGTGAAAACTCCTGGAGGTGAGACAGAATTTTTCTATAAGAATAGATTTACATCAAGAATCCTCCTTGAATCCATATTTGTTTTATTTGGTTTTGAATGTTTTAATAGAACATATACATGAGGAAATTCCAAAGTGTATGCTCTTCGAGGATAATAGCCTTAATTGAGGACTCAAGAGAAGAGGTCAACACTAAACTTGAGTTATGAAGACATTTTAAAATTAAAAGATTTCTGCTTGAGTACAAAAAAGATGAAATACATGCATTGCAAATTTAACAAAAGACCAATTAGAAATGATTTAGAGGTGAAAATTGGAGAGCAAACCATTCTAGAAGTGTCAAAAATAAAATATTTGAGGTCGGTTTTATAGAATAATAGTGAAATTGATAGAGATGTTATGTATAGGATACAAGTTGGGTGGTTAAAGTGGAGAAAAGTATTAAGAGTTATTTGTGACCGCAAGTTACCAATTAAGCTTAAAAGGAAATTTTATTGAATAGCTATAAGGCCATCAATACTATATGGTAGTGAATGTTGGGTTTTGAAAGGACAATAAGAGCATAAGATGAGAGTAGCAAATATGAAAATGTTGAGATGGATATGTAATCATACAAAATTGGATAAGATACAAAATAATTATATACGAAGAAAAGTTGAAGTAACGCCTATCGAGGAAAAAATGGTGAAAAATTATTTAAGGTAATTTAAGCATGTATAAAAAAGAGGGCAAGAGAAGTCAGTAATGAGAGTTGATCAAATAACTTAAAGCCCTATCAAAAGGTGTCGAGAAAGATAAAAAAAAAAAAACACTAAGAGATGTTACAATGAATGACATCGTGATAAATGATTTATCTGAGAAAATGGTAATTACTAGAGTTCATTGGCATCGTATGATCCGTGTAACTGACCTCATATTAGTGGGATAAGACTAATATTGTTGTTGTTGGAATCTAATGTTGGTTAGGCTTTTTTTCCTTTCTTTTTCTTGTTTTTTAAATGCTCTGATATCATGTCATTTTATGTATAAACTTGTATTTGGAAAATGAAAGTTCAATCAGAATTAAGAAATAAACCAACATTATTATTAAGCCTGCTAAGGCCGAATTAACAGAACACACTGCTAATTAACAGTACAAGCAATTATATCTTTTACAATACAACTTAATCAGATTAAAACAAGATTGGAAGACAATTAAACACGAACAAAAGCTAAAATAGAATTTGACCTTAAAGAGGTTTGATACAAATCTGGACTTTGCCAACCCACACAATTAATTTATGAAAACTAACCTCAAATCGCAGGCCTCCACCCCTGCGCATGAGGCCCAATACATTGCGGAGCTGCATAACAGAAGTGCAAAGAAAATGTCAGCTACAAAAGAAAAATCATTTAAAGATGCAAATTAGACAGTGCAACTGTCGGGGTAAAAAGAACAGACAGATCTTAAAGTGTCCTATGCAAGCAGTACAAGGAAGCTAGAGCACAAAGATAAAAAATAATCAGTAATTTTTTTCCAACGACCCTGCTTGTTTTCAGACTTGTTTTGCTCACCAGAAATCATTACCAGTTATCTTCAAAAGTCTACCTCATCCCCATCCTGGAGTTTGCCGAAAACTTACAGCCTAAAAATACTTTTCACAGCTTTTGAACAGGAAGAAAAAAGAGTTCAGACTGACACATACCAGTTGCATGCACTAATGTACACGTACTTGACAAGGGTTGAATCAACCATTTGTTTTTAAGTCTTAACTGACTGAAAACACAGTGTAAGCCAAATGCATTGGATTTGACGAATACAGATTTCTAAAGAGTCAGTTTCCTCATAAACAATTTTTGAAGGGGTAAAAAAAAGAGCTTAATTTTTTATATTAAAACAGCTAATCGCCCAAGTGCCTCCATGCCTTCAATATCATATCAAGGCAAAAATCTTTCCCTGCAGTAACACGTAAGAAATCATTGAAAACATGAAAACAAGAAAAGGAAGAGTAGAAAAACGGACCTCAGATACCAGTCTACTACTACTTCCTTCACCAGCAGCAGCCAAACTTCGCAGTGAATAAGGAATTCCAAATTCAGCATCACCTTGCCTCTCCATCCACAAAGATCTAGGGTGTAACTGATGATGTCCATGGCCACTGGCCCCGGATGATGGCGCCCTTGCTTCAGATGAAGCAGCAGGACCAGAGCGCAAAGAAGAATAATTATTGCTTGGATTTGAACTTCCAGAAGCCTCAGAAGGAGGAGAAAATAATGATCGACGAACATATTCAGATAATCTACGTGGATACTGCGGAGGATTAGGACGAGAAACCCATGTTGAAGCAGATGACTGATTGATAGCTGAATTTGGTCCAGCCCGTGAAGAAGAAGCAACATTTCCTGATATGATTAAACTTGGACTACTTGAAGCTCTAATTGTCGGATTTCGAACAAGATTTCTTAAATCAGTTGCAGGTACAAACACTGGGCGATCTAAGATATTTCTAGAAATATTTCTTGAGCTCGCTTCTTCATGCGGCTGATTATCCCTATCCGCACAAAGGATTGAGCTTGATGATTGGCTGTTTCTTGAGCTAGAACCACCATTCCATCTTAATGATTGCATATTCCTTGGTAAAGCAGGAACATGGATCACAAGGGGCTGGCTTTGAGGAATTATATTATCTACCAGCGGTGCTGCCCTCAAGTCCAGGGAGTTATCAACAGGAGGAAACCTTTGTGAAATTGAAGAGGCCGACATACTAGAATGCCTAATCACACTCCCAGTAGAGAATGCAGAGGGAGGAATTGAATCTTGTTGGCTTGAAGGATTTATCCTCAAACGGAAATTCCTGTGGAAGCTTTCTGAGCTCCCTGCATCATTTGAATCAGGAAGGTTTTCAGAGGCTTCATCCCCCACTCCCAGCCCAAGTCTAGCATTTACCTGTTCAGATGAAGCAGATCTACTTAAACTGCTCCCAGCATTATCCTGAGTAGGAAGAGTGTGCCAAGTACTACTTTCTGTATGCTGACTAGAACTAGAACTTCCGCTATCCAAAGATGGCCCAACATCTCCTTCAATGGCCTTTCTTTTACAAGACACACGGCGCACATCCAGAGAACAACCTGACCTACCCTCATCTGATCCTTCTAGCAAGAAGCTGTTATTTCCAGGAGGAGGCAGAAAAGGACAAGAAACAATGCTAGGTGGAATACACTCATTTATTGATCCACTAGATTTGTGTAAGTTAGGATGCTCCACATGCTGACTAGTATCACTACCACCATCTGCCAAGCCAGCATTTAAGTTCAGATTCGGTGACAAATGAGAATTGGAGCTGTGCATATACAAAGGACTGGAATTAACATTGTCAGCTGAAAAAACAATAGTTGGTTCAAAGTGCCTTCCTTCTGCTCTTGGACCAGCTACAGCACCAGCACTAATTGGAGATGACCATCCAGGTTCTCTTTTCTGCTGATTATTGTTGATCTCACTCTGCGTATTACTAGAACTTGGCTCACCTAAGCTCCATCCACTTGAGTTCTGCCATTCATTGTTTATAGAATTCATATACGATGGGTTCATATCACTCAAAGGAAGCAAATACTTAGGTATATCATTATCTGCAGGATTATGCATATTATTCCAGCAAATTTGCTGATCCACCGTAGGATTACTTGATGTGGATCCACAGTCAAATTCTACAGAATCAGGCAAGGAACCAATTGCACCCCTCTGACCTTGCATTGGGGCAGTACTAAAAGATTCTCTAATCGATACAGGTAAATATGTAATGAGATCCTCAACAACGAAGCATGTTGTGCATTAAGTTTGGCACATCTGCACAACAAAACAAAAGAACGATCATTAGGCATTGAAAACAGAAAAATCTTAATCAATTCACTATCACTAATAGGAAATTACATGTCGCACAAAAATAGTATTGTCTGCTTCAAGCAACTTGTGATGCATTTTTTACCTATGAAAACATTTACAACCACATACACTAATATCTCCCAAAATGCTTAACTGTTGTGAGGTGTACCCATTTGGTGAAGCACTAAAATGTAAAAACTGGTGTGTTTCTTTATGCCAAAAGCAGTTAACTTTCACAAGAAAAGCCCATAAAAAAGGGCAAGCAAAACACTTGCAATGCTTTTCAGTATAGTTTAGATTAATTATACAAATTGGGAATGAATTGTGCATGCATTCTATCACATTGAGCATATAGAAACCAAAAAGATGAAAAATAATCATAATAAATTGCAAAAACCAAGTTTGTAATTTGTTTTTAACATAAAAAAGTAACAATTATCCGATGTTTCAAAATCATCATTCTATAGTAATCCTTCACAGTTCTATATTTTGTTCACCTTCTATAGCAGTGGTAACCTTGAATAAGCAGAGGGATGTGAGGGTTTTCATTTGTGCTATCTGTGCACAGGCACTGTAAGTGAATGTCATGATGGCAAAATGAATACAACTAGCACAATCAACTCAGACCCATGACGTGGAAACATAAAAGGTTTCTATTAGTGTTATCTGTCAATTGAAAAGATGAAGCGACAGTAGGAATGTAAAAGCAACCTAGAAATAAAGTAATCCCTGACATAAGATGTTATCTGCATCTGCTTCTTTAGATTGTCAAATATCAACCACCGTCGTGGCTCCTCGTGCATAATGTAGCTTATGTGTGGTCACAATGCCCAGAATGTACATTATGCCACAGAGTAATAAAATAGATGTCTCTTAACACACCAAAGCCACATCCATCAAAGTCAAAGCAGAAGAACTAAAGATCATGCGAAGCATGCTTATTGCTTAGCCTCAGGATGTAGAACACATACGCTTTGCCGGACATCACAACCACAACCACACCCACTCAAAACTCTTTCATCACAAGAGAGTCAGGCAATATGGATGCTTAACAGGTAAAATAAATCCCACTGATGCACCAAAACCGATAGATAAAAGTCGCAGCAAATAGTTCACCCACCAAAGAAAAAGACCACATGGTTAACACACATTAAAGTCAACTCATCTAACAGAATGAAATGAAACAAGCGGAATAAGAACTAGAGTCTTCCGTAAGATCAGCTCCATGATTGACAGCACAAAATTGGGTTGAAATCATTCAAGACCAGCTTGAATTAGACGATTTCAGCGATGAAAGAGTGAATAGAAGACCCGACAAAAAACAGCAGAATTCAACACACAGAGCCGTTTAAGATTATGAGCAAAAAAAAAATTGAATAGCAAAAAGAAAAGCCCCAAATCATCATAGATGATAAATACTAAGATTAAATCCAAAAAATTAAAAAATAAACAAATAAACAAAAGGGGGGAAACAAAACTTGATATTCATTGATTCTGCAAAATCACCGATTGATCGAGCCAAAGATAATGAAAAACAAAAGTACAAGAAGCATGAGGAACTTACCAGACGAAAACATTAAGAAAGGCCGATCTAGCGTAAAATCAGAGAACGCGCAAGCAAGAGAAAGAAAACAAGGGAACCGCCCACGTTGGCCGCCGGCGGTTTCGATTGGATTGAACGTCCGTTGGTCCTTATTCCAGGGGAAACAAAGAGGGCAGAATACTGATGAGAAAAAATACTGAGTCAGAAATGGGAAGGGAGGAGGAGAGAGAGCCTTGAGTGGTGTGGTGGAGGATTGAAATGAGATAGAGAGCAATGGGAGAAAAAAATGAAAAGGGAGATTAAAGAGGACAGTAATCGTTTAATTTACAAAATGACCATACAGAGACAGACAGTAATTTACAACTAAGACACGAATATGAATAACATAAAGATTTTAAAAAATAAAAAAAAATGTCGATTAATAAGGTAGGGTAATAAGTGACAAGGAAAGCCAGAGGCCATTTGCCAAAAGCTCACACCTCTTCCCCTTTTGGACATTCATTCATCTCTCTTCATGTCAAAATAAACAAATTCAAAACTGTAAACGAATATAATAATAATAAAAATAAATGAGGGGTGAGAATGAGATTATGACAATTAAAGACTCGGCTTCCAAGGCGCGCCGAACACAGCCCCACTGGCAATGGCTCTCTGTTTCAATCTCTTTCACGCCAAGCACCACTCTCCGTCCTTCCTTCCCTACCGTCCCTTTTTAACCATCCCATTCACACGCACACACTCTCCCTCACGTTCACATGCCATACCTCCTTCATTCCCCCCCCCCCCCTTTTTGTGATTTGGGCCCTATTTGATTTGTATGCAGTAACAACAGCGAAGAAAAAAGCATGATTATACACGTGGCTCTATTTTAAATCATATCGGACCCACACTTCGATGACTTGCATTTTTCATTTTCTTTCTTTATTTTTTTTGTTCCTCCCTCCTCGTCTTCGTTCGTGCACCCAAAATCTGGGCGCTATCCTTGTATTGATTTTGACTGTAAATATTTACACGCATGTGAATGTGGACATCTTCTTTCTCGTATTTTTTCCCTTCTTAAATTACTGCAAGCATGTAGGCTCAATTTCATTAAAAATGAAACATTTATAGGGTCGCTCAATTTCGTTGTCCCGTAACTTAACCAAATAATTACGTATGGCTAGCAAAGATGGTGAGATGCAACTCGCAGTTTTTTGGGCTTTTTTAGCTTACTGAAACCACAACCAATTTTATGTATGATTTTACTTTGCTTTAAAGAGGCGTGATTTGAATACTAAATGAATGCAGTGGCCAAAAAAAAAAAGAATACTGAATGAATGCATGGACCTAAAATTCTCCAGTTCGTTGGCAGGCTCCACCACACTCACACTCTTTGCTTTTTTCCTCCCCCATTCATATTCTTTTGTTTTTTTTTTCGTCTTGATATAAATATAAATAAATATATAGATGGAATGGGATGCAACGATTGGATTCCGATCTTTTTTGTAAACGTTGTGTGCTACCGCACTTGTAGCAATCCAGAGGCCATTTTATTCTTTGGTCAATTGAGGCCATTTTCTTCTTTTCCCCACTCACTTTGTGTCTCCCAACCCATTCAAAATGAAATGGGTTAACTTGGCTTTCCACATCTTATTCTAACCCACTGAATGAATATTTTATTAATTGGCTTTATGGGGAAGTTGCCGGTGGCCTCATTCGGCTCGCTTGCACGACTGACTCCTTTCCAAAAACAATCTATGGAACCAAACAAGTCTCAGAGATTCCAATATCCATAAACACTATAATAGAATAATGCATCTTCCACCAAAGCCAATATCATATTCATAACTTATCCACGCCTTTTCCCCCTCAACGCTTCACCCAATTTCTCTATTTTCTTGTTAATATTGTTTTCATTTTTTTTGTTGACGATGATTTTTATGTTTTCTGACAACCTTCAGAATAGACACTAATAGTTGTTACCCACTGCGGGCAGAACCACCCATCAATTATATATATACACCATACAATATAGCCCCTATATATATTTTGGGTTAATTGGCAAATTCCCACCACCACCCCCCCGGGGGCGGCGGAGTACCCATGCCCGCAGAAATGTTTCCGAAATCTGGTATCCTAAATGTGCTGTCATATTTTACAAAAAAGTTAAAGTGTGAATTTATCCTTGAAACATTCTCTATGTGCAATTGGTATGCTAAACTTTTTTTTAGTACAATGTTACCCTCCATATGTCATAATCGTAACAATTAAACTCAAAACTAATAGACCTAATAAACATCTATTATGCATATGTGGTGCTCATATGTTGCCAAATGTACTGTAACATTTTTATCATCTATATACGACATATCAATTACTCTATTTCAAGATAAAAGCAAATTCTATATACTATGTACTTTTACAAGGTGAGAGGAATAGAAAGGAATGAAATGAAATAATTGGTTTAGTGTTGATTTTGATGAGTATATACTTACTATATGGTATCCTCAGAATTTCTTGACTTTAAAAGCAAATCTAATGAGTCTGGTTAAGGCGCCAAGCAATAATTTCCTCGTAAATAGATAACAAACATTACTATCATTCATCTCATTATATTCACATGATGTATTCCTTGGACTCTTTCAACAACTCAATGGTGACATTAAGCCTAGTGAATCTAACCAGATGGGACCGCCCTTTGACCGATCAACCTAGGTCAATGTATAATTCAACATTGTTTCCTCAAGCTCGATGCTCAAGAACGTCAGCAAGCAATGCTCATCCGTATAGCACATCCTTCTACAAAACTCACAAAACACCAAAAGTAGGTGGTGTCATAGACAATGCTAAGGGTAAGATAGCAGTTCATTTGTAACCAGTAAGAGCCCTTACACCACTAGCAGATGGAGATGAGAGAGACCAAGTGAGGGCTGCAGCGGCTGCATCTTCAATGGAGGAGGAATCGTTGTAGGATTTGATGTGGCTAACAATGGAATTGAAGAGTTAGGAGGAGATGATGGAAAAATTGAAGAGTGGAAAGCAATATTCAGATAGCAACATGAAGCGTTGGTTCCAAATGTCCAACAATACATTTGCTAATAAACGACGCTCCGCTTCTACCATGTTCACGCTTCCTTATTTTGCTTCTTGAGTTTTGAGGTTCATTCCAATGAATTGTTAAATTAAATATTAATACATACCATAGAATTTAAAAAAAGTTTATAGATAATTAAACTCACGTTTTATAAAACATATCAGATGTCGAAATATCTTTCCACCTTGGCTGTCAAGTTAGCTGCCAACATGGGTACCACATGTGTGAGATAATAAATGTTTTATGGGTCTATTAATTTGTTGTTTAATTGCTATGATTATGAAACATGGAGGGGAACATTACACTAAAAAATATTTAGAATACCACTTACATTTTTGAGAATATTTCAGAAGTAGATTTACATTTTAACCATTTTGTAAAATGTGATAACATATTTGGTGTCATTTGTGCGCCAGGTGTACGAGATAATGGATGTCAATTGGGTATGATAGATTTGGATAATATTGCTGCAATTTTGACATTTTGGGAGCAATATTGCGCCAAAAAAAGGTTTAGGATACTAAATGCAATTTCAAAAATATTTCATAGATAAATTTGCCTAGTTTTTGCCCGACAAATCAATATATATATATATATATATAGCCCAGGTACGCACATATATTCATAACAAATCAATATATATATATGTCCGTCCAGGTACGCACATATTCATATACATCCCCGAGGCAAGTGGAAATTGACAAACATGGTTAGATACGGTAAATTTAAATGCACATCTACTGGGACACGTCTATTTATTAAAAATATTAGTAATTAAATATATATGTCACCATTAGGTGCTTAGACAGGGAGTGCAGGAACTTGTGCGATTATAGCGGGATCCAAGACGGCCGGAATGCTACATTGACATTATCATTATCATTATTAGTATTATTATTTGGTTTAATATATATTAAATTATTGGGACAAAAATTATGGTTTTCTGCTTTGATATTTTATAGTATTATTTTAAGAAATAGAATATAGCTGTATATTTTATTAGTCATACAAAATATGAAAAATCTAGTAAATGTGATATATCATGCAAAATTTTCATTCTATAATTGAAAATATTTTTTGAAATGAAATACTTGTGTTGGATGATTTCCAAATGTTGAATGTTGAAAGGGAGAATGCGATTAAGCCGTTGAAAGTAGTGGTGGGATGAGTGATTTACAGCGAAAAGGGCAATTAATGAATGGAGGGAAAAAAAAAAAAACAGAGAGGAACAAGTGGGTCACTTGCATTAGCATATGGAAGGGTGAGGCATGGTCAAATTAGCTGTATATATTGAAATGATTATGCCCATGTCACCCTCTCATTGTTTTCTCTAGTCTCTAGGTTAATACAAACAATATATCAACATTGCTTCACACACACGCGCGCGCACATTTATATAATATATATATATATATATATATATTGTCAACCACAACTTGTCGCTGTCACAACTCACTTGGCACTTGGCTGAAATTGAAGCATCTCCCACCAAATGACCCTATATATTGGTATAGTGTAGAAGGGTGTCCTAAAACGACAGTAACTAGCCATATATGTCAGTGTTTGTCGAATAAATTTTGGTGCTTTGATCTAATTTTCTTTTCCCTCGTCCCAATTTAGTGGGCTAGGTCGGGGCGACGAGTTAATCAATTGAAAAGAGTGTACAACATAGCAATGATCGAACAAAATAGAGGGTATCTGATAATATTCATAGATTCTATGTCTCCAAATTGCAATTATATATGCATTACATTTACGAGGAAACATTGGGAGCTATGCTGGATTTGGTCAAGGAACACATATCCAAGGACAGGGAAGTGTTTCTAACTTATATTTCATCTAATCCTTAATATACATAAAACCCTTTTAACCGAATCACGTGAATTAAGAATTGAAATTAAAACTAATTAATTATCTTGATTTCTCTAAAAATTTTAATATTTTTTTAAAATTACCCTTATTTAATCTCTTTCTCTTTTTCTTTGAATACATTAAATAGGGACATTTTTTGGAAATGTATAATAAATACTACCTCATATATTGTAAAGGGTCTTATATTTAGAATCAAGATAGATATCTCAAACACCGAGATATAAATTTTTATTTTTTTATTAAATAAAAAGGATCTCAATGTTAAAGGCACTAAGATCCTTCTTTCCCAGGGGTCAGGCCATCCCCCCAGCCCTCTCTCCCAAACCCACCACCCGCTGCTTCCCCCTCCCGCACAACAAAATAACCCTCGTTCCTCACTTTTCCCCCTCCCCTCCCCTCTTTCTTTAATTTCTTAAATTACACCTATTTTTTATTTAAAATTTTTATTTTTCTAACCACACCAAAATTTAAGTAAAATTATAAATTAAATAAAATTAATTAATTATACTAGTAAAATATATTATTCAATATTATTAAAATTATATAAATTTTCTTATATTTTAAAAACATATATTTTAATTAAACTTTTAATATTATTAAGAAAATATTTTTTTATTAATTAAAATTTATATTAATATATAAAATAACCATAAGAGTAGAATGTATTATCTTTTCTTTAATATTGCTAAAATAATATAAATCTTCCCTTATTAAAAAATTATACATTTTAGTTAAATTTTTAATTTAATTAATAATAATGTAAATAGGAAAAATAAGAGAGAGATAAAAAAAAATATGAAGAAATATGAAGGAATGTTGTGGGGGAGGGGGGAGCAGCGGGTGGATGGGTTTGGGAGAGGGCTGGTGGGGATGGGGAGTAGAGGGTCAGGCTAGACCTGGGAAGAAAAGGATCTCGGTGCCTTTGACACCGATATCCTTCTTATTCAATAAAAAAAAATTAAAAACTTATAACTCGGTGTTTGAGACATCGAGATGATTTAAATTGTACTGTATAATGAAATATTTTTTAACTTGTAGTATATTAGAAATTTCAATTTTTTTATAATAATGAGGTAAAAAAACAGCCCAATTTAGCTAGAAAAAGAGTGAGAGAGAGAGAGACACTCGTAGCTATAACAAAAATAATTCAATATATTTTGGGTGATAAAAAATGTTCCCTGTGTGATTGACAGTTAGATACTCCATTATGCCGACAGAATACAGTATAATTTTATGCCTGAATATTATTCAATGAAAGTAATTCCTCAAGGAAGAAAAAAAGTCAAATCATAAGCAAAATTGAATTGAGATGAAATAAAAAAGTTAAAAAATTTCACAGCGATCATAAAAAAAATAATTAAATTATCAGAGGATAAATTTTGCCTTACCTCGAACGACAAAGCAGTAGGAGATTAAGGAAAGATGTAGCCACGTTGACGAGGAACAGGAAGACATAAACGTGGAGGAAACAGGATAAATGGATGATGAATGGTGTCCAAAAACTAGTTGCAAATTAAAACGCTTTCCTTTTTGTGTTCCCGACATGAATTTCATCACTCATAATGAAGAAGCCCCTAGATTTATGGATAAGATTCTCATTAATAGTGAATTACTAAGAGAAATGGATCCTTTAACATTCGTATTAAATTAAAAATATTACGTATGAGTATTTTTTGTTCATAACAATTCACATAAATCTTCCCCTAAATAATAAGCATTCCCAATTTCACGCCAAATGTAATAGATGGAGCGTCCTACCTTTGAGCAAAATGAGAGAGAGGGAGCTGAAAATATTGACCCAAAGAAGAGAGGAAAACTGGAAAAGACAGACAGATGCACCACTGACCCTCACCTCATGTCCCCCTCCTTTTTCAGCTGACACTATGGAACTTGGTTGGGCTTAACAATCACTCATGCAACTGAAAGCCCATTTCCCGAGTCCAACAAAACTGGCCCATCAAGTTATTGACTGAATCATTGAATACTTTTACTTATTTCAACGATGTTAGCGGCCCAAAAAAAATAAACAAAAAAAATAAAAACAATATTAACGACCACCCGAAAGAAAAGAAAACCTTCTAAATTTTCTTGTAAGTAAATTCCTATAATATGTCTTCATTGTTAAAATAAACCAAGAATAACGTAGCCCTGATGCACATGTAACGGGACAAGACCACAGCCCATTAACACCCAACTCAGATGAATTAAATTAATACACCTCCATCATCTTTCTGAATTTGGATGATCCTTGAAGGAAAAAAAACAGGTTTTTTGGTTTATTAATCCCATGAGGTTTTGGCCAAAAAAAAAATTTAATCTCTTGAGGTGGGATTAGAAACCTAATTGGCAATAGAGCTACCAAACGCTGGATACCATAGAAAACTAGAAGCTCGTTTAGGATATTTCCAAAACATGTAATGTTTAGAGTTGGAAAGCTATGCCTAAAAATGAAATGAAATATAGATAATGTTGAGCTGCATAAACGGAGCCAGAAATATGGATCCCAACGTGGAGAAGATTGATCAAGAACATGGAGATAATGCCCCCCTTTACAAATGACACACACTGCCATGGCATTCCTGATCATACGTGAAGGGTTGGGATCCTGATTCTATTGCTATTTCAGTGATTTGAGTGACGGAATGTTCCCCGTAAACAATAGGACCATTTCTGCTTTCGCCCCAAAAACCTACACCCATAGCTCCAAAACCAGTAAGTCCCTAATTCTTCCCCTACCCCAGCAAGCCTTTCACTCTCGCTTCTTCCCCTCTTCTCCTACGTATCAATTTAGCAGAGAATTCAAGCTCAAGCTGCTATATGGTAAGACGACGTCCACCCAAAAATCATGAAATTCTCAAGTATTTGTGTCCCTTTCTCTACTTAACAGATAATACTTGATTTTTTTTTCCCAATCCTCCTTTAAGTTTGTAGGAGGTTTATGGGTTTTCAAAATTACAGAATTACTCAAGTCTCTGTTTCAAAATTACAGAATAATAATTTCATGGCAGGTTTATTTTCTTTCCTGTGTTATGCGAGACCTACTGGCGTGTACTGTGTGATTCTACTGTGAGACTATAGCTTTATATAAGAATGCCTTGTAATATCACAAATGATATACACTGAATAGAAAAGTAATTTCATGGCAGGTTCATTTTCTTTCCTCTGTATCAAAACAAAGATTGACCAAATATAACACAACCTAGCTAGCAAGAAAACCAATAGACACGTTCAACCACACAAGAAAATAATACAAGTATGCTTGTCTAAGAGCTTATATAGTGGTTAATTATTGGAAACATAAGAATTAATGCTACATTAATTTTTATCATATTCTTAAAACTGATTTATTATATTGGACAATATCATTTACTATACACTAGTCTCAAACTCACACTGTTAATCGAACAAAAAATTTTTGATATATAACTATTTAACTAATTCCTTTAGTCAGAGCATAGATTAAGAAAATTGGATTAAGTAGGATTCGCACGCCACATACTTTTTATTTTTTGTCCTTCGTTTTTCCAAGATATGCTCAAAAGTCAAAACACATGCAAATTACGGCCACGAATATTCAATGTTCAAGAATTTTGCATAAGACTAAGGTTTTTTTTTAAGCCAGAAACAAAAGAAAAATATATTAAAAGAATCAGTCACGGTACAAAGGACAAGGCAAGAACACAAACCCTACCCAACCCTTAAACACAAACCCTACCCATCACACCAACAGCCTTCCATCGCTAAAGAACAAATCAGACCTACCCCTAACCAGCAAACAAAAAACCCCACTAGAAAGGAGCAAAAAACAAACCAAAGATGACAAACAAGAAACAACAAATCAAGAGACCAAAATAAAAGCGCACACCACCCACACTCTCCACCCCCCCCCCCCCCAAACACCCAAGCCGAAAGCACCACCAAGAATGAGAGCATCAAATCACCGATAAAGAGAACCACACATCCAGCGCCAGGGATGTTGGTTCAATGAACCTCCATATCAAAACCATCCCCTTCTTCGACAAATATACCCAAGTTAGAGCAAACTTTAAGGAACTCCACGCATTAATGACGCGGAAAAAATGACTCCAGAAAGAGTCGTCGGCATGAGCAAACGAATAGATCTTAGGAAGCACCTTTTCTCCAAACCCCAGATCCAGACCATCCACTAAAGATCTAGGTTGAAACAGGCCCATCGAGAACCAATTCACCGGCCGATCCATCTCTTCACAGTGGACATCGACCCTGGTCAGAGCTCTCCAACATCCAGTGAACCCTAATATACTCATACACAAAGCCAAAAATTATACACCAAGGAATACAATGCATGCACACCATGGACTCTCTCTCACCCAATAGAGACCAGGGAGAGAGACAAATTACAATGATACAGAATTCATGAACTCCTCATCGGATTCGAGCACCTTCATACACTCTGGGGGAAGGCACACTTCCAAATCTATGCTTCCTCCTCCTTCGCAACCCAGATACGACGTCACTTCGCCGTTAAACTTATTTGCATACCCACTTCGAACAGCCACCACTTTTCCCATTCCAAATTCATTCTCATACATTTCGAATCTGAGCGAGCTCCCTATCATTACACTACAAGGATCATAAAGCCAACCAGGTTGATACACCATCGGACTCTCCAACCACTTCTTCATATAGAATCAGTTTTGTTTGTTTTAGCTTTTTTTTTTTAATATAAAAATCACTTTTTTTATATAAAAAAGTATTTTAAAAATTTTTAGGGTATTTGTTTAAATTTTTAAAAATAATCTGAATATAAAAAAAAATAGTTTTCTACTTATTTTGTGAAGTTATTTTAAATGACTTTTAAATAAAGTAGTTATGATAGATGAGAGAGAAAAATGTAAAAGAGACGGAGGTGCAACAAAGTAATTTTAAAAATTATAAAAATAATAATATTTGACCCATGAAAATATTATAATATAAATTCATATTTTTTCTTTATTTATTAAATAATTTTAAAATTATTTTTTTTATTATGACCAAACACAAAATAATTTCTATTTTTTTAAAAATCTCTAAATAATTAATCACTTTTTTTAAAATTTTAAACAAATATGCCCTACATCTCTCAACTAATTAAACACTTAAATATTCAATTTGCAAAATACCAATTGTGAAGATTAAACATAAAATTATATTGAAATTTTATAAATATAGTCTACTTGAAAATTGGATTTTCTTAAATAGATTAGTATCTTTTTTGAATGAATTTTGTATTGAAGTATCATAATAGAATTTCATTGATTACGTATTATCATCCTAACCAATCTAATTTATATCATTAGATTTTTCTATAAGACATAGTATATATGGGAAATTGGGAATCAAATTTTTAATTGTTTAAGTTGTTTAATTTAATTTTTAATTCAAATATCATGGCCAATTCAAATAAAAATTCAAATTACTGCAATAAATAAAAATGAATTGTCTAATTAAGGTTCTACCTACTTGCTTCAGTTCTTTTTATGAGATATTTTCAACCACCGCATGGGTATTAAGGAGTGTTACTTATTTTCTTAAAGTTACAAAAAATTAGCATAAAATTCTAATTTTACTTTTACTAATTAAAATAATATAGATATCATTAAATTAGCCATCGAGAGAATCTTAACAAAAGAATAATTGACCAATGAAAATCATATCAAAATAACAATTTAGTAGGTGGATTGTAACATAATTAAGGGTAAAAAAGAAAAATTAAATACCTTATATTTAAGATCAAGTAAACTTTCTAGATGATATCTTTTAAAAATGACTAAAAGAGAGTAATAAATAAATAAATAAAATAATATGACTTTCAATTTATTTTTTTTAAATTATAAATCCTCATAATTTATTGTTAGATAATTCAGTAATTAATGCTCTTTATTTTGAGCCTTGAATGTTATCAAACAATCAATTACCAATTAATTCCTGCAATATAATAATTAATTTAGAAACCTCATTTATATAAAAATATATGATTAATTTAGTAATTTTGAATGTATAAAAATTAAATATTTTTTATTTAAATTACAATACGTGTTAAAGTAATATGATGTTTTCGAATTACATCAGCCAGCTTTTGCAGATCTCCTCTTCGAAGGGAGATGATTATATTTCGACAGTTGTTACCCACCATACTAACAAGAGCATGACAAAATATAATTTATATGGCCATCAACTCATCCTAGACATGGAAGTATTACAAGTTGTTGACTTTGACAAACAAACATCATATTACTACTAGCATATTCAATAGAAACTAATAGAAAAATAAAAAGAGTTTACTAATTAGATATTGCTATTGGTGATGGAACAATTGTGCCTAAACAATAAAGGATAGTTCAAAGTGATAATTCCACAAGATCTCCTATACATGCTTCTAATGATACTATCAAAATTATTGTCAAGTCCATATATTCCAGTACATACATACAAGATTTTTGCAAAATGGAAAATAATGTTAATATATATGCATATATGCGCATATTTTTCTCATAAAAAAATATACTCATATTTTATAAGATTTTCATATTTATCAAGACATAAAATAACTTATTTCTTGCTAGCAAAATAAAATAATTCCTTGTGTATGTTAATAATATCATTAAATATATTTTACATTAAATCCATTTTATAGGATTAATTTACTAGAATATTCCATGCATGAACGGGGTGTATATATATATATATATATATATATGAGGTAACTTCCATTTTGCAATATAATATATATTCCGTGGAACACTTACCGACAAAATTCTTCATCCCAATATGCATCCTTGCGAGATTTCCTTCATTTCATTAAATAATATTATAAGACTTGAACAGATCAATCCTACGAATGAAACTTTAAATTTTCTTCCATTAAAGATTATTATTATACTATTTAAACCAATCAATATATCTTCATCGAAATATTCCGAGTTTTTGTTTTGGTAATAGAAATATTGTTGGGAAAGCTATGCTTATTTGCACATGACAATACTCAAATATGATCTAATAGCATCGGATAGTAAATAATTATTTTAATAAAAAAAAGGCATTTCTGGTAACTGGCTTCATTCACATCAAGGCATTCAAAATCATAACTGTTCTTTAAAGCAAGTATATCTAATTAAGATATTAATCTAACGTATACTGCTTATGTTCTGTATATTATTTGAATGCAACTCTAGAATTGAGAGAGATGTCCTTGGAGTTGGCTGAAATAGAAGCATCTCCCACCAAACGACCCAATATTTTTATGGAGTCTGTAAATACATTGGTATAGTGTACAAGGGATTCCTAATTAAAACGAGAATAACTAGTTATATATGTCGATGTGTTTCTCGATTATAAATTTTGAAGCTTTTATCTAATTTTTCATCCTTGTCCCAGTTCACATGGCAAGATGTTGGGGGACAAGTTAATCAATTATAGAGAGTAATGTGCAACTTAGTAGAGGGAACGAAGAAGGAGAAGAAGGATAATGTTAGAATTCGCAGCTCTAATGAGAGCTGGCACAGGGATTTTCAATATTAAGACTAAACCGTTACAATGAATTCTCTCTACAGAGGACACGTAGTAAAATTTAGAAGGATCAGATAAAATACACAGAAAACATAATAAACCACTAACACAACTCAGTAGATGTTGGGCTCGGCTAACTCGTCACTGAATTGGGCTTTGGTCTAACATCCCCCCTCAAACGATAGAGTGTAGGACGCCCCGAGTTTGAAACATAAAGCATTGAACGCAGAAGAGGCCTTTGTGAATCCATCTGCAAGTTGACTTCCAGAAGGCACATATCGAGCAACAAGCTGCTTCTGCGAAATTTGATCTCAAATAAAATGCACATCTATCTCAATATGCTTAGTTTGAGCAGGTAAAACAGGATTGGTGGCAGTGGCATTAGCACTAATATTATCACACCATATTACTGGAACATCAGCTAAAACAACACCCATCTCAGAAAGAAGAGACTTGAACCACATTAATTCAGTTGCTAAATCTAATAAAGCTCGATACTCAGATTTAGTGGAAGATCGAGCAATAACTCGCTGTTTTCTAAGTGACCAAGCAATTAAAATATTACCTAGAAAGATACAAAACCCAGCAGACAAGAACCCCAATCAGCATCAGAGAATCCAGTTATATGCAGACTAGTAGATGGCTTAAGGTGTAAAGCATAATGTAAAGTTCCCTTCAAATATTGAAGAATACGTTTAGCAGCTTAGAAGTGCACATCAGTGGGAGCACTTAAAAATTGACTGAGTATGTTAACAGAGAAGGAGATGTCAGGCCAAGTAGGAGTCAAATATTGAAGTGCTCCAATAAGCCTACGAAAAATAGTTGGATTTTCGAGAAGAGTGCCATCATTTCGAGATATAGACTGTCCTATTACCGTTGGTGTCGAACAAGGAGCACAATTGTCCATGTTAAACTGTTTGAGCATACCAAAAATGTATTTGCCTTGATTTAAATAGAAACTAATGTCATCCTTGGTTATCTCTATACCAAGAAAATAGTGAATATCACCTAAATCTTTCAAGGCAAATTTTGAATGTAACTTATGAATGAACTTTTGTATTTCAGAAGCTTGACTTCCACTAATAAAAATATCATCAACATAAACCAACATAATAAGAATGAAATCCTTTTTCTCTAGCATAAACAAAGATGAATCACCTTTGAGATTTATGAATCCCCATGATAGTAAAGCTAGCTTAAATCGCTCAAACCAGGCAAGTGGAGCTGCTTGAGGCCATAGAGAGCCTTTTTGAGTTTGCAAACATGATGGGGAAAACTGTCATTAACAAATCCTTCAGGCTGTCTGATGTATACTCTTTCTTGTAAGTAACCATTAAGAAAGGCATTATTGATATCAATTTGTCTAATAACCCAGTTGTGTGTGACAGTCAAGGTAAGAACTACACGAACTGTTGTTGCACGAATAACTGGGTTGTATGTTTCAGTAAAATCAATGCCAGGGCCTTGTTGAAAGCCCTTAGCTACTAATCTGTCCTTATACTTCAATATGGTTCTGTCAGGATTATATTTAGTTTTAAAAATCCACTTGCAATCTACTACATGTTGTTGATCAATTGCTGGAACCAAATCCCAAGTGTGATTCTTCATTAAAGCATCAAATTCAGCCTTCATGGCAGCTTTCCACTGTGGTTTCTTCAAAGCTTCTTGAACGCTTCGTGGTTCAGACCCATTGTCAACATTTCAATCAGTGGAAATCACACCAACATATAAGGGCGTTTAACCTTGAAAATTCCTACCTTTCTGCGTGTAATCGTAGGATGATTTGTGACTGGTACCAACTGTGGAGAGGAGAAATTATTTTCAGGAGACTGGAGAGACTGAGGTATGTTAACATCATTCTGATTGGACACTTGTTCTTCAGAAGTTGGACTAATATCATTTTGATTGGACACTTGTTCTTTTGAAGGTGAACTTACATCTGAAACTATGTTCGGTAAAGTAGAGGAAGAACGATATATGAATTACATCAATTTGAATATATAATAGATGTAATTTGTCAATTTGAAAAAAATATCTATTGTAATTTGTCACACCAACATAAGGGCTTTTAACCTTGAAAATATATAATAGACGTAATTCGTCAATTTGAAAAAAATTGTTGTAACGATATATGAGTTACATCAATATTTTATGTCATATATTGATTGATTTTTTTACCATAATTAATTGATTGGTGAATTCTTGCCTATAAATATATTATCATAATTGTCCTTCATCCCATCACTTTCAGGTTCAGAGAGGTAGATGATTTGAGGAGGGTTCTTCCATTGTGAAATCATAATCTTTTCTTCTTCCTCTTTCTTCTATCTCTCTGATTCTTTGATTTGATATGCTCTTTTAATATAGCGGTAGAAATATCTTCGTCCCATTTCTTCCAGTATTCTTTTTTTTTTCTTCCAGGCTTCAAGTTCGTTTGGCTGCCTTTGTTGATCGTCCTCTGATTAAATGATCTTCGCGATGAGGAAGGATAGTTGCCAGTTTCTACATTCTACTGGAATATGATGGGACCTTCATATATGGCTTTTTAATTTGTGAATCATTTGAATCTTGCATTTTTCTTTTCATGACTCTTCAATATTTTACATCAATAAATTTTATATATACCGATTTGTCTATTGATTTTTTGCTCATTGCTAATGGTTATTCTAGATTATTAATTTTTCATATCATCTTCATTTCAACCCTAGGCATGTGGTATCATTATGCTTGACTCTAAATCTATAAGGTCTTCTTGATGCTTTCAAGTTTCTGAACATATATGTCTCTATTTTATTACCTTCATCTCCACTTTCTTACTCTATGATTTTAGTGGTTTGTTGTATGTTTTGTAGGTCTTGAGAAATTTGATTGGGTTTTATATTTGGGGAGGGGTATAAGATCCAAGTGGGAAAGGGAAAAAAAGAATGGACATTCGATGCTTTTGGTTTCTTTTGATACAAAGCAAAAGTGGTGAGATCCCATTTTATCTAGTTGTCTTGCTTGCGGCACCACTTGCTTCAAGCTATCATAAATTCTCGAATGCCCCAGAAATGAGGTCTTGTGTATCTTTGAGATGATGCCGAAAAAGCTTCTTCTCCTCCTAATATTCCTAATCCTCCTGATCTTCATAGGAAGGTTGGGATCATCATTATGGTGTTTATATAGTTTTGTCTTGAATCTTATGATGCAATTTTATTTAATTTGTTACTTCCTTTGCTCTACACATATTCTTTGTTTTGCGGATACTTTTTGGAATATTGGGATATTGAATCAAGTGGCGTATCATGAACGTCCATGAAGCATCAATATTAGAATTTGTCGGTAGTATTATAAACTTTGTAAATTTGTTCCCTTCGGGGCAAAGGATGTATTTATTCATTCCATCTATCTATAATACTATATAAATAGAAGTAGGGCTCAAAATGAACTCCTTTGTGCCAACTTAGCAGAATTTCTAAGCAAAGAAATATACAATTGGAGGATCTGCATGGTTAGCTAGTGTGTAATTGTTTTATTTTAATTTCAATTAATTTGCTAGATTAATTCCATTTATTGCCATTGTATAATAAATTTGATCCGACAAACAATTGGTGGAATAATGTCATTGTATACTTACAATTTTTTAAATATTGAACTTCACATAGATATACAAATATATCAATCCATAAATACCAATCAATATTATCTATTATAAATATTGATTTTGAATAATGTGTTTCAAATATATCATATATATGATTTCTCTTTTCTTCTCCCTCATTAAATTACTTTCATAACTACTAATAAACCTAACCTAGGAATATAAGTTCAAGAATTTCAATAAATGTGAACACCATATTTTGTTCGGATCTTTTTAAAAAAATAATAATACTTTTTTAAAAAAAATATGAAAAGAAAAAAAGTTTTTCTTAATGATAACATAATAAAAATAATAATATTTCCTAAAAATTATCATATTTTGAGGAGTTATGATTTTTTTGAAATTTTCATAAAAATAAAAAATAATATAATAATTGTAAAAAATAAAAAATAAAAATAAAAATTAAAGATTGAGATTTGATATGAAAGTAATAATGAGAAAAAGAGATCAAATCAATAAATTTTAATGTGAAAATAAGAGAGAAAATAACAAAAGGAATTTTGAGAGATTTGGAGCATTAATTGTGAGGTTGGGAGAGTAAAGATTGGGAGAGTAAAGAGGGGGAAAAAGAGAAAGACAAAAGAAAAGAAGGAGATTAAGAGATTGAGAGAGGGAGAAGGGACGAGAGAGTGATTCAGAGAAGAAGAAAAAGAAGGAAAGGAATAGAGAATTGGAGAGAGTTTTGTTTTTGTGAGAAAAAAAAAAAACATAAGGGAGGTGGAAAGTTCCTTCTTTTCCTCTTCATTCCATCTTATTTGCATACTTGAAGTTTTTTAATAGGTAGAACTTTCTTAAGTTAAACAAGATGTGATTTTTTGTGTTCTCCTTTTCTTAAGTGTTACCATGGATAACAAATTCTATATTTTGGTAAGGTCCATGAAATAAACTATTTACACCAATAAATATCTCACAATAGATGGACGTATGTTTGTAATGTATATATTTTATTTTTACTTTTCTTTTTCTTGAATATATTTCCATGGATTCCAAAGAATGATATTTTGGTGAGGTCTAGATATAAATTGCCTATGTCCATGAATTTCTCTATTAGGGATTGGAGACATACTTTATTCGCAACAAACATGTATTCTTTAATATCATTGCCTTCGTTCCAAAAATCCAAAGTTTACATAGCCACAGGATGGTGGTTTTATTAACGTTTAATACACTAGCTACATCAAGGGAACTGTATTCTTTCGAATTATTATTATTATTTTTGGCCTAAGTATTCTTTTGAATTAATTAATGGTCCTTCATTTAGTTTGATTTTGGCAAAGTGGCGTTGCTTCTAATTGTTAGAAGGTGAATTGTCTAAATCCTTATATATATATTCATGAAAACTTTCCAGAAGTCATCCATGAATTGCTTACGCCCTTGTAAGTGGATTCATGTTTTGTGACTTTGGCAAGAAGGTGGCATACGTAGCAATGCCAATTAACTTCATCTGTAAAGTTTTTTTTAATTCATTTAATTTTGGCATAATAATGTTAATGATCTTGCTTCTCTCTCCCCAGCTCTTAGCTTATTATAAGAATTATGGAGATTATAATATTGAATTATTATATTTTCTCTTTCAAGGCCATTGAATTTGGTTTAAATATTTATCTTCTAAAATTATGGTAGAAGACATATATAGTTTTAAAGGAGGTAATTTTTACATATTTTATAATGATGATAGTTAGAGATGGATTACATTTTCCCCCACCGTGTTGTAATTATGATAATAAGATATATAATTTGTCTCCTCACTAACACACAAAATCATATTTGGTAAATAAAATTGTAAATATTTTTCTCATTAAATATTTTTTTTTAGAATTTTCCTAGTGGGTTTTTTGGAGTCTCCATGGGTATTTAGATTAATGAGTTTACCATGTGTGATTATATGCCTCCATTGGTATACTAATCAAATTATATATGTTTTCTTTTTGAAAAATATCTTTGAAATGAAAATAATAAAGGTTACCTCAAATCTAATAAAGTTTTGTATTTATCTTAAATAAAATATTTTTTAAATATAATTTCATAATATATTTTTGGGTTATCTTTTGAGGTTTTTAGAGTCTCTGCAAATATACAAAACAATAAATAGTTAAGTAGTATTTTCATATATAATTCAATTTTCAAAAGTAACAAAAGAAACCATTAAAGATTAATTTATTAAAAATAAAAATTTTCTTAAAAAAAGCAACCCACTAACATGGATTTTCACCTTGAACTACGTGAACTTTAATACTTATAATAGGATATGTAGACCCTAGAGTTTTATTTTAGGTTAAGTCCACTTTTGTAAGTAAATTTATTTATTATTATTTTTGTTTCTTTTTCTTCTTTTCTTTATATGTTTTATAAAAGTAATTAAAATAAATTTAAGGTCATATTATTTTACATAATCAACTTAAAATAACTGTTCTTGTAAATGAGTGTTATGTGATATCTAACATTTTTCTCATAATGCAATCGGCTCTCAAACCCTTTTTATTTCGTAGACCATCATTTCTTTTTTAAAGATTTTCCAAAATTCCTTTTCTAAAAAAATTTTAGTGACGACTCTACTTATTTTAATTTTTTATTGGAAAATTAAAAAATTGGGTGCGATAATCAGACTAAGGATTTTGATATTTGATGTTCAAATTGATATTTTAATCCAAATGACTTGGAGACATTATTCTAAATGTCTTCCTTGGAACCAAAAGTGCAAAGTGCATGAGTAATACTGTCAATGCGTGTCAGTACTACATCGGCAAATGGAAAAAGGGTGAAGACAATTTACAACGATACATAATTCATGAACTCCTCATTAGATTCGAGTGCCTTTGTGAACTCTAGGGGAAGGCATACTTCCAAATTTGTGCTTCCTCATCCTTTGCAACCTAGATACGACGTCACTTTGTCGTTAAACTTGTTCGCATACCCATTTCGAACAGCCACCGCTTTCCCCATTCCAAATTCATTCTCATGCATTTTGAATCTGGGCGAGCTCCCCATCATCACGCTACAAGGATCATAAAGCCGACTAGGTTGATACACCATCGGACTCTCCAACCACTTCCTCACAAGCTCACACATCGTTTTATCGTCATGGTTCGCCAAAGCCACCTGTATCTTCCACGCCACCCATCCAAGGTCGTGCTCCAGCAACTCCTTCATTGGAGTTTCAGTAGTTACACGTGGATCGAGTTCTTGAAGTGCTACTCCAGCAAAGGAGGTTCCATTCTTGATCTGTTATTAGCTAACAACTTGCATCTCTTTTTTTTTTTTTTTATCAAGGGGGAGACAATGTGCACGTGTCGTGCACCCTCAAACAAGTGCCGATAAGGATTGAAAAGATGATATTCTGGTGGTTTTAGACTCCCGCTTGGCTTTCGCTTTTAGTTTCGCAATGAACTCAGCCGTGAAATGGAATATTCTCTCTCCAAGAGGGGCTACTTTGAAAGTGCTTATGAACTCATTGTGATGTTTGAAGGGAAGATTGATTAGAGGATCACAACCCTCTGGGTGTTAGCTCAGCTGGCTTCCCAAGAGGGGGTGAATTGGGAAGATTAAAAATTTTCTGCAAAAATAAAATACAATAGTGATACTAAAAAGGTAACTAAAAACAGAGTATAAGAAATAAAGAGCAAAGGGAAGAAAACTCAGTAGTTTATTCTGGTTCGGTCTATTCCACTTGACCTACGTCCAATCCCCAAGCCACCACTTGAGATTTTCCACTATCTCTTACAAGATTTGAATGGGTTTTTGTAATGATCAAAGTACAATACTAGACTGAAATTTGGACTGAAACAAGTTCTCTCACTCTTCTCACTCAAGAGTAAGACTATCTCTCTTAGTGTAATCTCACACTAAGTATTCTCTACAAGTATGTAGATATTTTACAGAATGAAAACTCTCTCAAAAAGTAGATATGAAAGTTGAGATATAATGAATGAGCAAAACATAGGGTAGGTAAGTTTTAAATGAATCAATAAATGAATTAGCAGAGTTTTGGCATGTATATTATTTTTTTCATTTTTCAACAACTTAAATGAGGTCCTATTTATAGTCTTGGGACAGAACTATCCATTGGAAACAAAGATTAGCCGTTACTCTTAGTAAAATAGTCGTTCACCTATCACATTAAATGCATTTGACAGAGGTTATACGAATAACCTCCTTAGATTATATGAATAACGGGTGACTGTTTGCCTTTATTTTCAACGTAGAGTTTTTCATTATGTGGATAACCTAACTAGGTTATGTGGATAACGTACTACCCAGAATGACTAAGTTTTAGCTTAAAATCATTTTCATGAAAACCACTCAGTTATTAAGATAACGTTAAGTTTTTCTAAAATTGAGCTTTTGTGAAACTTAGGTTATTAGGATAACTTCCCAAGGTTATGCGGATAACATGTTTTGCTGAAGAGAAGCTATTAGTTTTGTAACATAGATTATGTGGATAATCTCCCTAGGTTATGCGGATAACCTACTTACCCGAGGGAAGTTCAAATATCCTGAAATATAGGTTATGCCGATAACTTCCCCAGGTTATACGGATAACCTTTTAACAGAGAAGAGTCTAAGTGCTCTGTAACACACGTTATGCGGATAAACTCCCTAGGTTATGCGAATAACGGGCTGTACAGTACCACTTACCTTCACTGTTCACTTCCTTATGCAGACAAGGTGCCAATCTTATCAGGATAACCACTTGGACATACTTGAGAACTTGATCCCCAAGCTGTGTTATGCGGATAACATTAATCCCTTTTCATGAAATTATAGAATAGACTTTGGAAAAGCTTTGAGATTGAGTCTTTAACTCTATAACCTTAAATGATTATGCGTATAAGGTAAGACATTATCTTGAAAACATGGTAAACACTTAGAAATATCTTTGAAATTGAGATCTTATCCCCATAAGCTAAAATATTTTCATGAAAACCAATTGAATACTTAGAATCAGTTTGAAATTAAAACTTTATCCTCATAAGATAGCTCTTTTCTTGAAAACCATTTTGAAATCATGAGCTAAGAATTGATCATTCTGTTAGTTATTTCATTTAATGTTAGGTGAATTGAAATTCAAAGCTTAATTACCTTCTTTAACAAATAATTTCCTAAAATATGTGAAACAACTCTTCAATCTCCAGGAAACTCTAACTTTATACTTTATTTTTCTTGTGTTCCTTTGATATTGGATCTCCAAGCTCATTTATTTTAGAATCATTAAAACATTTGAATTAACACCGAGAACAAATGTGAATCAGTGGGTGTGAGAGTAAGATGAGAATATGAACATTATCAATATCATATTTATAACCTTCTTGTGCTCAAAAGATTTCCTACCAGGCTTTTCAGAATTTCCAATAGGAAGTGCAGTTAGCGAGGTAATGGTTCATGGAACATCTAATGAAGACGCTGTCTACTATCTCGGTGACCTAAATGGACAACAAAGGTAAGATATGATTGTCGTGGTTGATGGCTTTGTCATGGTCGAAGAATGATTGGACAATCGAGGGGACATGGAGGGAAGGAGAGGATGTCAAATTAAAGGTATTTGGGAATTTGGGATAAGTACAGAGAGAGATATAGAGATTGAAAGAGTCAAATTAATGTGTATATTAAGATAATTACAAAGTACAAGTATTTATAGTGAACCATGTGCTAATAATTTGATAACTAATCTGGCTAGACTAACTTAGTTGGTTATAGTTGTACAACTATATTTTAACTCTCTAACATTCCCCTTCAATTCATGGTACTCCCCCAACACCAAGACTTCTTTTAAACATACTGAACAAGGAACTAGATATAGGCTTAGTCAGACCATCTGCTATTTGACTAGTTGCTAGGATATGTTGAACCACTAACTCTTTTTGAATGGCTCGTTCTCTGACAAAGTGTAAGTCTAACTCAAGATGCTTTGTCCGGGCATGAAGAACAGGATTAACAGTGAGTAGGACAACACCTTGATTGTCACACAGAATTTGAGGAACGCATGCAAGCTTAACATACAATTCACTAAGAAGAGATTTTATCCATAGGACTTCTACAACCATGGAAGCCATGCTTCTGTATTCAGCCTCAGTACTAGATCTAGCCACCGTGGTTTGTTTCTTAGAAGACCATGAAACAAGGTTTTGACCAAAATAAACACAATAACCAGAGGTACTTTTTCTGTCATTACAATCTATAGCCCAATCAGCATTATAGTATGCTACCAATGTATGATTCACAGATGGTTTAAGACAAAGACCATGAGTTACTGTACCAGCTAGATATCTCAAGATATGCTTAATAGTTTTCTAGTGATCTTGAAGAGGTGTCTGCATAAACTGGCACACTTTATTGACAGCAAATGTGATCTCCGGTCTAGTGATAGTAGCATATTGGAGAGCTCCAACAATAGAGCGATAGAGAGTGACATCAGGCAAGACATGAGAACCTTTTTTGAATAATTTCAATTCGGAAGTCATTGGAGTAGAGACACCATGAGCCTTAGACATTCCAACCTTCTTTAATAGATCAGTAATATACTTGGTTTGGGAGAGAAAAAGACTACCATCTTTCAAGCGAACATCCTCAATACCAAGAAAGTAGCTAAGGTTGCCCAAATCTTTGAGAGAAAATTCACAGTTTAAAGCAACCATGACTTCAGAAACACGAGAAGAAGAAGTGCCTGTAACACTAATATCATCAACATACACTAAAACATATGTAACATTAGGTTTGTCACTGTGAATGAATAGGGACTGATCACATCTGCTACTCTGAAAACCAAGACACATTAAAGTTATTCCCAACCGTTCAAACCAAGCACGGGGTGCTTGTTTAAGACCATACAACGCTTTATCTAGTTTATAAACAAGCGTTGGATCAGAGTGTTCATAACCAGGGGGTTGTTGCATGTATACTTCCTCATGTAAAATGCCATTGAGGAAGGTATTGTTGACATCAATTTCTCGTATGCACCAATTGAGGGAAATAGCAATGGAAAGCACAATCCTAATAGTGACAGGTTTAAAAACAGGACTAAAGATCTCTATAAAATCAAATCCTTCACGTTGATGAAAACCCTTAGTCACCAGCCGAGCTTTATGCTTCATAGACTTAGTAGTAGGATTTCTCTTGGTTTTAAAAACCCATTTGCATCTAATTGCTTTTCTATTAGGAGGTAAACGAACTAAATGCCAAATTTTATTTTTCACGAGAGCATTATATTCTTCATCCATAGCATGCTTCCAAGTAGGAGAAGCTAAGGCCTCAGTCATAGTAGAAGGCTCAATATCAGATGAAGGAATAGAATCAACAAGATAGACTTTTGGTTTGAAAATACCATTCATTGCGAGTGAGAGCTAAGGTGGGCAACCGAAGTGCCTCAGGAGCAAGTCGTGGAGCAATTGGAGGTACTTCTGGTGGACTCATAAAGAGATTAATGTCAAGTACATCAGCAGCAATAGACCTGCAAGAAGAAGAATCTGCAGGAGAGTGATTGTCAATAGTAGGGCATTGGACAGTGACAGACACATATTTAGGAGGTGTGGCAGAAGGGAGAGACGAATGAGAACATGAAACAAAAGAAGTAGATGGGGTAGGTGAGGCAAGACGAGAGTAAGGAAAATCAATTTGGAACACCACATCTTTAGATATATATATATATACGTCCATTAGGATCCCATCATTTGCAGCCCTTATAAGAGGAGTTGTATCCAATAAAGATGCACTTAGTAGAGTGATAATCCATTTTATGAGATTGTATGGCCTGATATGTGGAAAGCAGGAGCAACCAAACACCCGTAGATGTTTATAAGCAGGGGCTTTGCCATATAACTTTTCAAAAGGAGAAATGCCATTAAGTGTCCTGGTTGGTAAACGATTGGACAAATAGACAGTAGTATAAAAAGCATCAGCCTAAAGTGTAAATGGTAAAGACGCATTTGCAAGTAGAGTTAAACCCATCTCAGCAATCGTGCGATGTTTTCTTTTTGTAAGACCATTCTGTTCATGAGTGTAAGGACAAGTCAAACGATAAAGAATACCATGATCAGTAAAAAACTTCCCTATTTTAAGATACTCAGCACCAGAATCAGACTAAACAGCTTTAATTTTGCTGTTAAATTGCAACTCAACCATTGCTTTAAAACTGAGAAATGTGGTATAAGCCTCAAATTTGGCATGTAAGGGATAGAACCACGTAAATTTGGAATAAGCATCAGTAAAATGAATGTAGTAAAATCTACCATTGAGAGAAGGATGAGGGGCAGGTCCCCATATATTAGTATGAATAAGTTGTAAAGGAGCAGTATACTGTGTGTCAGAAACAGGAAAAGGAAGCTTATGCGATTCACCAAGACAACAAGATTTGCAAAAGTCAAATGTACTTTTCTTATAATTTGGAACATTACAATATCACATAACATATAATACAACAGGGGAGGAAGAATGCCCTAACCTATTGTGCCACATTTGAAAATTGGAATGAGTAGGATGTACATGCAAAGAACAAGGAGTACATGACATAGTATTCTTTGCAGAACAAGTAGAAAAAATACAAGAAGTATTCAAAGCTGAAATTGAAGAGGATTTTGAGGAAGCTGGTGTAATAGTGGAGAGAAAAGCTGAATTGTTGTAACTACATGAGGCAGTCTGGAGATGTTTGCCAAGTTTGGAGAGAGGAACACCATACAAGCCATCTCGAATATAGCCTTGATGAATGATCAGATTAGTTGCCAGATACTTAATCACATAGACATTGGAATATAAAGCAATTAATATGTGATTGTCCAGACAAAGACGAGAAATACTAAGAAGGTTTTTAGCAATGGTTGGAACATGTAAGATATCTTTGAGTTTTATAACATAGTGAGAGTGAGGAAGTTTGGTGTGTGTGTGTCCAATGCCATGTACAGACAAACCTTTTCCATCTCCTACATAAACTTTCAGAACATAGATAACACCTGATTTCTCAGTAAGATTTTGATCATTGGCAATCATGTGACTGTTAGCACCAGAGTCTAGAAACCACTCTGGATCAGCAAGTGAGTTGGAGGTAGCAAGAAGAGCATTTCGGTCCTTCTTTGGAGCACGATTGGAATTGCGAGGTGACTGGAAAGTATCATCATAATGATACCAGCAGTCTCTAGTAAAGTAACCAGTCTTCTCACAAATCTGACAAGTAACAGAGGAGCGATGAGAACCATTTGTATTGGAGCCGCTAGAGAAGCGACCTTGACCACAATTACAACCACTGCCTCGTCGACCACAATTTCCATGATTCGGTGGCTTAGTGTTGGCAAGATTTGCCACAACAGTAGAAGAAATCTTAAGATTCTTTTCAATCCGAGCCTCTTGGGCCAGTAGCAAAGCCTCAACATCATCAACTGTGTACGGATTAGTCTGAGTAGTAATTGCAGTAATGAAGGTGTCATACTCCTCAGAGAGGCCTTCAAAAATTTGCTTGATGTGATCAGCTTCAAAAACAGGACTGCCGATCACTGTGAGCACATCAATAATGCTTTTTAGCTTCAGTAGGTAATCATTGGTAGAAAGCGATCCTTTCTTGAGAGACTTCAGTTGAGTCTTCAGTTGGCAAAGCTTTGCCTTAGTTTGAGAGGCAAAGTGATTCTGGGGTTTCTCCCAAACTTGGAGCGAAGAATCGCATCCAACAACTCGAGTGAGGAGACCTTTCGACATTGAGCAACATATCCAAGACATTAGTAATTGGTCTTACCATTGCCAATCAAGAAACTCTGGATTGAGTTTGTAACTGTCGCCTGTCTCAATATCAATGCCGATGTATTTCACCGGTGGCTGGACAGTCCTGTCAATGAACCAATACAGATCATGTCCACAAATGGCCGTGATAATTTGCTGCTTCTAAAGGAGGTAGTTATGTTCCTCGAGTTCGATGGAAATCATATGCGTGAATGTGATGACGTCCTTCCTCTGTGATCCTGTGAGTCCAGTGATTGGAGAAGAAGAAGACGAAGATTGAGGAGATTTGTCCATGGTGCCAGAAACATTACGATCTGATACCATAAAGGTATTTGGGATAAGTACAAAGAGAGAGAGATTGAAAGAGTCTAAGTAATGTGTATATTAAGATAATTACACAGTACAAGTATTTATAATGAACCACATGCTAATAATCTGATAACTAATCCAGCTAGCCTAACTTGGTTATAGTTGTACAACTATATTTTAACTCTCTAACACAGATACAATCATTTCTAAAGTGGCATTGATAAATCTAGCTCCTTCACTTTGTTGGCAATCAACGAAGACCAAGTATGAGGGATCATGTGTGGTGACGAAGCGGCCAACAAAGGGATAAAAATGAAGGAGGGTAAGAGATAGAGAGTGTTTGAGGTGGTTCAAAAGAGTGTCGATGAAAAGTAGATAATTATGCAGAGGAGAAGGCTTGTGAAAGAGAAGACCTTTCTTGATGTAGTGAACAGACAACAGAGAAAGATCCTAGGGATTTAGAAAGCAGATGGGATTGGAGTCATGGGGTGGAAGGGGTGGTTTGATGAAGCATTCAGTGATACATCACACGGCAGGGGTTCGATTCATCCTCACTAGCTCTCTCACCTACCTTGTGTATTGAGATATGTCTTTGGAATTGTGTGTTCAATGTCTGGAGAAGTGAAGAAATTTGCAGTCATACATATTGGAGAAGAGACCTGATGCGACTGGGAAAAACCTGGAAATAAGATTAGGTTGTTGAACAAAGGCTTTTAAGTCATTGAACATAGAACTAAGATAAATAGTCTTTGACTATGAAACCAGACAAAGCTGTTGGTGGCTGATGCCAGGGGGGTCTTTGCTGAAATGAAGGATATGCGCCTCTTTTTTGGGGTAAGAAACAAACAAAACTCTGGTTGTTGCTTTATAGATTTATATATAAAAAGAAGCTTGGGCCAAATAAAAAGTTATGTAAAAAGAAGAAAAATGATTTGTTACTCTTTGAAGTCATGATTATTGGTTTGTTGAGGGGACTCATTCTATTTTTCATTTTTTTAATTGCATTTTGCCTCAATCACAATTAGATGCTATAAACCTGAAAACCATTGATGAAGCATTCAGAGATGCGCCGCACGATTAGGGTTGATTCATCCTCACTAGCTCTCTCACCCACCTTATGTTGAAATATGTCTCTGGAGTTGTGTGTTTATCACAGTGTCCTAGAAAAAAAACTTCATTAGAATATAAAATCGGTGCGAGATTTCCTTCCAATCTATAACCCATGAAAAACAAACAAATCAATATGAAAACTTCTCTTCCAGGACTTTGACTTCTCTCAACTTCTTTTTCCATTCATTTTCTGTCCACTTCTCATCTAGATAATTAAATTAAATTTGAACCATTTGATGAATTCAATATTTTACCAACTGATTTTCTTTTTGCATGTTAATTTCCTCTAATACAATTCAGAACTGTTTGTATAAAATTTTAATAGTCCGGGTTTATTCATTTATTTTCTATAATTTAGTATTTTAATAATGGTTTTGCAAAATACCAAATCTAAACCATCTAAATTTAATTTAATGGTCCAAATGAAAAGTGGGACGGAAGTGAATGAGAATCTAGGTGGAGTTTTGGCCAACTAAATATTTATATGCTATTTAAACCTAATCAATATCTTCCTTGAAATGTTATAAGTTTCTCTATTGTATTCAAAACTGACGTTTCCCGTGAAAAGAATCAAGGCATCAAAGTCAAAATTGTTTTTATACAGTTATACACATATTTAACATGTGTTATATATATGTGCCATGATACAAACGTATAAATTAAACATGAGCGAACCTCTTTTCAGACTCTACCAAAACCTTGCTTCACGACTCTATCAAAGATATGTAATACATGCCATTTTATAGGTATGTTTGAGAGTTGTAAAAAAAATTAAATGGCTAATATATGGTAGTTGAACTTCCTTCTATTAAAAAAAACTTTATCGTCAAAATTGTCTAAAATATTAAACTGAAAAAAAAAATCTTCCACTAATTCTCCTACCAGTCCATTTGGTTGGGGAAGGAAGGAAAAATTAAAATTTTTTACTTCTATATTCTTTTCAAATTAAATAAGAAAAGAGAACACTATCTTTCCTTTTCTTAAAATTTTCCCTTCACTCAAATTTGTTAAATCATTTAAATTTTTTTTTTCAATTAATTTCTCCTCCTCTTCATATAATCCCTCACATCAATTAGGGGGAGAGTGGGTAATACCAACTCCACCATAAAGCGAATAGAAATGTAGAAAATAGCTCGGAAGTGACTTGCTAGCCAAACTAACATTGAATTTAACACAGTTGATTTAAGTGACATTGGACTTTGAATTTGACTAACGTTAAGTGGGGCCGACAACATTTTGGGAACCTTCAGCCCTTTGTTGACCATTACAAGTTAAATTACACAAACTTCACAAATCAACCCTTCTAAGCAAAAACTTAATGGAAAAGAAAACTTTTTAATTTTTTGTTACCATGGCTACTACTCCCACCATTTCTTTTTAGAGAAAATAGGGATCTATCACCAAAAAATAAAATATTTGGTTTTTGGTACCAAAATTGAAAAAAAAAAGAATCTAAGTTGGAAATATTCGATTATCTCTTGGTTCCAAATAATTCGATTCTCACTTGGAAATTTCCAATTTTCACTTGGTACCAACACCAAACTTTGGTACCAATTTTCCCTTATATTTATATATTATTTAAAATTTTAACACATAAATTAAGAAATATTTTTTGCTAATTCTTTTTATAAAAGTTCTTTTTAACTAAAATTATGTAAATTAAGGCGGATAGTTAAAATTAGTTAAAAGTATGTAATTTATTAAAAATTATTATTATATTCATAAAATAGCCTTAAAAGTTACTAACCTTTATCTTATATTAATGTTTAAAGGGAGAAAGTTAAAACTACCAAGGACATTTTTAGAAACCATACATTAATGCTTCATTAAATTTTGAAAAAAAAAAACTCTTATATTAATGATAAAGAAAGTCTTTTTAAAAGACTCATATTAAGGACCAAAGGGAATATAGTTAATAAACTAAAATTTCTTTTAAATTTTTTAATATGTCCTTATAGAAATAGATATATAAAAATGAGTAATTAATATTATGTTTGACTTTTTAAATAAAAAATAAGGGTATAATTGAAAAAATAATAAATAACATTATCTTGAAATTTGAAAATAACAGTAAATAGAAACAAAAATTTTCTTCAAAAGTGACAATTAAGAAAGAAACAAAGAGAATATATTTGTTTTGGATCACACTAATGGTGTCTGCTCTCATGTGCGTAGCCAGCTGGTTTCAAAACACTATCTTCACCAACTTTTCCCCCTGTTGATCCACAAATTTTTCTGCTAATAATTACTCTAACCTTATTTTCTAATTCTCATGTGCATTCCGAGCAGAAAATCATGTTAATAAGCTCATGACTCTATATTTTGTAATATTTGATACATATTTGAGAATCATTCAGGGAGTCATCATTGAATTTTAGGTCTTAATTGCTTAATTATTTAAGAAAGAATTGACTTATTTGCATTAGAGGAGTACAGTGTAAATATGAAAATTTATTGAAAATGAGCTCAACTCATCTAGACCCACATTTCACCAGTTTTCATGTTGGTTGTAGGAGTGTTAAAGCATCCAAAATAGGTGATTGAGAAGACAAGAAGGATGAGAATTAAATTAGGGAGATTGCATTGGTACTATGGCACATATTTTTGTGTTGTAGCTTGGCTACAATTGAAGGCTTTTAAATAAACATTGAGGCCATGGCACAAAATTGGGACTGTAGCATCACTGCCTTTCCAGAAAAGATTTTGTACATTTGTGAAGCTGTGGCATAAAATTAGAGCCGTGGCATAGAATTGGAGCCACGGCTAACTGTCTTAAACACAAAACGCACAGCATCATTAGAGCTAAATCTATGAGGCTGATTTGTAAAATATTTAAAGCAAAGGTCATTTGGGGAAAGGAAGAAAGTATGAAGGGTTAAGAAGAAGCACTTAAGAGGTTAGGGAAGTTCAGAATTGTTACTGGTGTAACATCCCAAATTTTTTATGCCTAGATTATTATGCATAGGGATGTAATAGAGCAAAGAAGAGATTAAGTTCTTAAATGGAATTAAGTTTCCTTAAGACTTTTAGAAGGAAATATGTTAGGACCTTGACTGGAATAGAATGCAAGCTTGATCCTTAGATTTAATTAATTTTGGAATTTTTATGAAAATTGAAAGATAATTTTGAAATTATGATGGGAAAATATTAAGATACCAAAATGCAATTATTCGATGAATGTGAAATCAGAAGAAAAAAATGTAGACTGGTAATGCAAGGGCATTTTGGTTCAAAAGAAAATTTCTCTCTCTAATTTCCTATAAGTCATACCTAAAAGGATATTTTGGGAAAAGAAAATTCTTCTCTCTCTAGTTTCTCTCAGGTCGAAATTTGAAGGGCAAAAGAGGAAATTCATGATGCCAAAATATGATGTCATGAGGATGATGTCATTACCATGATGTCATAGAGATGATGACATGGTAACTTGGGCAAGAAGGAGAACGAGCTTGAGAGACAAGGAGAAGCAACTTGGAAAGTAAGTTGGGCAATGTGGAGACCCCCTTCATTTCCCCACAAATTGATGTGAAAAGAGAGGGAGGGAGAGAGAGAATGACATGAAAAGAGAGAAAGAAAGAAGAGAAAGAGAGGAATAAACATGATGTATTTCATATCTCCCAGTTAAAGAAGTAAAACCCGATAAGATTGTTGATTTTCATGTCAAGAAGTAGGGGAACAAGATAATTCCTCTAGTAAAAGTGCTCTAAAAAGGTTTATCTCTGGGAGAAGCAACATGGGGACTGGAAGAAAGTATGAGAAATAAGTATTTAGAGTTATTTGACTAAGGTATATGGTTTAAATTTTGACGACAAAATTTACTTTAAAGGAAAAGAAATGTAACATCCTAAATTTTTATGCGTAGATTATTATGCATAGGGATGTAATAGGATAAAGAAAAGATTAGGTCCTTAAATGAAATTGAGTTTCCTTAAGGCCTTTAGAAAAAAATATGTTAGGACCTTGATTGAATAGAATGCAAGCTTGGTCCTTAGACGTAATTAATTTCAAAATTTTTATGAAAATTGAAAGATAATTTTGAAATTATGATAGGAAAATATTAAGATGCCAAAATGAAATTATCCGAGTGTGAAATTAGAAGAAAAGAATGTAGACAGATAATGCAAGGACATTTTGGTTGAAAAGAAAATTTCTCTCACTAATTCCCTATAAGTCACGCCTAAAAGGATATTTTGGGAAAATAAAATGCATCTCTCTCTAGGTCAAAATTTGAAGGGCAAAAGAGGAAATTCACGATACTAAAATATGATGTCATGAGGATGATGTCATAGAGAAGATGACATGGTAATTGGGGCAAGAAGGAGAAGGAGCTCGAGAGACAAGGAGAAGCAACTTGGAAAGTAAGTTGGGTAACGTGAAGGCCAAACAAAGGAAGCCTATATAAAGGCACTCCCACCCCCTTCATTTCCTAGCAAATTGACGTGAAAAGAAAGGGAGGAAGAGATAGAATGGCATGAAAAGAGAGTGAGGAAGAGAGAAAGAAAGAAGAAAAAGAGAAGAGAAAGATAGAAGAAAAAGAGAGGAAAAAGAAAGAAGGTAAAGCTTAAAGAGGAAAGAGGAAATTTAAGCAAGGATTCAAGGTAAAGCTAGGCAAGGGAATAGAGATTAAGGCAAAGACTAAATAAAGGTTAAAACTATGAGATTGTAACTTGTACTACTCTTATATTGTTGTATAATTTCCATGTCGAATGCTATTTGTTTCTATGAGTGATTGCATCTTTTAAAATGTCTACTTGATATGCGATTTATACTTTGATGAATTCCTACCAATGTTTGAAAAGCAACATGGAATCTATTTGATGTTTATGAAAGTTATGAAATGTCTTCAATGATTTCAAAGTTAATGTAATAATATGATTACATACATAAAGTTGCTACTAAGATACTTAATCTCATCCTCTAAGATTCAAATGCTAGGAACAAGCTTTCCCAAGAACAAGAATGTGAACCAGAAGGATTGATGGAGGAAGTAACTGTTTTAGAATTTACTAGAAATGGTTGATGGAAAACAGTTTCTGTTATGTTTATAAGCATGTATAAAATCATGTAGTGCTCCAAAAATTCAGTGGTTTGAATGTATAGATATATCTGTGTCTTAAGATTGATATGACACCAGTTTGAATGTATTTGGAGCCTAAAAATGAAGTTATGCACGTTTCCTAAACCTATTCCAGTAAAGAATTATTCTGACATATGAAGGTTTATATTGTTGCTCTGCTCTATACAAGTTGAATAAATATACAAAATAAATATGGCTAGAAAGTAAACATGTAGAGCTTTTAGATGACATAAATAATGCAGGAAAAAGTCATGTGTAGTATTAGATATGAATTTTTAGAGTTATGGGTCAAAATCTAATTAGTAAACTTGAACAAATAAATTGTACTAATTGACACATTCAAATTCCAGTTTCAAATTTTTCCCATGAAATTCAGAATGTGCATGATTGTAGTGAAATTATTTTTGTGCATTTAGTTATGATTTTTTCAAGTTTACTGCGTAAATAAGTAAACAGTGCATGAAAATGAATTTTACAATTTTGAGTTTTCTAGTTGGTTCAAGTTCTTAGGGGCCTCTTTCCAGTGTTTAGATGAGGTAGTACTCATGAGAAAGTGTCCAAAGATGAGATGTGACAGGTGGATTGAGGATTCAAGCCAAAATTGCTCTAATTATTCTATTCTTCTTCCTTTTCTCTTTGGTTTAATGCATTTTATTGTTGATTTCATTTTGTATCCAGCCATGTATGGCTAATTCTTCTTGACCTTAAGTTGCTATGATCTTAGTTGTGTATTAGAACTTGTTTTCACCATTTGATTATGTTTAATTGATGTTTTGTTTGCTTAATTTTGTATTGAATTGCTCGCTTGATGCCTAGCCAACATTAAGTGAGGGATTTAAGGGTTACCTTGGGAAAGGAAACTTTAAATGGACTATAAATTAAGTAATATGAGATTGTATTGTGAATCTAATTTGCAACTAGGATAGATATATACTTAGAATCCCCATATAGTCAATTAGAGTGTTTTGGTTCTTCATGCATCTTTAATTAATTGTGTTAGAAATCACATAATTAAGTTAAGATAGAATTATTTGGTGAATCGAAAGACACTTATAGCTAATTTGACACTAAGCTAATAGCAATAAGATTATGCATAATTAGATTGGTGAATGCAAAGCCTATGAAACAACTAAGGGAATATTAGCTTTGAGCCACCTTTAGACATTCAGAGTTAGTTTAGTGCGTGTTTGTTTAGATTTATATTAATTAGTTCCTTCATTTAATTTTGTTTGTCTTAATTTGTAGTTTAATTGATCGCTTAACTTCGAAGAAAGTAGATTTTCTATTGCCCGCTTTTATTGATTAAACTCCTTATGGAATGATACTCTACTTATTACTTTATTACTTGATTTGGCCTATACTCTTGTAGTAGTTAAGGCTTAATTTAGCCAGCATCATAAACATATTGCTATTGACTTTTTTCTTTTTTATCAAACAATGTATCACTGTAAAATTATCAAAAATTAATATAAGTGCCATATATAAAATATTATTTGGACTTATTCAGCATTCATCAATATATCTATAGTATATAAATATATATACATATTAAAATCTATTATAATTAAGACACACTATTCATAATACATGAATAATGTGGAATTTATTCTTTAGATTTCATAGAATATATTGTAAGACATATCTAGTTTCGTTGAAAAGCTTTAATAGGCACAAGGAGTGACAATGTTGAAGAACAAATATTAGTATCTGATTGGATTAGATTTGGACAAAAGCAAATTTAGAAGAAAGTGATTTAGAAAATTGATTTTGATTAAAAATAAATTTGATTAATTGTGATTTCTGCTTCAAAACATTTTTCTAAAAAGTTATTTTGATAGGATTGATTTTATTTGAATATTGTTTATAAAATCACTTTTGCATTTGAAATATTTAGAATTATTATTTTTGAGACAAAAAATTTTAATTAAATACTTGAAATTGGAAAAAGTGATTTTTTTTCAAAAGGAAAAGAAAGAAAATTTCACTTCTGTAAGAACATGGTATAACTGTAAAATCTCGGTGCACAATGATTTTCAAACTTTTATCCAAGTAATTTCTCATTACCACAAAAATGATTACAGCTATACAGAAATGCTTTTTGAAGACTCCATCACTTATCCAAATAGGTACTTAGTTAAGCAGCTCAAAAAATACAGGTTTTGTATTATTAACTCTAGGGAAGAAATACATTATAAAGAGAATTAATGACGTAAAATTTAAAAATTAATTCTAATGGGAACAAAATATTGATAGTAAATTACAATTATAATTACAAATAATGATAGGATTACAATTAATGCTATGAAATTTACAAGTGATGCTATGGAATTTATAATTGGAATATTTATGCTTGAGACTCGTATGTGAAAACATCGAGACCAAAATCTAATGTTGGAGCCTCTTTGGAGGGAAGAAGTGGAGAAGAAATGAATGGTCAAGGGCATTTTTTATATGGGAGAATGATACTTAGTTACCAAAATTTTGAATTAATGTCATTAACAAATTCAAAGATTATGAAATGATAAAAATAGACCCATGGTCCCAAACTTAATAAAATTTAATTATTAAATTATTTAAATATTCTTCTTGTAATGATAGTGTTAAATAACTTGAAGAAAAGTGTCAAAACATGGGTGCAAAAATATTAAATTCCTGAAGTTGAGTATCAAATAACATTAGCAAATTGTAATTAACTGGTGAAATTTTACTCCTCAATGCAAAACAAGGGAATATTAGTGTCAAATCTTTAAATAATAATGTCAAATAGCTAATGAGGAGCATAAAAAATTGAGAGTGAGACTTCTAATTTTAGTGAGTATAAACTATTTAGTGAAAAATGATTGAAGATAAATGTCAAATACTGAAATTTAAGCCTCAAATTCTGAAAATAAGTGTCAAACATTTGACATTTGACACTTGAGATTTCTAAAATTGGAAGTCTCACATCAGTTTTTGACACTCTTCATCAGCCAGCTATTTGACATTGCTATTTCAGGATTTTACATTAATCTTCCCTCTTTTTACACTGAGAACTAAAATTTTACTCACCAATTGCAACTATCAACCCATGTTATTTGATACTTAACTTAAAAAATTTAATACTATTATAGCCATGTTTTCACAAATCTTCTTAAGTCATTTGATACTGTCATTTTAGGAAGAGTATTTAAGTAATTTAATAATCAAATTTTGTTAAATTTAGGACCTTAAGTTTGTTTTTTTCATTTAGAATTTTTGGATGTATTAATGATATTAATTCAAAGTTTTGGTCTTTAAATGTCATTATCTCTATTTATATTTCAAATATTTTTTTGATACATGAACCTACAAACTTGTTAATAGTCCTTAAAATCTTGTAAATGTGAGTGTAGTCCCTCCAATTGATTAATAATATAAAGTATTTTCAATAATTTTATATATTTTAAAAAAAATTTGTTACATTCTTAAATTTCTAAAAAAAAAAAGTCAAAAATCTTATTTTTACCCCTATTTATTCATCTTTTTTCCATTACTCAAACCAAGTTACAAAATTAGTCATTAAATAAATGAGGGGTAAAAAAGATAAAACTATATATGGTACCTTAAGTTCAAATCACATGTAGGCATTCAATGTCTCCTTTGGATTCTATCTTCTTTTAATCTTTTCCTCATTGATAATCGAAAAATAAAACTAAAGTGCAAGTGTACATGGAATACTGTCAACACATGTCGGTGCTCCATTGGCAAACACAAAAATAGCATGAAGACAAATTACATAAATACAGAATTCATGAAATTTTCATCAGATTCTAGAGCCTTCATGAACTCTGGGGAAAGGCACACTTTCAAATCTATATGATGACTTCCCATGTTTAGGAATATTTGAGATACATTTGGTGTGTTTGAGGAGTTATTGGTACATTTTAGATATTATTTTCACTTATTTGGAAGAAATTGGATTAATTTCTTTAATTTATTAGGAAAATCATGGAAAATAAGCTAGAAATGATTTAGTTAAGTTAGATACTTTTCACTTGTATTTTGGGGATTTTGTAGGAAATGTTATGCTTTTGGAGTAAGGGAAAATCAAGTTAAGAGAAAAAAAGGTCAAGTTTTGAAGTAATTTGAGTAAAGTTTCTATGTTACGGCATTGAGTTCATGGATGCTACAACATTCTTGAACTTGTGAAGAAGAATGAGGAAATATTTATTTTGTGTTATATCATGACTTGATTGATACTATAACGGTGGCTAAGTGGATGTTGCAGTATGATTGTTATTCCCAAGTCATATTCTTCTGCGCTGTAATGTGGTGTGCTTAATGCTGCAGCATTGTATACTGTCAAAAAATGCATAACATCATTAAACACGAGTAGGAATGAGTATTTCACTTATATTTTGAGGGTCTCTTCTTCTTTCATGATTTTGGTCGTTAGAGGTGGCTTGGGGGCTTAAAAGAAAGGGGATTAAGGCTTTGGAACGTGAATGATAGGCGGTACAGATGAAAATTTGGCACGATTACTAGTTTCCTCTTCTTTCTCATATATTTTTCTTTATGGTTGGTTTGCTATATATTTTGTATATGGAAATACTCATGATATGTAGCTAGACCATTACATTACATTATTATTTCTTTGATTATGGATTAGTGGATGATAATTTACTCCTTTGATTGCATTAATGTTATATTTGTTAGTCTGATTGTGAGTTTAATTGTCCTGAAATATGAGGAATCTAATTACGACTTATTTTGGGTTTTCTAATAAAGCTAGAAATAGGGGATTTAAGACAGACAATCAATTGAATCGTGTAGAATCGAGTATTTAGACATCGGATAACTTGATTTGCTTGTAGGATAGGAATATATCTACTGACCTTACATAGTCACATTAGGATTAAGTCTAATTAATTAATCACCTAAGGAATTAAGGGTTAATATAATTGGAACGCCTTTTAGTAATTTAGAAAATACTATTGGGTAATTAAGTGATTTAGACTAGTAAAGATAACTTTAGCGATAATTAAAGGGAGAAGTTGGATATTAAGAAATAATCAAAGTTAAAATAATCCATGTCACAGCTTGAGTTCCAGAATCACCGTTAATTCTAACTATAGCATAAACTTTCATTCTTCCTTTATCTCTATTCCATCTTTTGTGTTGCTCGAATTAAGCGAATGTGTGACTTTAATGCTCAATCAGGTTGCTAGAACCAAATCTCCATAGAATTGACTTACTCTTTATTACTTGATACAGTTGTTCGCTTGCAATTACACATTTTGTCCCTATCACTATGCTTCCTCCTCCTTCGCAACTTGGATACAATGTCACTTGGCCTGTTTACGATTATACTTGTTCGCATACCCACTTCTAACAACCACCGCTTTCCCCATTCCAACTTCATTCCCATACATGTCGAATCTAGGTGAGCTGCCCATCATCACATTGTACTGGTCAAAAGACCCACCCAATTCAAGCACCATCAGACTCTCCAACCATTTCTTCACAAACTCATGCATCGCTTTATCGTTATGGTTTGTAACAGCAACATGTATCTTCCACACCACCATCCAAGGTCACGCCCTAACAACTCCCTTAACGTCGTTTAGTAGTCAACGCGTGGAGCAAGTTCCTGAAGTACTCCTTTGGTAATGGCAGTCCCATTGTTGATCTGTTATTAACCACCAACTTACATCTTGTTTTCTGATCAAGAGGGAGACCCCGCGCATGTGTTGTGCACCTTTATACAAGTGCCGATAAGGATTGAAAGGACGATATTATGGCAGTGCCAAACTTTCAATTGGCTTTTGCTTTGAGCTTCATAATGGACTTTGCGATGAAATAGAATATTCTCTCTCTAAGAGGGGGTGCTTAAGAGGGGGTGCTTTGAATCTACTAATGAACTCATCATGATGTTTGAAGGGAAGACTAATTAGGGTCCACAACCCTCTGGGAAACAATGATTGTGAATCGGTGGATGTAAGATAGGACTACAAACATCATTAATATCAAATTTATAACCTTCTTGTACTCACAAGATTTCAAACTAGGCTTTCTAGGATTTCTAATAGGAAATGCCATTGGCAAGGCAATGGTTTATCGAACAGCCAATGACAGTGCCATCTATTAACTTGGGGATGTAAACAGACAACAAAGGTAAGGTGTGGCCGTCGTGGTTGATGGCTCTATCATGGTCATAGAAAGATTGGAAAACGGAGGGGACAAGGAGAAGGGAGAGGATGTCGGATATGGTCATGTCTAAAGTGGCATAGATAAATCTAGCTCCCTTGCTTTGTTGACAATCGATGAAGACTAAGACACCTGGATCTTTAGGCTCAATTCTTATATATTATATCATAATTAAGTGTATTAAAGTCCATTTGATAGCTTGAATAACATAAAATACCATAATAAATTTTTCCAAAATTTGGTCATTATTCATTTGGTAAATCTTTTTTTACTGGGTTAACTTAAAAAAATCATAACTAATACTCTAAAAATTGTGTACAAGTTTTTCTAAAAATAGTAAAAATATTTTCTACATGAGAGAAATATGAATCAAAGCATTGACTTGACTAATTAGTACAATAAATTTTAAAAAGATCTACTATTCATTTGATCATTTTTCAGAAATTTCAGTTTTTTAGCATATTTTTTAAAAATCATAGTAATTCGCACATACATCCAAATTGAGTGCTCTTTAGACCATTCTAAATATCTTTCTATCTAGTTTCCATACATATATAACACTCATGTACAAAACATGAAAAGGTCCAAACAATAACCAAATTTCCCAACAATGGTCACAAGGTCAAATTACATCCCATAACTTTGCAAAATAAAGGCCATAAAGTCTATACATGGCCATAACTTGTTCTCATATTATGTTATATGTCACATAATACCTAAAGGATCATGATAATATCCATGTACATATTTAATACCAAATATGTGAATTTACATAGTAGCTTGAAATAAGACACCATTTGAAGCAAAATCATCTTAATGATCAACTTGCTTCTCTTTGCCTTTCTCCACTTGGGCAATCTTGCCATAATGTGTTCCTAGATAATGTTAGCATAGGGAGGGATGAGATTCATTGAAACAAAGTATAACTACCCAATCATAAATTCATATTATCATCATATTTCATAAAATCATCAATAAAAAAACATAGGAATATATTATGTCATAATATTTTCATAAAAATTGTGGCATGATGACACCTTGTAAAATAAATATCCTAGGGTCACAAGACCCCTCAATCAACTAGCCAACAATGCAATATCATCAGAAAACATTCAAATATAAATATGGCATAATAAAAAATTTCATAAAAACAAAGTATGATAACATTGAATATAAAAGGGTAAGTATTTACCTTATAGATTTCCGTTGCTTTTCAAACTTTGTACACCTTCCTTTGGTCTTCTTTCACTTCCTTGAACTCTCTCATATCATAAAATAAGGTCATAAGCACTGATTTCATGACCTTGTACAAAAAATGTGCAATAACCCTAAAATTTCCTAGTTGATTTCCTTTGGTTTTCTCTTGTGCAACACACTTATATTTGCTTATTTTGGGCCCAAGGAATCTATTTTTAGGGTCATAATTTTGAAATTTCAACTTTATCCAAACCCTAGGTTTGACCAAAAATATCATGAAATTTTTAGAAAATTATTTGCTTCATAATTCTTGCAACCACATGTGATTTCCTGCCTTAATCACCTATCCTTGCCTTTTTCCTATGTTTATTTGGTGAAAATTTCATTTTCTCTTACCAAACCTTGCTTGGATGAAACTATGGTGGAAGAAAGGAGAGAGAACACTTCATAAAAACCTTGCTAACTACTTGATAATACAAGATATGGATGGTAGAATCTTACCTTTGGAACTTGCTCTTCAATCTTTACCTTCTAACTTCTCCTTTTCTCTCTTCTTTTTCTAGGTTTTTCCCAAGCTCTCTCTCCCTCTTTGGCTTTTGTTTTTAGATGTGAAAAGGAAGGGGAAGGAGTGGTTTAAGTGGCTTAACTCAAGGTGGAGAGGAAAGATATCAAATGAGTGAATAGTATTCTCAAGTTAATTAACCAACTTTAGTTAATATTAATGAAAAATTCACTTAAAATAAAATGAATTAATTTCCTCCATGTCTGACAGCTGCTACAGCTTCAAATCATGCCACTTGCAGGAGTTTTTGACCAAAAATTGCTTCTATTAGTTCAAAATAATTCTTATTGATAAAATTTACTCATATCAATTAAATATCTTTGACGTAATTATCATTTAATTAATACATAATTGCTCTAAATTAATTTTGGATTAAATTCATTATTTTGATTCTCAAATATATCTGTGAGGATCCATATCCTATTCTCTTCACTCGTACATTTTTCAGGAGCTCACAAACCCTTTTTTCGGATTAAAAATTCTTGACCTTTAATTGAAATTATAAATTCATACAAACTTAATTAGCTTTGAAATTATATTCCATTGAGTTTGACTTATTGATAGCTCTATTTTTACAGAATTTCCAAAAATTTCAAAATTGTCCTTAACTTGGAGTAAAATTATAATTTTTAATTCTTTTGAGCTTTTTTTGTAATTTTCACCAAGGATTAACTTGCATAAAATTCTTTCTTTTACATACCATATTGCATAGAATTCTTATTTCTTGAGGTAAAACTATAACTGTCTCATTTTCTGGTTTAACCTAGAAAAATGACATTTTTACCTTTTTTTTTTGTCTTTTTTCTATATCTCTCCATTTTTTGTAATTCTATACATATTTTATAATATCCTCTATTTTTATCTTCTACATTACTTAATATCTAGTAAAAATTTAGAATATTACAAAGACAGAGTGGGAAGGAGGATGCGTGATGACGAGGCGACTAGCGAGGGGATGGAAATGGTGGAGGGTAAGAGAAAGAGAGTGCTTGAGGCAGCTCAAAAGGTTATCGATGAAAAGTGGATGGTTATGTGGAGAAGGAGGAGTCTTATGGAAGAAGAAACCATTCTAAATGTAGTGAACAGACAACAAAGCAAGATCCCAAGGAGTTAAATAGTGGATGGGGTTAGAGTTGTCAAGTGGAAGAGATGGTTTGATGAAGCATTCAGAGATGGCAGAGGGTTGATTCACCCTCACTAGCTCTCTCACCAACCTTGTGTTTTGAGACATGTCTTTGGAATTGTGCATTCAATGCCTGGAGAAGTGAACCTAGTTGCCAAACCTCATCCTTTCATCTTCGCTAAACCTCGTTTCTTCCACTAACACTTTCATCCTTCATCTTCATTGAAATTCATTTTATTTTTCTTAATTTTGATTATGGTACATTGGATGTGTTTGTCTGTCTATTGGTTCGAGATGTAGATGGAGGAAGGAGAGGTGGTAGAGGAAGATGGTAGTGGTAGTGGCACTGGTAAGGGAAGAAGAAAGGAGGAAGGAGGGAATTTTTTTTTTAATTTGGGGGCATTTAAGTTATTTTACTATTTTTTTGTTCACTTGTTTTGTTATTCCCATCATTTTTTTTACATACTAAATATACATTTAAAGCTCATTCTTATTCCTAATCTCATTCTCATTCACATTCTATAAGAAATCATTCTGTTTACCAAACGGGGTCTAAGTATTTTAAGTGGCTTTCCTTTAGCTCTATAGATTCGTAACTCATTAGGCAACTTTTGGTATGCAGGAATAGGAACTCTAGAATGGGAATGAGAAAGGAAAGTTGTGATGATATGTGTTTGGTGTGTAGGATTCAAAAGCCATGGGAATGTTAGCAAACCCACCTACACCTGCCCCCATGGTAATGGGACTATAACAATAAGAATAATTTTTAGACCAAATTACCCACATTCTAATCCTTCTCTATCAACAATGTGGGCAACATCTTTATCATTGGCCTCCTCCCTCTCCTTCTTCTCCAACATCATCACCACCACCATCCAACTCTTCTCCGTTGCGATTGTCAGCCACCCACCCATAGATCTTCTCAATCCTCTATGTGCAATCGTCTAACTGTTGCTGTCGATCGACTTCTATTATGCCTTCAATTTCCACAAATCTCGACCATGGGTGATCGGCAATTTCTCTGTCTACGTACAATCTTCTAACCATCACCATTGACTCCTCTCATACCTTCAATTTCTACAAATCTCAAGCATGAATGATCAGTGATTTCTTCAGCTAATCGATTTTTGAGTTTTATTCATCTATTGTGCCTTCATTTTCTTCTACTACTTGATTTCTTTGCTTCTTTATATATTAGCTGATAGGCAATAATGATGACACATTGAGGAAGAATAAGAACGATGGGGAAGGAGGGGAACAAATGCCAGTAAAGGGACTCAGTGAAGGGTGAGGAACACTAGTGAAGATTATAGATCAAAAGTGGAGATAGGATGGGTGCATGAAAATAGTTTATTATATTTTTATTAATTTTTTTCTTGAGGGCAATAGTCTTTTAATAAATTTTGGCTTCTTTTCCATACCCAGATTTCTTTATATACCAAATGTATTTTTAAAGCATATTCTCATTCATATTTATTAAAAAATCATTTTGCATACCAGACGAGATGAGGCTTAAGGGTGTGAGAAAAGAGGATATGGGAAATATTGTGGAGTATGCAGCAATGATGTGAAGAAGGGTGTGTTGATTGTATGTGTTTTTTTTTTTTTGGCTGACAAAGAAAATATCATTCATTTATACACACCTAATACAAACGTAGCCAAACAAAATAGAATATTGAAAGGATAGCAAAAAGAGAATACAGCCAAACAAACTAATCTAGAAAACACAAAACCAAAAGAAAATTAGAATCAAAATAGGGAATGGGGTCTCACAACTCAACCACTTAGGGCACAATCCCTTTAGAAATAAGGATTGTATTGTTTATGTGATCATGTCATAGTTGCTTGTTGCTCTATTTATAGGCGGTTAGGTGACAATTCTACCACCCCAACTCTGGACATTTTGATTGTGTTTCGTAATTTTGTTCACCCATGTTACATGTTGATGGTTCTTTAGTGATTGTATAACCACATTCTCTTTATATATACTCCATCCAATATATATTATAAGATATTTTGTATTAAATATACGCATATTAAGTAAATCACTTTATCATCTGAAATTCATAACAAAAGTACTAACATTTTTCATTTTGCCATTATTAAATATACTCTATTATCACTTTTTCATCTAAAATGAGTAGGAAGGAATTAAAGACTAATAAAATAAAAAAAAAATATTCAATATCTATATTTTAAACAAAAAATTTATCATACAAAACACTTTATAATACATATAAGAGGAAGTATATATATATATATATATATATTCCACATTCATAAAGTGCTTTGATTATTTTGATCTTCTAAAGCCCCTGCTGCACGTCATTTATAAATTAAACCTTTCTAGAAAAACATAATTAATTTAGAGCCTAAAATTTCTCAAATCAACTTTATTAATTATTTGGACTTACCCTATAGCAAATACAGGACTAACAGGCTAACGCTGATCATTCAAAGATATTAGTATCACTTAATAATTTAAGGAAGTTTTTATTAATTGCTTTGCTGTGTACTCAAAAAACAGTATGGCCATAGCATGTAACAAACGAAACTATCAGGAACGTGGACATTCCATATGAACGCCAACTTCCATTTTGAAATATAATATGTTTCAAAAAATATTCATTTTATTTATTTTAGTAGTTTATTATGATTTTTATATGAATTGTTTTAGAATCATGCAATTTTCAAGTTGGAGATTCAATTTAAGCTTCAATTATTATCATCCCATATTCTCTCAAGATTCTATAGAGCGATTGAATAATCTTGTTAAAAACTACACTTCTTTTTGTTCAACAACTCTAGCTGACGCGTAATTTTTTTTTCACCACCAAGCTAATACTGAATTCAAATATAATTTTTTCAGAAACAAAACATTCAAATATAATTTTTTCTTAATACAAATAACAAAACTTATTTGAAGAGGAGATAGAAACCAAGTTTGTGTCCTCACCATATGACTGCTTAGACAAAAATAAACCAACAATATAACAATCTACTAGAAGAAACAAAAGAACCATGATCCTAAAAGAAAAATAGCCATAATCGAGCAAAGCAATCCAGTAGAACTACAGGGGCCATACAGCAAACTGACTAAATAAATAAACTTGAATGATCCTGAAAATGTAACTAAGCCTAACCAATAAATAGAGAACTCCAGAGTTCAAACAAAACATAACTTCCTTTAAGAGTTTGAGCAGTCGGAAGTAACCAGAGACATCTTAGATCGCAATCACTTGACCTTGCTCTAAGAGACAAGATTGTCATTCAGAGAAAGTGAGGCCAGTTGATCGGTTGGGCTGCTAACTTGCTGAGCAACATTTCTCAAAACGTCCATGGCCTCAGCAACTTTTGCCTTGAGAGCCTCTGGTGATTCAATGAGATGCAGTACCTCAGGCTGGTCCATCTCCAACAGCATGCCTGTAACCTTAGCTGCTGCATCATGCTCCAGCTGCTCTACAAGTGGGTATAAAGCTTCACCAAGCATCTACCCAAACCATGCGTGAGATGGAGTAAGTATGACAAAAATCTATTATTAAGTGCAAATGAAATCATAACAAGGGCCAATTCAAATGTTAAACAATGCAAGGAAACAGAACTCTTACAGTCCTCTGCTGTTCAGGTGGAGCATTTGCAAGGGCTGTAGCCATTGCCTGCCGAGGCAATGGTTGTCCCACAACATCCCGGATTGGCAAACCACCCATGTCATAAGGGCCAGAAAGCATTCCACCAGTTCCAACTGGCATTGGAACATCTTGTATGTTGCGACCAGGAGGATAACGGAAGGCTTGTCCCCTTGGAAGCATCTAATTAAGGAACACATAAAGTACCTGACCCATCAGGCATACAGAATTACAGACAATCAAAATCGCAAACGAAACAGAGCAGGAACAAACCTGCTGCTGCAGCAGTGGCACTGGTTGCTGAGATTGTTGCACAGGACCTGCTCCACGGCGTCCACCAGGACGCAGACCTTGTTGACCCTGCTGGACCATTGGGGCAAAGAAATTTGGCACCGGAGCACCACCAGGCTTTATACCAGGAAAAAGTTGCTGCTGATAACCAAACCCAGCCTGGATGGATTTCCACAGGGATGATTACTTCAGGAATATGGACATAATGGAAATCCAGAAAAGGCATTTTATAGCAAGCTTCAGGACAAACTATAGATGTCATAGATGCAGAAGGAATTATGCTACACTTCATAACCACATGTTTAGTTACTACTATATTACAACCACCAGAAGGTAGGCCCATAAGCACAGTGGAATAAGGTGTGAACAAGTAAGTAGCTAATAAGAATAATGACTTTGTTTTTGCACAAATTATTCAGGGCATGAAGACTTTTAGAACGGCATCATATTAACATATATTAAAATTACATAACAGGGCAGGTAACTTGTGAAAAATTACTTGTGGAGGAATGATGGCAGGATGTGCTTGCCCATACAAAAATTGTTGTCCCAGACCTGGAGCACCAGGAGGATAAATTGGCATGCGAGGGCCAACAGAAGGCATCAATGCAACAGGCCTCATTTGTGAAAATTGTGCCTGCATAAAACAAGTACTTATGCTGGGTAAAACAAAACAACAAAAGAATAATATTTTTTCGAAATAACTTATGACTCTTCCTCATTTAGATATATAATTCCCATAAATGGTATCCTTATAATTGAGTGCAATGTAATGACAAACAACACAGAAAAAGGCTCACAGCAACACGTATTAATTTATCAATAAATTATTTTTTATGTGAATACCTGTAATCTTGCTCTTCTGTCTTCTTTTCTTTGAGCAAATGCAACATACAGAGGTTTGCCAGCAACCATTTTACTATTCATCCCCGCAAGCTACAAGCATCAACAGATTTGCTTATGAACATAATGGCTCCTCATTAAAAAATATAAAATTGTTATAGGCAGATAATAACTTACAGCTCGAGAGGCTTCTTCAGTAGTTGAGAAGGCAACAAATCCTGATCCTCTACTAATTCCATTTGGCTCCTGCATAACCTGATGTTTCAAGTCAAGAGAACCGCATTTACTAAAATTTTGCTACCAAAATGATTGACAGTTTGACCAAAGCATATACCAACAAAATCAAGAATTGTATTTAGATACCTTACAAGAAACTATGGTACCAAATTCAGAGAACAGTTCCTTGAGTTTCTCATCACTGACGCTATCATCCAAATTCTTGACATACAAATTCACCCCTTGATATTGGTCATGTGCTTCCTTCATACTCTCCTCAAATCGTCCTTTCAACTCAAGCTCTCTTTCAGATTTTTTTTGAGCTTTTCCAACATACCACTCCTTATCATCAAATTTCTTTCCATTAAGTGCCTCAACAGCTTTAGCAGCATCATCTGAATTTTCAAAATTGACAAAACCAAAACACTTTGATTTACCGTCTGCATCTCTCATTACCACAGCACTAGTAATGGTCCCATGTTCTGCAAAAATTTTCTTCAAATCTTCATCTGTCATTGACTCTGACAGATTTTTCACATATACATTATTGAATTTTGTCTTACTAGAAACACTTTCTCTATCTTCCTTTCTCAAGAAATGCCCTACATAGACCTGTTTATCATTTATCAACATGCCATTTAACTTGTCAATTGCATTTTGTGCAGATTCTTCTTTGTCAAATTGAACAAATCCATAGCCTTTGGACTGGCCAGACGCATCTGTTGCTATCTTGCAAGAAAGAATATTTCCAAAAGCAGAAAAGGTCTCGTGTAAAGCCTTGTGGTCAATTGTCTTATCCAAATTCTGCACCACCATTAGAATAAGAAACAGTTTGATTGAAATGAGAAATTAGAACAACTGAGGGAAAAATAATTAACTAACTGATCGCCGCTCAGAAATACCTTGATAAATATATTTGCCGTACCACTCTTCCGACTACTGGGATCACGATTAGAATACATAATCCTGATTGGCTTGTTGTTCAGCGGAGTGAAATTCAGTTCATCCACTGCTCTGGCCGCTGTAGATAAATATGAAACAAATAGTAAGCAATCACTGACTCCATCCATTGTTTATCCTTCAATACTATTTGAGCATTTTGGTTATCTGAATGTGAGTGCGTGATAGAAGAAAGTTCCTTAGTCATTAGAAGTAACAAAATAACGCAATGCAAAGTTTATTGACAATTAAATAGTATTCATAAAGGAATTGCACGTAAAAAGTAAAATATATAAGATGTATCCAGAACAGAGTTTCAATAATTCATAATGGCAATCCCCTCGCATTTAGTGAATTAACAACAAATAAACTACTATCTTCCTCATAGCAATATATTCAACACCAATTAAAGCAAAATAGAAGAGAGATATGACTAACCATCCTGAGTATTACTGTAATTGACATAACCATAACCTAGGGATCGACGGCTGGTGAGGTCCCTGCAGACTCGAACAGAAATGACTTGACCTAGCCGGTTGAAGAGATCGTAAAGCTGAGAATCGGTCACCTCCAGATCAAGATCCCCAACGTATAAGGATGAACTCGGGAATTGGTTCACAGTAGGAGTCGGCGCCACGCCATTGGGAGCCGACAGGGAGGTCGGATGCTGCACCTGCGTTTGTGCCATCTCGCACGCGACAAAGAAGCCTCCGTCTAGTTCCTTCTAAAGCTTTTTTTTTTTCCTCCTTCCGTGCTTTGAAGTATTCTGGCCACACCTCTCTTCTAGATGATAAAACTTCGAGAGGAAAAACAAAACTTACAAAGTTCGAACCGTAACAAAGTATATCAAAGACAGGGTCTAGTAGTTTAACAAAGTAACTTAAAAATAGATGACAGTTTATGGATTTTCTGCGTAAATAATGAATAGGGAGATGTATGAAATGGATATATCCGTCGGAGATCCGTACGGTGGCCGCGCGAGGAAAAACCAGAAACTGAAAAGTATTTTTTTGCCTTTTTGGGAGGGCAGACTCTACCTGCACCGCACCGGCGAATTCGTAACAGTGTAGGTTATATAGTGGGATTTGGAAACCCTAATTTAATTCCTAGGAGTATCAGATGTGATTCAACGGCTCAGATCTAAAAGACAAGATGAAGTGGGGAGGTAATTCCGTCCCTGTGGATTGAATATAGAATGTGAGGATACTCGCAGCATGACGACTATGTCGGCCACCACTTCTAATCGAAATATACTATACTAGTTTATGGGTCGAATTCTATACGAAGATATTTTTAATTTTTAAATTACGCTTCCAAGGAGTCTCATCCTTATCCATTTAAGTTTGTTTGAAAAATATGCTAGCTTGAAACTAATTTTCAGAACTTCAATATGAAATCAAGTTGTGAAGTAAATTTACATGTACAGAGTTATACATAGTATCACTTAACAATGGGTGTGTGATTAATAATGGTAACTAGGCAAATGCCTACTGATGATTCATGATTGGTTAATTTGAAAAAATCTGTTTGAAAGGATTAAATCAATAGCACGTTCATAAATGATGGATGCCAAATATAACTCTACTGTTTACAAGAATCCACCATAAGAAACAAGAGTTAAGAAGAAAAGGCAATTGGAATGTCGTCTTCTATTTCTTCCATTGCTATAAATTCTTATAATTCTGACTTTATTCTGAGTTTGGGTTTTTTATGCCTGATTAGGTCTGTTGAGATTGTTTTGTTTGCCTATTCCGTCTCTTGTATTTTTCCAATTAATAATACCCCTTTCATTGAAAGGGAAAAAAAGCCATTGGAGAAGGAGGGACTCATATTACGTGGTTCTATATTTTAAAAATTTAGCCCAATGAGCAGGGAGAAGGGATGACATTTTGTCTAAGTCAGATTTTGTTATTTTGGAAAAAAAATAAAATTGGAAGGCACTATAAGGTCCGAGAAAGGATTTCATTTTTATTGCAAAATAATTGACATGTGAAATGATATTTAACCATCTCTGGCAAAAAAAAATGACATGTGAAATTATATTTCTAAAATTATTACTTAATAACAATTATATCTTATTATTAATTTTCATCTATAAATACATATAGCATTTCATATTTAAAAAGTCATTTTTTTCATTCAGTTTGTAGCCATTCTCATTTTCATATTATGTTGTTACAAGAAAATTAAGTAATTTTTCAAAAAGAAAAAGACGTGATTTTCTTTTTGATATATCAAGAGTATTTTTGACCGACAATAAGAACTAATCTCTCTTAGTGTATTAAGGATAAAGAATAAATTCCTCCCACTAAGTTTGTTCCATGTACAAGAACTTAAAATCAAATCTTAACCACTTTATTTAATGGATGATAGTTTCTATCTCTTATGCCAAATTGGTAGAAAATACACATAACTAATTCATTTTTTGGACCAACAAGTAGGGGTGAGCATTAGGTCTATAGATTTGGCACAAAAACAAAAAAAAAATCAAATAACTGAAATAACATATATTTTTTAATTGAACCTAACCAAATTTTCATAAAAAGCTGAACCAAATTATTTTGATTGAATTTTGTTATTTCTATTCGGTTTGGGCCTATACAAAAGCCCAAACCTTTTTTTCTGTCTAGAAATAAGGGAGGCCCAATGAACTGATACATTAATTTATGAACCTAATAATAATAATAATATACATATATTAAATTCATTACACATTTATATTTTCTGTCTAGTAATTCATTGATATCTTAGTTCCCAAAAAAAAAAGAGGCCAAATGTATTTCCTTGCTGTAAGGAATTTGAAAAAGGCACGATGCTTAATTTTCAATCAGGGAAAATGATATCACAAGCATTATTCACCCACATAGACACCAACAACTCACCAATAACCTATTAGATCTATTAATAATCTATTTGTAACATCCCAAATTTTTATGCTTAGATTGCTATGCATAAAGATGTATAGTGTATTTGGATTAGCTTTTTAGATGGGATAAGTGATTATTTCATGCCTAAAATCCAGTTTCCAAACACAACCCTAATCAAAATAATCACTTATGGCCATTTAAGTAATTATTTCCATAAGCTACTTTTTTCAGCTTATGATAATCATTTATTTCATTTTTTTTTTCATTATCCACCCAATAATCACTTAAACCCTAATATCCAAACATATTTCTGTTCTCAAAATCACTTATAGGTTAAAAATATCCAAACATAATTCACTTTTGATATAATCACTTATTCTCATAATCTATTATGAATAATCACTTACACATAATTTAATCCAAACACACCCGTACTAGGACAAAAAAGTGATTAGGTCCTTAATTGGAATTAAATTTTCTTAAGGTCTTTAGAGAAAAAATATGTTAGGACCTTGACTGGAATAGACTACAAGTTGTATTGAGATGCCAAAATGTAAGAAATTAAGGAATATGAAATTGAAGGAAAAGTATGTATATGAATAATATAAAGGCATTTTAGTTTAAAAGAAAATTTTTCGCTCTAGTTCTCTCTAGTCACGCATTAATGATAGTATTGGAAGAATAATTTGTTCTCTCAATAGTCTTTCTCTTGACCAAAAATGTAAGGCAAAAAATAGAATTTTAATGTGTTAATTATGATGTCATAATTAGCTAGGATGATGTCATAAATGTGATGTCATAGATAACTTGGGGTGAAGGAACTTGAGAGGCAAGTAGAAAGACTTGAAGGCCAAGTTTGGGAATATAGGTTGCTCCCCTCCCTCTTTTCCTCACAAATTGGGCGAAAAAGAAGAGAAGAGAGAGAGAGAAATGGCATAAAAGGAGAGGGAAGAAAAGAGAAAGAAATAAGGAAAGAAGAAAAAGGAAGAGAAAGAGAAGAGAATGAAGAGGAAAAGAAGGAAGGGAAAGCTTGAAGAGAAAGGAGGAAATTGAAGGAAGGCTCTAAGGTTAAACTTACGCAAGGGAGTGAAAATTTAAGTAAAGATTAAAGTTCTGAAATAGCAACTTGCACTACTTTTATGTTATTGCATATGATATCCATGTTGAATGATATATGTTTCTATGAATGATTGACATGTTTTAAATGTTTACTTGAATATCCAATTATTTTTATGATGAGTTTATGACGAAGTTTTGGAAAGCAACATAGAATTTGTTAGATGCTTTATGAAAATTTATGAAATGTTTTCAATGGTTTCAAAGTTAATGTGATAATATGATTATATGTGCAAAGTTACTACTGAGATTTCTAATCTCACCTCATAAATTCCCAAATGTTAGAAACAATCTTTCCCAAGAGCAAGTATGTGAACCAGAAAGAATGACAAAGGAAGGACTATTCTAGAAACTATTTTTATTGAAAATGTTTTGCTGGGAAATAGTTTCTGTCTGATGTAATGTTTAAGAGTATGTATAAATTCATACAATTGTCCAAAAGTTTAGTGGGCTAAATTTCCATGTATCTTTATATGTTAGCTTCCATTTGGATGTAAAACGAATTTATACAGTGATAGAAATAAATGATTTTGCAAAAAGGTGCAATTTAGAAGCAATATGGTATACTAGTTCTTTGAATAAATCCTCTGTTCAATAGCAATAGTATTACCTTATGAAATGTATATGTTTTGAAACTAGATAAACATGGCTTTCTTTTTATATAAAGAATGAACATTTTAGTTTTGCGTGCTAAAGGAATGGCACATCAAATTTGAGACCGTAAAAATGGGCAGTTTACTGGAACAAATTTGAACAGTAAAATTTTTGGAATAAACTATACCATTTCACACAATAAAAGTCTAATTTCTTATTTTTTTCCATGAAATTCATAAAAAAGGGATTTTTAAAGGCTGAACCACTATAAAATGAGTTTTGAGCAATTAGTTATGAATTTTTTAAAACTACTATAGAAGAGAGCAAAGACAGTATGAACCAGTTTTACTGTTTAGGTTCAAGTTTTCTAAAGACCAAAGTTTTGAACAAAGTTAAGCATAAAGATCATAAAAAAGATAGAAGAATGTAAGATGTGACATTATGATTCTACATAAACAATGATTGAGCATATAGCATAAAATGATGATTATGCTTAATTTTGAGCCCACATCTTCACTATTTTCTTTCTCATTTCTCCCATGGAATTTGTGTTTGATCTAGTCTCCTAAAAAGCACTATACAATGAAGACTAGTAAGATAAAGGGATTACATCCTCATAAGTTCTCATGAGCAATTTAATAAGCAGGAAATGAAACATAGATTTATTAGGCAAAAAGTTTTCAAAGAAACATGATATCCAGAACTTTCAATATCACCTGCAGACATTTGTAATTACACAAACCCATAACTGCAATGTTATAATTAGAATCTTAAACCTTTTGACTTAACCGAGATATAATCCATTGAGGACAAATTAGAAAGTAGACCTTCAACAACAATGTCTTGAGCCTCACACACAACATGCCCACTGCGATAAGCGATTCTCAAGGGGCCAAAACAATCAAAGTCAGACTCGAGATGCAAAACGAGAGCACCAATCGAAGTCTTGAAGATGACTAGATGAGAGTAAGACAGAGTCAAAGATAAGGAGGGAGCCGAGAGAAAGACATGATGGAGGGAGAAAGCGAAGAGGAGATGGCCAGAGAGAGACATAATGGAGATGCGGCACATGGTACGGGAAACTGGAAAAGTAGAAAGGTTATTTAGGGTTTCAAAGAATCAAACTGGGGAGTGAGTGAATCCATTAAGAATGTTGGGGTTTTAGGGACTTGGGTTTTTTTTTATTGCAGCGTGCCGGTGTATGCTTTCAGATTTAGTAAGGACACTAGGCTGAATTTTGTGGGCTTGGGTTGTCTAAACTTTTGTAAACAAATAGAACAAGCGAGACTATGTTTTTTAAAACAAAATATATATATATGTATATATGAATTTCGGTCAGTTCAATTTATTAGGTTTTTGCAACTTTCAACTAAACCGAACCAAACCAAAATTATTGAATTATAGTTAGAAAAAATAACCGAATATAAGGATGTGCAAAGCTAAATTGAAACCAAATACCAAACCGGTCTATTTGGTTTGGTTTATTCGGTTAGTAGGTGTGGTTCTGTTAATTTTTTTAAGATTTCGATTTTATTGGTTTGGTTTAATCTTGACTCTGATAAACCTAAATAAACTGAACCGAATCAAACTTTTTTTTTATAATTTTTTTATTTTGTTAGTATTACCTAGTTTTATTTTTTAGTGTTGAGACTTTTTAATTTAATAGATAATTTAATATGATAAATAATATTATATAACCCACTATCTTAACTCTCAATTGACCCAATATTTAAAGCTCATTATCATTAAAGAAAACCTGAGACCTAAGTCATCATATCATTCATCAACAAGCCTTTTTTGTTTTCCTTTATCTCCTCCCATTGTAAAAAAAAAATCAAAGCTTTGTTCTCTCTAATAGGGGTGTGCATTCGATTTTTTAAATGTTTTGAAGTCTTTTGGAGGCCATTTTGCTTCAACCAAAATTCTAAAATGAATTGTAAAAATTGATCTAGACCAAATTATTTTGATTCAATTTTACCAAGTATTACAGTTCGGTTCGGTTCGGTTCGGTTTGCTTTTATTTTTATCATCATTTTTGTTTTCGATTTATTTGGTTCCTAGAATAAACTGAACCGAAAAACCAAACACACACCCCTAATCAAATATTAACCAAAAACAGAAATAACTAAACAAAACAAACCAAATTCCATATGGTTCAGTTCAATTATCAATTTTGGTTCAGTTTTGCTCACCTCTACCAACAAGTGACGATACACAACTAGTTTGGTTGGGCCAATAAGATACAACTGATATTAAATAGAAACATGGAGAATAGATTGACAACAAGGACCAAGGATTGTACGAGAAGTGACGCCCAAGTATCTCCCTCATGGTCAAGCAGCCCCAAAACGATGTAGTTCAAACAATAAGGCCTAATAGTTTATAGTATTTACCTAGGTTGTTTATTTTACCGTACATGCCTCAAAAAATTGTTTGTGTCCAAACAATAAAGGCCTAATATTTTCTTTTGTATTGCCCCACCTAGATGAATTCTTTCGGCTTTTTCCACTCCTCTAACTTGATCGTATTTTGCCATCAAATACATTCCAGCGAAAAAAACTTTATTTTACTCCCTAATAAGTCTGATGGATTCTAAACAAAACACAATATAGAGAAACTTGAGAGAGATGTACAAACAACTATTCTACTTTGACTTGGTTAAAAATAACAGTAGTCAATCATGTATATTTCTTGGCCAAAAAAGAATCATGTATATTTCATAATTTGTACAACAGATCCCAATCCCTACACACATATTTGGGAGCAGATCCTTGATTCACATTTTTTTGAAAATTAAATAAAGGTGTGTAGCACAACCAAACAACAAAATCAGTCATTAATTTCCAATATAAATTTATCGCAAATTCAACGTTTTTAATTCAAATGACAAATATGTTTTTGTGACTAATTTTTGCGACAGAAACATCCATCACTAATATAACACCTATTGGTCACTGATATTTTTTCATGAATCTTCTTTAAAAACAAATTATTTGGAGTTTGGTTACTAATGACTCCTCATATTTAGGATTAATTTTGATATTTTTGAGTATATTTATGCCTGCAAATAATCACAAATATTAATGAAAAACTCATCTGACTAGATCAAACAATTGCAATTAGATCATGACATATTACAAGGTCATTTATATGCTGCAACATCAGATTTCAATGCTGTAGCAGTGATATTTCTCCACAGGAACATTTCTGTACTATAGCGTAGTGAGTTCAATGCTGCAACATTAGTGTCTTTGAAGAAAAATGACATTTCTGTGATGCAAAATTGGAGATTGATGCCACAGCATGTACAAAATGCATAGTATCATTAAATGGGTGTAAAGAGAGTTAGGAAGGATTGGAAGGGAGGAGTCTTTGACATTTTGACATTCTAGATGAATTTGAAGCATTGAAGGGTGAAAAAAGGATAGTTTGGAGAGCTTGAGACGTGCCAGATTTGTGGGAGATCAAGAATTTTCAACTTAGATCTTTCCAATTAATTTGTTCTTCTCCTTTTCTCTCTATTTTGATACATATATCTTTGTGTTTAGTGTTGAATCTTGTCATGTGTGGCTAAACTTTCATAACCTAGAATTGCTACAATTTTAGTTGCGGATTATAACTTGTGTTTACCATTTGGTTTTGTTTAATTGAAGTTTTGTTTACTTAATCTTGTATTGGATTGCTTGCTTAATGCTTGGCCAACATTAAGTGATGAAATTGGGGATTTAGGTTTTACCTTGGAAAAAGAAACTTTAAATGGACCTTAGTTTCACTAATATGAGATTGGATTAAGCATCTAATTTGCAACTAAGATAGGAATATACTTAGAAGTCTCGCACAGTCACTTAGAGTGTTATGTTTTGCATATATGTTGACTATTGTGTAAGATATTACATAATTAAATTAGGATAGGATTATAAGTAATTCAGAAAACACTTATAACTAATTAAACTCTACACTAACAAAGACAAAATTTAACATAATTAAATTGGTAAATGCAAGCCTATGAAACAATTAAAGGAATAATAGCTCTTGGCTGCATTTAGATATTTAGAGTTAGTTTGATGTATACTTCTTAAGTTTTATATTATTGCTTCCATTTAATTTTGTTCATCTTAATTTGTAAAGTTTATTGAATTGCTTAACTTAAAATAAAATGAATCATCTAATGCTCATTTTTACAGGTTAAACTTTATGTGAGAACAACACTTGATTTACTATTATATTATTTGAGTGACCCATGCACTTGTAATTGGTAAAGTTATACCCTATTAGTTACTTCTTTGACTTTTCCAAATTTGAATTTTGAACATGCCACTTCTAACACCCATGTTTTGTTACTTTCATGGAACCTGAGAGACCTCCAATACTCTAAGTCTTGAATGCCTAAATTTTGCCCTTTAAGATGTAAGAAGCCAGGAACCTCACATTCTTCATAAGAGGTACCTTATGGTGTCGTGCCAATGCTTTTAGCATGTTCTTTTTTTATTGTTCCCTTTTCAGTTTGTAGTTCCTGAAGATGACAATCTGGCAAAATGGTACATATAATATTACAACAAAGATAATGGACACATCATTTTGGTGAACTAAGCTCATGTTGCAAGTTTCAAATGTTTATGAATTTCAAAAACCACAAGGGTGCAAACATAATTGAAAACCTTAAGGGGTATGTTTGGAAGTGAGGAGAAGGAAATGTTTGATTTAGACTTAAATCAAGGGGAATGCTTGCATTAAACCTTTCCTTCTCCTCAGTTCTCCCTATCCAAACATACCAGAATTTTTTTCTTGTAATTATACTACTGACTAGCTCAATCAGTTAATACAAATAATGCTTCCAAGTGTTCTACTGAATACTTCCAGTAAAAGATCTTTCAAGCCGAGTAATAGATGAATAGTGCTAGAAGTTCCACTAATTCATTTTTCCATAAAAAACACTAACGAGATTAACCTGATTAAGTATATTGTAAGGCGAAATATTGAAACAGTAAATACATAATCATCAATAGAGCTAGAATTCTAATGATTTAGTGTAAACTATTGTCACACCCGAAAATGCCACGCGGACGGCACGGAAAATGAAAGAAAACGGGAGAAATCAGCCCATATGATGAAGGCCGATTTCTGAGGAGTCGCCACCAAAATTTTAAGGGAAATTTTGGAAAACTAAAATAAAAGGAAAGGATGGCCTGCGAATCAGAGTTGGGTTTGGGAGTACGATTATGAGTGGGAAAGATGTTAGGCACCCCCCACAACACTGGTTCTAAAGAACGGTTACCTTAAGTTGATCATGCAATTTTTATGGCTTTTAAAAAATTATTTTGATTGCCCTTTAACCATTCACATGCAAAAATAAATATAAAAATAAGAAAAATGTAAAAATGAAAGTAAATAATAAAATGTAAATATGGGAAGTTAAAAATAAAATAAGAGGAAAATATTATTTATTTACAAGAGCGGACTTGACCCAGAATCAGAGTCTGGGGCCTACACACCCTACGATAGGGATCAAAGTCGATATAGTTTGAACTATAAATGCGTGTCACTGGGTTGATATTTTTTTATTATATATATATATATATTTTTTAAAAAAAGAGAAGTTTGGAAGATGAATTATCATTCTACAAATAAAACAATTGTCAAAATTGGTAGTTGCGCTTTAATTTGCAAAAGATAGTTTAATTTCCATGCCTTACTCTTATAATCACTTTTTCATAAAATAAAATTTGAAAAACAATTTTAAAAGATCAACTAACTTATGTGGTGGCTTTATCACTCACATTTCGCCAGTTGGTACCTAAATACCTATGGTATTATCACTCAAGACGGATAGGCGTAAAGATTAAAAAAGTTTGAAGAAAGACAAATAATTTTTGCACAAATCATTTTTATTATAAAAATAGAAATAAATAAGATCATTTTAACACATATTTACTTATTTAAAGGAGAAATATTAAGAAAAATGAAAAATGTGATTATTACATATATTTTTAAAGAGAAATAATCAGCATATGTGGTGTCTTTATCACTCACAAGTTACTGATCAATGTCTGAATACCCACGATGTTACCACTCGGGGCAGAAGACTTAAAAATTGCTTAAGAGATAAAATTGAGGAAAAATGAATATCTTGCATAAATTATTTTTATTTCCTTATATTAAATTATAAAAATAAATACAATCGTGATAACATATTTTTATAAAAAGAAGAGCAATAAAAGAAATTTAAAAATATGACTTATATTCATGTATATGTATTATTTATTTATTTATTTTCTAGACAAATAATCAATCAGGATCTATGGCGATTTATCACTCATAACTCGCTCCTTGAAAGATACCTACGGTATTACCACTCAAGCACAAAGGTAAAAAGAAAATGTTTGAAGTATATGGCTTTTATTTTGATAATTTTTATCCTTTTTTTTAATAAAGAAGAACCATTAGCACCCAAAAATATTAAAAATCAAAATATAGTCAACATAGATACCATGGCAACTTCTTACTCATGGTATAATTGACCAATACTCTATGCGCACATGGAGACTTAGTCTCTCACGGCAAACTCTAAAGTAGATAGGTTAATTAAAAGAATAAGAGATTAATCACCAATTAATACTTAAAGGAGCCTCAATAAATTTAATTATCAATTCAAGTATCTAATAGAGTACGCATAAGAGCATAGGAACAAATAAATTAGGCAATCACGGGTGTCAAATAACCTCATGTGGTACTATTATGCAAATTATCTAATTATTTTTATTTGAAGAAAACATGAATAGGTAATCATTTTTGACCATTGAAAAGTTTGTGTTTGGGGTTCATTACAGCCGAACTATTAAAAGTGCAGTCACTATCAAGACTTAATCATATCTACAAGTGGAATATACATTTTAAGTCGAATACCACTAACATATTCATCAACCAACGTAACTTCATGCTTGAGAACTTGACCCAAAAAAAAAAGAACCCATGACAAACCTCAACTTGTTGACAACAAAGTAAACCAGGACAGAAACTAGGATTTCCATTTCAATTCGGTGATTATGAAGTCATGGCTACGTGATAGACAAAACCCAAAGCATTACAGCACCTAATCAACATGGGACACCAAATCAAACTTCTATAGAAGAGAGCATTGATGATGCGGGCATCCTTCATTTTTATCATCCTTTAAAGCCACAAAACTAATCCTAAAGCATATATGTTAGGAAACTTGAGAACAGACCAGACCCACTTAGAACTATTTTATTTGCCTCATTTAGTTGATTCTAAATAATTGCTATTTAGCACAGACTAATCACTTTTGGGTTAGAAACAACTCCACCGAGATGACCTTACACGGCATCTCAAACAAAAATAAGTATTATAACAAACCGATCAAACAAAGGCTTTCAGAGTTCCTCATACAAACTGGGTAAATCTTAAAATCAATGAAAGTCTTTATACTTAATTATAAAGGAACCATAAGCTTACTCAACATTAGGAAAAGGAAACCTGAAACCTCATCACAAAACATAACTAAAGCTTGAACAATCCTTAAAACTGAACGCACTCAAGATTCCACCCATCGAAGAAATACAAGACATTCGCCAAAATATAACAGCATATCATCACAAACCACAAAACGCCATTGTCAAGACTAAAGGCAAAATATTACAACATCAAGACAAGAGCCATATGTTCACAAATCCTTGTAGTCAACAAGGGCTAAAGAAGTAAACTAAGCACCCATCTTTCCCATCGTAATAAATAAAAAAATACTGAATCCTCTGTTGAGAAATAAAGATTATCAGTCTAGGATTTTTGTTGCTAAATGCTCAGTGTTATTCTCTAACACCCCTTAGTTTCCTTAATCTCTTCTTACTCGACCACTCTTCCCTTCTCAAACTCAGAATGGTTTTTCCTCCCCCTGCAATTGCTCCCTCTGTTCCCCTTTATAGCACTTCGCGAGTCAAAGAAAAAGAAAGATCTTGAGCATGTGGTCATTCCTTTTTTACCTTGCTTTCATGTGCCGATGGTACTGCTTCTCTGTCCCGGTTGCTTGCAACTATGCCAACTGCCTCTGCCCTCCACTGCTCTATTATGACAGGTTCTGCCTCCTATCTTTCACGCACGATCCCTCTACCTTTTTGTCTCACCTCTTTGCTTAGCTTTCCTCTTTTCTATCCTTCTCGTGCACGGCTCCCTTTAACTTTTCTTTGGTCCCCATCATGCCTCAGCCCTAGCCCTCTACCTCTCGCCTTTCTTTGCTCTGCCTTTTCTTTTCTTTCCTCCCTGGCCATCCCTTTGTTTCTTGCTCCCTTTGTCACCTCTCGAGGCTCCCTTCATTCGTTTTCTCTAGTGTACTCCCTCGGTCTCTATGGCTCTACCCCTTCTGTTTTGTCTTTCCAGCCCTCGCCTCTCTTTGTCTCCAGTGCTCCCTCGGTCTCCGCAGCTCTACGCCCTCTGTTCCAGCTTCACATGCCCTGAGCCCTAACTAGGGCTCAAGGTGATGATGGGGCTTGAGGTGCTGGGCTTCAGCATCTCAAGCCCAAGACTGCAAACCATTCCCCACCCCTTTTTTTTTTCTTTCAGATTACATTTAGTTTTTTTTTCATATTATTTCATTATTATTATTTTATGTTTTTGTTGTTGTTTTTTTCTTTTGTTTTTTGCTTTCTTTTATGATCCCATAAAAATGTATATAATTAATTAAAAGGAAATTTACTTTTTCTTCATAAAAATCCTTTTTTTTTGTTCGGGCAAAATGTGATGTTCACAGTTACCCTTTTTACTAGTTTCTTATGTGAAAATGAGGAAAATATAGTTTTTGGAGTTCTCACATAAGGAATAAGTAAAGATTAGAACACGTATTTTATCCATCCAAAACACATAAAGACTCATCTGCCCCTGACATAAAGAGTTGTCAAATAATCCAATTTGATAGGAAATGGTGGATAAATATTTTCATACAAGACATGCAATGCAAATGTGGACTAAGACATGAATAAATAAATTGAACTAGACTATAACAGATTTGAAACTGAACATCCAATTCTAGTTGGGATTGAATTGACGTAACATGCAATGACATGACACCACTAAGTCAACTAGACTAGGATGGATACAGTGTGCAGTGACACAAATGAAATGTGATAGCAAGTTTCAAACAAAATATCATGTTGACAAGTTGCCCCTCTTCATTTGGTTTGTAAGGGGGAAAGATCATGAAATGATATTCACGCCTTAGAAACAAATGAAGAAGGAAACATGTGTTTTGTTTGTGGCAAGATGCATGAACGGCAAATGACTAAAATTTCAAGGAGGCTTGATGCCATCCAGGGCTTTGATAGAAATTTAAATGATGAAAAAGCAAAGGAGCCATGATGCCAATCAAGGCTTTGACAAAAAATAAAAGGAGGCTTGACGCCAGTTAGGGCTTTGACAAAAATTTAAGTGACGGAAAGGTAAAGGAGGCCTGACACCAGTCAGGGCTCTAATAGAAATTAAAGGGGGGCCTGACGCCAGTTAGGGCTTTGACAAAAATTTAAGGGGGACCTGACGCCAGTCAAGCCTTTGCCAGAAATTTAAATGACGGAAATTTAAAGGGAGCCAGACGCCAGCCAGGGCTTTAATAGAAAATAACAGGGGACCTGATGCCAGTCAGGGCTTTGACGGAAATTACAGGGAGGCCTGATGCTAGTTAGGGCTTTGACAGAAATTTAAATGACGGAAAGGTAAAGGAGGCTTGACGCCAGCCAGGACTTTGACAGAAAATAAAGGGGGGCCTGGCATTAGCCATGGCTTTGAAGTGTAATTTTGTCCCTCTTTTCTCTTCTCTCTCTTCTTTTTTTTTTTTTAAGGGACCCCTTTGGCAATGCATGTGAAGTGAAGATTCTATTTTCTTTTCTTTCATTTTTGAATAAACTTGTGGAACACAATAGATTATGTATTTTCATTATTATTGCTTGTTAGGATTATTGGCCCCAATTTGTATGAAATGGCAAATGCATGTAAAAGGCTAATTTATTGCCCCAATTTGAAAGAGAATTCGATGTGACCACAGTGTTAGAAATGTAATAAAAATTAGGCTTTATCTTTCAATCTCATTGTTTCGATGTAGATCTTCATCATTCCTGATAAAGGAATCCAGCTAACCCCACAACTCTCAGACTTGCCAAGGCCATAAGTGACGATAAAGAACCACCCAGTCGTGTCATCTTGGAATAAAGCGCTTTGGAGTACCCACAAATTATTTCCTCATATTCCTTACTTAGATTCTATGAACTTCCATTCTACCCCTTGTACTAAACACAGTTAGCTTGCAATCATGATTATTACCACGATGTATGCCATCAAGTAACATTTTTTCTTTTTTTATATTCATTTGAGGAATAAATACAACAACTTATCAAAAAGGGAAGCAATAATCAAGGAAAAATAGCATAAAGTTAGGTTATCGGGTGAACAACAATTTGAATAGGAGATCTCGAAACAAGAAGAAACTAAAGATATTAATCATGTGAAAATGAAAGAAGATGCCTTCACATCGGTTCTTTAAGTCTCAAGGTGATTAGCTCACATTGCTTTTAGACACGCCTTACAGGACGTTTGACTGAGGATCGTGCAGCTCTTGTCGTTTACCCTTATCCATTAGTTGCTTATAGCCCTATTCCATTTTCCCTTTTTTCTTTCTTAGGAAATGATTATTTTCCTTTTGCTTAGGCTGCCTTCGCAGGTTTTCAACCTAGCAAGTCATATTTTATTTTGCTACTTTAATTTTTACCTAGGCTGCCTTTCCAGGTTTTCAACCTAGCGAGCTTTTTTTTTTAGGCATAATATTTCTTGACGGAGTCCGCTTTGATAGGTCTTGCCAATTCTTGTCCATCGATGTCCATCAAAACAAGCGCACTCCCTGAAAAAGCTTGCTTCACCACGTAAGGACCCTTGTATGGTGGGGCCCATTTTCCTTGATTGTCCTCTTGATGTGGAAGAATTTTCCTTAAGACTAGCTCCCCTGGCTCAAATTTCTTAGGGCGAAGCCTTTTATTGAATGCCCTAGCCATTCTTTGTTGATAAAGTTGCCCATGACACATGGCGACCAATCATTTTTCTTCAATCAAATTCAACTGTTCATATTGAGTTTTAATCCAACCTTCTTCCTCAATATTGGATTCTATCATGACTCGTAATGATAAGATCTCCACTTTGATAGGTGTCACTGCCTCCATCCCATATACTAGAGAATATGACGTAGTTCCTATTGATGTGTAAGCTGTGGTATGATACCCATGGAGAGCATATGGAAGCATTTCGTGCCAATCCTTGTAGGTGATGGTCATTTTTGCAATGATCTTCTTAATATTCTTGTTAGCTACCTCCATTGCCCCATTTATTTGTGGACGGTATGGTGCAGAGTTATGATGCTTGATCTTGAATTGCTTACACAGCTTCTTTACCTCAGCACTGTTCAAATTGGGAGCATTATTTGTGATGATCTTCTCTGGCAAACCATACCGACAGATGATGTTTGATCCCAAGAAGTAAACAAAAGCCTTCTGGGTGACACTGGCTAGAGAGATTGCTTCAACCCACTTGGTGAAATAGTCAATAGGTACAAGTATGAAGCGATGACCATTTGTGGCTTTGGGATTAATAGGACCGATCACGTCAATTCCCCACATAGAGAAGGGCCATGGAGCCACAAGGTTATGTAAGGGGTGCGGTAGAGCATTAATATGGTCAATGTAGATTTAACATTTGTGACATTTTTTCACATATTTGATGCATTCTTTCTCTAGTGTCAACTAAAAATATCCACACCTTTGTATTTGTCTAGTCATAGTATGGCCATTTGCATGAGTTCCACATATTCCATCATGAACTTCAGCCATTACCTTTTTTGCCTCAGGCGAATCTATACATCTAAGGAATGTTCCGTCATGGGCCTGCTTGTACAAAACTTCTCCACTAAGGAAGAATTTCATTGAGAGGCGCCGGAGAGTTTTCTTGTCATTATTTGTTGCCCCAACTAGATATTCTCTATGTTTGATGTAGGACTTAATATCGTGAAACCAAGGTTGCCTATCAGATTCCTCTTCTATACTCAAACAATGTGTGAGAGTATTTCTAGCTTCAACATGAATTAGATGGACATGAACCCCACAATCTAGCTTAATCATGACAGTGAGTGTTGCTAACGCATCTGCAAACTGATTTTTGTCACGAGTCATGTGAGTAAACTTGATTTCTTCAAACTTCTTGCTCAACTCAGTCAAATAATTTTGGCAGGGGATTAATTTTGCATCCTTTGTTTGCCATGCTCCTGTCACTTGATAGATTATGAGCACCGAATCTCCAAAGACTTCGAGATCTTTGGCACCCAGGGATAAGGTAGCTTGCAACCTACTAACACAAGCCTCATACTCTGCCACATTATTTGTGCATTCGAAATTGAGTTTAATGGCGACGGGAAATTGTTTCCTTTCAGGGGACACTATTATTGCTCCCACCCCACACCCATGCATATTGGCTGCACCATCAAAGTATATTATCTACTTGGCACCTTCTGACTCATCTTCTACTGTCAAAATATCAACGTTTGGAAATTGAAAGTCTAGTGGCGAACTCTCGTCCAGTGGATTTCCAGCTAAATGGTCAGCAATAATACTTCCTTTTATTGACTTGTGAATCACATACTTTACATCATATTCAGAGAGTATTACTTGCCATTTTGACACCCTCCCTGACACTTAAGGACTTTCAAAAATATATTTAATTGGATCCAATCGAGAGATCAACCAGGTGACATGATATAACATGTACTGCCTCAGCCGTCGTGTAACCCATACTAACCCACAACATGTCTTTTCAATGACTGGATATCATGATTCACAACCATTGAATTTCTTGCTCAAGTGGTAAATGGCATGCTCCTTTTTGCCAAATTTATCTTACTATCCTAACATTGCACCCATGGAAGATGGCAAGATGGTTAGATAGAGAATTAGTGGCTGATCCAGTGTAGGAGGTGCCAAAATAGGAGGGTTCGACAAATATTCCTTTATCTTCTCAAATGCTCTTTGGCAGTCTTCATCCCACTTCCCAGGATTTCTCTTTCTCAACAGCTTAAATATTGGCTTACAGGTGGCGGTCAGGTTTGCAATAAGTCAAGTTATATAATTTAAATGACCCAAGAAGCTTCATACATCTTTCTCTGTCTGGGGTGGAGGCATATCACGGATTGCCTTTACTTTACCTGGATCAACTTCTATTCCTCTATTGTTGACGATGAAGCCCAGTAGCTTACCAGACGTAGCCCCAAACACGTACTTGTTGGGATTCAATCTAAGCTTGTATTTTTGTAGTCTTTCAAACAATTTCCGAAGAACTGCCACATGACTTTCTTCTTGCGCTGACTTTGCCACCATATCATCCACATAAACCTCAACTTCTTTATGCATCATATCATGGAATAATGCTACCATAGGTTGCTGGTAAGTTGCACCTGCGTTTTTTAAACCAAACGACATCACTTTGTAACAAAATGTTCCCCATAGAGTAGTAAAAGTGGTTTTCTCCTTATCACCTGGGTTCATGGGGATTTGATTGTATCTTGAATACCTATCCATGAATGAGTACCTATAACCCCTTGCCGTATTATCAACTAGCACATCAATATGTGGTAAAGGAAAATGATCCTTAGGATTGGTTTTATTCAAATCCCAATATTCCAAGCACATCCTAATGCAGCTATCCTTCTTAGGTACCGGTATTATATTTGCAACCCATTGTGGGTACTTAGCAACATCTAAGAAACCAGTTCCCATTATTTCTTCACTTCTTGTTTGATCTGAAGAGACGTCTTGGGACTCATCCTCCTTAGCTTCTGTTTCTTTGGCTTAATGTCAGGGAACAAAGGAAGTTTGTGACAGGCGATATTGGGATCGAGCCCTGGCATATCTTGGTACGACCAAGCAAACATATCTAGGTATTCTTGAAATAAATCCATCATCTCCTTCTTCTCGGGATTATCAGCCATCCTTAATTCTTTTTTATCTTCTTTAGTTCCCATGTTAATCATCTCTATGACTTCTTCGTGTGGGACAAAGCCATTTTCGGAGGGTTCAATGAGCTTTGCAAATGTATGAGGTAATTCAACTAGCACAACACTTTCTTCTGTCTCATAGTTAGACGTATCCATAGCAATGCAAGTGTCATCCCATTGGGGCTCGAGAGCCTCTGTGTCAGACAGGATTCTTGAGACTTCTAATTCCCTAGGAAGCAGCAAATACAACAGAAGTAAACAATGAAGCATGAAGTAGTATGACTAATTATTTAGAGGAAGGATCAACATAAAAGGATAATAAGAAGAACATAATGAAATGAGAGGAAGAGAGGAATAAAGAATATGAAATGTCACTTTGCATTTAATCCTCAGATGTAAAAGGTTCCAAAAGCCACGACTACAAGGTTTTCAAAAGAAGATGTAATGAAAAGACTCTAAAATATTACTCTAATGACACGACATCAAGGACTATCTAAGATTCCCAGTTTTTTAGTGCCTTCCCAAGGGCATCATACTTAATCCAGTGTCCTTTTCCATGACCTCCCTCTTCTTCTTCCGTTATAGCAATGGAGTCATTCATGTTAATTGTCTCAGCGGCTTGTGGGAATGTCTCTCTAATATGAGGAACTTTTGGTCTTCCTTGTGATTTCTCTTAGCCTAACTTTGTTTGTTCAGCCAAGAGGGTCTCCAATGGGGGATCATATACCAACCTGTGACGTCCTTGATTCCTAGGGAGTTTGATTAGCTCCTTTATCCCTTGTAATTTAACTCCAAGCCCTTGTCCTTCCTTATACCTACCATGCTTTATTACCCTAGCGACTACTTGTTGCACATCTTTACTTGACTGGTCGCTTTTCATAACCTCAAAACTGTGATAGAAATTACCGGCTATCCGCTCCACACTTTCAACATAAGGTATGGCACTTAGCTTACTAATCATGAGTTCCTCTTCCCCCTTAGTGGTAATGAGTAGGCTGTCCTTGAAAAATTTAACCCTCTGGTGCAGGGTAGATGGTATAGCTCCCTCGTCATGAATCCAAGGTCGTCCCAAGAGCATAGTATACGTAGCATCAATATTCATGACATGGAATTGTACGGAAAATATGTTTGGCTCAATCTTAAGTGGAAGATGGACCTCCCCAAATACTTCCCTTCTTGCCCCATCAAAATCTCTAGCAATTAGATCATTATGCTTTATAGCGAACATGTCCACCGGAAGCTCTTGTAAAGTTGCTAGTAGCAAGACATTGAGAGCAGATCTGTTATCAATCAAGACCTTTGCGATCACATACTCGTGACACTTTAATGTAATATGAAGAGCTTTAGGTCGCCCTGCTGGAGTTTGAACAATTTCATCCTCACAGAAAGTGATTTGAGTGGCATTCTTTACAACATTAATCATGTGAACTACTTTCTCAGGAGTTATGTCCAGACACAAGTATACACTATCTAATACCCTCTGGAGTGCTTTGCGATGGACCTCTGAGCTCACAATGAGGGACATAATGGAGATTCAAGCTGGAGTCTTTGTGAGCTGCTCTACAATATCATATTCATTGTGCTTCATGATCTTTAAGAATTCATCAACATCAACGCTCTTAGATCCTGAACTCTCCCCTTCTTCCTGGCTAGTTCTTACTGTCTTATCATTTTCCTTCGGATAGACAAAACCAATCCTTGTAATCTCATTTATCAGCTCCTGGTCATTAATTTCTGCAACTCCTTCACTAGATTCTCCTTGGACTACAAGAAGCTCAGTTTTTAAGCCATATTTCCAAGGCACTGCATGATTACTATCATATGAGAATGGTGCCGGCACATCAATAAGCGCTATCAGTTCTTTCCTATGTGCTGCTACCTGAGTATTTGAGTTAATGACTAGAAGGGATCTTTTTGAACTGGGATGAACTGTTGGCTCACCCGTGAATGGAGGGAGATGTTTTGCTGTTTCGAGGAGGGACAATTGCTTGCTACTTTCTAGAGTTCGAGCCTATGCATTAACTATAAGGAATGATCCTTTTGATTTGTCGAGGGGCGGTGGCTCACTTTGTTCCTCCATCATACATATGGATTTATCCCTTGATGTTCCCCTTTCAATTCTAATAATCTCTAACACCATCATCTTTCGTATAACTTCCTTGAACGCCTCACAACCCTCAATGTCATGACCTACATTCCATCGGTGATATTCACAAGAATAGGGACCACCATTATCGATTCCACTCGGCTTTCCCTCCTCGTAAAAGACATGTCCCATTTCCTTAAGGTGATCAAATATCTCTTTCATGGTAAATTGGGGTGTATCCAGGTCTTTAATTAGCATAATGTCTTCTTCAATCGCACAGACTTGTTTCCCCTTATCATGCTCTGGAAGAGGATTGGAGACAATATTAGGATTGTTGTCTCGCCGTATGCTGATATAATTGTTATCTAGAAAACTTAAAACGTTCCTCCGAAAGGTGTCACATCGGTCAATCGAATGTCCTTCCGCTCCCATGTGATATTCACAAGTTTCATTCGAATTATACCATGAAGGAAAAGGAGGTTGCCAAAGCCTTGCAGGATGAGGGCCCATGAGCTTCTTCTCTACCAATTCCTTAAATAGCTCCGACTTGGTGACGTTGAAATTAGGAAGAGGACGGTCATCCCTTGGGGGACGCATGGCCTTGGAATCCTTGTTTGGGGGCAAGACACAAGCTTGCTGACTAGGGTTAGGGTGAGGTTGTAGGAATGGTTGAGGGTGTTGAAAAAGTTAGGCAAATGGTGCTCTAGGTTGATTGGGTGCATGTTACATGCATGCCTCATATGCAAAAGGTCACGGATATCAGGGTTAGGAGTTATATGGAGAGTATTGTGGGTTATATGAAGGTCTAGACGATTGTTAGTACGAATTTGGGACATGATTCACATCACTGTCCTTTTTCTTAATGCCTTGCCCTTTTTTATTCTTAGGGTATGTGTTCTCTAATCTTCCATCCCTGATGTTGATATCAATCCTTTCACCTACCTCGATGAGATCGGTAAAGTATTTAACATAGATTCCTAACATAATTCGGAAATAAGGCTCACCTAACGTATCAATAAAGTAAGAATATAACTCAGACTCCATTAAGGGTGGCTGAACTTCTGAAGCCAAGGCTTGCCAACGTTGTGCGTACTCCTTAAAGGACTCAACCGGTTTCTTCCTTAATCCTTTCAGTTGCTCCCTAGTAGGGGCGGAATTCAAATTGAACTGATATTGCTTCATGAAAATGTTAGTCAAATCTCTCCACTTCTGTAGTTTGAAATGATCTAAATTTATGAACCAATGTAACGCCGCTCCAGTGAGGCTTTTGTGGAAGAAATGAATGAGAAATTTCTCGTCCCTAGACCAAACCGACATCCTGGTTCATTACGTCTTCAAATGATAATGTGGGTCTCCATTGCCGTCATACCTGTTAAAGTCCGGGACCTTGAAATCCTTGGGAATAACCACGTCAGGAGCTAAGCATAATTCTTTTAGGTCGAGCGATTTATGTTTCGCTACTCCCTGTAGAGCTCGTAACTGGTCTCTCATTTCTGATACCTCCTCCTTTAGGCTGGCTTTATTCGTAGCTTCCCTGCCTTGAGAATACCCATTTTCACTACTCCCTTAATTCCTCCACAAGTTCTTTACATAACAAAAGGAAGTCTGACATTTTTACAGAAGTATTAAATGGATGGGATCTTTTCTCTACTTGCTCATAAACATAAGCAAACCTAGGGATGTTGGCATTCACCAACATGATTAATCTTTCAGTGCGATCTCTCCACCTATCCGACTCCGTTGCCTTCTCTGAGTAAAGTGCCCTCCAGTTTTCCACTGCATCAACAAGTTGTTGCATCTGTTCAAGCAACCCTTGGATTGTAGCTAATGAATCTCCTTTGATGACTACTAATTCATTCACCTTATCCTCCAATTGTTTAGCGACCATTTCCCATTCCTGTGACGGACTTCTTAACGGCCGGAGCTCCTGTACTTCTTTCTCGAGTGCATCCTTTTCTTTCACAACTTGCATCAACTACCTCCAATTGTTCTTCATTCTCTGGTCATTCTCTTCCATATGCATGTGCATATCCCTGATTGTTCGTTTGAGTTTTAAATTTTCCTCCTTCAATCTCTTTACTTCCATATTTACCGCACAAGCTCTTTGTTTCTTCATTTCCTCTACTGTCTCTTGTAGGGCCGCATATTCATTCTGCAGTCAAATCTGAGCCTCCTTCTATTCATCACATACTCTTACCAGCCTTTCCAATTCCTCTTCCTTCCTTTGGAGCCGCTTGACTAATTCCGTGTTGACTTCCACCTTGTTACCACTGAGCAAGGGATCAGGAGGTGCAAAAGTTAGGTTGACTCCCTTAATCCGCTCTGATAACCAGACTTGATATTCCTCTATGACATATATCCGGCGTGCACCCAATTCTAGTCGCCCCTTGTATATTACTTTATTCCAAGCACTCACCACATTTTGACTTATCTTTACAGTTAAGTCATCATGTTTGAATTGCATCATGTGAACCACGGCTTCTGACGGAACCCTTTGTGGAAAGGCATACTATCTCAATAGTAACATGTGGTTATAGTTTATCACCCCTCGCGAACCCATTAGTACCACATTTAGAAAGTCCCCACAACAATAGACAATTTCATCCTCCCACCACTACGCCAATCCCCATCGGACATTTTCTGCCCTAAGTTGCCCAAAGACCTCAATCCATCCCTCACGATCATATCTAGCTTTTCCTTCTTGGTTTTTGAATGAAGCCAGAGGAGAAGAATTATCCTTTTCTCCTTCTTGGAGTCTCTTTCCATATAGATGATTCATAATCCACACATACAGCAATTGGAGACAACGTCTAATTCTTCCTTCTTTCTTGGCATGACAAAAGCTCAATGTCATGTAGGTCTCCGACAATATTGCAGGTACTGGGTTCACCTGATGATGCTCTACCATATGAAACACACTAATGGCATGCTTGTCAATCACCCCTTTTGCAAATGGAAACAAAATAATCCCATAGATGATCATGGCAAGCATCCTGTTATAGACTATCCACTTCTCTTGTTCAGCTAACTCTTTCAGACAAGTCTCCATAAACTCCCTTAAGAGTCCTTCTACACTCTTAGTAGAGACGAATTGCACCTTGTCTATGCTGATCTCCAAAAGCTTTGCTATCATGGTGTTTGATGCTACATATCCAGGGTATCTATAGACACGATCCCCCTTCTTTAGCAGTAAGGTTAAAAGTTCACCATACTCTTCTATGGTCGGTGCAATCTGGAAATCAGCAAATATGAAACATTTCAAGGTATCATCCCAATATTACCCCGGGATGAAAAGTGCCTGCATCTGAATAGGTACATTGAGCAGCTCTAGTATGTCACCATATTTCTTTCTAAAGTCCGACAAAAGGTTACACTTGATGCGTCGAGAAAATTCTTTCAGACTATCAACGGACTCCATAACTGCTTCTAGCCTAAACCTTTTTCCACCATAAACTAACCCTGTTGGCCTTGAATCCATTGTCACCTTTGTGTCTTTAACTTATGCTAACTTTCCCTGATAATTCATTGGTTTCCTAAGCAAAAAAGAAATGAAAAGATGAGGAAAAAAAAAAAGAACCATGAATTTGATTAGTTAAAATATTATTAGGTCCCCGTTTAATAGTCCTGAAATTTTATCTCCTAGGAGATCCTTATTGAATTCTCAAGGAGATAGAGACTAATCCTCGTATCATGAAATTTTATCTTTGCTCTGCCTTTTCTTTTCTTTCCTCCGTGGCCATGCCTCTGTTTCTTGCTCCCTCTATCACCTCCCGCGGCTCCCTTCGTTCTTTTTCTTTGGTATTCTCCCTCGGTCTCTACGGCTCCATCCCTTCTGTTTCGTCTTTCCAGCCCTCGCCTCTCTTTGTCTTCAGTGCTCCCTCGGTCTCCGCAACTCTATGCCCTTTGTTCCAGCTTTACATGCCCTGAGCCCTAACTAGGGCTCAAGATGATGATGGGGCTTGAGGTGCTGGGCTTCAGCATCTCAAGCCCAAGACTGCAAACCATTCCCCACCCCCATTTTTTTTTCTTTTAGGTTACATTTAGTTTTTTTTTCATATTATTTCATTATTATTATTTTATGTTTTTGTTGTTGTTTTTTTCTTTTGTTTTTTGCTTTCTTTCATGATCCCATAAAAATGTATATAATTAATTAAAAGGAAATTTACTTTTTCTTAATAAAAATCCTTTGTTTTTTTTTTATCCGGGCAAAATGCGATGTTCACAACTATCAAGTACAATATTCAAAACACATATAAGAGTAAGGCAACTAATTTGACTTTGTATCAAGTGCTGACAACATTAAACCTTCTTTTCCTTAATTTTAATAGACATCAACAAACATTTTTCAATAATGACAGAACAAGAACACCAACTAAAAGAAATGAAAATCAGAAGCAAACCTGACCTGACGAATCTGTGGGTCTCAAAACTTGAGGGAGTGAGGTCACAATTCCATGGATGGAAATTGGTTTCAAAAACTAAAGGCAGACAAGGGGTAAACTCAGAAGCTACTTGAGAAAGCCAAAATGAAGCTAAAGAACATTAAGGCTGAAGAAAGCTGATGGTTTGAAAATTGCCTTTACCTTGTATGAATGGCTTCGAATGGAAACCCCCTTTGCAAATGGAGGCTGAAGAACACCACAAAGGGCAACGAAAATTCTTCGGGGATAAGAGTGGAGGGAGACCAGACAATGAACAACATGCGCACAGTAAGAAAGAGGGCAGAGCTTACAAACAAAAAATGGGTTCGATGGAGTGACAAAGGGTACAAATGAATATGAGGAGGGGGCAAAACACAGTGATGGGTTCAACTATTAACACTGCAAGAGAGGCAAGTTGAGTTTGGCAGTTGCGTTGGAAACCACCAACAAAAGTTTTTCACTTAAATCCTAAAAATCTATTTTTAAACCCATCACTTATAACTGCCAACAAATTTTAAACGCCATCAAAGGTATTAAATTTTATTGGTGGTCAAAATTTTGAACTCCAAGCAATGTTTTTTTTTTGGCGGTTAAATTTTTAATCGCCAACTAATCTCTATTTTTTTTTTGAAATTATCACTTATAACTGCCAACAAATTTTTTAGGAGTTTTTTGCCTCACTTTATTGAGCCCTATAAAAGACCCTTTTTAGTTTAGTGCAAGCTAAAATCCCCCAAATGCTGAAACCATAGGCTAATAAGAATATTCCATTGTGTCATTATCCACACGTACACATAAGGTTTTTGTTAAATATTGAACAAAAGATGAATGCACCAATTCGATTAGAGAAAGATGAAGGCAACAATATGCATTCGACAATAATGTAAAATTATATTATCTAGAATAGCTACTTATGCAATGTATTGGGAGTTTAATTTTTAACAACACAAAATCCTAAAAATTATGGTAAAAATAACAATAAAATCTATTTTTCTTATCCATATAGAAACATAATGATTATTATGCAGAATTCAAAACGTTTCGTGATTATTCAAAATTCAAATGGGTCAAAATACAAAGAGTAATTATAAACACATACAAACAAAATTCACTTTTCATTATTTATTTTTTATTATTTACTACTATTAAATAATCATGTTTCATCAATTAACCTACAGTGTCCATTAAATAATATTTTTAACTTTTTGTATTTATCTATTTTAAATATATAGTAATTAATATTGTTTATTAAGGCAAATTATTATTCTTAAGGACACATCAAGTAAAAATGTTTTTAATTAAAAATTTTCTTCCATTGCAAAAGGCAAGTCAATCGATCTAAGAAAATGTAATTGAAGCTAGGATAATCGGACACCAATGTTTTAAGATATTATTCTTAAGGACACATCAAGTAAAAAGGATTATAACCTTTTCCACTATTACTCCTATTGAATGCATGAAATTTTAATTGTTTTTTCTCTTATTTCTTAATTTAAGTCATGGGAAAAATAAAAAAAAAATCATTAATTTATTAATGCACCATACAAAATTAAACATAACTTATATTTTGAATCAAAATAATTTTTTAAAAATATAACTTATATTATGTGCCTTGGAAGAAGTATTCTTCAATACAGAATATGTAAAAATTACTTAAGTTTGTTTCGAGTTGAGGCAAGTCTAGGGTCATATTGGTAGTGATAACGTCATCCCGCAGAAAACAAGAGGAAGAAACCGGTTGGCTCTCATATGTTCAAATTGTTGATCCTCTGTTTTCCCTCCTAATTGTTGAGAGGAGTTAAGGAGTGGCCCTACAAACCACTAATAAATCTTGTGCGATAATAAGAAATTCGCATGTCAATGATGGGAAATTAATTAAAGAAATGCATGTACCATATACCCTTTGATGGTTGGTGTGCCTACCCAACTTTATGAAAGTCCCCCCGGGGGGGCGGGGGGGGGGGGGAGAGGAGTGGAGTATCCAGTATGATTTTCTTTCAAGTTTTCGGCTAAAGGACAATCATGCTTTTTCATTAACTAGCTTAATTAAGATGTAAAGGGGGAGGCGCTTAAGAAGAAGAAGAAGAAGTAGGTGCGTGGACTTCAGTGTTCGTAGCTACCACTTTTAACCTAAAAGCTTCGATTCACAAGTTCCTGTAGTGAAAAGGGTAGTTTTTCAAAGTGACACACCCACCCCAGGCAGAAAATCGAGGAAAAAGCGAAAGACAAATGAAAAAGGGCCTTGGTTGAGAAGTCAGGAGAATAGCATTAAGCGGTAGAGTACAGAGACACAACTTTGTCTTTCTTCTTTCCCCAACACCAAAAGAAAGAAGAAAAATAAAGCAAAGCACATAATTCAATCAGTAGTTGAGTAGAAAGATCACGTTGGTGGTTACAAAAGCTGCAGGGTGCAGAAGCAGAAACATGGTGGATAAATGATGAAACCCCTTCATCTGCCTTCCGGGTGCAATGGGAAAAGCTCCAGAGTTCTATGTTCTTCTTCTTTACACGACCTGCTTAGCTCTTGCAAGCTCTCAAATGCCCAGCTCCTACACTTCTTCTTGTACGGACTATCCTCCTCTGTTCCTACTACTTCACCCTGCGTCGTCGACCAAATTTAATATGGCACATGGATCCATCAACTGGAGATGCTAATTAACAATGAGCGTACGTATGCATATATAGGTACAGAAGAGATTAACATCACACATAGTCATATACGTACGTACCCTTGCTTCAAACGTCATAGTAGTGATGGGAGTAGAAACTGTGGATCTGGGACTGTGAGAAAGGCCGAGACTATTGCGCTTCTGCTTTTGTCTCTCGCGTGCCTTGTGATTTTGGAACCAATAGAACACATTCTTGCCTTCGATCTTCCCATACTTTCCAAGCTGAGCCGTGATCTGCTCTATCTGCTGGGCGTTCGGAGTTCGCATCCCACCTCTGTACAGCATCTCCAATATCCCTATCTGTTCTTGCGTCGGATTCCATCTCGTCCCTCCTGGATGCGTTTCCACCTGCAGTATCAATATGAATTAACCAACAAATAATTAGAGAACCCTCGGTGGACGAGGCGAGCATATATTGAATAACATGCATGTTACGTTGCATCGAAATGTGAAGGTAGGCACCTGGGGTGAATCTTTGGGAGAATCATCAGATGGGGGTGATCCGAGTTTTCTGGGGCCACTTTCGGGTCGGATGAAGGTCTTGAGGTCGAAAGGAGCAAGAGGGGAAGGAGTGGAGTGGGAGTTGGGGAGCTTGGGAGCGAGAGGGCGGAGGCGCTTGCAGCCAAGAGAGAGGGAGGGTTCGTGCTCCCAGAGTCCACGTGCCAACTGATGCACCTTCATGCTTCCCATGGTGGAGAACTCGACGGTGTGCAGCTCTCCAATTATATAGAACGCGACACACTACTAAAGTGACAAAGTGCGGAGTGAGGTGGTGCCTGCAACAACCAAGACCAAATGATGAGCTACGGTTGACTTTGGATTTTCCCTCCTTTAAATTAATTAACCTACACACACACACACACTCTCTCTCTCTCTCTCTCTCACTAGTCACTTGTGTGGATATGTGTGTGTCAGTGTGTGTATGCCTGCGTGTTGGCCCGTCAAATCCTTTTTATTTCTCTCTTTCTTTGCCTTCTTCTTCTTTCTTGGTGTGTCATGATAAGGTCTCCATGCTTTTCGGTGGCCTCTTTGGCTCTCTCTATTTCAAAGCTTTTGGCGAATAAAGTGATCTGAGAAGAGGAATGAAAAAAGATTCCTCCAATCCCAAAACTTGAAAATGCAATACTTTGATCTGCTTTTCAAGATACGGATTTTATTTATATATATGAATGGATGAGGGAGAGAAGTGTGGTTAGTGAATTGAGTGCTCCCTCTCTCTCTTCCTTTTTTAAGTGGCAGAGAATGTTGAAAACACTAACTTCAGCACATCTGAAACCTGTACTCACAATTTCCCAGTCCTCTTTCGGAACTGTATCTCCATTTCCCATATATACTTAATTATATATATAATATTATATGTAGCAGAGACCATGCCATGATCTATATATAGCTTACACATATGATATATCTACGAGCAATTTTAAACGCAGATCATTTGTGCTCTTGTATTAATACTTTTTTGGATTCCATAAAGTGCCTAACATGCACTAATGACATTAATTATATATATATATATATATATACACATGTAACGTGCGTATATTCAATTCACATAATAGGATTGGACAATAATTCTGATCACTTCCACGTAAACACATTATTGAGTTTTGAGTGCAGCTGGCAACCAACTCATCCCTTGAGTAAAGGTGAACAACTAATTAAACATTCAAGAAATATCCCACACGCATGGTCACGCACGTGCGTTTCCACAAGTGCGCACGAGAGGCACGTACCACACCGCACGTGTTTCGGTCAAAATACATGATGGTCAATCATCACAATCATGCACCCGCAAGCAAGGCGCTTTCACTCTATATCTTTCTTCACTTTTGATTGCATATATGTTCATGACATGAATGATGATTGAGTTTGATCATCGATGCCCTTCTGCTACTTGCTCTCCATTATATGAATCCCACCAGTCAGGAGACTGTCCAGACATATGAAAACAGAAAACTTTCCTCTTCCGGGTAATAATGTCGAGTAGCAATTCTTAGGTATCGTGCTATTTCTCCTCGTATGTTAGAGAAATTTTGTCTCCAAACATACATAATTATGTAATTAACGTGACTTTCCAAAATTAGTTGTTCCACACAATGGGAATACTCTTTAATATTGCTGTTCACATGCATGCAAATAGTATTATACTTGCTTCCACACAGACACAGAAAAAAAAAAGTGAAAACGGTGTGATAAATTTCAACATTAAGATGGCACATTCATAGATGGAAATGTGAAAGAAAATAAATAGCCATCCACTGACTTTAATCTCTTTCAGGGAGATTTTCTTAGAAGGGTTGGGCGAGTATATCAATGTTACAGAAGATAGGTGCGGTAAAAAGTTATATATATGGATGGATGATTCCCTTTCAAATATCAGAAGAAACCACTTTTAAACCTAGAAATGCAATAAACAGGGAACTCCAAAAAGCATGATGTGAATTTCAAGCTTTTTTGTTTTCTCATATGAGATTGAATTTTTTTCCATAAAAAGATTCGCTTACAATCCTTGATGTGACCCTGAGATCTCTTTAATCCTTTCAAAGCTCTGTATAATCTTGTGTCCGATCCCAATAATATATAGTCCCTCATTTTGCTTCGATTTCTCAACCGTTAATGTCCATGGTTATTTGTGTGTGGATAACCCAACGTTACTCTTATTTCCATCTTCCTGAAATGGAATCTTGCTGTATTGGAGAAAAAATGGACGATGAATGAAGTGTATAATGGCGCGCACCACCGATCGATAAAATAATTTCCTTATGTCGAATAACTTTAGATTCTGACAATAATGAGTTTTGCATGGGGTGAAATCAGCGCAGTTAGTTTATTATATATTATAGAATGGTGTCATTTTCCTTCAATTGTAATTAATTAAAGGGGAAATTAAAGGTTAATTTGAGTAAAGTTTTAAATCTGATATGGGATTGGCCAGCTGTCACTAGATGTGGAAGTGGAAATGGTGAGATAATGATATCAAAGTTGACAAATGTGGAGATTATGAGCTTGAGGCCATGTTATTTGGCTTCACTCAACACAGATCCCGTATCTGATTGCACCACATTTATATCATATCGTCCTTCAATCACGACACCACATAGCACCATTTTCTTTCCTTTCCATCTACACCTAGCTAGGTTCTCATTATTCTGTTCCTAATCTTCAAATAGCCAATTCAGGAACTTCTACTTCTAGCTACCAAACCCTCGATCTCTCCCTGCCAGCTAATCTTACATCTCAATTGTACCCCTCGTCACTTCTTGTCTTCCCAAACCTACGCAAATATATGATGACAAGAATTACGTGTGTATGAACAATTATATACATTCCCTCCAACCTATATTATAAAGTGTCTTATAGAATCTCTAATTAGTTCAAATTATACAAGATGCTATATTAAGTTTTAGTAATAATTTATTTTTTTTATCTCTATTAATTTATTACTCTCGCAATTTAAAAAAAAAAGAGGAAATGAACTTAATAATTAATAAAGATAAAAGTGATAAGTTATAAATCATTTAAAAGTTTGATATTTGTAACTAATTTTTTGTTAAGAAGTGAGTATGAATTAGTTGAAAACCCACTACTTATAATAGCGCTCTCTCTCTCTCTCTCGCCCTCTCCCTCACTCTTCCTGTATGTGTGTGTGTAAAAAAAAAATTCCTGTTAAAAATTGCTGACCACTATGGAAGCGATTTTGTATATACATGGTTTTTCGATGAAAATCATATGCCATAAACTCTCCTCTAACAAGAAGTTAAAGTTCTAAATTTAAGAGTCCCTTCATTCCCGTATTTGTTTTTTCCACCAATTATCCAAGAACTAGATGTATGACAAATTTTTTTGTGATTTTGAAAGAGGTTGAAATACTCGCTGCAGGAAGCTTGGTATGCATATATAATTTGTCGAACTAGGAGGAACAGTATCGTTGCTGGGTTTGGCGAAAGGGGGAAAAAACAAAATAAAGAGCATAATTGCGTGACTGCTACAGATGACTGTACGATAAGGTGATGATGAGGGAGAGGAAGCACCATCGAAAAATAAGAAGAGAGGCAAAGATAACGGAAACGGAACAGAGAGAGAGAGAGAGGACAGATGAAGCGATGTGAGTGGAGGGTGAGAAGGTTTGTCGTGATTAGCAAAGCGTACAAAGGTTAAACACAGAAGGGGATTTGATTTTGAAAATGTGGGTCAAAGATAAAGGCGCAGTTGGGTGGCATGATAGGACATGGATCCCACACAGTGGAGGAAAGCGGTGGGAATCCATCATTAGGGGAAGACAACGCCATCATTTGCACGTGTCTATGGACCATACATTTCAATCCCCAAACACCTTAACACTACACTTGCTTCAACTAATCTACATTTTGCCTCTTTTATCATAACCGGATGACTCACCCATTAATTCTCCACTATATCTGTAAGACTATAACCGATAGTATTTCTACCCTCTTCTGCTGTTTATAAATGGGTGAAGGAGACAGCTGTGTATGTTACATTCATTGAAATTTTGAAACAGCTTAAGTTACGTGCATGAAAATGATCCTCTGATCACATCACAGACTTCTGCATCATAATAGCAATTAGAAACATCAGTAACATGCCCACATAGGAATTAAATTCGCTATTATCAGAATCAGAGTAAGAACCTCATGCAGAAAGATGCTCATCAGTTAATTATAATTTTGGTCAAATGAACTCCCAAACCAGCTTTTTTATATGGTTAATTAATGGCTCGTACTTGAACAATTTAGTAGCGTTGATCATAAGCAGACCCCGAAACTTTGGTAGATGAGATGTTTTGAAACGCGGTGTAAATCATAAAATCTAGCAGTAGGTGAAAATAACATGGTTACATAGCAAGATGGGGGGTGTTTGCCTAGTGAAATTTGTTGGGAGAGGAAGTGACTTTTTATTTCTATACTCATAGACCTCATTCTGGTTGGAAACCTTTTAGCTTGGAAATTGATGGAAAGGGATTGATGGTTGCTTTAATTGTATAAAGCCAAATAAAGTGAAATGCGGGAAGCATCATTGTTTGGATAGAAATATATTCTCAGCTAGATCTAGATGGGGCATCTTTATATTCACTTAACTCATGACTTTTATGTTGTACAGTATTAATTCCCCCTTTCCTTTTCCTTTTTTCTCGAGAAAGAGAAAGAAAGTTAAGGAGAAGAATGAAGAGCATGATCGCATGGTGAAATACTTGTCACCTCATGTAAGGGAAAGTGGGTGCAAATGTGCAGAAAAAAAGCTAGGATTTTTTTGAGGAGAGGGATTAAGTGAATTAATCGATTAATGGATGACAGTTCGAGCACATTTAGTTGAATTGATGGCACTGAGAGATCATTCACTGTACAAACTTTTCACCTCTTTCCTCTCTCATCTCATGTATGTATTCCTTCTTTGCCTTTTTAATTCTTTCGGCTTACTTCTTATGTGTCTTTCTACCTCTTTGTGCTGTTCGCACTTTGCACGAACTCGATGAGTTAAAATCTTCACCGCTCTGCTTAACTCCAACGTCTCTCTGATCATCTTCTTTATCTTTTTTAGGTATAAAAATTTTATGAATAAAGATGCATTTCATGCACTTTTCGAGTTAGGGAAAAAAAAAAAAAAGACACCAAAGTGCGCCCCAAAGTTAACAGGGGAAGGATTGACCTCATCGTTCTCGTTTTCCCGCCAGAACACACACACACACACACCAATAATACATACATCTCACTGCCAACCCATTATGTCAAGTCCACAGGTCTATTTGATGTGTTCTCTTAAACATTTCAGGTTTCAGCCAAATTTATTTTTGGCATTTTAATTTAAACATGTTCGATCCATCGGGTACAAAATATCGTTTATCCAGTCTTTTCAAAAAATTGTTGGGTCACAGTCAGAGACACTTGCTGTTTATTGTATGCTTTTCTGCGGGTTCATCATTTTAATCTCAATTTTCAATTAATTTATTGTTTGTTTGCGTTTCAATTTCAGCCCTTATTAAAAATAGCATTTAGGCTCATGTTTTCTATGGACACTAAGAGAAGTTTGTAATGTTCATATTTTATGAATAGTGTGTTTTGCTACAAATTTTATATAAAACATAGAACAAAATATAGAATATATACACGTGTATATAACTATGTATATGTACTCTCTTGTGCGTGAATCTAAACTTGACTATTGTATTTGTACAGATTACCAACAAAAAATTAAATACTGCATTGAATTAGAATGGGCTCTCAACCCAAAATGGGCTGTTCTATTCACGTGTAATGACTAATGTAGTGTTCTATACTATTTGTATTTGTGTGGATTTCTGTTTTATTATTTATACTTTCGATTAGATTTTTATTTTACTTATTGTCATGACAATCTAGTTTAGGAGGTCAGAACCCCAATTTTTTTTTTTAGCGTTTCACTTGTTGGCTCATAAGTTAACGATAAATTACATAGGTTTTCGAATAAAAAAAAGGGCATAATATAGGTTGATTTCCCATGAACCTGTGCTTAACAGTAAATACGAGAAGGAGAATGGGTTCAAATGGACCATATATATATGTATTTGATGGGTTCAATGTAGACATTGGATCTTGATTATTATATCCAGCCGTCTTTAATTGGGCAAACTTGGACTGAGGGCTATTCTACCTAGTCCTAGTGCACTCTCTTTTCTTAGTGCGATCCCTTAACCAATGGGTTTGCATGCTGATCCTCTGCATCTGATTGCGTTCCGTTTTTTTTTTTTTGGCGGTAAGAGTTTGTTCAAGCTCTTATTTATTATTTTTAGGAGAGAAAATGATGGATAAAACGAGTGGCCTGAAAAATGAGAAAAACAAATTGCCTTGGGATTTAATTTCACTGTGTGCAAATTCATGTACACTCTGGATCTGGAAGAACAAAAATGGAAGGACAATACTTTACATGGTGCCTCTGCTCTCTGGAACCATATATAGACATGAACTTTATACTATATTCAATTGAATATTACGTAGTACTCCATTTAATTTTTAACATAAATTATTTTCAATTATTTTATAAGAAAAATTAGTTACATCAATAAAATTATCTAAAAATTACTCTAATTTTCATCTTTACTCTTAATAAATATTATAGATTTAAAAAATATATAATACTCTCTAAAGCAATTAATACTTGATGAAACAATTTCTAAAAAGCATTTCTACAAAGTGTCTCACATAAATTGGAGGGAGTAATATATGTCCAACAAGAATCATATATACATATATGCCTCATAAAATTTTTTATTATTTTCAAATAACTCCTATAATTAATGCCGCAGCAAATGACTAGGTCTGCATTTTTTGGGCTTAGAACTAACAATTAGCATCACCAAAAAAAACTTATAATTAACATCATTTTTTTTAATTCATTTATACTCCCTCTGTTTCATAAAATTTATCACTTTTAAAATATTTGTTACTTTAAAATTTCAATAAAACATGAATTACATTTTTTATTATTTTACCCCATTAATATGAAATGGAATATTCAAGAGAATATTTAAGTCAAAAAGATATTTTAGTAATCAATGCTATTGAATTTTATAATAACAAAAATATTTGTGTGAAAAATCTTAAAATAACATTTTTTATGAACTAAAGGGAGTAATTAGCATCCCTAACTGTTCACACACGCACACACATGTCTAGAGCAGAAAAGAATTTTCGACATGAAGGTTTATTCGTTTTGGAATTTAGAGATCCGTTTCTGCAAGTGCATAGCAATAAAAATCAAGAAAGTTTAATATACTTAGTGCTGTAATAATTTTTGGGGCAGCATCATATTTCATGAGTAATTTATTCACGTTCGCACAAATAACATTTTTTTTTTATAAAAAAGAAGAAGAGTAAGTTATACACAAATGCAGGGAGAAGAACGGGCAACAACTTGTTTAGAAAGCCTTTAATTATCATGTCCTCAATTATTTCATATATATATATATATATTTAAGGGTAGTTTCAAAATAAAGTAATAATTAAGATTCTATGATAGTTGCATAAGGAAAAGGTTACATCTCTCGTTTTCAGCTGGATGATGCATCTCCCATTCATTGGTAGGGTTGGGTGATGAGCACCGGGACATTTTGTGACATCATTTTTTCACTACCTACGCAAGGTATTTAAGTATTTCCAATTGTTAAGTGTCGTCATGATTGAAAACTATATTATATATATTTTTATAATGCAAATCAAACCTGATAATATTTGATTAGACAGATCAAAGCTTAGCTCTGCATAGATCATGCCCGAAAGGGAAAAAAAATACTCTGAAAAAGAAAAATGTTCGCTTTATGCATAAAAAAAAACTCTCATTAACTAAAGAAATTTTCATTTGCAATTATTACTATCAAATAAAAAAAAAGATATCTCATGTAAATGCATCAGATCGTATAATACTGTAAGGAATGGAAAACATGACTTGACTCAGAGTAAAAGCAAAACTCGATCGGGGTTAGGTTAGGTTAGGTCCGTTAGGATATTCTAACCTTGGATATTTCGTTTTAAAATTCTCGTGAGAAGAACATAAAACCATGACAATTGTTGTGTTTGCCTCGGGAGAGTTGATTTTAAAATACCTTTAAGTATAATAGTTTCATTTACTGGTCCATCAATCATAACTAAAATGTTACCGGATCGCTACAAATAAAAGGCATATTTTAAACAATGATTCTTTAATAAGCTTATTTAATTAGACATCTTATTAGAAGAAATGTATAGTTTTTTTTTTGGCCAACTTAGAAATATATAGTTGGACTCCTGTAATAAGATAAATATTCTATGGACAATTAATTATATTAATATCTGAGATTAGTTAATATATATATAATTTTACTTATAAATATTCTACTAAATACAGAGGAACACTATATGTATGAATTATGGAATGAAAATGACATGTATGTAGGAATAACTAGATCCTTAATTTGAAGTTGAAAAAATGTCGAAGTGGTTCTGAATTTAGCAGAGGGAGAGGAGGGGAGATTTTTCATTAGAAGAATATGTGTGTGTGTGTGTGTGTGTTGGATATATATATATATATCAGGCTGACTTAACGGAAGCTGACTTCAAAGTATCTGGGGTATGGATGTATGAAGCGGGGAAGGCCACATAAAATGAAGGGTCTTGATCGAAAGCGTTAGGTAATTTGTCTGCTATAGTTTGGAATTTTTTTCCCGTAATTAAGATGTCCAGTTTAATTAGCTAGTAGTAGATAAGGAACATCACCTTTCGCGTGGAAATTAGATATAGTTGATGTGAGTTGCATCTTCATAAATTTCAACTCATTTGTCTTGTACTTCTTTGCTTACTGCTCGGTCAGATTTAATTAATTGGATTTGGATATGGCAGAACTCAGCCCCCCTCTTCTTTCTCAGCCGTCCTCTATAAACTATAAACAACTTTATAATTCGTGAGCTTCTGTCAAATCTTTTGACTCACTCACCAATCACCAGCAATCACGAGTTGAGATATCTTTTCTCTTGACATTAATCCCAAATAATTAATTTAATTCATATGATCCTCCCAAATCCCCATCCATATTGAGTGAACAAATTAATTAATTATGAGTATGGTATAATATTCTTCCCTCCATTCCAAAATATATAAAAAAAAAAAAACTAAAGTATAAAATAAAAAAAATCAAATATCTTAAATACATTACAAACAAAATATTTTTTTTCATAAATACTCTCAATAAATGATCTTATTTAACACATGTCTCATAATAATAAATTTACTTTAATTAAGAATAAAATTAAAAAAAACTCATTAATTTATCAAACAATAGTCATTTATTTATTATATTTTAAAATAAAACATATTTAAAAATGTTTCCTATATTTCAAAATAGAGGGAGTATAACTTATGTTTCAAAGCATTTTGTGGTTATGACACATAAATTAAGAAATTATTAATTAATGTAAAATTTAATTATACGTTGAAAAAAAATCCTAATTTAATTAATCTATATTATAATTAAGAGAGAGAATAAAAAATTCTTAGGAGTATTATATGAAGATATAGCTGAAAAAGAAATTAATCAGGCCTTGAAATTCTATAAACAACAAAAATTTTTACATAAAATAAAAAATATATAAAATAACAAAAAAAAAACTCTCTTTTCAAAAATTCTGAAACTCTTTGAAGATGTAATAATAATCAATATACACTTACACATTTTATATCTCTTGTATTTTTTTTTCCAAAATTCATAAGAAATGTACAATAAAAAATTCTTGCACTCACTGACGGCGGTGAGCTAGTTGGAATTTTTGAACAATGATTGGATGGCAGGTGTATATATATATATAAATAACGAAGAATAGTTATCGTCCAATTAGAGCAGGCATATATATGATGATATTATATAGACACACACACAAGACGCATGAAATGCAGAAAGATAAATTTAGTGCAGAGAACAGATAGATGGTTCACATGCGATATCAGAATTCAGAAACATTAAGGTTTGGCCAACATTACACCGAGATAAGACGGACTTTGTTGTGTGATTCATAAATATATATATATATATCTAAAAAAAAAAAAACAAAGCTGTCGTAAGCAAAGCTCCACCTTTCCCACGAAGTTGATCGGTGAGAGACAACCTTTCTGATTGAGGTCCACTACCTCTACCCTCCACCCTTCTCCCTTCTCCTACTTTGTGTGGTCTCCACAATCTCTTCATCTCACTTTGTTTTCCTGCTCAACCCAACTCACTCTCCCTTATCTCTTCATCCACTTGCTGCCAATTACCTCAACATCCATCCATCAATTCTCTTCCGCCTTTTTACCGTCACTCCTCTTCCTATCTTTATCCCCTCAAACTCTCCCTTCCCTCTTTCTCCATTATTCTATATAACTAAAACTGGAAGTTCCAGAGAATATTTACAACATGTCTTATTCACGTTAATTATAATATATATTATAATTAAGAACAAGATAGAAAGACTAGTTCTTCTTTCTTTTGGAATAACCCAAAACGAAATTAAAATTAAGGAGTAAAAAAAATTTCTAATAACGACAAACAAGATAGTTCATTGGATGACTATCGGAGACCAACAGAACCATATACCCATCGACGCTGAGCGCGACCATGTACCTTTGTTACACTTGAGAATATTACACCATAAGCTTCGCCGAGAAGACTACTATAAGTATATTAATTAAGTATACCTGGCTACTACTACGGACTATCTACTGGGGAATTAATTAGAGGACAGATTCAGGAGTTGCTTGTATATGTATCATCATCTGAATCTAATCCTCGACGGAGTCTTCGGGTTGTGGATACTCATTCAAGTCGGGTTTGTGGGAGGTGGTTTGAGTAGAACTGGAGGGAGAGGAGGCGTGAAGGGCGGTTTGGAGGGCGTCGACTCTAGCGCCGACTTCGGTGGCTTTCTTGCGTATGGAATCGGCGGACATTTCGCCTCGGTTGAAAGCGTCGTCATCTTGGAATAACAGTTCGGGAAAGTTGAGGGAGGCAGAAGGGCCTCGAAGGTAGTAAACGGCGGTGTCGTATGCGCGTGCGGCGGCGATGGGGGTGGTGTAAGAGCCCAGCCAAATCCTTGACCTCTTGTTGGGTTCTCTGATCTCAGCCACCCACTTACCCCACTTCCTCATCCTGATCCCTCTGTATGGTTTGTCCTTCGCTGCTTTCTGGTGTTGCCTCTGTTGCTTCCGCTTCTCCGGGCTGCTTCTGCTCGTTGTGATCGTCGAATTCCTGGAACAACAGTCTCTTTCTTCCATGTTCATTACTACCACACCTAGCTGTACCTACCCACCGACTTATGTGGTAACAAAACAATTAATAACCTATCGATATTTCTCCCCCAAGGATGAAAGGAAAGCTATTTCTATTGCTTCATCGCTTGTGTACACATAGATCTATCAATAAATAAAAGGTTGTGAATTCTGATCAATTAGGAGGAAGATTCTGTTTTCCCACACCCAGAAAAGACTTGGCCCCCAAACCAAGCTGCTGTTGTATTCATTTATATTTATAGAGACGAAAAATGATGGGAGAAAGAAAGAAATAAATAAAGGGACTTGTTATTTGATGTGTGTTATTCTCTTACTTTTAATTTTAGAGAGAGAAAGAGAGAGAGGAGTTTCCTACTTGGCTGCTAGTCTGTCGACTGGGCACGGCCGCCACGTTGAGCTTTCTTTAAGATAAATCCAAACATGGCCGACACAATCCATCAGACCCATCTCTCTCTCTCTCTCATTTGAAAGGCCAATTTGTTGATTCATCATACTCTTAAGCGCCGACAAGGACCGCTTACGCCTTAGTGTACTCCTATTCATTAACATATTTTGTATTATAAGAACTTTTATATCAATATATGTTAAGAAAATTATTTTTTTAATTAAAATTAATGTAAAAAATACTTATATTTTCTATTTTATTTTTATTAAATATAATATTTTATTATCATTGTAAGATTATAAATGAGAAGAGAAGAAATATTAAATACAGAAATAAAATGAGAAGAAAAATATACAATGCCCTATATTTTGAATCAAAAATTTTTCTTACAAAATATCTTATAATATGGATTAGAGAAAGTAATGTAAGTACATAAGTACAGAATTATTTTTTATTTTAAGCTTATAATAGAAACCATTTTTAGTATTAAAGAGTACTAAAAGAGAGAGTTGATGACTTTAATTTCTCCATTATTATTTACGTTAATTTTGAACAGAGATAGATAATGATAAATTCCTTTTTCTGTTATATATGTGTACATATATATATATATATGCTATAAAGTACCGATACTTTAAAAAAAATAGACACACACGTATTTGATATATAATACGATATAATATGCATATCGTATTTGTACATACGTATTCATCCGTTCCATTTTATACTCATTTGTACAACTTCAAATTTTTACATTAAAACATAACTATTTGAAGTTGTTATAAATATGTTATGGTTATTTTAACATTTATACTATAATTTTTAGAATATTTAATACACATTTTTATCTTAATAGATAAATTTATTAATTATATATATAAATAATTAAATAAATAATGTTATATATGTATAAATATCTGTCACACTAATATATTAAAATTTAAAAAATTATTATACCTTTCATATCATGTCATATCATGTTTAATACACATATCCGTATCGGTGTTTCATAGTATATATGCCGAGGGTTTATCTGTCTTTTCTTTTCTATTATGCGGCATATATATGTGTGTACAGTTTGAAAGCGGATATTTTAATAAAAGGCATATATATGTGAGAGTCAAAGTGATTAGGGAGAGATGTGGAAAAACAACTTATGCAGATGTGGGGGGAGGTTAGTGATAAAACAAGAGGAGAGAGGAGTGAAATATGGGTGGGTGGAGGAGTGGACAAGTGGATGAATATACGTGAAGAAGGAGAGAAGTGGGTGGTGGATGGATGGATGAGGCTAGATCATACTGTGAGGATGACTTTCCGTCCACGCAATAAAAAAAAAACAACTCAGATTAACACACAGCAAATCATAACAACAAAATTCGCTGTTCATTTATGTGCTTAATAACTATATATATATATATAGAGATAGACACACACAAACGACTTTTTCTTCCTATCATTCATCACATTCATTAAATAATCTTCAACTATGCTTTAGAACCCGATTTCTCTCCTAATTTTTTTAGATCCTTCTAGATTCAAAATAAGATACGTGTACAAAGCATATATAGGATATGAAAATAATTAGAGAGGGGAAATTAATCAGAAGAGAAACCAAAGTCCTATGTTGTATTCGCGATGCATGTTGAAACTTCAGCAAAAATATGCGCAAGTAAAAAAAAAATAGATACAATAAAGCGTCTCGTATCTGTTTTTTTTTTAATTTTTAAATAAAAATCACAAATCTTCCCTGTATGTAATTTATTTCTATTGCAAAATTTCCCGCAATAATACTTAAGTTTATCATAATTTCGTCTCAGGTGAGAATTGATTAAGCCGGGCCGAGGAACACAATAATTGATCAGCCTCCATAGACATCTAAGAAAAAAATAATAATAAAACTGCCACACTTAAACAACCAAAACAAGAAAATGATATCTTTTCAAGTAAGCAACAAGAAAGGGCATAAAAACCAACTGAAAGTTGGGGATTGTGGGATTAATGGGCCACAGCCACCCAATGACCACACAAGCTATGGCGGCACATCCCACCCTTTCAACATCAAGTCCAAATGAGAAATATGAATTTAAATCTTATACATTCATAAATTAATTATATACAATTATCGAAATAAAAAAGTGAATAAATATAGAGAAATAAAACTTCATATATATATATATATATCAATCGTTTTATATCACTTTTCTCATTTATATATAGTTGTAGAAAATTCAATTTTATAAAATACTTTCTTTGATCTTAAATATAAAGGACAAATATAATTTGTTCGATGCATTTATTTATTTTTTAAGTTCTACTTTTTAATAATATGGGTTAAAGTTTTTCCATGAGAGAGAATTGGAGAAATTTATGATATGTTTGACAGTATTTTTTGTTTTATTATTCTTAAAACAGTTTTATAAAATTGTTTTCAAGAACAAGTTTTGGAATAAGAAAATAAAAATATCTGTTTAAATATTTGTTCTCAAAATCATAACTAGTAAGTGTTAGATGAGTTATTTAAAATTTATAGTTTTATCATTAATGATATGGATATTCCTTATATTTTCTAGAATAAAAACTACAAAATACCTTAAAGATATTCTGAGTTTTCTATTATTTTATTTTTCTATTTTTCAGAACATTTTATAAAAAGCAGGTTTATCAAAGAAGTTTTTTTATTTTTCTATTTTAAAAAATAAATTTTTTTAAGACATTTGTCAAACAGGCCCTTAGTAATGTATATATTAATTTAGGGGAATTTTAAATTTTTTTAATTAGGGATATATTTAAGAGGAATAACTGTTTTTAATCACTATTATATTAATATGTGAATTAATTATTCATCACTTGCATTTGAAACTGAAGGGAGTATAAGATTAAGTTGGAGATGAATCTCTCTCTTTCATTACTTATAAATAATACAATTATGTATGCTTTTTTATGTTTTGCATTGATATTAATATTGATGATTAAAAAGAAAAATAAATTATACATTTTGATTTTTATAATTTTATCTTAAATTTATGATATACTATAGACTCAACTTATATGCACTTGCATAGGATTTAGAATTTAAAACCATTTGAATTAGTTTTAAAAAAATTATTAAAAAAAAAAGTCAAGAATCACATCATCAATGAATATAAAAAGTAAAATAATAGAGTTCATTTATTTTACTTTTTTGTATAATATATCAGATTTTGTCAATTTTATTTTTTCAAAAAGACATAGAAACAAATCTACACTATTATGAAATATTGAAGTTTATCATTAGAATAAAATCTTGTCTATTATTGAGGAATTGGGCACTTTCAATTTTCTCTTGCTCAAAGGGAAAATAAAAAGGATTGGTTATTTGAACAGGGTAGGGTAAATTAAGATAGCAAGTTTGAGATGTTGTCATGTTGGTTCATCATCATGGGCATGATTTGTGGGATTGAGTAGAATAAAACCATTGCGGGGAATATCCTAATCCAATTATGCTTCTCTTCTCTATAAATACATCATAAACAAGTATAGATTACACTGGAAGAAGAAAAAAAAATGAACACAGTTTGGGGCCGGGGACAAAAAAACAGATACGTACATGAAATATTGGGGGCTACAATAAGTTTTAGTATTTTTTACAAATAAAAATAAATATATTTTATAAGAAATTTTGGGCCTCAGCTGGATCCGTGATGTTATGAGATTGAATCTTGTAGATAAAAAACAAAAAATTACAGAGACATAAGCATCATAATTTGGATACTTGAATTTAACTCGATATCACCGTATGTATATACTCGTATAACCTATAGTTGTGCCAAAAGAATAAAGAATGAGCGAAAGCAAATTTAGCTAGCTGATGCAGGATGTGGGCGCCACCTAACTGCCCAACGTGGAGGCGGTTTAGTCGGCAGTCCATTTTGTCCACTACTGCCATCATCATAATCATATATAACAATTCTCAAAATAATTTCGCCTCATTGTTTATCATCATGTCGCTCTTGACATTACTATTCCAAACAGTCCTCATCAAAGCCTAAAACATATGACATTAAAATAAAACAAAAACTCTTTGCTGGTCTCGTGTCCTTCTCCTTGTTCATCGGCCAAGGTATATCATATAATTAACTAGCTAGCAAAGATGCATGAATTGGCCATGAAATGGTCAAAGACATATATAGAAGAAACCCTGCAACTTGCACGCACATTATGCTGCTCTGCCACTTGACGCGCGTACGTCAACTAACCACAGAGACCGTTCATTATGTATTAACTACGTACAGTATAAACACTACCTATCGCAACAACCTTATAATAAATATACCAACGGATCTTATACTTCGCGGCATGATGACAAATAGAAAATCCCATATCACTATCACACTCGGACTGCCTTGTTGAACTAATGTGTTTGGTTTTATCGTCTTAGGAGCAAGACCGTACCAGTACTATGTTAATTGCATGTATACGGTTCAATCCTCAGCTAAATAGCTTGTGGGAACCAAGGCATGTCATCAATTAGATGAGGAAGATAGTATTAAGCTAGGAAAATATAAAGGGGGAATTACTTATTGGGACCAAGATGTAGATTTAATTAGATATTGAGACATACTATTCATTTAATTATAATAAAGAATCAAATATAATTAAATAAAATTAAAAAATTATGCAATTACTAAAATACCCCTAAGACATTTCTCAATTTACCCCCACCATTGTCGGCGGCCATTGTCTGGCCACCAGCGACCGATCAATAGCATTGATCAAGGGTTAATTGGCTCGTGGCTACGGCCAACGATCACTGGTGATCGTTCAACACCGGTCAACGGTCACCAATGCCAGTCAATGGTCTCCGGTGATCGGTCAACGACAACTAATTATCAATTGCAAAATCAGAATATGCGAGTTGCAAAATATAAGTAAAAAATTGTAAATTCTTAATAAGGTTAAAATCTGATTACTCTTTGTTAAAATTATGAAAATAAGTTGCAAAATCAGAATATGAGAGTTGCGAATACCTGGACTCAATTTGATGTTTATAAAGTTAAAATTCAATTCCTCCATATTAAAATTCGAAAAAGAAGTTACAAAATCATAATATGAGAGTTGCAAAATATGAGTAACATATTGCAAATCCTGGAGCCAATTTAATATATCTAGTTAAAATTCAGAAAATAAGTTGCAAAATAAGAACAGGAGAATGATAAAATGTGAGTAAGAAGTTGTAAATCTCTGAAATCACTTCGATATTAATAAGGTTAAAATTTGATTATTCCATACTGATAAGATTAAAATTGGATTTTAACTTTATAAGTATCAAATTGGCTCTAAAGATTTGCAACTCTCCTGTTTTAATTTTGCAACTTATTTTTCAAATTTTAACATGGAGTAATCGGATTTTAACTTCATAAGTATCAAATTGACTTCAGGAATTTGTAACTTTTTACTCACATTTTGCAACTTTCATGTTCTAATTTTGCAATTTATTTTTCAAATTTTAACATGAAGTAATCAGATTTTAACTTTGTATTTGCTCTAGGATTTTCAACGTTTTACTCATATTTTACCACTCTCCTATTATTATTTTGCAACTTATTTTCTGAACTTTAACATGTAGTGATCAGATTTTAACTTTATATGTATTAAATTGGCTCTAAGATTTGCAACATGTTACTTATATTTTGCAACTCTCATATTCTGATTTTGCAACTTCTTTTTTGAATTTTAATATGGAGGAATCAGATTTTAACTTTATAGGCATCAAATTGAGTCTAGGTATTTGCAACTCTCATGTTTTGATTTTGCAACTTATTTTTATAATTTTAACATGGAACAATCAGATTTTAACTTTATTAGGAACTTGCAATTTCTTACTTATATTTTATAACTCGCATGTTCTGATTTTATAATTAATAACTAGTTGTCGTTAACTGGTTACTGGCGACCATTGACCGGTGCCGGTGACTATTGATTAACGTTGACCGATCACTGGTGATTGTTGACCATGACCACCGGCCGGTCAACCCTCAGTCAACGTCGTTGACCAGTCGCTGGCGGCCGGTGGAGGAATGTCTTAGGGGTATTTTAGTAATTGCACAATTTTTTGATTTTATTTAATTATATTTGATCTTTTATTGTAATTAAATGAATAGTATGTCTCAATATGTAATTAATTCTACATCTTGGTCCCAATGAGTAATTCTCCCAAATATAAATTTGGTGAAGGTCGAGCAGGTCCTACTAAAATCTTGGTCTTCTAGGATCATTCTGCTGTAATTTATTATTTTTTTTAAATTTCAAATCCATTAACCCTCGTGTTGATCAGGTGGTTGGTACTTGGAAGCTAGGAGTTTGAATACGGGATTTTTTTTTTTTGGCCTGAATCTGATTATTGAATTATAAGTTCGATTCTCGTCTTGTATAGAATAAAAATAAAAAATATATCAAATGCATACTCTACGTTCTGCGACACTTCTGAAACTTATAAATAAACGTACTAGTCTTGGGTATGGAGAAGAGTACTGATGCCGAAAACTAAATAAAGAACCGAAAAGGGCAAAGAATAAGCATTAACTGTTGCAGGACGATTGTTCGACTATGCCTAATAAAGTCAATTGATATTTGTTTAGGGATCCAACTCCTATGCAGCGAGATGCACCATGCTCATTTGTACATTTTTTAAAATTCACCAAAGTTCACGCCAGTATAAGAAACTCAATTTCAACAAGCATAAATAAACCCGATCAGACAAATTAGCGCAAACAAGCTCATTTTTGTCCGGAGTGATTTAATATATATGTTCAATAACAATGATGGATATAGAATTTTTTAGAAATATGTGTCGTGTATCTCGCTAGGAAGATGCAAGGATGATTGGGGTCGTTTGTTTAGCAGAGCAGCTTATCTTCTGAGAATCCATCAAAGCTTCTACATTATTCATGTCTCCTTAACTAACAAGCTCCATTAAGTGACTGGCTACTGGTACAATGTGTGACTTAAGGTGAATGTGGATCTAACTACTGGGACGAACTGAAAAAGTAACTCTAGCGGGAAAATTCCATAATTACACAATAATTAGGAAATAAGGTACATGAGATTGAGGTATGTTTATGATTTGTGAATAATGTAATATTCTAAACTTTTTTAACTTTATTGTTATATTAGAAATGTTTGAATTTTTAAAGAAAATCCTTAAAGTATTTCATCGTGAATTTAGAAAGAAAGAGGAAAATATGTGTGGATCCCAACCTTATGGGACCCATATACACTTTTGTTTTTGTCTCTCTCTCTAACTTTACTCATATGAAGTATTTTAGAGAATTTGATTTCTTGAATCCTTAATCACCACCATTTAATATTCATAATGCACCTAACCTTTATTATCACCTAAACTAACTCTAAGTGACTTACACCCTATATTGTTTATATTGATTAATAGAATAAGGTATCTAAAGTTTATAAAATAGTTTTGAATAGGAGATTGGGTTTTGCATTTTCTTTGGTTTAATTAGAGATAGTTTTGTGGGCAAATTTTGCCCATGAAAGTACCATTACATTATCATATATATGGAATTTAAGTAGGTGGGAAAGAAGAGAAAGCAGATAGATGTGGATGGAAAAAGTAACATCAACGGCGTAGCAGCCTGTGGAGCTGTTGGCCGTGATAGTAACGGAAGATGGATCATAGGGTTCCCCAGGAAGCTTGGGTTCCTCCCATATGCACCATTGCAGAAGGTGTGACGTTATTAACTGGTCTTCTGGTGTGTGCTGGAATTTAGGCATGACAATGGATTCAATCCAAGCTTTTCAACTGGTGACTGAATGGGATTGTTGAAGATGTTAGAGATTACATGGATAGAGATTGGACAATTTCATTGAACCTCATAGATAAAGAGTCCATAACATTGTATTCTCACTGTTTATCACACAATATAATGCCTACCATATAGAATGTGAAATGATGTTGTATAGTTCAATTCCTAGGACTTGTCTCGAGCTAGCTAGATAGTATAGATAATCTCTGATGTGTCAACTCTGTAAGGCCACTGGCTTAATCTGTTTCAAAAAGAAAAAGTTTTTTTTTTTAAAAAAAGGGTACGTCGGAGTGGACTGGACATTTGGAGCAGCTATACGGGTGTGCCAAATTGCAATCGTCCTAACGATTATGGCTTCTTGAGAAATAAATTCAGTCTTACCGGCCAAAAGAAATGACGTTTAACAGGATGAAGAAGAAAATTCTAGGGGGCCATTTGAAGAACAGATTTCAGTTTATAATGCAAGAAGCCAGATACTGTAAAACTTTCCAAGATTTTTTTTTTCCTGAATTAAATTATTATTCAGGCTCTCCGTTGGAAATTGGGTGTGAAAGCAACCTAGGCCAGATAAAAATCAACTTGGGTCCAGCTCAAATATGATGGACACACTTTTTGGGCTTGGGCCCCTATATTCCCTAAACAATTAAAAACCAGGGGATCCAATTCTAGCTAGAAAGGGTGTGTGGCATGTGCGTCGGTTAAATGAAAAGATATGAACGTCACTTTTTCTGGGAAAAAAACAATAATCACGTCATTAATTTTATATAAAATTTCCGTTTAGTCTTTTTAACGCAATCATCATTTTGATAATTTGAATATGTATAAATTATAGAATAAAAGATTAAAAACAGATAATAAAATGTAATAAATCCAATCCAACCATATATATATATATAGCATGCACTATGCAATGCTACCTTGAATCATATACTAATTGTATAACTATAACCTCGAATCATGTAGTTAATAGCTACTAAAACCTTGTTGGTAGATGCCTGCTTTAGGCATAGGTATTGAAAGCTTTGGGAGTGGATGCTTCCTGGAAGCTGAAAGCATGGCATTGGCACCGCTCAAGAATATATATATATATATATATATGAGCTACAAACCCAAATGAAATATGGTAGTAGTAGTTGGTTTCTTTTCCAATGTGTGTGAGCCATCCACAGCCTAACCTAAATGCCGAAATACAAAAAGAATGGTGATGCTGACGCATGAGTGACATGTCGTTTTTGGTTGCTAAGAAGTCGGGCCCTTTTTTGGGAGAGCAACTTCCACAACGGTTTATTATCCACAGAGAGAAGAAGCGTTGTCTGCAACACGAGGGACAAAAGAGATGATGAACTCTAAAACTTACTAAAATGTTGTTTGCCTGCCCTCGTAATTCTCCCATGAATGCCATAGGCAAATGCTGATCATTACCCTCACCCTCGCTGGTGGCTCCCATTCCCTTTCCCTGTTGCTTTCCCCACAAAAAGACCTTTTTTGTTCCCTTTGTCTTTTCAATCATCTTTTGAGATCACAGTGCAGGTTCCTGTTCCAGTTGACTTGGTATTCATTTCCTTGCCTTCCATTCCATTCATCACTTTAGTGAACAAGATTATTGAGTTAAACTCAGAAAATTCAAATGGTATTTATGAAGGGAGTAAGGATGTGATTCCCCACCATGAAAAGGACTGGATATATTACACCACATTGCTCTGCGATAAAGGCAGCAGTTCCCATGTCCCCAGCAGAATATAGAACCACCAAATATTCTTAGTTATGGGCTTTCTTAAAAGGAACCAAATCCAACTCACTATTAATCAGACCAAGCAACGTTCTTCACTTGTGGCATCCATTTGTATGCCTTTACCTTTGCTTTACGACAACTTTGGCATCTTCCCATTTTTTAAGTATTTATATCTTTGAACGTTTTGTTAATTTCTTTGGGTTTTCGTTCTTTGACTTGACTCCTATATATATATATATATATATAGAGAGAGAGAGAGAGAGAGAGAGAGAGGAGTATTTCAAAAAACTACGAAAGTTATAATTTCATTAAAATATTGCGATATTAATAAACTATTTCCATGTCATTCGGACTATAATAAATGTGGTCAATCGAGTTTATCCACGTATTAGAAAAAGCATGTGCGAGAAACTCCTCTATTGGTGGAGGTACTTGGCTTGTTATCTCTTACGAAATGTAATGAGTGACTTGCAACACTTAATAAAAGGCATCTGTCATGATAATAATTTAAATAATGATACTTTTCTCAGCTGCATCAATCCGAAAAAAAAAAGTAGTACAATGATGTACCATCATAAAAATTAATAATTGGTCAGAGAATGATTATCAATTATACGGTTGATTGCTCCTTTATTCTACATGTTTTGGGTGTAAGCAAGCCCAAACAACAACGATCCTTGACAACTTCACTATCTTCGAAAATTCTTCAAAAATTTCGGAACAAGATTAACAAGGAGAATTAAGTAAACTCACTTGATTTAATCACTTGACCTATTTTAATTTCTCTTTCTTAAGTCATAATTGAAAATTTTTCAATTTAAGAACTCTTAATAATTTTCTAATTTTCAGATTCAACACATTCACACCTATTAAATCACTAAATACATAAAATTAATCCATAAAAGAGTAATTATAAAGCTAATCCATACATAATTTCAAAAAAAATCCTAGGTATAAAATGAGATCAGTCTCTCATGCTTTGTTTATAGCAAATAGAACAAGAGTAAACCCAACAAACACAAGAAATAAGGAGTAGAATGAAGAAAAAAAGAAGAAAAACTTAATATAATGAAGAAATTCAAACTTGAGGAGCTTCCAATCTCAAATCTCAGAAGTTAAAACTCCAAGAATCACCTCCAATAGTCCAAATTTATTCCCCTTTTCGTTCTGTCCACTGTTTCACGCTTTTCAATTCTTAAAAACTCTCAGATTTGCTAAATTATTAAAACTGTGCATTTTGATATAAAACCCATTGTTGCAATATTTAAACTCTACCGCTGCAACGCATAAATGCTCTTTTTTCAAAGATACTAATGCTACAACGTCAAACTAATCACATTGTATAACAGAAATACTCTTATAAAGAAACATCAATACTACATTATCAATCTCCATTGCTACAATGCAGAAGTCTACTTTGCTTTACTGAACACTAAATCAACTTTCATTGATTCTCACATTTTATAATTCTGCTTTCTTCTTTCTCCAATGATTCCTTTTACCTACAAATATCATCAAACACCAACAAAAAACTTATATGACAAAATGAAACAATTTTTAGCTCACTTTTTATGAAAATTCTAATAAACTTCAATCAAATTAATTAATCTAATTTGTTACAAATAAGTGAAAAATTAATATCTAAAGTTTAGTGATGATTCCCCAAATACGCCTATAAGTATCACAATTAAACTTAAATATGAGGAGTCATAAAAATGAAAGAACATAACTAAGTGGATACTTGAGCTAGAAAGATATTAGTCTTAAAAATTGAGTCTATCCACTAATTAAATTTGAGATTAAATATATGATGAAGGAGCAAAGTCTGAATATTGAATAATCAATTAGATGGAAATGTTTGGCAAGGTCGGTGTGGATTGCGATGCTTTCCCATGAGGGAAAGCGATGGATAGCATTTGATGCTGTTCTTATTTTAAACTCAATTTTAGTTGTTTCCAATTTATGTTAGTTATTTATGTATCATATAAAATAAATGTTATATTTAGAACTTTTATATTTTATTTTTATATAGAATTTTTTATCTTTAATTATATATATAAATAAGTAGAGAAATGGCAGAGATTTACTTCAACTAATAAATGAATGACTGAAATCGAGTTTTTTTTTTGAGAAAAAAAAATCAATATATACTTTCCTCCACAGCAAGGTATGAAGTTTGTACTCGGGTTGGATATATATATATATATAGTAGTCACTCGGGTTGGATATTAAACAAATAGAATTGAAAACATTAAAAAACAAAAGAGAGAAAGAAAGAAAAAAGGTGACGAATCAGGACGAGAGGCGATATGTTTGTACATGTACAATTGTGCCAACCCAGCTTGAGAAGATTTGGATTTGGTATGGGCACAGGTGATGGAATAAGACAAGAATAACATGTGAAACTGTCTCGGTGGAACAGTACAGTGGCACCGTCCTCCCATTAGATTATTTAAAAAATTATTATAATTATAATTAAATTAAATTAAAATAAAATAAAAGGATCGCCAGAAGCAGCAATTATGCAATGCAACATAGGCCATTGGATTTTTCACCAAAACAAACAAAGGCCATTGGATTTTAGCTGCCTCAACGCCCAGAATACTGATAAAATTTTTTGAATAGAAAAAGCCACGACAAACACAAACAAAAATTTTGTTGCTGGATTATCGAAGGTGTCGGTGATTGTAGGGTTCCATTTTTTACACTCGTCAAACGTGTCTTTACATGTTAGCAAAAAAAAAAATGTGTCTATACATCTGTAAATTTTATATAATTTATGTGGGATGAGTAGTAAAAATTTTTATTCTTTAAAAATAAGTTGTTATGAGTTTAATTTCTAATTTTTATGTATTAAATACAAACATTCTAATAAATTTTAAAACTACACTTTTATATAGAAAAGTAAATTTTTTTATAAAAAACCCAAGACAAACTGGTTCTAAATTTAATTGGGAGGGGTATATTTTTTGCTTTGAGTACCTTAAAATAAATTAGTTTTACCATCGATGACAAATATTGCTAGTCCATGACAAAAATAACATTATAAAAAATATACTATTCACACATAATAAACAATGGGATTTAATTTTAAGCTCCCTGATAATCCAATATATATTCTTTATCTTTATTCCAGGTTACTCCCTTCTTTTAAAATATAATATATTTATATTATATTTTTAATAATAATATAGTATGGGAATATTTTTGTAAATATATGTACAATTTTTAAGTACATTTGATGATAAAATTTAATCTATTTAACTTATAATTTAATTGTAAATATAATAATAAAAATATAAACACATCGATATCTAAATTCAATCTACAAACAAATAAACTCATATATGATTCACCAAATAAAAAATTGAAATGCTTAACCACACCATTTGATTATTTGTGAATTTTGTTTGGTGTGGTTAAGCTTCAATTTTTATAATATTATCTTGGCTTTTTCCTGGCCGGTTAATATTTTTTGTGTTCAACTTGGAACAAAAATTCTTTGAAGATTTTTTGCTCTGAATTTGAAAAGAGAATGTATACTAGTTTATTATAAAATTGAAAAGAGTTAAACATGATAAATGAAATCAAAATTTTAAAGCAGATTTCTTAACATTAAAAACTTTCAATATTTAATAATTTTACAGCTTGAATGAAATAATTTGGAATAAATAATTTCAAAAGATTTTATTACAATTATATGTTATTGTGTTAATAATTAATATTTGAATTTTCAAAATAAAACAAGAGTAAACATAGTTCTTCATTTAGATTGGTGATGTGATCTAATTGGATGACTAAAAAGCTTATCCTATGTGTATCTTATAATACAATTAGTGATGATCGAACTATGAAAATAAGGATTCCGGACTACAAAATTGACATGAAGAATTTTTTGAAATAATTTTAAATCCAATCCATTTACAAAATTCATCAAATAATTACTCTCTCTTTTCCATTTTATTTGTCATTTTAGAAAATTTTAAATGTCTCCATTTGTTTGTTATTTAACATTATTAATAAAGTATTATTTACATTTTTTATCTTTTTACCTTTTATTAAAAATAATTGTAAGTGGAATAGTAGGTGGAGTACAAATCATCTTTTAGTATTTAAATTAAGAATATTTTGATAAAATAACATTACATTTTACTATAATTTAGGCTATTTAAGAATTTTATCAATTTACGTGGAAAAACCTTAAGAAAAGGGGAAAAAGATAGTTAGGGACCCCCCAAAATAGATTATGACAAATTAGAGATATCTCTAATTTGTCTAATCATCCCCAAGTCTCCTAGGTCCTCAACTGGAATAAAAATAAAAGCCCCTGGACAAAAATAACCCTTAGTTTAGAAACCCAAAACGCACGCACCCACGGCTCCCTCTGTGTCAAAATCTCAAAAGCGAACGAACACACGCACGCATGCATGGACGGCTGCCTTTGTTTCAAATATGCCCTAATGTCATTTTCTTAAAAGGTCAAATCTTTTGCATCCATCGTTTTCGACTCTTACCGTTCAGTTCTCTGCTCCAGTTTGCACTGAAACTCATATGCCTTGTGATGTTCTCGAGTCTCCGAGTTTGTGACTTCGCTGCTAGATTTTACGTTCATAGGTTATGAGTTCGTGAGCATTCTATGATCTATCGTCTTCAAGTGTTAGAGTTTCAAAGTTAATTTGGTCGAGGTTGAGTTCGCTGCTCCGTCACCAAACTTCATCCTGTACGATGATCCCGAGGTATGACTATTCTTCCATCTGTTCTATTAGTTACGGTATGTTATATTCCTTTGTGTGATTTAGCAAACCTTAGTGAACGCATGACATTTGTTTTGGGAATACACGGTATTTCTTGTTAGTAATTAGGCTATATTAGTCTGTGTAGTAAAACTGTGTTATGATCTGAAGTGGTCAGTAGGCTCTGCACTCTGAAAAAAATTCATTGTGAAGAGAGGGAAGATGTTACTAAGCAACGAAATTTGTGTACTTTGTTTCTGGGCATCATTGGTTATGAATTGCTATATTATCTGTCTTTTTCTCATATAAGGGGCGGCCAAATATGGTGATCAAATCTAAACAAGTTTCAAATCATCCATGCAGTAGCTCTATAGAAAATTCAATTTAAAAATTTGATAATTAATTTTAGGTTTCAATATGACTGATTAGCCAAATGTGACAATCAATAAAGAACACTTATTTAGTGATGGTTGTGTTCTATCTAGTTGAACTGTATTGATCTGACAAAAAGATGCAAAATTTTCTAAATAGGTCAAAAATGGTAAAGGAAAAGGTTAGAGAAATGACATCAGGGCATTATGAGGTATGCTATTTGTAAGTTCAAGTAAAGTGGATTTCTGGATTTGAAGTTATATTGCTGACATATTCACTTTTTTAACAAATAAGTTCCCTTTGAAACAAGATGTTCACCAAAGCAACTGCAAAAAGTTTTGAAGCATATCAAGCAGAGACAGACATTGGTGGAAAGAGTGGCAAAAATTGGTTTTGCCACCCTATTGGACATGGAATGTTTTGTTCTACATAGAGGGTTATACAAGGAGGTGATCAAGACATTTGATACACCTACTCCAAGTTTTATGTTAGAGGTAAACAACGGCAAATGGACCCAAAAGCTGTCAATCGATTGCTTGGGTTACCTTATAGTGGGCAAGAAATTATGTTAGAAGGTGATAGTGACACCTTCATTTTATTAAAGGGGGAATTTGGGGGAGTAGCTTATAAGGTGATAGAAAATAAGATACTCTTAGGTGAAGATAAAGATAGATTTGAGTTATTCTTTATTTTGTATTGCTTGGGGAATTTTCTTTGCCCAAGCACAAGTTCAAATATTAGTCATAGAGTGTTGAAAATTGTGTCTAGTCTAAGGCATGGAGACACTCAGTATGACTGATCTTCTTTTGTATACAAGGAGCTTGTAAAAGAAATTTCAGATTATAAAAAGTGGGTATAGAAAAGGAAAAGTGAAGGAAAAAAAGCTGTTGGATGGTGCTTATACTTTTTAGTGGTATGTGGTTTCATTTGACAAATATATGTTTTAGGTCTTATTAAATATTTTCCTCACATCCCTATATTTAGTTATGCTCACTTTCAGTCAATTTACAGCTATTTTTTATGCAGTATTTTCCTATTGGTATAAATGAGGTGTCACAACCTTAACATGCATTAAAATATTGGACTCATGAAAGAGTTCAAAAGCATGTTGAGGATGAGAAGGAGAGCTTCTATGGAATATTGAAAACATTTGGCATCAATGAAGCAACCTCATCCTCAGACTTGCCACCCATGTATGCATTCCATGATTTAGTAGAAGTAAATTATTATAATGCTTCACTTATATAATCCTCTATAAACTAACATATCATTTTCATTGTTGCAAGAATTAAAACATCTGTATGCTGAGGTCATTAGCTGTATAGGTAGAGTTCTAAGGCAAATGTTGAAGATGAAAGCAAGCGGAGATTATGCAAACAAGCATGAAAAAGGGGAAAAAGCGGAGGATAAAGAAGAAAAAGAAGTGGCTGATGAAGGGAAGGAGAGAATGTAAGAGAAGACAAGGAACAGGATGACGATGGAGGGAAAGAGGATGAAGAAGAAGAAAGAGAAGAGGACAAAGAAGAGAAAGAAAAGGATGAAGAACAACAAAAGGGAGAGGACAAAGAACAAGATAAGGAAGAGGAGGAAGAAGGAGAGGGGGAGGGACCAAGCAAAGATTTGACATCTACAAAAGATGGATAGAGAAGATCTCAAAGGGAAAAGAGAGCAACGAAGCGTTCTTTATTTGTGTATCAAGCTCAATCATTTAAGCAAACAAGAGGAAGGACAGTTGCAAACACTAATAAGATGGAGGAGGTGTTTAGATACTGCACAAGAAATGGGAAAGAGTAAGTTAAGCAATATTTATTTTGTTAACTACAAAACTAATTCTAAATGCCTAATTATGTGGTCATTGATTGATGTAATAGGGGAATTGTTAATATTGATGGGCTGATACTCACAAGAGCTAATTGTGAGTGTCTAGGTATAAGAAGACGGTTAAAAGTTCATGTGAGTGCATTCTCTAGAATTCTATTGTAGCTGGAAATTGTTATCTTTGCTATTTCTTACTTCAATGAAGGTTTGAGGTAGTATCTGTCATTGGAAGAATATTGGTTCAAGACCAAAAGGAAGAATATAGAGTTATGCAGCACCACATTTTCCCCTCAGAGCTGATGGTAATGTTTTGCATTGAATATTTTTTTCATTTTCATAAACATTGTTCTTACATGATATATAATATGCATTAATATGAACTGATCTGAATGATTCATTATTTTGAAAATAGCAATGAATGACTTTGAGGCAATGGAAAACAAAGAATAACTTAAAATTCATAATGCCAGAATACGTAGGGTATAATATAGGGGATTGTCAATTTATTTTTGCACCAGTGTGTCACGCACTACACTGGTTTTGCTATGTTGTGGAAGTGAAGACAGTTACAATATATGTTTTGGACTCACTATATTCAAGAAAGTTTTGTGAGGACAAAACTTATAGGAGAAAGACTTCAAAAAATGATCCTATGGCAACGAGAATGAACTTAATGAGTAATTTTGTGGAATGACTTGAAACAACATCTGAAAATTATTTTTTCCATGTTACTAATAATATTTTAAATAATCTATGACTTTTTTAATGTCGATAGAAACAACATATTGAAGACATATTGAAAGTAGTGAAACTGGGTGTTCTTGGAAAGAACCACAGTTTGGAATTAAATATCTACAAATGCATTCACAATCAACCAAGTAAGTGGCATCAGTGATTAATTCATTTATTCTCATTACATTCATGCCTATTTGTGTTGTTTTTTATTTAATGCTTGTAATTTTTGTAGTGATGATTATAGAGTGATTGTTACATCATGGCTACAGCATTGGACCAATACTCCAAAGAAAGAGTGGGGTGGTTACACTAGCCCTAAGTTAACAATGGTTAGTGGTTTTGTCATGATTCATGTTATTTATACTAGTTTATTAGCATTTGGCCTATAATGGAGTTTCATGGGTATTATAATTTTTGTTTGTGTAGGAGGAAGTAGATAATATGCAACATGAGTTGGTGAATTGGTTGGTAAAACATCCACATAAGCAATTGTGCCAGTAAGTGTTAACCTCTATTTCAAACCCCAAGGATCTTAAAAGGTGAAGACTAAAGGCATAAATAAGTTGCAAATATTGTTGTGTGAAGCCAGGGTACGATGGAATGTGTTGTGGAACCGGATTAGATGGTTTTGATAAAGAAACTGAACTCATGTGTAAAGCAAGTAATATGGAGGCAGGGGTAGAACTCGTTGATGGAGTTATTAGAACTGATAACTGCCTGTATTCTGAATTAAATGATGGTGTTATGAATGAGCTGGAGTATGATTACAAGAGTGGAGTTACTGAAAATGGCTCAACTAGCATTAAATTTGAAATAAATAAAGAGGCTCAAGGTAGGGGGAATAAAATCTTGAACTGCAATGTGGACTAAAATGCTAATGGAGATTTTGGCGATGAAGGGAATGGACATAGGCAGAAGTATAGAATTGATGAGATAGCAAACCAAGAAGTTAGCATAGTTGTGGGAGATGAGAACAAGGTCAAAGTTGTTGATAATAAGGTTTCTAGGATTAGTCTTGAAGATACTTATGCCTCAAGAACTACAGAATCTATGTGCCAATTGCTGGATGGCATTCTACATATGGAGGCCAAGGACGTTGATTTCAAAGAATCTTTGCACCCCCAAGTCCTAATTTCGTGTAATCACCTTTATCAGGTAGAAACTTCATGCCTTTTGAAACATCCATCCCTTGAAATTAGTGCACAAGCAGAGGTGATACAAAGTCAGACCATGGACATCAACATGACAAAAACATTGCTTTTAGGGAATGTTCAAAACAAGTGTTATGGTCCTAATCTTGTTGTAGATTTTAATCCACACAGAAACTTGCGTGAGGCTGACATGAATATGAAAGTATCTTCAGAATTGAATTTCTGTGTATCCAATTTAGTATGGGGAAAGGTGAGGGGTCATCCATGGTGGCCTGGCTAGATCTTTATCAAAACCATCTTATGGATTTTTTGGTTTATGACCTTTTTGTACAGAGCGCCAAAGTAGAATTATATTTATGAATGGAAATACATGTAGTAGTGGTTTTGTACTTTTAATTACGATGACCATTGTGTACAAAATTCGATAGTGGAATTTAATTTTTTTGCAACTCATCTCAAACTATATGTATGGTTTTCTTTCTAGCTACATAGGGTACTGAAGAGGCCCAAGTTCAAAATCCCACTTGGGAATATAGTATTCTCCACCTAGGAATTCAGGCAGGATTAGTCCGAAATTTTGTTGTTACTACTTGGGAATATAGTTTTATCCACATGGTAACTCATGTATGATTAGCTGGAATTTCATTACTTTTATGACATGATATACGTGTAGTGGTTTAGATTTTATGTATAGCTAGGAATTGAAACTGAATTCTCAAGTGTGTCAAACTGATTTCCTAAGTCCGTCAAACTAAATTCCCAAGTTACTGAAACTAAATTTCCAAGTGACCCAACCTTAATTCCTAAATCCCTCAAACTAAATTCTCAAGTGCCTTAAACTAAATTCCGAAGTAACCCAACCTGAATTCCCTAGTCCCTCAAACTGAATTCACAAGTGCCTCAAACTGAATTCCCAGGTGACCCAACCTTAATTCCTAAGTGACCCAACCTTAATTCATAAGTCCGTCAAACTAAAATCCCAAGTGGCTGAAACTAAAATTTCAAGTGACCTAACCTTAATTTCTAAGTGACCCTAACTTAATTTCCAAGTTCATCAAACTGAATTCTCAAGTCCCCCAAACTGAATTCCCAAGTGACCCAAACTGAATTCCCAAGTCTCCCAAACTAAATTCCCAAGTGGCTCATACCTGAATTCCCAAGTCCCTCAAATTGAATTCTCAAGTCCCCAAACTGAATTCTCAAGTCCCTTAAACTGAATTCCCAAGTGACCTAACCTTAATTCCCAAATCCATCAAACTAAAGTCCCAAGTGGCTGAAACATATTCCCAAGTGACCTAAATTGAATTCCCAATTCCCTTAAACTAAATTCCCAAGTAACATAACCTTAATTTCTCAGTGACCCTAACTTAATTTCCAAATTCATCAAACTGAATTCCCAAGTCTCTAAAACTAAATTCCTAAGTGACCTTACCTTAATTCCCAAGTTCGTCAAACTGAATTCTCAAGTTTCTCAATCTGAATTCCCAAGTGTCTCATACTTGAATTCCTAAGTCTCCCACTTGGGAATTTAGTTTAAGGGACTTGGGAATTCAGTTTAGGTCATTTGGGAATTCAGTTTAGGCACTGGGGAATTCAGTTTGGGGGACTTGAGAATTCAGTTTGGGTCACTTGAAAATTTAGTTTGGGGACTTGGGAATTCAATTTGAGAGATTTATGAATTCAGGTATGAAACACTTGGGAATTCAGTTTTGGGGACTTGAGAATTCAATTTGATGAACTTGGGAATTAAGGTAAGGTCACGTTGGAATTCAGTTTAGGTCACTTGGAAATTCAATTTGGGACACTTAGGAATTCAGTTTGAGGAACTTGGGAATTCAGTTTGAGTCACTCGGGAATTCAGTTTAGGGACTTGGGAATTCAGTTTGGGAAACTTAGGAATTCAGTTTCGGTCACTTGAGAATTTAGTTTCAAGCACTTATAAAATCAGGTCGACATCATTCCGCACATTCATGTACATTGAGACACTTAGGAATTCAGGTATGAGACACTTGAGAATTCAATTTGGTGGACTTGGGAATTCAGTTTGGGGACTTGGGAATTCAGCTTGGGGGACTTAGGAATTCAGTTTGGGTTACTTGGGAATTCGATTTTCAGGTACTTGTGAAATCAGGTAGACATCATTTCGTACATGCATGTACATTGAGACACTTAGGAATTCAGGTATAAGACACTTGGGAATTCAGTTTTGGGGACATGGAAATTTAGTTTCAAGAACTTGGGAATTTAGTTTGGGGGACTTGGGAATTCAGTTTTGGTCACTTGGGAATTCAGTTTGGGGATTTGGGAATTCAGTTTAGGTCACTTGAGAATTCAATATCAAGGAGTTGGGAATTTATTTTAAGGGACTTAGGAATTCTGTTTGGGTGATATGGGAATTTAGTTTGGGGGACTTGAGAATTTAGTTTCAGGCACTTATGAAATCAGGTAGACATCATTCTGCACATGCATGTACATTAAGACACTTAGGAATTCAGGTATGAAACACTTGAAAATTCAGTTTTGGGGACTTATTTTAAGGGACTTAGGAATTCAGTTTTAGTCACTTGGGAATTTAGTTTTGGAAACTTGGAAATTTAGTTTGGGTCACTTGGGAATTAGTATCAGGGACTTAGGAATTTAGTTTCAGCAACTTGGAAATTCAATTTGGGTCACATGAGAATTCAGTTTGGGTAACTTGGAAATTATATATGGTGGACTTGAAAATTTAGTTTCAGGTACTTAGAAATTCTGGTATAAGACACTTAGGAATTTAGGTATGAGACACTTGGGAGTTTAGTTTGGGGGACTTGGGAATTAAGTTTAGGTCACTTGGGAATTTAGTTCAGGCACTTGTGAAATCTGGTAGACATCATTCCACACATGCATATACATTGAGACACTTAGAAATTCAGGTATGAGACACTTAGGAATTTAGTTTTGGGGACTTGAGAATTTAGTTTTAGGAACTTGAGAATTCAGTTTTGGTCACTTGGAAATTTAGTTTCGGGACTTGGGAATTCAGTTTGGGTCACTTGGAAATTCAATATCAGGGACTTGGGAATTTAGTTTAAGAGATTTGGGAATTCAGTTTTGTGGACTTGGGAATTTAGTTTCAGGTACTTGGGAATTCGGGTATAAGATACTTAGGAATTCAGGTATGAGACACTTGAGAATTCAGTTTGAGGGATTTAGAAATTCAATTTGGGTCACTTGGGAATTTAGTTTCAAGTACTTGTGAAATCAGGTGGACATCATTCCACACATGCATATACATTGAATTATAACAAATGGCATAAATATGTTCAACTTGCATATATGTTACTGGTATATATATCATTCTTACATTCGTACATCAAAGGTAGTTTGAGCAATTTACAATTTATCATTCTAACTTGTTTACTACCCATGTTCCCCAAAAGTAAACACTATCACCTACCTATATGTAGTGACCATTTCCAAAAAAGACATATATGGGCTGCATACAAACTTCTGCCAACCCCAATTTCTGTAAAAAATATCAATTTGGGGTGTGTATCTATACAAAAAAGCCATTCAAAACATTAACAAAATAAAGATAAAAACCAGCTGCATTTCAGTGGTGAACCATTTGATATGCTAGTGGTTTTCATCTTCCATATTTACAGAAGATCTACATATGATTAGGATTCTTGCAACTAGAGTGATTATGCCCAAATTGGTGACAAAATGGACACATGTACACCTTCTTGTTTTGAAACTGAGACTCCCGTTGCCTAGTCCACGGTCTACCAAGAGCACGTGTGGTAATAGGGGGCTGCAAAAAAGTCTGTAATTCATAATCACTAGATGTTAGTTCATCCAATTGTGGCATGTCATTAGTTTCCACTGGAATCATAGTGCTACTGTATATTTTTTCTTGTGCACTAATCTTGTAACAGTCTTCAACATATATATAAACATTTCCATGAACTAATCTAATTGTTGCACATGCATGTAGACATGGAATGCCAATCATTTGCCATGCTTGACAGGTGCATTCTCGAGTTGTGAGATTGACCCTTAAATCTGCAAAAATAGTGTGAATTGATATCCTACTTAAGCTATAATGTTCAGCAACCATTGTTTCATCCTTTGCCACATTCTCTTGTAGTTGTTCTTCCACTTTTAGACTCACCCCGTTTGTCCACTTTGACATAGCCATCTTGCAACTATACAATTTCTTTGCCAATTTTGATCAATGCTCATTTATCAAAGCATATATATTGTGCTTCTGCTCCTTTACCAACCAAGCATTGAATGACTCAGCTAGATTTGTTGTAATATGATCCCACCTTCAATGCCGAAATAGAGATAAGGCCCAACGATCAATGCCACCATTTGCTTCTAGCCATTGTGTCACCTGAGGGGAGAAACATTTCAAATTATCAATTACTTTATCAAAATCACACCCCAACCTTGTATATGCAACAACATCTAACAACTTAAGTGTATCATCCTTTCTCTTTCTCCTTCTACTGCCTATAGTAATTTTCATAAACTCATAACTGAAATTTTCTTTTACATGCTGATAGCAGTATGCATGTCGATCACTTCCAAAAATATCTCGCACTGCACTAATAATTGCATTATTCCTATCTGAAAGTATGGTTATTTGCACAGAACCTGTAATCTCTCTCACTGAAGAAACCATACCTAATTATCATATGTCTCCCGACCTACAATTGCATAAGCTAGAGGGAACAAGTCATCATTTGCATCATATGATGAGGCTAACAGTAAGGTCTCCTTGTATGGACCACTCAAATGGGAGCCATCTATAGATAGTATTGGTCGAGCCCCAAGCAAAAATCCATTTATGAAACATCCATAAGCAATAAATAGCCTTTGAAATGTGTTATTTCCCGATGCTTCCCATTTTGCAATTATATCAGGGCCCATCTCCATCAGTCTATCACAAAGCCATGGGATTAACATATATGAATTATCAGGACACCCATGAATTTCTTCTAAGGCTTTTTCTCTTACCCTGTGATGTGTCCATTTTATACATGTAAAATACCCACATTTAAACTTCAAATTGCATCTAAATATGCTTACATTGATATATTTTAGCATAATTTGACATTTCTATATTTCATGGCGTTATAGGCTCATTTGGAAGCATATGGAGCAAAAACGTTACAAATCATTCATACTGAAAAATTTCAATAACCTTTGGTATTTTGATCATAACTCTCACATATGAACTCCGATTAAAGTTAAGACATAGATCTACAACTTTCATGTTTTCAGTTTTCCCAAATTCCAAAGTTATCATGGTGAAAATCGAATCCAAAGTGTCAACACGAGCTGGTGACTTTCTAAAGTTAAACAGAGGAGTGTCCGTACAAACAGAAGCATCCTGCGCCAGGTCAACGCATTTTTAATGATTTTACAGCATTTAGAAGCACTCGACGTTGTATGGGATAATTTTATAGACACCCGGCGCTGGTCATACAATAGAGGTCCATAAAAACACGTTTTTGACATGTTTTTGTGATATTTTGGACTTTTATGGACTTCTGAATTTTTTCTATATAAGGAGACACGATAGAAATATAAGGGGGGATTCAGAAACACACTCAAAAGCCAGAGAACACGATTCAAAACTCATCTGGGAGCAACTAGGAGTATATTATAGAGAGAAAGCAAGGAGATTTTGGGGAGTATTAGCGATAGATTCATTCTTCTCTAATATAACTCTGTTTTCTTATTATTTCACTATGATTTGAGATTTTAGTTTTAATTTGATTTCTAATTCTATGAGTAGCTAAATTTCCCAGTCAAGGGTAGGGATGTAGCCTGACTGGGATGGATTGGAATTGTTTCTCTAGTTAAGACTCTGTTGATTGATTCTTCAAGTTATATTTAATTTGTTTTTTTATTATATTTATCTCTTTTATTCATTTATGTGGATTTTATGTTTGATCACCATAGAATCTAATTAATGAGTAAATTTGATGGATTGAGAGGTGAACAGTGAACCTAGATCTAGAGAGATAAACATGAATAACTAATCTAGAGATAGCATTAGGAATTTATAGTGATATAAGCCATAGTTTTCAAGGTTTAATTAGGAATTTTAGTTGTGCAAAAGCGAATTGAATCCTAATTAAATAAGGACTAATTGACCGAGAGGTAATTAAGACGCTTTAGAAACAATGGTCACTATAATTATGCAGAGTTTAACTAAGAAATAAAATCCAGTTATCTCATAAGGTGAATCATGATTCCTTGATTCTTCTAAATCTGAATCAAAACTCAGACTTTGTTTTGTTTTCTATTTCTTATCTTTCTAAATTTGAATTCTCAATCTGATTATTACTTGCTTTTGGGATTAAAAGTTTAGACTGATAAATTTACTACCTCATTTGGGTTTGACCTCTTGAATACCCTAGAGACTTTTTATTACTACGATCGACTATGTATACTTGTAGGATCCCGACCACCCTGTATGCTTGCTTGTAAGTAAGGATTAGACCATAATACCTCAGTAAGTCTTGTACTATCTCAATTGTTGTTTTGTCTGGATTACCCATCAAAGCATCACCAATTGTACATGCTACCAATGTTGAGTTGACCCTACAAGGCATAAGAAGGTAGTCTTGTGCACTATGTGTGTGTTCATTATGAAAATGATTAACACACAGGAATGAGTTTTCTCTTCCAACAACATATGTTGTTATCTTCCATTGACACCCAACAACCATGCACTTCGCAATCATCTTTTTTTGACTATTCTTTACATACTTGTATCCAAATTTATGAGCAACACTGTATTTGTATATTACTTTTCGGAATGTATTTGCATTTAGAAATGTTTGTGCTACTCCAAGAAATAGGTCCTTCCATTTAGTAGAATTCAACATTGGCTGGGGCATAGGCAGACTTTGTGTTCCACAAGGTAAAGCATTGACTTCCTCCCAAAAAGGATTCCCATCCTCCCCACAAGTATTCATTTCCTCCCAAGAAGGAGAATCATCAAATGAGAATCCCGTTATAGCCTCTATCTTGCATTCACAAGCCATCACAATACATTACGACAAAATTTTTTTAAAAAAATCAGTTTCAAAATATGTCCAATTTCATTTAACTAAATTCTCACGAGAGAAATTCAGAATTTCCAACTCGGTACAATAATTTTCAGCATTCAATGTCTTATTTAATCAACCCTAAAATAATGTTCCAAGTTGAATTAATATAATTCCCAAGTGAGAAATTTAGCATTTCCAACTCGTTCTACCTATTTTCAGCAATCTCAATATTATTCATTATTGTCATTTTATTCTAAAACTTAATTTAAGTATGTCCAAATATCTAACCAAGACAACTTACCCTTCTGAATGTTCAATCGGTGTCTCTACAATTTCATTAATTTTGTTCCCCCCAATGTATATATGTGCAAATTCATCGTTGAACCTTACCAATTTTTGAACTCCTTCATTATTTAAAAGATCTATAAATGTACTATAATCGAACTTCACTGTGTACTTCATCTCAACTCCATTGCATTCATTACAAGTTATCGATGATATCATTCTCAACAATTCGTGCTATGTTATGCCTTCTCTTAACAACTCAGCATTTGTTTTCCCTCCCTTATATTGGATCCTATCTTACACATCTTTCACAAATTGTCCCCCAAAGTAAACATAACAAAATACTTTTTTCAATGAACTACTTGATATCTGTAAATCAACCCTGCAAGAAGCAACTATCTAGTTGTTACAAATGATTTTACCAAGATAAAATCATTTTTCATGACATCTATTAATTAAACCACAATTCTCAACTACAAACTCCTATCATCTTTATCTATACTAACTAAGTAAGAGTGAATCATAATATTTATTAATAAAATAACCCAATAAGTCAATTGTTGGTTTAAACTACATTTTATAAGAAAGATCAGTTTTCTACACAATTTTCATGGAGATAACAAGTATTTTCAACTAACACTTGCATAATTTCATACCTTTCATATCAGTTTTTAGTACTCCTTCATACTTTAGTTTAGAAAAAAAATTTTAGTTCAGTAAAAAACATCATATGCCGTTGATAAGTTCATAAGCCATCTAAAGTGTGATCATATGTAGTTTTAACATATTATTAAGCTATATAAAACAAATGACAATGCTTTACCAATGTTTTACCAAAAATCAACTGATGTTTTGTAAGCAAAACTGAAATGCATGATGTAGCAATGATAGAGAGGCAGCAGAGAAGAGGAAGATGAAAGCAATGATGTAGTAAGGAGAGATAGTCACAATAGAAAAACAACACAGCAGAAATTATGACAGAGGCAGATGAGAAGAATAACAATGCTTTACCCAACACCAACTGACGATGACACCAAGCTTTGGGGAGGAAGATTTTTTGAGCCTGGGGAGAGGAAGAATTTTGCCCTTTATGGAGCTCCGTCGATGAAGACGATGACCTCACGTGCTTTCTGATTTTGACACCGAGAGAGCCGTGTGTGCATGCATTTTTGGTTTCTAAACTGAGGATTAATTTTGTTCATACGGTTTTAGTTTTATTCCAGTTGAGAACCTGGGGACTTAGGGATGATTAGACAAATTAGGATCCTAATTTGTCATAATCTGTCTTGAGAGGTCCCTAACAGTCTTTGTCCCAAAAAAAACTGACGGAGGGAGTAATATGTAAAGTATACAATTGAAATGTTGTGCAATTTTTAATGAGTGGAATTGAATGGGATATCAAACATACGCATAATACAGCTAATAAATTTAAAGCACGACTTTAATGTAACTTATCCAATCAATCTTAATAAGTTTTGATTAAATCAGTTTTGGATTAGTTTAACTGAACTAGAATTAATTAATTAAAATTTGTTAAACGGCATAAAAGGAAGAGAATAAGAGGAGGAGCGATTTGAGAATGATAATAATGTCAAAGAACAACATAATCAGGAGTGCTTGCTACGAAGTCATCTTTACTAATTGCAGATGGACCATTAGGTTTCTAGAACTGCTTGCAACTTCAAATAAATTCTCCCATGCTCTCTCTCTCCCCCTCTCTCTCTCTACAATATTGATCAAGTAAACGCGCTTATTGTTTATTCACGACGACAGCTTGTCGGTTCGTATAAATAAATTATAGTTGGCGGGTGTCCACAATCAAAGTCTTGGTCTCTGAAAATTCTTAGACTTTTATTTACTGTTCGGTAACACACAATAAGCTGATTTCTCTTCCTGCATGCCTTAATTGAACCAGTCCTATAGTCCACGCCTTTCCAGCTTCCAATTTTCTCCCTCCTCCATTCTTTTCTCCCTTTACGATAAGTCCTTCAATACCAATCTATGCATCAATACTTGAGAGGAAAAGAAAGCACGAAGAATAAGAGATGACCGAACGGGTAAATATTGCGGTGGTGGCGGCCGCCGTCGGATGTCTTGCGACCCTTTTGCTGGTTTTTGTTTTGCGTTGGTTTTATCACAGAAAGGGAAGAAATTTCGTAGAGCCGTCAAGTCTCACCAGAATGGCAAGCCTCCAAGCAGCCACTGATAGACTTCATACCCAACACCAACAACAACCTAGTGTTCATCATCTATTTGATCAGGGAACCAAGAACAGGGGCAATTATTTTGCGTTTCGTCGTGGGATCTCTGGGAGGCCTTTGTTCAGTTGGGCTGATCATCCCTATCTGGCCGCCGATGCTGTGGAAAACGGATGGTCTCGATTTGCTTTCACGGCCTACAAGACCCACATGTCGTCGTCTCCTTCGAAAAGATCATCCCTTTTAGGAGTCTGTGCAGCAGGTGATCAAGGCAGAGAAACAGAGGCCGAGATCACCTGGGAAGTGTGTCAGGGATCCGCCGACTTTATGCAGAAGATAAGATTAAATCCCGGGCTTAAATGGGTTCATCCAGCCAATCCTTCCATAAGTGTTGCTTCGGTGATCAGGACGGCTCTGCCTCTGCCTGGCCCTCCTTTGGGAAACCATTCCTTCCCACAAGAGGCCTATTTTGAAATTACCATTCTGTATTCTCGTGGGGATGATTATGAGTCGGTTGGGAAGAATCGAGAAGGCGAGAAGACTAAGCTCATTCAAGACAATTTGAATGCCAAAGGGAAATCGGAGGCTTTGGTCCATGTTACCAGTAGCCATAAAATTAACAATGTTGAAGAAGTCAAACTTGACGGTAGAAAAAGTGAATCTGTGATTTTCTCATTGGGCTTAACACCAGGAGGCTCTGTTCCTTTGAGGGTTCCCGGCAGCTATCCTGGGAGCATCGGCTTCAACTCCAACGGTTCTGTCTTTCTTGATGGTAAATTACTTGTCATTACCTTTTTTGCTTTCTATGTTCATTTACCCATTCAACAGGGTGTGTGTTCATGGTCATATATTTCAGGCCACTATACTTTTTGTTAAGATTTGTAGACCAGAGGACAGGGTCCGCAGGTGACAGTGATAAAGTCCACCGATTCACATTTCCCGAATTTGTTTTGTTCTTATGTGTTAGGAAGGTAACATGATAAACCCACTCAACTCACATTTCTCACCTAAAAGATTAACACCATCATAGGACCACAGGAAATGTTGCACTGTACCCACAGTATGGTATACTGACACGGCCAAAAGCATAAACTACCACTAGCAACAGTTTTGTTTATTTGATGAAGCTATTCCCAAAAAGGAACATGTGGACACATCACACGCACACTGACACAGTTACCCCGAAAAATGGTTTTACTATTGTGCTACCTTATTTCTTTCGAGTTACGAGACATGTACATGTGACTAGGTGTTGGGTATCTCCGTTTCAGGAATGAAGCTGGTATTCGAATCCGATAAGGCAGAATGGGTAGGGAGTGATAAGGTAATAGGGTGTGGGTTTGATCCGAGGCAGAAGAAAGTTTTGTTCACATTAGACTCAGAGTTGGTGCATGTAATTCACTGCCAGCCAGAGGAATTCGGGACCCCACTATATCCAACATTGGCTGCAAATATCGACATTCTAGTACAAGTAAATTTCGGACAAAGTGCATTCAAGTATGCACCTGCGAATGCTCAAAGAACACCAAATCCATGCTTTACAGCCCCTCTTGTAAATTCCCCTGCTAATACCCTGGGCTACGATGACAGCAAGGAGCTGTTTTCTATGGGAAGAATTGATTCTCAGTGGCTGAATCGGTCTGCAACCAAAGGCAGCCACAATAGTGGGACTAATAATCGAGGGGTAGATTTTGACGAGGAGTCCGAGGCTGATCTATTTGAAATCGTCTTGGATGGTTCTGAAAAACCTCCCAGCTCAACGACGTCGTAGCTTCCATCTGTACAGATGATGCATGTATGATGTGATGTGATCCAAGTTGTCCTGGTTCTGGCTTCTAACTTTGCTGCTTGAATTGTGCCAGTGAACTTGGTTTTGTCAATTCATACATCATGGGCTTCATTTGGAACTATGTTTGCTGTCGTGTCTCACATCATCACAGTGATATCTACAATAGTGGGGGGCTTAATGCTTTATCTTCAAGTCCAATTGGATTATACAAAATACACAGACACAAAGGTTCATAGATATTGCAGACCTCTTTATTATCACACGGGAAGAAGGGTTTAACTTCCACCACTAACTTGTCATATACAGCTTCATCTCTTCGTCTTCTTCTTCTTGTCCTCTTCCCTGGGCTCAAAAGATAGGGTTGTCTTTTGCAACTTGCAAGATTACATTCTTTTTATCTGTATATAATTTTTTTAAAAGTTTTTTCTTTCACATATGTGAACATTGTCAGATTATAGTAAGTTTCAGTAAGAAAAATCATTCATGGAATATCAAAATTTTAATAACAAAAGTTTCTGGTTATATCTATTCTTAATCAAATTCAAGTTTAGTTTTAGGCTAATAGCTTGTCTTTATTTATTTTTGTTTTAAAAAAAAAATTCAAATGGTTGTCTATGCACCTTGTAAAGCAAATTAGGAATTTTACCCCTATATAGATTGACATGTACGTACGTGTATGAGTAACAAGCGAGAAACAAAACATATGTGAATAAGAAGACTTAAACTGCCATGTTTGTCACATAGATGTTAAAAGGAAAAGTTAATCAGAGATGCGACCAATATACAATATAGCCAAAATTAGCTCTTGAGAAGAAGATGTACAGCTCACCAAGTATTTAAGGTTAGCTAGAATATCAACCTATTTGAGGTCTAGTTATTTTTAAACAAATCTCATAAGTACACTAAATATATAAATTTTGGTCTTAATCTTGTTTTCTTTTAGATCTTTTTTTTTTGGTTCTTTTTTTTTCTGTTAGTTTTGTTTTTATTTTTATTTTTGATCCTGTCTTTTTATGCGTTGCTAATTGAAATCACAGTATTTTTTGCATCACAGATAAATGTTAATGAATAAAATTTTCTCTCGCCATCTTCCTTTCTTAAAAAAAATACAAAATACTCACATTATTGTTCCACTTAATTACAAGTTTGTCATTTTACATTTCACAGTATTTTCATCAGTGATTTTTTTTTTTTGGGGGCCTGACTGTCGTCAGTAAGTTGGAAGCTGCCAGTAACAGTAGCTTCATGCAACCATTAAGAACTGATGCTTCGGTTCTTTTTCCCACCTATTAAATGAAACAGAAATTACAAACGAAGAGAGAAAACCCCTCAAACCGTAGAAAACATTCTAAGGAATTAATCAAAGCTGCAATACAGTAGAAGAACCTACGGACATCAAGTCACTTGACCAAAGAAAACCTTGCAGGTGGTGTGAGACCCAAGATATGATGAACCAGAGCTTGAAGATGCAGCTTTAGTACCTGAAGTGATGTTTCAGTACGTAACGTAAGAGGAGAGAAGTGTTCTACCTGAGTTATGACCAGTGACCACTCAGGACTCACTAAGGAAGCAACCCTTTTCAATGATTCAGCTGCCCCACGAAGATCACGCTCTGAATGACCTGCCCAAACAATTTAACTCCCAAGGGCAAACGACATTGATCCTCTGTTGATCTTTTGGAAGCCACCACCAATACATCATCTTCCTTCAAAACCTGAGACTATTATAATGGACCATTAGTTACATGTCAAGTTAACGGGTTCACAAACTCTTAGAAATATCAAACAAAATTTACTCACATGCTCAGCAATATCTTCAAGCAGTCGTTGGTCATTTTTCATGCAACCTGTTGACTACTCTAATCTCAAATAAACCATTGGCGATTCTGCACTACTTGCTGTGGTCAAGCCGGGTACGTCTGATATTTCTGCAGTTGCCCAAAATTGCATTCTCAAATCAGAGAGAGAGAAATATACGTAATAATCACCAGCACATCAAATGTTTTGAAAAAGCCAAAATAAAATGCTGTTTCATTGATGAACTGGGAGTGAGATCAGAGCCCACCTTTCCATAACACAGCAATGTTATTTTCAGCTTTGTAACCAAATTGGGATTTTCTTCGAGGATTTCTAGAGCTTTGATTGCACCGCCTTGCAAGATATGGAGACAGAGAAGCAGAAAAGGCATAGCCAGCACCTGTCAATCGCTGCCAAGATTGATAACAGTATATCATATTAGTACTTTATCATCATACATTCATTACAGTTAGGATTTCTGTCAGGTTCAGAAAAGTAAGTAAAATCCTTAATTTCCACATTTCCCTTTTCTTTTCGCAGTATATTATATTCTAGACCCCACTTATTCATCGTAGATGATGATCAGTATTATCAAATAAGACATTTTCATACTTGGTGAAGTTCAGTTCCCGCAATCGCGGCACAGAATCCTCCTTCTGCGGCCACCATGTCCCATTGCAGCAGCTATGATATCCACCTTGTCAGCATGCAGTACATGATCATAAATCACAAATGGAAATTCATTTCACAGTATATGCATACTGCATTATATACATTGGTTTCCATTACATACTTGAACTCCATAGTATTCAGTGAGAACTTTTCCAGAACGTCCAAGCACACCAAATAAGTTGCTCTCATCCAACAAAATGTCAAAATGGTATTTCTCCTTCAAACTAATGATCTCATCTAAAGGTGCAATTTGGCCAGAATTATGAAATTTTCATAGAAGAAAGATAGACAGGTACTGGTCATGTAAAGATGGGAAGCAAATGTATACAGACAGACAAGATTTCTTAGCCGGTAGACAGCTTCAACAACAGTGTAATGCCTCGATTTCTTGGCTCGCTTATTTTTTGCAGTGATTTTCTCCAGTGCTTGTCTCGAAGAGTCCACGTCATTGTGCTTAAAATAAACCACTGTGCTTCTAGAAAGACAAAGGTTATTCTGTATTCCCCAGTGGATTCCCTCATCACTGTAAAAGATGAAAATCAATTATATTACACATGAAGATTAAGTTTGATACTTGATGTGAGAACTTCCACTAGCAGTAAAAGCTCCAAATGCATGTCAAGATTTCGTTGAGATCATAAAAGCCTTCAAGTGGAAGGAGGAATAGGAAAAAATTGAATAAAACCCCGAAGTTGATGGTCAAAGACAAGCTTATGTATACTTACACAACAACTATATCTCCTTTTCTAGAGACAGCAGGGATTGCACTGAACATGGTACAAAGTCCAAAAGGGTACAGAATTGCATCAGCAGTTCCCAAAAATTTTGCTATTTTGGATTTGAAGTCGAGTTGGACATCTAGAGTAAACAAGCATATCATCAAATGACAAGCATTTCGTGCGAAGAACTTAAACCAAGAGAACCAAAAACAATTAATTTCAAATAAAGTATAACATTAAATCTTACCGAATGTTTCATAGAACTCACGAGAACTATAGGAACCAACACCATATTTTTCTCACTTGTATTACTCTCATAGAAGTTAAGGAGTCAGAACCAGAACTATCTGATAAAAGGGACACAGTAAACAGGGATGACAGACACCAAACACAAGTTGCTCCAAATTCCTGACTGTCTACCGACGATTCCCATTACGGAAGCCGAATAATTGGGAATTGAGTAACAGATCCACTTTCCGCAATATTAAATTTGTCTCCATATAAACTAACCCCCACTGTTGATGAAAGACAAATAGATGGTGGATAGTTTTGGTAGTAACAAGACTCCTCCGATATTCCATGTCTCACTATGTCTTCTTATCATATCTCGCCTCTGAATGGTTTTGTGGTTGAATACGTTGAATTATTGAGATTTTTTAACGTATCTTGATAAGATATGTCAATTATAAGGCAATTTTTGGTAATTTTGTAATAGGTGAAATTTATTATCTTTATTTTATTTTGAACTAGACTTTTTTGGGAGTAAACTTATATGTTGTTCGTTGTGTACTTTTCATATTATTTTTTAATTAAAAATTAATACTTTTAATATATAATTAATGACTAAATCTGTAATGTATTAAAAAACAATTCACATATTAATTTTTAATTGAAAAATAATACAAAAAGTATATAAGAAAAAGTACATAAGTATTTTCCTTTTTTTTAATATATTACATTGTAAGGTGAGAAATAAGATGCATTATTTAAGACCTATGAATAGTATATCTTATTACATACTATAAGGGATAATTGAGAGAATTTCTATATTTCAAAATATAAAAGACATAGATGATTTATCTAGTATATTTAATAATTTTTTTTCAAAAAAAATTTTAATTAAGATGACATTTTTTCCAAAAACTAGCAATGTAATTTATTTATATTGATTATATGATGCAAAAGTTATTAATATTAGATGTTATTATTTTAAATTATTTTATATTCTAAACAAATTTATTACTTTTCTTAGTCCATGTGATTTTTTCTTTTATTTTTTATATTAAGAAATGAAGAAATTACTTTATATGATATATGGGTATTGATATATTGATAGTTATTCAAGTATCTTCACTAAAAGAAACTAATATGAGCATGATTTCTCAAGTTTCACCACACTTCATTCATAATAAAAGTTGATAATTAAACTACTACAAGAATAAACCTGTGCATTAAATGCCTAGGCACCGCGGCACGCAGTTCCAAGAAAATAAAAAAAATAATATTAGCACAATAAAACTACCATGGCTGAAGATTTTTTCTTATGTGAAGTCGCATATTCACCATTCATATGAAGAAAATGAAACTTCTAGAAGAATAATGAATGAATTCTGTGGCCAATGATAACAAGGAATTTTAACTAAAAAAAACAGGTCTAGAGCAAACTCAAAGCAGTTTTAAGGTTGTAAAAGAAACAAGACAGATTCAACTGCTTAACTTGAGAAGGGAGTTCAAGGTCCTCAACGAAGGACTGGGGTTGTCACGGAAAATTTCGACAGGATCATGGCAGCTGTAAATCTGCTTACTACTTGGTGAAGGTAACAAAGAATTGTTGAAAGAATGTCAATGTGTCCTTCAGATTCAAAAGTTTGAGTACAAGATATCCTCTTTAAGAAACACAAAAAACTCATTTATATAATACGTTGTAAAGCTGAATATTTCGTTTTCTAATATATCCTTGCTTATTTTATTCTCCAAACTAATAATTAAATACTCATTGAGAGAATTTTACCACATTTGTGATCTTACACAACTCAAGTTAACATTAATCAAAGTTTAAAATAACTATTGAATACCAATATCCCCATTTAAAGTCACAAGTCTTACATTGTTGATGGGAATAAAATTACTTACCTAAATAACTTTCTTTTGATCATTACAATTTATTTTTATATATTTCACGAACAAACTTCTCTCTTGAAAAAAATTACATATACTAACTTCTTTTCTTCAAATAAATCATATACAACTGACAATATATCTCATTAATTTACAATTCAAATGTAATGTGTTATATTGATAAAATAGATTTTAGCCCCATGAGAAGGTGTAAACGAAGAGTAGAAAGAATATTTGATCTCATGAAAAATAATATATCAGAGGAGTTGATTTCCTATCACTTACACGTAGGATAAGATTTACTGTTGTATTCATATAATTTATAATAGATATTAACTTTTGTAAGGCCTTCTGTATAATTTTCCCTAACATGAAAGCTTCATCTAATGCCTCCCACGGATCCGTGTCAGCAAGATGGGTGAACGTGTCCTCACGCCATATATCAGAAAATCAATGCTTCGGTCTCAAAACAGAATCTCTAAAATTGAATCTATCACGCCAGATTAGATTTTAAAACATTATAGACATCACAAGGCGAGGAGTGTTGATCCCCGTGTATTCTTCCAGCCACACTGCAGTATGTAAACATGTGTAAGCAAACTCAGAAGTAACCCTGCCCATCACACGCCCCCACATTTTCATGGAGAGAGATGGACCGAAAAATATAAAATGGACCCCAAAGTTTTTTTGTTTTTTTAATAAACTGAGATATTGACTCATGGCCTTAATAGTCAGCTAGAAAATCAATGCTTCAGTCACAAACAGAATTTTTAAAATTGCATTTACCAAGCCAACAAATAGGTCAATTGTACGAAGTTATGAACAAACAAATACAGGAAGCTAAATAACAGGGGGATATTGTTTGGCCTGCTGCCGCACCCTTCGTCTATATTCAGTGGGGTCCTGCATATCAATACAACATTGTTTATCATGACGTGTTCAACAGCAACATTATAAATTTCAGATGTGGATCCAGAGGAATGTAGAAGAACCTGGATGAAAAGGTGGTACCCTTCAGTTTGTGCAGGATCAGCAGGGTTCGGTTGGTCCAGGAGATCCTGAATGCCCACAAGAATTTGCTTCACAGTAATGGCCGGTCTCCAACCCTAGGAAACACAAATACAAGAATCAGAAAAGATAATCCAATTCAAAATAACAGAATCTGCCCATAAAAGAAATAGTAGACTTCTGCACTTACACTATCCTCATTAAGGATTGAGAGGCATACAGTTCCTGAAGGATAGACATTAGGATGGAAGAAACCTTGAGGAAATTTGCACTTTGGCGGCTTACTGGGGTAATCCTCACTAAAGTGAAGAGTAAGGGGGAAGTAGCCTCCCTCCCAGTCAGTCTGCAACATTTAGAAGGTTAATGGCTTATTTCATTGGAATTAACAGAAAACTACAAAGAAAATATCTTCCGAAACTACAGCAACAAAAGGAATAAAACCAATTGTAGAAATTAAAAATGGCCAGTAAATATCAATCAGAACTGCATCAAGACTAGTTGCCATAAGTAAAATGGAAAATGCGCAATTACATTATAGGAGCATTTCCAGCAACACCCAGGGAAGACATTAAATATTCTGTAATATATCACAGCTCTCTCTTTTGAACCAGATCAAGATTGTGAATATACAGTTCTTCACTATCCTGTGTGATGGATCTGGCCATTTGAGAACGGTATAACAGAATGAAGCATTCTTCCTCTTTCAAGAAGATATGGAAATTCAAAACAAACCAAAGATTGTATCCTATCTTAACACTATACCAAGTTACACAGCTTCACCTGTACTGGGGAGAGCTCCAAGCAGGGGCGAAGATAGGTAAAATGGGAAGAAACGAGGATTCAGTATAAATCACTCAACCAAGTATCTGAAAGAAAACAACTTAGCGGCAAGTACATTCCTGAATTCAGGGCGCCCAACTAGCTAGATAATAATTCTAACGGCATCAGGCATTGTTCAACCCAATAATATAAATTAGTTGCTGACAATGCAAGCAATTCCCAATCTGTCATCTCCTCATTGACTAACCGAGCAAACAATCCAAGATAATAAAAGTATAACAAATTTTAAAAGCTTAGGTATTGTAAAATTTGCTTGAATAATAACAGTTCGATTAAAAAGGCACAATGATGAACTGCTTACTAAGTTATTTCACAATTCCATAACACAGTGATATATCAAGTGACGTTATTTCCAAAACTAGAGTCAATTTATTCATTTTGAATTCTTATAAGAAGAGAGTCAAGGGTTCGAAATTGATAATTAGCCCTGATTGTCAGTAAAAAAAATCGTACTTCAAGTCACCAATTAAGTTCTATGCGCAGTGTCTGAATTAAACAAAGAAGAAAGTAAAATAAGAAGAGGAGCACTGACTCCGGCCTTGCCAGGAATAATGCAGTGCCACACCATCAAATTCACAGACCCATCTGCTCCAGTTTCCGGCTTCGCCACGAAACCCTAAAAAGAGCAATAACAGTTCGATGAATGACTTGCACAGAGAAAAATACAAGGGCGTAATTAGATAACAAGGCAGTGAAGATAGCTAAGAAGGAAAAGGAAGATAGTACGGACATGCGGGTGATTCTTACGCCAAGCTTTTCGCTCCTCGGCAAGACGACCACGCGCGATCCCACCAGACATTTTCCTGCCGTCTCTCTTGCTTTCGACGCTTCCGGTTTCCCAGAATTTTCAGTTGGGAATAGCCCCAGATAGTCTTTCAATCATCGATAGTCTTTCAATCATCGGGATATATATATACATATACACATATATATGTTACTGAAAAAATTTATAGTTGATATTTCATACGTCTTTTTAAAATACAATAATAATATGATAAATATATGGTTATTTAATCTTGAATGCTCTATAAATAGTTCTATTTATTAAAATATATTTGTCATGATATTGCCAAAAATTTTTATCAAATTTTAATTAAAAATTATATAAAAATATATAAAATGTTAAGGCATTACAATTACAGTTTATAAATATCATTAAAAAATTTAAAACACAGATAAAGTCAACTCTTATATAAACATTTTCACTAAACCATAGGGATGGATGTTTCTTTATTTCTAGGATTAAATCTTGAAATCAGTTCTCAAAGTTATTGTTCTAAAATTTACAAGCTTCACCAAAAATATGTATTAAACTATATAAGAATATTATTTTTAAAATTAATTAAAAACTCAATTTTTGCCCCAAAAAAAAACTCAGATTCAAGTTGACGGGCAAGTTTATTTGAAAAATACTGTTATCATACAATTGAAAAAACAAACAAAGGTTTACCAAATATATACGGTTATCCTTTTAATGAAAATACACAAATCTTTTTAGTTTTCTATTAGAGTGGGTAGAAAAGATAAAGTCGTTGCATGTACATTTGCACAATTAGTTGTAGAGTTTACATTTGTGAACAATGCAAGTTTTCATTTTTTTTATTATATTGTATATTGATTTGGTGACAAATAATTGGTATATGATATTACTGAATAATTTAAATTTGGACATTATTAATCTCAAATGGGAATAACTCTTGCCATAATTTTTTTATCCATAAACACTCAAAGCTAAGACTTTTTTTTCAAGCATGAGAAAGACATTACTTAAACTAGTTTGAAATTGTATAGAATTGATCATCTATAAAGTAATAAAAAAAATTCAAAAGACTTGCTGGATTACTGATTCAACCAGTTCACACTTTTCTTAGTTTTTTTTTTTGAGTTATTGGTACAAAATAAAATTATATTGGTAGTAAAAATTCTTCCATATTTTAATATTATATAAGAATGATTCCTGTACAAAATTATTAATAATTATAAATTCAATATATATATTATGGTTATTGATTATTAGTTGTTTATAGTTAATGCAATTTATGTTTATAGATGAATGGTAACCCTGAATTGTAAAATTTATTATTAGTAACTTTTATTTTTTTTATATAATATTAATATATAAAATTTAAAATATATTAATTTAATTACAATTGATTCATTTACGGATCAAAGTAATAAACGACCTATTCAATGATTAATCTGATTTTCGGGAAAATATGCTTTGCCCAACTTACTCTTTAGGTTCATATAATCATATTCTACATACAAATGATAAAAGAACACTTCTTTCACTAATTAATAAGCGTATGTAGGTTTAAGTATTACACTTTGCACAACTCAAGAACAGCTCCCAAGACGATATGTATAACAGCATTGAACAAGCAATGTAATCAGTAGGCAAGAAAATAGAAAAGCCCTGTCCCCATGGAGAAATGTGATCACTTTCGCAAATATATAATTAAAAAAAAAAATCATGCCCTCTCCTCTCTAAAGTTTCTCCCTGGTCGAGGGAGTTTGATTTCTCGTCAGTATACGAGCCTATTTCACTCCGTGCCTGTTTCTTGTGAGTGTCCGGTGATTTTTTTCTCTGGTGTTCTCGTGTCCATGTGTGTCCTTTTTTGTGCTCATTGTTGTTTTCTTTGGTGGTGTGTGGTTCGATAGGGGGATTTGATGGTGTCGCTGCAATCCCTGAAGATATAATCTGCGAGGGGGTTGTTTGGAAGGTGGATCATGTCCTGGTGTTCCTAGCTCGGTGTTTTGGGGAGAAGGACTTGGAATCATCTATCATTTGTCTCTCAATGCTTGCTGGTCTGCTATGAGGGACTATTGGTGAGATTGTGCGGATTGATTGAGGTTGGAATGCTTGGATGGGGCCTATGTTGGTTTATGGATGACGGTGTGGCTGCCAACAAACCTCGATGCATTTGCGTTGATTGAGCTTGATCTTGTGTGGATCTTGCTTGTGGTGTTCATCTTGATATTTAGATAGTTAAAAATGAGTTTGGGTACAATCGGTTTTGCAATATAATTATAATAAAAATTAATTTTGGACTAACATATTTATATTTGGATGATTTATTTGAAAATTAATTTTAACAAAACTCATAATTTTTCTCTAAATTGAGTTTAAACCCTATCTCATAATTAATTTAATTTACTTGAACTAAAATTTAATTTATATTTATTTAATTAAGAACATAATATATCTGATATAATATTTTCTTACAAGTTATGATTTATAAAAATTAAAATTTTGAAAGGACATTTTAATTATAAGATAGAAAAAATTTTATGAAAATTTTATTTTTTAAATTTTTTTATTTTTTCTCATTTTTATTGATCCATTTTTATCTGACTTTAAAATAAATACATATCAAAATGAAGAAGTAGAACCGAGATGTAGAACCTGAGATGCAGCTCCACTTCTTCTTATTCAAGAATCACATTTTAGCTAAAAAAATCATTTTCCAACGAAACTGGAAAATGAAACCAAACATCATGCATTACTATTAAAACCAAATGTTCACTTAAAACTTGGTTTTAGTCGTAACACCAAACATGCCATAAATCTGCATTTGTTGTTGCAGTTTTGATCGCGTAAGGGAATGGGACCGAAAGGATGGTTCATTGAACCCCCATCCCTTTGGAAGGCCATGTTGTAGCCGGTGCTGACTGGTGTTGCTATGCTTGTGGTTCGTTGTACAGGTGGTGGCAAGTTCTGTGATCCTTCATGAGCTTTGCGGCTAGGGCGGCGAGGGTTTGTTGTTGTGTGGTGGTCAGAGTTTGGTTTCTGCTTTGTCGTTTTGATATGTAGTTTTTCGTTTTGTTGTGTCGTTTTGATGTGTTTTGCTTTGTAATTTGCTTTTCTGGAATAAATTCTTAAATATATACATATAAAATAAAAAAATCAAATAGCTGAAAAATAACTTGACGTCAGTGATTCTAGCATGCAAGCTTTACAGGGCAAAAAGTGAAATCCTCAGGAAATTTTTTTCGAAGGCAATTCCCTAGCTCTCACAATAAGAAATAGAAAACCCCTTATTCTACATCAAATAATCGTATCAACCAATCGGCGGTTTCATAATATCTAACCTGAAATAGAACGCCAAAAATATTGCATGAACTATCAATTACTTTAGGCCTTAGGTGGCCTGTACTTCCAAATAGCAGAACTAACCATGAAGAACTGATGTTTCAGTACATATAAAAAGTGGATTGGCCAAGAAGAAAAAAGGCACATACAGTGGACAGATGTAGGAAGATCTGCAGCGTTCAAGCATGACCACTCAGAACTATTGTTGCAACCCTCTTCAATGATTCAGCTGCCTTATGGAGATCTGACTCTGAATGGGCCGCCGAAACAAATAATCTAATTCCTACGGGCAAACGGCATTTGTCTAAAGTTGATCTCTTGGAAGCAACGACAAACACAGAATCTTCCTTCAAAACCTGTAGAGGATACATTATCATTAGACACGAAGTTAATGATTACGATGTTACAATTATCAAATAAGATTCTGTTACCCGCTCAGCTATATCTTCCAGCAGGCGTAGGTCATTTTTCATAGAACCTGTTGACTTCTCCAATCTCAAATAAACAATGGGTGATTCTGGGTTGCTTGCTATTATCAAGCCTTGTGTGTTTGATAATCCTGCATCAGCCCATGCATTTTTTAGTGAGACAAGATCCTTGTTTTAATGGTTTAAAAAACGAACACTAATAATAGGAACTCTATATGCTTTACAAAATCCAAAACAAAGACACCGCCATGCAATGATTGATATAATTCATTGACATCAAAGCCCACCTTTCCATAGCAAAGCAATATTAGTCTTCAGTTTTGTTATCAGATAGGGATTTTCCTCTAGGATGTCAATAGCTGTAATTGCAGCGCTTGCAAGATATGGGGGCAGAGAAGCAGAAAAGACATAGCCAGAGCTACTCAATCGCTAAAGAATTGAAAAGAGATATTAGTAATAGGAACATGGATGAAAAAATTGCTGGTATCAAAATTGTGATATTTCTATCAGATTCAAGGAGAAATTATGGAAGGAAAATAAAATGGAAAAACTACTTCACAAAGAATCATTAAATCTCTCAAGAGATCAAACTCGTTACTTCTAGCTGTCAAGTAAGACACTTTCATACTTGGTGATCTATAACTCTAGCACTTCCGGTGCAGAATCCCCCTTCTGTGGCCAGTGCATGTCCCATAGCAGCAGTTATGATATCCAACTTCTCAACCTGCAGCGTACAGTCATAAATCACAAATACCAATGCAATTCAAATTATACACAGATTGCACTCAGTGCCCATACACATGCACACGCACACATTGATTTCAATACATACTGGAACTCCAAAATGTTCAGTAAGACCTCTCCCGGACCTTCCGAGAACACCAATTGAGTTGCTCTCATCCACCAAAACACGAAAACAGTATTTCTCCTTCAATCTGATGATCTCATCTAATGATGCAATTTGGCCAGAATTCTGCAAATTTCAAGGGAAAAATGTTAACAGGTCCTGGTCAAGAAATTTCAGTTTAAAGTGACCAGATGTAAGCCTGGCAACAGCAGTGAAGAGATGAATAGTTCTATTAATATTCTATATGATGGAAGAACAAGAAAAACAAAACAGCCCAATGAGTGAATGGACAGTCATTCTTTATGCAATAACATTGCAACAGAAGAGATCTAACAGCAACACAGTCATTCTTTCATATGCAATACTGCTCCTGCTTGTCATCTAGTTTATTTCTTCATACTAGTTGCAAACTGATCCATATAACATGAGAACATATATAGTGCAAGCATATAAAGATCTTGCACCAAACTGATGAGCACCTTAAGCATATAAATCGAGTTATTTTGAATTTGAAAACAAAGTTAATTCGTTAAAAATTTCACATACAACAAAGAAATTGTTACAGTTGCTAATAACTCTACCGTCAGCAGTCCTATTGACAGTTATTCATTTAGAATAATTTAATAATTTACCAACATGCAACAATAAGCAAGCAATTCAATAAAACACCTGATTTTGAAGATCAGGACCTGAAAGAAATATCTCAAAATTTCAAGTTAGATCAACGCATATGAACAACAGTGTGATGCTACAAAGCTACACTATATGCATGACAGACAATACCTACCTGGTAGACAGCTTCAACAACAATGTATCGCCTCACTTTCTTGGCCCGCTTATTTTCTACAGTAATTTTCTCCAGAGTCCCTCTTAAAGAGTGCATATCATTGTGCTTAAAATACACCACTGTGCTTCTTGAAAGATAAAGGCCATTCTGTATGCCCCAGTGGACTCCCTCATCCCTGTAAAAGACAAAACCAACATATATGTGAAACTTAAATCTGAGACTTCACAAGAGATAGCAGTAAAAGCTCCAAAAAGTAGGTCAAATCATTGAGGCTGTAGAAGCCTTGAAGATTAAGATAGCAAACAAACCCAGTTGCAAACCATTCGACCATTTTGCCTCTGTAACATCAAAGTTTGAATAATTACAGCCTCCATTCATCACTTTATATCAATTGCCACTATTTCACTGCAGGATCCGAAATCATTTGTGGCTATGATGGATATTTAAGTGGGATAGGGAACCCTCCCCAAAAAGCTAACTATTAAGGTGGAAAAACTAACCCACTTAAATACCCCATCGCTATATGTAGGTAGCCCTTTTTGAAACCATTAACCACCAATTCTAATAACAATTGATAGGTATTCAAGTGGGATGGAAAACCCTCTCCTAAAAATTAGCTATTAAGGTGAGAACTAACCAACTTAAATACCCAATAGAGTGTCTCATACGACATAATGTGAGACTTTGGCATCCCATACTATCTTAGTATTCATTAGGCTGGAAATGCCGTTATTCAGCAAGGCATATGCTATATCTTATATTATTAGCTTACAAACGCATACACAATGAAATACCATACATCCATCGAACTATCCCTTTATGCAATGTCTAGTTATCATTGCTCATTATAAATGTTATGAGGATAAAAAGGAGGGATACGAAAAGCAGAATAAAACCAAAAAATTGATATTCAAAGACAAGCTATTGTTTACTTACACAACAATTATATCTCCTTTCTTAGAAAAAGCAGGAATTGCACTAAACATGGTGGAAAGTCCATAAGAATACAAAATTGAATCAGGGGTTCCCAAAAATTTTGCTATTCTGGCTTCACAGTCTAGGTGGACATCTGGAGTTGAAAAAAGTAGTATCAGAGGAAAAAGCATTTTCTTGCAAATAAGCTTTTTTGAAAAAAAAAAAAATCAACTAGGATATACTATAATATTGAATCTTACCAATTGTTCCATAGAATCCACGAGGACCACAAGAACCAACACCATATTTCCCTAAAGCAGAAGAACATGACTCCTGAAAGAGAGAGTTACTATTAATTCACTGCATTAACTGATGCCCAAAAGCAAAATTTAGTACGGTAAAAGAACTTCCTTACAAGTAGCTTCTCATGACCTATCAATCCAAGATAGTTAGCTGAAGTGAAGTTAATAACTTCTTTACCATTAACTATGGCATGTGGCCCAGCAGCACTGCATGAAATAGAGCTCATCAGCAGGAAGACAGATATTTTGTCTACTTTCCCCAATAATCCTATAAATTGACATCCAAAAAAATTGACATCCAAAAAAATTGAACCCTACAATAGCATTTATCGTTCCAGATTACACAAAAACTCCCAAGAGAATGGATGAATGTCCAAACATGACAAGTAAACCCCTTGTAAGAATTTGAACTTTAAATTCCACCAAAAAAAGAATTTAACTTTAAAAGTTGCACAACTCTCCATAAGCTTTATGTTATGAAGATAATTTAGAAAAAAGAAGGTACTTTGAAATTGAAAATGGTAAATACCTGCAAGTGTTGAATCACTGGGAAGGACTGTGTAGTTACTGTCTTTCACATTTTTTTTTAATTAAATGACAAAACTTATGAATCTAAGAAAAAGAATTGTAATGAAAACAATAAAGTTCACAAGCAGAACACAACATATATGTAATTTCAGGAATGGCACTCCACCAGCAAAAAATGAAAAACAAAAATTAAAGCTAAAGGACAATATCTTTGAAAGGGAAAATACATATAATCCCCATGATAGCCTAATTACAAATTTGGTACGTAAACCTTAAAATGTAATACTTAAGCCCCCAGATTATCACAAAAAATGAAAATGTTACATATTAGTTGAAAGTTGAAACTAACAACCAAAGCGGCATGATACATTATATCTCCATCATCTTCCCAAATCCCTGCCTTCGCTTAAAGTACTACATGACAATCATGTGGCTACTAAACATTAGTTTTAACTAATATACAACGATTTTACTTTTTGTGATAGTTTAGGGGGGTAAAAGTATTACTTTTAAAGCATACTTAAGGTATAGTTTTCCCTCATAAAAAATAAATAAAGGTACTCATCCAGGAGAACATCACTCATCACCTTTCCAGCACTGGTGGTTCATACTGCATCTCTTTACTTAGTGGAGGAATCAGGGGTTCTGGAACCCATTCATCACATAGTTCATCAATTTCCTGCAAGCATTCACATTAGGCATTGCATTACAATAATGTCTAGTTATAACATGATGCATTTCAGATTGGGAGGAACAGAGATTACTATATTAAAATATTTTCACTATCCTCTTCAGAGAACAATATAGTAAGGGTCACACGTTGACCAAAATTCAAGTAAATTCAGACAGCCATGTCATATTCAAAGATGATAGAATAATAACCGAAGATATAAAATGGGCAAGAAAGCTGAAAGGACTGTCCTGCAAAAACAATATCTCTTCCAATCTCCAGTTTGTAAGTCTATCCCATCCATATGTTTCTAAAGATTACAACTGCATACTTATTCACGCCAAAAGGCAGTCCTTTGTATCATATTATGTTGATGCTAATATACAACCTACTGCCATGGGCAAATGATAAAATCAATCTTCATAAACTGAAATCTTTCATGTATTGAACTTTAAACAACATGATATTTAAAAACAATTGAAAAAGGGAACATGAATATCAGAATAGTTCCAAATTTCAAAATGCCAAAAATATAGGCAAAGTAAACTCCGAAGAGCATCAACCTCGGAAGCTCAAGAAAGTCATAAGCCACCATAGATCCCTAGAATTACTAAAAAGTAAATATCATACTCAACAAATCTCTATTTATAGTATTTTATAATGTTATAGATAATGATAGAAATGGCTAGTTAACTACAAAAAAATAAATCTCAATTTCTCACACAAATCAGGGGTAAAGCCCGCCAAAGTTTAATGAATAAGCCAAATAATAGTCAAATTGTGAAATAATATCATTGATAATCCTCAACAAGCCATCTTTACTTTCACATAAAAGGTCTGCACAACCAATAAATCAGGTGAGCACAAATGACAGCTACATTATTAATTATCAACTAAATATACACACGGAGAGATATTCAATGAGTTGAAAGAAAGTAAGTCATACTAACATTTTCTCTCAAGGGCCGTTTAGGAGGCTTGTAACTTTTCTGGGAGAGTAGGAAAAGAATGACCACCAGGAGAACAACTTCAACAAATAAATGTCCTTCAACCAGATGGCAAGAATGAAGAATAGGTAATCATCAGTCAGTCACATGATGTGTCATCCATATAAAGGAAAAGATATTTCAGTCAAAGGATATCAGATTCTACCGCCAATATGCACTCCAAAAACTACAGCTCGTGCAGAAGGAGCATCTAAAGCCAATGTCACCCATTCTAATGTAGTGTTTAGAATATTCTGGACAATATTCTGGACAGCTGACGCCATCATAGTCGTAATATCTCAATTAGTTAAATAACAAGGCTTCAGCATCATTCATGTATTCCATGTAGTTGCACCAGTCAGCTCAAACTACTGCAATATATGGCACCTTGATAGTTAAAGCCATGCTAGTTCATTTAAAACACATCATACAGTACAGTTACAGAGAAGAGAAACTGATGGAAAATATCAACAGAAAGCATGTTTTTGTGCTGGTACGTATTTGCCACCATAAAGTACGTCTTTGCGTTGAATTAAAATAATTAAGAGAAGACAGCTTTTCATTTGTTACTCAAACAACGACCTAAATAGGCAGTCTAATGCCACGAGGATTCCAGAGCAAGATTAACTCTTGCCACTCTAAGGAGAATAAAGTGATACCAGACTGGAAGTTAAATAGGTTGAAATGATTTTTTCCCCAAAAAGTTCAGAGAAACTAATCCCTAGTCCTTACAACCAGTCGAAACAAGAGCTATCTCATAAATATGTATCTTTATGTTTTTCTTTGGTTATAGAAAATTCATCTGTAGGGCACTATATCCAAGCGGTGTCTGAGTAAACCCGAAAAAGCATAACTCGCTCCAAAAAAATCTAAATCTCAAATAACGATTCTTAGATTAGAAGGAATTAACCCAGCATCCCTTCAAAAGCTACGCGCAGCAAAACCAACATTAAACATAACTAAAGGCAATGGTTGCCAGCTGCGCACCATCCAATTTCGTCAATATTATATTAATCTCGATAGGAACTCAAACCAACTTTTATACTCGTACATAAGCCACCGTATAACCTTTGTCCGGCCATATCCTTATACGTAAAACCACAAAAATAGTCGCTCGAAATTCTCATTTCAAGGCTATGACTGTTGCCAACTAATAAAGTTGCACGGCTGGAAAACGGGAAGGCTCGCACTTTGGGGATCCGCAAAACGAAACATAAATGATAGCAATGAATGAAGCATTTTGCAACCGCTTGCAATTAATCAATTCAACACCATATCTAGCAAACAGATTCAACCAAGACCGATATTTAAACTTACCTCGCGATTACGCTGGTAAATAGGTTAAGGTAGCAGAGATAGGAGGGCGATTATGAATCTACTCCTTCTTCGATCAATTCTCAGAGATTCAAATAAAAATGAGAGAGGAAGGGTCAAACAAGTTGAATTTGATTCCCTTTATGTCCATTCCAGTCAGGGATGGATGCCCATTAAGGACAAGTCAAGAGCACCAGCTGCGAACTCCCCTCAGAGGCGGCGTCCTTCGTCCCCTTCTTTCTCCCCAGATCCAGATGTGACGTTTGTTCAAAGAACAACAAACATGTATTTTTTTTAACGATAACTGCATAATTTAATAGAAAATCAATATATTATTATTAATTATGAATAATCATCACCATTCAAAATATACATAATAAAATTTATAATAAATCAGGTTATAAAAAAATTATAATAAATCATTCAAAAAATAATAATAAATCTCACCATAAATCATATTCATAATTTCATAAATGATACGAATTATTTCTTATACTATGTAATATATAGAAAAATGAGTTTAGTGCAGAAACTATATTTATGATATTTTATACCTTACATTGAATTTGAAGAATTATTATAACATATGAGTAGTATGATTCATTATAAATTTTATATTTTAAATCAGTAAATTATAATTTTTTCTTACAAACTTTTATATTCTAATTAAAAATTTTATCATGCGAAAGATATTTTAAAAAATAGTATATGAACTTTTTGTCATTGTTATTCAAAACATGAATAATCAAAAGTTAATATTTGTAATCATTTAAAAACATTTATAAATTTATCTTATTCGATATTTGGAATCTTTTTCAAGTGAATTAATAATTATTTTATTGTAACACATTTTGGTTATTAAAAAGAGTAGTCCAAAATATTTTCAGATAAAATGGTAGTATTTATATATTATCCTACTTCTTTTTTATTATAAAACAGTTTTCTTAATATTTACATCTCAACGACATTTTTTCGCTTCTCTTATTTACAACACAACCAGCTAAATTGCTTAATTTTACCCAAATTATATGTGATATCATGTATTATACAAAATCAGAGAAATAAGTTATACCATATTTATGTTGGCAAAATAAAATTTATACCATATTCATGGCATATAAATAACATGATTGTTATAAATTTTCTATTTTATATTGATTCACATCTTTTTGTCATAATCCAGGAATCCATCCAAATGTCTTTTTTTCCCTGCAATGGCACAGTTCCAAGAAGGCAACAACTCAAATTGTCATGTAGGCCAAGAAACCACATTGTCATACCCCAAACTCATGTCTTCTCGTATCACCTATCTCGACCAAGTTGTTTTTTCTAAAAAAAAATTCAAAATCTGCCACATTGGTTTGAGACTTTGAGTAGTTGAAATGCTGAGAAATTGAATGTTACTCTTACAGAGTAATTGTAAAGGTCAAGTTAAGTATTTGTTTGAAGAATCAATTAAAAAGATACAAGTTTTAGCCCAAATCACTATTCCTAGCACTGTGTTACACTGTTACAAACATTGTTGGGCAGGGTTTACATCTCCACCATTCTTTGCTATGCCGATATTGTCATGTGGTGCATGTCCTCCGTAATTTCCTTCTGCATTTTCCTAACACAAATGGCACTTGTATGATTTTTCCTCACATGTTTCCAAGGTAAATGGGGCTGCCCAATTATCGTTCTTTTAGGATTGTGTTAATCTACTGTATGGGTGTTCCTCGCATATTTCCAATGCAATGATATTTCTTTGGCATTGTGTGCCTTATGCATCTTCCCCATTAATTCTTGAGCAGGGAGATTATTCTTTGGATCCTTCTCCCACAATCCTTTTCTCCTTCACTCCTCTCCTCTCTCTCTTCCACTATCCATCCCTCGACTCCTTCCTTCTTTTTCTTCTTTCATGGTTAAAAAAAAGCACCCACACCACCTCCTTCCTCCTACCCACAAATCACCATCCAATCTAAATCCTTCACTGGAATACTCACCGTCTCCACCCATACCGACCGCATCCTTCTTCCGACACATCCTTACTTTTTTATGTATATATAATCTTCTAGATAACTTGTTTGGACTCGGAATTAATTATGGATGCATTTCTAGCATATTCAGAGTATCATGAGACTTGAACATTGATGAATTTATCGATGTGCAGGGCATGCATTTCATTTCTTTAGTTTGTTTTCCACATTTTTATATTTGACTCATTTGGATAGATAATGGATGATTTATGCATAATGGATTGGATTTGAAGCCATGGAAGATGTATAGAGGGACCTATCAACTGATATGAGGAAACACCCCTTTTTTGCCACTTAATTGTTATTTTGTTTGGTTTTGTCATTATCAATAGGTGGTCTTAAGAAATTGTGGCAACTTACTCTATATTTTAGAGCTATGGCTACTAAATAGATGGGGAGTAAGGAATGAAAGAGCTTTGGTTTTATCATTCCAATCATGATAATGTTTATGAATTATAATTATATAATTACAATTGTATATATTAATCTCTTGATGCTATTTGTGTCAAGTTATTGGAGTACAATTAAAAAACACTTGGCAACAATTAAAGCTAGACTTGGAGGTATTCTTTTGAATTCTTACTCTCTCTTTTTTCATTTTCAAGGCAAATCACTTTTTGATTGGCAATGCTAAACTTTTTAAACAAGGAAACAAGATAAAATTGAATAATTGTACTTGGCCTTGTCTACCTTATTTATACCTAGTGAAAACTTTTGAATTAGGGCCCTGGGGAAGGGTGTGTGGGGGCAAAAAACACTTTTCAGTAGTTTGTTTTAAGAACTAAATTGACTATTAAATACTTGAATTCTTTTGATTTATAACATAAAGAAGGATAATTTTGCAAATATTTCACTTTGAATTGTTTATCATATTATATGCCCGGTAGGTGACGTTGTATGATTTAAAGTTTAGGCTATGCATTACCTAGAGCTCATTGCATATGTTGAAATCATGTGTTAATTTCCTGTCCTTATGCATAAACATGCATATAATTCAATTTGTTGTTAGTAAAACTCGCCAAGTCCTTTCCTTCTTTTTGATGCATTTGGAATTTTAAATTGAATTTTGTACATTGGTATTAAGAGAAGTTGAATATTCTTGTATTTTTCAATGCAGTTAAAATTGCATAATTACTAACATGAGTTAACTTATATTTTTATGGTGTCTAGAGACATCAAAGGCTCAAGATGGGACTTTTTGATGAATTGTCGATTCCTCCAGAGAAAGTAAGGTTTTCTTTGTTTCTTTTGATAGTAGTATTTATGGAAATTGATGGCATTCTTGGTTGAGGGATTCTTTGATAGTAGTTTATGGTTTAGATCTTTTGGGTTTACTGTTGTTGTCGTGATAATAGGTTATTGAGTGAAATTTTACTTTTTTTGCATGTTTCCATGGTGTAAACAAAATAACTTATGTTCCAAGATAAGGTTCTTGCATTAGAGAGGTGGAAGAGGAATTTTTGTTTAATTTGTCCTGTTGTTACTTTGTTAGTGTGTATCATCTTATCTCATCATATGGGTTATTGCAAATGCAGAGTACTTTAAATGTTCTTAGAGCATGAATTTGATGGTTTTTTTTCTACCGAAAAAAGTTAGTTTGGTTTTTTGGTCATTTAACAACCCTCAAATTTTTCTCCTTATAATTATCTAGTTTGTGACAATTTTTTATGTTATATTTTCCTCTCATTGGGCTGAGCAATCACCTCTTTCATATTTCCCATGCATCCTATTCAAGTGTATCTTCTTTGTTCTTTTCCTATATTGTGCCATCACTAATCACATTTTTGGGTAAGTACTCACACAGTTCTATGTTCTTCTTTTTATAATACTTAACATGGTTATGAATTACAAAGAATCCAATTAATTTAAGTGACAAAATTTTCTCCTTCTATAGTAAAGTTCTACTGAGCTATTAATTCTTTTATGATTTAGAAGTGTCATGGATTCTCTTATGTATAATTAAAATAACTATACTTAAACAAAACATAAGTGCCAAGTAAATTCACACTCATTGAGATCAATGGCATTAGCCAGTAAGTTTAGTTTAGACATAGCTAAGTAAGTTTCAAACACTGAACTTATAATTTGAAAATAGCCATTGCTTTATTTTTACTTAACTCTTATTTGTGGAAATATTCTAAAACCTATGGGTTGACTTTCAGAATAGATGTCATATTACATGGCAAAAATTTGGGATGTTCATTAGTCATGGGCTGCTATAAGTAGCAATATAGTTGTCAATAATGTTTTCTTATGGTTTCACTCAGTTTGGGGGTTCTATTCAGTACAACATGATGAATAGTTATGAGTGAATTTTCATGTGAGTATTTTATTATTGCATCTATAGTGGACATGACATTCTATATGCAAATGCTTACTTCTAATGATTAGAGAGTTTCGCATGTTTGCAACAACAGAGGTGGTTTTCTCTTTTTAAACATTCTCTAATTAATAATCTATTACTTTTGGCTATAGGAAGGAAAGCTTCAAGTGCTCCAATGTGAATAGCAATGGACTAGATTGCTATCCTGTAGATAGCATGGTTGAACTCAATTAATGAACAAGGTTCTATGGTGCTTATGAGAAGCAAGTAGAGAGCCCCAAGGTTTTATATTTAGGTTGCCTCACTTGCCTTTTATTTATATTCTTAAACTATTAAATAAATTTTCATAAATTTATTATATTTCTGAAAAACCAATAGACATGTGTACTATTATGTTTCTTTCATTCCTACCAGCACACTAGGTTTGTAAGTATGAGAGTATAGTGAGTAACTCTATGCTAATATATTGAACAAGATGCTTGAGTAACTTTGTAATATTCTCACTTAGCCATCATCTTCATCCCTCCACTTGTAAACTAAAGATAAAAATTAAATAACATTTTTCTTATCTGAAGTTTATAAATATGCTTCATTTCTATGTCCTTTATGTGTCTTAATTTTTGAGAAGTTAAGCTTTATAACGAAGCATTGAGCTTTTGTATAGCTTGGAGGCTGGCAAGTACATGGTCAAGCATTAATTCATCCATTCACTTAGTCATATTGCTTCAAGCTTCTTTCTTAGAGTTCTACTACAATATCTTAAGACACTTTAGCTTCCTCTTTGTTCTTGGCCTCCCAATTGGTTTTAGACATAGAATACTGTATCTTATCATATTGTTACTGAGATTCTCTAAGAAATTGAAAAGACCTTAGATTATCAACTTGTAGATGTAGTGTCAAGATGGGAAATACTTTTTCCATAAGGAATACCAATCTAGCGAAAATGGTGGGAATGATATGGAAGCTAATGGTGCACATGGTTTTGGTGATGCTAGGAACAAATCACAATTATATACAAAATCTTTAGTATTATATCATTTTAGAACATGCAAAGAAAGCAGGTTGAGTTTGTAAAAACAAATTGTTCTTTTGTTGAAAAGGGTTTTTATACTGAGTACCATAAAGAATACTTTGTAAATTGAACATATTATGACCATATTTTTATTCCTCTATTTTTAGATACTACAATGGAAGTTACAAATTATGCCTTTGACTTCTATAATTTTCTGCCTTTATTATATTTGTTGGTGTGTTAATTGAACATAATTTTGCTTGGTATGCGGTTAATTTGGGAAGATTGCTACTATAAACCCTTGCCTTGTTAATTTCCTCTGCACATTGCTAGAACAAAGACTTCTAATTTGTCTTTTGGTAATGGAGAAGGCTTCTGGTTTCTTCTTATTCTCATTCTTCTCATATAGGAACCCAAGAAGAGGACAAAGTCTGCTCTTTGATTAACAAAATAATGGTGAATAACTTGGTCAATGTCTTGGATGAAGGGTAGGTTTCATCCATTCCAATAGTTGAAATACTTTTGTTTTATGTTGACTGTTATTCAAGATTTTTGAGTAGGCCGCATTTATAGAAAACCATCAGTGGATTCTTTTGAACAATATTAGAAGATGTGAAGTTTAATTATTTGCTTCCGTTGGTACTACATAATAGTTTTATTTCTATGAAGAGTGAATGAAAAGTTTTCACTATATAATTTAATAGTTTCTCTTTGAAGTGTAATGGAAATTCAAGTGAACTATTGAAAACTTATAACTTGGTCTATGTATGAATGTATATGAATCATTTAATCTATTACAAAGTTCTTCTAGAGAAACCATGGATGTCTTCAGGTAAAGAAAGAAATTCATTAAATTAATTTGAAGGGTTGTTTTGGTATTTTGAGAGAAGTTGCCACAATTTTGATCATCTAATTTTGATGTTTCAATTATAATTTCTTTTATCAGCATTTTTTGTATGCTTATACATAATCATCTGGTGTGGCATAGTTTTTGTCCTCCTCATGAAATATTGTATTATCATTCAAATTTATAGTTTCAACACATAACATTAAATGATTTTGGTCTGGCCCTCTTTACTGTTTGTTATGGGATTTAATTTGATTCATTTATTTGTTAGGCTGTGATAAAGTAGTTTAGAACAAGTGGTTATGAGAGTTCAAATGTTATGGTCATTGATGAGGTTTAAATGCAAGGACATCAACAACTTGAGCAATTATATAGGTCCACCCATAAAGGAAGGGTATATTGTTTTCCGTTTACTATTTTTCTTGCTAAATTTTGAGTCCTTTCACCAGCTTACATTAAGAGTTGTAAAGAATTTCTCAATTTAGGAACCAAGTAGTATATAATATGCATGTTAAGAAAGTCTCAACATGATACTTTCTGAGTTGAGGGTGACATGAATATATAAAGATAATTGAAGCAACCGGCTTTATGAACCCATATTAGTGTGTCTGGCTTGACTCTACTGATCTATTGAGGAATTTCTAGGGATACCTTTCAATAATCATTTCCAAATATTTTAGCTTCTTAAGCCTAATTCTAAGATTAGGCACCTAGGTTGTTAGCTAGAAATTAGGTAGGACTAACATATCAATCCAACTTTAATGACATTGAATTTAGTTTTTTTTCTTGCCAGAAGATTGTTTGTGCTATTTTCAATAAATGAGAACACATCTTTAGATTTGATCTTCCCTTCTCTATAATGGAGTTGAATAAGTTTTAATATTGACCTGACTAAACTTAGATTTGCTTACACATAGTTATTCTCTTTCCTCTATTCTTATAGAATTATTTGTGTTTGTATCACCAAGCCTTCAATATCCCACTAGACCTTCACATTTCTCATATATATATATATATATACACATATATTGTTTACCCCACTCTAAGAAGCAGTCTTTGATAGTTATGCTTAAAGAGTTTTTCTTTTTACTGCTGCAGTTGAACAACCTTATTTATCTTCTAGCTAGATGCTTTAATGTAACAAGTGATAGAAAACAAGATCAACTGTAAAGAAGAGATTTTCTTTGGCAATTTCAAGTAAAAAGAGGCCCTTCCTCTTGGAGTAGGGGAGCTAATAGCAAATGAAGCTATATTCTTCTGCATAATGTTTACACTAGATTAATATTATTATAGTTTCAATTTTGTAGATATAATTGTAGGTTGCTAGGGTGAATATTGTTTTTCCCTGTGTGCTGATTATGTTATTGGTTAATTTTAGTTTATAGTAATATATTTATATGCATTCTATATAGACATGCAATTATGTGTTTTTTGCTTTACTTATTGCATTAGAGTCTGATATTTCCTTCTTTCCTGAAACAAGTAGCAACTTTTGGTTAATACTTGAGAGTTACCATAAAGCATCTTAATGATGATACAAACATTTTAGGTGAAACCCATGCTAATAAAACTTTATTATTTTAAAAAATTTCTTCAAATTATTCAAGATTGTAGAACTTGAATGTAAAGTGTCATGGTTAGTGGCTTATGTCAGAGTTCGCTAGCTCGTATACCATTTAGCATTAAGAAGCTATAAAATGTAGACTAATTTAGAACTTATATAGGATAAATGAAGAGAGCAAGAGGACACAAATGCCCTCTGGTTCATACTTTATTAGTGGACCTTGCACTTGAGAAAACTACTAAGAACACCATCAAAAGCTATGTCTTATAGATCAACATAAAACAATATGCATTATTATTGCTATTTTTATATTTACACCAACCATACCATGTAAGTATCCTCTCATGTATAAATAATAAATAATGGTTTTGTATTGCAAAGGATACTATAGATGTACTCAGAAATTTACAAGATTGTCTTGCAACAAAACAAGTTAAAAGGTATGAAAATCCAACAATAATCGAAGCGACCTACAAAGTATGGCATACCTATAACAACCTAAGAGTATAAAGCTCCGAGAGTTCATTGAGAGGGTTCGGAGTGTGTCTTGGGTAATCTACTACTACATTTACCCATATGGACTGCTATGGAACTTGAAAATATTAAGTTGGTTTTTTTTTTAGCAAGTTGGAGCTACAGGAAAGGCTTTGAAGGATGTTGTTGCAGTTGGTATTGGGATAGCTTCTTAGGTCCATTATTTGTGCACACCCAAAATAGGTTGGTACTAGGGGCAAATCATACTATTGTTAACCATACCAAATTACATCATTTCAGCACATTTTCCTTGAATTACGCATTCATATATGTACATACTTGTCACTCAGAATAGGAAAATGTGTGATGTAATCCTAATAATGCATAGTAGTATGTTTTTGTCTTATTATGCATTATTTTATTTCCATGAAAGCTCATAAATCCTCATATTTATTGCAGACTTCATGGGAAGAGCAATGGAGCAACCTAACCCCTTTGGTAGAGTGGGAGTTCAGGAAAAGATGGAGAAATGGAAGACATGCCAGCAAAGAATGGATTGGACTTCTAGAGAAGTCCACGCTGCAGCTTGGTGGAATGAAGTCGCGGCCTCATAACAAACAGTAACGAAAAATGGTCATGCCCGAGCTCATCATGCCACGGCTACACAATATGAGGCCACGGCCCCATGACAAGTAGTGAGCTAAACAGCACGCCCAGGCCGCGGCCTGGATCATATAGCTGTGGTGCGAACTCCTCGTCAGCAAAACACAGAGCTTCACTCGAACGGAGTATTTGAAGGGTTTTAGAGGAAAATATTGGGGAGACCAAGCTAGGGCACAAAGGGACATCCAGAACTCACTTTGGGGAGCTTGGGTGTGCTAGGGCTTGGTTTCTTGAAGGAGATTGAAGCTAGGGTTTGAAGTTTTGAGAAGATTTCAGCTTCCCTCTTTGATTTTCTTGCAATTCCTTCTTCCTTGTCTCACTTATGTTCAATAATGATGTTGATTGAGATATATGTTGTCATGATTTTGTTAAACATGAGTGGCTAGTGCTCCATTTCTAGGATTATTCTGAACCTTTGTATGAATTAAATACTCAATTCTCCATTATAATTGTGATTAATGTAATATTTATGTTGATTCAGCTTTACTCTTAATGCCTCTTATCGTTTGACCATCAATAAGATTGCCTAGTTTATTTAAGTTATGCTTGAGAAAGCTAGCTTACATAGAGAACTTGAGTTAGGTCATGTGAGAACTCGAATCTTGCTTTGTTGAGTGATGAGCTGTGTTAGTGAGGTAGAGATATACTCATTAACCTCATATAGTTACTTAGGATTTGAATTGAATATGAGAGTTTAATTAACTAGTTAAAAGATTACTTAATTAATTAAACTAAACAGCTATTTGGAAATTTGAGAGAGCACAGATAGTTAAATTGGTATTCTGACTAACATAATCTTGCATTAAGAACAATTGTAAAAGGAGTTTAAGTGAGTATTCATGAAATACAAAGGGAATGAATAATCCTAGATCTCTTTGAATTCTTGAAGTCCGAATTGTCCTTGTTGCCAATTTTATATACTTGTTTTGCATAGTTGAAGTTAATTGAATAGTGAACTTTTAAATTACGTTGCTCAAATTAACCGAAAATGCATAGTCCAATGTTTGATCACTTTTTAATCTAAGTTCCTGTGGAAACGATACTCACTCATCATTTTCCTATTACCTCGGCCCGTACATTTGTGGTATAGTCCAGTGGTGAACAACTATTCTCTTTAGTTGCCCTCATATTAATATTTCTTAGAGCACTTATACATGCCACTAACCTTATCGTAGCAATAGATTAGCACACATAAACACTCACTTTAATGAAGGATAGTTGCTTTATATCTCTTTTGTTTTAAGATTAATAAAAGTCAAAGCAAAATGATGATACTAATTCATTTTTAGGAAAGTTATGTAAGGTGCACTTGGATTCAGAATATGCTGTAAACAAGGAGTGTTGAATATATATTTGTGGCATATGATTCTATTTTAAAACTTTTGAATGAAAATTGTCTTGGTCCTCGCTTAATTTATTTCAACTCTATTTAGTGCTTATTGCCAAATATACCCTGGGAAGCATCATGGATTAAACAGATTTTATTTTGACACACATTTTTTCTATATAAAAAGATAGATAGCACAGGAAAGAAGCAGTTTCATACAAGACATGGCTACATTGTGAGACTCCTGTAAACTTTAAAGGATAGCCATATCATATTTGTACTTTTTCGTTACTATCAAACTATCTATACTTTTTTGTTGTTGTAGGATTTCCCAATTACTAACCAATATAAAGTTGCTACTTTATGTCTCTCTACTCTACCTTTTTTCTTGAACCACCATAGGCTAATGATCTATAGTGACTTATGTGTTGACCTTTTCCTAGAGCTTGGAGTCATTTCTTGGGGGAAGAAAAGCTCAAGATTTGATGAAATTAGTACATATAACAAGTGTAAATAAATTTATTAAATTTAAAAATATTAGAATACCATATAATCAAACAAAATGACCAGAGCATTTGAGTTGAAATGAGTTCTTAAGGATAAGAGATAAATGTGAACGAAAGAGTTTATACCCTTGACTTAATTTGCGTGTTAAATTCACTAATTTAAGTTTAACTACCAACTTTAAGTGAAGAAAACAATTAGTTTGCTATTGTAATGATAGATTGGGGATTATTTTGTAGGAATTTATAAATTTTACACTCCATTACATTGCTGACTTGGATATCTCTATCAAGAGGTTAGTGGATCTAGAGATTTTTTTTTTTTACCAAGGATCTAAATGTTCAATCATATCATTTTCATGTTGGTTCAACTTATAGGAAGCCATTAATCTTGTCTTAATTTTTTTTTAGGGGAACATTTATAGAATCCCGTAGTGGGATGCCGAATGTTTCACCAATTGAGATAAACTTTATCCAAGAAAAAGAGATGAATTCAAAAAGTATCACAAGGTGATGTATTTGGATCATATCTTATTTACTATAATTCAATTTCCATGAATTGTTATTATGCTACGTATATACCATTTTTTTGAAAATCTCTTATCATATTTTCTATCCATGGCTGCAAGTGACAAGTTAAACCCAAGGGTAGGAACCTTGCAAATAAATTCAAGTGTGATATTTGGACAAAATACCATGAAATAGGAGTGGAGGGGATCAATGCTGTAGTAGATTACAAAGCTTACACATAAATCCAAGTGTGATTTCCTTTTCCGTGTTATTTAGCACTTTTTATTAATGATTACAATTCATCATACCCTCTGTTGAATTCTATCTTTTCAATCATATGTTTAGAACTATAAGGATATGCTGTTGTATTTCTAATAAATTACCAACTTGACTTAACTCAACCTTCCCATTAAATTAATCTTTGGGTGTGTTTATTTATATAAAGAATTTGAGTCATGCTCTAGGCATCTCATGAGATGACAATCCCTTCTCACATGGACAATTATTTTTTGTGCCTTTGCATAACTTAAACTAGCATTGCCATCTAAATAAATTCCCGTCTAATCAATTATGTCATGTTCATCATTGATGAACATGCTAAACTTTTGGTAGCATATTGTGTAACACCTCATACTTAGACTCATTTTTCATATATTAAACTATATTTAAATCTATTAATACTTGATTAGAGACTTGATTACATAAAACAACTTAAACCAATTTATTTCATTTCGGGTACCATTCTCTAGGTTAACTTCTTTTTACCCGGTAAACTTTGAAAATTCATAACTAAATAAAAAAAAATCATATTAATATGGTTCAAGTCTCTAAATATAGCTTAAAAGATTCTATACATGGGAAAAATGTTGAACATGGAAATTACTTGGCCAAATTATACAGTAAATTCGTATTATATGTACTGTAGCAATGGTCATTTTTGAAAATTTCTTATTCTGACCATAACTTTGAAAAATCACCATAAATCATACACAACTCAAAATTGAGTGATCTTTGTGTCTATGGAAAGCTACACATGTCTAGTTTTCATACATATAAAACACTCATACATAAAACCACAAAATTTCTGAACAGTACACGAAATTATGAGCAGTGTCACAATGGCCATTTTCTTCCTACAACTTGTCAACATAGACCTTAATATGTACATACATGGTCATTTCTTGTCTTCACTTAAAACATTACATCATAGTAGATATAGATGAACATAATTATATTCATGTAAAGTCCTAGAATCATACACATCATTTTCACAAGATATTTCAAGCAAAGCGCCAATGCAAGCAAATTCATTCTAATTAAGAGCTTGCTTTTCCTTCCCCTTTTCTTCTTGGGCAATCTTGTCATAGCTTGAATCTAAAATTTGTTACACATTTGGAAAGGGGTGAAATTCAAAGAATCTTAGTAGTAACTACCATCATGCACACATATCATCATATATATTGCAAGTATTCTTCTAAAAGCACATCAAGCATGCAATCAAATCATTTTGGCATAATCATTTTATAAAAATTTGGGCAGCACTTCCCCTTGTATTTGGACATATCCAGGGTTACATTACCCTTCAAATAATCCAATCAACAATGCCAAATCATCACAAGACAACATTCCAAACATTAAACACATCATTCAAACCAAGCAACATCAATGACAATACATAAGCATAGATAGGTGAGTTAACTACCTTTGAGCTTTCCAATAGTCTCCAAACTTTGCAAACCCTTTCCTTGATCTTCTAACACTATTTTGGATCCTATAGCATTATAAAATCATGCCATTAACCACTAATTATCCAATTTCATTTACAAAGTGCTCACTTGAACTAAAATTTGTACTTTGTTATCCATCATGCATTCCTTATACAACATACTTGTTCTCACCTATTTTGGACCCAAGGAATCTATTTTTGAGGTCAAAAACTTGAAATTCCCTTCTTATAATAAACCCTAATTAGGCAGAAAATTACCATAAATCATAGAAAAATAACTAATCGATTAATTTGTAATCTAATGACATATTCTTGCACCTTATAGCCTATATGATACTTTTTATGGTTTTAGTTTCTCTATGCCCTCATTTTCTCTCTCTACTCTCTCTCTAAGCTGAAACTTTCAGTGGAAAAATATGAGAGAATAAATCATAAAACTCTTCCAAACTAAAGGTTACACAAGATTATGGCCATAAGATATTACCTTGAAATTTTGGGACAAATCTTGTGATTTTCTCTTCTTCCTTTGCCTATCACAAAGTCACGGCTTCTCTCCCTCTTTTCCCACTGTTGCTGTCGTGAAAATGGCTGAGGATGATAACCAAGATGGCTTAAATGATAAATATATAATAATCAATGTACAAAAAATCGGATCGGACCGGCCGGTTCGACTGGTAACCGGTGCCTGGTCCGGTCCGGAACAAGTAGGGAAATCGGCCATTTTGAAAATCGGTCAAAAACTGTATAAACTAGCCCAAACTGATAAAAACCGGCAATTCAAACGGTTCAGCCGGTTAGGAATTTTTTTTTTTTGCTTTCCTTTAAAGGAGGCAAAACAACGTCGTTTTGTTTTGTGCCTTTTTTTGTTAAAGAAAATTATTTTATTATAAATTATAATTATATTTTATAAAAGAAAAAAAAATCAAAGTAAAAACATATCTATCTAAATACTAAATAATAAAGACTCAATCTCCCATTTGGCCATTTCTATCGAGATCAAAAATCAAAGTTAGAACTTGTAACCCTAACACCCTAATCTCTATCAATCGCCTCCAATGTGCCATCCTACTCTCATCGGCGCCTTCCTCGGTCAACAGTGATAGGTGGTCGAACTTCATCAGTCCATCACAGTGCTCATTTGAGTCCGTTAGCGTCCTTTTTTCTTCGATTCCGTAATTCCTCCTTCAACTCTTATCGTGCTTTCTCGTTGGTGTTACTTTGTCACAGCATTACTCCTCATTTTAGTGAGCTCTTCTCCTTCCCAATTTTTCATCACATACGAGTGCAGTTACCATCTTTTTTTCTTTTCTTCTATTCTCTTCTTCAATTATGGCCTTTTGTTTCTATGGAAAGTGTGCCTGCGATTTTCTCTCAATTTTTTTTTTGGTGATCACTCTGTTTTACTTTTTCCTATGTTATTTGTCCTGATGTGAGTAACTAATAGCCCTATGAATACCAGTGATTCGAATATTATCTTTTTGTTTGTTATTTTACTATGAAAATATTGGTGGTTGTTGTTCAAAGAAAATGTTTGGGCAAAGGACGCTTAGTTTCCGGTGTTTAAGCTTTGAAGTCGACAAAAATGTCAGAATTAGAAATTTTTACTAAGGTTGATATATAAAATTAATTGGTATTTTAAGGAAAAATTGCAATAGTTGTTTCTAACTTTCTATGCGTTGAAATTTTACTGAATTTTGCTTACAAGTTTAGCTGGATGGTGTGGATATAACATTGCATAGAGATATTTGGTTTAAAATGATTTTCTACACTGGTACTCATTCTCAAACTGATTCAATAGTTTTATTCTCCAGCCTTTAGTAAATGGCGTTGATGCTACAAACAGAACTGTATGGCTTCTTCATAATTTTCTAACTTATAAGACTCATTGTACATAATTTAGATGGAACCAAAGTAATTAAGTTGACATCCCTCCTCTTCCACTTTATCACACATGGCTCTCTCTTATTGTGCTTCCCTTTTAATAGTATCAATTTTCAAATACTATGGCCCCCCTAATTCACCTACGTAATTGAACATTTAATTAACCACCATGTGCCACCTTTTGACACTCAAAGCTAGCTAGCTACCTACCTACCCCAAGAGTCAAGTGTTTTATATATACTATTGCTTTTGGTGATGTGTATTTGTAAATGTAAGCAAGGCAAAGATGACTTTGGAATTGAGATATGGATTCAGTTTTATCTTGCCTCTTATTTGTTAATGAGATTTATTTGTAAATGTAAACTAGCTACTCTCTTTTGATTTTTCTTGCCTCTTGTTTGTTAATGACATAATAATGTCTTGTATTTAATATGGCTTCAATTTTATGGTATGGATTCAATATGGATATTTCGGTTAATACCAATTCTCAAGATGATCAGACTCCCACTTCCAATAATGTTGTTGGTCAAAATACTGGTATTGGCAGTAGTAATGAACTATCATCAGATAAACAATCAACAACGGGGGGCTCATCAATGCGTGGGAAAGCTGATCTTGCTTAGGAATATTTTGCCTTAAAAAAAGAGGGGAGGACTAATGTATATACATGTCTTTTTTGTTCATCAGTCTACAGAGGAGGTGGAATAAATAGAATGAAGCAACATCTTGCCTGTGTTAGCGGTCAAATATCTTCTTGCAAGAAAGTTCCTCATGATATACGCCATAGAATAAAAGAGTCCTTGAAAGAAGTGCAATTAAAAAAGAAGCTTGATAATATTCATGAAGAGTATGTTGAGAAAGATAGATGTGAAATAGTTCTTGCTCTAACTCCAATATCAAAAGTTCCCAATTCTCGTGGCAAGAGAAAAGCCATTGGGGCAGTTAACAATTATTTTGCCCCAAGGACATCTTTTGGCTCCCAACCAAGCATTAAAAGTGTATTGTCAAGTAAAGAAGCACAACATAATGCTAAGATGGCCATTGCTCAGTGGGCAATTATCAATTGCATTCCATTTAATACAATGGATTGCCCTTTCTTTCAAAAAGTTGTGGATGCAATTGCTGCCATTGGGCCAGGATTTAAAGCCCCTACTGCTTATGATATGAAAGTCAACTTGTTGGGCGATTGGAGAAAAGAATGTCAGTTACTCATTGAGAGTCATCGAGCTAAATGGGAGAGTAATGGTTGTACACTCATGGCTGATGGTTGGACTGATATGAGGCAACGAACATTGATTAACTTTTTAGTTTATTCTCCTAAAGGTATAGCTTTTGTGAAATCTGTTGATGCTTCTGATATGGTGAAAGATGCAAAGTCTTTGTTTGCATTGTTTTGTGATGTTATTGAGTGGGTTGGTCATGAAAACATTGTCCATGTGGTTACTGATAATGCAGCCAATTATGTAACATGTGGCAAGTTAATTAAAGAGAAATATAAGCACATTTATTGGTCTCCTTGTGCTGCACACTGCATGAATCTTATCTTGAAAGATATTGCAAGCATGCCTCATGTATCTGACCTTGCATTAAAGGCATCAAATATAACTATATTTGTATACAATCATACTGTCTTCTTGTCAGGGCTTAGGAAAAGAGAGGGGTGGAAAGAAATTGTACGTCTAGGAGCAACTAGGTTTGCCACTACATTCATCACATTGAATAGTATACATAAGCACAAGCATCACTTGCAAGCCTTGGCTGTTGATAAGCACTTTGTTGATCATAAATTGTCAAAGACTGCTGTAGGTAGACAATTTAGTGCCATTGTATTAGAAAAAAAGTTTTGGGATGATTGTTATCAAACTGTGAAGATTATGGATCCCCTTATACGATTGCTGAGAATCGTAGATTCAGATGAAAAGCCTTCAATGGGTTATGTGTATGAAGGAATGGTGAGAGCAAAAAAGGCAATAAAGAACATGTTTCATAACAAGAAGGAAAAATATAAGCCTTATACAAATATTATTCAAACTCGATGGGATAAGCACTTGAAGAATGATCTACATGTAGCAGCATATTTGTTGAATCCTGCATTCATGTATAATAAGGAATTTTGTCACAAGAGAAGAATTATGGAATCAATGCTTGATCTATTTGAGGCAAACAGCTCTAAGGCCTACATTGACATGATAACTCAGTTGACAATGTATCGTGAGCATCAAGGCTCTTTTAGTCAGGAACAAACTATTGCAGCAACCAATAGATTAGAACCATGTAAGTATCATTATAACTCATTAATTATTGTTTGTGTATTTGTCATATAAGTATATAATATAATTGAATGTTTTGTCTTTTTTATGCAGATAATTGGTGGGACATTTTTGGAGGTAGTGTTCCAAAATTGCAAAAGCTTGCCATTCGTGTTCTTAGTCAAACCTCTTCTTCTTCTAGATATGAGCGAAATTGGAGTTTGTTTGAACGCATTCATACAAAAAGAAGAAATAGATTGGAGCATCAACGGTTAAATGATTTGGTTTTTGTTAATTATAACTTACGGCTACAATATAGGTAATAACTAGTAAGTTTCAATTATTATGAATCATTCATATTTGATTGTTTTATTCTTATTCTTCATTAAACTTATATTTGAATACTTCCTTTTTTATTGTTTTGTCAAAGGTCACAATTGAAGAACAGGAGTTATGATCCCATTGATTATGAATCAATTGACAAAGTTGATTTTTGGGTAGTCGAAGAAGATACAACTCCTGAATTTGATGATGCAGCTCTTCAAAGTGACACTTTGATTCATGAAAACATTACAATTCAATCAGAGACTCAAAGAGATAATGAAGGTTTATATTTTCAATTCCAAATACGTTTCTAATATTATAATTATATAATTTCTTAATATATAATCATTAATTTTACTTTTTTTCAAACATATAATAGGAAATGAAGATATGAACATTCCAGATCTCCCTTCTTTAGCTTCATTGGATGCTCATAGAGTTGGACCTGATCCCCCTCCTTTTACTTCATTAGATGCTGACAAAGTTCAACTTGATGTTGCTTCTGGTCCTCTTAATTTGGACTTAACATCGGAAGAATATAATTTGAATGAATTTTATGGTGACTATTGATTGACTGATTATGGTAGATGAATATGGGCATGGTTGTTGATGGTGTTTATTGTAGATGAATTTGGTTGTTTATGAACCCATGTTTATGTTAAATTGTTAAGTGATGGCTGCTGAGTATGGTATCAAGCTTTTGGAATTGTGGCTGAAGAATATTGTATCAAACTGTTGTTTTTATCTTAGTTTGAATGTCAGTTTTATGATTATGGAAGCATATCTTCTATATTTTTCATTTATATTATGTAAAATATATTAATTTATTCACCATTGGTTTGACCCTGGTTCAACCCCGGTTCGACCATTGAATCTTGAACCAGTATTTTGACCGGTTTAATGACCGGTCCGGTTTTTTGAACCTTGATAATAATAAGTAAGTTTATTTAATAATTAAAGTAACTTGAATTACTTTTTGGTAAAAGCTTTCCAAAATTTCCGTCATATCCCATGGCATGTTTCAGACGTATCTCAACTAATTTTTGGCCAAAAAATTACTTCAATTATTTAAATAGACTAAAATACCCTTTACCGATTATATTTACCTGTACCAATTAAGTATTTTTGTCAAAATTATCATTAAATTGGTACAGGATTATCCAACCATTAATTTTGGTCCAAAATCATTATCTAGACCCAAAATATATTTTAGCAAGGTCCAATCATTGTCCTTGGATCAATACTGCCTTTTCCTGCAGTCTAAACTGACTTTTATTGGGTAAAATATTAATATTAAATTCTAATCACCCAATAAATATGATTTTGATCTTAATAAATTTCATTCTATATTTCATTGGATCTAACTCATTGAGAGCTTCATTTTGACTATAATTTTTCATATTTATAAAAATACCCTTGATCATGAGTTAATTTATAATTTTTAAAACTTTCGGGTCATCAGGTATAATTTATCCTAAAATTCATAAACTTTTCATCCACCCCTGCATCCACAGACTTAAATTTATTATTATTATTATTATTTCCTTTTTCTTTTTTTCTTTTTCTTTTCTTTTTTACTTCCAGGAGTAAAATGATCATTTTTTTCATTTTTCCTTTCAATTGAAATAATTGACCTCTTTATCATATTTCATGCCAAATGATGTATACACATTTGTACAAATTCTTTATAGATTTTAAAATATTGAATCTTGAATATCCATAAAAATTTCAAAATGTTACATATTGCCATCTAAAAAAATCTTTGGTAGAAAAAAGATTCAAATGAGGTATGCTATGTATTTGGGTAATTTTTCCTGTTGGCATTGTTGTTGCATGGGTGGGATTGGCAAAAGCACATCTATCACCTACTCCTCCCCTGTTAGTTGAGTGAAATATTTACTTTGATGCTAACCATTGTATTCACTCATTAGATTATAAATTCTTTGGCACCAACAATGCTTAATTATATAGGTTAAAGATATATTTAGTTTTTTGTTCCATCTTTCAAGTTTTTTAAGTTTGTGGTCACAAGATATTGTTTTTCTTACCAAAGTTATAAAATATTGTTGAAGATTTTCAACACTTTAATTTTTGTGATACATACAAGTTATGAGGTGTATGACTTGAGAACAGGAAAGGATAGGAAAAAATCTTCACATCTTAGGTATTTGGGAAAAATAGAAATACATTTTTATTCTATTCCAACACCCTCCCAACCCACATCTTTGCTTTATCTGCATTTCAATTATATAATATAATTTAGAATTTGTAATAAAAGTATAATGACAAATATAGCATATATTTTGTTGATTTTATTGAATTGAGTACACATGATCTCATTCATTTTGTAACTTTAACTTAAATGGCCTATATATTTTTTCCTATGAATTAACAGGGGTTCTAGAAAGCACATAATTAAGTGAATATGCTGAGTAAATTTGCTGAAAATGAATATGAGTAGAGCTTGAATTCGACACTATAAACGAGGTTGGGTTGATCAATCGCTTCTCCTGTTTGAGTTTATAATTATTTAATTTTATGATTTGTTTAAATATTAATAATTAAGAAGTCTAAAGTGAGCATTCTTTGTTCAAATCTCTTCTTGTGGTAGAGCTTCTTATGGTTCTTTTTCTTTCTTTTTTAAATCTTAATAATAAACTTGATCATGAAACTTACAATTTTGACTAACAGAAAAACTAACAAATATTAAATGAGCTGAGTAGAATTAACATCCACAACTCTTATACTATAAATATTCTTTCCCCACATCTAAAGTTCAGCAACGGGTCGCATAGCTATCGGGCCTTTACTTCTAGTTCACAACAAATGTCACAATTGAAGGTAAGTATCTCCTTGAAGAATTCATGGCAAATATCACTTTTGAAGGAAATTACACTGGTGCTAGAAAAATTATATTCCTTCTATTCCTTAAGTCATTTTTAATCAACTTATGCATGCCAAGAAAAGTAGTTAAAAATAATTAAAATTTTTTAACTTTGTAAAATTTATTATAACTTTCTAATATTATCTTTATTAAATTATAAACTATTTTAATTATATATTTCCTATTTTTCCCTCTATCATAATTATTTAATGAGAGATAAATATGAAAATGAATATTTAATACATATATAATGACTTATATTTTGTATAAAATCCTTCTAAAATGTGGCTTATTATAGAAAACAAAAAGAGTATGATGGAGAATCAATATTTGGATAAGCTCCTCGAGCATTAACTGATGTGCCAACAAAATGGATTTCTCTTGTAATTTGAAATTAGTGGATATTCTTTTCTCTTACTTTCTCCTATTCGTTTAAATAAGAAGAGAAAATATTTTTTCAACTCTTCATTTTCTTTTCCTTCATTTTCTCCTTTTATCTAAACAAGAGGTGAAGGTTATCGGATTAACTTTTCCAAATTTAAACCTCTTATCAATTATTACCCATTTCGCAAAACATATCAACCATTTTATCGTAGTACACAACTAGAACATAATCCATGCAATGCACAGGATCAATAAAACTATCTATATTTTTAGACATGTTTAATGATAAAATTATACATATAACTGGAGAACAAAATAACATTACAAAGTATTTAATGTATTAATAATAAATGACTATAAAGGAAATAATAATATAAAACTATCAGTTAAGATTATTAAACACTATTTTGTATACAATATTTGAAATTGTGTCATTTAGATTGCCATCCTTATCTAAAATTATTATCTTCAATCCATTTTTAGATCGTACACACAATATAATAATATAGAGTTGTCTATATATAAATACAGATTTTGCAAAGTATAAACCCATGTTGCATAGTTTTTCCTTCTAACTCTTGTTTATGGTCATAACAAAAGCTAATATTGTAAGAAATTACCATCTTTTCATATTAAATAATAGTTTTGAATATGATGGAATCATAAATATTCTGAGTATACAAACTTTCAACCGTTTATGCATTTGATTCAGATATGACTTTAACTTGAAATATTATATACTTGCTAGTTTGTGTAGCAATGAGATAAATGTTATTACAAAAACTCAATGACTTGTCAATGTTTCTCATGAAAATAATAAGTGCTCCAACATTTAACCTAATTTCATGATTTGGAAGACCTGATATGGAAATTTAATTCAACAATTTAGTGGAATAAAGATTATTAACAGAATCCACATTGTCACTTTCCTTTAATATACTATCAAAACCATGGTACATCATATCTTCATATGATGATAAAGATAATATGTATTCATTAACATTATCAAACAGACAAAGTGTAGGCCGATATAGCTCTATCTCATAAATAAAATAAAATATTTAATTTCTCATAGAGATTTAAATGTGGTCCCTACAATTGATATGATATGATCGTTTGAGATGTCTAATAAAAAATCATAAGGAATTTCAATATCAATGATCCTATCATTAGGATCAATAATTATTCTATCACCTATAGAAAGAATCCCGTGACCAAACTCTTGTATTTCTCTATAAACAAAAGATAAATTTATTGGAAGGAATCTTATATTTCTTGTGAGAGTAAGGAATTTACATTGATTCCAAATGTAAGATAAATTAATAGCAGCAAGAACTATATTCTCCTAAGTTATTCTTGGTATTACAGGCAGAATTTACCTAAAATTCCCACCAAATACAACTACTTTATCTTTAAAAGGAAGGTTCATAGCTGAATAAGTAGATAATTTTAAGATATATCTAAGGCTCTAATTGTGAGCCTCAAAGCAAAATTTGTTGGAAATAGGTGTTTCATGCCATATAATTAATGAAGTATGAACCAACAGCTTAGCAAGGTGACTACACTGTTTTATATTGCATATAGTATCTTCATGAACATCAAGAGATATGTAGAATTATAAATGCACAGTTTTTTCAGTTGGCAATAATAAAGAAGCAATGTCATTTGATGCTACATTAAGAACAATTTTACCCTTGGATCTAAAAGAGGTTGAAAGAGTATTTTATACATATGTTTTACTAATGCCTTCATATCTATAAACAAAAAGTGCTCCTCATTTCTCATATATATATATAATAGGAAAGTGTAAAAATTTTTATACATCCCCTATAGAGTATGTCAAATAACTATACATAACATAACACTATATATATAAAGGTATAAACCAAATACATGAACTATATGAAAAAATATAAAAAAAATCTATAATAAATATTTGAGAGTAATATTCTATTAGAAAAATGTTCTTAACACATTCAATATATGTGAACTTGGATGAAATCTTTCCATCTGAGTGACAATAGCTATGATCATGTATAAAATAGATTGTAGAATTAGTTGGCAAAATCCTCTGCATTAGAATGTAAGCTAGATTTTCTTCAAATCCTCCTTTTTGCAATTTTGTTAGAGATCATATTGATTTTCTAGCAATGTTTTACAAAGCATTTGAGTAGTGTTTATTTTTAAGGAACCTATTCATAATTTAAATATATGTGTGTGTGTGTGTGTAAGAAAGAAACTTTGATAGTAGAAGAGTGAACTTGTCAGAATATCAAACAATATAATCCCAAATATGTAAATATTATGCAATAATAAATCAAATATTAAATCAAACACACACATATAGATATATATGTATATTTGTAGATAAAAATCATAAAAAAAATAAATAGAAAATGGATATTAAAAATTATCAGAGTTGGGTTACATAAAAAATTATATGACTATTATTAAATAAATTAAAATAATCCGATTATAATCTATAAGAAATTAGATGATCAACCTTAAAATTGCAGATACTCACATCCACAAATAATTTGATTATAGTTATTAACTAAATGCATATAGAAAAGACATTAATAACGGAGTAAATTAAATACAGTAAAGGATGATTCTCTCAACACGACATAGGCAGAATTACAGCAAACGAAAAAAGGTCTCTCAAACAAAATGAAAGATAACCACGCTAATTCATTTTGAATTGATACAATTATTTATAGAGTAGAAAGATAACATATCAGTTTTAATATCAATTCAATAATAAATTTTTAAATATCAAATAGAATATTGTAGATAGATAAAATATTATTTTCCATATCAAAATTCTTTAAAATTTTTGAATAGGTCTACAACATCAAATAAGCAATCACAAAAATTCTTAAATTAAATCATTTACAAATAATAATGAAAAACTGTTTTAATTGAAATATAACTATCAATTAAATTTAACAAATGATTTAATATATATATACATGCATATAAATTATCTGAATAATAGTATAATTTAAATTTAAATAATAGCATAAATATCATAAATGGGTAAAAGATAATAATATATTATCTTTTGAGATTTTATACATTTTTCATTTATGATTTTAAATCTATTATCTTTTTATATTTTCTATATTTTATATTATAGTTAGTTTAAAATTAATTGATTTTCCTATTTTGATTAAAATATATTTTTGATGATACATTTGCAAATGTATTTATAGACAAAAATTCATGATTCAATTAATAAAAATAATTTAATTTTGATTACAATTGTGTATTATCATAATAACCTCTTATAAATGGTACTTTTGGATAAAAATAAATCACTCAAAACTAATTTAAAGTCATAAATTTAACATATAATCATGTAAAACATATGAAAATTAAGAAAAATATCGTCATAATTTATTTTCTCACCTTTCAATTAAAGATATGTTGATTTTATTTTTATTTTTTTATTTTTTTCCCGCTTGATTTTATTATCTGTTAAAAACGATATTCATTAAAATTACTTTTACAAACTTTAAATTCGCATATTTTAATTCTTATTTGGAGATAATAGTAAATAACAAATGAATAATATAATAATATCAAATTTAAGATAGGTGATCATCAATTTAAACAAACATAATAAATTAATTGGAAATCTCAATTAATATTGAAAGTTATTGGAAAAAAATAAATGTCATTTAACACATAAGTCTTAAAATTCAGAATTTCTTATTTTTTTAAAAAAAACTGACATGATAGCATGGGTTTTTAATTTTTTGTTATATTTTTTTAAATATAATATATTGCATAAGTAATATTTAAATGAAAAAACCTCATAAAATATATATAGGAGCTAAATTGTGTTATCCATAAAAAATTTGTTTTAAAAATCATAAAGAGTTGGCTTTTTCTTTGATGATAATGATTTTTTAAAAAATGTATGAATAAAATAAAATCAAAATAAATAAAAAATATATTGTACAATCATAAATGGCTATCAATCAATCGATATCAAATCACTTTTTTCTTTAAATTATAGATTTTATTGAAGTTATAGATTTTGTTTTCCTTGATTTTTATTTAGTTTGAAATGATAATTTAATTAGATAAATTCTTAAATTTTAAAATTTAAACTCAAATTGTCATAGATTAAGTAATCAATTTTTATCCTTAATACCTAGGATACTACACAAAAAAAAATCTATTCATAGAATTAATTTTATGGTCTAAGGTTGATTTGTAGCAATTTACCTATGTATATAGTATTTGATATGAAAAAATATTTATTAGAAATATTATAATCTATAAAATTGAATTAAGTTGAAATCTAAAATTACATTAAATACAAATTGATTTACTAATGATAGTTTCATTTTAATATATTCATTCAAATATAATTGAAAAAAAATTAAATCACCAAATTACCAAACAAAATTAATAGTCATTAGTTGTACTTTTTCATTCAAATTTATTAAATAATTATTGATTTAAAATTCCATTTAAATTATTAAGTCAATCTTAACTAAAATTCTTATTAATTTGATTAGTTTCACAATTGAATGATTTAATATCGATTTAAAAATTTATATTAATTAGAAAATTTGTTGAATTATATGATTTGATGTTAATTAGGATTAAAGTAATTTATTATAGTTTTCATATATAACTTTTTGACTAAATAAAATATTCAATCTATTATATATATAAAATTAATGGATTGAACACATAATTGATAAAAATCTATTATATTGTATTAATTATATAATTTATTAATTGAAAAATTTGAGTTGCTTAACTTGAAAATTTGTAGTTAACCATCTTAACTCCCAATTATTTTAATGACATATTGATATGAAGGTGAAAAATAATAATAATCATAATTCATTAATTTATTTCTACTAATTTGTTACCATCAAATCTGTTAATATTATCTGTTAAAATAATAATATTATTATTGACTGATTAAGCGATATTTATAGCTACTAAATTTCTACTATATTTCAATGATTCTTTCTATTTAAAATTTTGTAGTAATAAAAAATTAATGATTATATGAAAAAATAAGACCAAAAGTCATCTTAATTCAATCATATCTAATTAATTTTATTATTTTAATTATTGAACTTATCCAATTAAAAAAATTAATAAAGAAACTCAAAAGTTCCATGTATTTCATATCTTGCAAATTCTATCATTCAAATATTTATCACATAGAAAAACTTAACGATTTTTATATAATAGATATATGCTATCAAGAATTTTACAATATCATATATAATATTAAATATTTAAAAAACTCCTTTTATATATTAAATTTCAGAAATATTTTTATAACAATCTTTTCAAATTCTTGAAGAATCTCAACTATTTAAAATTAACATTTTTTATTTTATCACTTAAATGATTATAATATAATTAAACATTCAAATGGTACGTTACAATAAAAAATAAATGAATATATAAAAAGAATATATATAGTTAATTAATAATAATAAAATAAAAAGATAAATTTCAATACAACAACTTTAAACACACATACTTATTATCTTCAATTATTATCTCCACCCTCTTTTGGTGCTTACCATCCTTCATCGGATGCTCAATCCCTTTAATCTCACTTAACTTACCAATGACATCTATAACAAATTGGTTAGTGATAAATAAATTTATACATATCACAAACTAAAACGTAAAATTGAATATAATTAAAATTATCCATACCAACTAAGAAATGATCATCTGAATTTCTTGATAGGATTTCATCAAAAGAAGTAAATAAAAAACCATATGAATGTATATCTCCATTATCAACTTGTAATTGGACATATGTTGAATATTGGAAGTGTAATTTGACATGATTAGTGGTGTGGTATGAATCGGTATTATTTCCAACACCAAATATCTTTATAATATATATTTTTCCCTCCTTCAATATATCCTTAAACTTGAAGAAGAATATTTTTTTGATCACTTTATGAATACGATCGCCTTAATTTAATATAAAAAATAATAAAATTAGAGACAATAACATAACCATTATAGGACAATATATACACTATACATTAAAAACTTATATCATCATTTTGCAAGATTAACTCAATTGAATTATAATCATTTGGTGAATGATGTGAGAGCAACTTCCATAACCGTATAACTTTAACTTTAATTCGTCAATCATATCTCAAAAGATCGATAGCCCTCATAGTATCATAAGACACCTTACGAACGTTCCTGGACATAAAGAAATAATGAAAAAAATAAAAAAAATAAATTATGACAACAACTATTTGAGGTACGATGAAAATTGTGATATGGAGTCAAACAGAAATGCTGATTTTATAAAAAAAATACCACATCATAATAATAAAAAAAAGAATCAATTTCGATTACAATTATATCATAAAAAAATTTCCCAAATATCACTCAACAAATAAAAAAACTTAAAAATAAATAGTTTAACCATTATACATTATAAATAAAATAAACAATAGGATAAAACACAAAAAATAAATATAATATATTCGTAAATAAACGTATATCAACCAAAAGAAGAAAAGATTACTATAACAATTTCTAAATCTCATATCTTAACTGCTATTAAGATATAATAATAAATAACTAATAATATAAGCTCACAAATTAATTTATGAATCAATATAAACTATTAATTTATAATAATATTTAAAAGTGTAAATCTTGATATCTTAACTGTTTTTAAGATATAATAGTAAAAAACTAATATAAAATCTTAAAAATAATACTCCCTCTTGTTCTTAATATAATATCCTTTTAACCGAATCACGCGGATTAAGAATTGGAATTAAAACTAATTAACTACCTTGATATCTCAAAAAATTTTAATATTTTTCCAAAACTACCCTTATTTAATCTCTTTCTCTTTCTCTTTTGATACATTAAATAGGGGTATTTTTCGGAATGTATAATAAATACTACCTCGTATATTGTAAAGTGTTTTATATTTAGAGTCAGGACAAAAGATCTTATATATAGGACCAGAGGGAGTAACTCAATTTTTACTAATTTTTTCCACTTTTTTTCCCTAAAATTAAAATAGTTTCATTAAGAAAAAATTATCTTACCGAATAATCAAACATATTTTATTTATTTACTTATTTGCAAAAGGAGGCTACATACCCAGACAGCCAACCATAGCAAAACTGATATCATCCATCAAATAGTTAATTTTTCATTTGGATTAGGAGAAAATAGAAGGAAGAAAAAATTTGTTGGAGAAAATAAAAAGGAATCCAAGTATCTTCTTATTTTGGTTCCTCTTTATTTTTTCTTATATTATTTCTTTTTTCCTATTTACTCCCAATTCTAATTAAAATATAAGTGATGTGTATAATACGGAGATGTACTTTTCATATACATGGCTTTAGCCCTTCAGCCCTTTTCCAGATCTTGTCACAGGTAAAGAGAAGGCTCCCTGTAACTTCCTCCATGAGAGGAGATACGTTGACTTCTTTCCTCTTTCTTGGCTATATGTATGCTAGTCTCCGGATAATATAAATATATTTTATTTTAATTTAAAAAGTAAAAAAAATATATTAATAATAATTGAGTTAAGTTACAAGATATTCAATACTTTTTAAATAAGATTTCGAATTTACATCCTGTAAATGGAAAAAATAATGTCAGAAAAATTACCTCCATTTTGGGTCCCATGATGCTCGAGTCTAAGTGCTGGATAACATATAATTATATCAAAGAAAAAAAATAAAAGAATTATGAAAATAAAAGTTATAAGATTTAAACCTTTTTTGATATCTTCCAAATCGTGAAGCAAGGGTCAACGGAACATTTGGGCTTCTTACGGAGCAAAGTTCATTCCAAAATCGTGGATAAAAAATTCTACACAGAGTTCATACTTTCTGCGGTTCATAAAGGCCTAAATATCAACGGAGCCTTTGGGCTTCTCATCCTCCCTTTCATCAGGCCTCCAAGAAAGAAGGGAAAAGAAAATGTCAGGGCACTTTTTTCGTTCAATTATCCTGATCAGTTATTACTAAACATTTTTGCACAAAAGTTGGCCAAGAAAAACTTACAGAAAGAATAGAATAATGTGAGTGGAGTACAAATCATGATAATCTTCTATCTAATCGTGTTTTTTCAGAAAAATAAAAAAGAAAGAAAGTGAAAAAAAATAAAATGGATATTTTTTTATTTTAAAAAAAGATCTATTAGTGACTATCTACTCAAATCGAATACGAGGAGATCCAAAAATAGTCATTCATAAGCCACTAGTATTTGTCCTTAAAGTCGCTGCTTAGGTACTTATCTGGCTAGGCTTCCGACAGCTCATTGACGCATGCTAATGATAAAAGCTTACAATGATGCACATGTTGTGTCTCCATTCTTAGTCCCCAGCTCCAAAGAGAGGGAAGATACTTAATTTGGAGCTACATATTGAAGGCTTTATCCAACCCAATAATCCATAATCGAATGCAAAACACGATTAGATTGGATTGGGCCACATCTAATAATTATGTCATAGGAATCAATATCTTCGCTATGAAACCAAAAAGATTATATGTGTGTGTTTTGACGTACTTGAAATAAGTGCAAAAGAGTGACTAAACTGCGCCATTGGACCTTAAGATCGTCCAAGTTAGGTGCTAATTATATAGTTAATGATTCTGATAAATAAAGTGAAGGAGGGAGAGAATGATAGGGCGAAAGGAGGCAGAAAGATGGGAGATTGGTCAGAAAAAGGAGGATTAGGAATGATGTTGGCGATGGGGGCAAGGGAGTTAAAGTTCCACATGGGGTTGAAAGCACAGAGAAAATGGGTGGGGTAACAGAGGTTGGGCTTGAGAATAAAGCAACCACTATTTGCAGTGTTATGACTCATTAGACTCACTGAAACAGCATAAAGCAAAAACAGCTACTGCCTGCCTACTTCAAAAGAATGAATATAGTTTTCTCTAATCATGTCATCGTTGTCGTTTTTTTTTATGGATAAGGACCTCTCTTACTCATCAAGCTCACATATAACCCAAGTCGGTTCCCACACACACAGTGAGAGAGAGAGAGATTGAGAGACGGGGGACAGAAATGACAAGGTCATTTTGTTTGTAGTTTGGTAATAAACTCTGATCTTAAGATCATGTCATAGTGGTTAAGAAGTTCATCATCCCAGGGATTAATGCCATTTTCAGGCACGTATTCTAGAGAAACACTGTTATAACTCCCCTTGATGTTACTAAAATCCAGTTAATCCCGGGTACTTAACAGATATATATATATTGCCACGAGAAGCCGAAATAAACAGTTAAATGGGGACCACTTTGTGGTTGCTTTGTTTGCATCTGAGCTAACGCTCAGATGATGAAAATCCAATGAATGCGGAGTTAGGTTAACAAGGAAACTTGAGGTTGGGTTTTCATACACCCACTCTCCCACACTTGTCGTTTCTTCCTTCTGAATGAAGGAGCCCAAAATTGCAGGCGAAAAAAAACAAAGAAAAAGGAAAGTTTTTTGCCGCGTTGCTTTGCTTGCAGTTCACCACATCAAGAAAAATGCTCCGAACAGAGGAGGGGTCATTTTCTGTGTTTTTGATTGAATAACAAAACATGAAAGGCTTGATTAACTCGGAACAGAGGTAGGAGTTCTCGTCTTTTATGTCTTAAGCAAGTTGTTTAGTTAGAGGGAGGGGTCTATCTAGTATCTAGCACCCAAAAGAGATTATCAGTGTTTACTATGGGTGATGTACTCTAGTCCAATAAAAATAAAAAAGATGAAGGCATATAGCATCTATCCTCTGTGTGTGTGTGTGTGTGTGTGTGTGTGTGAGATGACGCGTGTACATATTTTTGTAAGCAATATTAGTAGTTGATTGTTCGTTATACGAGCAGCATGTTTGCAGTATGCGAAAGTATGTTAATGCTACCAATTTGATGAATGTTTTCAGAGTACAGGAGTTGGAAGCAGGAAATGACATTCAAGTTATGGCCCACTGCCACGCTCCATGATGCGACATTGTCAACAAATGTTGTCTTCCAGCCATAAAAAAAAAAAAAAGGGAACATTAAACTTTTGATCCCATACTTTCACTCAATTTTTAAATTGGGCCTTGTATTTTAAAAATTTTTAAAGCACTCCTTCCTTTTCACAAAGTTAGCTCCCTACGATTTGGGAAAAAGAATAATGATCCCTTAATAGGATTAAAAATGCAGATGTGGCAAATGGAAAGCTAACATGAGACATGACAAAGCAACATGCTGGCTGGATTAGTAATGCTAATTGGACGCTAAGATAAAATAAAAGTTTTCTTACTCAATTTTACACAGTTCAGTGACATTTCAGAAAGAAGTGAATGAGAAAGCTCTCTATCAAAGAACTGGTTTGCAGAACTTGGGGGCTTCTCTTGTTGTCGATCCATGGCATAATTCCACATATTGGTATTTTACTTTTTTTTTTGTGAGCATTTACTTATTCTTCTATATTTTTTACATTATTTGGCGGCATTACATTCCACTTTTTTTTTATGTGATTGAAGGCCGTGATTTCCATATCATGCTCATTTAAGATGACTTCAAGTAGCATATTATCATAGTTATAAAAGGAAGAAGAAATATTTTGAAGACCATCGGTTAACTATCATGGCAATTGCAAAACAACTACAAATGCAACAAAAGTAGCAGCCTACTACTTGAAGAAGAATAAATTACAATAACGTGATGAAACTTATATTAGAAATGAAGGAGGGATCAAGAGATTTCTTCTTCTAACATGGCTACATTTGACATTAGATGAGACCAACTAGAGCAATGGCTTACAAGAAAACTATTTCGATTAGTATCAAATGGTCAGAATCAGGACCTTCAAAAAATATATCAAAACTTCCTCAGTATCATAATAACATGATAATCTTTTGTCACTAGCCATAATAACAAAAAGCTGACAATAAATGAGAATAAGACTTTATATATAATGTTCAAGGTTCTTTATTTACCTAAATTTTTAGGATAAAAAACAGAGTTCTTTATTTATCCATGTACAGAGATAAAAAAAAAAATAATGATGTCCACCAGCTAAATGGAGCAGTACAAGTTCTAGATCAATGGTGAGAAGCCAATAACATAGCTAGTTCATTTCAATTTCACAATAATCTTTTACAAATCACCCACTTTTTATTAGATTATAGTTTCAGTAAATATTATATAAATGTTAACACAAAACTTATACAAGACAAAATCCATTTTCGGAAATTTTTTTAAGCATTCTCGCCTAAAGCTTTTCTTTTTTTTGTTTCACAACAGAGCTACCCGTCACTCACTACAGTAGTCCTCTTGCCATCACACACCACAAGAAGGGTTTGATGTAGGTGTAGTAGATTCGATTCTATACGCAAGAAAATATTCAGCATCTTATGCTTTTTTCAAAGTCAGAATGTTAATACGGTATAAAACGAAACAATGAGTTTAAAACATTTAAAGGCCGTTTGATTTTTAATTTTATAAAAATAAATTAGAATAAATAAAATTTTTGAAAATGAAATTTAGTAAAAAGTAAGTTTGTTTTAAGTTATTATGTTTGGATTTTTTTTTATAACACTATAATTTGATAAAAAAATCTGTTTAAATAATAAGAGTTTATAATATAAAGTTAATATCCACCTCTTTTTTTAATATTATGGTGATAGAAAAGAAAAAGTAACAATTTTTTTTATTTTTTAAAGCTATAATTTAATTTATTTTTAAATTTTTTTAAAAAATAATTTATATTTGACTAAATATATTTTTTTAAAAAATTATAGTTGAAAACGATAGATTCATTTTGCAAAAGATCAAACATCACAGTGTCCAAGTCAACAACACAGCTTTTTATGTGACTAAGTGAATACGTGTCAACAAATTATTTGCCATATCATTGACTGTTTGCCAAATCAGCCCATTTTAACACCGTATAGGGACTAAACATCATTTTTCCAAATGATAAGGACTAAATAGATAATATATAGGGAGTAATTTAAAAAATAGGAACATATTTTAAAATTATGTGAAAATATAAGGACCAAAATTTTATTTTATTTAAAAAAAAAAAGACTTTTCTTTGTTCATAACAACAAAAAAGTCTAATATTTATAGGAGGGGCTTCATAAGTCTGAAAGCTCATGGTGCTTGGAACTTTATTTCAGACCGCGGGCAACCTTCGTAACTCTTTGGAGCCCACTATTTATTACTAGTATTTTCCTTAGCAGTACGCCTACCTTGAACCGTTTGTTATTCGACTTTATTTTTTTCAAAATAAATAAATAAATAAAATCCCGCTGTTTGTCAACCCTCGCATTTAATTCCGCCGGCTTCCATTATCAACAATTTATTCCATACAAGTCAAAAATATCAATTAGTATTATTAAGTATAAAATTTATACCAAGTCTTACTCTTCCTAACTCATGAAAACTGCATCTAGTTTTTCATATTTTGTGCCATACATATAATACATTGGACCCACATATAATTATCACATATATTTACATAAAATCTGTGATGAGTTATATAGTTTATAACATGAAAATTAAATAATATGATTTCATGCATATTTTATATTTTATATTAATATTAATTCAATAGACATTTTTTCTCCTATATTACATTAGATTTGAAAAACAAGTTATATTATTCAGACTCACAAGTAATGTGCCCCCTCTAACGTCAAACACAAACAATTGAAGATTTTTCATGGTATAAAATATAAGTCAAATCTTAATTATTAAATAAATTTTTCCTAAATACTCTTATTAAATATGTTAAATAAAATAAATACAATTTATAATTGAAAAGACATGGTATTTAATTAGAGATAAATTTGAAAAATAAATTAAATTTGAGGTGAATTTAATAAGTTTAATTAGTATTTTTTTAATATATATGAAATAATTAAGAGTGAGTTATATTTGAGATAGGAGGAACTAACTTATTATATGTTATATTTTCCCCCACATATATACTGAATATATGTATAATGCGGCCCGCCATCGGTAAACAACAACACTATAAAAGAAGGTCATTTTGTTGAGCTTGAATATTTTATGAAGCTTCACCTACAAATATTAATGGACTATTGGTTATGCATTTTCATTTCCTCGCTATTGCTTAGAAAATATAATCGATCGAACTGGAAACAGAAGAACATGGAATTGAATCGATTTGTTGTGAACAAAATAATATAAGATTTCTTAAATCCTAATGACTGCAAGTTTTATTTATTAAATAAATTTAAAGTTGTGATATTTGCATTTTTAATATAAAACTCAATCATATCAAGAAAGTCAATCAATCAATATATTCAATGAAGTTTGAATCGTTGATGCTGTTAAATTAAATTACTGTTTAATGTTTAATTATTATTCATGTGTTTGCTTTGAAATACATGAGCGTTTTATAAATTTTTCGCATTGGCTAATTAATTAATATATTAGCATATAATATAAAAACAGAACGGGTCAGCACTATTTTTTTTTAATTATTCTGCCTTATTTATTGATATGATTTGTTAATTTTTTTTAGAAAATTAATTTGTTTTTTAACATTTCATATGACTTGTTAAAAATTCCTGAATTCCTGGCTGCATCCAGGGGTCAGACTAGTTGTTGTATGTAATAGGTTAAATCAAGCAACTAACTATATGCGTTTTCTTAAGGAACATATGATGTAATTGTTAAAAATAGAATGAAGGGTGATATAATTTAATTAATTTTAGGGGAAAAAAAGAAAAATCTATCCGAAATCTTTGCAAAACCTGTATAGGCAAGCAAGGCCAGCTTGGGAAATCCTTATCTGCTGAATGCATTCCGGAGCCAGCATTTTCTTTTGAACACATGCATTCTGTGCTTAGTAATGATCAGTGCATATATGTCTTCTCCATCTCAATTGACATATATATAAGATTCAGATCTGATCAATTAAATCTATTTTGACTTTGTTTGGGAATGGGATGTATGCATTGAAGCAGATTTCAGATGAACCTTTCGCAGAATCGGACTTAGTTAGCTTTTGCCGTTTTGTAATCCGATTCTCCCAATTCCTATATAATTCTCCTTAATTTCAACGAAAAAAGACATACTGAACTTACTAAGATGAAAAGAAAAGCGAGGGTGAGGGGTACGTGACCGTTGGGATTTTGATGTAGTTTCTACTTTTTTTTTTTTTTTTGGGTAAGAAGCTTCTAAAATTTGATGGTTGCGCGTAGAGAAGAAGGTAAGATGAGCTGGATGTGTAGATGCAGAAAAAGAAAAAGACCATCCCCACTTGACAAAGTAGTGAATACGATGCTTAAAGTAGCAAACTCCAAAGATGAATTTAATTAGATGCCACAAAATGGGCAGAGTAGCGTAGAGGGGGAGCCGGGGAGGGGGGGAGGGACCATATATTAAGAGCCGAGTCTGACCGAGTTCAGTCTGATCGTGGGCCCCACCAAATTATAGAAGCCGAGGGCTAGAGCGCCATGTGATGGTAGAGACCACACAGCTGGATGTGTCCTATTGGTGGGTCACTTTCTCCCGCACCCCTCCTTTACAATTACTTCCTCATGGCTACCCAAGCAGTGCCCCTCTTTTCTGCACCACCTTTTCTCCCCCCACCCCTCTTTTGTGTCTTTCGGTGCAATCTGGATCTGTAAATCCCTCCTTTCTTTTATTTTAATTAATCGTGGTGATCCAATAAATCGGGTTAATTTACATTTTCACGTTTATACGATAGATGAGATATATGTGTTGTTTATGAATACTACTTGTGTGCATCATTTGTCGTCTATGGAGTAGAGTAGTAGTAATTTAAAAAAAAAAAAAAAAGAGAAAAAGGGGGGCTGCATGGCATAATGCGTGTCACATAAACAAAAGAACCGGGGCACCTGTGAACCATAGTGATAATGATGGGGTACCGGCTATATTGGTGTATCCGGTTCCGCATCACGTGGCTTTGTGCGCTGGGTTATTCCTTTTTCTATCTTCTTCTCAAATCTACGCACCAAACCAAAGCAGTAGATTTCATTCTCGCCATCAAAGCTTCCTCCTCCGCTTCATACCTTATTCATGAAAATATGAGAATCACAGAAATATATGAAAAAGAAAGGGCAATTTGGGAAAGGCGGTCGTAAAAGTTTCACAGCACGCAACCGTCTGGACTGGTGTGTAGTGAAGCTGAAGGAAAATGATAGTGGTTGTTGTCCTTACAGTTACCTTGAGCAGCTTCGGTGTCCTCGGGTCTCACTCCCCCTATTTCCACAACCACCCTTCATTTTCTCTCTCTCCCATCCCTAACTATATTACTTTCTCTCTCTTCCACTGTCCCATGCTTTCTCTTCCTTTCTTGCTCCTGTAGTTGCTGCATCACTTTCCTATCCTGGAAATTCTCTGAAATGCTCTCGGAACATTGAGGGCTGCTGTCCGAGCAATTGGATCTTTCCCCCTCACTGAGTCACTTGTACCACTGGAGCTCTCCCTCACTCATTTTCCATCTCTCTCTTTCTGAGCTTGCTTCCACATGGAAGCAGGGGAAGATTGTTGTGTCAAGGTTGCTGTCCATGTCCGACCGCTCATCAGTGATGAGAAACTTCAGGGGTGTAAAGATTGTGTCACCGTCGTCCCTGGGAAGCCTCAGGTGCACTCTTTCTCAACAATGTTATGGTTCAGTTCCGTCTATCTACTGTGAAAACCATGTCATTGACTCGTTGGGGGAGGCTGGGATCGCTTTGATACTTGTTAATAATTCAGTTTGCATTGTTTTCTATGATGCATAGAGTTTTGAATGGATTGATTATGAGAGATCTGGATCCAAAATCCATTGCATAATAAAGATGCATCTTCCAAAATGTGAAAGGAACGGAATTTGGGATGTGGTCGAATCATCTGCTTTGCCTGTTTGATTTTGAAGTTTTTTAATGGTTCTGTGATCCGTTGGTTCCCTAATTGGGAAATTTTACTTCATCCTATTGTTAGTTAGTGTCGTCCTGGGCTCACGGAACAAAAATGTTATTTTCTGAAACCTTCTTTCGGGGATATAGGGGATCGGCGATGACGACATTCCAAGATGTATATATTGAATATGAGGAGAGTTTCCCCCTGTTTTTGCCATTTCGCTCTTATCGGGTAGAATCTTAGTTTGTCAGCGACTTTGAAGGGACGAGATGACAGGGGAATCTTAGTAAACGGAAGCGTCTCTTTACTTTATTGGTGTCACACGAACTACAGCTCACTTGCTTGTCACATTGGTTGTGCCTTTCATGTGTTTTAAGTTCCAAATTTAGTTCAAATTACATTACGGTATGATGTCATTTGATTTCTTTAATGATATGAGGTCAATTTTCTTCCTAACAAAACCATCACAGACAAAATATCTGTACGCGTTTTCTGTCTAATTGTCAACTGTTAAGCACTAATGATTCTCTCACTGAAAAGATTTGGCATTCAGAATTTTTTCCTTGTTTCTTGTTTGCATGTTGAATGCATGGATGCGAATTGCTTATTTTAGTCTTTTGACCCTCTATCTAGGATAGAACCTCACTTGCTAATTGTGACTAAAATACAGGTGCAAATTGGTGCCCATTCCTTTACATTTGATCATGTTTATGGGAGTACTGGTTCTCCTTCATCTGTTATGTTTGAAGAATGTGTTGTTCCCCTTGTTGATGGTTTATTCCATGGATATAATGCCACTGTTCTCGCATATGGTCAGGTATAGTTACTGCTTAGGGTAATAGGAGCGACTTTCCTCCACTCTTATTTTTATTTGGTGCGAGATGTCACATTTTCACTTGATTGCAGACAGGTTCGGGGAAAACATACACCATGGGGACTGGTTTTAAAGATGGTTGCCAAACAGGCATAATACCCCAAGTTATGAATGTGTTGTTCAACAAAATTGGGACTTTAAAGCATCAGATTGAATTTCAGTTGCATGTTTCCTTCATCGAGGTCTGTTGATAGGTTTTTTACAGCCGTACTTTAATATCTGAAGTAAATAAAGTTTATATGTTAGAAGTTGTTTCATAAGTGTCTGACCAAAAATTTTTATTTGTGAAAAGATCCTTAAAGAAGAAGTACGAGACTTGCTGGATCCCTCTTCTATGAGCAAACCAGAAACAACAAATGGACATGCAGGAAAAGTGACTGTTCCTGGGAAACCCCCCATACAAATTCGTGAGACATCAAATGGTGTTATTACCCTAGCTGGATCTACTGAAGTCAGTGTTTCAACATTTAAAGAAATGGCTGCTTGCCTAGAACAAGGATCATTGAGCAGAGCAACTGGGAGCACAAATATGAACAACCAATCCAGGTCAATATGGCATTTTATTTGCTGACCCTGACCTAGCATTAAAATTTTGAACTTCAAAATGCTGTTATTGTTTACCCTGCTGTGGTTTTCTTGTGTTACTCATTCTTCTTCTACTATGTGTCCAACTAGTCGTTCGCATGCTATCTTCACCATCACATTAGAGCAAATGCGTAAACTCAATGCTGTTATTCCCAGTGAGAATGGTTTAAATGAGACCATGAATGATGAGTATCTCTGTGCCAAGTTGCATCTTGTGGATCTTGCTGGATCAGAACGAGCTAAAAGAACAGGCTCTGATGGTCTGCGTTTTAAGGAAGGTAACCATCTCTCCCTTGTAGCATCTAAGCATGTTTTTGATTATTAAGTAATCACTAATTCCATCATATTTTAAACAGGAATTCACATCAACAAGGGTCTGCTTGCACTCGGTAATGTTATTAGTGCACTTGGTGATGAAAAGAAGCGAAAGGAAGGTGTTCATGTTCCTTATAGGGATAGTAAACTTACTAGGCTTTTACAGGTTTGATATCTTTATATGTAGATTTCTTGTAGCACACACTCTTCTTTATAATGATGGTGAATATGTTTAAAGATGATTAACTAACTCATCATCATCATTATTATTATTATTATTTGGTGCTCTTCATATGATAACATGGCTAACAGATGAGTAATAATTGCATGATACAAAATTAATAAACCAATCATGGAGCATAACGAATAAATATGTTATCTCATAGCTTTCGTTTACTTTTCTTAATGACTGATGCTTGTCTCTCATGTTTATCATCTCTGAGAAGGTTGTCAGATGAGAGTAATAGAAATTCCACATATCTACCATTAAGCGTAGTTGATAGATTCCACACATCTACCATTAAGCATAGTTGATAGATTCCATACATCTACCATTAAGCATAGTTGATAGATTCCGTACATCTACCATTAAGCAGATGACTATAGATCTGAATGTTGTCTCTCATGATTTTTCTTCATGTTAAGTTAAATACTGGCTATATTGTTTTCTTAAAAATTCACGTTAGGAATCCAAATCTGTCTGATAGTTCTGCATTTAGTGATCTGGTTTGTGCTTAAATTCCATAATTTATAATTACAATTGCCCATAAGTGAAGGAGAAATAATTATTGCTGCAAAGAAGAAAATATAAAACAAAAAACATGCAAATGAAAGTTTTTTGTATTCCCCCCCCCCTCCCGGGGTTTTTTGAGAAATATTTATTTTCCTTATATTTTATGTATTTAGATAAAGTTATATGATTTTGCAGGATTCACTCGGTGGTAACAGCAGAACTGTTATGATAGGTTTGTTGTTGTTCTTGCTTATATCCTAATCAACTTCGTTTTTTCTTTCCTGCCTTTTTGCCCTTGAAAGGATGAAGTTTTAGATAAACAAATCTAATCTTGGGAAATGGAACTCATCTGATTTCTTTATTCATAAATACAGCTGCGTAATATTAAAAATGGGTAAATGCATGCTTTGGATATGCATATGCTCAGTGTTCTGGATTTTGCATTCTCAACCCTTCCTTTTCCCATTCTCTGGAAACATTTTTCAGCAGATTAAGTAGCAACTAGGTTTATTGCAACTTCTCTATGGGGATAAATAATTGAAGAAAAGGGATTAAAATGCTTGTGTCTCTGGTTCCCTTTCTAATCTTTCATGATGCATCTGAGGCAAGCTGTCCTAGAATGGATTTTGTTCCTTACGTCAAAAAGATGTTTCTTTTCCAGCCTGCATAAGCCCTGCTGATATTAATGCTGAGGAAACCCTCAACACTTTGAAGTATGCAAATCGTGCGCGCAACATCCAAAATAAGCCTGTTGTAAGTAATTAATTTTTGTTTGTCATCCCTTTTTTACATTCAACAAAATTGAGACTGTTTATTGCCTTTTATGCTAATTTTGGTTCTCCTTTTTTGTTATATTTTTCTATAGATCAATAGAGATCCCATGTCCAATGAGATGCTGAAAATGCGACAACAACTAGAGTATTTGCAAGCTGAACTTTGTGCTCATGCTGGTGGCTCTTCTGAGGAAGTTCAGGTATAATTCATCATATTGGTTAAGAATTTTTTTCTAGCCTCAAGTGGACTTATGCCTCTTTTTTGACCCATGGAGACTTGTATAATCTTTTTTTGTTTTTTTTTTTCTCTTGGTAATTTGCACTTGTATGGTTAAATATATAATCTTTCAATATTGATTTTGTAGGTCCTCAAGGAAAGGATTGCTTGGCTTGAAGCTGCTAATGAGGATCTTTGCCGTGAACTTCATGAGTACCGTAGTAGATGTTCTGTCATAGAACAATGTGAAAAGGATGCTCATGTATGTGTTTCGATTCTTCTTTTGATACTGTTTTAATGTGTACATTTGAGCTTTTATCTAACTTTGGTAAGTGTATTCCATGTAATGGACTATCTATATCTACTATTATATTATAGCAATAAGCGAGTTGAAGTTATTGGCTGGATAAGCTATAAATGCAAGTTTTCAAACTTTTTATTTCAGGATGGTAGCACATGCGTTGTCAAAACTGATGGGCTTAAGAGGAGCTTTCCTATCATTGCATCTGATTATTCTATAAATGAAACAACAGGCAAGACTCTTCTGTAGCCTGGATTTTATCATCTATTACTAATACAAGCACTTAACATCCACTTGCCTAACCCACTCCTTCCTCTATCTTTTTTGTGCTATTGATTAATCAATGTGATTATAACTACTATAATTCAGGGTTACAATTGCCAAATTTATCAGGTGATTCAAGAGAAATTGAAGAAGTGACGAAAGAATGGGAGCACACACTTCTGCAAAATAGTATGGATAGAGAGTTACATGAGTTGAATAAACGCTTAGAGCAAAAGGAGGTTGTTATAATGCATATAGATCAGCTTCCTTGAGTTTTCAATACATGCATATTATACAAATATTACACATCAATCATAAACACATTTAAATCAATACAATGAGGAGCAATTTCTGCTCTTTAAGTTGATTAAACTTAAAGTTAACAAATCATGTTTCTGATGGATGACTGTTTGCTTTAATTTAATTTTCCTTCAATTTGATTCCTATATCAGATTATGAACCACTGTAAGGTACTCTCTCCAATCCCAAATATAAGTCACTTTTAACTACTTCACACATGTTAAGAAAAATTATTAAACTCATTAAATTTGTCTCAAATTTAATTTATTTTCCAAATTTACCCCTAATTAAATATTATATCTTTTCAATCATAAATTGCATTTATTTTGTTCAACATACTAAATAAGGAGTATTTAGGGAAAATTTTATTTTATGATCTAGACATATATTTTGAATCATGAAAACTCTTATTTCAGTGAACTTATATTTGAGACTGAAGGGAGTATAGTACTTGAGTCCCACATTAGAACTATGGGATTTTGATTTGTGGTTTTATATGGACTTTGGGCTCTCCAATCTCATGAGCTAGTTTTTGGGGTTTGGTTCCCCTAAAAGTTCATATCAATGGTATCAAAGGTTCCCTGTACCCTCTACCTTTTCTCTCTCTCCCTCCCTCTCTTGTGCAGTGTAGGATGCACAAGCTACATGGTAAAATGTTATGACCCTTTGCAAGTCTTGGGATCTCCAACCTCATAAGCTATCTTTTGAGGCTTGGATCTCCCGAAGGTTCATGTCACAGATTTTCCATCACATGGGATTTTGCCTTTACAAGACACTAAATTCATAATTGCAGCAACTAGTGTTTTTATGAATAACAAAACATTATGTCATGAATGTATTTAAAACTACCTTTGTATTTTCCTTTTTTTCTCCTAATGTACACATTGATATTATTGTCCAGACTGAAATGAAGCTTTTTGGAGCATCTGATGCTGAAGCACTCAAGCAGCACTTTGGAAGGAAAATAATGGAGTTGGAGGATGAGAAGAGAGCTGTGCAGGTTCCATAGAATTTCTGCAAAGTTATTTTACTTCATTGAACTGATATTCATATAATTAATTTTTGAATGCAGCGCGAGAGGGATCATCTTTTAGCTGAGGTTGAAAACCTTTCTGCCAATTCTGATGGACAAACACATAAATTGGAGGATATCCATGCCCAAAAATTGAAATCACTTGAATCACAGGTGGAGAATTTGATTTCAAGTTCTATTGAATTTAATTTCCCATAAGGAAAATTAAAAATGGAAGAGATTTTGACATTGAAACAATTTTTTCAAAATTCATGAATGTCAGATTCTGGATCTGAAGAAGAAACAAGAGGGCCAGGTCCAGCTTCTGAAGCAGAAGCAAAAAAGTGACGAAGCAGCAAAGAGACTGCAAGACGAAATACAATCCATAAAAGCCCAGAAGGTTGAATCTTGTATTTATCCTAATAGAGTAGAGATCACATGATGCTCTTGATCTGTTATAACTTGAATAACATAGCAGGTTCAATTGCAACAAAGGATTAAACAAGAGGCAGAACAATTTCGGCAGTGGAAGGCTTCTAGAGAGAAAGAGCTCCTGCAAGTATGTCAAGCTTCCTCTATTATTTTTTTTCTATTCCATCGTCATTTATATGTGATACTTAGCCTGAATCCTGATAGTTTGTGCTGCTCCAAAGCTTTTTAAGTAAGCAAAATGCAGAAAGTGGTATTAAAGTTCATGGTCGAATTTGGACTTGGATTTAGAGTCGATGTCAGTGCTATAGTTGAGCATGATTGTACACATTTTGAATTTTGATTATAATGATTGATGTACAATAAACTGAAACTGGACTTTCTATCCCTCCATTGTATAATTATATCTGCAAAAACCTTGTAATGATTTTTTTTTTGGGCAAAAACAGTTACGGAAGGAAGGGAGGAGAAATGAGTATGAAAGACATAAGCTGCAAGCTTTAAATCAGCGCCAGAAAATGGTGAGTATTTCAAAGATGTTTAATAGCTGAATTGTTTTCCTTATTGTTCTTGTCTGACATGCTGTCCAAAGTTAATCTCCTAAATCTTACACATTTGAACTTCGCTGATGTTATTGCCAATTCCTTCTGATCTTAAGTGTTTAAGTATCTTTTTTTCCAGATTCTCTATCAGTGTTTCAAGTATAACCCATTTCCAGCATTATGTGAACATTGTTTGAATTTTGAACCTTAAAAGGACTTTTACTCAAATCCATAGTATGATATTATGTTTTATTCATCAAGTGCTAGACTAGGATGTTTCCATTTATATTAGGACTTAGGAGTACTGTATCCTATATTTTTAGATTTGATAATATTGACGTATCGGATATTTGTTGTATCCAATACTCATATCGTATATGTGCATCATAGATTAAGACCAAGAAACAGTGGAAATTCCTTCTTCTTTTTGTGGGGGGAGGAGGAAACTTAGCTTGTCCAAGTTTTTCACTTCAATCTTAACTTATAGTTGCAGACAACAATAACATTAGCCTTATCCCACTAATATGAGGTTGGTCACATGGATTATACGATGCTAATGAGCTCTAAACTTACAATAGCAGACAAAAATGAAAAACTAATTTCACTTTTTCATTGCAGTCTACATAAAAATCATTATGTTTCTTGATATCTGCACTAAATGGTATTAATTCAGTTGCAAGTAACCAAACTGGGCAAGATATCCAAACTACTGTTGGAGTGGTGTCAGTTCAGTCAATATGTAAGCAACAATTCAAAGATGTGAGCAAGGCATTTAATAAAGCTACGTTACATGAATCATAATCAACTATAGACAATTTCAGACAACCACTTTGTTAGCAAATGAAATATCCAAAAGGAAAAAAAATATGTAGTTGATTCATAATTTTTTTCCTACTTAGTTGAAACTTAAAATCATTTTGTCCAGGCACTCATTTATAATTAATTACTGATACATGCATTAAATTGTCTATGTCTCCGTCCAGAATATGCCAGGTATACTTAAAAATAAGTATATAGCATCTAGGTTTTTTTCTATATAAGAAAAGAGGGGATAGCAGAGATGATAATATTAAGATGGATATGTGGCCATATGAAAAAATACAAGACCCAAAATGATTGTATACTAGGAAAAATTGATGTAACACCTGTTAAGGAAAAAATGATAGAAAATTGATTAAGGTGGTTTAAATATATAAAAAGAAAGTCACTAGAAGAACTAATGAGGAGAGTTGATTAGATGGTCTTTAGCTTTATGGAAAGATGTAGGAGGAGACAAAAAAGGACACTTAGTGAATGGTATATATGAAAAGTGGCTTTTTAAAAGAGCCCAATGACATTGTATGATCCATATAGCTGATCTCATTTGTGACATAAGTTTTTTTCTTTTTTCATTGTTGTATAGCATCTTATTTTAATTATAAAAACCAAATTAAACCAATGTGCTGAATAATTCTGTTTCATGGTTGTTCTGTGTATCTGGCATGATTCTGACTAGAAGGAAGAATGTTACGAGAAAAACCCACCGTCATTGTTGACTTATGTGATTGTCATTACTTATATGAGACATATAAATATGCATATTTCTTTCAGGTCCTTCAAAGAAAGACTGAGGAAGCTGCCATGGCCACCAAGAGGCTCAAGGAGTTGTTAGAAGCTCGTAAATCTTCTAGCCGAGATACTTCAGGTATGAACTGTTAATGGTGGATGTAACCTGAGATTTAGAGACTATTGCTTAGGGGGAAAAAAGATGCAAGAATTTAGTAATTGGTATGAGACATTGGAAAATTATAATTAATCAGAGAATTTGAAATGGATTTTCTCTTGAAATGCCTTGTGCATTCACACGTGCACTCATACTGTCACACACACACTCACATATCTTCCCTTTTGTTTGATTTTTTTTTCTTTTATTTCATCTTCCAGCTATTATCAATGGAAGTGGAACAAATGGACAGGTAATGATCTTTTTTTCTTCTTCCTCCTAGATTTCTTTTACTGTCTTTGTGATCTAAAATAATTTAAAGTTTCCACATTGCATCATTAGAGCAATGAGAAGTCCTTACAACGGTGGCTTGATCATGAGCTAGAAGTCATGGTGAAAGAGCATGAAGTCCGTTTTGAGTATGAGAAGCAGAGCCAAGTGTATGTAAAACATGTTTTCATTCATGATTTTCATAATGGCTGATCCAGTGTAGTCTTAATTAATTATTATGATAAATTCTTCAGGCGAGCTGCTCTTGCTGAAGAGTTAGCCATGCTGAAGCAAGTGAATGAATTTGCTGCAAAGGGCCTCAGTCCTCCAAGAGGAAAGAATGGTTTTGCTAGGTATACTTTGTATAATTTCATTTAATTTGTTTATGCCTAGTTGCCTTACTCCTTACTTTCCAAAAGTCTAGGATCCTTTAGTTGATACCACATGGAGATAGGAAAGGAGAACATCCCTCTTGATGTTAGATTTTAACACTTGTCTCATTTCTCAGAGCATCCTCCATGTCACCAAATGCAAGAATGGCCAGAATAGCTTCGCTTGAGAATATGTTGAGCATATCATCTAATTCGCTAGTGGCAATGGCTTCTCAACTCTCTGAGGCAGAAGAAAGAGAACGAGCCTTCACTAATCGTGGGCGCTGGAACCAATTGCGCTCAATGGGAGAAGCCAAGAATTTGCTTCAATATATGTTCAATTCTGTTGCAGATGCTAGGTGCTTTGTTTAACCATTAATTTTAATTCTGTCTGTGTCCATAGGCTGCGTGTTTGACATCTGCATATCTGCAACTGTGAATACATTTTATGTTATTTTATCATAACTAGATAGGAAGTTTGGCATAGCAGAAAAAGGACCTAGTCTTTCCTTTTTTTAATCTAATGAATTGAGATGTGTTGAGACAGAGGGGAATGACTCCAAGATGTAAACAACTATATGGTGTTTACAGCCAGGAATCATTTTCAGACTATACTCATTCTCGCTGTAGAATAAGCTTATTAAGTCACCTGCTTGATGAACATGAATAAAAAGCCCTGTTGGCTGATAAAGAGTGGAATTTATTATTCACGTCAAATTACTATATGCACTCATTTGCTATTTTACTCCGAGTGGTGATAGTGGTATGTCGGTATATATTTTTGAAATTTCGAGTTTCTATTGTTTTGCAGATGCCAACTGTGGGAGAAAGACATGGAGATCAGGGAAATGAAAGATCAAATCAAAGAACTTGTAGGTCTTTTACGGCAGAGTGAGATGAAGCGAAAGGAAGCTGAGAAGGAGTTAAAATTGAGAGAGCAAGATGTTGCAACCACATTGGCCACACCAGCTTCTGTAAGATTACATTTACTTGGTCAAGTTTATTTTCTCAAAACTTTATATTACAATTTGCATCCTTTACAGCTTGCATGAAGTTAGCATGACATTTTTAAAAGCTTGAATAGAAATGAATTTGACATTGAAGATGTTACCTATCAAGCATAAAATGTAAGTTTGAAGATTCAATAGTCTGCAGTAGTTACCAGTACTCAACATTATAAAAAAAATAGTAGATTTCAGAGAACTTTCAAGTAGCCTTGTGGAAATATTGTTTATTTGTCATAACTATATCCTGTAATTAGTGACTTCTTTTATAATTGTCAACTTTGTCATAGTGCCCTTGTAGTTGTCACTATATTTATGGTCGTTGTAACAATTGATGTTTTTTGGCATTCTTTTACCTTTGTAAGTCATGGTTGTTGTCATCAATGTATTTCTTCAATTTTTAGTGGTTAACTTATCATCATTTGATATCAACAGGGAAACTCGCCAAATTCATTGAAACACTATGCAGAAGATATGAATGGACCCTTATCTCCAGTGTCTGTGCCAGTACCAAAACAGCTCAAGTATACTCCAGGAGTTGTTAATGGCTTAGCAAGGGAATCGGCGGCATTTATAGATCAGAGTAGAAAGGTAAAATTTTTCTTTCGTTTACATGAAATTTGATCATGCCTTTTTATTGGGATAAGGACGCGAGGTTTGCTGTCAATGCAGATGGTACCCATCAGGCAACTATCCATGAAAAAACTAGCAATTGTAGGACAAGCTTCTGGAAAGCTATGGAGGTGGAAAAGAAGTCATCACCAATGGTTAGTACAATTCAAGTGGAAGTGGCAAAAGCCCTGGAGGCTTTCAGAATGGATTCGCCATAGTGATGAGACAATTATGAGAGCAAGGCCACGACCACAGGCTTTGCCACGTATCCTATGATCATTTATGATCACTGAAAAACTGTTGCCTAGTATTCATTTTTGGACCAACAAGGGTGATTATAGACACAAGACATTGGAAAGAGCACAACATTAGGTACAGGTAGTAGTCTTTATGGATTTTTCTAGTACTTAAAGCCCCCCCCCCCCCCATTAAACTACACTTAATGTTTTATTTTATCGTGAAAATAGTACTTTATGTTGAAAAGAAGTACATTCATTATTCTTAATCAATAACCTAGCACCTTAGGACCCTGGCAAGAACCATAATACTTTTTTTCTTTTTTTCAATTTTCAGCTAATGAATTTATATATATATATATATATATTTTTTTGCTGAGATAATTAATTTATATTTGACTCAATGATAACCATCCGGAAATTTTTTGGCTAGGTAAGAAGCATTGATTTGACTGACACTTTAACTTCTCCTGCTGCAGTGTAATATACTAATATTAGTGGCTGCTCACCATATATATGCGTATAGTCTTGGATAATGCTATCCGAATCTTGGAAGCTTGCGCATAGTTACTGCTTATGGAGCATCTTGTGAGGTTTGTTGTGATGTTGCCAGCAGTGACCCAAATAATTACCTGAGGAGGAGACAGGTGCTTGCTAGACAAATTATTTTGGAAAAATACTCTGTTCATACCAACACTTGTAGAGAAAAGGGGAAAAATTCTTTCATCAATTCTTGGAAATGTGTATTAAGGGTCTTTTATTCCTAATTGTAATTTGCTGTGGTCTTAATTGCATTGCCTATTATTGATTTTGTTGATAATTTTATACGGTAGCGTTTCTCTGTTAAATAACAGAAAGAAAATCTTCTAGCTGCTTTTTTTTTTTTTTTTACTTATAGGGCTTCTTGTGTGTAAAGAACATTAGTTACTTATGATATATATTGAAAGAGATTCTGGTCATTCTGCTCGTGCAATTTTTTTTCATACTCAATAATTCAGGTGAGCTGGTTTTAAGAGCTCATCAAGCCTAGAGTAAGCCTTATGGCTTAAGTATGGCCGAGTCAGGAGTTGGGATTTACACCAGTAAGACCCTCTTGTTACAATCAGGACTTGGGATTTAAACTCTTGCCCTTATGAGGTATGGCCAAGTTACTATCAACTGTACCAATCTTTGTTAGCTTTATCCATATACTTTTTTGTATCAAAGGATGGAAATGGCATTTTTTGTTTGGTCTAAGGATGGAAATGCCAGTTTATTTGCACTTGTTTGCCTTTCTATATTTTTTTCCAAATTTTTCTGAAAACCATAATGGACTATGTTTTTTTTTTTGGTTAACACCATAATGGACTTGTTAGTTCAATGGAAAAATCAATGGATTGATCCCTAGTGTGGCTAGAACTTTTACTAAATTGGGCTAACAAGAAATTTGTCAAAAGCTTGTTAACTGTAAGAAATCTATAAAATCGGTCAAAAACGGTTAATTGGCTGAAAGTCATGACAGCTCAGTTTTAAAATAAAATTAAAAAAAAAAAAAGAAAAAAGACCATTTTTGTAAACCCATCTCCCCACTTTCCTCACATCTCTAGGCTGTGTAACTTGTTCTATTTCAACTTCCCTTATCTCTCATATATCTCCACTTCTTGTTTTCTTATTCTACTTTCTTGCTATTTTAAAAAGATAACAAATGCCAAGTAAATATTTGTGATCAAATATACTTTATATAGATATATTATATAGATCAATTATACACTCAAAAGTGCAAAAGAAGCACGGATACAGGGTGGAAATAGAGCAAGATGATACATTCACATTAAAAAGTGAACCAATAAGCACATAACTTAATTGATAGGAGTTGTATTAGTTTAATTGATGATATTGAGTTTAAGCTCTAAGTATGCAGTTATTTTCATTAAACTTATTCTGACCAAAACAAGGATCTCCAGTTTAACTTGATAAGCTCGACCATTAGTGATATGTCTCCAGAGTTGCATTACTATATGTTATTTTAATTTTGCACATTGAGTAGGGGTAAAACCCTATTAACATAATTTGTTACGTCCAAGATATATCTTTTATTGTTTCGCAAGGTGGGACATTTGAGTTTTAAGTTGAAAATGAGAAATTATAAAGTTCTAATGTGGAAATTTAGATGAACTTTTATTTCTCATGAACTAATTTTTGGCTATGATATTTTGAAATGTCTATATCGAAGGTATCATTGCTTTTTACTGTCTTCCATCCCTCTTTTCCTTTCTCCTTGCTAGTGGTGCTGGGGCCAAAAATATGATATTATTACAATATAGGGATCTCGAAAGTGTTGAAGATTTTGTATTCACACGACAACTTTCTTAACTCTATGATCTCAACCTTCTCACTTTATTGCATAATTAATTGATTAAATAAGAAATGGCTTTGATATTACAAAAGAACGAAAATCATTAAGGCGAAATCTTTTTATTGCTTTTACTTTTATAGGTGAAATCACATCCACTCTCTTTATCGCTTTTATGTGTGAATTCTTTTCACTTCAAATTTGATTTCACTTTAATCAACCCACTACTTCCAAGTTAGCACTCTAAACTATCAAATTCCATACATTACTCTCCTTCCGATCAGCTTCTAAATTAATATTTCATCAATAAAAAATGATTTAGGTAATAATAAAAAAAATTATAAAATATACTAATGGTAATTGGTTCAAGCAGTTCAATATATATTTTTCTTAATTAAGGTTTTAATTCAAGTCCTGTGTATAAAAAATTATCATGAGAGAACTTTACACTCATGTGGTTTGATTCAATTCGATCCAAATTAATTGAGGGCAATATGACTTGACTTCTGAAATCCGCTGGTATTACTAGCAAAAATTATACAATATATGACGCTTGGCTGGAGTGTCATGTAATCAAGTTTTTTTAGTCCAATGTAATGTAATGAAGCTTAAATACCAATTTTGGTAGATCGGACCCTTTTTTTTAAGCGGGGAAAAAAAAACAAGAACTTCGGTAGATCTGACTAGGATGCTTTTCTGAACTTAAAGAGATGTGAACAGAGTATTATTATTTGTACTAATATGCTACTCTTAAAGACGTAGATATGGTTTTAATTTTTAAAGTTAGGCAAATATAAATCAAATTTGGGCTATACATGGTGGCGGCAACTATAAAAGTTATGACAATAATTTTCAGTATAAAATTTATAATTACCATTATATTAATTTAAAGAAACAATAAGTAATTAATGCTGAGCACGTTCCTTGTCACAAGCTTACACGCTCATTTCATCAACTGACGACATGCTTTTACTCTCTAAATTATCCCGGTTTTATTTCTAGTAAAATAAAATTCTCTTCTGTTGGCGTAATGGGCAATACCTGCATTTTAAAGATCTTTATTTATAATATGTTTTTCAATATTCATTTTAAAAATTCTCTGGCCACTAATCAATATAATATCAATGTAGATATATATATTTAATACAATACGATATGATATGTAAGATATATTTGTATTTGCATTTGCACATGCAAAACATGAAACGAAAAAGTTAGGTCACAATTGCTTCTACATTTAATCAGTAAGTTTGGGCAAGATTGTGGAAAAAACCCATTTTGTAAAGAAATATGTTGGCATTACAGGAAGAAAGAAGAAATAATTATTAAATATTCTAAAAATTATAATGTAAATGATAAAACAAAGCACATATATAAATAAAATGTTGATAACAACTCACAAATAATTAAAATCGATCATTGTTCTTTCTTCTTAGGAAAAACATCATTTGACTATAATAAATACAGGTATATGACATTTTTTTTTATCTCACCTTAAAAACTCAAAGTTCCGTTTGAATAAAAGAAAAATAAAAAAAAATTATGAAAAAATAAGACAAAACCTAGATATCATTTATCTAGGTTTCTCCATATTTTTTCTTTTAATATTTCTTTTCTCTATTTTTCTCTCATTTAAAATAAAACCTAAAATTTGAAATAATATACAAAGTAGTACAAATTAAAATGTGTATGCATAAATAGGAGACCGCATATCATATCATGTATTCACATTCATACACCTGCGTCTATTTTGTTTAAGTATACGTACACCAAAAGGTATCTCCAACCACATGTGCCACAAAATCAAAGTGCCCGGCCACCGATAACATAACAGCAATGGATTGGGCGGCTGCATTCTGATAAGCCCGCTTACTGTTTTATTCATCAATTTCTCCAGTTAGAGAGAAATCTCGAACGCCTTTTTTTTTTTTTTAAATCATTATTATTTTTAAATGTAACCTTTTATGGGTTTTAAAATGCGCGTTTGTTCCCAATAGCGTTGCAAATGTGAATGAGTTCTATCGTCAACTCTAACAGTGGCATCATCCACTGTTCGAATTTTGTAGTTATGATACTAATATTTGATAAAGAGCCGAAAGGCTTCCACCAGTGTCCCTGTCGTCACGTTGACATTTAAAACTAAGAACAGTGGCTTGTGACCTGGATTTTTGTTTTAACGTATATCACATCCTTAATTATAAATAATAATTATGCGTGCTTGGGCTCTTTTTGAGCTGGAACGCATGCCCCTCCCTTTCTCATCATATTCATCCGTATCACTTGCATTTTGCAAATCATGCGACCAGCTACGTATGCAGTTATTCTATAAGAAAAAATGGTGGTCACCTTGAAAAAAACATAGCAAGTAACGTAACATCTTATCGAACTTTATATGTGTTTATGAGATATTGCAATTTTTTTCTTTATTTTCACATGGCAAAAGGTTACTTTTCATACATATAGTCTTCCCTGGAAAAAGGAAGAAAGTTTATATGGGACCATATCCTTCTTCTTTAATATTAATAATAATATATTTGTCTTTATTAGGGAATAGGTAATGGTTCTGGAAATCGTTGAATCCAATAATAATTCTATTTTCTTCGGTGGAACTTGCCAGTATTGATTTGCAGTGGCACCCATTTGAGCACAACGTCAATCACGATAACTGATGGGAGTTTTAGAGAATTTTTTGTAATCATTGTGAAACAGAGCAAAATTACTTCACTCCTTTAATTTCATGGTCACAGCCTTTATTTCACTCCTTCAATTGAAAAAAGGGGGAGAAAAAAAAAAGAGAGAGAGAGATCACGATAGAAATGACTTGTGGCTTGACAAGTAGAAATAATTAAGGGAAATTGGAAGAACCGTTCAATGTCTGGCATAATTACGCACTACACACAAAAGGAAAAGAGAACTGATAAAATGATGCCTTAGCACTTGAGCAAAAGAGGTCAAGGAGAGGGAGCCATCTTGGGAATGGCAGAAACCGAAGACTTGTGGAAAGAAAACTTACAAGGAATGAAACTATGAAACCACATGTGAGGACACATTCTTGGGTGCATAAAGAATTCTACACACTCAGCCACTGGTCTCTGGAATGGAAGATCAGGAATGCAATTGTTCCTGATATCAAGAACCCCTCTCTGAATTAAGGTCCTACACAGGGGTCCTACAAGCGTGAAATAATTGTCCGATAGTGATAAATTGACCAAATTCTGCAGTGCACACACCACTTCTGGCACCATCCCATAAAGGAGATTACCGGCTAGATTAAGGAGTTCCAAATTCTCAAGGCAACCTAAGGAAAGTGGCAATGGACCTGTTAGCTGGTTGTTTCCAGCATCAAACACTCTGGCCTCTTCCAGAAGCCCAATCTCATATGGGAGACAACCTGTTAACTGGTTGTTTAGGAATAGTACCTCGGTGAGAGTGGACAAAGCTTTGGGGAGGCTTCTAGGTATTGGACCCATGAATTTGTTGTTGGCTAAGGTGAGGTAAAGAATATGAGTGCTGCTTAAGTTATCAGGCAATCTCTGAGTGAAGTCGTTGTTGTTGATGAAGAGAACGTCGAGGTTCTGGGTGAATATCTGAGGCGGGACTTCCCCAGAGAACAAATTGAAGCGAAGGTCCAAGAATATCAAGGTGTTCATGCCCAGGACAGCCATGGGAAATGGACCAGACAGCTGGTTGTTGCTTACATCAAGCTCGTAGAGATAAGGGAGCTTGGAGATTTTGGGGGAGATGGTGCCCGTGAAATTGTTGGAATTTGCATGGAAGAGAGCAATATCAGGAAGCTGATCAATGAAGCCGTCGAGGGTGGGAGCTCCAAGTTGGAATCCATTGAAATCAACGGAGGCCACAGCAATGGCTGAGCTGTTATCTGGGGGATTGTCACAGTAGAAACCTTTGTAGCTGCATATATCAGAGCCTACCCATGACTTAGTGACGCCTATGGGATCAGAGGTGATGATGGACTTGAATTTTTGGATAACTGGGTATACGACTTCAAGCCTCTGATCTGCAAATACCAGACCATCTTTTTGGAGAGGCAAAACTGGAGATGCTTCAATGGTCAGTGATTTTTGACATGGGGATGTGAGAGGCATTGAGTGGAAGCCATTGTTGCAGCTCTTGCCGGAGACCTCAGCTCCACCGCCTTGGCTGCTGAAGCCACTGTTGAAATTGAGGGAGTCTGTGTCAGCATCATGTGCTGAAGTGAGGACAGGAGAGGACAATATGAGGATGTACAAATTTGAAAGTAGAAATCTTGGAGGAATCCTGTTCATCATTGTCTGCTCCTCAAAGCTGCTTTCCAATTGAAAGTATTCTAGGCAAGAGGTCGCAGAAAGGAGTGGGCATAACTGCCTAAAGCTCACCCTTCGGGGTTTTTAAGGAAAGAGGATGGGCAGAGACAGAACAGAACAATCCTAAAGCAGCATCTAGAGTACTAAAACTGTAAGGAAGATAACTAAGTGTGCTTTGGGTTGGCAAAGTCCCATTTTAATAGGCGAATAGGGCATATCCAAAGTGAATTACTTCTTTTTTCCAACATCCAACAAAAATGTCATTTTCCCTACGATAAATGTCCCACTTGCGTTGATCTGTTTCCAAGTTTCCTCGAATGTACGACGTATTAAATTCTTAACTGGAAATGATATGTTCTGCATTAATCATCTATAATGCAAAGGCATTAGCACTTGATAGAGATTTAAAAAAAAAGGAACCAATAGTGGTAGTTGAACAATATCCAGTCACTTTACTATGCAGTCGTTTAAGTTCTGGTCCTCCATATTTCGTTTGTTTTTCTTAAAGTTGGAGTCAAACTCTTATGCCTTATCCCACAACCCTCAGAAGGAAAACGAGAAAAAAAAATTTCACATAAGTATTTTGTCGGTTTCATGTTTACTAGTTGTTGTTATCATCACCTCCATCACCTCATTCCAGTTGTATTGCACAATAACACACAGCAATTCCTATTGTATGCGATTGCATGTAACTGATGAACTTGTTAATCTTTCTAAATTGAATATGTTGATATAGGGTCACAGATGTTATAATACTACTGGTTGATTTTAGTATCATAATTATAATTATAAAGACAGCATCGGTTGAAAAAGCATGAAATCAGAGAGCAAGTCTTGGACTTTTCCCCCGTGGTTTAAAGCAATAACAAGAAGATAATACTAGTAATAAACAACGGCAAAGAAATGGATTATACGAGTGGATTAGGTCATTTTAATTAGCATTTACCATGCAACTTGAAGCCCCACTCAAATTCTATCCTTATAAATAAAGATGATTGATGGTTTTTCTTTTGCTTGGCCAAAAAGATTCAAACCTTGAAAATCCCATCAAACGGTGAAGCAACCAATACAATCCTTCGCATCAATCAAATATTTTCTCTTCGAGTGTTCGTTAAAGGGAAACATGATACTTGGTTAGGTTGATCGCCAGATTTGATAAGCTTGTTTTTTCCACTTGGCATCAGAGACTTTTTATCCCCCTGCCCTCTCCCACTTGTTCAATCCCGGAGTCTTTAAGCCACAAAAAAACAAAATCTTGCAGACTAGTGTCTACCTAGTACCTAATTACATGGCTCTGGGCTAGGTGGGCTTTCCAGGATAATCCAAAAAGTGTACTGAGCTTTTTAACTAACAGCCATCAGCCCACTAAGATTGAAGGAGTTTATTTGTTTACTGGATCCTTAAGCTTGCTTCCGGCGTCGCATTAAATAAAAACAACTAGATTATCAAAAAATAAATAAATACAACTACTTCGAAATAAAGGATGAATGACCGATCCTCACAAGGTTAGGCACAGTTGTTAAAATTGCTGTATTTTTTAAGCATATTATTTAAGGTTTGATTCTTAGTCAAATGAAAAAGATGTTGGGAAAAACAAAAATAATTTAAGTGATTTCTATATCTGAATAGTATTAATTTTTAATTATCAGTTAGGAAATATTCTTCTTCATAGGTGGGAAAAAAAATGAAAGACGGATGATCTAGGAAAATTCTTGACTGTAATCCCGTGGCAGGGAATTGAACACCTCATAATAAATTTTAAAGTATCACAGCGTATTATTATTATTATTATTAAATATACAAAATTCAAAGCGCCCAATCCTGGAACTAGAGCCTCCTTCTGAGAAGTGAATTTCCAAGCACTTGCAGGCATCTAATATCTGCTTCCTCTGTTTTTTTCTTTTTATCTATCATATTTTAGGAAAAATTTTATTTTTATTTATTTGTTGTTTTAGAAGTTCAAGAAAGCATTAATGATCACTTTTCCAATTATATCTCTTTTTTTACTATACTAACTTTAATTATTTTATACACTCATAAAAAAATTAATTAATAATATTTTACACTTGTCATTCATACTCATCAAAACCATTAATTAGGATATTCATATTTCAATGCAATTCACCTACTAATAAAAATAAGTTCTGAGCAAATTTTAAATTGACGATGGTGGAGGGAAGATTGTTTTGAGTCCCTTCAACTTCCTCTTGCTTCTCTCTCTGTACACAATATATCCATGTTCGACTGTTCCTTGGTTATCCCTTTAATGGTATTTTCTTTATCTCATTTTATTTGTTATTTTAAAAAATTTTGAACGATCTATTTTATCTGTCAATTTAATAAACTAATTATGCATTTATTACCTATTGGGACATTGAGAATTCTTTTCCAATTATGTCTATATTCATTTCTTGCATTAAATTCACTATTACTTAAGTAGATGACTAATGAAAAAGTAATTATTAAGAGTAATACAGTAAACTTATATCATTTATCTAATTATTTATTATCTTCCTTAATTCCTGTGCAAAAATCTTAAATGTCATATAAAATGGGATGGAGGGAGTAATACTATTTGCATCCCACGGTCATATGGTTTGATCATACCTTTAATTGATGTTATTAATGCATCATAGATTGACCATAATTTTCAACCATGAGAAACAAACTTTCATTTAAATCATTGTATTACAAGTATTTGGACTGGGTTTGTTTTCTTTTAACTGTGCTATGGGTTGGCTACATTTAATAAGGCTTAATGGGAAAATTTTAAGCAATTTGAGCATATTGATTACATATGAAAAAATCTTACATGACACTTATGTGAACAACACGAAGAGTAGGGTAAAGAAATAAAGAGAAACGAAAAGAGAGAGAAAAATAACTTAAAAGGAGGAAAAAAGGAGGAACTTAATAGAGAAAATTTATTGAAATTATAACTCAAATCAATAATTAAAGTTTTAATATAATTTATAGAGCTTAAATCCTAATCCTACTAGAGTCATAAAATAAGATATCTTCCTCTCTTTTTTAAATTATCCCAAATCTAAATAAAAGATAAATCATAATTCAAATAACTAAATCTTATGAATAAATAAAAAATAAAATCTAAATCCTAATAAATTCAAAATAAATTAAATTAAATTAAAATATCATAATAAAATATATTTATTAAAAAGTTCTAATTATTTTATACTCCCTTTAATCCTTAATATATGATCATTTCAATCAAATTATGCGGATTAAAAATGTAAGTTAAAATTAATTAACTACCTTGATTTTTTCAAAAATTATAGAGTAATATTTTTTAAAACTACCCTTATTTAATCTTTTTATCTCTCTCTTTGGGATACATTAAATAAGGACATTTTTTAGAAATATATAATAAATATTATTTCATATATTGTAAATAGTTCTATATTTAAGATCAGGATAAAATGTCCAATAATTAGGACTGAAGAAAGTAATAAAGATAAATAATTCTAATTATTTAAAATAATTGATTCTCCACCAGACACTTATAAAATAATGGAAGTAGTACAATACCACTGGCACAAAATAACTAGTGTTATAAAAGTTGGGTTGCTAAACTCATCAAATTATGACCACAACAATTACTATGGAAAATAACCTCTTTTATAATTAAAGTTGAAATAGATTTATTATCAAATTAAAATAGGAGTAGTTCTCAGTTTTTTACCATTCAACGCAACTGTTATTGGGAAAATGTAAACAGATTTTATTACCTGCTCTTGTGTTGTATATAAGGCTATCCATGTTCTTCTCGGCAGACTATACTTCAGTTTAACTTTTACTCCGAAAATAAAAAATATCAAGGGTCGACTCTAGAGTTTATCCGCGGAAAAATGTACAGTTGTAACTTCGTAATGATTTTCTGCTGGCTAGAAAAAAAAATTGATAATTATATTTTCGACCATCCATCTCGAATGAAAATGTTTGGTGGGAAATAACAGTAATGAAGAAGCGATATGGTCGTCATTAACATGCTCGAGAAGTCAATAAAATTAGATTGAAGCAAGCACCATAACAACGTTTCAACTCTTTCAAAGCGGTTCTTTGACTATTGTGGCTGGTTGTCTACGTAGGTCGCTATAGGCCCCAAAAGTCAACAAACCCCACTCGTTAAGCTGTCAACATAAATTCTAAAACGCAACCATTGCTTGCTTCATTCTTCATCCCTTCTCTAACTTGCAACCCACGAAACGTACTCTTCAAACCAATCCATTTCCAACACCTGTTGTCTCCATGCATTTTTCTCATCGAAATAGGTCAGCATGAGCCAAAAATATAGCAGACACCCCTAGTTCAAAAACTATTACATGTTTCCATATCCGGCGGTGCTTCTTCGTTTATTCCATTTCGTTTTCCTTAATCTATTCCTATCCAATCCACACAAGGTGACAACATTTTTAAAAGGAATACAAGAGACATCCTTCAAGATTAAATTAAGCATGCATTAACACACTTCCTTCGTAATGACAAAGGAAACAAAATAGTGATGAAGTTGTGAATAACTGACTAAATTGAGCTTCTCTGTACTGTTTAGAGTAATGTAGTAATTCTGAAGGAACTGATCCAAGGATGGGATGAAGACAAAGAAAAGACATGTTTGGGGAAAGAGTAGGTCACTGGTTGACACAGCGAAAAGACGAATACTGCATAAAGTCACAAGGTACAGGTAGCGCAAAACTCATGAAAGATGGATCAAAGGCTGTGTGTATTGGAGGGTTAGGATGATTCGAGGACGACGGCGGCTGCAACCTCGAGCGAGTGATTATGATCAGCTTCGTAGGTGACAATGAGCATGGAAGGATCGTCCAGAGCACGCTCCACGTGTTTGCGTGCCGGGCAGCCTCTCACGCTGCTACACTTGTAATAACCCCTTCAAAATTCAAAACATCATACACATATCAGAAAACTTCATGTGCCACTGCAACTTGTGAACCCAACACTATAATAACAAGCTAATAACAATAAAGATAGATAGATATACCTGGGGTGAGGAGAACCCTTGATGGGCTTTTGTCCATATTTTCTCCACGAATATTCATCAGCCGGAATATCAGCCATCTTTGGGCTGATTGCTGGTATTCTGATTACTCTCCTTATCTTTGATTTCCTGCGTCCATTGTATTTCCCTTATGTTCATGCCTCGGATAATAAACCAGAGAACCATAACAAATTATATGACAAAAGCCATGTCCATACTATACTAGTTTCATTCTCAAAACAAAAAATGAACATTAGATTATTACAAAAAGTAGGGTGGCTCTATGCCTATACCTTTTCTTGGAGCAATGGCAGCGACCAGAGGATGATCCGCACTTGAGACCGTCATCATCCATCGAATTGCACTTCCTCTTTAAAGAACTCGAACACAAAGGTGGCTTGCCCATATAGGACCCCTGTTGTGATCTCTGATTGTGAATGATTTGGAACCCCGAAGAATGACAAGAGCGTTGCAAGCTTTCCGTATCCCCTGTTAACGCAGACATATACGAATTGGCGGCAGAAACTGGTGGCGACGCCGAAAATTGGACGCTGCCATTTCCCTCCTTCTTCTCCACCCGATGGAAGGAGAAAGGTTGGTGTGCCTGGTGAGGCAGAGGCGGGAGACGTAAAACGGGTGTTGGGCAATAGACCTTGAAAGCAGAGGTTTGTTCTGTTTCATTTTGTTGGCGTTCTGTAACAATAGGCAGTTGGGTTTCAGAATCCTGGGTCTGCTGCTGCAGCTGGAGAAGAGGAATTGATGGCTGCGTTGTAGGAGCTTTTCTGAAACGAGCATGGCCTGTTCTTGGCCTATCCAGCAGAGAAATGACCCTTTTGAACTTGTTCATGGCCGTATCTGCAATAGCTTCCAATTCCGAAGGCCCTTGGGAGCTAGAAGCCTCCTCCTCTCGGTGCTGGCGTTGTTGAGAAATGATTGTCATGAGCTTCTCAACGCTATGAATGCCCGCAGCAGCAGCTTCCTGTACCGCGATTGTGTTGTCTACTTCCGACCTGCCTGCAAAACTATCATCCCCATAGCCCGATATAAGCTCCACAGCCATTAATCCAAGAGCATGAAGGGAAGAAGCAAAACAAGCTCGCAATCCTATTCACTTCTCTTTTTCCCCCACTTTTTCACTCGAACTCACTCTCTTTAACTTTCTTCAAGGGGTTGATGGGTTATAGAGGAGGAGAAAGTCGCCGGAGAACAATCATGGGGTTGAATCTTTTATTACTTACGAAGCAAGAGAAGTGATTGAAGAGAAAAGAAAAAGGAGAAAGGGAAAGAGGGAAAATAAAGAAGAGCATCGAGAAAGTTAGGGGATGAGAGGGGTTTTAGTCAAGGAGGATGCGTTGTCAATGCAAAGGAGCTCAGAATAGAGAGGCCGGTCAAAACCACGACCAATGAAGGAGGTACACGTGGTAGAAACTGACACAGAATTGACGGTATGTAAACGAGGGTCCCAGTTAAGGAGGGGGTAAAACTGATGACGATAAATGGAACCGACGACAGTGGAGATAAGGTCAAAAGGAAGGAAGTAGCCGTTGGAGAGAGAGAGAGGGAATGAGGAAAAGGAGAGTTGAGGACAGTGCGGCAGAGTTGACCTTTAACTTCTTTTAATGCGGAATGGGGAAGGTCAGGGGCTAAGTGTGGCGCGGTGAGTGGGGCCCACGGACTTCCTCTTTAACCGGACACCGGAAGGTGACTTCAACCATCATTCTTCAAAATCAAAAATCGCATTTGTCTTTCATTTCATGAGACTCGAGGACTTCAATAACCCGACTCCCACCTTTTTTTTTTCCTCTTTTCTAATTCAAACTTTGTGTTGGAATCAGGTGCTTTTAAAGTCTGAAGTTTAATCTCTCATCTGGTCCTTCATTTTCCTTTGGTCATATTTTTGTCTCTTCCTCCTCACGGACCCAACATTGATTTGAATGGATGAACGAGAAAGCAAGCAATGGCAAAAATATTAATTAATATTGAAGCCACCAGGACGTGTTTTATCAGATGGGAAAAAAAATCACATAATTCATAGCGCTCTTTCTGTGACAGAGATATTCATTCTGTTACCCATACAAATATTCAATAGTTTTGTTTGGTTGGTTTCACCGCTACCTTTAAAAAAGGGGATTTATTTCGCGGCCTTGTTTCGTTGTTTGAGGATCGCATTTACAATAAACGATATTATAGACTGGAATTGACAAATTTGACTTGGTATGGAAGCAAGCAGTGGGATACTAAGAACAAACAGAAAACAAAATGGGGGTATAAAGCAAAAACAACAATAATACGAAGGAGAATAAGAATAAGAATTACCAGTTGTGGAGGGTAAAATCTCCCATCTCTACGACTGGGAGTTTGACTGCAGCAGCCTACACTGGACAATGGAATGGAAACGCAGATTTAAAAATGAATGGGGACGGGGGAGTTTAAACGCAAGCTAAGTCAAATCAACTGGTCAACCATTAATTGTAGGGGAAGTTATAATTTCTGAAAAAGATTTTATTCAATTATATTTAATATTCTGCTAACTTTGTCAGTTATATATATTGGATTATCTTTTAATGTATTCTGTATTAATATATTTTCATACCCATCAAATTGTAAATTGATTTTTCACGATAGAATAATGATTGAGTTATTATTTAAAATTTAAAGATCATGATTTTATCACATGTTTTGACGATTGGATTCTTAGTTTATCTTTTGAGGTCAACCATGGGAGCGTTTGAATATTATATTCCAATTTTGCGCCAAGACGCAAAGGAGGAGAATGTATGCCCAGCCCATCAAGCGCCTTTGTCTTGCTTGCCACTGTAGGATAATTGGTTTGCAATTTTCAAGGTTTTTACATGCATCCGTTTGGATTTTAATTCTATGTTTCTCCCCTATGGTTTTCCTAGAGGGAGGAAAAGAGGAAGAAACAGACATCGATGAAGAATGAAGAGTGAACTTTGAAAATTTATCCTTGGCTGAGTAATAAATATGAAAACGGGAAATCCGGAATTTATTCAAAATTTGTGATGTTTGACTCAAAAAAAAAAACGATCGATAATTATGGATCAATTGTGATTTAAAAATGTTGACTTTTGATATTTCTTTGATTGCAATCCCTTAAATGGTGGAATCCTCCAACTTTTCAACGACTGCATTCAACGAGTCACGCCTGTTCACTCTGGTAAGTGAACGCGGAAAAAGAAAAACTTAGGCTTGGTAGGTGTTTCTAAAATTTGAAAATAAAAAAATAAAAAATTTTGTTTAATAAATTTATTTTTTATAAAATATTATGAGAAACAGAAAAATAAAAAAATAGATAATTCATAATGTTTTTAAAATGTTTTATAGTTTTTGTTCTAGAAAATATAAAAAAATGTGACAAATACCCACTTCATTAATGGTAAAGTTATAAATTTTGAATAATCCATCTAATAATTACTAGTTATAATTTTGAGAATAATTATTCAAACAAATTTTTTTATTTTCTTGTTTCCAAAACTTATTTTTAAAAATAATTTTATAAAACTATTTTGAGAACAATAAAATAAAAAATACTTCTAAATAGGCTCTTATTTTTTCTTACTATACAAAATATATATATATATATAACTTCTATTATATTCATATGAGTATTATTTAACAAGTAAATGATATTATTATTTTTATTTAAAAATACAAAAAACATTACCATCAAAATCTTGTTATAATTGATAAATAGTTAGATCTTTTAAACATACTATCTTGGATTTAACTGGAGGATACTCTTAGTGCTCACCAAAAAAATATAAAATAAATTTTTAAATTACAAAGTTATTATTATTTTTTATTCAATTCACATATCAAACAGCTCTGACCATAAAAGGATAAACCCATAATTTTATTAAATAAATGCTCTTTCCTGAGAGTAGAAAATCATGCTTCAATATTTAAAAAAATTCAATTTTTTTATTGAAGATTTGATACCTAATAAAATAAAATAAATAAAACAATATTTATTTTCTTTTATAAGAATAATAAAGAAAGATACATAATTATTATAAATAATAATAAATATTATATGCGTCATTTTTATGCCATTGAAGGGAGCTTACGGCTTACCTGAAATTAGATATTTGTAACTCTTCTTTTTCATAACTGCTTTTCAGTAAGCTTAAACTTTCTAATATTGTAAAAGACTTTTATAGGAAAAAAATTGTAAAAAGACTTTTGAAACTATTTGAGGTCAAACATGCATTTCTATTTAATTTACTTCATTCTAGATAATTTTTTTAAATTTCAATACACTCCCTCTCATTTAAAATATAAGTTATTTTTGATAAAATACACACAAATCAAAAAAGAGAGTTAAACTATTTAAATTCATTAAAAATTTACATTATTTTTTAATATTATCCTTAATAAATACAAATTTCAAAATAACCTTCTCTCAAGCTAATTAATGACAAGAGTAAATTAAAAAAAATTATTAATACTTATAACTTTACCTAAAAATAACTTATATTTTGATTAAAAAAATATTTTAAAAAGAAACTTATATTTTAGATCCACTAATAAAGACGACTGGCCATGCCTAGTAAGTTCAAACATAAAAATGTTGCCAATATTTATTTTGGTGTACTAAAGATGGCGTAGGGACCTAAGGTGTGGATAGCTTTGCAAATTTGAATTTCTAATGTACGAAAAAATTAGCAGATATTGGTATTGGACCAATAGAACTATTAAAACGACCAAACTTTGATGAGTTGGTTCGAAAGTTCTGAAAAAATAAATAGGTTGAGCCAATTTTTGGAGCTCATATATATTTTGGATTTTTTGGCCTGTTCTGTTTAGCTTGTTTTTTTTTTTAATTAAAATATAAAAAAAATATTATTTTATTAATTAGTGACGTATAAATTATAAAATTTAAATATTATGTTATTGTTTTGTGAATGATTAATTATATTAATTAAAATAATTATATGAAAGAGACTTTTAAGGAACATTAAAAAATTTTTAAAAAAAATATGAACTCATAAACCTATCTCATACAAGTTCGAACTTATAAAACTAAGTTTGTTTGGCAAAATAGGCTTTTCAACCTAGCTGTGACAGAGCGAACCATTTTGCCAACTCTATCAATCAATTTTTTCTTTCTTTTTTTGGCTAAACAATATTAAACCAACTAATATAAGCATATCAAATTAAATTTTCAATGACACGTGTTATTGGCCAAAAAATGAATGAGGTAACCAATTTAAGTTGATATGAATGATAGATATTTTAGTCTCTTAAGTAAATAATTGTGAATTTAATTTCTAATTTTTGTATAGGTAATAAACTTAGTTGGAATGTGTTTACTTTTTGCTATTTGTACCCTAAAAGTTATTAGGTTTTACTTTCAACATGGGATACTCCTATTCAATGACTTAAAAAAAAATGAGATGAGCTTTTCTTTTTTTATAAAAAGAAATGACATAGCAGTAATTTAAAAAATATTAAATGTAGTCTTTTCTTTTGAATAACTGGCGCATGAATTAGTCTTTTGGTCCTTGAAGCCATTTATCATCATAGGATATCAACACAATTAAGTTTGATGGACAAAATGTTTATCTGCAAGTGCGGTCATATCAAGTAATAAAAAGTAGATAAGAATATCGTTCCACGAAGATTTGGTACTAACAACTCAATTAAGTATTAACTTTATATTTTCACTTAATTTGATCTAATGGTGTTTTTCGAATTATTAAGAGGCATTTAATTATATTAATCTTTAATTTCTTAGGTAATTAATTAATTAAATTCAGTTAAATGCAAGTCTAACGTGATTATGTATGACCGGCAGAGATATTCCTATCCTCAAATACTCCATTATGCATAATTCAATTGAAAGTATCTCTTAAATCCCTATATCTAGCTTCACTAGGAAATCCAGATATGTACCAATCAAATTTATGATGTTTTAAGACAATCAAGCAAGCAATTGAATTAACAAATATAATATTAATGCAATCAAAGAGATATATCATTATCCACTAATTCATAATAAAGGTTTAACTACATATGATGAATATTTTCATGAACAAAATACATAGTAAACAAGCCACAAAACAAAATATATGAAGAAAAAAAGAAAGGAAAGAGAAAACTAATAATCAAAGCTGAAATCCATTTCATGCAGCTAATCTTTAGCATCTTGTAGCCTTAATTATCCACCAAGTTGCCTCCAAACCAGCCACAAATGTCCAAAATGAGGAAACCCTTGAAAATATACCCAAACTAGCAGCCAAATTCATGTTTAGTTGTGTTGTGCATTTTGCACAATTCGCAATGCTGCATCATATAGTGTACGATGCTGTAGCACAGAAAAACAATAATTTCAGAAATAGCGATGCTGCAGCATCTGAATTCCAATGCTACAATATTAAAGCTTTACTTAACCCAATTTCAAGCTTGACTTTCTTTTCTTTTCTTTTTTTAACCCTGATATTCCCTTACTCCAAATGTATAGTCTTTCCTACGAAATCCCAAAGCCACTAATGAAAAGTTTATCCACCTCAATTAAACCATTTTCACTTTATTTTTTGACATATTTACATTATAATCTAATAAATGCAATTAATCCAAAATTTAAATTAATATAGCCCAAAATGCATAGATAACTCCTCAAACACAACATTTCCAAAATTACCTCAATTATTCATAAATATGTGGAGTCATCAAAGTTATTAAAACTAGAAGTGTAATTTATTTGTTGTAGATTTTATTATATATATTGAATATATTAAATTAATATCAATATATATTTTACCTAAAATGTATATATATATAAACAATTAATTGAGTGCACTTGAATTTTATTGATGATGGCATTTTTGGTAATTAATTACATGATATAAGTAGCCTAACTCTTTTTTCCTCACAAAGGAAACTTACAAAACATTCAATTCAAACAATTTGACGTGGTCAAACTATACATTAGCTAATGAGGAAAAAAAACTACATATTAGTAGGTTCATAAGAGTAAAAAGAAATTAAGAGAAAGCTTATTCATCGAGAGTTTCTCATAAGCAGGTTATATCACAAGCACATTTCTTTACACTGGGAAAAAAACTCGGTTACAATATTTGTTAATTGGATATTCAAAGAGAATGGACTGGTTTGCTCCTGAATTTATTCTTGAATCCTTGGCTTTTTTACCTAAAAACATCAATAAAACAAATAATTTTCCAAGTTGGAAATTATATATTTGCGGAGATGCTACAAGTAAAATAAGATCTCGGTCTGACAAAAACCGAGAAAGTGAGTATTGACAAACATCTTCATTTTCCTCAAAATGAGATATGCATCTGGGTCTCTTAGAAACTGAGGAAAAGCATGTACTTCTCGGTTTTCGAAAAATTGTAAATCTCATGCTATTAAATCCAGACTTCTAAAAGAGGACATAGCTTCTTTAAAATAATATATTCTCTCATGTTCTTTTTATAAGGAAATTTTTAAAAAAAATTTCTAACTATTTTTATAAAGTACTTTGTAATATTTAATAAGATTATTTTTATTATTTATTTTTTTTATAAATTATTATTAAATTTTTTAGATGAAAAAGGTATTTTTAATTAGTCAAATGATATTTAATATAAATTATATTATTATATTAAATAGGGGTAAAAAAGAAATATTTATTTTTTTTTTAAATTTTAAGAAGATAACTAACTTTCTTAATTTACGTAAAGTAATTAAAAGTTCTTTATAAAATGGATAAGAAGAAGTATACATCGTCTAAATCTAAATATAAGATATTTTTAATCATTTTGTACATTTTAAAAAATTGTTAGATCATTAAATTTGTTTTAAAATTTTAATATCTTATTCTTATTGATTATATTATCTTTCATACCTATCATATCATTTATTTCTCATTTATTAATTATAGATCAGAGATATAAAAAATAATTATTATAAAAAAAATTACAAAATATCTTATATTTGAACCAAATAATGTTTTAAAAAATATCTATTATTTAGAACCTGAAGAAATATATAGCTAGATATGAGAATTTCAAATAATCTACTATGCTAAAAAAAATTTCAATTCACACTGGTAAAAAAAAATTCTCATCTTCACATTTTATTTTTAAAAAAAATAAATGATAAGACGCAACATTGCAATATCTGATGAAGCATAAAAGAAGAGTTCAAAGTTCTGAGATTCAAACCCAATACTATATTACTAAGAATGGGAAAGCAACAGAGGGAGTACAATACGCTTAATTATTTGTTAGTACAATACGCTTAATTATTTGTTTTCTTATGACAAGACCCAATACTAGAAAGAAACAAAGGGAGGGGGTACAAGTCATTTAATTATTTTTTTATTAAATGACAAGACCCTAGAATGGGAAAAGATAAGAGCGAGGGAGTCCTCTTCATTGACTAACATACCAAAAGCCACGGGAGAGACAAATGACAAGTAATTGTAATGTTGAAAATTTGAAAGAAATTATTTAAGATCTTAGTTTTTCTTGAACCTAGATCATATTGACTGAATCTCATTTAACAATTGAAATTTGGGTCAATTTTTTCTAAAAAAAAAAAAAGATAAGATGTGCAGTGTTGCGTCTTGTCTTGTTAGGCTGAAACCACTCAACCTGACCAGGCTAAGTAGGGGGGACATGAGGAGTAAGGGGAGCTTAAAACCTGAAACTTCATACTTGTTTAAATGCACAGCATCACCGTTGTGTTCTTTATTCATTTCATATCTCTAAGTAAACTTAAGCAGCGTATTTTGTTTTTTCTCTTCATTTCAGATTTTAGAGAAAGCTAAAGTGGAGTTCTTCAAATCTTCTTCTTACATTCATCACCTCCATTACAAATTTATCTTCATAATTTTTTGTACATTTTACTTGAAACTCTACTGCATTTTTTTATGTTTAGCTTTCATTTATATATTCACTTATTTTTTTATCAGTCTTTACTAAAATAAGTATAATCGTGATTAATAGTATATATATGTATAGTTTGATATTATATGTTGTTAAATACACGATTTTTTAATTTGTGTATTTTATAATATTGATAATAGAAATTAGTAATAGCATTCCAACTTGATATCATGTTTTCAGATCTTTAGGGAATTGGCATATATACATATTGTGTATGAAGTTTGCCACATTGTGAATCCTCAAAATTTTTTGATAAGTTTTTCTTTTGTTGTTTTACTTGCATAAGTAATTATTTATTTTTAATTTATGGTATACACTTTATTGTAGCTTCATTGGCCAAAAATTGATATTCCAACGTAGGTATCTAACCCAGCAATGATTCGAGACAAAGGTCATCCTTGGTCAACTCGCATATGTAATAAAATGGATTGGACCGAGCCCAGTCAATAATCCAAATGTGGGTTATGTAGGCAAATAGGACATAATCGCTCTACTTGTCCATAAAGTCATGCCTTTAGACCTTAATTTGTAGTTAAAAATTTCAAACATTTGTATTTGATATTTTTTAAATAATATATCAAGAGGTGACAAAATTATAATTGATTGCATGAGTTTTATGTCAATAGTAACGCATAATACTTGTTTGTACTCCAAGTATTACAGGGATATTTCTTAAATGGCACAACAATATCAAATCATCAACCCAGGTCCTGAGGATGATTTATTATTATATTTACAACCACGGCATATTTCAAAGGCAGTGTGGACTCAGCATGTAAGTAAATTTTTTCACATATAATTATTCATTGATGTGTTTCTTCATATATTATGCTACAATATAGTTTTTTTTGTAGGCTAATTGGATTCTATGAACTCCACGAGTTATGCATAAAAATAAACTAATTGAGCCGTTGGTGCAAATTGTACCGTATCTTATACAAGCTGGCTTCTATAGCACTGCTAGAATAAGTTAATTTGAGTATAATCTGACATTGGTCTTAGAACTTGTTGAGAGGTAGCGTCCTGAGACACATACTTTTCATATCACTCGTGGGGAATGCACAATAACTTTACAAGACGTGGCAATTCAATTGGGTCTTCCTTGCAATGGAAACCCTATGATTGGTATGAAAAACTTCAATTGGCCACAAATGTGTCAATTGCTCCTTGGAGAATCACCACCTCCAGAAAAAAAAAATCTAGACAGGCTTTAGTCATAAGTTGGTTGGATGAATACTTTCATGACCTCAAAGATGATGCAAATGAACAACAAATACAATAATTTACTCGTGCATACATACTTAGACTGATTGATAGATATCTAATGCCAAATAGATCTGGTCAAAGGGTTTATTTGATGTATCTTTAACTACTTATGGATCTAAGTAGAGCAGGTCTATATTCTTAGGGATCTGCAATACTAGCCCATTGATACAGAAATTATGTGATGCTACAAACCGTACAAAGCAAGGGATTGGTGGATGCATGACATTACTTCACTTTTGGGCATAGGATCGCTTCCTCATGTTAGCACCACAACAACCTCCACCAGCAAATCTACATACAAATGTCTATCATTTCACACCACCATTAAGATTCAAGTATGCTTAATTTACACTTGAACTATTCGATTTTAGTTTATTAACTTAATCATACAAAGTTTAACAAGTTTTTCTATGTCTTCATAGATGGAAAAATGTAGGACAATCACCTCATCCGAGTGAGAGAGTGTTGCGACATTATAGGAAATTGCTTGATGAAATAGGGGAGGATGATATAATTTGGCAACCATATGAATCTTTACTAGTGCAGCAATTAATTCCAGCATATTACTTAAAGGCACCACAGATTTGGCAAGTTTCAGTTCCCCCTATATTCTTCCACGTAATTGAATGACACCATCCTAATCGTGTGCTTAAGCAATTTGGTTGACAACAACTAATTCATAAGGCCCCAGTTTATTTGGGGAATTGCCACATGATACAATAAGAGGAAGAACAGATATCAGTTGGGTTGAAGAGCATAATGAATTCGTTGAGGAATGGAATAGATGGCATGATACTATAACTGAGTCACCTATACATTAAGTATTTGATCGCACATCTGAGTATGTGTGACGATATTGGAGACGCACTCAATGGTTGATCCATCAAGCTAGTGCTACAACTGGTTTTGTAGTAAGTATCTGACATCGTTGTTTTTGTTTTGTTTATATGGGTAATGTCATTAACTAATGGGTTATTATCGATTTCAAGTCGATATAGCAGATAAACTAATTAAACTAAGTATGAATGATCATTTGCCAATGTCAACTAGGAAATATTAAGAAAGGGTTATACAAGACCAACGTAACATCAAAATGGTATTAAAAGAACAACATTATAATATGGTTTCTCATCCTACCCCACCTCCAATTGAGCTACCACATCTATTGATTCCTTAGAGGAGACCAGGTAAGTGACATGGTGGCTATTTATCAACTCAATTACCAGTTGCGGTTGAAGATAAAGATGAACAAGATCAAGGAGTTGCAGTAGAAAATGAAGACGAACAAGGTCTTGCTTCTTCTTCAGACATTTTTACTGAATCCTACTATATGTCACCCTCAACCTTACCTTAATTCAAGTCATCCAATTTCAAGTCATCATTTATGTCTTTATTTGAGAATATGACAATTTTTGCAATAAAGTATAATAACTACGCATATGATGTTGGCAGACCATTAAATGAAAAATTCATGACTCCACAGCAGTCAATTTCTCCTGTTGAGTCTCCTATATTTGACTTAAATACTCCATCAGCTGCTTATACCATTTAGTTACTTAAATCTCAATATGAGAAGCCAATAAGATAAGAACAACCACAATGTGTTAAAAGAAGATCGAGATGTAGTATAAGAAGTCATTATGCATAAGATCTCCACAATTGTTTCTTGTCTAAGAAAAATTTTATCTTTAAATATTTTAACCAAGTCTAATCTTAATTGCTTGCTATTAAATATTATTTTTTAGTTTATTATCAATTAATATAATTGATTATTAATTAAAAAAATGTCCACAACTTATTTTTAGTATTTAATTAAAAATTATTAATTTCAATAATATTTGTTCATTTTTTACTAAACATTATTTTTTAATCATTACTTAATCATCTCTTTTTATCATTATTTCATAATTATGAAATTTGATTAATCATTACACAATTATCTATTTTCAATCATTACTATCTATTATATCTATTACTTAATCATTATTTATCATTACATAATTATTGCAATTATTTTTGTCAATTGTTTTACTATTGGACAATAAACATCTCAGTTTATAACAAACCGATTTTTGCTACTGTAAAAAAAAAATAGATTTGTCTCAAACCGTGTTAGTTGTAGTATTTTGAGAAGTTTTTTTAAACTTATAATATATTGGGAAAAACTTATTTTACTTGTAGTATTGTGGTAAATTTTCCTAAATCCTAATCTTGTTTTGTTGTTTATGAAGTCATTATTTGTACTTTTATTTACGAATAGTCATATGAAAATTTTTTGGAATAAAGGACCATTTTGTCCTCAAAATTTTCCCATGTTGATCCCCATATTTTTATTTTAATTAAATAACTTCTTATAATTTTATAACATTAAAGTAGTCATTAATATTTCAATAACTCATTAATTTAATCCCTTTATCCTCCAAGATGTCACTAATGCTATTAAAATCAAGATAATGCAGCTAATAATTTGCTGACTTGGATTAATACATAAATTAGTAAGACTAATTGGATTCTTTTTTTCAAAAAAGCAAATATGGATTTATAATTTAGATTTTTACAGATATATACTATGGTCTAATCAACCTTAATAATCCATGTATCAATCTAAATTAGCTAACAGCTGCTAGTCACACCATCTCAATTTTTACAATTTTAATGCCAACTTGGATGATAAAGAGGTCAAGTTATTGAGTTTCTAGAATGTTAAAAATTAATTCTTTAATAATATAAAACTGTAAAGAGTTATTTAATGAAAATGAAAACATAAGTGTTAGATATGCTAGCTTCCCAATATGGGGTGAATTAGAAAGATTAAAATTTTTCTGCAAAAGTCAAGAAGGTAATGAAAGTAAAAGTGACAGTAAAAACAGAGTATAAATGAATAATAAGGTAAGAGTAGTAAGAGAGAAGGGAAGACACAGATGTTTATCCTGGTTCGGTCTTTCTATCTTGACTTACGTCCAGTCCCCAAGCCACCACTTAATATTTTTCACTATCTTGTAAAAATTCAATGGGCTTCTTGCAATTGTTGCAGTACAACTTGATGCTCTGTTCTTGGAGCTTACAATATCACTCTTTGCTCTCTAACTAAGTGCTTCCTAAATCTCTTGTGATATCCCCTCACAAGAAAATATTTCTTCCAGATGAAGATAAAATTGATTACAATGATTTAACTCTCTAATTAAAAGTGCATATGAAAGTTGAAGTACAGAATAATGAAATATGTGAGAGTAAGAGACTTTGACTTAAGAATTTGACAAAGTTTCAGTATATACAATGTAAAATCATTACTCACAACTTCAAATGAAGTTCTATTTATAGATTTTATCTTAACTATATGTTAGAGACAAGATCTAGCCGTTAGAGACGTTACCTAACGGTTACTCTGAAAAACTATCCGTTCATCAATCGCATTTAATGTGTCTGACACTCAAAATTCGAATTTTTGTTGGCCAACAGACGAATTTCACAGAGACTGAAAGCTGAAGACTTCAACATTGAACTTCAAAGTTCGTCTGTTATGAAGCAAAGTTCAGATTTTTATCTTTGAAAAATATTTTTATATTGGAACATACGAATTTTCAAGTTTACAGTACTTATGGAAAATATGAACAGTTATTTCATATTGCTATAATGCCTTCGAAATTCGAATTTTGGTGCCCAAAATTCGTCTGTCAGTAGGCAGCTTAATAAGGCACAACAGTTCATCTTTTCGAAATTTGAATTTTCAAAATCCAAAATTCATCTATTAGAGAGAGCTCTTATCAGACTTAGTTCAAAGTTCGAATTTCTGAATATCAATATTCGTATGTTAACAGATTATCATAACAAACTTGCAAGCTTTATTTCTAACATTCAAATTTTCAAAATCAAAGTTCGTTTGTTAGTGAGCTAACTTTGGACTCTTTTTAAACTTTCCTTTTAGATGAACTTTGACATATCCTCAGACGAATTTTTCATTTTCATAAATTATGTTTTATCAGAAATTCAAATTTTCAAAACTCAAAGTTCATCTGTCAGATAAGGCTCTTATTAGACTTAATCCAAAGTTCGAATTTCTGCACTCAAAGTTCGTCTGTCAGAGGAATCTCTTTTCGGACTAACTTATTTTTAATTTGAAATTCGAATTTCAGAAGTCAAAGTTCAAATTTTCAAAGTAATAGATCAGTTTTAACATTTTAAAGTTCGTCTGTTAGTAGGTATTTTTCAAATATTCTATGAATTTTCATAGAATCATATTTCTAAAACATTTTTTTTGCAAGTTCAAAGTCTTTTACTCAAATTAAATATTGTAAGAAATCATATATCTAATCTTGTACTGATTTTACTTGGATTTCTCCATTTAAGATTTTTTATACACCTTTGATATCTTCTTTACAAGCTCTAAAAGGTTAGTTTGGAATCATCAAAATACTTGATTCAATAATAAGGATTAATATAAAAATTTGGGAAAGCTTTCAAAACCATAAGGTGTTTTATCCCTAGAAATTTTTCTTTTTTACATTCATATAATTATTTATGGATAGTAAATGATTTTATTTTTTTTCCAACCATATTGTGGGACTTTGCGTAAACAGTATGTTTTCTTTAAATTTTTTTTTTATATTTGTCTTAATCATCAAATTCTTAAACAATATAATTAATATAATTGAAGAAATATTTACGATAAAGAATAGCAACATTCTAATATTAAATATATTAGTTTCAATTGCAAATGCATGAAGTTTACAATAAATAGAAAATCGCATTAATAAATTAATAAATAATAAAATTATAGGACTTTTTATTTCATACATATCTATATATAACTATACATTTTTTTATGTTTTATATCTATAAAGTTGGTTGGTCATCCAAGAAATGGTGAATTAGATGATATAAGATTTTCGCCTCTTTTGAAGTGTAACCCAATTTTACCAGATGTGCAGTAGAACATAAATGAATAAAGTATAATGAAGTTGATAGATGAAATAAGTAGATTAAGAGCAAGACATAAGAATTTATACTGGTTCTACCCAAATCACTTGACCTATGTCTAGTCCTCAAGTCATCATTGAAAATTTTTTACTATATCCCACAAGTTTGATTCAGGCACCTATAAAGTCTTAGTACATCCCACGAGTTTTAATAGACACTTATGAAGTTACTCTCTTCACACATTTACAAGATGTGTATTTTCCTTAATGATTTCCCATACTAAGATTCTACCTAAAAAATGCAGAAAAGAACATTAGATAATAGAAACTTTCTTTTAGAGTAGATAATATATTGAAACTCACTCTAATGAGGTAATTTTAACTTAAAATGCTCACACAGAATGATTTTATAAATTACAGCAATATTTTGGCATAAAATTCACTTAAAATCATTACTCATAAATTTAAATGAGATTATATTTATAGATTTGTGGCTAAACTAACTGTTAAATATAAAATCTATCCGTTAGACACAAGTTTTAACTGTTACTCTACAGAAAGAGTCATTCAATAACCGCATTCAATGCATCTGATATACCAAAATTTGAATTTTGAGGCTTAATAGACAAATCTTGGAGAGTCAACATAATTATGTATTTAATGTTAAACCTTGAAATTTGTCTGTTATAAAGTGATATTTGATTTCAAGTTTGCAAAAAATAGCTCATGTTAGTTTATGCGAATTTTCATATTTAAGGTGCACCTATTGAGTTTAAACAGTTGCTTCAAGTTTTCATAATGCACTTCAAAATTAAAATTTTAGAAACTGAAATTTGAATTTCATAAATCGAAATTTGTCTATAAAAGGTATTTTCAAGCCTATGCAACTTTTGTACACTTTTACTAACTATGCTCAACCTGAAATTCAAATTTCATATTCAAAATTCGTTTATTAGAGATAAAACTTCTATAACTTCAAATTTCAACAAGTAAAGTGCGACTTTTACACAAAATAAACATATATCATAAGCAAAATTCATCTGTTAGCCAATATTTCTCAATTCTAACACATGTTGATATCAGATTTACTTAATCTAACATGTTTAAAACATATGGTAACAAAATTAAGTAAATTTTAAAAATTAAATCATCTCAAAACCTAAGTGAAAATAAAATATACCTAAAAACTAGATCTTTAAAGATTGAGTTCCAATTTCACTTAGTTATTTCATTTTTGGGATGCTCCATTCTGATCTTCCATTCTTGGAGTATTCTTTCTCTTCTTCTTATTTGAGTAAGACATGATATTGATTTTCCTTTCTTTTTTCCAATGCTCACTCTTACTTCCTAGATAATCCTACATTTAATATATTACACTTACAAACTAAGTAGTTGGGCTAATTTATATATCTAACTTATACTATAAAATATAAGAGCATAATGAATAAATTAGTAAATAGCATGATATATGTATTATAAACATGATTAAACATATGCTAATGCACATTCTACTTTTTTTAGGAACAATATATATGTTAGACAAATATGATATATTTTTTCCTTATTATTCTACATTTATCATAATTAAAACTTATATTATATTAAACCTAACAATATAAAACTTGAGTATGATTAGATATAGATTTTTATCATATAAAGTGATATATGGATGGTTTGGTGTAATTTTGATTAATTGATTGATTGATTGATTATTATCTATTATATATATTAAAGCAAAGTACACTAAGATGATGTGTCGAAATTTTGTACTGCCACATCACCCTGGTGAGATGAAAAAAATCAGGTGCACTCTACAAACTAATGTATTATTGGACTCTTATTTAATATGAGATTGATGGATATTCAAATTTTCCTTTAATTCAAATTTTTCTGTTTCTATACTTAGTAAGCCATATAAGTTATATTTGAATATAATGTATTTAATGAATTTTTAAATTTGTTCTTAAATTTAATTGTCCTCTTCTCTATTGGTTTCCATTATATATCAACATTGATTATGATCATTTACTTGAACTAGTTATGCACTCGTGTGATGCACGAAATCCTTCAGAAATAAGAAATTTTAATATAAATTTTTACAATTATAATAAAATTAGTTGGAACAACCATATATTTATAAATAAAAATAAAAACATAAATATATAATAAAAAGAGGTAACAAACTAAACATATAAATAAGAAATTTTTAAATATGTATTAACATACAATGTTATATCTAAAGTAAAATAACTACTAAAAAATATCATACCTCATTATCTAATAATCCGTTTTATATATTATGGCCTGTAGTTAGCATGCACGTATTCTCACCTTTAGCTTATCCTATTTCAAAATTCAAAATAATTTTACCATTTTACAACTTTATATTATTTTTTCATGTAAAAGTTTTCTAGTATTTATCAATATAACTCTAAAAATCAATATATTTTTATAATTTCATTAGAATTAGAGTAAATAAGTGTGAACATTTTGTACAATATTTCAATATACTTATAAAATCCAATGCCTAATGCTAATATTTATCCATGAAAAAATTCTTTTCTTATAACTTCTCATTGGGCCACACTAAGGGCCTGTTTGGTTCAATTACATGAGGGTAATGTGATGCAATGTGATGTGATATGATGGGGTAGTGATTACATGTGAGTTTGTTTGGTAGGATATAAATAATGACGTAATAATATTAATTTTTTATATTAAAAAAATAAGAATAGAAGTGAAATGACCTTATTACCCTAAGCCCTAGAAGTAAATTTGTCAATATTTATTTTCATAAGGGTATTAATGTCTTTTTACATCTCATTACACCTATATAAAGACTTTCACATGTAAAATGTTATGTAATCTGGATCACGTCTACATGATCATCTAAGTAATTCGGATCACATGTGAACTATTTAACCAAATACTCAAAACTCAGTTGATGTGAAGCCTACTACCTTTATATGGGAGGGTCATAAACGAACCAAACGAGCCCTAAGTTTTCCTACCCCACACATGAATTCTCCATCCACCCTTGTCTGTCTTCCCTACCTTTTTTATTGCGTACATGATTTGGTTATTTGGTGATTCACAGAATGAAGTTAAGGGACTTTAGAAGAAAAAGCATAGTTATGCACTATTCCAAAAATTTAATTTGATTATCTTATATTACTTAAATCTTAATTTGAATTATTTTATAAATTTTTTTACCATTAATTATTTTATAAAGTTCAACAAGATGTTAATGTCATGAAAAATGGAGATAAATACGCGGATTTTAATTTGAAATCAATTTAAGCAAATCATTATTAGAGACTCATTGAAGCAAATTAATCTTAAAAACTTATCTAAAATTATTTGACCATTTACAATAATTTAAAGCAATGGATAAAAGATCAAAAAGGAAATGATCTCATACTATAATATCAAGAAACCAACATAAAACACAAGATCGGTTGTATAAAATAAATGAGAATTTTTGTATATATGTTTATCTCAGGTTGGACGATACAATACGTGGTTAGCTGTTTTTTTTTTTTAACCATCGAGTACGTGGTCAATTAATTGTTATGATTCTTTTTAAACCAAGGGTTCAAACCCTTTTGATATAACAAAAAAAATTAAGAGAAAAAGTCATCACTAATTGGAAAATTGTACTTTTGACTTTAATACAAGTGTTTACAAGTTTTTATTCAAATTTTATGATTGTTTTTTCAGATAAATTCATTAATTGTTATGATTCTTTTTAGACCAAGGATGATTATTTTGATTGAAAGGGTATGATTTGTAATGAATTTTGTTCATTAGATGATGAAAAACCAAAATGTAACTTACAAATTATACATATCATTTCTTTAACAAAATAAATATCAATGTTTTTATTAAACCAACTAATATCTAGTAATCATATTAGATTCCGTATAATTTGAGTCGAATTAAGTAGGACCATGAAGGTGGCAAATTTCTTCCAACGACTATTATAGCAGTTTTTTAACTATATATTTAAATATGTATTATTTGGATATAATAAATTACCTAACTAATTGAAAAATAAACTTGATTTAGTTAAATGATCATATTTCAAATTCAAATTTAAAAGTATATTAATTATAATTAATACAAAAGTTAAGGAGGTGGTAAAATCTTATCAAAACATTTTCAATTAAAATTTGAAAATGTTACAAATTATAAGAAATTCACATTCATTGTTTTCAAATAGCTAAGTAAGTAACTAATTTGAATTCATATAAATTTATGTTTGGCTATAAATAAATAATATAGATTTATATCAAAATTTCTTTATGTGCATTATGATTTGTGTAACTCATATCTTAATAAATTATAATCAATAAATTATAACTTTTAAGACTAATCACATAATCATTCACAATTAATAAATAATCTTTTGCAGTATCTAAATTAATAAAAGAAAGTTGATCTACAAATTCAACCGGTCAATCACTAATATTATAAAATCATTGGTATGTAAATATGGTGTTGATATACTAAGACACAAAATAATGTTTCAATATTTATAATGATGTAATGATGATCACTTTCATGGTACCACAATAATATATTTTTCTCTTGTAGATATAATTAGCTAACTATCCGATTTTCTGTGTTTAACCATGGTAAATATTTTTCTTTCAAAAAATTTGTATGTAATTTCTTATGTAAAACTAAACATATCAAATGAATTAAAATTTTCTATCTCTATTGACTAATAATTTTATATATAATATATATAGAAAAAAGAATTTCATACACGGCTATATTATTAAATCTATATTCACCTAATGATATCATGCACTAATACTAGAATAAAGGTTTTTATCTTAGATATCTATGCCCTCATTTGATTCAAGGTTATTTTTCAATATGCATATGAGACAATTCCTTATTATGTTATTATTTGCAATGGCTATAAATAAGAACTTGGGTCAAAACATATGCAATGTTGGATTGTATGTAACTAAACTAGTATTTTGATCAGGATCCTGCAAGTATACAAGGTCGATCGCAGTAATAAAAAGTCTCTGGAGTATTCCAGAGGTCGAACCCAAGGGAGGTAGTAAATTTATAGTCCAAACTTTTGATCCCAAAAATTAATTGATAATCAAATTGATAATTCAAATTTAAAAGGAAAGAAATAGAAAACAAAATAAAGTCTGAGGTTTTGATTCAATTCTAGAAGCGTCAAGGGAACAGGATCCACCTTATGAGATAATTAAATTTTATTTCTTAGTTAGACTCTATATAATTATTGTGATTGTTGTTTCTAAAGCATCCTAATTACTTCTCGGTCAATTAGTCCTAATTTAATTAGAATTCAATTTGCTTTCGCGCAACTAAATTTTCTAATTAAACCTTGAAAACTACAACATATATCACCATGAATTCCTAATTCTATCTCTAGATTAGTTATTCATGTTTATATCTCTAAATCTATGTTCACTCTTCACCTCTCAGTCCATCAAGTTTACCCATTAATTATATTCTATGGTGATCAAGTATAAAATCCACATGAACGAACAAAAGAGATAAATATAATAAAAAGATAAATTAAATATAACTTGAAGAACAAATCAAAGAGTCTTAACTAGAGAAACAAATCAAATTCATCCCAATCAGGCTACATCCCTACCCCTGACTGGGAAATTTAGTTATTCATGAAAATACAAATCAAATCAAAACTAATATCCCAAATCATAGTAAAAATAATAAGAAAATAGAGTTACATTAAAGAAGAATGAATCTATCACTAATACTCCCCAAATCTCCTTGCTCTTTCTTTATAAGATGCTCCTAGTTGCTCCCAGATGCATTTAGAATCGTGTTCTCTGACTTCTGAATGTGTTTCTCAGTCTCTCGTTGTGTTTCTATCATGTATCTTTATATAGAAAAATTTTAGAAGCCCATAAAAGCCCAAAATATCATGAAAACACATAAAAAAAATGTGTTTTTATGGACCCCTGTTGCATGACCCGGCGCCGGGTAACCATAAAATTAACTAATACGGCGCCGAGTGCTTCTAAACTGCTGAAAAACGTGAAAATCCGAGTTGACCTGGCGCCGGGTGGTCACTGTTGTACGGACAGCAGCTTCATAACGTCATCAGCTCGTGTTGACATTTTGAGTTCAATTTTATCCATGATAATGTTGGAATTTAGAAAAACTCAAAACATAAAAGTTGTAGCTCTATGTCTTAGCTTTCCAACACATTTAAATAACCTCAATTGGAGTTCATATGTGAGAGTTATGATCAAAATACCGAAAGGTGTCATAACTTTTCAGCATGAACAATTTGTAACGTTTTTGCTCCGAATGCTTCCAACTGAACCTATAATGTTATGAAACACAAAAATATGTAAAATCATACTAAAATATATCAATGTAAATATATTTAAATACAATTTAAAGCTTAAATGTGGGTATTTTATATGTATAAAATAAACACATCATATTTATCAGGGTTAATTGTACATTCCACTACTTTTAATGTTGTGTATCAAGAAATTTTCAATAATTCAATCTAACTATCTCTTTTATTACTTTATTTGATTATATAATTATATCCAACATATTGAATGATCATAGTATGTATTTTCCGACATTTACTTCTAATTTAGCTTATTTTACAGCAATTACACATGGGTGTATTGCACAATATTGATTGTTAATATGATTTTGTTTCAAGGGTTTAAGAAAACACAAATTAGATAAATTTATAATTAACTAATACTACCCAAAATTTTTTCATTAAAATTAAATATATATTCTTTTCGTTATGATAACTTGAATAATCCATGTTTCGCATAAGCACGATACTAATTATTATTATTATTATTATAAAACATAAGTTGAAAGTACGGTGTGTAGTGATTTCAGGTCTCCATATCATCATTCTAACTATAAAAAATCTAGCCCCAAATTTGATTATCTAAATCACTATTTGATTGTTTAGATTGTCAGTTATTATTTGATTAGAGTTATATAAATCTAGATTATGCAAGTTTTTTTCATTATTATGAGATTGTTTTTAGTTTTAGAGACACATTCAAAAGTAAAATTTCATCGCTTTGTTTTTTTTTTGGCAATTTTCTATTAACAATTTTCATACTTTTCTTATATATTTTATTCTTTTAAGATAGAATATGGAGATAACTACTTTTTTCATTCTATCATTATCTTCTTCTTCCACTTCTTTGTAGGCTATTTTTATTCTTTAGTTATTCCTGATTTTTATTTTTTATATTATGATTATACTTATTTCCCCTATTTATGTTCATGGATATGTAAATTTGGTTGAATCTTTTAAAATGCTAAACCTTTCTTTTTGAATTTGAAGGTTTTAAAAGGTGAATAATTCTTGCAATTTGTTTCTATTATACATCATATACATGTATATGTTATACATATTAACAATTTGATATTATTTTATATCATGTTGGGGAATTAGCTCTAAAGTTATAATAATTTTTTGTTATAATCATATAATTATAAAATACTAAAAATATATTATATTCATACTTATTATATTATATTTAATCATATAATTTGATTAAATTTACATGTAACTACCATGCATGGGTCTTGAATTCTTGTTACTACCGAAAGCTGAGGGACAATGAGGAAAACTGTATACCAATTATAACGTGTGTCGTTTTTATCCCCTGTCCTTTTGGATCAATGAGAATGGGATGTCTGGGAGTTGATCAGAGAAACAGTCAAACACTGCTGCTGCTTGTTCTTTGCTTTTATTTTTTTTCTTTTTACTCTCAATTATGTATATTATTTTAACTATATAAATGTATGATAAAATTGTGTACATCCACACTTACCATTCTGCGTGCAGCATAAGCAGAAATATATTTAAGATCTAGACGTTTAAATTAAAATAAAAGCAAAGTATTACACTGTTTGTAAGTAATGCTTAATGCAATTCATTCTTCAGAATTTATTCAATATATAATACTGAAAAGCATGTCTAATTCTTTTAATATACCTAAACAAATATAATTAAAACAACCATGATTAGAAATATTTTGCATCTATGGCACATTGTTTTTCCCCCCTTTGGGGTTTCTTAATGAGATCCTTCGAAACATGGAAAAGATATATAGTTATCATACCACATCATTTTTATACATTCTTCAATGAATTAATCTGCTCCAATTATCACTACACATAATATTTGAAAAAGAAAAAAAATAGCTATTAAAAATTCAGTAAATTTTATTTTATGTGAGAAAAGCTACACTACGGGCCTCCATATATAATTCAAATAAAATATCTCCCTACTAAATAATTTTATTTCCCGGGTTGACCATGTCAGTGTAGGCCCATGCAATTTTCAGTATTAATTCCTTTTTATTCGGAAGGTAATCCAGCATACGTTATTCGTGCCCATGAGCCCAGCCCATACCTTTTTGCCATCTTTATATTCCATCATTTAGTTCCACCTCATTTTGTAATTGTCTCCCCGGATACTTTGTTAATAAATTATAAAACTGAAACATTCAATTATGTATGGAGCCAACCAAGGAGACCAAAGTGTTTATTAAAAAAAATCATACCAGAAATAAATAAATAAAAGGGATGGAAGTCATTAAAGTGGATATACATACGGAGAAAAAAAATTCATGAGAAGAAAATGAATGGAAATGAAGTGTAGATATAGATCCATATGCATATTGTAAGTTTGGGGAAGAGAATCTTTCATTCAATATATTCTGCCTAAGAAAGAAAAAAAATCTTTCATTCAATGTATTGAGAATCCGGACAACTACGGATTGGGATGGAGGACTGAAAAATGACAAGTGAAGTTAAGAGGAACGTGACCATGTGAGGTCCAAACGCAACTTCATAGCCAGTTAGCGTTATCGTTCATCATGGGCATTGCAAATTGCACCTCACTGTATCCATCTTCCATATCTCTCTTCTCTTGCTGATTCTCCAATTCCTTATCCATTTACGATTAGATTCCTTTTCTCTTTCTTATATATATATATATATATATATAATTTCCCCACTGGGTGACAATCTTTACCCCTCCTTGATGGGAGCTTTTCTGATAATTAACCCTCCACTTGTTGCAACTTGCAAACGCCCCTCAACAGAATTTAAAAAAAAATATCTGTCTTTTCATGAACAGAGAAGAAGATTCAGAATATTCTGTGACTACGATGGCATTTTTTGTAATTGTAAATTACTGCAGATTTAAGATTACTGGTCGAGTTGATGATGTTGTCTATATATGTAATTTTAGGGGTCGAACTGGGTCATTAGGGAATCGTAAATCGGAGGCTTAAAGTCCACTATGCAGTTTGATTATTTGAGAAAGACAAAGGGAGAGGAAAACAAAATCAAATTGAATTAGTATGAGTGTTGTGGTGGATATACGTACACATGTTATCTATCAAACGAGATTCCTTCTGTCTCTTTCACCTAATAATTGAAGATAGTTCTTGTAGTCTTTGGCATCCTGGGCCAATCAAACACTGGGATCAATCTCCGGTTCCACGTCACCTCATTACTTGGTGGGTGTCGTCTTGTTAATCAAGTTTTCATAATTTCATTGAGGTATTGTTTGAATCAAGGGAGGAAGGATAAAAGAGGGGGAGAAGAAGGATTTTAATGGAAGGGGGAAGGGAGTGAAGAGAAGGGAAAATATTTAAATTTTATTTTATTTTGATTTATTAAATTTAATGAGTGAAAATCTCAATTTTTTTTCTATTCCTCTCTACTTATTAAATCAAATAATTCTCTGATTTCCTTCAAATCCTTCTAATCAAATAGAAGTCAAAGTCTTGCTCATCTATTTTTCTTTTTCCCTAATTGACCCAAATTGTGTCTATTGAATAAGTTTTAAGGAGAAAGACAAATGGGGATTTATGAAAAAAAATATTTATAAAACACGATTAGCACTTACAAATTTAATGGATCTTAGATGAAAATTCAATTCATATCACTTAGAAATTTTTAAATAAAACTTTCTTGGAAAATAGTTTTCTTCCTATCTTTTTCCCGAAGTTTTATGTACTTACAATGTTAGTTATCCAAGTTTCTGTTTTTCTTTTGTTCTCACAAGTCAATTGTCCTAACATATGTTCTTTTTATTTGATTGTAGTAGGATTATTATCTTAGGATCAATTTATGTGAATCAAAATTATTAAATTATTCATATAGCATCCCATTACCCATCCTGCTCATCTTTGGAGTTATTACCATTGGAATCAAAATAATAAAATTATTATAAAGTATGACTTATTATTACTTATTTTTTTAATTTTACTACTCAATATTCTAAATTTTAATATTTTTATCAGTTAGAATCCTTTTTATAATTAATTTATTATATTGATCTCTAATTGTAATTTCCCCCTTTATCTTTTGGATGTACTAGTACTTTTAATTTTAAGTAGCCTACCACTAATTTTGGGAACATGAATGTTACTTACTTTATTTGCCATAATAATTACTCATTGTCTTCTCTTTTGTGCAAACTATTATGATTGACGCTCTCAAGATGTGATTATTGCCTTTTGGGAAGACAAAATCGTCTAGGCCCGTCACCTTTTTCATATAATTTTTTAATGTATGTGATTTTTAAATATATCATCAAAATTAAGAAAAATTAAAAAAATATTTAAAATTGTTTTTACTTTTGGCTTTTCCCAAATAAATATCATAGATTTAATAAAATATTATATTCTGTAAAACAATTGATAATACTCCATAAAGTAATTTTTAAGAATGGCATTTTTAGAATAAAAAAATTAATACTTTACAAATTCTTACAAAAGTGATTTATATAAAAAATGGAGAGAAGTAATATGTTTTTATTATAATATTTTCTTCATCCCTTTTATAGAACATTATTTTTAAAAAATTATTTTTAAATATAAGACTCTTTTTTATATGCACAAAAAGGGTTTGAGCTCTTACTCACTATTTATACTCCATCCCACCCTTAAATATAAAACTCTTTATAAGAAATAGTGAAGCATTTATATATTTTTTTAAATTATCATTTATAAATACATTCTACAATTAATCCCTCTTCCTCTTTAGAAGAAAAATTAATGAAATAAATTAAGGGCATATTTTTTGACAAAATAAAGCTTTTAATTAGTTTTAACCATCTTTGTGATTTTTTATAGAAATGGCCTTATAAATAGGAAAGAGGGAGTATTTCATTCAATATAGTATTTTGAACATTCCATTTGTTTTATTGAAAATTTTTCATGAATATGTTTTTATTTTTTTTTCCAAAGAATTATAGAGTTATTATGTCATTCAGTTATTATTGATCCTAATCCTTTAAAACCCTCCTGTGATACCGCATTTTCATATATTTTTTCCGATTCATATTATAAGACATTTTATGTGATAAGTTTTTAGTCCAAAATATAGAGTATTGTATATTTTCTTCCTATTTTATCTCTATTTTTAATGTTTCCTCTCTCCTCATTTATAACCATATAATGATAAAAGAATAAAGTATTTAATAAGGATAAAATAGAAAATGTTGATACTTTTTACATTAATTTAAGTTAAAAAAATAATTTTCTTAATATGTGTGTAAGTAATATAAAATACCTTATAATGTTGACCGAAAAGAATACTTAATATGTTATTCTTATATTTCGTTAAATATATTTTGAATATTTAATTTATTTTACTGAAAATTTTTCATGAATATGTTTTTATTTTCTTTATTCAAATTTAAATAATTTTTCATTTATATAAAAATAAATTAATTTTCATTTTCAATTCAATTCGATAATTACTATAAGCTGGTGAGTATAATCATCATCATCAAAACTTACTATTGTTAATTACTTTGTCTATTTTTTTTATTTATCATAATTTAAAAAAATATTTTTTTATCTGTCATTTTAAAATTTTAAGATAATATTAATTTATACTTTTTTATTAATACTCTCATCTATTATATTGAATGTAAAAAATAATATTAATTATTTTATTTATTTATTTATTTTTATAAGAACATATTAGGTTTGTTTGGTATATTTAATAAATTTTTTCTAAAAATACTTATAATTAAGATGATATTTTTCTAATATAATTTATTTGTATTAATTACATGATATAAAAATTATTAATATTAAATGAAAGTATTTTTTTAAACTATTTTATATTCCAAATAAATTTATTGCTTTAATTGGTCAGTGTAATTTTTTTTCCTTTATATTATGGAATGGAGACTATGTAATAACGATACGGGTACGTGTATCTGATCATGATACAAAAGATATGATAATTTTTAAAATTTTAGGATATGAGCGTGAGAGATATTTATACATATATAATATTATTTATATGTATAATTAATAAATTTATCTATTAAGATAAAAATGAGTATTAAATATTCTAAAAAGTATAGTATAAATGTTAAAATAAATTATAAAATATTTATAACAATTTTAAATAGTCATATTTTAATATAAAAATTTGAAGTGGTATATATGAGCATAAAGTGATATAAATATATTTATATGTATAAATACAATATGAGTATCGTATCATGTATCATTTAGAGATATTTTTTATACATTATATAGTGTTTAAATAATAAGCTGCACACAATAATATGACTTATAATAAATTTTATTATATATATTAGGATAGGATTACTATTGGTTATGTTTTTGTAATTAATTATATCGTAGGACTTATTTTTAAATTTTTTTAAAATATGACGCAAAATTTACTAGTTTTTATCTCTACGTCATCTTTTTCATTTTATTGTGGCTTCTTTTTTGTTTCGTGTAACAATGGGATGATGCAATGTGAAGGAGATGATCGGAGAGTGCATCGCAGTGACTCCTTGGCCGATTCGGATGTGCGTCATGGCCAACAAAAAAGACCAAAGGGCAAGTCGCAGTCTCCCACCCGCTTAAGGCACAATAAATGATATGATAGGAGATGGAAAATGTGGTACATCCTTATCCGCAAGTAGTTTTATTCTATTTAACCCTAAAGATTTTTATTTTTTTCTTAGGTATTTTTAATCTACAAATATCCGCCCAAACCTCCCGGCTAAAATTCGCATTCTAGTGGAACTGAAACTGCGGCATCTCGAGTTAGAACCTTTAAACCCTGCGTAATCCGGTAGGCGGTAATTCACGGATTGTTCACCGCGGTTAAACTTTTCAATACTTTAGTTTTATATTTGTTCTGCACGTGAAACTCGCGAGCAGTCGCCAGCCAGCCGAACGGCATGCTCTCCCTGATGTGTTTTCACCGGGGCTCGAAAATTTGGGCTTTAACATTTAATAGTTCAATCATGTTTTAATCAAAATTAAATTAAAAATAATAAATTTATTAATTTTATATATTATATAATAAATTAAAAATATTATTAATAATTTAATACTAAAATTTAAACATATTAATATTAATTTATAATTATATTTTAAATTTAAAATAATTCATCAATATTTTGTTTTTATATTATTTAAGTAAATTTATTATTATTAATATTTTCTCTATCCTATTTTATTGATCTATTTTAAATTTTTTTACACATATTAATAAAATTATTAAATTACCTAAATTATAATAAAATTTAATGATATTTTATTAAAATATTCTTAAATTAAATATTAAAAGGTAACTTGTATTTCATTGCCATTATTGTTAATGAAAGATAAAATAATAAATAATAATTAATATTTTATTAGTAATATAAAATGATAGATAAATTGATGCTTTTAGAATTTTCAAAATAACAAATAAAATGAAATGAAAAAAATAATTATATATTATAATAATACTTATATAATATTATAATATAAAAAGAATAAATTTATATAAAAAATAATGTTATTAATATGGAAAATAATGTTATTTTTTTAATAAAATTAATTTTTTTAAAAAAATAAAAAAATAAAAAATTAGTTTTTTACTAATTCTTATTTGTTCTGAAAATGACCTGTCAATATCTATTACTAGACTGGATCTAATACCAATTCTTGTTTAACCCTTAATTTAGTCCAGTTTTTCAAACTTAGATTTTCACTCTGTTGTTGTTGTTGTTATTATTATTATTATTATTATCAAACTTAGATTTTCACCCTGTTATTATTATTATTATTATTATTATTATGATGGTATAAATGTTTGATTTCATTAAAAATTTAAATCATAATCTTATCCCTTATTTGTCTATTTGTGACGATATTTTCTTTCCTACCAGCACCACCCTCTGTTATTTATTTTAATAATAGAATCCCATTCCTCGCGCTTCCCCTTTTGCCTTTAAAAGGCCCCACATACTCTCTACCTCTCAACTCCCAACCCCTCTTCTACTTGGTCAAAAGCTTCTCTTCTAAACTCATCTCCGATGGCTTCGTCTAAGTCGCTTGCTGTCATGATGGTCCTCTTGTTTACCATCTTCACCCTCTCGTCCGCCTTGGACATGTCGATCATCTCCTCCGACAGAACTCACGGTGACCGCTCAAACTGGAGGACCGATGAGGAGGTCATGGATCTGTACGAGCAGTGGCTTGTAAAGCATGGCAAGGTCTACAACGGCTTGGGGGAGAAAGAGAAGAGGTTCGAGATCTTCAAGGACAACCTCAGGTTCATCGATGAGCGCAACGCGGAGAATCGGACCTACAAGCTGGGCCTGAATCGGTTCGCCGATCTCGCCAACGAGGAGTACCGGGCCAAATATCTCGGAACCAGAATTGATCCCCAGAGGAGAATCGCCAAGACCAGGAGCAACCGTTACCTTCCACGTGTCGGCGACAATTTACCCGATTTTGTTGATTGGAGGAAGGAAGGCGCCGTGGTCGAGGTCAAAGACCAAGGAAGTTGCGGTGAGTATTATGCCTCACCCTGTTTTTCCTTTCTTTTAATTTTAATTTTAATAGTAATTAATTTTGTCCCTTTGATTTTAACTATATTTCTTTCGCTGCAACGCACATATCTGATAAAGATTTCTCATCGGAGAATATATTAATTTGGAAAAAAAATAGACAAAATTTGAAATTCAATTTTAATCATGAAAGAATAGAAAAGATATAAATGAAAATAATTGTGTGGGCCAAAACGAACAACATCTTGTTATATGGCCGACTACGGATTTTTTCACAAAAATTGTTTTGTCCCAAAAACACCTTGTTAGAAGTAGCTAGGAGTAACGGTTAACTGTAGGAAAATAAGGGATCATGCAAAAAGAGCGCGATACTTCATAATAATCATTTATAAAATATCCTAATAAATTATGGATTACAAGGAGAAGATGGTTTTAATCTTAACGGTTAGGAAAAGGTCATGAAGAAGGAGAAAAGATAAGCCTAAAGGAGGATTGCACTGCACACGGTGAAAGAAGAAGAAAGAAGAATAGTCTCTCGATCTTTTGACGGATCAATAATAATAACAGAATTAAAAGAATCACGTACTCAATAATTTTATAGATATATGTTTTTTTTAATTTCAGGATTCAAAATTTCTGTTTGATTGATTTTTTCTTCTATTTCTGTAGCACTTTATGTGTGTGTTTGTATATATATATTTATGCTTAGTAGCTTTGAATTGATGCGTCAAATTTTCCTAAACTCCTAATATTATCTTTTTTTTTTCAAGTGTATCTTCTTTTTTCTTTTTTCGTTTGCGTATGTCTCTTTTCAACCAAAGAAAATTTTCTTACCAAATAAAGGAGTTAAGAAATGACTGGGGGTTGTTGGTATAATTTCTTTTAGTAACACTAACGGATAAAGAAACGTGTGATTGAAAATAAAATGGCACTTCCTCACTCTACTAATTATGACAATTTAAATTTAAATATTATGGTTCCGGAAACATAGTGAATGGATAACTTTTGTTCCTAATAGAGTGAAGAGACTTCTGGTCCCCCTCCTTTTAAGCTGGCTTCAATGGTGAGCGTGTCTGGCTGTGCTCTAATATAACTTATACCAGATTATCTTTTACACAAAACTTATACTAGGATCACCCATAGATAAACCTCCCTTTGAAATTCAGGAAATGTTTTCTATTACTGCAAACATAGTAAAGCAAGAGTGTCAATTTTCTCCTCGTGTTAGTTGAATATGCGCGCGTGCTCGTGTTGGATTTTTTTTTGTACTGTGTATTGGTGAATGTTTCTGGAAATTAGTAGAAATGGGTCGACATGATGGACCCATTTACATCACGCTTCTGGATGTGGCGATCTCAGATTAAGTGAAAAGAAAACCTAGATATTTTAGTCCGAGGCCCACTATTGTTGGTGTGCACTTTTTAGTTTTGATATATCTATAACTATATTTATATATATATATATATAATATGTTCATCAAAAACTATATATATATATAATATAAAAACTCTAATAAAACGTACTTTGACTCATTTTTTTAGATATTTATGCAACGTATGGGACCACACCAGTTCTTTTAAATTTCGTAATATCTATCGTTACAATTTTCTTGGGGGCTCATTTGATGATTTTCTTTACTGTGAAATTTACTGTCAATCAATAAAGAATTTCTGGCCAATAGTATAACCTAAAGAGGTTCATTGGCTTAACCAACTCTATTTATATGTTTGATTTGTTCTCATTGACTTATTCAATTCAATTCTTTTATGAAGGGAGCTGCTGGGCTTTCTCGACCGTAGCTGCAGTGGAAGGCATCAATAAGATAGTGACTGGAGATTTAATTTCACTATCAGAGCAAGAGCTGGTTGACTGTGATAGAACTTATAACGAAGGATGCAATGGGGGACTCATGGATTATGGTTTTGAGTTCATCATCAACAACGGCGGCATTGACACCGAAGAAGATTACCCCTATGTTGCTCTTGATGGTAGATGTGACACATACAGGGTATGTCTTGGCATACTTGAAATAAGCTTGTGGAAAATGGTTGATGCTCTAATACTAAATTTCCCCCCGTCTTGTCTACAGAAAAATGCTAGGGTCGTCTCAATTGATGACTACGAGGATGTTCCTGTAAATGACGAGAGGGCATTGAAAAAGGCTGTTGCAAATCAGCCCGTGAGCGTTGCCCTTGAAGGTGGTGGCAGGGAATTCCAGTTATATGTATCCGTAAGTCTCTCACTCATTTTCTTTACCACCTACTGAACATAGAATTAGTAGACAAGAACAGATACAGCGTTGTCAATCTGTTAAATGTTGATGCCTTCATGAGATATTTGCATTTGTTCCCCTTCTTTTCTTTCTGTCCATGCTCTTACGAAGGAACAAGAAGTAGTCAATTATCTTTAAAAGATTATTTTTATGGATTACTTGCTGTCAAATGAGTGCCTGAGGCTGAACTTTCTTACTTAACGTATTCCATTGACCTCAAATTTGTCAGGGCATCTTCACGGGAGCTTGTGGGACGGCATTAGACCATGGCGTTGTTGCTGTCGGATATGGTACAGAAAATGGCCTTGATTATTGGATAGTGAGGAACTCATGGGGTAAGAGCTGGGGAGAGAATGGGTATATCAGATTGGAACGTAATCTGGATAGAACCAGTACTGGAAAATGTGGAATTGCAATGGAGTCGTCCTACCCCATCAAGAAAGGCCCAAATCCCCCAAACCCTGGACCATCACCCCCTTCACCTGTAAAGCCACCAACTGTTTGCGATAGTTACTACAGCTGTGCTGAGAGCACTACCTGCTGCTGCGTCTACGAGTATGGAAAGTCTTGCTTTGCCTGGGGATGCTGTCCTCTTGAGGCTGCCACCTGCTGTGAGGATCACTACAGTTGCTGCCCTCACGACTATCCCATCTGCAACCTTGAGGAAGGCATCTGTCTCATGGTAATCTTGCAATCCGTATTGTATTGAACTTTTTAGGAATCCAATTATTTCCTACTAGTCAAGTTTCTTCATGAACAGCCTAACTGAATTATTTCTGTACACTACAGAGCAAGGACAGTCCATTTGGAGTGAAGGCTATGAGGCGCACTCCAGCAAAACCCTACTGGGCTTTTGGAGCTAAGAACAGGGTGAGCAGTGCTTAAGTGAAGGGTTTGAATATTGAACAAGTGGATGACGAAGCCAAGGTAGGACGAAGCACTATGATAGTATGCTTGATACTATTTTCGTCATACTGCATGCACATAAACGTACTGATCTCTGTCTGCATTTGGGAGTTGATCAGATAAATGGTCTATAAACTTTTCTAGTATTATCTCTGTACATATGGCTGTATTTATCTATTATTATTGAATTCAAGCCAAGAAGGCAGGAACATGCTGATTATTGTAAGTTTCCAGCTTATGTTGATTGATTCTGTAATCGTTTGACTATGGTCGAATGAATTCCATATTTACATGATGTATCTATATGTTATTTACTGTTTGGCTTTTTTTACCTTTAGAATAATTTTTATATTTGGTAAAGAGAAAATGAGTTTTAAAAAAGGGAGATTAAGAGAAAAAAATTTATCTTAATATATTTAATAGTTAATTATAGCATTTTAATTGGAAATTTCTGTGTTTGATCGTCAATAATAGTTTTTTTATTGAGAATCAAATATATTAATATTGATTTTCTCACTCATTTTTCTTTTCTTTAAACCCATTTTCATTCTATCAAATACTACAAATGTCTTAACCATACGAGGATGATGTTCTATCTGCCTTGCTGGGGTGTAGTCTATTCTGTTGACATCATCAAGGAGTCGTCAAATTGTAGACTGTGGGAATAGGGGAAGTAAGAGTTAAGTTTATGTATTGTTCATCATGATATGTTGGAGAGGAGCAAGATGGAAGAGACAGAGTTAACATAGTTTTGAACTAAATAATAAATAACTTTACAAAATAAATTAATCAGGAATCCTGTCTAAGAATTTCCAATTAATGGGAAATTGACAATGAACTAATTATGTTTATTAAGCATCTCTGCTCAATGTTATTTGAAGCTGTTTTATCCTCAATGCATGCATTAGCAGCATTACGAATTTACGATTAATTTGATTACTGTCTTCTCCTTTATCACATGTCATAATATATTTCACAAAACCAATGCCACTCGTCATGAAGATCATTTTAGATGCAGTGGTATTTTCATATGAAACAAATAACATGATTAAGAATATCACACCATATAAAACAATATCTCAATAAGCAGTGGAAATATCAGCTTCAATGTCTATTATTAAAGTACAATTTTCGGGCTTTGAATAGTATGAAACAAAAATATAATATTAGATGATATTTGTTAGAGTGAATTTGATCAATTAGACCTTCGCCAATGAAGTTGAAAGATCTCCCCTATTGTTTTTTTTAATTATATTTTTGTATGCTTGACGCCATGATTCGCAGCTTTTTGAGCAGTTTGCTACAGAAAACAAATTTATCGAAACACGACACCATGGAGTTTTTTTTTTTTTAAAACACATCACTTGTACAGTTTCCAACCAGTAGATTTTGAAAATTCTGAAACATAAGACTGTAAGAGGCCTTAGCATGATATCCTTTGAGCTTGAAGTCGTCGGCATTAGCTTACTGTCTTAACAAAAGGATTCCATTTTTAGCTTATGGGGAATTATTTTGTCCATCACTGTTTGCAGCTAAAGGTAAGACATATTTCAAGTTTTTTTTTTGGTAACATAAAAAGGAAAAGATGCTATTGGATCAGTCTTGCGACTGGAATTCGAGGGGCATCATTGTGAAGCTTGCACAGAAGCTCTGGTGGTGGTTCCTGGAGCACATGTAGGTCAAGTTCTTGGCCAAGGCTGAAGGTAACAAGATAGTCAGCACAAGAGTTCCCTTCGCAAAACACATGTTGAAAATCAACGATCCAAGTCCTTTAAAGGAGAAACTTGGTATCTCTAACAATACTGTGTAATTTTCCTTGGGAATGTCCAGTTGCATGATGATAGAAAGGGCACTTTGGCTGTCAGTTTGGACTCGGACTTTCTTCTAATCCAACTTCCAAGCGTCATAAACAGCCCAAATTTCAGCGACAATAATACGGCACTCCCTGCAATCCCCTACATTCCGAGCAAAACCACAAATCCAGTCACCCGAGTCCTTCTGCAGAAGTTGCCCCTCTCCCACCAATTTTACACTATTTTTGACAGCACCATCGCAATTGCAAATGATCCATCCTTCAGGTAGTTTTCTCTATTTGATCCATTGAAAATTTTGAGGCTGCTGTATAATACAGAAGGAACTGCTGCCATATTCATCATTAATTACAGCAGCAAGAGCAAGAATACTGGATTTGAGGGAGAAAATATCCACATTCTCATCAGAAAAAATAGTTGTGTTCCTAGCATCCCATAGGTTCCAGCATGCGAGGCCGAATAGAGTGCGCCACAGACTACTAGAGCCTCGACATCCACATATTTCAAGTTTTAATTCCTTCAGTGATGTGCAGTCCTCACTGATATATACTCCAAGTAAAATGTCAACTTTTCAGTTAGTCTGTGGCATTTGACCAAAGCTTTTGTTTGTTTCTGGTTCTCCGCATACCTGTGCAGATCTTCTCTAGCGACAGTATGGTGCTGCCAAGAGAGAAAAAGAAAAAATTAGTTAGGGAGAGAGATGACTTGAGATTTTTTTTCCCCTACAAAGCATTAGATTGTGTTGAAGCAATAGGAAAGCTGGAGACACAAGACAGAAGAGAACCTAAGCTCCTCCACATATACTAATTTTCTAGTTTCACTTTCATGCTGTTATTTTGCCAAAGAAGTTTACATTTTACAATACAACTGTACATGTTCAACTAATTTCGATAGGCGTAAAGGAAACAAATTTTTATCGGCTGGTGTCTGCTTATGTCTCACTCGTTAGGTGACAAATTTTAATTATCCTGTCTTTCTTTTCCTCAAGTTGTTTTTATTTTTTTAACAAAAAACAATCTAGTTCCATGTCCATTCAATGTTTCATTAATTTTTTTTTACTCGTACAAAATCTGTATTCTAATTTTGCACAAAACATATTTTCACTTTATTTTTTTAACTGCTAGAAAATTTTCATTTTTATTTTAAAATTTTAAGATAACATTAATTACTACTTTTCTATTTATTCTAAAATTTAAAACTAACATTAACTGCTATTTCCTATTTATTGCTTTCTTTTTTTTTTTAAGATATATTAGAAAAGTAAAAAAAAATTCTAACATATTAATTATATTTTTTTATTTATACACTAAAATCTAAAAGAATATATAACAAGCAAGGGACTAAGTATTAGATTTGTGATGGCTTCCTTAATTCTTTTGGGGTTTTAATGAACTCTTTAATTAGTGTTGCAACAAATTGTTCCATCTCAAGTCAGATGGTAACATATCCTAAAGCCTAGGCCGGTAAAGAGAAGAAAATGAAGTAGAAAAACAAGACGAGGCAGTACGTAACCGTATGACGAGAAGAATCTCAAGGCATGCTGCTTCATACGGGCCGCGGTAATAAAACTCTCATCAGTCTCTCTTGAATATCACAGGTATCAAATTAACTCCTAATGGTAGGGGCACCTAAAGGTAGCCAGCAATGCTTCCATAACAAAGGCATCTGTCTATCAATTTGGAGGACTGTTTTTGGTTGTTCAATCTTCAATATATCAATCTCTGAGAGATACTAACGAGAATTTTCAACTTTTATGAAAACTCACGCACACATTCAAGAGCTAAAATTTCTTACCATGTTCAAACGCGAACAGGAACACCTTCGTGGTGGAAAACCAGCAACACACATGAATCAACTAACATGAAATAAAATTAAAGCATAGTTTCCACAAGTTTATTGAACTAGGCAGCTTAAACCTTTTCACAGAACGAAAGTCACCCTTCGTACAAGAAAAAGCAGACCTACAACTGCCATAAAGCTGGTCTGATTTGAATCAATACAAACTTAGACTGAAATAAAATATGAGAACTCACCTTATGTAATCACAAGATCAACTTTAACCTTAGATATTCAGCCACAAACACATTGAATTTTTTATTTTGCGGCAAACAACCTATTCCTTTACCAGAAAAGCTTAAGGGCATACTAGAATCAAACAAAAGGAATCCAGTTATTTCTTTTGCTAAGCCAAAGTAGAAGCTCAAGGGCATACTAGAATCAAACAAAAACGTAATATTGAAACTTCGATACACACCATCCCTAAACAGTTAAATTCATCATCTCTAAAACTCTGACAGGCTGCAGCTTACAAACTATGTACCCTAGGACTCAATTGGGTGATATGGACGAGTCTGAGAAGACGTCAGATCAACTAGCGTAACACCAATGATAATTCGGGAGGGAAACCCAAAAAAAATTGATTTTGCCAATCTACACTAGGGAAATTCATCACAAGGAGCAAAAACACAACACACAAGAAGAAACTTTTAGCTTTAAATACAAGAGAGAGTGAGAGAGAATCAAGTGATAACATCACCAAATAATATGAATGGTCAATGACTTGGATTGCTCATCACTTTGGTGACTCAATGAAATTCCCTCAGTCTAGCCATGCCGGGAACTACGGTTACCACCAGACAATCTTCTCAAAGTGCAAACGACGTAGCTTTTCTTAGACAAAAGTCCTAACCTTGACTTGTATGAACTCCATCGACCAGTACTGCTTGATGCGATGTTGGCTGAGGCTGCCGTCTGGTTGGGGATTGAAGGAAATTCTAGGACATTATCTTGGGCTCCACCATCACTAGCACTTGCGTCAGGATTCTCTGTTTCACCAGCATCCAAATTTACAGCAAGCGATTCCCTACATAGCCTCAGCCAATCTGCACCCTCAGAGGTTACACCCTTGCACTTCTTAACCTTTACTTTCAGCAAATTCGGGCAACCAGATGCAAGTGCTTCCATACCATGATCAGACACAGGGCAGCTCTTAATACAAAGTTTCTTCAATGCTGTACATTTTGCTGCAATGCACGATATTTCAACATCACCAACTGTATCACTTCCACATAACGCCAATCGCTCTAGATTCTGGCAATTGGATGCCAACATATCCAAACTCGCGTTAGTGGAATTGACACCAATAAGGACCAGTTCCTGTAGATATGGGCAATATTTAGCGACTGCTATCAAACCTTCATCCCCTATACGATTCGTCTTCCATCCGTCAATATGAAGTTTCCGTAAGAGCTTACATCGTTCTGCAATGGCGATAAGTCCTAAATCTGTGCACTCTGGGGTCTTGACAAGATGCAAAACTTCCAGACTCGAGTAATTCGAGATTGCCGCTAAGCCAACATCGCTAGTCTGGAGCCTCTCAAGGTGAACTTCGACTATACTTGGTACCCGATCCGCTAAAAGTTGAAAAAGCTTATCCCAATCCCCAGAGCACCTGAAAATCTTCAATGTCCTTAAATTCTTCGAGCCCAGAATAAGTGGCCCAAAACATTGTCCATTATATAGCTCTTTTAAGCAAATAGTTTTGAGAGATAACGCTGCAACACCGGGTCCAATCGACTCCACCGATGCTACATCAGTAATTCCCCGGAGACGCTTGACAGATAATTCTTCTATAGAGGCACATTGATCGAGCACTGCGTTCATCCCTTTGGCTCCGAAAGTGCAAGATCCGCAGGAAAGCTTCTTCAAACCCTTGCAGTTCTTAGCGAAGATCTCCATGCCGGCATCCGTAAGTTCACGGCAGGCACGAAGTTTAAGGCGAGTCAGATTCGGGCACCGTTGAGAGATAAGAACGAGGGCTTCGTCCCCGATGCTAACGGATCTACGGTCGCATTTCAAAGCGAGCTTCATGACGGAATCGAAACGAGAGAAGAGAGAAGGGATAGCCGGGAGAAGATCTGATTGAGCGTTGAGGGAGAGACGGTGACGACTCTGTCCCTCGATCTGGAGCCACCGCCGGCATACGAGAGAACAACTGTTGCGGTCGGCCGAGCTAAGTGACTGAAAAATGGAAGCCAAACACTCGTCGGGAAGATCAGAGATGTAATCAGGCACTGCATGGATGACCTCATTTGGGGACTCGCGATTTTCATTGAAAAGCATGGGAGAATCGAACGGCGTCGACCTGGATTTGGACTTGGAGCGGTGGGGGTGATTGGTTTGGCGACGGCAAGGGATTGCGGCCGCAGAAGCAGCCTGGCCCATTCACGGAGATACTTGAAATTGGAGGGTCAATGGTATCCGCTCAGACACAGCCTTGCCTTTCAGAAGTGAGAACCACTGGGAGCTAGACACAGCGCATCTTCTTGGTCGTCGTTGGAAGTGTTCATTGACGCTTCCACCTCGGAGACGGACACGAAATCAGATTTCATTCGGACTTCTCTGTACTCCTTTAGGAATTTAAAATGGGACTATTGCTTCCAGTACGGTGTAGAGTGTGGACAAACCCCAAGGTTTAGCACGGACTGTCATGACGTGGAGGCAAATAATAGGCCTACCCAATATATTATTTTATTTTAAAATTTATAATTTGTTTGGATAAATATGAATTTGATGGAGGTGATGGAATGCGATGCTCCTGTAGTTACGAGTGATTTCCCACTTTAACTGTATTGCACCCGCCTCTCCATTAAAAAAGATAAGTAAAGTAAAAGATTTGGGTATATTGAAGAATCAAGATCGAAACTTTGAAACCTGAACAATTCATTTATTTTATTTTTATCAATGCATGGGTCAAGATTGGTAATCACCAACAACAAGTGGAATTTGATGCAAGTAGATCCTATTCCTATATGCGCTAATGCGTAATCCATGGGAAGTTGTCTTTCTTCAACTTTTGCCGACAACCAATGACGCTGTGGATAAAATGAACATATACATATGTCTACATTTAAAAATTTAGACCAGAATTAAAACATCGCTTTCTTTTTGCTTGTAGAATTACATAGATTTTTAAATACCCAATGTTTTTCTTTGACTTTTTTTTTTAAAGAAAATGACCCAATTTTGATCATAATTCTATAATTGATTCAATATTTAGACTCAAATTTAACAATATATTAACTTAGCATCAAAGTAAAAAAAAAAATACCAATACGTAAATAAACCATTTATTGAGTTTGAAATAAAAAAGATGTGGAATTGAATAAAACAAAAAAAAGAATAGGACTAGATTGTTAGATAATTTATATTTAAACGTGTGTCATAAACTCATAATCTTAATTCTTAAAAGTCGTTTTCGACCTTCATGAAGCTCAGCCGTTCAGGCAATAATTTTCTAAATAAAAATAATTAAAAGTACTTTTATCAATTCATGACAAAATTAAAGTCATTTAGATTTTAAAGATTTTCATTGTAATTAAAACTTTTTATAGCATTATAATTAAAACTCTAATCTGCATAATCATGTAATGACAATCTATATAATTTATATTTTTTTATGGTTGGCCAAAAAAATATTTTTATTTTTTAATTGAGACAAGTGAAATGTCGAAACATAAATTTTTTCACCTGTAGCTGTGTGTAAGCAATAAATTTTGAAAAAAAAAATCATGTATTTAAACTTATATATTTAAGCCATTGCTTTTCAATTAAATTAATAAAGGTAGATTTTTTAATGTATCCCTTCTATTATTTATAATTATAAAATTTTTCCAACCAAAATTTTTAACTTATTTTTAAATTTAAAATCTACTTATTCTAACTTATTTTTTTTAAAAAAAGTTTAATATATTCCCTCCGTCTCATTTTATGCATTGTTTTAGAGAATTTTAAATGTATCTTTTTATTTATCTTTTTAGAAAATCAATAAAAAATTAATTATTTTTTAATAAGTATTTAATGATATATTGTTTTAGGAAATCAATAATAAATGAATAATAATTAAGGACATTTTAATAAAATTATATAATTTATTAGGTTATTTATTATCTTTTTTAATTCTTATGTTAAAACCTTAAAAAACAAATAAAATGAAACGGAGGGCATATCACTTTAAGTAATTTTCTTTTAAATTTCCACCCAATCAACTAAAAATATTAGGAAACCTTGAGATATCACTGTAAGTGCTTCAAAGTTTTGAAGTGTAGTTTTCATTAAAAATGTTTAAAATTAAATCAAACCAATTGAATCGAATCAGACGCACAAAAACTGATTCAAACCAAATTAAAATGAGATTTATTTCAGATTTTGTCCTATTGAAATTGATTCGGTTTGGTTTAGGTTCGGTTTCAGTGCAATGAGACCTAAACCAAACTGAACCACACTTATAAGCTATATTATAATAAGGTATAATATATAAATATATCAAATTACCCATAATTACATATATTTTGTTTCACTTTTATAATATTCATAAAGTATATTGATTAATAAATTATTTAGATATAATATTTATATTCATGAAATATTTATATGTAACCTATTTAATTTAATTTTTTAGAAAAATGTTATTTTTTAAAATAATTCAAAAAACACGAACAAAACTTGTATCAAACTGAAATATTTGAATTGAACCAGATCAACTACCTATCAAACTGATACAATCTCATAAAAAAACAAATCGATTGATTTTGCTTATCGAAAACTTTACTAAACCGCACTGGTAAACATCCTTAGTTCCCACTGGCTTTTTTCTTCTTCGTGTCTTCTTTTTTCCCCCTTGCCATCATATTTCAACATGCTTATTGCACAATTTACTGACTTCGTGAAAAATATGAAATATCTTAAGAAATCACTGTTTAACTACTTGCCATAAGGATATAACCATTGCGAATACTATAATAATCTTCTGCTTTCCATACTCCGCTTAAGCATGTCAATACCCAAGGAAGGAAAAAAGGAAAGGTATATTATCACCTTGAATTTATTTTCAAGCACATCTCTTGAAGTAGGTGCGGAGCTGGGGGGGCCAAGCAGTCAACAGGCCCCATGAGTGAATAAAGGAAGAAGGGACGACCCCATAAGCACTTACAGGCCATGAGATATGTGAAACTAATGGTGACTGTTCATTTATCTCATAAGACCACCCAAAACACAATTTCTTTCTTTAGCGAATACAAGTCATAGACGTAATGCTGGGAAAGAAAACACATAAATGCAATCCCGGTTTTTACATTGGGTCACCATTTATCAGATTTGACTTGAAAACACGAGAAGACTTTTTTTTCTTACCAAAAACATGGGAAGATTCGCCGTTAAGTAACGGTGGGCTTGTCCCGGTAATGGGGGAGGTTTGATCCTTTTATTATTTTATCTTATCTTCTCGTTGGTTCAACACCATCTGACATACGAGGTCTGTCAAGGGATTTCGCTGCTCATTTGGGCTATTTTTAACCAAAATGGGCCAACTTGGTCCAATTTTAAAAGAATGGGCTTCCTATGTCTCTCAGGCTGATCATATTCAATTTTCATTTTTTATTTATCAAAGGCTGATCATCACCTTCACCTGTTTCCCTCGACCCGCGAATGGCTGGACCCCTACTCCTCCGGGACGTGCTGCTTCTTCGCTTTCGGCTGCATAACTGCCGGCGTTTAGTGGCGGGAATCTCCGCGACTGTGACGCCTCACCGCCTATTCTGCAGTGTCCCCACCAACTCGGAGTCGGGACAAGCAGATGAGAAAGCAAGCTATGCTGCTCAAATCTTCAAGCTGCTGAGAGCTAAAGACCCCCTAAGTCACCCCAGGTCTGATGACCCCGATTATCGGAAATGGAAGGATAAAGAGGACGAGATCCTCAAGGACATTGAGCCAATCGTTAGGCTAACCAAGGATATCCTCCACTCCCGAAGGTTAGTTTCTGACACTCATTCCTTATCTGAAATTTGTTTACTTTTTGTGGTACTCTAACCGTTCGTCGTATTGCTGCTAAGAATCCGCAGCGCATCGTCGTACATGCACACAAAATGAGTTATATTCTGTCACCCGATGACAATGCGTATGATGTAGATCATCTTTTGTCGTCATCTTTGTAATAAATGAAAAGATAAGGACTAAGTACTTTCACTTCTTCGTTGAGACGGTTTAAGCTTGTTATCCTCGCCTTGCCAGTCTGCCTCTTCGCTCCACTGGCCTACCTCAACTCAAGTGTCATTCATTTCCCTCATACCTCTATTAATGTGCTTCAATGTATAACTCGCCATGGATTTTAGTCTGCTAGTAAATGGAGAACAATTTTCCTGTTGGGGGAGACTGCTTGGAACAAATTCCTAACGCTATTAACAATTCAGACTTTTTTTCCAAGCAAGTGTTAGTCAGGTTCCTCGGACACCAACCGCAGACTTTAAAGAAACTCCTAATACTGTTGTATTTACCAATGCACTGGGATTTTATGCCTCACATCTTCCTTCTGACTTATAGGCATACATCTTTTCTTCATTGCTAATTTACTTCAAGAACCAGACTGAGCCGGCAGACTATGGAGTACAAAGTTCAATTTATGACTAACTTTAAGAGGAATACATTATCTGGATGATATCCTGAGTGATGTCTTGGCTGCATGCAAGTATTAGTTTATATAAAAACACTGCATGGAATGTATGAAAAAGCAAATCGTAGTCTTCTCAGTTAAGATACGAATTGAGAACCTTCTTTAAGTATAGTTAGGTAACAAAAGGATAGTCTTCTTAATCAATAGATTATTATGAGACCCAGGAACTTCAGCAGCTTCTACAATCTAGAATCTAGGCTTGGGCTTGTTGCTGGTTTTAGATATTTCAAGTTCAGCACCTAGGCATTTCTTTATCAGGCCAATCATTGTTGCATACTTATTGCAAACTATTTTCATACACAACCATCAGGATGAAGTTATAATTTCAGTCACTTTATTGTTCAGAAACAGAGAAGATGAACACAAAAGCAATTCCTACTGTTGTTGGTTGAATTTTTTCTTTAACCACACACTTAATGAAACTATATGACACTCCTAAGTTCTGGGCACATAAAATTGATTTGAGGCACATAATGAATATATGAATTATTCTGCAGCAACTTTAAATCTTATAGTCTCCTGAGTTCAGGTCAAAGTAATTACTTACCTGATCTCATGAGCATGATGCGACAGTAGTTATCAACAGCTTTTCACACACCATGTTGTAGGAAAGTAATAAACCAATCACTGTTTTCCCTCTATTGTTTCAACCTTTGTCTCTGCTTTTTGGGGTTTTGAGCGAAACTCATATAATCAATCAAATATATTAGTAAAAAGGAGGATCAAGCCAGACATCGGCTAATGTACAGTTATGGCTGCTTTGGTTGGGCTTCGTGCAGATGAATGGTATTCTTGCCATGTGTCTTCTTGATGTCTACATTTCTGCCACGTGTTCATTAATCAAAAATTTGATTTATGGATTATCAAATTCATTCATTCATTTCTTCAGACATCATTTCAGCATATGTGTGGGACCCGCATCTGACCAATTGTATCGAACCCAGACAAGGAAAAGTGTTACATCGACCAAAAATTCTTCTGTGTCCAATAAATAACGAAGTTGATTTATTTCCATTTTTTATTACTAACTAAATTATATTGTCTTCAAAAGACACATAATCCCCATGAATGCATTTTCCTTTTATATATTAATTATCAATTAATTTTGTTAATTTCTTACATTTTCATCATTTATAGTTTAGGCTTGATTGTAAGGTTGGGATATTCAAATTTTCCTCCAAAATTAAATTAATTCATCAAGTACAGTTCAGTAGTTTTTTAACATCCACAATTATTTTCCCTCCAAAATTAAATTAATTCATCAAGTACACAACTATTATTGCCTATCAGCATAATTTTCCCTCCACAATTCAATTTCAATTTTCAAATATTGTCAGCAAGTACGTGTCAAATTAATTATGATTGCTTCCACATTTCATTTTCAAATTTAAAATTTACTATTCAAAACATATATTGAATTTATCCCGCCACAATTTGAAATTAAATTTCAATTTTGCTCCATCTATAATATAATCTTATATTTGCTCCATCTTCGCTTTATTTATATGTTAGCAGTCCCCCGGTCCCCACTCAGCTTCTATTCCTCTGCTTTTCTTTTCTCTGCTTTCATTTCGAAAAAGGGCATTCTTGTCGATTTGGATAGGCCATCCCAATGTCCTCTGCAGATCATCAACTGCTCAAAGATGTGGATGATACGAAGGAAACGTGGCGCATCAAGGTGAAGGTTTGGCGAAGATGGACTGTGAGGAATCAGAACAGCTCCAGCAATTTCTCCTCCATTTCTATGGTTCTTGTAGATGAACAGGCATGTCGATTTATCATTTGTGGTGTTTCTTTTCTTTGGTTTTCTTTCCTCTGCTTTCCTTCTCAATAGCGCATTCTTATTGTTGTTTGCTTCTAGGGAAGTAAAATACAAGCCCTGGTTGGAAACTCCTCTCTAGTAGAGATATTTCACAGGGAACCCATAGAAGGAAAGTGTTACATCATCGAAAATTTTTCGGTCTCTGACAACAAAGCTCAATATCGTCCAACAAGTCATCCTTACAGAATCAATTTCAACTTGTGTACCCATGTTGAACCAGTACATATGGCACTTCCTAATCATTTCCATAGTTTTGTTCCCATATCTGACATTGTCAATGGGAGAGCTTCCACTGATGTTCTGATAGGTACAATAGATATTGCTTCAATTTTTAATATTCCCAAAATATTTGGATTGATTAACTGTATGCCCGGAATATTTCAACATATATGCTCTTATTTTCTGCTAACAGATGTTTTGGGTTTCCTTAAGACCTTTGGCAACTTGGACGAATTCAATAGAAACCATCAAAGCCATCATAGACTTTGCTTTAGTCTTGCTGATCATGAGTAAGCTAGTATTTTATATGCTATCCAATTCCCTGTAAATATATTCATATATTCTTATGAATTATACTGTATTTTGTTGATTACTTCAACAACAGAGACAATTCTGTCAATGTTGTATTGTTTGGGGAGTGCGCATATGATGCTTATTGCTCAAAGGAAGAGGACATGGAACCTCCTATAATTGTTGTATTGGAACTTGCTCGCCTCAAATTTAATAATGGTAACCTTTTCTATTTTAGTTCAATGATTGTCTCAGCTATCACTATGTATACTTATAAACATATTTTATTTGCAGGGTTTATTGAACTTGCTAACTCGTGGTCGGCCACTAGAGTTTTGTTCAATCCAGATATTCCACAAGCTACGGATCTCATCAATAGGTATTACTGGAATTTGTTTCTTTAATGTTAATTAGCTCAGTTGAATGAAGTATTTTCAAATTTGATTGACCTAAAAATGAAGCAGGTTGCCCTTGTCTACCACAAATCAGAATGTAACCTTTACCCAAGAGGTTCTTCCGTATCAAAGTCCAACGATTCCTACAAACATTTTGACTTTTCCTAGAAGATACTCAATTAATCAACTATTAGCCAAGTGTGAGGTAAAAGCAAAGTTCACCTTTCTCTTCATTCTGCTACTTTGTTTGTTGTTTACAGAAGTTCAATCAACTAGGAATGTTTTTTTGCAGAGTACAACAGCTGTAATTCTGACTACAATTAAAAAAGTGGAGACCAATTTTGGATGGATGTATGAGGGGTGTGCTCAATGTAGTTCCAAACCCAAGATGAAGAATAATATATCGCATTGTTTTGGATGCAAGAAGAACTGCCCTGATATTGAACCCAAGTTTGATTGCTATGGAACTTCCTATTACTGTTATTTCATAACAACTAAGTTATTTGTTAGATTTGACCATTCACTTTATCTGTATAGGTTTAGAGTTTACTATTCTGTTAGTGACCATACTGGGACCACTTCAGTTGTTTTCTTTGATCGCTTGGCCAAGAAATTGCTGGAAGTGTCTGCCAAAGAATTAAAGCACAAACTGGACCAGGTTATCATAATTCACTCTTTGTAAATAATAGATCCTATCAGTAAGCTATTAGCTGAAACACTAATATCTTTTTGTTTGCTTCACAGAATAATAGACCATACTCATTTCCAAGGGAGCTTGAAAAATTAGTCAACCAACAGATAATTATGAAGGTCAAATTGGATGAACAAAATATCAACAAGAAATTTTCTACCTGCATTGTCTTGGACTGTGAAATTGACCCAAACATTATGGAGAGATTCACATATTCTATTGTAGATGTAATGTATCTTGAAAATAATTTAATAAGCATGCTATATATTGATATCAGATTACTGGCTAATATTATTAATTATCTTTAACTATATGCAGAATTCCAGTGTTTCAACTAGTGATGTGATATCAAGTTCTATTGGACATGGTTTAGACTCTCCTATGGAAGATAGTGAACCCATCTGTTCAACACCAATTGGCTCATGTGCATCCCAGAATGGTGCTGCGTCTGATAACATAGCTATTGATGATATGACAATTGCTGAATTTGTGACACCTATCCAATCAAAAGCGAAAGGCAAAGCCCATGGAAAAAGGATCACAGATGAAGAAAGAGCAATTGGTTTGGGAGACATGAGCACACCTCATTTCTCCACCACTAAACCAAGTAAAATAATCAAGCAAGAAAAGCAGGATTGACCATGGCGATGCAGCTTCTCTTTTTGTGTATGTCACCTTCGTGTATTAGCTAGGATTAATGCTATGAAAGGGGCTTGTAGGTTTTTGAATGAAAGCCCATTACTGTAAAACTTTTGCATATTTTGTTTGTACGTGTAAATCATGTAGGAGGGATCATGAATGAAATAGTTTGCCTCTTTTTTGTAAAGAACATTATTATACTAGCAACCAACTACTTCAGCTTCAAATAATCATTATTTTCTATTGGGCTTTATTTCTCAGGCCTAGGTATCTTATCACGTTTTCTTTCCGTATGTTTAACGAAAATAAAGTCTTCTTATGTATTTTACCAAAGAAAAATAAACATCATGGCCTATACAATAGTTCCATGCACACAAAAAGACACATAGTATTTGTGCAATAAGAATGCAACAAAAAAATTTTATTTACTTTTCTATATTTTGTCATAATTTATATGATTTACTTGAATTCTTCCTTTCCACTTTTATAAATATTTAATTATCTTTTTTAATTGTTTATTTTTTTTCATACACCATATAATGCACATGACTCATATTATTGACGAATCTTAAATGACGTACTTTACTATAGATCATCAAAATCAAGATACTAATTACTATATCAATATATATAATATAAAAATTATAATTTCTTGCCAACAATATAGAATTTATAGTTAGTATTAGTAATGTAATACATTAAAAACAAACATATCTAATTTTATTGTGTAGGTTTATAGTTACCATTAAAATAAATATATCAATGTCAATTTAAATCAATTAACCTCAACGACACAATATATGAAGCTTTTGCTAAATCGATTAGCTAGAGATAGCATAAGCATCCCGTAATGAACTATTTTGCCGTGTCCCATCTTATATTGTGTAATGATAATATTAAAAAAAATTCCATTTAAGTCAACGCACACTAGGAATATTAACTAATGTATATTTAATTTAATAAGTAAACTATTAGTGTCGGGACTAGCCACCATTGCAATCTTACGCTCATAAATTGAACCACAATGCTGGTTGTACTTCATGCCATTCAATTCAAATCAAATATACCAGATTTTCCTCTTTATTTTTTTTAGGAAAAATTGTCAAGGGAGGTTTTCACCATTAATGCATACACAGTGCACCATAACTCTGATGTGACAATTGCATTCTTATCAAATTACTTTCTGGTCACAATTTATTCATTAATTATTGTAAAAAAAATAATTCCCCCCAGTAGAATACATCACCTTCAACCACATTAATTGCTCACCTCCAAATTTTTTTCTTCGTTTCCCTCCATTAACCTCCATCATGTGTACGCCATTTTTTTTTTCTATTATCTTCCTGCTTTTCCATTTCTTTAGCTTCAACCTTCAGTCTTAGTTCAGGATAAGTGGTTACTGAAGATAATGGCACTCTCTACCTTTCAGCAAGATCATCAACGCAATCATAGCCTTCGATCCTCCATTCTTTCCTACTGATTCAATTTAATCTCAAACAAAACAGAGTGCAGAAACCACTAGGTATGATTTCCTTGTTTTGCTACCTCAAAACGTAAGTCACCAACTACCATATTTATTTCTTCACTGGTAATCCTGTGGCTCTTATTACTATTAAAGACAGATTTCATTATTTTTGCTTCCCTGAACCAAACATGGAATCAATCAATAAATTTGCTTTTTCAGTACCTGTTGTTTCTCATACAACTGACTCCTTCAAAATTGTACTTGGACTCATATAGTGTTAACAATGCTAAAAAGGAGCAGAACAAGTCGAAGACAATACTTAATGCCTCAAATCAATCAAGATAATGTATCTCCTGACTATATTGGTTAGTAATATGACCAACTCAACCTTACCAATTTCCCTTTCTGACACAAAATAACATACCATAATAAGTTCTTCTGGTTGTATCATATTTATAGGTGGAATTTCTGAATCTAATATGCCTAGCTCAGTCTTCAATGAACAGCAGTATACATAACCAACGTGTCAATCCCTCCAAAATGACATGTTACAAAAAAAATATTCACATCCTCGACAAGCACTTCAAGATATCACAAATGTCGGCAAAAACTTGCTGCACAACTTTAATATGGTGGAAGTCAAAGGTTCCTTTCTCACACATTGCCCATATTAAGCTTATAACTTTTATTTGTTTCAAATCATTATAACCCACTATGCTCATTTTTTTTCTTTACATCGCCTAGGACAAGACAATTCCCATTTGACAGCACAATGTACAAATACCCATTTCACAACAAAGGATCACCTGCACTCGGATCATGTGGGAATAGGTTACTTCATGGTCTTAGCTTTATTTAACTGCGTTGAATATCATTTTTTTTAATATTAAATTAGAGCCTCTATTGCCCACATTTCATATAGCATTGTTCCAACCCTACAACCGTTAACACAAAAGTTTGATGGATTAGACATTTAAAGACTTCTATCTTTTATTTCGCAGCTAATAGAAATATAACATGAAACTATTTTGTTTCTTTTCTATAATGCAGATGCAAAGTTAATGAGATGTGCTTAAAATTTTTTGCAATATTATTGATTTGTCTATATGTGACATGCTCGAATATCTTTGACTTAAATTTTTCTTCAAAGTATTAGGTTCCCAAACGAGCATGGCTAATTTAATCCTAATGTCTAAGTTATATCATTTTTGTTTTTCAAAGTACCTAAAACGTTAGGTAATATAATAAAGAATTCAAAAGTCTTAGCTTACTTAGAAAACTGCATGTATCAAGTAGAAAGTGAAGAGTTTTATTGCCTAAATTAAATTATCATGTTTCTCAGCCCTCATCTTTATAGTTCATTGAAAAATAGCTCCCAATCTGGCATGTATTATATATTTACAGTCCTAATTTTTTAAGTGCTGCTAAAACCTAAGATCACAATAGTATATTTACAGATATGTTCTTTTCCTCTTAACTGAAATTACATGGTCTTTCTACAGGTCATAATCAAACTCCTTTGTTAGGTAGAACTAAATGCATTGATGGCAAAAGCTTCAAAAGAATATCAACCCAGGATATTCATGACCTCCAGCAAACAGGTATCAAATGCATTCTTCTATACTACGCACTCAAACATCACTTATCTACATTTTACATGTACATTACTATTCTTATAATTTATCATCATTTTTATATCTCATCTTTATAGTTCATTGAATAAAAATTTGGGTGACTCAACTTCACATGTATCTTTGTTGATCCAGCAATTATTTTTCAATGGGCACTAAAATACAAGCAACAGACAGTTCACTGAGTTTATGTTTCTTTCATTATAGATTATATCCCACCGGCATTCTCAAGTGCTACTGTATTTAACCCCCTTGAACCATCTGATCCAACACATTTTAGTGGGAATGTCCAAAAGAGAACAAGGCAGACAAGACATATACCTGACCAAATAGGTTCGTTTTTTACTCCTACACGGCATTTAATGAAATATCATGCAAATGCTACAAAAGAAAAAAAATACTAATTGACACTATATGATCTCTCTATAGATCATAATGAAACTCTTTGTTAGTTAGAACTATATGCAATGATAACCAAAATTCAAGGACAAAATCAACCCAGGAAATTCATCTGCTTGCAAAAACAGGTATCAAATCCAGTCTTCTAGAGTACTCATTAGAACATTACTTCAAGTAAGTCACAACTCATTATGCCTTGAATAGTAACAGGGTTGGTCATTATGTCCCTACCACAGGTATCCGTATCTCTATTTCTACAACCACCTTCCCTATGTTATTTATACTTTGTTTATACATATAGACAATATTAATAACATAATCAGTTATAAATTCACACAGTTACAAAGTTTTGCCTAAGTTATCACTTATAAGTGAGAATTTCTAAATCATATCATTACATGCAGATGGTGAAGATATTGCTGACAATAACCAAGAGATATATGATGATAGCTCTGATGAAGAAGGATATACAAACTGCAATATAGATTCTGGTAATTCTACCAGATATATCAATGAATTTAATCTCTGTTTACTTCTTTACCATGTTAAGTGCAGAATATCATGATCATCAAATATTTTTACATTTGACTAGGATACTTAGATGAAGGTGATCCAACTTACACTTGCAAGTGGTGTGGAGCAAGAATGTGGTATAATGAAAGAATCAAGAAAGGCCCAAAAGCCACATATCCATCATTCTTCCTTTGCTGTGGCAATGGTAAGATACAATTGCCACCAATGCTAGAACCACCGCCATACCTCAAGAAGTTATTCTTTGACAAAAACTCACCTGAATCTAAGAAATTCTTATCAAATATTAGAAGCTACAATAATATGTTCTCCTTTACATCAATGGGCGGACAAGTTAACCATTCCATCAACTCTGGCCAAGGTCCGTATAGCTTCGTGTTGTCAGGTCAGAATTACCACAAAATTGGGAGCTTGCTACCCCCTAAAGGAAAAAAGCCTGTGTACTCTCAGTTATATATATATGACACAGACAATGAAATAGAAAACAGGATTTCAGTTGTCAGGTACTACCCCTCTTTATATTTTATTTGATATAACTGAAACATGCCATTAAAATGTTTGTTATCATTAATAAACTTTCAATTTTCCCCGCAGTAAACATCAAAAGAAAGACGTCATTGATCCTCAAATCGCGAATAAAATAATGCATGAGCTAGATGCAATCAATATATATGTCCAAGAATATAGACTAGCCTCAGCAATGCTTCAAGCAAATGAACATGTGGACATCAAACTATGTCTTCTATCCAAAAGAGACAAAGATGGGCGCACTTACAACTTGCCCTCGTCTTCTGAAGTTGCAGCATTAGTGGTTGGAGATCTTGACATGTCTTACAATGCAAGAGATATCATAGTTGAGAAGAGATCAGGGGAATTAAAGAGAATCAATGAAACACACACAGCATACTTACCTTTGCAATACCCTTTATTGTTTCCTTATGGTGAAGACGGGTATAGAGATGATATCCCACACAGAAATTCTAACGGCCAAAAGAATCAAAGAAGAGATAGGGTGACAATAAGAGAATATCTTGCTTACAAGTTAATGGCTAGACAAAATGAAATGTCATTAATGCTTTCAGGAAGGAAATTATTTCAACAATTCATTGTTGATGGCTATACCATGATGGAATCACAACGACTTCAATTCATTAGAACTCATCAAAAGGAACTACGTGTCGACATGTATCAAGGAATATCTGAAGCTATTATGAGAGGAGACACCAGTGCTTCATCTGTGGGTAAACGAGTCATACTACCATCGTCATTTACAGGGGGTGCCAGATATTTAATCCAAACTTATCAAGATGCAATGGCAATTTGCCGTTGGGCTGGATTTCCTGATCTTTTCCTCACATTCACTTGTAACCCCAACTGGCCAGAATTAAAGAGATACTGTGAAGAAAACTCCCTAAACTCTCCAGACACAGCAGAGAACATTTGCAGGGTCTTTAAAATGAAGCTGCAACTTTTGCTTGCAATCATAAAAAAGAAGAAGATATTTGGAAAAGTTCGTGCAGGTAATCTCGCAATCTCTGTTGTTTGTACTTAATACTGCATTAAAAACTAATACCTGTATTTCATCATTACTGCTTATCATATACTCAATTTGGTAGCTTAATTACTGATTGCTCATAATTTTCTTATAGATATTTACACAATCGAATTTCAAAAAAGGGGATTGCCTCATGCACACATACTCCTCTTCCTTGATGAACCTGACAAGATTCAGACTCCAGAACAAGTTGACAAGGTGATCAAAGCCGAAATACCTGACAAAGAACAATCTCCACTCTTATATGAACTTGTACAAAATTTCATGATCCATGGCCCTTGTGGGAGCTTAAACCCTAAATCCCCTTGCATGAAAGATAAGAAATGTAGTAAGTACTTCCCAAAAAAGTACCATACTCATACTACTCTTGATGAGCAAGGCTACCCAACCTATCAAAGAAGAGAAGATGGCAGATATATTGAGAAAAATGACATTTCCTTAGATAATAGATTTGTTGTACCTTATAACCCTCAGTTGCTCATGATGTTTCAAGCTCACCTAAATGTTGAAAAAACAAATCAATCCAGGGCAATAAAGTATTTATTCAAGTATGTTAGCAAGGGAAATGATCGAGTTATTGCAACCCTGTACGAAAATGATGGTGAAGATGACACAAACAACACAATTGATGAAATTAAGCAATATTATGATTGCCGTTATATCTCTTCCTGTGAAGCTGCATGGAGAATTTTTGGTTTTGATACAAACCACAGGTATCCACCAGTAGAAAGGTTAAGTTTTCATCTTCCAGGTCAACAGTCCATTATCTACAATGGAACGGCCAATCTTCATCAATTACTGCAAACCCAAACAGTCAAGCAATCAATGTTCTTGTCTTGGATGATTTGCAACCAAAACAACACAGTGGCAAGGACTCTTACTTATACAGAATTTCCCCATTTCTTTGTCTATGATCGAAGAAAACGAATCTGGAAACCTAGGAAGAAAGGATTCTCCATTGGAAGAATGCATCATGTCTCACCATCTACTGGTGAACTTTATTATCTTAGAATCTTACTCAACAAGATCAAAGGACCACAGTCATTTGATGATATCAAAACAATCAACAACATTGTCTATCCTTCTTTTAGGGAAGCATGCTATGCACTAGGTTTGCTTGATGATGACCAAGAGTACATCGATGCACTCAAGGAAGCAGCTGTTTGGGCTTCAGGCTACTACCTTAGAAAACTCTTTGCAAGTATGTTATTGACAAATTGCCTAAGCAGACCAAAATTTGTTTGGAGTGAAACATCTGAATTGCTATCTGAAGATCTTCTCTATATTCCACATGCAAATGAACACTATGCAGGTAGATATCTTTTGCTGCATAATAAATATCTTCATTTGTTTTTCTAAACAACATTGTCTATCATATGTCTACTATCTATCTTTTCATTTTTTACTCCAACAGTACTTAAATTTCAATTAATGTGCAAACATTTAAAACATTTACAAACTTAATTTAAACTTCTTGCATTATTATGCTCACATTATTAATAAATTCACTAATTATACTCAAAATATATTATTGCTTTCCCAACTGCAAGTATTAACATTTTCATTTTATCTAAACCACTTATACTAAACATATATTATTACTCTTTCAAATGCTACTACTTGCTCTTACATTTTATCTATTGCTCAGATATGACTTTCACAACTGAGCAAAGGAAAGCCGCAGCCCTAATGGATATCCACAAAACATTGCAAAAAAATGGCAGAACTTTGGAGCAATTTTTGCAGCTTGATAGCAGCATGGATATTAGACCAACAGATTCTTCAAACTACCTCATTTTGGATGAACTTAATGTTGACAAGAATGCCTTGCAAGTTGAATCAGACAAGCTAGTGTCTTTCCTCACACCTGAGCAAAAGTTCATCTTTGACACAGTCATACATCACACAAATTCTCCAACAAACAAATTTTTCTTTGTCTATGGTTATGGAGGAACTGGGAAAACATTCTTGTGGAATGCTTTGTCATCTTCACTTCGAGCAACAGGTAATATAGTGATAAATGTTGCATCCAGTGGCATTGCTGCAACACTTCTTCCAGGAGGTAGAATAGCACATTCTCGATTTGCCATACCAATTGAAATACATGAGGAGTCAATATGTAACATCAAGCAAAACTCTCACTTGGCAGACTTGCTCAGAATGACAAAACTCATTATATGGGATGAAGCACCAATGGTCAAGAAACATGCAATTGAGGCATTTGATAGGACAATGCGTGACATTATGAGATTAGAGATTCCTAATAGTTATGACCTGCCTTTTGGTGGCAAGTGCTTAGTCATGGGAGGTGACTTTCGACAAATACTTCCTGTTATCCCTAAAGCCTCTAGAGCAGACATAATCAACAACACAATCAATAGCTCTTATTTGTGGAACCATTGTGAACTTTTTCAGCTAACCATCAACATGAGATTGCAATCAGCTTCAACAAGTACTGATCAAAGAAAGCTGAAAGAATTCTCTCAGTGGTTACTTGATATAGGCAGTGGAAAATTTGGAACTTCTGATGATGGCATAAACATTATTCAAATTCCACATGACCTCCTTATCACTCAATACACAGATCCTCTTGAAGGTATTGTATCTGCTATATATCCTGACCTTTGCCACAATTTGTCAAATCCAGTGTATTTTACTGATAGGGCAATACTTGCACCAAATATTGAGACTGTCACACGTATTAATGACTTTATTTGCAAGTCCTTACCTGGAGAGAGCATTGATTTCTTTAGTTCAGATTCCATTTGCAAAACAAGTACTGAATCAGATTCATTTGAGGACTTGTACCCTACAGAGTTCTTGAACACCATTGACTGTTCTGGCATGCCTACTCATAAATTAACACTTAAAGTTGGTGCTCCAATCATGCTTTTACGGAACATTGACCAATCATCTGGCCTATGCAATGGTACTCGGCTAAGAATAACTGAACTTGGCAATCATGTTATTGAAGCAATAACATTGAATGGATCACACCCAAACCAAAAAGTACTCATCCATAGAATGGACATGAACCCCTCTGAATCTAGATGGCCATTCAAGATGCAAAGACGTCAATTCCCTATTACTCTTTCATTTGCAATGACTATTAATAAGAGCCAAGGACAATCTCTTCAACATGTTGGCGTCTTTCTACCAAAGCCTGTTTTCACTCATGGCCAATTGTACGTAGCATTATCTAGAACCAAAAGCATGAGTGGTCTCAAAATCTTGGTCCATGACTCTGAAAGCAAACCAACTGACAAGACAGTCAATGTGGTCTACCAAGAAGTCTTCCAAAACCTCAAGTCATATGACGGATCAAACAACACACTCAGCCATGAATGCTATCATTCAGGTATTTATTACATTCTTTATGTACTTTTGTTTCAAAAATTGACTTATTAAACTCACATTTCAGTTTAACATTTCCTCTGATTATATTTATGAACCTTCTACCCCCAAAGAAACTGAAAAGAATCAAAAGATGCATTCATGACAATGACTACATTCTCTCATGTATGTCTACTTTCTCTTCAATTAACATCATTAAGAATAATCTGGATCATTTTCTTACATGAACATGTGTCATACTCATATTTAAGATAGTAATCAATAATTAGAATCATCCCAATTCATACCACCTCATACCATTGTACTAATTAAGAATTCAGATTATTATATGTTTCACATTATATCTTCATTGAATTGCCTTCCGTCATCCCATTATGATATTTATTATAGCTTTACTAATAGACCACATTATGTTTATTTTGTCATACTATTTGCTGTATACCATCATTATGATTCAACACTTGCTACATTATGTAACCCAACTAACTTTGCCTTTCACAGGTTCCAACACAACAAGCACATAATATATCTAAGTAGCTCAAACCACCCAAGCACATCATTCAGGTATTTTTTCAAGCACATAACATATCTTATAATTTTGTATCTTTATTATCTATAACAAATATCACCACCATACAGATAATTATTAACAGTCATATCATTCCAATATTCACTATGTGTTTCTAGTATTGGTTTTTAATAACTTTTAATAACTTCTAATACTTCCTCATATCGCAAACAATTAAAATACGACATCCCCATGAAAGGCAATACTATACGTATATAAGAACCACAATTTGCTATAAATTGTTGTTAGTTGTTATAAGTTGCTGTCATTCTCCAATTGAAGTCATCAACTCCTATAGACTAATTTAAGAGTTCCACATGATTTCCATTGTTTGCTTCTTCCAATGGACAGTGCAATTGATGTCATCTTTGTGTTGCTTGGTTTCTTCAATTGGTCTACTTTTCATTTAACTCCCTTTTTTAATTTCTGATTTCTGATAAATTGATACTTTTTTATTATCTCTATTTTCTTGATTGATATGCATATATGGAATACTATCAGCCCCCTGAAACTTTTATTATCTCTATTTTCTTGATCTCACATAATTTGATTCTTATATTTCTCTATTTTATTCCCCCTTAATTTTAATGATTTAGGTGTTAACAATGTCATTTCATGTGGAACCATCTTAAAGTGATTGCAAAATTTTGTATGTATCGAATCTAAACTAAAATATCTTGTGCTTTTATACTACAGGTTTTTTGCTTGAAACCTCATGATCTATACTTCCCTGAATTTGCAAGTGCAGAACAATGTGAAAGCATAATTGTTATTGCCAATTTAGGTCTCCAACCATCTACCTTGGCATTATGCAGGGCAGAAACAGAGGATAATAGAAAAGGCATTACAACAACGTAGCATATATGTATATGCAGAATAGTACCATATATTTGATGGTAGAGCCGACTCTTCATTTGGTATAACACCATTTTGACCTCATCATGGTCATACCCCCATTTTCTAAGTACCCATCAATGAAAGTATTATATTTATCTTTAAACTTCGTTGCAAGTGTGACCATGGCATAACTTACATCGTGATTTTGAACAACCATTTATGGATGTTTATCTTGTAACTGGGATTTTGTTGCTTTATGAAGATTTAGTAGTCAGCTTGAAATTTCTTCCAAAAGTATCCTTGGTAAATGGGTTGGGTGGTAGGACAGCTTACAAGAAACGGATAATTGTTTAGGAGAATTTATATTAAATTGTTATTCGCTATAGTTAATTAACAAAGCCAATAAAAATTTTCACAACATCAATTCATTTCCCTGACCATAAGACTGATTTTTACAATTATAATGGAACATCCCCGCGCATTGCGCGGGGGGTAATTTCTAGTTATACTAATGCAAAATCCAAAGTTCCTATTCTCTTCTTGGAAACACCTTATGTGACCATATTGGTACTTTGACAGGAGACTACATAAGAGCATCATTTGCCTCTGAGCACTCTTCGTTGAGCGATGGAAATCTAATAACATACACAGGGATAACATTGCTGTGTACCTTATTTTGTGACTAAACTAAACTAGATAAACTAAACTAAAGCATATTTGAAGACGGGAAGAGCAAAATCATGACTCTGCTAGTGTCAGCAAATGCTCTAATATATATATATAGACAGACAAGTATAACAATGCTGTGCTAGCAGTGAATCCTCTATAATAATTGATGAAAACAGTGCTTGCTTGTCTCTTTACATGATGTACAATTTTTTTTTTTTAGGATAAATTCTGTATCTCCATCATTTGTTCCCATTTCCAGGTGCTGCATTTTTTGAATATTGACTAGTGTGACTTCTATAAATATATTCTTTTTTTGACCTTATAAACCTATCTTCTTGATGTATTTAATTTTCTACTCAAGGTACATGGATGGAGAGCGATTGACAGCTGAGGATGAGAAAATTGTGGTAGAAAAGCTTCTTGCTTTCCATCCACATTCTGAAGATAAGATTGGATGTGGTCTTGAGTCAATTATGGTAAGATACGTTTACTTCTCTTTGTATGTCATGCGCATGCCATGACAACAATGTGATTTTTTTGTTGTTGTATTAGTGTAATGCTATTGATTTCTTTACTATATTTTGTATCTCTGCAACTTCTGAGTTGCAATTGCTATACATTAAAAATTGCACCCAATAATGTGTGAACTGCTTGTAAAGGAATATCAGCAGGATCTGCTATGCTGTCTTTTATATGAATTGAAATTTCTGCGTTGCTTTTCTCCCACGAGAAAGATTGAATTGCCAATTATATTGAATACCACAAGATTGCATGTTTCTTCCCCTTCCAATCTGAACATTTTCCACCTGAATATTAATTCATAAAGTAACCTTGATGGGATCTCTAATGCTCCTACAATGGTGCTTTATATGCTTCATTAATCTGGGGTAGTGTATTCTTGTATTTTGCTTCAGTTCAGACCAAGAATAATATATTTATATGATAATTTGAGCTTCAGTATGTTGGAAATGATAATATCCCCTCCTACTGCAGTACTGCCCTGATCATGTTGCCAGGGTTAGCTCCATTGAGATAGAGTGCTTGCCAGGGTTGCATTTGTCTTGTATGTCTAGAAGAATTTATATGGTACTACGAAGTATAAAACTATTAAATTATTTTAGCTTAGCTTCAGAAGAATGGTTTTTGGTTTGGGCATTGGACCATATGAAGTAAACAGTGCTGCTAGGTTATAATGTTTCATAAACTCTGTCATACTGTGTTTTCGTATGATAATTGTAATTTCTAGTTCAACCAGTTTGGCAGTATTATTAACATGTGGTATCAGAACTCACTTTATTCAACTCAGTTCAGTATAATATATATCTTAGTGTAAGATGCTAAGCTATTCGCATTATATTGGGCCTGGGATTTTCAGCCCATCCTATGGAGTCAACCCAAACCTATACTTCACAATTCACATACACATTCTATCAGGCAGAAAATTTTGACTTGATCTTATTTGGGACTGGAAGCCTGCTGGTTTTGGGTCTATCTGAACTACTTTTTAGACGACAGGTCCATTTGCTTTTGACGTAAAATTAATTACTCTATCAAAATATGGATCTGCAGAAAATTCTCTCATTTTTCAATTAATATAACAATAACATTAGTCTTATCCCATTAAATGAGGTCGGCCACATGAATTATACGACGCCAATGAAGTCTATCAAACACCATTTTTTCATATTCATTTTTCAATTAATCTAGTCTTTTTTTTTATTTTTTGAGCTTCATTGCTTATTGATTGCCTGCCAGAGATAATTCTAGAGACCTGTTTCCATTCTTTTCTGCCAATTACATGCAATGAATTGACAGATCAAAGAAACCTTTTGTACTATTCTCTATAGTCATCGTTCAACTCTGGATTCGATTGATCATTAAATACTGCATATGATGCTTAAAGATGCATGTAAAATCAATAAGTCGCCGTATGGCAATTTAATCAACTAAATAACTAGATATACCCTGATGTCCACCTCTTCAGTGGGACCAAGATGTGCAAAATTCTAACTTGTGCTTCTTGAAATTCATTGCCAATGTTAGTTCTGTCTTGGGCAGCAATTATCTTCTTTTTTTGACTAGGTTACCATGCCTATCACATCAAACGCATTGACATATTGTGCTGCTTATGCACACATTGGATAGAGGGAATTATCTGTGCTGGAATGGTTTGAATTTAAAGTTATTCTTGCTGATATTAACTTTCGATCTCTCAAATCATCTTTGGGTTACCAATTATATTTCGTTGATGAAGTCTTGATTTTGATAATTGATTAAAAGACGTGATAGTGAAAGAGAATGTTACAGCTTAGATAGTACTCAAGTTGTGTGTGTATTTACTTCATACATCGGATTTACTTTGTCCTTAACTACTCGGATCTTCTTCGTTTGCTTTTCTTTGCTGCAGATTGCAGACCTTCTATTTTTCTTTCCTTTTCTTTGAAGTTTAGTAGCTAACGTAATTATTGATATATACATGATTCTGATGGGATAGGATGCTCTTGGTGTTATGTCGTGCAATTGTTTTGTTTTGTTTTTTTTTTTCTTTTTAAGACGACTTTCTATTTCTTTGCGTTTCAATTATTCATGTGTAAATTACCTGATTTAGATTTTGGTAAACTGTTTGACTTCTTTGTTGTAGGTCGATCGTCATCCCCAGTTTCGCTGCTCAAGGTGTCTTTTTGTTGTAAGAACTGACGGTGGGTGGATTGACTTCTCCTATCAGAAGTGCCTTCGTGAATACATTAGAGATAAGTACCCATCTCATGCGGAAAGGTTTATTCGTGAACATTTAAAGCGGGGGAGTGGATAATAAGCATGTACTGAGACTTGATTACTGATTTTGTTTTCTTTGTCGATAATGTGGTGACTATTTTCTTCTTCCTTATTTTGTCGTCCCCCACTGTTGAATGCTCTACCTAGTTGTATCGATTGTCAATGGTGGTTGATAACACCATTGACTGGCATTTCAAGCCTTTTTCGTTAAGGGAACAAAGAAAATGATTGAAGTGAACTTCACTTTGTTGACTTGTGAAATGCTGTTCGTTAGGGTTGCAGAAATTTGTGATTAGGTGACCTATAGGCAATAAGAATGAAATTTTTAATTAAGCGATAGACCACCTTGATTACTGTAGAATTTGTCGTCTGACAGCATTGTTTAAGGTACGGTCTTTTGGGAATCGAGAGCTTGCCTGACTAGATTTTTGGCCAGAGTATGGACTCGTTTCCCGAACAGCACCAGGATCTTGTCAGCGAACAAAACTCAATAATGGGAAATGAAGAAGTAGTAGGGAGGATCTTGGGATTCTCCGCATAATGAGTGGCAAGTCCAAGATTGTGGCTTGGACTGATTGTTGGAGTTAACGAGCAGTGTTTGGTCACGGGATATGCGAGAGAGAGAGGAGTGGTTGAGGTCGGACACTGGGAGTAAAAACAGAAGGATCAGCTCAAGCTCAAGCTCAAGCTCAAGCTCAGCTGGAGGCACATCACTCACATGCCCAACTAGGTTAAGCCTAAGTGGGGCTCTCTTCTGCGCAAGTCAAAACGAAACGGCCACGAACTGTGTGACCGCCTACTTTTTAGATGCTAAGCTGCCAAATCTGGAGACAATATCTTTTTTCTTCCCCTATGTTATATCTTTGTTTATTTAGTCAATCCCTTACAACGATTATGTCATCCACAAGGAACGAGCTGTCGCAATTTGAAACTCATCATGTAAACTTAAATCGGAAAAAAAAAGGTTCTCTTTTGATAAGGAGATTATAATGTTGCTTATGAATGAAATTAATCATTTTTATTGTCGTATTAAGAATGAAATCACAATTTACAATTATATAGAAAGCTAACTTGTTAGATTGGACAAGTCAGAATCTTATTTGATATTTACCAAAACCTAAATCTAATCGGAGCCTGGTATAAGTCCTGAAACAAAAAGAGTAACAAGCATAACTTAAACATACGCATTAAGAACAGATTGCAGACACAACATAAGTTCTAAATACGCACCACACCCACACATCTTGATTTCAGAGGAAAAGAATCCATAGATTTTTGCAAATACAAATTCATTTTCTTGGTCAGCCCAACCACCCCCACAACTCCCCAACTCAAACTTCCTCTCGCTCTTCATGACCATTCTCATGTATTATCGTCAACAAAACCACCACGACCTCAAGATTTTACAGAACCATATGGTCAATATTCACCATTCCTTTTCTTCTCTTTTTACTTTCAAAAAAGTTAAAGGAAGTAGTTTTGAATGGTAAGGAGGTAAGAACAATCCCCATCATCTATGTACCCGAAGTTATCCCTACTAGGCATCTTCTAATGCAGAGAGGATTAGACTACTTATTAAACCGTTATCAGAATATAAAACGCTCTCCAATGCTATTATTTCTATTTGAGTGAGAATATTTAAAATAAATTCCAAGTGTTCATTCCATGGGTTTTGCGCTCTAGTAGTATTATTTTGGGTTAATGCCGAAATGATTATGCATTAGAGAATATATTAGTAGTTATGAAGTTGGAACGTCTTGTCGTGCCAGTCCCTAATGATGTTCAAAAGATTTGATTCCCATGCAAACTCAAATTCCTACCCAACTCCCACAGCACGTAAAACCATTTCTTCATTGTCATATCCCAATTAATTTGGTTTCTCCCAGCTTGAGCCGGACGTTCTTTAAACAAAGTGATACTTTTTTAATATAAAAAAGCTGATAATGTTGATGTAATAAGAGCAATGGTCAACCCCCTTCTCCATCATTACACATTGGGCCTCCTCGAGTAGTTACAACTTACCGAGCAATTATTCACTGTTATGAAAAGTAATGTTGTAATTCTATGATTGCGGCAAAAACATTATCATTCGCCTCTGACTATGGATGGTGGGCCCCACCTTCTGAGTGGTCATCGACCCAGCTGGACACAAGATCCTTGTGGGCCATCATTCGAGCGCCCACACACACACACCATGACGAGATTTCGTTTTACTCTGTTGGGGTTCCGCCAAGAGGGGCATTTACTAAAGGAAAAAACAAAACAAAAACAAAAAGAAAGGAAATTCAGGAAAATTTTCTAACGATAAATAAAACTGTAAAGAGTAATTAAAAGTTACAATAACCTGGTCGTTCGCAAGGAAGTTTAATTCTTGTTGGAAGGGAGCTAAGTATTTTGATTGGGCGCTATTGCAGAAATGTGAAATTTCTGGAAAAAAGGGATGGGACGACGAGAAATTTCAGTTTCAGAATTGAATAGGAGAGTGACCAATATCCATGGCTATGGTACGATGTGCAGAAAGAGTTTATGAGTCCCAATAAAGGGCTTTGCTTTCTTTTTTCTGCTCTTTTTTTTTTTTTGGTTTCTGTGATGTGATTGAAATGCAAGGAAATCACCCACTTTCTGATATTTCTTCAGGGTGTGGGCTTATCTGACTTTGACCTGTTCCTAGTGGAAGTTGCAGATTTTGTTTGAGATCTGAAACTCCAAATGAGAAAAGAAAGAAAGAAAAGAAGTGAATAATGCAGAAACGTTGTGGTGAGATTGAGCATCGTTCACATTTTTATGATCTTCCATTAATCGCTTTTGCTTTTGATGCTTTCCTGTACCGGAAGTTGTACCAAAAGCTGTTTTCAGAACAATATTGATAAAAGTGGTCCAAAATATAAATCTAATTTAATTAATTATATAGAAATGAAAAAAAAGGTACTTTAACTTATTGAATTTATAAAAAAAATATTATTTTTCAATATTACACTTATTGAATGCACTGTGATTGAGATCCTACAGGTACATATCTTCATAGTATTTCAAAGGTCGAACCTAAAAGAGGTAGTAAATTTATCAGTCCAAACTTTTAATCTTAAAAGTAAGTGATAATTAAATTAAGAATTCAAATTAAAAAGGAAAGAAATAGAAAACAAAACGAAGTCTAAATTTTGATTCAGCTCTAAAAGTGTCAAGCGATTAGGATTCACCTTATGAGCTAATTAAATTTTATTTCTTAATTAGACTCTACACAATTATAGTGACTGTTGTTTTTAAAACATCATAATTATCTCTCGGTCAATTAATCTTTATTTAATTAAAATTTAATTCGCTTTCGCGCAACTAAATTTCCTAATTAAACCTTGAAAACTATAACATATATCCCAACGAATTCCTAATTTTATCTTTATTCATATTTATCTCTCTAAATCTAGGTTTACTCTTTATCTTTCAGTCCATAAAATTTACCCATTAATTAGATTCTATGGTGACTAAGTATAAAATCCACAAGAATGAATAAAAAAGATCAATATAATAAAAAAATAATTTAAATATAACTTGAAAAATAAATCAACAGAGTTTTAACTGCCCCTGACTGAGAAATTTAGTTACCCATAGAATTAGAAATCAAATCAAAACTAAAATCTCAAACCATAATGAGAATAACAAGAAGAAAGAGTTTATAAAGAAAAATATAATCCTGCTTTATCTCTATAGATTACTCCTAATTGTTCCTAGATGCGTATTAAACCGTGTCCTTTGGCTTTTGAATATGTTTCTGAAACTCCTTTTGTGTTTTTATCGTGTCTCGTTATATAAGAAAAGTGTATAAGCTCATAAAAGCCCGGAATATCACAAAAACGCATCAAAAACATGTTTTTACGGACATTTGTTAGTTGACCTCACGTCAGGTGACCATAAAATCAATAAATACGATGCTGGGTGCTTTTGAAAGGTTGAAAAACATAAAATTTGCGTTGACCCAGCGCTAGATGAGTTTGACCCAGTGTCGAGTGCTTCTGTTGTATAGAAAGTTGCTTCGTTCAACTTTAAAAAGTCATCAACTCGTGTTGACATCTTGAATTTGATTTTCATCATAATAACGTTGAAATTTGGGAAAACTCAAAACATGAAACTTGTAGCTCTATGTCTTAACTTTCTAACGCGTCTTAAATCACCTCAAACAAAATTTGTATGTGAGAGTCATGATCAAAATACCAAAAAGTATCGAAACTTTTCAGTATGAACGATTTGTAACGATTTTGCTCCGAATGCTTCCAAATGAGCCAATAACGTCATGAAACACAAAATTATGTAAGATCATATTAAAACATACCAATGTAAATATACTTAGATGCAATTTAAAGCTTAAATATGGGTATTTTACATGTATAAAATAGACACATCAAATCCCTCTACACTTAAACCTTTGCTTGTTCTTAAGCAAGAACTAAAATTGTGCTATTCTCACAAAGTTATTTTCTAGATTAATCAAACTCACTCTTCTTTACTATTGATAGTCTGTCATCAATATAAATAAAATGAATACTCAATAAATCAAATATTAGGTTCAATAGCAACTCACTTATCATTCTCATTAGTCATGAGACTTTAGTGTGTATATGTATCTAGTATGTGACAAATGCAAGCAGCCAATTGAGTAAGAGGAAGAAAAATTACAACACTTATTTAAGAACCTAAAATACCTCAATCAGGTGTGCATAAATCTCAACCCAACTCATGTACAATAAAGATTAACAAGGATTTATTTATTTAATTTCCCCACACTTTGTGCTTCAATTTTATCTGGGGATTTATTTATTTTTCTTGGGTCATTATGCTCTCTTTTGACATGAAGATCTCGCATTTATGATGCGTACCCCTGGTTACTCAAGCTTCATAACCCGCTGCACCAAGATGCCTTTGGCACACTCATAAGTTATACTACATCGTTTTACGTAAAAGACAATGCTTTTTGGTGAAACCTCCCGATTACTAAGCATAGCTTAAACCAGCGGAGTAGATATAAATATTACTTTTTTTCTTTCTTTCTTTTTTCATTTAAACCTCGAATCATCTTTCTAACTAGATAATAAATTTATACACTCACGATTGTAAATACCCGAATTCAAAAATAAATGTATAATCTATCTTCCTACAAACTCAATCACTTTTCCACACCTACCACATGCTAAGTCATAATGCTCAATTTCATAGTCTCAAAACTCATGTTTCTGACTTATAAATTGATTATCTTGCCCTAATAAGTATAACAATTGAGTATCCTATGGTGACAGATATAACCACTAACTCAGAAAAAAAAAAAGCAAAATAAATCAAATAAAATCAATTAAGCATATAAGTTTGCAAAAAATTTTCTAATTTTAGCACATCAGCACAATTTTTAGGATAGATCAACTGAGAGCAACTAATAAACTCCTTCTACACTTAGATTTAATATTGTCCTCAGTGTTGTAGGAATAAAATAAAAGATAAAGGAATTGATACTCCCCTGATTTGTAGATAATACTCGATATATTCTTTGGAGTCCTCTGTGTTTGTTCCAAACTTGTTTTTACCATAATCAATTCAATTATGCAAAAAGTCTCAAGGGAAAGAGTTTGAGGTAACAAGAACAAGAAAAGAGAAACAGAAAATAAAAGAAGAAAAATAATGTTACGTTACCTCTCAATAAGCACTATATTTAACGTCAATAACCTGATAGATTAGGAAATCACGATATGTCATCCTTTAGAAGCTTTGATCTAAGTCCTTCAAATTCAAGCTTATTTGCATACCTCAACAGTAGATTAGCTTGAGCCCTAACAGACATTATTTCATTAACCATCTTGCGCCTCCTTCTAGCTCAATTCTCCCTGCAAACATGTTCAATTTCAAGATTAATTGCAATCAATTCAGAAGTACTATCAAGACTTTTAGATCTTAACAGCATATAGTAAGGAAAAAAAATTCAAAGACAAAAAAATTTATAAAAGGATTAAAAATAATGAACTAATAAATCCGTTAGCCTCCCCGACAAAGGTGCCAAAAACTTGATCGGGATCCTGCAAGCATACAGTGTTAATCGCAATAATAAAAGTCTCCAGAGTATTTCAAAAGTCGAACCCAATGGACGTAGTAACTTTATCAGTCTAAACTTTTAATTTCAAAAGTAAGTGATAATTAAATTAAGAACTCAAATTAAAAAGGAAATAAATAGAAAACAAAACAAAGCCTGATTTTTTATTCAGTTCTAAAAACGTCAAGCGATCAGGATTTACCTTATGAGCTAACTAGATTTTATTTCTTAATTAGACTTTACACAATTATAGTGACTGTTATTTCTAAACCATCATAATTATCTCTCGGTCAATTAATCCTTATTCAATTAAAATTCAATTCACTCTCGCGCAGCTAAATTTCCTAATTAAACTTTGAAAACTACAACGTATATCATCACGAATTCCTAATTCTACCTCTAAATTAGTTATTCATGTTTATCTCTCTAAATCTAAGTTAACTCTTTACCTCTCAACCCATAAAGTTTATCTACTAATTAGATTCTATGGTGATCAAGTATAAAATCCACATGAACGAATAAAAAAGATAAATATAATAAAGAAACAATTTAAATATAATTTGAAGAATAAATCAATAGAGTCTTAACTAGAAAAACAAATTCAATCAATCTCAGTCAGACTACATCCCTATTCCTGATTGGAAAATTTGACTATCCATAGAGTTAGAAATCAAATCAAAACTAAAATCTCAAACTATGATGATAATAACAATAAGGAAGAGTTTATAAAGAAAAATATATCTTGCTTTAATACTCCCCCAATCTTATTACTTTCTCTTTATAGATTACTCCTAGTTGTTCCTAGATATGTATTGAACTGTGTTCTCTGACTTCTGAGTACTTTTCTAAATCTCCTGCTGTGTTTTTACCATATCTCATTATATAGAAAAAATGTAGAAGCTCATAAAAACCTAAAAATCACAAAAACACATCAAAAACATGTTTTTTCAAACCTTTGTTGGTTGACCCGGTGCCAGGTGACCATAAAATTACTAAATACGACGCTGCATGCTTCTAAAAGGTTGAAAAACGTAAAATTCATGTTGACCCAGCGCTGGATGAGTTTGACCCAGCGTCGGGTGCTTCTGTTGTATAGAAAGCTAATTCGTTCAACTTTAGATAGTCACTAACTCATATTGATATTTTGAGTTCAATTTTCATTATGATAACATTGGAATTTGATAAAACTAAAAACATGAAAGTTGTAGCTCTATTTCTTAGATTTCCAACACATCTTAAATCACCTCAATTGGAGTTCATATGTGAAAATTATGATTAAAATAACAAAGAGTATCAAAACTTTTCAGCATAAACAATTTGTAACGTTTTTGCTCCGAATGCTTCCAAATGAATCTATAACACCATGAAAGACAAAAATATATAAAATTATATTAAAATATACTAATTTAAATATATTTAGATGTAATTTGGAGTTTGAATGTGAATATCTTATATATATAAAATAAACACATCTTATTGCATTTGAAATCTACACAATTTCTATATTATTTTCTACCTCTTTCACATTTAAATGCTTACAAGGATAAAATAAGAAAAATTTTAATATTCTAGAAATTATTAAATACATCTTATGTTTTGAAAAAAAGATTGAAATAGAATTTATATTTTAAAACATTGGAATATTTATTTGTGTTATCGATTTGATAAAAAATTAATACATTAATACAATGCACTCAATTTTTCCAAAAAGCAAGATTTTTCTGTTGCCACTTTACACTTTTTTAAAATTTTTATCAATCCGAAAATACTTTTACAAATTTATAAAAATTCAATTAAAAGTTTTTGACAGGAACATGGTAAAATTGAATTAATTTTTTTAGTCATTTTTGTTTTGACAAAAAATATTAAAATATTTTGGCAGATATTTGAGCATAAATATCATAATATTTTTATTAATATAATTTGTGCACATCTAGTAAGAAAAACAAAATGTACCATCAAATTATATGCCATATTAATATTATAATTAGAATTATATTAACAGATTACTTGACTTGAACTTTCTATAACATTAACTATAAATAGAATCTAAAAACAAAGCTTGTCAAAAAAAAAAATTCCAAAGTCACCGCTGTTGCAATAAATTTATGACAATAATAGACTAGATGCGTGAAGGTCAAATAAATTGCAATTTACAAATTTATGAATAATTTATTTTTAATAATAATAATAATAGTCTTGTCTTGAAAAGATTGATTTGGTTAGTCACGTTGCCGAAACAGTTTCCGAAACAGTAGTTTGGCAGCGTAGGTTTTTTTACGGCCAATCGAAATCATAGGTTGAGTAACGCGGTTCATGCTATCAATAAAAGGTAGAATTTGGATTACCATATTTTTTCTAATATTTTTTCAATACATAATTTTATTTGTTGATTATGATTAAATAATTAAAAAGTAATTTATAAATAAATAATATATTTAATTTAATTATTTATATTTATTCTTATGAGTAAAATTTTTTAAAATATTAATAATATTATTTATAATAATTATTAAAATAAATAATATATTTTGTTTAAAATAATAAATTATAATTTTTATCATTTAAATCTAAATTAATAGATAAAATTATGTATTGAGAGAGATATAAAAATAAAATATGAAAATGATCCAAGTCCTAAGAGTGACAGCCCGGGCATACAGACTCTCCCAAAATTAAATTATTAGTCTCTCTATAAAGCAAATTTAATTAAGATAAATTAAGACCATTTACATTCAGTATCTTATTGAGAGAGTAGTCCTTATTATCTATATACTTCTGACCTATTAAAACCAAACAAAAAAAAAAAGATACCGGCTTAAGGAGTCCTCACATTGATAATAGTAAAGTATGAATGACGTTCTTACATTTGAAAACAAAAATATTATTATAAAAATATTAATTTATTTTATTTAAACTATTTTTATTAAACAAGATAAGTTAGATAACACTTAAAAAAAATATTTAGTAATTAGACACATGCTTTTTAGTATATTATTATTAGAGTTTAAGATAAACTTCAATATTCATGCCTGAATCCTGATAGTAATATAACTCATTATAAAGTATAGAATGAATGACTTCTGCGCATCACAAGACATATTTAATATATGCATATGTTATAGGAGTATTATCTAACTTCAAATTAAAATTCAAATTACTCAAATAATTAAGTATAAACAATTAAATTATAGAGCTTAATGGTGGTAAAATAAATTTATAGAGGTTAAAAAAAACTATTTACAGGACAAACTATTTCGTTTTACTCCAATTAAATCGTCGGCTTCTCTCTCTCTGTGCTTTATTTTATTTTTTTCCTGTCTTTATCGCTATTTGATCCACCCACCTTCTTTCTTGGACACTGAGCCCTTAAAAAAGACTCTCCATATCTATTTAAATTATCCCCTGAAATGAAAAAGAAAGAAAAGCAACATATCATGCCAGAAAAGAAAACCCTACACGCGTCTGTCTGAGTTTCCCATCCTATATACTATACACGTACTGTCCTGTGCGTACAGTAGTATTTTCTTGCATGCCATAGTTTCCCCCCTATAGCCTCACATTTTGAGTAACTTCAAAGCAAACACGTTTAACATCCTTTCTCCTTCTCTCCCTCTGTCTCCCTGCCTCTACGGTCTGCTCCTCTGCTCCAGCCCATTATTCGTAACATGGCCTCCCCAGCGACGTCTCTTTATCGTACCCCAAAAAAGAAGAATTGAGTTGTCCTTTGTTTTACATAGTTGGAGTAAATTATATGGGAAAGTGTTGCTTCCAAAATTGCACTGCCTTCGAATATATATATATATATATTGTATATATATAGCTTCGGCTTCCCACAAATTCAATTCTCCTATTTCCCTGTCTCTTTCTATCCTCTTCTTTTTCGACTCATCGCTGACCTAAAGTCGTAAAGCCAGCTCTTCTTTAATACACTAGACTCGATAGGCTTGCGCTTTTTGTTCTCAATATTTATACATAGATATATATATAACCTGCAGTGTGAGGCTCGAATGCTTAAATTGTCTTTCAACTAAATACAATCAGAGAGAACAAGTCTTTAAGACAGCAACACGCACAAAACGAAGAATTGAAAGTCTGTAATAGGAATACTGTGCCCTACGATTCACCTAAATGGCGATGGTCACAGACTGTGTTAGGACCTATTACATCATATTTATCAGATGGTATGGTATGGTATGGGTCTTTATTTGTGCTGTAACCAGCATGCTGTTAGTGTTTACTGTTTATTATTTACGTAGTTCGTGGCATAGCGAGGAGGGGGGATGGATGAATCATAGGACTAGATTTAATATACATGAGAGGGATGTTATGAGTATAAAATAGTCTTTTTTTTTTCTCTCTTTTCATTTTCTGTAAAATAACTCATCCCTGCTATTGCATAAGTTCTGAACGTACGGGTGAGTTATATATTCTTTCAATTCATTAAAAACGTCGACCATGATAAGAAATTATAACATTTATTTATTGACCACCAAGCCCAATTCAGTTTATTACCCTACCAGAAAAAGAACATATTTCTTATACAAGACAAGGAAGGATCTGAAAGTATATCCATAAACAAACAGGGATTCGAGATCTGTGAATGAATGAATATACAAGAACAAGGTGGGCGATCGTTAAGGGAAGCGTGGGAGCATATAGAATATTTCTTTCATTCAAGTTGTGATAATATAATTTAGTGCAAGATCTATTCCAAGTATTGACACGGCAGTGGAGAAGGGAGCCGAGTTAATATTACACGAGGTTTTTTATTATTATATTTATATGTAAGCGATAACAAGTCTACAAATTAAACTGGCGATAGCCTCCAGAGGAACCACAGGGTTTAATTAAAGAAAGAAACTGATCCAGCACGGAAACAACCCGCATGGAGTGCTCATTAGTCATCAGTCATCACCTTAGGTAGATATGAACCATCCAATTTTAATATCAACGATTCAAGTTTATAATTTTTTATTTTAATTTTTTTACATAATAGAAATATTTTTTAAATAACAGTTATAAAATTATATTTAATTTAGGTTCTGTATATAATAAAATAAAAATATATTTAAAATATAATAATAAAATATAATTAAATTTGGATTTTCCATGGACAACATGAGCACATGATATACATCACAGCACTAAAAGTGCTCTTATCCAGGAAACTCCAAACTCCGAATTTGACCTTAAACTCCGAATTTATCAAGGAGAAGGAGGCCAAAGACAACGAAGAGATTAAGAGAGAATGAAAAGCAAATGTAGTAAAAGGATGAGCACCCAAGCCCTACGCGTATATAGTGAAAACTCCTCCTCGAAAACGAGCAAATTAATCATGACTTTAGGGAGCCAATGTCACCATTGGGGAACGTGCTTCGGCTGACGAAAAGACGCAGTATTAAATAACGTTGCACGCAGCCGTACGTGTAGGCACATTACCGTTTCAGAAACCGAAACGTCAAAGAGCCTCTGGGAAGGTCCTGGAATCCCTAGGGGACTGGAACGATTCAAATTCAAAAAACCAGTCTTTAGTCAGTCACATGATTCAGAGCCCCCTCATCCAAATTGGACTCGGGGCTCGGGGGGCTAGTGTGCGGGCCAAAACGAGTGTGCCGAGATTATAGGTCCGAGGTGGATGAACGCTCCTTTGAAGTCTCACTTTCTGGGCTCATATAAACCAAGCTATAATTCGGAAGCCGAGCTTAAGCGCAACGAGTCGAGTAATACATCGGTTATTGAACGATAAGGCCGAGTAATCGTATGGCTGAATGATCGTCCAATTGAACAACATCTTGGCCATATGGCCGACTACAGGTTCCTCCACGAAGATTGTATTGTCCCAAAAACACCTGGCTAGGAGTAACGGTTATGGAATCATAATTGCAGGACGAAAAATCAGGGATCATGCAAAAAGAGCGCGATACTCCATAATGATCATTTATGAAATATCCTGATAAATTAGGGATTACAGGGGGAGGATGGTTAAATTTTAACGGTCAGAAGAAAGTCAATATAAAAGGGAGGAGGGATAAGCAGAATGGAGGATTGCATCGCACACGGACCAGGTGGAATTGTCTCTCGGTCTTTTGACAGAACATGAACCATCCAATTTTAATATCAACGATTCAAGTTTATAATTTTTTATTTTAATTTTTTTACATAATAGAAATATTTTTTAAATAACAGTTATAAAATTATATTTAATTTAGGTTCTGTATATAATAAAATAAAAATATATTTAAAATATAATAATAAAATATAATTAAATTTGGATTTTCCATGGACAACATGAGCACATGATATACATCACAGCAAAAGTGCTTTTATCCAGGAAACTCCAAACTCCGAATTTGACCTTAAACTTGGTTTTATATATATTTTCTTCAGAATATTTTATGTATATTAAAAAATGTTTACTATATTTTAAATTAAAAAAAATGTTTAGTTTTATTCCTATTAATTTTATCTTTTCATTAAATATAGTATAAATTAAAATATTAATAATACAATAAATTAGAGATAAAAATAATAAATTACTATATGATATTGTATTATAAAATAAAAAAAATTTCATATTACTTTACAATATAAGATAGAGAAAGTAAAATAAAATGGAATCCACAATTTTAACCGTGTCTTTCTATCCCAAATTTGAAGAGAGTGAAAGAGAAGAAAATTTTGTTTTATGTTGTTAAAATTTTGGGAGAAAAAGAGTGGGGGGTTTGGACCAGAACGGGGATTTCAATGAAAAGCTCGAAACTTAGCTTTCTGGGTATCATGGCTGCATCAGATGAGATCGGAGTGGTTAAGTGTGGGGTACTGTGCTCCATTTTTACTCCCGCCCGCGCCAGATTGCCCTCTTCTTACCCCTTCCCTCTAATTAATGCCCACCCATATCACTGCTAATCTCGACGCTCAATGACAACTCGATACCCATCACCCAACCCCATTACCGTCTTCTTGCCACATTAAACTTCAAATTAAAAAAAAAATTGACTAAAAAAATTAAAAATTGTGTAAATCAATCTAAACAAATTTGAGAGGGAAGAATTGGCCAAAACAAATTTGAGAGGGAAGAAGCTTCCCTAAAACCATGTAGCATGGTACAATGGTCACGTGTCCAGTAATTGTAATTCGTGGACCATGATTCGGGTCTTACCCACGACACCCTCTCAATAAAATAAAAACGACTTGCACCGAAACGTCTCCTCATTATAGGGTTGGCTTTTCCTCCTTCCTCATTCCCCTCTTCATCTCTGATTCTCTGTCTCTCTTAAGTCTCAGCCCTCGGAGAGACTTGGAGAACTAGGGATAAGAGATGCCTCCTTCTGGGCATTTCACTACCATTCTTTTCCTCCCGCGCATGACAAACTAACAAAGATTCGCTTCGGAAGATGGCTCATCATCATCATCAACAAGACGACCCTAGGTTCCAGTTGGATGCCTTGTACTGTTCGGAAGAGCACTGGGAGGAACAAGTAGGCCCCAACTATTTCCACCACGATACAGAACAAGTAGACGAGTGTTATCTTTGCGATGATACTCAAATAAAGTCACCTCCGGTGGTGCTAGAACAGGATCTGTTGTGGGATGATGAGGAGTTAATGTCTCTGCTGGCGAAAGAACGTGAAAACCAACTCTATGCGTTACTGGAAACCCACCCTCTTCTACCCGCCGCTCGCAGAGATGGCGTAGAGTGGATTCTGAAAGTGAATGCCCACTACTCTTTCTCTGTTCTCACCGCTGTTCTGGCCATCAACTACCTCGATAGGTTTCTCCTCAACTTTCCAACTCAGGATGGAAAGCCATGGATGACGCAACTTGCTGCCGTCGCTTGTCTTTCCCTCGCCGCCAAAGTGGAGGAGACCCATGTCCCCCTCTTGCTCGACCTTCAAGTGTGTACTACGTTCTACTCTCTGTTTTTTTATTCGCTCCTTGCGATCGAATTTTGATCATTTTTGACTCAATTGTGTAGGTGGAGGACAGTAGATACGTATTCGAAGCCAAAACCGTAAAAAGGATGGAAATTTTGGTGCTTTCCACTCTTGGGTGGAAAATGAATCCCGTCACCCCTCTATCGTTCCTAGATTATATCACTCGGAGGCTGGGCTTAAGGGATTATCTCAGCTGGGAGTTCCTCAGGAGGTGCCAATGCATTCTTCTGTTTGTCATTGCAGGTAATTTCTCAATGTTGAGTTAAATGCTCGAGCTTGACTACATGGTGATGATTAACTGCCTTAGGAGTTCCATCTCTTAAGTTTTAACATGTGATGTATATATTACAGACTCCAGATTTATGTGTTATCCTCCTTCAGTGGTGGCGACTGCAACAATGATGCACGTTGTGAATGGTCTGGAAGCCCACTTAGGAGTGGAATATAGAAACCAGCTACTGGGTATTCTAGGAATCGACAAGGTTGATTGCCTTGTTTGCTTTTTCACAGTTTGGAGCTGTGTGTAATTTAGTTGACTGTGGATGATTTATTAATATATTTTGTTGTATAAATAAACAGGACAAGGTGGATGATTGCTACAAGCTCGTAATGGAATTTACGTCAGAGTACCAGGGGAAGCAATCCAACAAACGCACGTTTGGTTCCGTTCCCGGAAGTCCAAACGGCGTGATGGATGCGTCGTTTAGCTGCGACAGCTCCAATGAATCTTGGGCCGTAGCTGCATCCGTTCCGTCCTCGCCGGAGCCTCTCTCTAAGAAGGCCAGGACTCAAGATCAGCTGCTGCTAAACCATCCTAATTCAGAGTTTCTCAGTATTCCTCCCTGAATCCCCCACTTTCTGCATCCTAATCTGATGGATGGTCTTTGTATGTTCAATAATTCGAATCTATCCCCCATTGTTTTTATTTCTTTTCTCTTTTTCGATGGGCAAGTTAAATTGCCAACCGTCTCTGCGTAAAAGTTCTTGATCCGCTACAATTCTCAAGTCATTAAATGGAGCTTCCACAAATCTGGGATTGATGTAAATGATTGGAAGCTGTCGAGCAGAGATCGTTGGCATTTTATCCGGAAGTAATTAAAGCATATGAACATAGCATGAATTAATTGATGAGCATTAGTGCATTACCCTTTCTCTTGCCCGTTTGAAATCAGGTAGTAATATATGCATAATGCATGCTCCCAAATTAAACTGAGAAACTTCTTACCATCATGCTCTCTTGAGTACTTTTTAATTAGTACTAAGTGATAGACATAGTAAAGCTCATAGATGAGAAATCCCATTTTATTTTTGGCTGAGAAATCGGTCAGTACGTAAATATCTATGCGTGAAATCAGAATGTGAAGGGAACAGAGGGAGTTGGTAGTGGAGATTCATGGGAGGGAAAAATACGTCGGCCACTGGAGCCTCTTCAAATACAGATTTTATGGCCATAATTTGGGGTGTTGACCTCGGTGAGAGTGTTCAGTTTCAAGTCGCTTTTGTTTTAATGGGTTACTACTACGAGTATTAATAATTCGGTGCTCCATTGGTAACTATTTCAATTTTACATTTAATAACTTCACACTCGCACGGCACACACCATGTGTTTGGATTCCAATAGGGCTTATAAAAGGCATTTGCAACGAACTGGATTGATACCATACTTTTTTTTGTTTTTTCTTTAGTTTTTTTTTTAATAAAAAGAGAAACATGTTCTTTGCCCTGTGTCTTTTTGTTTTTGCATAAGCCCAAGGAAGGCCTTTGTCTTTATTACGAACGAAAAATGTCTCTAGATAACTTGCTGAAATTTAAATTTCTAATTTCGAAAACCATGACATATAAAAGGTTTGTTCGTATGGTTATAACATGATCATTATCATCAGTCAATTTCTGATGGAGAAAACCTATGATGAATAGGCCAATTATCCTATTGTTCATTTTTGAATTTGAATGCCTTACATTTATTCCCTTTGCATTTAATTTAAAGTTGGATAGAGAAAAGGAGAAGGAAAGAGAAGAGTAGACTTTCACTCTTTTTTTTTTTCTCCCTCTTTGTTTCACTAAATTTGTACTTACACTATGTAATAATTTGCTAAATTCAAGAGTCCGTGAGACTGACTAGCAAAACAAAAGAAAAAAAGAGAACGAGGGTGAGAGTGTCGATTATTTTTGGCTTTTAACGAGACAAAAAATGAAAGAAATGGGAGGGTATCACGTATGTCATTGACATTGAAGCTCAATTGTCAACTTATTGATATAAAGTTAATGTCAAAATTTTGTCACAATTAGATTTAACGTCTGAGCTAACAAATTATCATATATTCAGCTGATGATTTTAGAAAATAAGCGAGCATAGAGACTAAATCAAAATTAAAATTAAAATGTTGATAAAACTAGAGAAATTGAAATTAATTTTTAAAAAATATACAGTATAGATGAATATAATAATTATAACTTACTAATGTTTAAAAAATGATGCACCGCGAATGTCGGAGTTTATATATTATTTTAATAATAAAAGGATGGCTAGTTTGGGGCGCTGTTTGACCAAAATTATATGATATTGATGTCTATATAGATAAAGAAGAAGTGGGATTTGGTGCAAATCCTACAGGAAGATAGGTGACATGAGGGCTGAAGCTTTATTATTATTATTATTATTATTTTGGGAAAAGACCGCCGGGGGGGGGGGGGGGGAACGAACAAAATTACAAAACTTGAGTTAGATCATAGTTGTCTTCTCCTTTTTTCTGATTTGCCTGCAACACACAAGGAGGCTCGTTGAAAATAATAGTCTTCATCAATCTCATGTATATGCTTGATGCGCTATTTAATTAGCACACTGGTTAGTCTCATTGAATATGGGTTACTTTGAAATATCATGTACATTGCCCCAGTCTAGCTAGGCACACTCGAATCTATCACACCCAGTGATAGCAGCAAATTGGAAGGAGAACAACCCAGAAGGAAAGCACTACACGAAAATAGAGAATGAAAGGATCACACTAACTAGGTTTTGATTAGAGAAGGTAAGCAAGATTTGGGATGCAATTAGATGCACCACGCACTTACATGGATCAGAGAGGGACAAAAAAGGGAGGAAAAGAAGAAAGGTGAGGAATGTTGAAACTGGGGAACAATGGGTATTGATTTTGTTTGAGATGTCTTTGTTGTTTCTTTGCTTTAGGTAGATATCATATGGAGGTAGTCACCGTAGTGCGTATTTCAACCCTAAAAGAAAAAGCGACACAAGACAAATGATATAGTATTGCCTTTGCCTCCGAGGAGAAACCCACTTCCTTCATCTTCTCTTTCTTTTGTTGACACTTCATTTCGTTTTCTATCCTTTTGACTCGTTCATCTATAAAGTCTTCGTCTTCATATCTCTCCATGAGAATCGGATTCGGTGCGACCCCTACCACTGTACAACCCCAAGTCGGCCTCTTACTGCCTCCATTTTAAATACGTTCCCTCCCTCGGATCTCTTCTTCTTCCACCACATGTCCTCATCACGTGTCATCCTCATTTTATCTTGCCATCATCACCATTCCCTCAAATTACCCATACTGCATATTAATTATTTTCATATTTTCTCTTCAGACATAATTTTTTCCATTCATTTGATTTGAATAGTAAAAAATTTTTATTACACATTAAACAATATATTATTCTAATTTTATTTTTAACAAATACAAACCATTAAATTAAATATATTATCTGTTTATAGACTTCAATTTTAGCCATTTGATCATAATTAATATACATAGGAAATTATGTATAAGAAGATGTACAAAGAAAATACGGAGATGATCGATTTATTTTATTTGTTTCATATTTACTAGAATTGACTAATTCAAATTCTAATATTGTTAATCCAAACTGCATGTACCTTTCAACTTGGTTTTTTTATTTATAAAGTTTAAACCATCAATCTTCTTCTCATTCCATCCTTTACCCTACTCCTAATTCTAATTATACTAATATATAAAATAAGGACAGGCTATTGATAACATAATTGTTAATTAAAATTCACACGTGATTAGAAAAATGGTGTTGCCTACCTAACATGCACATGAATTATATCATACACGAATATTTGGTGGTGCGGAGAGATGGTAAAAGTGGGTGGTGAAAAAGATATTCATTTTACTCTCACTTCTTCTTCCTCCCCAGTCTTTCGAGGAGTAAATTATAAACATGTACAGGAAATTTTGAGCCCTCTACTTTTTCTTCTGTGTATTCCCATCTTTTCACTCCACTAAAGCCGTAAAGATTAAAGACTGCAACAATTTGCAGTATGATGTTTACTTGCTCCGTTGTGGATTCTCCTGTTCTTTCTGCCTTTTGGAATTCTTTATCTGTTTCCCTGATTTTTTTATGTTAATAACCCATCCTTTCCACATTAGATAAACACTACAATTTGGTCCCGGATAAATTCAATTAAGATTCAGAGAAGAGCAAAAAGTAGATGGCAAAGCCGAAAAAGATATAAAGAAATGGCAGAGAATGGCTCAAGTACATTGCATATTATTAGCCGCATAACGGGACCATTAATAGGTCAGTGCAGGGGAGAAATTGAAAGCAAAGCACATGCCGAGTTTACTTACGAGTTAATTTTGCACACAAATCCCTCCGATTAAATGAGGTCTCTGCATTTTTTTTTTTCCAATTAGCATTCCCCAAAAAGTTCTGGTCCATCCTCATCAGCCCCAATAGGTGAAAGGAAGAAATCACTGTGTGTGAACAAAGACTTTTGAACTGCCTTATACTACGTTGTAAATGCTATCTCCATTGATATTATTAGTTTAAAATGTGACAACATTATTATACTCAACGTCTCTGTTTTTCTCCTTGTTCATATTATATTTGTTTCGTGTGTCTAGAAGAAGAAAGGACATGGGGACCCACGGAAAATGGAGAGAAGTCACAAGGCACTGGCATGCCATGCCATTACCTACTGTCACAACTCATCACAAATCATAATACTGTGTGTCTACATGTTAAATGTATTTCCTAGATTATAAAATCCAAGTACAAGCATGATTGGATTTGGAGAAATTAGTAAGAGAAAATTGGAAGGGAAAGGCTGTAAATTGAGAGAGGAACGAGACCAGAATTGAAACAGGACATAAGGGGAAAGTGAGAGTGGGCCCTGAATACTGAGATTACAAAGTGATTGGGAAGAGAATTAAAGAGAAGGGACAGGGGATACACATTGGGAGCGTGATAGTCATAATGGAGGAAGCAGAGAGAGCTTAGTAGAATCCAAATGTGATATTTAATTGTGTACATGTTTGCCTCCAGACCCCAGAGGCAGGGGATGTTCTGACCGGCTGATCACATGCAGTCTAGAGGATATAGGTATTCGATGGGCTTGTGGGCTTGGGCCAACGGTGTCTTATGTATTAGGTGTCACCATCCAAGGACCCAAGTAATGCCAAACCTACAAGCTGCTTCTCAGCTTTCGAGAGGCCGAATTGCCCCGGCTGGCATTATGGATATTGGAATTTGGGAACCTGTCATGAAGTGTCTGGGCAATCACATTGGTACATGTGGTCCTTTCTTCATCCCCCCGTGGTCCAAACATGCTTTGATCTTTTCACCATTTTTCTGAAGGAAGAGAATCAGGGACCAGGAATTACGGGGATTTTGGTAATCCAGGGAGGTTGAGATGGAAATGAGAAATGTGCGGTGGAGGGATGATGATGGATTGGAAGGGAATGAGAGGAAAGTGACAGAAGTAGAGGTTTGGGGTGTCAGCAGGATTGAGGCCAAAGGGGAAGGAAATCATTGAGAAATTGGCGCCAACTGAAGAGGCATTGAGTTGAAGAATGTGGAGAAGGGTAAGTTAAGGAAGGATCACATTCGGACTTTGGCCATATCTCTAGCATAAATCATGACTCACAAGCTCTTCTACAGCTCTGATGTTGCAGCAGTAGTTGCTACATCTGCATCTCAGTCTGTGAGACCACCATCAATCATCAGTACTCATACATAAATGAATTTGCCAATACCCACTTTACGTGATGATTCTTGCTCACCATTGGACTTTGGTTGGGTTTTTGTTTTTTGGTCCCAGATTCGGGAAAGCACTTAGGCCTCCCGTTTTTTAGCACTGTTTGTTCTTTAGTCCAATGCAGCATAGCTTACATGTCCACCTTCTAAGACGTGTAAGGGGAAACTCAACGTATAAATAAATAAATATCTCCGTGTGATTTCAATAATGGAAACTGGTTTTCAGCCAAAGCAAAACAATTGTTAAATCTTGGTATTGATTAATATCCTAGGTTTTGAGCATCTAGGAGCTTGTTTGACGGTGTTTTCTATTTTCTTGTTCTTAAAATAGTTTTGTAAAACTGTTCTTGAGAATAAGGTTTGAAAACAAGAAAAAAAAAATCTGTTTGAATGATTGTTCTCAAAATCATAACTAGTAAGTGATAGATGAGTTATTCAAAATTTATAACTTTACCATTAATGAGATTGGTGTTTTTCACTTTTTTTTTTATCTTTTAGAACAAAAACTACAAAACAACTTAAAAAATGTTCTGAGTTTACTGTTTTTTTGTTTTTCTATTTCTCAGAACAGTTTATAAAAAACAGGTTTACTAAACAAGTCTTTTTATTTTTCTATTTTCAAAAATAGAAAAATTATTTTTAAAAACTACACTAAAGAGGCCCTAGTTCTCTCCCCCCCCCTATTCATGTTAAATTCTCTGCATCTAAAATCCTTATTGTTAGGACAAAATTTATATTAAAAAAAAATCCTTAATGATAGGAATAATCCTTCATGACGGCAGTTCTTCACATGACTTACAATATTCGTAAACTCTACCTGGCCTTTATAGAGAACATACAAGAAGGTTCAAAACAGTGCCAATTTGAAGATCATCCTGTCAACCCCACAACTCACCCCTGCTAATGAATTCAAGTACGCTTCCGTTCGTTTCAGTGTCTTTTACTGTGCAGAATTAATATGGGTGATAAACAAAAGGATTTTGGTAAGATCTAAATAAATCTGTATGATTAATTTCTTTCATATCACTCTCCATTATAAAATTTGTTTAATTTTTTTCATAGAAAATAGATGAGAGCTTGGAGTTGAAGGCTAGTTCTATAATCTCTAAACATAATTATTCCGGTATTCACAATGTTTCGAAGGACTCAAAGCTCAAAAAAGATAAAGAATACTCCCTCCTACATTCCTCAAGAAATAAATGGAGGTATTGAGCGATGGGCTAATAGCCTACGAAACAAGAAAGTTTTACATTGCACAAATTGGTTGAGATACAGCCATGAGAACAACACAAGGAGATCTGACGTTGGGCCAGGAAGATAACTAAAGGAACCCAAAAAAAATAAAAGCAGAACAAAACGAGACAAATAGGAACACTGGAATACTAACTTTTTTTAAAAAAATACAACAGGAACAGGCTTTTTTTTGTGAACAGAAACAGTTTTTTATATTGCATCCATGGTGTGATCGGGCGAGTGTTAGGCCCGTATTTCTTTTAGGCCGAGAAAGGAACTTCTTTGCATGAGTTATGTCCTGTGGCAATCAATCCCAACGATGTATAAATGCAATTTTCATTTTTGCGTTTTTTACTTTCACTCGTTCCAAATCCAAATATTGTGGAAGCTATATTAGTTAAGCTTCTCAATGGATTTTATATGATTAACTTTTTTAAATAATAAAATGAGGATCAACCAAATACGCTTTTCCCCACTTAAATCTCCATCTACAGATTCGACTGCCTGGAATGTTATTGAATTTTTGTATTTGTTTAATTTCTCTGTTTATCTACTGCTTTAATTCATTGGTAATAAATGGATAAATTCACCATTTGTGCTGTTCCGATTTTCGTTTAATTTATACATAATCTCCATCTACAAATTTTTGTTTTTATTTATTTATAATTTTAAAATTTTAAGAAGACGTTTATTATTATTTTTTCAACTATACCCTCATTTGTTATTTTAAAAATAAAATATAATATTAATTGCTCTTATTTATTTATTTATTTACTTATTTATTTTTAAGGGAATATTAGAAAATTAAAAAAAATCTAACATATTAATTGTACCTATTAATCTGTGTTAAAATTTTAAATAATATAAAAAAATAAATAGAGAGGGTATTAATTATGAAAGATGAAGCTTATCAGTTAATGGATGAGATTACTGAATGCAAAAGCATCCATGGAATGCATTTCCCACATAGCCATAAGAACTTATAATTAATTGATTAAGTAAAAGAAACCGTGATTTTTCTTGATGCTTACGACAATAGGAGGGAGGTTTTTCCCCCTGTATCAACTTTTGACTAACATAATTGGCCAAAAAAAGCTTTTGACTAACAAACATTTAATTTGGTGAGAATCCAACAAACTCAGCCTATTATTCAAAGCAAAATAATTCTGCTGATAGTATATCAAATAGTAGAGGCATTCCATAATTTCTAAAATGTCTGTTAAAGTAGTGCATGTTTGGTGTTAGAGTATATATTGAAATCTCAATTATATATAATCAATCATGTAGCGTGTTCCTATCATTCGATCAGGGAAATTATTTTTACACTCTTTGTTGTCCTATTCTTCACTTTCTCCATCTTTCTGGAATGGTATCGAAGCCACTGCCTTTGTAAAGTGCATGTGTGTGATTTTGGTTTATTTCTGCTTAATATGATCATAACGATGTGTGTAAATTGAAAAGGATAGAACCTTTTAATATAATTTTTTTATATGATCAAGAGTATCCCTCGCTAATAACAAAAATTAATCTGTCTTAACCTACTAAAAGCTAAAACTATATTTCTTCCCACTAAATTTACTCTATACACAAAGGATAAGAACCAAATTCCCAACTACATATTTAAGAAATAGCGGATATTAATACTCACGTCAATTAACCTGAATTGACATTTATGATAATTTATTTATTAAATCAAAAAGTGATAAAGAATACGTAAGATTCATTTTCTCATTTGTCCTCTTTTTTCAATTCTGTTTTCAATTTTTTTTCAAAAATACAATAAAAATTCTAGATTGTTCAAATAATTATGCTTATTTACTTGTTATTGGATGTTTAATTTTTGAAGAGAGGCCAATATTGCTTAATGAGATTCTCACACTACAAAAAAATGCCCATTTAGTTACGAATTTTAGAGACGGATTAAAATCTGTCATTATTAGAGACGAAAATAGATATGGATAACGAATTTTTTTAACAAAATAACTTTCTTTCATATTAAAAATAATGGAAAAGTATTAGAGACGGAGTTTGAGAGGGGTATATATCGTTTCTAATAAAATCCATCTCTAAATCCGTATCTAATAATATGATAGAGACAGACTTAGTAACAGCTAATTTTTCATCGCTAAAATAAAAAAGTCCGTCTCTACATCCGTCTCTAAAAATATCCTATTATTTCATGAAAATTCTTTAACATTAGAGATGAATTTTGTGACGGATAAAAATTTGTCACTAAACCTATATCTAATTTTTTTTTAGATGGATTTAGATACGTATTTTTAATGAATGCATAAATAAATACCTTGCCCTAAATTCGTCTCTAATATCTATTTAGAGATGAACTTAGAGACACATTTGTAATGAACGTAGCAACGGATGCCTTGTCTGTCTCTAAATTAATCTCTAATTCACATTTAGAGACGAATTTAGATTCGGATTTTTTTTAAATTACTTCAATTTTATATAGTATTATTTTTTAATATTGTAATATGTTAATTTAAATTTTGAGAGATATTTTTAAATTTTGGGTATTTTTTAAATATTATAGTATGTTAAATGGACCAAACTCATGAGTTAACTAATTTAAGTTAAGTGAATTGTATTTCTAATCATATTAAAAGACATTTCAAAAAGCGACATTAAACTAAACCACCAGAATTCTAAAACCTAATGTTTCTTTTATTTTTTTAGGAGCATGCTTGGTAGTTGATGGAAGAAGATCGAGAAATTGAGAATATAGGATGAGAATGAAAAATAAGAAATGAATGAGAGAGTAGATATATAGAGAACTTTGAGATTAGAAATAGTAAAATGAAATTAAAGGAAGCGTTGAAGTTTTAAGAATTTTTAGACTAAAAGAGAACGTAAGCAATTTTATCATAGATGACATTTAATTGTCCTAGTAATTAACAAATATCTAGAATCAATTAATATTAAACAATATTTTTTATTTAATTAGTAATCCATATGTTGATAAATTTTTTATAGTGGATATGTTTGTAGAATTGATTTAAAAAAAATTGTATTTTTAATAATATCATTTGGTTTAAAATATCTAAGTAGATTATCTTAATTTTATTAATTTATTTTACTTTAAATTAATAAGTTAATTTTTAATTCTATTTCATGATAATAATTTCAAAAAATTGTGACAACAATAAATTTATTATAAACTTATTAATCATTAATTTTTTCTAAATCAATCTTCTTTTGAGAATTTACATCTACATTTTAAAATTAAAGTTAAAAGTAATAATGATACTAAAAAATAAATCAAATCAAAATCAAATAAAATTTCAATCATTTTTCATTAGGAATCCATAATTAAATTTATGGTGTAAATAATAAAAAGATATGTTCCTTTCTAAATTTAAAATGGATATATATAATACTTAACTAAGACTTTGGGTTAAATCATGGATTGACATAAAACTCGATCATATCTGGTTCCCTCCCACTTCTAATATATATTAAGCATATATATAATATAATTTATTAAATAATATAAAATACGATATATATATATATATTGATATGACTATGCAAAAAATAACATAATAAAATATTAAAAATATAAATCATAAACATAATACATATAATTATTTTTATTTACAAATAAAAATTAAATTTAAAAGTCGGCTAGGAAAATATTTTTTTTCTTTCCAAAGTAAAACAAATATATTTATAGGAAAATTATTTAAGATCTAAACAAAATAATATAAATATTCATATAAATATAAATATATATAAATAAAATATTTTATGATATTAATAATTGAATATAAAACATATGTGTATTTTTTTTAATAATATATTGACTTATAAATATATATGTTTATATATTAGTGTGTAGATAAATAATATATATTTAATATTACATATAGAGACTGCAGAAACATTTCAGTTCAATTGGCAACATGATGACTACAAAGGTATTGGAAGTAAGAGATTATGACTTCGAACTGGGTGAGACATATGGGTTTTGGGCTAGGGGGTGAAGTGGCTAATGGTTATATTCTATTTTTATTATTTTATTTGATTATTTTTAACAATTTTGGTAACAAATTTTGATTGAGATTAGAGATGAATTTGTTTTATTTAGAGACGGAATAAATCCATCTCTAAATAAAGATGGATGAGTTAATCCCTTTCTAATTATTTAGCGACGCCACTTTTGGAGACGACTTAAATGTTGTCTCTAAATTCATCTCTAATAGATTAGAGACGGATTTTGAGTTATTTAGTGACAGATTTTCGCCATCTCTAAATATTTTTTTTTTGTAGTGTCACACGATTGTAGGGAATATACATCGAGAATATACCTTCATACTATCATACCTATTTTCAGCATGTGGTTGAAATGGGTAGTGTGCTCAATTATGCAAATAATTTTTCCCCTTCAGTGACCTGCATGACAAAAGCAAGGAGACGCGATTTAACTCAATCATAGCTTGTTTGGGTGGTGGCAATAATCACTTAATGATGAGGTTATTAATTTTCATCTACAATTTTAATAATTTCATTATGTATTGAAACCTGGACATTACATCCAGCATTCCATATAAAGAGGAGGGGGGGGGGGGGGTGTGGGGGAAGGAGCTGAATTTACAACTTTCGTACCGACCAGCACGAACATGCTATGATTGTTGGCGGGTCAATCCTAAGTTCCTAGTTATGATTATTGGCGGGTCAATTCTAACTTCCTAGCCCAAAAAGAGAGAAACAGTGGGTAATAAAGTTAATGGTAACTTGTAATTAGTGAAATATACAGCCAAGGATTAATAAGCCTTTATTTACATAAAAATCATTGAAATAAGTTTTGCACATTTTAATAATAGAGACTTTTTCATATATATAATAAAAAATTAAATCTAAAATAATATATCTAAGAGACTAAACTATCTAACAACTATATTATATATGACATTATTGATAATGGTAACTTATAATTTAAAAGATTGTGTAAGTAATGTGATATGCAAAAATTTAAGAATTAAAAAAGGAGACAATATGAGCATGCATTGAATCAGTTATTTTTTTCTCATTAAGAATATTTTATGAACTTTTTGTTTCAGATAATACAGATTCCAAATGTGTGAAATTTAAAAGCCATGCTATGATGATTGAATTTGAATGACTTAAATTTGTAGGTTTATGTGGAAATTAAAAGCCAGCGTAGGGCCAACTAACTCAGGTGCATGTGGACGTGGAACCCACAGGAAGGGCGTTATTTGATTTTGGGTTGAATTGAAAGCACAATATGAATAAATGTAATAAAGTTTATAGAAAGGTGCAATATTCTTTTATTTTTGGCCAAGAAAAAAAAACTATGTCCCCATTTTAGATTTTATGCTCACTTGTAACTTAGAAAGAAAGGGAGGGAATAGAGGTTACAAATATTCTAATGAGTATACACATATGTGTATGAGGGGGGGGGGGGGAGAGAAATGCCCACACACAATGTATGTAATGTTCTAAAAGTTTGAAAACCAAAAAATAGAAAAATTTGGAAATTTAGATATTATTAAATATCAACAGATGAAACTAAACATGCAGTCTAATGCTTTTGGAGATCATATTATTCAGAATTGCTTTTTCGTGTTCATAAAAATTATAGTAATTGGTCGTGGTATGTGTGAAAATTAAGGTGGGGGGCGAATATTTTGGAAGGCACAAGAGAGATGTCGGGTAGCCATGAGTGACGTGGATGGGGGGGATCTTGGGAAAGATTCTCTGGCTCCGCCCGCCTCCCTTCCCTCCAGTCATGTCAGTACTGTTGTTTGGATGTGACGTTCACCAATCCACATGCCACTCTGCCCCCACGCCCTCCCTTCTATTCGACGTCGACGACCTCTACTTCAACCCCACACCAACTCCGCTTTCCCTTGCTTCAATTCCCCCATCCCTATCCCGCACTTTGCTGTTTGCTTTCATTTCTTATTAATTTCTCCACTTACGTGTTTCATTATACTACAATCCCCACCCCAGGACTAGGAGGACCTTTTCTTCTGCCCTTCGCTTTTAACAACCTTACACATCATTACATACTTAACTTTTTTTCTCTCGCCTTCATTTGCATCTCTGCCTGCCTTCATGCCCTCTTTCTCTTCCAACTGGGCGCAGCTGCTCTTCTTAATTTACCCCCGACCACTTCCTTTTGAAACAAACGTTCTTCTACTTTTCTTTTTTAAATTTTTTTACCGCCCTTGCCGGTTTTCTGTTCCACGTAAGATGTGTGCTGTTCACTTTTCAAATTATAAATATTTTAAAAAAAAATTATTAATATCTCAAAACTTCTCCCCCAGCCTACTGTTCCCATCTCCATTAGTATTATTTTCGATTTATATGTGAGTTTGGGCCGGCCCCGTCATGAGTACAGTAGCTTTTTCAAATGGTGTGGATTTTTTTCCAATCTTTTGTGTGGTGGTGGATTCCCTTACCCACGTCCCACAACCCAACATAATAATATACCAATTATTGTACGACGATCCACTCACTAGTCAGTAGTGCCTTCCTTTCCACATGCAAGCGTCCCTCCTCCATCATCATAAGCCCTACACTTGTTCAACATATATATATATATATATACGTATGTATATATGCTTGTCTTGTGCGCGCATTCATTCTATACAACTTGAATGCCAAGTTCTGCCGCAAACATATGTACACAAATTAATTAGGATTAAACTTATTGACATGCCACGATCCTCAAGGATAAAAAATCGGCCTTTCGCCCAACATGCATGCATATATATATTTGACCGCCTTACAAGATGTTGATGGTATCGATCACATTTTTCCTTGAACAAACAAGATTCCGAATATATATATATATATAAATATATATATATATATATTCCTGATTACTCCCTCATTTTAATTGAGAGATCGAGTAAGCTGTAGGGTGTGCACAAACAAATCAGTCCTTCTCAGTGAGAGGGACGTGCAATATGAATATGCTGCCTCGCCCTCAAAGCTGGGAAGTGAGGGTCCTCCTATTTTATCACCCACCTAACCATTCCTCTCTAATTTCCTAACTTTTAAAATCGCTTCATGCATAAAATATAATAGTGCGGGATTCCATTCCACCCAGTCATCATGACCCTTATCGTTTTATTATTAATTCATTATTATAAAACACGCAGACAATACCTAAACAGCCAAACCCAACGTGCTTTCTATTTTTAAATAATTTTTTAATTAGTATTTTGTTTATTAGCCTCAACCTCTTAGCAGCAAGGTCTATATACTCCCTCTTAGCAGTATTAGAATTTGAAAGTAACAGATAAATGGAAACAAATTTTTTTTTTCAAATGACAATTAAAAAATAAATAGAGGGAGTAGCTAGGAACCTTCATGTTTATTACTAGAGAAATTCTTAAAATATTCTAAAACAAATAAATTAATTCATTTTATTAGTAAATAAATTTCATTTGGTTTGATTTGAATTCACAGATAATAGTTGCTATGGGGAAGTAAGTGACCGAAGCCAGCCAATAACGGTCCTCATCTTCTCCGCAAACGATCGAGGGTAGGGGAAGTAGTCTCTTAGTTAAATGGTTGAAATTTTATAAATATTTTGAGCCGTAGGCCCCTGGGTTTATGGAACATGGAAAAAAAAAGTTGAAATCGACCTTGACCATTATCTTTTAAGGTCCATGCTGGCTGCTCCACTCTTTCTTCCTGTGGTCTCTCTCTCTCTCTCTAGTATATATATAAAATATGTGTCTCTGTCTGCGTTTGTCAGCATGTATGCTTTTTCCGTCAACCATGGAAATAGAATCACCCACATATTATAATAAATTTATTCAGATTCATGTATATGGCAATGAATATCAATTAATATAAACGTAACCTGACTCTTTTTTTTTTTCCCATTGTAACGTGACTCTTACTGTAGGTGCCATTTGTTTTCAACTTATCAAAATGAAATTTTGGCAAAATTGCTTTGTGGCTTTATACTAGTGTACTTTATGTTTGAATGTTTTTTTTTTAATTAGTTTTGGCGAAAGTTATTATATTAAGATGATTTTAATCAAAAGTACTTTTAGATGTGTAATTTTTTTTTAATTTTTAATGGATAAGTTTTCATTTTTCAATACCTATTTAATAAATAAATAAATGTGTGTGTGTGTGTGTGTTTTACTAAAATAAAAAAAAAAATCAAAAGCAAACTGAGTTAAGGCAACGAATAAGCAACTTGGAAGCTGTTTCTCATTCAATTCAACAGAGTTTTGAGGTGTAGTTAAGTTTTGAAAGGTGTTTTATTTTAGCATCCACACAGATTAAAGAAAAAAAAGCAAATTTAGTTTTGGATTGAAACTTGATATTCAATTGAAAACCAAACAAGTCCGTACGTTTTATCCTTTTATTTGCATTTTAAAGCCAAAGCAATGGGGGGCAAGCAGGGTGTAAATTTTTTTAATAAAATTCAATTTTTTTACTACATTGATAATAACAATTTTTTACAATCTTAATTCTTTGGAGCATGGCCATTCGATGCAATTTATTTTGATCTGATCTGGTACAAAAGGCTTTTCTGTATACAGTAATTTTTGAATAAAAAATTCATAAATATTCTTATCTTATATTATTGAATGGAGGGGGTAGTTAAAATTTAAAAATATATAAAAAAAGAAATGTAATGTGCTAGAGGACAAAAAAGTAGCAAAACGAGGGGAATCTCCATTTAAATATTATTACTGCCAGATACTTCTTTGTAATGAGTATGCGCCCAGCCTCGGGGTAAATAAAAAATTGGGGATTTTTTTTAGGCCTGAAATTGAGGAAAAGTTCAAATAGGACATTTGTCATGAATTTTTTTTATTCGAGTAATAAAAAATATCAAAGTGGAGCGGAGCCAAAGGGAAAGTATAAAGAAAGTAATCTAGCTAGAGAGAGCAGTGATTATTTATATGAAGGGGGAAGGAGAATAAAAAAGTAGAGAGAGACCAGATCGCATCTCAAAAGATTCATGTGACATGGGGTCTGACCCTTTGTGACAGCGTGTCTGCGTTTGAAACAGCGGTTGGCAAAAACCACGAGGATTCCTTTCCAAAGATGAATCTACCAGATACGGGGGCGTGGCCCAGACACAGTAGCCAAGTAGCCAAACAACAATAATATTACTTACTTCTTCTGTCCAAGTGTTTTTTATTTTATCTTAAATATAAAAAATTAATTATTATATATTATCAAAAAAATATTTTTATTTAATTTATGAGAAAAAAATAATTCAATAACAATAATTTTGAAAAGATAATATAATTTTTTAAAAGATAAAAATAATTAATTAATTTTAATTTCCAGAATTCTTATGATTTGATTAAAATCATTGTATACTGAGAATCTTAATTTTTTAAGGACCTCGAGCATTAATTAGTAATAATAAAACATGATTGAAATGAAAGTAGCCGTAGTAGGTGGGGGTGTGGGGGGAGGGGTGTTTAGTGGACAAAAACAATTGAAAAAGGAGAAGCCGGTTGCGCCCGGGTTTTGGCTGTTTGTGGAATCTGGAGGGTAGGGGCAATTTCGTAACTTTGTCAACGCATCACACCTGTCAGTGTGAATGAAGGATGCGAGAAGGCTTCCTCTACGTGACTCGTTCACCCCCACCTGGCACCACTCAAGAGAAGCTTGTTCGAATATCTTCTACGTTTTAATAACGTTCTCATAACAATTTTATAAAATTATATTTTAAAATAAATTTTAAAAAAATAAAAAAATTTATTTAAATAATAATTATCAAAATTATAACTAGATATGTTATTTAAAATTTATAATGGATATTTTCTATCATTTTCTTGTAGTTTACAAAACAAATAATATAGAATATCTTAAAAAGTATTTTAAATTTTCTGTTATTTTATTTTTTTAATTTTTAGAATATTTTGTAAAAAAAATTATTAAACAAGTTTTTTTCGTTTTTTAAAATTAAAAAAAACTATTATACAAAAATAAAAAAACTGTTATAAGAATGTGAATCGTTAATGATAATTTTTTTCTTTTTCATGTTCTCTTAATTAATTAAGGAGTGGTATTATTAATTAATTAAGAAGTGTAGCATAATATAATGATGTTGTTTGTGACCTTAGGAGAGAGATTAATATTTTAACTAATATTTTTTATTTTTAATAAATATATAAGAAACATGGGAAAGAAATCATACTATCAATGGAAAGAAATAAAAAATCCATTTCCAATGGAAGGATCGCCAACCTTGGAGGTTTAGGCCAAAGCCTTGTGGGTTTGAAATTTAAGACTTGCAATTCAAATCAGTAGAGTAATTATTTTGCAAATGTATATACAATATATTTAAAAATAATAATAATAATAATAATACAGAGTGAGAGAATTTTATTTTAATGAAATCAGTAACGGAAGGCAGAAAATACAACTGGAGAGGTCAGGGGCATTCCAATTTAATTCCAACACAATACTCATTTCAAGTCCGAAGCTGTCTATAAAACCCCTATCATCCCATCGCTTCCAGTGGCACACAAAAGCTTTGTGAGGGCAGAGACAGCAAGAGGGAGAAAGAGATGGGAGGCTGGGCTATAGCGGTGCATGGCGGAGCTGGTGTCGATCCAAATCTCCCACCCCTGCGCCAGGAGGAGGCCAAGCAACTCCTCACACGCTGTCTCCATCTTGGCATCTCTGCTCTTCGTTCCAATCTTCCCGCCATCGATGTCGTCGAACTTGTCGTATGTCCTCTCCCTACCCACCCTTGCATCACATTCTCTTTTACCAAAACCACTTTATTGGAAACGTAGTCACAATGTGTGTTCTGAAGCGTCTAGATCCCCCATATGTCATCCGCAGTTCATGCATGGTTTTAGTCACTCAGTGTCGGCATTTCACATGGATGTTATTTTGTAGTTCAGTTATATTGACTCTAGATGAAAATTTAAACGCATATATGCAATCCTTGGTTCTGTGTTTTTGTGAACGATCGCCGTGACAGCTTCTTTTTCTTTTTCTGTGGACAGGTGAGGGAACTGGAAACAGATCCCCTGTTCAACTCTGGTCGTGGATCTGCTCTGACAGAAAAGGGGACAGTCGAAATGGAGGCGAGCATCATGGATGGTCCAAAAAGAAGATGCGGCGCGGTATCGGGGGTCGCCACCGTTAAAAACCCGATTTCGCTGGCCCGACTCGTCATGGAAAAGTCCCCCCATTCGTACCTGGCTTTCAACGGTGCGGAAGAATTCGCAAGGCAACAGGTTCGTCTTTCTCTATTTTCACCCTCATCGGCACAATCCATGTTCAATTCGAGTTTTGTCTTTATGTTTCAGGAAAAGTCTGGTGCTTTTTGCGTAGTTCACGTGTATACATTTTTTTTAAAAAAAAAGAAATAAAGAAAGATAAAATATTGATGGACATAATTTGTTTACGTTAGCAAAGATGCGGTGTGATTGTCGAGGTTTACGAACTAAAGGGTTGGGATTGGTGGTGCAGGGGGTGGAGCTGGTGGAGAACGAGTATTTCATCACCCCTGAAAATGTGGGAATGCTGAAGCTGGCAAAGGAAGCGAACGCTATTTTGGTACGTGATCAAATTGAATGGTGCCTTTTGGGTGATTAGTAGTATTGTGAGAAAGAGCGTTGACGGAATCCAAATGGCAGGAGTATATTTGATTTGCTGAGGTACTAACTTTTAACATTTTTGGGTGGGGGGAATTATGCAATGCAGTTTGACTACAGGATTCCAACGGCGGGATACGAGACGTGCGGATCAGGGGTTGAGAGTCCACTGCAAATGAATGGACTGCCAATCAGCGTATACGCGCCGGAGACGGTGGGGTGCGTGGTGGTGGACAGCGAGGGACGGTGTGCTGCTGCCACGTCGACGGGGGGGTTGATGAACAAGATGAGGGGGAGGATCGGTGACTCACCCCTGATCGGTGCTGGGACCTACGCGTGCGAGGTGTGTGGGGTATCATGCACGGGGGAGGGGGAAGCCATCATACGCGGAACGCTGGCGCGTGAGGTGGCGGCGGTGATGGAGTACAAAGGGCTGGGCCTACAGGAAGCAGTGGACTTGGTGATAAAGGAAAGGCTGGACGAAGGGAAGGCGGGCCTTATAGCGGTGTCCAAGAGTGGAGAAGTGGCTTATGGGTTCAACTGTAATGGCATGTTCAGGGGGTGTGCCACCCAGGATGGCTTCATGGAAGTTGGAATCTGGGAATGATAATTCTGTTTGTTTGTTTGGTTGGTTGGTATATTAAGTACTACCTACGTACTAGGGTATATTATTAGTTAGTTTCTGCCTGCCTCTTGCTTTGGAGTCGCGTGTTTGGCTGCACCCTCCCTCCTCAACTTCTATTTTAAGAGGGTCCTAGAATCACCTACTCTTTGATTCTGAATATGTATCCAACTGTCAAATAATAGGCATTTTCTCTTTTCTCCAAATAAATCTCAGGAGGAGAGGAGATTCATATCCCCCTTCTTATTTCTAGCTCCACTTTTTTATTGTTGTTTTTTTGTCGACATTTTGATTGTCTTTGCGGAGCTTCTTTCTGCTTAATTTACTCGCCAAGCCTGGTGGGGTCATTTACTCATACACGTGAAACGGCCCAACAAAGCCGTTTCTTCCTAGAAAGATACGATTCTTTAAATAAAAAAATTCTTTCATGAAAAAGATGCTTTTAAAAATTGAAGTGGCTCTCCCTCTCCTATTTAGGTCAGGACTCGGGAGGGAGTAGTATTAATTAGGCAGTGAGAGGGGTCCACGCTGCCCAAGTTGAGCTTGATGAACCAGCCAAGTGCATGTGAGGTTGTATATAGATACACTCCCATGCCAAAGTGGCTGGGTGTTAATTATTACTTTCTTTTATTTATATGATAAGATATTTTATATTATTCATATATATATATATATTAAAAAAATTATTTTTTCACATAAAATTAATATAAAAAGTAGTATTGTTTTTTATTTTATTTTTATTAAATATCCTATTCTATATTACAAATGAGGAGTGTGAAAAAATTAAAAATAAAAATAAAATGAGAAGAAAAATATTCAATACTCTATATTTTAAATTAGAAATTTATTATACAAAGTGCTCTATAATATAAACCGAAAAGAGTAGATATTTTAATTACTCACTCCCATAGAACTCTTTAAACTGAGTTAAAGTGAAAAGTTAAAATTAATTAATAATCTTAGTTTTTTTTAAAAGATCATGATGTCTTTCTAAGAATAAATTTATTGAAAGCCAATATTCATAATGGTGGATGATATGAAAAGTGGGTAAGCTCTTTTTTTTGATAAGACGGAAAGCAAGGGGGTAAGCTCTTTTTTCTTAAAGTAATTTAGAGTAAATTAAATAGAAGCATTTTTGTAATATATGATAAATATTTTAGAAATGATTCTAAATTTAAAATCTTGTGGAGTAATATTAATTAATTAATATTATAAATAATGATATACATGTTTAAATTATATAAATATATATATATTGCTTCATTTCATGGGGGATCAAGATTTAGAAAACAAATATTTAATGAATGAATGAATGAATGTCCGCCAACTGGGAGATTGGATGCCATACGGGGCTCACAGAAACATTGAGGGTGGCCTTGTTGGGTTGGGTTGCCTGTCTCGTTTTGCCTACTGACACATCACCCACCCTGTCAACTTGGATTGCCATTCCACCCAATTCCCACATGACAACTCCTCAAATATTATATTATATTATATTATTATTAGTGAAATAAAATCCCCTGCCCCGGTGGATCACAAATGACACCATGACAGAAGCCCTTACATGAATCCCATAGCTTGTTTTTGAGGGTTGACCAGCAGTCTCTATACATACCATTTCATTTTGTGCATAGTTTGATCCCCATTAATTTCAGCCTCTCTCAACTATGAATCTAATATATATATATATATATAGCCCCTCTCAACTATGAATTTATATATTACCTTCCCCTGATGCCACCTCCAACAATGTTCCATGCCCATCTTCTTTATTCTATCTTTTTTTTCGTGTGGATGTCAAATTATACTCTCAATAAAGGTGTTTCTGTGTTTTTGTCTTGAATCAAATGTAGCACCAACTTATACATCAAACACCAATTACACCCGTATTTGTACTTGATCAGCAATTTGTTCCCGCCACATTGTCCTTTTAAAGGGGAAACGGTAGCCTTATAATATTTGTATAATTTGGCAAATTATTTTGTGATAGGTTTAGACATTGGCTTAAAACGACAATACCCAATCTTACATTAGACGACCTTATATTCCGTAAATATACTGCTACATTATTTTTTTTATTAAATATTATCCATATAGTGTCTTACTTGATCAATCTAAACTGTTTAATTTTGTTTTGGTACTATCAATCTAAATTACTATTATTTATTTCACCCAAAAAAAATTAATATTTAATTCGTTTGGAGACCCAAAAAAACAAACGAAGGCTAATTAGCGGCATGGCCCATTAAAGATTCTCAATCAAGTCCGTTTTCAAATGACATGGACATTGAAGATTTTGAAGATCGCCCAGGCTAGTCTAGATGCATGTTCGGCCTACACCTTGCGAAAAATGTTATTGAAGTATTCCCTCGCTTTCAAAGTACTCCCTGTATTTCTTTTTATTTTTCATTTAAAAAAACTATTTATATTTATTTGTTATTTTTAAATTTTAAAATAATATTAATTATTATTTTTTTAATCATACTCTTATCTATCTTTTTAAAAATTAAAAATGACATTGGCTATTCTTTCTTCTCTATCTATTTATTAAAAAGTATATTAAGAAATTTGAAATAAATTGTAATACATTAATTATATTTCTTAATCTATATACTAAAACCTTAAATAATACATAAAAAGAAATGGTGAGAGTAATTATTATTTTTGATTTTTTCCTATTTTAAAAAAATTCTCACTTTATATTTGTTAAGACAATATTGATTGCTTTTGACAAGTTTATCTTTAATGAAAGAAGAGGAAAGCACTAATAATGAAGGAGGAGAAAAATATTACATAATTAATGAAGATATTATAATAAAATACAATAACATTTTGTTAACTTTCAGATTATTTAAATAGCTTTTTTATTCTGCATTTGCGTATATAATTCTAAAGTTATTATGAGAGAGTACATTCTCCATTTGATTTTATTTGTCATTTTAATGATTTTCACATAAATCAATAAAATTATTAAATAAATTAGATTATAGTAAGTTTAATGGTATTTTATTAAAATATTTTTAAATTAAATATTAAAAAATAATTTATATCCTATCACTATTATTTTTAGTGAAGAGTAAAATAGTAAAAATAATAATTAATATTTTATTAATAATATAAAAAAATAAATAAATTTAAATATTTAAAATTCTGCAAAATGAAAGATAAAATAGAATGGAGGGAGGAGGATGCAACGACGAGGCATGCAGAACCCAACGAAATTAATTGAGAGGAGAATAAAGCGGTGTAGCATTTGATATTTAACGCTTCAAAGCGCCAAAGGATGTTCCCAGGATCCCAATAAAAACAAGAACCGCGGGAGTACGGACATCATCATGTTCATTGATCATTACCAGTCTGCCCGATAGTAGATGCACCTGTTTATAAGATCCGGCCCATCATGAATATGGCCCAAACCCCAGACTGCAGTCCTTCTTTCGGCATCAAATAATGCTAATCAACAAATATAATAAGTTTGTATAAAAAGTATATATATATATATAATCAATAAATATAATAGGTTTGTACAAAAAAATATAAGAAGTTCTACTGTTTATATGTTGTAAAATCTTAAGCTCTATACAACTACTTATACAAATATATTAAAGCCACCCTAGTTAGACATTGCACGGGACTTAGGAGAACCTCTCACATTATCAAATTACCATGAGCTTTTCATATGCAATTCCCTACCATCCACGTGTTCCTTTTTAGCATAATTTGTTGATTCAAGAACTAAGTATGCGTGAATATTACTACATTAATGATTTTGATTTCTTATTGCACTATTAATAATTTTAAAAATGACCGGTAATTTTGTTATTGTGCTAGTCTTATATTACTAAATTAATAACAATAGGTAGTTATCATCATTTTGAGTGTTGATTGTAGAATTAGTAATAGCTTCCCACTCTTTTTGGTATCTAACATAGTTTATTTCTAATCACTTCACATATATTAAGAAAATTAATTATAACTAATTAAAGACATTAGATTTTTCAAAAATTATACTTCCAATGTTACTCTTAATTTGATTCATTAAATCTTAATGTCTATCTTAATTATCATCTCCCTTAATCCCCTCTCTCCATTTGATGAAATGCATTTAATAAATAATAGCAAATATAAAAGAAAATATTTAATGTTACATGTATTTTACAATGTAACTTATGACAAGCATCACCAAAATCTTTTAAAAAGTGACTTATATTAAAAATAATATGAAGTATTATATTAGTAATATTCAGAGATTAAAGTACTTCTAATTTCGTAAAATACTTCCTTCAATTTTAAATGTAAGACATTTTTTAAAAATAATGTTTGGTATAAAATGTGGGATATTTTGTTGGGTTGTTTAATGAATTAATTACTTTTTTTTCTCCATGCTCCTAATCTATAATTAATATATGAGAAATAAGTATTATAGAAAGTATTTACGAGAGATAATATAAGTGATAAGAATTAATGATAAAAAAATACTAAATTTTTTTATCAAACTTAATAATTTATCTAGTTAAAATATCTTATATCTAGGAAGGGGGAGTATTAGTTTTCACAGGAAAAAATAACACTAACAATAAATTTGGTAAAAACTAATGTTAGTTCATGTCACTCCACCCATTTCTTGTACATTTATATTTTACATAACCAGTAGTAGTCCTGTGCAATAAAGGGAATCTGAAGTGACTTGCAGTATTCCTAATGTGATTTTCTAAAGTTTTATTATGCATTGAAATTGTATATTGATATACTGACGCTTCTGTGCAGTACCAGCAAATTTCGTAAAAACTAACGTGCCTGTAACCCAAATATCAATTAATCTTCCTAAATTTCGTAAAAGTCAATTTTATTAATTACCAAAAGGAAATTACACACACCAATTCTTATAAAAAAACAGAACAAACCTAGCATACAACCTAATAAAGCAATACCAGAAATCTAAAATACAACCTACAAACAATCAAAAAAGAAAATCAATATCAGCCAATGCCACTTCTAACATCATCCTTCAATCCAATAGCACCCAACCTCACAAATCGATCCCAATCTTTCTTCACAAGACAAGCCAGCGGGGATGATGGCTCATCAGCCCACCTTTTCAGGTTCATCGCCCTAATGGCACTAGCTGCTATATAATCAGCAGCTTCATTCCCAAGTCTACGAACTAATGAGAAAGAGCATGAAGAAAGACTACCCATCATACCAAAGACCTCCTCTGCAACTGAAAAACACCTCCAATCACAGCCACTACCATCTCTTCCACTAAGCATTCTAAGAACTTCTTCATTATCCACTTCAATTATCACACCACTCCCCCTATGCTTCTCAGCTGAAGAAATGGCGAATTTCACAGCTAATACTTCTGTCATGAACTCAGAATTAGCAAGCACTTGACAGCTACCAATGTCCACCACTTTCCCATAACAATCTCTACCAATGAAACCCACTCCAGCATACCCTTTCGCAACATCAAAGGCCCCATCACAATTAAACTTGATCATACCAGCAGAGGGAGGAATCCATAAGTCTGGAACTGGACAGTTATAATCATGAGCATTTTTCAATCTGTCACCAACATTAAAATGCCAAAGCTCATTCAAGACTAATAACTCGTGCGGCTGAAACATTCTCACCCCTAAAGACAAAATTACATCTTTCCTTCCATATTTTCCAGCACACACAAGCAATTAATCCTCTCCCATAATCATCAGTGCCAGCGCCTTTACCTATCAGATACGACAGCCAATCCCCAAATCTTCCAAAAACCTGATTATTAATAACAATAGACAGCACACAACCATACCAGACAGCTTTCACCCAGGGACAAAACAGAAAAAGATGTTCCACTGATTCTTCCTCAGCACGGCAAATAGGACACAATGGATCAGTAGCACACTTCCTTTTAAACAAAGCTGTCTTCGTTGCTAAAGCTCCTTTAGAGGCTCTCCACATGAAATCGTTAATCTTCTTAGGAACCATCAGCTTCCAAATACCAGTCCAAAAACCCCTGGGAGCAACATAAGAACATGAAACTTTTTTATTCACCCCATAAGCACACTGCTTTCTTATCACACTACAACCAGATTTAACAGTGTAAATACCATTCTTACAATTTACTCAACACAGCTTATCTTCAACACTATTCTGAGGCAAAGGAATTTTCAGGATTTCCTGCTTCTCATCATCAAATAATTTGCTGCCAATTCTGCCTAAATTCCATCGACCATGATCAATTAGATCAGAAACTTTTAAACAAAATCCAACATCAGATAATGGATTCTCATTATGAAGCTTATAACCTTTTAAAGTTGGAATCCAACAATCATTCCAAACACTAATCGACATTCCATTCCCCACGCTCCAACATAGTTGCTCCATAAGCTAATTCCTACCTTACGACAAACTCGACCAACCCCAAGCAGCTATGTGACCCTTCTTAGCCTGTAAAAAAGAACAATTAGGAAAATAGAGTGCTTTAATAACTCTACACCACAAATCATCTGAGTTATTTAACAGCCTCCAAGCACTCTTAGCAAGAAGGGCCAAATTGAAACTGCTAAATTCTCTAAACCCCAAACCTCACTCTTAATACCTAAAATTTCACAAGTCCTTTCAGCAACATCATCAGGAACATTAATTGCAAGAAAAAAATAAACATGACTTGTCGAAATTGACTTCCTGGCCAGATGCAGAACAAAAAACCTATAGTATACTCTTCATCAACACACGGCAATCTCGCTCCCTTGCATTCATAAAAAGTAGAACATCATCAGCAAAGAAAGAAGACTGAGAATAGGTGCCCTTCTAGCAACTTTAATACCTAAAAAATCACCTCTTTTAACATATTCTTCAATCAAACTTGACAACACTTCCGCAGCCATGATAAAGAGATAAGCTGATAATGGGTCTCCTTGTCTCACTCCTCTTTCAGGGGTAACAGTAGCAACTCGTCTGCCAGATAGCTTAAGATCAAAACTGACAGTTTTGACACACTTCATTACCTTCTGCACCCAAGCATTACAGAATCCCATTTTCAGCATCACTTTCTCTATGAACTTCCACTCCAATCTGTCATATGCTTTGCTTAAGTCCATTTTAAGAACATATTCTTTTTTAGAGTCATTCTTCTTCCGTTTCAAGTAATTGAAAACCTCATGAGCAATGAATATGTTGTCATTGATAACTCTATCTGGTACAAAAGCTCTGTGTTGGGAAAATGATTTTACCCATCAAACCTCTCACCCTATTCACCATGACTTTTGATATAATTTTGTAATCAAAATTACATAAACTGATTGGTCTATACTGACTTACAGATTCAGCTTTGTCACCTTTAGGAATTAACAACAAATCAGTTTTATTCAATTACTCTACTGAACCATCAGCATCAAAAAAACTTCGTACAGCTGCAATAACTTCATTCTTCACAGTTATCCATGATTTCTGATAGAATATACCTGAAAATCCATCAGGTCCTGGAGCTTTCAATCCACCCAACTGCTGAACTGCCATATAAATTTCATCTTCATCCACAGGTTTCAACAGCATCTCATTATCTGCATCAGTAATTGCAGCATCAAGAAACTGTACCGCTTCATCAATGGTATTCAAACCAGTGCTTGTAAACAATTTATTATAATACTCCTTAAAGATCTCAGCAATCTCTTCTACTTGTTCAATCCATTCATCATCATTCTTCTTCAATTTTAATATTTTATTCCTTTGCCTTCTTGGAATAGTGATAGAGTGGAAATATTTTGCATTTTTATCTCCACATTTCAACCATTTTACCCTTGACCTTTGCTGCCAATTATTTAGAACAATTTAGGGGTTGGGTTTCTAGAGATGTCGTGGAATAATAATAACCTGGGTGGTTGGTGATCCTAAAAGCCATAGGACTTGTCCTTTAGTTATAAAGCTTATGAAAATTAGGTGACTACACTTCCTCCGGGGGCGTTTTAGGCTGTAAAAGCAAAGCGTTACAAAGCTTTTTTTTTTTTTGGTAAAAAGTTAGGAAGCTTTTTGTTTCTGAAGGTTGTTTCCTTATATTCATGATCGCTATTACTTTTTTTTATCTTTTTAATGAACAGTGGGGCCCAAGCCCAAATCACATTACACTAAACATGTACAAACCGAGGGAAAGAGACAACCACACAGTCATTATGCACCAGAAACAAAGACCTGAAGGAGGATCTTCCAACTTAATCAAACCAAAATCCTGATGGCTAATCTTTTTTTTTCTTTCCCTTTTTCTGCATGGCTTTATCCATAGTGTGTATTCTCAAAAAAGAAAAACTGTTTTTTAAAGTCAGATCATTCATTAAATTAGTAGAAGTGCTAAATTCATGGTTCATTAAATTAACCATGAATGAAATGTGGTCAAACCGATAAAAATTAATATATTTTAATATTATGTATTAATTATATACTCCCTCAATTCTATAATTTTTATTATTTAATGTTGTGGCACATAAATTAGGATATTATAATACATGCAAAATTTTACTATATATGGATGAAAATACTTTCATTTATTTTAATCTATGTTGTAACTAGAATGAGAAAAATATCAATAATAGCAAATGAGGGTATGATTGAAAGGAAAAAAAATTGTCCAAACCTTAATATTAAAAAAAATATAAAAATTTTGAAATGGAATAAAAAGTCTTAATCAGCAAAAATTGTGGAATAGAGGGAGTATATTGAGAAAGCATTGAAAAAATAGTAAGATTATCAGGTACGCAGCTGTGTTAAATATTTATTAGAAAGCTTTATTGCTTTTGTAATCTTACTCAATTCAACTTGAATTAGACAGAACTGAATATAATTGCCAAATATTAGGTGGTTAAATAAAATAAAAAAATTGGTAAGAATATTTGCCCATCTAAGAGAAAAGAGGGGGGTGCTTGTGAGACGGGCTATTGCTGATTTATTATGGATCAGTTGAACTTCTCTTCACACCAGGCAATTAAGTTCTTTACAAAATGGACAAATTCAGCTCGATCAATGATCAGAGTTGACTGATTTTTAGACAAAGCCTATTTATAACGTATTTCGAATTGAACTTAACTTTGGTTCTTTGGCTTATCAGTTGGATCGGCCAATGTGATCCATTTTTCGTAGCATTTTTTTCCTATTGACAATTTTTCATTACAATAATTTAAAACTTGAAAGGATTTACAAATTGAAGACCACAAAAATAAACTTTGTAAAGACAAAAGGAACAAATAGTAGGAGACACATGAAAATGCAAAGCACTTTTGCTTGGATGGTAAGTATGGGATGGGGCATAGACAGTGGTCATGATTTCAAATTTTCCTAATGTCCAAAATAAAATGCCATATACTTTTTAGGGGATGCTTAGTATGAAAAAAGTAAAGAGTAGTTAAATTTTCCATAAAGTAGATCAATAATTTCTACTTAATTTAAATATATATATATATGTTCCGAAAATATTCGACTTGACTTAAATAAAACTTTGTGAAGTTATACTTTTTTAATTGTTTATAATATTTTTTTAAAAAAATACTCTGGACTTATTCGTTTATTTTCTTAATAAAAAGAGTATTTATATTTTTAACACTCTAATAAAATATAATTATTTATAAAATAATTTTAACTTCTATGAAAATGAAAAATAAAATAAACAAGCTAAATATCAACTTTATCACGCCTCCTGCCCGTTTTATTCTTTTGAAAACTGACCAACATATTTAAAAAGCTGCAACCACTCGGTCACCACCTCGTCATCTGGGCCGGGCCGACCAACCGGCCATGCCAACGGCCAACTCGTAGGCATTGACTACAACTTTCTTTAATTAGTTAGTAAAAATAGTGGTTGGAATTGATATTTGATGCATACATACTCATATGAAAAAAGTAGAGTTGAATAATTAATTGCAATTTGATGTGTGGTGTTTGTTGAGAAATAAGACTCGAGTAACATCTTCAGCGCTCACGGTAGGGCTACACATCTTGACCTAAAGCCTAGTTGATTTTGTCTAATCTGGTTACATAAGGCCAATCGGTCAAGCGTTGCTGGTCCTGTCTGACCTGACCTATATATATATTTTAATTTTTTAAATTATTTTATATATTTTAATTAATTTTGTAGGATTTTTATTCTTTATGTATCTAATATAATATATTTATTATGTAAATATTATGAAAACTTTTTAAGATTTTAATGTTTCAATTTTTTTCAAAATTTTGAATTAATTTTTTAACTTAATATTTATGTAAAAATAATGTATAATAGTTAAATATTTATAAATTTTTAAAATTTTGATTTTTTTTCTAAGATTATTTTATAAGAAAATATATTTTTAAATATAAATAAGTATATTTTTATTATTAAATAAATTTTTTATTTTTTTATTTTTTTAAAAATATATATAGTATTGGCCCGGTCTGATACTTGGTCCGGTATCGGCTTGATATTGGCCAAAATCACATTGCTCCAATCAACGGGAAGAGGTTAAACCTAACCCAATCCGATCTATGATCATCCTTCTACGCGTACTTGGCCTCATATGTGCTTTAGACGTAGACCAACCAAAGCATGTGCTTAAACCAAAAAACAAAATTATTAATATTAATGTTACTTGTCACGCAATTAATGAATACTATTACAACTTCCAATATCAAATATAAGGAAAAATAATTACTTTATTCATATCAATAATGTTAATTAATTTCATTTTGATTTACAGTGAAATATATTTTATTTCCAAAATTACCTCTAATTAATAGTTTTCTTTTTATACCTAATTAATTAATAATCATTGAAAAAATACAACTTTACCCAAATTTAATAAGGGGTATTGTAGGAACTAGAAATATCTCATTTATTATACTAAATTTTGAATATGTTTCTTTTTTTTTTTTATATTTTGAACCAATACAATTCTCTAAAAAATTTCTTATATTTGACACAAGAGGAAGTATAATTATATGGATAAAATTAAATAGAGCCAACTCCCAGTGTTACTATTTTTAATTTATAAGAAATTACTCCCTCTAATTTGTATTATAAGATATTTTATATAATAAAATTTTTATCCAAAATATAAGGTATTAAATATTTTTCTTTTTTTTTACCTTTATTTTTAATTCTTCCATACTCCTTATTTATAATTCTACAATAATAATAAAATAGGGTATTTAATAAAAATAAAAAAATAAATATTGATATTTTTTATATTAATTTTAAGTAAGAAAATAATTTTTTTAATGTATGTATAATTAAAACAAAATTTTTTATAATATGAATGGGATGAAGCATAGCTATTGTACCATAAAAATGATTGAAAGTGAAGACAGATGGCTTTGCATAAATGAGCAATTGGGCTAGCTAAAATTCTGGCTACGGTTTCCATTGTCTTTTAATCTTTAGCCCATTTATCACGACTGAGTTTTTTTTATCAGTCAATTTCTCTTAATGGATCCCACCCGCGCCTCGATTTCACGTAATGACTCACATACCTATCAGCACGAGAAACACGATTTTTATTTCCACTAAGTAATACCCCATTTTAATTTACTAGTTTTTTTTTTGGTAAAACATTAAGTACATTAAGTATTTGATAGTTACTTTATACTCCCGCTAATTTGGATCATGTGTCAAGCTTTAAATAGGAGAAGCTCTCCTTGAAATGTTTTTTATATTCACATGTCTAGCATTTTCATGGTGATTAGGAAATATTTTACGCTATAAAATTATGTTAAGAAATTTCAAGGCCCAAATCAAAATTATTTGAAGAATCTAATATATTTTAACTTATCAATCCTCATTTTTTTGTTATTATTGAACTTTTTTACTATAGTATAGTAATATAAAGCTTTCATCAATATTGTTATTAATTACTGCTTATACCAAAATTATCATAATATGGCCAAGATCGTTATTATGTGGATCCAGGTAGATTAGCATATCTTTGTAAGACTTTGCTACTATAGGGATACAACCTTATTACCATAATATTAATACTTTAAAAAGTTTACCATGTTGTTCAAGGATAAGGACAGAGTAATTTTCTTTTTAACTTTAAAATATAATTCCTTCATTTTAAAACATAAAAGGTCACTTGATATACTTTTTCAAAAGTAATTTCTTGGGAACTATTCCTTTCTTAAAAAGTTATTTATCAGAAACTACACCTTTTCAGAAAATTAACTTTTCAGTAAGTTGTATTCTAATTTATTTATTTTATATTTTGATTTCTGGAAAGCTTAATTTATCTTTTAAATAAATATATTATATTGTAAGATTAATTATATAAAGATTTTTTTATTAAGAAAAAATATTAGGATTGTAAGAATATATTTAAAAAATTATTATAAATAACTTGGAAAGTGGATCTTCTCTAAGTTTTGCTAAAGAAATTTATCTTCAGAATTAAATTCAACTTCTTAAAAAATTATATTTATTTTTATAATAAGATAAAATCAATTAATTTACTTTTTAAAAAATTATATTTATTTCTTTTATTTTTATCATACCATGACCCATAAATAATATTTATTTACATTACATCAATCAAGAACATCTTCACTTTTTAAATTTTTTTTGTAATTTATCAAAATTATCCTTATAAAAATAGGTAAAAATAGATTATTTTTTATTTATCATAACTTTTTTTTTATTTTTTATAATTAAATATGATAATAAATAGAGATAAAATTAAAAAAAAAAAGATTTTTAACTATATAGGTTCTTTTATTTTCGCCATTTAGTGTAATTTTACCAGAAAGTAAAGGGAAAGAGGGTTCACCGAAGTCAAACGAAGAAACGAATCCCGAGAGTATGAATCTGCATGAGAGTGAGGGAAGGCGGAGTGGGTTATAGCTGGCAAAGGCCTACGTGGCAACGCAAGCTCTGATAAGTAAAACGACTCTGTTTTAAAATGGGAAAAAGATAGTTTAGAATATTCGTACAAAAATATTAATAAATAAATAGTATTAATACTGAATTTAATTGATTCGAATTGAAAATTCAGTTTATAAAAGTACTAAATTTTTAAATTGGGTTCCTGAGAAGAATTATTTTCATATGAAAGTCTTTAAATTTCTTTTTCCCATTTTAAAATAATGATGACTTTGAATTTATGCGTGAAAATTAAAAGAATTAATAAATAATTAAAAATATAATAAAATTGTGAAAAAAAAATTAATTATATTTTACTGTAATATTCTTATTAATATGGTTAGAATTTTGATTTTTTATGCCATGATTAGAGTTTTAGATTATTATAATAATGTAGATAGCACCCTCCATCTCAAAATAGATGTTATTTTGGATTTTTTATTTTGTTTAAAACTTTTTATTAATTTATATTTGATCTTCCGTCGATGTGATTATTTTAGATTCTGCTCTTCTTGCTGGGGGTTTTTCTGTTAGGAGCAGTATGTCACGGCCTCGGAACTTTCACGCCTAGAACCGTGCTGGCCTTAGCTCGATCAACCCTCTTGATCCCACGCTAAGTCAGCCGAACCCTTGAGTAGGCAAAGAGAAGCGAACTAGAGAACAAGAGAACACTCAAGAGACACTCACACAAGGGAGAGTTTGAGAGAATAAGCAAATGCACTCAATTGCTTGAAGTCTTAGATTCTTCGATTGGTTACAAATGAGGTGGGAGGGGGTATTTATAGGCCTCCCAAAGTTTCCAGAACTTTCTCACCTCCTCAATGGACAGTGGAGATCGTTTCGATCTAACGGCCTAAATCGAATCTCTAGAATTCTCTACAAGATATTTACAAAGAATTCTCTAGAATATACAAGATAAAGAGAAGCCTACAAAGTTCTAGAACTATCTACATGGTTCAAGAGAAATGAAGCCTTTGTAAGATATCTCCGGAACGTTCTGGAGGCTTCTGGGAAAACCTCGCGAAAAATTCGTGACATTCTCCCCCACCTAATCCGGTGACGTCCTCGTCACTGCTCCCTCTCTATACCTGCGTAGGTGGTCTTCAAACTGCCAAAGATCTTCTTGTGACTCCCATGTTGCCTCGCTCTCTGGCAATCCCTTCCATTTCACCAAGTATTGGGTACTTGGTGGTACTCCCCTTCGTCGCACGACCCTGTGAGCAAGTATCTCCTCGACCTGTCTATCATAAGACTTAGTTGTCACAGGTGGTGCTCTGGTGGAGATTCCTCGACCAGGCTCATCCTTATCTTCTTGGAAAGGCTTCAACATGCTCACATGGAAGACAGGATGAATCTTCAAGTTAGGTGGCAAATCCACCTTGTAGGAGACCTTCCCGACCTTCTTCAAGACCTTGTAAGGACCCTCATATTTTCGAATGAGGCCCTTATGAACCTTTCTGAAGGCCTTGAATTGTTGTGGGAGAAGTTTCACCATCACCATGTCTCCCACTTGGAACTCTGAAGCTCGCCTTCTCCTTTCAGCGAACTTCTTCATCCTCTTGGCTGCCTTGACAAGGAATGATCTAGTCTCGTCGGCTTGTTCCTGCCAAGATTTAGCCATATGGAAGGCTCCTGGACTTTTGCCCTTGTATGTTGTGGCAAGGGCGTGAGGTGTCAGAGGTTGCTGTCCCATCACCACTTCAAAGGGACTTCTCCCTGTGGACTCGCTCCTCTGCAGGTTGTAAGAGAACTGGGCCACGTCCATCAACTTAGCCCAATCCTTTTGGTTGGCACTCACAAAGTGCCGAAGATAACACTCCAGTAAAGCATTCACCCGTTCTGTCTGCCCATCAGTCTGAGGGTGAAAGCTAGTAGAGAAATGCAACTCTGTCCCCAGTAACTTGAATAGCTCAGTCCACAGTTTGCCCGTGAATCGGGGATCTCGATCACTGATGATAGTCTTGGGCAATCCCCAAAACTTCACCACATTCTTGAAGAATAGGCGAGCTGCTTCCTCCGCTGTACAGTCCGTCGGGGCTGGAATGAAGGTCCCATACTTAGAGAAGCGATCCACCACTACCATGATGGAACCAAACCCCTCGGACTTAGGTAAGGCCGAAATAAAGTCCATGGAGACACTCTCCCATGGTTGGCTCGGTGTAGGCAACGGCTCCAACAGTCCTGCGGGAAGTTGGTTGTCTACCTTGTCCTGCTGGCACACAAGACAAGTCTTCACATAGGCCTCCACGTCATCCCTCATGTGAGGCCAGTAGTAGGCAGTTTCCAACAATGCCAACGTCCGCCTCTGTCCTGGATGATCGGCCCATTTGGAGTCATGACACTCCCTGATCAGCTCCTTCCTCAAGTTGTCCAACTTAGGAACAAAGAGTCTCCTTCCCACAGTGTAGAGGAGTTCATCCTCGGACTAAAACCTCTTGGTTTTACCCTCCTTAGCCAATTCCACAAGCTGCTGGGCTAGGGGGTCTTGCGTAATGCCTTGCTTGATCTTCGTGATCAAGTCCCCACTGGCTTGGCTCATAGCTGCTAACTCAGCCTTCCTGCTTAAGGCATCAGCAACTACATTCGACGTCCCTGGCTTATATTCCAACACATAGTCAAATTCAGCCAGGAAATCTTGCCATCTTACTTGCTTAGGGGAAAGCTTCTTCTGCCTCTGGAAGTAGCTGGTGGCGACATTATCAGTCTTGATCACAAACTGTGCCCCTAGCAAGTAATGCCTCCAAGTGCGCAAGCAATGAACCACAGCCGTCATCTCCTTCTCTTGGACCGTGTACCGCCTCTCGGTATCCTTGAGCTTACGACTTTCAAAAGCAATCAGATGCCTCTCTTGCATTAGGACCCCTCCTATAGCAAAATCAGAGGCATCGGTGTGCACCTCAAAGGGTTTAGTGAAGTCCGGGAGAGCTAAGACAGGTTCCCCAGTCACTGCCATCTTAAGCTCCTCAAAAGCTTTCTGGCATTCCCCGGTCCACACCCATGGCTTGTTCTTCTTCAACAGCTCCGTAAGAGGGGCTGCTCTAGCGGAGTAGCCCTGGATGAACCGCCTATAGTAGTTGACCAATCCAAGGAACGATCTCAACTCTGTCACTCGAGTTGGAGGCTCCCACTCCTTGATAGCTTGGACTTTCCTCCTGTCCATACGCAAGGTCCCTTGGGATATGACATGCCCAAGGAAGTTCACTTCTTCCCTTGCAAAGGAACACTTCTCCTTTTTCACATATAGCTCGTTCTCACGCAGGGTCTTGAACACGGCTCGCAGGTGCTCGGCATGCTCCTCCAACGAGTCGCTGTAGACCACAATGTCATCCAAGTACACTACCACGAACCGATCAAGATACGGATGGAAGATCTTATTCATGAGAGTGCAGAATGTGGCCGGTGCATTGGTCAATCCAAAAGGCATCACCAACCACTCGAAAGACCCGTAGCGTGTAACACAGGTAGTCTTAGGTTCATCTCCTTTAGCAATCTGAACTTGATGATACCCAGACCTCAAATCCAACTTGGAGAAGTACCTTGCCTTTCCTAGCCTATCGAACAGATCAGCTATCAAAGGAATAGGATACTTGTTTTTGATAGTTACCTTATTGAGAGCTCGGTAGTCGATACACAATCGCAATGATCCATCTTGCTTCTTCTGGAACAAGACCGGTGCTCCATAAGGTGCCTTGGATGGTTGGATGGATCCAGCATCGATCAACTCCTTCAGTTGCTTTCGCAACTCCTCTAACTCAGGCGGTGCCATCCTGTAAGGTGCCATGGCGGGTGGTTTGGCTCCCGATTCCAGCTCGATCTTATGATCTACCTCCCGTCGAGGTGGGAGCTTCTTTGGAAGCTCCGGTGACATCATATCATGGTTCTCCTCGAGAACTTGCTGGATGACCGAGGGAAGTTCTTCACTCATCTCCTCCCCAAGGTCCACCTCCTTCAAGGCCGCCAGGTATGTGACCTCTCCCTTCTTGAAGCCCTTCTTCAATTGCATAGCTGACAATTGATTCCTGCTTGGTCCACTCGTTGCAGGTATCATAGCAGCAACACCTTGATCCAGAACACACAAGGCATTGAAGTGGGGCATCGGGAAGATGTTATGCTTCCTCATGAACTCCTGGCCAAGGACCACTTTATAGTCATCCATAGGAGCGACAGTGAGATCCGTCTTGCCACTCCATGATCCCAAGCACAACTCGACCCCTCGAGCTATGCCATGAATCGGTTTAGGAGGAGAGTTGACAGCCTTCATCATACCTCCTCCGGTCACAACCTTGAGACCAATCCTCTTGGCCTCCTCTGGGGTGATGAAGTTGTTGCCTGCCCCTGTATCCACCATGGTTGAGACAAGTTTCCCATTCAACTTTGCCTCAATGTACATCAACCCTGTGTTCTTGGTCAGTGTGGGCGACGGCTTGAACTTCAAGGCATTGAGTAGTCGGAGAGAACCCAACTCCGCACTTTCCTCTGCCTGGGCCTCTTGCTCCTCCACTATGGCTGCCAAGCTCCCTAGCTTTGGGCAGTCCTTCATGCGGTGAGGACCCTTGCACACAAAGCAACTGATGTTGGTGTTGGAGTTCTTCTTCTGATCATCATACTTCTTGTGCGGTGGCTTGTTGTCCCCCCCTTGTTCACTCCCTTACCCTTGTCTCCCCTATCTTTGCCCTGGTTGTTAGGTTTGGAAGACTTAGGCTTGGAAGATTCACTCTTCTCCTTCTGATAGTCGGTGAGACTTTCAGCCACGGCAATAGCTTCATCAACGTCCTTCATGCCTCGGCGCTGCAACTCATGCTTGGCCCAGTTTTGAAGGCCATCAATGAAGTGGAACAGAAGATCCTCGTTGCTCAAGTTGGGAATCTGGAGCATCAAGGTTGTAAACTCCTTCACGTAATCTGAGATAGTGGTCTTGTGCTTGAGCTCCCTCAGCTTCTTGCGCGCTTCATAGACCACGTTCTCTGGGAAGAATTGCCTCTTCAATTCCTTCTTGAAGTCCTCCCAGATGTTGATGGTGCAAAGGCCTTTCTCCATGTCTACATGCTTTCTACGCCACCATAACATAGCGTTATCAGTGAGGAACAAGGAAGCAGTGCGTACCTTGGCTTGGTCGTCACTCAACCCCAAGCCTTCAGCATAGCGCTCCATCTGCCATAGGAAGTTCTCCACCTCCTTAGCATCACGAACGCCTTTGAACTCCTTTGGTCTGGGAAGATCCAACTTCACTTCCCTTACTCCACTAGTTCCAGCCACTAGGGAGTTTCTCCCTTGGTTCTCCAAGGAAGTCTTGAGTGCATCCAACTGCCGCTGCATCATTGTGATGGCATCCATCACATTTCCCTCAAGGCTCCTCATAGCCTCGGCCCGTTGATCCTCAGCATTTTGGAGATGCTCCACGGTAGCTTTGAGTCCCTCAAGCTCATCCAATGTATGAGACTCAAGGATTGCGAAGTCACCCTCAAGCTTGTTCACCTTGTTGGTTACTTCTAACAAGGCATCCTCCAATTGACCAACTTGAATTGAAAGAGAAGCAAAGTCTTCAGCACTTACTTTGCTAGTGCTTCGACCCCTCTTGCTTCCTTGATGAAAGCTTGGGTCTCCTTGCCGCGTACCTCCACGTTGAGTACTCCTGTCTCTTCCGACATCCTTGCCCACGAACAAAGCTTCAACAAGGCTCCCTCGAACCTAAGCTCTGATACCACGTTGTCACGGCCTCGGAACTTTCACGCCTAGAACCGTGCCGGCCTTAGCTCGATCAACCCTCTTGATCCCACGCTAAGTCAGCCGAACCCTCGAGTAGGCAAAGAGAAGCGAACTAGAGAACAAGAGAACACTCAAGAGACACTCACACAAGGGAGAGTTTGAGAGAATAAGCAAATGCACTCAATTGCTTGAAGTCTTAGATTCTTCGATTGGTTACAAATGAGGTGGGAGGGGGTATTTATAGGCCTCCCAAAGTTTCCAAAACTTTCTCACCTCCTCAATGGACGGTGGAGATCGTTTCGATCTAACGGCCTAAATCAAATCTTTAGAATTCTCTACAAGATATTTACAAAGAATTCTCTAGAATATACAAGAGAAAGAGAAGCCTACAAAGTTCTAGAACTATCTACATGGTTCAAGAGAAATGAAGCCTTTGTAAGATATCTCCGGAACGTTCTGGAGGCTTCTGGGAAAACCTCGCGAAAAATTCATGACAAGTAGTTATGTTTGGAACAAGCAGCTTGAGCGCCTGATTGGGTCAAGCTATCTTTGTCTATTAAAAAAATGTAGAATTTCAAGGCATGGTTAATTCTTTTTTTTTTTTTCAGTTACATTTATTACTATTAATTTTCTTCTTCTTCTCTCTTAATTACAGTAGATTAATTAAATGAGGATATTTTTGTTAATATGTATATTAATTACTGATTTTTTATTATATGTGTTATAATCTTAAATAACAAAAATTTTGGAATAAAGGAAATATTTTTTTAGACCAAAAGTATTTCTTAATAAACAATTGAAAATTAATCTTTTTAAGTTATATAGATGATAAATCACTAATGTAGGTTTTGCCACTCCTAATGAGATTTTTTTCATACTTATAATTAGAAATTAAATCTTAAATAACATATTTAAAAGACCTAATTATTTATCAATTGTGTTATATCTTCTTAGAGCTATATTTATATGGAGGAAGAAGTTAAATTATTACTCCCTTCCGTCTCATTTAAAACGGGAAAAACCTACTTCATGGATATTAATACAAATATTTTTAGTTAGTTAAAGTTAACTAAATTATCTCATATTTTAAGTTTTTTCTAAAATTATCTCTAGTTAATTTAATACTAATTTAAATGATTAATATATTTAATCTTTCTCACATAATTAATGAAAGATAAATTTTAAAAAAGAAAAAGTTAATGCATCATTAATCATTTTTTTCTTATATTTTGGACTACTAAAAAAAGAAATTTTTCTTTATAGATAGGATTAGAGGAAATATAAAATATTATATTGACGAATCATTCAAAATTTTTTTCATAAAAATAATTTAAATATAAATAAAAAATAAGCAAAATAAATCAGAAAAAAATAAAAAATAAATTTATTTAATTTAATAATTTTTATTAATAAAGATATAAATGTCGTGCCTTGCTCGTCATGTCACTTTAACAGACAAAACAGACTGTCCCCACCTCCCACCAAATTCCGCATCGGCTCGCCTCCCCTCCCCAACACTCCGTCTCATGGTTTTCACCAGTTACCTTCCTTTCCCTTTCACCTCATATTTATTTTATTATTTTTTTAAACAGCTATACTCCGCCGAATCTAAAATATAAATTTTTTTAACTATTTAATGAATATTAAAAAAATATGGTTATACCCTTAAATATTTTTTTAAAAAAACTTAACATTTCATTTTTACTTTTATTAATTATCAATAATTAAAATTATTTTTATTATTTTTTATTACAAATTATGAGACTAGTTATTAATGAATAGGGGTAAAAAAGATAAACTACTACTAAATATTATATAACACCTTATATTATGGACTAAAGAAAGGTTCTAAAAAATTTCTTATATTTTGGACCGGAGAAAGTATTTTTTAATATTTTTAAAAAATATATTTATGCTATTAACGATTTTTAATAACAATATGAAAAATTTTATCTTCCTCTAATTCATAAACTAGAGCTTCAATCTATGAGAAAGTCCAAAATGTAAAGTGTGAATTAGAAGAATATATTTGACTATTTGTTAATGTAGATGACTATCAAAATAAATGTTTACAGAGTCGTTTGGTAGGGAAAAATAGGAAGAGAAGTAGAATTTTTTGAAAAATATATTATTAGCTATTATTTTGTTTTAAAAAAATGTAGAAGTTCCACCAAGTTGAGTTTTACTTGAAAAGTTCCATCTTGTGAGCAAGGCATTGGAAATTCTACTTCCTTAGTCATTTTATGATATATATATCTTTTTTTAAAAGAAGTATCCTTGACTTCTTCATCAATTTCCTCAATAAAAAGGATATTTATGTTTTTAATTTCAAAACATAATATATTTATTTTAAATAATAATTTAAACTTTCCTAAAAATAAAAAATAAAAAATTAGACAAGCAAATTGAACATGAATTTTCATAAAAATTACTTTCCGGTAAGTACACTAAGTAATCCCTTATATGGTACCATATAGAAATGTAATGTATTTGTTAATGATATTTTTTATTTGATTTTAAATATCTAATGAGGTAAGAAAATTTTTTAATTGATTATCCAATACTGTTTATAAATCTATAAATCATACAAAAACCTTACTATTCATTAAGCTATGTGTGGTTCAATTTTCGGATCTAGTTTTATATTAATAAAAATTAAAAATTTTGAATTTTAAAATTCTTCCTGACCATAAAAATAATTTATATTACATTGATATTATATATTGATATTGATGATGATAATTTTTACCTCTATATTACAATATTTTTTGGTGATATCTAAAATAAAAGACTAGATTAAAAATATACTATGAAGCATCAATATTAATATCATTATAAAATATATGATAAATTACAATATTTACAATGGTATTAGTCTTTTTTAACTTAGCGTAGTGTACGAGATTGACATATTCAGTGACAATTTTAAGAATTAAATACTAATAATAATGATAATTTATCTTTTTATTTTTTAAATATTATTATTAATTAAATTTGCAAAACTTTAACCAGATTTTTTTTATGATATAATGGTAAATTTAAAGATCATCATATATATATATAATATAGACAAAACCTATATATGGAAGGGTCCTGAAATAGTTGAAACTTGAGAATAGTGTAGGCGGTGGAGCTAGCAGGAGGGACCTCAGACAGAAGTTCACTAGGCAGGTGAGTGCGTTGGCATATTGGTGATAATTTATTGAAAAGCTCCTTTTGGTTAGGAAGCAATAAACATACTCCGTGTTTACCAGATCATGTGACCCGCTGTCTCAGGCCCCAGTCCGAATCAAATCTCTTTCTTTGATCCAAATTTTATAACGACCACATTAGGCATTCCGCAGCCATTTGTACTTAGCAAAATATCTTTTTTAGATTACATACCCCCACCCTTCCCCTCCACCTCCCAAAATTCATTTATATATTTGAAAAAAAAAACCATACACGAGTGCGGCACGTTGCATAAAGTTTAAAACAAAATGTTTGTGATGGGGAGGTTTTAAAATATTTTTAATATGTGTATTGAACTGAATATATTTTCTCCAATTCTAAACATAAAATTTTTTCATTTAATTGTTGTAAATATATATAACTATTTTTAGAATATGAAATATTATTTATTATACACACAAAAAATGCTCTTATTTAATTTATTCTAAAAAAATTTAGAAAATAGAGCTTACCACCCAAATATCACCTAATATTATGATGATTATTTTTTAATAATGGTAGCTTTGAAAAGATTTTGTGATTTTTCAAAATGTTAAGGTTGTTAATAATTTTAACTTCCCACTTTAATCCACCTGATTTGATTAAAGGGTTTTATATTAAGTAAAGGGTTTTATATTAAGGAGGAGGGAGTATTGAATACAATATTGATTACATATAAGAACTTAGTTTAAAACAATTAAGTTAAAGGTTGGCAAAAAAACAATTAATTTAAAGAATTGAATATTAATTTTTTTTAAAAAAATTATTCAATGATAGACATTTTTTAAAATTTTATTATTTTAATAAATATAATACTACTAATAAGATTTTTTGAGAACACAACAAATAATCTTCTAAATTCTATATTGCTTTTAATCTTTATAATTTAATAAGAATTGTTGAATCTAATATAATATTTTTAAAATCTGGGTTACTATTAATTAGATGCAATTTTCCCTATACATATCCAATCCAAGTCTTTGAAAGCCAATGCAATTCACAGCTTTCCCTGTTGTGTTTTCAGTAAATTAGACTTCCAGAAAAGCAATGCAACTCTCCAACATCTCAATTAACTTTCTGCTTTTAAAGTTTGTGCGAGTCTTTCATCTTCCTGTGCAAGGTTCCTCCTCGCCGATCGTTACACGCCCACTGCCACCACCTATCTCAACGGTTGTGCGTGGTCCCATGACTATAGCTTCCCTCAGATTATGAAGACACTCTGAATGCCCTTCAATGACGAATGCTCCTGCCTTGATCCCTCTCAAAGAGAACGTAGATGTTCTCTGAGCCAACCTAGGCTCCCAGAACGTCACCGTTCTCTCAGCCTCATGCACACTCACACTGACAGCAATGTCGGCATTACTTCTCGCATGAAAGAAGATCCGCCGCCTCTCATGGAGGAGAATAGGACCTCCAAGAAGACTCGTTTAGACGAAGGTGCAGGTTGGACTGAAGAAATGGAAATTGAACCTGTCAAGCCTACTCAAACAAAAGCACTAGTGTCACCCCAGAATCAACCATCCTTTAGAGACAAGCTCATGAATAGCGAAGCCAAGCAAGATGGCTTTATGGACGATGAAATTGAAATCACTACGGAAGATATCTTTATAGTTACGGATGAAGTCATGCCTTTGATCACCTTATCTAAAAGAGTTACAGATTTACTGCACCACATCATTCTCCCTTGTTGTGAAACTCTTAGGTCAAACTGTTAGTTATAGAACTCTATACAATAGGATTCTCGATTTGTGGAAACCTAGTGGTCACTTCCAGTTGGTTGATTTAGTGGGTGATTGTTACATCGCCAAATTCTCCAATGCAGAAGACTACCGAGTGGCCCTTGCTGAAGGCCCGTGGATGATCCTCAAACACTACCTAACAGCTCATCCTTGGGACCCAAAATTTTCACCGCACAACCTTACCATCTCCAAAGTTGTAGGATGGGTGAGACTGCCGGAGCTTCCCTACAAATATTACCACAAAAATGTTCTCCATACCATAGCCAAAGTTCTAGGACAAGTTGTCCGTATCAACTATAACACTGAGTCAGGCGGACGTGGTAAGTTCGCACACTTAGGTGTGGTCATAGATCTGTCTAAAACTCTCGTTTCCAAACTTAAAGTCGATGGCCTAGCTTTGTCGTTACAATGTGAAGGGTTACCGACCATTTGTTACCATTGCGGTCGTTATGGCCATCTTGAATTTGTTTGCCCATAAAAAATGGTGACCCTTATCCCACCCCTTGGATCACCAACAATGGAAACTCTGGTAGCCATGGATATATCATCCGCCATAGGGGAGAGTTCAGAGCCACACCTTGATGCGTGTGACAGATAGATAGTAGAAGCCAAGTATGGCCATTGGATGCAGGTCTAGAGACATGAAGGACGAAATGCACGTAATACGAAAAGACCCTAAAAAATCAACAACCCTTTTGACAAACAGAGAGGGACAAGGTACAACTTACTGGCATCTACAAAAGACCAACAAGCCCATACAGAAACTGAGCCACCTATTACCATGGAAAAGGTGTCAGAAACCCCTGCTCTCACCAAGCCAAAACCACTCCCTAAGCAAACACCTGACACAAGCAAGGCAAAAGGAAAACAAACACAAGAACCCTACAACCCTCCTACAAGAGGCAAGAGAAATGACTTTGCTACTCCTAAAATCCAAAAACAGACCACAAAAAACAAGAATGGGACAAATAAGCACAAAAACCTATCAACACAGCCACCCCAATGGACACTATCTTTGAAACCAACACCTACAAAGTTTCTAGGGTGCCCACAACTCTAGCAGAAGGCTCACACATAGCAATCTCTGTCTCATCGCAAAAAGAAGCCCTCATGACCACTCCTAGACTAGCATTCGATAAGCAATCTGGGCCCACTTTACAGAACAACACACCAACACACCAACACAAGTAGGTAAAGAGAACCTATAGCCCAAACCACTCGATAAAAGTCCATCCAAAGAAGGCATAAAACTCCAACAAAACCTATAAGTCAAAAAAGCTCAGCCCAGACTAAAGACTGCTATTGAAGGCCTATCCAATAAGCTTACACAAGCAATATTAGATGCCCTCGATGAAGTCTATACTCCCCCCAAGAAAAGTGTGGATAAAGTCAGGTGACTCTGATTCCGATTTCTAACCCCTCTCTTTATGGATATGTCAATAATGATTTGGAATTGCCAGGGAGCTACCTCTGGAAAGTTCAGACTCATACTTCGATCCTTTATCTCAGATAACAATCCACAGATCTTGGCTCTTGTTGAACCATGCATCTCTGGCCAAGCTGCTGATAACGCCATCAAGCAAATTAGATGGGCTTACTCCCATAGAATTGAAGCTGAAGGATTCTCGAGGGGAATTTCGCTTCTATGGAAAGAATGGATTCATGCTGACATTCTTTTTAATCATAGACAATCCGTACATGCCAAGGTGCAAACTACAAATGATAATCTCGAATTCTTCTTCATTGCTATGTATGGTTTTCCTTCTCCTTCCGATTAAGAATTTCTATGGCGTGATTTAACCACCATCATGCAAAATTGTGATGACCCTTGGCTTATTGTGGGAGACTTCAATGCTACCTTTACACCCATTGACAGAAAATAAGGTGCAAATAGATAGCACAATGGCTGTTGTTCCTTTTGCAATTTTGTGCAACAAAATGGGCTTATGGATTTGGGGTTTAATGGGCCTAAGTTCACATGGAGAAGAGGAACTACTCTAGCAAGGCTTGATAAAGTCCTGTGAAATGTCTCATGGTTAAACTCATTCCCAAATGCCCAAGTTTACCACCTTGCCCAGATAAAGTTTGACCACTGACCCATCTTTATAAAATTAAAAGCCACCATAAACTACAACACAAAACCAAGACCCTTTCGCTTCCTTGCAGCATGGATTACCCACCCCCAATTCAATCAGCTAGTAAAAGACAATTGGGTATAAAGTAAAAGTGTTATGGACAATATAAAAGCTTTCTCTGAAGCAGCCCATAAATAGAACTTTAACGTCTTTGGTCATATAATTCAAAGGAAGAAAAGGCTCAAGGCTAGACTGATAGGAACACAGAAAGTACTTGAGGACAAACCATACAACAGGTGCCTCATCACACTTGAGAAAGAACTTCTAGTGGAGTTCGAAGACACCTGTCTCCAAGAAGAACTCTTGTGGTTACAAAAATGTAGAAGTGAATGGCTTAATCTTGGGGACAGAAACATGAGCTATTTTCATGCAAAAGCTACCATCAAACAGAAACATAATTGCATTGACATGCTCAAAGATGATAATGGCACATGGCAAAATGATGAATCCACACTCATGGGAATAGCCAAATCTTACTTTCAGAAACTTTACACAAATGATCACAGAAACTTGCAGCCGTCTACTATTTCAGGTATATTCCCTCCAATCTCTAATTCTGCTTTAACTGATTTAAACAAAGATGTTTCTATAGTAGAAGTTAAAGCAGCACTGTTTGACATTAAACCATTGAAAGCTCTTGGGATAGATGGCCTCCATGCTTTTTTCTTTCAAAGCCAATGAGAAATGGTAGGTGAATCTATCTATGCAATGGTATGTGGGATCTTTGCTGGGGATGAAATCGATCCTGCCATAAATTAGACTGTGATTGCACTCATCCCCAAAGTGCACAATCCTCAAACAATCAAAGAATTCAAACCTATCAGCCTGTGCACCATCCTCTACAAGGTAATTGATGTGTTCATTTTATACATATAAAATACCCATATTTAAGCTTTAAATTGTATCTAAATATGTTTATATTGATATAATTTGGCATGATTTGACATATTTTTGTGTTTCATGGCGTCATAGGCTTATTTGCAAGCATTCGAAGTAAAAACGTTACAAATCATTCATGCTAAAAAATTTTAACACCCTTCAGTATTTTAATCATAACTCTCACATCTAAACTTTGATTGAAGTGATTTAAGATACGTTGGAAAGATAAGACATAGATATACAACTTTTATGTTTTAAGTTTTTTCAAATTCCAATGTTATCATGGTGAAAATGAAACTTAAAATGTCAATATGAGCTGATAACTTCTTGAAACTAAACAGAGAAGTGTCCGTATAGACACATCCATCCAACATTGGGTAAACGTGAATTTTCAGTTTTTCTGCCTTTTGGAACCACCTGGCGTTGTATGAGATGAATATATGGCCACTTGGCATCGGGTCAAGCAATAAAAGCCCATAAAAACTTATTTTTGACGCTTTTTGGTGATATTTTGGGTTTTTATGAGCTTCTAAATTTTTTCTATATAAGGAGACACAATAGAAACATAAGAGAGGATTCAAAAAATGCACTCAAAAGTTAAAGAACACGATTCTAAATGCATCTGAGAGCAACAAGAAGCATCTTATAGAGAGAAAGTAAGGAGATTTGGGGAGTATTAGCAATAGAAACATAAGAGGGGATTCAGAAAACGCGCTCAGAAGTCAAAGAACACGGTTCCAAACACATCTGGGAGCAACTAAGAGCATCTTATAGAGAGAGAGCAAGAAAATTCGGGGAATATTAGTGATAGATTCATTCTTATTTAATACAACTTTGTTTTCTTATTATTTTCACTATGATTTGGAATTTTAGTTGTGATTTAATTTCCATTTCCATGAGTAGCTAAATTTCGCACTCGGGGGTAGGCATGTAGTCTGATTATGATTGATTATATTTGTTTCTCTAGTTAAGACTTTTTTATTTGTTCTTCAAGTTATATTGTGAACACCGTATTTTGCCCAGGTAATTTTAAAAATATACACAAATATATTAATAAAAAATAAAAATAATAAAAAATAATAATAATAGATGAATAAATAAATAATAGAAAACATAAAAAAAAAAAGAGAGAGAAGGAAAAAAAAGAAAGAAACAAAAATAATGAATAAATAGATAAAAAATAAATAAATAAACAAATGAATCAAAGCAAAAAAAGAAAAAATTAATCTGGGCCGAATGGGGGGCTTTGAGGCCAAAATTCGGCCCAGAGTCCGAAATACATAAAATAAAAAAAAAAGTTTTTGGGCTGAGATTCGGCCCGAGATCTGAAATAGTTAAAAAAAAAATAATAATAATAAAAAATTTTGGGGCCAAACTTCGGCCCACAAAAAAAAAAAGGATTTTGGGCTGAAACCCTAAAAAAAAAAATATGATGAATTGGGGAGGGCGATGAAACGCTGAAAGCTCAGCGTTTCACTCCCAATTTCCTGAGCCCTCAATTAGGGCTCAGGACTGAAGGTCAGAGGGACCGTGAGAGGCGGAGGCCGAACCAGAAGAGGGAGCCATAGGGCTTGGCCAAAGAGACACCGGGTAGAGTGAGGGAAGAAGACGAACAGAGGAGGGACCGTGAGAGGCGGAGGCCGAACCAGAAGAGGGAGCCATAGGGCTTGGCCAAAGAGACACCGGGTAGAGTGAGGGAAGAAGACGAACAGAGGAGGGACCGTGAGAGGAGGAGAGAGCCGCGAGGAGGGAGCTCAGCCGCGTGAGACACGGAGGAGAGAGACTCGGCTGAAAGGAAAAGAAGAGGAGGGAGTTAGGGCTTGACAGAGGAGGACGAGAGGGAGCTACGCGAGTGAGGCCACCGAGGGAGGCCGGTACCGAGAGGACTGAAGCAAGAAGGCACGAGGGAGAGCTGGCCGCGGGCGAAGGAGGCTGAGCCGGAGGGGCTAAAGCTTGAACCCGTGAGGCAGAGAAACCGAGGGAGCCTGCAGAGCTCGGCCGAAGGAGCCTCGGTGGAGGCTGAACCGTGGGAAGAGGGAGCCACCGGCCGAGAAGGGAAAGGAACTGAGGGAGCTGAGAGGAAGCTTGGCCGAAGGAGCCTCGGTGGAAGCTGAACCGTAGGAAGAGGGAGCCACTGGCCGAGAAGGGAACAAGCTGAGGGAACCACTGAAAAAATCAGAAAAAAAAAAAGGCACGAGAGAGGCCGGGGATGGACTACACGCGAGCATGGGTGAGGACCTGAACCTGTGAGGCAAATGACCGAGTGTGGGCGGGGCACGCACAATAACAATCCCTCCACTACTCCGCACCTAGTACAGCAGGGTAGTGGAGGTGGAATTTGGTTGGGTTGAAGGAGGTCACGCTGTGCAGCAGAGAACGTGGGCAGCTGGAAAAAAAAAAAAAAAAAAGCAAGGACGCGCCTGATTACTCAGCTGGCAAGACACCCGCAAGAGCTATATAAAGGCAGGAAGGCTGGAGTGCTGAGAGGGGGATTTTTTCTTGGCATTGAAAAATTTCAGGAGGGACTGTGAGAGGAAGCCGAGAGGAAAACGCCAAGAGAAATTCTGAAAGACTGAGACAGGGAAGCCGGGGAGCAGAGGATTGGAAGACTAAGGGGAGGCTCTGAATAAAGATAAAGACAAAGAGAAGGAAGGCAACGGCATACAGTCATTATCCACGATTTAAGGGCTTCAATTGGTAATCATCGTGTGAAATTTTAAGCTTATGTAACTGGTTAGAACAAATTTAGGAATAAAATTGCTGGTTGATTGAAGTATGTGTTTGATATTCTGATTCACTGCCCAGGGACTGAAACTGGGTATTATAATGTAGTTTGTACAGTTAGTTCGTCATGCATGCTATGAATGGATTTGGTTCACCTCTCAGTTGAGTCTTCTTCAAAGTATTTTGATTTTCTTTGAGAATAATGCCTTTTTCTTTTTTCTCGTTCCTGGGCATCAGAATTGGTTGTGTATGCACCTTATTACTGAGTTATCCTCTTTCCCTATAAGGAAAAGGATGTCTGAGTTCATAGTTTAAAGGGGGTTTCTGGGTTTTGTTGCATGAAAATGGTGACATATTTTAGACTAGCGGGATACTCCTGAATGGCACTCGATGACGCATTTGGGAAGGAAATAGATTAATTTTGATTTGGATGCTGTTTGGTTTAGAAACTTAGCTTAAGATCCTTATACCTCCGCTTGTGACCTTGGTTGCTTTTCCCTTTCCTGATCTGTGTTCTTGTATGGTTCTTCATTGAAAACTGGATCTGGGAGACCGAAACCAGACTCATATGCTTTGTTTGTTGTCTGCAATACCCTCTATATTGTAATTACTTGGCCTTGTAGGCACTCTTTTGGGTAAAAGATATACTTAAGGGGCATACATACGATTAGTTGATTTGAATATGAATGCTCTAGAGGCTATTTGTGCCTTATGCCGTCAATTTTGATCCCATATGTGTTAATGTCCACATCTGTGTTAAGGTTCATGCATGCATGCTAGTTGAAGAATAAATGTTGGTTTGATGGTAATATGGCCAAGGGGAATTAAATGTTGGTTCTGGCTTGATAAAATTTGAGCATGGCTTCTGTTCATTAAGGTAACTTGCCCAAAGTTAGCCATTATTTCCATACCTATTGGATATTTGAATTGATGATTAACATTCTTTGAGTCGATGATTCGCATCTTAGAACCTTTTTAGTGTTAATGGGTGGTCAGTGTAATTTTTCATTTTAAACTAATTTCCTTTTTAAGTCTTTATGTATGCATAGAGTGTTTATCAATGTTACCATGAGTGAGGAATTACCATGGTACTTAGAGTAAGCATGTAAACACAAATCAGCAAATTATGAGTGACCAAATCACCATATATGCTGTTTAGTTTGAAAATTGATTTTTTTTTAAAAAAAATGAAAACATAGGTAGGAGTTTTACTTTAATCTTTGTTAAAAATATATATATAATACTTTTCTGAGTAAAAAAAAATATAATAAAAAAAAAGGAAAAATGAATAAATAAAGAGATTCTTAATTGTTTTATTTTCTATTTTTTTACAACGTTACATGAGGAAATGTAAACAAATAATAAAATACAAATATTTTTGACAAATATATATATATATATGTATGTGACAATTTTCTCCTTATCCCTTTGAGTATTTTATAGAATAATAATAAAAGGGGGTGTTCTAAATGCATTTTCTTTTAAATGAGTACACAAATATAAATAATAAATAATAGTAAATACATAATAAAATTTAGATGATATATATTAAAGTCTAAGTCTTAATTTCTTTTTATCATTTTTCTTTTATAAAATAACCTTAATCATATTTATTTTTATATATAAAAATGATTTCATTTTCCCAATCACATTTTTCTTAAACCTCTTGTCACGAGTGGCATCACCGTGAGCATACAAGTAAAAATCAGTAACTTGTGAGTGATTAAGTCACCACATATGCTGATTACTATTAAAAAAAATATATATATAATAATAATAATAAATAAATAAATGTATATAATATTTTAAATTTTCATTATTGACTTTTTTGTTATAAATGTGTCAATGGAATTCCATCCATTTCTGTTTTCGTAAATAATAATAATAATAATAATAATTCAGGCCAATGTTATCTATTTTCCTCTAGTTACACTTTTCTTATTCATGTCATTTTGTTTTTATTTTTATTGCCTTTCTCATAAAGAAAAGGAAATATTGAAGCAAAAAAAGTATTGATTCCCTTTGAGTCTTTATTCTCCCGTTTATTTACCTCGAGTGGTAACACCGTGGGTATTTAAGCGTAAATCAGTAACTTGTGAGTGATGAAGTCACCACTTCTGCTGATTATTATTTTTCAAAACATACGGGATGATCACATTTTTTAATAAGTAGGTGTTAAGATGATTTTCATAGTAAAAATAAAATAAAAATCATATGTAATAAAAAAAAATTTGTTTTCTTTCAAACTTTTATGCCTTTTGTCTCGAGTGACACCACCGTGGACACTTAGGTATCAATGGGTAAGTATGAGTGATAAAGTCACCGCATAAACCAATTGATTTTATTATATAAAAATAAAAATGTTTCCAAATATTTCTTTTTTCAAATCAAAATAAAATATTTAAAATCGCACATAATTTTAATCATATTTTCTAAGTTGAAGAAAAACATATATTTTCTTTCAGGAATTGATTAAATCAAAAAATATAAATAAATGAGAAGAGTAAATAATGAAGTTAATTTGTCTTTTACAAATTAAAACACACTAACCAATTCTAAAAATTGTTTTCTTTGTGGAAAGATGAATTATTTTCTATAAACCTCTCTTTTCAAAGAATATATACAATAAAAAAAACACCAACCCAATGACATGCTTTTTTGGTCCGAACTACGTCGACTTTGATCCCTATCGCAGGGTACGTAGGCCCCAGACTCTCATTCTGGGTCAAGTCCACATTTGTAAATAAATAAATATTTTCTTATTCATTTGATGTTTTTGTCTCTTCATTTAATAAATATTTACCAATTTTTCAAGTCCACTTTTCTAAATAAATAATATTTTCCTTCATTTATTTTTTTCTAACTTTTCATATTTTCATTTTTTTTTCTTTATTTTTATCTTACATTTCTCTTATTTTTTTTTATATATATACTTATTTTTACATGTGAATGGTAAAAGGGCAATCAAAATAAATTTTCAAAAGCCATAAAAATTGCATGATCAACCTAAGGTAACCGTTCTTTGGAACGGGTGTTGTGGGGGTGCCTAACACCTTCCCCACTCACAATTGTACTCCCGAACCCAACTTTGATTCGCAGACCAGTCCTTGTCCCTTTTTTGTTTTTATTTTCCGGTTTTCCAAAATTTTCCTTAAAATTTTGGTGGCGACTCCCTCGAAATCGGCCTCTCGCTGGGCGGGCCGATTTCACCTCTTTTTCTTTCACTCCGCGCCATTCGCGTCGCATTTCCGGGTGTGACATATATTTAATTTATCTTTTTATTATATTTATCTCTTTTGTTCATTCATGTGGATTTTATGCTTGATCACTATTATATGGATAAACTTGATAGACTGAGAGGTGAATAGTGAATCTAGATTTAGATAGATAAACATGAATAACTAATCTAGAGATAGAATTTAAAATTTATGGTGATATATATTGTAGTTTTTTAGATTTAATTAGAAAATTTAGTTGCATGAGAGCGAATTGAATCATAATTAAATAAAGACTAATGGACCGAGAAGTAATTATAACCCTTTTGAAACAATAATCACTATAATTATGCAAAGTCTAACTAAGAAATAAAATCTAATTATCTCATAAGGTGAATCATGATCCCTTGACGCTTCTAGAACTGAATCAAACCCAGACATCGTTTTATTTTCTATTTTTTCTCTTTTTAAATTTGAATTCTCAATTTGATTATCATTTGCTTTTGTGATTAAAAGTTTGGACTGATAAATCTACTACCCCTCTTGGGTTCAACCTCTGAAATACTCCGGATACTTTTTATTACTGCATCGACCCTGTATACTTGCATGATTCTGATCAGTAATTACAAAAGTCATTACAAACATACTCAAGCCCATCATGCCTTTCCTCACACTCCCTACTCAGGCCAGCTTCGTTAATGGGAGAAACATACTTGACAATATCATAATTGTACAAGAGGCAATCCATTCGATGCATACAAAGAGAGGAAAAAATGGTTGGATAGCAATCAAGGTAGATCTAGAAAAAGCTTTTGATAGGCTACGATGTGACTTTATTGAAGACACACTAAGAGATGCTAGACTCCCTAACAAGCTTGTCAACATCATAATAAAATGTATCACAGGATCAACAATGCAAATCTTATGGAACAGCAAGCCTTTACAAACCTTCAAACCTTCCAGAGGCATAAGACAAGGAGACCACCCCCCTCTCCTTATATTTATGTTCTCAATATGAAGAAGTTGTTGCAAGCAATCACCAACGAGGTCAAAGACAAAACTTGGAATACCATCAAAATGGGACGGGATGGCCTACAACTAACCTATCTCTTCTTTGCGGATGACTTGGTCTTGTTTAATGGCACTGATGATAACCAAATACAAATCATCAAATGTACCCTTGATGCCTTGTGCAGCTCATCCGGACATTTGATCAGCAAAGCAAAAACGTGAATCTTTTTTTTCCAAAAATACAAGCAAACAAGTAGCTTCCAGAATTTGTACTCAGTTGAGCTTTCAACAAACTAACAACTTTGGGAAATACCTTGGAGTTCCTCTTATCCATGGGAGAATCACCAAAGACACCTACAGATACATTGAAAACAAGGTACAGCAAAAGCTTTCCATATGGAAGGCAAAAATACTATTCCTTGCTGGTCGAATTACTTTTGCAAAATCAGTTCTCTCATCCATACTATTCTATGCCATGCAATCAACGAAGCTTCCTACTAGTTGTTGCCAAAGAATTGAACAAATAATAAGGCGCTTCCTCTAGGGCTCTAATGACCTGCATAGAAAGATTAATCTAATCAAGTGGGATTCTCTTTGCCAACCACTTGATCATGGAGGTTGTGGCGTTAAACGACTTGAAGCTCAGAACAACGCTTTCCTTCTTAAACTGGCCTTCAATGTTATCTCAAATGAAGACCTTCTATGGGTCAAAGTGTTGAAAGCCAAATATAAATGGGACAAACATCTGTGGGGCACCTTTAAAGCAAAAAGTTGCTCTCACCTTTGGAGAAGCCTTGCAAAGCTATGGGATGAGGTAGACTGTGGCACTTTATGGCAACTGGGCAATGGAAGGAAAGTTAGATTCTGGATAGACAATTGGGTAGGAGAACTCAGACCTCTCAAGAACCTGGCCACTTACATCATCCCAGATCCAGAGCTTGCCAGACCAATTTCTAATTTTGTCACTTTTGATGGACAATGGAACTACAACCTCCTCTAGCACCTCCTACCTTATGACAGCTTAACTCAAATATCCATGTGTGCCCCACCCAGCTCCACCAATGAAGAAGCATCCTGTTATTGGAACTTGACAAATAGTGGAGCCTTCACAGTAGCCTCAGCCTACAAAGCTGATCAAGAAGCCTCCTGGAATGAGAAGGAAGCAAAATGGAATCATATTTGGAAGTGACCTAGTGCGCAATGCATACGGATATTCCTTTGGCTTGTTGGGCACAACAAGCTTCTAACCAATGTTGAAAGACACAGAAGACATTTGGTTGATGACACCACTTGTCTGATCTGCAGAGATGGGATAGAAGATATTGACCATGTCCTTAGTGTTGGGAATTTCACTATACACGTAGCAGAAAAATTATAAGAAATTCTCTCACATGGATCTGTCAACGTTGTTTAGATTGAGATATAGAAAAAGAATTTACCACCAGTGCGTCCCTTGGTGTTCTTTTTCATTTCATCGGACCCCAGGAACTAACGTGATTGGTCAGCTCCCTCTACCGGTATCCACACGAACAGTGAGTCCAACTCAAACAGGGTGCTAGCACCTCTGGTTGTGATATCCATACAATTCCGTACAGTTTTTCTTTCTGAATGTATGACCGCTCTCTCTTTAGGGTAATTCGAATTCTATTTATTTTGTATCCTAGTCTATATCAATATATAAATATGATTCGGTATTTGTTTAATTTAAATCTATAATTTAAACTAAATCAAATATTAATTAAATAGATTAGTTTGAAATTAAATCTATCTAATAGATTAAATTTAAAATAACTATCTCATATATATCCAGAATTAAATCTAGATTTAATTTATCATATAAATCAAATTTATATTATTAGTTTAAATTGAAATTTAGAATCCAATATAAATCAAATTAAGATTATGACATTAGTTTAAATTTAAATCTATCATATGGAATTAAATTTAAAACTAATTAATTTGAATTAATTTGAACAATATATATATATATTTCGAAATATATAATATATCAAACATATATATATTTCAAATTTTAATATATATATGTGAAATATATATATAATTTTATCACTCTAAATTGAACATTAAATTCATTGAATCTAAATACATTTTAGATTCAATAAATCTGGACATTCTACCTCGAGTTTGTTGTTCTTGTGTGTGACCCTGTAGGTCCACATGATGTTGGTAGTGGGCTAATAACACTATTGGACCCACAAGTCACAAGTGGCCTCTAGTAAGACATTATGACTACCAAAATCATATGAGATCGGTGATCTGATGCAGCATATCATATAACCCGATCACATCACTTTTGTCTCATGATATATAGGTCAAGTATGAGGCATGGAAACGTCATCCTAATTTTACTTGACCATTACTTTATCAATCTCCAAACAGACTGACAGAACAAATGAAAACTCTTCCATTAGAGCACGGCTATGCATTTTCTCAGTTTCACTCATCGAATGACCCAGATATATCTCTCCATTAATTAGAGGAACAAATTCCATCTTGACCATTTATCTTCCTCCACATGAGTTCCACTATGCTCGACCATTGTCTTTATGATATCCCGATTAAATGTGACTTTTGACCATGACAAAGTATAGTGTTCCCCATGTAGGAAGCCATAATGATCTTAGGTCTAAGGACTTAGTGATATGGTTATATATGAGATATACTTATGACTTGATCCATGCAGCTATCTAATGATGGGTCATTCTGATGCCTATTCTCTAACAGGAGCTTATGATTTTAATTTGTATCTTCATACATAATTATTAATTAAAATCATACTAGGCTTAATTCATCATTATTCCTACAAAGATGATTGACTAGGGATATTTAGGATAAAATAATTTATCCAAGGATATTATTATAAATAAAAATATGCAAATAATATAATAATATAAGAAAAAATACATTCTCTTTCCTAATGAAATACAATATTTATAATATAATGATTGGTCTAGGGTACAATCTCCAACACTTAGGTTATGCCCCTTCTCCTACTCATGTTGGCTCACTATCTTACCCAAACAAGAGGTGAATAGCTTTTTCAAAAAACCATTCGATACTTGACTCATCGAAAACATTCATCATAACAAAGAAGTCTCTTGGAGGATCCTTTTTGGGCTAATGTGCTAGTCCCTCTGGAACATGAGGAACAAAGTGATCTTCATCGAAGGAAACCGCTCCACAATGAAGATTGTTCAGTCTGTTTGTGCTATGGCTGACCACACCATGAAAGCACTCAACCTCCCGTCTAACGCACGTAACTTATTTGAGTCTAATCTTTGATGTAACTCTAGCTTGCTTTCATTTTTTAGTGTCATAATCTTTAGTATGATACTTTCTTTGTAAATACCGTTATTTATTGTTATATACAGCCCCTTTTAAAAAAAAACATAACTGTATGCTTTCCCTGTTTTCATGCTTCCAAAAGATGCTGTCAGACTCAACGTTTCTCCTTTTTTCTAAAATTTTTTTCATATCTTTTTATTTAGAAGAAAAGGTTATTTTAATGTGTTTCGTCCCGATTATTAATTTACTTTATTTACAGCATATATGCCAAAAGTCCAAGAAAGGATATTGAAATACTCCTTCCGTTCCTCAATATAAGGACAATTGAAGGAGTTTTCGTGTTTCAAAATATAAGGGACACATTGAGTTTATTTGGTGTATCTAATAATTTTTTTCTAAAAATATCCCTAATTAAGATGACATATTTTCAATATAATTTTGTTTGTATTAACTATTTGATGCAAGAGTTATTAACATTGAATGAGGGTATTTTTGGAAACTATTTTATATTTCAGGCAAATTTATTGATTTTCTTGGTCTGTGTGGTTTTATCTTTTATCCCTTATACTCTCTTTATTTTTTAATATAAGAGATAAAATACAAAATCACATAAATTAATGAAAATAATAAATTTATTTGAAATATAAAATAGTTTTCAAAAATACCCTCATTTAATGTTAATAACTTTTATATCATGTAATTAATATAAATAAATTATATTAAAAAATACATATTAATTAAAATTATTTTTTTAAAAAATAATTAAATACATAAAATAACCTTATAAGTTTCTTATATTTTAAAATATAGATCATTTTCCTTTTATCATAAAACGGAGGCAATTTGAACAGAGGGAGTGCGTTGGTCGATTTACTAATTCAAAATGGTACGGACGGAGAGCCACGTGATATGCACTCGTGTGGAGATTTCATTTCAGGACGAGACAGGACGACATATCGTACAGGTTAGGATGCTTGCATTCGGTAATTGAACCACAAAGAGGAAGATGCATGCATTGTGAGTTCAGTTTCTTTATTTTTTCAAATTACTGAACTTTAACAAAAAGTATAAAATATTAACGAATGCACCTAACTAATTATTACAATTATATGTTTAGTTTTATTTGAAATTTATATGCCGAAGTCAAAAAATTAATATTTAATAGATTATATGTATTTTTAAAAAGAATCCGAGCAATCTTTGACTGATAATCTGAATTAATTGAGTCCATTCAATTGGTTAATTTATCTCAAGTGTCAACAACCATTATATGGGGAAGAAAATGGGAAACTAGTACAAGTTAAGAAAAATTTGGTATCGTTCAAATATATATTATGATTTTTCTAAAGGGATTGGACGTTCGTGCAGTTGCATGCATATGTGGAGGTGCCAATAATTAAGCAATTTGTAGTATAGTAGCTTGTAGTGTTTAAACACTGTATATATTTTGTAGATTTTATCTTATCAAGATTCAGTAGTACCACTTTCTCTGTCTTATTTTATTTATTATTTTAAAAAATTTTAAATATTTAAATTATCCACCATTTTATATTATCAATAAAATATTAATTATTTTATTTAATAATTTACATTTCACTAAAAATAGTAATAAGTAGAATATAAATATTTCTGAACATTTAAATTTAGAATATTTTAATAAAATATTTTTTTTACCAATATAGTAAAATACTATTAAATTTTACTATAATTTAAGTTATTTAATATTTTTATTAACCTATATAAAAAAATTTAAAACAATGCATAAATTGGAAATTGCTTTGCTTCTAGCCTCATTCCTCACCATATGATTGATTAAGACGGAATAATAAATAATAATAATCCTGGTTCAGTTAGTGAGGGAGAGGAAGAGCAAGAGCAAGAGCAAGGCGGTTGAGGACTTGAGGGGAAGGAAATTGACACGTGGCAGTAACAAGGGGAGTAAGGCCGTTAGAAGTTGCGCTCACAATTCCACTTTTTATTGGGTTGACAGGCTGGACTGACAATGCCCTTTGCAGCGTTTCTCTCTCAAAATTTGTCGTTTTCTTTGCCTTTCTTTTTTATTTAATAAAAAACTGAAAGTAACCAATTTTTTTCTAAAAAAATAAAAATTGGGTGGGGGTTGCCTCCACCCCAGTCACTACCAAATGCTGTCCAGGCTGTTTGAGTCAAAAGTTATCCCATGCACCACCCATCGTGCCGCCCCTACGCAAGCCTTCAGTTGTCTCCACAATAATTTCCTTTTTTTTTTTTTGGTTAAACCATGAATATTGTTTTTTAATTGAATTTAATAAAAGGGCTTATATGCTGATGCATTTCACAAAATTTCAAAACTGACAACATACTCATGTATTACCGTTAAAAAGTTCTTTATTTCGGGCATTTAAAGGGGAGAAACTTTAACAACCGAGCAGACAGACATTTTTTCCCAGCAGCGTATTATGTACGAAATTTAAGACAGAGAGAGAGAGAGAGCTAAATGATTTTGATTTCTACAAATCATTATTTGACGTTCTTTTTTTTCTAATAAAGAAATGGCAGATAAAAAAAACATTCCCATTATCACCGTCTGGACACCAAATTTTAACATTAAGTGATCCAACCCCTACCTTCGACCCATTACTTAACCTTATTTTATTTGTTCTTTATTATAAAACATATGAAATTTATACTAGTATCATCTAATTAAATAAAATGAAGATCATAAAAATATTTTAAGAGATGCGGTTGAAGAAGTAAGGTCACTTTTACTTTCTCTGTTTTTAATATCGGAAATTTTTACTTAGCGGTTGACTACAGTCTGGACATGAGAAACAGAAAACGGGAACCAAGACTTGAATGAAAAAGGAAAAGCCGCTCATACAAGTCGGTTGATATAATAAATTGAAAAAAAGAAGAAGTGGTGTGTGCATATATATATATATATGTATGTATGCATATTATATGTGTATACCCTTTTCTATATGTATTATAGAGTATTTTGTAAGTTAATTTCCTTATCCAAAATATAGAGTTTTTGGTATTTTTTTTTTATTTTATATTTGGCTTTAATTATTTCTTACTTTTCATTTATAATCCTATAAAAATAATAAAATGAGATATTTAATAATAGTAAAATAAAAAATATTAATATGTTTTGTTTTAATTTAAGATAAAAATAATTTTTTTAATATAAATATAATTGATATAAAATAATGTGGATCGGATGAAGTGAGTATATATATCTAAATAGCTGAAAAAGAAAAAAAACAAAAAATCAGAAGAACGAAAAGCGTGATATAGTAAAGAAAAAAGATACTAATGGGTATTTGGTAAAATACTAAGAGATTTTACCTATTTTTTTAGGGTTAAAATTTCAATTTTTAAGGGATATAATAATATTAAAATAATTAAAACCTTAAAAAAAATTTTTTATCAATATCCATGAATCATTATAAAATTCTACATAATAGGATTTTGATTAGTTTGAGACATATAAAAAACTTAAAACATCTTAAAATATTAAGTGATGAAATATAAAAAAAAATTAAAAGAGATATTTTGAGGAAGGTAACGGAGTAGGAAGGAGAATAGCCACTTATTACTGGGCGCCGAGAGCGTGACCATACGTGTAACTCTCGCATGCTGCCATTTGACGCGTGTCACCGTGACAGCTGTATTCTATACTAACTGACTTGCCTGGAACAATCCTCGTCACCCCTCACTCCCGCCGGTTTAAACAGTCATCCTTATCCCTTCCTATATAAATCCCCTCCTTTCTCTGATCTAACTTTGACTACCCATTTTGCTTAATTTTAATTTATCATTCCATCCATTTTAGTAATACCCTAAAAATTTATTTTTTTTTTTTCGTTTCTTTCGCTCCATATCTGTTTTTCAGATAACACTCAGCCCAGGTAGAGAGCCATAGCTAGAGCAGTAGTATTCCCTCCCAGGCTGCTTTTCATTTCCATGGCTTCCCTGAAGAAAGACCTCGATCGTATTAAAGGCCCGTGGAGTCCTGAGGAAGATGAAGCCTTACAGAGACTCGTTCAGACTTACGGCCCTAGAAACTGGTCTCTCATCAGCAAGTCCATTCCCGGTCGATCCGGCAAGTCCTGCCGTTTACGGTGGTGCAACCAGCTCTCTCCCAACGTCGAGCACCGGCCATTCACGCCCGAGGAGGACGACACCATCATCAGAGCACACGCCAGGTTTGGCAACAAGTGGGCCACGATCGCTCGCTTGCTCCTCGGTCGCACCGACAACGCCATCAAAAACCACTGGAATTCTACTCTCAAGAGGAAATGCTCCGCCATCACCGATCCTTTCAATCCCGAAACCAATGGCCACCAGCCTCTCAAACGATCCGCAAGTGTCGGTGCCGCCACTACTATCTCCGGGTTGTACATGAACCCGAGTAGCCCATCCGGATCCGATTTGAGCGATACCAGTTTGCCCGCTATGTCTCCCACTCGGGTTGGCGGACCCTTTGCGAGGAACGCCGCCCCGGTCCTCTGCACCCAACAACCAGAAACCGCCTCTTCCGTCCACGATCCACCGACATCACTATGTCTATCACTGCCCGGATCCAATTGCCGTGAGGCCTCTACCCATGGATCCGGATCGCATCAAACTGCCAGCCCGACACAGTTACAGGCAAGTCAACCATTGCCAGCGCCTGCAGCACAAGATGTAGGAGCATCAGTACAGCGAGTGTTTGTGCCAGCTCAGAGCAGTCAGATATGTGATCAGTTTGGTCGTGAGAAACAATTCTTCAGCGCCGAGTTTTTGGCGGTGATGCAAGAGATGATAAAGAAGGAGGTGAGGAATTACATGTCTGGGATAGAGCCGAATGGTCTGTGTACTCAGATGGATGCCATTAGAAACGCTGTGGTGAAGAGTATTGGAATGGGCAGGGTCGACTAGAGAAGGATGATGGTACTGCTTCCGGCGCAGCAAACTAAGCATGAATCAGAGGGGAGAGAGACGACAAGCGAACCAGAAACCATCCTGTTTTTCTTTTCTTTTAATTTTAATTTTAACCCCCTTTCCCATTACACCGAAAGAGGAAAGAAAAAAAGTAATAAGAATTTCGGTAATGTACAGAAGGACATATATGAGGGAGTTTCAGAAGAGAACGACAGTCAAAACAATGGTCTAATGTGAATTTGTTAAACTATAGATTTCTTTTTCAAACTCGGAAAATGAAGAAAACAAAATGGTAGTATTTGATTGTGGACGGAAAAATAGAATTATTTTTTAAAAAATGTTTTTGGTATTGCAAAATTAATTATAATTTCAATGACGAACAAAGAAATAGAAAAACATAGCCCTAAAACTTAGGAATTGTGCAGACCAAGTTATTGGACTGACAGAAGCGACATAAGTCACAACTGTTTTTGTATGTATTCATTAATTTGAAGGAAGAATAATTAGAGTTTCTCTTTGAAACGAAAAAGGGGGTCCAATACGAAAAAATCTTTCTCCGTTACTAGCAGGGTTGAGCGAAACAGAACCAAAACTGAGCATCGAATTGAATAAAATGTAATTCAGTTTTTTTTGTTTGATTTTTGGTTTATAATTGATTATTTTTTTAGTTAAATTCGATAATATCGATTCGGTTCGGTTCGATTGTAAGTGTAGAAGACCGAATAGGCCTAAATATATATATCTATATATTTTTTTCTAGTTTTTTTTTAAGTATTAGAATTAAGTAATTTAAGCCTCCTTCCTTCTTCATGCATCCTAGCCCAGCCCACTAACTACCCAAATTTGGCCCAATTTTGAAGCCTAATAACCTAAGTCCCATTTACACTTTAATGTTTAATCCCCAATTCACAATTCCCCATCATGTTCGATAGACTCAGTCCGTGTGTGAGCATGCTGCTGCTACTGCATCCTATGTGTCTAGTTGAAACCCTAAATCCCCCTTCGGCCTTTCCTTGTGTTGCGTCTCTCCCTCCTGCTCCTAAACTCTGAGAGGTTCCGGTGCTACGGATAGAAATTCTTAGCAACAAACTCAGCCTCTTTATTGTCCTGTCCACTCCTTTTCTCTGCTTTGCTTTTAGCCTTTCACTCTCGTTCCGTTCCCCGACTCGGCTCCAAGCCTCCAACTTCGTTCTTCACTTCTGGTTTGATTCCTCACTTCCACTTGCCTTTTCTTCACTTGGGAATATATAATGTAGCATCCAAATCTATAAAGGAGACCAAGACTTTGCTGTATGTTTTTTTTTTGTTTTTTTCTTTCTTCTCCAGACATTGTTGGTTTAATAGATCTCAAGCATCCTTTCCCTTAGTGGTGGCAGGCCGGTAGCAGCTCCCTCTTGTTGAAATTTTCTTTTTTTTTCTTTATTCAATAAATCAGTTAGTCTTAAGTTTTTTTCTCTCTAGTGTTTCCGCAATAAGCCGATAAACAATTAAAAATATTATGGCGTTATCAAATTATATCCATGCATTATATATTACTTCCATCCTGTGGAGCTCTTAATTTTTTCTTGGTTTAGTAGTACACAGATTTTTTGATACAAATAAGTGAATGACTCGAATCATTATTCCTTTTTATTCTTCTCTCATGCTTTCCAAAATGCAACAACATTTAAATTTGAAGTGGGAAATTTTTTTATCAAATATAGCATGAGCAAGAGGGATTTGGATTATTTACATATTTTCTCTTCATACCTCTTTCACACACAAGCTCTTTCATTGATTGTGATTCAATGATTGAAAAAATAGTTTATAGATGGATAAAATATTTAATTTAATGGTTTATATTTTTTGTTATGAGTAGATATTTCTTAAAAATAATCTATAATGATTTATTTTATGGTATTAGATGTCATGCCATGGTGAAACTGGGGGTGCCACTAATGGAGCAACTAGAGATGCTATTAAGAGTACTTAACCTCAAGTTCAAGCATCCAGTGAGGCTTTAACTTAAAAAGGGAAAAGAAAACTCATGAAGCTAAGATCTAAAGTTTGGGATCATTTCACAAAATTTGTCAATGAGAACAACGATGTTAAAGGTAAGTGCAATTATTGTGCAAGAGAATTTCACTGTGATTCAAAAAAGAATGGCACTAATGCACTGAAAAACCATATGGTTGTCTGTAAGAAATGGCCTTCTCCTAAGGAATCTAGACAATCACACGCGCATTTTACTGCACATGATGATGTAGTCCTTACTAGTTGAAAATTTGATCAAGAGGCCACTAGGAAAGCCTTAGCATGTATGATCATTACTGATGAGCTACCTTTCAAATTTGTTGAGGGGGTGGGGTTTAAGTGGTTAATATCTATTGCTCAACCTAAATTTGAGATTCCTTCTAGATGGACTGTGTCCCGTGATTGCTTTGGAATTTACATAGATGAAAAGATTAAATTCAAGGATTATCTAATTAGCAAGAAGCAAATGGTTTACCTCACAATAGACAGTTGGACTTCAATTCAAAGGATCAATTACATGTGTATTACAGTCCATTTTATAGATGATAATTGGAAATTGAATAAGAGAAATTTAAATTTCATTCCAATTTCTAGTCATAAGGGGAGAGAGATTGTAATAGAAATTGAAAAATGTTTGCTTGAGTGGGGAATTGATAGGGTATTCACTATCACAGTGGACAATGCAAGTTCTAATAATGTCACCGTTATGTATTTGAAAGAAAAAATTAACAATTGGGGTTGTTCTGTTATGAAATGTATGTTCTTATATGAGGTGTGTTGCTCATATAATCAATTTGATTGTCGTTGATGGACTGAAGGAAGTAGGAAGTAGGAAGTTCAATAAAAAAGGTTAAGGAAGCTGTTCGTTTTGTTAGGCAATCCCCTCTCAAGATGAAAAAGTTTAAAGAGAGTTGTGATGATGAAAAGATTCAAAGTAAGCAATTATTGAGTTTGAATGTCTTTACTAGGTGGAACTCTACCTATTTGATGTTGAAGACAGCCCAAAAATTTGAGGCTACCTTCAAGAGGTTTGAAGATAAAGATCCTTACTTTCGAATTGATCTTGAAAGTAAGAATGGGGTGCCTACTACTGATGATTGAGTCAATGTTAGGAAGTTGATGATGCTTTTGAGTCATTTTTATGAGTTACCCTTGCGTATTTCTGGTACTTTATTAGTGATGATGTGTCCATTTTATACATAAAAAATACCCATATTTAAGCTATAAATTATATCTAAATATGTTTAAATTAGTATATTTTGGTATCATTTGACATAATTTTGTGTTTCATGACATTATAGGTTCATTTGGAAGCATTCGGAGCAAAAGCGTTACAAATCATTCATGCTGAAAAGTTTTGACACTTTTCAGTATTTTAATTATAACTCTCACATATGAACTCCGATTGAGGTGATTTAAGACGCTTTGGAAAGATAATACATAGATCTACAACTTTTATGTTTTGAGTTTTCCAAAATTCTAACGTTATCATGGTAAAAATTGAACTCAAAATATCAACATGAGCTGATGATGTTATGAAGCTAGAGGTGCACTGTCTGTACAACAGTATCCACCCGGCGCAGGGTCAAACACATCCGATGCCAGGTCAACACGAATTTTGAGTGTTTATGCCTTCTGGAACTACTCGACGCCATATGGGATGAATATATGGCCACCCGGCACCGGGTCAAGCACGAAAAGCCCATAAAAACTCGTTTTTGACGCGTTTTGGTGATGTTTTGGGCTTTTATGAGCTTCTAAATTTTTCCTATATAAGGATATATGATCAAAACACAACAGGAGATTAAGAAACGCACTCAAAAGTCAGGAAACACGGTTTTAAACGTATATGGGAGCAACTAGAAGCATCTTATAGAGAGAGAAAGGAAATTTGGGGAGTATTAGTGATAGATTTATTCTTCTCTAATATGACTCTATTTTCTTATTATTTTCACAATGATTTGGGATTTTAGTTATGATTTAATTTTTATTTCCATGAGTAGCTAAATTTTCCAAGTCGGGCGTGGGGATGTAGCCTGACTGGGATGGATTGGATTTGTTTCTCTAGTTAAGACTCTTTGATTTGTTTTTCAAGTTATATTTAATTTATCTTTTTATTATATTTATTTCTTTTGTTCATTCATGTAGATTTTATGCTTGATCACCATAGAATCTAATTAATGGGTAAACTTGATAGACTGAGAGGAGAAGAGTGAACCTAGATTTAGAGAGATAAACATGATTAACTAATCTAAAGATATAATTAAGAATTCATGGTGATATCTGTTGTAGTTTTCAAGGTTTAATTAGAAAATTTAGTTGCGCGATAGTGAATTGAATCCTAATTAAATTAGGACTAATTGACCGAGAGGTAATTAGGACGCTTTAGAAACAACAGTCACTATAATTATACAGAGTCTACCTAAGAAATAAAATTTAGTTATCTCATAAGGTGAATCATGATCCCTTGACGTTTCTAGGACTGAATCAAAACTCAGACATCATTTTATTTCCTAGTTTTTTTTTATCTTTTTAATTTGAATTATCAATTTGATTATTAATTAATTTTTGGGATTAAAAGTTTGGACTATAAATTTACTACCACCCTTAGGTTCGACTTTTGAAATACTCCGGAGATATTTTTATTACTACGATCGACCCTGTATACTTGCAGGATATCCCGATCAAGTGACATCCAATAGCTTTTTCCATGAAATTTATATGTTATATCACATGTTGGATGAGTGGAAAAAAGAGTGATGATTGGGAGTTAGTTTTGATGGTTTCTAAAATGAAAGAAAAATATGACAAATATTGGGGGGAACTTTCAAAGATGAACCAACTTATTTATGTTGCTGCTATTCTTGATCCTCGATATAAATTGGAGTGAGTGCAATATGCACTTTGCAAAATGTATGTTGGTGAACAATTGGGGATACAAGTGAATGATGTGTTGTTTTCTTTGTATAATGAATAAAAGGAAATGATTTCTCCTTCCAAAATTGAAAAGGAACAACTTTTGGCTGAATTAGAAGCTGATGTTAATGTTGATGATCCTGCTGCGAAGGTGAGAAAATTGGTTGAATAGGAAAAGAAAAAATTCATGAGTAAGCTCCTTGGTAGAAGAACTAGTAGAATTGAAATTGAAAGATACTTAAATGAAGAAATTGAGATGGATAGGGATGATTTTAATATTTTAACTTGGTGGAAGTTGAATAGCCCTAGATTCTCTATTCTTTTATGTTTAGTACTGGAGGACGAGTTTTTGATGCATTTAGAAGTTCTTTAACTCCTAAAGTTGTGCAATCTCTTATTTGTGCTCAAGATTGACTTCGGCATTGTCTTCTAGTTGAAGTAGAAGAAGATTTGGATGATGTTCAACGGATAGAAAAATGTAATTTTACTTTTTTATCTTGACATACATTAATTTTATTGTTAAAAATTGATTTTGTTATAAGTTATCAATATAATTTTACTTTCATTTACTTGGAGATTTTCAAAAGATTACTTTGGAATCAACTATTGACATATTATAGACTGTTGTTGTTGAGGTAAATTAATTTTTTCCTCTCTATATAATTTTATTATTGATTGATATATGTGGTTTATTATTTGATTTTTTTTTCCGTAGGTTGGACATTGGAGGATGGCAAAATCCTTTGGCACATTGTTACAATGCTAGCAGAGTTAAGCTTTGTTGTTGGAGAAAAGGACTTTGATTTATCTTTTTTTTTAATTTGGTGTATTGGACTAAATGTTAATTGTGGTGTGAAATATATTTTATTTGTTCTTTTTAGATTTGAATGCTAAGAGTTTTAGTAGATATATTTAAATGGTTGATTAAATGAATCTACAACTTCGTGATGTTCTTGTAATAGTTTTTTCATTGGTTCAACATAGGTTTTTTTTGTTTGTCATTCCTTTTAATTTTCAGTCCGTTTATCTTCTAGAGTTAGTTGTTCATTCTAATCTCTAGAGGTTGGACAGATAAAACATAGGCGTTAAAGATTTGCAGCATCATTGATTGTCAAAAGCCCCCTTATGAAACCTTATTTATGTTTGTATTGTATTATCTTTTTTTTGGATCAATAGTATTGTATTAACAAATATTTGATTCATCCACTTTGTGTTAGGTTTGTGACGTTCATGAAAAGTGGATGAGAGAAGATTGGGTGTTTGATATTAGTTGTTATATTACATCAATTTAATTGGTGTATTAGTAAAAATAAACAAAAAAAATTGGATAATCGAGTGCGAAAAAGATGAAAATTTATTTGATTTCATTTTAAAGTCATAGATAATGCCACTGCCTTTATATGTGTATTAGTAAAATATTGTTTTCAACACGTCTTTCTTAGCTTGAAGGGTGGTCGAATCATGAACGCAAGTTTTTATATCCAATTTTAGAAAAAATGAACCGGCTTCTTCAAATAACTGAATAATTTCTTTAGACACATGTCAATGACAATTTACTGGTCACCTAAAAAAAATTATAATATACAAGCATGGGTGTGAGTGTGACTGCTTAATATGCATATAATTGTCACATTTGGGCTGCTGCACTTTTCAACTATAATAATAACGCATAACATCATCGGTGCTTAAGTTTTGAATGGATTCAAAACAAGTGAAGGCTAAAAGTTTCAACCTTGTGCATAAAAAAAATTAAGTTGGTAGAGTTATCTTTGGTCAGGTTTGATAATACTAAAATTTGATCCTAAGAAGTACCAGATAAAAATACATTATATAACATTTTTTAGAAAAAATAAAAATTAATATCATCCAATTTGATATGACGGAGTTCCTAAAGAGCCATGGTTGTCAGGGTAAATATTGTTTCAAGACATTGGGCCTCCACTATTGGACCTGAATTTGTTGTTATCTCTAGTGCCATGGCTAAACCTAAATTTAAATAGGAAAGTTGTTATAAAAATACTCTTTCATCAGGATTCAAATCATTCTTTGTTTTTTTCCCCCTGAAGAAAGGTAAAACTGTATATTTTATTACTCTGATAGAATTTACAAAATATATACACAATAGGAGAATCCTAAAATAATGTTAAATTTCTCCAAATAATAACAGAAAATCTAATCTAATAATATCTACAAAATCATCTATTATATCTGCAAAATCATCTATATTTAACACCCCCCTCAAACTCAAGATGGTTTGATAGAAAGCAGCTTGAGTTTGCCTACTAAAAACTGGAAACGACCAGGATTAAAAGATTTAGTAAACAAATCAGCCGGCTGATGCTTCGTTCCAATGGAGACAAGTCTGATGTTGCCTTGAATAATATGTTACCGAGTGAAATGATAGTCGATCTCGATATGTTTGGTTCGCTCATGGAATACATCATTGTGAGCAATCTTAATAGCTGCTTGACTATCACAATATATGTCAGTGAAAGATTTCTAAGCAACTCCCAAATCATCAAGCAGCCAACGGAGCCAAAGAACCTCAGCAGTAGTATCTGCTAATGCCCGATATTCTGATTTAGCACTGGATCGAGAAGCTAGAATCTGTTTCTTACTTCTTCAAGAGACAAGAGAGTCACCAAGAAAAATACAGAACCAGTAGTAGATCGGCGATCAGCATGATCACCTCCCCAATCAGCATCGGAGTAGGCCCGTAAAGTAAGAGAGGACCTAGCAGAAAAGTGAAGGCTATGATACAGAGTTCCTTTGACATATCAAAGAATCCGAAGAACAGCCGCATAATGAGTAGTTCGGGGCTCAGACATGAACTGACTAACAATATGAATCGCTTAAGCAATAACTAGACGAGTAACCGTAAGATAAATGAGTCCCCCAACTAGCTGTTGGTAACGTGTGGGGTTTTCCAACAAAGTCCTATCAGTAGAAACAAAGTGAGCGTTAGGCTCAATGGGAGTATTCTTAACCTCCTCATCAGTAAGAAAGGACCGAGATATCAAATCAGAGGCATACTTGACCTATGAGAGAAAGATACCACTCTCCCCATGATATACCTCGAGACCAAGAAAGTAATTCAGCCTTCCAAGATCCTTCATCTCAAATTGATGCCCTAAGTAAGTTTTAAGCTCCTGAATGCCTGTCAGATCATTACCTGTGATAATCATGTCATTAACATACAAGAGGAGCAGGACAATGCCTCGATCACTAGTTCGAACAAACAGAGTAGAATCATGAGGACTACAAGTGAAGCCAAGATAACTCATGGTAGTACTAAACTTAGCAAACCAAGCTCGAGGGGCCTATTTAAGCCCATAGAGTGCTTGACAAAGACGACAAACTTTATCTTTCGAATGTGAATACCCGGGAGGAGGCTTCATATAAACTTTTTCCTCCAAATCACCATTCAAGAAGGCATTCTTGACATCCATCTGATAAAGAATCCAATGCTTAACAGCAGCAATAGCGAGGAGGCTGCGAACAGAAGTAATTCGAGCAACGGGAGCAAAGGTCCTTTCATAATCAATATCGTACTCCTGAGTGAACCCTTGGGCCACCAAACGAGCCTTCCGCTGCTTAAGAGAACCATCTGAGTGAGTCTTTATTCTTATAAACCCATCTGCACCTAACCAGAGTCTTACCAAGAGGAAGATCGACAAGATCCCAAGTGTGCATTTTCTCTAGAGCCTGCAGTTCTTCTTCCATGGCTTGTTGCCAGAGAGGATCACGGGAGGCTTCTTTATAGGATTGGGGTTCCTGAAACTGAAGGATGGTGGAAAAGCAATGGTAATCATTAAGGTAGGAAGGAAGATGTCTTACACGAGTGGGTCGAGTACTGTCGGACGACATGAGCTCCGTAGACGTAACTTGTACTACAGAATCAGAGACAATAGGCTCATCTGGAACGGGCACTGCGTCAGGTATGTGAATAAGCTCAGTTAGAGAGTCAGTACTTGTGTCATTAGGAAAAAGATCAACAGAAGTATCTGTAAGGATAGAAGGTGAGGGAAGAGAAAAGGAGAAAAGGTCAGTCAAAGATGAGAACTGTATATGTTCCTAGAAAACAACATGACGAGAAACTCGAATGCAGTGAGAGATGGGGTCCCAATAACGATAACCCTTATGTTCAGAATCATAACCAAGAAAGCAACAGAAACGAGCACAAGCTTGCATTTTGGTGGTCTCATGAGATGGAAGAAGAACAAAACAAACACAAGCAAAAACTTTTAGAAGACTGTAGTCAGGAGGTGTGCCATAAAGTCATTCAAAAGGAAAGATGTTACCAAAAACTTGGCTAGGGACTCTATTAATGCAGTAAATAGTAGTCAAAGTAGCTTCACCCCAAAAACGTTCTGGGCAAGAAGAAGAAATAAGTAGGGCCTAGACAGAATCAAGGATATGACGGTGTTTACGTTCAGCCCAACCATTTTGCTGAGAGGTGTAAGGACAAGAGTACTGAGAGATGGTGCCTTGAGCAGCAAGAAATGTAAGTAATTTAGAATCACGGTATTCCAAGGCATTATCACGATGAAAAACTTTGATAACTTTAGAGAACTGAGTGTGAATCATAGTAGCAAATTTAATATAAATATCAAGCAACTCAGATCGGTTTTGCATCAGATATATCCAAGTAAAACAGGAATAGTCATCAACAAAAATCACAAAATAACGAGATCCTCCCATAGAGGGAGTAGGTGTGGGCCCCCAAATATCGGAATGAATCAAATCAAAAATTGAATCAGCAATAGAGTCATTTTTATTAAACGATAAAGCAGGCTGTTTGGCAATTTGACATGAAATACAATGAAAAGACTCATCATCGACACAACCTAAGAGACCACTAGAAAGTAAAGGGCGAAGTTTATTCAAGGAAGGATGAGCAAGACGGCGATGCCATAAATCAAGAGACAATGATGTGGTAGCAGCACACAATCTAGGAGAAGTGACTTCAGGAAGATGTAATGAGTTGAGCTCAAACATACGACCAACCTTACGCCCAGTCCCGATAACCTATCCTGTCTGAGAATCCATCACAATACAATCACGTTTGTTAAATAATATATCATAACCCATATCAACAAGTTGTCCAACAGAGATAAGATTAAAGCTAATAGCAGGTACCAAATATGTATCATGGATAGTTAAGGAGGGTAAAGAAACTAAACCAATATGACTAACAGGCATTTGAGAATTATCAACAGTGTGGATACGATAGGCAGTGGTGTTGGGAGACAGAGAAGAAAAATAATTTTCTTGACCAGTCATATGGTTGCAACAGGCAGAGTCAAAAAACCAAGAGGTACCTGAGGGAGTAGCTAAGGCAGCAGGTGGGTTGGAAGTACCAGATATAAGCTTGTGGAGGAGACCCTCGAGGTCTGCAGTGGAGGATCCCGAAGTGGAATTGGCAGCAGTGGTAGGAACTTCATCAGTGACAGATAATGCAGGCTTAGAGGAGAAACTAGACCTGGTTGATCTTCCCTGATCAGGCTTGGGAGGGCGAGTGGGACATTAATTAATAAGATGCCCAGTTTTCTTACAATAGCGACAAAATAGAGTAGGATAGTTGGCAGCAATGTGTCCTTTCTTTTGACAAGTTCTACACTCAATATAGGGACACTGATCAAAAGTATGAGTAGACTGGGGGCAGCGACGACAAGACTTAACAGTACATCCGGATGCAGCAAAGACCATCTCAGGAGTGCGCTGCAAAAGACCCAGTTGAGTCTCTTCAGAGCGAAGGCGAGGAGGAGCATCTTCAAGAGTCGGAAGAGGACTTTGATGAAGCAAAGAGGCTTGAACAGGCTCAAAATCATCCGTGAGAGCCATCAGGAATTGAATGAGACGAAGTTGATCACGGTACTGAAAGAAAGCTTGTGCATCTTCCTCACACTTGATGATTTTTACTATCCCACTCATCAAGTCGTTCAATAAATTTCAAGTCAGTCTTAGCAGCTTCACGAACAGGATGCCGAATATCACCAGTAACATAACACCACAGCTTACGGCCTTTCAAAAAACCTCGCATACTTTCCAACCAGAGGCGGTAATTGGAGCCATTTAAAATAACATAAATAGGATGGGCAACCTCTGACTTTTCCATATCAAGGATGGATTGAGAAAAGGAGAGGGCAAATGATGGAAAATAGAATTAAAAATGAGTGAAAAGAATAGAGCAAATGTGGGAGCACGTGAGGGAAGAGAGAGAGGAAGGTGGCAGATTCTGGAGGCGGCACGTGGCTGCGGGTCCGGTGAAGGTTGACGGCTTGATTTTGGGAGTTGGCAGGAAAAAGGGAAAGGAACACCATAGTGGGGCACGTGTGGGCTGAGGCAGTGGTTGACGGCAGAGATCTAAGCCAAAAGAGAACGGACGGGTAGGAGGAAAAAGCCGCGCGTGGAGGCGCATCCACTAGAGTTAGATGGCCGGACTGAGGGGATGGACCGGTCAGAGGAAGTCGACGGCAGGGAAGGAAGTCGTGATGGCAGAGGATGACGGCAAAGTGGCACAACGAAGGTAGGCAGTGACTGCAAAGACGAGGAAAAAAAAATTCTGAAAAACTACGGCTCTGGTACCATGAAGAAAGGTAAAACTGTATATTTTATTACTCTGATAGAATTTACAAAATATATACACAATAGGAGAATTCTAAAATAATGTTAAATATCTCCAAATAATAACAGAAAATCTAATTTAATAATATCTACAAAATCATCTATAATAAACCTATTTAGGTTTACGTAAAACCACACAGGTTTAATTAAACCTGTTAAGGTTTACGTCTCATGTTTTAGATGCAACATCTCGAAAGGAAAATTGATCAGTATCACTATACAACAAAGAAACTTCAAACTCATATAAACAATCTGGTCCACCAATTCCCTTTCATTGATTATATACCTCTCCTTCAAAGATGCAACATCTCCGAGCAGAAATTTAGGGATACCATTACCTCATCTCTCCTATACCTTTCTATCAGAACGTACCTTTTTTTACCACCGCCTCTATTCACAGCCCCTTCCCCTGCTAGAGCTCCCAACCATGTGCTTAGGTTCTAATTTAGCAGGGAACAACTCATAGAACTATGGGCGGGAATCAATTAATTGCTATATTATGAAAGCCATAACGTTTAACTCAATTTTTTTTCTTTAAACAGTTCCTTCCAATCTCATTAAGTTATCGTCCTTTTGTCGGACATCGGATCAAAGTAGCACTTTTCAGGAGATAGATAGATCATAAATATTTATCTATCAAATTCAACTGAAAAATTTTTCTTCATCCCTTGATTTCATTTCAATTTAATACAAGCTACGAAACTAAATTTTGTGAAGGAAAAAAACTCATTTCTAATAAAATCCAAGTTAAAAAAAAAAAAGAGAGAAAAGAAAATTTCGTTTTGCTCTTGAGATTCTTCTTACCATAAAACAGTAGCCTAAGCCCTAAAGTTAGTAATTATGACGCATAAGCTTCCCAAACAAATGAGATAAATTATATAAAGTAGTACTATACTACTAGTTAACTGCATGCAATATATGGGTAAGCCAAATGTGCCCCTCATTTCTGTTTATGAATTCATCGCCCCCTCATTTATTAGGATACAACAGTTTCTGGCACGCCCACTAGTGGTTATTAACCAAATAAATGAATTCCCAATTCAACTCAAACGAAAGGGGAATTGAGAATTGGGTTCACTATTTGATTTATTAGATAATTAATAATTACTCAGCCACTCTTTTGTAAATTACTCCTCTTACGGAGTAGGTAATTTTTATTTTTTAAATAGATAGTCAAAACTTTTACTCCATCTATCTTATATTATAAGGTAACAAATATGATTTATTTTTATATTATAAGGTAATATAATTCTATTTACCAAATTTATTCTTTATTAATATAATATTTAATATTGTAAATTCTGTTAATTAATGATGTTTAATGGGGTAAAATAGAAATTTTTATATTTTTTTAAAAATTTTAAAGTTATTATATATTTTTCTTAATATATATAAAATTTTAGTTGTTACCTTATAATATAAAATGAATGAAATAAGTTTTAACTATTGATATTACAGGAGTCTCATATTGAAAAAAGTTGCAACCTGATTGAACCGCCCATTTTTTTAAAATTTAATTAAATGATGGGCCCTATTACCCAAGAGAATAAGGAAAATAATTGAAGAAGTAGACATCTGTTGATTACAAATCCATCTGATTGCGAGATTTGCAATTGCAGGCCCAACCTTTTATGCCCTCCCGAAAATTTAAAAGTAAGAAACTCTATTCACGCTTTTAAAAAAGAAAAAAGTTAACATGTGCAACACATAAATTTACGGGAAAAATCATTTTTTTATCCTTTTTTTTTCAAAAAAAATTCCCATAAACTTAAGATCTTGTTTTTGTCTCTGTAGTCTGTAATTATTTTTTTAACTATGAAATTTGTCTATCAAAATGTTTCTTCCTAATTCTAATAATAAATTATGATTTTCTGAAAATAAAATAAAATGGTATTATATTTTAAATTCTAATTTAATTGATTTTATTAAAGAAACTTAAATTTTTTTTTTATAAACAAAAGTTTAGTTGCGTTGGCATGTGAGAATTCACCAAATTTTTTTTTGCATATTTATCTAAATTGATCAAATTTGAACATTGTTGGATCCAAAAATTTGTTTACAATTCCTCAAAATCGTGTCTTTATTTATTTTTGCAGCACTCAATGTCATGTCTAGAATTGGCTGTTACAAACAGTCAAGAGAATGAAGCTTTTTTTTTTTTTTGTGAAACCTAATACCTACTTTTATTTGTGTCTAACAGGGGAAAAAAGGATTTCTCTGCATTATTACTTATTATTTATAAACGTACGCACCTCAAAACCAACCTCAAATGATAAGCAGAACCAAGTCAAAATAGTATTTCATGCTATGTCTAGTAGCAAGAGAGTTGGTTTGAAGAAAGGGTAAAGGAGAAAGAAAATCCATCTCAATATTTTTTATTTCTAATAAAAGAGTCTACCAAAAATATTACAATTTCTTATGAAAGGACTATAATTAACTACCAAATACATTAAGATAAATTTCCTTTTTACTTTTTATTTTCTTAAAACCATCTTTCTTTCTTTAACTTATATATGATTATTATGATATGCGCAATTACGTATGATTGCAGGATTTCACATTGCGTGTGTATCAAAGGTTTGCTTGCATGAATTGGCTGATCAAAGGAAATGCCACAAACCAGAAAACAAGCGGAGGCCCACAGATTCAGAATGTTGTGCAGCTAGCATGTCACTGAAACTGCTCAGTTTCTTGACTTTGTAGCATCTCGACAACTTGTCTCATGGTGGGCCTTGCATCTCTGTTTTGTTCTACACATCGTAAAGCTACTCCCGTCAAAATTTCCATCTTCTCTGAATCCACATTTCCATATATCATCATGGGGTCTATTATCTGCTGCAACCGAGAGGACTTTGAGGAGGGTGCTTTGTTCTTCTTCTCCCTCACCCATGCTACCAGCCCATGTTGCCTCCCATCTCTTCCACCACCACTAACGTTAACGTCCTGGTCACCACCAATCGTGGGATTCTTCCCGGTCATCATTTCCAACACCACAATTCCATAGCTATAAACATCTACTTTGGAGGTGATTGGCGTGTTGGAAACCCACTCAGGTGCCATGTACCCTCTGGTGCCCCTTATTCTTGAGAACTTTGAATTGTCAGACTCATCTCGCTTGAGTAGCTTGGATAGCCCAAAATCTGATACTTTTGGTTGATAATCGGAATCCAAAAGTATGTTTTGAGGCTTTACATCACAATGCAGAATCCCCTCCAAGCATTCCTCATGCAAATACGCCAGACCTCTCGCCACGCCTAATGCAATATCGAACCTTGTGCTGAAGTCCAGAGCATGGGATTTGGACTCCAGGTTTTCAGCTAAAGAACCATTCTCCATGAACTCGTACACCAATAGCCTGTGCTTCCCCTCTGCACAATATCCCCACATTTTAATCAAGTTCATGTGATTAAGCATTCCTATGTTGCTTACTTCAGCAAGAAATTCTTCCTCCCCTTGATTAGCTTCATTCAGTTTCTTAATTGCTGCAACTCGATGATCTGAAACTTCGCCCTTGAATACAGTCCCACCCGATCCCCTTCCAATCTCCTGACGAAAACCTCTGGTTGCTTTCTTAAGCTCGGAGTAACCGTATGTTATGAGTCCAGAGCCCACTGGCAGGTAGCCTTTTGCACTTGCATCGGGCTGTCGTCTTCGGTCTCTCATCAAGGAACACCATACGCAAAGGATACAAATGATCTCTAACCCTCCTATATTATAAGCAAACCAAGCCACGAGCTTCAATTTTCCATTTTCATGGTCTTTCACATACCCTCTTTCGATCATTATTGTTTCGTTGGAACACCCAGTACTTGATTCTTGAAGGGATTCTTCCATGGAGTATGAATATGAAGTGCCTTTAGGCAGTCTCAAGTAGATTCCCCCTCGGAAATCAGGTGAAATATAGCCATTCATCAGCAGCGTCTTTGGGTAACAATTAAAATAGCCGTTGTTTTTGCTAAATTTATACTGGAAGCCGTTGTAGTCACAGGATTGCAAATTCAAGTTCATGCAACCCTCTAAGGTGGAATTTGAGGTAAATTCACGATCATAGCCGTAGAAATCAACATGGGGAAGACGTACAAAGTAAGACTCACTTGAGTTGCAAGAAAAGTTGTGTTTTGGTTCACACCCAAAAAACCAATCACTAGCACTCCTTCGTTGAAATCCCGGAAGACAAGAGCATTGCCTTCCGGAACCAGAATCATAGCTACACAAGCTATTAGCACCACAGATTCCATGAATTATGCAGGGCTTTGATATGGCCTGCCAAGACACATACCATTTGTGTCTTTCAGATTTCCGGCTGTAAACTCGAACATTACCATCGGAATCCATTCTCAACATTCTCTGGAGCACCATGCCATAATCGGATGTGATAAAACTGAGCTGGTCCGACCAACTGAAATTGCCCAAAGAATCAAGCACCGCAGTCCTACTTCCGTTGTAAGTGCTCCTTCCATTTCCCCAACCGACCAGCCCAGGATCGGGCCAATAAATACTTGAAGTTTCAGGACCGTTGTAGAGAAGACGGAGGACATTGTCGTTGTCGAAGAACAGAGAATAAAAACCCGAGGACTGGTTTGTCTCACTCCTTGAGGAGACAAGCTTTGTAAATCTGGTGAGTAGTTGGCAAGGTAGAAGAGTATCGGTAGGGAAATCAAAGCTCTGCCATAAAACGGCATCCTTGGTGTCGCAGAGAACAAGATTACCAGTGTCGAGGAGAAGCAACCGAACAGAGGATGGAGAGGAAATGTCAGTGGCCCAAACGTTGAACTCGGCGGCATCCGTCAAGAGAAGATTACCAGATTTAAGAAGAAAAAGTTTGGAGCGCTTTCCGTTGACTGGTCGGTCACGATTCGCCATCCAAACGGGGGTGGAGTTGTAGGTGAACCGCACGGCAAAGCAATAGGCATTGACACCGACGGCATGGAAGCCGGCGGAGAACATGCCATTGGGTGAAACCAGAACATCTTGTGGGTTCTCTACGGAAAGGGACTCCCCCTTGTTGAGAGTTTGGACGAACGAAGACGACAAATGAAAACATAAAACGGAAGATAGAGTGAGTAATAAGACCCACATGCTGGCAAACCCCTTCATCAGATTGTGCATGGTGTGCTTGCATTTCAAAGGAATAATAGGATAAGGCAATGGGGGGTGTTATGAACGCTGCGAAGAAGATGACACAAGCATGGATCTCATTTGTTGACAAATTCGAACACCAAGCGCCTGGTTGAAATCAAGTTTTGACTCAAAATTTGGGGCCGTTTGATTCTCTGTTAGTTGAAAATGAGGTTGGATAGAATTTGTTTCACATCATAGTTAACATAGTTACGATAAAAATTAGTTTTACAGTAATTTGATTTTATTTAAATTATTTATTTAAAAATTAATTTTGATAAAATTCATAATTTTTTTTAAATTGAACTTAAACTCTATCTTATGATTAATTTAATTTCCTTGAACTAAAATTTAATCTGTATTTATTTAATTAAAAATATAGTATATCTGATATAACATTTTCTTACAGATCATGGTCTATGAAAATTAAAATTTTGAAAGGACATTTTGGTCAATAGATAAGATAAATTTTATGAAAATTTTATTTTCCTAATTTTTCCAATTTTTCTCATTTTTATTAGTATATTTTTATTTGACTTTAAAATAAATACAAATGAAAATAAAGAAGCAGAACGGAAAAGCATGTCCTTACCTGCTTATATTGAAACTCCATTTTGGGTCAAAAATGATTCTTTAATGGGATTGAAAAATTAAGCCAAACACGTTCACTTTTCATCAAACTAAGTTCGGAGCATCAAACTTGGTTACAATAGTAATCCCAAACATGCACTTGGTTTGATTTGTTTTGCCATATGTTTGGCTAGTTTTTCCAGTTTTGTTGGAAAACGATTTTTCTGCCAAAATGTAGTTCCGCATAAGCAGTAGTAGCAGAGATACTTCTCCGTTTTACTTTTTCATTTTTATCTGTATTTATTTTAAAGTAAGACAAAAATAGACCAATAAAAATAAGAAAAAATTTAAAAAATAAAATTTCTATAAAATTCCTTCTATCTAATGACTAAAATGTCCCTTCAAAATTTTATTCTCTATGGACTATAATTTGTAAGAAAATATTACATAAGATATATTATGTTTTTAATTAAATAAATACAGATTAAATTTCAGTTCAAGTAAATTAAATTAATTATAAAATAGAGTTTAAGCTCAATTTGAAAAAAATTATGAGTTTTGTCAAAACTAATTTCAAATAAATCATCTAAATATAAACACGTTAATTCAAAATCAATTTTTATCATAACTATGTTACAAAATTAATTCAACCAAAACTCATTTTTAACTAATTGAAATTGTAAAACAAATTCTATCAAAACTCATTTTTAACTAACTGAAAACTAAACCAGCAGCAAGACAAAGGATGAAGGATTCTGCTAGTCAACTACGTGGGAGGCAAATATTCGGGGTTTCAATCCTTTGTCTCTACGATGTAATGGTAGCACCACCTCTGCACTTTGCTTCATCATGTAATCGGTCACTCAACTATTACCTCGCGCACTTTATTAGATAATTTTGTTGAACCTTTGCGTCCAACGTAATTCGAGCATTTTGGTCACAAAAAGAATAATAATAAGGCTTACGTCCGTGCCCAAATAATAATAATAATAATAATAATAATGAGGTTATTTAAAAAGTCAACGCCTGTCTACCTCCTACATTAATGTTTCCAAGACTAACAATTTAAACCAAAAAACAAATGTATCCTTTCTGGTTGGAAAGTTGAAGGAGTGAAGCCTTTTATTTAAAAAAAGGAATGTCTCGAGGAGGCGGGCTTGGTAACTCCAATTTTTTTTCCTTTCCTTTTTCGGAGATAATGATACGTCAAAGACTGAATTGAATGCTTCCTTTGCCCAAACGGCAATGGCATATCGACCTTTAGAAAGCGAATGTGGACGCAACTCATGAACAAAATGGTGGGTCAGTTGGATGTATGATCCCTAAGTATGCCGTGGAGGTGCTGGCTAATTAGATTTAGGACCACCCTTATTATCTCACACAACACCTTGCCCCTTTAAAATAATATTTCATATTTCTTCGGATCTCCCCTACGGGTATTCAAATGCATGATTGTGTCTATTCATAAAAGAAAATAAAACAAGCATGATTGTGTTTCTATCGTTGAGTTGAGATCATTGGCATTTAAATGCGACATGCTAGCTAGCAGTTACAGGCGCATCCAAGCTATGCAAAACAAGGGATGGACTAACTCCCATACAAATTTCAGAAATACAATAATGCATTTACAAAAAAGAGGGTCTGCCAGTCATATTCCTTCCAGAAATGTTACTAACCCTACCTCAACGCCCCCGACGCTGACAATGTGGTTCCCAATACTTTACTATGCCATAGTGAATAATTTTGAACTGATACAATATAATCCACAGCAAATATAGGTCGATTCTGAAATGCCTTCTATCACAGCAGCAACTCAGGCAGTATTATGTACAAACCTGTTCCTATTGTGTCCTAAGCTTGTCATCTTGTTTGTTGGTGCTGTTCTCAATGTCTTCTGGGACATGGTAAGTCGACAGAAAAAATGAGTTCTGATTTTTCCGTAGGAACCTGCACCACAATATGGAAACTAGTCAAACACAAGATAATGGCCCACCTAAATTCCATGTGAGCAATGTAAAGACTTGAGAAAGCCACATGTTAAAATGAAACTTTAATGGCGGAAAAAGAAATATACTTGAGAAAGTCCACCAGTTTTGCCTGCAGCTGCATCATTGTCTCCATTTCAATATTAGCATGGAACAATAATTCGGGCAACTTGACTGCAAATTCCAGAAAAGTTACTTTATTTAAATCATTGAACAGAAAAATTACGATATCAAAATGGTAAACTCTTTATCCCGTACAAAATTGTGAAAACCATTTGAATAGAAAACTTCAATGCTAGTCTGCAAGCCATATCAGTGAGCACAATAACAGAGAATACGTAATGAATAATCTAAATGTATGTATGGGAGGCTGAGCCAAAAGGTCAGCATTTTGATGATGCCGGGTTGGCTGAGAGCAAAACAAAGCACACCCCACAACGATCCATGTCTTAACTTGATATAATTATTGAGTAATGACAAATCACAAACTGACAAAATGGTTATATTAAATTAGGTCCCTAACCTTGTTTTCTCACCAAAGACAAAAAGGTTATTTTAAAGCCCTCCCATTGCATTTACAATAATTTTTTTAGCTCTAAATCATATAATAAGCATGTCCTCACTGTAAAAGGAGCATACCAAAGAGACGTAGCAAATGTTCTGCACCATATACAGCAGCAGGAGTGATATCATCAGGGCAAGCTTCTTGGTACTGCTTCCGCTCATTCTTGTACAAGAGCATCGCTGGCAATGCTTTGTCAAAGTAACAACACAACCCTTTGAAAATTTCTCCAACTGAATCAGCTATCCTATATTAAACAGATTAATGTTAAACAATAACAACTAAGCATATTAAGAAACAAACATCACACCAAGTGCCAAAATAAATACCTTAAAAGAAATCCACAGACTAATTATAATGAAACTTGCTAGTAAGATATGGTATCAACCACTAAGAAATTTGTTATAGATAATATCAACAATATTCTTTTTGAAGCAACTAGTGCCAAACAGACTTAGCAATTACATGTTATGAGAGAAAGGATGTGAATAACCTCATTCAACTTTGACAATTTAGCAAATAAACCTTTATAGATTTAAGCCTTAGATACATTTTTGGTCCCCTCTAGTGTCATTCAAGTGTCAATTTAGTTCATTTAATTCAGAAATAGACAATGTAAACATTCATTATTAAAAATAAACCAATTTGGCCCCTTCAATACATAGTCCATCCAAAACATAACAACAAACTACACAAATAACCCTTCATACTTTCATGTTACCACACACACACACACACAAAAAAAAAGCCCTGCACACTTTCATGGATTCAGTACCTTTTTTGTCCTTCTAGTTTCAGGTAAGTTTCAATTTGGTATTTTTAGTTTGAAAATAGACAATGGAAACATTTTATTATTTAAAATTATCAGCTTTTATGCCTAAGTTTGGCATTAAATTTAGCAAATTCACGAATTTAGACTTTAGTTATTTGCCTAGCATTGTTAAATCAAACTATTTGACGTCCAACAGATTGCTAAATTTTTCATTAAATTTTGGATGCAAATGTTGGGAAACGGGATTAAGATTATTTATTTTTATCTTAGAATAATTAGGAATTCAAATAGAGTTATTCTATTAGGATATTTAGAATTTATTATCTTTTATGATTTAGTTTATTAGAATTTAGTTTTATTTTTAAATTAAGGTTCATATATTTTTTTTAAAGAGATCTCTCTTTCAAGACGCTAGTTAGGATAAGGATTTAGGCTCTATAAATAAGTCTTTAGACTACTCAATTGCATTTACTTCTGACTTCGCTTATTGAATGATCTCCCCTCAAATTCTTCTACTTCTCCCTCCCTCTATCCTTATCTCTTCCTTATCTTTTCTGGTGTCCTACATCAAAATGTGATAGAAGGGTGAAATTAGATAACATTAAAAGAAGGAAGACAACATTGCATGCTTTGAACCTGGGAAACCATAAGGTATATAAGCCTAGTTTCAATTTTGGTAATCAGCATCTTCAACTTCAGTATGTGGCACATAGCCTCTTCTATTAAAAAATCATGAAGTTATGACTATAAATTAAACTTTCAACTATAAATATAAATTTGAAAGAAATTGTACTAATGAGTAGAGTGCTCATAATGAATCAATTTACATTAAATTTCAATTTGATTAATTTATTTTTCTCAAAGTAAACTGATAGAGATCAATATAGTATGGAAAGCTTAAATCCCGCATTAAGTAGTATGACCACTGTAACGGTAAATGAGTCAGTTAGGTTAATTGAGGTGTTATGTTAGTTATTGTAACAGAATAGTTGTTAGACCTCTTGTATAAATACCGCTAGCCTATACATGGGAGGAATGCAATACAATATAGATATTTCTTCTCTTAATTCCATCATGGCATCAAAGCAGCCAAAATAAAAAAGGCTTGACTGCTACAAGATTCATGACAAATTAGAGAGAGGGAGAGAGGCTTAAGACCTATAAGGTTCAAGAGTACAAGCACAGGTTAAAACAACAAAATTAAGGTTATAACCTGAAGCCTTTGAGACTCAAAGAACACAAGCTTGTACTAATAAAATAAGGCCTAAATAAAGAGTGAGCTAAGTCTAGTTACATTTGAGGGGGATTGTTGGAGATCATAGGCTGAGGTGCTTAAGTGGATTAGTTCTCCTATTTCAATAAATAGTCTTTTTGAAGAGCATTCCCCATCTTACTTTGGTGACCATCAATTGATATCAAAGCTAGTGGTCAATGATTCCTAAAAAGGCTACCCATGAAGAATTCTGATCAAAGGGTTTTAACCGGCAAGGAAGCTAATTGTCACCAAGTATGGAGTGTAGCCACTTATATGTCAACACTAAACAAAGAGCCAATTGATAGAGACTAAGGTAGAATGGGATACCTAAATTCTACATTGAGTAATATGAGATACTTAAAAGGTATTTAAATAGGTTGGTTTTTCTACCTCAATAGCTAAGTTTTGAAGGAAGACTCCTCACCCCATTGAGATGCCCATAAAAAATTTTGGAAGAACTACAACCTAAAAGCTAGCTCAAGGGTTGTAAAGCCCACGGTCCTATGAACCCCACATCAAAATCCCATAAATCCAACATGGGGCTCAACTTCCGCACCTTGCAATTCTGTCCTAACATTCTCTTTATCTTTCAAGTGAATGAACAGGTTAATTACCAGATACTGAAAGTTCGAGTAGTTAACTGCCAAAAATAAAACTACAGTGGGGTGCATTTGCCAAAGAATCAAACTATAAGAGCTTTCCTCCATTTTAGCCAAAAAATAAAACAAATTCTTTTCTTTTGGTACACAAGAAAGATTACTCCTCTGACCTTCTACTTAAACCCCCACGCTCCCAACCAACCACCCAACCCAGCCTCCGGTAGCAAAAGAAAATAATCCCAAGTTATGTAAACTGCCACACAGCAGTGATTGAAAGATAAGTGTTTTAATTCTGACATGATATCCAAATAAATTCTAGGTATGCTATAATACCACAGATAGCAGAATGTTCTAATATCATGCTTTCTTTCTTTCCTTTTTTTTTTTGGGAGGGGGGTGTTCTGCATGAACTTACGATCCATCTTTCTTCGACCTGTAATCAAGATACTTCTTCACTATGTCATTCACATTTGGAGTACGAGGAAGTTTGACAAGCTGCACAAAAGAATATAATAAACTCATTTCAATAAGAATTGGAAGGCGTAAAGTCCCAATTTTTCACACCTCAAACACAGAACTATAGAATAGATTTTAGAATGACTATATATCCCAGTCAATAATCAAAATGACCACCAAAACAAGACACAATAAATGAGCGCGTGACCAAGTATAACCCAACAATGTACATCTAGCATTTATATCAGAATAATGCAATATAACTATAGGATAAGGACATGGAAAATAACCATAAACATACAAGTTCCTCTTTACAAAACTATATGATCAAAACCATAGGCAGTAAAAGTGCTTGAGGAGGCATTTGGTACAAAGGTACCCTTCATTCCCCAGCACATTGAATACCAAGACATCAGATAGTAAAGATATCATGCTATTTAAAATTACCAAATTTGGTATGGTGGTTGGGAGTTATGAGAGAATAGATGCAATTGATGTTTTATAAAAGTTTATATGACTAAAGCTTCAAGCGAGTTGGGTATCCTTTGGATTTTTTTTAATGCCATCCAAAATGGTGACATCCTATGCCTTTAGACATCTTGAATACTAGTATATCAAATAAAAGCATCTTGATAGCCTCCACAATCCAAATTTCCATGACACAAAAGATGGTGTACTAAATGACTCTTGAAAGCTCTTAAAGAATCAGAAAATTAAAATTCAAGATCACTCAAATGTATAAAAAGGTTTACAAAAAATTCATAAGAACTGTTGAGGCATTTAAAGCAAAAGGGAAAGAAGAAAATTACATGTTCTGTAACTCGTCATAGCAACTGGTTCAAAGAACATAATGCTTGACTAATATTGTGGAAAATCAATAAATGGGCACAATATAGCTATACCTTGCCCAGATGGGTAATAAATTCACAATCATCAACTAATTGCTTCTTGAGTTGTTGAGGAATCTGAAGGCTCACAAACTTGTCAGAATGTACAGCAGCTCTTTCCTAACATTTAGCCAAAACAAAATCAACTTTAATTACATTCTATAGCCAAATGAAAAATGAGCAAAACTGACCTCCCCACAAGAAAAGGAGGGAAAATTTAAATATTTCAATAAAGTGATAAACATAATTTTTTATAGCATCAATAAATATCATTTGAAAAATTTAACACATAGTTAAAATTAATTCATAATTACAAGGAACTTAAAAAATGCCTGCATGCATAAGCATAACTTATGCTAATCTAAAATTTAAAACCAGAGAGTACCTTAATGAGTGATTCATTCTTCCGCTTCTTGCCTCTAGCTGCAGTATTATATTTATCCCAAAATAGCTTAAACAGGAGTAGGCACACAGAGAGGCTAAAGTAAAGTTGATTTAAGATATTTGCACATTGTAAAAATAAAGTCTTACACTTTTTTTTGTGACAAAAGTCTTGCTCTATTTATTCCAGAACATATGATACAAGATTACCTAATTACCATATATTACATCACATAAATTTTTTACCAACTGGCTTTCATGGCAACTCTTAATTATATTATCTTAAAGGGTAGAGGATACAATAGATGTAAGATCATGGAACGTGAATTGCCTAATATACTGGAGAAAAAACATAATAGCAGCAAATAAATTGTTAAATTTTTCTTCAATATAAGTAAATGGTTCAATTATGGTAAATAGAGAAGACGAATGCCAAACTCTCTCATTATTCCTCTAGCTGCCAAATATTAACAATTAATCCCCAGAAGGGTTTAGAATGCACCAACTATACCTACGTTTTCTTTTGTTTTGGCAAGGGAGGGGGGGAGGGGTAACTGTCAGTGTTGAAGGTCTTGAAATAAAATGTATCTTGACATGCGTATAACTTCTAGCTTCTATATGTTGGTTGGTATCACATGGAATTTGGATGCAATAATTCAACAACTGTGTCCCTACCAATGCTACCAAAAAAAAAAAACTGTAAATTTTTTCCCCCTAGAACTAGAAGTTTGAAGTGCGTTGTTTTTCTTAACTCCTAAATGGCATCACCAACTGTAAATTTTTTTTCCCCTAGAACTAGAAAATCAGCAAGTCACTAGTAATTGGGTATTGAAATAATTAAAGTGTAGAAAAGAAGTATCTAACCATTAGAACTTTTGGACTTAACTTGTGAAGCACGGGCCACTTTTGTGTTCTTGTCATAGCCATGTTTCTCATTGACTTCAAGCTTTTTCTGTAAATTTTCCTCAGTGTGTTTCATCAAACGATCCAGGCCAACCCATTCATCCCAACTGTAGCAGAAACAAGCGCTAAGAAATTAAATGATCCTGGAGTTCTTAAAATTAAAAGTCAAAACCTTCTATTGCGGCTGAATAAATGGAGAACATGTCTGCCTTTTCTTCCAACCCTGAAAGAAGAAGAAAGGAAGGTAAATAACACTAACTTAAAAGAAAAAGAAAGACGCAAGTGGGGAACCAGAAATCCACAATGAAGGCACAAAATTGAGATATAATGAAGGAAAAAAACTACTTACAAGATAATGAACAAAGAAGCTCCATTCGTTCTGCTTGTACTCAATTTGCAATACCTTTGAAACAAGACAAATAAAAGTTATGAGCAGTTCAAAGTGTCGAATTACCCTCTGTCGACACACAAGTAGTCAGCAGCTGACATTAATAAGAAAAATTCACGTTACTTCAACAAAGAACACGAGAGAACGTAAAAAATCGAAGTCATGGATCATCAAGGTCAATCCGACAGAGGTATGTAAGTCGACAACATAAAAAAAGAAAAAAAAGAAAAAGAATAGAGGGAAATAAAGAGAAAGAGTGAGCATGAAGCACCTTAGCTACATAGATTCGACCACTATGGGAGGCGAGAACCTTCTCTCCTTCGGCGTACGGAGGGGAGTCAGAGTGGTGGACGACATCATTATCAGAGAGGGTTCTGCTACTGGTATCCGACTCTGTCGCAGAATTGGGGATAGTCCCGGTGGTAGTCTTGGAAGTTCCCATTCAATCTGCTGACCAAATACGATTTCTTGTATTTGGGGGCTCAGGAGTCTCAAGTTTTGCGGCGCTTATTTTGATTTCTTCTTACTCAGAAAGTGCCATTGCCATGGATGAACAAGTCACAGCAGCGAAGACCGTAGTAATCGATCTTTCGGTTTCATTTCCCAAAGTTGGCAGCAAAGTTCCGCTCTTTCCCTCCCTTTGCCACCCTAGAACAATCTCCTTCCCAAATCAATGGGCCAAGAAAACGAAGAAGGAATCCCAAATAAACTTTAATGTCACTTTTAGACATGGGGTAACAGTTATTTTGTTATGAAATTATCCTATATTACCAAGATTTTTTCGGCCAATGCTTTATTACCAAGTATCGAATCATAAAATTAAACTATAACACAATGCTTGCTATGCACGGGGTTGATATTATGATCATTAAAAACATTACAATTTTTATTCACACATATCATAAAAGTAATAAAAACTAAATATTTATTATTATATATATAATTCTCTAAATCAAAATCCCAAGTTGTTAAACACTTTACTATATATTACTATATATTACATTTGAAGTTATGTCTTTTGCTCTCTTTTTCAAATTAAGTATTAATATTTTAAATCTATGCGTACTTTTAATTTGGGATACAACAATATATATATAGTTGATCATATGTACATACAAGCTTAGGAAGATATAAGCTAACATTAAATAGACTTTGCTCCTACCTCTTATTAATAGTCATAGTAAAGATCAATCATATTAGAAATTATCTCCTGCACATGTTGAATGGAAGCTTTGAATTAGAAGGCGTAATTATGATTCGAGAAATAAATACCTTTAAAACATCACTAATGCTTGCTGTCACTTTCACTTCAATAACATGCTTACTGGTTTGAGTAACAATCAAATATGTTTTATTGCACAAACCTAAAGACTTATCAATGTTTTTTATTAACATAATAGGAGTATTAACTTTCAAATACAATTCATGGTTAAGGAGGTCAGACATAGAAATAGAGTTCAAGAATTTAATTGAATGAAGATAATCTAATGAATCATCTTCAATGCACACATTGTCAGAGCTTAAATAAACAACTTTTTCACCAAGCAGTATAGATAGCTTGTAACAATTAACTTCATTTACAATTGCTAGCGTATGAGCCAATATTGCCTTATCCTTATAAGATGAGTCATTTAAATGATCTATAAAATTGAGATAAGTGGATTATACTATATTCTTAATGAGATCATCAAATCATGCAATAACAAATATGGAGGAATCTTGATGTCAGCTTATCCATCATAGTCATCCCTAATTGTTTCATTATTAATCGATATTATCCAATCAGCAAATTCTTTTATTTTGATGTTCACCTCAACTAAATTTGAAAGTAATAATCTCATGTTTTTTTTTTGTCAAAGTTAAGGTGTTACAATCTTTCCATATGTTTGATAAATTGATTGCTACATATATTATGTCCTCTTGCATACCTTTAAGCATAACTAGTAGAATTTGGTGAAAATCTCCACCAAGCACAACAATCTTCCCTCTAAAAGGCATGTCAGCTGAAGAATGATTGTGTAACTTTAAAATATTTATTAAGCTTCTATCTATGCTTCAAATCAGAACTTATTTGCCATTGGGGCCTCATCCAATATATTAAGCAAAGTATGAACTAATAATTCAGCAAAATGGCTATTTTGTTTAATATTACACACAGAATCTTCATTGATGGATATTGATATACAAATTTGTGAATAAACTATTCACCCCCCAGGTAATAGTAATACAACTTGATGCAACATTTAAAACAATCTTACTCTATGATTTGTGAAATGAGTAAAGAATGTTCCAAATGTAGGTTTTACCAGTATCTCCATAGTTTTTTATTTAATTAATTATTTAATAATTAATACAATATAAAGTAATTATTTATTTTCAAATTTCAAATTTGTAACTGATAATTTGAAATAAATTTAATTAACGTCAAATCAATTATTGATTCCACTATACATAACAGTTATCAATCACCTTACTAATAGTAAAAGTTGAAATTTAATATGTACTAAATTTCCAATTGAAACAAAAAATTGTTTGAGGGCAATAAATTGAATTTGCAAATGAGGAATCACTTTAGAAATTCAAATAATTGATCAACCATAATTTATCATAATTACATGTTAGAATTCATCATGAAATTTTTTGTAGGGCTAATATGGCTAACATGAATAATGTGAAAATAAAATACACATAAGATTATTATATTGCCTTCTATCTCAACAATAATTATATGACATTTCATCTTAGCAGCATTTAAACAGATTTAATATAGGGTTAATGCCTATCATAATTGTAAGGCAGCTAAGTATTTTTATTATACTTAGCAGCATAGAAAATGACTCATGCAATGCATAGATTGTTCCTCCTATCACATTTAAATATTAAATCTTGTAATTGTAAATCCAATTCATGGATTGTTTCTTTAACGTGTACAACTAATTTTATTAAATAAATATAAATGTTTCATAGTAAAATATAATAAAAATAAAATCAACCTTATATACTTTATAACTTTGGCAATAATATTTAATTTCTATCTATTTATAATTCATCATTTATAAATATTAAGTATACACAAGATATATTATGTACATAGTAAAAATTTATATTACACTAAGTTATTGATAACTTCTTTATACACCACATTTGAAGTATTAGTTAATCTTTTTTTTTCCTATCAAGAATTATAGTTTTCAATTTGTATCCTACTTCATACTTTAGTTACAATAATATAAAATTGACTATACACGCAGATATTTAGGGGGACTAGTATTAGCCATGAGCCCTCCAAGTTTTTAATTTTTACTTTATATTATAAGTTTTTATTTTTACCAAAATTTCAAATTATATGGAGATTATGTATTTTTGTAAATTGTTGCAAATATAAATATGGACATTATATTCTTTTCTGCTCAAAACAACTATTAACTTTTTATAACTTGTATGAGAAGATTAAAGGATAGTTATAAACTCTGAATAATGTAAAGGTGATTGCAATAATGATTTTAAATAATAGTAATGAATTGGGTAAATTGTACCTTTAATTCAAAAAAATTGACAATTTTAATTGACATTTATTATTTTAAATAAAATGTTATTTGTCTAATTAATTTAAAAATTAATATTATAGTCAAATTTTACTGGTGGTCAAAAAGTCATATTTTACTAAAATATTTTCAAGTCAAATTTTAACTTTAAAATAAATTATCCAATTAATTTTAATTTTGTGTAGGTAATAAATAGTACAATAAATTTAAAATTAGGATTTTAGTCAAACATAATAATTAATTTTCAATTCAAATTTTAATTTAATAAGTTTTAAACAATCAACTTAAATAATCTCAATTAAGAAATTGTCTATTTAAGTTAACTATTAGTGTATATATATCAAATTTAAATCAATAATTTTGAATTAAATTATGAGCCTCTATCCAATTATTTAATCAACTACAAATTTAACGTTCATGTCAAATTTTAGTAAATAATTTAATCACAAAGATAATTATATAATAAATATAATTTTTAAATATCATAGCAGGCATAGTCATATACATTTTGTGTTAAAAAATAATTTACTAATTTAAAATTTAGTTAGTTAATAAATTAATTAATACATGTATAGCAATAGATCTACATATTGAAACCTTTTCTTTGAATTAAAATATTGTGTTTTTTAAAAAAATTAAGGTAGTTAATTAATTTTAACTCACATCTTTAATCCATGTGATTTGATTAAAATGATGTTATATAAAGAACTAAAGGAGTGTATCAATTTAATTTAAATTATAACAAACTTATCAACTTTTAACTAATAATAAAATATTTTTAAATGTAATAAATATGAGCCAATATAATGAAATCCATTAAATTTAATCATTATTATTTTTAAACAATTCTAGTGTGGTTTGACATGCATTCATTAAATCTATTCGATTAGGTAATTATGTAATTTAATATATATTTGAAATCTAAATTGAAAATGCTGAATTTAAGGATTTTCTTTATGTCAAACAACAGTAATTAATTAATGGTTTTAGTAATTTATTAATATAGATATTGAAATGTTAATTCAAATTTGTTTATAAATATTTGACATTGATTAGTAACGACTAAATTACACTAATTTGGTATTTTGTCAACTTCAAAGGTTTGATGGTGATTTGATCATAATTTATACTAGAATTAAAAAAACTATTATATATCCTTATTAAATGTATGAAACAATTTTGGAATTCATATAATATACTGGAATTAACACATGCTTGATGCTTGATCTATTTTATTTTTTATCAAAATAAGATAAGAGAAAAAAGAAGCACCATGTAATCTTCTATATTTTATTATAAATTTTAATGCCGCTGTAACTAATCAATTTGTTTAGTTCTAAGAATCATATCATCCAAAACTTATAGGTTTTATTCAAGGTATATGTCAACATCCATATTTCCAGATAGTATCAATATGAGGATGCATCCTATTAGGACCTCTGAAGATATGTAGATTCTCTTTTATATATATATATATATATATATAATATTGAGGGATGAATAATCAGAAATAAATTAACAAGCTGTAAAAATAGATCAATGAAAAAAAATACCAACAACTTTGGGGAGTGATATCCTAGATTCTTCACCTTGAAGGCATGACTTCGTCTTTGGTCAAAAATAAGTCAAGCGTGCTGGATCCATTTATTGCAAGCAATAGCCAAAATCCTTCCTCCTTTGCAGTACTCTTAGAACTTGAACAAAATGTATCAAAATCTCTTTTGTAATATATATGCACAAACAGATATAATTAGATGCGAAGGATTAAGAAAAACTGAAAAAAAAAAGAAGAAATCAATAAATTGATTGGTCTCAGTAGTAGTGGATGAGAGGAATAACTTGTCAATACACAATGATTCCAATGAATATCGAAAAATCATAATTGAAGAGGAAGAACCAAAGAAGAACAAGAAATATTACCAGAGCATTATTGGGGATAGTTTCCAATTGGTCCATGCATAAGAATGGGTGTGTTGATGAATTTCGGGATATTTATAGATTGTGAATTAGAAAAAAACTGCACTCAATTCAAATCAATTTCTATACTAAATGATGCCATTTTAAAATTAAAGATATATGTTGAGAATTTAAAATTTCAAAATTCAAATTAGGTTAATGGACATTATGTGGTATTATTATACATTAATTCATTTCATGATGCACGTTAGCATTCAATGTCAATACATGTCATATGCACATGTGACAGTCCACTTCATCAGCATTAAAACAGGATTAATGCATAATTAATACCTTTCACCTTTGATTTTATATATATAATAGAAATACATATATTTTCATAAAAAAATAAATACATATTTTCAGGTCAAAAAATCAATATATATATGATAAATTGTACTATTATGACAAAAAATTGTTGGTCCTTGTAGGAATTAGGTTCCATAACACATTTTATGAGAGAGCATTTGATAGTGGAAAGATTTCATATATTTGGATATAGTAGCACATAAAATTTTAACTAGAAATTCATCTTTTTATTTAAATTTAGATTATATCATCTTCTACTGCATATGTTTTAAAAAGAAAAATATTAATATTTATATACTTTACATTTTAATTCCAAACCTCAAAATATAAAATATATATCTTACTTTCAATGTTACATCTTTAATGAATGACTTTGATTCTATTTAATGAGATTGATTTTGCACACTAATCTTAATATTCATGATATAATAACAACTTCCCATTAGCTAAAATATAATTGAACTGTGTTGGCCAAAAAATAATAATAATCGAACTACTACGTGATGAGGAACTCTAACATTTTTTAACAAACTATCAAATTCGAGCCTTATGGATTAAATTGGGAGAGCTTTCCCATAATAAAGACTTAACCTGATTTGAATTTAATTAATAATATCAAATACAAGAATGTGTTTGTACCAAAAAAAAAAGATTGTTTGTCATTAAAAAAAAACAAAGAAAGATGATAACCTAAGAGGGATTATTGAAAGGAGAGTAAAATTTGGAAGCTCTATCAACTATGGTAATTTTTTTCGCTTTCTGTTCGAAACTGAATCAAAGATAATACAAAGGCTAACATTAGCCAGAATTGAGTTAGTAAATGAAACGTGATCTTTGCTGTTACATAATGACACTCTTTATGAAGAGAATTTTCATTATTCTCACAATCCTATTAGAGTAGTCAGCAGGTATGGTATCATAATCATAGTGACTAGCAATGTGGATGGAAAAATTTGTTGAATTCTCCATTTAGAAAATATAATACGAATTGCGCTACTAAACATAGGTTTTGATTAAAATCAACTCTATCCAATCAAATAAAAGTACTAGAGCCTACTATATGCGGTGACATTTTTTTTTTTGAGATCACATGCAAATATGTGTGTCCTTGATGTACGAGTTATGAATTCTATTGGTACATTACTTTTGTAGTATCCAAATAGGCTTTCCACATTGCTAAAAAAAAAATTGACAAAGGAAAATTATCATTGAGATTGATTGTAGAGGAATTTTCTATACCCAAAGGTAAATTATCATTACATTTAATTTGACCAACCAGATTCTTAATTTTTTTAAAGAAGGTTTGAACTAGTTAAATTGAATCTAGATATTTTGACAAGAGATGAGCAGGCCGGCATTAAAGGAGCACTCAATCTAATCATACAAATAAATAGCTAATATATATTTCATAACAAGAGATCCGCTGCACTACAAATACAGCAAGAACTCTGTGGCCAATGAACCAGAAAAGAATAAACAATGAAGAAAATGTTGGTCAATAGATGAGCAAGTATTAGAATGAGCCCTCATTGACTGAATCTGTATGAAGTAGCTAGGAAGAGGCAGTGAAGTGATGGTTTAATGTCCTACGCCGGGGCTGGGACCCGACTTGACGGTGACTCTGAGATTCCGAGAATTGGTGAATGAATGGCCTTCGCCTCTCGAGCTTGGTCCTCCTGTCTTCACCCCTCTTATATATAGCCCCTCCAACATACCTTCCATCCCTTCGCTAATGGAGCCACTCAATTTCTCACCATCCACAGGATAACGCCGACCTTCTGTTATGAGGATGAAGCAACTTGCCAGAAGAAGCCAAACACACAAACATGAGGGGCTTGAGATTTTCGGCCATTTAGATGATCAGTATAGTGTGTGAATGAATTTTAGCTGATGAGATAGGCACACAAGCTAGACGATGCTATAGTGGAAAGATGCAACAGAGTTGTTTGTGATTTGGATATATGGGCTTGGTTCAGAAGAGGAGGTTGGATGCCCTTCTCTTATATTGGCGATGGTACGTAGGTAGGAACAAGACAGGAACGTTGTGTTGCAAATTCAAAAACGCAAACGGAATAATTCGAAGACACGGTGAGTTTATGGTACGAGGTGATCAAGCCAAGAAAGTAAAGTAAGGAGGAATAGGAAAGGATGTCAATTTGACCTGTGATTCCGAAAGCAATGGACTGTGGACACAGAAAGTAAGAAGTTGTTTAGTTTCCATGCCAGAACTACATTACCGTCCTTTTGGAATTCCGACCACGTGCGTAACTGTGTGCGTAAGCGCATTTGACTTCAAAATTAATATGGACAGTAATTTCAGAAAGCAAGACTAGGACCTGCCAGCAGGAGTTTTTTTTTACAAAAAAAAATCAATTTTTTTAATTTAAATTTTGTGATAAAAAACACAGTTGAGGGAATTTTTTTTTCATTTGGAGTCCATTGTGACTTGGATAGAATTGATTATACTATCAAATTTCAGATAATTTAAAAAAAAAAAGAAAGAAAAAAAGAAAAGAAAACAAACGAAAGTTGGGTGCAAAGAGAGGTGGAAGTCAAAAGTGTGAAAGGATGAAGGCTGGGTTTCATCAGTAATTTGCAACCTCAGTTGTCTGGTATCTCTTTAATGGGCTGCCGGGGGGAGTTTGGTGAAGAGGGATCTATGAAATTTGGATGCTTCTGTATTCAATAGTTATGGACTGCGTCTACCTATATATTTCATCGGTCAGAAAGTATTATAGCTTACGTATACTTTGACTAAACCACAAATGGTAGTTATTTCCATTCACTAGATTTCATCCTCATGCCAATTGTCTATCACAAAATGCCCTTAATTTGAAAAATACATTATTCTATTTGTGCGGCTTCAGCCATAATTATTGTTTCGAATATATACAATAAAAATATTTTTAAATGTCAAATAAATTGAATAATTTTTTTACTAGAAATATTAAATTAAATGTAAGTCAAATTGAATAATGATTTTGAAACGAAATATGTTAGCATATTTTTTTCACATAAATAGGGTTTAAACTCTGGAACCTCTATCTACATTCCGCCTCATTCTTCCCACTTGAATTAATCTCCTCAAGTGGCATGCTGGTATAATTTATTTTGAAATCAACTTAGTTATCATTAGTAGTACTATAATAATTTGTTGGTCTTATTTATTTTGGAATCATTTAAAAATGTTCAGATATAATTTTTATATTTTTATTATAGCAAATTTTCATTAAAATTAAATACTTGAATTATTTTTACATCTCATTGGTTCAATGTTATTAACTAGTAACATTCTGTTGGTAAAAAAAAAACTAGTAACATTTTGTTCTTCAAAAAAGAAAATTCCTGATGCAAGAATCAAACTCAAGAGAAGTAAAGATTTTCTCTTATTTGTTGCGAGCAAGATGCCAGCGAAATCCACTCCCAAATTTTTATATTATGTTTTAATAAAATAATAAGTTCAAGAAAAGATCAAAATTAATCCATAGGTAGGCCTTGAGTCATAGGCCACACAAAACGAATTTGTTTCTTTTTCAACATGTATTTTGCTGCGAATTATTATCATGATGAATCAAAATCCGTATCATTCTTACAATCGAATCACCTTCATACTTAGGCACATTATGAACTCAGAATTATTAGCTGCATTGTGGATTTAGAGTAAGTCTTAAGCAACTCTCCTTTTATAGTTTTGTGGGTTGTGTTCCGAGTGCTTCTATCCTCTTTGAAACTGTTTCAAAGGAATTATCCACACTATCCAACATCCAAGAAAAATGATTGTTCAATGACCAGCATATATATGATTCTCATTGGTTTTCATTTGAACCCTCTGTTTTCCAACATGCAAGTTTGCATTTTTACATTCTGAATAAAAATTTCCACGGGGGTCGTGTCTCGTACTGCTGAGTCCAGACATTGGATTTTAACATTAACAAGAAGTGAATTCTAGACGGCCAATCATTTTTATCCACACAGGCTAAAAAAGACTGATATCGATATCAAGATTAAAATAAAAGGAAAGGCCAATTGCTTCCAGATCACATGAATTAATTGCCAATGGATCTCTCCGCTCTTCTTCACGTCCGCCTATGTTGGAACCTCTTGACTGTTAATTTTCCCTACTGACATGTTATTTTGGCTTTAAAAAAAAATGCTAGCATGTTAAAGTGAGATTCTGCCATTGACGATAAGAACTGCACTGTCCAAGTGATGGATTTATTCCTGCGGTCCCTGCTACTTTCAGGAACCCTGATTACTCAACGGCAACAGCCTCTAAGACTATCTTTGATAGCAACGAGTCCTTTTTAAGAAAAATATGTAGAAAGAAAAGGAGAAAAGTCTTCCTAAAAAGAACTATTTTATATCCCTAAAATGTTTGAGTAATCTATATCAAACATATTATATAAAATTTCTCTCCCAGTTGATGTGCCCCCTCGAGGTTGTATTCAATTATTGTATCTGGATGCTCAAAACACTTTTATCATGAATAATCAGTAATCTGCCCTTGAGTGGCTCCTTAACAAAAAAAAAAAAATCTCTCCCATCTTCCGTTTCATAATCTCTTTTCATATTTATCAAATGCCTAAAACCCGTGCATAGAAGATTTCTCACATTTTTGTTTATTTATTTTCAAAAGAAGACGTTCGTTAATTACAGTGTTTACAGTTGATTGGGAAAGGACAAAATAATTCAGATCCTTTTTTTTGGGCCATCATTCAGATCGTCATTTCAAGGAATGGGGAAGCAAACTCTAATTTTATCATTTAATGAGGTACGATTATCATGGTTCACAGGCTTCAACCCTCAAATATACCGGTAATGCCCTGTAATAGGAATTGCTTCACGCTAATAAAAATTCGCAGCATTAAGTAATTTCCATGTCAGGAAAGTTCGCATGTGAACGAGTATTCTTAATTAAGCTAATGTTAAACATCCTAATTTTAACTTGGATAAAAGTAGTATAATACTGCTATTAATCCCAATGATAAGTCCTTCACTCATGAGTTGAACTTTCCAAATCATGTTGGCACCAGCTTTCATTATCACGTCACCTTAATTGTTTTCAAAAAACGGATATTGATGGAAAACTAAATAAAAGGTGAAGAAGAAAGGCAGAAAATAGGAAAAATAAACACACAGAAATAAACATGGTATTCCTCCATAAGAGACAATTCCTGCTCGCAAGTCCCATGACTTGAGTATTTCAGTGTATCAAACAAGGAATACGGAGTAACTTGACAAATTCGACAAGAATCAAATACCCATCTCTGAGCCTTCTGCATATTGGGTTCCAGGAAAGGCCAGAAGGACCTTTGCTTCTGTATGGGAAAGAAAAAAGTTTCTATCTTTTCATCGCTAATTTCAATTTGCAGAGCACAAATAAATCGAGGAACTAAATCGGCACAAATCATAATTTAATCTTTAGATTTACCAAATTATAATACATCTCATTCAACAATTCCTTCCCAATTTACACATCAAACGTAGTTTGGTAGTAAATAAAATTGCAGATCTAGTAACTGAAATTCAAAGACTGCACAAAAATTAACTCCAAAGCCGAAATCTCACAGGCAGAAGATGATAGAATAAGTGAGATCAGAAGTAGATATGAAAATTTCATCTGCTTCTGTTATTAAAGTTCATTTTCTCGTAATAGCGAATAGAGAGAAGCGACAGGGAGAGATGAACCTCGTCTTTCCCTAACCGAGGGGATGGTTTGGAGCGAATCATCTGCGGAAACGCCGTCCAGGACGAGGAGGAGGAGGAGGAGGAGGAGGAGGCCGACGTGGACGCCGAAGAAGACTGCGGCTTGGAGAGGGGCCAGAGGTAGAGCGCGTGGAGACGACGGAAGCCACCGAGGGCAAGCACGACGGATCGCAGCTGCTGCTCGCCACAGCCGGTGTTAGCCCACTGTTTGGTGCAGATCAGCTCCCACAGCCGCTCATCCTGCGCCGTCTTGTGCCACTGCTTGTTCACACAAGCCGCCATCGCCAGCGTCTTGGCGTCCACATGCTTCAAAACCTCAAACAGCAGATTATCGTCGAAATACACAGACCCACGAGGGTTCCCAGAAGCCCAATCGTCACGTCGCTTATCAAAATCCACGACCTTCACCTTTTTCATCTTCTCATCGTTGCCGGCATGTGGACGCTTCATCTCTAAGCTTGGAGAAGGGGAAAAAAAAACCTCTCTCCTTCCCCAATCCTGCAATAGGAATTAGGAATCTGGAGACTTCTTTGATAACACTAACAGTAATTGGGAAGTAATGAAGTGGAGGAGGGTTAAAAGAATGAAGTTGGAGGATGGAGGAAGAGGGAAGGAAGGCGATAGATAGAAAATGGGATTAGGGACGGGAGAAAAAGGAGGGGTGGAGAGAAAAGATAATGGGGGGCATGTTGAGGGGTAAAGGTCAAGATTAGGAAGTGCACCTGCTCTCGATGGTTTTCGAAGACGACATTATGAAAAACGAATGCGCTTCGATTCTTTTCTTTGATTGACGATTTTGTCCTGGCTCTTTCACCTTCTCTTTAATTATACTATGTCATTATAAAAATCATTTTCTTCTTTCTTTTTTCTTTTTTATTCATCTTCCTCTGTCGTCATATCCTCCGTCTTGATGCGTTATTGGGTTTCTCATATACGTTCTTTTTTCCTGCCAGTTGTTGTTAGGTACTTTATCAAAATGGTTGTTTCTCTCGGTATCCCAATAGGAACAAACTCCTCGCGCATCAGTCCACTTGATTCATATAATAATATTCCTAATATCATCAAACTGCATAATATTAAGAAGGTAACACTTATTATACCAAATATCTTTATTCATTACACTGAACACTGGATTTGCAAGTTTCGTATTTCAGGAAATTTTCAAGCATGAATTTTTTTATTAAAAAAAATGAGAAATGTTTCGCCACAAAAACTGCAAAAAAAAAAAAACAGAAGAAAAAAACAGAGAGAAAAAATAAACTCAACTACGTTAAGGCAACTCTGATATATTAAAACACACTACATTTTTTTTTTGGCCAACCAAACACATGTATAACGTTAGACTATTAAACACAAATTCTTAATTCTAAATACATGCACAATAAAACAACCTAAATTTATCATGAGGTGTATACATTTATGATAAATTAATAACTTGGGAGAATTATTCTGATTAACTTTTAATAAAGAAAATTTAATATAATTACCAAAAAATAAAATTTAATTTCTGTTTTTTTCCTACAAACAGGATTAAGTTGGTTTTTAATTCTCTTTCTATGTATTTAAAATAAAAAGAAGGGGAAACAAACAAATACAGCATTCCAAATCTATTCTGGAAAGATTTTGAGATTTTTAAACATTTAGTTTAATTGAGCATGATTTAGATTATATCCTATGAACAGGCTTTTTTATTTTTTTTTTAAAGAAGAAATGTTAGATTCCCCATATCTAAATGATGTACTATTCTCTTATCTATATTGCATACAAAATATTAAATTATGTATAACTTTAGAAATTTACAATGACATATAGATAGATATTCTGATCTATAAAATTTAATTAAGAATTTTTAAAACATATTTAAATTTATTTAAATAATTTTTTATAGTTAATTAACTCATCATTCTACTAATGAAAGCCTGAATATCATTGACAACAATTTTTTTTTACTTTGTTTTTTATTATTTTACTCTTGATTAATATGAAATGGAATATCTGAAAGAGTACATTTAAGTTAAAGATATTTCAATAAAAGATTATTGAAGTTTATAATAATTTAGATTATTTAATAGTTTTCTTAGCCTATGTAAAAAATTTTAAAACTTCTTTTAAACAGGAGGGAGTAAAGTTTAACCTAAAACAAATGTAAGATAAGCCTCATTTTCACGAGCTTTAATAACAAGCACGACATGATGTCAAAACTGGGAAGAAAATGAAAGGAGAGGTGAGTGGATGGGAGTGAAAGTGGAGTGGAAAGGAATTTGCAGGAAAAGTGGGAAGCAACATTTGGACTTTGGAGAATGGCAAAGTGGGGAAAACGACTCGTTCGGCATTTACTCACTCAACCGCTTTACCTTGAACCGGATCTTTTGTTTGGTTCCATCACCAGCGTTGTCCATGCTTCTCACTGGACATGGACAAAGCCTTCCACTTCCCCTTACTTGTGGATGTCTTTCAATTTTGATTCTTTCAAGTTGTGTTATCCTCTTCAGATCTACCTGCCTGCCCCTCATGATGCTTTCATACTTATATTGGACTTGAAACTTTTCCATATTGCAAATTTTTTACTACAACCTATTTGTAAATATAGTGTTGGAAATCTTGACAGAGATACTCAAAGTAAATGATAGACTTTCATAATTAAATTTACTTTATAGGAAAATCAAACTTCCAATAATTTATTTTAAGAATGAGAGCATCTAACTCTTATCCCAACTTAAGTGGTCAACATCCATGTTTTCAATAAAAAATCATTTATAGTTTGAAATATGTTGTTTATTTTTCATGTTCCAGAAAAAAGAAATTTGTACAGGTTTATTTTGGCCAAAAAAGATATATAATTTGAAAATTTTTATTTTGAAAGTTATAATTTATCGTGTTGTTGATAAATTACGGTACAATATAATAATTTACCGTAGGGACCCAACCTATGCTTGCAGACTTGCAGTGAATGGATTTGCAACTGTCGTGGTTGTTTATCTATAGAGAAATAGCTATCCCGTAGTTAATACCGTGGCCCATTAGTTCAGTTGGTTAGAGCGTCGTGCTAATAACGCGAAGGTCGCAGGTTCGAGACCTGCATGGGCCAGTTTTGTATGCCTACTTTAATGTATTCTTATTTTTCTCTACACAAAATCCGGCCCACTTCTTATAACTTGCCTCGTAAGCGGTCACCGCTTTATGGGCTCATCTTTCAACGGCCCATTTATTTTATTAATGATTTTGCGTGTTGATAAATAACATTACCTTGTTGAATCTTTGAATTTTGTATAAAATTAAACTAAATAACTAAACAAAATATAAAATAAAGAATGCGTAAATCATATTCCGATTTTCCTTTCATACCAAAAACAATTTTTTTCTCCTGTCAAAAAATCATCCTTCGAAAATTTAAACTTCTATTTGTCTGCTGCTAATTTTCTTTAACACGATCCTTTGAATTTATATCTTCATTTTTGACATTTGAAAGAAAGAAAATCATATATCTGTATGCGTAGCCGTTGTACATAATAATTTACAAAATACAAACAACATAATTTGGATCTGAAACAGAATATTAAAACACAAATGGAATGATGAGCGCTTCACAAATTAATGGATATCATATCATATCAAAGACAGCGCATGATCAGATAAATTATTTGAACTCAGTTGAATAATTCCTGAGAATCCTTAAAGTAACCAACTTTGAATATTTATATGAGAAAGTCTCATGACTTGGATATCAATCTTTTTCTTGTCTTCAATGTTTTTTGGAATCATTATTAAGTTTGTTGCTTTATTATATGCGACTGCAAGCATGACTTAAATGTATTATATTCCAGGGAAACTAATCATTTGCTCACTGACAATGAAGAAATCAATAATCGAAGGGACGTCAGTAGGATAGCGCGGACAGAATGTTACACAAAATTCAGAAAATTAATATGCTATTATTACTTAATTATATGAGAAGGCATGAGAAATTAATTGATTAATTTATGCATCAGTTAGTGACATTCTTGAAATTAAGCACTGTAACAATTAAATCACGGCAAGGTACAAGAAGCCATTCAATTTTTTGTCAGCCTCAATACAAATAGTTCATAATACAAACACCGAAACAAAACAACTGATCCCTTTCAGCTGAAGTAGAAAAACTGGGGAACAACCTGGGTATGCTTGATCTGAAGTCCAAAATGCTGTATAAATAAATTTCATGACACTTACGTATGTTTGGGATCGATGATGCAGAGAATCCACAGTGGCTAGAGATGCCAAATTCTCTTGCTCTTTCAAAGGGACACCAAAAAGGCCAGAATGCATGGTACGTAGTGGATATGGTCTTCAAGACCCATATGATGTAGCATGAATGATAATGGTTAAATTTAAAGTTGATAATAATGAGGTGCTTGTGCATAGAGTAATTAAGCACAGATAGGCATGCAAGAGCTTGGTGAAGAAGTGCAAGACAGAAAGCAAAAGGAAAAGATATACGTACATATAGTGTTGGAGGTGCATATATGCAGTAGCTTAGCCAGTCAAATGTAGCAAACTTTAACTAAGAAACGATTTGATGGCCTATCCCTCCTCGACTAGGACCTGAGTATGCTTGAGCCACCCTGAGGTGGGGGGTGGGTCTGGAGCCATGGGTGTGCCACGAAAAGCTCAACAAGAGAAGGATCATCAGAATCAGAGAGGCGAACAACATACGACTTGGATGTTTCATGATCACTCTTCTCTTCATTATTTGCGTTGCTGTATGTAAATTCTGAGGCAGGCAGGCTTACATATATTGGAGAAGATACCGCAGGCTAGAATGTGTTAAGAGGGTTTAGGTCCAAAGCTGTACTTTTTGGCACTGTCTTTATTCTCTGCTTGTGGACAAAACTCTCTCGCTCTTTCTCTATATATATTGCAGAGAGAGATAGGGAAGCTGCTGATGACTTTTTCAGGTCTCGTGGGAAAAATCACGGATAAGACAAATGAGGAGGTTGCGATTTGCCACTCCTATTAGGTACGACTTGGAGGATTTCTTAATTTCCCATTTTAGACGCCAATAACAATGGACAAACAATCTAATTAATTTCCTTCCATTTCTCAGATTATAAATCCAATATATATATATATATATATATATTCAGTTTATCGTTGAAATATCATCGTGAGATGCCAAACAACCTCTAATTGACATTTTGTTATGCTAGCTTTCACGCGTCAAATTAGATATTATCTGTGATCGACTAAAATACGTCATTGATCAAGTAGTGGAAAACGCCAAGATCGACTACCAAACCAGCAAACAGTTCTCCAGGAAAGCCTGAGTTTATTTATTTTTATATATTATGATGTAATCAGAAATAAATTTGATTTTCAATTTTAGGTAAAAATTATTTATTCACCAAAATATGAATGATAGAAAATTAATTAAATTCTTTATATTTTTGAGAAATTCAAGTTAATATTCCCAGAAGACGAGGATCACGGGAATGAATATTATATATATATATATATATATATATGTGTGTGACAATCCAAAGTCAAAATAAATAGTGTTATGATAGAAGGAAGCTCACATGCGAAGAATGCAATGCAAAATGTAAAAAAGAAAAAAAAGGTTAATTTGGAGTCCACGGGAGCCCATTGAGTTGACGATGCATCGGGGGAGCCGTGCCTCACAAGGACATCAACCATACGTAATGATAAAAACAAGAGTATACATATACTTTGGTGGTATGATTCATGATCATGACATTTGGGTCACGTAGATTTATTTAGGTATGGATATATAATACGATCGGCATGTGACTATATATGATGAGATGAAGAATTAAACCAATATATATATAGCTGGATTAATTAATTAATCATATATATATATGGAAGGATTTGGATTAAATTATAGCACATAAGATCTAAAATGGGCTTCCTGACTATCTTTTTTACCTTGTATTCGTTGCGTGATAATCTTAATTCTCATCTTATGTGAAGATTCTGCATATCTAATTAATAATAAGTAATTCGGGCTTCGATCAAAATCATTACCAAATGGCAAAATTAACTTTAATATTATGCTTAATTATTCGATCGGTAACGGCCGTATATGGATTGCTAAACTATCAAAATTTGTATATGCATGACTTCTTCATAAATACACACACATAACATACCAATGAGCTCAAATTTTCACATTTTTTCGCCTATCAAATTTCTGAATATTTATTTAACTAAATTTTGGCCAATGGGATTTAGGGTTTAGGCTGCACGGTCATACTCTGAACTTTCCGTATGACATGCCAAGGCATACATGGGGTACGTACTATGTGTGTGTGTGAACAATGACCAAGTATGCACCACGTAACAGATTATAATTAATGTAAAATAGATTTTCAAAAATATGAAACAAATGGATTTAAAACTTTAATGTGACTGTGCAAAAGCATGCGCAAAGGGTTGCGGCTCCTCGCCTGCCTGAATGAAATGCTACAAGTAATTATAGCATTGTTTGATTTCTTCTTTTACAGTTCATAATGTGATGTGAGACATTTGAGTCTTGATATATATATAAGAGGGGTGTGTGTAAATTGTAATGTAAAGATTCGCAGGTCATGTAAACGGTCAAACGTTTGCAGATAAGTAAGATTACGCTTCACTGTATATTTAAATTTAATTACACAGCTTGATTGAGTGAATTTCATTACTTCCTTTAATTCTTAATATAACATTCTTTTAATTAAATCATGTGAATTAAGAATGAGAGTTAAAGTTAGTTAATTATCTTTGATTTTTTTCAAAAATTAAGATATTTTTTTAAAATTATCCTTATTTAATATCTTTTCTCTTTTTTTTAGATAAATTAAATATGAACATTTTTTAGAAATGTGTAATAAATACTACCTCATATTTTGAAAAAGAATTTATGTCTAGAATCAAGATAAAAGACCATATATTTAGGATCAAAATGAGTAAAAGATAAATGATGAAAATTTAAAGAAAGTGTTGGTGCATTAAGTTTCAAAATTAAAATCAAAATAAAAACCATCCGCAAATTAAGGATCTGTTTGGTACTGTTTTTAAAAACAGTTTTTCTGTTTTCGAAAATAGAAAAATAAAAAAACTTGTTTGATAAACCTGTTTTTTATAAACTGTTCTGAAAAATAGAAAAATAAAAGAATAGAAAACTCAGAGCATTTTTAAGCTATTTTGTAATTTTTATTCTGGAAAACAAAAGAAAAGGTAAAAAACACCCACCTCATTAATTGGTAAAATTATAAATTTTGAATAACTCATCTATCACTCACTAATTATGATTTGAGAACAACTATTTAAACAAATTTTTTTATTTCGAAAACAGTTTCACAAAACTGTAAACAGAAAACACGATCAAACCGTCCCTAAATAACTTTCCCCCTTTTTTTTCATACCATATAGAGTACTCTGATCCTTTGGAAAGGTATTTAAGAGCGCAAGTTTTTATTTCATGAAATAAAAATTTTGAAGTGATTACTTCCAAAATTTCTCCTAATTAGTTCTTCATTTTTACTCTTTTTAGAATCGTCAATATTTGTTCTTACATGTATTTGACAAAGGTAATTATATTGAACTTACTTAAAGCCACATCGAGAACTCTGAAGGACTTGACACCTTTCGAACATGCAACTGATACTTAAATACATCTTTAGTTCACTATGCATTTCATTTTACCCCTAAAATGGTTTTGCCTTTGTTAAATAAAAACAATTGGTGATAATTTTTTCGAACTGATTTTTAAATAACTGCGAGTTTATCTTTTTTTGTTTTGGTATAGCCATGTGGCTCACATTTTGGGCGGCGACTTCAGTTTGACAACTGCAACAGAGTAAGTTTGAGACGCAAGCTAACCATCCTTTCCTTTGTCACTCAAACTCTGATAATTTTTCCAATTTGGAGTCTTTAGTAATTGTCTTATTTAGCAACAGCATGCATGTAGTGTTTCATGTTCTTACCTATATTATACACTGACCTCTGATTCTTATCAAAAGCAACCTTCTTCCTTGGCAAAGTCATGAGTCATGAGAACCCAGTCAGCAGCAGGGTACCAAACCCCCACCCCACCAACTCTTGAGTTAAGCCTACCTTGCATCTTTGAAGGCCCCACCTGTAAAACGTTTCTTTAACCCTCCTCTGCCTTCAATTTCTGCATATAATTAAGCTGTAGTGCTCATTTAGCTTCACTGACAGAAAGATTATTCTAATCCCTCAAAGCAAGAGAAGAGAGTTTGGGAAAATAAAGACAGACGTCACTGATGTTGAAGAGGAGTCTATGGGCTATGTTGGGAATCATGATGCTGGTGCTGATGGCGTCCCAGCTCAGATCAGCGCATTGCCGGCTTCTTCGACTGGAGATATCGAGTACAAAAGTTGCTGACGGCTGTGAAGATTTGGGAGGAACAGAGTCGTCGTCGCCTCTTGGAATGGCGTCTTTTTGTGCTGTTTCATCATCTAATAACTGCTCCACCACTCTGCTCCCTTCGGTGCTACGCACCTTGGCATCGACACTAACTTCCGGACCTAGCAGAAAGGGCCCTGGACACTAGCTACTTCCTTTTGTCTCTCTTCCATCTCTTACTCTTATATAATCGTTCTATTGTAGACTCTTAATTTTACTTGAGTTCTTAATTTTTTTGGGATACATAGTGCAATGAATGTTATAAAGCTGGATATCTAGAGATGGCAACGAAGGGAAGGCACTCAGCTTTTCAGTTGCTATTAGAACTGTGGGTACCAGTCTCAATAGAGTCGTGGCGATACTTATCAAATCGTTCTAACTATGTTCTGCCAAACCTCATCGAATCAGACTCCTTAATTCAAGTCAAAGATAAGATCGTGAAGCTGAAGAGAACGTTGATCCAGTTTCCTGCTGGCTGCGATCTTGAAAACTGGAATACTTATCATCTTTGTAAAATTAATGAGTTTCCTGGTTTAATCTTTCATAATAGCAAACATAAACGATGGGGGCAAATTACTAAATAGTGCTGTGTGGACGGTATTAGTTTACCTTCCAATACTCAAATACAGTGTTCTTAATTTCAAACTGTAGAGTAGTTCAGTCCACAAGTTTCTAATGAATATATTGCCAGTGAAAGTCGTTGATTGAGTAAGAAAAGTTGCGTGAATATTTAGGAACTACTACAACGCCGCCACACCCAGAGATGGCAAATTGACCATACCTGTAGGAACTAGAACTACCTTATTTGGGGACAGAGACATTATCTCTAACAAATGTTCCTCATCACAATTTAAAAACAGAATTGTTATTATCATTTAGTCATCCTTTAACCTAACCTCTCATTTGATCAATTACCCTTGATCTTTAGACGGTGTCAACCAAAAGCCTTCCGATTGGTCAGTCAATTCTTAGTCGTCTTATTGTGGCACTCAATTATTTCTCAGGCTTCTTCCATCTAAATGCACCATCCAATTTCTATCGTGCATGATCATGCTTGATTTTGCTGCTAGTTGAGCTCATTTGTTTGTGTATAAGTACTGTTATATCAGCCTAGTCCAATGTTAAAATGAAGCCATGAGTATAATTTGTTGGATATCTAAGGATAAAAAAAGTTGCAAAATTAAGTATTGATTTTTGTTTGACATTGTTAAGTGGTAAAAATAGAGTTAATTTAATTGGTACAGTTTAAAGTTCGAGTAAGTGTCCCCTCAACTTGGAGGGATTGACATTCCTGCCCACATGACAAAGCAGTCGAGTCCAAATCCTTGGCCGTCCAAATTGCCAGAGTTCGAGAAATAACTCCTTGAAGAAAATGAAGACATTTCTGTGTTTTCTTTCTGATGACAACGTAACGTGATATCGGCTACCAGGAGAACATTGTATTTGACTTTGTCCATCTGAGGTTGGGCCCACTACATGCGAGCGAGAGCGTTGAAGTTGAACACATCCCTCCCCTTGGAATTTGAAAGCAAATGATGCGGGACCCTATAGAATCAACAGTATTGGGATTGCCATTCCAGACGCAGTACCCATTGCCTGTCTAAGGAACAAGGCATCAACATGTGGAAGAGATAAAGAATGAAAATTGTGTAAGAAAATTAAAAAAAACAATCATAATAATAACCCAAATAAGAGGATAACTAGTAGCTATTGATTCCCTCAAAATTGCAATCAAATGCGTTCACAAATCAAGTCAACTCAGGTGGAATTTTGACTTGGTCTGATGCTCAAGTCCAATGCCTTACTTGATTTAACACCAAATCAATTTTTTAAGCATAATGCCTGGACCTAGCTTTGTTTGGTTTAAGAGTTAAGTGCAATCTGGTCAAGTTGTTTGCCTCATTCTAGTCGAACCATCTTTTTTTTAATCAATCTTTTCAAAAAAATTCTTATAATAATCCCCCAGTCCCTAGAATAAACTTTTCACATGAATTTTTGTACACTTTTACCACTAAAATTAAAATTTTTATGCAAAGTAAATCATATTTTTAAAATATAGAAAACCAAAACCAGCGGACTAAGTCAAGTCGGTCTAGCCAAATTTTGGGTGAACCAAACCGGATATAAAAAATTTTCAACTAAGACTAAAATATTATGCCCACTAAACACCCCCAGTTGCAATGGAAAGCAATAGGTTTAAATTTACGTTTTGGTCCGACAGAACAAGTCTATATTGGTCTAAAAGGAATGTAAAACTTCCATATTCAGTGGGTGCTGTGTAGGATATGTCACTGCCAGACTCTAATCCCTTGCTCTTACTAGTGTGTTTGGGGTGGCGTTTTAATACAAAAAACGCAGAAGCAACAAGAATTCTGTGGTAGAAAAGTGGTAGCTAAAGTGCTGAACACAACAATGTTTCCCATCCAGTCGCGAGTCACAATTGCAATGCCAGAAGGCAGATGGAGACATCAAGTGAAGACGTTCATAAAATCATGAGAAAAAGAGACCTATCAATTGGTGAAATAGGGGGAAAAATTCCAAGACGAACTTTCTCAGGATGAGATATTAAAAAAATAAAAATATTAACCCTTTAACTAAGACAGTTGCAATTGCGAAGTAAGTAGCTACACATTGACACTCAAGTGCTTGCAGAACAATATAAACCCCATTTTTGATAGACAGTCATGCCAAACTCAAGATCCCGTTAAGCTGAAGAACAGCACAACGCCTAAAACTAAACAAGCAGTAACAAATTTACATCTTGGAGCTGGCACCATTCTACAAAAATAAGTCAGAAAGTTAGAAATTTGTATGGGTCTATGGCCCAATATGTGAGTATTATCCGTGGTTATAAGCTATTGTATATGAAGCATCTTGGATGTACAAAAAGCTTTGGAGATGAAATCTGTTTTCTCTAACTTAACAGTGTTCTTACTCTAGATATTTGACACAAGAAAACTTTTGAAATAAAAAATTCAGGAAGCTATGATCGCATCACCGAAAAAAAAGAAAAGAAAATGCGATATAAACATTCATGGCATGATGTCATCATTATTCATCTATAACTTCATCCAAAGGTCAAGGTAACTCCAACTTTCATGAAATGTTTTGTGTACAAGCAAAACATAAAAGAATAAGAGTCAGATTACTGACAAGGTACAGTTTAAAGATTCGTCTGCATGTCTCTAATGGAATAGAAAAAGTACTACCAAGGAAGAAGACGACTGAAAAATAGAAAGAAAACCCAACTAGCATAAAGTTGAGAAAATAGTAGAGGAATAAAAGAGAGTGAATTAAGAGACCAAATAAAATAGTATATTCTGGATTCAATTATAGTGTGTACAATACGGACTTCTCAGAAAGAAAACCAATAGTATGAACGATGAAGGCGAATATACCCTTTACAAAGGAGAAAACAATGCTCATGTAACTAACTGTTGTGGTAACCAAAATAAACTTCCACAAGTAATTTCAACAGCGGGTAGACATGCAGTGGCAAGCTTTCAGCAAGTGCAACATCAGAGCATGTTAATTCATGTAGTATTTGTAAAACATAATAGGATGCAATGAAGTGAGGATCCTTAACACAAACAAAGCACACACGCTCATAATAGAGGCAGGGTAATGCGAACTGACATGAGTGTTGAAATTAAACGGATACATATTTCAATTTTTCTAATTTGAAAGAAAAATTATTCAGACCGTCGACATTCCAGAGTCAGTTCCATCCCCCGATGCTAATATTCTCCAATTTCACATTTTTCAATTTGATGGATTGGAGAATTAATTATAAAAATAAGTCAGCTGGCTAAAGAAAATCTAGCGAGGAAACCAACGAGAAAGGCGTCACATTGCGAACCAGCAACGCAAACAGTGATGTGAGGCTGCGGATATGAAAATTATTTCAAACACAAGGGAAACAAATCAAGACAACAGGAAATGTATGGATGTCCATGGGAAGACCAAGGAATAAAGATTGGCATCATAAATAAAATAATCAAGTTCAAACCCTCAATGCGGGCGTCCTACATTCCATTCCCGACACCCTAAGAACACAATTAACGGCAAGCCTCAAAAGGATCAAGACTAAGACTCGGACTCAGTAACAGAGACGCCGTCCGCGTGAGAGGGAGGAGGCACGCCAGAGGCTGGCGCCTTGGTGGCATCATTATCGACAGCAGCTCTGGCCTTGACAGTGTCAAGCATGCGCTTACTGATCTCTTTAGAGTAGAGCTGAATAATCTCGATACCGTCATCGTCAGGAGAGGCAGAAACAGCGGCGGTGGAGAAAGCCTCATCCTCGATCCGGCTGGCAGCAGCAGACGCGTCGTCAAGGGACAAAGTACCGTAGTGCTTGGAGAGGATGGACGGCGTAGAAAGGGTCTCCATTAAGCGATGAATGACGGCATCGGGGGTGCGCTGGGTGGGGGGCCATATGCTGACTGAGATGGAATTGGAAGGTAGGGCTTGGTTGAGCTGAGGCTGACCTCCCATCGGCAGGGGAGCAGAGTCCTGGTCCGATAATACGGTTGCCGTTGTGATTTCCGGGTCGGGCAGTGTGAAAAACACCGCCAAGGGAACTGATACAGTGAGGTGAAAGTGAGTCAATTTGGAACGTTGGATCTATTGGTTGTTTCACAGAGTGACACGTGGTAAAATATAATCATATTATACTGCACGGAGCACAGTGTGAGCTGAGACTGTTCAGAAAACCCATTTATTTATTTATTTGTTTATTTCTTCCTCTCTCTCCAAAACTTGGCTATTGGCTGGTTTCTTTCTTATTCGGAAAAATTAGCATGTACTTCTTCAATTCCTTTTGAACTTAGTGCTCCAAAAGTTTTGAAAGATAAAAAAATTAAATAAAAATATTCTTGAAAAAATATTTTAATTTAAAAAAAATAGTTAATTAATTTTAATTCTCATTATTATTTCTCATGATTCAGTTAAAAATATCTTATATTAAAGATGGTAGAGAATATTATTTTTTAAGAAATTTTTTATTTTTATTTATTTGTCACTTTCAAATTCCAATATAATATTAATTATTATTTTTCTAATTATACACTTATTTGTTTTTTTAAAAATAAAAAAATAACATTATTTACTCCTTTTTACCTACTCATTTATTTATTGAAAGGTATATTAGAAAGTTTAAAATAACGCATTAATTGTATCTTTAATTTATATACTAAAATCTTAAATAACACATAAAAAAATAGTATTTTAATTGTGGGTGTATCTCATACATAATTTGATAATTAAAAATAGTTTAAATTGAATAAATTAATTTTCCCAAAAAAATAATTTTTAATTCTTTCAATATATATTAATAATTCAATCGTTGGCCAAAAAAAAAATAATTCAATCAAAAGAAAGAAGATAATCTCATTGAAAGAAGCATGTGAAATGTGATTGTTGCAGTTCTTATTATCTGCTAATATGGAGCCGCAACCCAATCCAGGCCAGAAGAATTGCTGGAAATCGCAGAAATCAAGGCCAAGTTGCCCGACTCTAAAATAACATGGTGAAGCTGGAAATCAAGAGCCATAAGTACACCTACACCCTCCTTTAAAGCAAGAGCTTCACACATAAATAAAGGGTGATGAAGCAGTACAAAGAGAGCTGCAAACCTCACACAGGAGTCTACCCTTGCGATCTCTAAAAGTAACACCAATTCCAGCTAGCAGATTTTCCTTGCAGCTTAAAAGCTCCATCAATGTTGCAGGGGTGGACGCCACCTCATTTCTGCACAAGCAGAAGCTACACGTGGATGCTCCAACGAAGCTGCATTGTTGACCCACTTGTTGGCCACCAAAACAACTCAGCTTTTATCTTAATCATCCCATGGCCTTTCTTCTTTTTTCAATGTTCTTTCCTTGCATATAAATTATTAGTAATACAACAATTGAACGCTAATGTTAATTAAATTGAAATCAAAGGTATAGGGGATTGTATTGGATTCACACGCAACTTATTATTTAATATATGTATGCGTATCTTATGAATTGTCACTAAAGACAAATCCTTGTAAAAATTTCAATTTGCAGACAATCAAGTGGCAATAAATAGAACATTGTTACACTGGATGACAGCAATGGGGTTGTGTTGTACAATTCACAAGCAACTTATTACTTAATATATGTATATCTTAATTATGAATTGTCACTGAAGTCAATGAAAACTTTTTTTAATTTTTTTTTTAGGTATGTAGTTATATGTAATGAGTCTGCTGACAGTGACACAGCTTTTATTTTATAACTCCGTTTTTGAAATATGCAGTTTCAACCGGTGTTTATTATAAACAAAGGAAACATTCTCATATACACTTCACAAACTGGTGAGAAGGGCGATCATCTCTTAGCGTGGCCTCATTAAGGCAACCAGAGGCTCAAGTCTGGGAAGGGTAAGACCATGTCCCTCCATCATGTTGAGTTGTTGATCCCCAATTCTGTTCCACTCAAAGGCCCGAACCAGCAGCGTCCCCAAAGTCAAGGCCATGATCCTCTTAATGAGATTAGCCCTAGGGCACTGCCTCCTTCCAGCACCAAACGGAATCAGGTTATGGGGTTCATTGCCTTCCCCACCCTCGAAACTCTCTAGTATAAACTTGGTGGCATCCTTCCAGAGCTTTGGATCCTTGTGCAACACCCACAAGTTCACCATCAACATTGTCCCTTTCGGTATGTGGTAACCGCTAATCATACAGTCCTCTGAGTTCCTGTGTGGAACTCCGAGAGCACCGGCAGGATATAACCGAAGAGTTTCAAAGATTACATTCTGCAGGTATATATGGCAGCTTGGGTATGTCTGAGTCATCCATGAATCGGTCTTTCCCCACGTGAGTGTCTATCTCGGCCTTCACCTTGTTCATTACCTCCGGATGGTTCAGCAGATTTGCCAGTGCCCATTCCATGGTCAAAGCTGATGTTTCGCTCCCCCGCTGCTACCATTGCCTGATTTCATCATAATCATATCATAAATTCATAATTATAGAATTAACCTTGCTTCTAACCTTGTGTATCAGTATGAAATAAATATAACAATAAACTAGGGTGGTACTTAAAAACTGATCGAATAATTAAAAAATTGATCAAATTTGGTTAAAAATTAAATAGTTTGATATTATGATCCGAAAGAAAAAAAAAACAGTAGAAAATGAATTTGTTTATCTAAATCAAAATTTTAACATTATATATGATAGATTATGATGCCTATTTATCTGTACACAACTTACTTCATATAAATTTGTTATCTTATGTAAATATTTTATTTAATTTTTACTTTAACATTAAATATTATCTCACTACAGATTTAATTTTTAAAACATCATCATACATAAAAAAAAAAAACTTGCACTATATTAATAAAGTATCCCACCACCAACATATATTAATATATATGCAAATAAATCTTTTTCAAGAAAAGTGTCATGGACATATACTTGAAATAGATTCTGTGTACTCATGCATTTAAAGTAGACACAAGCAAACTCGATTGTGTATGTGGTTTACATTTTAAAATTATACTAAAAATTTTCTTCCTATCTTTCTTCAAATGCATCATGTGCAATTAATTTTGTGAAGACAAGATATAGAGCAATAGATAAATAGTTTAGTTTATATAACAGAAGCTAGTTATAACTTAACCAAGTTAGTTTTGACACGTGTAGTCTGTACAACTCATCATCGATTATATTAATATTGTACAACTAGTTTCACTCAATGAGAGATTCTTTCAGTCATTCTTCATTTCTCTTTATTCACTTTGTTTCCTTGTATGGTATCAGAGCATAGGTAATCTTGGAGTCATGTTGTTGTCTTCTTCTTAAGGCAATCCACAGAGGAATGATGTGATTACTTTCACACATTTGATCTTGGTTAAGCTGGAGGGACATAATTACCTCCTATGGAAGCACCATATTGGATCTGCCATTCGCGGTCATGGACTCGAGAAGTTCATCGACAAGACTGTGAAACCCCCTGCTAAGTATCTTATTGATCCAATGGATGATAAAGGATTTGTCATCAATCTTGAGTATCTTGCTTAGCAGAAACATGATCAACTGTTGATGTCCCAGATGTCCTATTCTATGTCTGAAGCACTTCCCACTCAGATTGTTGGTTTTGAGTCCTCCCTTTAGATTTGGGAGAAAATTCACACTCACTTCATTTCTCAGACCAAGGCTAAGGTTCGGCAGTTGAAGACTCAATTGAAGATGGCACAAAAGGGAAATCTCTCAGCAAATAAGTATCTGTTGAAAATCAAAGGCATTATTGATACCTTGGTTGCTATTTGCCATCTAATATTTGAATTTGATCATATTGATCACATATTCAAGGGACTTTCTGAGGAGTACGATTCGTTTATTACTGCAATAACAACCAAAATTGAGCCCTACACCGTTGATGAGATTGAGTCTCTCATCCTTGCTCAATAAGCATACATTGAGAAACATATTAAGGTTGTTGATACTAAAACTGTCATCACAGCTACAATTGCAAATCTTGTTCACACAAGACCTAATCAAGGTCGTGGATGCTATCGCGGAGGCCGTTATCATCGTTGTGGTAGCTTTTTTGGTTCATACATTTTTGGATCTAGTTTTGGCTATGGATCTGGCAAACTAATTTCACAATGTCAAATCTGTAATAAGAAAGGTCACACTGCTCGTGATTGTTGGCATCGTTTTGATGAGGCCTTTGAATCTCTGTCAGTGAAAGATAAGAAGTCCACAAATGCTTAAGCTATGATTGCTAATACTAATACAGTCATTGATCCTAATTAGTATCTTGATTTTGGTGCTGACAGCCATGTCACTAATGATGCAAAGAATGTGACTGAGAAATCAGGTAACAAAGCTTTTAACAAAGTTTTTATTGGAGATGGTAATGACTTGTTAGTAAATTGCACTGGTCACTCTTCCCTTCGTTCTTGACATCATACTCTTAAACTAAAAGACATTCTTCATTTTCCTTTTATGACCAAAAATCTTATCAGTATTTCTCGTCTTTGTCTTGATAATGATATATTAATTGCTTTCTTTTCAAATGTTTGCATTATCCAGGATCTGCAAACTAATACTCTCATCCACAAGTGTTACACCAGAAATGGCATTTATCCTATTCGTCAAGCCATCAAACAAATGCTTCGAGCTAGACCAATCAAGTCTTCATCAATTCATATGACTATTCCTTCTCCATTTCCTTTGTCTTCTGTACCTAATACTCAGTCTGATTTACAATGCAGTACTCAATTTTCTAGTATAGCTAATACCTCAGTTGTTCATTCCTTTTCTAATTTTCGTTTGTGGCACAATAAATTTGGCCACCCTGCTGCACCTGTTGTATCTTAAATCATGAAACAGTGTAATGTTTCTAATACTAATAAGAGTACACTCTTTGATTTTTGCAAATCATTTTGTTTTGGCAAATCTCATAAACAACCCTTTTCTTTGTCTCAAACTCAATATAACAAACCACTCCAACTCATTCATACTGATATTTGGGGTCCTGTTCCTCCTGCTTCTCTTGATGGTCATATATACTACATTCATTTTACTGATGCTTGTACAAGGTTTCCATGGTTTTATCCACTTCACTCTAAATCAGAAGCTTATAATATTTTTGTTGAGTTTAAAAAGATGATTGAGCTTCAGCTGGGTTTACCAATCTTGAGCGTACAATCTGATAGTGGTGTTGAATTCATCAAAATTGGGAAATTCCTTAAGGAACATGGCATAGTACACAGATTAAGTTGCCCTTATACTCATGAAAAGAATGGTGTTGCAGAGATGAAACATAGAACTATAGCTGAAATAGGTCTTACTTTGTTGGCTAATACTAGTCTCCCTTTTTCTCTCTGGGTAGAAGCCTTTCATATTGTTGTATATCTGATTAATAGACTACCAAGTAAGAGTCTCCAGGGTGGTGCTACACCTTTCCAATTACTTTATGGTAAGGCACCCCATTATCTTCACTTGAAGGCTTTTGGTTATGCTTGGTTCCCTCACACAAGATCCTATAATAAACACAAGATGGATTTTCATTTTGTTGAATGCATATTCTTTGGATATAGTGATCTTCGCAAAGGTTACAAATGTTGGGATCCTCATGGTCGTATGTATATTTCCAGAGATGTTATCTTTAATGAGTTAGAGTTTCCTTATCTTCATCTTACTCAATCTTCCAAACCTTCTTTTGCCCCTTTTTCTCTTCCCTATTTGCCTTCCTTAAGCTATCCCTTCAAAATTGCCTACACACCCAACACAGTGCAATTCTACTAACTTGTCTCCTGTTACAGGTAATATTTCTGTTGAATCTGTTGCAGATAGTATTGATCAACATGAGGTTTTATCCTCTCCAAGTACTATACCATCATCTTCTTCTCATCCAACACAATCTGCAAGTCCTGTTGTACCTCAGCTTATGCCCCCAAATAGAATGTTTACTCGTTCTATGTATGGAATTTTTAAGCCTAAGGTATATCATGTTGAAACTGAACTTCTTTTAGTTACTGGAGCTCTTTCTTCTCCAACATGGAAGATAGCTATAGATGCAGAGTATTTTGCACTTGTGAAAAACAAAATGCTATTAGTTGTAAATAGGTGTTCAAGCTTAAGACTCATCCAGATGGTTGACTATCTCAATACAAAGCTCGTTTAGTAGCTAAAGGGTTTCATCAACAAGAAGGTTTTGATTTTTCAGAAACATTTAGTCTAGTGGTCAAACCTGTTACTATAAGGGTCATTCTTTCTATTGCTATCTCTCAAAATTGAATGCTTAGACAGGTTGATGTGAACAATGCATTCCTTAATGGTCTGTCACATAAGGAAGTTTACATGTAGCAGCCACAAGGTTATGAACATCATGACAAGACTTTGGTTTGCAAACTTGACAAGGCACTTTATGGACTTAAACAAGCACCTCGTGCTTGGTTTGAGCGATTGGGAGTAACACTTCATTCACTTGGCTTTACCAGTAGTAGGTGTGATCAGTCTTTATTCACACAAGTTACCAAGCTTGCGTCTAAGACTGAGATACTTTATATCCTTGTTTATGTTGATGATATCATCATCACAGGTATATCACCTAAGAAAATTTCAACCATTATTACTGCTCTTAACAGTGAATTTTCACTTAAAGATCTTGGTTATCTTAGTTATTTTCTTGGTATTGAAGCTACTAGGCTTAATGATGATAGTATGTTCCTTTCTCAAGGAAAATACATTCGTGATTTACTCTAGAAAACAGGTTTTTCTAATGCTAAAGGTGTTAAGACCCCTATGACTTCTGGTCTCAAGTTATACAAAGAAGGGACAACAGTATTATCTGATCCCTCCCTATATTGTTCTGTGGTTGGAGCTCTGTAATATGCAACTATAACTAGACCTAAAATTAGTTTTGCTGTCAATAAAGTGTATCAATTCATGCAAAATCAGTATACTGATCATTGGAAGGTTGTCAAGTGCATTTTGAGATACTTGGTTGGCACAATCCACCATGGTTTAATCCTACAATCCACTTAAGTTAGAAATCTTGTGTCCTATTGTGATGCTAACTGGGCCACTGATTGTAATGACAGGAAGAGTGTGTCTGGTTATTGTATCTTTTTTGGGAAGAATCTTATTTCCTGGTTTTCCAAAAAGCAACACACAGTGGCTCGATCTAGTACCGAAGCTGAATACAAGAGTATGGCTTCTTTGGTTGTTGAAATATTGTAGATTAAATCATTGCTTAGTGAGTTACAGGTGCAGCTTACTCGTGCTCCACTAGTTCTTTGTGATAATCAGGGAGCAGTACTGATGACAGCGAATCCAGTGTTGCATGCTCGAACCAAACACCTGGAACTTGATCTTCATTTTGTACGTGAACGGGTTATCAAGAGAGAAATAGAAGTTCTTTATATTCCAGCTACTAGTCAGATTGCATATGGTTTTACCAAGCCGCTTTCCAATACTATGTTTGATATATTTAAGAAAAATCTTAGAATACGAGGGACCCTTGAATTGAGGGAGAATAATAGATAAATAGTTTAGTTTATATAACAGAAGCTAGTTATAACTTAACCAAGTTAGTTTTGACATGTGTAGTCTATACAGCTCATCATCCATTGTATTAATATTGTATAGCTAGTTTCACTCAATGAGAGATTCTTTCAGCCATTCTTCATTTCTCTTTACTCACTCTATTCCCTTGTATAGAGGACCCAGACTGATCCAAAGTCTTTCTTCTTGGCAATTAACTTAATAATGAATTAAAGATTATAGCAATACAATTAACGAATGAAGAAGTTAGCAATGTTTGAATTTCTCACAGCTGCAATTCATTTAATGTTTACGTCAGAGTAAGCCATCGGATCTGTTTCTTGGAGAGACAACATAACTTCAGTCAAGGTCATGGCCTTTTTCTCCTTGTTGCCATTGGCACTGGAGCTTCAATTTCTCCTGTGCTCGTCAAGCAGGTTTTGAAGAAAACTGTCCTGCTTCTTCGCTACTCACTTCATCCTTCTTTGGACCCCAAAAAGGTCAAACCCTTTTACTATTGGGAAAAGGTCATCCACACTAGGATTAAGAAGTTCAAAAACTTGGTCTATCATGTTCTTGAATTCTGTCGCTTAATTCCTTTGACACCACATCCGTCTTATAATACCTCTTCCCTGAGATCATCCTCAATGTCACATAGAAAATAAGGTCCACGAACCTGTGTCACAGCTTCATCTGCATCCAACTTCCTCCTGACTTGCCAAATAGTTGCTTCACCAAAAGCTGAACGTCAGCCACCCTCATGCTGCTCAACATCGCAAGTCAACTCACAAAGAAAAGCTCCTGATTCATTAGCCGTCGGAGGCCTCTCCAATGATCATCGTAAGGGGTGAATCCCACAGTCATGTAGTCGTAATTGAGATATTTCTCGGCAACCGTAACTGGATGGTTGGCGAAAGTGATGTCGTTCTTTGTGAGGCATTCTTCTACAGCGGATGGTGAAGAGACCACCACAACTTTGAGAGCGTCGAAACAAAGGAACATGACAGGGCCATATTTCTCACTAAGTTTCTGAAGAGTTCGATGAATAGGTGGCTTCATTAGATGAAGATGGCCGATCACCGATAAGCCAGGTGGACCAAGTGGAAGGTTTTTACATTTCCCATCTCGCCTCAGTATCAAAGTAGATACCTAAATCAACACAAACACACATGAAGCTGGAACAAACCACTGTGGAATTTCCATCGCCATTTTCACCCAAAGAGGCTTTGGAATTGGAGCAAGGAGGCACGATTTAATTTGCCTCAAGGAGGGTGTGTGTGTATAACATGGCGATGGTGGAAGTAATGGCCTCTTAACTATATAAATATATAGATATGGATGGGCAATGTTAAAAAATTAAGAAAAGAAATAGATAGGAAATAGGGTTTGATGCGTGAAAAATCATTTTCTTTAAAGATTGATTAATTAGCTCACTATTCACAGACAAATCTCTTTTAGGAGCCTCTAAAAACACAAGAAAAAAAATTATCAGATTTAGCCAATTTGCCTTTAGAATGAGGGAATCTATATATTGAGAAAGGACCCGCCAAAATCATCTTTTCATATGGATAATCACTAATTTAAAAAATACATTTTCAAAAGAATGATTCATGAATTCTTTTAAGAGAATTTATTAAGTTCCAAATCCAAGTTCAAGTCATTTTAGCTTTACTTGGATGTTAATTAATTATAAGTGGTTAGACATATATATAGTAATTATTTTGAACTTGGAAAGAGTCCTTTATCTTCTTTTCAACTAGCATTCCTCCCGTGCGATGCACAAATTGCACAAAATATTCATGTTATCTCAAATAAAAAAGGATAAAAACTCAGGTGCAGTGCATTAACAAGTATTTTGAAAATACATGATTTATAACATTTTCCTCCAATAATAAATTATATTCTTGACTTGCTTCTAAATCCCTCCTTGATGACATTTTGTGCAGAGAGGATAACTTTGCTATCTTTGGCAAGAAGTCAATGACGTCTTCTAAATTGTCCATGCATGTCGTAGCAATAGCTTGTGGAGTTTGAGATCAATTGACTCAGTGTGATTCAAATGATGGCTCCTAATCTTTATGTCCCTCACCTTCTTGCAGCATTATTACCTAAGGCCTCACCAAGGAAATTTCTATTAGAGCTTGGCCTCTTTAATGATGGAGGGATCATCATAGTCATTGTCGTTGTTAAGCTTGCTATCCTTGTGCTTGGTGTCCATGAATGAGGTATTGTTGGGGTTCTCAAAGAGTGAGGATTAAAGGACCAAGCTTTGAAGTATGATGGATGAATTGGCATGGGATGAGAGAAAATGTTCCGGTTAAAAATGACAAAAAGGTGAGAAATAAAACATGGAAAGTTTGGTGTTGCAAATATAAGATCATCAAAAGAGACAGCATGGGATTGGGTGTTTGGAGACAGGGAAAATGTTGGAAAATGAGAATAGGACAGAGGTAGAAACTTTGTAGAAGAAAAAAGTTTGAGATCGTTGCATTTTTGGGTGTTTGGGGTTCATGAATGGAAAAAGAGCATAAATGAGTCATAATGTGACAACAGAGAAAGTTTGGAACGATTAACTTTCTATTTTTCAACGTTAATACTGTTAAAGGCAAGGAAAGTGACATGAAGGAGGTGTAAAAAAAAAATAGACAAGCATTATTTGTTAGAGAAAAACATGACAATAATATATATATATATTTAGTCCAAGATATGGCAGGTGTATAAGAAAAAATATATAAGTTTTGTCTAATAAAAACATTAGTACATAGATGTAAAGATTTTATATGATGATTTAATATTCAATTAATTTGCACTAATATCTAAATAAAATATTTTTTAAATTAAATATATAATTAAACGTAGGAATTAAATCCAATTTACTACAATAAATAAGTAGAATTGAATTAGGATTTGATTATTATTTTCCTTTTTGGGCTAACCATTTGTTTTTCCTTTTCAATTGCCTAATAAATATGAAAAATAGGCCTTATTTGAATTATGCATCAAGAGAAGAATAATTGTAGAACAATCATATTATTGAAAAAGTACCTTTTTAATTGCCTAACAAAGATTCCGACACTTCGCCCCAGAAACAACAATGGAAAAGATTTCACTGATAAACGCAAATTCGGGAACGTTTTCTGAAACAAGTTCCCAAAATGCATTCTGTAACGCTTAAAAAAACAGTGTGCCCGGAACCCGATCTACTGGAACATTTCGTTCCAATAAGCGTTCCCTAGTGTCCCGCTCTTATTTTGGAGGCGTTCCAGAAGAATATGGCCTTCAGAAACATTTGACTAATTAAACGTTCCTGGAGGTAACATATTCGAGATCCCGGCAATTTGAGCAAAATGCTACAAAGAAGAAAAAATTTTACCAGATTCTGCATTCTACGAATTATTTACCGGAATGTTACAAATTTTAATTCTAACATACAAATAAATCACAATGCATAACTTTAGCTCTGAGGTACAATCATAATAAAGCTCTATAATTTGTGTAATACTAATTTTCTTCTTTTAACTTCTTACAAATCGCGTCGCCTACCATGCTGTGTTCCCTCTCCCTCACCCCAATCTCCTCCCTTTTCCACGCCAACCCCCAACTCCCCTTTCCCCATTAATATATATTAATATGATAATAATAACATTCTATACATATATATATATATGTAACATGTTGTTTGTCTCTAAAAAAAGATATGTTGTATATAATATTATATGAGATATTTATAAAAAATATACATATAATATATAAAATTCCAAACATTAATTAAGAAGATTTTGCATATAATTATACTCAATTTAATATTTTTGTTTAACCAATATTTATAGTATATGTATATATATATAGAGGGAGAGAAATTTGGGCTCTCAATTTAGCCATCATTTTAATTATTTAATCTTTTTAAATTTAAAATTAAATTTTATTTAATCAATTAGTTTATATTGAAAAATAATATGATGGCTTGCATAAAGATGAAAAATTTAATAGCAAAATTAATAAATAAATTATATGCTTAAGTAACAACATTAGTTATTACTCAATTCTTTTGTAAGTAATAGATGTGACATATATATTATCATTATTTTTTATTAAATATCTAAAATTATTTCGAACATTTGTTAGAATTTATGTAATCATGTATCCCGACCAAGGCTTAATCCTAAGCATCTAAAAATGGAGCTACAACAGAAACTAAATATTCACGTCCACTCTTACAAACTATCAGTTAAATTGTACAAAAACAGCCTAACATGGAAAACTACAAACTAGAAATAAAATACCCACAACGACCTACCTGAATAATACAAGAAACATCCACCTGACATCTAGAATCCCATTTTCACAACCGAATTGGAAGTCTCTGCTGATCCATGCTGCATCCAGTCCTTCACACAAACAAGGGCTTCCACTGTCTCAGGTCGCAAGGAGCTCCGATACTGATCCATCTCTATCCTTTTTGTATCAAAAACAGACTCAGGAGGAACAGTTGATACTGGGACACACAATATATCCCGTGCCATCGTGGAAAGAGTCGGGTACTTGACTCTGTTTAGCTTCCACCAACCCAACACATCGAAGTCTGGAAAACGAGGCAGCAGTGATTCTTCCATATACTGGTCAAGCTCTGACTTCATATGTTGGGTAGTAGTTTCCATGATGTAGGCATCAAAATCTAAAAGACCGCTTTCTGACAATAAAGTTCCTCCTGGGGATTCCTCCTTCTTCATATGGCTTACTGCACTTCCTTCTTCTGCATACGCTGGAGTTAGAGGGAGGGGAAGGGCCACATATTCATGAAACAGCTCATGAATCCCATCATCAACAATCTTGATATATGCATGGGCATCCTCACCAAATATTTTTGAGAAACTAAACTCAACAAGCTTCATCTTGAAACGAGGATCCATGATTACTGCAATTGCCAACACCAGACTACAATCTCTCCAGTACATGCCAATTTTTTCTTGCATAATTTTGGCAAGGTTGCTAATGAAGGGATCCTCACTCATAACTGCACGAGCCAGATCTAATTGCAATTTCCAGACTTCATGAAAGAAGGTAATAGCAGTGGGATTATTTGTTATGGTAAGAATGTTTGCAGCATCAAAAATGGGTTTCAAGTATGTGCAGAGGGTCTCAACCAGCTTCCAATCTTGCATTGTTGGTGCTCCCTTGTAATCAGGATCAGAAGCATCCAAACAACAAAATACTTCCTTCAATTCAGACGCTGCTACCAGCATTTGATATGTTGTACTCCACTGAGTTTGATCGTCAATAAAAAGGCCCCTATCACTGGGAACCTGAAGTTGCTGCTTGAGCCCCAGAAACTTTTCCTCATGTGATTCAGATGTTTTCACATATTTTACACTATTTCGAATTTTCATGACTATGTCATGTGATGATTCCAATAGATCCTTTGCAACATTGCTTAAAGTACGGGCAATGCAGTTGCCAAGCAACAACTGACCATTGAGGATAAGCGGATTTTTTACCGACAGCAAAGGTCGGAGATTTTCAGGAGCACCTCCATTCAATGCTTGATTAGAAGTGATAGAAAAAAGTCTGCCCTCCAAACTCCAATCAGAAAGACAAACAGAAACAGCATGGCTGAGAGCAGTGTCAGAATCAGGGTATGGTTCCATGACAACATTGAGAATTCGCCTCTGCAACTTCCAATCACTATCAACAAAATGTCCAGTTATAAATACATAACCAAGTGACTGACTTGATGTCCACATGTCTAGTGTCAAACAAAAACGTCCCAGCAATCCCTCAAAATACTTCATAAGATTTTGCTTTTCCATCAAATATGCTGCAACACAATCCCCTTGGATGGTGTTGAAAGTCACCATATTGAACTGGGGCTGCAGATTTTTGACAAATGCAACAAATCCTGGATGCTCAACCAAGTGAAGGGGATAATCATGCATAATGATCATTTTAGCAATCTCATGGCGGCAACGATCTTGATCAAAAATCATGTAAGGGGTGCTAGGGGATCTATGACGCCTTTTTGGTGTATCACTTGTATTGCCACCCCCACTTCCCCTTTCACGTGGAGTATATGGGGTCACTTGATTCTGCTGCTGATTACGGAGAAGAGCAGGGCAGGTCCCCTTGGCAATGTGGCGCTTTAGGTGGCTAGTACCAGCAACTTTCGAACCTGTACTATAGGCAAAACTCTGCTTACATTGCTTGCAGTATGCCCTTCTACATCCAGCACTGACAGTTTCTATGGTGAAGTGTTCCCAGACCATAGATTTCTTTTTCCTTCGTTTGTTTGGTTGTGATTCTGGGGCATGTTCTTCATTGTTTGGTTGTGTTGAAGCGTCTATTATCTCATAGCTAGGAGGGGTTTCAGAATTGACTAGTTCATAGTGTGATTGAGAAATGACTAGCTGATTATTGTCCACAGTTTCACTGTTTGCCAGCTCATAGTGAGACAACATTTGGGAACTGGCTAGCTGATCATGTGACAACATTTCAGGGTTAGCCAGCTGATGATTGGCCATTGACTCAGAATGGGCCAAATGATTATTAGGAAGAGTTTCAGGATGGGAAAACTGATTGTTGGAATGCGGTACGGAATTGGCTTCAGACAAGATGACATCACCACTGTTATGTGTTTCACACGTCACTGACTCATTGCTGGGCTGTGTTTCGGACATAACCACCTCATTGTTGGACTGCATTAAAATATATTTTTGCTCTACCTGGAGGAAGAATTTATGAATGGTGGTGAATGAATCAGCATGTATGAATTATGAAAGCAACAATTTAAGAAGGAAATCTATAAGAAAAATGTTTTAATAGAACTAATAACTGGAAAGAACCGTAGAAGTAGTAAATCTATCAATTAAAATATTGAACACAGAATCCTTCCAGATGCAGCAACGTCAAAATTTACATCAATAGAAAATTGAAGGATAATATCCTTTAACAGAGTTCCAAGCATTACGAAATACAAATGCAAGGTTTCAACTTACAGTTACTTTTGAAAAAACATAATGCAAACAAAACGAAGTGACCTTTTTAAGCACATCTAATTTTTTAGAATGAACGCAAAAGTGAATTAATCTGCAATAATTTAATGAAGATACAAAATACTAAGAACTCGCTTTGACAGCGAGCCCTAAATCCATGCTTGGCGACAGAAAGTAAAATTTGGTTTCTTAGTTCTCTTCTTTTTGGGTTGTGCAGCTACACTAAAAGCTTCAGTTAGTGCAAGACCAAAGGATGTTTTACTAACTATATCAAAATGGATAAACAAGGATATTAATACCACTACATTTAGCATCCTTAATGGGGAAAGGTTCGGAATCTAAGTCTGGGTATGTAGATTACTCTTTTTAAGTTCTCGCTACATTGCCTGTCCCTATGGTTACCAACTGCATGTACTATAATCGGTAGGCCTGTCGTCTGACCCAAATGACCATCAGGTATGAACCTAGAAACAATTTGGACACACAATTCAGTCAAGTCATCCCAGGTCAGTAAAGAGAGAAGCATTGTAAGAATAATTAAACAGATCAAACCAGCAGATATTCAATCAAGAACAAAGGCAACCAACAGAGTGCACACAAACTAGGGTCAAAATTGATATATCACTGGGCTAGAAGCATAGGACTACTGGGATACTAAGAAAAAATTATATAAGGGATCTAGAGGATTGATCTAGCTAAAATGATTAGCCCAGACAGCAAGAAACCATGGCTAACAAAAAGATATCAAACTATTTGGATACAAAAATATCAAAACCTCATTGCTTGGCTGTGTCTCAGGAATGACCACCTCGTTTCCAGGCTTTGTCTTAAGCATGACAGCGTCATCGCCATTTTGTGTCTCAGGCATGACATCCTCACTGCCAGGTTGTATTGCAGGCATGACCACATCATCAATGGGCTGTGTTTCAGAGATTACCACCTCCTTGGTGGGTTGTATTTCAGAATTAACCAGACCTTTGCTTAGCAGTGCCTCAGGTTGGACCTGCTGATAGCTGGGTGGTAATTCAGGGGTGATTTTTGCATCAAGAGGAGTTTTGGAACTAACCAGCTGATCCTCAGGGTTGACCAACGGATTGGCAGGCAATGCCTCAGAATGTGCCAGCCCATCATTTGGTTGGGCCTCAGAAATGCCTGGATGGTTGCCAGGAAGTGATTCAGAATTCACTGACTCATTGCTGGGAGGTTTTCCAGAGTTGGCCAGCTCCTGGTTGGGTGATGCCTCTGCATTTGCTTCCTCACTAGTAGCTTGAATTTCAGACGTGTGAAGCACCTTGTTATGCTGTATTTTGGAATTGGACAAATCATTGTCAGACTGAAATTCAGAATTTTCCAATTTACTGTCAGGCAATGATTCAGATGAGCACCTACACTTACTGGCTCATTCTTCACATCAAGGGTCAACTGTCTGTCCTCTTCAAGGGTAGCCATTCTGTCTTAAATTATATCTCTTCCTTACCTCGCAGGTGCAAATGTGCAATTATAAACATCGGTGAGTGAATTATAATAAGAGAACATCTTCCAGACAAGATAAACTAGATAAAGAAATGAAGAAAACGTTTTAATTACTTATTCTTCAAAAAGTGCATTTTGAAAAAGCAAATCTAATATTGTTCACTGTTGTTGAATATCTTCCAATGATACAACAACAACAACAAAAATAACAACAATAGCCTTATCCCATTAATATGAAGTCGATTACATAGATCATAAGATACCAATAACTTTTATCAAATATCATCTCCTCAGATAAATCCTTTATTAAGAAATAAATATCTTCCAACTATGTGAAAGAAAAAATATATAGATAATTGATGAAAATGATAGAGAACTAAAGAAAATTTTCTGACATGAAAATAAAAATTCCTTAATGACAACATGGAGAGAACGCGAACAAATAATTTAAGCCTATTGGAAAAGTGAAGTAAAACAAGTAAAAAATGAATAATAGAACAATACTTCCTCTAGTCCACGTTATAAGACATTTTATATTAATTACATGTATATTAAGGAAATTACTGTTTTTTCTGAAATCAATGCAAAAAGTACTAATATTTCATATTTTACCCTTATTAAATACTTCATTCTATTATAATTATAGGATTATAAATGAGGGGCAGGAAAGAATTAAAGACAGGAATAAAATGAGATAAAATGAGAAGAAAAATATCTAATACCCTGTATTTTGGATAAAAAACTTTTTATATAAAACTCCTTATAATATATAGATAGGAGGGAGTAAACAATAAAGAACTGTAAAAGTAAATCTATTAAAGGAACACATCACAGTTCTGAATCCTTCAGAAAAGTTGAAGTCCAAATTTGCATCAATAGAAAATTAAAGGGAAATATATACGTCTTTAACAGAGTAATGAACGCAAGGTGTGATCTCACTTTTACTTTTCTAAAACACATCGAAACCAAAGAGGGGGAAAAAAAAAAGGGAAAAAAGAGACTTTCTTAAGCACGGCCAATCTTTTGGAGTGAACATAGAAGTGACTTGCTCCACAATCAGTCAAGCGAGATATAAGTATTCACATTGACAGCAAGGCCCAAAGGGGAGCCCATGAAGGGTGAACTGCAAGTTCTGTGTGTGTGTGTCCTTCCATAGCTTTTCTTTTGCACTTACAACTTCACCTACAGTGAGCAATACATGTACCCATAAGCCCGCTGACTGGCTAAATCAGCGAGTGACTATGAACCGAAATACGACTTGGGCCCACAATTCAGTCGAGCCGGCCCAGCTTAGTAACAACAAGAAAATAATATCAGAATTGGATGAACGGAGTAACCCAACAGAATAGAGGATCAAGAACGAAGGGACTACCAACAGTGTCCACAAAAACCAGGGCCAAAATCGGCACATCAATATGCGCAGGCACAGGCGAAAGAGAAAAACCCAAAAAAAAATTAAGGGGTCTGGAATTGATCTGGTTCTTTGATTAGCCCAGATCATAAGCGCCCCAAAGAAGATAGGTAAGTAAACTAATTACCAGAAACAGTCAACAGTTGCATGCAGCAACCAAAGAGTAACAGCAAACAAAAATAAAATAACAGAAAAAAAGAGTTAGGGTTTACCAGCCAAAAGAAGGGATTTTGACAAGTCAGGGGCCGATCCACGGAGTAGAAGATGGAAGCACGGAACCCGAGCTTCAGAGCTCACCGGAGAGTGATCTGGGATGTTGCAGAGGGGAGAGGGAGGGAGGAGGAAGATGGAGATTGGGCTTTGAACGAACCCGAGAGGCCAATTGGATCTTCGAGAGACCTGGTTCGGTTTGAAGAGATGGGTAGCTTCCTTTCTTTTTTCTTAAAAAAAAATTTTGGCAACGATAAATTTTCTCTCGGACCAACCAGAAAGCCCACCCACGGCTTCGTCGAACAAACCGGTCTAGTGTTGGGACCGTACGTGGAGGGCGTGTGACTGGGTGTAGTGTACCGCGCATTACACAGCCACGAGTTGTAGCGTTAGCCCAATCATATAACGAAGTGTCCAATATTCTGATGTTTTTTGGTTTTGATTCCTAATCTGACTTGTGAGGCTATCTTTCAATTATATATCCAATTACTTCTTTTCCTTCTCCACTCGCCCACCCTTATCTCTTTTCACTTTGACTAATCATCTTATCCACCCAACTGCTATTCTCCTTTCTTTTGTTTCATTTTAAAATTAAGTCATTTGTATCATTTTATTAGCCCACCAAAAAAAAAAATCACTTACTTTTTTGTTTTGCGTGTGATCGGATTCAGGTCATTATTTTATAATCTATCCAGGTCTTCCTTTAGAAAGCAGAGGTGGCCTTTTTTTTTTAGAATAAATTGAGTCATCATGAATAGTCTATATGAACCTTAACACAAATTCTTCCCTGTGGATCGTTATGCTAGTGTTAGATATGCTATTTTACATATTTATGATTTATGATTAGATCGTTTAATAAAATTATAACATATGTTAAACAATCTTTAAAAGAATCGTCTTAACAATGTTGAATCGTAAACATTATGTGTGTTCTAAAAATTGTGTTTAAATTCGTCTTAACAATGACTCCTTGAAAAATCAAGTAAGGTTCGTTCATTTTTTTTAATTATATTACACAAAATATAAAATATTTCTGATAAATTACTCTTACTTGTCAATCACTAGAGGAGCTTAGCAAATATTTAAGAAGGAAAATTTTGATGAAAGTTATAAAAATTATATAATATATACTTGTCATATTTTAACTAAATAATTTAATAATAAATATAAAAATAATCCATCAGGAATATGAAGGTTAGCAAAACCTACAAATAAAAGATAATTCCTTTATGAGGACATTGGTGATTATCTTGTGCTTTAGAGATTGAATGGCCATTACCATTGAAATGGAATAGTTGAAATTGCAACATTCCAAGTGTAATGGAATTAGGATCTATATCATTATTACCTGATGCTCCAAACCAAACAACAAAAATATTTAGTGAGTTGGGTTTATAGTTCATAACGAATAAATAATGAATGAATAGGCTTTATAATTCAAAGAACACAACATTACTTATAGAATATTTATGAATAAGATATTCATATTAATAGCTAGAAAGGGTGTTTGGTTCTCAAAGCTATGCATTACATGTATTCAATGGAAAGGACACTAATTAGATGAAATGGTTATGGGAAGAAGTTTTGTTTTGTTTACCAACTAGACTTACAAAATTAGACAAAATCACCAAGTGACTATAAAAAATGCTTACCTCGTAATCTATATGCGCACATCCATACTTACTTTTCATTGATGGGACCTAAGAGGCCCCACAAATTAATTATTCTAATATATTCCATAATATGTTCTCTTATCTATATTTAGTTCCATATGTACTCACAATCTTTCCTTGTTCCCAATTCTCATGATGTCAACTTATCTCACCTAAATGTATGTGGATTTCAAATTTCCTTCAAATTGTGATTAAATTGCAATATAAGTATGAAAATATAGATTCTTATATCAATATTAATAGTTAACTCGTGGGAAGGAAAATGAAACATATAGTTTTTTTTTTAATTGCTGTTATTAATTTATATATTTTTTTTTTTGAGACGATACAAAAACAGCCTGCAACAAATGAGATCATTTCCGGATACAAGGATGACTGTATGTGCAGTGGTGGCCCTTCCAGATGTTCATTAAACCGTACAGTTTGAACGGTCAAAAAATGGGCTCATCAGCCACCGGGCCCGTTGGAATTCTTGCTTACCACATTCAATCATTTTCAATTGTTTAATAATTCCGAAAATTTTATTTATATACCACACCCTTCCTTTTAAAAAATTTAAGAAATGAATAACTAAATTATTATAATAAAAAAATAGTTAAACATCTTTGAAAGGTTACAAAAGGAAAATTTTTTCCAGAGATACCCTAATCAAATAATCATATTTAACTTACATACCTCGAATTAGTCTATTTTAATTAATAATAAATTTGAAAAAATATATTAATTTATTAAATAAAAATTATTTATCTCTTACTATATTTTAAAACAAAACATATATTAAAAATGTCCTTTACATTTTAGAAGAGCAATAGATGTGTATATAATTGATCAATTTTATTATATCAATATATTAGCCAAGTAAAAATCAAATCTAAATTAAGTTGAAAATATTGAGATTTCAAATCCAATGAAAGAGAGATTCCCTAAAACAGAGGCAGCGAGTGCTTCTTTTTTGGTCCCTAATCATTCCTAGTTAGTTATGTCTCACATATTGAAACAAGTGGGATGAATTCCATTGTCCTCCACAGTCAACCAAGCTAGCTAAATCCATGACTCTTTGTGGCTCCGACTCTGAGAGTATTTAATTAGCATTACATGGATCATGGATCATGCTAATAAAAGCCTGAGACAAACACCGCAACACAACAACAAAAACAGACAAGAGAATTGAATCATCACAAAGTTTCATCACTTTATATATTCAAATTCAATTTACAAATCCAGTATATAGATTCCAGTACAACATATATATATATATATATAACATGTCGGAAGGAGGAAAAAAGTTTGGATTGATGAAAGAGCAAGCATGGGCGCGATTTCCGAGGAGGAAACAGCATTCCCCACACAACCTCCCATCACCGTTGACAAAAATGCATCAACCTCAACTCAACCACGTTGTGTAGTAAAGAGCAATTCTTCTCCACAGCACATGACTGACTAAATGAATCTCAACAAGACTCTCTACTCTAACCTCTATTCTCGCATTTTCTCACTTAAAAACACAAGCAGGGCCTAGAATATATAACCTCATAGGGAAGTGCTCAACGATTGTGGAGAGGGTCTGATGCATTTGGAACTTTCCTCTTTCGTGACAAGTATAAGTCAAATGGCTGCATCCCACGCTGCTTCTCCCTCTGTTTGTGATTCCCTACCATGCTCGTTATCGTGTGGTTGCTCAAGCCTACCACAGATGACTCTTCCTTTTCTGCACAAACTAGGAATGTAAGCAACACAAACACCATCATCATCCTCTGAAACCAACCTAGTAGAGAGAAGTGCATGTTGTTTGTTTGGCTCTAGGAGTGAGGGAGGGAGAGGAGGGGATACTTATAATGGGGTGCGCTGGAGGGATTAAAAGGCAAGCACTCGATTGGAGAGGAAAAGCTATTAAGGCCTTGTTTGTTTGGGCAGTGTGGAAGGAAGGAAGAGAAAAGGTGATGGGGAGGTGTGTTGTTCATTGAGTACACCCTGCAAACAAGGGACACCTCTCACGAGGCAACTTTTTTCTGCTTTTGCTTTAATATATTCTTTGTCTTTCACGAGAACCTTTTGTTTTTCTCACTTCCCTTTCTGATTTTCTTTCCTGATCTCGCTTTCAGTCACCCCAGCTCCAATGTATGGCATATTTATATATATTCAGAATTTGGTTCTTGTGCTTTTTCTTTATTATATTGTCCTGGCGTTGCTTGTCGCCTATGGGAAAGCAGTCAATTTTGCTTCTTATAGCTCTATGCACTATGCTCTAGTAAGCCACATATAGTCACCTAAAATTGAGCAACATCTCCAAGTATGTATTTCTCTGTCTTTAAATCTCTTTCACTGTGTTTTGTTTGGCTAAGCGTATCTGTCTGCGTCGGAGCCAAAACTCGATGAATAATTGCCCTTTCATTCTTCCGAGGACATACATCTGCATGCAGTGCTTTGGTCCTATGTTTGCAGGATCTTTTTTATAAACAAATGAGGAAAATGGTTGCTTAAAGCAGACGTCTGAGTGGTCAAATCATGCGCGAAACTAGCGGTTCTAGTTAATAACGCTGGAGTAAATCACCGAATCCCCAATATTAAAACGTTAAATCCCAACAGGGTATTCGACACTTTGATTTTCTCGTGTGCTTCCTTGACAGGTTTATGCGTTTTTTTCCCAGGTAATGCTCTTCATTATACTCTAATAGGAACCATGGCAGGCAGGCTTGGCCACTCATTCTTCCTGGTATGTGTTTCCGTGTTACGTTAATTGCTGGTTTTATCTTTATGTTTACCATTGCCACGGCAACTTATTTTATCATAAAGTCAATATGTTTAAAGTGACTATGATTAACTCATTTTATCTTATTATCAAATTCCCACTTGACCTGTGAACCTCATCAACTTGTTTAACTACATCATGAGCCTGAATTCTCCGTCATTGGCAGAAATTTTCTTCTATTTCGTCTAACTTATATTATCTTTCTGCAATTCTTCAACAACCCAATCACTGAAAGTGGGTGCCTAAATCACAACTCAAATTAATTTAATCACGCTAAACTTGTCTAATCTTGCTGGCTGATTTGGTGTCCCAAATACTGGGCCCATTGGATTTGTGAAATATTTTTATGGGAATAGTAATGGAAATGTCAATGTGAGTAAGAATAAGAATATGAATGAAAATAAAATTTGATGAAATTAGTTAAGTATGTTTCATAGAATATGAAAATGGGAAAATTTTAAATAAATATCAAGAAATCAAGATATTTTTAAAAAGGAATCTCAACTCATCTAATTTCTTAATAGGGGTGTGTACTGGCCAGGACGAGCCGGGCATCACCTCAGCCCGGTGTCCGGCCCGAAACACCCCGGGCCGATTTTTTCGGCCCGTGGCCCGGTCCTTCACCGGGCCGGGTTTGGCCCGGTCTAAAAAAATAAAAAATAAATAAAAAAATTAGTTTAGTTTTTTAATAAAAATATAACTAGTTTCATTTAAAATATATTCTTATAGAAAATAATATTAGGTTAAAAAGTAACATTTATCAAAATTATAAATACTCAACAATTATACATTATTTATTTTATATAATATTAAGTTATGAAATAGATTTAAAATTTGAAATAAAATTAAAAATTGGAATAATAAAACATATCTATTATAATTATAAAATTAATTTATTACATAAGGTATAAGAAGGAAAAACAATTATATAAAATTATTCAATATTTTAACAAATAAAAAAATATGAGAAAATTGAAAAAAAAATATATATATATATATATATATACCGGGCCGGGCTGGGTGGGACGGGCATGTTCTCGGCCCACGGCCCGGCCCGGCCCGGTCCTCCTTCAGTTTGTAATTTCTTCTTTTTGGCCCGGCCCGGCCCGACCCGAAATGACCGGGTCACTCTGGGCTGACGGGCCCATTGCACAGCCCTATTCCTTAAAACTACCAGGCTTATAATTGAAATAAAATTGAAAGGTAAAAGATAAAAATACTCTTTTCTGTGTGAGTAATTTATCTACAAGTGATACAAGTTTATTTGTAAATGATAATTGTATATTTACAAGTAACATAGATTTATTTACAACTGATATTATTATCACTTGCTAATGAGCTTACATCATTTGTAAATAAACACCTATTAATTATAAATAAGTAAAAGCTAGTTGCAAATGGAGATAGAGACATATATGTTATTTCCATCAAATTCTAATTTCAATTTGCAAATTTGGTTGTTTTTGGAAATTTAGGAGAATTGTGGTTTCTTTTTGGAAATATTTTGATTCCTTGGTATTTATTTTATCCGAAATTTTTCCTATAGCCATTTATGTTTAGTTAGACAATAATACTTCTAATATAAAAGGATATTAAAATATTTGTTATTAATTTTTAATTGCTAAAAAAATCCCTTTTAATATAATTCATAACAAATAGTAAAAATATTCCATCCCATTTTTTAGTTCGTAAAAATATTTTATTTTCCTTAATTTTGTAAAAATATTTATTTGTAATATATTCCTTTTTTTATTTGTAAAAAATAATGAAAATGATTTGTTTGTAAAATATTCCTCCATGGGTTGCCTTAATTCTCGGCTTCTATCGGACTTTAAGAATATTTTACCAAGAAAAAGAGCATGCAATTGGAAAGGTTATTTTCGACATTGTCACAACCATTCCCAAGAATGTCTTATTCCATCAGTTTTGAGAGGGATTGGACATTCCTACACCTGCAGGACCCTTATTTCCAAGGAAACGGAATAAAAATTGAAGCAAACAGCCACACTTGTGAATGATAATCTTGCTTCTATTCCAGATTAAACAGTTGTGATTACCATCTAGCAAATAAGACCTTTACATTACGGCCATTTTTAGAAACATCATTTTGATTATGATTTAAAACTTGAAATTTATTCTCAACAAAAATTTTTAGTCAGATGCACTTAATTTGAAATATTTTTAAGGTATCCCAAGGTTCGTCAACTGTGCCAGGATGCTAGTCCGGGTAATGGCAGCTTTTTTAATCGTATAAATTTTTGTAAAAATTATTTAAATATCATATCCTTATTCTTGGTAAAATAAAAATAAAACAAAATTCATTACCAAAAAAAAAAAAACTAAAGTCGGTAATATCCACAGCTCAAAAAAACTAGTGTGTGTTTTGGGTGATGACTGATGTAGATCATCCTAAAACCTAGTTTTTTTCTTTTTTCGCTTTTACTAAAACCTCAATTTTGGGGTAGCGGTGACTGTTAATAAAAGGAAACCTTTAATGCTAAAAAAAACTAAATAAAATGATAATATTAACTAAAGATTATGGATACTTATTCTAAATTACTGGGCATGCTTGATTTTTTTTAAAAAAATGTATGGATATTATCAATAATTATATTATTTTGATATTACAAATTTTCTGGCAGTTACTCAATTCAACATCATGCAAAGCTCAATCTTCACTATTATTATAGGAGACCCAAATTGAACTGATGTTTTTCTTTTTTTAGTTGACCCAGCTGATATTGATTCGTTTACTTTGAAATTCAAAATTTCAATATGGGCCTAATATATCACTTTATTATTACAATCTTTTATAACGCAAAGTTCCTAGACCCCACCGTTTTGGTCCCTAATTTTCCTTTCATGCAGTTTGTAAAAGTCAATTCAGAACAATTTAACCCTAGGGTCTAATCTTCATCACATATCGAATCATATATCAAAGATCACTTAGAAACAATCACATCAAAGGACAAATATTTGTATTACGGGGCACTCATTGATTACAAGGAGCTCATCTGTACAATTTTAGATAATAATCAAAGCAGCTTGTGATCAATGTTTCTGATATCAGTTAAACTGCTAAAGTTATCCTGGACTGTACGGGCTATGTCCCCTGAAGCATTTCTATTGAAGCCTACGTTAGTTTGAAAGCACTATATGCATAACCAAAATACCCCCAATTTCCATTACACTATAACCTTTCAGAAGAGTACAGATAATTATCCACAAGACTCCCAAACCCTTCGCGTAGTGGAACTGTCATTTTGTCACTCTTGTTCGAAGTAAGAAACTGGTATCTGCGGAGGGGATGGCAGGGTTGCCACATTCTTGAACTGTTTCCATATAAAGATCTCAATTCAGTCAATTTGCCACCTCGAAACTCTTCATTAAAGAGAAGAGAATAGACGACAATTACCTTGTGCTGCTTGTATTTCTCCCGGACAGCTTGCAAAGAGCCTGCTTTTCTTGCCAAATACAGGTCGTGTAAGATAAGCACACATTGTTTTAGCTCCTGCGACTTGTATCCAGAGTATTCTTGCAGAGCTGAAGGCTGCCACAAGCATTCAACTTGATGAATGCCTTGACCTTGGAACACGACTAATTTGTAATAAGAAATGTAATACTATCACAACATCAAGTACTTACCCAGGGATGAACTTTAGGCCAGATAATAAATCTGGCAAGAAAAATCACTGATGCAGCCACCATAGAAGGCAAGAATTTTACACAATTATAATCCAATAAACTTAGTTCACCAAGATAGGATCCGAGAAACTCAAACTGCAATTTACGAGTCTGAAAGTAAAAAAGAAAAAAAGATAAGACACAAACAAAAGAAGAAGAAGAAGAAGAAGAAGTGTTTCTTCAAATATGTCAGCTTACTTTCTGATTCTCACTAGCAATCCCGGCAAGCCTCCTGAACCAATAATTACACATAGTGAACCAAATGTCATGTCTATCGGGTTAAGACATGTGCATTATAATAGGACCAAGAGCAAGTTCAGTATTCTTGCCTTATAAAAGTCTTTGCAGTAGGATTCCCCATTTCAAAATTTAAGGACTTCAGTACATCAGCTTCCATCTCCACAACCTTCGTGAAAAAAATCAAGGGGAACTAACAGAGATCATAAAAGCTACTAATGCAAAATAAGGTCATTTAATAGTAATCAAAAGAAAATGAGCATTCACCTCTGCCTGGGTGTATGTATTATCAGTTATGTAGCAGAAGTCTTCCACATGAGGAGGGCTGATCTCTTCATACTTCCTGCACAAAGGAAAGGCATTAAATGATATTAATCACAGAGAAAAGAAAAAGAATAGAAGGAAAATGAACATGAAGCTTGTATTACTGAGAGTCAATCATCTGTTCATATACAAGTTAAGTATAATAACAAACTAACTAACTATACTCAACAAATAACTAAATTAGGCTGTCCACCTTCTAGAAAGAAAACTATCCCGTTTTCTTTTATTTCCTCTGTTAATTAGTGTGTGTGTGATTCAATTAAAGGGATTGGAATGATTTTTAATGAAAAAAATTGTAATGATTTTAAAATTTCATTATTTTATGAGATTGAAAATGAGAAAGAATTTTAATAAAATTTTATTTGATGTATGAGGGAATTGAAGAAAATTAAGTTATAATTATTCAATTCCTTAAAAAAATCTAATTTAGGATGTTTTAAAATGAGAATAGAGAAAAGAATTGAAACTCCAAAAAACCTCCAATCTCTTTTTATTCTCTTTTTATTTTATGAACTAAACAAGGAGAGGGATTTGATCCCTCCAATCCTCTCCTCTTCTTTTAAATAACCTAAAAAAAACCCAACCAAGCACACACACATACGTCCTATGGTTATCCAGTTCAGCAAAATAATATTTACAAAATCGCAAATAGTAAATAAAACCTTACGAAGCAATGAGCATGGATGAAACGCCCAGCAACTGAAGCCTCTGCGTACTGACGGTCTTAACAGAGAGGAATCTATCAATGTAAGAAACCGAGAGATGAAGCGTGTCGGAGAGAAGCTTGTACTCCTCCGCAACCTCCGCTAGCCAATCGATCAATATTCCTCTAGCGTTAGCATTGATGTTTTTTTGAACTTTCTCGAGGTAGTCAGGCATTGGTTTTCTCTTCAGCTCCATCTAAGAAACAAGCAATCATCGGTAAAAATGACAAGCCAAAATAGATAGATAGCAAGATCATTCCGATCCGTTCTATTTTCCTGTTATTTTGAAAACCAGATGAAAAACATAACCGAACGAGAATTACCTCCATTTTGTGAAGGTATTGATAAATTTGAGATACATAAGGATCGGTCTTTTGCGGATCGTCCAACTTAGAATCAAGGTGCACTGCCTTCTTGTCCTTGACCTTGGTATCTTCCAAGGAAACGGCCTTGTGGAGCTTGGTACTCTTTCGACATTTCTGAGTCAAAATTGCGGGAAAGATAGCATTCGATAAATTGGGAAGTTCCCCTAACACCACACGCTTGTTACTGGAAGACCCATTGTGGGCTATGCCCGCGGCTTCTGCGCTCCTCTTGGCTGCGCGAGTCTCCATCTCCTTGGTTGGCTGGACCTGGAATTGTGGAGGGAAAGAGGCGAAGACGAAGCCAACGACAGAAAGGGAGGGAAGACAGAATGTATTGGAATGGAATTGGATGGAGTGAGTTATGAGTATTATATTATTGTTTTATTAGCAGAGAAAAGGTATGGCGGCATGTCTGGTTTTTCAAAACACAAACCAAAATCAAAATACCGGCGTTTGTCGAAAATTTTATCTTTTTTTTCAGAAGTTCACGATAACTGGGATTTTATTTAAAATTATTGTTTTTCCCGGATGGCGGGTTCTATTCTGGCCGTGAGTCGAAATTTTTCTAGTTTTGAATATTATTTTTTTTCTTAGCCAAAAATATTATTTATTTTATTAAAATACTCATAATTATCAACCAATCATCAATTAAAAAAAACTTGCCATATTTCTCATAGTTAGATAAATTGTATTCTCTCTCATCTTTAATATAAGACTCTTTTAATCGAATAATTAAGAATGAGAGTTAAAAATTAACTATCTCAATTTTTCCAAAAATCTCAATATTTTATCTAAAATTATCCTCATTTAATTTTTCTTTCATTCTCTTTAAATACATTAAATAGAGATATTTTTTTAAAATATATAATAAATATTATTTTGTATATTGTAAAACATCACGATAAAAAATTCTACATATGAGACTATATTAAAAATGTAATCAACCCATAACCCTCTAACCTTCCATTTTTCTAGCACTTAACTCTTGTGCTAGCAACTACATAAAACCATTGACCAAAGAATGTTGTTGAATACATAGCAGCTGAAGCAAAAAATGATTAGAAAAGCGTGCGATCTGTAGGAAGGTCTGGATGTAATTGAAGTAGAGAGATTCTCATATATGTGTATCTTCGACCCTAAAGCTGAGTATAGCAGAGTTTTACGTGGAAGACTGTGGTCTATTCTAGGCCAATTACTCAATGTTCAAGAGTAGGAGTACAGGGTGTTTGAAGAACTAAAGTTTGATTGTGCTCCATTTTGGATGCAATTGCATAATGTTCCTTTGGAGGCGACGAATGTAAGTAATGGTATTATCCTTGGAAGCAAATTTGGTGATGTTATGATGATTGAGCATCCAATCCCAAATAGAAGAATGTTACGATGTTTTATGAGGGTCAGAATAGTTTTAGATTTGATAAATCACTGGTGACTGCATTTTCGATTCCTCGTCCAGATAAAACTAAGATCCGGATTTTTATCAAGTATGAGAAGTTGCAAAACTTTTGTTTCAAATGCGGATGTATCGGTCATGAACCTAGAGGCTGTAGTTCTGTGAGACAAATGTCAAAAGCAAATCCGTCAATGCCAAAATATGGTGCTTGGCTTTCTATGCCTGCGATTCGTAATTGGGAGGAAGCTTTGGTGAAGGTGAATAAGGATTGGACGGAGGCAAAGGATGTTAGCAGATATTGAAATAAGAGCTCTGGTTCTAAATTGATTGAAGCAAATAGTTTGAGTAGATCTCATGACTTGAATCGTACAGCAAATATAAGAATTGATGAAAATTGAGCCTTATGGATGATTCAGGCAGCTAGCAAGAAGTAAGTAGATGAAACAAAAGGCAAGGGTAAAATGATTATGGAAAATAATGATGACTATGAAGATGATGATATTACTAAGGAATGCAACATTTCATATGGTGAATGTTCTAATGCTAGTAATAAAGAAGATAAAGGCAGTCACAAGAGGGCAACTGTAGGTAATGGTGTTGAAGTATTTGATGCTAAAACTTCTAGAGATGATAATTTTAAGTGTGCTGAGCGTGATTCTGCGCTTAATATGTTGCATGATGATAATGATAAAGCTCAAACTCCAAAAAATCTCGCTTGGGTGCCCTATGTGAAGCAAGAAGTTAAAGATGTCATGTTGAGATCAAAGGGAGTTAGTCTGAAACGACCAATATAAGAAAAGTTGGAATATAATAAAGCTAAGAAGATAAGTAAAAGAAATCCAAGATCAGAGGGAAGAGAGTCTCTATAATAAAAAGAAAGTTAAGGGGAGGCAAGAAATTTAAGGAGGTGATTGGTAATTTTACAACAGATTGTGAAGTTGTTTTCAGGAAAATTGTTTCTTTGTCCAACAGTAGTGATGCTTGGTTGGTATTGACTGCTAAAGGTGTTGGTGGCTGGTGTGTAACAGCCACCAAGGAGCCATGAAGACCATATCATTGAACTGTCAAGGCCTTGGAGTGGCCTTGATAGTAAAAAATCTAGAGGAGGTTTGTTTGAAACATAAGCCTTCTTTAGTATTTTTTATGGAAACCAAAATGGAGGATAGAAGATTTGATTGGTTAAGGAGGTGGATGAGGTTTGAAAATGCAATCTATGTAAGGCCTATAGGATGGAAATGAGGACTAGCTCTTTGGTGGAATAATAATTTGGATGTGAAAATTTTGTCGCAATCTAAAAAAATTATTCATACTATAATTCATGAAAAAGAGAGTATCGAGGGCTATACTGCTACATTTGTTTATGGCCCTCCAAAAGAAGGTGAAAGGAGAGTAGAATAGGATAAAATGAAAAGTTTGGCAAAGAGTATTCATGGCCCGTGGATTTGTATGGGAGATTTTAATGATATTGTGGCTCAAAGTGAACAGGTGGGAGGAAGAATTAGAGATACAGGGAAGATTGTGAATTTTCAAAGTTTGATTGATGATTGTAGATTAATGGATATGGGTTTCAAGGGTGCCAAATTTACTTGGTGTGATAATAGACTTGGTGGAGTTCATATCAAAGAAAGAATTGATCGAGTTCTTGGCAATATGGAGCTGAATAACTGTTTTCCTCAGTTACAGATTTTTCATATAGAACCTGTTGGCTTTGACCATCATTTGTTGATGATTGATTTTGATTTTCGTGATATTGTTGCACCAGGAGAATTTAGATTTAAGGCTTGCTGGGTAGATTACCCTGATTATGAGTTAGCTATTCATGAAAACTGGGGCAGTAAGACTCTTGGTTCTGAAGGAAAAATAGAGGAATTTATTATAAGGTTGAATAATTGTAGAGATGGTCTTCTAAAGTGGAGTAAGAATGAACCTTTCCTAACAGTCAAAAAGAAATTGCCATTTAAATGGAGCGGCTGAAGAAATGCTGAGAAGGTGTTTGGAATGAGCAGTAGATTCAAGAAATCAATGAACGGATTTTGAAAATTGAGAATCGATGGAAAAGAGAAGAGATATATTGGAGCCAAAGATCCAGAGTTAAGTGGTTGAAGTGTGGGGACAAAAATACTAAGTTTTTCCATTCTATCACTATTCAACGGTGGCAAAGGAATAAAGTTTTGAGGCTGAAAAGGAATAATGGTGAATGGATTAAGAAAGAAGAAGAGATTGCTCATGTTTTTTTTTAAGATATTATAATAGTCTGTTCAAAAGTTTTGGTCTGCGTTCTTTTGACGAAGCTGTCCAGTATCTTAATATTGTTATTTTTTATGTAGATAATGATCTACAGTTGAGACTAGTGGAGGAGGAAGAGATTTGTATGGTAGTCAAGCAGTTGGGAGGTTTAAAAGCTCCAAGGCCAGATGGTTTTTGAGGAATTTTTTACCAAGATTCTTGGAAAAGTGTGACAAAAGAAGTCATTGATGCTGTTCGTAGCTTCTTTGATGTTGATGATTCGGTGGACCAGTTGAACAAAATTGATTTGGTGCTTATTCCTAAAGGTGAGAGGGCTGAACCCTGTAAGTCAATATAAACCAATTAGTCTTTGTAATTTTGATTACAAAATTATTTCTAAGATCATGGCGAATAGGATGAGAGGATTGATGAGTAAGATCATTTCACCAACACAAAGAGCCTTTGTGCCTGATAGGATTATTAATGAAAATATATTCATTGCTCATGAAGTGTTTCATTACCTAAGGCAAAAAAGACTGGCTCTAAAAATGAATATATGCTCAAAATGGATTTAAGTGAAGCATATGATAGGCTTGAGTGGAATTTTATTGAAAAGGTCATGTTGAAATTGGGTTTTTGTAGAGCTTGGGTGAAGAAAGTATTGAATTGTGTTAGAATTGTACGTTTTGACCTAAAGCTTCCTGGTAGAAGGATGGCAGAAGTTATACCAGAGAGAGAGGTGAGACAAGGAGATCCATTATCTCCTTATCTCTTTATTATGGTAGCTGAGGTTTTCTCTAAAATGATTGATAACTTTGTAAGAAAAGGGTGATATATTGGGTATTAAAGTGGCAAGAAAGGCACTTATTCTTACTCACTCTTTTTTTGCAGATGATGTATTGTTTTTTATGAATGCAAGAGAGCATGATTGTCATGTTCTAAAAGGCATTTTAGATTGTTTTTGTTCTGCATCAAGACAGCTAGTGAATTTTGATAAATCCTGCCTTTCTTTTCTTGTAATATCCCAGATGAAGTTGCTAAAAGAACTTGTGAAATTTTGGGTGTTAAGGAAACTGAAGATCTAGGGATATATCTAGGAATGCCATTGCTTTGGTGCAGGTCAAAAATGCAAGCTTTGGCATATATTAAAGATAGGCTGAGCTTAAAAGTTCGAGGGTGGAAGCATAATTTGCTCTCTCGAGCTGGTAAAGAGGCACTTTTTGAAGGCAGTTGCAGGTGCAGTTCCTATCTACCCTATGGCTTGTTTTAAATTTCCTGAGAATCTTTGTAATGATTTTAATGCAATCTGTGCTAAATTCTAGTGGGGTAAAAGTGAGGATAGGAAAGGCATTCATTGGAAGGTTTGGAATTCATTAATTAGTTGTAAGAAGGAGGGAGGTTTGGGATTTAGAGAATTTAGCAGTTTTAATTTGGCCCTTTTGGCAAAAAATGCTTGGAGATTGCTGAATAATTCAAAAGATTTGTGGTGCAAAGTTATGAAAGCACTTTATTTTCCTAATTATACTTTTATGGAAGCTAAGAAGGGTCACAAGGCTTCTTGGGGGTGGTCAAGTTTGTTAGAGGGTAGAACCAAGTTGATGGAACATCTTTGTTGGAGAGTTAGGAATGGTATGTTGATTAATGTTTGGCATGATAGGTGGATCCCAACTCTAGATGGATATAATCTTCATAATGCTGTTCCTTTGTCTGATGCAGAACACAATTGGAAAGTGTCTGATTTAATTGAGAATGGTAGATGGAATCTGGCCAGAGTTGAGAACAAGTTATGTGATGTTAAGAAGAAGGAGATTTTAAAAATTCCTTTGCCTCAGAATAGTGGGGAGGATAGAATATGTTGGGTGAAATGTAAGAATGGAGTTCATACTGTCAAATATAGTTATTGTGTTATAAGGAGTCAATGTGATGCTGTTGTGAATTTAAAGACATCAAGGTCTCATCTGGTCCCAAGAGGTTACTGGATTAATATATGGAAATTGATGGTGCCTAAGAAGATAAATCATTTTATGTGGAGAGCTTCTAAAGGTGCTCCTGCAACTATAGATGCACTTTTTAGGAGAAAGTGTGCTAATGATCCTCTTTGTCCTATTTGTGGCAACGAGAAAGAGACTGTGGAGCATTTACTTTTATTTTGCCCATGGGTGAGAGCTGTATGGTATGGCAGCATGTTGACTATCTCAATAAATAATTAGGTTTGTGGGAGATTTGAAGATTGGCTGTGGCATTTGATAAAAGGAGGGGCTGGTACTGAGGCTTATGGGAAGGGAATGATTGCTTGTGCATGTTGGAAAATTTGGAAAGAGAGGTGTAACTTTGTCTTTAAAGGAGAGATTGTATCTGCTTCTAGAGTGATTGATGGAGCTTGCAAGATTATGAAGGAGTATTGGCATTTCAATGTGAAAGGGGTGAGTGCTAATGATTCTAACTGTACAGATTCAGTTCCTGATTTATGGATTCCTCCATCTGATGGTCTTGTTAAATTTAATTGTGATGGAGTGTTTGATGTAAGGGATAGTACTGCTGGAGTGGGTTTTATTGGTAGAGATTGTGATGGGAATGTGGTGGAAATTGGAGGTAGGATTGTGGATGCTAATTCTGTGTTTATGATAGAACTGTTAGCTATAAAGTTTGCTCTCTCATTTGCTGATAAGTATAGAAAGAATGGTGTGATAATTGAAGTGGAAAATGAAGAATTACTTAGAATGTTGGATGGGAGAGATAGCGGGGGATGTGACTGGAGGTGTTTCTTGATAGCTGAGGAGATTTTTTAGATGATGGGTAATCTTTCTTCATGTTCTATGTCTTTAGTTCATAGGCTTGGAAATAAAGTTGCAGATTATATGGTAGCTAGTGCCATTAAGGGGATGAACCTCGAAAGGTGGGTTGTTGGGCCATCATCCTCTCTGGCGTACATTGTAAAGAAAGATTGGGACAGATTCGTGGGTCTGGAGGTTTCTAGTTTGGCTGTAACTGTTCAAAGAAGCATGGGCTAAGATGTTGTTTTTGTCTCTCCTTTGTTTTTCTTTAGGTTATATTCAGGTTATTTTTGTTTTTGTTTTTCCATTAGGTTGTACGTTAAGTTTTTGTTTCTTCTCTTTCTGAATTAGTGTGTGTAATATTTTTCTAGATATTAATAAAATTGTTTTTTCTGGCAAAAAAAAAAAATACATAGCAGCTGACTTGGTTTTAACATTGATGGTTTTTGGAAGCTTGCTCTAACAATAAGAGTGATGTGGAATGTGGTAGATCACGTCAAATCAAGCCACACCATCAGCCTCACATTTTCCCCAGACTTGGTATATTGGCTAATGAAATTGAAGTGTACTAGATTAAATTGCAATGGCCGGCTTATGAAATTCTCATGTCCATTCAAACTGTAATGCTAAATCACAAACTAGAATGGTAAGTGCGGAAAAAAAAAATTTATATAAAGAACAAATGTCGTTTTTCATTGAAACAAAATGCAAAGTACCACTCCTAGCTAATTCTCGGCTTCTCCATTTCAACGACTGAAGCTAGTAGGTAGTCTTCTTTACATCCATTTGCCTCATAACAAAACTTGGAATAATCTTCTTCAACTGCAACATTGACATTATCCTTAGCGCATGCTTTCAACATTTTTCTAGAAGTCCCCGGCTATCTTTTTCGCTCTCTTTTGTTAGGGCATCCCATTTGCAACTCATATATGCACTTATTATAGTATAATCTTAACTAACTTGACTTCTTTATTTTGGTAGTTAAGTTTTTGTTGGTTATTTTGCATATTTAAATTAAGTTTAACTTAAAAATTTTTTAAATAACAAAATAATCAATACCAACATCAATATCAATATTCAATATTTAATCAACACACATATATGGACCTTGGTTACCATGCATTTCTATATGATTTACTTTCATTTTCTCTCAATGCATGTGCTTTGCAACAATTTAAATTATATAATCTATAGCAGGATACATTATTCACACATGTTGTCAACAATCCATTTTTTTTTAAAACATTTTGTGTGATATATGGAGACCCACACATTATTAACAAAACAAATTATATGCTATGAATAGTCAAAATAAATTATTGCTAAATTTTAAATAGCTTGTAAATTATGCATAATTGGCTTTAAAAATTAAAAACAAAAAACTTCTTTTAAACTAGATAGTAAGACTAAGAAAACAGCAAGCGCATGGTTTACTCTTGTCGGCGTGCTCATAAACAATTCAACATCTTCAAGTTTTTACTAATTATATCTTTGAAATACATGTCAATAATATATATATATATATATATATTGTGAGAGGAGATTAATGGTGTGTTTGAGTAGTAAATCACTTTTGCAATGTGATAAGAAGAAGCGTTGTTAGAATTGATTATGGATGACCCACTACCATCTTAAACACAATATAAAAACAATGATTATATGATAACTAAATATAGAATGGAATTTCTTACAAAAAAATCTTTAAGAGACAAATATAAGTGATGACTCAAAAATAAGAATATTTTTCCATCAGGATCTTATTTGAAAATCCCCAACACCTATTAACTGAATTTTTAATTGAGATAAACTAAATTTTCAACCTAAAATCTTAATTTGAAAATATTTTTTATCCAAGCCCTCAATTGTTTTTTCCCCAATCTCTAATGAGCAGATTTTGTTGGTTTTCAAACAAAACCATAAGGTGGCCTATAAAATGAAAATAGCGGCCTAAAGGTTGTCTACTGCTGCAGTTAGCTAGTCACTTGGCACACCAGCTACCCTCTCTCTGTGTGAGAAAACTCCAAATATAGTCGAAGCATATTAATAAAATTGTTGCCAACTCATTTTGAACGTTAATGACCTTTCTAATAGAATAAAATTTGTTTAATTTGCATACACTTTAGTTCTTCTTTTTTTTTTTTCTTGGTGAAAACACTGGCTCATATTTTAGAAACATTAATTAAAGTTATGAGATTTTTCTTAATTTATATATTTTTTGAACCAAAACTTACTGTAAATAGAAAGGATGAGCAGGCTTGAACACAGCGAACCTGGCTCCTATATTGTCACGCCTCATGTCTAGTAGTATTAGGCCTCCATTTTTTAATGGAATGGACTGACTGATGAATATTTGGAGTCTGGAGAAATGGGCGAGAAAAAACTCTTCACGATTCCTAAATGGGCTCCGAAAATTATTGTTAAAAAAAAAAAGTTCAGATGAATTATAATATTTAATTTTAATAAAAGTGAAGATTAGCTGAAAATTTACTTTTAAAAAAGGGAAATTAAATGTAATTTTTACGGTACTTCAAATTTTTTTTTTTAAATAACAAGTGAGTATAACTTATCTATCGCAATTTTATGTTTATGATGCAATGTAAATAACTGTAGTAATTTAATTTTGATGACTATGGTAATGAATGAATAAACAGTCTCTATCACTAAATACATAAAATTTGTATTATTTCCTAACATCTAATTTGTCTAGTTAGTTCTCATAAAAAAAAAAAGGAATTTGTCTAGTCAGTACTATCTCAATGTACACATACTTCATGCAGAAAAGAAGTGGTATTTTTTTCACAAATAAAAAAAAGCTAGAAGTGGGTCTAATGACAATGTGTTTTATGAGAGCTAAGATCAACTGTATTGTTAATGACTAACTAATAATATGGCTTCCAATTTTATTGATTATTTGGGCCAAAAAAAAAATGATTGATTATTAAAAATGCACACCTTTCCCCTATCCTAGTTTGTGTGTGTTTTTGTTTGATTGGAAAATTCACCTAGCATTCAATGGGCTCAACCAAAGAATTTACCGAAATAAATAGAGAACACCTAATGTTCAAAATACTGGCCATTCAAATACGCGCCACTGCCATCAGATTACAGTTAGTTGAGTTGAATAAATCGAAGAAAGCTACATATCCCGCCTTCTTTCAACCCATTTGATCTATTCCAGAAACCTACCAGTCTTCTTCTTCCCCTCTTTCTCTTTTTCTACTTGCGACAATTCTTACGTTCCTCTTCCGCCTCTGTGCCAAACTTGTCCGACTGACAACGAGTGAACACTACACTAAGTCGCCATGACTAGGACATTCGGGTTTGCTCCTCCGACCCGATCCCGTCGCTGGTTGCATCCAACTCCTTCTCATTCTCACCCATGGCAAGAGACTCTGGCGCGCCTTGTCACTCCTCTCACCCTTTGGATATGTGGCATGTAATTTTTCATCTTTCATACGTTCTTCCTTCCATTGACTCCTCTTTCTAATGTATGCCCACTCCCCTTTCTCTGTTTTTGCAGTTTCCGTCAGTCTCCAATATGGGTATTTTGGGGATTCTCGTCTCGTGCTTGGACCCAGCTCATCCCGTTTGATGGAAGCAGGTTCCGTATTTGTGAAACAAATTGAAGTGAAAGGTGATTATGACAGTGAAGTTCTCGTTTATGCATTCGACCAGAAACCTGAGCTCACTGTCCAAGCTAATTGGAGTGCATCCAATTTCCTAGCTCTTGCGGCATACAGTCGCAAGGTAACATATTCCACATTTCATTCCGAGACTTTTCAGAATGTTAATTTGGGTTGCATTCAGAATAGTTGATTCAAATCATCCGAAGAATGCCTCTGAAGAAACTGTATGTTCATTTCCAGGGATTTTCCTTGTGGTTAAATAAGGGCTCCACCATCCGCACGAGGTGGGAAGCACCGACCAAAATTTCAAATCGGCTAGAAGGGTTTGTGATTAAAGGTTACTTGAGAGGAATCCTCCCACTTTCTCTCCGTGTTCTTTCTGATTCAAATTGCAGGAGCATTTCAAGTTTATCTAATGACAGATACATTGTTCATTTACAGGAGAAAGAAAGTTTGAAGAACTTCAGCCTAAACAAACATCCCTTGATGCAGTTGCTGCCCCTGTGACTATATATGGTAATTAACTTTCGTATTCAAGAACATGTCTCAAATCTTTGATACAACGGATATTTACTGTAAACAATTACTTTTTGACTTAGGGTGGGGTTTCAGTTGACCAATTAATATTCTTTGATAATATCTATCTTGCCAGGTAAAGAAGCAGAATACTTCATCGAGGAAGACGATAGATACCACATTGGGGTTCTAAACATGAATAACGGGAATATTATACTGACCATGAACGTTAGTGTCTCGGCAATGGTGTATGATACCTCCAAAGCCAAGAAGCTCTGCTCCACTGCAAGTGGATTGTGTAGATTGAGTCTCCTTTTCCCTCACACGCATTACCTAACTCTAATGACAACCAAGAACGTAAGCCACTGCTTTGTGTTACCTCTATGTGGCGTGCGTGTGTGGATCTTCACCAAATTAACTTAACACGGTTCGCACAAATTGACCACAGGGAGTTGTTGGCGATTGGTCCGTCGAAGTTTCTTTTGTGGCTCGTGCGCTTACTTACATAGCACTTTTAGGTACGTTTAATAACAGTCACTTGTAGTGAAGCGGAGGTCTGAATATATGTTTGTCGCTTAATCTACCTCCTTTTTCAATCCGTAGGATTCATTGTTGCTGTTATATTTCTGATACTGAAATTTCTTGGAGCCTGTGGGGTTGACCGTGATCAGAGTACTAATGTAATCACAGACACATATCAAACAAGTATTGTGTTTACACCGCGCGAGGTAACTGAAACTGAGCCTATGATGCCAGCGAAAACTTCTACATACGGAACACGTGAAGAAGGAGAAGATGATGATGATGATTCAGGAGCATCTAGCAGCTCTTCAGAGGAGTTATATGACGAAAAATTGTGTGTCATTTGTTATGATGAACAACGGAACTGCTTCTTCGTTCCTTGTGGCCATTGTGCTACTTGCTATGACTGTGCACAGAGGTACACAAATTTCAAGATTCCCATATGATTTAACCGATTTATAACTTCTAGGAAATTCTCATTAAGATGCATTTTGCAGGATTATGGATGGGGATAGCAAAGTTTGTCCCATATGTCGGAGGCTTATTCACAAACCACGAAGATTATTCCATAGTTAGAGGCGTCAACAAGTAATGATGATGATTATTGAACTAAGAGGGATATTGTAGATAGTGAGGAAAGTTTGAGAGGAAATTAGGACATGGTGATATTATCTTCACTACGTGCGATTCAATTTGTAGCTCAAAGTATCCCATAGCTTTCGAATTTTTTCATCAAGCTGCAGGGTACGAGTTACTCTGATTTTGAGTTCATCATGCAGATGTTATTGAGAAATTATTATTATTATTATAGATTATAGAAAACTTAAGAGTGTATGTTAATTTTCTGCGGGTATAATCAGTTACAAAGTGCACGCATATTATTTCTTGCTGATTCATAAAACCTATTTAAAAATTCATTAGAAAAGCTTTGCTACTCTTGGAATCCTATTTGGCTTGATTTGGATTGGTCAAAATCCAATATAACTTCTGAACATTGAATGTTTTGATACTAAAAACTAGTACAAAACTATTGGCTAAGTATTCGCATTCAATTCCTGAAGAACTATATTGAGCAGAATGTACCAAATTGGTTATGGTTATACTGATATTCTTCGCAGCCTCTGCTGTTCAGGTTTTTTTCTTTTTCTTATCTTAATGTAGTTTGGCTGTATTTAAAAAAAATGTAGTTTGGCTGTATGATCATGGAACTGTACGATCTGTAACATTTTCAGTCTCCTGGTTCCAGTTCAAGGTGGACAACCCAAGTATAGTTATGCACCAGTAAATTGTCATCATTATGGATCTTGTTGCTGCAAAAATTGATTTGATTTGTTTTGTTTTGTTTGTTACTACTTTCTGCTTTTCATATTCTATTCTGCTCTTTGAAAGCTTTTGCTGGAAAGGAACAACAGACCAGCTTCAATGCTGTTTCTCTAAGTCATTTACAGACCATACCTTCCTCTTCAGGAGGACCTACTGTGTGCTAAAGCATAAACGGATGGTCTACATATTTTTTTTTGTGGGGGGGGGGGGGGGGGGGCGGGCGGCACTACCCCATAAAGAGTAGGGAAGCTACTCTTAGCGAGGAAAGAGACCTGCACTCAAATCTGTGTCAACTGAATTCAGTTAGTCAATTATTGCTGGAATGAGGAGCTACCTATGACTCATGGATGAACTAATTTTGAGCATTAGAATTAGAATTAGAATTGTAGATAAGAAGTGATCTCAATTCTCAAGTCACCATCTCATGGAATTTTCCTGATCCAAATTGAAACGAATGTAAGTCGAGCAATCCTAGTTTGAGTGGGGAACAAGTGTCATTTTCTGAGTAGCCAAAGGACAAGAACCTCTCACAGCTATCGGCAATAAAAATTTGAAGAATTTGGAAAAGCTGTGAACGAATAAAAGTAGGATGATATATAAGTAGGGAAGCAGAGAAGGGCCAGCCCAGCGATTTAGAGAATCAATAAGCAGAACCGGTGAAAGTGCAGGAGCATAGCTCACTTTCTTTCTTACATAAACCAAATCCAATGTTTACGGTTATGGTTGCAGATGCGGCGGGGGTAGGATGCCAGAATCAGCTAGATCCAATACATTAGGGCACTGTAGTGCTTTATTTTGGGATAAAATGCTATGCCTTCAATTATTATTTATTCTCATTGCTAAGTGTTGACTGAAGCTAGCTTCATAATCTATTTCGGAATTGTTCTCTGACTGACCTGAGACACTTTTAGTTGGACGTTGTGGGTTAATCCAGAAGAAGATCTGACTGAGAAAAAAAAAAAGCAAAAAAGATAAGTTCCTCCATTACCCTCATATTCTGCCGATTAGATTGCTTTCAAATCCACGTGGTTGACACACGCCTTTCCATTTCATTTCAAAGACAGAACAGAAACTCGAGACGATTTTAAAGTAAATGCGCAACACAAGCGACCTTTATTCTGCCTTTTGGTGGCGAAATCTTGTTATTGGAGTGTAGTTTCACGGAAAATTGACCCGGCTAGTATAAATTTAAGAAGTTTTTCTTAATATGCTAGAAGTTTAAAAAATTTGCTTGAACCACTATAAATGATCTCGGCCCCAGAAATGTATTGTCTAAAAAAAATAAAAATTGTTATAATAATTATATAATAATGAATAATAATTAAGTAATAAATATAATAATTAGTAATGAATGATAATAGATAATTATGTAATGATTAATCAAATTTTATAATCATCGCATTATAATAAAAAGAAATGATAAAGTAATGATTAAAAAGTAATGTATATTTAAAAAATAACAAATATTATTGAAATTAATATTTTTAATTAAATACTAAAAATAAGTTGAGGAACATTTTTTAGTAATTAATAATTAACTCTATTAATTGGTAATAAATTAACAAAAATAATTAATACAAGCAATTGAGATTAGAATTTGATACAATAATTAAAAATAAAATTTCTCTTTGGAAAGAAAAAATTATGGAGATCCCATATATAATGACTATGCCACATCTTGGTCTCTTTCTAACACGTTATGATCGTTTTTATCTTATTGGCTCCTCGTGTTGAGATTCAAGTGACTCTATGGTATAAGGAGTCGGTGGAGTATTTGAGTCAAATACGGGAGACTCAACAAGAGGAATTGGCTGCTGTGGAGTCATGAACGCCTCATTTGATGGTCCGCCAACATCAAATGTGTAGTTATTATACTCCGTTGCAAAAATTGTTGGATTCTCAAATAAAGACATAAATGATAACTCAAAATTGGACGAGCTGAATTGAGGCAGAGTTGAGGGTGGCATATAATAGGATTCACTTAAAATGTCTGAAGAAGAAGCAACACCTTCATCTTGTTCATCTTCATTTTCTGTTGCGACTCCTTGATCATGTTCATCTTCTTCTTCAACCACAACTGGTAGTTCAGATGATAAATAGCCACCACGTCGCTTACGTGGTCTCCCCTGGGGAATTAATAGACGTGATAGCTCAATTGTAGGTGGGGCAGGTTGAGGGACCATATTGTAATGTTATTCTTTTAATGCCACTCTGATGTTACGTTGGTCTTGTATAACCCTTCCTTGATATTCCCTGGTTGACATTGGCAGAGGGTCATTCATACTTAGTCTAATCAATTCATTTGTTATATCGACCTGAAATTGATAATAACTCATTATGTAATAACACTACCCATATAAACAAAACAAAGACAACGATGTCAAATACTTACCGCATAACCAATTGTAGCACTAGCTTGGTGAATCCATCGTTGAGTGTGTCTCCCATACCATCGCATATACTCAGATGTGCGATCTAATGCTTCATGTGCCATAGGTGACTCAGTTATAGCATCATGCCATCTATTCTAGGCCTCAATGAATTCGATGTGATTCTCAACCCGATTGATATCTGTTCTTCCTCTTAGCTGTATTGTGTGGCAATTCCCCAAATAAACAAGGGCTTTAGGAATCAGTTGTTGTCATCCAAATTACCTAAGCACACGATCAAGATAATGCCATTCAATTATATGGAAGCATATAAGGGGCACTGAAGCTCGCCAAATCAGTGATGTCTCTAAACAATATGCTAGAATTAATTGCTGCATCGGTAAAGATTCATATGAATGCCAAACTATATCATCTTCCCCCATTTCATCAAGCAACTTATATTGTTGCAACATCAGCTTAGTTGGACAGGGTGAATTACCTACATTTTTCCACCTATGAAAACATAGAAGAACTTTTTAAACTTTGTATGATTAAATTAATAAGCTAAAATCTAATTGTTTGAGTGCAAATTAATCATACCTAAATCCTAATGGTGGTGACAAAGGATAAATATTTGTATGTAGACTTGCTAGTGGAGATTGGTGTGGCACTAGCATAGGAAAGCGATCCCAAAAACAAAAGGTGACGAAAGCTAGCCAAATTACTTCACGCACCCAAACTTAATAAAAATCTAAAAAAGTAGAATTTGTACAAAAAAAAAAGTAAAATGAAGTGTTATCTACAGTAGTCAATTCATTCTATATTTTATTATAATATACTAATTATATTAGTATGAGGTATATTTATCAGACAAAGTTGTTCTTCTTTCTTTCACTTTTCATAATCACATTAAATGTGGCCTTACACAGTAAAGTAAAAATTAAAAAGCCGTGATCAATTCAATAAAGCCAAAAGATTATATGTGAAAGATTTTTATATATATGAAAGTAAATAAAATTATATGTGAAAACGTACCAAAACTGTTACACTCCTAAAATTAAGAAGTTGAACTTGGAATGTGAGAGGATCAACCTATAATGAAGTGTATGCCATGAATTAAAAATAAATAATTACTTATTTTAGGAAAGATTGATAAAAAATAAGTGAATATAAAGATGAAAACTGAATATAAAAAAGAATAGTAAAGTTTCAAGAGAAATATACAAAAAATTACCTACACAGATCTGAGATGGAGATGAAGAATATAGGAAGAAGATTTGAAGAGCTCCACTAGTTCCTCTAAAATAAAAAATGAAGAGAATGAAGCAACTACACTGCTTATACTAATTCAAAAATATGAAATAAATTAAGAACATGAAAAAAATTTAGTAAAATTTCAAACTAAATGCACCAAAAATTATAAAATAGATCGGAGATGAAGATGGATGACGGATAAAAAATGTGAAGAGTTTCGCTAACTCTTCTAGAATCTAAAGTGGAGCTAAAATCTGAAGTAGAGAGAACAAGCAAAATATGAAGTGTGATATCTTTAAGCAGAAATATGAAATGAACCTTATACTTTTAAGCAATTTTTTGCTTTATGCTCCTCTTCCATGCATGTTCCCCTTGCTCAATCAAACTGACCAAACAAGACCAAACACAACATAACACTGCAGTGTTGTGTCTTGTCTATTTTTTTAAAAAAATTATTACATAAATCTCGTTTTCTCCATTGTGTCTTGTCTCTTTTTTTTAAAAAAATTATTACATAAATATCGATTTCTAAGAAACTGAGATTATTTTTTTAAAAAAAAGATTTATTGTCATCAGGTCTTGGGAAGAGGCATTAGGTCTTGTCATTTACAAATAATTTTTTTAATATAGCCTTGTCAAAGCTAAGCATGCTCCCATCTGATCCTTTTTAGCCTTTTCCTCTTGTCATTTCAAAGTAAAAAAAAGATTGAATAACTCTGTACTGTCTCCTCAATTACTTTATAATAGCATGTCTTATCATTTATAAAGAAAAGTTAAACGCAAGCTACTTCCCTCAATTGTTTTATGGTGGCATATCTTATCATTTGCAAAGAAAAATTTAAACGCATGCTACCTCCCTCACTATTCTTTCAACTGGGGTACGTCAGGCTTAGACTTATATAATAATATAAGGTATTGTACATCTTTCCTTTGTTCTTTTTTAATGTGTGTGTTGAGATTTTATCTCTTTTCTTTTACCTTACATTGCAGTATTGCATCTCATTTATTTCTTTAAAATGTAAAATTTAAAGTAATTATTTTTTATATTTCTAGTCTATATTCTCTCCAGTTCTTTTTATAATGGGACCTTCTAAATTTTTTTTTCTGATTTGTTTTATAAGGGATCTTGTTATTAGATTTTTTTTTTATCAAAGAAGCACTTTTAATTGTTCAATTGGTAATATTTTTAGTTTTCTTTCAATTAGTCTCATTCTTTCCAACTTAATAATAATAGAAAGTTTTTATTTAATGAGAATTGTATTGTTATAATAAATAGAGATAGAAGAGGAATGTTTAGTTCTTTTTAAAAAAAAATTTAAGCAAATAACTAATTTCCTTATTCTACATTAAGTTGTTCAAAGTCACTTATTAAAATGATCAGAGGAAGTAATTTATAGTAATTAATAAATAAGAGATAATTCATAAGAGTAAAATATTAAAATTTTATAACAAATTTAATTAGTTAACTATTTTTTTATACATGTAAAATGATAATTAAAAGTTTTTTATATGAGGTATAAAATATTTTAAAAAACCTATCTCTTTCAACAAATCAAAAAAATCTGACTACTTGAACCTCGCATTATCCTTTAGACAAAAAGAAAGAAATGTTGCATTACCCCATTGTCCTTTTTTGTTTTGTCTTTTTTCAGATCTCGGTTTTGTTAAAATTGAGATCTATAGATTTTGGAAAAATTGGATTTCAATTTTAACTAAACTGAGATATTAATTTGGTATTATTGTATTTCGGTTTATAGGAGACTGAGATGTCTCTTCATACTTTCTCTCCAAACTGTCAGAACAGTGCATGATTTCTTGGGCCCAGACAAACCAATACCACATAATTTGTAGTATTTGGATAAATAATTTACAACTTATAGCATATTGAGAAATATTTTCTTTGCTTAATGTATATCAATAAAAAAGCCTAGTTTCATGCTTGGATTGCAAATTAGAGATTTGTTAAATAATTAATTAATGTACTACTTCTATTATGCTGTATAAGACATTTTAACAAGAAATCTATATTTCATAATATAACATATTTTATTAATTATGTAATGTAATGTAATTTTTTATTTTTAAAACTATCCCTGACAAAATATTAAAAAATTAATTATTAGAAAATATAATTAATATGAGGAAGTATTAAATAATAATAAATAAGAATAATATGAAAAAAGATAGAAAAACTTTTTAAGCATTAATTATTACCTGACTCTATGTGCAGTAGTTCAAGGTGGCCAGATGGATCGCAGGAGTTCCAAATGCTGTGAGCCTATCACTGGTCACTGTGAATCCCCTGCTAAAACTACGTTTTTTTATTTATATATTTTACATATGACCGGTCAGTAAAAATAGTTTTTAAAATAACAAAATTATTATCATATCTATATTTAAAAATAATAAAAATATTGTTAAATAATGATTAAGCTATGATCTTATTAAAATAATAATTTTTATTTTTTGAACATATTAAATAAGATCCAATAATAATAGTAACAAATATTTCATGAAAAAATTTACCTAATTTTCGGTACAATTCTTCTTTTTCTCTCCTTCTGCCGTACTCCACTGAGCATGTCATTTTTAGTAATATATTATAGCGGAAACGACATTTGAGGACCAAGACTTTGAATTAATCTTATTTTAGGATCATAAAATTTAAAAATACTAAAAAAATACCATGATTTCAAATTAATTAAAAACATAAATATAAAATGATTTAAATGTCTTTATTAAAACGTTTTACACTCAACATCTACTTTTTACTATTTTTTTTATAAATTTGACACTGAACATCCCAAATTTTACACTGAATATAATAAAAAATTCAATTCTCAGAATTTTACACTCATCTTCTACGTTTTACTATTCATATTTCACAATTTGATACTGAAGATCCCCGATTTTACACTGGATAAGTATTAGAATTTTATACTCAACTTCCATTTTTTACTACTCAACATCTGTTTTTTACTACTCTTTTTCATAAATTTTACACTAGACTTTCTCATTTTTACACTTATATTTCATAATGTGTTCAGTATAAAATTGGGAATATTCAGTATTAAATTTATAAAAAAGAGTAATAAAAAGTAAATATTAAGTATAAAATATTTTAATAAGAATATTTATATTATTTTATATTTATCATTTTTAATTAATTTAAAATCATGATGTTTTAGTGTTTTCAAATTTTATGATGCTGATTAATTGAAAGTCTTGGTGTGACATGCCCCCTATACTATATGTGAAGCCTCTTACAATGCCGAATTTAGCCCGGCATACTTTACGTGTCGGGATGCTATTGGCCCATCGCACGCCATCAAGCGATCCGGCTACATGCGACGGTTATAAATGTTGCATTACACGGCGGCAGCTGGTCAGCCACCACCACGTGGTCGGCCCCTGCCCTGCGAAAAAGACGCAGGCTTCTACCGCTTGACATTCCTGAGCCTGCCGGAAATTTAAATTGAATAAAACCAGAATTTGTTGACCCGTTAATTCAAACGCACTCCTGGCAGCTTGACAATGAGCCTGCACTCACGAGAAGATGAATCCCAAGAAGACGACAGGGACGAAGAAGTAAACCGCTTGCTTCAACCACAATCTGAATCCCGACCATCGTCACTGGACGACGAAGAGGCCGCTTATGAGGCAGGGGAAAAAATTCTCATATTAGATTTAGACTCTATAGACGATAAGGATTCAACGACGGTGCCACCTTTCTCGTGGAAGAAGCTATGGCTATTCACGGGACCGGGGTTCTTGATGAGCATAGCTTTTCTGGATCCGGGAAATCTCGAAGGAGATCTCCAGTCTGGAGCCATCGCCGGCTACTCCCTGCTCTGGCTATTGATGTGGGCCACAATTATGGGCTTGATGATTCAGCTTCTTTCCGCAAGGATAGGGGTGGTCACTGGTCGGCACCTGGCCGAGCTGTGCAGAGATGAATATCCTAATTGGGCTAGGTTGGTGCTGTGGTTCATGGCCGAACTGGCGTTGATTGGTGCTGATATTCAAGAGGTCATCGGGAGTGCCATCGCTATACAAATTCTTAGTCATGGGGTGTTACCGCTCTGGGCTGGAGTCGTAATTACTGCTTTCGATTGGTAGGCTCTTTGCATCTTTTATACTTCTTGGTCAAAAAGCTTATACTTCTGTGGTTCTGGTTCCAAATCTCATAAGGCGTCATATTATTTGTTTTGGTTCTCAGAACCGTGCAAATTACTTATCGATTCCTTCCTTGCTGGGTTTGAACTTACAAATTGAACAGACTTTACCAAGTAATAAGTATGGTAGTTTTAACGAAAAGTGTGATTTTGATTATGATGAAAGCGTAAAGCAATGAATATCAGCAATATAAAGGGGATGAAGACTCTTTTTATCTACCATGTGTAGTCACGTTACATGCTTAAGTGCACGGATCTCATGGAGCAACTGGGAATTGAATTTCATTTCGAAGCAATATTCTGGATTCAGCTTAGATGTTATATATGCATTTACGTAGGAGTACAGAATTATTAATTCATTGCATATGTTAAAGAACTCACTAACTCGAAAGCTGTGAGTAAAGATTTTAGTAAGTATAACTTCGAAGTACAATTTTTAGCGTTTGGAAGCATCAATAGGACCCACTGCCCAAAAAAAGTTGAAAGAAATTTTCATTTTCAGCGTCAACAGTTCCGTTTGTAGATTTTCATTTTCAGTGTCAACAGTTCCATTTGTAGTCTTCAAATATGAAATAGAGAAGAAAATCTAATGTAAGAATGCTTTGATTTTACTCATGAAACACATATCAAGAGTATTATCTAGGATAAGTTTTAGTTGGAGATCGTAACCATCATGATTCATGACCCCAACTCATCAAACAGAGATGAAAATATAATTATTAAGGTCGTATGAGCACAAGTTTTCTTAAATGACTGCTAATCTATTTTTCAATACTTCTATCTCTGATATATCATAACTCTGTACAACACATACTTGTGATAAGTTAAGCAACTGATCATGTCATGTCTTTAGGACTTATTTTCAAGTTGATATTCAATATCCAAAATTTTCTGCTATAGATTGCATTTTCTAATGATATTGTCAATCCCGTTACAGCTAAACTTGTATATGATTGTTGTAATTTACAATTGAGTTTGTCAGAGAACCATTATTTTATCAGGCTCTTCTCCTCTTAGATCAATTGCCCTTCCCCAGTTTCTATTTTCTGGGTCTAATTTACATAAATCTTGTAATTAATTACTTGATAACATCTTACTTTTAATGTCCAGATATGTTTAACTTTGGTTTTATTACTGTGTTGAACAGTTTCATCTTTTTATTTCTTGAGAATTATGGAGTAAGGAAGCTGGAAGCTGTTTTTGCAGTCCTCATTGGGACAATGGCCCTTTCCTTTGCCTGGATGTTTGGTGACACAAAACCCAGTGGAAAAGAACTCTTGATGGGTAAAATTTTACCTGATAATGGAGTGTGAATATAAGTTTTCATTATTATATGACAGAAATATGTTTCTTCTCTTTAATTGCTGCCCCCTCCCCTGGGCTGTTCACAAAGAAATGGATTTTACTGTTCTTGGTATGTTCAGGGTGTAACTATGTTTCATCCTTCCTGTAGGTATTTTGGTTCCAAGAATTAGCTCAAAAACAATTCGCCAGGCTGTGGGGGTTGTGGGCTGTGTCATAATGCCTCACAATGTGTTCCTGCATTCTGCTTTAGTGCAGTCAAGGGAAATTGATCCCCGTAAGAAAGGTCAGGTGCAGGAGGCTCTTAACTACTATACCATTGAGTCAACAGTTGCTCTTTCAGTCTCCTTCATGATTAACCTATTTGTCACAACGGTTTTTGCCAAGGGGTTTTACGGTTCAAAGCAGGCCAATAGCATAGGATTAGTAAATGCAGGGCAATATCTTCAGGAAAAGTATGGAGGAGGGCTCTTCCCAATTCTTTATATATGGGGGATTGGGTTATTGGCAGCTGGACAGAGTAGCACCATTACTGGCACATACGCTGGGCAGTTCATTATGGGAGGTTTTCTTGACCTCCGTCTAAAGAAATGGTTAAGGGCATTAATTACCCGAAGTTTTGCAATTCTGCCAACTATGATTGTAGCTATTATTTTTAATACATCCGAAGCATCACTGGACATTCTGAATGAATGGCTGAATGTGCTTCAGTCGATGCAAATTCCTTTTGCATTGATTCCCCTCCTCACCTTGGTTTCTAAAGAGCAGATCATGGGGACCTTTAGGGTTGGACTTGTTCTTGAGGTGAGTTTTCCTTGTCATTGTTCTTTCGTTTCATCCAATTTTATTTTAAGATCTCTTGAGCAAGTTCCTGCATGCTTCATGGTTTGAAGTTACATTTTCATTTTATTTGATAACTTGGATTTAATAAGTTACAAGAGACGTAATGAATTTAATGTCAAGGAAAGGAAATTTAATTTCCCTTTTTAAGATTGTTGTCTGCAGCCGCCTTCATGATTTTCAGGTGATTCTTTATTTAGATCAACAGTGATGGGTGGATTTTAATATGAAAATCGAATCTCAAAAACTTTTATTATGTCTTTGGCTATTTGCATTTATATAAATGGATCATAATAGCTTACCTTTGCTGTTTGCCGGGTGGAAAAGGAAATTATGTATGTGTGATATGATCCATCTTGTTTTGCCAAAAGTTTTGATGCAGTTAGTTCCAACGTTGTTTTCCCTCACTGTCATAGTTCATCCCACTTGTTCTGTCTTCATTAGGTTATGTGTGTTTCTCATAGTTAGTCTAGACATTTATCTTGGGCTTGATCTATGTTACGCGTTCTGTTATTATTTCATTTTGTTTCTTTGTAATTGGCCACTGAACACTACTATTAGTTGCCATTAAAAATGAAGCGTAAGTGTGCTGATTGCATTTCATTAGAAATCCACTGATTCAGTATGATTAAAAATAAATTACTCGGAAGATCTAACTATTATTATAAATCAATGACAATCCAAAGGAAAAGTCCTTAAGAGCACTAATCTTCTGTCATGAACTAATTCTCAGATCATAAATGATTCGCTGTTATTTCATATTCATGACGTCTGCTTTAATTTCAGGTTAAAGCGTTACTTGATTTAGAGTTCTTGAAGTACTAAAACTTGAGGGACAGGAAAATGATTTTGGCCATTTAAAATCAACTTAATTTCGTTTCTAATATATTTTCATCCTTTTTTTGGTGTAGAGGGTAGCATGGACTATTGCTGTGCTGATAATGATGATCAATGGGTATCTATTGTTAGACTTCTTCCTTTCAGAAGTGAACAGTCTGCTGTTTGGTTTTGTAGTATGCTCCTGCATAGCTGCTTATGTGGCATTCATTCTATATTTGATTTCCCTGAGTGGTGCTCTTCCTTTTTCTTGGGTTAATCTACTTACCAAGAGATTTTCTTTTTCTGGGGTCTGAGTCAACAAGCTCATACGTCCTGAAAAAAACTGGAAATAGTCCTGCAAACTCCCGCTAGACAATCTTACATATGGATTTTTGCTTCATACATCAAGAAGAATGCTTTGCAGTGTCTCCAGCCTTGGCACACACATAAAGGGAGCGTGATGTTAGATAGTTGAGATTTGAGAACACTTTAGTCACTCAGAACTCCATTTTTGCAATGGGGTTAGCTTCCTGTGTTAACAAGATGAAGATATGATTTTCCTTGGAAGATGTGGTGTGGACTGTGCAGCATTACAGCATTACATGCCTTATTCTTTTCAGACAAAATGTGAACTGCTTCATTATTCTTTGATGTAAGCAAGTTGTATGTAACAGTCAAAACAAGGCTTGATTGTGATGAGGTGACAGGGAGTTGTTTTTCCCTGCTGAGGATGGCTGGGGAGAGAACAGAGATGAGTTGTTGGGGTTAGACGACAGTCAACAAGGAGTAGATTGCTTTGATTTTGTTGAATTTATAGTTGGCAATAATTGCTAGAAAGTACAGCTTAATAGAAAAAATACTTAGATGGATATGGAAACTCTAATCAGTTTCATTTACACGTGGGCTGAACAGATATAACTGAAATATAACTATCTATTCTAACATTCACCTAACTACAAGCTTTTGTCAAAAAAACAAAAGAAAAATCAACCAGTATAAGAATGATCATCTTGAACTAACTCTTCAGGTGCTATGACATGAATCTTATGTCTCAAGTACATAAACAGACCATTTGACAATGGTTTTGTAAGCAAATCAGCCATTTGTTCGATTGAGGGTATATAGTGAACTTGAATTTTACCGTCTATCACCTTTTTTCTAATAAAGTGCAAGTCAAGTTCTATATGTTTTGTTTTTTAATGTAGAATTGGGTTAGCAGTAAGAGATACAGTCATTGAACTATCAACCCAGACAACTAGTACACCAACAATAGGAATTATCATTTCTTGAAATAGAGCTTGTAACCAAACAACATAAGTTAGCGCATAAGCTAAGTTACGGTATTCAACTTCTGTAGTTGATCTAGCAACTACTGGTTGCTTTTTGGAGGTCCAAGCCATTGAATTTGGTCCCCAAAAAAGTACAAAAGCCACTTGTGGATTTCCTATCATCCAAATTACTACCCCAATTAGCATTAGGAAATGCTTGTATAGTAAGTTGAGATGCTAGTTTAATAAGCAACCCATGTTGTACGGAACCATTTAAGTATCTAAGAAGTCGTTTCACATAGCTTCAATGTGTCTCTCGTGGTTGCTGCATATACTGACTAGGCTTGTTTACTATAAAAGCTATATCTAGTCTTATATAAAAGATATATTTCAGTGCTCCCATAATACTCCTATATTGCTTAGCATCAACAAGTTTAGAACCATTATCTTTAGAAAGTTAAGTATTGACAGTCATTGGAGTTGCACAAGGTGTGGTAGCAAGCATGGATGTCTTTTCTAGTAAGTCATGGATATACTTTCGTTGGGTTAGCAATAAACATTGTCCTGCATAAGTGACTTCAATCCCAAGAAAGTAAGATATGGAACCCAAATCTTTAAATGAGAAAAAAGATATTCATTTTAGTAATGAGATCCTGTAACTCATCCTCACATAACCCTGTAACTAATGAATCATCAACATAAACCAGCAAATAAGAAATGTCAATATTAGTTTTTCTGATGAAAAGACAATTATCTGCTTTAGTAGAAGTAAAGCCAAGAGAACACAAAGATTCTTTTAACTTTTGAAACCAAGCACGAGGTGCCTATTTGAGTCTATAAAGGGACTTTGTTAAGCAACACATTAACTTCTCACTAGAGATAGAAAATTGCTCAAAGCCAGGAGGTTGATCCATGTAGGTTTTCTCACTAAGATCACCATGAATGAATGCATTATTGAGGTCAACTTGATGTAGTTTCCAATTATAAGTAACTTCTATTGTAAGGAGAACTCTGACAGTTAAGGATTTAACAACCAGACTAAAAGTGTCATCATAATCTGCTTTAACCTCTTGAGAGTAGCCCTTAGCTACAAGAGGAGCCTTATACCTAGCTATTATGCCATCAGCATGTTTTTTTACACGAAAAATCCATTTGCATCCTATAGGACGTTTATTAGCAAGTAAAGTTGTTATCTTCCATGTATTAAACTTAACAGGAGCATTATACTCATTATGAACAGTTTTAGGCCATTTAGGATCTAATAAAGCCTCATTAATAGATGAAAGGCAAGATTCCTCAACAGTAGCTAATAAAACACGGGGCTTGAAAATTCCAGATTTTGACCTAGTGACCATTGGATGTATATTGGAGACGGGAAGAGCCATTTTAGAAACATTTTGAGGTGCAAGAGGTATAGACACTGATTCTAAATGATCAGATTCTAATGTATTAGTAGTTGAAACTGATTGTGGCTCATTTGAGGTTGAAATGTTAGATACTGAAGAAGATTGTGCCTCATTAGCATTAGAAGGCTTAGAGTGAGATAATTTGTGTTAATGTGTAGCAATAACAGAAGACACAGGCTAAAAAGATGATGAATCCTGAGATTGTTGAAGTTGTTGTCTGACATTGAATTAAGTAAAATTCTTTCCAAGAAAAACAACTTTATTGAGTTTCACATGCCTGGAAATGTATAACTTGCCAATGTTGACATCAAGGCACTTATAACCTTTATGATGACTGTTGTAACTGAGAAAAATGCAAGAAGTTAACCTGAAATCTAGTTTGTGCTAGTTTTGAACTCTTAGACAAGCAAAACACTCAACCAAAAATTTGAAGTAGAGAATAATTTGGTGTCTGACCATAAAGCTTAGTAAATGACATTTCTCCTTTATGAGCTTTTGTTGGTAACCTATTGATCAAAAACACTGCTATTGTGAAAGCATTTGCCCAATAATAAAGAGGCAAAGATGCTTAAGCTAACATTGAAAGTCTAGCTTCAACTATTTGTCTATGCTTGCATTCTACAAGTCCATTTTGCTCTAACATGTAAGGACAAGTAAATCTCTGTTGAATACCATAATCAAAAAGAAAAGTTTTGAAAACTTGAAATTCACCCCCAGAATCTGGTTGCAGCATTTGAATCTTCTTATTAAGATGAAGCTCAACTTCAGCTTTAAATTTTTTAAAAGCAACAATAGCATCTGATTTCTTTTGTAACAAATGGATTCAAGTGAATCTACTATAAGCATCAACAAAAGAAATGTAATATCTAAAACCATTAGGAAAAAAAAGGCCAGGACCCAGAGATCAGTTGTCACAAGCTAAAGAGGACTATCATATATTGTGGAAGAATCACAAAATGGAACTTTATGGCTTTTCCCTAATTGACAAGCCTTACAAAAGGATAAGACTAAACCTTTTGGTAGAGCAATATTAACAATTTTCAAAACTTGATATACAATTTCAACAGAAAGATGTCCTAAACGATTATGCCATCAATATTATCATTTATTGAAACATGATAACAAGCAGTGGAAGAACCTTCTTGAGTAGGAACACCAGAAGCAAAAGCATATAAGCCATTAGGTGGAAACTTGTAAAGACCATTAATCTCAGGACCATCCATCAATACATGTCCTCTCTGCAAATCCCTAACAAGAACAACATGAGGATAGAATTTTACTGAAACATAATTGTCTTTAGTGAATTGTGACACTCACAGTAGATTTTTTTGCATATTTGGAACAAACAATACTCTAGATAGATGGAATCCTGTAATAGGAGTTTGAATAACATAATCACCAATTCCTAAAATAGTCATTTACTCACCATTGCCAACAATGACTTTTCCAGGTCCTTGATATGACTCCATTTGCTGTAGATGAGAAGCATCATGGGCTACATGTTGAGAAGCTTTAGAATCTGGATGCCAAGTATCATCAGCAACATTCTCTAGAGCAGAAATGAAAGCTTGAGCATCTGTAGGTGTTTTTGTTACATTTACAAAAGTATGAGCAACTCTTGAAACATAACTATTTGCTCCAGTGACTGAGCTATGAGTTAGAGCTACCTAAGAAACATTAGAGTTAGCATTTGTAAAATGTACATAAGTAGAATTATAGCTAAAAAGATTTGTATACTAAAGTGAGTAGTAAGAGGAATCATCAGCTCTAGTGTTGTCATAATAAGTATGATAAACATCACCATATACAAAGTTGTTCTGAGCAGAAGACGATCTTACTGCATAAGAATAGTCATACTTGTAATAGCATCTAGGGGTTATATGATCAACTTTAGAGCATATCTAGTACACAAGATCTCTACCTCCAATAAATCGACCGTGACCATGATCAATAGGGGGTTGAGATGGCATAAAACCAGTGAAAGGCCTGAAACCTTGACTAATAGTATTAAAAACAAATTGATCACTTCCATAAGAAGTTAGATTGGCATAGGAAGCTTGTTGAGAGAGAAAAGTTCTTTACCTAGCCTCAGAATCAAGAAGCATCATTAACATAGTATGAAGATCAAACTAAGTGGGGTGAGCATTGATTACTGCAATTATAGACTCATATTCTGGTGTAAGTCCACTTAGAATGTGCAATTTGGGAAGCATCATCAACTTTTTGACCTAAGACTGCTAGATGATCACACACAGATTTAATGTTGGTAAGGTAATTTTTCATGGATAATTCATCTTTCTTCTCATTTGCCAAAAGATTACGATAGTAGAGAATCTTGGAATTGGATTTGGTTGAGTACATCCTTCATAATTGAGTCCAGATCTATGCTGTTGTGTCAAATCCTATAAGATTAGGAAGAATTGAAGGACACACTATTGATAGTGGCCAAGAAGCATGAGCAAAGTCATTCTACTCATAGAATTTGAATTTTGGATTCACCATGACTTGACCTCGATCATCTGTAATTGTCGTTGGTGGGATTTCAATAATGCCTTCAAGATACATATGAAGCTTGTGTTGCTTGACCATCAAATAAACTTGCTGCTTCTACAGCAACAAGTTGTTGTCATCGAGCCTAACATTGATTTTCTTGTTGGAGAAGATTCTTTGTGATACTCTGACGGTGGTAGCCATTACCAGAAAACTACCACCATTGCCAGATCTGATAGACATAGACATCTTTTGTTGGCATCACAATCTTAGAGAGTTGCATCCCAACTGTGATGTCCGATTAAGCAATTTACATCTAAGCTTTGGATTAGAACCATTGTACATGGTGGCTCTGATACCATGCCAAAAAGTACAGCTTAATAGAAAAAATACTTAGATGTATTTGGAAACTCTTATCAATTTCATTTTCACATGAGCTAAACATACATAATAGAAAAAGACTCTAGTACATACTAAACTTATGGACTTGGGCCAAAAGTCCATACAAATAAAACTGAAATATAACTATTTATTCTAACAATAATATCATCTGTAGGTGCTATTCAATTAATGTGTTCTCACAAGTGAGTTGTTAGAATGGAAAAGTCTGTAACTGAAGTTACAGGAAGACTTTACTAAGAAATTAAGAAGCTATAAATTGAAGGCATGCGAGATCAAGGTGCTGTTTAACAACTGATGATGAACAAATTACTCCTGCCTTGTAGAATTGTGATGTAGCTTATACTTGCCTATTGAGTTCAATAACTAACTAGAGTCTTTTGCCTCATCATCTTCTATTCAGGTAATAGAGAGAAAAGAACAAGTAGACACCCTCTTATGAGACTCATACTTATCTCTTTTTCTTTCTCTAACTGTATCATCATGTTCTTAATGTAGAGATTCCTCATTAAAATTTTGTACGTTCATGTGATTTTGTACTCCAAAAAATGATACCATTTGAATAAAAGGATGATATCAAACTCATGCTCTTTTATTTCAAATTTCATTTTTTCGTATCCTAATCTTTTTGGGCGCCTAGATAAGCTATTAGTGTAGGAATCGATTTGTATAGTAAACTAGATTTGGTACACATGAAAGTGAAATTGAGAGAGAAATCCTTGTGAAATTTGTTTGATACATATCATTTAGACTTTCTATGAATACAAAATAGTTTTTTTGATGGAATTATACTTTTCCTTTCCTTCTCCCTTTCCATTTCCCTCTAAATAGCTCATTCCTACTAAACATAACTTGTATAAGTGGTTTAAATCTCCACTTTTCCCTACTAAAAGGAGGGGGAAAAAAATCAAATTATCATATTCATTTGAAATTTTTATAATGGTTTACTACCAAATTATTTAATAAAAATATAATATGCAAAAAATATCCTTAAAATAATGAGGCTTTGTGTCTAAACTATAAAAAAAAAACTAAACTCTTTATGTGATTTTTAGTGTTCAAAGGCTCAGTGTAAATAAATTAGGAAGTATTTACAGTATGATTGACAAGTTAACCCAAGCATATATACAAAGAGGCTAACAATTGTGTTGATTGGATAGCAAGTTTCAGTTTGAGGCAAGACTACGGGCTTCATTTGATGACTACATCACCTACTGACTTACTTAGTCTTTTAATGAGTGATATGGCTGGTAGGGTGCTACCACACCGGGTAGTTATATAATTTCTTAGTTTAGTCCTCTTGGACTCTTTCTCCCCCCCCCCCCCAAAAAAAAAGAGGCCCACTGTGAATTACAAGAGAATATGGGATAATATAGTAACCTTCAAAATTTAGTATAAAAAATATTGGCATACTAACATAAGCCTGTAACTAAATGATAAAGAGAAGAGATAAAGACACATACTATACCTAAATTAAACGATCACAGTTAAACTTAAATTTATTCATTTGCATCTAAGTTCTACTCTACCCATGAAATTTTAAGCATGCAATTAATATTACTTAGTGAACAAAGGGGGAAAAAAGATATTTTCCAAAAAAAGGAAAGAAGAAGATCGTATTTGGGTTGGACACATGGACTTGAATTCCTTCATTTACAGGGTAGTGGAGCACGTGACCATGCCCCACATGGATCCGATTTACCTTAAATGGCACATCAACTTGGTGTTTCCCACTAATTAACCATTCCAACAACTAATTAACTTTGAAGTAATGACTTTGAATTTTCTTTTATTAAGTACTAAGAATAACTTTTTTTCCTTATAAAAAACTAAAAGATGTCGTACATTATACCTTGTGTTGCAAGTCATCATCATAGACATCATTACACTACTTTCTCCATCCAAACCAATCAAAACTTCACATTTTTCCTTGAGTCAAAGAAAGGGCATCAAGCAAAAGTTTGGTTTGGAGTTTTGGTCATAACTATGTTTTGACTAAAGTAATATAAAAGCAACTTTCTTGAAAAATGTGTAAAATCTTATTTGGAATGGAAACTAAATAGACTCTAAAATTATTCCTTGAAAGTTGTTAAATAGTTTAAGATTTTTTTGCCTGATTTGGACAATAAAATTATGTTTATTTAAAAGAATGAAAATATAAATAATAAAATAATATAAAATAAGAGTTAAAAAATTCTATAATGATTTTTTTTGCCACAATTATTATGTCATGATTATTACTCTAACATATTTTCGTTACCCTTTTCAATTATTGACAATATATACAAAATAAATATGATATCTCTAGCTGTCAATACAAGTTGGGACAAGTGGTAAAATGAAAAATTTTATTTAAAAAAAATCATAAATAGCGGCTGAAGGTACAAAACATGCCTTCTAACTATTGAAATTTTGACTCCTACCAAAAGTTGGAAGCGTCATTCCTCTCTCCCACAAACTTTCATGAAAAAAAATGATATCTCTAGCTACAAAGCTAAAGCCGGAGGAGATTGCCCCACTTAGCTAGAAGGTTCGAGGTAGTAGTAACAAAGAAGATAGGTACTACTATAAAGGAAAAGATTATTGGACCATTTTTCATTGCTAGTTTTATTGGCTAGAAAGAAGATTAAAAAAAAATGTACTCGTAAAAAGGAAAAGGTTACTGGACCATTTTCCAAAGCCTGCTTTGTTTGTTGGCCGTATACTAGTTCGTTAACTAAACTAGCAACTATGAGTGGGCGATCACTCATAGAAAGAGACTTATTTACTTATTACCAAGAGCTGTAGTTTACATAAGTAGAATGAAAATAGTACTCCCCCTGTTCCAATTTATAGTGCACTTTTAATTATCATACATGTACCAAGACAATGATTAGTAACCGAATTTTTTTTTCATTTTTTCCCAAATTTTCCTTATTTAATAATACTTCCAATATTAATAAATTGCATCCATTCTCTCCTTCATTCTTTTTTTCGAATTCCCATAAGTCATTGATAATTGTGAAAAATGAAGTTTTTGGAGAAATTCTCCTTTATTCATTTATGATTTGACCAAACTATTAAAGATTTTTCATTAAATGCATTGATAACCGTATAATATATAAGCTTATTTATTAGGAGCAATACTGGAAAGACAATAAAAAAAATACAATGTAATCCACGCAATGCACTATATTTTGAAACATGAATTTCTCAGAACAGTGCACTATATAGCGTAACGGAGGGAGTATTACTCAAACTGGACCCCGATTTATTTGCATAGTGATATACCCAAATTCTTAGTTACAACCAAATTACTGAATATATAAACATGAGAATATTAAATTAAATTTTACTAATTAACACTAAATTAAACATGCATTTTGAAGGTCCAAGGCTAAGTTTGTATGATATAATCAAGGCATTTGGGGTTACCCTGGGAGTTCTTGAGATATCTGTAGCAAGGACACTGATGCTTGTTCCCATGAGTCCCAGGAGGCACGCACTTGCACTTTTCACAGCAGATCCCACAAAACCTCAAGCACCTGTCCTGCCTTCCCGCTTTCAAACACCTCTGCACGCACTTGGAATCGTAGAACATTATATTTTATATATTCCACAACACAACAGATTAATCAGCATATACCAATCCATTGAAAAGAAAATATATACTCCTATATAATTACAAATAGCTAGTGAGTGAATTAGGAGTTGGGCTTACGAGAACCAGCATTTGTGACCTCAATGAAAGAGGAACTCAGAATAAGGCAGGCTAGTAGCAGAGTTGCAAAGAGCAGCTTTATCTTCTTATTACTTTATCTGTGAGAGAGTCTGTGAAACTGATGTGGGGAAAAATGTGACTGAGAATGGAGGAAGGGAGGCATGTATTTATAGTAGCAAGTGGAAGGGTAGGTGGGAACTTCGGAAGATGTTACTATAAAGAATTTATTAGTAGCTTAACAAAGATGCAAGCGAGTGACAGCTAGCTAGGCAGGGCATGACGCACGTCCCATGCAACTGGTATTTGGCATATTGCATGCCATATTCAATGTATTGTTTACTTGCTTTTAGTTTCGAGAAGGAACCCCACCCAAAGTTTTTGTGTACGTGGCATCTATTTGTGGTTTCCCACCTTGGTGCCAACTGGATCTTTCGTTCCCATTTCTCCATCGAACCCGTTATGGGATCCTCAAAATCTCCAGAGTCCTAACTCATACTAGCTAGAATGACCCAACAACCTTGCGTGTCAAGTTCTGTCGAATCCGGACTCTCTCATCTTTACAGCAAAGGTAATCCATTACATTGCAAAGAAATGAAAAGACCGTGTTGCATTGGGATCTCGACGATTTACGTTGATTAGATATGAACATAGTTTTTGTGGCGTGGCCCGTAATTTGCAAATAAAGTAGCAGAACCATATATGAATATTTGAATCCATGATGTGGATGGATCATGTGTTTCTCACATTGTCAAAAAAGACAAAACAAATTATGGTATTAGACAGTGTATTTGTTAACCCTATTTACTGATATAGGAATGACTGAGCTCAAATCCTCCTATCTTATAAGGATTTCCACCCACATTTTTAACTCAACAAAAAGTTAAGCTAAATACATTTCTCTTGGTTTGTTTAACCTTTCAATCTTGTCGCACTTGATTTTTAATTTTCCAAAATAGAAAATAAAAAAACAAAGTAGAGTCGTCACCAAAATTTTTAAAAGGGAAATTTTGGAAAACCTTAAAAAAAAACATGGTCTACGAAATATAAAGGATTCGAGAGTCGATTGCGCCATGGGGAAGGTGTTAGATACCTCATAACACTCGTTCATAAAAACGGTTACCTTAAGTTGATTATATAAAATTAATGTGATCTTAAAATTATGTTAATTGCCTTTATAAAACATGTATAGAGGAACAAGAAAATTAAGAAAAATAAATAAATAAATAAATAAAGTGGATTTATTTATATAGACAAACTTGACCTAGATAAGAGTCTAGGCTTATGTACCATAATATAGAAATTAAAGTCTATGTAGTTCGGAAGTAAAAACTCATCTCAATGGGTTTGTATTTTTTAAGAAAAATTATATATATTTATTATTTTTGAAAATTGAATTATATATATTATATAAAAATTATTTAGTTATTTATTTATGACTTGTTAATAAATCTACGGAGATTCCCAAAATCTCACATGTTTACTAACTGGTATATATACCTATGAAAACTTCTAAAAACCTCACATAAAATAACTTGAAAATATATTATAAAATTATATTTAAAGAAATATTTTTGTTCAAAACTTTATCAAATTTGAGAAAATCTTTAAAAAAATATTTTCCATATAAAAATATATAATTTGATTATTATACCAGTAGAGACACATCGCAACACGTGGTAAATTTATTAATCCAAACACCCACAGATGTTCTAAAAACCCCACCAAGCAAAAATTTTAAAAAATATATATTTAATGAGAAAATATTATATTATCATAATCGCATGAGGGAATAAGAATAATGTAATAAATCACCTAACTATCATTATTATAAAGCACATAAAAGTTACTTCATTTAAAGCTATATGTACATTCTACCATAACTTTGAAAGATAGATATTTCAATTGAATTCTGTGGTCTTGAAAAAGAAGTTGTAATAATCTAATATCATAATTTTTTAAGAAAAGAAAAAGAAAAGAAAAATAAAGAAAGGAAATAAAGAAAAAAAAAGAAAACAAAAAAAGAAGAAGAAGGAAAACAAGAAGAAAGAACATGAAAAAAAAAGAAAGAACAGAAAAGAAAAAGAAAAAAGGAAACGAGAAGGAGAAAAAAAAAGAAAAAGAAAAAGAAAAACAAAGAAAGAAAAAAAGAAAAAAAAAGAGGAAAAAACAAGAAGAAAGAAATTAAAAAAAAAAACTCATTACAATGGTTATGTTAGAAAGAATATCATGAAGTATCATTCCATTAATTTAGCCAATGTGTTTGGCAAGTATAGCCATAATCATGTATTTATACACATTGACTTATGGAATACAAATCGTGATAAAGTAGGATAAATCTAGGAAGGATATTTACTATCTCCTTGAGACTTCGATTGAATCCTCTATTTATGATTGGCCAAAATATGCTATTGGGCCGAGTTATGGTCATTTGAGCTTGTTCTTAAATCGTTGCTGGTGCTTTGATGAATATGAATTTCATTTTACATCCATGCAGTTTCTCTTTATTTAATTGTAGTTTCTACTGGGCACACACTCTATGGAGTTTTGGAATTTTGGTCCTTTTAGAAGAAGATGTCATGATTTTGTTTGTATTTGTCTGCGTTGTGTTAATGTTGTCATAAGACTGAGTTGTTTTAACTGGGAAAGAAACATCATTTACCTGAAAGATTTAGCTTATAGTTGTATTTCAAATCTAAGAGTTTTGGATTTTTCTTCCTTTCAAATGTTGTCATATTCTATAATATGCTTGTCAAGTGTGCCATGATGTGTTTTTAAAGGGGGTCTATGATCATGATTTTCTCAGCTAAAACAATGATCCGATTGCTGTATATTGATGCTTATACCTTATGTTGTAAATAATTCTTGTTTCTTAAGCGTGATATAAGAAGCTTCACAGTTTATGAAATAGATTCTTTAACAGGACATTAGGAATCATAGTATGAATCTGGTTTTGGTGCTAGCTGGAATTTGATGACTGATTAGTTAGCCCTTTGCTAAGCATAGATTTATTTAGCCATTTTAATGCTCTATTTTATGTTGTTATGCAAGAGTCAGAATGGTAATGTGATGTCTTTGGTCGAATCCTGTAGTCTTTTTGTTTGATTGGAAAAGCTTCATTGTAGTGTCTGTAGTGTCAGTTTATTAAGCATGTCAATATATATTTCCCCAACTGTTTAGTGTGCTAATGGGTGAGTCCAAAGTTCTTGTACATGAAAGCATGTTTGGATGTTTGAGTACAGACAATTTGTGATGTTTAAAACTTCATAGCAAAGGAAAATATGTCCAGGGTTTTACATTGCATATTTGATTTGTTTAAGAGGCTTTGGTATCTTGTGGAATATCATATGAATTTTTCAATCATACTACTTATGCACATGACTTTTGACATTGAAAGCGGCTCCATGATCATGATTTTTGAGTTTAAACAGTGATTTGGTTGTTGCACATTGATGCATATACCTTATGCTGTAAAGGATTCTTGTTCCTTAAATGTGATACAAGAGATTTTCCAGTTTATGAAATAGATTTCTTTAGTAGGACATTAGGAGTCACAGTTGTTTGTCTTAAATTTTTTTTTTGCAGCTCTTGTGTTAAGGAAAAGGGATTCTTTTTTTATCATGAGTCTTGAGGGGTTTGAAATATACATAGGTATATGAAAGCTTCCAAATTCTTCGACAATGTATTTATCTTTAGCATGTTCATAGCTTGACTCTATAAATGAGTGTTTTCTATATCCCATTCCTTTTGGCTGATTATAACCCATGGAAAAGGCTAAATCAAATTTGTGGTTTTTGTTATTTTTCTCATTTTATGGTATAATGTGATTAGACTTATATGAGGATTGTGAACCTATACATAAAGCAAACCTGTGCTTTTGTGCTTGTATATCTATTAGATTTTTAATTATTTTTACTCCCTCCTCTTAGAGTTTGCCCCAAGGGATTAAGTCTCCATGGACGAATAGTTAGGGTGTTAGTCAATTATATTATGAGTAAGAAGTTATCATGATATTCATATTGACAATGCCTTAAATTTTAAATATTTTTGGGTTCGAATGATCTCTTTTATTCCTCTTTTTTTTTAAATAAAAATAAAATAAAAGATTAAAATGGAAGCCCTCTATTTCAAATTTTTCTTTTTGCTTGTTTACTCTAAGTAGTAATACTGTGAGTGTTTGGGTATCAATCAGTAAATTATAAGTAACCAAATCACCATATATGTTATTTGGTTTTGTTTGAAAATTGATTTTGGAAAATGAAAATATAGGTAGAAGTTTCACCTTAATTTTTTTTAATAATATTATTCCAAGTTTTAAAGAAGGATTTTTAATTGTTTTGTTTCCTATTTTTCACAATTTAAAATAAGGAAATACAAATAATTTATAAATAAAAAGTAATAAAAATACAAATAATTTTTAAAATAAATAAATAAATAATATATATTGAATGTAACAATTTTATCCTAAATTCCTTTTTTGAATACTTTTTTTAACTAATAATAATAATAAAGAGGTTTTCTAAGTGCATCTTTTGAAATAAGTAAATAAAAATAATTTAAGCAAAAATTATTTCTAAAAAAAAAGAGAAAGGGATTTTCTGATTGCATTTTTCATTGTATAATTTGAAATAAAGAATTAAAAACAATTTAAACAAAGATTATTAATTTCTCTCCAAGTTTTTACCCTTTTTACTTATCTGCCTTGAGTGGTAACACCATGGATATTTAAGTATTAATCAGCAATTTGTGAGTGATAAAATCGTCACATATGTTGATTATTTCTTTTCATAAATATATGTAATAATGATATTTTGTCTTCTTAACGCTTTCCTTTTAAAAAATATGTGTTAAGAGGATCTTATTTATTTCCATTTTTATAAAAAATAATTCATACCAAGATTATTTATTTTCCTTCAATTTTTATTCATTCTTTTATTATTTATGTTTTTGTTTTTCCAATTGCCTTCTCATTTAATAATAATAATAATAATAATAATAATAATAATAATGATTGAAACAAAAAAATTATTCATTTTCACCCAAGCTCTTATCCCTTATCTACCCTGAGTGGTAACACCGTGGATATTTAGATATTGATTAGTAACTTATGAGTGATAAAGTCACCACATATACTGATTATTTCATTTCGAAAATATATTTAATAATCACATTTTATATTTTTTTTTAATGTTTCTCCTTTAAATAAGTAAATGTGTATTAAAAGGATTCTATTTATTTCTATTTTATAATAAAAAGAAAATAAAAATAATTTGTACAAAAATTATGTGTCTTCCTTTGAACGTTTTCTTTTTACTTTTGAGCTTGGAGTGGTAACACCGTAGGCACATAAATATCAATTAGCGAGTTGTGAGTGATAAAATCACCACAGATCCTGGTTGTTAAATATATATATATATATAATAATGAGAAAATTATTCCCTCTAAACTCTCTTTTCAAAAGAATTTTTTTTTTAAATATCAACCAAGTGACGTGTATTTTTAAGCCCGAACTACGCCGACTTTGCTTCCTATCGTGGGGTACGTAGGCCCCAGACTCTAATTCTGGGTCAAATCTGCCCTTGTAAATAAATAACATTTCCCTCTTATTTTATTTTTCCCAACTTCTCATATTTTCATTTTATTCTTTATTTTAATTTTTACATTTTTTTTATTTTTATATTTATTTTTGCATGTGAATGATTAAAGAGCAATCAAAATAATTTTTAAAAAGCCATAAAAATTGTATGATTAACTTAAGATAACTGTTCTTAGGAACGGGTATTGTGGGGGTGCCTAACACCTTTCTCACTCATAACCGTACTCCCGAACTCAACTTTGATTCGCAGACCATCCATTCCCTTTTTATTCGGTTTTCCAAAATTTTCCTTAAAATTTTGGTGGCGACTTCTTCGAAATCGGCCTCCGTCTTGGAGGCCGATTTTTCTCATTTTCTTCATTTTCCGCGCCATTCGCGTCACATTTTTTAGTGTGACATTCTACAGTCAAAATGTTTTTTTAAAACAATGGGAAAATGGGCAGAAGCACATTTTTTGGCTAAAATATTTCTTTTTAGAATACTGCAACTGATGTGAGTAAAAGATTTTTGCTTTGAACTTTTCCTTTTGCACCAATTTAAGTTACCTTGGACTTAGAACCCTCTTTCATAAGAAAAACTGTCCCATTTATCTTTAAACTAGTTAAATCTCAATTAAGACTTTTGAGGTTGGTAACTTGGTCTAGATAAATGTGTTTTTTAAAATAATAGGGATATTAGGTTCAAAAACACCCCATCATTATCAATCCTTCCACTAATCATCTTCACATACTTCTCTAACAAGATTCTATACTAAAACTCACTTACTACGAGATGATATTTTATGTTTGTAATATAGGTACGGAGAAGAGAGTTGCTGGTTAAGAACACAAGGATTTTAAAGGCTCAAATATTAAGATGGAATTGTAATGAGTAGGATATTAAAGGCTTATTACGCTGAGAAGGGTTACAAAGGCTTGAATGTTCATGTGGGACTAAAATTAATATGGTAGTACAATGAAAATGGTTACAAAAGCTTGAATATCCTTGTGGGACTATAATGAGAAATTTACTTTGGAAAACCTACAATCTTGCAAAACTTGATGCCTCCTTAAAGTCCCAGTTGGGAGAACTTTTTCTTCAGCAAAAATCTTTTATTCTATTTTTACTTCTCATTCAATGAGAATCACTTGCTTGAGGATTTTTCTTTTTTCTTTTTCATAATAGCTTCTATTTTTTCTTTGGGAGAATTTTACTTTGCTATTCTCTCTCTCTTGCTTACTTTTCCAATATCTTTTGCCTAGCTTTTATTATTACTTTTACCCATTATAACATCAAGATTGCTATTTTGTAATTATTTTTTTTTTGTTTATCAATATTAATGGATAGAAAGAGGTTTTCAAAAGTAAAAAGTGGTTAAAAATGGTTAGGTAATGTTTAGGGTAGGCAAAAAGGAAAAATTGATTCTCTCTTAACATTTGAATTTTTTAGCATAAAACTATGTTAGATACTTTCCATCCCAAGGTAATTATTAATCATGAATTAACTAAAATAACCACTACTTCTAACCCAATTGGGGTAGTTGGGGTATCTTCCATATTAAGAAAAAAAAAAGCCTTATATCATGACTCAATTTGTTTGTAGGACGTTCAATTGCATAACTTTTTTTTTCTTTTTCTTTTTGATATTTTTCTTTCTTCTTTTTTTTCAATCTGGGCAGCTGTTCACCACCAGGCTATACCGCAAGCGTAGGGGCCGAGGTCTAGTAAAGTGATGAGTGAGTATTGTTTCCACAGGGACTTAGATCACAAAGTGGTCAAACATTGGACATTGCATTTTCAATTAATTTAAGCAACATAAATTAAAAGTTTACTATTCAATTAACATCAACTATGCATAACAAGCGTATAAAATTAGCAACAAGGACAATTAGGACTTGAGAAATTTAAAGAGATCTAGGATTATTCATTCCCCTTGTATTTTATGAATATCCACGTAAACTCTTTTTACAATTGTTCTTAATGCAAAATTATGTTAGTAAGGATGCTAATTTAACTATCCGCGCTTTCTCGAATCTCCAAATAGCTGTTTAGTTTAATTACTTAAGTAATCTCTTAACTAGTTAATTAAACTCTCATATTCACTTCAAATCCTAAATCACTATATGAGGTTAGTGAGTATATCTCTACCCCACTAACACAACTCGTCACTTAACTAAGCAAGATTCAAGTTCTCACATGACCCAACTCAAGTTCTTTATGTAAGTTCACTCTCTCAAGTATAACTTAAATAAACTAGACAATTTTATTGATGGCCAAGCAATAAGAGGCATTAAGAGTAGAGTTAAATCAACATAAAAATTGCATTAATCACAATTATAATAGAAAAATGAATATTCAATCCATACAAAGGTTCAGAATAATCCTAGAAATGGAGCAGTAGCTACTCATGTTCAATAACATCATAACCACATGTATCCCATTCAACATCATTCTTGAACAAAAGTGAGACAAAAAGGAAGGAAATGCAAGAGAACCAAGAGGGAAGCTGAAATCTCCTCAAACTCCAAACCCTAGCTTCAATCTCCTTCAAGAGGCAAGCCCTAGCACACCCAAGCTTCTCCAAGATGAGTTCTCCAAGTCTCTCTCGTGCCCTCGCTCTCTCCTCGACTATCTCTTCAAAACCCCTTAAAAATACAGCGTTCGAGTGAAGCTTTGTGTTTTGTTGACGAGGGGTTATCGCCACGGCTATAGGATTATGGCCGCTGCCTCATATCATGTGGATGCGCTGTTTTGCTCACTGTTTGTCTTGAGGCCGCGGCCTCATATCATGTAGCCGCGGCGTGGTGAGCTCGGCTTTACCATTTTTCTTCTCTGTCTGCATGAGGCCGTGACTTCATTCTTTCAGCCGCGGCGTGGACTCTCCAGAAGCTTATTCCCTCCTTTTTTCTGTGATCTCCAAATGGCGTACTCCAATGTTCTCCCATGCTTTCCTATTATGCCTACAATAAAGATGAGGATTTAAAATCTTTCATGGGGATAAAATAATGCATAATAAGATGAAAATATACTATCATGTATCATTAGGATTACACTTTATATTTTCCTATCCTGAGCATCAAGTATGTACATATATGAATGTGTAACTGAAGGAAAATGTGCTAAATTGATGTAAGCAGCATATCCATCAATTGAAGAACAAAATATTACAAGGGATGAATGCTTGCCAAGAAATTGATAAGATGAATAGACCAACAGGAGGAAAGATAACCATAACATTGATAAAGTCAATCTCAGTTCTAGATCTTCACATTGGTTGATGAAGATATGACACATTGGAGACTCACTTCTTTTGAAGAATGGTCTTATGGGTGAAAGCTATGATTGGAATTAGAAATATTATTTTTGGGGTAATCTTTTGTGAGTGTATAAAAAGAGCAAGTCCTCTAACACTCAAAGAAATTAATTCTTCCCATGCTTATATGAGCGATGAATAATTTTCTTATGGTCATGGAGAAGCTTAGATACAACCTTTTGATCCAAAGGCTCATGTTGACTTCCCATCTTAAGGAACCAATAATCCTATATTCTGTAAATTTCATATTCTTTATCATGATATGCAAAATGATTATGCATGTGAATGCATGCTCATTATGTTATACAACAGATGAATTGACTAGTGCATTGATTCTTTGCAATGGTCCATTATCATAAAGGAATTATGAGAATCACCAGCCTTTGTTTACGTGTGTTTCAGGATTGGACTTTTGAATGATAAGTGGCAAGGTGGTATGTTTACTGGATAGGTCTAGGAGTTCATGAATTTTTGTTTTCATCAGAACTTCTATTGCTTCTCATGATAATAAATAATTAGATATGAAACTTTGGTTGTTTTAGTTACAAGCTTGATTGGTTAAAATATTGGTGGGTTATCTTTGGATCCTTCTTACACTGAATTAATTCATGGAAGACCAAATCTCTCCAGATTCAGGTCATGACTTTTGTAAACCTGTTAATATCTTGGCCAATCAAATTTTGGTTTTTTGTCTTGTTTTGCTTTGTTTTTATTTTTATCAATTTTGACACGAGGTGTAGATGGAAGATTGCTTCTTCTTGTTATCTATTATTCTTAAGAAAGGGAATTCTGATTTTGTTTTATTCATACCTTTTGAAAATTAAGTACCTAATATCATTAATCATGCCCATGCCATATACATTTAAGAGTATGCCCCTTTTAGCATATTATCAAGCTAATTTATGCCTTTAGCAAAAGCTCACTTTCTTCTAGAATTTTATTTGTATTATGGTGGGGAAGCAAATAATTAGTGAATGATCAAAATTCCTACACAATTAATGTCAATAGAATTGCATCTTTTAACATGTATATTTACTTGCTAGTCAAAGGAATTTCTCACCTTAGCTAGGTGTTTCTTACATCATAAGAAAATAGAAATGACACTTAACCTATCAAAGATCAATATCCAAATGTGATAATGCATTAAAATCTTATCCCTAAAATTTCATAGAAGATTTTCAATGGCAATTTAGTTTACTTTTATTTATTATTTTAATGATAATTAACTAACGAAGAATCAACATCCAAACGTAATTAATACCTTAAGATCTTATCCCTAAAATTTGATGGAAGATTGTCAACGGTCATTTAATTTGATTTTTAGTTATTATTTATTAATGAGACTTAATTAACGAATGATCAACATCCCAACGTGTTTAATCCCTTAAGATCTTATTCCTAAAATTTGATAGAAGATTGTCAATGGTGATTTATTTTACTTTTATTTATTATTTTTAATGATAATTAACTAACGAAGGATCAATATCCAAATATGATTAATACCTTAAAAAAAATCTTACCCCTAAAATTTGATGGAAGATTGCCAAGGTGATTTAGTTTATTTTACTTATTACATATCAATGATAATTAATTAACAGAAGATCAATATTCAAGTGATTAATATCTTAAGATCTTTGTCCCTAAAATTTGATGAAAGATTGCTAAGGTGATTTAGTTTTTTTTATTATATATTAATGATAATTAACCAATGGATGATCAATATCTAAATGTGATTAATATCTAAAGATCTTTATCCATAAGATTTGATAGAAGATTGTCAAGATGATTTAGTTTACTTTTTTAGTTATTATTTATTGATGATAATTAACCAACAAAGGATTAATATCCAAATGTGATTAATGTCTTATAATCTTTATCCCTAAAACTTGATAGAATATTGCCAAGGTAATTTAGTTTCTTTTAGTTATTATTGTTTTTCTTTGACAGCTGACTAATGAAACTAATTTACCCATTAGGTAGAAATTCCCACCTTGATGAGCAGAAGGGAAACTATTAGCTTAAGAAAAGTTAACACTACTAAATTTTTGAAGTTGTTAATTATATCTCTCATATCAAAATAAATCACCTAGGCTTATAGGGACACTAATATAAAAAAAATTCCTGATCCTTATAAAGTTATCCCTTAACATGAGATATGTAAGGTGCTTATAATCTATTAGGGTCAGGGACCCATAGACAAGCGTTAGGTTATTAATGCATACACCATCATTGCATTGTACCATATTATGTAAATATTTTGATACACACTCTGGTGGCAACGCAACAATGTGTCACCTTTTCTTATTTTTTAATGATGATATGCTATGACAAAGAAGAGTATGCTCTCCTTTTTGTCCTATCGTGAGTTAGGCCCAAGGGTATAAGGATATCTAGACCTAAGAACATTGAGTATTTGCTAACTGATTGGTTACTAGGATTTATCTATTAATGTGTCAATTTTTAGGGTTGGTCTATTGTCTTATAAGATCTCCAAGCTGCCCCCCATCATAAAGGCAAAGACCCCATTAGCAAACTTAATCCACTAAAAACTCAAAAGTTCCACGAAGACCAACTTTGCAAAATGGGTAATTGCTTGGATGAAGTCTTTACCGTAACCTCCTAGGGCTCCAAAAATCCCTATGGAGAAACCATTACAAACTTCACTAGCCTAAGGTACTCACAGACTTGGGTATAGGGCCAAAACGTGTGTGAGGAGAATGTGTAAGTGTTTAGTATGTGAGGAGAACTACATACCTGAGACCTACAAATTACCCAACCCTCATCTGCTAAGCAGATAACAATCAGAGAAATATATAAAACAATGTACAATAAGCACATTATTCATATAGTAAAAGAAAAAAAATTAATAAAATAAAATTATATATCCTAATCATATGGGACAAACAATATTGAAAATAAATAAAAGGAAATGTAATTAAAATAAAATTAAGGCCACGAAATTTTGTAGAATCAACTTATATAGGCTTGACTCTCAAATAGTTCCCAGTGGAGTCGCTAAACTGTAGCACCCGATTTTTAATTTTCCAAAATAGAAAATAAAAAAATAAAGTACAGTCGCCACTAAAATTTTTTAAAATGAAAATTTGAAAAACCTTAAAAAAATATGGTCAATGAAACATAAAGGGTTTGAGAGTCGATTACGTCATGTGGAAGATGTTAGATATCCCATAACACCCATACATAAGAATGATTACCTTAAACTAATTATATAAAATCAATGTTGCCTAAAATTATTTTAATTACCTTTATAAAATATGTATAAAGAAACAAGAAAAAAAAAATAAATAAAATGAATTTATTTGCATAGACGAACCTGACCTAGATAAGAGTTTAGAGCCTATGTACCCTAATATAAGAATTAAAGTCCATGTGGTTTGGGAGTAAAAACTCATTTCAATGAGTTTGTGTTTTTTAAGAAAAATTATATATATTTGTCATTTTTTAAAATTTAATTATATATATTATATAAAAATTATTTAGTTATTTGTTGATGACTTGCTAATAAATCCACGGAGATTCACAAAATTTCACATGTTCATTAACTGGTTTATATATTTATGGAGCCTTCTATAAATCTCACATAAAATAACTTAAAAATATATTATAAAATTATATTTAAAGAAATATTTTTGTTCAAAATTTTATCAAATTTGAGAAAATCTTTAAAAAAATTTCATAAAAAACGCATAATTTGATTATTACACCAGCGGAGACACATCGCAACACGTAGTAAGTTTATTAATCCAAACATCCACGGAAGTTCCAAAAACCCCACCAGGCCAAAAAAAAATATTTAATGAGAAAATATCATATTATCATAATCGCACGAAGAAATAAGAATAATATAATCAATCACTTAATTATCATTATTATAAAGCATATAAAAGTTACTTCCTTTAAAACTATATGTGCCTTCTACCATAACTTTGAAGAATAGATATTTTAACTAAATTCCTTGGTCTTGAAAGAGAAGTTGTAATAATCTAATATTATAATTTGTGAAGAAAAGAAAAAGAAAAAGAAAGAAAGGAAATAAAGAAAAAGAAAAAAGAAAAAAAAAGAAGGAAAACGAGAAGAAAGAACATGAAAAAAAGAAAGAAAGAAAGAAATGAAAAGAAAAAGAAAAAAGGAAACGAGAAGGAGAAAAAAATAAAAAAAAGAAATAAAAAAAGAAAAAAAAAGAGGAAAAAACAAGAAGAAAGAAATTAAAAACAAAAAAAACCCATTATAATGGTTATCTCAGAAAGAATATTACGAAATGTTATTCCATTAATTTAGTCAGCATGTTTGGCAAGCATGACCATAATCATGTAGTTATACACCTTGATTTATGGAATATAAATCGTGGTAAAGTAGGATAAATCTATCTATCATCAACAAGAATACACTTCTATCCTTATTAAGGATATTCATGGATATGAATAATTTGTCTCTAGGACCTCACCAAAATATCATACTTTGAGCTCTATAGAAACAAATTAAAAAGAAGAAAACAAAATATATCACAAACATACATCCACCTATTATGAGGTGTTCATCGATATGAATAAATTATTCTATGGACCTCTCAAAACATCAACTTTGGGATCCATAGAAATATTCAAGAAGAAGAGAATGTAGTAAATCGCATTCTAAAAGAAAATATTTTATCCTTTAGAAAACCCCAACTATGCTGGGAGATAAAAATGAAGAAGAAAAGAAAAAATTTCCTACCTTAAACCCTATTAAAAAACCAACACACACTCTCAACTTTTTCTTCACTCTCAGACCACCCTTGCATATCCTCTCTCTTTCTCTTAATTTCTTCTTTTTCATTCTTGTTGATCTACCTTTCCTTTATATAGATAAGAGAAAAAAAAACCTAATACAAATCATCATTAATATGTAATCAAATCAAATTATTTTCTTTTTATTTGATCCTTTTTATTATTATTTTTTATGCAATAATATTGTAATCAAAACTAAATCCTTTGTAATGTACATTTTTATTTGGCTTTTATTATTATTTTTTTCTTTGTAAATCTAAATCTTAACGGATTTGAAAATCTCACAAAGGAGAAATCCCTATCTTAAAGATTTAATTATTATTAATTTTTTAAGATTTTTCCATTATTAATTTTTTTATATTTTTTCTTTATCAAAATTAACTCTAATGGAAACACATTTTTTTTTATTTTCACCTTCATCAAATTAGACTTAAATAAAAAATTTTATTATCTTATATTAAAACTCCGGCAAAATACGGTGTTCCCAAATCTCTTTCTAATATAGTAAAAAGATGGATGTTTGTTAATCTTTGTTCTTTTGTCTCTAATGGCAATATTCATCACCTTTAAGTAATCAGGATCGCCTACAAGTCAATATTTTAAAAATCGGACTAGACATTGAACCAAAAATGTCATTGGATCACGATTTTTATGGTTCAACCAATTAGACCGGTGTCGAACTGATGACATAATAAATAAATAAAAATAATAATATGATATATATATATAAGAAAATATCAAATTGTTAAAAAAATAAATTTAAATAGTTCAAGTTCATAATAAGTTAAGAAACACACATAGTAATAATATATATTAAATCATTGAACACAATATTAAAATATTTCAATATAATAACACTATATGACTATAACATTATAAAATAACTATACTTTCTCTGTCTTCAATTATAAAAAACAAATAACTATTTTACCAGTACTAAGAAAAAATAATTTTGGTAATTAAGCTCATTAATTGTGTTATAATTTCAATTTTTTTCTGGAATTGCCCATACTAAAAGTTTGAAGTGAGACTAATTAATTACTAGTAATTGTTACCATAACCTTAATTATTTAATTAGACTAAACAGGCTATGCTGTCGGGTTTGACCCCATATTGCCGGCTCTAGTGCCAACCTCATTAAGCACCTTAGCAATGAAGCTCCATCAAAGTCTGTCATATGCTTTCACCATATCTATCTTTATAGCACAATAAGCCTTTTTCTCTCGACACCTTTGCATTGAGTGCAATATCTCCTTAGCAATGACAACATTGTCATAAATACTTTTGCCAGGGATAAAATCATTCATGTGGGGCTTCAGACGATTTGCCATAACTTTAGCTATATATTTATAAGAAACATTACAAAGAGGAATTGGTCGAAATTAGGAAATCTATTAAGGTTTATCAATCTTGGGGATTAAGGATAAAAGAGTTTGATTAACCTCTTTCACCTTTCCCCTCATCAAAAAAGCTTTGCTAACAAAATTCACAACAAATTCCCTAACCACATCCCAATTAGATTGAAAGAAAGCAGCAGGAAAATCATTAATGTCAGGAGCCTTTAGGGCTCTCATATCAAAAATAGCTTTTTTAATTTCTTCATGACTAAAAGGCCTTGATAACACTTCATTGGTATCCTCATCCAGAGCATGGAATGATAAAACAATTATCAGCTTTTCCTCTTCACTAAATTAAACAAGATCCTCAATAAACACATTTTTAAAATAATTAATAACAAGAGAGGATAGTTGTGAACACCTCATTTTATCCGGGCATCTTAAAAAAAATAAAAATAAACAAAAATAAAATAAATAAAAAATGATATATAAATGAAAAAAATAACAACAAAAAAGAAGAAAGTTGCAAGAATTAAATAAATTAGATAAATATACATACATAACCCAGAAAAAAGAAAAAAAAACAACACAAAAAAAAAGAAACAAAACCACAAAAAAATAATAATAAAAAGGTAAAATAAAAAAATAAAAACAAAAAAAAAGGAGAGGGGGTATTTGGGCCCAAGATGCCACGAGCCCAATTGAGGGCTCGTGGACTTGGACCCCAAAGGGGCCGTGCCCTAAACAACCAGGGCAGAGGAGACCGAAAGAAAAGAAAAGCAGGGGGTAGCTGGGAGAGCAAGAAACCGAGACACAGCCACGAGGAAGAAAAGCTGAAGGAGACCAAAGCACCGAGAAAAGAGAAAGCTGCATTGAGGAGCGAGAGAAAAGGCCAGAAAAGCTGAAGAAGCGGCCAGAGAAGAGCAAAGACACCGAGGAAGGAATAGAGAAAAGGCACCAGAGAAAGCAAATGGAGTCACGAGCGAGGGAGGAAGTCAAAGATCAAAACCGAGACTCGATAAAACGAGGTCACACCCATTACTCCGTACTTGTCATAGCAAGGCAAAGGGAGGCGAAGACAGCGGCTGGTTGCAAGCAACCAAATCAAAGGAGCAGGACGACTGGCCCACGAAATCAGGAGTAAAAGGTAGTCACGCGCCTAAAATTCCTCGGTCCTTCACTCGCAAGCATGCTATAAATGGGGTAAATGGGGCAGAGGAAGATGAATAGTGGGGGGCAGAGAGGAACCAAGAAGAATTTGTTGGTGGAGCAACCTTTAAAGGATGAAGGACAGAGCAATTGCGGAGACAAAGGAAGGACCAGAGGGTACTCGTGAGGAAAAAGGAGGGGAGAGCTTAGGTCTGAACCCAAAAGAGAGATCGAGAGCGAAAATTGAGAGAACACCGTGAGGAATGTAACATCCTTAAAAAATTAGATAACTAAAAATGCATAGAGACTTTGCAAAAACGAGCAGACACCATTTTGCGTGAAATAGAATAAATAGGTCATTTTTTCTTATTGGATGGAAAAATGAGAAATTACATTTTTATCCTTAAAAATTATGGGAATGATGATTTTGCCCTTAGGAGGAGGGGAAAAAAAAGAGTTAGGGCAGTGGACGCAAAAAGAGAATTGAAGAAAAGTTACTAAATTTTGGAGCAAATTACACCTAACGACCCTAAATTTTAAAAATTATAAATTTATCTCAGATCAAGGGTATTTTTGTAAATATAAAAAATTATAGTCAAAATGAAGCTCTCAATGAGCTAAGACCATTAAAATATAGTATGAAATTTATTGAGATCAAAATAATATTCATTGGGTAATTATGATTTAATATTAATGTCTTACCCGATAAATGTCACTCTGGACTCCAGGAAGAAGCAGTATTCATTCAAGAAAAATGTGTGGGTTTTATATTTGGACCAATTGGGATAAGTATATTATGGTAATTTTATATCTCAATGCAATTATAATTAGTATCCCAATAATAGTAAAATATACTGCTAAAGTAACTTTAATTGTCCAGACCGGTCCAGGATATATCTGGATAAGTAAAAATATGAAAATTTTGGACCAAAATACCCCCTATTTCATGGCCAACAAGCTGCACATGATAGAATTATATTATTCGATTAATTATGTCATTTTCAAGAAAAATCAAGAAGCTTAGGTGGCATAAATTGATTTGTTGACAAAGTTTATAAATACTCCCTCCTTGGCTCATGTTGTGCGTCATATTTGGGCAAGAAAAGAAGGGGAGAAGCTACAGCAAAGTGATGAAGAAAGGAAGCCACGTGATGAAGGAAAAAAAGAGGAGAAAAACGAAAGGAAAATCCCAAATAAATTGGTAAGCAAGTTCCTTTCAATTTGTAAGTATTCTAGCCTAGTTTCTAAGTAATTTGAGTTAGTTTTCTTAGATTTTCTCCTTCTCCCTTTGCTGTTCTAATCTTGGCCTAAGCATGATAAGAAGAGGGAAGCAGTTTTTAAGCCATAAATTTAGAAGAAAGCATGAGATTTTTCAAGAAAAGTAAAGTAGGTGTGTTTTAAAGCAAATTTTTGTTAAAAACCAATTTCTTCCTCTTAAGAGCAGATTTTGATCAGACTAACAAGGTGGGTGGGAGCTGAATTTTCATGTATTTGATGGCAAAAATGAGTTCCTCATGATGAAAAACTTTAAGGACAAGCATTGGCTCAAAGATTAAGCTTTAGATCAAGAAATTGAGTCTTTATGGTTTTAAATGAGACTTTATGAAGTAGCTACTTATTTTAGTTGATTGAGCAAGTGTATAATGATGTTAAGGGACTTGAGGAAGCCTAAGGAGGCTAGTGGAAGCATTAGATTCAAGAGAAAGAGCCAAAGGAATGCTTCAAGGCAGCTAAGTTTCATATTCTTGCTTTATGTTCTTTCATTGTCTTTCTACGATTAAATTGTGTTGCCATATTGCAATTGTGATTTCTTTGATTGGTGTTGGCTGTAAAATGAGGGGCTTTATTCCTCGAGATGTCCATTTTCTAAGCCGTTATGCTGCCGAATTTTTTATGACCAATGTGGCAATTTATTGTTTAAATATAATTGATGTGATTAAATGTGAGTTATTTGACATGATTGACATAATTGCATGAAATGTAACTTGCTACTGAGATTTCCCCCAATCTCATCCCCTCAAGTATCCCAATGATAGGCACATGCTATGGCAAATGAGTCCAAAAAAAAGGCAAGGAGAATGAAGAAGAGAATGATACTTGATGGTATTTTCAAGCTATGAGTGTATATTTTGAAATTATGTATAAAAGCATGTATATGCTTTTAGATCTGTGCCATTGTGCTATTATGTCCTTATGAGCATTTTGAAATGTTTGGCATGGATTTGAAACATGGAATGATCATGTGAGCTTGTTATGAAGTCTTCTTTGCCATGTTATATTGCTAGAAGTTCATTTTGTAGCCATGAAAGTAAAGTTAACACTGTTTGACTAAAACAGAGAAAGCAAGTCAAGTGTTATATATGCTCTGAAAGTAGAGAGAACAAGCTTTCCAATGAGCTAATGAACACTTAATTTGGATATATGCACGATTTATAGTGAAATTTTAAAGTTCATGATCAAAACTGGACAGTGATGTGAAGGATGCAAATTTTACTGAATATATTACTTCTCTTTGAAAAGTTTTTCCAATGAGCTGTACAATGAGAGATATACAAGCTTTTCCAAGACTGTTCCAGTAAAAGTGATGTTCTGATCCCTAGTCATTCAAATTAATGTTGTGCCCTGTATAAACTAAAAAAATGTATAAGAAAAATATGAAGGTAAGTAGACATATATATCTTTCCAATGACATATAGAATACATGATTTGGCTTAGTATAGAGTTAGATATGAATTTTTAAAGTTACGGCCAAAATCCTGGAAAAAGAGAGAAATGACCATTTGTACGGTATAAGTTTGAGTAATAAACTGTACTAATTGGTTAGGTTAAAGGAAATTTTCATATTTTTATCTTCTATATCATGTTTCTAGCTTCATTTAGAGACTTGAACCACATTGATATGATTTTTCTGGATTAAGTTATGATTTTTCAAAGTTCTTCTAAAAAACTTAAGAACTAAATGAATAGTACCACGTTTTTTTTTATTTAAATATTTTGGTTCTATTAATGGTTCAAGCTCTTAATATGAGCTATTTGGACATTGTACATACTATAATATATGGAAAAATATAGATAAAAGTAAGGTGTTACAAGAAAGTTGCGAGAACACAGAGGAAGGACAAATCACAAACAAGGCCACGCCAAGAAGCACAGGGGATCACGAAATTAAGGAAGGCCGAATCATCGGAAGAAGAAATTCGAACCATTGAAGTTGAGGTAATACTCTTCCATCCCCATTTGCTTCATTCTTGTCAACAAGAAATAGGGCTGCTATCACGAACTGAAATGCTGGGTAACCTTCGATTACGATTGCTGCGGGTGCGTTGAGTTTAATGGCTCAAATTTCTGGTTAGGATTTTTGTATTCTTGATAGAGAAACATAATATGCGATGTCTGTATACATTTGTCGAATATGCGAAATGTTTGAATTTCCAATGACGGATTAAACTCCTTATCAGTATGTCACTATTCAAGACACAAAATGTGTTCCTCTAGATGTATTTGGCAATTGTTTGTGAGTTGTTGCATCATTGCAAGGCTGTAAGTGGAGTATTGTCGCCGGTATCTTAGGACCTTTTTGCGTAGAGATTCTTCCTTGGGTATCATTGTGTTCACTGGTATATGCCTCCTGGCATTTAGATTATGCATTTAGTATGTTTAGCATGTCATGTTTGATGTACAAAACAAGGCCTCTGGGCTATGTATTTTGCTGAACCTGTGATGAAGATTGCACTGTTTATTGCTTGTGCTTTTAATGAGTAGGGAATTTTTCACTAGGGCATCATGGTTGTGAGGAATATGAAACTGTGCTTGCCTTAAATAAAAAATTTTGGTTTGGGGTATGAGTCTATGTGCTGAAAATGAATCAATATGATACTTTGAATGGTGCTTGCATAGCCAAAGGAAACTGTATCTGCAGTTGGGCTATGGGTCTTTGAATATATCAAATGCGGGGACGGGTGTTGTCTCATCTTTTAGTTCCATTTTTACTCATTATTGTTGCACTAGTGTTCATAAAATTACTAAAGAACAAACAATGATAAATGTGTGAGGCATTTTATCTTTTCGGAACTAATAATCTATGAAGTAGGAAGGTTTGTGACAAAATGTTAGGGAAATGGGCTTTAGAGAGGTGTGTGACTTGAACTTTGCTTTGGGCCAACTTCATTGTCGTTTTGGGCGTTTCCTTTCAGGCTCATTTGTTTCCTAATGGTTACAAAGTTTGGGTTTTTTTGTGTTGAGGCATAAGCCCATCTAAAGGAAAGACTTCAATTGTCAAAATATGGGTCTTAAATGAAATAAAGTAAGAAGGAGCATAGTTTGGACTTTTCCTCTCAAGCTCGTTTATTTCTTAATGGTCACAAAGTATTGATTTTTGGTGTTGGAGCATATGCGTTATAAAGCGATTAGGGACTAACTAAGTCAGTCATATGAGCTTATAAATGGTTCCATAAATCGGTGAGTTTAATTTCCTTCTTATATTTGTCACGAAGGCTTGTGAGCTTTCGTAGACTCTTAAAACAATTATACTGTATGAGCCTACGAAACTGTACGAGTATATTAACAACGTTTAATTATATTAATAGGTCCCAATGACCTTTTCATCTTATCTTTATGTGAAAATAAATAAATAACTTTTATTGCGTAAACTTCTATATATTTTAAAATGCTTTAAGCAAAATAACGATATTTAGCAATTTTACTAAAATAATAATAATAAAAAATAAAAGTAAAAAAAAATAATGATATAAATAATTGGTTTAATAACCACCCCACGTGAGGTTTTTGGAACCCATGCAGGGATTCGGGTTTACTGAGTTCGTCGCTTGAGATTGTGAATTCGCATAAATATATCAGTTAAACAACTTTCTTTTAAGAAAATAACCATATAAAATAATGTGACAAGTTTTTCAAATTTTATTTTAAAATATCTAATAAAAGTATTATATGATATTTTAAAATGTAATAAAACATTTGTACCGCGAGGTTTAAAACTTCCGCAGGTAATTAAGGAATTGATCTATCAGGCATGACTGTGAGTCTGTAACTGGTAGATTGACTTTCTTTATTTGGAAAAATTTTCAAAAGTATAAAAGAAAAACAAAAATAAAAATAAAAATAAAAATACAATGATTTTTCAAAAGTTAAAAAATCAAATAAATGTGTTTCCAAAAATTAAAGAAAAATAAAAAATATTTTCAAAGCAAAATAAAACAAGGGTAAGTAAGAGGAATTAAGTTATCTTTTTGCCAATTAAAACGCACTAACTCAATTTCAAAAAATTGTTTTGTTTGTAAAAAGTTAAATTATTTTCAACCAACTTTCTCTTATTACAAAAAACTATAATAAAAAATATCCACCAACAGACACACATTTTTAGTCCCGAACTACATGGACTTTGATCCCCATTGCAGGGTACGTAGGCCCCTAGCTTTGATCCTAGGTCAAGTCCGCCTTTGTAAATAAATAAATATTTTCCAATGTATTTTCTTTAATTCCTTTTTCCTCATTTTTTTAAAATCCCCTTAATTTCTAAGATAATTTATTTTCCTTATTCTATTTTCCAAATTTCTCAAATTTTCTTAAATTCCTCTCTACCCTTATTCTCGTATGTGAATGATAAAAGGAAAATCAAAGTACTTTTTTAAGCCATATTAATTTACACAATCAACATAAGGTAACCATTCATAAGAACGAGTGTCGTGGGATGCCTAACACCTTCCCCACGCACAATCAACTTTCAAATCCAACTCTAGTTACGCAGACCATTCTTTCCCTTCCTAATTCAGTTTCCCAAGGTTTTCCCTCAAAATTTTGGTGGCAACTCCTTATAAGTCAGTTTTCGCAAGAAAACCAGATTTATTTTCTTTTTCCCTTCCGTCGCATTTTTCCGAGTGCGACAATAGTGAATCCTTATCCTCCACCCAATTGCCACTTTCATCCTTGAGCGCTAAAATTTTATTGGATCTTCTCCTTACAATAGTCTTCAAATGATAGTATCTAGTATTTTTGTCTCCTTGCTCAGTCCATTTTGACCTTGATTTCTGAAACAATAGAAGTTCTTCTTGTTCAAGCAAAATTTCAAGTTCATGGTGTAATTTGATCTCAAGATCCCTAAAAAATTTCAAATATGGGTAGGAATTAGAATTTTGAATACCCTTGATTCTTGCCATCAGATTCATTTTCTTCTTGCCAACATGGCCAAACACATGGATATTCAACTACTCAACTTGTTGAAAAGACATTAATGCCAAATTTAAGTCTTCCCCAGTTTTCCAATTTGCCTTAAAAAATTCTTCATAACCCCTATGTGTGAGTCAAATAGCTTCAACTATGAAATGACATCTATTCACATCACTGGCACATTTATTAAAAAGAGATATAATTAAACGGTTATGATATGAAAACTTGAGATGAGGCAAGACTTTAACAACAAAATCGGGAAAGGAGTCTAACCATCTATCATTAGCCAAAGCCCTATCCAAACGCTCAAGCATAAATTGCCCTCCATTGCTCCGAGGACCCCCGCCAATTGAATCTTGATCCTTGATACCCTAAGTCAACAACGCCACATTCTTTAATTCTTGTCACAAACCACTAACATCTGCAATTATTAACTGGCATACCACCTAGTTTCTCTTCTTGCTTTGTAACATCATTAAAATCACCAATCGCAATCTACAGTTTAATCATACCTCTTTCAAAAAATAGAAGATCATTCCACAAAGCTTCTTTGAAGTTGGAATGAGGAATTCCATAAACAAGTATGAAAATAAAAGGACCACGTCCCACAGGTACGCACCTGGCATGAATCCACAATCTCAAACTAGCTTGAATAGTGATTGAAACTCTAGAGCTCCTCCAAGCCAATCCTAAACCACCGAATCGTCCCTGACTAGAAATTTCAAAATTATCATCAAAACCCAATCTCTTCAATTTATTCATCAGAGAACCTCTCTCAGCATGCAATTCAACAATAGTAACTATATCAAAAGAATAAATATCATGGACCTGCTTAATGTTAAGCACGAAGTTGGGCCCATAAGCCCCTCTCACATGCCATGCCAAAATATTATTCAGAATGGAACCAAAAATGTTTCAAAAATGTTGGGCCTACATAGGCTTATTGACCTCTTCTTCAATCCTCAAGCCTAAAGCTTCCTTTGGAAAAGTAGATTTCACACAATCAACATGTTCTACCTCATTTATGTCTGGACCTAAATCCACTCCAACATGAGCTGTTTCAATTAAAACTCGAAGCCCAGGTGAAGGAGGAATATCTTTAGACTGCGCCCTTAGAGCAGGTAACTCTTTTTGGACAAGTTAAAAATTAGTTTGAGTATCAGTCCTAGAAACTTGGACCAATTTTTCATTTCTCAAGAAAGGAACCTTGATGGGAGTAGAATGATTACCTCTTACAGACTGAACAGTCAGCTTCTTCAGAACATTTTGCTACATCATATTACTATTATTTTCCCTAATAAGCTCCATTTCCTTATCCTCATTTGTCCTAACCTGCTTTCCTTTGCCATTTCCTATTCCTTTGATCTCCTTTTGCTTCCTATTTGTAACCATTTTGGAAGAAGATCCCTCTCTTAACTTAACAGGTTGCTCTGACTTCTCCATCCCTCTAACATAGTCATTATTCTCTACTTGCATTCCTTTCTCATTAGAAGCCAAAACAGCAAAATGAGTACCCAACCCATTTTTTTCTACTGTAAAGCCCTATTTATCAACACCTTTTCTTTGACACCTTGTTTGTTGCACCACTGTCCATTGCCTAAGGACGTTCTCTGTTGGTTTTTTCTCCACTGACTTATGTACCTGTAGCTCCTGTTGATTCTTTATATTTGGCTTCTGCTTTAACGGACAATAATCACCTAAATGTCTATATTTCCACAGTTTCTACACAATAAATGATGGCCCTCGTATTCAATTAAAAAATTTCACTTATCCATTTAAAAGCCTGATAAAACAGGTTTACTTAAATTTATTTCAACACAAAGTCTAGCATAAGCCCCCATTGATCGATCTTTAGCGTTCATCTCTACTTTAATAATCCAACCAAATCTATTCTCCATAAAAGTGAGAATTTTTTCATCATAAAATTCCATAGGAAAATCAGGAATTCTTAACTAAGCTGCGACTTTCTCAATACTAGTAGTATTAGGATCAAAATTTGGGGACCAATCTCTAATAGTGAGATAATTATAAAAAATCATCCAAGGACCCCCCAGTAATAACCCTATCAAAATCATCATCATCAGTAAGCTTAACAACGTAAAAATTGCATCCCAAATTAATAAGTTGCAAATCACCTTTCTTAGCCCACATCTTCATTAGATAAGACTCTAGAGTCTTGAAACATAAATTTCTTCCGAACATATTGACTATAAGCCTACTCTTCTAGCGTTTATGAAGTTTATCCTTTACTCTCTGAGGAATAACAAACTCTAGATATTCAAAAGCAGCATTACGATCTTCAATAATCTTGAACACTTTCACATTATCATCCATAATGTTGGAATCATCATCAACTTTGAGCTAACTGCATGCTTAAGAAGGAAGGTCCTCGCACTCCTTTGAGTTTGTCCCTGTAGCTAATTTTCCTCCCCTGAATCTCAATCTCCTCTTGCAACTCAGCATGATTAATATCTTCATAAGTAATTCTGAGGTTGCTTTCAACAAACCCATCAACGAAGTTCTTCAATCTCTTAAAGTTGTGATCCAAGTCTGATTCTTTGTTTAGAATAGTAATAGTATCGTCAACAAAAATTTCCAACAGAAGAGGACTCACCTATAAAGCCTTCCTCCTCCATTAATTGTTTCTCCTCTTGAACATAACCTTGCCCCTTGTCCGAATGAACAGTAACAGGCTCGATGGACTTTGACTGCAAAGCCCTAACACTGGACATTGAAATAGGGCAAGCAATAAGAGAACATGCTTGTTCGGAGGGTCTTCCCTAACCTGGAGAACGTTCATGTTCTCTCACCGGAGGATCATCATCGGCAGACATGAAAGAGAAAAGAAGAAGAGATGAACAAGAAGCAACAAGAACGGGAGAAACACTATTCACTGAAGGGAGCTTTGGAGATTAAAGAAGGCAGAGTAGTGCAAGATTTATTTTCCTAGCTAGAAATCAATGTTCAATTTCTCCGAAATCACTGTGCGATCCCATGATAATATCTTCCGCAAACTCTGAGGATTATAACGAAACCAAAGGTTGGAGAAATAAGGAACTTCTTTCTCTATACTATCCATTATGGCATGCACGGAGGGAGGGAGGAGGGACAAGTGGCAGACATGGTCCCCCCATGTTGAGTTATCCCTGTCGTTATATCATGTATGTATGTATGTTTGGCTGAAAAGTTTATATATTTTTAAAGCTGGCCTTCCGAGACGGATAATTTACCGAATAACAAGAAGGAAACTACAATTGCTAATTATGTTTGTAGATTTTAATATAAAGAATCGTTAAAAGTAATGAAGAAAAATGACACTTTTAAGATCAAAATTTAATTAATATTATTTTAGGATAAAAAAATTTAAAAATGACAGAAAATGATCATAATCTTAAATTAATTAAAATTTTAAATAAAAAATTATCTAAATACCTTTATTAAGAAGTTTTACACTCAACATCTACTTTTTACTACTTATCTTCCACAATTTGACACTGAATTTCCTCAATTTTACATTGAACACATTATCATAATGAAAGAATTCAATTAAGGAAATTTAGTGTAAAATCGGGGAAGTTGAGTGCCAAATTGTGAAATATGAGTAGTAAAAAGTGAAAGTTAAGTGTAACATTTTGAGACTTGTCCAGTGTAAAATTGGGGTTCATCAGTGTCAAATCGTGAAATATGAATAGTAAAATGCGGAAGTTGAATGTAAAATTCTGAGAGTTGAATTCTTTAGTGTGTCCAGTGTAAAATCAAGAAAGTTCAGTGTCAAATCGTGAAAGACGAGTAGTAAAAAGTAGATGTTGAATGTAAAACTTTTTAATAAGGTTATTGAAGTCACTTTCTATTTAGAATTTTATTCAATTTGAGATCATGATCCTTTTGAATCATTTTCAAATTTTTTGGTCATAAAATGATATTAATTAAAAGTTTTGATTTTCAAGTATCATTTTTCCAAATAGCAATAATTAATCATAGTGTCATGTAACTATATCACTAAATTAAAAAATAATTATATTTGTATATATAATTTATTAATTTTATTTTTTAGATTTATTACTATAAATAATTATTTTTAATACATGTGTAATTATAATTATTAATAAAATAAATATTTAAAATAAAAAGATATTAATTTAAAAAAAAATGGACCCCCCAATCCGTTGTTTCTAGCTCCGTCCCTGATGCCGTACTGACGTTCGATAGAGTTTATATATATGTGTGTGTGTGTGTCTATGTAAGGTTTGACTGTATGTATGACTCCCTCTTAATCAACCTTAATAAACAAGATAAATGAAATTTTGTATACATTAAAAAAATGAAGTCTTGTCTTGTTACGTTGCATGGCGTTCTCTTTCTCCCCATCCCTTTTAGAACCAAGCATATGTAAGAGCTTACTAAGATATTTAGTTCCCCTTTTTCACTTACAGCTTGTTTGGTTTAAATTTATGGGCGTAATGAAGTGTAAATAAGATTACATTATATTAGTAACTGCGTTTGGTTCGTTGAATTATATGATTATAGGATTACACCCGTAAATCCAAATACGTCTTTAAATATAAATGATAAATATATTCAGAAGTTATGTATTTGAGATTAGATGGTTGTAAATTGGAGTAAAAAGATAATACTTTACTATTTATTTATATTTATATTTATATAAAAAATAATTTATTTTTTATATACCCCAATATCATACCAAACAAACTCGTATGTATTTTATTTACATCACATCCCATTACATTTCTTTCCATTACATCCCTTGACCCCTCTGTAAATGAACCAAACGGGCTATAAAGAGAACTTATTAAAGTATTTTTGAAAATTTGATATTATTTGTGAATAATTGAAAAAGTAAAATAGTTTATATATTCAAAAACTGAAAATTAACATAAAATATTAAATTTATAACAAATTGCATTATTCACAAATAATAAATAATACGGCTTATTTTTCTTATATTTTGAGTACTACGTGTGAAACTCAACTAATTAGTTTTACAAATGGGACCTAGTAATATGTGATTACTAAAATTCAACTTGTTGTGTTTTGTTTATTTTGAAAAATTCCATTAGTGTTCCTACTTTTACAGTATATAGTGTTTGGTTTTTAGAACAAATTCCAAAATACACAGTAAACAATTTCGTTGAAGTACTAGGTTTAGGCATCGAATATCACACAAAGTTCATATATTTTTTGCAGTGAATAAAGGCCTTAATAGATTTTATATTTTATACTAATATTAATTTTTTAAATAATCATACAAGTCAAAAACTAACCAAACACACCATTACATTTTTCTCATCCAGCAAAATGCGAATAATAGCTCGGCCAATTAAAAGGGGAAAAAAATAAAAGAATAGGAGCATAGGGGGTGACTGGGCTCTGCGTGATGATCCGAACCCAATATCTTAAGTCCATCTCATATGGGCAGAAAAAGTGTGGGCTTATTCTTGCCAAGATGTACACTGTTTTCTTTTCTTTTCTTTTTGTTTTTCTGAGATGACTCACACTTTTTGTGTGACTTCATTCGACTCTTGGTCTTGGAATTTAATTCATCCAATTCCCCCACTTGCTTGCTTTTCCTCAAGCCGTTTCGCTGGAACGAGATGGTTCTTACAAACTTTACCGGAGCTGGTGTAGGATTCGGTACGCCTCAACTTCCTGGGAGTTTCCTTTAAGGCTCCCTGGGTATCGTGATTTCTGTAAACTCCGAGTCTTTAGTTTCTATCTGACTTGAATTTGTGTTCAGGTTTCGGAATTGGTTGCGGTTTTGGTGTTGGATGGGGTTTCGGAGGTCTGTTCTTTTCCTGCTATGCTCAATTTCTAGTTCATTTTCCTTACTAGGTTTTGTGAGCTAGGAATAGGTCAGACGCTCTTCTATCTATCTATGTACAATAGTAATACCGAAATTTCATCTTGCACTGTTGTGATCTCGTATGCTCTGATTAATACTGAGCTCAATGATTTCAGATATATGAGACATTTTTTGACCTATCGATTAACCAATGTGCGAATTATTTAACCATTTATCATGCCAAGTTCTTTAGGCGATGCAGGTCATTCAGTAGACGTCACTTTTTACAAATTCCTTTGAGATGGTTCATGGTTGCATAATAATAAGAATAAAGCATGTTTCTAATTTTTTCTCTAGCTTCCTCATATTCTTCCATACTATATATTTAATCCCCTGCTTCCCATCTCTTGTTTTTCATTTCAGCGGTGACCATTCCACATCTATTGAACATTTTGGCTGATGGCTAACTACCTTATGAGAACTCTTGAAAGTTACTTTCTCACGCATTTTATTTTAACGGATAGGAAGTCATATCTGGATTGCGTGGATGGGGGAGAGCTAGAAGTCATAAATGGATTATAAAAGCCTTTCATTCTTCTTTGCATTGCATTGTGTTTATCTAGCTTCTCAGTAGAAACTAGGTTGAGCTGAAATTTTGACATAACTATAGATGACAGGAAACTACGTTATTTGGAATTAAAAATTTCTGAACTGAATGTACAAAAATTGTCATTTCATGCACACTGCTGCTTAAAAGAAAAAAAGAAATAAACTAAAAGTTTATGATCTTAACAAGATTCAAATAACGAATATGTTAGAATCTAGAAGGAACATCTATTGTCTCTTTCTATGCTATCAGGAAAAGCAGACATGAGATGGATTGATGAGCATACTTGCTGTTGATTACTTTCACCTCTGGTCTCCAAGGTGATTGCTTGGCAATTTACATATCTTTAAATCCCTGTGAAGTCAAGTTTGGCGAAAGGAACATCCACGTTCTTTATAATGTTGATTGAACCACTGAGAGTAATGGCACCTTACTTACATGTGTTTAAAGAAAAGCGATGGCTGAAGTCTCCATTCTTGTTTTCCCCTGCATCAAAATTAGTTGAAAATAATGCAAATGGTTAGATTTTTTGATGAAGGAATGAGTAGTGACATGCAATTTTGCTTCTGCATTCTCTCCCAAATCAAGGCTTAATCTGAGGTTTTTATCTATAATACTTCTAAATATTGTTACAGCAACTGCTCAATGTCCAAATGGTTTTTCCCCTACCTTGTTTTCTCAACAAGGGAAGACTAGCCTTTCTAACATGATGTTTTTTCCCCTTCTCCACAGGTATGCCACTAAATTTCCTAGGTCTTGGTGCAGGTATAATGCTCATGATATCTTGCTTTTTGTTTCTTGAGATTCTATTTTGAGGATTTATTGACAATATCATGCTGAATAATTTTGGTACCTTTTTCCCTTGAAAATCCTTCCTATAGTTATACTACAGTTTAAACCTAAGATATGGCAAGGTGCAGTAGATGTATAATTTGCCAAGTATTACTTTTTGTTTCAAATACCACATTAGCCCCCCCCCCCTCTCTCTTCCTCCCCCCCCCCCCCCACAAAAAAAAAAATCTTAAATCTGATTGTACTTAGGATACCTGTCTTTGTATTGTCCTAAGTTTATCTTATATGTGTTGAATTGAGCATGTCTTAGTGAGTTTGATATAGATTGGTTTTTATTCTGAAGGTGGGGGCTGTGGAATCGGAGTAGGACTTGGTTGGGGATTTGGTACTGCTTTTGGTAGTCAGTACCGGTCATCAAGGATCACATTTCAAGGAGTCGAATTTGACAGTAAGGAGAAAGGTACTGACAACGAGTTCTCAAAAGGCAGTCCTCAAGTTAAAGCTTCATAAAGGCACATATCAATGCTAGGTAGTTATGAGTAGGAGGCACTTGCGGCTCCCTACCCAAAGCAAAACATCTTCGGGATCTTCATAGTTGCTAGAGTTGGCTTACTTCTTAAAGTGCCTCTGTCCTAAATCCTGTAATATCATGCACTCTCTATAGATGCAGTACAAATGTGGCTGGATTTCCTTTTTGGTCCTTTTGAATTATTGCGTTGGAGTTACATAATCCCAGGGTGTGTTTGATGTCAAGTTGCCACGAACTCCTACTCTTTTTTTCAGTTTCTTTATGAGAGATCTCCTAACGTCACTATATCGTCAAAGATCCTAATAGAAACCATACACAATATGGAGTTACGGACCCTGTAGATTATTACAATCAAGGCATGATGGAGTCATCTAGAAATGAAGCATTCCATCGCACCGTGAAGAAGACCGAGGAGATTCTGAGGCATTTCTGGTTTTGAGGATGTAAAATTGGTAGCTGATAGACTCAAGGAGGTCAATGAGTCTGATATGGAAAAGACCGTTATTTTTGCTGTGTACTAAAATCAAAACTTGAACTTCAGTTAAGGGTAAGAATCCATGCCCAATTTAGTCTGATTCGAGTTTTGTTCGAAAGAGGTGTGTGACGAAAAGGGCAGAGATGTTGGAAGCTAAAGTTGAAGAAATGGACATGCCGAAGGGGTAAAGGTATTCGAAAATTTGGGTATGACAAAGGAAACTGAAAGAAAATGGCAGCGAGGGCGAAATTAATTTTTAAAATACAATAATACCGAGTGATATTTTTGTTAACTTAATGACAATTTATAAGAGTAGTTGGTTGCTTAGTGTGAGAAGCATCACTGTGTTCTTTATTTACCGAACGAAATATGAAGGATAGAAGGTACCTTAGTAATCATCATTCATTATGGCGGAATATTTTAAATACACGGTTAATGCACACTAATATTTCCAAACGACGTTTTCATGTCTTTCAATACCTAAAAAATTAGTAAAGATGATGTCGTTTAATTACTAATTATTTTCATAAAATCATTTTGATTGAGAAAGAAAGTCATCGTCGATTCACGCGAAAGGCACAATAGTAGGATCATCCGACAAAATTCAAGTATGAACTAATAGTAAAATTTAACAAATTCGGGTAATCTCTATTATAATTTCTTTATATGTGTTTGGACACTAAATATAATATATATGAGACCTTATTTAAATGATAAATTCTATTTAAATGGGTAAAGCTTGCTTTAGTGATAAATTTTATATATTATATATCTATCTTTTTTTAAAATTGTTAAAAAAAATAAATTAAAACTAAATGAAATATTAATGAAAAGTAACATCCTTCACATGATTAAGAAACATCTCACTTCATTTTTTAAAATATTCTCACAAAATAAAACTGGAATACATGTGGCTCTCTTCCGCCTATGAAGAATAGGTTGAGAATCTCTCGTTCCATAACGCGTGGCTCTCCCTTTCTTTCAGAGCAGACTGGTAGACTGGTCGTCAACCTAACTAAGTAGATCAGAGTACGTGGTAGTTGGGAGTGCAGGTAACATCTAACTTGCACGCTCACACTCCTTTGTTGGCTTACAAAACTGGGTAACTCTCTGATTGTTTCCCGAAACAACTGCACTTGAACTCTCTCACCTCTCACCTCTCACCTCTCACCTCTCACCTCACACCATGGGACAAGACAGAATCTTCACTCTCTCACAGGTTGCCCAACACAAATCCAGCAAAGATTGTTGGCTGGTGGTGTATGGCAGAGTAATTCCTTCTCTCCTCTTTCCCCTTCTCTCTTTTTGTGGATTGATGAGGAAAATTAATTGATTTGGATTTGAATTTTGCAGGTGCTGAACGTGACCAAGTTCTTGGAGGAACACCCGGGAGGGGAAGAGGTGCTGCTGGAGGTGGCAGGCAAGGATGCAACCAAGCAGTTTGATACTGTTGGGCACAGCAAGGGAGCTCTCAATTTGCTCTCCAAGTACCAAGTGGGAGTCCTGCAAGGCCACACAATCCAAGAGCTAGACAAGAAGGACGATGCCCACAACGAACCCAAGAAGAAAGAGATGAGTGCCTTCGTCATCAAAGCCGACGCCAACTCCAAATTCAAGGCGCTTTTTGATTTCTTCGTTCCATTCCTCGCTGCTTCTCTCTATTTTGGTTACAAATGTATCACCAGAGCAGACCCCATGGCATCCTAAGTCATCTTATTCCTCAAAATTCTCATTTCATGGGGAAGTGCTTTAAATAAGGGTTCAACTCTTAATAGTCATGTGGTTTCTGGGTAATCAGCCTCATGTTTGTGTGACTCTATATAGTTTTCTGATTAAACTTGTCTTTTTAAAGCTATGAGCTTGGGAAAGTAAACAATTGCTTACATGCCTGTTATTCACAACTGAACAATCGCCACCAATATTTTAAACAGCCTTACAAATGGTCAATTACAGAGGGTAAGGAACAATAACGTCTTAATGGGCTAAGAAGTAGCCACTAAAAACGTCATAGGATATATATATATATATATATATTCTTTGTGCATGATATAGGCTAAAAGCTTCGTGGGAATCGTTCCAGGCATTTATGCCAATGTCATCTCTATCTTACGATAGTACAACAGACAACTATCTTGGATGACAACTCTGAGATCAAAGGGAAGAGAAAACGAAGCAAAAAAAACAAACTCAGGAGGAAATAGTAAGCTGGTAACTCTGCACACTAATCTCAAAGCACTTGAATGGAATGTAGATGAATATTGACACAGTCGTGTGAGAATCAAAAAACCCCAACTCTTTCACTTTAGATTATATGGACTGGCACCAGCAGATTCGTTGTCCTCCAGGCTGCCGCCAAATTACAAACTGATTGAAAACGTATCCAAAGCTTCTCTCTACATTGCATGGAATGTAATTAAAACTGCAGAGATAACAGCAAGCATAAGCCACCAAATAACTGTTTTGTTGACCGAAAAAATTACCATTGGTCACAGAAGAAAATAAAAGATACTTGGCTGAAAAAACCCCTATAGGCAATTGCATGAAGTTTTTAGTTCCACAGTTCATATTCTCATTCCTCATGGTTGTCACAGAATGCCTATTTTATAACGAGGTTTAACAAATTGAAAATCTCCTCGTCTACATATATGGAAATACGGAATAGCAACAAAGTCATTAAAAGTAGATGGAAAGCCAGGAGAGAACAAAGTAACCTTTCTGAGCAAAGATTCCAAAGAAATGGAACAGAAGAACAATGGAGGGTAGAAGATGTAAATCATTACCAAGAGGACCACAAAAATTATTGAAATTAAGAAATATATAAGCACTCGGATACATAATTAAGTTACAGTTCCTTAAAGCTCAGCATGTCCAAAACTAAACAAAATTGTAACAACCAGGATGTAAGCACATGCACGTGTGTAGGCATGCAGTATGCAAACCAACAAAAGCAAGATCTAGAGCTTACCAATCAAGCAAAGGGAAAGAATCATCCAGAAAATTATTTGAACAGGTCGACTGTATTGCATTAGGTACTGGGATCTTTGAAGCTGTCTATGTAAAGCCCCATACCACCCATATAGTTGCTTGTCATAGCATTCATCACAACAATCAAGGTAACTCTTGCTTCTTTCGTAGCACGCATTCATGCCCTGCTAGAATAATAAAAACCACAGCATACTGATTCAGCAAAAGCATTAGCAAAACACTCAAACAGAGACAACAAAAGAAGACTTAGAGCACACCCTATTCAATTCAGACGATAGCAGCAGTGTACTGTCGGCTCCTTGATGATTATCCGTTGCTTTCAGTTTTCTAAACGCATTCTTTGGCCACTTCATCTTAGAAACAGATTCCATGGAACTAAAAAATCCTGAAAAACTGGGAACCTTATACATAGGGCCAAACGATCCACGGGAACAACTGTATGGTTGGACATCATTAGAAACTGCAATCTTCCAAGAACCAATATCAGGACTGGCACTAGCTGTCCTACGATGCCCATGCGAATTCTCTTCCTTTGGTTCCAAGGAATTCCATTCAGATAAAAGCAGATTTTTTGAAACACTAACAGAATCTTTATCACTTAATTGTCTATTTTCACTGTCCCTACCATGACTTTTTGTAGGCGTTTTTCCTTCACCAGCTGGCATTCCCGAAAGAAATAATGCAAGTTCATTCCGTTCTCCTTCATTCAGACGCACCCAAGGCAGAGGTACCTTGCCATCTGAAACAATGGATTCCTGTAAAGACTGCTCTACTTTTCTGATTTTTTCCTGAATGGCAGCAACAAAATCTCGGTGCCTATTCTGGGCTTCATCACTTGTACTTTTGTCATAACTTGATATAACTGCCCGTTCAAATTCCTCTAACTGCACTCCCAACCCAAAATGAGACCAGAATCATTATGATGGTAAAAAACACAAGTCAAGTAAATAAGCATGTTTGCTAGGTGTAGGAGGCTATTTCACGTTTACAAGTGCAATAAATCCAGTTTACGAGTGGAGATTACCTGCCATTTTGCAGTGCCGAGAGAAGTTCGCACATCTCTGCGAAGTTCATCAGAGTCCCACCTGCTGAAAGCACCTTCTTTTGCGTGAGTCCATGTCCGATAAGTAGATTCCATCCTGTAAAAGAAAATGATAGAAAATCAATAACAAGAACATCCAAAGGACCAAAAATAAGCAATACAGAAAATTTGAATTCTGCGATAAGAACTGTTAAGAGGGGGGGGGGGGAATCAAACCAATAACGAGAACATTTAAAATCATAAGCTTCCCATTTTCGGGGATAATAATAATAATAATAATTATTATTAGAGCAATTAATCCGGTGGAATTTGCAAGGATTAACTATTTCTTCTACGCGAGAGATATGAACCAAAGATAATAAAACCTCAAGTTCTATATTTCCCTCGAAACCCCAAAAACATTACAAATTAAATAAAAACCATAAACGTATGATGAAGAAACCTAAGAAGCCGACCCAAATGGCAGAAAGGGTAGAAGCGATAATGATGGGAACCTGTCTGCAGAGTCCTGAACCTCTTCAGCCGCCGCAAAGAAAGGATCTTTTTCCCATCGATCAAAACTCGACGCCATAAGAAAACAAAGGGTGGTTCGAACTCCGAACGATATTTTGGTAAAAAAAAAAACTCCGAACGATATTTTGGTCAAAAAAAAAACTTTCGAACGATATTCAGAATAAACGGCAAAAAGGATAGAATTCAATTTAAAAAAGACCCTAGCCGAGGAAATATTGGCTGCAATATCCTATCAAACTCGGCACGCAGATAAAATGAATGAGAGAGATCCGAGAGAACAGTTCCGATTAGTTGCAGGAGAAGGATACGGTGGTTGCCAAATGTAATTAGGAGCAAAGGAACACGAGCCTCACGGCGGCCAACCACATCGATAATAAATTTGTCTCTCTCGATTATTTTTGGAGATTGCAGTCAACAAACTTTTCTCCTGGTCAGACCATGAAGTGCATGTACACCCGCAAGCGCAATGATCATGTCAGCTTGCAACGGCGTCGTTTCTCCAATGCCGCGAAGGCTAGGGTCAAATACTGTCTTCGCCCTTCTCCTTCAGTAGTTGACTTCCATAATTCAATTCAATTATTCAATAATGAATAAACCAAACCAAAAAAGCGAAGCCTCCTACTCGGTTTTGACCTGGGAATCAAAGAATGCTGATCAAACAAAAATCGATGGTTCCTATTTATTATATATATAAATGAAAAATATTATTGTTTTAGAACACGTGCAATTAATCAACTCAATATTTATTTGTAGGGATTAAAAAGTTTTCTCCATTTGGAAATTAAACATATTAGAGATCATTGGCTCTTTGTCTACAAAATTAAATTTAGTTTCCAAAATTTTATTTAATTAGTTCGCATATTAACCTTATTGCAGATTCTATCATTGTTTGTGGCAAAAAAAAATCTATCATTGTTTCTTCCCATATCATAATGTTCTTCCCGCTTTAGCAGAAAATTGGCAAAAAAAAACTAATGTCAAATGTTCTATTCAGTTTTTTGTTTTTTTAAATGTCAAATTTCATATCACTATTTTGATAGGTGGACAACGTGATTGACCTGAGAAAAAAAAGGTAAGAACTGAAAGGCGATTTATGTGAGAGAATTCATTTAACAGGAATTAAGAGAAAATGCCTGAAAATCAGCGGCCCATTTCAGATTTCACAAAGCTTGGGGCAAGATACGTAATTATGAGAAACTTGCAGAGGCAAGTTTATTTATTTCCCTTCTTGCGTCTGGATGGAAGGAGGCAGGGTTTTTAGCCGCAGGGTGACACTGTAGTGGAGAACTCGGACATGAACGACGATGAGCAACTATGCGAGGCCGCGAAGAACGGCGATTCGGCAAGGTTAGAGCTCTTATAGAATCTGGAGCCAATGTTACCTATTTCGACGCCGATGGTCTTTCTCCTCTGATGCACGCGGCAAAACTTGGCCACGCCAAATTGCTGAAGATCCTCCTCTCTGCCGGCGCCCCCTGGAATGCTCTTTCCCCTTCCAACCTCTCTGCCGGCGATTTTGCAATGCAGGAAGGTCACCAGGAGGCCTTCGAGATCCTCCTCAATGCCGGTGCGTTCCTTCTCTTCTTGGTTTGGTTTCACTTTGCCTTTGCCTGCTTGATCTGCTCTTCTTATCTCCCTGTTAATACAAGCATCATCCAATCATCAACTATTGCCTATTTGATTAAAGTCCACTAATGAATGGTGATGACCAATAGGATTTTCATTAATATAGGCAAAAAGTCAGTAAGTAGTTTCGCATTGTAGAAATCATGATATTTAGCGGAAGGAAATGGAGTAAAAGGGAATGAAAAGTCGAGATTCTGCTAAGAACACAAAACTTGAAGGTGTTTTACTGTTTTTTTTTTTAAGTAAAACCTGGTGATCCACTTCATACAAAATGAAACGTCAAGATTCTATTTTTTTTTTCTTTTAAAGTGAATGGTCGATTCCCTTGTAAGCGACTCCAAACATTTTGTTGCAATAGTAAACTGAATACATAAATAAATCATGCCCTCTTTGTATAAGATATACTTTAGCTAGAATTTGTAGTATATTCAAGGCACACATAGTTTTTGCCTCTTTTTTTTTTGGCGTATGGCTTTGTTGAGAAATCCTATTAATATGGGACTCCAAAAGGGTTAGGAGTTTAATTATCTTTTATCAATTATCATTAACTTAAGTAAATGATTGATTCTGTCTATTGTCAGGTAGAATGCTAATTCCTGTGGTCATCTTACGTATGAGTCCCTTAGAATGCATAACTACTTTAATTCCCACGTAGTTGTTTTAATTGTCCATAACATACACTTATGGAATAGATGTCTGTCAGCTTATCTAATGGTGTTCCTGTATGCCTTTGTATGCCTTGGGCCATAGGACTGGAAATAGAACTTGGAGGAGGGGATGTGTGAAAAAGAAAAATGTGTGTCCAACCATGCGTTATGTCTAAATATGCTGCCAAGTTTCAATATATATCCTTTTACTCCTTCCAATTTCAATTCTACCAATCATACCCTGAGTATTTGTTGTGATTTTCATGTAGTTACTATGTTCTACATAATCAGGCATTCAAGCTGAGTTGATCCTGGGTACAATTGCAAGGAAAGAGTGTAAAAAGGCCAATTTTGATAAAGATTATTTGGAAGGCAGAGTAAGTTTTAGCGAAGATAAGTTGATGGATTCAGATAGCAAGGCTGTCATGATGGCTTGGGAGAAGCCATTGATGGAGGCTCATGCTAAAGCTATTTGTTCAGGAGGTGGTCACATACTGAATATTGGATTTGGAATGGGCCTTGTGGATACGGCCATTCAGCAATATGCACCTGTGACACACACCATTGTTGAGGCCCACCCAGAGGTTTATGAACGTATGCTTCAGACAGGTTGGGGGCAAAAGGAAAACGTGAAGATTATTTTTGGTCGTTGGCAAGATGTTCTGACTCAGCTTGAAACATATGATGGTAATTTCAATTCTGATTTGCAGAAACATTGCATCTTAGTTGCATAGTTTCGTCATATTTTAGTTGATCAAATTGCCTTTGTCTTTGATGCTTAAATGTCAGTATGACTAATGTTTTGTGAAGACTGTTATTTCTGAACATCATAATATCATAATTGGTCAGCAAAATATTGTCAAGGAGTATCAGTTTTGCTATTAGGAATTAGGAAAGTCATGAGTTTTTTTTTTATCTGTTTATTTGTTTGTTTCTAATGCCTGGTGAATGGTTCCCGTACTACACTATTACATCTTATTCTAACTCTTTGATATGTTAATTTATCTGTATTTTGTTTAGGTATTTTCTTTGACACCTATGGGGAATATTATGAAGACCTAAGAGAGTTCCATCAACATCTTCCAGTGCTGTTGAAGCCTGGTGGAATCTACTCATTCTTCAATGGCCTCTGTGGAAGTAATGCTTTTTTCCATGTTGTTTACTGCCATTTGGTGTCTCTTGAACTTGAGAATTTGGGGTATTCCACACAATTAATTCCATTGCCTGTTAAGGATTGCTTGGGAGAAGAAGTTTGGGAAGGTGTGAAACACAAATATTGGCAACTCGATACGTACTACCTCCCCGTCTGTCAGTCTATGGAGGACTCGGAATGATGTTAATTTTATTTTTGTTTGTTGTTTTTAATGAAAAATTTATTAGAATAGTTCTAAAATTCTTGTGTCTTTGCTTGCATAACCGATCAAATGGTACTGTAGAACCAGTTGAATCACAGCGGCTATTGAAATCTTAGTTGTTTGGGAACTTGGTTGCATTGAGTGTTCCAGACACTGGAGGTGTAGCTTTGCTTTCTAGTATATAGTGCCACCAACGTAGAACTAGCAAATGCATTGTAACACTGAAGGATTCCATTGTAAACTAAAAAATAATCATGAGAAGAAAACCTAAATTTTTGCATTGAAAGTTGGTGTTTGGTTCTTGCTTATTAAGTGAAGATGAAAAATCACATACGCGCACATGTAAGGTAAGCTAGGTTGTAATAAAAGCTAGGAAGCTAGCTTTTCTGTCAGTTTGTCTCCTCTCATTTTAAAATCATTCAGATCATATGAAATTTATTGTATCTGATATTTCATGTGAAGATGTGTGAAGGAACGTGCACTTATGCGAGGTGAAGCCATACCTTAGCTGTGTCGTAATTCTCTGAAATTCGATTAACTGGATGTTAGGGCCATGTTTCCAGCTGGGAGAAAAAAAACAAAGAAAGAAAGAATGAAGGAGAAGAAAAGAAACAAAGTATTGTAATTGAAATGGCTAGGATCACGCGCAGGATTCTGATGGGAAAATATCTTTTTTAATGTTACATAAGATAAATTGTGAGGTTTTCATGGAGAAATATTATGGTCGAAATTTCGTTTTAAAAGTGTTGTTAATCGACATTATGTCAATTGGCTGAGTAATCGTTAACCTATAGTATCGATTCCGACATTAATCATGATTTGATGACGAAGGAATAGATATATAACTACAGTGTCTGCAGGAAGGGGATGAAGGCACTGCTTCAAAATATTTTCCGCTATATCTGTATAGAAATTTCAAATTATGACCTACGAAATGCCCAAATCTGTCGTTGCTCATTAGAGCACCTGTAATTATCTCGTATTTTTCTAATGATTAAAAGAAAAAAGACCCACCACTGTTGTCTTCAAACCTTTCTTTGCTACGAGTCCTTAATACAGCTCGAACTTTTTCGGTTGGGTAAATACTGATATGCCATTTAGATTCTTTCAATCAATCAATCTTTTAAAAACTTCTTTCCACCACGGAAAACGTAACAACTAACAAGTGAAGAATACCACAGAACCGGGAAGACATGAAATGCAATTTAAGAGTCATTATTCATATGTGATACTCATGACCTTGTAATTTTCTCGTATTAGTCTTTTCTAATTTCCCAAGTGCCTCCTAAAAAGGTAAAACAGGACACCTCTCGGAGGAGTTTGAAACAACAACAGAGTATTACAAGAGTGATGCTAATTTTTTAGATATTTTCACAGTTGAAGGAATGATGCTCATGTCCAGCTTAAAGCAATCGGAGAGCCAACTTTATGTTTCCCATCTGACCATTCCAAATGTCCAAAGACGGTTGTGCCAGAAGGCATCAAGGTAGAAGTGAATATCACCGTGAAGTTCTTCTTGTCGTACAGTTTGCTGAAACCAAGTGTTTGAGGTTCAACCTCAATCTTCACCGACGAAGACTGCAACGACACAGAAACCTTGTAAGTTCCTGGTGCACCCACATTAGTCAGAATTCTCGTATATTGGACAGTGATGGGTGCCTCAGAGCCATCTCCTCTGCCTGAAGCTGTTTGCAGAGGAACGGCAAAAGATGGGTAGTTCAAATCTTCCACTCTGTACCTCTTACTTGAGTCGCATGTAAAGTCTTGTCCTGTGACTTGCTTGATTTGGGTTGAAGTATAGTTCAAGGCACATAAGAAGTTGAAATAGTCATGGATGGTAGTATCATACACCAGACCGGGATCAAGTGCAGCTTCAGGATCCACGTGTCCAGCACCAAAATCAAATGGTGTAGCAGGTTTCACAGTGGCAACATCTAGTAAGGTTGCCCCATTTTTATAGGTCGTGTAGGCCGTAGTCATGAGAGCAGATCGTATAACTGCAGGACTCCACTCTGGGTGAGCTCCCTTCAGGAATGCAGCTAGTCCACTTACGTGAGGACAAGACATGGATGTCCCAGAAATGATACTAAAGTTCACACGCCTCGTATCGTAAGGCATCCCGGTCGGTCCAACTGAGCCGGTCCACCCAGCACACCCGGTGCAATCAAATCCGGTTTGAGTATTTGTGGGGTTATATTATTTGGACCTCTGGAACTGAAAGCTGCAACCACCGGGGACGGTTGAACGTGTAACTCGGTGACTCCGGAAATAGTAATAGTAGCCGTGGGATTGGGGTCAGAGAAGGCGTACTTCTTTAATGCGTCGCCCGCTTTTCGACCCAAAGCAGCTGCAGGAAAGAGATATGCGTCAGCAATTAGCTCTTCCCCGTAATCCTTAGAATTCATTAAAATCATCCCAAGGCCCCCAGTTTTGTTCACTTGGAAACCCTTATCCACCCTCTCATTTCCTCCTCCTAGTTCACATATCACGATCTTTCCCGAAACTTTAGAAGGAATCAAAGTGTCTTCCTCGCAAAAACTGGAACTGGGGTTGCTTACGTTACCTGCATAAAACAAGTGGCAACGGGGAAGCAGGCAAGGGCTTGCCGCGATAAAGAGAAGTTCCGGTATATTTCTTCCTGTTTCCGAGGTTGACATAGGCTGGGAAGTCACGGTCTATGGTTCCAGCGCCCACTGTGGTTATCCATGGCGCTACATGGACCGAGCTTTGTGGGTTGGGACCACCATTTCCCGCTGAAGCGGATCCAAATATTCCCTGAGCTGTGGCTTTAAATGCTCCAATTGCTATAATGTCTCTATAGTAATCCACAGGTTGATCTCCCCCAAGAGACATGGATAGGATATTTACACCATCCTCGATGGCCTTGTCAATAGCAGCAGTGATGTCAGATTCGAAGCAACCTAATTTCCAACACACCTTGTAAATTGCTAGTCGAGCTTGTGTAGCCATCCCTCTTGCTCTCCCAGGAGCATAACCAAAGAGGCTAGCTCCTGCGGCAACCGACCCAGCTGCTGTAGTTGAGGTGTGACTTCCGTGGCCTTCGGTATCCCTCGGTGATCTTGATTCTTCGGTTTCGTTCATTGGTCCGGTTTCTGATTCATATCCTTTTGAGAAATACCTTGCGCCCACTAGTTTTCGGTTGCAGCTTGATGCGTTGAAGCTTTTTCCACTCTCACACTCGCCCTTCCATCCACTGGGTACTGGCCCAAGTCCGGTGTCGTCAAAGCTTTGTCGCTCCGGCCATACTCCTGTGTCCAGTAGTCCAATGATCACGTCATTTTCTTTCCCAGAGGCAGGTAAATAAGCGTCATCTTTTTCGAATCCAAGAAACTCTGGTGTTCGAGTAGTGTGAAGGTGGGATACAGCTTCAGGGACGACAGATAGAACTCCTGGTTGCTTTGCAAGTAAGTCTGCTTCTTCAATGGCCAGCCTCGTGGAGAAGCCTTGGATTACATGTACGTAGTTGTAGATCATCTCAGCAGAATCTGATACTGATCTTAGTGATGAATCAAACTGGTGGAGAGAATCCTTGAAACTCGATGGCATGTTGGACTTGTCCATTTGAATAATATATGTGGATTTAGAGTGCCGCGTTTTCTCTTCTGCCATGGTGGATTTAGTATAGAAAATTAGCAGCAGAACAATCAGAAGAAACTTGAGTAGCACCATCTTCATTGTTTTCTCACCGTGCTCTGCCTCAAGAATTCGAATTTTCAGTCAACAGAATATTTGGCTTCTTCGCTGTTGCCTGAAAAAGCCAGAAGCTTACTGGTATTTATGGTAGAATTGGAACCGCGTAATCTGCTAATTTAGGAAAATATTCTTCTGCTGCTAAGCTAGTTTCATATCCCCATTTGAGCTTAGAATGAATGACTTCTTTTGGAAGTTAGCCTCAGGAACTGAAATGGCACGCAGAATCTCGTCCTCAAAAAGAACATGGTTAAACAACCCCAAAAGAAAATGATGGAAAATAATACGAAACAGAAAACTTTGGATATAATAGAGAAAAAGCAAAGACTTCAACAATTGTGAGACTCAGGCATCAAGAACGGGTAATCTGTAACCTCTTATTAACCTCAAATCAAAAGAATCTGGTCAGTCAAGTTTCAAACTATATGTAAGCGGGTTATGTTCTTTCCATAATTTACTCGCCACAGATTCATCAAATTGTATCAGTTCGTCACAATGAGTAGTACGCCAGATGCACTTATATTATCTTTCTTGTAATATATAGTATATACCATGTAGAGATCAGAGGTTAATGAATTAATGACGCGAAGCCTCAAGGGACGGTCCGTATGCGCCTTTATTGGTATGCTTTTACATGCCATATAAAACGTCCTTCATGCCACAATTTTCCTTTCAAAGAAAGTTGAACCGTAGCGTGCAGTCTATAAGAAAAACTAGAATGGAAGTCATTTTCTCTTCATTGACAACGCGTTTAGAAAAGAAGGGATTAAACTTGAAAAATGATAAATTAAAAACACGGATTCATAGTGGAATATGCCCGCTCAATATCGACACTGCAAATTACACTTCAGAAAGTGCATAATATTTGCCTGTATATATCTATAACTGGAAAGGTAGGAAGGAAATCGAGCTTGCATAGACCTTACGGATTATAGTTATAGTAGGTCGAGATAAGTTTCAATTTTCAAGTAAGATAAAGGATTGCTGAAGGAGAAAATGGTTAAATCATTGAGAACGTTTGAGTGTAGTATTATAACTTGTAGACTAGTTCGTTTGCTTTATTGTGGCAATTAGCTGGAGTGGACCTGCCATTCCTTAATTAAATAATGCTAACCACATAGGTTAAGCACTCTGCTTTCTAATTATTAATGTTCTGTTTGCTGGAATGATGTCAAATAACTTGAGTTCTTAACTTCACCAGAACCCCACCAGGATTAAGGAAACGACATCATCCATCAATCAAACCCAATTATTGCAAGATATATACTTCAGAAACTTTATCAACCCGGGAAAGCAACGTTGGATTAAGTATTAGGACGATAAGTGATGAAAGCTATAAGACAAAAAAGAAAATGTTCTTGAGTTTCTTGTAAGTTTGACAAAAAGTCAGCCAGTACTGTCACTACTGGCCTACTCGGTGACAAAGCGTGTCATTGATTTATGAAAGACAAATTGAAGCAGGAACCATCCTTTATTGCTCATGTCTTTCTTTCTAGGATGTGGTGTTGTATCAGTTTCAACCAGAAGCAAATTGAAAGAATCAGCAATCAGGAATGAGAAAGAAAAAGATGTTAAGAATCTTGCATGGTTCGTGGCTAATGGAATATCCAATAGATCTTTGACTTTGTGGTCTCTATATAAGACCCCAACCCCTCAAGCAACAGAAGTTGCCTCACATGCATCTTTTTTTTGACCAGCATCTCAAGCAAAGCAAAATAACAAATTATCATGTATGGGGATGAAAACTGAATCAACGCACTCTACTTAATCTATAGATGATAAATTCTTCCTAAAAAATGGACAAAAATTATTATGAATATATTATAGCCCTTCCTGAGTTGAATGATTAGGAACAACGATTAGTCTTGTCTCTGCACTCATTTCAATTTTCATTTACTTTCTTATTAGTGTTTTATTAATTTATGCGGCACTTTTTTTAATTAAATTTCCAACTGCCCTATCAATGCACATAATATTAATTTCAGAACATGTGGCATATAGTTTATTGGCAGATGAGTCCAGCAAGTAGAAGTGAATATTTGGTCAAAATATTTCGGGGTTGACTTCTACTGATCAATTATTACAGACCATTTAGAGATTTTTTTTTAATGTGTGTGAAGATTATATATTAGAAAATAAAGATTAAAAGTACAACATGTTGTAATTCCAATTTCAGATCTCCACGTCATCATGCTGATTATGAAAAAATTTGGTTTCATATATTCTAAATAATATTTATTTTCTTATATATGTTTTTTTTTAAATTTGATATGATGATAAATATAGAAATGAAAATCATATATATATTTGTAAAAAAAATCATAATTTGATTATCTAGCTCTACAATTAGATCTATATAAGATAAATATAGAAATGAAAATCAAATATATATGTGTATGTGCACTTGAAAAAAATTACAATTTAATTATTTAGGTATACAGTGATATCTATATAAATCATATTATATGATTCTCTTTACACCACTATGAAAAAAATCATTTTAGTTCATTTTTAGTTTTGAAGACACACTAATTGTAATGCATTTTTGTTTGTAATGCAAACCACCAGATCGAATTGATCTATTGGCCAACCATCGTTACTACTGTCTCTTTTATTATTGGTCTTAAACCATCATCACTACTGTCACTTTTATTGTTAGTCTTAGACTCTTATTGGTCTATTAGTAAACCATCATCACTACTACCTCTTTTGTTGTTGGTCTTGACTCTAACATCATTTTCTTCATGGCTCAATTTATTCTATAATTTGTAATAGTTTTTCTTCATTGCATTATTGTTTGCAATGCAAACCACCCGATTGAATCGGTTTATTGGCAAACTATCATCACTATTGCCTTAATTTGTAATAGTTTTTCCATTATGAGTATTGTTGTTGTTGATTTTTAATTTGGTTATCATACTTAGGGGGTCCTTATAATTAAGATACTTGGTTCATATTTCTGGTTGTTAATAGCGCTGCTACTTACGTCATGCCCTCTATGAATGCTTAATATATGTTAGTTTTGGAATTTTATTCTACAAATCAATATATCCAAACTTCCTTATTTTTGTGAAATCATGGATTTTTACCTTTTTTATATTTTATTATAAAAAGGACAAATATTATATGTTTCCCTTTGTATTGTGTACATATTTTTATTACATTGTGAAAAATTTTAATCTAGAATATTTAATAGATTTTAAGATAAATGACAAATGTTTAACTTGTAATTTTTAGTTGTCTAAAATACATTCAAGAGTGATGGATAAATATCTATCTCATAAATTCTACAGAAGACAATGCTATTATTTTAAAAACTTTATTGTTGAAAAAAAAATCAACTTACAAAAACCTACAATCTTATCTCATATGATTGCACTCAATGAATTAACCCAAATTATGCTTGTGAAACTTCGATCCCATTTGATGTTGCTGAGTATGTTCCTAGAATGCATGGTTGTAATTTAAAAAGTTTCCTTGACAATTGACATGTATTCACTCTTTAATAACATTTATTTTTTAGATTCAATTTGTTTTAGCACTTGATTTTGTATTCACATTGATTTATTTTATAATTATTTATATTTTTTTATATTTAAATATTAATGGAGTATTGTTGACAGTTAATCCATTACAAATATTTAAGTCAAATTCTTTTATATCAGTCCGTTTTGAATTTGACATTAAGAATCCTAACTAGGGCTTTAATCATTTTTCAGTTGTTAAGTCATTAACTATTTTTTTAAAGCAATTTAATTATCATATCATGTTCATACTCATTCTATTATATTCATATTTATATGATTTAATTAGATATACTTAGAGTTTCCTATACATCACATATGTTTTGAATTATAGTTATTAATTAATGTCATATCCACATGCTATGCATTTTTTTTCACATCTAATGTAGTAACTCATTAAAATCAAACTCAACTATAATTTTTGAAGTGAATTAAAATTCAGTGGAGGCATAAATGTGTGTAGAGAACTAGACAAAAATTGCAATAGAAACAACACATTTCCATGCAATATTATAAGAACTAGAAAGCTGGTTATGGCCTGCGTGCTTTGCGAGCCCACCCAGTAATGGGAGCTGAAAGAAATGAAATAAAAAGATTATAAGTTGGCTAAAGAATTAAGGTCTTATTTCTACAGTTTCAAGTAATTTTCCCTTATATAATGTATGAAATAGTTTTAAATATAGAAAATTATTATATTTATACTTATTTTATATTAATCTAAAAGATTAATTTAAATTTCTTTACCCATAGGTTCATTAGAAATATTTACATTTTTAAATATAATTTACAAATATTTTGTTCCTCTATTGCTTTCAATACACTGATTCTTAATGGAGTTGGTCTTAAAATATTTCTATCAAATTATTGACAAATATCATGAATTGCTTTTATTAATATCAAAACTCAAAGGTTATTAATTAGTGCAATATAATTTTATTAATATGTTGCACTAATTAATCACAGTGATAACCTTTATTTTTTATCAACCAGTGATAATCTTTACTATATATCTTTCTATCAAAGATATCTACATATTGAATTTTAATTTTTTTTAGTAATTTAATGAATTTTTATTTTTGGAAATTTATATTTTATTTTAGTATATATATTAAAATTGGATTTTAATTTTTTTATAAAATGTTTTCAAAAACATGTGTAGTGACTTATATGTAAATTTTGATAAAAATGAAACAAAAACGTTGCTCAATTTTTTATTTTAAGAATTATATTTTTAAAGATAGATTAAAGTTTAAAATTATAAAATTGACAAAAAAATTCAAGAATGTTTATCTATGAAAATTTTAATAGCTGAAGGTTTTTTTAATTATGTTTCTCTGAGGAGTAGATTTTTAAAATTTTAATTAATCTAATTTTTTTAAGGGTTGCAGATTTTTAAAAATTTTAATTAATCAAGGTTTAATTTAAAATAATTAGGATAATGCTGGAATTCTAGAAGAAGCGAAAATATGTGATATTATCTATGGAATGTAAATTAGATTAATTAATTAGGCTGACCTAAAATCAATAAGTTGAGAGGCTGATTAATTCTTTCCGATTACAGTATAAACACTTGCACTTGAGGATTTTTGTCACATGCATATTTAAAAAGAAAAAAAGAACAAGAAATGAAAGAAATGAGACCGAACAACACTGGAACTGCGAACACACATGCATATAACACATAACCATTTATTCATTATTCATTAATGGATCATTAAGAGAGTTTTGGACAAAGTACCATATATATATATAAAGGGACGATGTGAAGAGAAAATTTAAGAAGTTATCTTTACATCTTGTTGCGAGGTGGTGAAGGCAAATAAAGTTGGTGGTGATATTGTTAGCGATAACTCTAGATTTAGGCTAAGAGTGTTTTTTTCTCTATTAGATAAGGGTAGTATTGATAAGCCTACGTGAATTTTTTTTATTTTTTTAGAGGAAAAAGTAGGTTTTATTATTAGTAATGTCAAGATAAGTGGATTTTACAATATATAAGACCCTTTTAACTGAATCACGTGGATTAAGAATTGGAATTAAAACTAATTAATTATTTCGATTTCTTTAAAAATTTCAATATTTTTATAAAATTACTCTTATTTAATCTATTTCTCTTTCTTTTTAGATACATTAAATAGGGATATTTTTCTAGAAATGTATAATAAATACTACCTCGTATATTATAAATGATCTTATATTTAAGACTAGAGTAAAATATCCTACGTATAGAATCGCGAAGATAGTATAATTGTTTTGCCTTGTTTTGAGATCAACTGTTTGGGGATTTACATTGACAGTCTGCATCATCATTTTTTTTTACTGTAGTGTCAAAGACATTAATGAAAATCAATGGAAAATAGATGAGAAACAGCGAATTCTGTATGTGCCAATTTTATCAGTGTCACAACTACAGATTTTGGATTTAGGTAGGCACATATAGGTACCCCTAATTAAAAAACATATTGGAAAACACATTTGGGTATGCTTACAGCAAAAACCCAAACATCTATATTTTGGTGTGCTTACTACCCAAAGCGTACAAAAATATGTCTACCAAAATACATTGGGTACACTTTTGTTAAAAAGCATACACAGGTGTTTGCCTGCTCAATTTTCATAAGCATACCCGTAACCCAATAAAAATGTTACGGTACACCTTTTCTCTCCAGACTTAACTCGCGCCACTTATATCAGAAGTTCACGTTGCCTTTCTTGCTCTGAACAAAAATTCTCTTCCGCCTCTTCCTCGCGCGAAACCCCACCGTGGGTCTTCCTCCTCATTTTAGCCGACCACCAACGAAGAACCCTCTCACTCTTCCTCTAGATTTCGGCACCCCACACTGTTCTTTTTCATGGGTCGTGCGTGGGTAACCGGGTCATTGGGTCGTCCGTTGCTGGAGCTCTCTATTCTGGCCAGATCTGCTTCGTTGGTCTCTGGTCGTGGGTTACCAGAGCTTCTGGAGTGTGGATAAGTGTCTCTGGCCATGGGTTGTGCACAGATCTTCGTGGGTTTGAACTCGGGGGTCGTGGTGGCTGGTGGGTTTTGCGAAATCGGCCATGGGTTGCCCGTGCTGGTCACTGGAGCTTCGTGTGTCTCTGCTGCCTTCAACAGGTCGTGGGCCATTCCTATCTTCACTTTTTAGTTTTTTTTCAACGTCGTAACGTGCAGAACAGAGAAGTAGATGAAGAAATAGAATAGGGTAAGAGAGAGCGATAGGGATGGCAAGAGAACAATGAGGAGTGCTTTTAATAGAGAAATTTTCGAGCACAAGAAAGGTAGAATTTTCGACAGAGCATTGAATTTGGTCCCGAAGAGGTACGTTTCAATTAGTAAATTCACGCTTTTGTCCTTTTCTTATTGCATTTGGATTTTTCTCTGATAGATTGAGGTCGGGAGGCTTTTCATTAATTATGATATTGAATTCGTGATAGCAATGGTTATGTACATGATTGGTTTTGATTGAATTTTATCTTGTGCTTCGCCGAGGCTGTCTTCTTGTTTGTTTCAATGTTGTATATGAGGGATAATTGTATTTTGTGATTTTCTTACTTAGATTGAACCGTTGAACATCTTTTTTATTTTTTATTTTTTGCCCTGTCTCTGATTGTGGGAGATTGCTTCAATGCCTCTGGTTTGAAGCATGAATCACTGCATCGCAATCATTAATGATGTACAGTAGATAAAAATTCCAATCACTCCCACTACTATAGCTAAACTCTTTTTTTTTTTTCTTTGTATTATTTTATTCTTTTCTTTTTTAAATAATACTATTAATTAAAATTTCAAAACTAAAATAAAAATAAAATTGTATTACAATTTATATTTTGTTAGTGAATGAATTACTAGTTATTTAATATTTAATACACTTCACAGTAAAAAGATATATGATGATCCTCAAGTTTAAACTGCTAGAAGAGGATGCTTGAGGCTCCGTGGGAAAGACAATTTGCATAGATGATCAGTCATTTATCAATCCATTTCTGCCTTCCATTACTACCAGTTTCTTTTTTTCTTTTTTAGGAAAAAAAATTGACCGCACAATTTCTTTAGTTGGCTCAAGACTTGTGATTTTTTTTTTTAATCAACCACGTAGTATTCAAAAATCACATTAGAGTCTAGCCAAATCTAATTAACTGGGGTATTTAAGGTATTCTGTGCTTGCCAACCCAAAATCTATCTTCTAATAAGTATTTAAGCTATATGAGCCATATTGTATTACATTATTTTGTCTTCTTTATTTCTGCTTTCTCTCTCTGTAATAAGTTTTTATGCTTGTGCTGTGAATAAAAACCCCTTATGGGAGGCATCAGGAGAATATTCTTTTTTTTTAAATAATATATTTATATATCAGGTATTTGCACTATAACTAATGGTTGATATAATTTTTTATTTGTCATTTCATGTGAATGATATTAATCATTCTATGTATTTTTACTTAAGGTACCTATACAATAATTTTTTGGTCCCTAATGGGTTGACGAGTGAATTCTCTTTCGTCAACCCCCATACAATATCATCACATGAAGGAAGCAAGATGTTTGAGCGATCACGGTCTTTATCTGATTTGTTTGAAGCAAGATCAATGGAGGATACGTTGTTTCTAGCACCTTACAATCCAGGGTGAGTCATTTATTAGTAGAATTTCCAATTTTGAATTCTTTCAATTTGAAATGCTTTAACTTCATAAATTTGTTTACCCTAAATTTTAATTTTTTAGGGAACAGTTGGTGTTGATCATTATTAATCCTTTAGCTCCAGAAATATATTATCTTGATTCCATGAATGCTAAGCTGGACCCAGCCCCCAATAATATAATAAAGTTCTTTAATCAGTAAGCATACATGTTTATTTTCTTCATACATCTATGTATTTGTGTGATATTCTAAATAGTTACTTGCATTATTTTTTTTTAATCATGTTAGCTCCTTGACCACTTTTTGTGAAAGCTTTGGCTTATGGTTCCCAACAAAAGCAAAACCCATGCAATACAAATGGACGTCAATACGAGTACTAGTATTGATATAATTCAAATTGTGAACTTATTGTGAATGAATTCATTGCATGTATAAATTGATATATAATCTTTTATTGTTTTTATAGTGCCCTTAACAGCAAAATACTATTGATTGTGGATATTATGTGTTAAAATTTATGAAGGATATCATATCACATGGCCAATCTACCATTCTAGAGAATGTATGTCCTCTAGCTCTTTTATATATTACGTTAGTTTTTTTATTAATTTTGATCAAATTCATTTGATTATATTTTTTTTCTGATTTTTCATTTTGTAATTTTTCTCGGACTCATTGTAGTTTTTACACCAAAGAGGAGATAGCAAAACTTTAAGAAGAGTGGGCCAAATGTGTGTTAGAACAATTTTTATAGGTTGTTCTTATAATTTTATTTAGAGGTTTTTTGGCATGTTTTGGCGATAGAAGAACCCTATGAAGTTTTAGACACTGTTATGAGATTTTTTGGCATGTTTTGTATGTTAGAACAATGTTGTGATGTTTCTCTTTTATATGAATTGCATTTGAACCTTCTAACCAACAATTATATTTTGAACTTTGTGTTTTGTAAGTTGATCCTATATTGTAAAATTGTTGGAATGGATGTTGGGATTTATAGGTTGATCTTGTATTGTGGAATTGCTAGAATGGATAAAAGTGATGTATTGTAAAGTTTATATATGCAACTGGTGGAATAGGGAAGAAAACAAAATGTATATTGTAAGGGGGAAAAAAAAAGAGTTTTGAAAATGCTTTTAAAAGAAAGCTTACTCAATGACTAGGCTTTGGGTATGCTCATTAAAGAAAGTGTATCATAAGGCCCCATCCTTGGTACACTTTTTTGGCCAAGGACTGATCTTTGGGTATGTTTTCTAAACCGTATGCAAATGCTTTCGGATTGGTAATATATGGTACGTTTCAAAAGCATACCCAAAGGCAAAAAATAAGTATACCTAAAGACAATTTTTGTAGTAATATGCGTCCCTTTTTTCTTTTTTTATAACACCGGAGGCCCAGCTTACATGACACCCAGCTAGGACAGCATGTGATTATCCTTATTTAAAATGAACATAAAATCATCGGAAGGAAAACCAATATTATGGTAACCAGGGATAGCCGATAAAGAATGTTTGGCCAAGTAATCTGCAGCATTATTTGACACACGTGGGATACAATTGATCTACACCTCCCAGCTTTGGTTCCATACTTCCCCTACTTCCATGATCACGTTGTGGTCAGGATGAAGGTCAACATTCCTATCACGGATCACGTCAACAACTTCACTTGAATTAGATTCAAGCACTACCTTTCAAGCCCCTAAGTCCCTAGCTGTTTTAAGCCCAGGTAGACATGCCCATATCTCAGCAAACAAGTGGTCTCCTTCAGACATATTATGCATGAATCCAGCCAAGAACCCACCCACTGAGTTTTGAATGACTACACCATAGCCTACCTTCCCTAAAATGCGTGAGTAAGCACTAACTATATTCACCTTTATCCAGCCTTCATGCAGTGGGTCCCAAGATCTCATCTTATCGGTTACAACTTTACCATCCCAATTGATCCCAAAGACCTTTCTGTGAGTTTATTGTAGAAACAGATTTATATAAGTATAAATAAATCTCCTACAAACTCGCAGCGGAATAAATAATTATTATAAATACCTCTCGCCATAGCTATAGAAAAAAATCTGATTGAGTAATCCTACTCGAATTAAGAGTAAATCAAAGATCTGCAAACACAGAAATTAGTCAAAAGAAATTAGATGAGATGAGGATCTTCTAACTAGTGTTTGCGCTCAGTGATGGTAGTTGGGAATTAGCCGTCACTAGTCAGGGAACCTCTATATGAGCGTAGAATGAATGATTGATGTATCTGACGCTCTACTCAGCCTCCTATTAAATAGCCTAGCCATCATAGGTTGTTTAATAGTTATCATATCTTTTATTTGAATTTCAAATTCAAATAAAGATAACACAAAATCAACTGAGTTATCTCATATCTCCTAAAATCACTCAACTGACATTATCTTTATTAAAGATAAGTACCACACTTAGATAAAAAAATATATTTAATTAAGTAAATAAGATAAATATAATTTATATAAATTCAAATATATATTATTATTAATTAAATATATCTAACATTCTCCCATTTGGTCCGATCATAATATGTCAGTTGATATATCAAGAGATATTTAAGCAATACTACATGAATCATAGCGGTAGGTCCTCTAAATGTGAGTATTACCTTCTATGTATCACAAGCAGTATCCTTACTTTATGTGATATCTACTTTATGAATAAACCAAAATATTTATTTGGTTCCTAAATCCATGTTTATTTATCTCAACAAGAATGTATACTATATAAACATGAGATAATAAACCATAAATCGAAATTTCATTACTTTACATACCTCGATTAGACTAATGAAAGTCTAATACCCATATGAGGCACATGATCCTTAAACTCCTTTGGATGCATCCATTTAGTAAACAGATCAGCTAACATTTCTTTCGTCCGAATGTGCTCAACGATTATTTGGCCTTATTTAATTCTGTCTTTCAAGGCTAAGTACTTGATGTCGATGAACTTGCTTCGACTTCCACTTTTATTATTCTTAGCCATGAACACAGCAGCCGTATTATCACAGAGCACTTTAATTGGCCTAGAGATTAAGTCCACAATCTTAAGTTTAGCAATGAAATTTCTAATCCATATTCCCTGTGAGTTTGCCTCAAAACACGATATAAACTCAGCTTCCATAGTAGAGGTGGCTATTAGCGTTTGTTTAGTACTTTTCCAGGATATAGCTCCCTCTGCTAACAAAAAGATATAGCCAGATGTTGATTTTCTTGTGTCAATGCATCTTGCTAAGTCTAAGTTTGAATACCCAACAATTTTTAAATTGTCGGATCTCCTGTATGTAAGCATGTATTGTTTAGTACCCTTTAGGTACCTCAAAACATTCTTTGCAACTTTCCAATGATCCATTCCTGGATTACTCTGGTATCTTCCTAACATACCCATAGCAAAAGCTATATCAGGTCTTATGCAAACCTGTGCATACATCAAGCTTCCAACCGCTGAGGCATAAGGAATATTCTCCATCTCCTTCTTTTTAAAATCATTTTTGGGACACTGTAACTGGTTAAATTTGTTCCCTTTCACAATAGGTGCCGGAATAGATGAATAATCCTTCATCTTGAATCGTTCAAGAATTTTATTGATATAAGTTTCCTGAGATAATCCCAAGATGCCTTGAGATTTATTTCTATGTATCCTAATGCCAATGACATAGGATGCCTCACCTATATCCTTCATTTCAAAATTCTTGGACATAAATTGTTTCACCTCATATAGCAACCCCAAATCTTTAATGGCAAGCAGTATGTCATCCACATATAAGATCAAGAATATGATCTTACTCCCATTGACCTTGTGATATATACATTGATCCATGATGTTCTCAACAAAACCAAAAGATGTGATCACCTCATGGAATTTTAAATACCACTGTCGTGAAGCCTGTTTGAGACCATATAGTGACTTCTTTAACCTGCAAGCTTTATGTTCATTTCCTTCAGAAATGAATCCCTCATGCTGTTTCATATAGACTTCTTTCTCAAGATCCCCATTGAGGAATGCAGTCTTAACTTCCATCTGATGTAACTCTAAATCAAAGTGAGCTACCAATGCCATGATGATACGGAAAGAATCTTTCTTGGACACAGGTGAGAAAGTCTCCCTGTAATCAATTTCCTCCTTTTGAGTGAATCCCTTGGCAACCAGCCTTGCCTTGTAGCGCTCTATGTTACCTTGTGAGTCCCTTTTAGTCTTAAAAGACCCATTTACAGCCAATGGCCTTAGACTCACTAGGTAACTCTACAAGTTCCCAAACTTTATTGTTTGTCATGGATTGCATTTCATCAATCATAGCATCATACCATAATTTAGAGTTTGCATCCTGCATAGCCTGAGTAAATGTGAGTGGATCATCTTCAACACTTATATCATAGTCAGATTCAGTAAGGTAGACCACATAGTCACTAGGAAGTGCTGACATTCTTTCTCTAGTTGATCTCCTCACCTCCACTTGTTGAGTGGGTTGAGGTTGTTCTTAAGGAACATTCTCTATCATTTCTTGTGGTTGTTCTTCATGAGTGATAGGTTCATTAGTTTGTTCCTGATTTCCAACATTATCAACTTGAGTTTCAGGAACTGCATCACTTTCCATATTTACTCCAACAGGATGAGTGTTATATATTAGTGATGTTCCTTCATGATTGGTGGTTTCTTGAATGTGATCCTCTTCAATGACTAAGTCACGTACTTGATCACTCCCACTGATCACATCATTCTCAACAAACTTTGCATTCCTAGATTCCACAAATCTCATTGAATATGAAGGACAATAAAATCTATAGCCCTTGGACCTTTCCGCATAGCCTATGAAATAGGCACTAATGGTCTTAGGATCCAGTTTCCTTTCTTGAGGGTTATACACTCTTACTTCCGCATGGCAGCCCCATACACGTATATGATTCAAACTGGGTTTCCAACCTTTCTAGATTTCAAAAGGAGTTTTGGGAACTGCCTTTGATGGAACTCTGTTTAAAATATATACTGCTGTCTTAAGTGCATCTCTCCATAATGAAACTGGAAGCTTGGAGTTACTTATCATACTCCACACCATGTCCAATAGCGTCCTATTCCTTCTTTCAGCTACACCATTCATATAAGGTGAGCCAGGCATGGTGTATTGAGCTACTATACCCTGCTCTTGAAGAAACTCAGCAAATGGACCAGGTGCTTGTCCATCATCAGTGTACCTTCCATAATATTCACCTCCTCTATCAGATCTAACAATTTTAATTTGCTTACCGGTTTGTCTCTCTACTTCCACCTTATATTCCTTAAAAGCATTTAATGCCTCACTTTTATTATAAAACAAGTAGATATACATATACCGTGAATAATCATCTATAAAGGAGATAAAATATTTTTGACCATGAGAAGATAAATCTGGTCAACAAATATCTGTGTGAATAATCTCTAAAATTTCATAACTTCTCTTAGCCCCTTTATGTGACTTGTTGGTCTGCTTACCCTTAATGCAGTCCACACATGAATCAATTTCTTTATGGTCTAAAGATGGGAGGATCCGATCTTTAGTTAACCTTTTAATCCTCTCTATGGATATATGTCCTAATCTCCTATGCCACAAGCTAAGAGAATTCTCATTCATGACACTTTGCTTAATACCATACGTAACAACATGAGATTGAGGTAAATCAGTATGTAATTTGAATAAACCATTACATAAAGAAATATCAGCAAAAGGTAAAGAGTCTTTATTCAATCTCATCAAATTTGAAGAAAGAAACAATTCAAATCCTAAAGGAACTAATTTGTAAATTGAAACTAAATTTTTAGAAAAATCTGGAATATAAAAGCAATTTTCTAAATCTAAAATTAATTTATTTGATAAAATGATTCTGCATGTTCCAACTGCTTCCACATGGGCCTTCATCCCATTGCCCCAGTAGACATTTTCCTCATTGGGATGTGGGCGCCTGTTGTTGAGAAACCCCTGCATGGTATTAGCAATGTGAATTGTAGTTCCACAATCAATCCACCAAGTGTCATAATTAATAATAACTAAATGAGATTCATAAGCCACACAAGAAATATAAATTCCATTACCTATACCCTTCTTGGCGAGCCATGCCTTCCTCTTAGGACATTCATTCCGCATATGTCCTTTCTTCCTACAGAAGAAGCAAGTGGCCTTATCTTTATTCTCAGCAGAAGCCGTAGGAATGGACTTATTCCTTTTGTCTTTCTTGTTCTTCCTCCTAGAATTGGAGCTTTCTGCCAAATGCACTTCCTTAGGTGCATCTCTTCCACTCCTCATTAGTCTAGCCTCTTATTGAACACACATGGCCAACAATTCATCTACTGACCATTGTTCTTTATGAGTGTTGTAAGAGACATAGAAAGCTTCATACTGATGAGGAAGGGAACTCAAGAATGAGCTGCACAAAGAATTGCTCAGGAGGCTCCATTTTAAAACGCCTCAGCTGTGATGCCAAGTCTCTCATTTTCATAATGTGTTCTCGGACACCACCCACACCCGCAAGTTTCATATCAACAAGTTCTCTCATAATTGCCCCTCCTAGTTGTTTATTTGCAGGGGTATATTGCTTGTCAATAGCCTTTAAGTATTCTTTGGCTGTTCGGTAATCTGGAATAGAACCTCGAATGCTTCTTTTAATACGTGCCTTAATCAACATTAAAGCAAGGCGGTTGGATTGATCCCAATGATCATATGCGGTTTGCGCATCCTTATCGCCTTCTTTGGGCACTGGAGGTTCTTTAATCCTCAAGGCATAATCTAGTTCCGTATAGCCAAGATGAAGGAGAATATCTTCCTTCCACTCAGCACGATTTGTGCCATCAAGAGTGATCTTATCGTCAACTTCAGATAGTATGTGAGATGAAGGAGCTACAAGAAAATAATTATTAAACACACTTACAGTAATAATTTTTGAGACAATCAATCATCACATTAACAATTATGTATGTTTACCAATGTAATACATACTTACATAAATATCGTATCACTAATATCTACCTGTGGACAAAGACATTAGTATAGCATATATTCATATCTAATATATGATGAAATTAGAATGTATTCATGTTTCCTAATACCTGTGGGCTACTTAGAAAACACAAGGCTATATCTATTTCATCCTAACGAAATATGCAATTATAATTATCTACCTGTGGGCAAAGATGAATTAGAATCACACATTTTATTAGAATTTGATATTCTATATCCATATGTGATTTATATTATGCATGCAACTTTACAAGGATGCTGTGGCTACTCCTTAAAATAAAAGGCATGCTAATCACAAATATCGCAAAATTATGTGCAATTAAAATCATGTATATGCACAACATCATGAGAATTTAAATAACTAATTTAGTCAACTAAATAATTATGTGATTAAATAATTAAATAAATTCTCCCACTCTTTTATTTATAAAAAAAATTTGCATAGAAAATAAATAATGCAAGCTAAAATTATTTCCAGAAAAATAAAATGAGAATTGCCCAAAATGCAGGCCCAGAAAACAAGCCCAATAATGTGCAGAAAAATAAAAACAGAAAATAAAACAGACACAAAACTATTGCCCAAACATTATTGCATGAAGAAAATGACCCAAGACATTTTATCTGATTCTGAAAGCCCAAAATGATGCTCTAGAAACAAAGTATTTGGCCCATTTTCGAAAGCCTAGAACACCCATGCAGATTCTGGAATTTTTTTTTTAATCGTTACTAGCCCAGAAAACATAAAGGCCTAATGTTTTCAACAACAAAAACAAAAGGCACATAGCCCAGTAACAATATCCATATGCTAGAAAAACCAATCAGAAATCACAAAACAAGGTCAAGAACACAGAGGCCCAACGGAGCAAAAATAAATAAATCAGAAAGGCAATACGGGTATTACGCATGAAACATAGTGAAAAACTCCTAATCCCTTCGGACGTGGTGATTTCGTTTCGCAAAACCCAAAGTCAAACAATATACTTAGTGCATAGAAACAAGCAGGAGATTATCACAATGATTGAGATGATCAGAACCTTTGTCTTTCTCGCATAAAATCACACAAATATGATTTTACATATCAATCAGTCAAGCTATAGATTAAATTAACAGATTGGAAAATTAATTCCTTAGCAATACAAGAAACATGATAAGGCAGAGGTCTCAGAGTACAAGCTCTGATGCTACATGTAGAAACAGATTTATATAAGTATAAATAAATCTCCTACAAACTCGCAGCGGAATAAATAATTATTATAAATACCTCTCGCCATAGCTATAGAAAAAAATCTGATTGAGTAATCCTACTCGAATTAAGAATAAATCAAAGATCTGCAAACACAGAAATTAGTCAGAAAAAATTAGATGAGATGAGGATCTTCTAACTAGTGTTTGGGCTCAGTGATGGTAGTTGGGAATTAGCCGTCATTAGTCAGAGAACCTCTATATGAGCGTAGAATGAATGATTGGTGTATCTGACGCTCTACTCAGCCTCCTATTAAATAGCTTAGCCATCATAGGTTGTTTAATAGTTATCATATCTTTCATTTGAATTTCAAATTCAAATAAAGATAACACAAAATCAACTGAGTTATCTCATATCTCCTAAAATCACTCAATTGACATTATCTTTATTAAAGATAAGGACCACACTTAGATAAAAAATATATTTAATTAAGTAAATAAGATAAATATAATTTATATAAATTCAAATATATATTATTATTAATTAAATATATCTAACATTTCTTTCATGCTGCGTAGGATAGCTAAGGAGTGGGTGACAATCACATCATTCAACATAATTTTCCCATAAAAAAAACGTTCATTTCTCCTCTGTCATAGCAACCAGCATATGACGCAAACCATGCTTTCCAATCATTGTACCTACCACTTGCTTGATTTCTTTAGTTCCAACCAATCCACTCTATCAAGTTTGACTCGAAAAAGCTACTCTCATAGTTGATATCAATGATACTACTCTAAAGATGTTTGGTGGCTGGGCAATCTCGCAGCACATGAACAATGTCCTTGGTGGCACTGCTGCACCATGAACATGAGCCATTAGAGCACATTCCACGTCTCATTCGTACTTCATTAATAAGAAGTTTCCTATGCTCAACTAACCACATGAACATTTTAACCCTTTATGGTACATGTAGCTTCCAAATCTTACCCTAGATAGAGTTGTTCACGTTTCTACTTCAGGTTAAATCATCGTAGGTAGACTTCATAGAGAATTCTTCGCTTCTGCTCTATTTCCACCTTACCCTTTCGTGTCTATCAACCCATTGTATACCCGCCTTAACTTTCTCCCAAGTGGTTTTAATCCCCGCCCAAAGATTAGACCTAGGATGTCTTTTGTTCACTTCCAGAAGAACATCATGGCCACATTTATACTTATTTCAAAATCATCCTTCTTCTTCACCACATTTCATCCTACTTTCATGAGAAAAGCATGGTTATGCTCTTGCGTGTGCTGTATCCCGAGCCCTCCATGGCTTTTAGCTTTACAAACTTCCTCCCAAGCTACTAGGTAGGTCTTTCTCTTTTCCACTGTAGAGCCCCAAACAAAGCTTTGGTTGCTTCTTTCCAATGCTTCATTTGTACTAGCAGGGAGTAGAGAGGTCCACATGGTGTATGTCGGAATTACTGACGTAACTAACGCAACAAGAGTAGTTTGACCAACTAGTGGCAGGGAATTTGCTTTCCGGTTTGATAACCTACTTTTCACCTTGTCAACAACACCTTGAAAAGTTTCCTTAGTAACCCGCTTATGGTGGAGAGGCACACCCAAATATTTGCCCAAATCAGCTAGTTGTCTGAGTAAATCCCAAGGTATCGCTTAGCTCTTTGCAATTATTGTGGTTAACATTCTGGGAGAAAAAGATTCTTGTTTTATGGGAGTTAACTTTGAACCCAGAGCTTTCTCAAAATTCATGAAGACTCCTTTTGATCACTTTAGCTTGCAAAAGAGAAGCCACAGAGAAAATAATAATATCGTTAGCAAAAAATGAATGAGATAGGGGGACCAGTTTTATTGAGTCTTATTGGCTTCCAATCTCCAGCTCCAATCTTCTCTTGAATCAAATGAACTAGCTTTTCCATGCATATGACAAGCAAATAAAGCGATAAAGGATCCCCTTGTCTTACTCCCCTTGAAGTTTTAAAGGCATATGCTTCATTCCCATTCCATAATAATTGTATAATGGTAGAGGAAACACAGTTATGAATAATATCAACAATATTCATGGGCAAGTTTAACTCCATCAAGCAGGCCAATATAAACTTCAAGTGAATGCGGTCATAGGCTTTTTCAAGATCAATCTTAATTGTCATGAATCCATTATTTCCTCTCATATTCCTCATCAAGTGCATCACCTCCTGTGCCACAATAATATTATTTGAGCCATGCCTCCCAGGAACAACTTACGCTAATTAGGAGCAATAATGAGGGGCAAGGAATTTTTCAATCTATTGCAATGATTTTCATGATAGCCTTGAAAATAACATTGCAAAAACTAATCGGTCTCAAATCTTTAAATGTCTCCGGTGGGTCCTTTTTGAGAATAAGCACAATCAAAGTCTTATTAATCTTCTAATCTCTGTGGGATTATCCCAAAGAAATTGAATATAACTAAAAATGGACTTCCCAACATTCTTCCATTGACTTTGATAATATAAAGCATTCAATCCATCGGCCTGGCGATTTAAGAGCACCTATACTAAAGATAGCTTCCTTAATCTCCTCTTCTATTACTTTTTGACTAAACCAATTCAAAGTGAATTTATCAATTTTAGGATAAGAGACATTACACACAATAGGAGTGTGTGATACTCTCCTCTTGAAAAAGTTTGGCAAAGTAGTTTGTTGCCATACTCTTAATAGTATTTGGGTCATATACCCATTCGCCCATTTCATTCTGAATGGCCCCCACTCTGTCGGCACGTTCTCTACTATTGGCAAATGAGTGAAAATAGTGAGTATTTTTGTCTCCATGCAACAGCCAAATGCTTCTTGCTTTCTGGGTCCACATGAGATTTTCTTCGGTAATGACGTTTTCGAGCTCATGCCAAAAGCTGTATTTGCAGATCCTTAAGTCACTACGGGTTTCGATTCAAAGGTAGAGCTCTTGTTATACCTCTTATTAGCTTCTTTTTTCGTCTATCTATAAAGCCAAAAACTTCACGGTTCCATTTTGAACAAGCTACCATGAATTTGCTAACATTCTCATTCCATTCCGTGTCAGCCTTCCAGTTGTCTATCATACTAGTTTCACACTAGTCGTGAAGCACCCAAGAAGCGATAAAACGAAAAGGTTGATCAGTTTTCTCATCATAATCATTGCATTCAAGCTTAAGTAGGAGAGGACGATGATTTGACTAGAGCCATGGAAGGTGAGTAACCAAGGCATTCGAGAACGATGAGAACCACTTGTTATTGACTAGCACATGATCAAGCCTGCTCTCTACATCCTTCTTCTTCCAAGTAAACTCAGGACCTGATAACCCATGATCATTTACCCCTACATTTTCAACCCAAAGACAAAATTCACGATCAACTGGGTTCTGAACTGTGATATTGACTTCCGTTCACTATAAAAAAGAGTGGCATTATAGTCACCAACTAGGCACCAAGGTCCGCGTACCCCTGAGCTAAGTCTCTCCAAGTTGCTCCAAAGAGTGTCTACGAAGGTAATGAGGGCTAGCATATATAATTGTCAGATACCAATTTTCATGTTGCAGATTCTCAACCATCAAATGAAAGTATTGAGGGTTTCGTTCAATAATCTCCACTTTTTTGAAGTTTTGGTTCCATAAAACCCAAATTTCACCACTATATCCTTTGGCATCTATAACCTCATAATTATCAAAACCAAGTTTATAGCAGTCTTCAAAGCTTTATCTCCACTAGCTTGAGTTTCAAGAAGAGCTAGAAAATCAATCCTATAATACTTTTTTATCTCACGAATAAGACTCAGGAAGGACTTAGCACCCGTGCCTCGTGAGTTCCAGAATACACAATTCATTGGATAGTTAAAGGAGTTTGTGGGGAGTTGATGTCCCCTATTTGACTTTCGAAATCAAAGCCAATTCTGTATCCTGATGAAAAGCATCGTGCATGGTAATAGACTATAAATGAGACTTGAAAGGGAGTGATGTTTGCATGATTTCATCACCCTTGGGCCCACTTCCATTAGTCTCCATACAAGAACCATGCTTGGCTTTATCTACTTAGGAGGATGTTGTTGAATCCATAGGCCCATTTGAGTTAGAAGGCCTAGGGTCCAAAATCGCAAATAGGTTGGCCATTGAAATGAAATTTCTCCCTATGGAATTATTAAAAGCATCAAACTCTGTCACTTTGACTTTAGTTTTGCCACAAATAATCTCCTTTCCACATGTACTTGTAGTGGCCTTGTTCTTTCTCTTTAAACCCACTGGGACCCACTTTTCCTTCTTAATATTTTCTATATCCACGCCAAATTTTTTGGGATTCCCCTGAGCCAAATTAGATTTAAGCATATCTTTTTCGTTACCCTTCCTTTCCCATTTAACCTCAGCATGTGACTCTGTTCCCTATTTGCCATTATCCTCCTTAATACCCCTCCTTTTTAGCTGAATTATATGACCCAGATTCCGCGTTATCCGCATTAACAGATTTCTTGCGAAATTGGCATTTGACAATCATCCACGGACCATACTCATCGCTAGTGTTGTGGGCTAGCACTTCGCCGCCGGCATACTGAACTATTGTAGATGTTGTGGATCCAATCTCTGCATTCTGTTGGTCATCACTTGCTTTGGATTGGACTAGACTTTCATGAACACCATCTTGTCGCACTACGACCTCCTTGTTCAGTTGGTAGACTTCCATGTGATGACCATATTTCCTACATTTAAAACACACTAAGTGCAACCTTTCATACTCGATTTTATGATCCTCCCCAAATGCTTCAAATGATGGTAAAAGCTGCTAGTTGAAGTGAAGCTCCACACAAATTTGAGCAAAACCACCTTTATCTGAAATAGACGTAGAAAGATCAATCTTCAATGTTTTCCCAACCAATTTCCTAATTCTCCTCAATGATTCCACATTGTAAAACTCGACAAGTAAGTCTAGGATTTGGATCCAAGTTGCTATTTTCCGATGATGATCAACCTTCCAAGGATAAATTGGGTCTCCACCTTTGCACCAATAAATAATGATCTTCAATCATCCATGGGCCGTCTTGATAAGCATAATCAAATTCCTCCTTCGTAGAAAAGGAAACAATAAAGTAACCATTGTTAAGGTAAATCACTTTCACTAGGTTTTGGGATCTCCACATCCTCTGGATCCTGGCTTGCATAAAATGTACTAGGAGAGTTTTTCCAAGTAGTTTTACAATGAGAGAGTTCATCCATGGTCGACACCACACCGCATATTCCTCTGCTGTCACAGATAGAGTCGAGCATCTATTCTTCCTCAGTCTCAACCTATCGTCCTCCTCTTCAGAATCAGTCACTTCCTCTAGATTTTTCATTTCAGCATTCAACTTCGCAAGATAATCCTTCCACCCAGTAGTAACCTCCTTATCATCTTGAATATATTCTAGGAACCCTTCCTTAGAGAGTCCAAGAAGTTTTTCCTTGTAGGAGAAATCTCTTTTTACCATGGTTTAGGTACCCTGACCATCCTCCATACCTTCCTCACCATCGAGCTTGACCTTTTTTTATGCCACTTCAGTTGATTAGCCTCCTTCGCTACTTCCACTGTCTCTCGGGCCTCCATCGCTTCCTCTCATACTCTCGCCAAAGCACGCCATCTCCTTGATTTTTTAACTACTCAGGTAATTAAAGTTCTAACAAAACTTTGGAACTATAAAAATTTTAAGCTACAGTTAGGTCAACCATTCTGTCCCTCTTGATTTATTATTTTTTCCGCTTTTGGTTGCTAGCTTGATGTTTTCCTCATTTCCTATGTATGGGTGTTAAATTTTAGATTTAGAATAGTAGAACCTGAACATTTATCAGTTATATCTAACTATAGTAGAACCAGTGGCGAACGCAAGACCTCAGCTTAATGGGGTCAATATAATTTTTTTTAAATAATGAGTGACTATATGAAAAATTGATATTTATTTATTTATGCATATGTATATCTACACATAGTCACTCATATACAGATTTTGTATCCTACAATTCAAAAAAATTATATACCCTACAATTCCTAAGATTTGATGGTAAATCTGGCATTTATCTCAATTTATTATTATTATTATTATTATTATTATTATTATTATTATAAAGTTTGATGAAAATTATTTTTTATTTTCTATTCAAAATAAAAAAATTACAATCCACCTATTTTTTACAAAATAATAAATTTAATTAATCAAAATTAGCTGAAAATAATTGCACAATAAGGAAATAAATAACTGTGATTTTATTTTTATCTATAAATGATTCAAAAATTGAATTAAAAAGTATATTACATAAATAATAAAATTACAATAACCATGATTCTAATTTATTAATATCTTATGATGATTTTACAAAAAAAATATAAAAATTAAGTAAATACTAAAATATATGATAGATAAATAATAAAAAATATATAACTCAATCTCTCTTTAATAAAATCTCATGTGATTCCTTTACTCCACTCCTCTTATATTCCTAAGATGATATTAGCTTATTCTCCTCTCCCAAAACGATTTCTCTTTTCTCTTTCAATGCTTCATCTCTATGTTCCAATATCACTGACTGACTTCCTCTTCTCTTTATGATCTCTCAAGTAATCAAGTCAGATTAGTGGATGCAAACTAGTAAGAAGAGTGAGGACATGATATGGAGGTCAATCTTATATACATACAATTTTTAAAATCTCATGGGCCATCTGCCCCTCTTAGACATATGGAAGTCCGCCAATGGCAAAACCTGCCTTGTTGAACTTAGAATATACTATATCAGAAGTTTTATCTATATGTGGAAAATGATTGCCCTACGATTGAATTCAATGTTGTTTGCATTTTTTTCCCTCATTCTCCTCATAGCCACGGAGGCATTAAATAAGGTCTCACTTTTAAAACGGAAGTAGTTCTGCAATATTGTGTTTTTTTTGTTAACAAAGGAAAAATAAAAATATTGACTTATTGCATTGGTAAATGAAAGGAAATTTCGAATTAAAGGATACAAAAATTAAGGAGTGGGTAATGACTTTTTTTTTTGGGTACAATAAAGCATATTTGTTAGCAGGAATACTTTGAAAATTTTGCATTATATAATTATCTAAAAGATTAATAGTACATATTTTGAAATTTTGGAAGTTTCAAGGAAGGGGGAGAGGGGCCATTTCTGAAAATTTTAAAATATTTGTTTAAACATTTTAAAAATAATCAAAAAGTGCAAAAAAAAAAAGTAAATTTCTAATTATTTTAAGAAACTATTTCAAATATTTCTAACTACTCAAAATCACTTTTCAAGTAAAAAGTGTTTTTCTAATTAAACATAGTAATTTATTTGTTTTTATAAAATTTCTAAACAATATATTAATTTTTTAGATGATATAACAATCACTTATGTTTTAAATTTAAACAAACTGGCTAGTTGAAATACTTATCCAAACATGCAGTGGCAGGCGAAATAAAAAGAAAAGACCATTTTAATGGAAAGTTGTTTTCAGAATGCTAAGTGTTTATATATATATATATATATATATATGTATGTATGTATGTATGTATATGTATATATACACACACAAGTTTTGGACTTCCAACAAAAATCAAATCATCAAAAGAGATATAAGAAAAGCTACCCTCAGAGGGTGTACGTTAAGCGTTTTGTTTTGTTTTGTTTTTTGTCTTTTTCGATGAATAGGCGTTTTGTCCATGTGGGTGCTTGGTAGCATTAAAAATAATACCAAAAGTTTCATAATGTTTAATATAAAAAATGAATATATGACTAAATATAATACTTTATGCATACGAACTACGAAGTCAGAAAACATGTCGCTGAGATAGAGTATTTACTGATGATTTTTTTTTTGAAACATGGCTTCAAACCTGGGAAAAAAAGAGCTGCACATGTAACTATAATGATGTAACATAACCATAACTCACGGTGTCAAAACAGAAAATGATGATAATGCTTGGGGACAACAGTTTTTTTCTTTTTTATGTGCCTTAAGTTTTTTTTTTTTACTAAATAGTAAGCTACATTTTTTTTTCTCAGCCTAATGACATTTTAGATCTGGTCAGCTGATTTTTTTTTTCTGATATTACTCAAACACAGCAACTATCGAAAAGTAGAATTTTGATTTTGCCAATTAAACCAAAAGGGGGCAAGATACATCCTATGCCCCCTATCCTTTCCTTCCATTTCTGTTGAGGGGATTAAACGTCGAGTGCTCCCATCCACTTTAGTACATGATGCCTAAGCCGTATGTGTTGTCCCGGTTATTTTTTAATAACAATATGTGAATTTAAATTCAAAATTTAAATGCAAGGGGGAAAGTATACATCCCTAATAAAACCATAGTCTTAATTCTTTGCAAGTTCCTCACTATGTTCTTCTACATATATATATTTACACACACACACACATATATATCAAGTTAACTGAAATCATCCAGGAATGATACCTCATAGATCTCTTCTTTGACAATTAGGATCACCACTTGATCTGTATTGAGAATAACAATGAAAACAAAAAAATGCAACGCATTGGAGTAAAAAAAAAAAGAATAACCCAAATCCTACAAGAACATACAAAGAAGCTGCAGCATTTCATTGTTGCTAACACAACCCTCAAAGGATTATTGATTGCAGTGGCTCATCCTTTGCATAGCAATGATTCTAGAACTGGCTCTTCTTCCCATTAGACAATCGTTCTCAATGGCAATGTTGTCATGCATGCCTTCACAAAACATAGTGGACACTCAAATATTGAAATGACAAAACTAAAATGATTGTGCCCATCGTCATACATAGCAGACCCAAGTAATTAAAATAAGCTTTCCACGCATATTCTACTCAAAACCAAGCGAACACCACAAACTATGAATGTAATACCTTCATGCAAATAAGGTTCCCTAAACCCTCGCATGTGAGCCAACCGCTGAGGAGATACAACACGAAAGTAATGGAAAGGAGAGCCATCACTATCACTGACCATCCATAACCAAACCATCTAAATAATGACAGCGCATACTTGTAGTTTGGCGAATGAAGAGGCTTTTCCCAGATGGAATTTAACCAATCAGCATCAATAATTTCCCATGATGAATCACTCCAACCACAACATGAACCTGCATAACACACGATGAGAAGCAAGTGCTTCATGTATAAATTGAGAAAAAATTGAACACAATGCGCCATCTTAAACAATGCCGCTCATGCAGACTACTCAAAGAAAACCACCATTTAGAGCAATGCTCACACGCCATGTCCGTATAACTAATTTTGTCGACAGAGCATAATAAGGCCTGCAATAATTGTGTCTAAATGCATACAAAACATTCTCATATGATATATATGGATGTATATTTCACACAAAATAAACCCATGTGTTTTTAAAAAGAAGTATTAACTTTTTTTTGCCATTTGTCAACTCTTTTTTTTTAAAACCAAAAGAATCTCATTGTCAAAAAGAGTATTTACTCTCGACATGGATTGTCTCCTTGTCAAAATGAGCATTTACCCCTTTTTGTATATTCATCTATCATTAATTTAATTTAAGTATAAAAAAAAGGAAGCAGAACTCTAATATACCTCAATAAATCGATTTTTTTAAATAAAAAAAAATCATTTATAAGCTGCTTGGGGTCGATAGACAGTGAGGGGGAAACAGCATGAAGATGGCGTCAGTAGCATTTTGTTAGGAACCATGTAAGGAATAGTAATCAAGAGATGATACTTTCATAGACTATATAGATATATAAATGCTGCACTTCTACATGTTGATTTCTTCTTGATGTTGTACTTATTTCACTCCTTTGTAGCCTCCATATTGAAAGTGAAATTAATTAGATTGAAGACTCAGAGGATGAGAGGAGTCTGGTAAAAAAAAAAAAAAAAGAATGAGAGGAGTGAAGTAACATGTAGCCAATAATTGAAGTACGTAGCCTTCATATTGAACGAAGGATTGGCTCATTAATTAGTGAACATTTGAATAATTGAAGTACGAAATCAGAGTTAAGGGTAGCATACCTTTTTTTTTTTTTGGAGATTTTATATTACCATTAAACGCAGAACTATAATATAAATGTAATTGCTTCAATCTGCATATTCCTAATTTTGGATCCAATGAAGTAGAGTTCCCAAAATTTCCAAAACTTAAATGAGAACATTGCTGGCGAGAGAGGAGGCAGCGGCGAGGCCCGCCCGGCGCCTGGGGGGGAGAAGAGAGATATAGTACTAGTACTTCGTATCATATAATAGATGCTTTTTTTTTTTTCATTTTGTTTTAATTGTTTCAATCTGGATAGTTTTCTTTTAAAAAAAAAAAAAAAAAGAAATCTGTATAGGTATATTCCTTTCGTTTGAAAACTGTTTGAGTGTTGTGGTAAAATAAAAGATAGAAAGCTCTTGATTGTTGAAGCTACCAAAATTTTGGAAGATGGGCTGAAGATTGGGCCAAGTCTTTTAGCTTTTCTTTTATTTGGGGGAAACTTAGACCATCTGGAGATAATTTTTGTGGCTAACACAATTAATTTAGTTAGTGCATGGGCCCTTCTATTCTTCTTTTTTTTTTTAGAGCTGAGCCCTCCTATTATTTATTCTTTTAAAAATTAATGGAGAACTTGTATCCAAAAAAATTAATTGAAAACGAAAAGACCATTAAAAATGACCGAAGAAAGTAGATCACGCTTTCATGATTTATATCGTAACTTCTGACAAAAATATTTTTAAGGACTGAGGAAGATAAAGATAAGGGGAATCACTATTTGGGATTAAGATCTCCAATTGATTAAATTTCAGGATCAAAAAATTGTGAAATTGAAAAAAGAGACTTTAGGTTCTTAAAATAAATTAAATCAAAATCAATATTATCAAAATGCCCTTAATAAAATTTGAAATATAAGTTGCAAATTTAGAATAATGAAATTGTAAAATTGAAAGAAGAAGTTGTGAATCCCTGAAGTCACTTTGATGATTATAAAGTTGAAATATAATTCTTCCATATTATAATTCAAAACATTAGTCGTAAAATTAGAACAAATTGCAAAATTGGAATAAAAAGTTGCAAATACCTAAAGTCACTTTGATGATTATAATGTTAAAATCTGATTCTTTCGTGTTAAAATTGGAAACATAAGTTATAAAATTAGAACAACAAAGTTGCAAAATTGGAAGAAGAAGTTGCAAATTCTTAGAACCACTTTGATGATTATAAAGTTAAAATCTAATTTTTTCATGTTAAAATTTGAAATATAAGTTACAAAATTAGAACAACGAAGTTACAAAATATGAGTAAGAAATTGCAAATCCTTAAAATTACTTTGATGCTTATAAAGTTGAAATTTAATTCTTCTGTGTTAAAATTTGAAACAGAGGTTGCAAAATTAGAACGTGAAAATTGTAAAATATGAATAAAAAGTTGTAAATCCTTGAAGCCATTTTGATGCTTTTAAAATTAAAATCTGATTATTCCGTGTTAAAATTCGAAACATAAGTTGCAACATTGGAAAAAGAAGTTACAAATTCTTGGAGTCATTTTGAAAATTATAAAGTTGAAATCTAGTTTTTCCGTGTCAAAAATTAAAAACATAAGTTGCAAAATTAGAACAACTAAATTACAAAATAGGGTGATGGTAGTTTGATAATATGGAATTTGATTTAATTTGTTTTAAGAATTTAAGGTCTCTTTTTTCTAATTTTACAATTTTTTTATCCTAAAAACTAATAAATTAGGAATCTTAGTAATAGTAATTTCCCCTAAGATAAACTAGATAGTGAGGGAATAAAGGGAAAAAACAATGAGAGAATTCAAACATTAATATATTATAGCATGTTATCATATGGAGAGAGAGTGAAGTGTGTCCTCTTTGTAGGGAATATAATAAGATAGAAACAAAAAATGGAATGGAGGGGTTGATATTTTTTTTTAAAATTTTTCTCGAAATTGATACTACACAGTTTAGATTAGAGGTGTAGCGGCGACGGAAATACAAGAATAGAAATCTTTTGCATTTATAAATTTATTATATATATAGTACAATTAAATAGATAAAAAAATGTGTAAAAAGAAGATGAACTCAATCATAGTGATTCTCTTCCATTCCGTTCTTTTTTTTTCTTTTTTTTTTGATTGTGATTTAGTGTTTTTTCTTAAGATAAGGCACCACATGTGTTTACTGATAGGCTGATAATATCAATCGTTCCATAAAAAAATGAACATACACAGACTGTATTTTTTATTATGAATATTTTGTGAACAGTATGATCTGAGTAAATTAAAAAAATATTTTTTTATGCCCCAGAATATTGTTTTAAAAAAAAGTGCAGCGCCCTATGCATTCTCTTCATAAAAGCAATGAATCGCATTTTTTGTTCAAATATATATATATGCATGATTAAAAGATTATAATAAATTCAATTTCGAAATAAAATTAGAAAAGAGATGCAAAATAGCAAGACTTCAAATAAATTTAAAAAAAGTCCACTTAAATAAGATTTATAAAATATATCTAAGCATTACCTCTCTGTTTTATTTTATCTTGTAATTTTTTTGAAATTTATTTTAAAAGATATAGAACAATGCCATCCACACATATCCATTCCGAAATACCTCAATTTCGAAAACCGGAGCACGTTTTCCACGTTTGCAATGCAAAGCTGAGAACAAGATAAAATATTGCCTGGTGCTGCGAAGAAAATAAACGTTCCCCTTGCATAAATAAATGGAAATAAAAGGAAAGATTTATATTGCCACTTAAAAGAGTACTCGATCTAGATTACTCATGTTCTTGATAAATTTTTCAATTAAAGTGATACTGGGTATTCACGAAAAAAAAGAGGAAAGATTAAAAAGTGTGATATATACTACTTATCAATTATTCCAAAAGCATAATAATTATATAAAATAAAATTTAAAGTATCCAAGTGTGGCGCCGTGCTCTAATTTTGACGCTCATTACTTCCACGATACCAGATGCCTTTTTTATTTGGCTGAAAAAAGGAGAGAGAGGGAAGAGAAAGAGAGGGAGGGGGAGGGAATAGATCTAAAGCGTAACAGGGCCAAATTGGAAATGCGGGCTTTGTGACATATGAATTTGCGGTGTCTTCTCAAGTACTGTATTCACCGATCGTCCTACTGCTATCCTGGTTTGTTTTTTTATAGCATTCTCAACTTTTTCTTTCTTATTGCCTGACCTGACAAACAAAAACGGCGCCGTCTTCAGCCACAACGTGATTCAAAGAACCTGACACAGCTATGGGCCCGTTTGGTTCGTAGAATTATTGGGAATGGATTGGAATGAAATGGTTGTGAATGGAATGGAATGGAATCTTGTAAGTCAAAATTTTATTTGGTTCACCCTAGGAAAGACATAGGTAACAACTTAAATTTGTTTGGTTGGACATAAGAAAATGATGGAATGAGAAATAAATAATGTGCAAAAAGTCAGAATTGCACCTAAGTAAAAATTTAGCCCAACATCAATTGCTTCAATATTGTGTTCGTAACGTAACTTTTTTTTTATATATTTTTTAGTTACAAACAGGTGACATCTTTTTTTTTCCAGACAATAACCTCATATTTTAAGCTTTTACATATTTTTATTTTTATTAAATAAAAAATATCTAAGTATAAATTGCAATATAAAAAATAAAAGGAAACTTACGTATATTTCAATTCTTATTATTTTTTATTTTAAATTTTTTTAATTAAATATTTTTAGAGAAAAAAATCATATAGAAAAATTACACTAAATAACTTATATGAATTAATGAAAAATTTTTAAGAGAAAATGAGGTACATAATCTGTGAAGGGTATTTTAAGAATAATATTTCATAATTAAGGTCATCTCTATCATTTAGTCTCCATTCCTAGTGGTAGGAATAAACAAAGTCAGAGTTCAAAGTAGAAAAGTTAACTCTCAAATCTTTGGTAATCTTCATTCCCATGGGAGTCCAGATTCATATTCTCATGTCTAACCAAACAGTTCAAGTATGAGAATAGAATCTGAATTCCCACTCCATGAACACCTAAGAAATGAACCAAACGAGCCCTATGTTCCACTCACTGAAACGGAGAAGTCATGATTTCTTGTTCAAATTATTCACCCAATAACTTGTCATCTGTTTTTGTTCTCTTGTAGTTGCCGTAAACAAATCAACATATTAATTGACCCTTTATTTTGTTATGTAATTATCCAATACTTGATATTGCCAAACCATATTCGAATATTGTTGGGTCTAAACATAATCTTTTTTTTTCATTCACAAGATTTAAAGTTGGGATATTGCTTAAGAAGTTTTGAATTCTTTACTACTCATTCCAACCCTTATATTTTTTACCCATTAGGAATAGGATGGTTTTGCAATTCCAGTACATATTCCAATTCTTGGGTTTATTAGCGAAGCACTTATAAATGGACCGTCAAATTAGGACATGCTTTGCGGGGTCCAATTAATATATGCCAACCGAACCTTGTAGGTGATAGAATCTTCTTCGGCCCACTCATACCTTCTTCCTCGTTTCTTCCACTTGATTTAGATGCAGCTGTCATGGGTTTGGTGTTGATCAAATTGAATTTGTTTGCATTTGTTGATTAGTAAATTCTTAATACAAGAATCAAGATTGTGTATATCTTACGTTTGTTGTTTATTTTTCATTAGCGTGAATCGTGGATGTCTTATACGGGCGTTCCAATGGCCGTAGTAGGGAGACTTCAGTTTGATGGTCGTATATATGACGTAGTCTTTCATCTCTCAATAAACCCAACCACGAAAATTGATATTTAAGATAAGATATCCATAGAGGTTGTTTGCAAAATAAACAAAGAAACAAAAACGCGAATATTGTCCAACCAAATTATTACTCATAAAATTGATTATATATCTTAAGGGGTGAACCCAGTAATTGCTTCTAGAAGTGGAAATTGCGTAACGCGTGAACTGAAGTTGCAAAACGTGTATCCAGTCCTTTGTATTGTTAATGGACCACAAAACGTGTATGGAGTCCGAGTTATAGTAGAATTCCGAATAGATAACCACAACACACAAGTGTGAACGAGTGTGGACGTGTAAATTTAATAAACTCGGTCCTTAATTAACACGCAAAGAACAGAGTCGAAAACGTCAAAAGAATATGCCTTTCGTTTTATACAATCGACAACAAACTGGCCTAAAATTGGGCACATGCCTTGCCAACCATACACACCCACCCCCTGATTTCTCTTGATCTTGTAATTGTTGGTTGGGTGCCGCCCTATGCTTATCGCCAACACCCCGTATCCCAGTAAATTTGAAAAGGCTTGGCAATAACTATGAAGGGCACGTTTTATTTCAATTCCTTTTCCCACACATTCAAAACACATCCATACCCGCAAGACTTGTTCCGTGGGACATGGCATGTATCTGGCAATCTTCCCACACCGTTGAATGACGCGGCACGTCACTTGTAATAAAAAACTAACGGAGCCCGCGTTGGACGACAGGCAGCCATAAGTAAATCCAGGTGTCTTCCTCATCGACTCGGAACCATAACCGCCAGAAAAAGTCCAAAACCTCGTTCTTATCCTCGCCAAGCATCCTCCATTTTGCTCTGCTCCTCGTTATTTCTACTTTAGTATTTGTCTGATTTTATCATTTTAGTTGATTAATTAACAACTTCGGTAGTCGAATCTTTTTATTTATTTTTTTTCGGGAGGCAGAAACAGCAGATAGCGTGCACTTTTTGCGTGAAGCGGTGGTGGACAGCACACTGAGGGAAGCTGTGCACACTGTGCTACTAACAGTAAAAACCGTCAACAACGTCGATAAACATCAGTACTTGCCCCACCATTCACTCGAATCTTCTGTTTCATCAAGGTGGTTTCACGGCAGAGGTTAGGCGGCGCATCCACAACACTCACTCAACGGAGAAAAAGGAAAACAGAAACACGTGGAATAAAAGAACAAAGTTGAATTTGAATTTGAATTTAAATTTGAATTTCAATAAAAATAAATCAATTGAATTTCCACTGTCAAACTATGGAATCTAAACCAGCGAATAGGATCCGTGTACTGTATGTACAGAAACAAATGAATCCCGAAACGCCCCCCAACAAATGAAAAATCAAAAGAACAAACTCAGAATTTGATTCCCTATGATCTAACGTCCTAATGATCTGAATCTATCCAAACCATATGAATAAAAGCTAATTCAATGATCTTTAATGGAGTTCGATTTTCGGTGTCATCGAAAGGCGCGGCTTCTTCGTGGGCAAAGGGCTCTCCACCTCGTCGTCCCCGGACATGAAGAACTTGCCTGAAAAGTCGGGCAGAGCGGGAAGGTTCAGGTCAAAGTCACGGTGGCTGTGGCTGACGGTATGAGTGGATCCAACTCCTTCCGAGGCAGTGACAGCGCTGCTACCTGCGCCACCGGCAGCGGCACCGCCATCGTAGTGGCAGCGTTTGTGTCCTCCCAAGGCCTGTCCACTGGGGAAGGACTTGTGGCAGATAGAACACACGTAGGACTTACCCCCTGCGTTGGATGCAGTGGTAGTGGTGTTTGCAGAAGTACTTGTGACGGCTGACGAGGTGGATTGATCTTCCCCGGGACCGCCACCTCCGGTGATCTTCCTGTGACTAGCCTTGTGTCCTCCAAGAGCCTGGTAAGAGGAGAAGGCTTTGTCACAAACAGAGCACTTGTAACTGAGCTTAGGAACGGTGGTTGGATCTGGTGTGGACAGGGGCGCCGACTCGGATACAGCGGGGGGAAGTTCATCGTGAGGGGAGCTATGACGGTCGGAGGCGGTGTGATTGGTGGAGGAGACGGCGGAACCACCGCGAGCTAGCATGATGAGGCAGAGAGCGAGATACTCTTCCTCGGTGCATGCAGGATGGTCAAGACGGGGACGCTTGGAACGCTTGCGCTTAGTCCATGGCTCCAAGGAGTGAAGGTTGGAGTCCAATTCGAAAGGGAAGGAGGGAGAAGCGGTGGTGGGAGACTTGAGAGCTTCCAGAGCCATGTGATCTGACCTCAGAGGGAGATGGAAGATTAGTGAGAAGTTGTAGGTTTGATTTGAAATGTGAATGAGTTGGAGTGAGAGTGAAGGTGAGGGTGGGTTTATATATATAAGGAGGTGGCCGGCGAGATAGAGGAGGGGAAGTTGCGTGACAAGTGGTGAGAAAAGTAAGCGCGGTGCGCAAGTCATTGCGATTTAATTTAATCATTTTTATAAGAAGGGTTAAACAGAAAGAGTACTGGTGTAGTGCAACATGATGGAAAGCGAGATTTTTCTTGGTGGCCAAGAGTATCCGTAAGTCGGTCAAAGAAAGTGTCACACTATGTTGGGGGACTGAGCTCTACTATTCAAATCTTACCTTTTTTTTTTTTGGGAGCTGAGAGCGAGAGAAGTCACTGAGGAGGACCAAGCGGAGTCTGACGCGAGGATTTGTTCTAAGTCAAAATCCACCAAAACGACTACACTTTTCTTTATTTTTTTTATTTGCAATTATAAATGGGAATAACAGTGGAAATTGAGTTCCAATTCCGAAAAAAAAATGGAGAAGGCGGTCTGAAGGAGAGAGAGTTGGTCCACAGCAGCCGGCTGAGGCAAAAGACTATTCCTTGTCAACATCTTCGGGTCGGGGGCCGACCTTTTAAACCGAGTGAACTTTGACGAGCTGCAAAATTGATCAGTGAGGGGTGCATTATCCTTCTTCGTTCATGTATCTCTCAAATTTTGGAATTATTATACAAATTAGAACACCGCCATTTGGTCTGGTTTCATGCAATGCTTAGGTTTGATATGAGGTCACAAAAACAAGCCGCCCGGACTTTCTTCAGGAGTGGATTTTTTTTCCCCTTTCATTTGATGCATTCAACCTCCGATTTACGTTGGCTCAAAAAAAAAATCCATTATTAAGCTTTGTTTGGATGGGGTTTGTGAAGGCAAATATTTATTCCCTCCCCTCCCCTCCCCTCCCCTCCCCTCCAAAATTGGGGCTTTCTTAGTGGAGAAGACTGGCTTCAAAATTTTCTGAACTAAATTAATTTAATAATTTATATTATTCATAAATTGTTTTTTATGTTTATGATCAATTTTTTATATTCTTTTAGCTCTCACAACTGCCTCTTACTTCCTTGTGTGCTTGTTTTCCTATTATTTTTATGAGCTTCGTTACTTGTTTTTATAGATTCGTTTAGTTGGTGTCAAAACTTATAGTGATATAATAGGTTAAAATTAATCGAATAATCTTCTCAAAAGCATATTAAAAAATTTATTATAGATAAGCGAGGTAAAAGATTTTGAAATTAAAAAATTGGAAAAATAATAAATTTTGATATAATTACCTTCTTTCAGAAAGAGAAAAATATAAAAAAGAATTAAAATTGTATATGGGGCATACATAATGGCCAAATCATAACTAACTCCCCTTCTCTTTTGGACACAAAAAAAAAATTCATTAGAACTCCTTGCTGCCCTCCTCATTTTCTCCAATATTGAACCAAACACTATGTTAATTCTTTTCCTAATTTCATTTTTTCACTTGAATTTTTTTTTTATTTCATATCACTTCCCTTCGATACAGACTCTTTTCCCCGTATACAACTCATTAAGGTCGACATGATTAGTTAAAATGGAAGTGCAGTCGAAATCATTTAAAACCCTTAAATTATGTTTATTGCATACTACACCAAAGAAATTAAAATCGCCACTAAAAAAATTAAGTAAACGGATTTGTCGAGCCTTATCACGATCAATGTTCGTGCCTAGGCTTATGGAAAATTAAATGATTTGTCTCTTGCATCAGTGTTTTAAATTAAAAATATTTTTTTTCCGAGGTTAAACTATAAATAAAATTACTACTTGAATGATAAATACTCATTTTTGTCCTAAATATAAAACATCATAAACTATTTTACGCATTTTAAGAAAATAAATTAAATTATTAAATTTATCAAGAAATTTTAATATTTTTTACTATTTATTTTATTAATTATATTATTTCTGATATTTTTCATATCATTTATCTCTCATATATATATATATTAATTATAAATTAAGGGTATGAAAAGAAAAAATAATTAATCTAATAGATAACACTATAAAATATCTAATAATTAGGATTAAATAATACTTATAAAATGTATCAAGGATTGAAGGAAGTATATGCTTGAGCTTGTCTACAAGCTTTCACCAACTCTAACAATTGGACAGAAAAAACAAAAAATTAATCTGAAAATTTGTGGGTTACGAGTTTGACCACTGGGTGTTTTTAATTAATTTATTGTATAAAAAGGTTTGAAATGTGTTTATGAAATTTATAATTAAATTGAAGGAAGTAACTGGATATCAAAGTTAGCTAGCTAATCACCTAATAGAACATGAGTATTTCAACATGAGTGTGTGAAGAAGTAGATAGAATTAGGTAGAAAATGCAGAGGAAAAACGAGGGGAAATGAATGGGAAAATTCGGGGGCATGATGGAGTGGAGAAGTTGAAAATTGAAATTGAGTGGTTTAGAGTTATAAAAAGTTAAAAACAAACGTGGATACATTTTACTGATCAAAAGGGGGAAATTGAATATTTATTCGTACGTCCCATTGAATTGGATCGGATTGGATTGGGTCCTTCTTGTGTGGAGTTATGAGTCGGCTTTCTAGAATGAAAATGGAACCTGGAAAGCTACGCGAAGCATCCAGTTCAATCCGACACCAACCCCACGTGCACCTTATGAATGAATTTCCGGTAGTGTATGCACCTTTTACAGCCGGTTGGTTTTTTGACAGTTAAAAATGAGTTTGTGTAAAATAGGTTCTGAAAGTTGAAAGGTAATTATGATAAAAATTAATTTTTAATTAATATATTTGTGTTTGGATTATTTACTTAAAAATTAATTTTGATAAAAATAATTATATTTAGATAATTTTAATAAAAAGCAGTTATATATAGATATATAATTTTTTAACTTTTAATAGATAAATTTTCTTTGTCCAATATCTATTTAATATATATATATATGTGCGTATGTTTGTCGAAAAAAATAAAAGTTTAAAATTAAAATAATAAAATTGATAATATTACATGACTAATTATACTGCATAGATTGTACAATAGGATCTTATTTAATAGTTATTTTATTTTATTTTATTTTATAATTCTTAATGTGATTATGAGTCATTTGTGATTTAATTATGATTAAAAAAATAATTAAAATTTTTTTCATATAGGGGTAAAATTGTCAAAGAGTTTTAAAAATTTATTTCATATTTTTTTATTTCTCTTATTTTTATCATTTTGTTTCATAATTTTCCTTCAAATTAAACTTAAATTTCATCCCACAATCAATTTAATGTCTTTGAATCAAATTTTAATTTGATTTATGTTACATTTTATTTAATTGGAAATATAATCTATTTGATGTAACATTTTCTTATAAATCATCATTCATGAAGATTAAAATTTTGAAAAGATATTTTAATTATTAAGTTGGAGAAATTTTATGTAAATTTTATTTTTCTAGCTTTCTAATTTTTCTTTATGTTTATTTACCTATTTGTATCTATCTTTATTTTTATTGTTCCACCTCTCACCTAATTGCACCATTTTCTGACACCCAAACATGGTGTTATCTTTTTTCTCTCCTCCTTCCATTTTCTTTCTCTTTCTCTCTTTCGTTGGCCACCATTAATCTCAAGTAGAGAATTCCAATAATGTTATATCAACAAGCACAACTCGATTTCTACCAACGGAGAAGCACCCATGGAGTTGCTTCGAACTCAATGGAGTTTATGAGCAAAATCACGGCTTCAACGTGATGATTATCAGACATCCAAACACGTGAAAAAAGGTGAAAACTTAATTTTAGGTTATAAGTGATTTTAGAATGAGAAACCAAACAATGCACTTATTTTTTTTTTTTACTGTGGCTCTCCCGAAAAATTGAGTGTCTTCTTACTTCTCAAGGAGACACACATGTCGTGACGTCATTTTCGAATTCTTTCCACTTCAAAAATATAATACATTATATTATAGACATCCCTGTATAATTTTAATTTAATATAAAACGAGTTATTGAGATGCATGCAGGTGTTGATTTTGACCTCGATGATTTTTCCTTTTTTTTCCGGGTTAGAGCTTAGAAATCAAGAAAGCCAATATTAACTACTCTAACGTATTAATTCCTAACCAATACCTTCAAATATAAAAGTAGAACAACATCATCAAGTGCATACTTAATATTTTTAAAAACTAGGTAATATGGATAATGCTGATGTATACATAACCAATATCATCGATCAAAAGCAAAACAAGATCGAGTGTACGCTTTATAATTTCTATTTCTTAATTCTTAAGTTGTGTTGTGCTTGGCAGTATGTTCGTGTTGTAATCTCTAATAAGTAATAATTACACGAGTGTGAGTGTGATAAAATTACTAACAATATATATATAATCTATATAGGCCACACTATTTGCTTCTTTGTGTAATACATAGGGCTTGAAATTTAATTTGTAACAATATTGGTTTTAATGTAAATGCTTGTATGATTGGTTTTTATTGACAACAGATAGCACTTACAAGTCTCTTTCACAAGCAATATTAATCAATAGTTTGTAACAGTAAAAGTGAAAGTAAGGGATATGTGGTTCTGCGCCAACCTATGTGTCTTATTTTATCTGTATATTAATTGATCCACAACCATTAGAAGCCGAATAGAAACAAAAATGAATATAAAATGAACCAGAGCAAATGAATAAAGTGGGGAAAAAACGTAAAACACTTACTTTTTTTTATTAATAGTGTATTCTCATTTAATAAAATAAAAACAATTATTATGTTGAGTCATGAAAATTTTTCTTTCTTAGAATTTTATTTTATTTTTTAAACTTTTGTTTCTTTACGTGTTTCTTCTTCTTGTTTTTTTTCACTCACGGAGGGGTAAAGTGGAAATTTTGCATTCCGTCTGTGGAGCTGATGATATAAGTAGTTTTTTAAGCTCCTCTTCTTCTTCTCCCTTTTTTTTTTTTTTTTTAATTTTAGGTGCTAAGCTCCGTCAACATCTAAAATTATTGCAGAATTATTTTATTGCCAATTGCATATTATGAGCACCGACAGCTTTGTACCTGTGCTAATCCCTATAATACATACCTGCGAGTAGCCGAGTAGTATATCATACCATTAGATAATTTAATTCAATGGGCTCAATTTCGGTGACAATCATGGAATGCGACCTTTATATGTTAACTAGAAGAAACAAGAAAAATCGATTTTGTTTTTATAATATCTTACATAAATATAATAATTGTGAAGGTTATCAATATATACATATAACGGTTGTGAAAAGAATAAAAACGACAGAGGGGTTGATGCATAAAAAAAAACTATATTATTGAATTTTGGTTGAGTTTTAAATCAAAACAAGTAAAATGTTAAAATACTTGAAATATTATGGATAAGGTTTTAGAGATACCCTTTTGTTCTTCTTCTGTTATGGGACGAAGATAAAAACAAAAATTCAAGGATTAATTTTTGCTATGAGTTTAAAAAGGTGGAAGTATAGTTTTTGACTAAAACATAGAAAAATTACCTGTTCGGTTGGATTACAAGGGGTAGAGAATAGAAATGGGAATTATATTCTCTGATTTAGTGTACTTGGTTTAAAAAGGTCAGTAGTGATACCTTGGTTTGAGGGAATGGGCAAGCCTTGTGAGAATAAATGCAATTTTGATATTTTAAAACACCTGGAGCTTGGAAAGATGATATGAAGGAAAAAATATGCAAAGAATGCATTTGACCAACTCAGTCTTATCTTGCTTTATTTAGTGGTTTTGGAAGATATATTTAGGTTTTTCAAAGTGTTTTTTTAAAAACCCTATGTTCTGCGTTTATCTTGAAGGGCATTATATGTTTATATGACTTAGTCATTTTTAGCTTTTCTGGTGAAAGCATAATAAACACTCATGGCTTAAGTCTTTAATTATTTGTATATTGTTTGATTGCACAATTGAGTTTTTGTGTTATGTTGTTTTAAACATTTATTGTGCACTTGTTTAAACGTTTATTGTTGTTGACAGAATAATGGCTTTTCTGAGCGACATCTTTGAATGTTTATTATTCCTGTGTGGATTGAACATTCATCAAGAGTCCTAAGCTTCAAAGTTCATTACTGTTCACAATGATAATCATTTATTGATTCGATTTTTAAACATTTATTCAATCTTTCAAAAACTCAATTTGATTGTGTTTAAGAGTTAAACATTCATAGAGTAACACCCAAATGTGGCTGATTCATTTAAGCTTCTAGGTTTCTATGCATGAACATGTTCAACATTCAACTCATGGGCTTTATTTGTTCATCGTGTAAGTGCTAGATTTAGGAATTATAAAGTATACATGATATACTTGTGTTGAGGCTAATCTTAAATGTTTAATAAGGTTCTGTATTAGAGATCATTTCTAATAGCATATGCGATAAATGCTCATTTTACATGCATTAAATATTCATTGATTGATAGATGTATTTAATGCAGTAGTTGAACAGTTGGTTTTGCAAATTAATAGATAGAATTCATCTTTAACAGTTATATTTGTTTGAAAATCTATAAATAGCACTACATTAAAGCTGATAGATGACGAAATCAAGTGTATTTAGTGTTAAACCTTTGTTTCATTAAATCTAAGCATTCCAAGTCTTACCTACCACCTAGAGCCCAAAGTTTCTAATCTTCATTGTTTCAATTCACTCTTTTGAAAGAGATTATCACTTGCAAACTTTTTTATTGCTTGTAAGATAGATCTCTATGGAATGGAAGTTTTGATTTCATTTTATTGCTTGTAAAGTCAAGTTTCCTTTAGAACTTGTGCGTTGTCATCTCCTTGAAATTGCAGATCTCACCACCATAGCTTTTGCCTCACCATCACAGCTCTCACCATTGCAGATCTAATTGTCATAGCTCTCAACATAGTAGATCTTGTTGCCATCGGCATCATAAATTTTCATCATCATCTCCTTTAACTCTGTAGCTCATCATCTTCATTGGCAAAATCATTTGCATCACATCACAACTTGCATCACCCTTGCATTTTCATTTTTTTCAATCCTCTATTTTCTAGATTTGGTGGGTTTGTTTTGGACTATGTGTTGATATATGATGTTAGTCAGAGATGATCATACGACTTAGGAAAGAATGATAAGGGAGGGAGGGGGATTTTTTGCCAAGGGTGAAAGGGTCATTTCATATTTACTTGTAATTTTCTTTTGATAAAAAATAAGCTTCATTCCATTATTCTTTTATATTGGCCCGATACTATTTATAAGGAGATTTCAATTAACTTTGTTAGATTGACTGGTCACCCAAGAGGGGGGTGAATTGGGTGATGCAAGATTTTCGCTCTTTTGGATCACAACCCAATTTCACTAAGAGTGCAGTAAAACAGGGATAAACAGAGATGGTTGTGTGTAGCAGCTGAGTAGAGAAGATGAAGAACAATACACAATGATTTTTACTGGTTCAACCCAACCACTTGGCCTACATCCAGTCCCCAAGCCACCACTTGAGATTTTCCACTATATCTCACAGGTTTGATCCGGGCACCTGTGAAGCCTCAGTACATTCTCACAAGTTTTAGTAGGTACTTGTGAAGCCACTCTCCTCACACCCTTACAAAATGTGTAAATCCCTTAGTGTTTCCCCACACTAAGATTTTACCCAGAAAATGTAGAAAGAAATGTTTACAGAATGAAAACTCTCTTGAAGAGTAGATAATACATTAAAAGTTCACTCTATTGAGATAGGTTTTTCAAACTATGCTGAAACAGAAAGATTTTACAAGTTGTAGCAGCATTTCACATAAACTCTCTTAAGATTGTTACTCATAAGTTCAAATGATGTTATATTTATAGTTTTGTAGTGTAATTAGACGTTAGATATAAGATTTAGCCATTAGAGATGTTACCCAACGGTTTACTCTGCAAAACTAGCCGTTTACCAACCTTATTTAATGAATCTGATACACTGAAATTCGAATTTTGGATGTTAACAAACGAATTTCGAAGAGTTCATAAGTTAAACTTTTTAGCGTTGAAGTTCGAAGTTCGTTTGTCCAAAGCTGAAATTCAAATTTTCATCTTGATAAATGTTTCTATGTTGGAACATTCGAATTTTGGAGTTTAAAGTTCTTCTGGTAAGTTTAAATAGTAATTCTATATTACTATAGTGCATTCGAAGTTCGAATTTTGGTTCCTAAAATTTGTTTAACAGTGAGCAACTCAATATGGCACAAGTTCTTCCTTTCGAAATTTGAATTTTGAATGTGGAAATTTGTCTGTTGGTTGTTTCAGAAGTGTTTTCACGTTTCTGGAATCGCGAAATTTGAATTTTGAAAGTGGAAATTCGTCTGTTGGACCTGAAGTTCGAATTTTGTAAGTCAAAATTCGTCTATCAGTGGCAAGCTCAATTCTGCATGAAGGTTCTCTTCGAAATTCGAATTTCGGAGGCCCGAAATTCGTCTATCGCCACGGAACCTACGTAACTTCGAATTTTGCACTGTAGACGATTTTGCAGAAGCTATAACTCTCTCATTTTAACTCCAAATTAAGCAAATGACCTATGGTTGGAAAGCTCTGAATGTCTACTTTCAAATGAAATAAGTTTCACTTAAAAAAATGTATTTTGTGAGATATGATCGAAATAGTGATAAGAGATCAAAACTAAAAATTCATATCTCACTACTCAACTTTAAATAACCATAACTTTTTCATATGACTTTCATTTTGAGTGAAATAACCTTCTTTGAAAAGCTTATTAAGTCTAGTTTCATATGAAATAAGTTTTACATCAAAGTCATATGTATTTTGAGAGATATATTAAAAATACTAATCAAAGGTCAAACTTTGAATTTTTGAAAACCAGATTTCACTAACTGTGCTTGACTCGAAATTCGAATTTCAACACCTGAAATTCATCTGTCAGAGGTAAGATCTCTGGAACTTCAAATTTCAGTCAGAAAAGTTCATATTTTCACAAAGTATATGAAGTTTAACTTCTCAAAATTCGTCTGTCATCAGAGTTTTTCAAATCTAACTTATGCTAACATCATATTTAGTTAATCTAACTCATTTAAAACATATGGTAACAAGATTAAGTGATTTTCAAAGATTAATCCCACCTCAAGACCCAAGTAAAAATAAAATATACCTAGTGACTAGGTCTTCAAATGTTGAGTTCCACTTTCACTTGGACATTTCCTTCCTGGCATGCTCCATTCTGATCTTCCATTTTTGGAGCATCCTTTCTTTTCTTCTTTCTTGAGTAAATGCTCACTCTTCTTACTTGGACCAACCTACATTTAATATATTACACTTACAAACCAAGTAGTTAGTCCAGAAACCAAGTAGTTAGTCCTGTTTATATATCCAACTTATATTATTCATTGTAAAAGTACAGTAGATATATTTACATATAGCATGATATATGTATTGTAATCATAATTAAATACATGCTAATATGTATTTTACTTCTTTAAGGAACATTATATATGTCAGATACATATAATGCATTTGTTCCTTATTATTCTATATTTGTCATCATCAAAACTTATATTATACTAAACCTTACAAACTTCACATAAATTAAGAAAGTTAATTAAAATTAGTTGACACTAGTGAATTTTTTAAAAATTGATTTCACTATCCAAATTTATCCTTATATTAATACTTCATTGAACTTTTAAAAGTGATAAAGGGCATTTATGTTAAGGATAAATTAAAAAAAAAACCCCTTTAATACTACATTAAACTTTTAAATTGTCTTATATAAAAGGCCAAATTTTGTTTTAAATTTATGTCTTATAAATAAGACCAGAAGGAGTATTATAACAAACAAACTCACAATAACTATTATTTTATTATTATATATGAGGAAAAAGTTGAAGTAGTGCCTATTGATGGGAAAATGATAAAAAATCATTTAAGGTGATTTGAATATGTACATAGAAGAGCACCAATGAAACTAATGAGAAGAATTGATTGAATGATTTTTATCCTTATAGAAAGGTGTAAACGGAGACTAGGAAGGATGTTGAAAAAAACTATAAAGCATGATCTCTTAACAAGTTATCTATCTAAAAAGATATTTTTTATAGAGTCAAATAGCGCTATACAATTCGTGTAGTCACCTCACTTAATGGAATAAAATTAATGTTATTATTGTATATTTCATTCTTAACTATTGCATCACATTACATTCCCAATATTTCCGTGAACCAAGCAGTCCTAACAAAGTCATCAATCTGTAGCAAATTGTTAAGGATTAGTATTAATCTTATTATTATTGTTAACTATGCTTTGCTTGTTTTTCTTCACATGTTATTTTTAGAGTATTCTATAGTCTTTATATGTGTACTATTCTTAGTGGCATTTGTATTTGCCTCTGTAATATATAAAGATGAATAATGAATATGTTAGCCCTAGCAATTCAAAGGCTCAGTAAATTAATCTTGTCATTTTCTTTGAATTCCCTTCTTGGTATCAAAGCAAAGGGATAAGTTTCCATTATGTCTCCCACACCGCCACCCAATCAACGAGACCCTGACCCTAACTCTTTTTCCTCCTTGACAATCACATCGCCACTTAAACAAAACTCATCAAATCCTAATTCTTCCTCGCCTCTTAGTCCCTTATCTTCTTCTCTCAACCAAACCCAGAAAATCTACCCTTTGTTTAGCTGACTCAATCAAATCAATTCGGTTAAGTTGGATCGAACTAATTTTCTTTTGTGAGAATAGATTATTCTACCTCTAATTGAAGGTAACTAGCTCAAAGCACACATCAATGGCCTTGGAGCATCACCACCCGAGTTCATCTTGGAAGAAGCCCAGATGAAACCGAATCCTGATTATAAAGATTGGAGAACTACTAATCAATTGTTATTAGGATGGCTCTGGAATACCATGTCACCTAAGATCGGTTCATAGCTTATTCATTACAAGTCCGCTAGAGAGCTATGGAAAAGTGCAAAGGATCTCTTAGGAGCTCAGTCAAAAGCTTCTGTAACACTCTACAAAAATGAGTTGTACAAGACATGCAAAGGAGGACTCAAAATGAAAGAGTATCTTGTGAAAATGGAGAAAATAGCCGACAATCTTGCTCTTGCAGGATCCCCTATCTCTGATGATGATTTAACTACTCAAACATTGGCTGGCTTAGACACAAAATATAACCCTATAGTTGTTCAATTATTTGACAAGTTTAATGTTTCTTGGATTGTTGTTTAGGCTAGACTTTGTACCTTTGAGAGTAGACTCGATCAACTAAATTAGTTTAGCAACCTCAATATTCAACCTACTGTCAATTTCACTCAAAGGATTGAGAATAGAAATTATCCTTCTAATGCTTCCTGTTCTAATTGGAGAGGATCACGTGGTGCCAGAAGTGGTCAATCTCGAGGAAGAGGATTTAGAACTAACGATAGACCAATGTAAAGTTTGTGGTCGTATTGGCCACCTTGCTCCTACTTACTATTTTCAATTTGACAGGTCCTACATGGATCCTAATTTTAGACAAAATTCTGATGATGGATGCAATTCCTTTCAGTTTAGTTTTACTACCCTAACTATGTCTCCTCAAGCTTATTTTGCTACTCCAAGTGTTGTCGGTGATTCATCATGGTATATGGATAGTGGTACAAACTACCATGTCACCAACAATTCTAAACATATGGAAAGGGTCAACACTAATGGTAAGTTAAGATTAACAGTTGGTGATGGTGCACAAGTTAATATTAAAAGATTTTCTTCTGCTAATATTCCTTGCAAGAATAAAAATCTTAAGCTTGATAATATTCTCATTATGCCTACTGTGCCTAAAAATATTATGAGTATTTATAAGTTAGTTAGTGAAAATGATATTAGTGTTAGTTTTGATGCTTCTGGTTGTATGGTGAAGGACAACCGGATAGGACAAACTTTAATGCAAGGGATACCCAAGCAAGGATTATTCTGAATGGACCATGAACCTCAATCCAAAAATGTTAAGAGCTATTGAAGATGTTAAGAAAAGTAGTAGTGTTTCATCCAATAGTACATTGTGACCCTTACTTTTACTTACTGAAGTAAGAGATTGGCATATGAAACTAGGACATCCTTGTATTAGGACCTTAAAGCAAATTTTGAGCCATTGTAATTTGTAATACAAAGATAATGGAAAATTTTTCTGTGAAGCTGGTCAATTTGGGACATCTCATTTGTTGCCTCTTGACTCCTTTGTTTCTCATGTTCAAAATCCTCTTGAATTAGTCCATATTGACATTTAGGGTCCCTCACTAGTTCAGTCTACTTTTGGCTATCATTTTTACATTCATTTAATTCATGATTTTAGCCGATACAAGTGGTTGTATCCACTAAAACATACTCCCTTTAGTCTCATTTATAAAATGTTATTTTGAAAATTTGATCAGTCCTATTTATAAGATGTTGTGTTTTTTTTTCATTTGAATTTCCTTCTTTACCCTTCCTTTAATAACTTTTTTTGTTTCATAAATTGTTCCAGTCTTTAATCAATAGGGGTAAGATTGAAAGTTTATATTAACTTTTTATAAATTCAAGAGTATAATTATGTCTCCTTAATACCCGTGCAATGAATAATAACACCTTATAAATGGGACCAGAGGGAGTAAAGGAGAAGTTATACATGCCTTTAATCATTTTAAGGCACTTGTTGAAAATCTGTTTAACACTACAATCAAAGCATTACAGACTGATATGGCCACTGAATATAAACCATTTGTTAAAGTGGCACATGAGAATGGTATTAACTTAAGGAATACTTGTCCTTATACTTCTTCTCAGAATGGATGTGCTGAAAGAAAGCACAGACACATTGTTGAAATAGGTTTGACACTTCTTGCTCAAGCTCACATGCCATTAACTTATTGGGTTGATGCATTTCAAACTACAATCTATATAATTAACTGTCTTCCTACTCCTGTCTTGAGAGGGTCAACTCCATTATTTGAATTGTTCAAAAAGGAACCAAATCATAAATCATTTCAGCCATTTTGTTGTGCATGTTACCCATGTTTGAAGCCTTATAATGATCATAAGGTGCTATTCCACAATCAACAATGTGTGTTCCTTAGATATGCCTCAAACCATAAAGGATACAAATGTCTTAGATCCACTGGACAATTATATATTTCTAGACATGTAATTTTTTTACCCTCATCATTTTCCTTTTGCAATAGGTTTTCTAAATAGACGAAGCAACAATTCTGATGAGCAGAATATAACATCTGTTCCTCCTATAATTGCCTAAGACAACCTCAGGTTTCCATTAGCAACTATTTCAGATACTTATAATGGAAACAAAAATCCATAGCTTCAAATATTAGTGATTCTTCTACATCAAACTTCAATTCTCAAGTGTCACCCAGATCCCCCTTCAATTCAAATCATCATCAACACTATTCAGCGGAAGACATTGTTAGAAACCCTAATAGTTCTCCACAACTGGCTTCTCATGGGATCTCAAATTCTAACAATGAAGCTCTATCATCTACAGCAAATTCTTCATATTCATCCTCTAAAGTTTCAGTTCCTATTAATACTGACCGAATGATTACAAGAGCTGAGAGTGGTATTATAAACCCAAGCATCCTTTACTGGGTCACCTTCAAACAGAAAAATTGGATGAGTTGGAAATGTCAACTAAACCAAGCAATGTGAAACTTGCTTTACAAATTCCTCACTAGAAAAGAGCAATGCAAGAGGAAATTAGTGCTCTTGAATGAAACAGCACCTAGAAGTTAGTTCCTTCTGACAAGAATCAAAGGGTTGTTGATTGTAAATAGATTTTTAAAACTAAATTCAATGCAGATGGCACTATATAGAGGTACAGAGCTCGAATAGTGGTTAAAGGGTTTCAACATGCCCCTAGAATTGATTCTAGTGAGACTTACAGTCCTGTGATCAAAGCTGCAACGATCAGAATAATCTTAACCATTGTTGTGACTTTCGATTAGGATGTGAGGCAATTAGACATCAACAATGCATTTCTTAATGGTTTCATCACTAAGCAACCAGAAGGATTTGTTCATCTAGAGAAACCTACACATGTATACAAACTTGTAAAAGCCTTGTATGGCTTAAAACAAGCTCCAAGAGCTTGGTTTGATTGTTTGCGGGTCACTTTACTTGAATGGGGATTTCAAAACATTAAAGGTGATAGTTCTTTATTCATGCTTAGAGATGGAAATTTAGTTGTCTTTATTCTCATATATGTTGATGACATTTTGATTACTGGTAACAACTCTCAATACTTGCAGTCTTTCATACAAAAACTTCATTAATTATTTGCTCTCAAAGATCTGGGGTCATTGCACTATTTTCTAGGCATTGAATCTTTTAGAGCTGATGCTGGAATATTTCTAAATCAAAGGAAATATACTCTGGATATTCTAAAAAAGTTTGATATGTTACATTGTGCACCATGTTCTACACCAATGGTCACTAGTAAATAGTTGTCTGCAACATATAGTATTCCATTAAAAGATCCTTCAATGTATAGGAGAGTCATAAGAGCCTTGCAATATCTCACCACAACTCAATCTGATATATTGCCTTTTCTGTCAATAAACTAAGTCAGTTTATGTTAGCTCCTACAAACATTCACTTCCAAGTAGTTAAACGAATACTAAGATACATTAAGGGTACCTTTCATTATGGACTGCACATCAAACTTGCCTTAGAATTTTGTTTTAATATTTGTTGATGCTGAGCTACTAGTATTGATGATAGAAAATCAATGGGTGGCTATTGTATATTTTTTGGTGAAAATTAATCGGAATCTTGTAAGTATACAGGGTTGATCGTAGTAATAAAAAGTCTAGAGTATTCCGGAGTCGAACCCAAGGGAGGTTAAGAAATCTATCAGTCCACAATTTTTAATCCAAGAAAACAATTAACAACTTGAATAAGAAAATTTAGAATAAAAAGAAAACAAATAATCGAATTGTTGGTTGATTCAGTCACTAAAAGTGTCAAAGGATCAAGGTTCACCTATCGGGATAACTCAATTAATTTCTTAATTAGACTCTATACAATTATAATGACAATTGTTTCATTTATGTCCTAATCACCTCTTAGTGTAATAGTCCTTGTTTAATTAGAGTTGAATTCACTCCTGTGCAACTCACTCATATAACCAAACCATAAAGCTACAATTAAGTCACCGCAGATTCCTAGGTCTATCTCTAGTCTAATTATCTATGTTTGTCATCCTATGTCCAAGCTTATTCTTCTCCTCTCGGTACTTGAAGTTTGCCCACAAATTAGATTCTGTGGTGGCCAATCATAAAATCAATATTCAAATAAAAAAGATAAATATAATTATAAAAATTCAGTCAGATAGATATATATAAAAATTCCATAGTCATAATCAAAATCTTTAAATGAGTTAATCCCAATCTGGCTGTGTCCCTACCTCTGACTGGGAATTTAGCAATCCATGAAATTAATCATCTTAACAAAGTTTGATTCCCAAATCATAAAACAAACAAAACTAAAGATAAAAGTAGAAAAGAAGAAACTTGAAGATTGCCCTAAAACTCCCTCAATATCTTGCTTTCCTTGTCTCCCGATCTCTTTTAGTTGCTACAAAAGCATTAGAATTGTGTTTTCTAACCTCCAAATGTGCGACTAAACTCTCCTTCACGTTTCTGCCATGTTTCCTTTTATATGGAAAGTCCCGAAGTCCATAAAAATCTAATAAATTATTAAAACATGTAAAACTTTAAATTTGCTTTTCGAATGGAGTCGACGTCAGCTGAATGTGATTTTCCTTAACCTGGCGCTGGCTCAACGCGTCTTTTACCTAGTTTGCAAGACCACCCAGCGCCAGGTGGTTGCTTTTCTTAAAGGATCCGGCTCCGGATCCTTTCGTGAATGAACATTTTCATCCTTCTTTTTGGCTTTAAATAGCTTAGAAATCACTATAAATATTCCTGTGATACAAATATACTCAAATTATGCAAAATCGTGTAAAAAAGCATCAATTCACAACATTTTAGGATAAAAATAGTTACAAGATATGAATGTTTTATAGGCATAAAATAGACACTCAAAAATCTTGTGTCATGTTTAAGCGCATAATCAGAATACCATGCGTTAGCTGACTCTGTAGTAGAGGTTAATTGGTTGAGTTCTCTCTTGAGAGAAATTGGGATATCTACTTCACGAACACCAATAATTTGGTGTGATAATTTAAGTGCTAATGCTCTTGTTGTCAATCATGTTCATCATGCTTGGACAAAACACATTGAAATAGATGTGCATTTTGCCCGTGACCAAGTTCTTGCCAGACAACTTGAAGTTCGCTATGTTCCTTCTACTCATCAAATTGCTGATTGTTTAACCAAGGCTCTCTCTCATCCTCAATTGAGTTTGCTTTGCAACAAACTCGGGTTGTTTCCCACACCCTCTTGTTTGAGGGGAGGTGTTAAGGATTAGTATTAATCTAATTATTATTGTTGACTACTTGTTTTTCTTCACATGTTACTTTTAGAGTATTCTAGAGTCGTGTACTATTCTTAGTGGTCTTCGTATATTGCCTATGTAATATATAAAGATGAATAGTGAATATGTTAGTCTTAGCAATTCAAAGGCTCAGTAATTGCTCTTGATGTTTTCTCTGAATTCCCTTCTCTAATTCTTCAATTCTAGGATCTAACCCTGAAACTCAGTGCACCTTTCCATAAATAGCAGCAATGGAGACGCGGTTTGGAAGCTGGTTTGCAAATCCCAACTTGTCACTCTCGTGACTTTCCCTCTCTGAAAAGCATATATACCTTAAATCGACTTTGAATCAATTTTCAATTATTCTTATCTTTTATAGTTTATCAACGAATTATTTAAATAGTAATTATTATTGTCATTATTTATCATTGTTATGGGTGTAGCGAAGACAGTCTAAATACAGTTCAATTCTAGTAAGTTGATAATTATTTTTTTTTAAACTTGAGATATTAAAAGGACATGGTGCACTTGACTTGTAAACTCATCAAATAGAATGAGCTAGGGGAACGAAGCTTTCAATTGGACATAGTGGGCTAGGAGGATTAGGTACTAGACAGATTGGAAATGTGTAGGGCCTTGGACATTAGAGAGTAAAGACAAGTGAAAACCAAGAGCAGCACGTGATAAACAAGTCATAATATATGTGTGTATATATATATATATATAATTCGGAATACTGGTTGTTTTTATTTTAGATTCAGGCCCCGCAGCCAAAAAGGAATACTGACCGCTCAACATTCAACAGTATAATATCGGTCCCAAACAAGATTCGGTTTTACCCCCATGGGTTTTTAATTTGGATTCATGAATTTGATTAGAATAATAATAATAAAATCAATGGATCACGAGTCACTGTATCTGAAATGCACTATATTGATATTGTAGGTGAGCAAACAGAACAGGAATTAAAAACGTGCGATTCTTCTGATATAAGCTTTTCAACTGGAGAATAGATGGCTACTATTTTAGCAGGATAAATAAGTAAGCGTTCTTAATAATTAATAATTAAATCATGTATAATAAAAAAAGAGAAAAAAGATGGATAGGCAGCGTGACGCACTGCCATACGCACGAAGGTGAGTAGAAGGAAGTGGAGGAAAAGAAGAGATATGATTGGGAATGCGTTTGTATATCTATATATATATATATATGATACAGTGATTTCCTTTTTTTTTTTTTTGGGTCAACGATGGGTGCAGTGAAATGATAAATTAGGGGATTTCATTTGCAAGTTGGAAGGTTGAATGGTGTATAATTTATGGAGGGGAAGTGGCATGTTGTATGGTCTATATAAATGGGAATTAAATAGAGGTGGGGGGATCTCTCCCACTTGCCTCTTTGTCATGTACGTGGACCAACCCTCCTTAATCACTGAATAGGTAAAGGTTCCATTCGGTACGTACAAGTGACTTTTTATGAAATCAAATCAGTAATGAATTTTGAATAAATCGAATTTTGTGACTTGGCTAAGTAAAATTGTTTGCACTTTTAAACTTAGTTTCTGAACTAGATTTCTATTGCTATCTCTTACGAACTACTTTACCGGTCAGATTGGAGATGCTCTCCATTTTAAGTTAGTATTTACTAACAAGAGCTAGTGATAAACTTGAATAATCCATCTATCTTAATTTAATTGAAAAATAGTATTTTAATTAGGTATCCGGATTTTTTCCTTTTATGAAATGAAACTATGAAAGTCCCTGAAAAAAGAGATGGCCACGGAACTCCAACTAAATAAGTGCTTGTTTGGTTCTCCTTTTTAGAAACCAAACTGTATTTTCTAACCATCATTTTCTCATTTTTCATCCAAATAGCTTTTCAAGTAAATTTTTCTATGTTTATCCAAACTTCATTTTTGTAAACTGTGATTATTGTAAAAGTACTTTTACATAAAAGCAAACCAAACAAGCATTAAATTGTTGAGATCGATAATTGTGTTTTGACTTTTCATTGAGTCCAATTCCTACGAGAGCATATGAAACCAGACAAGACGCGTATAAGGATGGACCTCAACTTTTTCTTTTTGGTTCAGGACAAATGGATTCATTCCTGCAAGACGGTCCATGTGCTTAAGAGGCACAAAAAGAAAAAGGCCCATCGCATCTGCCACACTTAAAAGAAGAATAAAATTGTGAGAACGGGTAAGTGTACACGTATACTGCCCTTAATTGCTTGGCTGCGCGTAGTAGAGGATAGGGGCTCGCTTGAAATAAAATAATGACATTGTTGACAAAGAATAAAAAAAACGACATTTTTGAGTCATTATTCGATTAAGGAACCAACCAACATTTGCCAAAATAGCAAGAATTGTGCTCATTTACCAAAGGATAAAAAAAAAAGGAACTGAGCTATTTGGGGATTTTGGACTTAACCATGGCTTACATTTAATTAAACTTTTTCTTTTGCATAATGTGAGAAATAAGCTATAGTATTTATTTATAACAAAAGTTTGAAACATAAAAATTTCATTGTCTATGGATCATGAATAGTAATGTTTGTTATAGATCAATATAATACATAAAAAAATTAAAATTAATAATGCAATTCATTTGGAGTTCCATTCAAATATATATGGCGTCTACCCAAATTTTATATTGCACATTATTATATTGATTATTAAAGGTAAGTGGAGTTTCAGTTTTTTTTTTTTTTGGACCGACGAGGTAGGTGGAGTTTGAGTTTTATTTGTTAACTTCGTGTTTTGGAGCTTTTCAACTTACAAGAAAAGAAAAAAAAAAAAACAAAACTCGCTCTATGAAAAAATTTCAATTCCTACCAACTTCAAGAACCTTTTTGTTTATGTTCCTCTCAACTCAACCGCCACAATGAAACAGAAGATTCCTTCCATGACCGTACGGGCAAAAACCGCAGGGGTATTTTGGTCTTTTAATCACAAGTACCATCGTCGCTTTCTGCACATCCCACTATTCATTCCTTCACGAGATCAAGATATCAGCACAGAATTTTTGTTTTTCCAAATAAACTTATGTGACTTGTAAAATTTATAAAAAAAAATCACCATTTATTAATAATAAAAAATACATTATAATTTAGATTAGAATTGTTTAATGTGGTCCTATCATTTTGGGTCAGTTTAGACAAAAAAAAACATAAAATAAAAATGAATCGGGCCACAAAGAGAACCGGATCGGGCCAGGTCTCGGGCAAGTCACTAACCCATGCTGACCCAGCCCGATATGAATTATCTTTTTAATTTTTTTATTTTTCTTTATTTGTTAAAAATATTGAATTTTATATAACTATTTTTCCTTCATATCTCTTGTAATAAATTAATTTTATAATTATAATAAATATATTTTATTATTCTAATCCTTAATTTTATTTCAAATTTTAAATTCATTTCTTAACTTAATATTATATAAAACTAAATAATATATAATTGTTCGGAATTTATAATTTTGATAAATATTACTGTTTAACACAACATTATTTTCTATAAGAATATATTTTAAATAAAACTAATTATATTTTTATTAAAAAATTAAATTAATATATTTTTTATTTTATATTTTTACATTGGGCCAAACTCAGCCTAGTATTGGCCCGGTTTCGGCTCAATGAAACAAGGCTATCTCGGGCCGGGCTATGCCACAGGCCAATTTTCCTTGGTCTGGTGGTGTTCTAAGCCAAACATCGGGTCAAAGTGATACCCGTCCTATGTTGACTCGTGAGCACTCCTAATTTAGACCCCCTGCAATATATATATGATTATTTTTAATTTTACAAAAAATAATAACTTCTATTTCACCAACTATTGAATTTTTAGGCTATTTTATGTGTAAAGCCTTCTTATTCTTAAAAGAATTATTTATATGGACATATTTGATGTTAAATTTTTTTAGCTATTAATCTTAAAGTCATATACTAATATAAACAATAGAAACAAATATTTACGTAAATACAGAAAAATACACTAACATAAATAATACAGAAAAAATAATGTATATGTGAAAGAATGATAAATTAAATAAATTTGAATTTTTAAAATATAAAAATTATTATGATTTAATTTTTATTAAAAGATACTTTAAAAAATCTGTATGTAATTTTGTTGACAAATAAAAATTTGCGCATATTTAATTAGATGTGGATTTTTTATACATTGTATAGAATGAATTATAGTCTTCATAACTTATAAACAATACAACATTTTATAAATTTTACATTATATTATATATATATACATAATATAAATTACATGGAATCCACAAGCTTGGAAAAATTTCCTATATTCTAAGTTTTCCTTTGAAATTGGACGTACTAGTCTCATCAAAGTCATATCATATGGCACATTTGATGTGTCATTGTAAAGAGATGTTTCTTTTTTTATACTCTAATTTTATAAGTAAATACACTTTTTGTGTATTATATTAAGTACGGTTCATGACTTGTAAATTGTTAAATTTGTATGTATCTTTTTTATGGAAAACCTATATTTTACATAACATGCTTGCCCCTTCCTATGTATAATTATTTTTTAGTTTAATATAGTTATTTTCACCTTCCTTCAAATTTACATCTTATATTAATTAGAGTTAGAGGTATTAATATGTAGGGTCAAGCCTAATTATTTTTGAGTTTAATATAGTTATTTTCACCTTCCTTCAAATTTACATCTTATATTAATTAGAGTTAGAGGTATTAATATGCAGGGTCAAGCGTGGCTTGACCCCTGCCCGATGAATATTTAGACTAATATCGAGTTAATATTGGACCAAGTATTGAACTGGTCCAATACTAAGTGTTTTTTTAAATTAAAAAAAATAAAAATAATCTTATTTAATAATAAAAATATTTTATTAAAAAATAATGTTAAAAAAATATTTTTAAAAAGTTATGAATATTTACCTATTATATATTATTTTTATATAATATTAAATTAAAAATCAATTCAAAATTTAAAAAAGTTGAAACATTGAAATTTTAAAACTTTTTCATAATATTTATATAGTAAATATATTATATTAAAAAAATAAAAAATAAAAAGTATACAAAATCAATCAATATATATAAAATAATTAAAAAAAATACATATAGGTTGGGTCGAGTAGGACCATTAACATTTGGCTTTAACCTTAGTTAGGTCCAAAAATTGGTCCAATCTAATTGGCTAAATGTGACTAGATCAAATCGAACTATCTGAGTTTTGGATATTGCTGTTCAACTTTATTATAACATTATTTGGGATTGAACAAAAAGTGGAAATAAAAAAACGCAGCATAAGGATGAACATAAATTAATATTAATATCTATATAGACTATAGTATCATGCAAAATTTTTCACAAATCTTATTTTTCATAAATTATAAACATTTCATACACAGTTTTTTTTATAACAAAATAGTTCATCACTTCATATGCATTTATAATGAACAAAGGCATGGATCACGATTCACAAGGGGGCGGAAGCAGAAAAAGCAACGCCAAAGGCATGAATCACGAAGTGGGATACTTGCAGTCTTGCAGACTGCATTGTTGGACCAAAATGCCCTTGCCCTTGATCAAGTGTTCGACTAATAAAGGCAGAGCGATTAGACCCGTTGATCCTGTAATAATGAAATTACAGGACTCTGAAAAAGTAGGGAGGGCGGCTTAGGACTGGAATCTAAAGCTACGAATTCCTATAGCTCCTTTTATTACTTTTATAATTATAATACATGTCATTCATCGTAATTTAGATAAGAGATGCAATCAACTTCCCTAGTGCGCTCGTTGAATTCGTTGTTTCCGTCTTTTACTACCACACTCCCCTCTTCTCTTCGCTTTCAATCTCAGTTTCTAAGGTTCTCTAATTCATCGTCCTCATTATTACCCCGGAATTCTTTACATACTGATCGATCTGCCCCTGCAGCTTTGCGATCTCCTGGTAATTTCTCATCTTTCCCTGTGCTATTTGTGCAAACCCCCCAAATTACTTTCAATACACTGCCTTTGTGGATTCTGATTTCCTGAAATATTTAGTCATCACTAACCAGCATCCTTTTTCTCACAAAGTGAAACTGAGAATGCAAGGGATGGGTGGTTTAATCCTGGGATTTTATTTTGTTTTATTTTTAACATCGCCGGTAATATCACCGAACCCTCACTTCTTTTCCCCTTCCGATTCCTTATATGAATCCGCGCGTCATTCATTCTTTCTGACTGATCGTTGTGGGGCAGCGGGTGACTCTCTACAAATTCCAGAGATGGCTGTCAAGGATGGCCAGGACCCTCGAATAGCAAGAATCTCCTCTGCAATCCGAGTCATCCCAAACTTTCCCAAGCCAGGTTCTTTTTTCCCCGTACTAGTTATTTTTCTGTTTTAATTGTTTCGGCATTGTTTTCTATATGATGATGTTGCATTTTACCTTTCTCAGATTTTTAGTCTTGGATTAAAAGACGCAAACTTTTTGGGTTTTATCTTTGTACTCTTTTGATTTGGGCAGGGATTATGTTTCAAGATATAACGACCTTGCTTCTTGATACAAAGGCTTTCAAAGACACGATTGATTTGTTTGTGGAGAGATACCGAGATAAAAATATTTCTGTTGTGGCAGGTATTTCTGCAAATTTGTTTTTTAGTATTACTGTTTAATTGGCTTTTGTTACACTTGTGTGTTTAGTTTATTTGGATTCATTTTTCTGTTTCTAACACACCCTAGCCCCAACCCTTAGTTAAACAAGCGAAATTCCTTTCTCCTGAGATTGAAGATTGCTCAAGGAATACATAAATCTTTATTATAATGATATCAACTTAAACCCTTTTATATTTGTATACACTGCCTTGTCCTTGTATCTTCTAAAGCTCTTTTTCAGTTAAAAATAGGGCACATTGGTCATTGAACTCTGGCTGATCCAAGTAGAGGGATAAGAAGAAAATTATGTAGAAATCTTTTGCTATTGAGAATAAAGATCCTCATTAGCCCTTTTAATTAACCATTTCCTGTCTGCATTTTGTGATCACTGTAGTAATAGCTTTCTAAGAATTGAGAAGTAAAAGCATTGACATGCACATGGTGTATTGACAAAATCTAAAGTTTCCAGGTTTTCTTTGAAGTTCATGCTTTTTTTTTCCTTGAGTATATCAGACACAAATATGACTTGTTTTTTGAAGTGTCTCTATGTGAGCATGTCATTTTCCATTCTTTTTTTCTTTTAGTTTTTATTTTCGATGGTTTGTGACACAATGATGATAATATTTACCATCACGGGAAGTAGTAAAAATTCAACCACGGCTGCAATTGAAATTTGAATTGGACCAACAGTCCACACATGGCATTAGCTCAATGACATGCCACTTGGTTACTTTTGCTTCCAATATTTGAAGATAGTAAAAGCAGAGTTACTCACCTATCCCATAAGTTATTAGAATTTACATGGATTTTCCTTTCATTATAATTGTTTTAAAATCTACTGAAAATAAATTATCAGTTATATCTGACAACAGCATCAATGACATAATGTAGGTGTTGAAGCAAGAGGCTTTATATTTGGCCCTCCCATTGCTTTAGCTATCGGGGCAAAATTTGTGCCCATGAGAAAACCCAATAAATTGCCAGGTACATATTTTGCATTATTCTATTGAAAGCACCACATTCAAGTTTGGGAAAAATTTGGACTGCTCAGATAATTCTTGCTTGGTGATCTTTTTACCTGAAGTAAAATATTAGTATGCTGCATGGCTTTATGAAAGTGCTGTTATAAATAAGTTGTAGCAATATTTACTAGAGGGACCAGATGACCTTATTTTTTTACTTTCGTCCAAAATAATACATATCTTAGGTGAAGGAATTAGTGTCTATTAATTCATAGATTAGCCCTCAAATTGTATTATGCTATTATGTTCTTTATCTCCTATGTCTGTTAGATGTTCAATGAATCTTGACGCTAGAGACTGTTTTACTACGTGGTATCTATGGCTATGACAAATTCATTAACCTGAAGATCACCGCTTGCATTAAACATTTATTAATATTGAGATATAAATGGTCACTTGGAGCTGAAGTGACTATGAATAAGTATGGAAATATAAACATTTCATGAACTTAGTGTGTGCTCAAAACAATTGTGTGTATTGCAAAGATCCTCTTTTGATATTTCTCTACTTCAAAATACACTTTTTCATATTAAATCTATATAACAAGAAGAAATTTTATTCCACTAAGTGCGGTCGGCTGCATGGATCATACGGCATGATTATACTCTATGAAAAACTAACTTTTCTAATATATTATTCACCATGAGATTCTGTTTTGTAACTTTTTTAAATGTCCTTTTTTATCTCCTTCCCTATCTTCTCATAGAGTCAAAAGCTGGTGCCTTTAGCAATCTTCTTTACATCTGTCCAAACCACATTAAATTATTTTCAACCATTTTCTCCCCAATAGATGCCACACCAACTTTTTCTCATATACAATCATTTTGAATCTTATCTTTTCTTGTAAATTGAGGGAATTTAAAATATTTAGCATCATTTCACCATCATCATTTTCTGCGTCAGTTATGGTTAATTGTGTTAAGGCTAGAAATAATTGAATCTCTATTGTCTACAGTCTTCTTAAGTTATGTCCTACATCACTGTGCTAACTTCCATTTACTGAAGGCACTTTAGTGTTGTATGATGGATAGGAACTTTGATGATTGTGTTATGATTCTCTTTCAGGGGAAGTTATCTCAGAAGAGTATTCTTTGGAGTATGGAACTGACAAAATGGAGATGCATGTAGGGGCCGTTGAGCCAGGAGAACGAGCCTTAGTCATTGATGATCTTATTGCCACTGGAGGCACCTTATGTGCTGCAATTAAACTACTTGGTAGTTGATCAAAGCCCAAAGTTTCCTTGAGCTGCAAATTTAACTCATCAAACATATATGCGTTGGGAGAAATTATTACTCAAGAATTTTTCATCTATGGTTTAACTGGGTCCCACCCAAGTTATCTCACTTTTATGTTTGATTCTATATGATGGGACATATCTTTTGTAAGATAAGTGCTGGTGGAAGGAGGGTTTGTCGTATTTTATAGCTGGTCTGGCTGATTGTAAATCAACCGCTCAAGATAGAAAAAGGAGATGGGTGTTGTTGGGGGGGGGGGGGACTTGATGGATTAATCAAGCTTGTTAAAGTTTTGAAAATGAGCAAAATTATTAGGCTTAAGACTTTTTCCTCATAAACTACAAGAGATATCTGTGTTTGGCAGCCTACAACTTTTTTTTTTAAATTAGAAAAGACAGACTATGAGGCCCGTATTATTAGGGTGGAGACAATTGAAGACATTGCTATGGGTACTGAGTGTGGTATTACCTGATCTAGTAATGTATGCTTACATTGCAACTTTAAAAGTGATTCTTTCAAGTAGAAGCATGTTTTTCATCGTTTGTAATTTTCTTCTTTAACATTATTTTTTTTTTTTTTACATTCTTAGCCGTTCTTTTTATTCTCTTATTTGTAGAACGTGTTGGGGTGGAAGTGGTTGAGTGTGCTTGCGTGATTGAGTTGCCAGAGTTGAAGGTATGCTTACGAAGATGCAAATACAGTTTCTCTTTCCATGACTAGTAGTTGTTTGTTCAGCCTAATATATATTTTTCCACACATGCTAGTTTGGCTTCCCCTCTCTCCATTTTCTTATCTTTCTTCCTTGCCACCACTGTAACTTGTTATAGAGGAAATTTGTATGCGGTCAAGTTGTTCTGTATTTCACAGAGATCTAGAGAGGTATCTAAAATTGATCAAGGGTCTGCTCAGTAATTTCCCAACCTTTTTGTTTTTAAAATCAATACTAAGACTTTTATCTTCATAAATTGCATATTACACTATAGAAAAGCAAGCAATATGAAGTATGAAAGTAAGAAGTGTGTTAACCCAGCAACTTGGCACAGTTGGTAAGTTGACTGTGAATGTTGAGGTAAGGTCATGAGTTCAATTCTTGCTTGCAGTGCCACGTACAAGAGTTTTGGGTCAGGTCTTTGCTCTCGAATAAGAGTCAGACTCTATGAATACTCCCCGGATCGAACCCGGACTAGTCGGGGCTCAATGTGGCTATCGGATACTAGGTGCACAAGCAAAAAGAAAAAAAAAAGTAAGAAGTGTGTTTGACATCTGCAGCATGTCATTACAAATTTTGGTAGTTTTGAGTCAGTAATCTCTTGCATACCTTGATTTTTTTGGTATAAAATCAACGAACACAGAAATTGTTTAGATAGTCATCATTAGTGGTGCGATTATGCTCCTCTGCCCTTTCCTGACCTGTTTGAGTAGAATATACTGATCACATTTGCAAGGCAAGCTGAAGGCTCATAAAAAATTATATCAACACCTCCGCAATGGCTCTTGACTTAGTGTCCTTTTGATTTGCTGGTGCTTTTATTGTTTATCCAATAGAGTTGCACTTATGGTTCTAAATGTCCATCTACAAAATTCAATTTTCCAAGAAGGTTATTATACTGCTGCTTAATTTTGTGCTGGAAGGTACTGAATTAAGTATTCTCTCAACTTTAAGTGACCACAACCGTCTCTCAAATTGTTAAGTTCATTAGTTATCCCATTATTTTCCCGTGTGTTAGGAGTGATGAATTTACTTACACAAATGTTGCGTGTAGAGTGAAAATTGGTTATTATAGCACAAATTACTTTCCTTCTTGTGGTTGATTTCAGGGACGAGAAAGGCTGGGGGACAAGCCGCTATTTGTGTTAGTTAATGCAGCTTGAATTGAAAGTGATGGTGATGCTTACTTTTAGCTAAAAGACCCTGTGGGTTCTCATTTGATATTGGAGCTTTGCTAGAGGCCCCATATTTTTCCGGAAGATCTCTTGATATTGAAATAAAAGGTGGGGGGCTTGTGTCTGGTTTGGCAGCTGAAGTGAGTTGAATGGTTAGGTTTATTGAAATGAGTTCTTTGAACATTGTCACTCGCAAGGCACGTGTTCGGCTTTCAAGCTTTTGCTATTATTACGTCGTGGATGATGTATGGACTATTGAGTACTGAATGAATATAAATCAGCTCGGTATTTTCTTCTATGTGACTGTGACTACTGACGTATTCTTAAGCATGCTAACTTGCTTAGTAAATTATGCTCCTAGTTCAAGCCCTTGCGGGTGTTACGGAAAGTTTTATCAATAATTGTGGTCTATTATATAGAGCATAAGGTCAGGAACAATGCAGATTAGATATTTTGTAATCATGCAATCATATATCTATAAAATAACTTCAATATGAAGGATTATGTTCAATTTTTTCTATAAAAAAAAAAATCTCAAAATGTGTTATATGCAGTTGTTTTTGTAACTGCAAATGATCTGATGTAAGGATACTAGTCCTAATATTACTGTGAGTCATTTAATAGTTTGTTCAAATGAAGTTTACTGATATTAAGGAAGTGATTCTATAATCAGCTCTCACAGAATTTTCAACTCTAAACGGCAATCTCTCAAGTTACAAGTTACAAGTTTACAACTATGCCAGCCTCACGCCCTCACCCCACCCACATACACCCCCTCAAAAGCCGAGTGGTATGACTAGCAAACGTAGAATCTTATCTTATTTAAAAGTAAATCTTTTTGCGCCGTATACTGAATATTGATGAATATTTTTTTAATATATTGAAAGAAATTTTTAATATTATCTTCATCTCAACCTGACTTCACGTTGATTTTTTTTTTCTTTTTTCTATCATTTCTAACACCTGTTTTTTTGCTTAATCTCGTGGATTGTAACTTTTTTTTCCTAATTTATTTTAAACCTGTGAAATTCAATGCAAAAACACTCTTCTTCTTGTTTCTCATGGAATGGAACTATGGAAGTCACTAGACTTTGGATTCATAGTACTTTTTTTTTTCCTTTAATTTTTTCAGTTCTGTTGCTAAAGTGATGGAAAAACGACACCTACTGCCAATGATTAAATAAAATGCGACAGATCAACAAAAAATTATTGCCAAAGAGCCTTGTTTTCTCATATTTCCAAATCCATCTGTTTTTAATACTTTTTATACTCTCTCTCACTCAGTTTCTCATTGGCCATCCAAAGAATCACGTTCGGAGTTTGGACTTTTTTTGGGTAATATGGACTTGCTACCCTCCATGGAGGTTAAATATTCTGACATATAATTTTAAAATAATTGTTTACGTAATGGGTTGAAGTTGAAGTGGCAGTTGTCATTGGTCCCTTTGTTCTTATTTTTCTTTTCAAACCTCCATGACACGTAAGATAGGTCCGGTATTTATAATTATAGTCTTAAAACATTGGGAATGCATTATATTATCATGTATCCCACAACAATTATGTTAGGATTATATTATAACGCCTTCATGCAACTCTTTATACCAGGGGTCCTGTGCTTAATTAACCCTACACTTAGTGTTTTCTATCATATATAAATATTTTAGGTGCTCTAATCCTCTTATTATGCTATTAGAAATAGCCAACATTTTAACACCGATTTTTCATTTCCCCTTATTTAATATTCATATTATAAAGTGTCATGCTTGCATTTTTTCCGAACTTGGTCAAAGTTTTCACGCTCTGCAAGCCAATACTTAGTTTGCTATATTATAATGTATTAAATTTAAATTATTATGTATACTATACAAAAAATAGTTCAAACATTGTTTTTTGTTTGCCGAAGTCATAAAAAGCATTTTTAGTAAGTTAGAAATGATGTTCTTCTTTCCAAAATTATGTGGGACTCTTCTCTATTGCACATGAAATATATATATATATATATATAAGAATAGCACTATTTATAGGGAAAAAAAAACTATGAACTTAAGATAATATTTTTCCAACCAAATTAGAACAAGCAATTTTTTTACTAAGTAAAAGTTTAGATAAGTTAGATTTCAAAAGAGTCAAAATAAGCTTACAACTCAAAAAAATGCTTATAAAAATATAAACAAATTACATACTAATAAAGTTTTCATATTAGTAGCAAGATTTTAACACACTTCCTTACGAGATATGAATCAACTTTATACCAACTTGATCAACATTTGTTAGCAAAATAAGTAATCTTTTTATACATGCACCACTTTTAGATTGTTCTGAATTCAAAATTTATTTATTTTAATTTGATTGAAAAATATTTTAAAAATCTAAGCTCAAGTGTCTACGTTTTCTTCTAATTCAGAACTTTTTTTTTTGCCATAAATACATTCACCTTATAAATTCATTAAATTGATATTGACATTACTTATTTCCCTTGTTTTCTTTGATCAATCTTGTAGCCTTTGTTAACAACGAAAGGTTACAGTCTTCGGGCTACAACCACCCGCTTTTTCCCCCAAAAAACGTGGAATGTTTCTGGGGTATTTTGGTAACGTTGTATAGTTCTCATCCTTTGTTTGGAACGGAAAAATGAATAAAAAAATCTAAAAATGTAAACAACAATAATTTTAATATTAGCGTTATTTGCTAAAGTTGACTGTATAAATAATTCGATCTTATTTTATAAATCATTTCTTTAAATAAATTAGTTTCTAAAAAATGTTATTTTATAATTTTTCTCAATGTCCTTATTAATCTCCTTCTATATCTTTTTATAAAACAAAATAAAAAATAAAAAATAATATCATGTTTTTATTTGAAAATAACAAAAATATGATAAGTGTGTATATTTTTCCTGTTCTCCCCCTGATACAAACATGCCCAATGAACCCGGGCCCCAAACCGTCGAGCTGGGAGAGGCCAAGGCATATATCAACCAGTCATCAAGAAGGAATAAAATCAGATTTATAGTGTCTCCAATCTCTTCGTCCTATTTAGTTTTTAGATTTTATTCTCTGCCTCTTTCTTTTCTGCCCTTAAACCTTTGGGACTCTAGTGTTTCTTTAAGCCATCTCGAAAGGTCGTGCAATGGCCGGTGCAGAAGCAACAGACCTCATGAACTTTCTTCGAAGAGATATGGTTTTGAAAAATGGGGAAAACGTACTCTATTTTCGACGCGTGGACGGGGAACTCCCGCGAGGATAGGCGGAATCTAAGGATGCCTAACGTGACTGTTATGAATGTGTTTAGTGGCTTTGTTCTGGTAATCTATTGGATTAAGAGAATTTTTGTGGCGATGGATTAATCTTAGCTGAAGATATAACAGCTAAGTTCTTTGATCTGTCTTAGATATTGCACTGCTGGCTCCTTATGCATATGTGGGGATCATTAACATTACTTGTTTATTTTGCAATCTCATTTTACTGCTACCTACCACATACTTGCAGGTTTGACTTTGTAGGGTTACGGGAAGGGTTATCAACCAGCAATGTCAATGCCGTATGGAAGAATACATTGTTGCTGTCATTGAATTTGGAAGGGATAAGGCAAGATCAAAAGGCCAAAAAAAAAAACTGTTTGATCGAGCACAGAGCAGGTATCAATGTAATTAAAAACTGAAAGGAGCAGAAAGCTTTTCTTTACTGTCTATAGTTTTTAACACCTACATTCTAAAGCTCAAAAGTCATTACCCTTTTCATGATCAATAGCAACTTTGTATTGTTCAGGTACTGTGCATGTTATTAGTGGCCGGAATTATGAGGTCTTCACTGGTGGGCCAATAATTTATTTTCCTTCCACTAGCTAAATATTAGTTCCCATGCCTGTTTAAGTTGCATTCTTAATTCATTAGTGTGTAGATATGACAGCCTAGATGATACGATCTTTGAGATATTACAGCAGAAAAACTCGGACATGGTTAAATAGGAGTAGTCTGTATGCTTAGGATCTGGAATGTGAATAAATTGTGCATTGCATATTGATCTTTCATTTTAATCTCATAACAGTGTATTATATTGCTGGTGTATACTGTGGGAGTTCGAGCTAAAAGGGAGAGCTTGTTAGGCTGAGGAGACAATGAGCGAGCTCTGCGGTCTATGTCGGACATTAAATTACTATAAAGAATGTCAAACTCATCCCCACGATGTGGCCGCCATTGCTGCTTATTGTTTAGTACTATTTGCTAACAGAATTCTTTCTGTTTATTATATTCAGGGGAGACTTTCACGTTCTGACAATATCAAAAACGCGCATGGTTTGCCCCTCTTTATTTCTAACTATTCGACTATCACCACTAGTTAAAAGACTCATTAATCATAATTAGTCACCTTCAATGATTAGTCTTAGACCTCGGTTGTCTTTTTTATGACAGTTTTAAGAAGTCTAAGGTGTTTAAAGCCTAGAGGTCACTGGAGCATTGTGTATTATTTTAATTTATCATGACCATGAGTTCTGGTATCCCTCTGAGTTGTCATTTGCCTGGTATTGGCCCCACAGTGGACTCCTATGTTCAGTTACAGAGAACTAGGACCTCGCCGGGCACAATGATTATGAATTAAAAATAATATTCACAAATGAAGTCAATCCTCATACTAACACTCGTTCTTGGCAATGGGTATAAATGCATCTCTAGTTTTTGTTCATGTCGAGCATCCTTAAACTTATCTTCGCAGTGGTATTAGACCGCAAAAGAATAATTATTGTTTTCGTTAAGCTTCTAAGTATACAAAAAACGATGGAGCCACTTGGAGCCTTCCCCGATGGAGAAATGAGTTGCTTTCGAGGAATGCTTGCCTCAGAGGAGCATGATTATTCACCACAGTTTCTTGGCCCAAGCTCACTTCTGCTCGGGGAACATGATGGAATGATCATTGGAATAGAATCCGCCTTTTGCTCTGCTCCCGAAGCTGGAGAAAATGAGAGTATGTTTAATTCTTTAGATGCTCTCAACTCAGATTTGCAGTTTGTTTCTCAAGAAAGTAGTTTCAGTAGTAACTGTAGTGGCGATACTTTCTTCATTGCCAACCCGGGTCATACGAACTCCTATTTCAGTGATCCTAATGTGGCACTATTAAATGATGCCGGCATGTCCATGAATGTTTGCTTGATGCATGAGCAGAAAACTGGCACGTTTATCCCATCACTTGGGGACTTTTTAATGGAAAAGACTGTTAGCTTTAATGAAGATATGAGAAGAGACAAATTGGAGAATTCTAATCAATGTCAACCTGAGTTCCGAGCTCTTCCTGCTGAACAGATGTACCTCAAAAGGGAGTTTGATGTGCCAGAACTGGAGGCTTCAGCAGAAGATAAAATAAACATCAACTCATTTGAGAATCAAAAGAAGAAGCCTCGTCTTTCAAAAGATGTAAGTGTTGTCATTGATCCTACATGTCTCTATTTGTCATCCACACTCAATATTGGAGGTGGAAGTCTGTAAGAGTTTCTCACTGTAATTTCCAAATTCAGATGCAAAGGAGTAAGAAGAATGCACGGCCAAAGAGTAACCAAGAGGTCACCGGAAATGGCTACAAGGCAGAAGAGACTAATACAGGATTAGATGGACAGAGCTCTAGTAGTTACAGCTTAGAGGACGATAATGCTTCCCAGGAAAATAGTGGAGGAGCTTCCTCAGAGTCTAAATCACTAGTGGCTCACAACACAAACGGGAAGACTAGAGCCAGTAGGGGATCAGCAACAGATCCCCAGAGCCTTTATGCAAGGGTATTTTATTTCTCTCATTATGTGACAAGATAGTTTTGTATACTCTCTGTATATTATACTTATTTTCATTATGAATCTTGCAGAAAAGAAGAGAGAGAATAAATGAACGACTGAGAATCCTACAGAACCTTGTTCCAAATGGAACAAAGGTGATAATAGTGTATACTAATTTATTTGTGCTCTTTCTTTTTGTTTTCGGTGGGGGTGTGTGGGGCAATAACCAAAATAATTGGTAGTAGAATATAAGAGTAAGAATACTAATGTACTTTGCGAATGGCTGATTTCAGGTTGATATAAGCACAATGCTTGAAGAGGCAGTCCATTACGTGAAATTTTTGCAGCAACAAATCAAGGTAATAGGAGGCATAAATTGCAGAAAATTGAACAATTTTTCAACATATAGATATAGACATCAACACAAATTATATATAATCAAGCTAATTGGTTTCATTTTTTTTATTTTGTTGTAGCTTCTAAGTTCCGATGACCTGTGGATGTATGCTCCGATTGCTTATAATGGAGTGGACATTGGACTGAGTCTCAACCGCAAAGTTTCTCCACCATTATGAGGATGAAAGGACCAATGATCCTAAAATGTCTCCTCAGTAAACGAGAAAGGAAAAAGACAATACAATATATATATATATATATATATATTCTAACTTGTTATATGCTAATATGAAAAATACTGCACTCTTATGCATGAAGAGAATCCTCCCAATTTTATGAAAATTAAGTGCGGTATATGTTCCTTATATTTGTGAGACCATTTAATGATAAGGCAACCGTAGTCATGGGTTTGCCGTTTGTCTATGGTTCAATCTTTTGTTCAAAGGACTGTAGAATTACTATCATCTAATCATATAAATTCAAAACAATGTGACAGTACTTTCTCTGTGCTACTTTATATATCATTTTAAAGTTTTTTAAAATAAATCAATAAAAATATTAAATAATTTAAATTATAGTAAATATTAATGATATTTTACAAAAATGTTTTAAACTTAAATGTTAAGATAGATTTATACTCTATTTATCACTATTTTTACTAAAGGGTAAAATAATAAAAAAAATAATTAACACTTCACTGGTGATATAAAATAATAGATAATTTTAAATATTTAATTTTTTTAAATAATAAATAAAATGGGACGGAGGAAATATTATTATTTATAGGGGATGATGAAGTGGATGCTTTGGGCGTTTTAAGGGAACAATTAAAAATTAAGTCCTACCCAACTTTGCCAGTCCAGAGCGTTCTCCTATCGATTAGTTCAAACTCAAAACAGCTCAACGGAGAATCAAGTTCATTTTAGGACCTGACCTGTGAACCTGATCGAATTCCCCAAGGGAGAGGGTTAATTTGCGCGAAGGCCATAGGAGGAAAACTACAATTGGATAAACAAGAAAAATGAAAATATACAATTCATATTAGTAATATAGTATATTTATCAAACTAAGATTTAAAAATCGTGCAATCAAAATTCGATTGAGACAATCGTTTCTTAACTGTTATATATATATAATAATTGATTGATTGATTCTCTATAATATAAAAAATAATTGTATATAGTATGTCTAATACAAATAAGAAAAATATGTATAAATAAGAAAAGTAGATTATATATATTGTTATATCCTTTTATGTTTCTTTTTTAATATATAATTACATAATTATAAAAAATAGCTATTTTTGATTGAAGCGTAGAGAAAATGCGATTCTAAAGTACACTAAAAAATTATTTAAGTTCTTTCCATGGCAACTTAATAAAGACAACTTTAAAAAAAATTTAGTAATTTCTACCTCTTATAAATATTTTGGATATCTATCTAGAATATTAATTACTTAGGATTAAGTCATCATTGAATTATATTTTTTATTTATCCTATTTAATTAATTATTATCTTTATAGGGTTAAGGCATACTCTACATTAAAGTCCATCATCTTTGGTATAAATACCTCTTGGTAGATGAATAAAATACACTGATTTTTTTATTCTGTATATTTACTTATCTCTCCTCCTTTCTCATAATTTTTTCTCTACTCTATTTGTTCATATATTTCATTAGTTTTACAGCACGTTATCAGCGTGATTTTACTTGAAGATTTAAGATACATTCTCTTCGATTTACTAATAGAATACATATTATTAAGTTCCTCTCCTTCTTATCCTTTTTCATCTTCATCTTCTTCCTATGACTTTAAATTAACTTTTGAATTGAGCATTGAGATATTATATCTAAAAGTATAGGACCCAATTTAATTTCTCTTTTCTTGCAATTTAATTGTAATACTACATCTAAAAGTATTAACACAATTTAATTTCTCAATAATCATGAGGTATGAGACAATTTAATTTCATTGATATGTTATATCCAAAAGTAAAAAGTACAATTTAATTTCATTGATATGTTATATCCAGAAGTAAAGAGCATAATTTAATTTTTCTATTAAGTAGATCTTGAGGTTATCCATATAGAATACAAAGTAGATCTTGAAGTTATATATACTAGAAATAAAATAAATCCTGAAGTTATCTATATATACTCAAAATTAAATAGATCATGAAATTATTTATACTTCCATTAGATCACATTTAGAAGTATGTGGTATAATTTATTTTTTTTATTAAACGGATCCTTAAGTTATCCATGTAGAATACAAAGTGGATGAAATTATTCATAATTTATTTAAGTTTTAGATTTTTAAGTGTTTGACATTTTCCAAATTAAATAATGTGTAAAAGTTTGTTTTCTTTATAATTTTACAACAATTGCCATATTATGATTTTTTTTTCGTTTCATGGGACTGTAGTAAATTAACCTGAAGATTTTTTTTAAAGCATATGTATATTGCTTAGGATAATTGAAAATTTTATTTTAGATAAGTGTAAGTAAAATTATATATAAATCAATATATATAGTTATAATAAAAATATATTTGATGCTACTGTTTTAACAAAATTGCTTTTAATATGGGATTGCTCTTTGATTTATTTGTTATTGTACATGCCGAAGTGAGCATGCCGAGGTTACAAGTCCGAGGTGGATGTACGCCCCTTTAAGGCCTCACTTTCCGGGCTCATATACACCAAGCTATAATTCGGTGGCCGAGTTTAAGCGTAATGAACCAGGTAATACATCGGTTATCTGATGATAAGGCCGAGTAATCGTATGGCTAGATGGTCATCCGACTGAACAACACCTCGGCCATGTGGCCGACTACGAGTTTATTCATGAGAATTGTATTGCCCCAAAAACACCCGGCTAGGAGTAGCGGTTATGAGGCCATAACAGTTACGGAATCATAACTGCAGGGTGAAAAATCAGGGATCATGCTGAAAGAGCATGATACTCCATAATGGTAATTTATGAAATATCCCGATAAATTAGGGATTACAGGGAGAAGACGGTTAAATCTTAACGGTCGGGAGATAGTCAATAAAAGGAAAAAAGATAAGTGTAAATGTCAAGGGCACTGCATACTGAGGGTGGAATAGTTTTCTCGGTCTTTTTGACAGAACAGGTTGTAGCCCACCGTGGGGCCGAGCAAAACTATCCCACCACCACCAAGAATCATGGTACGAACCAGCAGCAGTGCGGGTGCAGGACAATGACGCTCTGAAGACAGGCCTTCTTTGGAAGACCACCCTGTCATTCGGGCAATGCGAGAGGAGATAGAGGTATTAAGAAAGGAGAATGAGGAGATGTGTGAAAGAAATAGGCAGTTGGAACAGGAACGCTATCATGAAGGTATATCTCTTCCTCGAGGAGGGGAACGAGGGAATACAAACAAGGATGCTCAGCGGTCACATCAGGAGGGAAGCCGACGGGAGGAAACATATCATTCAGAGACAAACATTGACAATTGGCGAGGGGATAAGCAGGCTGCTCGGTGACATCCGTTCGTTGATGGCATCATGGAGACGCTGTTGCCAAAAGGTTGGAAGGGTTTAAACTTAGAAAGATATGACGGTACTACTGATTCGGATGAGCATGTGGATGCGTATGTTACGCAGGTGAATCTGTTCACGAATGAGGATGCAGTTTTGTGTAGGGTCTTCCCTACGTCCTTGAAAGGAGCAGCTCTGAGTTGGTATACCCGGCTCCCATCACGATCTATCGATTGCTTTGAAACCTTAGTCAATAAATTCAGCGCGCAGTACGCTACCAGCCGACCTCACCAACTTACCTCGGCTGCGTTAGTCAACTTGCGACAGGAGAAGGATGAGTCCTTAAGGAGTTTCATGGAGCGTTTCTCATCAATCTCGGTAAAGATCCGGGATCTAAACCCTGAAGTAGCAATGCACACGATGCTGATGGCTCTCAAGCCGGGGCCGTTTGCCGACCACCTATGTCGAAAACCACCTTCCGACATGGATGAGCTTCGAAATCGTGCGGCTGGATATATACAAATGGAGGAGGTGTCGAAGTTTAGGAATAAGGTCAGGACTGATCTGGATAGGCGAATGGACTCAAGCAACCGAGGAAGTCTGAGGCCGACGTTAGAGAAGGGGAAGTTTAAAAGAGAGGGTATTGCTCGGGGGCCGAAGTATGACTTTTACACTCCACTAAACACTAACCGTGCTCGAATTCTGGATGAAGCCTGCAATACCGAATTGATACGGCTCCCAGCTCCAGGACACACCCCGAAAATGGCAGACCAGTCAAAGCATTGCAGGTACCATCGTAATTATGGTCATACCACGGAGAAGTGTTGGACATTACGGGACAAGATTGAGGAGCTAATCCAAGCCGGGCATCTCGGCAACTTCGTACAGAGGGGACACGGAAGTCGACCCTCCTATAATGGGCGAGGCCGTGGAGGAGGTCAGATCCGAGCTCAGGAAGAACATCGGCAACCGAGCAAGGAAAGAAGACAGCCAGATGACACCCGAAACAGGGAAGGAAACAGAATAAGAGGGGTTATCAACACTATAGCAGGAGGGTTTACCGGAGGAGGAGCAACCAGCTCGTCCAGGAGAAGACACTTGAGGGGCATTCGGGCAGTAAATGTGACGACACGCCGAGCACCCCAGAGTTCTTGTTCCATCACCTTTTCGGATTAGGATTTTGAAGGAGTCGATCCTAATCAGGATGACCCTATGGTGATTTCGGTGGAGGTGGCCAATTACGTGGTCAGAAAGACATTGATAGACCAAGGGAGCTCGGCTGATATATTGTATTATGCTACCTTCCAGAAGCTCGGGATACCTGAGAAAATGATCAAGCCTTATCGTGATCCGTTGGTCGGCTTTGCGGGAGAGCAGGTTCATACCCGAGGATATGTGGAGCTGTTGACCACTTTCTGAGGAGATCTCGGATCTAAAACTATTATGGTCAGGTACCTTATTATCGATGCAGTAACTTCTTACAATATCTTGATAGGTCGACCTGCGTTAAACGAACTCGGTGCCGTGGTTTCCACTCTGCATCTCACGATGAAGTTTCCCTCGATGACCGGGGATATAATTACAATAAAGGCTGATCAAAAGGTAGCAAGACAATGCTATGCAGATAGTCTAAAAGTCACCAAGAGACGGGTAGTTGGCCGCAATGAATATGAGAATAAGGATACAACATCAGTAAGTTTGGTGGAGCTTGATCCCCGACTGGATGCGCAGGACCAAAGGCCAAGACCTATTGAAGAATTACAGAAATTTCAGCTTGACGGTAAGGACCGGTGTACTAGCCTCGGAAGTAAACTCGGAGGTGAACCAAAGGAGCAGATAACGAAGATCCTGAGGGACAATGCTGATTTGTTTGCATGGACTTCTTCAGATATGCCGGGAATTGATCCCAACTTTCTATGCCACAAGCTGGCGGTATACCCAGAAGCTAAGCCAATAGCTCAAAGAAAGAGGCGGGTAGGCGAGGAAAGACGAAAGGCAATGAAGGAAGAAACAGTAAAGCTGATAGATGCTTGGTTTATCCGAGAAATTGAATATACGACATGGTTGGCCAATGTGGTACTCGTCAAAAAGGCTAACGGAAAATGGAGAATGTGCACTGATTACACTGACCTAAATAAGGCATGCCCAAAAGATACATACCCCCTCCCAAGCATAGAACGGCTTGTAGATGGAGCGTCAGGATGTGGCCTACTCAGCTTTCTGGATGCCTACTCCGGATATAATCAGATAAGGATGTACCCCCCTGATGAAGAGAAAACTGCGTTCATGACTGAAAATGCTAATTATTGCTATCAGGTGATGCCGTTCGGATTAAAGAATGCTGGGGCAACTTACCAACGGTTGATGGATAAAATATTTCAGGAGCAGATTGGGAGAAACCTAGAAGTATATGTTGACGACATGGTAGTAAAATCCGAAGATCCCTCCAAGCATGCTGCCGACCTTGGCGAGGTGTTCGGAAGGATACGGAAATACAACATGAGGTTAAATCCTGAGAAGTGCGTATTCGGAGTCAATGGGGGGAAATTTCTTGGATTCATGTTAACTCATCGGGGTATTGAAGTCAATCCCGATAAATGCCGAGCTATTATTGACATGAGAAGCCCCCAGAATGTAAAAGAGGTGCAGAAACTGACAGGGCGACTAGCATCACTATCCCGCTTTATACCGAGGTTAGCAGAGAAAGCCAGACCGCTCTTCAAGTTGCTTAAAAAGGCCGAGCGGTACCAATGGAACGAGGAATGCGAGCAGGCATTTCAGAGTTTCAAAGGTTTCTTTTCAGCACCTCCGATCCTTAATCGGCCGACCATCAACAAAGAATTATTACTGTATATGTCGGTGACCGAGTATGCAATAAGCTCGGTGATGGTACAAGAGATAGGCAGGCAGCAGATATCGGTATATTTCATCAGCCGAATACTGCATGACGCAGAGACGAGGTATCAAATTATTGAAAAGTTAGCTCTGGCTCTGGTTACATCGGCAAGAAGGTTGCGACCTTATTTCCAAAGTCACGAGGTTGTTGTGAAAACAGACCACCCTGTAAAGCAAGTCCTGAGGAAACCCGAATTAGCCGGACGGATGATCTTGTGGTCAGTCGAGTTGTCAGAATTTGGTATAAGATACGAGCCTAGAGGGCCAATTAAGGCGCAATGCCTGTCTGATTTTGTAGCTGAACTTACTCCACCTGTCGAATCCGAAGACGGGGCCCGATGGATGCTTTACGAAGATGGCTCCTCCAACATTAAGGGGAGCGGAGCGGGAATCATTTTGGAGGGTCCCGGTGGGATAATTCTAGAGCAATCTCTTAAAATTGATTTCCCAGTCACGAACAATCAGGCCGAGTACGAAGCTCTTATTGCCGGGTTAAAACTAGCTATAGAAGTGGGAGCGAGGAAAGTCAGGTGTCGGAGTGACTCACAGTTAGTTTCTGAACAAGTCTCGGGGGCTTACCAGACCAAAGATCCACAGTTGGCAAGGTACTTGGATAAGGTAAAGTGATTGGCTAAATACTTTGAAGAATTTGCGATTGAACACATTTCAAGAGAAGAGAACTCCCAAGCTGACCTGCTATCTAGACTGGCTAATGTCAAAAAGCTCGGGCAACATGAGACGATTATCAGGGAAACAATACATCAGCCCAGTATCGATCTTGATGAGGTTATGGTTGGAGGCAGCTTGGACAGGGACTGGATGACTCCTATTTGGAACTATCTGGCTGAAGGAACCTTACCCAGCTACCAGAACGAAGCAAGGAGATTGAAGATGAAGTCCTCACATTATATAATAATGGGAGGAGACTTATACAGGCGAGGATTCTCAACTCCCCTTTTAAAATGTCTCACTCATGAATAGGCGAAATATGTTATGAGCGAAATCCATGAAGGAGTGTGTGGGATACACACTGGTGGAAGATCTATGGTAGCAAGAGTAATCCGGGCCAGCTATTATTGGCCCACTATGCGAGCTGATTGTACCGAGTATAGTAAGAAGTGTAATGAGTGCCAAAGGTTTAGTAATCTGCGCCATGCACCGCCAGAAGAATTGCACACAATGACGTCTCCGTGGCCATTCATGGTCTGGGGAATGGATATTCTCGGACCTTTCCCGATGGGTAAAGGGCAAGTTAAGTTCTTACTAGTGGGCATAGACTACTTCACTAAATGGATTGAGGCGGAATCGTTAGCTAAGATCACGGCACAGCAGGTACAGAAATTTGTATGGAAGAATATTGTCTGTCGGTATGGGATTCCTCACTCGGTGGTTACTGATAATGGGAGGCAGTTTGTGGATAAGAACCTAAAGCAATTCTATGAACATCTCGGTATCAAGCATCGAGTGTCTTCGGTCGAGCATCCCCAAACCAATGGACAAGCAGAAGCGGCAAACAAGGTTATCCTCGGAGAACTCAAGAAGAGATTGGGAAGAGCGAAGGGGGCCTGGGCTGAGGAATTACCGAGCATCCTTTGGGCCTATCGTTGCACACCTCAGTCAAGCACTAAGGAAACCCCTTTTAGGTTGACTTTTGGAGCTGACGCAATGATCCCGGTGGAAGTAGGAGAGCCGTCCTTTAGGCGAATATTCCCCGACCAACATATGAACCAGGAAAATATGGAAATCGAACTAGATTTATCCGAGGAGGTCAGGGAAAATGCGCGTATACAAGAAGAAGCTTGTAAGCAAAGGGTGACTCGGCGTTATAATTCTAGGCTCAGGCCAAGAAGTTTTGTTAATGGAGACCTCGTTTGGAGAAAGCAGAGCGAAGCAAGGAAGAATATCGGCGAAGGAAAGCTAGCTGCAAATTGGGAATGACCTTACTGGGTTACTGAAGCGTTGGGCAACGGAGCATATAGATTAGAAAAGCTGTCAGGAGAAGCAATCCCTAGGACATGGAATGCCTCTCACCTCAAAAATTACTTCAGTTAGTTGATGTATACAAAGAAGGTGATGTACTCTTTTTCCTAACTCGGTCTTTTGTCCCAAACAATATGCAAAAGAGGGTTTTGGCCGAGAAGGTTTTAATGAGGCACGCCTATCTACTTTAATAAAAGAAATTTTTTATCATGATTATGTTCATTAACCTCGGTCAAGTATGAACCGAGAGAAGCAGAATTACACCTCAGTCAAGTATGAATCGGGAAGGTGGATAAACTCGGTCAAGTTTGAACTGAAATGTCAATTTAAAACTCGGTCAAGTTTGAACCGAAATGTCAATTTAAAACTCGGTCAAGTATGAACCGAGAGAAGTAGAATTACACCTCGGTCAAGTATGAATCGGGGAGGTGGATAAACTTGGTCAAGTTTGAACTAAGAATTTGTTCAAAACTCAGTCAAGTGTGAATTGAGGAATTGAAATTCGGTCAAGTATGAACCGAGATCTACAATTAAAACTCGGTCGAGTACGAACCGAGAGGAGGAATTAAATCTAAGTCGAGATCGAACTGAGAGATCATTTTAAACTTAGTCAAAAAATCGAACGCAGTCAGGTCGAGAAGTAATATTGTTATCATTAACAAGTCTGAACAAGACATCAAAGTAAAGAAAAGGAAAAAAACAGACAATCAAGGAGGTAAGCAACTCGCAGCAGCAGGAACATCTCTCTTTTTTGTGTCCTACAGTTCGTCTTCATCCACAAGCTCACCATCTTTGACATCTTTGTTCACATCAAATGCCGAGAGCTCAATCTTCAGCAAGGAAAAGATGCACCTGATGAAGTGCTTTATGAAAGCCCTCTACGTGCTCTTTCATTATTTGTTGCACGGCTTCCTTTACGTCAGCCTCAAGCTCGGCCTGCTTCTTCCTCACTTGTTCCAAATCCTCCCGTAATTTAGCAGCAAGGGCCGAGGATTCGGCTTCAGCGCTCTTTACCCAAGCAATCTCAGTTGTCAGGGCATCCCGCTCCTTTTCGACTGCTCGCGTCTTCATCTCGGCATCAGCGAGGGATCCTTTCAGCTCTTCCACTTGCAGAAGGAGAGCTGCTTGAGACTTTGCAGCGTCGGCGAGCTCCGAGGAAGCTTTGTCCTTCGCGCTGGTTACTTCCAGAAGCTCGGCCTTAGCAGCTTTCAGGCGACGATCATTCTCCTCAAACTCCTCCCCACAAAATGAGGCCATGTTCGCAGCGCGCAGGCACATAGCCGACATGGATTCCAAAACAGCCTTGGGACCCAATCGCTGCAAGGACTCTTTATCACTGATTTCCTGGAAGCTACTCCCGAAAAGCTTGGCGATGTTTGGATCAATGCCTGAAGGCAAGTGTCTAACAGGAGAAGGCAAGGGAGATTGGTAAGCTGAAGATACAAGCTCCTCGTCGGTGGTCCGAAGTCGAGCACGTTTGCTCGGGGGGCTTCGTGAGGAAGAAGGAATCTCAACAACCTCAGTTGTTGCCATTACTTCGGCACGACCTCTCTCCTCTTTATCAGGGTGAGCCTGCAACTTCTCGGCACTTGGTCCTGCTGATGGGGCCATGTTCTTTATCGAATGCCAGTTGAACTTCCCCATCACCACTGCAAAATAAAAAACGTATATTAGAAGCTGAAACAAGTATGGTAGCACAAGATGAAAGAAAATCAGCACTCACGTTTAAAATCTTTATTGGGGGTTGAAGAGTAAGGGAGCCTAAGTAAGATTTTGCAGTTCAAAGGACGAGGTAATTTATTTAACTTGTCGACATCCGCCTTTTCGGATGCCGACATAGTCTCATAACACCAGGACTGGAACTTGATAGGAGTCCGAGTCCAATACAGAGGAAACCTGGGCCGCCCCCCCTCATCGAAGAACATGTCCGAGTAACCCTCGGCTGGGCGCACTTTGAAGAAACTTCCTTTGAAGTCTTTATATGATGAGGTATAAGGACCGATTATCCCCTTCTTATTCATACCACTAAGGGAAATCTAGCCGATCTTATTTCCAAATCGGATTTGATAGTAGTAGAGGAATTTTGGGGCGGTCGGTGTCATATTCAATTTTCTGCACAGGACCTCGAACGCCTTTAGAAACGCCCAACTGTTGGGATGAAGCTGAGTCGGAGCGACGTTCAGCGCCCTTAAAACAGCACATTCGAACTCCGAAAAAGGAAGGCCAACTCCTAAGGATTTGAATAATGTTCTATACATAAAAGTAAAATGCGTTTGTACCGGCAACGCAGACAGAAACACGTGCTCATCTTCAGCACACGGCTCGGCAATCACGGCCTCTTCTATTTGTGTGCTGGCCAAAGAAATCGACTTCCTCAATTCCACAATGGATTCGGCAGTCCGAAATTTAGAATGGTAGGATCCAACTTCCCCTTTCACCCAATAATATCCCGAAAGCCGAATGTCAGGAACTGGGTCTCTTTGAACTCTGGGAGTGACTTTTCGTGGCTTTTTTACGGCCACCTGCGCAGCAGTAGCCGAAGATGAAGCCTCCCTTTCGGTCGGAAGGTCGGCTAGACGAAAATTTAATTCTGTGCTTGGAAAGGAGGAGTTTGACAGTGACGGTTCTTCTCTGATGCCCAGAACCTCCCCCTCAACCAGGATTCGATGAGAGGACGACCCAGCCGATGCCTCGGATCCTCGATTTGAACTCATGGTGGAGGTATAGAATAGTATGAAGTGAAGTACTTGAGAAAGGGGGAAAACACAGAAGAGGGCGTACCTGGAAAAATGACGAAAGGGGCAAGGAGAAGGAGACCAAAGACGACGAAGAGATTCAGAGAAAATGAAAAGCAGATGTAGGTTGAAGTTAAAAGATGAGCACCCAAGTCCAATACGCATATAGTGAATACTCCTCCTCGAAAACGAGCGAATTAATCATGACTTTGGGGAGCCAATCGTCACCATTGGGGAACGTGATTCGGCTAACGAAAAGACGCAGCATTAAATAACGCTGCAGGTAGCTGTACGTGAAAGCACATTACCGTTTCAGAAACCGAAACGTCAAGGAGCCTCTGGGAAGGTTCTGGAATCCCTAAGGAACTGGAGTGATTTAAATTCAAAAAGCCAGTCTTGAGTCGGTCATGTGATTCAGAGCCCTCTCATCCCGACTGGACTCGAGGCTCGGGGGGCTAGTGTACATGCCGAAGTGAGCATGCCGAGGTTACAAGTCTGAGGTGGATGTACGCCCCTTTGATGCCTCACTTTCCGGGCTCATATACACCAAGCTATAATTCGGTGGTCGAGTTTAAGCGTAATGAACCAGGTAATACATCGGTTATCTGATGATAAGGCCGAGTAATCGTATGGCTAGATGGTCATCCGACTGAACAACACCTCGGCCATGTGGCCGACTACGAGTTTATTCATGAGAATTGTATTGCCCCAAAAACACCCGGCTAGGAGTAGCGGTTATGAGGCCATAACAGTTACGGAATCATAACTGCAGGGTGAAAAATCAGGGATCATGCTGAAAGAGCATGATACTCCATAATGGTAATTTATGAAATATCCCGATAAATTAGGGATTACAGGGAGAAGACGGTTAAATCTTAACGGTCGGGAGATAGTCAATAAAAGGAAAAAAGATAAGTGTAAATGTCAAGGGCACTGCATACTGAGGGTGGAATAGTTTTCTCGGTCTTTTTGACGGAACATTTTATGATTCTAAATTCAAACTTTATTTGAATGTGATCATAAAATATTTATTATTTGAGAATCATATATTTAATATAAATGAATGTTTGATTTTTAGTATTATTAAATTGATTCCTTGTAATCTTATACATATATATATATAATAAAAATAATAATTAAACTTTATCTCAATTGATGGCTCAATGTTTGTTTTTCTGGTGGATTATGAGGAGCATGATTTATATTAAAAATATAGCTTTTATGTTTCTTTGTTTTGTAGTTGAAGCCAATGACAATATGATATGAGGCTCTTTGGAGTATAATTTTATTTGATATAAGCTATGATTGCTCATTATTGGATTATATGTTTTTAGTATAATTTTGTGTCATCATTATTACTTTTTTTGGTAACCTTGGGATTACTATTACTTGATTTCATTTCAAGTTTGTACATATGTAGCCTCTTAAATGAATTAAGTAATTAAATTTATAATAAACTAATTTATATTGAAAGCTAACAAATTGTATATATATTTTTATTGAAACATTATCTTTAAGGAACATAAAATATTCAAAAAATGTTAAAATTACTGTGAAGTCAAAAGTGACCACAAAATCTAGAATGCTATATGATTTTTTTAGTTAATTTCATGAAGGAATGTTGCAAAAGCACTTTTGTATCAAAATTTGAATGTGATACTCCAATTTCAAATATTATGGTTAGTTCTTGAAAAACTATATATAATAGCATTGATTTAGTTCTTGAAGAACCATTGAGGGCATTTTTAACATTTGTGGCTAGAGAAAAATGTGAATTATATTCTATGGATAATATTAAAGATAAAATTATTCTTTTATTTGAAAATTAGTCATAGTATTATGTGACTAGTACAAAATTGATAAAGACTCAGAAAGAGTAATATCATATCATATTTTTATTAGAAATTAATGTTCATGGCTAATTACTTTTATGATCAAATTGGATAAATTAATCAGTTAACCCCTTTAGAAAATCTAAAGGATTTCATCAAACTTGATTAATGTTATTTGTTGGAAGAATACGATAGTTTGATGTGCAGTTTTTTTGAGGAAGAGTCTTCTCTGGTTCATTTTGGTTTACCACAGAGAAAATGAGATAAGTTCAATCTTAATCTTTACCTTTAATTATCTAATTTATAGTTTATGGAATCATGATATGTTTATAAATTTATATAAGAAAAAAGACAAGTATGATTAATTTGTACTTATTTATGTTTTGCCCTATGGTATTTAAGATTCAACAAAAAAATAGAACTGAACTTGTATATGTTAATTTGAAGAAATTATTCAAATAATTAAGAAATTTTAGATATCTTGGATAATCATAGAAAATTGAAAATGTTGAATGATGTAAATAATTATGTGAAATTCTAACATTAAAAGTGATCATTATTAAGTTGAATTTAATCTTATTAGAGAATGACATGTTTGATATCAATAATTATTGTATAATTTGTGGATGATGTTTTATGCTACCACTAACGAAATTATAAGAGTCCTATAACATCTAAAGAAAATAATAAATGACTATGTTGGCCTAATATATGATAGAATATATCTTAGTTCTTAGAGAATTATTGTAAACTTGCCTTATTGATTTATAATTTGAAGGCATTATTATTACTTATGAAGCAATTTTATCATTGATGATGTATTATTTTACTTGAGTTTCAAAAAAATTTATATGTTATTACATTGGATAATATTGAAATTGTAATCATAACCAAAAGTTTACGATAATTGAACAATATATGGAAAGCTTTTGAGAAATATGCTACAATGAATCAGAAGCTTATTATTGGTTACTAAATATGTATACTAGAAGTATACTTATCTAAATATTATTTGGTATAACTAGTTAAAACATCTCAGATCTGTTATGATGTAAAAAATTTTGTTGAAAATTCACACAAATATTAATTGAAGATTGGAAGATTCTTCATAGCTATCATATTATTTTGAGAATTCTTATGTGTTGCTTATTTTCAAAATAAGTTAATGAGAAGATTGTTATTGGCTAAGATTGAAATTTGATCCTTATTTTTTTGGAATGTATAGAGTTAATATGGGCTTATTCAAATAACATACAAGTACTTGATAAGTTTGAAAGATGCATCTATATATGAGATGGTCATATGTGTTTATTTGCAACTTGAAGTTTGTAAGATTACTATAAATATTAGGTGCACAATTTTTGGACCATATGATCAAGAAAATGTTAATTCAGATGTTTTGATGATTATAAAACAAATAAGCCTGGGAGATCCAATATCAAAAGAACACATGTGAAATGAAGAATAAAGTTGGAGCTTCCTATTGATTGAAGAATTGTTTCACTCATACTTAAGGAACTTATCTGTAAAAGAAGGTAGTTGAGCTTTGAATTTCAATTAACCCAAAATTAAATGAGATGACTAATTGAGTGATTAGTTCTTAACTCATGATTTCAAAATAATTTTCAAGAAAATAGCTATCTAATGAGGATAAAGGTTCAATCTCAAACTGATTCTAAGTGTTCAATTGGTTTTCAATAAAAATGTTTTTACTTATGGGAATAAGATCTCAATTTTAAAGATATTTTTAAGTGTTTACCTTGTTTTCAAAATAATATCTTACCTTATACGTATAACCATTTGAGGTTATGGGGATAAAAACCCAATCTCAAAGCTTTTTCAAAGTTCATCCCTCAATTTCATAAAAAGATATTGAAGTTATCCGCATAACACAACTTGGGAATCAAGTTCTCGAATTTGTCTAGGAGGTTATCCTGATAAGGTAGGCACCTTATTCGCATAACATGGTGAACAGTAAAGAAAAGTGGTATTGTGTGGCCCATTATTCGCATAACCTAGGTAGGTTATCCGCATAACCAAGAGAGATTATCCGCATAACCTATATTTTATAATACTTAACTTTTCTCAGGTAAAACAGGTTATTCGCATAACCAAGGGATGTTATCCGCATAACCTCTATTTCAGAATATTTGAACTTTTCTCAGGTAAAACAGGTTATCCGCATAACCAAGGGAAGTTATTCGCATAACCTATATCTCATAATACTTGAACTTTTCTCGGGTAAAGCAACTTATCCGCATAACTATGAGAGGTTGCCCTGATAACCTAAGTTTCACGAAAACTTAGTTTAAGAAAAACTTAACGTTATCCTAATAACTAAGTGGGTTTGCAGGAAAATGATTCTGAGCTAAAATCTAGTCATTCTGGGTAGTATGTTATCTGCATAGCTTAACTAGGTTATCCGCATTACGAAAAGCTTCACATTGAAAACAAAAGCAAACAGTTACCTATTATTCACATAACCTGAGGAGGTTATTCGCATAATTTCTGTCAGATGCATTTAATGTGGTAGGTGAACGGCTATTTTCTTAAGAGTAATGGATAATCTTTGTTTTCAATGGATAGTTCTATCCCAAAACTATAAATAGGACCTCATTTAAGTTATTGGGTGATGAGAAAAATAATTTACACCCCAAAACTCTGTTGATTCATTTAATAATTCTTTTAAAGTTCAATTACACTTAATAATTCTTTTAAAGTTTAATTACCCTCTATTTTACTTATTCATTATATCTCAACTTTCATATCTACTTTTTTGAAAGAGTTTTCATTCTGTAATACATCAAAACACCTGTAGAGTGTACTTAGTGTGAGATTGCACTAAGTGAGATAATTTTACTCTTGAGTGAGAAGAGTAAGAAAACTTGTTTAAGTCTGAAGTTCGGGCTGGTGATGTTATTCTGCGGTCATTGCAAGAACCCATTCAAATCTTGCAAGAGATAGTGGAAAAATCTCAAGTGGTGGCCTAGGAACTGGACGTAGGTCAAGTGAAATAGATCAAACCAGGATAAACTACTGAGTTCTCTTCCCTCTGCTCTTTATTTTTATACTCTGTTTTTAGTTATTTTTTTAGTATCACTATTGTTTTTCTAATTTGCAGAAAAATTTCAATCTTCCCAATTCACCCCCTCTTGAGAAGCCAGCTGAGCTAATAGAAAATGCTAATGACTTTGTAACTCAGGTTTTTAATGAGTATTATATGATTTTTTAAAAAAAAAGTTGAAAGGCTTATTTAGTCTAATGGTCTTGCAAAATTATTTGTTAAATGTCTTCATAAAATAGATAGACTTATGTGTATGAGAACAAGACTTTCCATTTAATATGGAAATATACAAATTTACATGTTGCAGCACTATATGCATCAAGCCAAATGAAATGTTATAGATTCTCCTTACTTTGAATAGCTTTTGGTCAGGAGCCAAAGATTCCCATCTTGGAATTTTGTATGTGCAATACCTATCCATACTATTCTACCACAGTGCACATAGATGAATGCTCAATATTAGTTAGGAATAAATATGGATATGATCATTCTTCTTTTTATTTGTTTTTGAATGAAACAAAACGATATTTCTAAAGGAAACAAATGGATTTAGGAAGACTTATACTGCAAAGTTTTCTCAATATGAGGAGAAAATAGTAAGTAGCTGGAAATAATAATACATGGAATACACCATCATATTTAGATCATCACATATGATAATATGAACCTAGAGTTCATTATAGGTTGCATTCACATTACAAAAATAATTGCTAAATATGATTACTGACCCAAATGAGAGAATGATCAAATATCATATTCCAACAAAAAATTGCTCCAATCAGTGTCCTTGTAGGACAATTAATACAATAAAAAAAGATTTACGCTAGAAGCATGAGTGATTGATCAGTTCCAAATATATTAAAAGAGAAAAGGAACAAAGATGATCATTTTAAGTAGGCGAGCACTCCAAAAGAAGCTAGGGCATAACGAAGATTGTAAAACTCTGGAAGAGGTACATGTACATGAAATTAGAAAAAGAGACATTGATAAGATATGTCGTTATAAGATGAGATGGAACTAAATAAAGAAGGTTATCAACATTTGTTTTATAACATTGATAGATAATATTATCACATAATCAATTGAGGATCGTACATACAAATTTGTCATGATATAATGATTGGTTAAAGGAAAAGAAAAGTACAAGGACGTAATTAAATTCGTGTGGAATTTATGGACCGGTAGTCCATATGGAATTTTTAGATTTGGAGTCTAAGCATTTGAAGTGCAAAATTAATATTAAAAGGTATTTATTCAAAAACATATATTAGGAATATAAAATTATAAAGGTTTTTCAAAGGTCAAATAGAGATTGTGGCGCATGAAATTATTTTTAAAAATAGTTTTACAGTATATGAAAAAAGTTGATATGTGTCTAATAAATATAGTGATAACCTATTTTTGAAGCACTATATATAGTGAGATTTATATGAGAATCCTAGAAGGATTCAAAATGGTAAATTCATATATAAAGATTTTTGAGAAATTTTCTTTATTAGTAAATATGTTCCTACATTTTTATTTAAAGATTTATTTCAAAGTTAAAAACTTTTAAAGAGTTTAAATGAAATAGTTTATTATTTGAGAATCTATAATAAAAGATCTTGAAAAGAGATCTTACTAACTTAACTTGTAGATCAAGCATATCTCAAAGTATGTTATAAAAAAAAGTTATATCTCAAAGTGATTTTATTTGAATAAATGCATCTAAGTACCCTGTTGATTTCAAAACTATTATATCCTTAAGAGAAGAATAAACCTAGTGGTCTTAAAGCACCTCAAGTTTATTTAATGAATTAAGTTTTTGAAATGAAGCTAAACATTTAATAGCTTTGACGGCTATAGAATTTGGTTACTTTATCTAACTAAATTCGAGTTATGATTAATTAAATATGTAAATGCATAATACTTATCTGATCCATATAAAATTTGATGTAAAAAATACATCAACTATGATTGATATCCTAACATATCCAGAAGATATGTACAAAGAAAGGATTCCAGCGTATTGCATGAGAATAATGTATTATGCATAATGTTGAAAAGTGATGATTCCAAGAACAAAATAGTGATATAATTATCAAGGGGTAAACATTAAGCTGTACTCTTTTTTCTTAATCAAGGTTTTATTTCATTGGGTTTTTTCTGTTAAGATTTTTTTATGAGATAGCTTTAATAAACATTCAAATAACATGAGAATTAATCCTCATTGTACTCTTTTTTCCTTATCTATGGTTTTTTTCCATTGGGTTTTTCTAACAAGGGTTTTAACGAGGCAATGCGAATAAGTGTATTTAAGAATCTAATTTTTCTTCACTCATGATTTTCAAAAAAATGGCAATATAGATAATGAATAAATTCATTTATGTGACAATCTAGCAGATCTATTTATCAAGGCTCTTCCTACTGCATTATTTGAGAAGCTCATGCACAATATTAGATTTTGTTAACCCAAGGATCTTGATTGATATACACACTGTACTCTTTTTTTCTTAACCATGATTTTTTACCCATTGAATTTTTCTGGTAAAATTTTTAACGAGACAGTATTTGATAGCATATACAAAGAATGTTGTACTCTTTTCTTCACTAGATTTTTGTCACATAGGATTTTTCCTAATAAGTTTTTAAATGAGACACATTCTTTAATAATAGATATCTAAGAGTTAGTGTTATAAATATTTTGAATGTCCATATAGAATATTAATTACATAGAACTGAATCATATTTTCTATTTATCTTATTTGATTAATTATTATTCTTTCTAACATTAAGACTCATTTTAGTATTATGGCCCGTTATCTTTTGTATAAATACTCTTGGTAAATGAATAAAATACATTGATTTCTTGGTTCTCTATATTTGCTTCTTTCTTCTCCTCTCAAAAATTCTTCTTTACTCTATTTGTTAATATATTTCATTAGTTTTAAAACACTTTCTTGTTTATCCAAAAGCACTTCAAACTTGTCATTTGAAACTTTAATTATGCGCAACCCAAGAAGACAGAAAAAAAATTGCATAAAACAAGCTAGTAAGTGTTTTGAAATGACAATTTTTTAAGAATTTTGGAATATAAATATTTCTTTTCTTTAACAAATACATAAATCAATATCAGTGTGTTGAGTTAGAACATTAAATATTATTCTAACGGCTAAAAATTTAAAATGATACAAATTAAAAAAATAAAAATTGAGAGGATCTACAAATTGGTGAATGCATACATATGGTAGACTGCAGTTCAACTCAATATACAATGTGAAAAGTGGCGCTGGGGCAACAAAACGATAGTAGGCCCATATAAAAGCAGACCTGGATTAAAAATGGGTCTTACAATCATTGTTAGCGCAAGCCCAACTTAACCTGGCCGTGAACAGGAAACTTTCCAAAGTTATCAGAAGCTTCCTTAATATTTTGGCACGCATTGGTCGTCCCGGACCAGCACTTTTACTTAGCTTCAGGTTGATTATGCTTTATGCGTCTACTCAAGGAATTTTGTGCGACGGCCTCACTGCCATCTAATTCCAAGTATAGAGTAATCAGCATTCTTTCCTCAGTTGTGGAATTACTGTGCTTCATTTGTCATTGAGTATCGTTGTTTATACTTATAGGATGTCGAGTCGATATGGTCAGGGCAGGCAAGAGAGCAACAAGGGTTTCGTCAAGGCCCATAAGAAATTTGTGCCCAGAAATTCGAACACAATCCCTAGCGGGTCAAACCCAACTCTCTCAGCCTCCCTCAGACAATCGAATTCATTGAAACAATCGGATAGCCACGCTGGGAGCAGTGGTTCCGTTTCAGCATCGGCAGGCAGGGTTCAAATGGGCGAGACTGGAGAGTGGGTGTCAAACAGAGCCCAGGGTGGTAATTTTGTAAACTACTTGCCACAAGACGAGGCAGTGGCCGCAGGGCTTGGCGCTGAGGAAGGAGGATTGGATCCCTTGGAGTCTCAAAGAGTTGTGGATCTTTTAAATAGAGAGTTGTCTCGTTTGCTTAGGTTGAAACCCAGGGAATTTTGGAAAGAAGGTACTTATCTACGATTATTTCTTTCATTGCTGTATTGTGCTGATCCTGGACATGCCTAGGGGTACTAAGTTATTCTTTACCATCACAGGATATATCATTCGAGAAATTTAAATGCAAGTAAGAAAGAATATGTTGAAATTCAAACTTTTTTTATGGGGCGGGTCAGCGAAACACAGTCTTCATTCAACTTGACTTTTGTACTAGGCACTTTTGGAGTAGTTCTTAAATATAATCTCCTAAAATTAAGGATTTTTTTTCACTTAATTAGAGTGAGGTGTATTTTTTGCCCTTTATAATAGTTAATGGAACTTCTACTCCTTTCAAATCAGCTTGACTGCTTTTTTTTTTTTAAATGTTTAAGTAACCTGCACTGTTATTCGTGACATATATAATATCTTGAATAGCAAAGATTTTTATTATATCTAGTGATACATAGGTCTGTCACTAATGCTCTATAGTTAATGTGCTTCTTGAGTTCTTGTTTTATCTCTCAATTCTCGATTGCTATGTTATTTCTGTTACATTTGCAGTGGCTACTAATACCTCCTTACATGAGTTTCTAGACAGCTTCCTAAAATTTAGAAGCAGATGGTATGATTTCCCACATCGAGGGGCCAAAGGAATAGTTGCTGGGGTTATTGTTGGAGAGCTTGATTTAAGCCGGCGTGTTTTTATGGTATTGTATCGCATGTAAGTTTTTCTGATGTTGGATTGTTATTTGGGTTATCCTTTTTTGGATTTTTGTGAACTGAATTTTCCACTGCTCTTACTGTCATTAATGTACGTTTTGCAGTTCTTCTAATAAAGATCCAGGTGCTCAGGTTGCTCATAACCTCAGTCTCAAAGACCATAGAGGTGGGTTGTCTCTTATCTTTTCCCAATTTATTGAAAATGGGATGTAATTTAGCACAGAAATCATAAGCTTTAATTTATTTGCAGCAACATATTTTGCTAGAGCATATTCTTCAAAGCATGGTTACAGGATAGGTTTGTGTTATGGCTTCAGATTGGTGTTCTGCAAATGGTTGTTTATAGGGAGTCTCTAATTTTAATATACGGAGAGATTAGACAACTTTTTTTTCTTGGTTGCAGTTTTAAGCCTCTTGGGTTCGTGTTTTTATTTCCTAATGTTTTTAGGAATAATTTTTCCCCCTAGTTGAACGTTGAACCTCTTTTATTTTCTCTTTAATAATTTCTTAATTTATTAAAAAATATTGCTCAGTAATGCAAGCTTCTTTTTTCATTTCTTCTTTCATATCACTTTGAGAACAAATTCTGATATGGTATCAAGGATTTAATTGAAACTAATTCTATGATCACGCTCTACAAATTTGATGGATGCAACGGTAGTGATTGGTGTTGCAGTGAGTCAAACTTGTCAGTCAAAATGGTGGTAATTGATTGTTAAAAATGTGCGTCAGTGTATGGGATGCTGCTTGTTTAACGTGTCCTTAGTTTAATTTTTAAAATATAATAGCCTATGTATTAAACAAGAGAATTATTTCCATAATTGGGTTACTGTTTGGCAGTTTCTTAATATTTGTATTGTTTCTGATTCACTGTTGTTCACTAATTCTGCCTGTAGTTCTTCTGCAGGAGAAAAAGTTGCTCGACTTGCCAAAGTTGTTAGATATATGTGCCATATACAGTCATGAAAATGAAGAGTTGACAAGATTGCTTGTAAGAATTTTTTAATAATTGTTTAATCTGTATGAAGAACCACCTTAATATGCTTTAGGTTCCATAGATATTAAAATAACTGAACAACTTCTATCAAGAAGTACTATAGGAAGTGATTTCTTGCTGACAATTTTCGCATAATAGATTAGAAAGAAAGTTTTATTTTAAAAGAACATTTTCAAACCATGGCATTCATTAGTTGTTATTATTTATTAGTTAGTCTATTGCCAAGTGTATAGAGGCAGGATGAGGGGATATCTTCTGAGTTGTGACCCTTGGCAGGATGGCATGGAACAGACTGGGAATATGTGGCCATCCTTGAATACCTATTATGCATGTATGTTGATGCACATCTTCTACATAGCTATAACAGACTTTAAAATTATATTACATTTAGGACATGGAGGTAAATGGAAACAGAAGATTTAATAAGAACGGATTGACTGTTATTTATTTTTTTTCTGTTATTATTTGAAATTTCTAAAATTAAAATTTCTAGTAGTTGAAATACAACTCTGGCACACCAATTTAATTGTGCTTATGACATCTGAAAATAAGAGAGTTTATAGCTTTTACTGTATGTCATATGATATTTTTCATGGATGTGTCAAATCTAGTGTTATGCTACTGTGAAAGTACCGTTTATTTTGTCTGCTATGCTTAGGTGTCTCCCAAATGTGAGTTTGTTCCTTTGATGCTTTTGGTTTTATTGGCACCAACAATTAGATCTAGTAGATTAATGTCTGTTAACTCTGCAGCGGAAACTATGTCTTAGCTTGGTCATCTTCGTCAATCCTTGTTGAAATAAGATATTTGTTGGCATTTGATTCTCTCTTCCTCCTCTTGAATTATAATATTATACTAGCTTGCTTGTTTTGCGATTCTCTGTGTTTCAATTGTGCCTTTCCTCTGAGGCTGTGGGCTCATGTGTAGAAGGTTCCCAAGATGGTCTGGTCACTCTGTTGTAGTCAGTGGTTTGTGTCAGCAATACTTTCTCTCATGCATTTAACACTTAGTTTGCCTAGGTTTACTTCTATTTTTTTTGTTGTCGTATTTGTCTTTATCCAAGTGATGTAGTCTGAGTTTTATACAGTACCTTCTTGCGCTTTCTAGATATCATAATGAAAACTGCCCATGGACCTTAGCTTAAAATTTTTTGGTTAAAGTGGTTTTTGAGATAATACAATACCTCTATAACCAAGTGGGTAGTACGTGGGAGTTCAATCCGCACAGTCCACCATTCTTATTAATTAAACAGAAAAAAAATTATATGTTGTTCATTATTTCCTTGTCAAATCATACACTTCCCACACTATTATTGGGGAGTGACACCCTTATTATGTTTTGAAAGGAAAACTTGATAATGAAGATATAAGGAATTGCATATAAGTCTAGTCCTCAAATGGAACTTAAGACACAAGATAGGTGGGCCTATGCTTTGCCCACACTTCATGCCTATGAAGTGATGTGTTAAGGGATTATAAGAAAAAATATTCATGAATCTACTCTTAGTAATTTTTTAAGCTTTTGAGTTGAAGTGTCCCTTGACAAAAACTTCTGTGCCTACTTTTCTTTCTTCATCTCTCATATGACATCACATCTTTCAGGTCGGAAATGCTTTGAATGCTCAGCCTTGGATCCATGATAATCTGACAACTGTAATATCACATTTTCTTGGAATTTCCCACACAATGCATGAAAGATGCAGTTCATCATTGGAGGTACTTGTAAATTGACAAAGCTAAAAGCATGTTTATGTCCATAATTTATCAATTATTGTTCAGTTTTGAGCTTTTTTTTCTTATTTTCTAAGCTTTCATTTGTTTGTTCTCACTATCACAAGTATAATATATCACATCATGAGTCTTATACTGTTTGGTAAATTATAAATTAAATTATGGTGTTGAACTGTTTGGTACAGTAATCCCTAAGTTCACTTGATGAACTTCTTGCCAGTATTGTAAATCCTATTCTTTTTTCATTTAGCAGTTGTTTTCATTCTAACATTGCTTGTAATTTATTAATAAAGAAAGGGTTTTTGCTTGTGTATGAGCAAGTTGCAAATTTGCAGACTGAGGCATTTATTGTGAGGGAAAAGTTTTTTGCTCTATTTTTCAGAAAGATGACCATATTTACTTATTATTTTTTTCTATCTCATGCTTGTTTTTTGTATTCTTTTGGAGGAGATTTTTGGCGGTGTAAAATACAACATAGTAATTTTGAAAAGTAGGCTTGGTGGTTGTGATGACCATTTGTTTCATTTCATACTCATTTTTTAAAGTATACCTATTCCCAAAAAAATCAAAATCACTAGCAATACATGTAAATTTATTGACTTTCTGTAAAATGGGAGGAATATATTTAACAAAATTTATTACCAGTTTTATAACAAAATATTAATAAGTGTAGGGATCCTTGAATTATGTGTGTGTCTGCATTCTTATAATTTACTGATGTTATTGTTAGGGACATTAACCATTATAAAATGTAGGACACAATCGTCTATGAGTAATATGAATGCACAAAACAAATATGATTAGTTTGGTTTTGGTTTATTATTAATCAAGTTTGAGTTTTTAAAAAAAAAATGTTTGGCTTTGAATTAACATATATGATCCTTTATCGAGCCTATTAACATACTAGTAAACTAGTTTATTGGCTTGGTCACCCCCCTGTTGCTCTTCCTTTTCACCATCCATGAGTTAGTTTGACTTATTTAAGGCAACTTAATGCATAAGTACCACTTTTAGAAAGTTATTTACAATTGACTTAACTCATGATAGAAAGTAGATATGACCAATAGTTACATTAATAGAAATTATTGAAATTTTCTTTTCTGGGAGAATATGCAGGTCTTATTTTCTTCTGGAAAACCAGATGACCACAGTGCTGCTCAGCTTCAAGCAGATCTGCTTGAGGTGAGTTTTTGTATGTTATGGAAGCTATCGTATTGTTTTTATGAATATTTTAAATTGGATAAAGTGTCAAGGGAGCAAACCCAAATACAAGCAGGATTGTGTATGCAGGGGGAAACTTTGATGGCACTAGGTTATTCTTTTTCAGCTTTGTATTTGAGATTTTTCCTAGAACTAGAATAATGAGCATTTCTTTCCGGTTAGGTACCCCCTATTATATGGATGGCACTGGTTTCGACCACTCTGTTTAATTTCCTTTTGTGTGTGAAGTAACTCAAATTCCAGCAAAGCTCTGAAATGATTACAGGCATGACCTAGCTAAGCCTGAACTATTACCATAAACTGATACCATAGTTCCAGAAAACTTGTATTCATTGCTGCTGATGAGGAGATTACTAATATATGCGCCATCTCTCATATATAACACAATTGCCTTCCCTCTTAGATTATTTAGAGATAATATCTTATCCCTAACTGCTATCTGTTTGCCTATTCTAAACTGATAGACAATTAAAGTGGAATTTTGCCGTGCCAACTGGCTTTTGGGGAATTTGTACAATTCCTCCCTTCTAGAATAGCATCCAAGGAAGAGAATGTATTCAATTGCCATTTAGTTTACTCTCAGATGGAAAATGATCAGCATTTGTTTACTGAGTTCTTTGGCTTTTCTGAAGCATAAGATTAATGTAATTTGTTTCTATAGGTGATGGACTTTATAAATGATGCAATTGTCTCATTGGATGCTTTCGTTAGTGCATACAAACACGCAGCTGTGCTTTTTTCTTGCCCAGTTGAAATAAGGTATCTTCTACGATTGAAATTTTTGGAATTTTATTGTAATACTGAATGCAACAATTTTTCATTATAAGAATGTCATTACGGTGGAGATGGTCATTTGAGATTGATTCTGGTCTGAGGGGTTATTTGTTTATGTATGGTATTTTGGGCACTTGTGCTCAAATTTTAAGGGATGTCTATTTCATGTCTTTGGTGAAAAATTTTCAAATATCAGTTGTTAAAGCCTCCACAGTGGGTGTTGATTATGTCAGAAGTTTTGCTGGTAAGTTTTGATTTCTGTTGATTTGCATTCTTATAGTTCTGGGAATGAGGAGCTGCTAAGCCTTCTTGCTAGATTGCATGATTCACTCCTTCCATCCTTCCTAAAGGGCTTCCATACCATTATTGCTGACGAACAAGATGGAAGAATGTCAAGTATTGTTGTAAGTTTGAAGATGTTACAGATGAGATTGTTGAAGTTCGGTTGGCAATTATTGCACTTTTGCTATCTTAGTGATGAGGTGTTCAGAGATAGCTACCCTCTTCCTGCTGCCACAAAAATATTTCCTGCCGCTGTAGAGGACCCAGTTATTAGAGCTGATATTCTGGTTCAAACGTTTAGAGAGATCAATGCAGTCTCACTTCAATTCCAGGAAAACCAGCAGAAGGAAACATTTATTCAACATGTTGAAAAGAGTTACAACATTTTGAAAAGGGTTGAGAGCTTACGAGATAATGGTAAATGATCTCGCATGCACACGAGTTTCACTTGCAGAAAAGTTTAGTATGGTTTCACTTGCATAATTTTCTGTTGAGCTTATAATGATTTTTGGTAAAAGTTTGATCCTGAGAAGTCTTCAAGTTGACTTAAAACTTTTCTGCTTTTGTATGTATAGGATGGAATTTGATCACTTTAACCTGTCAATTAAGTTTATCTGATTGTCATTTATTAGCTTGATTTTCTACCCGTCATAGTTGATGGCATCCTTGCACCTATAGTTTTCTAATTTAGTTGCTTTCATTCAGGTTGGATATTCATTGATGATGAACAGTTTCAGTATATATCTGGGATTATGAATTCTACGAAAGAGATTTATAGGGACCCACCATCTGCAAGAACCCCTGTGGAGAGCGAACCATTGCAGATGGATGAAGATGCTGCTATAATTGAGTCCAAAATCAGTCAAATAAGGGATCTATTTCCTGAGTATGGTCAAGGGTTCTTAGCTGCATGTCTTGAAGTCTATGATCATAATCCAGAAGAGGTTATTCAAAGGATTTTAGAGGGAACCCTCCATGAAGATCTGCAACGCTTGGACAGATCGCTAGATATAGTGCTACCAGCCCAGTCTACCACTAAGAACAGAAATGATAAGGGAAAGGGTAAACTAATAGACTCTGTGTCAGTGTCCTCAAATGCTGCAGCAGCTGTTAGCGGGAAGCAACTGACACAGGAGCCATTGATTTCATCCTCCTCATCAGTTGGAAAATATGTGAGGAAATCCAAAGCTGACTTGTCCGATGCCAGTATTCTGGATAAAAAGGATGAAAAAGATACATTAAAAACTGCTGCCCTAGTTTTGCAATATGAATATGAAGACGAATATGATGACTCCTTTGATGATTTGGGTTTTAGTGTAGCAGACTCTGGAGTGGAGGAAAATGAAGAAATTGAAGAATTGGGGGACACTGTGAAGTCAGGAAAATCGTGGCCAGCAGAGACTGGAGAGACTGCTCAAAATGCCCCTAGTTCAAAATGGGGCTCCAGGAAAAAGCCGCAATACTATGTCAAGGATGGTAAGAACTACAGCTACAAAGTGGCAGGTGCGATAGCAGTAGCCAATTCAGATGAAGCTTCACTAGTTACTCAAGCCCAAGAAGGATTAATATATGGTCTTGGACGTGGTGGCAACCTTCCTGTTGGTGCGGTAAAGAAACTGACAGATTTCTACAAGGATGACAAGGACCAATCCCAAGGTTCTGAAACAGAAGGGAGAGGGAATTTGGGCAATTCTGGTGGCAGGGGAAGGAAGGAAGGGGGCAGGTCAAGTATTTCTCATGTGCAGCAGGACAAACAATCTGATGCCTCTGAGGGGGAAGGAAGAGGTTATGTCTCAAATTCCAGAGGCAGAGGAAGGAGGGGAGGAGGAGCAGGAAGAAACAATCATTACAGAAAGGACCGAGCCATGAAGAAGCACTTCTCTGGATTGAGTGGTTACTAGAAGCAAATGCCGAGTCTCACTCATATACCTCTTCCTTGCCACATGTTCTATCGCCATTTCTGCCTGGGGCACATTCTCTCGTTTACTGGCATTTCTGCCCTCAATGGATAGATAACGTGCGTCACTCTTCAGGGAGAGTTAAAGCTACACCGGCGGATACGGGCTGTGGCTTTTTTGTATTTATACGTCTTTAATGAAATGCATGTGATGTCAAATGTGCAATCAACAAAACTAGGGATACTGTATTTCTTTGCTGGGTAAAGAAAATAATTTCCAGTTTTTTTTTTATATAATAGCATCAACTTGAATAATGGAAAAAGAATTTATACTTTGAAAAAATTATGATCTTACAAATTTCAATCATACTGTACAGTTAAGGTTTTAAATATTTTTTCCATTATTAATTTCTTATGCACTAAATTTGTAATCTTAATTAGACTTTTTTTTTTAAGTTTATTGCACAAAGTTTGGAAAATGAATTGTGTTATCTGTAATTTATAGATTATGCGGTTCACTATAGATTTTTTTATATCGATGATTCTATCTCAATTTTGATTTCATCTAGAAGGGGCTCCTATACTGCTGTAGGAGAATTGCCTGCATCTTAATAAATAAGATTTATTATTGTAAAAGTACTGTTACTCATTGTATATGATGTATACTAACTTTATAATAAGGGAACATGACAAATAAAAACTTTTGAAAGTAAAAATTTCCAAAAACATACCCTAAACTTGTAAAATTACAATGAGATACTAAGGTATCAAATTGTAAATATTGTTATAGCACGAAAAGATTGTTTTGCCCCTCTTTCTTTTTCCTCCTCCCTCTTTCCTTCTAATTCTCCCTCATTTTTCTCTTTCCTTTTGCTTCAGGGCTAGATCCGATGAGAGATCAGTGAGATCCTTCCTCTTCTCCTTCCCTCCTTTACTCGTTACCTCCTTTATAGTCCTTATGTTGAGATGAAGGCTTCAATCCATCACCCATCGTCTCTTCCTCCAACTCACGACTCCTATGCTTAGATCCGTTAGTCTTCATCATCGGTGCCATCATCTTCTTCCACTGCCTTTGTCTTCATCTTCATCTTCATCTTCATTTTCTTCTTCCTCCGGTGCCTTCATCTTCTTCTTCCTCCATCTTCGTCTTCTTCCTCCTCCTTGCCTTCATCTTTTGGGCTTTTTTTTTCTTAAATTTGTGTTTGTTAGTTTGAAATATTGTAGATCTGTATCAGTTGCAAATATTGGTAGAACAGTTGCCAATTTACCTATATCAATTGTAAATTTATGTGAGATTTTTTTTTTATGATATTGCCTATGAAGTTATATTATGCTAAGTTGCAAATCACTATGTGATAGTTGCGATTATAGAATTGTCAATTTCAAATGCATCATAATCAGTTACAAATTCCTCAGCTTTGGTTGCAAATTATCAATTATTAATTGTAAATTATGGATTATCAGTTGCAAATAAGCGATAGTCGACCATCAAAAGAGGTCCCTCTGATAGTCAACCAAATTAGTAAAAGAAGTTTTCACTGAGCTGCTAATTTGGTTGACAATTAGGTTAAGGGGACCCCTCTGATAGTTGACCATTGCCTCGGTTGCAACTGGCAAATCAGCCATTGTCCGTTACAAATTTACTAACATCTATTGCAAATCTCCAAATATCAGTTCCAAATGAATATATTTAATTAATTAGTAATTCTGACACAAAAGGAGGGAGGGTAAAAATGTCATTTTACGAGATAAACATATTTACAATTTGATGCCTTAGTATGTTTTTATAACTTTGCAATTTCAAAATATGTTTTTGTAATTTTTTTGCTTCCAGAGGAACTTGTATGCATTTTTCCTTATAATAATTTATTTTATGAGAAGGGACTGAAAAATCAGTCTCTAGGCTTTTGAACCCAAGCCTATTATACCATCAGGAAAGAGTCATGCCACGTGAGACAAAAGAGAAGTTTTGTGGAATAATAATGATAATGATAATAATAAAAGGGGAAATGATAGTTAAATATCTTTGGAGACAAAAAAAATTTCAAAAATATACATCAAACTTGCAAAATTACTGAGATACCAAGATACCTATTTGGAATTATTTTTCACCCACGAAATGACCATTTGCCCTTCCTCCCTTTGTGTCAAAATTACTAATTAATTGAATATATTTATTTACAACTGATATTCGGTAATTTGCAATGAACACTGGTAAATTTGCAATTGAGACTATTGCTGACCATTAAAGGAGGATCCTTCTTATGGTCAACCAGATCAGCAACAAAAGCTCTCATTGAGCTGCTAATCTGGTTGATCATCAAAGAGACCCTCTCTCATAGTCGACTATCATCTATTTGCAACTGACAATGAATAATTTATAATTGACAATGGAAAATTTGTAACTGACAATCAATAATTTGCAATTCATAAATCTATGTATATTTTCTAAGTAAAGTTAACAAAATAAATTCAGAAACATTTGCAACTGATATACATGAATTTCCAACAAATCTACCTATATTTGCAATTGATCTATATATATTTTCTAAATTAAGTTAATAAAGTAAACTCAGATGCATTGTAATTAATACACGTAAATTTGCAATTGTTTCAATTAGATTTGCAATTGATACATATACATTTTTAACTAAGGAAAAAAACAATCCCATAAAAATTTGCAACTAATAACATAAATTTGCAACTATTCCATCTAAATTTGCAACTGATATATGTATATTCTCAAGTGAAGATTAAAAAAATAAACTCATATTTGCAATTGATCCAAATAAATTTGCAAATGATTCACCTAAATTTGCAACTAATTCATATATATTTTCCCAAAAAGAAAAGTCATCATCCAAGATCAGGTGCAACCCAATAGATTTGGGACATTTGAGAAGGTGGTAGAGAGGAAAAAAGCTATACTTGAGAACAGTGAACGCCAAACAATGAATCAGTAAGAAGAAAATAGTACCATAGATTTGAGAAGGTAGTGAAGAGGGAAGTTAGCAATGATAGAAGAAGTAAGAGGGTAGTTCCAAATCTGTGATCTCCACCGTTAACGCTAGTGGACACCACCAATTCAGATCTGTCCATTAGGGACACTAAGATCTACAAGCGTCAGGAGTGTAGTCTTTAGAGGTGAAGGTTTGTGCGTTAGGGACACTATCTTTGAAGGTTGAGGGGACAAGGAGTTTTTCCGCATTCCAGTTTAGATTCGTGCATTGCTTCTGTCGTCGATGGATTTGCAACCCATGGATGCGATGCTCGATGCCGGAGTTGATCCATTCACTCCTACTAGATTGGGGAAGAGGAGTGAAGATGAGAGATGAGGGAAAGAGGAAAGAGGAAGAGAAAGAAGGATGGAAGGAGGAGGTGTCGAATAGGAGAGAAAGGGGAAGAGAGAAGGAGAAAATGAGAGGGAGGAGGGAGGAAATGAGACAAATAGGAAGGGTAAAATTATCTTTTTATCTGACCAAAATATTTGAAAAAGATACGTGGTATATTTTGATAATTATGCAAGTTTAATATACGTTATTTAAATTTTTATGTCTTTCTTTGTACTTCCTCTATTTCGTATTATAAAATATATTTTTAGAGAATTAATATTTTAAAATATAAATCATTTTATAAAAATTATGCATAATTTAATATTTATTTTTTATTTTTATCTTTTTTAAGAATACCTAAAAAAATTATAATAAAAAAGATTAAAAAAATATGTTTAAAATAAATTATAATTTAATGAGAATAATTTAAAAAAAATAATTTTTAAAAATCTTGGGAGAAAATGACAGGAAAGCAGACAAACACTGCATAAACGTGAGAGCGATCATTTAAAGTCAATGGCTCTCTTTTTGGTTTTTTTAGGCCGCTTCCTGCGGGTTGAAGCAGCAATGGATTTTCTATTCAGTAGTTACTCGGCGCCGCAGCACATTCACATTGGCTCGCTGTCTCGCAGTCAAATTTCGCATCCTGTTTTTGCTTTGGACAGAAAACCATCCACACAAACACATTCTGATCTCCGATGAAGAACTCCGGCAACTACACCGCCGCCGGGTCCCCTGCCAAGTCTTCTTCAATGGATCACAGAATCTGGAGCAGGTTGCCAGCCGAACTCCTGGAGCACATCCTCTCTTTCCTCCCTCTCAAAACCTTCTTGAATCTGAGATCCACTTGCAAGGGCTTCAGGTCTCTCGTTTTCTCTCCCACCTTTATCGCCAGGCACTCTTCGTCTTCTTCTTCCTCACCTTTCTCGTCGTTTCTCTTGCTGTCTCATCCCCAATTTCACCATCACTTCCCTCTCTACGACTGTATGCTTGGCACCTGGCGCAACGTCCCTCTCTCTTTCTCTGATTTATTTCACATCTTTTCGCACACTGCTCTTGTCTCTTCCTCTAGTGGCCTCTTTTGCTTGTCTGACTTTAATTCATCTTCCTTGCTTGTTTGCAACATCCTGGCCAAATCCTCCAGACAGATTGATCTCCCAACCTACTCTTCTCGCTTGGAGCATCTCACTCTTGTCTCTACTGATCTTGGGTACAAGATATTCGTGCTCTCTTCTGAGTCAGCATCAAATAGTGCCTTCGTTTATGACTCAATCGCACTTTCTTGGGAACGGTTTGATTGCTCTGATTTGATTCTCAGCGACAACTATCACCAGCAAGGTGTTTTCCACAATAGGGGAATATACTTCACGACGCCAGAACCATTTTCAGTGGTTCGGTTTGATTTTGAGAGTGGAAAATGGCAGAGGCCCAGTAGTTCACTACCCAGCCAACTCTCGTTTGTTCGATTGGTCAGTGACGGGGATAATATGTTATATTTGGTTGGGGGTACAGGAAGTAATGGGATCTCAAGGAGCATAAAGATATGGGAAATGGATAAATTGGGGAATTGGGTGGAAGTGGAGACGTTGCCAGAGATGATGTGCAGAAAATTTGTGTCGGTTTGTTACCATAATTATGAGCACATTTATTGCTTTTGGCATCATGGAATGATCTGCATTTGCTGCTATACATGGCCAGAGATATTGTATTACAAGGTTTCAAGAAGGACTTGGCATTGGCTTCCCAGGTGCCCCTCTTTGCCTCAGAAATGGAGCTGTGGTTTTAAGTGGTTCTCTTTTGTTCCTAACCTATATGCTCCAGTATGAGTTTGTTTCTCTAGATGTGAGCTTGCCTGAAATCATCTAAATCTTAGAATTGCGTTTTGTTCGTGTACCTTGTATAGAAGCTACTTTTTCTCCACACTTTAATCGTATGTTATTTAACAGCTTACTTCAGGATGTATTTAAGTATGAATTTACTGTACATGTCCAGGGATGTGACATCTCTTCAGCCGAAATTTGGATGGTTGATTTTTCCTTTCTTTTTTTCGGCCAACGATGGTTGATTTTTCCTTATTTTAACATTTTGCACACATCAACTTGCAAGGATATAGTTTCCATCCGATCTCGCCCGAATCTTCTACTTTTCACAAGATGAAATGTTGAGGATGCATTCAGAAATTTAAAAAAGAGAAATAAAGATGGATAAAAGTAATTATATATGTGAATCAATCTTATACACGATCATATTTTCTTATCGTACCCCCGTTCCAAATGTATAAATGTATGAAAGAAGAGAATCAATATGTATTTCTTATTACGCAAGTAATTTGCACTAAAACACCAATAAACTTAGCAGAAAATTTACATTCTTTTGCTGCAAGAATGTGTTGATAGAGATCATGGCTCAGAATATTATTGCCCCATACTCAATGTTTTTTTTTTTTTCAACTTGAACTTCTACCTTGTGATAAATATTGCGTTCACTGTCATGTTTTCATTGAACCATGTTCTCAAGAATTGAATCGGCTTAATAGATATCGACCAAGAAATGACTTTCAGAATAAGCAGGGATGGAATTTCAATCTAACATTATGATGACGAATGACCTCTCGGTTGGCCGAGTAAATTAAGTATTGTTTTGGTATAAAAGATTGGAAAGATGCACCAACTAAAAGAAAATAAAAAATATTACCGGCCATTACTTAGTCACACCTTTCCTCTTCTAATATATATATATATATATATATATATAATTATCTGAGACTTACAAATACTTTACCGGACGCCCAATAGCTCCCGCAGTTATTTTTTTCCCCTAAATCACTTTCTTTGAATATTGGCTCAAAGATAATGTATTTAGAAAACTAATAATTTAGCCAATGAAACATTACTCCTTTTTGTTTGGTCTTCTATAAAAAATTCTTTTGATTTAGTCCTTGAATAGTCACTTTGTTCTTCTGACGATAAAACATCTCAATTTAATCTCTCAAACAAGTAAACAACCTTTAGATGGCCACCCAAAAAAAAAAAGTTTTCATTCAACTAAGTCTCTACTACTTGGGAGACATTAGTTAGAACCCTAAATTTTAAATCCCAAACCTAGATTTTAGACAGCGTGTGAAAGTGCCCATATAATTGAAAATCCGAAGAAAGTGGAATTCGGAGATTTCAGATCATAATCAGCAGGTTAATATACAACTGATTACATTTTCTTTTCCAACTGGTATTAAATCATACTATCTAGAAATCAAGAGTTAATAGAAATAAATTCCAAATGTCTACACTCTACATGACAGGGTATGTAATCAGAGTAAAAAGGGATATCGTCGTCCATATAATTGAAAACGCGACGAGGGAATTTGAAAATTTCAGACAATAATCACCAGATCGATATGTAATTGATTACATTTTCTTTTCCAACTGGTTTTAAATCACACTGTCAATAGCATAAATCAATTAAGAGAAAACTTTTTTTTTTATATAAGATTTAAGAGACAAACTTGAATAGTCTCAACCCAGAATCTATCAATTGAAAACACTAGGAAGCAAGGGCATCTGCCTTCTATATTTCTTACACTTTCTAACTATCATTTTAATTAATTCAAGAAAATTGAAAGAATATCGCTGAAGTATTATACCCATTTATGAATCTGTATAACTGCTTCAAGGCTTGAGAGCGAGTGCTAAACCAAACTTGGGACTCCTTTCCAAAGCCCGGGTTTGAAAGGCACCAGAGATCGTCAAGAATGACTTGGGAATAACCTCATGCCGCAAAAGGGCCTCAAGATTGCCGTGGTTGTTCAGCTTTGCCTTCACAAACGTCTGAGCATTAATTACATATGAACATCCCACTGTCAAGGTGTTCTCATTTGTAGAAAATCTTCTGCTGATCTCTCCTCCAACATCTCCCCCATTTAACTGATCAAGATGATGCATGTACGATGCCCTCAAGGAGTCTCCCTTGTCAGCACTGCACCATGTAAGAAACTAATTATACCTCCAAGTAAAAAAAATTAAAATAAAATAAAGTAACTTTTAATCCTTAATATTGTGCTGATTCATGCCCCCAAAGAAACTGTACAGTATATATCTTAATAATCAATGTAAGTAATAGTTCTTCAACGCTTACAACACTTTATGCAAGGGATAAATCTGAGAGTTCTTAAAGAAAAACGTCCCCATCCACACATGAAAGGCTTCATCTCATTTCTTCAATCAGTTAAGAAGATGCATTAATTGTGCTGTTTGGACAATCAATCATTAAAACACATAAAGCACTTACAGAATTACTGAAGCATTGGAATCAGGCTTTGTCAAGCTCACACCTGCATTGTACTTTGCAAACTTTCCAGTAGCAGTCAAGTAGCTCATTTCCACTCCAAAGACAATGCTGGGTGTTCCGATTGTTGCAGAAAAATCAATAGCAGGGGACTGGTTCAGACCAACAGCAGTAGTAAAAGCCACGTGATCATGAAGATACTGAACTTCTATCTGCAATGAAAGGTATAATTATAAATTATCAAAGAAATGATAAACCTAATTCCAAATTTGCACCTCAATAATATAACAGCACCTTGCTTAAGCTGTAATCAGGCAGTTGGATAGAAGCTATGGATTTTGTAGAAGGCACAATATCTGGTATCGTGAATGTTGTCAAAACCTGTTGAACAAAATCATTTACTATCAAACAAAGCTCAGAAAACATATTTTATATTTCAAAATTTATGAAATAGAAGCTAGGCAGCTACCTTAGATTCAGTATCAACTTTGACATCAACTGTGCTGTTATTGTACTTAAACTTTGCTGCCAGATCCCCAGAAGAAAGTCGTCCTCTCTTCACCAAAGTGGAGCTCAAGTCCTGATGTTGGAGAGGTAAAGATTATAGTACTCAACAGAAATGAAATATGCGAAAAAAAAAATACAAAGCTGCAAATAAATTCAAAAATTAATCCCCTGCCTTTTTAAACAAGACAATTCACCTCCTGCCTAAACAAAATTAAGCATCAACTCATTTCAAACACACGTTCAGTAGTGACTAGATAATTTAACATGAAAACACAACAGACGGAGTGGAACTAATACGTCACTTGTTTATATATGCTAAGATGATATATTCATCGGAGCTCCCACAAATGCGTGGATTCGAATCCGCCATTAATGTGAGAACCTCATTGATCAGGACACCCAAATCACCCAATTAGAAAAAAAAAAAAAAAAACTCCCACGGTTTCGAAAGCAAGTGATGAAATGGAACTATACGTAAAATTCCCATAATGAACAGTAGTCCCATCCCAATAAATCAGGAATCGACGACACAGCAATTTCACGTATTCAACATTAGAAAAAGCAACAGGCGACAAATTCATTAAAAAATAAACGGAATAGTAAGTAAATAGAGCCAATTTGGGATCGAGATCAGCACAGAAATGGTAAGAAATGAGATAAACGCACCAGAACATTACCACTGGAGGAGGAAATGGTGATCCTTTGGTCGGAGGTATAATCCTTGGTGAGAAGATCTGCGAAGCCAAACAGATAAGGGCCAAATACGAGCAGATAGAGAAAGAGAGAGGACCATGGGACTTACCGCTAGATTTCTGGCCTATGTTTGAAAAGAGTCCAGGTCCCTTGCTAAACATCTCTGCGGAGAGGGAAGGGAGAGTCAGCACAACAGAGAACTCAAGGGTTTTTGAAACGAAGATTGGGCTTGGCGTTTTTGTAGGGTTTCTAAAACCCTTCTCCTTGTGGGGGCTGAGGAGAGAAATTATAGAAATATAATTATAATTATTTTTTGAGATCTTAATCTTTACCTTGCATGAATTTGCCATCTTATCTTAATTTGTGGATAGTGGTGTTTTAGTTTAGTTTTGTAAAAATCCTGGTCTCAGATCATTGCGTACAAAATTGCTATTAAATTGTATTTCTATAATATGATGTGTGGATATTTATATAATTTATATAAAAAAATTATTTATATAATTCATAATATGATAGCATTTTTTGAAGTGTTCGAAATTAAATTGTAACTTGTTTTATATGTTAAAGAAAATTATTTTAAGTGTAAAAATTCATATTTATATTAGAAGTTAAGTGCTTATTTTTTTATCCATTAACATATTTTTATTTTAGAATAATAACAATAATATTAGTTTTATTTCTGGGTTTTTCTATTTTAGATAATTTAAAATTATTGCTGATTATTTTAAATCATTTCTAATGTTTTTATGATATGCCCAGCTAGTCTAACTTGAAAGAAGTACATAAGAATAAAAATTAAGAAAGCTACATATGGCCTAAGAAAGCATATTTATATTAGGAGTTGTGCAGAATTTTAAAAATTAAGAAAGCTGAAAAATTGTAGAAGGCTAATTTGATTTTAACTAATTTGAATATTTGATCAAAGATATAGTATGAAGATCAGATTGAATTAATGTAAAACTATGTATTTAATATTTAGAAATATTATTATATATTATTTCATATTTTGCGTGTAATATAAAACATAATATATAATAATACATCAATTAGAATTAAAATTAATTAATGTTATAACTAAATTAGTATGATTTTGTGGTAAGATATTTTAGTTAAAATTTATTATTAGCTAGAACAACTGACCCGCGCAATATACGAGCTAGCGATAATCAGCGATAATCAATAACGAGTATGAAGGAAAATTCAAGAATACAAGGCTGCTCCAAGATAAAGCTATAATAAACGTTTTGATGAAGTTCTAATAATATTTACTTAAAGATTGGAAATGGAAAGAGATTCTTTGAGATGGTTCCAGTTAAATTATTAAAAAAAATATCCTTGTTTTCTTGTGTTGTCAATATTTTAAAACTTAGTACTTAGTATTTAACTTTAAGCAAATTAGTACAGAAGTATAAAGAACTGTAATTTTCTTAAAAGTCAATAGTAAATGGATCTTGAAAAATGTAAGTGCTTAAATATAATTTTACCTTTTATCGTATGAGTGGAAAATAGTAGGAAAATGAAAATTCCAGAATAAAATAAAATGAAATCTAGATACCCTTTATTTAAATTCCTTCTTATTTTTTCTTCTAGAATTTTTTTTTCTCTATTTTTTTCCTAATTTCAAACAAAGTCTTAGTAATTTTATTGCAACTCTAAAACTATTTTGCAAATTTTACGGGAGGGACTTGAAAAAACCATCAGATATTGGTGCATGATTTTCGATTTTATTAGATTATGTTGATCTAAAGAGTACAAATCCACCATATAGTTGAAAGTCCATAGTAAAACAGAACATGATTTCTGAGCCCTGTAAACTAAATTGTTGAGTAAAAAATTTACGATTATAACCCCTTATTTAGCATTGCTACTATATTAATAATTCAATAATAAATAAATAGATAAATAAATAAGTTAAGGGGCTAGGAACTGTAAGAATTAATAAGTCCCTATCATTGAAAGGGTGGGAAGGACAGGTTTGGAATTTACCCTTACAACACAAGTTTTTGTAATTTCAATTATTAGGATATGATTCAATAATCGTGTATACTTTTTAATATAATGATAACCTAACACACAATGTGCTCTAATATTTAAAAAAATATTAATGATAATTGATTCTTATTGTTTTTACCGAAAAAATTTCTTTTCTAAAATAATTGTGTACATCTTGAGAGTAGAAATAGGCATTGTCTCAACTTTGTAATTTTCTGGGTTGTATAACCAGTAGTAATGTTAACAGATTATAAGGCACGAAGCCATGAACCATCAATAAATTTCCCAAATTGCAGCCTTGCAGTAAGAATACTGTTAGAAATTGACAAAATATACAAAGCTGTTCCAAATTCCTCTTTGAACAATTTACTTGGATCATATGGTACCAGAGCCTTCTTCAAGACTGTCAGGCTGCCCAGAGCTAGATCTTTGTTGCCCTCATTTGTGTAATTAGATCAAATTTCAAAACAAATTAATGTAAGCTTATGCTTTGTCCATGCTTTATGCCCAAAAACCTTTAACATGAGAAAGGGTGTCACAAGTATACAAAATCATTCCTGCACTTTCTCCTATTTTAAGTTGATAGGATAGAATGGTTATAAATATACACCAACATAACAATACATTTCCCCATCTTAGCAAGACACTGTCCCAATATAGAGTTATCTCACATCTGTTTATATGCTCATAAGACAGTTAAGTCCTTCGATACTTTCCCTTGGCTTGCTTACAGCACCAAAGACTATATGTCTTAACAATCAACAAAAATATAATAATAATATCAAATAGTGAAAAGCCCTTGAGTAAAAGTAGAACTTAATTTGTATATATCTCTATAAGCATAATATCAAGAGATTAGCAAGTGCCATTACTGCCATCCTAGCAACTTTAGCAAGCTTTAGCTTTATTTCTCTAGGCAATCTTCTTCTGACTGCCCGTGATACAGTATCAGCCTCCTGGTTTTCCCCTGCAAGTGGACTTGCTGCAAAGCAGCTAGCACCTACGGAGAACAGAAACCAAAAAAAGAAAAAAAACAAAACAAGAAGCATTAGCAATGAACTCCTAACTATTCAAATCTTAAGGGAATGAACTTCTCCCAACTATTCTGATCTAAGAGAGATGAACTTCATTCTACTACCAACTTCTCTATCTCTCGAATTGCGTCACACATAATACAAACTACTTCTTCATGAATATTTTAAAATTTGCATTATACTACCAACTTATTCTTCTTCATCTTTTTCATTTGAGACCATATAGCAAAATTCATATACCTATTGATGGCAATAGCTATCTGAATAAAAAAATATAATCAATATAAACTATATGTTTCAGGAATGCACAATGAAACTTAGAAACTTCCAACTAAAGAAAATACTCTACAGAACAACTCACAAGCCTTCTACTTTATAATCCTAATCTATTTCTAGACTTTGACCACTAACTTGCTCCAATAGACTCAACTCCCTATCATTATGTTAAACAGTGTAACAAATTATGGCAATCCATATTGGTCCATTTTAGAGCGCTTCTTAGTCAAGCATCCATCAATTTTTTTAGCTTTTTGTACCTGTCTCCCCTCCTCTACATCTATATCTTCATCGTACTACACTTCTTGTGTGTGTGTGTGTATCCTAAATTTTGAGGGCATACCATGGGTTGCACCTCTATCTATCTAAGTCTTATATTATATATAGGACTTTAAGGTATCACTTGTTAATATAATAATTGATATTAAAAAAGGCTCACAACAGAAGAATAGAAGACACTGGCTTACCACTCCTTGCATGGCAAACTTGTTCTCAGAGTAGTTAAAATCTAGCACTTAATTTGCCCTCACATTTCATTACAACAGGGATAGAAATCACCGCAAATAATTATACTTCAAAACATAAGGAGCAAAACCCTTACTTTGCAGTTCTTATCTGTACTTTCAGAAAAGTGGGGTCAAGAGCGGTAGCCATAAGGCAATCTCGCAGAGCTTCTCTAATCCTTCCAAAACCCATTCGTGCTGCTGCATGGTTACTATAGCATTGCACAGTAAAAGAGACTAAACACATTAACCTTTTGTTGCTTGGATAACTCTCAATACAAAACTTCACACATACAAATATTTTTTTTATGAACACCGACATACAAATATAGAAGCTAAACACATTAACCCTTTGTTGCTTGGTACAAATGTAATTTAAGGTAAGAAAAAAAAACTAAATCAGCCGATCATGAGTAAGAAACTCGCTGTTGGAAGATGAAGAAGGGGTGGGGGCTAGTGAAGGACGAAGAGGGTGGAGATGGAGAAGGATGATTTTTCTTGTGGTTCATCAAACCTAATCTGCCGCAAAAAGATAAAATCAGATCTTTCTGGCTAAAAAGAAAAATTATATTTTGAATGTTCATTTAATGCAAAGATAAATATAATGCAAATACACAAAAAAAAATATAGATTGAAGAAGAGGAACAGAGTTTAAAAACGAATGGATGGGAAAACTTTCCACTAGCCGTAGAAGGAGCCAAAATTGATCAACAATGTATATCAGTTTGTATATCATCTCGAACACATGATTTCCAAGCCACCACATCTTTAAAGAGTGATAAATATGAAAAAAAGGAAGCAGGTGACCTAACTCAGTGGCATCGCCTCTGCTCCAATTTTGACCCAGTCTGAAAAAAGAAATGAAGATAGAGTGAGAGAAAAAGAGTGAGATATAAGGCACATGATGGGAGGGAAAGCGATCTCTGAAATAGAGTGAGAGAAAAAGGCAAGAAAACGAAGCTAAAGTATTCTAAAATCAATTTGGAGAGGAAGTTGAAGTCACACTTATTGCAATTAGTATCACCAAATCACCAGTTGATCTAAAGTCATCCAAAACCATATTGAAGACAAACCTGAATTCACATTAATTATCCGGTGATATGCGTGTAGAAGTCAAAAATGAAGGAGACGTAATTTTATGTTAAAAAAAAAAACAGAGAGAGAAAGAGAGGGGGATAATTTGGGAAGTTAATAATGATAGAATAGGAATAGCAGTTTCTTGAGAGAATGTCGAAATGGGACAGTAAATAGGAGGGAAAAGATTGTGAGATGCTCTATTTCAACTGCTTTTTATTTTTCAAACAGTGTGTATAATTTTTTACAAAATTGGAAACAAAATCTAGAATTTAATATGCAATATAAAATAAGTAATAATAAAAGACATTTTTAGAGGAAGAGAAGGAAATGCATTCTAAAATCAATTTGGAGAAAAACCTAAAATCACATTTAATGTACTTCGAAAAAGGCTTGGAAATAATATTGTAAGAATTATTTTCAAACTGGAATTAGAAAATCTTAAACTAATATCTTCTTATTTTATTATAATAATATAAGAATATAAGAATAAGAAAATATTAAACTGAAATATTAGAAATAGAAATGTAAAGATAAACATAAATAATAAGATTTAAAATAAGATTAAATAATTCTTAGCTGAAAAAATTTAAAATAAAACTAAAATATAATTTAAAAATAATAATATTATCAATTAGGAATTTATGATAAAGCAAATAAATTAATATTATTTTAAAATAATTTTTAACGAAATTTTATTTCATTGGTTAATATGTCAATTTAATTATCATTGTATCTATCAATTCAAATTTCAAGTTAAGGTTAATAATTCTATTCTTATATTTAAAAATATTCTTATATTTATAATTTTCATATAGGATTATTATTATTTTCTCCCTAGAATCTTTTTTTTTAGTGGGTCCTGCGAATGATGAGAAGCTTCTCAACAAATGAGGAAATGGAAAAAAAAAAAAAGAATGATAATGAAGAAAGAACTGAACATATCAGATGGAAGCATTAATTACAAATTTAGAAGCCTTAAATTCAAAAGTCTTAAAATGATGGTATTTGTCTATTTGAGAAGTCTACAAGCAGGATCCATAAAACAAAAAAGTGAATATAAAACTTGACTGTGTGAGAGAAAAAAAAAAGGGAAATACGAATTTTATACAGTAAATTTAACAGTAAAATGAGTATAGGTGAATAGTATTTTTCGATTCTAGATTACATAGGTTATAGATTTATAATTATAATTTTTTCAGGTCATTTTAAACCAAAATTACAGAATATTACAAAATAAAATCACTGACTCAGTTTCATGGGAGAAGAGAAACACTTCATCTTTCATGAATGGCATATATGATTGTTTTGAAAAAAGGGTGGAAAAAAACCAGACTGAACTTATGTGCAAGAGTTGGCATGGAAAAGGGGCAAAATCTAATGTGGAAGCAGCTATATTCTACATGCAGAGTATGATAAATAAATATTCTACATGTAGAATGTTGATTAGCATCAGCATAATTCTATTTCTATTATGGAGTGTAACTTATTTTCACAAATTGAAGTACTTAGAATAGATTCTATACATAAAAATATTGATGGAGCGATTGAGCAACTTGGAAATGAGGTGTCAATTTGCATTTAGCGTAGTGACCCAAAAAGAAATTGTTGGAAAGAATATGAGATATGGATTCGTCCGTGAATGATGGGAGTCATTCTTTAAAATTAAAGATGAAAATTACTTTTGTTCAATTAAAATAAATGTTTATGGTGAGAATTGAGAAAGTAGGTAAGCGGGTGTGAATTGTGATCCACCTCTGGGCAGGTCTAGCAATATTTGTAGACGATTTATAAGTGTAGGATATTGTGGGATGCGTTACTCACTCACAAGCCGCAATGAATCACATAATGAGGGGGTAATGTTTTCCGTCAGAATTTTTCTGTATGAGTTAGGTTTACTCCATGAGTTTACCCTCTCGTAGGGTTTCGTTTCCTCTCCTCCTAGGTGAGGATTAGTCTGCGCGGCTTATCCCTCATCATTCCTCTCCCTTGCATTTGCAGCGTGAGAGTGTGTTGGTGTGGGTATGTGTGTATCAACGTTGGTGCGGCGGCTATTCCTATTAAGGGTGGAATGGAAAGAATCCTTTTCAAGCGATTGGTGACAGATATGGAGAAGAATGGGTCGACTCCGGCGAGATCTAAGATTAGAGCAAAATCTTTGCAGAGCATCATGATGGGCTAAGATCTGGAGAAGATTCGTGTTATCGATGTTCTGATTATGGTTCAGCAAATTTTGAAGGCGCAATTTGGGGATCTTGACGCAAGATTTTGTTTGTTTTATAGAGGATTACAACTGAGTTTGTCTTTCTCCATCATTATGATTGGTTTCTCCTCCTTTGTGCCAATTTGGTCCGTATTTGGGATATGAAGGTAAGGATGAATAGAGCTATTCTATTGAGCTATGTGCAGAGTGTTGTTTTCGTAGCATTTATCAATTTAAGGCAATTTGATTTGGTGGTAATGTTCAGTATGGTGGAGAATGGGAAAGCTCAGAGGAGAAAGAGTAAGATGTTGTAATTTACAATTTTTGAATCCTCAATCCGTTATGCTATTTTAAAATCTCTGGTCATGCATCTATTTGATTCTTTGGTCTATGTTAAATATGTACACCTTGCTGATTGCTTGGGACGTGAAAATTACTGGTTGGTGAGGTTTAATGAGATTGGAACCCCGCAGTTTGAAGGTAGAAGAGGGGTGAAGTTGGGTCATGAATTTTTGTCTGAGTGGGGGTACCTTAGCTGGGGATTGTTGATACTGCCTTTGGAATTGATCATTATAAGTATAAGTTTGGTTTTATTAATTTTTATGTTGTGATCCTTCTTGTGAATGAGTTTTGGAGTATAACAAGATGGTTTTTTGTTGATGACTCATTCAGAAGAGGGGCTGTTAATATTAATGATGATTTGAGGTGGGTGTCATCTAATTTAGAGTCGAGGTCCCAATTGCCTGTTTTTACTGATGCTAACATGGAGTTTAAGGCTGAATGGGATTCTTTGATGTCTTGGATCAATTCCTTGTGGGTTGAAAATCAGATTGAAGATGTTGCTCTGAATAGGGAGAGGATGGATTGCAAGGGTAATTGGAGACCTCCTTATGTCGGGAGGTGGAGTAGCAGCAAGGAGGTTGTCTTTCTTCAAAAACTTAACCTGGTTGTTCGTAGGGTCATTTTCTTTGTCTTTCGCAGATGGTGGCCTTGTGTTTTGAACTTAGCATCTATGGAGCTTGCTATTGACACTTACAAAAGAGTGTGCCCAAAAGGATAGATTCTTATAGCCCAACCCCATTTTGTCCTAGTCTTTAATATTGTGTTTTTAGGCTCTGTTTTTGTTGTTGGATGTCTTCATGTTGTGGCTCTTTGTTTGGCTTTGGTTCTAGCTTGATGATATAGACTTGGTTTGTCTTTCATGGTTAAATAATAGGAAAAGACTTATTTACTGTTGCTTATATCTTTTTGTGCTGTTCTCTAATAAATAGACGCCATCTGTCCCTTTTTACCAGCTCAACCTTCACTAACTTTCCATTTTAACACCGTTAATGAACCCGTAGACCCAAAGAAACAATCCACATAATCTCCTTCTTAAAAAAAATCTTTTTCTTGAAAATCTTCTATGGAAGAAGCATTTGTACCTCGTAAATTGTAACCTACAACCTGCGACAACACCAACATAGCCCTCTTCCATTCCCTCTATCTAATTCCCTTTCACCATTCCTACTCAAAGGAAATTGGAAAAAAAAGGAAAAAAAAAAAGGAAGAGGTTAAGCTCAGATCGCACCTAATTCAGAGGTTAGATATATACTCCAATTCAAAGTTGCTATTTTGTTTGATACGCAACTAATTAACCTTCGATCCCCTATTAGAAATAATTGCAAAAGGATCCTCAACATCTTATTGGGAATTAGAGATGCTTTGAAATGGATTTTGGAGTTACGAGGATTTAGTGATAAGATGAAACTATGATCGGTGTCAAGGCAGAGGTGTAAGGCGAGACAACTACTGGGAGCTTGGCTTGAGGCATGAGAGATAGTCCATGGAAGTAAATGTTAGAGAGAGAATAGAAGAGATCATCATTGCAAGTTACAGAGAGAGGACGGAAGAGACCATCGTTGCAAATTACTTGAGATACTTGAAAATGACCAAAAAAAATATATTAATTGTGCTAAAGTTACTAACGTTGTTAATGTGAAAAAACAATACAAATGATGAGGCTGATAATAATAATGATGGTATGTATTGATTAGAAAACAGCATAAAAAGGATCTAAGTAACATTATATAAATGTATTCCTAAATAATATTAATCTTTTCAGGCCAAAAAAAAAAACAGAATCACATAATGAGGAGGCAATCGTAATATTTGCATCCCAATGCTTTTCTTTGAAGTCATTGAGCATAGCCTAAAATACAACGCCAAGGAGAGCAGAGTTTCGCTTTACACCTTCACTACTTGGGTTAATATATATAATTAAAAACAAGATTCCAATGCACCTATGCAATGAAGATTAGGAGTTACATGTGCTACTTACAAAAGAGGGTTGCTATTTTTTGTATAATTGATTAAATACAAATTTACATGCTGGATTTCTCTCTAGACTCCATGCGAAAATGGTCATGGCCTTTCCAAATGTAAAAAACAAAAAAAATGTAGCGTGCAACTAGACGGGTTAAGACCAATAAAATTGAGGAGTAGGTCGACCATATGTATTTACAGAAATTCTTAATTGCATTCACTAACTTAAGTGTAAAGGGATGCTTTATGGTATTCAATATTCATATATTAAAAAAAAAAAAGAGTGTTTGATCTACAAGTACCCAATTAGAATAGGATGGAGTTGATGAGATATATTATAGGAAGTCTATCCATTTTTAAAATCAGGGATATTTGTTACGATTTTTCCCCGCATAGATGAAATTATGAGTGTTCAGAAAAATTTGGGACCAAATGAGTTTTTAATGAGGTCAATTTGGTTCAATTTTAATTGATTTAGTTTGGTTTGAATTGTTTTCCATCATACTTGAATATTTTTTATTATTAATAATAACTCTTTCCTTCTTTGTCTCTTTTGTTTTACAATTTTTTAATAATTTTTTTCTTTTAATATTCTTTTATTTCCCAATCCTTTGTCAAGCACCTCAACCTCATCAAACACTACTTTCTTAGCCAATCGGGAATTAACAAGTTTCCTACCATGCAATCAACAAGAGAAAAAGCATTCACAATGTTCCCATCCTGCACATGCAGCAATCATAAATTAGTGTGTTACATAAAATTAAGTTTGGCATCAAATTTCTTTTTTTTTTTTTTTTGCTAACACAAGAAAGGACAAAAACATCCAATTGATGGCAGTCTAAAACCCCTACCTCCTAACCTATATATATATATATATATATATGCAAACACACCCACTTCTCATTAATAATAAATTGTTGTTACATCTCCTTGAAAAGACTTGATGCTTCTTTAGTAGTCATTTCTTTGAGTACCCATGAATCAAAGGGTTATATGTGTAACCTAAAAGAAACATGCAGTCTCAATTTTAAACTTGTTAATGGCTATTTCCTCAATCAGTATCCTTTCTTGCAGCGGGCTTGGCTTACAAGCCTGGATATTTGTAAGACCAAATGTGATGGGAGACAATAGGTGTGAATGAATCAGCATAGAAAAAAAATAGGGTTAACATGCAAATCTATCATCAAAGTATTTTCAAAATTGCATCTGGTACCCTAAATCTTTTTGAGTCGTGATGTTACCTCGAACATTTTAAAATTATAGCAATAATGTCTCTGTATTAACAAAAGCCTCACAGCCATAAAGTTGCACACGTGCCATGCAACGTTGTTTAGAATTGACCAAAGTAGGTAGTGACGTGGCATCCTATTTGGTACGAAAGTGAGAATGTTTGAAAAAAAACAACTTTCATGTTTAATAAAATAAAAATAAAAATAAAAATGAAATTAAAAAAAGCTAGATACATCGCCATTGTCGCTCCTGTTTCCTCCTTCCTTCTTCCTGTTTCAACTTTCTTCCAACCATTGTCACCGGCATCCATGCCATCGCCACCACCATTCCATCCTCTTTCCTCCGTCCTCCCTTCTCTCTCTCCTCTCAACAGATCTAAAAACAAAATAGATCTAGCAAAACAAGGAAAAAAATAACATAACAGAAATAAAAAAAATCGGCAATTGCAGCGTTTAGAGACGGCGATGACAATGTTCTTCACATCGATGGTCATAGATCTGAAGTAAAACAAAAAGTTGCATACCCAGAAACGTCTAGATCTGGTTATAGAGGGCAAACCACGAACATGATGGACAAGGTTGGCATGGTTGTGCATCAATAAACTGAGTGAGAATCAGCCATCGATCTACTCCAGTGGCGGACGGATATTGATGCTTGGGGGGGCTGTGGCCCCTCCAAACCCTTTCCCTTGTTTAACATTTTCCATTGATTCTGTTCCCTCTCACGTGTGTGTATGTTGGTTTGGCCCCTCGCCCTATATGTGTTGAAAAACTCCTCCTAGACGGACGTTGCCATGGGTTGAAATCCTCGTATTTTTGTCCCTGTATGTAATTTGTATACACACACATATACATATGTATATATTGTGTATGCATATCTATATATGCTTAGTGTACATATATTGTGTATATAAATACACATACACACACACACTCTATATATATCTATATAATAGACTATATATGTGTATCTTGTATTAATATATTTAAATAGAGTTAAAATATATATTTTAATTTATTAAAATATTTTCATCAGTCTAATGGGGATGAACCCATGATTAGTAGAAGGAACCAAGGGATTTGGAGGTTTAGGTTGTGAAGTGAAATACAAATGCAAGTGTGTGTATGTATAAAATATTGTGTTAGTATATTTATATAATTAAATAAGAATACTATCTTAATATTTTGTTCAAGTTATAGATATATACCATACATAAAATTATATTAAAATTTTGAATTTTTTTATATTTTCTTCTAAATTTCTTCATAACACTTTCTATTTTTGACAATATGATTCGGCCCCCAAAGTTCACACTCTACGTCTGCCTTGACCTACACTCTTTGATGATGGAGGAATCAGTAGCGGTGGGGAGAATCAACGATGGCAATAATTTGAGAGGAGACCATCAAAGGGTTGGTTTACCGTCGAAGGAGAAGGGAATTGCAATTGGGCTTTGGTTTAGCTGAAACCAACAGATTTGAGAGTAGCGACGAGCATGGCGAAGATAGCTGACGGCAACGAGTGACAAATTGGTGTTGGAAACTTCCATGAAACTATTAGATTGAAGGAGTTCAAAGAATGACAAAGGATCTAGGTTTGATTATACTGTGTTTTTTATTTGATTGTTTCTAGGGTTGATTATCCTGTGTTCAAGAAGGTGGTATAAACGATGAAGGTTTTGGGTTTGCTCTATTTTAATTTCATTGTCTTTGGGGCTGGTTATACTATGTTCAAAAAGGTTTTGGGTTGATAGTTTTTATTTAGTGACGGTGACTATGACTTCCGATGGTGGTGGATGATGGTTTCATGTAGTGACCGAAAGTCTTTTTTTCAGGTAAAGGGTGTATGAGTCTTTTTATATTAAAATATAAATATTAAATAAAAATAGTATAAAATTTGCCAGCTAGGATGCCGCATTATTGCCTACTTAGTCAATTTTAACCAACGTGGCATGACATGTGTCCGACTTAATGTTCATTTAAAGTCTATTATTAGGCCAGGGGTAATATTACTATGATTAAAAAATGTTCAGGGTAACATTGTAACAGTACTAAATGCGACTTTCGGAATACTTGAATATTAACCCAAAAAAAAAAACAAGCAAACATTGCGAGCATGGAATCCACGTGGCAAAAAATCCTTGCAGCTACAGTAGTAAGAAAACACTCCATGCCGTAGCACCAGTAGCCAAAGCAATCAGTCCTTTTAGCTTGCTTGCAAAATTAGAAACGAAACTACCCGAACCATATGTCAGGAGTCACAGGGAAGGGACACAACACAAGTACACTTCTTCCGAAAACAATCGAATATGGTTATTCCAGCAACACGCTTAATAAGAGACACATCGCACGTGCCTGCCCCACTAGAATTTGGTACGGTCAATATTGGGCATCTCCACGTGCCACCTCATATCCCTCGAAGGTAAGTAACAGTGTACAATGTTATCTCTACACTCTATTCACAGGAATACTATTTAGCACCCCCTCCTCCCTCCGCTTCTCTCTGCATTTCCTCTCGATCCTTACCCAAAACATCACCGTTAATAACCGTTCACTGTTCCATTCGGTCCAGTGCAGAGGAGACTCATGGGAACGGAGAGTCCGGCGAATTGCACATACATGGAAAGGAGTATCGGCGAATTGAGTATCCATGATCATTCCTCCTCTGCTTTCAGCGATTGCAACAGTGACAGATCTGGTGAATTTCCCACCGCTTCTTCTCAGAGCCGACGCCTCCTGATTGCTTGTGCGTCCGACGATTCTGATGATTTTATCAGTCAGCTGATAACCGATCTCCAGACCTCTTCCATTGACAACCAAAAGCAAGCCGCCATGGAGATTAGACTACTGGCCAAGAACAAGCCGGAAAACCGCCTCAAACTCGCCAAAGCCGGCGCAATTGAGCCGTTGATTTCGCTTATATCTTCGCCTGACCTTCAGCTGCAAGAGTACGGCGTTACCACGATTTTGAATCTCTCACTCTGCGACGAGAATAAGGCGCTTATAGTTTCGTCGGGAGCGATAAAGCCTCTGGTTCGAGCCCTTAAGACGGGGACATCAACGGCAAAAGAGAACGCGGCATGTGCTTTGCTTCGCCTCTCGCAAATAGAAGAGAACAAGGTCGCAATCGGAAGGTCGGGCGCCATTCCCCCCCTAGTGAACCTTCTAGAGAGCGGCAGTTTCCGCGGGAAGAAGGACGCCTCGACGGCGCTGTACTCCCTCTGTTCGCTGAAGGAGAACAAAGTAAGGGCGGTGCAAGCCGGAATAATGAAGCCGTTAGTGGAATTAATGGCTGATTTCGGATCAAACATGGTGGATAAGTCCGCCTACGTGTTGAGCGTGCTGGTAACGGTGCCGGAGGCGAGAAAGGAGTTGGTGGAGGAAGGAGGAATCCAGGTGCTGGTGGAAATCCTGGAGGTGGGGTCGCAGAGACAGAAACAAATAGCAGTGGTTATACTGTTACAGATTTGCGAGGACAACGTGGCCTACCGTACTATGGTGGCTCGCGAAGGAGCAATAACACCGTTAGTGGCTCTGTCGGAGTCCGGCGGCAATAGCTCCAAGCACGGCGATAGCTCCAAGCAAAAGGTTTGTGATAACATTATCCGGGTCGTCAATCGGGCCCATTGCTGAGGTTCACTGGACTTCATGTCACTGACGTGGCACTTCCTCTCTATAGCCACGTCAGTCCCCTTGTATGGTACACCTTGGCGGTTTTGTTTGCCATTATAATTTCCTTGCTTCGGCAATATTCTAAGAAGTAAGAACAATATTTAACTAATTGGCGAAAAATAAATATTTAACTAGGTATGGGCATATTTGTCTTTCTGGGATTTTACTGCATGTTTAGTTTACAACGAATAATTACAATTTACAAAATATACTCTCTTGTCACAAGTTTCTATTTTAAAATATAGGGAGTAAAATATTTATTTTATTTTATTTTTAATTTTTTCATATTTTTTATTTATAATTTTATAATAATAATAAAATGAGTTATTTAATAAGAATAAAATAAAAATATTATTATTTTTAAATTAATTTTAGATAATAAAATATTTTTTAATATATTTATAATTAATATAAAATATTTTATAATATGAATATGTGTGAAAATATTTATAAAAAAGAATATTAAAATTGTTTTTTTTTATTATTATTAAAGTAGATTGTAGGAGGGACTGTGTTGGATTTTTGTCGTTTATTTGTTTGTGTACGTGCGGACAGGCGGAGACATTAATAGAGCTTCTGCGGCAACCAAGACCCGACAGCGCCGCTGGCCGTGCATGGGACGTCTCAGCTTAAGCCCCACCACTCACCGCCTTGTGCCCATTCGCGTGAGTCCCATGTTATGAGGTAGTGACGCACTCGCGCCTCCATATATTAAAAATTAAAAAAAAAACTCAGAGAGGGAAAAAGGGAATTTAAACGTTTTTGATACGGTAAAGCTTTGTAAAATTTGTGATAAATGAAATGAATTTGGTTTTGTTCTATTTGTGGGTTTGGAAAATAACGCTCCTCCACCTGCTCCACTAGTTGTATTTGTTTTCAGTAGTGACATGTATATCTTGCGTCCTTCCTTTTGCTTCGTTTGGAAGTATTGCCATTATAAATAAGATGCAAACTTTGTTTGATTTTTTCTTTTATTAAAGAAAAAAGTTCAAGTTTAAAATTAAACATCGCCCTGAAAAAAGTAACTATTTCTTGCAAAGAAGGAATCAAGCGACCTTCTTTCCTGTTTTCTTTTAAATAAAAGTTTTGGTTAATTAGGTTCCAGAAATTTAGATTATCTGTAGATAAGATCCTCATATTAATAAGGAGAATTAAACTTGAACCCTTATAAGTTACTATATTTACCAATTTTTATTAGTGACTCTTGTTGCTCGGATTATGGTCAAAAGGCAGAACAAAAATATGAATGAAGTGAGTTGACAGTTGCAAAGGGAGAGGTCAGGTGCGGAAGGGTCGTTAGTGCAATAATATTTGGTTTTGGTTTTAAGAAACCACAAGGTGGAATAGAATATAATTAATGACTTGGAAAAAGTCCACATGTATAGCGTGGATGGGAGCAATCACAAGACGAGGGGTTAGTAGAGAGCGATAATAAAAGATTAGAAAAAGAAGGGAATCGTGGGGGAGCAACTTTTTATCTCTATAAATGAATAATATCTTATCCCTTGATTATTAAAAAGCAAAGAGCAACCAATCTATTGATTCCATTCCACTATGGGTCCCTTGCTTGACGGCTCTTGGGGCCTTTTCTTTCGTTACGCTCCCTTTCTCTATTCTATTACGTGTCTTCGCCTTCCAACTTTTCCATCTTTTTTTTTTTAAAAAAAAATCAAAATTCTTTCATTATCACCTTGCATTGTGAGGGGAGACTTGACCTTCCCCATCTAACGTCGCTATCAAAAGATGGCATTGAACGAGTCACCTAGCCGCAAGATAATAGAGAGAAGAAATGAAAATACAGGTCAAAGATTCATGGAGATAACTTCTCCAAAACTATATGCGGAAGAGATCGAAGCAACCATTTTCTCATCTCCATAAGATGATAGACATATCGTATTTTACAATATTGCTGCAAACTAGATGATATAAGTGGTTTTCTTTCTCTGTTGGGAAAAAAATGGTTTCATTTCTCTATTTATTCAAACAAAAACCCACTTGCTTTACTCGTACGTATGTACGAATATATATATATATATACACACACACACACACACTGAAAAGAGACACTTCTATTTCAACATAAACAATCAAATACCATAGAGAAATTTGACTGTTGATCAATTGGAGACTTCTCTTTTACACCAAAAAAAAAAAAAGGAGGGCGGGGGGAAGGATTTACATAATTACCTAGTAGTTGTTCTGTATATGGATAGGACTTTAATTTGGAATGAAATGTAGCTCAATGTAAGTGGGTTACTTGTTTTCCCCGCGCGACTTGGTTTGGTCCCCTATTTACTGCGACCTGGTGTGTGATGGGTAGAGCTGACCCAGTCGGGCCAAGCTGGTCCTATAACATTTTTTAAAATTTTCAAAACTTTGAAATATTCATTTTAATAGATTAATTTGATATATATCTACACAACAAAGATAAAAAAGAAGTGGATTCAGAAGGGAAAACACGAAGAAAATGCTTCTGAAGAGAATAAAATTTCGAATTATAACTCGCTTATTTATTTTTCAAAAAAAGTACATATTTATTATCTCGCTTTTTTTTTAAATCTTGATAATGCAAAATATAAATAAAAAATAAAAATAAGAGAAAGAGAACATAAGAGAAACCTAGTTATTAAAATTTATTATTACCTTTCCATCGGGCGATGCGCCCTATTAAAGAAGATTGCAATAGATCTAACGTTACTGTCACTAATAATTGCATTCCCTGACGCATGTGCATGTGTTGTGTGTTTATACAGAGGAGGAGGGTAATCCACTCATTTTCCTTCCCTTCTATCGAACCAAATAGTATCTTAATATTTTGGTTTTAGCTTTAAAAGAGGTATTTTTCATTTTACGTTGTTCACATTCAATGTGACAATATAAATAAGACTGGTTGAATGCGTGTTTTAATTATCTTACTAGTTATAATTTGTAATATATATTTAAAATTATATATAATGTTTCATGTGTTATATGAAATTTAGAAAAATAAGTTTCATTATTCATTACTTATAAATAATGTAATTTATTAAAAATTTTATTATATATATTGATATATTAGTCAAAATTACAAAATAATATATTTTCTTAGAAAAAAATGGCATTGACGGAGCTTAGAAAGAACATAAACGCATTGAAGTTTTTAAAATTTGGAAAATTGCAATGAAGGACCCAAGTCCTTAGCAAGTTAAGTTGTAAATTCCTAAAAATTAATTGTAAATTGCCAAACATCAATTTATCAATTGTAAATAAAGAGAAATATCATGTTCAAAATTTTTTTATGAGATCATGTTGTATAATACAAAATATTGTAATCTTCATTCTTGGAGGTTTGGCACTAGCTAATCCCACGGTAGATGGGAGGAATGGATGACAATTTTGGAAATAGTGGATAAAATGTCAATTATACACATGGTTTAGAAAACCGGATTGGATCGATCGGTCGAACCAGTCCAAAACTCTTCCAAGATTGGTCCCCCCTAAGAACCGGTCAATGACCAGGAAAATCGATCAACCCAGTAAAACTAGTCCAATTCCGATTTAAAAAAAAAAACTTAAAAAAAGTACAACTCTATGCCAAGAAAAAAGATTTCCAAATCCATTAAGATATTTCAAAGATATCTAATATATTACTTCTAATATAACTAATAAAACTATCTTTATATAGGTCTTAACACACTCAATTTATTAAAACTTAAGTAATATGAAACTTTCAAGTGTCAAATGATTTTTATTTTTTCTTATTTTCTTCAATATTTACTCATTTTTTTTTATTTCTTGAATTTTTTCTCTATATAATAGCATTATTCTAATATTTGTAATGTCTATTATTTATCTATACTTTAATTTTAAACTTAATTATTTTAATTTAATTTAAATATGACTCTTAAAAGTACTTAATAATAAAGGTTTATAAATTTCCCCTCTTCTAACTTTTTTCTTTTTCCTTCAAGTTTTGCTCATTTTTTGTGTTTGTTTCTTGAATTTTTTTTCTTTATGTGATAACATTATTTTAATCTTTGTCATGTCTATTATTTATTTATATTTTTATTTTAAATATTATTATTTTAATTTAACTTTAATATGACTTTTAAAAGTATTTAATAATAAAGGTTTATATTATTTTTCTCATTTAAATTTTTTCATTAATTTTTGCCCTTTCTTTTATTTATTTACATAATTTTAATCTTTATGATACATATTAATTACAAGCGATTTGACTTCGATCCAACCATTAAACCTTTGAACCGTTATTTTGTCCGATTCAGTATTCAATCCGATTTTCTTAATATTGATTATACGCTTACAACTTTTGTAAAGTTACCGGTCTATCTACTGTGCCTCAAACCTATGACTTCATGTTTGCATAAAGAAGGATGCGCCTAAGGGTGTTTATAAGTGCCATTTGATTCAATTTTGAGACAAAAATCAAATTGAATAGAATCAATCAGTTTGTGCAGTTTGAATTCTAATCGGTTTGTTTTTGCTCAAAAATCGATGGATTATGCTAATTTGACTTTTTTTAAAAAAAATCCTTCTTAAAAATATATTTAATGGGTATTATGTTATGGGCTTGTTATTACGTTATACTGTAACTCATAATTATAATTATAATATATTCTTCATTGAAAAAATTATAATATATTTAATATGTGTGGTTCGATTTGATTCAAATTTTTTATCTCTAAAATTAAACCTAACCTAAACCAAGTCGGTTTCAATGAGATAAAAACCAAAATAGATCTTATTTTCATTTGGTTTAATCAGTTTTTTTTCGTTTAGTTCGATTTGGTTTGGTTGTAAACAATCTTAGATGCAACTCTCATCAAGTAATGCTTGTTCATGTATAAGTGCAATATTTTATGTGTACTATGTTTTCATTTCTTCCCATTGTTCTCCTCTTTTCTTTTCGTTTTTGGAACAAATATATGTAATAATTTTTTAAAACAAGCATTATGTTTCTAAAAAAAATTAATGAAATCAAAATTAAATATTTTATTATTGTTTTTATTAAATAGATTAAAATGATTCATTTAATAATTAAAAATTTTAAAATAAATATCTTATAAAATTTTATTATGGGGGCATTATGATCTAACTAAACATAAATGTCCATTTCTCTTCATGACAAACCAAACACACTTGTTTCATCTCATCAATCTTTATCCTTATTCCCATTCCAATTTCTATTTATATTTATATTTCCACAAAATAATTCCATGAACCAAGACATGACATTACGTCCTTGATTTAATTTTCCAAATGGCTGGGCCTCCAATTTATTTATGTTCCTATGAGGTCCTTCAATCTCATTTTCCTTTTCTTTTTCTTCTTTTTTAAGTTGATCCTATTACATCAAGCGGAGTCGAGTAGGGCCTAACTAAAACATCTTAGCTAAGATGCCATTTTAAAACGACTATTATTAAAGCACCACAATCACAGTATAATTTATTTACTCCATCTTGAAGAAATTCTGGGAAGAAGTGTTCGAAATTTGTAACATCAAGTTGGGCTTTGATCATCCTGGCCCAAAAAAAAGTTGGACTTTCACCATTAATCAAGGTCACTAGTTTCTTTTGTTATAATTATCTAATACATTTATATTAATTTAATTAATTATGAAATTTTAAAAATGAGTTGTATTATTTATGACTGATAAATAATATACCTTAAAATAGATTTTATTATATATAATTTTGTTATTGATGATTTACATGAGATCATATGTTATTTAACTATAGAAATCGTGTATTAAATTTTATTGATTAAGTTTTTTTTATAATCAAGAGATATTTATACAAGTTTTTCCTTTCAGGTGATAGCATAGTTTATTCAAAACTAAAATTTAATATGCATAATTGAAGATGACTAAATTAGAGTTTGATTTGTACAATCAATCAATTTTTCTATCAATGGCCATCTAAAAGAGTATAAAATACTTTGAAATTTATAATATAAGTTTCAATTTACTTGTATGAATAAGGAAGCAACACTCCCAACTAATAATAGTTGATTCAAGTGATTTAACACTTATTCTTAGATATCTCAAACTAAAGTCTTGTATATGAAAAAAATTAGTGATAATAAAATTTTACTCTCATACAATCCAATTCAACTCAATCTAAATTATTTAAGGTTTTAATCTAAATTAGTTAGAGTTTAGTATGAATTCCAACTCACTACATTGAATTAAAAAAAAAAAGTAACACTTCCATCTGACTTCAAAAATAAAAAGTGGCCGAAGAAAATATTAAAATACAAAAGACAAAGCAATAGTGTGTATATAAACGAAAACAAAACCGAGTTTTGCACGCCAACTAAATCTAAAATATATAATAAATATATTAACAAATGTAAAGGGTCAGTGTCCCTTTCGGTGTTCATGGAATATGATTGGAGACTTCGTACAAGGGCAATACCTAATCGAGGAAATTAAATAAAACTTGGATTGATTTAGTTCCCATCTCCAACTTTAATAGTACCAATTTTAAAAGAAGATAAAGAAAGTTAGTTGGGTCGGTTGCATCACACTCGAGAATTTAACAGTGATGATGCAGATGAGGCACGCATTTACTGTTTCAGTATGAAACCTAAAAAACAAGCAAAAAAGTGAATACAGAAATTGATCCACAAACCAAGTGTGAGCCACCTACAGCTATACATACAAGTATTTTGTTGTTCTAGTTGCTAAGTTAATACGCCATCGTTTTGTTCCTGCGGAGTGATGATTACCGGTGAGATTTTATTTTTGACATGCCAAAATTATGGGCAACCAATAATCAACCATCCATTTATTGACTACTTTGAAATTCAATCATATTAAGCATGTGCAAATAACCCTTCATCCCATCAAACTTGAACCACAAAAATGTAAATAAATAAATCAATTGCATAATCAGATTCCTTAGTTGTTATAAAAAAAAACACACACACACATATATATATATATTTTCGTTTGATAATTTGAATATAATTTAAGGAGAACAATTACTAGCATTAATATAAAAAGGATTAAAAAAAACCCTTGGTTATAACGAGGGACCCGATGCAGGCCCACCATTATGCGTGGGCTTGTGGATGAGACAGCAAAGTGGGCCTAGCCCACTCGGAGTGAGATGCTGACACCGCAAAGCGTGGGAGTTTAGATTCTGGTTATCATAGGCAAAGAAACTAGTGCAGTTTTTTTGGCCAAAAGAAATTCGATGGGATAATAATCAAGGCATTTATTCTGAGATTATATATGTCTAAGATTCCCGACTAGGACTAGGAGGGGGCATCCGATACCAACCTTAAAGGGAGGTTTTAAGTTTAACAACCAATTACTGATTCTTTACCGTTGGCCCAAAAAGAAAAATACTGCTTCTTTCATTAATCAAGAAAGTAACATGAGCACTGCTCTAATTATAATTTTATTTCTTTAGAAGAAAAGAAATGGATTCTATCAACTAGCTATTATTAAACATACAAAAACAAAAATTTCGCCACCAATTAGAAAGAAGTTGACGCAAGTGATCAGAAAATGTGTCAATTTACTTACAGATTCGAACTTAGTGTTTATTAATTATACTCCTCATAGAATTAAGAATTAACCTTTTTTCATGTGGAAATTATTATTAAGAAATGCCATTCCCCTAAAACAGGTACTTCTCCGATATCATTTGCAGATTGATCCCCGATTGTGGGTTTGATTTAGAAACAAGATGGAAGGGGCCCATGAATGGGCGAGCTCGGCTTTTGAGTAGTGTTTTGAGGATGTAGTCAAAGACACGTTTGCATTTGTGTTGTGTTATGGGATTAGCCACGCGTGCTTGGCAAATACTCGTTGCCCCATGTCAGAAAAAAGGGGTTGTTCCATTTATTTTTAGAGACATTGAGGTTCTCTCCCTTTCCTTTATTTTTACCAATATTGTTGCTGGATATTCATCTAGATAAAGTTCAATAATTCAATTATTATCTAATTGAGATTGAATGGATAATAATTAAAATAATATATTTTAAATAAATAATACATATTTAAATAAATTTTATGATTTAATTAAAGTGCCAAACTAAATAATACTGAATTATCAATTTATTATTCACCACAAACAAATTATTAATAGGTTTCATAATTCAATATTTAAATCTAAACAAGTTAATTTTCATCCATAATCACATTTTAAGTTCAAAATAGTCAACTAATAATTTATTATTATATTATTTGTTTGTCAAGCAAATTTATAATTTTCAATAATTATATATCATAATAATACTTATATAACATTATAATATAAAAAGAAAAAATATTTTATTTTAAAAATGATATTATTTTATCTTAAAAATTAAAAAAATTAATTTGGGACCAGATTGGCCAATTCCACCGATTTTGAAACTTGCCAATCATATTTTATAATTGGACTCGACTTGGCACTAGTTCCTTATTAAATTAACTAGTTCCTTGTTAAATTAGCCTGTTCAATTTTGACAACACTCATTTTTATTCATCAATTTACATGCATGCATATATACATATATGTGTGTGTATTAAAATGTAAAAAAAATCACACTTTACATTAGCCATGAATCATGTAACTCATTTGAGACTTCATGTAACATATATGACATATCTCTAATTTTGGTTTATGTAGTAGGATTTGTTATGTTTTATTAATGCAAATAAATTATATATTATGAGTTTACATTATAAATTTATTATATAATTTCTCGTTTCATCTTTATGAATATACTTATATAAACTCAGTAAATTTGACAACTTTATACTTACATATAATGTAAAATGCGCACTACAAGAATAACCAAGATTTTAATTTGGTTTGTGCCACTTGAATGAACTCATTAACTCGACAGAGAAACATGCGAGGACTCAGACCACAGTAAAGCATGCATTTCAATTTTCAAATCTTCGTGTTCGGTAGACTAATCTGATCTGCAATTCAAGGTATTGAATTGAAAGCAGACCCCAAATATTTGAAAATTTTCTTGCCTCTTTTCTGTTTCACTTTACCTCTAAGTTTGATACATGATAACCCAGAAGTAACATAGGAATTATTTTTGCAAAAATTAAATTATTTATAATCGTGCTTTTATATATAAATAATTGAAAATGAAGTGAAACAAATGAGTGTGTTTAAAATTCATTTTTTAATTCAATTCTTTCAAACTTTTTAAACTATATAATGTACAAAACACATCTTAGCTGATTGATTTTTACGTAGGTGTTACAGTAAAAGTTTGACTTTTTATTTTCATAAATTATCATTTATCAAAGAAAATATTATACATTTCTAAATAATTAAAGAATATAACTATAGAACCCTGAAATCCACAACGGCACTAATTATATATATATATATATATATTATTTTGGTACCCATTATATATATTTATATATATTCTTGCTTAAATGTTGAAAGTAAGATATTGATTTAGGGCTTGTTTGACTCTTAGTTGGTTAAAAATAAGTTTTGGTAAAATTGGTTTTGTAATATAGTTATGATAAAAATTAGTTTTAGTCTAATGTATTTATATTTGGATGATTTATTTGAAAATTGACTTTGACAAAACTCATAATTTTTCTCTAAATTGAGCATAAATTTTATTTCATAATTAATTTAATTTACTTGGACTAAAATTTAATTTGTATTTATTTAATTAAGAACATAATATATTTTATATAACATTTTCTTACATGTCATGATCTATGAAAATTAAAATTGTGAAGGGATATTTCGCTCAATAGATAGAATAAATTTCATGAAAATTTTATTTTTATAATTTTTTTATTTTTTTCATTTTTATAGGACTATTTTTATCTGATTTTAAAATAAATACAGATAAAAAAAACTGCTATCATATTGATTTTTGGAAACCTCCATTTTTCATCCAAATTCATTCTCAAATGAGAAAGTAAAAATATACCAAATACATCCACATCTTCATCAATCTTGATTTTAATTCCAAACTTTAAATAGTGATTCCAATCACACCCCTAGGGACCAAGAATCTAAGTAAGGCGGTGCGCCGAGCCCCGTCCAAACTCCAAAGGTTGGTTTTCTCATTTTAGGTAAAGAATCACATGACATATTCTCCAGCTATCCTATCCTAATAATAAAATTTAGGACATGTGGGTGAGGCCCTTTTAATGTTCGCTTGATATTTTCCACTGACATCTTTATATTCTTAAATTTTGTTTAAACTTTTGCTCTGTCCAATTTTGTTAAACTTATTTATTAGCCAATCGAAAATATCTAAAGCCTACAGAAGATGGATCACGTGCCAAACTCTTATCCTTTCACACATCATCATACTATAAACGATGGTATGGCAAATAGAACTAGATGGGCGGTTTGGATCTAGAATCGATCTCTGGTCCCATCCAATTATAAATGGAGAACAGTTTATTTTGGAATTGAGATTAATCGGTATAAAATTGATATATTAAAAAAAAAGATTAAATATTTTTTAAAAATAAAATAACATTATTTTTAATACTAAATAATATTATTTTTTATATAAATTTTTTCTTTCTATATTATAATATGGTATAAGTATTATTATGATACATAATTATTAATAATGATAAATTTACTTAATAAATAATATGATAATAGAGTGTCAATTGATTATTTTGAATTCAAAATATAATTATAAATAAATATTAACTTACTTAAATTTTTATATTATGTTGTAAAACTTATTAATAATAATTCTAATTTTTTTATATATTATTAAATTTATTTTTTATCATAGATTAGATATTAATTTTATGATCATGAAATAAATAGCTTTTACATTTTTATTTATATTATTTAAAATATACTCCCTCCATTCCTTAATATAAGGGACAATTGAAAAAAATTTTATATTTTAAAATATAATAGGTAAAAGGGTTTATATGATGTATTTAATAATTTTTTCCTACAAATATTCCTAATTAATAAAATATTTTTTATTTATATTAATTACATAATATAAAAATTATTAATATTAAATAAAAACGTTTTTTAAAACTATTTTACACTTTAAATAAATTTATTACTTTTCTTAATTTATATTTTATCTTTTATTTCTAATATTAACAAACGGAGGTGTATTAATTTATTTTTAGCTAGTCTAACCCCATGATTTAATAATCCAATTATTAAATCTTAAATATCGGTCCTATATTTAATTTGTCGCTATTAACATCCAACCAACGTCCCTCCACACCTCATTCGCCAGGTGTCCAATTTTCATGCATTTAGTACAAAATCCTGCCATACACTTCTCCGTTAAATAGTATTTGGTTCATTGGTTGGATCGAACCTCTCTCTTTAAAATAATAATAATAATAATACTATTAACCATAATCATAATAATCAATAATCACAACAATAATAATTAAGAGTTAAAAAGAAAAAGAAGAAGTTCTTTCACTTGGACCTCTAGCCTAGCTGAGAATTCTATAGCCTATATCTATCCAAGAAAGTTACTGATAACATAACGCGCCTGCAAAGTACACGCGCTACTGCGAGAGGGCTATCTCAAGCTGGCGAGCCAAGTAGGAAGGAGCGCTCAAATGAGGAAGATGACCCTCCGTGTCTAACCACTGCACCGTGGTCCGACCACCCAAGTGTTCCTTCATGTACATCGCCACCGACGAAGGCACGGAAACATCCCTCGCCGTCTGCATAATACAACACGGCACGTTCACTAAACCTAAAATCCCCCTCAGATCGCTGTTAAACACCGTCTGAGACACAAACAGCGATATATCGGGCCTCATGTTGAACAAAGTCCTCGTAAATTCTCGAACCGCCGCAGGAACATCGGCTCCGACGGCCAGAGGCGCGAAGCCGCTGACCCACGCCTCGTAGTTGTCCTTCATTGCCGAGAACACTTCATGGATTTCGGCTTCCTCGAATCCTCCGTGGTAATCTTTGTCGTTGAGGAATCTGAAAAGGAATGCGTAATTTAAGGGTGGAAAAAGCAATTGAAGGTAGGGGTATCAGAGTGAGACGATGATGGTTGTATTGGATCGTTACCTGGGAGAAGCGCCGATGAGGATGAGTTTGGTGAAGAGGTCGGGTCGGCGAATGGAGGCAAGCATTCCAATCATGGCGGAGATAGAGTGACCAACATAAGCGCAGTGTGTGACTCGAAGGGCGTCGAGAATGTTGAGGAGGTCGTCGACGTAGGCGTCGAGGGTGGTGTAGCGGCGGAAATCGAAGATGTCGGGGTTGACACTGCCGGCGCAGACGAGGTCAAAGAGAATGACGGTGTAGCGGCGAGTGAAGTAAGGGAGGATTCGCTGCCAGGCGGATTGGTCGGTGCCGAAGCCATGGGCGAGGACGAGGACTTTGTCGCCGGAGCCTTCGACGCGGACATTGAAAGCGTCGAGGATGGAGGTGCCCATAGTATATTGATTGGGGATGGGTGAAACGAGAGAGAGAGAGAAGTTGGTTAAGTGTGGAATCTTACGGGCGAGCAGAAGCAGCTTGCAAGCTAGCTAGCTAGGAATGCTCAGCCAGTGAGAAGAAAATATGGTGCGTGGGTGGGTGTGTGAGGTGGTTTGGTTTTTCTGTTTTATCTGTTTGATTTTTCCTCCAGAGTCCTGTACTACCCTGTGTTTGCTTTGCTTGGGTGGTGTTTCCGTCCGTGTTTATTTATAGAATATTTCTTTTTATAAATTTATATTAAATTCTACATTTTTATTTATTAAATTATATTGTTCCGTCTTCCACTGTTTTGAAAAAAAAAATTGTATGTATATATATACTCCTTGAAGCATTATATTCAACAGGAGGAGACCCTGAGTCCTCATACGAGCTTGATATAAATTATACTAATTAAACTGATTAAATCGAAATAAAACAAATCGAATAAAACCATTTATAAATAAGGTTTAGTTTAGTTCTTAATATGTCAAAACCGATCATTTTAGTTGGGTTTTGGTTTCCTCTATTAAAAACTGAATCAAACCACGTTGTTTTTCACTTAAAAGAACCAATATTTTGAAATTTTTATTAATTAATAGTATGTATAAATTTGTAATTCTATGAATATCATGAATATTATTGTATATTACTATATTCAATAAAATGTAATAGCTTTAATATGGTGAATATGAATATTTCATAATGTGATTTGTATGATATATATATACACTCTCAAATACCAAAAGCATGACAGTATATACAAGAAAAATGAAATGAGCACTATTTTGAATGATTTTGTTGGTATAATTTTAGATTTTGTTTTGAAATGAATATATTGACATGGTTAATTTGTTATTACTTATTATTTATATGTCAATGATAAGAAATCTTAGGGGTCATAAGTTTAATTAACTAATTTGGAAATACGTTTGAAATGTTTTACTTTGATTAAAAGTTTTTACAAAGATTTGATGGTTTCATGAAATAATAATCTTGTTTCAAAAATAGCATAAATTTATTTTTTTTACAATAAATTTTTTTATTTTCTTACAAAATTCATATTTAACTTAACCAAACCAATCAATAAGTTAAATCAAATAGGTTAATATTTTTCTTAAACCGATTGGTTTCGCTCAATCTGGATTTTGTCAAAAAATGAACCAAACTAATTAAAACTTTAAACACTCCTACTATTTATAACTTGTACTACTTTTGATACATATTATAAAATATTTCATATCAATTACATGTATATTAAGAAAATCATTTTTCACCTAAAATTAATGTAAAAAGTATCAACATTTCTTATTTTTTCTTTATTAAATACCATATTTTATTATCATTGTAAGATTATAAATGAAGAGTAATAAAGAATTAAAGACAGGTAAAATTGGAAGAAAAATGTCAAACACCTTATATTTTAAACCAAAATTTATTATACAAAATACTCTATAATATGGATTAGAGGGAGTAAATAGTATAATTTTTATAGATGTAGAAATGGTATATGACGTATAATATAAAATCATAAAAAGTTATACTATAAGTCATAAATAATATATTTCATTTCTCAAACCATATTGTGCAATACAAAATAATGTTGGCAAAAAGCACACTTTTCATTCCTTTAATTTTATATTAGGTTTCACTTTTGATCCTTTAATTTTATTAAATTTGTTCTTAAATCTTTAATTTTTAAAATACTAGTTTTCTTATTACTGAAATCATTAGCTATATTAATAGAAAGTGTTAACATAACATTCTTCAAATACTCTGCAAGGAAATATATGCTTGTGCATTTTATGCATTTACTGTAGACCCGACAGAGTAAGCACGTAATTAACTTGGCTTGAAAATTAGAGGCAATTCATTAATTGTGAGCAGCCCTTTTTTTAAAAAAAAATTAATAAACTGAATGACTCGTGCAACAACACTTTCTTTAAATAATAATAGAGTTATACAAAAGTATCTCCCACATCATAACCGAAGAGTAATATCTAAAAATCATCATAATGAATTTTACTTCCCATAATAATAAAACATTTTTCATATATATATATATATATATGGTCAATGATTGAACCCAAAACCCAACTATCTACCAAGTATATGAAACCTTGTTGATTAAATGCTTTTATTCCAATTAAATGAAAAAAAAATAGTCATATATAATGTGAGTCTGCAAAGTCTCGGTCTCATAGTCTAATTAATGTATTATTTTTTTACTAGAAAGCTTTGATAAAGTCATGAAAAGAAAAAATAAAATAGACGGTAACTTCTACTCTTCTAGTAACTACATAAATCATGACTCATGAGTAAGGAATGGTTCACAGCTAGCCAACAGAAGCCTCTCTAAGAATCAAAGAATTTTCTTCCATTCAATGAGCCTTCCTCGGAAGTCAGTTGACAGAAGAGATAGCCTCTCTAACACTGTCAGTCAGTCGGTGTACAATCTTGCATTAGCTTATGTCTCATTTAATCCATATATTAATTAACATATAGAAGCAGATTGATGCAATCCTACTTAATGCAGTTGATGGCTTCAAGAGAATAAGTGAGAGAGTGAAAGTGGCCACTCTACGTTAGTAATACTAATATTATTATTAATACTCAATTAAGGAGAGAAGAGACATGGAAAATGCAAGATCGTGTTATAGGATTGTGATGTCGGGTACAAAGATGGTGGTCTGCGCAAGTAGGGATGGATACAGAACCATTAGCTTATGGGGACAAAATTTATGCCCAATATAAATGTTAATATTTTTTTACAATAATATAATTTTAAATATTTAATAAGTTAGTATAAAATTTATTTCAAAAACCAATTTAAGAGAAAATTATATTTTTAAATGACTAAAAGATGACATAAAATTTGACACTTGCTAAATTACAATTTTTTTGGGGGGCAAAAATAATTTTTTCATGAGGGAAAAATGAAATTTTTAGTGGGTTTATGTATGCAATTTTCTTCTTAGTGGCCAATTGCCCACACAACCCACTGTAGATCCGTCCCTTAGCAGGGGTGGCATGAGCACGAAGGACTGGAGCTTGAGATCCGAATAATCAAAAGTCAGTGCAGTTGCGACACCTGTCATGGAAATTTAAGCGGAACAAAATTTCTGAGTTGCTGTCTTTTTTATTATCCACAACATCGTCGACCATCATTTGCGAGGCTGATTTACATAATCAATTAACAACGAATCATCAAATCCATATGATTAGTGAAAAGCATGAAATATATATATACTTCTCCCCTCATTTTTATTAGTTACATTTTAAAATTTTTTATAATTTTAAATATAAATCATCTTTTATATATTTTCAGAGTATTAATTATTTTATTTTTAAAATATTTTTATTTAATTATAAAAAAATTATAAATTATTTAAATTTATAGTATTTATTAAAAAATAAAAATAAAAAAATATTAATTTTAAGATAATATTAATAATATAATAATTTTTTTTTAATATATACACACACACGACTAGTACTAGATTTTACCATTAAACACAGACAGAGGAGACTTTACCATTAAACACGGAGGCATAGACGGATTCATGGTGACGGCCTTCGTCGAATTCATATTTTTCACCGCAAATTTGTCCAAATAATAAAAGAGTAATTCTCTGGTTTTGACTCTTGAGACCGTTTATTATCCAAAAGGACAATAAGACATTACCGTACGGTACCCAGACGGGTGTGATTAGGACAAAAGAAAGAGAGAAAGATGGAAGAGGAGGACACATGATTGTGCTTGCATTAAAGTCGAACAAGTACTATCCATCTTTCACAATCTGAAAATCAGGTTTCTGGAGGCAACATTGATAATTTTCAGTTTTCAGACACTGGAGAAGATGGTCAGACTCCTGAGACACAGAGGAATCTCATCCATTAGTAGCATTCACAGTAAACCATCTTGATATTAATGTGAACTTCTATTGCGTGGATTTAAATTCTATTATGATGTAAGATGAATAATCTGTAGACAATTTTATAACTACTTTTTGTGCTAGGAAAACCTACCCTAACTAAAGGTTTTAGTTTTCAAAATCCTACCCACATCAGCTTTTCTCTAACAAAAAAGAACCCCTCTTTCTCTCAAAATCAATTACTTCATCTCTCTCTTTCCATGCATGCTTCTCCAACCTATTCATCTAGTTAGTTAAATCCATTTGGTCAATGGGTAGATAAGTGACCTGACCTATACCTCACAAGAGCTTGTGCTTAAATTTTATTGATGTAAAAGTTTTATTGGTATATATCTCTATAAATATCTTTTAAGTGGTAAGACCTATCCTAACCATATTAAGCCTTTAGACTCAACTTATTTGAATATTTTGTTAGAAAAAAAATTGCAAATATCGAATCTTTGTCCTAATTAATAAATTTTCTCCACACTCGGAAATTCTATATATGTAAACCTGACAAATAAGACACACGAGTTAACGACGTGCATATCCAGAAAAGCAAGTAATATATGCAGATAAGTTTTGGAGATAGGGGCCCCCGACCCTCGAATTGGCATATTCATTTTGAAACAAAGACAGGGACAATATAAAGAGACAGAGAGAGTAGAGAGGTCTTTCAATTTCAAAGGTTGTATGGTGTTGAGATAAGTGTGTGGGGTCAAATTTTCTTGTGTGTTTCAATTGTTCTGTGCTGAGTCATTCCCACACGCCTCTCTTATCTGCAATATATACCTTTATTTTATTTTAGTTTTTTCTCCAAAAAGTTTCGTGCTTTATGCATGATTTAGCATCTGCCCATATTCTTGACATCGTCTTGGCTAGAATCAAAGGGATGATAGCTAGAGTACTGAGAGAGATGTATAACTAATCCATGTTTAATTATGTTCAAGCCAAAAATTTTCAATTTTTATTACTGTGCGTTTTTTGGAAAAATAATCTCTGTTCGCAATTTCTTCATATAATAAGAACTAGCTAGCTAGTGGAGGATCGACGTGTGCTAGAAGCGTAATGAAGCAAACAATTCGATTGACCTACACACACATATATATGGCTTTTATATTTCCTATACGACATATCCAAGACTTTATAAAGTTAGATAGGGTTTCAGATTTCCATTACACAAAAGTCAATAAAAAACCTAGTGCACCGCATGTGGTTTGGGTTTATTGCTCCCTCGTGATAAAGGAAAGAATAATGATATCCATGAATGGTATTTCGCTTTACTACAGTGAATACATTTTAGGTAGATTAAAATGAATTTTTAAATTGGTTCTAAAATAAATGTAGAAGACCCTATTGTAGAAAGTATCATTTTCTAAATCAATTTTATAAGCAATCTAGAAAGTCACAGTCTATATTGATTAAGGTCATATATAACCAATCTAAAAAGTCTATTTAAAAAAAAACTTTTTTTGTACAAGCGTTTATTGTCTATCAAGATTTTTATACAATATATTGGAGCAATTTTGCATTCAAAATTTTAAATATAGAAAGTTAAAAATAAATAATTCAAAAATATATGAAAAACATATTAAGGCACCCAAAACATTTTGGATTGTCTGTAACTGTAAAGAAAACAGTAAAACACAGTATAATTGACAGTTCCAATCTATTTTGCTTCTCTCAAGATAAATTAATTAACCAGTAAGATACAAAGCAAGATCGTCTCAACCCCCAAGTCCCAACCGAGAGGTGAAAGCCAAATTAATGTTTATATGTAATTTACTTTTTCCTTTGCTGAATTTATTTTTTTATTAGCATATATATATAAATAGGTTATCAATGCTAAATCTAAAATGTTTTTCAGAACACTAAGTTACTAGGCTTGATGAGCAAACAAAGAAAGTTACTGATTATACTTTATATGTGAATATATTCCGAATTCAACTTTACCGGGGGTTAAACAATTAGAATCAAACTCTAAGCTGGTTTATTATTTTAAAACCACACTCGCTTGCATTCTTCTGGTTTGTTAAAGTAGGTCAATTTAATATTTTATAGTAGTACATAGGATTCGAATTCTATCTTTTCTGATTTATTTGTTTGCTGTACGATCGACCACATTATCACGGTTCTTTTCTTTCGTGGCTTCCTTGCGTGGAAGTTGCGTTGAAATGTGTGTGTGTGTGTGTGTGTGTGTGTGTGTGAAGGATTCTAATTTAATTTTATGGATAAGCGATACAGTGGAGAGAGTTCCATATATATATATGTGTGTGTGTGTGTGTGTGTGCGCCACAAGTCACTGGAGACACGTTGGTGGGAACAATGATTTTATTTAGCATACTTTCCAAAGTCAAAAACTTCAACACTTCAAGTCTTCAATAAGTTTTTATACACCATTAATAACATATTTAGGGTTTGGAAGAAAAGCATCTGAATAACTATACTGACGTATCGAGCCAGTCATTGATCGTTTTCTCCGGTTAAGAAGTAAATATATAAGGGATGGTAATATATACCAGACGATATAATTTCTTAAAGCAAGAAAAGTATGAATGAAGCTACTCGTGAAAAAAAAAAATTTTGCTCATTTTTTCTCATGATTAGATTAAATTTGAATGATTTGAAATCTTTTTATTTGGTGGTAGCATAATTCTTTTTATTTAAGTATTTTATTTTTAATAAAAAGAATAATACAAGATGGAAATATTTGGTCACTAACAATTTTAAAATTATAATTTAAATAAAAAATATAAAAAATATATAAACTCTGCAAATCAAATCTAGAAAACATATCATTCTAAAGATGAGTTAGAAGATCGATCTGATCAATCGTCCGTATTCTTTTTTACCTCATACGATTTTAAGATCTGAAATTTTAAAACTTTCCTTGATCGAGATTTGAGATAAGCCATGATGAAGATGGTTGTTTGTACATACTATCTTGAACGATAATAAAATTGTTGACTGTAGGGAGAAAAATAAATTTCGGGGTGATTAAACAATAATCCTATACACATATTAGATGTTAAATATAAGGAATATTCTCATTAAGAAGCATTATATGTGTTCAGAACAATTAATCATCACAAACTTAACATATACTATATATATTGATTAAAGCACTCAATTTAAAAACTTGTTGAACAGACATATATATACATCCCTTAGTTATTTCACACACACACACACACACACACACACACACATATATATATATATATGACAATGGCATAAAATAATGGAGTATCTAGTGATCATTCCAACTAAGGAGATAAAGTCATTCAAATGAAAGTATTATTAGAGAAGAGAATAAATGGAAGAGATTTTAGACATCATGATTAAATTCCACTGAAAAACATAAGTCCAAGAGCTTTTTTCTTTTTTTCCCATAAGAGAGATTCATCCTATAGAAGCCAGGTATTTGGTCTTACTTCTTTTTCGCCTGTATGCACAACGTGTATTGACGATTAATGATTAAAAAAAATTAAAGTAGATAGGGGATATATCTTCTTTTTCTTGGCACGCATGGAGCCACCAATGCTCCCACTCCATTGTGGGAATAGGATTATGATGATGTGACTTTTGTGTTGCATATTTTGACTTTATTTCTTTACAAGAAATCATGGGATTTTACAAAAAATTTCCAAGTTTAATGTCGTGAAAAATTCTTATAGACATTAAATTTAAATTTTATAAACTCCTTAAGAAATACAGTGATGAAATCACCGCTATGTGGAGGAGTTACTGATAATTTATTGCAAGATTTTTCAAACATTTGCACCGCACAATTAATTTCATAAAAATTGAGAAAAAAATAAAAAAAAAGTGTGTAAAATAACAAATATGTTAACTTAATTATTGGATAAGAAATTTATCATGAAATTTTTTTTTGTGATTAATTTAAAATTTTATTTATTTATTTTTTATAAGTATCAAGGATATTTTTTTAACTAACAGACTAAAATTAATTCCTTTAAAATATATGAATCACTATAGTGAAAATAAAATAAGTTAATTTGCCTTATCGCCGCGTTAGGATTGAAGGCACATTCTCATATGATCACAGTAAAAGTGGAATCAGATTCAGAAGACTGGAAGGTATACATGGTATGGTGTGTTTTTTGTTCGCTTCTAATTCATGAAGTTCATTCTGACAATAATAACAAAATATATAGGATCATTGTTAATGGGGTTGTTGGTATAAAAAAACAAAAGGAAAAAAAAAGTTAAAAGGTTTCATGATATATATATATTCTTGATTTAAAATATAAGGTGTTTGGCTATAATTAATTTAATTAATCTTCCACAAGGGTAAAACAGTACGGGTACGTGAATAGGGCTTCTTCCCTCATGCATGATTTTACTTAAAATAAAAGAAGAATTTGTAGTTTCATATAAAGTTTCATCACATAAGTGTTTTGATTGGTGAGAGAGAGAGTGTGGAATTTGCGGTCTCCCTAGTTAGACCCTATCCTACCATGACATATTTGAATTTTTTTAAATTCAATATTAGTTATGGAAAAAATATAGTTTTCAGATTCATACAGTTATGTATTTATATAATTTTTATTTTCTTTATGCATTTTTTTCTTACTATTGTATAACTGTATGATAACAACAATAATGTAGAGATCCAACTTTTACCTTTAGTATTAGAAAAAAAATAATTATATAAAAATATGACTACATAACTGAGGGAAGACTCTTTATTTCAAAATATAAATTATATTTATTTATCAATCACCACAATAAATATTTAGATAAGATTATTGATGATGATTAGATTAAGGAATTTTTTTTTTTTTTGGGGTCGTAGAGGGAGAGAAAGAGAATTGGGATGGATCCAAGGTCATAGGCATGAATAGAAAGAAGAAAGGGTGGGACTTCGGGGGTTGCGGAGCGAAATGATCTGTTGGAGGATGAAGGGAAATGGGGAGGAATGATGAAAGAATGAATGAAAGTTTTAAAAAAAGAGGGAAAAGCGTGGAACAGGATAAGCCGACAAGACAGGCAGGGAATAGAGGTTTGATTAGATTGCCCCTGCACGCTCTCCCCTCGCGTGCCCTTCTCATTTGTCCCCACTTTTATTTTCATCTCCACCTCAACTGACTGCTATTTTCCCTCGCCTTAAAATATAAAAATTTAAAAGAAAAAACTAACTTCTATTTTCCAGCTTTATAATAATTATTCTCTCTTTATTTTTTCGTGTGTATGTATATCAAGACTATCTCATAACTGTAATTAAAAACTAATCTTTTTTTAGGATGTAGGGATCTCCAAATTAGATCTAATCTCTTTCAACTATGGCTAAAAACTAAAAATTATTCTCCCTTTAATTTGAAATACAGGAATCATTATTATATGCTTATAATTTTTTTATAAGATTATATGCTTACAATTTCGTTTAACTAATATCGTGATTTCAATTCAAGAATACGGATAAAATACTCTAACTTCGCCATATGATAAGAGTGGGTCCAGTGCACATAAAAGGGATTTAAACCCTTCTAATATTAATATATAATTAAAAAAAATGGAGTCATCCACTATCCATTAACCAAATCATGTGACCTGGGCTCTATGTCTTCTTATTTTTTTATTTTTTATTTAAGTGAATATCATTTTTTTCATTTATTTTTTTTTTGCACATGATATCCATCTTTTCGCAGTTATTTTATGTGGACCCACATTTTTTTTTTACCAATTTCAATATCTTTTAATTCTAAAATCTATATTAATTTTAATTAATATTATTTGATATCATTTTTTTAATATAAGGGGAGTTAATGATGAGATTATTTTTTAATTTAATATATTTTTAAACAAAATAAAACATCCCCTGTTCCTTTGCGGATCTAGGAGAGAAATCTTATTATACTTATAATAAATATATAAGGGAAAATTCCATTTAAATTACCATGGAAACAAGATAATTCCTAAAAAAACATTAACATGGTTTCTTATTGAAATTAAAATTAGAAGTTAAAAGAGAAAATGTCCTTTTTATATGAATGACTAATTTGCAAATGGTACTAATATATTTACAAGTGATATAACCTCATTAGCAAGTAATAATAGTATCTGTTGTAAGTGAGTCTACTTTACTTGTAAATATATTATTATTACTTACAAATGAATCAATTTTACAATAAGGACAATTTATCTTTCAATTTTAATTACAATAAGAAACCTTGGTAGTTTTTTGTAATTATTTTGTTTTCTTGATATTTAACTGAAATTTTCCTTGAGTATAATAATTTCAACAAAAGAAGCAATATAAAAATGTTAAATTATTGACACATCATGTTAGTTTAGGTCAGTATATTGAGCTTGCAAGAAATTTCTTTGAAATTTTAAACTCATTTTTAGTTTTAAAACGTAATTGAACTTTATGAACACAAGGAGATGTTTTTATCAATTTTGAATATTATATATTAAATTATATTTTAACTGTAATTCACATATAAAAAGTATTTTTTGCATTTTAGTAAGAACGTATTATTATAATTATATGTTTGTTCACAATCAATATCATTATTCCATGTTTGATGGCCAAAAAATATGATTATTCTATGTTTGTTCAAAAAATTCCTTTGAAAATTTTCTAGTTTCACTATTCGTATACGCCTTCCTCTTACAATTTTTTTCCCGAAAATTATGATAAGTTATGTGGATAGACCCACAGAAATCAAATCAAAATGGGGGTTAAGCTAATAAAATCTCAACCAACCAAAAAATAGGTTGGCTAACTTGGTTCTGTTTTTTTTTTTTACCAGCTCGTGGTGGCCCAAGTTATGTGGATTATTTTGGTTCACACACTCCCAACTCTACACCTAATTGGGAATATGAATTTATTTTTAATTTAACAGAACAGACAACTAAGTTTTTTTTTTGACAGAAAAATAGACAACTAAGTTGATATTTAACTTTAAGACGATATTATATTTTTATTTTATTTTTTATATAAAAATAAATATAATTAAATGATTTTAAACGCATAGTGCGTAAAAATTATAAAAGCAAATTTAAAGAGAGTCAAGTATACTTTTCCAAATAAAAGAAACACAAATTATTTAAATATTAAAAAATTAATTTAATTTTCACAAGTTGCATAAAATTTGGGTGAAAATATATTATTTCATGGATGAACAAAGACAAAAAAAAAATTGTAAATAGAATTTTTTAATCGGCTGGTTAGGTGTTGAGGATCGATCTTAGAACCACGACCTTGTTTCTCAGTGGCCTGGGCCTCAATAGGCGCTGTCTTGTAAACAATTGCAGGCCGATATAAAAATAGAATAGCCCAATTCCAAATGCTCAGGGCTCTCGATTGAGCCATAAACAAATTCAGACACACTTAGTAAATGGGCGCTGTTTCCATAGCCACGCGCCGCCCGCTCGGTCACGCATAAAACATTGTGACCACGCAGTTTCTTTTTGTAATAAAAAGACTATCTTCTCACCCACATAAATCCACGCATCCCTCCATGTATAGAATCGCATTTCATTACTAAATATTTGAATTTTCTAATCCTATGATACGAGGGAATTGGAAGGGAGGGAAAATAAAAATTTCTTTTATTTAATTTAATAAGTTTGATAAAAAAAAAAAAAAATTGGAATTCTTTCTCATTTGGTTCAACAAATTTGAAAGAAGATGAGGAATAAATTTTCCCTCCTCTCCCTCCAAAAGTGATGGATTTAGAGAGAAGGTGGGCAACAAAAGCTTATTTTAATATCCTTTACACCTTAATGAGATATTGATGTGGACATAATGAGAATTTGTCTCAAGCACAAAAAAAATACAAAGTAAAGAAAAAACTTGATTCAAAAGATTCAGAAAATAATCAATTAGAACCCTAAAGGAACTCATCTCTAAATTCCTAACTATAATGACATCCACAAGATTCATCACTCCTCACAGTAGGTCCAATGAGAAAAGGGAGAGAGAGATAGAAAATAAGGGAGAGAAAAGAAATAACTCAGTAAATTCTTACTTAAAAACTCACAATAATATCATTCCACCATTATCTGAAGAAAATGCATTACATAGATGTATTTATATAGGCAAAACAAGAAAAACCCTAATCCTAAAACAATTGGACCTAAAAAATCCTAATAGATCTAGAAAATCTAAAATATATATCTAATTATAAAATAAATTCTAATAATAAAAATGAAAATTCAAAGAAAAATAATAAAATTGATATTCAATACTAATACTATTAGATAACCTCTTAAATCCAAATCTAGTAAATCTTTTAAAAGATATCTAATAAATTTTATTTATTCTAATTTAAATCAAACTAATAATTCAAATTGGAAGCTAATAAAATAAATAAATAAATAAATAAAATTATCCAGCAAAAAAAGACCTAAAATTTTCTTGAGAGGGATCATGTGGATAGTGCTTGAGAATATTTAACATACCTCATTGATCTCTCTTATTTCCCCTTTCCTTGAAAAGATTCGTTCTCGAATCTTTACCGCTTTATGATTAATTTGAATGCGTTTCTTTTTGTTTCAACTTCCATATATGCTTTTGTTTCGCCATATATCTAAAGATAAAAGCATTAATATTTTTTTTAAATAAAATTTTTTTCAACACTTTTTTTCTCTCTTTTCAATATGCTATTTGGTTTTTTTTTTCATAAATTTTTTTTATAATAACTTCACAAACACGAAGATAAGGAAAATAAGATGTAGAGATGAAGAAAATGGTGAAATGATAGTGGAAAACAAAGAAGATGAAGATGGACACAAGAAAAGAACAGCTAAGAAAAATATGGAAGAATACGAAACACAAAAGATAAACCTGAATTTCAGGATCAAAACTCTGATGTCAACTGATGTGGACACAATGACAACCTATCTCAAGCACTCAGAAAATACAGAGTAGCGGAAGAATTTGACTCAAAAGATTCAAAAAATGATTAGTTAGAACCCTAGAAGAACTCGTCACTATATTCCTAAGTATAACGACACCCACATGATCACTCTTCACGGTAGGTCCAATGAGAAAAGGGGGAGAGAGATAGAAAATAAGGGAGAGAAAAGAAATAACTCAGTAAATTCTTACTGAAAAACTCACAATAATATCATTCCACCATTATCCGAAGAAAATGCATTACATAGAGGTATTTATATAGGCAAAACAAGAAAAACCCTAATCCTAAAACAATTGGACCTAAATAATCCTAATAGATCTAGAAAATCTAAAATATATATCTAATTATAAAATAAATCCTAATAATAAAAATGAAAATTCAAAGAAAAATAATAAAATTGATATTCAATATTAATACTATTAGATAACCTCTTAAATCCAAATCTATGAAATCTTTTAAAAGATATCTAATAGATTTTATTTATTCTAATTTAAATTAAACTAATGATTCAAATTGGAAGCTAATAAAATAAATAAATAAATAAACAAAATTATCCAACAAAAAAAGATGTAGAATTTTCTTGAGATGTATCATGTGTGTAATGTTTGTGAATCTTTAACGTACCTCCTTAATCTCTATCAAATATGTTTGGTGGACAAAAAAAAAAGTAGTAACAAGGTCCTTATAAAGTATGGGACTACATCAAAGACGTGAAAATTAATGGCTTTCATTCTTCCAACTCTCGCCAAGGCATCAGCCACCCTATTGGAGGATCTAGGTCTATAATTAAGTTTGTTCCTCCAATCCTTTTGTATCTAGCCAATTTCCGAAGCTGCAATTCAGTTTAATGCAAACAAGGCCGGAATTATGACAGGACTAACCTACTCAGAATTGATCCACAAATTACCAATTTGTATTTGGTTTTTGTTGAAACGGAAGAGGGTTCAAGGCTAGCAGATTTGTACATTTTGAGTAACCATAGAATTTAGGCCTTTTAGACCCAAGAGGCTACTCAACCAACCCATCATAGGTTGCCCTTTGCGGCCAACCAAACTTTAGGTGCAGCTAGAATTTGAAATTCATGTGATGCACGATGAATTTCATATATTTAATCAAATGAAAAAAATTATTATTATTCTGATGCTAATATGTATAACATATATGATGTATAATAGAAACATTATCATACTAAATTATTGAAAATTTTTCTTTACAAAATTATGTCAAATATAAAATTCGTATAACTTTAAAATTCCTGTCTTCCTTATTCTTTTCTAATCCAATGCTTTTTTTTTCTTTTAAAAAGGACTTTGTGTGGAAGCTTATATGGTGGTGAATCAGCATGCACACTAGTCATTTTCCTTTCCATCAACCTTATTTAACATCCTCTGTACTAGCTGGATAGATCAAAACATGAACTGTCAGATTTTCAAAGCTATAAATAATTACCAAAAACTTATTGTATGAAGGATGTTCCAAATTGACATTTTTCATCTTACTCAAGCTATAGAATCAATCATACAAACTACAATTTTTTTATCAACACAAAATCTTAAAATTTTTCAAGAAAATGAGAAATCTCCCATCAATCCAAAACTACTACAGAATCAAGATTTGCAAAGGTATTTTCTCGTAATCCAAAATTTTCTTGAATGCATTTTATCAAAATAAAAAAAATTGATAATAAAAAATAGTGGAATAATCAAATGAACTATAAATAACTGAATGCAAAAACATCATACCAAGATCAATAATGTTGCATTTAAAGCAATGAGTGTTTACTAAGACCAATTATATAAATAAGTGTGAATGTACTAATATGGAAACATATCATAATCTTTTTTTTCTTTTGGCCCGAATCAAAACTTATTATAATCATCTGAAAAATAAAATTTAAATCATCTTATATCAATTTTAGATCATTAGGGATAAAGATAATTAGGTGGTGTATCTATAAAAAAACTTATATATATAAATAAGAAAGGTCATTTTTTCATATCATTTTATCAAATTCTTACAAGTAAAAATAAATACATATATAAGAAAATAAATATTATTTAAAATATATTTTTTTATAATTAGTTTGATATTATGGTGGCTTAAAATCACGGCACGTGGTTCCTTCAACCACTATTTTATAATATATAAGATTTAAATGCCAAGACCAACTTGGATCTCTCTTTTTGTATAATTTAATTTTAAATCCTTTCGTTTTACTTGTTTCGAATGAAAAAATTTAAAGTATTAAATATAAATTATTCAAAATGAATTTGAGCAAATTGGAATATATTTTTAACTGAAATAACAGGAAAAATTTTCCTTGATTAAAATTATAATTATTTTTTTGCAAATCAAATAAAATTTCAAAATATAATAATAGTGTAGTATTAAATTAAAAACAAAATATAAATAATTTTAAAAGCCTCTTGGGACGGGGGGAATTGAATTTTACTTTTCAAATAATAAAAATTAGACATGATTCTTCATGTATATCATATAAAATCTAAAAAGTAAACAGCATTGTTACAAATGCTATATTTTATATTAACTAGATATATTTTTTTTATTTGTTAGTATAAAACATATATACTTTTCGTATATTATACATAATTTAAAATTAAAATGATTTGCATTACTCATTGGTCATTACTTATAGATAATGTCGTTTGCTATAAATTAGTATTACATGCATATATTTTGATATACTGATAGATTGATGTGTCGCTAAATGATGCTTGAAGGTCTACAAGTGTTCACCATGCATGATTGATCCAAATTTATCCAATTATTTTGGACCATACCATTTAAGCCAAATCAAATTGATTAAGAAAAAGAAGAAAGAAAGAAATCAAATCAGTTTCAGCTAGTTCTCAATTTGTACTCTTTCATTTTGGTTTTGTCTCAATTTCAATTATTCATTATTAGGACAATATTTAATGATTTAGACCTTTTTTTTTTGCCAGAAAATAATTTAGATCAGTCACAGTTTCATTAAGTGAAATCATAAGTTTTGAATAATATTTTGTTAGTGATCCTTCTACACCGTTAAATATTTATCTAATAATAAAAAATTAAATTGAAACAAAATTAAATTAAAATGATCCGAACTTCAAAATGGCTAATTCTCAACCTATAGACACTGCTAAAGGCCATTGCTAGCCTATTTGCTACAGGGAGTGTTCAACCAACCCAGTAGTTTGATAGGCCAAGTCCTACCCAGCATATCGGGTTAGTCTGGAGACCAGACATGGCTGGACAGGGAGTTGAAGTCAAATCTGGTTTTGCCCGATCCCAATTAGAGGTGTCAAATCGGGCCAGGCCTAAAAGCTCGATTTGACATACGAGCATAAAAATGCAAGCCCGAGCCTGTGGGATCGGGCATACGGGCCGAACCAAGGGCTTTTTTATTTTTTTAATATTATTTTTCAAATTTTTTATGTAATTATTTAAATTAAACAAATACTTATATACTTTTTTATATGTTTTTTATGTTGTTTTCCAATTAAAAATTAATATGTGGGTTTATTTTTTAATACATTATAGATTTGGTCTTTAATTATATATTAAAAGTGTTAACTTCTTAAATATAAAAAAAATTAAGAAGTCTATATGTTAAATTTTAATTGGAGAATAGTATGAAAAATATATAAGAAAAAATATATAAGTTTAGTTCATAGATTAATATAACTAATTATTATCATAATTGATCAAAAGCTAACATAATATTTAAATTTGACAATTTATATATTATTAATTAATAAAATAATATGTATTTTTTAATATTTAAAAACAAAGGGCTTTTGGGGCGGCCCGCCACGAGCCGGGCTCAAAAAACCCATATTGTATTTTGACACTAAAAATTGAGGCCCAACCTGCTCATTTTTTCGGGTTTTTCAGGCCGGCCCATCGAACTTAACCCATTTTGACAGCTCTAATCCCAATTCATATCTACTTATATATATATATTTTTTTTAAAATGAATAAGTATTAATTCTATATGGTATTTTTTTATACATCATATATATAATAATTGGTTATATCATTATTATTAATATTTTTAAGAATATAATCTTTTAATTTTATTTAAAAATTTAAATTAATTTATTAATATTATGTAAAAATAATACATGATTATTAAGTATTTATAATTTTAATAAATGTTACCTTTGATTATAATATTATTTTTTAAGGAAATATATTTTGAATGAATATAATTATTTTTTTGTTAATAGATAAAATTAATTTATTTTTTATTTTGAAATACTTTTAAGACCGGGCCAACTCCAATTTCATATGTCGGATTTGATTAGTCTCGCTTTATCTCACAAAAATTAGGTATCAGATTAATTATTAACCCGATCTTACCCGGTCTTTATACACCCCTATTTGTTGAGCATTCAAACAGATTGTGCAAACATGAGGCCCTTGAGACTTCTTAAAATTTTTTTTGCAATTTGAACAAAGTATTCATTATTGTCTATTTTATTTTGTCCTTTATTAATGTGAAAGAGACCAAGTTATTTGCTCCTTCTAGTTATAAAAATGGTTGGATTGGTACTTTAGAAGTTCATGATTTTTCAAAATATTCGTTGCTTTAAAATATAAATAAAGTGTTAATTTTTTTATTATTTTATTTTTCATTAATATTCAATGGAGTATTTAAATAATATTTAACTTAAGTTAATTTTATTATAATATTATCAAATTTTATATTAATCTACATCATTTTATGATCCCTTTTATACGTGAAAATCCTCACATGGCAGTTTTTAATTTATATTTGGTATAAAAGTGCAAGGAAGCTGAGTCATGAATATTGCCGGCTTATCTCACAAAACACTCGGGTCATCTATAACTCACTTATTTTTCGTTTTAAGTTTAAATAGTACTTAATTATTTATCTAAACTTTGTTTTTTTCATAACCATGAACTCTTTTTTTTTTCTTATCTTCTCTCTTTCCTATTTCCTCTCTTAACTCCCCCCCAACCCCCTATATATATATTTTATTTAAGAGTCCAAGGAAGCTGAGCCATAAATATTTCCAGCCTCTCTCACAAGACTTATGAACAAGTCTAGTAACTTATGGCTCACTTATTTTTCATTTTAAATTTAAATACTCAATTATTTATCTAAACTCTATTTTTTTTCTTATTTGCTCTCTTACTTTTTTGGTCTCCTATTTCTTCTTTTAACTCTCCTATCTCTCTCTCTCTCTCTCTCTTCCTCTCTAATTTGATCTTAACTCCCCTTTCCATGTCTTAAAATTCATGTTTTTGTATTTTTCATTTTAATTAGACCAGAAATCACACCCGTGCGATACATGGAAAGCTTCAAAATTACTTATAAAATCAAAGCATCTAAATGCAAAAATACACAAAAAAAATATAAATATCAAATATATGTTATGAATTTTAATGTGAATTCATTATAATACAACACATAGGAATAATATAAATCATATCAATATCCACGACTCACTTTATATACAATCAAAAAATATTTTACAATAAATTGATAAAAAAATTCCCCATATACCACACATTTGATATTGTGTTTGTTGAATTGGGGTTATGATCAACAAAAATTGTCGAAATGCTAGTAGGAGAATAGAACTATTCAAAATTTTCTCCCCTCGTCAGAATGGAGAGAGGGATAAAAATGAAATGGTGAGGTGTAAAGACCTTCCAATAAGTATCACATTTAGTTTGCGTAAGGTGTTAGAGATCTATTTGTTGTCATGTCACTCTGACTTATTTTAATAAAAGCTTTCAATGATATAGTCATAACATTCAAGATAGAAAAATAAGATAGGAAATAATTACCTCAATATCTGAACCATCCTTAAAATTTTGTTATGAAGGAACTCCTTCAACAAATGCATTACATGGAGAAGATAAAGTATACTAGACAAATATAAAAATTGTCACAAAAAAATTACAAACAACAATACAATAAAATCTTATCTTTGAGTACTCTTTTAGAATTAAAAATAATCTCACAATGATATAAAGAGACTCACATAATATAGATTTATATAGATCTCACTATTGATTGTTTTACAAATATATATATATATGATTTTTATTTCCATATTTTTCATCATATCAAATTTTTTAAAAAAATAAAAGCATATATAAGAAAATAAATATTATTTAAAATACACTGGGCCAAATTTTTTTATAGTCAGCATAATAGTATAGAGACCTAAAATCACGATACGTTGTGTTTTCAACTTCTACTTTATAATATATAATAGATATAACCTCTCTTTTTATCTTACCATTAATTCTTTTAATTATCCCCATAATTTTTAAACTTATTTAATATTTACTTTTTGATTTTTACATAGTTTATTTTAACTCTCTTATTTTTTCTCTTAAAAGCTCCCTCCCTCTTCCTGATTTCCTCTCTCTATAATTTTTTTAATCTTAAGTCTTAACCTCCTACTCACCCCACGTTTTTGTATTTTATTTTTATTCCTTTTATTTTATTTTTTTCGTTTTTAATTTAAATCCTCCTTCCTTCTCATATTTCTCTTCTTAAAATTAAATATAACCTCTCTCTTCCTCTTCTTCACTTCCCACACACCCCACGTTTATGTATTAAATTTTTTATTCTTTTTGTTTCATTCTTTTATTAGATATATTATTCAAATTTTGAATTATTTTTATTCAATATTTATTTTTAATTTAATTTAAAATTCCCATATTTTCAAAACTTTTGTGCGTTGATATGATTATAGAATATATTATAAGTTCTAGTTTTTATTACAATAAAATTATTCGACTCAATTTTAGTTTTAAATTTCAAATTTTTAAATTTTTTTTAATTTTAAGTTTCAAAATTTTTTTAACTTCTACCCATTATATTAGCTACCCCATCCCCATTATCTCAAACTTGCAGGTACCCTTCCCTATTAATATTATCTCTTTATTTTTTTTCTTTTCTTTCCCCGTATTTGTCACCTCTTTCTCTGAACTGTTCCTTTTCACTGATCGACTTTTTTTCTGTCATCCTATCTCTCTTTCACTTAAAGATTTTTCTCAACCACCAAACTCTACGTATTTTCTCAACTTTATACTTATGTATAAATTTTAGTCATATAAAATTTTAATTCTTCCCACAATTGATTCTCCTCACAAACTTTGGGTTTTCTCTTCTTTTTGTACTTATATATAAATTTTAGCCATATGAAATTTTAGTTCATCCAGCAAGTAATTCTCCCCCTTTTTGTACTTTTGTTGAGTTCCTTAATTCATGTTGGACTGTTCCATTAATTTTCAAGAATTCAACATTCGCAACTTATGGTTGGTTGAAGTCAAGAAGAAGAGACATGAATATGAATACAGAGACAAGCTAATCGAAATTGAGAAGATGTGAGTTACTTTACCATTTTTTTTCGTTCCATTTGAAAATTCACATTGCAATTCTACCATATGTAACAACTCTTATTATACCATCCTAGATATAGTTTCAAGTTAATAGGAAGTATACTTAATGATATGTGCATTGCCAAAAAAATCAGGACTAAGGAGGAGCCAAGAGTAGATAGAACCACTTCATGCCGCAGCCTGAACAATGGTGCCGTGGCAAACAAGTCGAGAACTTAGGAAATTTTTTGGATAGTATGAGACTCATTGATGTATGAAAATATTGTTGGAACCTTGAGTAAAACCTAAATAGTTGAATTATGGATTTTGGATAATTATGTTTTATATTAATTGGGAATATCATCAATTTTTTTTTGTTCTTTCTACCTAGAATTAAACCTTATTCTGCTTATCAAAATATTGTATTATGTGAAATGTATTAGGTCAGATTATTATAGTTTCACACAATTGGTTAGTTGGATTAATTTCCTATTTTTGATAGATTTATTGACTACAATGGAATTGTTGAGAATGTTTTAATTTTTTGTTGGCAATATCATTTTTAAAGTTGTGCTATTCCTTTGTGATCTATAATCTGAACTTGTCAAGAAATTATTTAATTAACTTATTTATATGAATTAACTTTACTTTGCATCATGTTAATCTTCTTTTACAGACTAACAAATGCTTTGTTGATCAACGTAGAGTTGTTTTGGGTGTAAATATCATGCTTTATAATATTGACGAGGAAGAACATTGTTGCGGTCTAAATGATATTGTCTCGATGCAATGGCATAACAGCATACTTTTTTCCTAATGTTAATTATATGACTATACTTTTATATTATAGGTTTTGCGTATTGATATATTTTGTACAACATATATATTAACTTCTTATTTATATAATACTTGATAACAGGTGACCATACAATATGTGAAATAATTATACGACTAATCTACTGTACTACTTTTTTATCCAGTTTTAGAAATCTCTATATTACTTACATATTTTTATTCTAAAGTTAATTTTATGAGCACAATATTTTATTATATAGTAATTATGTAATAGTTATATAATAAATGCATTTATATAATTAATTATTTTTATAAAGCGGGCATTAGAGTATTATATTAGGAATGTATTGTGCATTATCTTTATTTTTCTATGACTTGAATCATAATTTTAACTTTGAACAACTACTTAATTTTTTTTAATCTTCTCTTTAAATATTCTCATATATCAACATAAAAAATTTCATGTACTTTCCGTGCAACGCACTTCCAATGTATGGAGAGAAAAATATATTTTTTCATTAAGCAAAGGGAATATAATAATTTTTTTATTCTGCACCAAAAAAAAACTCAAAGTTAAATGACAATTTATGCTATTTGAGGTAGTTGACGGCGAAAGAATAAAATAATAAGACAGACGGAGAAAACAAAAAGACGAACATGGGTTTCTAAAAAAGAAAAAAAAAAGACGAACATGGGTTTCTAGAAAAGAAAAAAAAAAGCGAACATGGACCTATGCGGCCATGCCTTTAACGGTAGACTCTGTACAGACACGATTGGCCTCTCAACGTGCTGGAGAACGGGATTCCCGTTTCAGAACCAATCACATCCCACAAAAACTGAAAGTCAGACACTGTGTTTCCCCCTCCAATGAACCGATATACCAGTATTGTTTTCAAAAGTAATTTATTATACTCTTAAAACAAAATATAAATATTTTTTTATAAAATACATATAAATTAAGAAATAAAATTAAACTATTTAAATTTATAAAAAATTATATTATTTTTAATATTATTCTTAATAAATATAATTTCCAACATAATTTTATTTCATATAAGTTAATTAATAATTAAGGTAAATTAAAAAAATATTTTTTATTTTACCTAAAAGAGGATTTATATTTTGGTTTAAAAAAAGTTCTAAAAGGGAATTTATATTTTAAACTAAAGGGAATATTTATTTTCTATTACAAAAAGTTAAATAATACCCCTTCGAATAACAAGGGTCTCTTGTGTTAATCTTAAATATAATTTTTTTAAAAAAATACAATTAAGTATTTGTTATGCATTGAAAAATATATCTCTATTTAAATTATGAGGAAAAGAAAAAAAGAAAATAAATTTTTGTTGAAAAGACATTATGATTTTTAAAATAATTAAAATAGTTAACTTATATTATTAATTGATATGATATATGCATGATTTCATTAAAGAAGTTTTATATGAATGGCATAGGGAAATATACTAGTCATTTTTGAAATTTAGGATTTCTTCTTATAAAACTAAATTAAATGTATATGATTGAAATATATTTTGACTTGATATACAATATTTGTTTTGATTTTCATAATTTTTTATATAAGTAATAATCCTTCTATTTTAAAATATAGGACGGATTTTTGAATGAAAGTTAATGGACATTTAATATTCATTTTTCATTTTTGTCTCCATTTATGATAGGCTTCAATTAAAGTGACACCTAATTTTTTTTATGGTGGAGACAGATATAAAATGATAGTAATAATTAAGTTGGAGTAGTTTAATAATGGTAATATGTAAGTAACTTTAATTTCTTTCTCTAGTAGGAGTGGGATAATTAAATATAACTTATATTTTAAAATAGAGAGAGTATAAATTATTGTCAGTGTGTCAGTATAAGACATTTTGTAGAGGATTTCTATGGTTCAAAACATAAGGATTTATTTGAATGAATTTTCTATTTTAATATTTTAAAAATAGTTTTATAGAAGTATTTTTTAGAACAAGTTTTAGAAACAAGAAAATAAAAAAATCTATTTGAATAATTGTTCTCAAAATCATAAATAATAAGTGTTAAATATATTGTTTAAAATTTATAACTTTATTATTAATGAGATGGATATTTTATATTTTTTTTATGTTTTCTATAATAAAAAATATAGAACACCTCAAATATATTATGTGCTTTCTATTATTATATTTTTTATTTTTTAAAATATTTAATAAAAAATAGACTTATTAAGAAAGTTTTTTTATTTTTTTTATGGCTCTAAGTTATTTTCTAGAATCTCCCCATCATCAAATACATGTACCCTTTATTATAAGAGAGAAATTTGAGATTTACAATAGAAATGTTATAAATTAATTAAAGACAAATATAAAAAATAATATATTTTATTACAAATTTGATTAGATTAATTAATTTTAACTAGTTTTAATTAGTTTATATGAGGCACGCAATGGTGGTTTTAACCTGAGAAAAAGAGTATATGGCCAAAATAAAATTGAGTACAGGAGTAGAATTTTAAAATATATTTTTAATCATTATTAAATTAAAATAAAATACTTTCCTCTAACTTAATATTTCTTTTGGTTCTAAATGTAATATTTTTTATTTTTTTTAAAATATAAAATTTTTTCAAAATAGAAGATAGTATTTATTATATATTTTCAAAAATTTTTCTATTTAATTCATCTCAAAGAAAGAGAAAAATATATTAAATAGGGATAATTTTAAAAAATATCTTAATTTTTAAAAAAAATTAAAGTAATTAATTAATTTTAATTCTTATTCTTAATTCATATAATTTAATTAAAATAATTTTATATTAAGGATTAAAAATAATAATATCATACTCTTCATACATTCAAAATGTATGAGATATTTTTAAATATATTTTATTTTGGATAAATTAATATTTTTTTAATTTTATTTTTAATTAAAATAAATTTATTATTATAAGGTTCTATGAGTTAAAAAGAAATTAAATGAGAAATATAAGTAATTTCGTTTATAGAAAAAAGGATTTTTTTGTTACATAATTAAAATATTTTAATATTATCTTTGAGTTTAGTTATTTATTTGTTACATTTTATAATGGAGCTGGTAGATCTTACTGTAAATACCAACAGAATTTGGCTTATTGTTGACTTGCAGATCTTGCATTTTTCAAGGTTCAAGTTCAACTTCGAAGTTTCCTCTAGTCGCGATGCCACAGTTATCCGGTCACGACTAAGGATTTATGAAATTTGAAACTTGGAATCTTAGAATCTCTGTGTTTTTGAATCGATTGCGGCTACTGTCCTACTTTTCTTTTCTAAAGCATCGTTAAGTTGGGAACAAAGTAACTTTACAATATAATGAAGATAAAATTGATTCCCAATGTTTTTCACGATTTGATTTAGTTTTTTTTTTCCTGAGCTTGAATGAGCGGAGTGGATTTAGATTTGGCTTGAGTTGCCTGTGAGGTAGAGAAGAAGGCACAGATGGAGAGTTACTTGAATGAGAACTTTGGGGACGTCAAACCTAAGAACTCGTCGGAGGAGGCGCTTCAGCGATGGAGAAAACTTTGTTGGCTTGTGAAAAACCGTAAGAGGAGATTTCGCTTCACTGCCAATCTCTCCAAACGATTTGAAGCCGAAGCTATCAGACGCTCCAATCAGGTTCTTCTTTTTTACTCTTCTTTTCCCTTTCATTTTTATGATTAGTCAGAAACTTCGGGGGAAGCTTAGCAGGAATTACACGTCTTGTCTTATTCTCTCGGAGAAGACAACCAGACAAGTGTGGAAAAATAGTATCGAACTGCTGCGTTTTCTATCTTAGCTTTCATACGCCTCCTCCTTATCCCAACGAATGGTCCCCAATGTCCATGAATCTGAATAGTTTTTCCGCTTCAAAGCTCTATTTGTATATGGAGTTTTGATTCTGTTTATTAAGGTTAAGTCAATAAAATTTTCTTCCTTTTTGGCTGGCTGTCATAGCTTCACTAGACTGCTTTATATGATTCACAACTCAATTCAAATGGAAAGCTCGCCTCGTCTTGAGTAATAAGTGAACTGTATTATGGGAAGGGCAGTTTATCTACTCCAGAAGTTGCGCCTATTGAGCACAAAAATCGAGTGTCTGAGTTAATTGTGGTTTGACGCTCCTTTTGGGATGGACTACGGGAACTCACGACCTTAATCATATTCAAGAAATGGCAACACCCCATGCTAAATATTCAAGAAATGGCAACACCCCATGCTAAACTCTCTCTCTCTCTCTCTCTCTCTCTCTATATATATATATATTAGTAAAAGGCAAAAAATGTCAAGAATTTCTTTTTGATCAGTTTTTTCCTTAAAGTTAGCTCACTTAGCATATCGTATGGAGGTTATGCTAATAAAATTGACGGTTGAAAATACTAATAACTGTTATACTTGTGGAGAATTGATCAAAGAGAAAGAACTAATACAGTGATATCTTCATTTAAAGAGATTTTCAAGTTTGGCAGGTACTTATATCTGGTAAATAAACCAAATTCTCTTGAAGCTATTTTTGAGCTAAACAATGCAATTTCTTCGTTCTTATATTGTTGCAATCCTTTAAGTTTGAGATGAATACTTCCTGAAGTCCATCTTATGGACTTTGAATTTGGATTTTATAGTTATGGCAGGATTGGAATTTTGCATTTCCTAGTGCAATACCAATATACATTAACAACTTAACCTGGAAGCTTAAACTTGTATGTTATCCAAAAAAATAAAAAAAGAGCTTAATCTTGTAGGGTGATATGGAATTTAAACATAATAAATGCTGTAATACTGTTCCAGCATCTCATTCTTTGTCCTTTTCCCAACTTCTATACACTGTAGGAGAAGTTCAGAGTTGCAGTCTTGGTTTCACAAGCTGCACTTCAGTTTATTCATGGTAAGAGGGTGAACCTGCTTGTATTGGATAATTAATATAAAGGTTTCACATTTACATAATAAGAAAAGTGTTTGCTTTCTCCAGGTCTAAAGTTGTCAAGTGAATATACTGTACCAGAAGAGGTTAGGGCTGCTGGTTTTGAAATATGTGCTGATGAGTTGGGATCAATTGTTGAAGGCCGTGATGTGAAGAAGTTGAAAATTCATGGAGGGGTTGAGGGTATTTCAAACAAGCTCGTTACCTCTATAGATGAGGGGTTATCAACATCTGAGCAACTACTAAATCAGAGGAAAGATATTTATGGAATTAATAAATTCACTGAAAGCCCAGCCCGGGGGTTTTGGATTTTTGTATGGGAAGCCCTTCAAGATACAACCCTTATGATACTTGCTGTTTGTGCCTTTGTCTCTTTGTTGGTTGGCATAGTAATGGAAGGATGGCCTAAGGGTGCGCATGATGGAATTGGTATAGTTGCAAGCATATTGCTTGTTGTGTTTGTCACGGCCACAAGTGATTATAGACAATCAATGCAGTTTAAAGATCTAGATAGGGAGAAGAAAAAAATTACAGTTCAGGTTACACGAAATGGATGCAGACAGAAGATTTCAATATATGAATTACTTCCTGCTGATATTGTGCACCTAAATATTGGAGATCAGGTACCTGCTGATGGACTTTTTGTGTCCGGTTTTTCTGTGTTGATAAATGAATCAAGTTTGACAGGAGAGAGTGAACCAGTGAATGTTAATGATCGTAACCCTTTTCTTCTCTCTGGAACTAAAGTTCAGGATGGATCTTGCAGGATGCTTGTGACCACAGTTGGAATGAGAACCCAGTGGGGAAAACTAATGGCCACTCTAAGTGAAGGGGGAGATGATGAAACTCCCTTGCAGGTAAAGCTCAATGGTGTAGCAACCATTATTGGGAAAATAGGCCTTTTCTTTGCTGTTGTGACATTTGCTGTTTTGGTCCAAGGACTATTTAACAGCAAATTACAAGCAGGGTCCCATTGGATGTGGTCTAGTGGTGATGCCAGGGAAATTTTGGAATTCTTTGCAGTTGCTGTTACTATTGTTGTTGTTGCAGTTCCGGAAGGTTTACCCTTAGCTGTAACATTGAGCCTTGCTTTTGCTATGAAAAAGATGATGAATGATAAGGCTCTTGTCCGTCATCTGGCTGCTTGTGAAACAATGGGATCTGCCACTACTATTTGTAGTGACAAGACTGGTACTCTAACCACTAACCATATGACTGTAGTGAAAGCTTGCATATGTAATAAGATTAAGGATGTAGGTAGCTCTAAAATCTCTTCTGGTTTCTTGTCTGATGTTCCTGCTTCTGCTGTGAGAATTCTGCTTCAATCAATATTTAACAACACTGGAGGAGAAGTTGTCAAAGACAAAAATGACAAGATTGAGATTCTGGGAACACCGACTGAGAGTGCACTCTTAGAATTTGGGCTATCATTTGGTGGTGATTTCCTCCAGGAACGACAAATGTCAAAAATTGTGAAAATGGAACCCTTTAACTCTCTAAAGAAGAGCATGGGAGTGGTTCTAGAACTTCCTGATGGTAGCTTCAGAGCACACTGCAAAGGTGCTTCTGAGATAATTCTTGCTGCATGTGACAAAGTTATAGACTCAAATGGCAAGGTTGTTCCACTTGATGAAGAATCCATCAATCAATTGAAGAATACAATCGACAAATTTGCCAGTGAAGCTTTACGAACCCTTTGCCTTGCTTACATGGAGATTGGAAGAGAATACTCTGTTGAAAGTGCTATCCCTATTAGTGGGTACACATGTATAGGAATTGTGGGTATCAAAGATCCAGTTCGCCCTGGTGTCCGAGAGTCGGTTACCATTTGCAGGTCAGCTGGAATTAATGTTAGAATGGTTACTGGAGATAACATAAATACTGCCAAGGCAATTGCTAGAGAATGTGGAATTCTAACTGATGGCATAGCAATTGAAGGCCCTGAGTTCCGAGAGAAGAGTGATAAGGAATTGCATGATTTAATTCCGAAAATTCAGGTGCGTACTGATGATCATGTCATTTAAATCAATATTTTCAGTATTTTTGGCAGAGACAGAAAGAGAAGGGGAAAAATTGAAGAAAAATGAATCACTTACAGATGCATGCTATACTAAATTTGGAGGTCCACTTAGTTATTACGAACATTTCAACATCTTAAAAGAAATAACCAGGGGAAGGTTTATGAGATTGTTGGTCCAGTTTATAATCCTTTACTGAGAAGAAAGTTGTCAACTACATACATGTGATATGTCTTTATCTGCATCTGCAGGTAATGGCTCGATCTTCTCCTATGGATAAGCATACCCTGGTGAAACACTTACGGACCACATTTGAAGAAGTAGTTGCAGTTACTGGTGATGGTACAAATGATGCTCCTGCACTTCATGAAGCAGATATTGGACTTGCAATGGGCATTGCTGGAACAGAGGTGCGCCAATAATTTTTCTGAAATACGAGATTTTTTTCTCTCTCTTGTGTGTGTGTAATCTTCAGTCCTACTTGTCATCAGAATTATATTAATTGAATTTATATGTTATGTTTCACTATGTTTATCTTAAAATGCCACTACTCAAATATATTTTGAGAATCAATCTCCTCAGAATCCCCTATTATGTGTCACTGAATATGAAAATACTTGGGACATACAAGATGGAAAGTGGCACCTTTTGACACAGTCTATATAACAATTAGCAAAATATTTGGCTGAACTGGAATAGATGTATAACTACATTTAGTAGCCATTTCTCAATTTCCAAGCTTTTTTTTATTGATTACTAGTGGAAACTGGAAAGTTCTTGGTCCTTGAAATGAATTTTATTCTTAATTCCCACTGATAAATCTTATAATTTTGTGTGGCAAAAAAAGTTGATGTTTGTAAATTCCAGGTAGCGAAGGAAAGTGCAGATGTAATAATACTAGATGACAACTTTTCCACTATTGTGACTGTGGCCAAATGGGGTCGGTCAGTCTACATAAACATACAGAAATTTGTGCAGTTCCAGCTAACTGTAAATGTTGTTGCTTTGATTGTCAACTTCTCTTCTGCCTGTTTGACTGGTAAGCATGAAGCCCTTCTATTATCCTTTCCCTACACAAGTCAAGTTCTTCTGCAGTAGTCTCTTATTTCCTCCTTTTCTTTTGGCTTCCATTTTCATTTTTTCTCACGCCATGTGTGAACTCCTAGGTAATGCTCCCCTCACTGCAGTCCAGCTTCTATGGGTCAACATGATCATGGACACTTTAGGAGCACTTGCGCTGGCAACTGAACCTCCTAATGATGAGTTGATGAAAAGGCCACCTGTTGGTAGGAAAGGAAACTTTATCAGTAATGTAATGTGGAGGAATATCTTGGGGCAGTCTATACATCAGTTTGCTGTAATCTGGTTCCTCCAGACGAAAGGAAAAGCAGCTTTCCATCTTGAAGGCCCGGATACTGATTTGACATTGAACACACTCATTTTCAACTCATTTGTATTCTGTCAGGTAAAATACAACCTTCATGACATTGGCTACAGTAGTGTCTATCTTTCATTGCGCCAATATGGTTCTGTGACTCAAATGACAGAAATTGCTTGGATAGAATTTACATCCATGTCCACATCTGTTTTGGAAATTATTTTCTTTGAAGATGCCCATTTCTGATTTTTCCGTTTCATTTTACTTTGTTGAACACATAACTAGCCAAGTTTGTTCTTCATTTTCTCTCCTTGTGCAGTTGGTAGAAGTTTGTTCTGGTCTTGGTCCATGATAAGACATTCTAACTTAAAGGGGAAAAAACAGTGGTAGCTTAACTATCTACATGCTCTGTGATTCTGATAATTAATTTCCCTGTCATGCAAATTCTTTCTATAGGTTTTCAATGAGATCAGTTCCAGAGAGATGGAGAAGATAAATGTCTTCAAGGGTATACTGAAGAATTATGTATTTGTGGCTGTCCTCACTTGCACTGTCCTCTTTCAAATTATAATTGTTGAGTTCCTGGGCACGTTTGCAAACACATGTCCCCTTGGTTGGAAGCAGTGGCTTGGTAGTGTTTTCTTTGGATTTCTTGGAATGCCAATTGCGGCAGCTTTAAAGATGATCCCTGTGTGATCTGTCTGAAGTCAAGCCAGATTAAAGAGGTACTTCCTTTTCTGTTGTGATGCTTCTACATGTAAATCAAGATTCTTGTTTTGCCTCTCACCTCTCTGCAAAGATGCCATCATCCAAGAATTGTCTTAGTTTGAAGTTCAGCGGGCCAGCAAATTAAAGGCCAAATTTTGTCCGTGGCCAAAAAAAATGTCAAATTTTGTCTATGTTGCTGGTGTTGGAACACAACATATATGTATTTTGCATGAACGCCATCCAGTTTGAATCCGATTTAAACTGTATAAACCAAAAAACTTTTCCATATTGTGAGATGAGTTTTGATATAGATTGACTGTATTTTTGTTAATTTCAATCATGTTTGACTATTATTTAATTATCCTCCTACATTGCCCCTTATTATCCATTGGATAATGATGAATTATTTACACTTTCATGTTGTGTCTGCGTACCTCATATTGGATAGCGGGTTCATGGTTGTGTTCAAATTGGCCTATGGTGCCCTGGCACTCTTCTATAAGTTGGCTGGACCCTGGGAATATTGTTAAGCTGCTATCTAGGTTAGCTTCTCCTTGTATCAAATAAGGGTTGAGTACTAGAATTACTGACGAGGTATTGAACTCGGTAATTTCTGGAGGTCCAATACTTGAGGTTTGGATAGTTTACAGCTTCAGGAGGGTATTAAGTTCGGTCACAAACTTCTAGTGCTCTCATGTACTTCAAAACATAAGAAGAATGTCCGTTCTCAACTTGGCATGGCATGCCTTAACTTCAAGCAAGACCTGCTTTTTATCTGGATTTATAGCTAGGAAACATGTATCCAGTGGGTGAGGAACAAAATGTAGCATACAAGTAAATTTCTTTGCAGTTAATGCGTTATTGTGTCTCATTGTAATTAGAAATTACATCTGGCAGGTTGGTTGGCTCCCCACAAATGATGGATCGAAATTAATTTTGTCGACTCAGTTATGAGAGGAAATGATCGTGGATAGGATAGCTATTATGGGCAGAGGCCACGATGGCCGTGTCTTTAGCAGCAAGCTTGGCCGCAGGGAAAGGTAACTCGGAGATAATTGTGGGTCTGTGGGACAGCCTCATCATTGTCCTTTATAGAACTTGAAACCCACTGCTTGAGTCGTGTGCTAAATATTTTTAGAGAATATGCATTGTTGGACAGTTGACAAAGTTCATGATCAGCTAATTATAGTCCTTAAGATTGTCCAAATGGTTAGTCCCTTCTCACATTTCTTGTTTAGTATCTGCGATGACTGGTGTGTCTCCATAAGAATTTAATTTTGACTGCTTAATTTTAAGCTTTGTGGATAGTTGCACTTACAAGCTGGTGATTAATTATGGCCAATAAACAGAAAGGTTAGGATGTCATTCTAAGGAAACGGGGGAAAGGAGTTGAAAGGGTAGGATGTCATTCCAAGAGAGACAAACGCAAAGCTTAAACAAAAAATAATGGAGAAAAGGTTTGGGACAGACTCCCTGTTTAGATGGCACACTAATTCGGTATATTTATAAAAATAAATGTGGACAGTATGTTCGAAGACTGATAAAAGAGAGAGAGAGAGAGAGATAGACGAACGATATAAAGATAAGATATAAATTTTACACACATTTTTTTAAATCATTATTTTCTTGAATATATAAATAAATAAAAATAAAATATTTTAGTTAGACCACACATTTGTCGTATCATGACTTTACCGATTCAGCTTAATAGAATTAGTGAACAACATGCTAAAGAGGAGATTTATTAATGTATTACGCAGTCAGTTTCTCTTCATTCATATTCTAAGATTGTCAGTTTTGTAGTTTTATCTTTTTTATTATTGCCAAATCCAAAATACGGAGTCTGATGTTCAATTCTGATTGCATGGCATATGTATTCTTAAATTCTAACCAAACATCAGAAGATTTTATTTTAATTTGATGTTGTAAAATACAGGCAACGGGAATACCATGGGAACATGTGAATGCTAAACAAGGGCAGAAAACCAAACGGAAACTTCTTACAATATGTTCGGTTTGCCCTTAGAGTGGCCGTAGTACTCAAAAGTCCACTGCATAAAAGCATGATTAACGCAAAAATTAGTCATGATTCCACAAAAGTGGCTTGGGTTTCAATGACCTGAACACAGCGAAGCAGATAAAGTATGGCGGCAAAAAGGGTAGGGTCGGCCTTAAAGGCACCACCAGTGACCAGACATTCAAGCAAATGTAATTACACTCACCTTTACACAACTTTTTGATGCCCAATATGTAACACAAACCATGCATCCAATCACACCAACACGCTTCTCATATCCCCTTTTCAAGACACTAACAGAGCATCCGAAGCACCGTAGTGTGTTGCAAAAGTCATTACAAAACCCATCTTCAGGTGGGGATCAAAGACCAAACAGAAGAAATAAGAGAAAAGGGAAATAAAAGGAATGGATAAAATTGAAAATAAAAAAAAGGAAAAGTTAAAAACAAAGGAAATCAGTATCACTATCTCGCCTAATTGGCCCTGTTCTTCCACTAGCTTTCCATGCCATATCTGGCAATTGTCCACCTGGTCACTTGGGCACTCCAATATTCGCCCAAAGCCAGGATTTTTATTCACTTTTCCTCCTCCTTTCCTTGCTTCTTCCTCAGAAACACGTTCAATCAACCCCATACAATTTTTCGTCAACTAGTTATGAATTCCTTTCCTTTCATCATTTTCTTTGGAGGAGAATATGTATCTACATATCTGTAAGGAAAAAAAAATTGAACACATAATCTTCTCTGCAAATTGTTAAGCAAATTCAAAATTTGATTTTCCCTAGTGGAATCCCTTAACTCCTGTCATGTGTGCCATCACTTTCTGTGTCATCAGTGAATGTGAGTCTTCTTCTCTTGGACGTAACAGCAGAACTAACTACAGAACCCTCTAGCTTTTTGATTGCCATCGATCCGATAGGTGAAGGACTCGACGGATGCATAAGCTTGTCTGTTTTACTTTTCTCCATGTATAATCTCTGGATTAGATCATAGCACCCAAGTATGTTTTCCTGTGAAGACTAAACAGTTAAAATTTTTCCCTCAACACAAGGGTTCGAATCAATCAGAACATTTAAAAATTATATATGCAGAACTCACAATTTCGAGACTCCAATATTGAGAAACCAAGCTCATCTTCAATTCTACGGCTTTTCTTGTTAAATGTGGATCAATTGCCACCAACGTAGCTGCCGCTGCTATCACAGATGGCCTATGATCCATCAAATTGACCTCTACACATAGAATCATCCACTAAATTAATACACTACTAATCATGTAAAAATATCTTCATTGAGAAGTTCATCTAATTCTGAAAAAGAATTCTGAGGTATTGCTCATAAATTACCTGTCATTAAAGTGAAGATGAGGTGCATAATGTTGGTCCAAATATGAGGTGGAGGGGATTGGTTGCAGAACTTTGAGATGAAATAAGGTAAAAAGGCAAAGGGAGTTGTAATGCTCATGTTCCATTCCAGTGTGGAGAGCACCAAAAGCTCCATTCTCTGAAACACCTTGCTTTCGAAGTAATAATCTTGTGAAGGAAACTCTGATAACGCTGGAACATCGCACTCCTCCATCTTAGCAGCCAGAGAAAGACATGCAACTGATAGTAACCGAAAGGCCCAATAATTTTCACCCTGCATAATAACATATGGTTTTTTAATTGATTATATTTATCAAGAATGATCAATAAAGGGAATGTTGGCATTGGCAAAAGAGTTGAACTTACATCAATGGACCGTCTAGAAAGGAATCGATCGAAGTATGTGACAGACAAGTAAGCAGTTTGAAAGCGAAAGCCGAATGTTGCTCTTGTCTGGACTCAAATTTACCAAACAGAAAGGAAAAAAGGGTCAAAATTTTCCGATGGGAGTTGGATTAACGAATGAATCTCAATCAAAACAAAAGAGAATGGGTTGTCGGAGGACTAACTTTTAGAATCCAATTGATAGCATCCAAGCGAGCAGTTTTGATCCAATGACTCAACACAAAAGATTCATCCCTTGTGAACCCGAGACCGATCTCTTTCTCAATCAAAATGCCCACATACTCATCCTCGGAAACACTAAAGTCCTCGAACTGAACGTATGAATCCTCATCCACCACCTCCCCTTGGTTTTCTTGGCAAAGAAGTCTGGACACAGAATCATCCATTTTTATTATCTTAGAAATGAAGATAACATGTGTAGGGTATATATCAGCTAGTGAAGAAAAGGAAGATTGAAGGAAGCTGCGATGAAGGTGAAATATATATGCAATATGAAGTTGTTTTGGCAGTTATAGGAGGAAGACAATGAGATTATCAAGAGTTATGGGTAATAAGGATAATTGGCTCGTAATGAGGCGATATTTCAGTCGTTTTGGGGGTGTCTTTTCGTGTGTGACATGAGTTGTTCTGGGTTGGGTAACTATCGAGGATGATCATGGTTTTGACCATAAAAAGCCTTTGTTTTTGGGAACAAGTTAAAACCCAGACGACGCCTGTCGACCACACGCGAGTTTTCACGGAGCGTAAAGTGCACCGCCCATTTCTAATGGCCCGGTTCGGGTCGTGGCTTTTCCTCACCACGGCACAGACCGTACGCGGGTCCGGTCCCACAGTTAATTACCTAGCCTCACCCCGCTCGTATAAGTGGGTCGGGTTGCAGAGAGGTATGATGGAGGACCCATAAAGAGTCCTCATGCAGTGATGCCCTGACCGGTCGATCATTTTCCCTATATTTATCACATCATCATCATTATTATTATTATTGTTGCTGTTCTTATTATTCTTATATAGTACAGTTTTAGTTAAATATAATTACGTCATCTGTAATTTAATTTACTTAAAGTGTAGAGAGAGAAAAAGAAAAAAATAAGATAAATTTCACGAGTAGATGTCCTTTTCTTATAAATTTTTTATAATTAAATAACTATTAAATTTTGTTTTCAATTAAGTATTATTTTAGAGTATGCACTATTTATTTCAAATAAAATATATAAATAGATGAAACAAAATTAACTCATTTGAATGGCCACATATTTTTTAATCAATCAAATGTTTAAATTGAAATAATGATATTAACAGCATATTTATTGAAATATGAATAATAAATTTTATATTGTTACAGAAAATTAAAATATTTTTATTAACCTAGAATTTTTTTTGGCACAAATATTAACGTAGAATTAATGTTCACAAATTTGCATTCAGCTAGAAGCTAGTATTTAAATTATCTCATACATACATTATACTATAATTTTTTTTAATCGACAGTCTAAAACTAATCTCTTTAAGATGTAAAGATCACAAAAATGAGTTTTATTTTTGTGAGTTTTGTTCTTCTCAACAAAATTTTGAAGAGATCACAAAAATGAGTTTTATTTCTCTCAACAAAATCTTTTCATATATATATTTAGGGATCAAATTCATGACAATATACTTAAGAAATCTAAGCATCTATCAATTATGCCAAAATCTTGTTGGGATAATCATAATTTGTTTTATTATCTATCACAATTAAGAGTAGTTGGTTGTGTTTTGTGATAAGATGACCTAGTTTCGTTCGGCGACAAAAAACCTAGTTACGAGGAAGGTTCGTTCAAACTACAGCCACAACATAAGTTAGCGCTTACTGGGATTCACAATTGAGAAGGATGTGCGTCAAACATTTTTTTTTTATTATTTAAAAAGGCACAAAAAGTATTTTTTATTTGAACAATAAATTTTCATTTGATCGTTCCTTATATCATCTTATTATCTTCGGAGACTAGGGTTACGCAGATGGAGTTTTTTTTTAATAATTGATGCTCTTGGAAGAAAGTAAATGAACACAAATCAATCACATTTGTCAACTCAATTATTAATATACGCAGTACTTTTCTTTTCAGGGATATACATATCATCGGAAAGATAGTAAAAAAAAATTAACAATTAAAAAAATTAACAATTAATATCCATGAAACGCTCTCATAATTAACCACCAGAATCTGATCTCTGTATACAAAATTGGACCATGTCTTATTTGAGCGAATCAATAAATTTATTTATCTGGTTAACTATAACTTATAATATTTTGCAGCACACTCAAATTTATCAGTTTTTAGGTATTCAAAATTATTTGCACACCATCACTAGATGGGTCCAGATATGCACTAAATGAACTGTCAAAATTTTAATTCTATACCTTAATTACCCTACCTTACAGATAGATGTACTAGTAGTCGGAACTAAACAAAGAACTGGTCTGTTTCAGGTCAATTTATAATAAAAATCTAAAACAGTACATCTTTATTTTTTAAAATAAAAACGAAGACTGTAAACCTAGTTGGTCAATAAAAAAAATTGAGTCAGTTCCAATTGACGTCTGCGCAAATCTTAGCGTCACTCTTTATGATAAACTGAAAAGGACAAAGACGAAGACTTCTAGAACTTCCAATGCATTTGGTATTCTCTATGATTTGAGAAAATAAATTAATCTACAGATTTTATTTTGTAGAAAGTTGATTAACAGTTTAGTATACACTTTATTTTTTATTATATATATTTTTGTTTTTTTGGTTGTAGACTAGGAGAGTATTTTTCACTGGAAGTAAAACTAATCTCTATTAGAATACTAAGAGTAAATAATAAATTTCTCCCAACTAAGTTTGCTCCACATATAAAAATTGAGTATCAAACCTTAACCACTTACTTAAGGGAGAGAGCCTCTATTATTCACACTAACTTGAGTTGATTATTATATATCTTTTTTTAAAACAAATAATATGTACTTTAAATCAAGAAATTGATTTTGAAATTTGAATACCTGCATAACATAACAAGATAGAGAACTATATAAAAAAAAATTAGACAAGTTTTCCTCTACGTTTAAAATATGTCATATTATCCATAACATATGAATATTACGGCTAGTATAGTTTTTATATTTTATATTTTTTGATGACATTATATTGTCTAGACTATATTTATTTATAACATTACATAATAATTTATTTATTGTGAAAATTTGAATATTTGTTATCTTATAGCTTAGAGAAAAGTAAATAATTATTTGATATGCAAAATAAAATGAAAAATAAATTAAGTCATACAAGAGTCATGAACCTTGCAACAATATTAGCTAGGGATATTCATAAAAAAAATATATTAGCTAGGGATCACACTACTTTGATTTTGATATATAACTGCTTTAGTACAAATGTTCTGCTTTTCTACATTAAACTTTTGGATTTGCGTGTAATAATTTGATTGTATTAGCTGTATTTAATTAATATAAATTTAGAGAGCTGTGCGAATTATAAGCATGTTTACTTAACATTCGTGAAAATTAAATATAAAAATATACTGAGATTGAGACTCATTTATGCCTTCTTTTTGCGTCAATATTGGGATTTTGTCTTGAAACTGAATTGATTGAGTTCAATGAGACTCAATTCTTATTACTTTCAATTTTATATTCAAACTTAGTAGTAAATATTGCTATTATTTAAATGTTTGCCATGTGCAACTTTTTTGGTCAAGTATGTAATGTAATTTCAATTTGTTTTTGCCAAAAAAGAAGGCTATAAATTTCCACTCTTTAATTATCATGCATGACATAAAAATACACAAACGGACAAACTATATATTATTATTATTATTATTATTTTGTTTTTGTTGGTAACTCAAAAGTGGCATGAAGGGGATCGAGGCACCTCCAATCTTACTAAGCAGGCGCCTATGGCATACTAAGGAGGCTTACAGAGGTCCAATAGAATTATTGCACAACTACATTAACCACAAGTAATTCTACCCAAATCACATTTACTCAATAGAATTAATGAGACTTTGGGTGGTTAATTAGAGGGGAATTCAAAGTTCAAACTCATGCCTATGAGTACAAGTTCCAGATAAAAAAAAAAAAACTCATGTCCATGAGTGAGGCTAGATCGAGTTCTTGATCGATTCCTTTAACCATGTCCATTTGATCTAATCTATACAAGTATTATTATTTACTAGTTCAAGATGCATGGTACATTAAACATACACAATTTGAAGGCTATTAGTATGCTGAAGTATTAACTTTTTGAACGAAATTAAGTCAATAAAATCAGTTGAATATATATAGTATGTGTTAGAATTCTACATATTTAATTAGCACTGCATAATTAAATTGGTTCGGAAATTAGTGTTTTTGGGCAAAAAATTTGTTTACAGTACTCCCAAACGCTCTAACCCTATTTTACCAAAATGATAAAAAAAGGCTCTAACCCTAGCATGTGTGATAACTAAGAAAGAAACGAGGACTACTACTCGAAATTCAAAGTCACTGAAATATATATAATCTATAAGGTCGGCACCAAATCCGGTTTGTTTCACACTTGGACATTTCTCTGCGCACTTCGATCTCGCAAAGTAAACAACTATTATAAGTCCACAGATCTCTGAACAATTAACGAAATTTAAATTGAATTACTTCAATCCTTTGATCACCACCCCAAATAAAGTTTAAAAAAAATAATAATTAAGTAATAACTATTTGTTATATTTGATTAACTATAATATTGATGCTATTATATATATTTACTTTTCTTTTTTGGCATCAATAATTTGTCATGCATTGTGCCCTTACTTTCTGAGAGTGCACTAGTTCCTTATATTGTTGCTTTTTGCAGATCGCAGGGTTATAAGTGAATGGATGATGGGAAAAGAGAATCCATATATCCATATATGTATGTGTGTGTGTGTGTATATTCCCCATTCATCCAAATCATCACTGTACAAAGAACTTCCCGATAAGTGATAGCTAAGTTTTGTCCTCATCAATGGAGTTACTGCACTTATCTACAAAAACTTAATTAGGTAACACTGTCGACCCTCCTGTGCGCAGGACGTACGACGACGTTCTGCATGTAACGTTGCTATCTTTCGTCGTGTCTTTCCCAGTTATACGTTGAAAGGATAATCCCACATGCATTTTGTTCCCACCCCCGGAAGCATTGCAAAAGAAAACGTTAAAAATCAAAGGTTTTCTCTTTTCATTTCGATCTACCTATATATATATTATATATAGCTGGCTTGCTATGACAGCAAAGTCTCTCTGTAATGTTTAACGTACGTCCTCTTGTTTTTCTTTTTCCATTTCCCTCCCTTTTCATGCTACACATAACTGCGACAGTCAATCCCCTTTAAGTTAATTATTGTTGAATCATGCGTGTATGCATAAATGGCTGCGACTAAAAGGTCACACCTCTAATTAATAATATTGTAACCTTAAGTTGGACAAGAAAATACTTAGTGGTGGACCTAGGGCCCGGGACCAGTGAAGTCGATTGATATTTTTTTTTTTAAATAAATGATACTGGCTATTATCATATGATGATAAGCTAAAATCATATAAAATTTTTTTCATATAAATCGAATATATTACATATTACCTTATTTATTTTTGTGTCGTTTAGGATTTTCGCAGGCATATCAACAAATATAATAAATATATTGGAATTTATTTAAATTTTGTAACATGCCCTTCAATAAATAAATAAATAAATAAATAAGAAAGAACAATTAATATTATTTTTAACTTTTAAAATTATAAATAAGAGTATAATTGGAAAAACAATAATTAGAGTTTGAAAATGAAAAAATTAAAAGTGACAAACAATAAAAACAAAGGAGTGCTTTACAATTGTTATTTATGTGACTTCATATTTTAAAACCTTTAAATAATTAACTCATTATCAGTAATTTCATTTATTTTTAATAAATGATAATAACTATTATCATATGAATACAAATTATTTGGACTTTCCTGATATAGTGTATAGTCTCACTGATTTGGATTTTGATAAACTCAACTTTATATTTATTGAGTTTAATAAAATTTTCACAAAAATTTTTGTGGTAAAATTTTCACAAAAATTTTAAACCACAAAAGTTTGAACCCAAAAATAATTTAAACCTAAATATTATTTAAAATTTGAGTCTAAAAGAATCAAAATATTAAGATTAATAGTGACAAACTATTAAAATTTAAGAGCATTTGTAAGTAAAGCTCCCAAATTGAGGGGTTCAGCTGACTCCCTCAATTGCAAACAGGTCTGCCATGCATGATCCGTCAATAAAAGTTGAAGGACTTGGTTTATGCCTCATCATAAGGTCATGGGTTCAATGAGTATTCTGTTAATAAAAAAAATTATAATATCTCTAAGTATCATTTGAACCATATAAATAAGACGTGCCCTCGTAATTCTAAAAACTCACCTAAATTTTTTTATAACGAAAAGAAATATGTGTGTGATACTTAATTACTTATCCCGTTGTCCTTTTTAATTTGCTCCGGATAATTAATCTCATGAAATCCTAATTTGTTTATTATGTTGCTTAGCGGCTTTTCGCGTGTAACAATATATCTTGATTCAATGTATAATTAGGAGGGAAAAAGCAAAGTGAGATCACGGGATTTTTTTTTGGGGGGGGGGGGGGGGAACTGAAGGTCACGAGATTGGTATTTCAATTATTTTACGGATCCCAAAATTTGAACATTAATACGTATAGCTCAAAAGTAATTAATTAAGATATATATATCAATTAAGTGGAACCACCCTTTCAATCGGATCACTTTTTTCTTTGGGGTATCAATTAAGCCAGTTTCTAATTGGAATTTAGGTATTGAAGAATTGATCGATTAAAGATAATTATTGATTTATATCGTCGCTTAAGCCTCAAGATAATTAATCAACGTTTGGTCCTTCTTTATTAATTCTTCTTTCTCCTACAGTAAGATTATTTAGTAGACATAAGTTGACTTAGTAATTTATTTATATGAATAAAATATCTCAAGTTGTTTCACAAATCTCTCTCCAAAATAAACCCCCCCCCCCCCACACACACATATTGAAAAGCCAACAATTACATTTACTCAGAAGGTGTAGTCCATCGATTAATGTTGAGATAAGCTGAGGCAAAGTGAGAACAAAACAATTGGCGCAGGAATGAGAAAACTGGAAGCAAAATAAATAACTTCAGCGTGTGGAGAAAAGGACTGCTACGTATTATCGTATTATATCATATTGCATATGTATATTATATGCACTATTTCTGATTCTTTTTAATTGTTGATAATATATAGGTCTGCTTTTTTGGTTTTTGTATACAATATTGAAACGTCTTATTAATGGTGGAAAATAGTATCTTTGAATGGATGGCTATGCATGGAGTCTGAATCTTGTAACAATTTTTATTATAAAATTTTTGTAAAATCGTAAAACTAATTTACGTTATATATAAAAATGAAACTAGCTAGCCTCTAGGCCATATGTGTGGGTGTTATGCAGAGTGGGACTGGGAATCGATACGTCATATTGTCAATAAGTCGACCGTCCTTATGAAAAAAAAGTCTGATGTTAGGTATGCATGGGGCTGCATATTTCATGGACACGTCATCTTCCCGACTTTCCTCCGCACCATCTTGTCAATATAAATTACCCCTCCACTTTTCCCCTTTTATATTTTACTCGCTCCTGTGTTATCTGTCTTTTATATAATAGAAATTTTCTTTTTTTTTTGGGTGTGATTTTAAATATAAGAAAAAATAATGGTATATTAAATTTTTATTTTTAAAAATCTACTCTTCGCTAATTATATAAGAGAGAGATTAAATATATTAATGATTCAAATTAATATTAAATTAAGTAGAAGTAATTTTGGAAGAAACTTAAAGTATATATGAAATAATTTAATTAATTTTAACTGACTAAAACTATTTTTCTTAATGTCTGTGAAATATTTTTTTCTTTTGGATGTGGAATTTTCATCTAGTCTGATAGAAAATTGAATGATTTAATATCAATATGTATATGCAAGAGTCATATATATATATATATGGTTTTAAAGAAAGAATAGTTGTAAATTGTTAATGTGGTCTGTGTAAATTATTGTGTAATAATGCAACTGACCATGGTGTGTAAATTAATTAGTGACGCACCATAATATTGTCTGTTTGAGAAACTTATAAAGAGGAAAAAAAGAAAAAAGAGTATAGCTAGCACACAGAATCTATCCTTTTGTTAATATGGTTTAGGGTTTACAAAAGCATCTGCCTCCGCTTGGATTCCGAGCATGCTCAGTTTGTAAAAAGAAAAAAATCATTTGACAGTTCAAACAAATTAACGACTTCATTTGGAGAAGCTGCACTGTTCTGATCTATCCCATTCCTCTCACGCATCATTGACCAATTTAATTACGAAAGGAGGAGTGAAATGAATTGGAATCATAGAAAAGCATGCATGGGGTAGTTTGATCAGTGCATATATATTAGAATTATATATACATATTCCCGTGACAATACTTGAACCGAGAAACAAGCTAAGAAAAGAAAGTTAAAAGGAGGAAAAGTAATTAAATTGGAGGTAGGTTGGTGAGCTAGTTAAAAGTTATGCAGGAGAGAGTGAATAGCAAGGGAGGAAGCTAGCACAGATCAGCATGATTGTGGTAGGTGCCATATATAAATAATCTGACACACCAAAGAGATCAGAAGGTGTATTGTATTGCATATATACCCCACAAACACTAACTCCCATGCCATCTCATTCAACAAAAGTGCGTGCTGAGATATCTTACATTGTATTTCACAAGGCGCAGGATAGCAGTCAGAGAGATGGTGTATATTGGAGTTTGAAATTTCCAATGTCTTTGACTGTCCCTATCTCTCTCTCTTCCCCCTTCTCATTCAAACGCTCGTCACTCCCAAAACACCCACTGGGCAGTGTGCTCACATGCCTCTTTTAGATCCAGTGAGTGTGAGTCTCCACCATCATTCTCTCCATCCATGACCATGCCTTGCCTATTCAATTCAAGGCCACTCCCCCTTTTATATAATATATATATATAGTATTATATAAAAGGGTTTGCCTTTTTTACGTCCAATTCCAACACATGGCCCTTGGGAGTTTTTGACGTGTTTCCATGTTTTGAAACACCACAAAACAAACCACTCTGCGACAATAGCATCATTCCCAAACACTTAGGGCTTAATGAACTCAGATAATAGAGAAACAACCCCCTTCCCATCCCCCATATGGTTTTTTGTTATAATGCACCAGACCATATCCACCTACTGTACTTAGCTTTGCTTGTCCAGAATTTACCCACTTTTTTTTGCTTGTGTCTGTTCACTTGTTGCAACCACACTCCACTCCTCACCTTCTCAAGTCTTACATTGCCCATTTTCTATGCTTGTTTACGAGGAGCATGGACAAGCGTTCAATTTCGTAGAGGATGGTTTTGGACTTTATGCGGTAAATGGATCCTACTAGAAGCCCAATGTTAGTCTAGCTCATATCATACTATGATACATGTAAAGCCCACTTTCTTTGATTCTGAGTAGCCCATTAAGCCCACTACCAAATTTACGAAATAACAATTCGAGGGCCCTGTTTGTTGTCCCATCATGAACGGTCCATAAAACCAGCTTTCCTACGGCTTCATTAGGTGACAGACGAAGATTGATTCAATACTGTTCTGTATCTACTATTTTTGTTTTAAATACTGTTCTTTATCTTACTTTCTTATTATTTATAGTTATTTTTCATGGATTGGTAATTTTATCCTAGTCCTAATTCACTCCACCTCAATCTATCTGGTCCATGAAAGTCTACTGTGAATTGAAAATTAAGGGTTGGATATTGATAAATTCCATGTGGCCAAAAAAGGATATTGATCAATTCCACATTACATATATATATATATATATATATAATTTATTTGAATCAAAACACCAAAAATTAACATAATTTTACATAATCAATATAATAAAATATAAAGTTCATTACAAATAGAACTATTCATCATTCATAAATATTATTTTTATTTTTAAATTTCACCACATTCTCTATTATTCTATTATTGAGTTGAATTTACTGTAAACCAATGTTTTGTTCCTATCCAGCTTAATGGTCTAAAGAAACAGTGGATTTGGATATTAAAAAAAAACTCACACTTAGATATATGAAGATAGAAATCACAGGAGAAGTGCCACGGCTAGAAATCTACCATAGCGTATACACCCTTCTCTAATATATATTATAAGATATTTTGTATCAATTATATATATATTAAGAAAATTATTTTTCATATGAAATCAATACAAAAATATCTATATTTTTTATTATATTATTATTAAATATTTTATTTTATTATTATTATAAAATCATAAATATAAAATATAAAAATATTAAATATAAGAATAAAATTAAAAAAATATATCCAATATCTTTTTTATAAAAATTTATTGGAAGAGAGTAATGCGCATATTGTTCCCTTAAATAAGGTAGCCATGTGTGAAGTCGAAGGATCCCGAATTGATTTCCTGGCGCCGAAAAACCAACATTATCGAATCAACGGTGTGAATTTGCCACGCAAGCCTATCCAGAATCCTTTTCAACTTCTCAGGTTGCCGCTGAATCTCCGTTTCATAAAAACCTCTTATTTTCTTCTATTCTATTATATTTATATATAAATTCTTCTTGGGGACATCTTTTCCAATTTAATGGCTCCATCTTCATCCAACTTAACCGTTTCATTGTTGCTGTTCTGTCCCCTTTTTATTCAATTCTGCTCCACCCATATCATACTTCCTAAGCTCTCTGGTTTCAACATTGGTATTCAATCGTATTACCATTTCTAACACAAAGAAGCAAGAGAAGGAGCCGTCACGATGGGAAAACGTAAGCCTCATTCCACCCCTTCTTGGCTAAGGAATTGATTTTTTTTTAATCTGGTCTGATCGAAAAGGGGTTCAATTTCTCTTTTGGTTGTGTAAATCCTTTTTTTCTTGGGTAAAACTTAGGTTGGTGTGGGCGTTAAAGTACGTAGCGATGATTAAATTCATGGGAATTGCTTGTTTTACTAATTGCCCTTGCATCCTCATACTTTTGAGATATCTATGCAGTAAAATGTTTGAGGGGCTGTTTCCGTATTTTTAAAACCATTACAACAATGAGACGAATATTGAAGCACATATTCTTGGTTATCGGCAGATAATTCTCAGCGTAGAAATGCTGCGATGTTTGATAGCGATGATGACGGTTGTGCGAGCTTGTTCTCTCCGGTGCGTTCTGATGTCTTGGCGGTGTCAGGGGCTGAGGAAGTGCACTTGGATCAAGATACTTTTCTTGACCGAGCACTGGATGCTTTAGATGGGAAGAGGTAGCTACCAACGGCGACTGATTGCAAAGCTTTAGCCATGCAGTGATAAGATTAATGCAATCCAATTTTGCATATTGATATGGTGTTTTCCCATGCCCATTTTTTATTTCTGCCCCTTGGGTTTAAAGGACATTTTGTTTGGATGAAGGGGTTCCACGAGGGAGAATGCTTTGTCGTTTATCGTTGAAGCATTCAATAGCGATATGCAGTATCAGTTTGTGGAGAAGAAGTAAGCATTTCTCATATAATCTGGAAATCTTCTAGTTCATATTTGTTTTCTTATGTCATTTACTTAGTTGCTACAGAAGCAACAATAATATAGATTGCTATTGCTGTGTCTTGTCAAATGCAACCATATTCTCAGTAATTCACAATGAATAGCCTTTTTTCTGGGCAGCTTCTCTTTGTCCTCTAGGGTTTTCATTAGAGTTAGACTATAGATAGTATTTATTAAAATTTAAATCACAGGTTGTGCATTCTTTTGAGGTTACCTGTCACTACAGATGTTATTCTCCACACTACTTGTTTGTCTGTCTAAATATGATAATTAAGACACTTCTGTAACTTTGAGGTACTTTCCTTTCCAGATTTGCCACCCTATTGCATCAGTGTGTTGGTTCAATAAAAAAAGGATCCAAAAAAGCATCTGAAAAGGAGATTGTTCTGGCATCTCATGTCACTGGTAAGATTTTGATCAACATGCTCGTGTTCCACATTATCTTCATTTACTTTAATATTTATTTTAAACGTTCTGTAGGTTTGCTGGCATTGACTGTTGGATATGGTTATAAAGCACGAGAGATATTTGAGGAATCTATCCGTTGTCTTGACGAATCTCTTGCATCTGGGTCAGATGCCTCAAAGATATCAGTGAGTAGTTTCTCTAAATTATCCTGGGTTTTGTGCTCAATTTCTCCCTACTGATTCTTGAGAGGCCATGATGTTGTTTTATGTTTGCTCAATTCCATGGATTTTATAGCTGGTAGAGTGCTTGGCTATCATCACTTTTGTTGGCGGGAATGATCAAGAGGAGACAGAGAGATCAATGGACATGATGTGGCGAATGATTCATCCTAAATTTGGTTCTAATGTAGATTCCTGTTTCAAAAATATTTATGGTTGTTCTGTGTTTTTCACTCTTATTAATTTTATTTGCTGATCAACACCCTTGCTTGTAGGAATGATTCGTAAGTGTAACATGTTTCAGAGTTCAGTGCTCACAACCTGATTATGAAGAAAGAAGAATGTTCTTTTTCTATATTGGTGTTCCTCATTTTCTTTCCCTAAATTTACTGCTTGAGTTATTCCATTTTTTTAGGTAGTTACAGTCAAGGCCTCTGCTCGGTTGATAACCATTGTGGTGTCTGCTTGGTCCTTTCTCCTCGCCACCATGGGCAAGCTGAAGCTAAACTCTAAAAGTTGGCGAAAGTAAGCAATCTTCTTGGTGTGCAACCTGTTTCATTCCATTCCTGCCCTGGATTAGGAAATGTGCAATTCTCACATTTTGCATGTGGTTTTGGATCGTTATTAGTCAAATTATCCCGCTTGTTACTGCCATAGATGGCCCAAGACCGTGGATACCCAATGAATCTGATTAATTGATTTGTATTTTTCATGCAGTTCCATATCTTATTTGTCTAGTCTTCTAGACAAGGAAGACCGGTCTACACGTAAAGTTGCTGGTGAAGCACTGGCTCTGACTTTTGAGATTGGAGGTATGGAGAAATTGTCTGCTGAACCTAAGAATGAAAATGACGTGATTGGAGAAGAGAGTGAACCACGGGAAAGTTGTGCACATATCCAGGGATTGAAAGGGGGGGTAATAAATCAAGTTAGAGACCTTTCAGTGGAGGCTGGTGGAAAAGGTTCTTCCAAAAAAGATCTCAACAGTCAGAAGATCTTGTTTCGAGATATCTTTGAGTTTTTTGAGGTAATTTAGTTTTGTATTGCTTATAATTACAAACTCTATATGGTTTGTGGTGTTCACTTGGGCTCACTGAACTGATATTGCTCGTGATACTATACTAGCATGGTTACTCTCCTGAAATTTCAATGAAGATTGATGGTGATTTGCTGCAGACATCATCATGGTCCCAAGTGATACAGGTATTTGTTGCTTCCTTCTATTATCTCCAACGGAGATCTCCTTTTCTGTATTGGCTATCTCTTTTACACCTTTCTTCTTGCAGTTGAACTTTCTCAAGCGTTTCTTGGGTGGAGGGTTTGTTAAGCACATGCAGGTTGGTGTTCTCTTGGCAATCTTCTATTGTCTTGAAAAGATTGTGTTTTCTGATTGGGTGGGTTCTTTGTTTGTTTGTTTGTTTTTTTTTTCACCTTCCCCTTCTCCTCCCTCTGGAGAAACAGGAAAACGATCTCCTTCATGATGTCTTCAACTTCGTGCCCAAAAGAAGGAACTTGAGTTACAGCAAATATCAAATGACGAATTGTGAAAAGGTGATTTCTTACATTGGTTGTACCTGGCCATCATGTGGTGCATTCTGTTGGTGATTTTCCTCTTATCTGATTGGCTACTTTCAAGTAACATACATTTTCCCTTCTTGCGTCTATTCATTCACGGATCTTCATTATATCCTTTGGCAGAGAATGTTCAAGTCTTCAAACTCGGTTCTGAACAAGGCAAGGACACAATCACTTAAGAAACAGCGGATGTTGTCCGAGGTTGGCATTTTCCCCTTGGAAATAATATCCCACGATCTGTTGAAACTTGCCATGCTAATGGTGCACTTAAAACACAATTTTTTCTTTGCGGGGCCGATGCACTTCAGTACTATTGAATTGCAAGCCGACTCGAACGCTACGTGGCTTGGGCTCTTTTGGTTTAGTAATCAAGCTTCTCAAGAAATTAGTTTAGTTTATTTTCTTTTAATTTTATCCCCGCAGGGCAAAAACTTGGGCCGCTACGCAGTGAATATGGTCGATGACGTCATGAGCTATTGACTGGAAACTCTGAGCTCCGGGATTCAATCATTCTCTATTACTGTTTGTCCACATTTACTCACTGGAATAGTTTCTAAATTTTTGCAAGTTATACCCACATGACAAAATGCAGATAACCATAAAAGAAGGTTATTTGTATCCATAAAAAAATTAAATAAATAAATAAAAGATCGTTATTTGTAAATTCCCTACTCATAAAGATACCCAGAACGCGTGTCTGGAGTTAAGCAGACACAGTATTGTATAGAATTATTATATTTTTTTTTGTCATGCATTGTATAGAATTAAAGTGGTGTAATTATTTTTACCAACTCAAAAACTGATAAATATTTTATTCTTGAGGTCAGAAACTTTCTTCTCGAACTTAGATGGGAAGTCAACTGGACTCAAGGCGTTGGTCAACAAACGTACTTTTATTGGCAAAAAGGGGGGAAAAAAGCGAATGTACTTTTATTCGTGAAATATCCAAGTAGGACTCAGAATGTGTAATCTCTGATGAGTGTCATTCTTATTCATCTTTGCCCGATTCTCGTCAGCAAGATAAATCTAATCCATCTTTTGATTTCAAAGAAAAGCCATATAATTCAATATAAAAATGTAGGCCAAAAATTTAATATAAAAAAGATTTATTTATCTTCAAGAGATATTATTAAGACATAATTTTTCCTACCACGTTATTATGCTATTTACATTAACATGTGTAATATTTTAAATTGTTGATGCTTGTACATTCTTTTTAATTCTTGTGCATTTGCACTAAGTGTGTTTTCTTTTAAGTTTTTTTTTTTACAAAGGTGAAAACCCTGCAATCAATTCACATGCATGTTAGAAATAAACATTAAAAAAGACTCGGAGGACATCTGGTAACTGCTTATTTGAATACACATTACTTTATTTATAGCAAAGTTTTAAAACGACGACTATGCTATGACTTTTACAAAAAAGTATGAACAAAACCAACAACTACATAAATGGAATCTATCTATACATGCAAGGAGCTAGTACTATACAGTTTTGAGGTGATATTAAGGGTAGATATATATGTTCTACAGCCAAAACTAAGTTTTGTTTCAAACACCCACCAACATTTGGCAAATGCAGAGGTGTGTGTGGGAGAGAGAGAGAGAGAGAGAGAAGACATGACCAAATTTTAGTCACTCCAGTTGTCCCGATCCTCCATAGACCCTCCATTCTGCAGTTCATGTCGACAAGGTCAGATAATAACAACTTGGAAAGAGCAGTTAGTTGACATATAAATATAATGAACTAAAAGAGACTGGATTTCAAGAATGTACCACTTCATCATCAATTAATCTAGGTGGTGACCAGACAAGAATTTGTCTATCATTTCCACCACTGTATAGTTCCTATGACAATGTAAAAATTAAAATACAATTAGAAATTAATAAATTTGTGATTTACGAAAATGCTTTACATTTCAGACATGAGTTGTATAGGGATGAAAATATCATATATTTTATATCCAGAGATGCCAATGTTCATGAGATTCTTATTTGCAGGATTTGCTGTCTTGAGTAAATTAGTCCTAAATTGAAAAAACGTCCGTTATTATTCTTTCTTGAAATGATATTCTTCTTTATTATATTGACCCTGAATAGAGATTTAGAAACTACTACATTTATTCATCCTAGGGTCGATATTTAATCCCAAGAAAAGAAATTTTGGTGCGCAATTGCCAAGAATAACAGAATAATAATTGACAAAATTAACCACAATAAAATCTGAGAGTTACCGGGAAAAATTACATCACCACTCGTCAGTTTACTTCTAGATGATTTAGGGTACGACATATAACTAATATCTTGGTCGTGTTGCCTTTCCTCTAGTTTCCTATTTATTAAATGATAATTAAGTTGCCATATTATCATCAGTCCTCATAATTCAAGTTTCATTACTTCCACCTCTATAAAAAAAAACTAATGACCAATGTCATTGCATGAGAATTTGGATCCCTTGCAGTGCCTAACTCCCTCAATTGCAGCGTCTTTGGCTCCTTTCATTTGCCTTTTTCTACTAGAAAAGAAAAATAAGCAGTAAGCCATGAACATACCTGATCTTGTTCATTAAACCAGCAAGAATTCACACATTCATAGTGGCCACGAAATGTTGCATATGTGTTGCCTGACCACACGTTGAAAGACTGAAATATATAGAAGTTCTATCAGCATTCATTAAGTTTTTTTTTTTTTATGATTTAATCTGAATTTTAAATTATGATAGAGAATAGGGAGGATGTACTTTCACAGATCTCATGCATGGAACAAAAACAAGGGTTGAATCCTGAGTGGTGGCTAATTGAATTGGTTTGTTTGTTTGTAGGCGCACTGTTTCATAGTTCACCAGTGTGTTGCATCCTGAATCAACATCCCATAACCTCAATCTAGAATCAGATCCTGGTTCCAACAGCAAAGGGAGAGAGTAAGAACTCCAATTTGCATAGAACTTGAATTTTTCCTTTCTTAGCCAAAACTTTGATCGTTTGGTATGTAAGAAAATATAGTCTACAAAATTTATGTGGTCATATTTAAAAATTGTCTTTTGCATGGATAATTCTTCTGATTCTGCAACAGTAAATACAAAACAACCTGCACTTAAGAGATACATGCCATCCTCAGTAAATTTCAACCCAGTGACAGCACCATAATGAGCAGTTGCACGATCTTGAGTAGACAGCATCCCTGGATGTAATCTCTGCTTCATTGGTGCCTTGGGAGAAACTCTACCTATTGGCAACTGTCTACTATTACTACCACTCCCATTAGAAAGTTTCCTTTGTCCAGCACGTGGTTTTACACTCAGATTCTGTCCTACCAAGGACTTGCATGTTGAATCCTGTGAATGATTATATCAAAATTGTTAACTAGGCAGGCTTCAGAATAGGAAGCATTTGGGCGGGATCATAATCTGCATGAAACTAACATGCTAAGCCTAAATATTTGCTGCAACTTCAGCCATATATTAAAACTATTATGTGTGATTATCAATTCAAATAAAAGACAATCATTAATGCGTCAATATTTGAAGAAAATGGATAAACTACACTATAATAAAACCTTAGTTGTCATGGAGCATTTAAGTATTGGTGGGCGCCGTCCAAGTTGAGTTGAAGATTGATTCAACACTAAGAAACAGCCAGCTCGTCTGATGTCCCAAAAACGGATAGCACCATCACATCCCCCAGTAACTAAGACCCATTCATTAGAAGTAGACCATTCCGCAGTCATTACTCCGTCTGTCATCACAAAGGACATCTCATAAAATTATGAACACACACACATATAGACTTTTTATTTTTCTGCATCTTATATATATGCACACTGTGACAGAGCCTTGTGGATTTAGATGCAAAATAATTTGGGAGACAATATTTTTTAATACTTCCTCTAAAAGCACAGTTAGTAAAGTTTGTATAATACGAAAACATGAACATATTATCACCAAGAAAAAAACACAAACATATTGGATCATATTATGAAGATATTTAATTAGCCACACATGGTTGCAAGCACCAGCCCTTAAGAAGTGCATATATTACAGAAGTCTAAATTAAACTGGAGCATTTAGCATGTTCTGATGAGCAGAAAACATTAAAGGATTCAGCATATTAAATTCTTTCCAAATATGACTCATGAATGGCCATTAAGTGTCTCACTCTTCCCAATAAGCTACTGGCATTCTGGAAGGATCTACTAAACTAATCCCTGAAAAATCTTTTCCAGTAACTTAAGAAATTGAACTAGCATGTAAACTGATACAGCACAAATCCAAAAGATATAACAAGCAACATACCACGATGACCAGACAATGTGTGAGCAAATGCCCCTGAAGCAATATCACAAAGGCGAACTTGGACATCCTCAGTTGCAGCAGCAATAAGCATGTGAGATGTTGCCAATGTAGACATTGCAGTCCTATAAACTTTTCCAGGCATTTTGAAATTCATTACCACCTACAAAATTTTATAAATAAGCCATACAAACGGAAAAATAATGCATATTATTAACCATAATATCAAGAATCAAGAAACTACATATTAAAGGAAGATCAAGATTCAAGAAGGATAATCACCTGGGTGGTATTTGTGTCCCAAACATTAATATGATGATCATATGAACCTGTAATGAATAGACCAGTGTCCACCGGATACCATATAGCCGAGGATATGGCATATTTGTGCCCTAGATCGTGTTGCTTGTCAACAACAAATATGGACTTGTGTTTAGATATCAGACCACCTGCTTCATAATCCGTGGCCCGTTGAACATCGTATATAGCTAGAGAAGCATCCGATGCAGCAGATAACAAATATCTTCCCTCTGTCAAATCAATCTGATTTCACGGTCAAAAAGGTTGGATTTTGGATATCGATTAGAATGCCGTAATTAGACGTTAGCTACATGCTAAAACAATTTGACGTTCACTAGGCGTATGCAAAATGTGAGAATGGTTTTAGTTTCATCATCTAGAGAAGTAAATTCTAAATTGGTTTCCTACAGGTTGGTCTTCCTCTTTTAACCATTCAAGACAAGCACAGTCGCACTCTACGATGAAAAATATCAAACTTTTAATGAGCAAACGTACTTCTGTTTCAGTACCGCCTCGCTATAACCCAATACACAATTTAACAAAAACGAATTATAAATAAACTATCTGCAGATAAATTAGATACGTACAAAACAAACTCCACTCGCCACGTAGAAAAGGAGCAGAAAGAAGGCGATGATTTAAAAGGAGTGAATTAAAAAAAGCGCGGAGCACCTGAAGCGAGTTTATGGCGCCTTTATGAGGTGAAACAATATCTTTGTAATTGGAAAGTTGAAGCTGCGCAATGCGATTGGACTTAAAGCGATGAGCAAATGATTCTGGCCGGATTTTCCCCTCTTCCCTGTCTCTGATCTGCTTCCACATATTCGAAGCATCTTCGAATAGACGCACACAGTCTCCCCCTCGCTCCAATACTTGCAGACTCCTTAATTGAATCGCAGAGATACGACCAAAAAAGAATCTCCAATTCTTATTACTCCTTCCACTCCGTGTTTTACTTGCGAACGCGAGCGATCCCACCTGAACTGGGAGAACGACAAGTGGACTCCATCTTAATTGGGCCAATGGTATTCTTGCCGCGAACTGCATATCAACGGCCCATTTTATTTTGTACCATTAATGGACCCATTATGTTTTCAGCATGGATTATGGGCCTCGTACTTTTTTACCAGATACGTTTAATGGGCCCATTATGATTGTTGAAGGCTTCTAATCAAAATTAAAGTTCTTGTATCAAATTTTACCCCCCAAAAAAAAGCAGTTTTTAGAACCACTTGACAAAAACAAGATTATTTATAATCTTGTTTTTTCAAAAGAAAAGGTCATGTTCCTGCCTAGTTTGTACTGTGTCGTGCGCTTTTCAGGCTCCAGCCTCATGAATATGATTGCCACCTATAAAAAGGATTTGCCCTATGCATAAAAATGGACCTGCCAGCCACGTGCAAACAGGAAATCTTTTATGAAACAGTATCAGATTTGAATAGGTTTATACCTCACGTCACATCATTTTAAACGTTTTTGATCTTAAAAGTGCCAATGATCCATTCACATCTGTTTCTTTTTCATTTTCTATTCTCGGAGCTGTAACTTAACCTCCTTACCTCGTTTGTGACGGGGAAAAATACTCAAAATACCAAAGATTTTCTCCCAGAAAAAGGAGGTAATGTCAGGTGAGGTCTAATGAATTTTGCATCGCTTGAACAACTGTTGAGTTTAAATATTGTTTTCCTCTCTCTGAAATATCCTACTAACATTTGAATTTCAACAACATATATAAAGGCGATAAAACACAGTGACCCAGAAAAGATGGGATTATGATGTTAAAGCTCAAGCGTGATGATTTATCCGATAATCTCGCGCATGGTTCGAAGAATTTTGGTTAATCGGTTCAGTTTCAAAGAACCAAAAGTGACACCATTATATTATCCTCATCCTTGACTTTCCAGATGGAAAAGGTATGATGAGCCCTTGACTTGGGGAAAATTAAAACATGGGTTAATGATAGAATCTACTGTGGACGTTTTCACCTTTTTGACTAAAGAGCCTGCCCTTCAATCTCAAGCACCATATTCCAATAACAAAAGTAACTAAAACTAGCGGTCTAGTTGCAATAACGAGGGTGATTAGGTTAGCAAATAGTCCTAATTTTAAACACTTGTTTCGATCTATACCAAAAAGCAAAACCAAGTAATTGGCTTTTCTTAAAAATGGCATTAAGCATCTTCATGCCCAGCCCATCTCTTTTACCTCCATCTGTTGTCTATGTAAGTTTGATCATTTCCTCTGTCTTAAGAACAAGAAAAATGAAACATAAGTTTGGTGACATGTCTTTATTTGTGGTCCAATATATATATCTCCTATTATTCCTATACATTCAGCCTTCTTAAGCGCAAGAGTTGAGGGTTATGTTTGATATTTTATCAAGTGTTGGCGTTATTATTATTCCATAAGTTAGGCGTGAAAAATATTGTAAATAAATGTTACAGAGGGATTATATTCATGTTATCATCAATTCAATGTCGAGTGATTTTGGGTTAATTTTCTGGTCAAAAAAGAATTTGGGTTAGTTTAAATTTATTTCTAGCATAAGGTTATAAAAGGCATCATATAATTATTACCTAACTTATCGATTTATATTTGAGTTAAGCTTGCGTGAACTGAAAGGTGAGGACTTCAAATACTTGGAATCTTCTCAATTGACCAAATAAAAAAAAAGAAAGAAAAAGGGATTAAAAAAATTGATTTGGTCAGAGAACCGAGCTTTGTTCAAGGTTGGATTTAAATGACAAAAGGTCAAAAAAACTAATAAAAAAAATTGAGGCGTGCGTAAATAATCTTCATTAATATAAATAAATTTTAATAAATTATATTATTTGTAAAGTTCCAATCAAATAAAAGTCATACATGTGTGTATATATATATATTAAGTTTATTGAAATATATTAATTAAATAACTTTCACTATATAGCTTCAAATTGCCCATAAAAAGTAATATGTCATGTACTACCAATATCAATATATAATTAAAATAGGGTGGAGTCGCATCGTATATTAGTCAAACAATGTGATTCCATACTTTAGACTCCTCTGTATCCTTCTATTTTTTTTATTTAATGAGTCCTATTTTTTTTATTCATTTTTTTTATAAGTGGACCTATCTCTTTCCTTTTTTTACGTAGGCCCCACATTTTTTTTTCAAATTCAATCTTTTTTTAATTTTAAAATCTATATTAATTTTAATGAATAATTTGATATCAATTTTTTTGGAATAAGGGGAGATAGTGATAAAATTTTTTTTGAATTCAATATATTTTAAAATTAAATAAAACATTCTCCGTATATCCCCACACATCCACATCTCTATTCATGTGGGGAGAAAAATCTAGTTAGAAATTATGGAACAAAAATGAAGGAGTAAAAGACAATAAAAGTAAGAATGGAAATGTCATGTTGGAGGCGAAGAAAAGAAAATGACAGGGAAAGGAAGGATGAAAAGTGAGAGGGGTGGGGGGTAACTTTTTTTTATTTTATAAAGTGGGTAACTGATTTTTTTTTTATGAGCAAAGTGAGTACGCAGCCTCAAATTACACAAAGAAGTTATTGGGAGTTACAATAATAGGGTCATCAGAAGGCACTATATCCCTAATACAAGGAGGGATGACATCATAGAAGGTAAAGGGAAGTTCTTGAGTTCTTCCATATTTAGCAAGAGCATCTGCAAGTCAATTGGCTTCCCTACTGGCATATTGAATCTTAACCTCCCATTCTATAGTTAACCATTCAAGAGTAACATGAGCAATTGATGGAAGAAATTTAGAATCCACCCTTCTTTGTATTATTTGAACTGTATTAATAGAATCAATTTCCACAATAACACATTTGAGACCCAAATGCCAACAAATCTTCAACCCTTCCGTAATAGCCCATAATTTAGCATCATCAACCGTGCAGCAACCCAAGAAGCTGATAAATCCTCCAACCCATCTTCCTTTGTGATTTCTAATAACACCAGCATAAGCTGCCTTCTCCTTGGTAGCGGATATCGAACTATCACAGTTCACCTTCAACCAACCCTCTTCTGGTGGGAGCCAAGAAGGATTCTTTCTTAATGTATTTTCAGGAAGGGAACAAGTTACTAACTCAGGGGAGGTTGAGCAATAAGAAGAGTGTTGGAGGAAGATAGCCATAGCAAGATTCACAGATCTTATCAAGTTGTCATCAAAGAAACACTTATTTCTCCGGTTCCAAAGCTTCCGAATAGTAACTCCCTAGAGTTGGCTCCAACTTCCATCACTAAACAACCCAAACTCCTCAGACAAATTGGCTAAAACCCATTCCTTTAGAGGGAAACTAAAGAAACAAGGTTTCATTGAATTCTGTAACCATTCATCCCAAATAGGTTTCGCATGAATACAATCTCTAACCACATGTAATGCATCTTCCTCTTGACTGGGGCAATTGATACAGCAAGGGCTACAATTAGCCCACCTGCTCCTTCTCTTGTTAATAAGGAGTCTATCCTGTGCAAGCAACCAAATGAATATTTTTATTCTTTCTATACCTTTCCATTTCCAGATTTTCTTCCAAAGTGTATCAACATTAGATAAATTAATGTCTTCCAGAAGATAATAGCAACTTTTGATGGAAAAGTCACCTAAGTTATTTCCTCTCCAGGAGAGCACATAATTCCCAAGCTGCTGTCTAAGAGGGATCAGGCTCAACAAATTAATTAGCACGTCTTTTGGGATAAACATAGCTATTTTTTCCAAATCTCAATTGCCACTAGAATCAACCCATTGATTTACAGTAGAGTATTCCAGATCAGGAGGAATTTCCTTGAGGGTGATATTGGAAAGTTTCATGTTGTCAAATAGCCACCTATTCTTGAAGAAGAAAATTGATTCACCATTTCTAACTTTCCAAATAAAGCCATTTTCAATTAGCTCAAATTGTTCCGCAATGAAACACCGTATATTTGAGTGGCCCTTCCTCCTGACAAAGCAGCATGATTCATGACGTGGTTTTATGTATTTTTTCCTTAAAACTTCTATCTATAGACCCCCTTCATTGTTATAAAGTTTTCTAGCCAATTTAGCAATACAAGCATGGTTTGATGTCTCAAAGTTCCTCAGTCCAAGGCTTCCTTGTGTTTTTGGAAGGCAAAGAGTATCCCAACCCACAAGATGAACCTTTTTCTTGATCTTGCTATCTCCCCAAATAAAGCTTCTTTGTATTTGTTCAAGCTCTTTACACACAGATATAGGAAGTTTCGAAGTAAACATTGAATAAATAGGGAGGGAACTCAAAACCGATTTTGTAAAAGTAATTCTTCCTACTAATGAAAGGCTGGCTGCCTTCCAACTTGAAAGATTGCTCTTAGTCTTCTCAATAATATAATGGAAAGTTTTTGAGCTCTTCCTTCCTCGCTGCAATGGGACTCCCAAGTATGTTTCCAAATATGTTGTATTTTTCAATCCCACCGTACTTGCTAATTTTCCCCTTCTTATTGAATCAATATTTTTAAAGAAAAAGATTGAGGATTTGGAAGTATTAATTTTCTGTCCAGAGGAAAAACAGAAGGACTCCACACAATTCATCATGCATCTAATATTGTGCTTAGAAGCTTCACCAAAAAGAAGGTTGTCTGCAAACATCAAGTGAGAAATCTCTAGTCCATTTCGAGTGAACATAAAAGGTTTCCAAGCACTAGAATCCACAGTATCAGAAATAGCATGAGAAAGTTTATCCATACATAGTACAAAAAGGTAAGTAGACATTGGATCTCCTTGGCGGAGACCATTAGTAGGACAAAAATCCTTAGTCATATTACCATTCCATAACACATTAAATGAAGTAGTGGACACACAACGATGTATAAGTCATCTAAATAAATCACTAATGCTTATTTCAGCCAGCATATCATCAAGAAAACTCCAATAAAGCTTGTCATAAGCTTTTTCAAAATCAATTTTGATAATACAAAACCCCATTTTTTTTAACCTGAACATAGAGTGAACAACTTCTTATCCAATGACAATATTGTCTTGAATCCATCTTCCCGGCACAAAGCTTGATTGAAACGGGGAAATCAAGTTATCCATTAAAATGGGTAACTGATTTGAATTCGAAATGATTGGTGCAATTCCAGCTTTCCACCACCAGATGGAGCACTATCTTGGTCCCCTCACCTTCTTCTACAATGGTGGCCCATATTGTGATAGTATTATATGTTTTTATATATAAAATTACTGGGTTTTGAACAATCTCTTGTGGTAATTAATTGCTGATTATGCTCCAAGAATGTCGTGTGCACTTCACGGATCCACCGTGTGAAAACCTGCCACGGCATCTCAAATGTTCCAACACTCTCATCATTATCCTTCAACGAATTGATGACCTTACTGTGATATGTATATATGTGTGTAATCCTATATATAGTTATATTACTTCTCTGAAAAACAGGAAGATAGAGGAAAAATATATATGACATTAAAAATCCATATTTACCAATGACTAAATTTCAAGATAAGAGATGGAGTTGATTAAGAGTAATAAAATATGGATAAGTTAGGCTGCGTATTCTGATATCTTCATCCTCCAACGCCGTTATAAAATATACAAACTTTTTTTTTAATTGGCTCACAATGCAGAAACTTATTTAAAGAAGAAAGTAAAGTTTCTAACATATTTCTATATTCTATTCTATTATTCTATCTACTAAAAATAATTATTAATTATCATATTAAAATTTAAAGTATAGATTCAATCTTTGAGGTCAGTTGTGGCCAGAGATACAAAAAAAAATTTGAGGTCAGTATTTAACAGGTGTGATTAGAAAGGGGAATTTATTAGAATAGGGTGAGGTGGAATGGGACAGTTTGAGCATTTTTATCATTGATTGAATGAATATTTAATAGTTGATTGAATTGGAATTTTTTATAATTTTTTCTTTTTCTTTTTTAAGGGCCTAGACATCACAAATACCGGACGAAAATTTAACAGTCTTCATCGTGATGACGAATAGATATGAATTTGGATTCTATAATAATCTTACTTAATCTGAATCATTAAAACTGAACAGTGTAAATTTTATTTTAATTTTTTATTTTAACATTTGCATAATATAAAATAAAAATACTTCTAATTACTATTTTTTTTTCAAAAATGAAGTTTTAAATTTAAAAATAAAAGAAATTTAATTTTGAACTGTCATAATCTCATAAAAAAAATATGCACCCCATTTAGTTTAGTGCCCAGAATTCCGACGCTAATATCATCGATTTACTTTCATTAAACTTCCAATCAATTGTAACAAGTTGTTCACATCTCAATCTACATCACCCAACTCCAATTCACTCAAAATTCCAAATCAAGCTTTAAAAAAAAAATACACCACATTTGACATGAGAAGTATGTTCATTTTTTTTTTGGCCAAAGAAGTATGTTGATTAAACTATGAATAAAAAATAATTTTCATTAATGCATGAATACATTAAATACATAATACTTTTTTTGGCCAACGTATAAATATAAAATTTTGTTTACATCACAAAAATACCGAAGGCTCATTGAACCGAAATGGGTATGATTATTGGGCAGCATTTAAGGCGACACCAATCATAGAAGACGTCAAGACAAGTTGACAATCAAGTGCGTCATGCTCATGCCTGCCTCGGTGCGCTCAGAAGTAGCGCAACCACATCACCATGGCTTTACTTCTCTTTATAGCTTTCACTTTCCAGCTTTTAAATATGGTGCTCCTATGCTAACTGCATCTTCACTCCCAGTCTTTTCAATTCATTACTGCCTTCCTTCTAATCCTCACCAACTCTCAAGTATGAACACACCCTATGATATCGTTGAAACTTGAAACTCAAAACGCAGAATCTGTCAACACCTGCGATTCTGTCATCAGCTTCGCTCCTATTGGCCCACTCACATACCCAAGCTTTCAGCCCTCTGAAAGTCTCGGGTTAATAATAGTAATTTAATTAATTGAAATAGTAATACAAAAGGACCCATTTTAAATTCAGATCTCTGAATCCATTTCGTAACTTTTGTTCCCTCCTCCGTCCACTGTTGAAGCATTGCAGTCATTTTCTTCTTCTCTTGGGCGAAGCGCTCAACAATTTGTGGAACCCCGTTTCGGATAAATAGCGATTCCCACGGATGCGTAGCTTTCATGGCGTCGACCAGTGCTTGGTAATTCCAAAGCTCTGCTCTCATTGTTTGTCTCGCCCGTCTCACCTCGCGCCCGTGTTCTTTTGGACGACCTTTTGTCTTCTTCTCTTTTTCTGACCTCCCTCGCTGTCTCTGAAATGATTAAACCTTCGCTCTCTTTCTCCTTTCTTCCATTAATCAAGTTTGGTGCGTTTTTGTTTATCTAAATTGTTCTATATGTGTGTACGATTTCTGAAGCGTGGTTTTCCGTTAGATGGGAGTGCTGTATGGACTGGTCTAAGCTGCTTTCGGTTCGGATCTCTCCTGGCCGGTGTTCTATTGACTGTTGCAGATTTCAACTGCGAGGTAAAATGGAACTTTGCGACATTTCGGCATTCTTTTGAATAACACAGAAAGTTATCGTTGTTTAGTCAGTTCTACTGTGATGATCACTTTGCAATCGCTCTTCATTTAAGGTGACAACTCCTCGTGAAGGCGTACATTGAGAAGTGGTTTTGTTGCATCGTTTGTGAGGGAAAGATCTTTGCCGGTTGTTTTCGAAGATGTTGTGTGCTTGCTCCGGGGAGCAATTCAAATTCGAAGAGCCGCCGCAGTCGCCGGAGTCCCTCGCAACAAGAGATTTCTCGGCCGGTGGGCTCTCTTCGAGGACTGGGGATTGGGAATCCAAATTTGATGACACCCAAGTAGACGAAGCCGAATCCACTCTTAAAGAAGCTCTCTCCTTGAACTACGAGGTAGAAATGTATCCCTTTCTCCGTAAATTTAATTGGTCGTAATGAAAATGGTGTATTTAATCATTATGCGTACAGTAGTCTAGTATTTGATTCCTCTTTCTGGGTGAATTGCAGGAAGCTAGAGCTCTGTTGGGGAGGCTTGAATACCAAAGAGGAAATTTTGATGCTGCCCTTCAAGTATTTCTCGGGATCGACATTAAGGGTTTGACCCCAAGGATGATTAGGGCTATATCTGAGAGAACCAAGCAAAGAAAACCACGTTCTAAGGCCGATCATGTGCTTCCCTCTATAATGTCAATGCATTCAGTAAGCCTGCTTCTTGAGGCTATTGTGCTTAAAGCTAAATCATTGGAGGCACTCGGTCGCTACATTGGTATATTACTATCTTATTGCCTCTTTAATACAACTTGGAACCTTCTTGTGAGTTCTTTGATTAAGACGTGTTTGCAAGATGATCCAAAATTTTGTATGTGGGAACTGGGAAGTTGAAAGTTTCGTCCTCAGAGGAAGTGGGTATTTGTATATTCACGGGTGTCAATTCTAATGACTCTGATATTTTCTTTACCAGAGGCTGCAAAGGAATGCAAAATAATTCTGGATACGGTTGATTCTGCACTACCAGCTGGAATGCCCGAAGGTTTTGGCAAAGATTGTAAATTGCAAGAGATGTTCCACAGAGCATTGGAGTTGCTTCCCAAACTTTGGACCAAGGCAGGCTTACTAGATGATGCTATCACTGCTTATCGGAGGGCTCTGATCAAGCCGTGGAATTTGGAGCCGCATAGGCTGGCTGGCATGCAAAAGGCTTTAGCTGTCACACTGCTTTATGGTGGTGTTGAAATAAGCCTTCCCTCTCATTTGCAAGTGTGGGGTGTAACAACACCAAAGACTAACGTTGAAGAAGCTACATTGTTGTTACTAATACTTATGAGAAAGATAGTTCTTCAGGAAATCGAATGGGATGCTGAACTGTTGGATCATCTTGCATTTGCACTTTCAGTTTCTGGGATGTTTGAATCATTGGCAGATCACTTGGAGCAGATCCTTCCAGGTATCTATAGTCGTGCTGAGAGGTGGTACCTTCTAGCTCTTTGCTATAGCGCTGCAGGACAGAATGAAACAGCATTGAACCTTCTAATGAAAGTTTGTGGTAGTTCTGAAGCAAAGCATATACCCCATTTTCCTTCCTTTTTATTAGGAGCAAAACTATGTTCCCAAGATTCCAATCATGCCCATGAAGGCATGAAGTTATCACGGAAAGTGATTGATCTAGCAAAGCATCAATGTGAGCATTTTCAGGGTCAAGGTCACAGATTTCTTGGTGTTTGCTATGGAGCTGCGGCTAGAATTTCTGTACTGGATTCTGAAAGAGTTATATGTCAGAGAGAGTCTTTGAACTCTTTGAACCAAGCTGCTGTAATTGGAAATTGCGACCCAGAAGTAATATTCAGCCTTGGATTGGAAAATGCAGTTCAAAGAAATCTCGCGGTAGCTTATGAGAGCGCAGTGACGTACTCAGATAATATTGCTGGCAGCTCAGGAAAGGGCTGGCAACTGTTAGCACTCATAGTATCTGCACAGCAACGGTTTAAGGATGCCGAGACTATCGTAGATTTTGCCTTAGATGAATCTGGGAGGATGGATCAGTTACAACTTTTAAGATTGAAAGCTGTGCTTCAAATTGCTCAGCAGCAACCTAAGCAAGCAATAGAGACCTACAGAATCTTGCTAGCACTAATTCAAGCAAGAAAGGACTTTTGGCTTCAATATAAGAACTTCGATCCGGCAAACACGTTGAGACATGAGGTGTGTGTTTTAAACTGATATGTAAGGTGATTGTAAAGAAGTAACCAAACACTTGTCTGTAGGAAGGTGCTGAAAAATGAGAAGCTCTATGACACCTTTAGATTTCTGAAATCTGCAAAACATTTTTTTGCTTACCTTTACCCTTCTTTACAGGCATTAACAGAAAGAAAATTGGAAATGGAAGCCTGGCAGGTTTTGGCAACCATTTATGCCGATCTAGGTGCCTTACTTGATGCAAAAACTTGTGTGGACAAAGCCCAGTTGATAGAATTTTTTTCTCCTAGAAGCTGGCATATTACGGGTATGAAAACTGTCTGTTCAAGTATTGATTTAATCATTGTTGTGTTTATTAACATGGGAAGGTCATGATGCACGAAAAATTTCATGGATGTGGCTCAATTGCAGGGACATTGCTTGAAGCCAAGTCATTATACAAGGAGGCCATTGTTTCTTTCTCAATAGCATTGTCCATAGAACCAGATTATGTTCCCAGTATCATTTCAACGGCAGAATTGTTATTGAAAGCTGGTATGCAATCGCTTCCAATCGCAAGAAGCTTTTTAATGAACGCTTTGCGGTTGGAACCCACAAACCATGATGCGTGGTTCAACCTTGGATTGGTTTCAAAAATGGAAGGTTCATTGCAGCAAGCAGCTGATTTCTTCCAAGCTGCATATGAGCTAAAGCTTTCAGCTCCTGTTGAAGGATTTGTGGGAGTAATTGAAACTTCGAGATGACAGAACACTCGTAACTTATTTGGTCGAGAGAAAATAAGCTTAATCAACAGCATAATAGAATAGTCACGATTGCCATTGCTTGGTTATAAATTTGTTCAATATGTATAGCAATTCTAGCTACTTATCTGTAGATCTACGTCATTCTGCTCCGATCAAATTGTCTTGCACATTTCGCAGTTGAATTAATACAGGAAGACATTAATACATTGAGTTAATTTTGCTTCAATCAGCATCTAGTCAAACAACGGAATTTAGCTTAGCTTCTTATTATGATAGCTTGATTGTTATTATTATTATTATTTTTTTGGCTAAGTAGTTTGATTGTTATTTACTTCTAATATTTTTTATCACCTTTTTCTGTACCGCGAAAGGAACTTACTCGAGCGTCCTCTACCGTTTCGGAATGCTCATTCATAGCGCCGAGTAAATCCAGCTCAGATAGCTTTTCAGTGAAATTACACACAGTCCAAGAAGGTACCATCACAGTTATTGTACCCTCTTGGATTTCCTTGAAGTACGGATTGAATTAGATTTTAAGCGTATTAGTCTATCTTGCGTCGAGGTATAACTGAATCGGATTATCTAACTTTTGCTCCTTTGATAGGTTAGTAGTAGCATGTAATCCTTAGAAGATCAGAAGATGAATTTGAAAAGTGCATGTAATCCTCGCATTGTTAATCCGGCAGATGCCTCTTCTCATTTTCGAGATTATTAATCTGGTTGAGTTGAAGATGCGACTGGTGAAATAGATATACTCGCACCACAAAAAACAGCAGAATTAACATTATATGCTTCAAAAGGATTACAATACCCTACAACGATTAATTTAAACATGAGACGACCGAATCTACAATCAGTCAACAGGGTGATCCTGATCAAGTTTATCTTGTAAAAAGATGAAGTTGAAATATCAACAAAGGAAAAGAACATCAGACTATATTCTGAAAACTAACCCTCGTTTCCTTTGCACCATGAATTCATCACAATCAAACAGTATTTCGTGGTCGCAAACAATTAAGATTTGACGGATGATGCAATTGAAAGACCATTTGTTCATCTTTGGACGAAGGCAATCCGGTAGCACGTAGAATATGACTGGACCTATAAGTAGTACTGCGAAGCCAAAAAGAAATGGATGACAATGAGGGAATGGCCCTAATCAGAGAAAGCAGGTTCAATCTGTTACAAACATTATGCCCTCAGGAGTGGCTCTAATTGAAATAACCAGAAGAGACCAGTAAGCTCATCCAATCCAACTAGGTTGTCTCTGATTCAGTAGGTCAGACAGTTTGGTTTTAGTTATAGTTAAGTAGTTTTTAACATGATATGTTTTTGGTCCTCAAAACACATGGTAGGTTTGATCCAGAAACAAAATGAAAAATTCGAAAAAAAAAATCTTAATTAGACAATTAACATGCACCCAATCAGCCTAATCTGGATGAAAGTTAACATCTTTCCCTGACCCGCTCCCGATCTTCTAATCATATATTCATAAAATCTAGAAAAGATTATGAAACTGGTTATCATTCATGTCTCTTTTTACGTAAACCTAAATAACACCCCCCCCCCCCCACCCAAAAAAAAAAAAAGCGAAATCAGCAGCATTGACATAATCACGAGCTTTGCTTTTGCATATCTGATACACAACAAAAAAGTGTTGCTTTACACAGAGGCTTAAACCTGGGCTCCAGATAATTTGGCCCAATTTATGGTGGAAGAACCACCAAGCCAACCCCAACATTCAACAGATTGGTTTGCCAGATTTCTTCAGCCTTGTAAAATTGATTTGGTACAAAAATTTGAAGTGCAAGTTTATAAGTTGGATTGAAACAATCCAGACAATGCATTGATGTAAAAACAGTAATATAAGAAATTTTCAAGATGATGAATGTTGCTTGAATCATCAACTAAGCATGGAGTCATTAGAATATTAATGCCAATTCTCTGATGATGAATTCTGTCTTTGGAAAAGCCTGAATTCTTTTTTTTTAAAACTGAACTGAACAGAAATGTAAAACCAAAACAACAGGCCACATAAATTTGATCAGATAGATTATTCACCTCACCTTACAAGAAGTTTGACTTCGTGACAGACAATTACTGCACCTCAACCCATCTGCCACTGCATCCACAATTGACAGAGTCAAACCAAATTATAAGTGAGTTCCAATAAACTCAAAATGGTCTAAACCATTTAAAGATTGTTAGTAAAAAAGCAAAAGGAACAAAATAGCACATTAAAGAGCAATATTTTAAAAAACAATGTGCAAAAACTTTCATAATTAATATGGATTGAGTTCTTCTTAATGTATATAATCCCGCTAGTAGATTTAACAATAGCATAAATTGATACTTGCCAGAAAACAACAAAGTTGTCTTAAATCATTATACCTTCAGAACTGGTTCGCCTTTGTTGGTGTTTGCAGATTGCTTTGCCATTGCTTGTTGCTGTGCACGTGCAGCTCGTCCTGCTGGTGAATTATCAAATTGTTCTTGCCTGCAGTTACCACCAAAACATATAAGTTAGGCCTACATTTACCTATAGTCTTATACTGTCACTACTGCTGCATGCAGGAGGTCTGATCATATCTTGTGTTTTCTTTTGGTGTTTCATCTCTTCATTGGAAGTTTCTGCGATTATGCTTCGTCTACTAATTAAAGTGGACTTTTACTGAATGCTTATTTACAAACATGTCAAAGTGAGAATGATGTCACACACAGGCCCTTTCCTGTTATCCTATCCACAAATTTAGGTAATGGCTAAGCTATCCACATTGACTTCGAAAGTGAATTTTCCCTTGCAATACTGATACTGCTTGATGCCTCTAGCAGATAGAATCCAGAACAGAACAGTATTTATTTATGATGTCCAACGACGAGAAGCAGCAATAAGCTCTCGAAATAGGGGGCCAAAAAATCCTTTGGGACTGTGAAACAGAATATAAACACCAGCTCAACAATTGATCGAATTCAAATAAAATTTTAGATTCAAAATACAAACATTCAAACTTTTGGCATTGAAGTCTCTCATTCTTATCGAGGGATGAAAGAGCAGTAGAAGCAGAAACAAAAATGAGTCCGGCAAGAATCACAAATCTCATGCATAGTTATTAGTCCGATAGATTAATTTTCAAATGTATGATGATCAAAGATTTCAACATACATACCATGCGGGTTTCCCATACAAAACCCAAATTCGCGAAACATTTGCACGAATTCATTACTTATTACTTAAAGATCATGACTACGACAGTCGAATTGGAAAAATAAAATGAATTGACAACAAAAAGGGGGGAGAGAGGAGGAAGGGGGGAATTGCCTTCTCTGGGCGGCTTCGGCAGCTTTAGCGCGAGCTTCTTCGGAGGCCAATCTCTCCTCTTCCTTGGTCATTCGCTTGTCGCCTCCGCCGAAGCAACCAAAGCACAGCCCCATCTTGCCGTCTATCTGACCCTCTGTCTCTGGTTCTGTTCAACCCTGTCCCTTCTCAATCTGTATTTCTTCTTGTGTTTATCGTTTCTTCACCACCTCGGCTTGACTCCCCTCGTTTTCGAATATTCTTATATTCTTTTTTTTTTCCCTTAAATTATATTCTTATTTAAAATTATATTTATTAAATTTATTTTTTTTCTCTTTCATAAAGCAAGTATAGATAATTTTTTAATAGTACATAATAAATAATTTTTTAATTTAAAATATAAGTCATCTTTAATAAAGTGTATAAAAATAAGAAATTAAACTATTTAAATTTATAAAAAAATTATATTATTTTTAATAAATATAATTTTTAAAATAAAATTTTTTATTATGAGTTAATTAATAATAAGGATAAATTAAAAAAAATATTAATATTTTTTATTTTATCTAAAAAAAACTTATATTTTGATAAAAAAATATTTTAAATGGATAAAGCATTACATGATATTTAAAAAAAATCTATACTTAGATTAAAGCAAAGCAAAAGCCTCTGGGCGCAGGAGGGAGTAATCAGGTTCGCATGTATAATTCATGTACTTTTTATTTTTGATTTATCCGTTGTGGCAGTGGCCAGCCATTCTTAGTATTCATTGGAAGCTTCGGTTCGTTTGATTTGACTTCGGACATGGATCAAATGAAACCGAATTCGTGTATTTTGTTTTTTAACGTCAAGGTATCAGTACGTGTATTTTGCAGAACTAAATGCGTTACTTTGTAAAATGCACTGAATTTTTCTTTTAAAAAATTATATTATTTAAGAATTATAAATAACATACTCCCTCCTATATATAATATATAATATAAGGTATTTTTAATAATTTCACGAATGTTAAAAAATTTTGCTATACTTTTAAGTTTAAAAAGAGAGTTAAAAGTTTCATTTTTATCTTTATTTACTGCATTCATTTTCATTTATCTAGTATAAATTACAAAACTAGATATTAAATAAATGAAGAGTTAAAAAAGTAAATCATTACGTGACATCTTATATTACAAATTAAGAAAAAAAAAAAAAACCACTCGAGACACCTTATACTCCGTTCGATCCGTATTATAAAATATTTTGAGAGGTTTTCTTTTATCTATAATATAAGATATCATATATTGATTTGTTATTTTTACCTTTCATTCATTTAATAACTAGTTTTATAACTAAAGTTGTTAGAGACAGTATATGAAAACAACCGGTGCCCAGAAACGTATGATAACACACTATTCTTAAGGTGTTATTCGCCCACATTATGTTTGCTGCAGGGATCCGACGAATCACCCCTAGGAGTTATTCTAAGTACCAAAGATATCTAATAGCAACTTCAGATACCTTGAAATACATAACGAAATAGAGAGATTGTAAGCAAGAGAAGAGAATGTGAGGAATACTTTTAGTCTATGGTCTGATCCTTTTATAATAATGAAAAACAGAAAATTGAAACGTTGTTGATCAACATATTCGTTTCTGAACATTGTATTTGATACGTTGTTGTTAAATTAAAACATAATATCAAACAACATGTTGTTTCAGAATGTACCGTTTCAGAACGTTGTTATTTGAAATTTTATTTCTGAAAAAATAATTAATTAAAAAAATATTAATCTCAAATTCATACCAGACCAGATCTCCACCGTTAGATTGATCTCAAATTCAAGTGCTAAGTGCAAGTGCTTTAAATATTAAATAAATAATATGTAAATCCACTTAACATTTTTCCCTCAATAATTATTTTTAACATGCTTTGTCTTTTCTCTCTTATATTTACTTCATAAGCCTTACTTCCATTCAATGTGGGACTTTAGTTTTCAAACTATCTCTAACAACCCCCCACTTAGTTTGAAAAGCTAAATGTTCTCTGTAAATATAAAAATATGCATAATAGCAGGTGTCTCACCTGAACTTGTTAATAGTATAAGTACTTCAAAGTATTAACAAGTAGATAGTTGCTTAACTGCATTGAACCACAACTTTAGTGTTAATACCGGAAATACCACACACATATTCCTATATTGATTTCGTTCTGCATAGACTTCCCACACTTTTATACCCATGTGCTCATCCTAGGCTTTTCATGAACGTTTCAAGAATTACCCTTGAATTCTTGTAAGAAGTGGCACCACTTCTTATGTTCATATAGGTGGATTCCCATTAAGCCTTAATTGCTCAGGCTTTCTTGAATCTATTAAGAGTTTAACTCACCCTGAACCCTTAAGTTTTTCGTATATGCACTAGTCATGGAATGGTTAAATGTCTACTCTAGTGCCTAGTCACTTATCAATAACTTATTATTACCCATTGAACCTTTAAACCAGATTTGGTCTAGTTAAAGGTTGGGTTTCCATTACTGGTGACTGATGTTTACGGGGTTCAATCCCATTCCTCTTGATGTTTTATTGACCAATTCTTTATTGAATCATTTTGTAAAAGGATCAGCCAAGTTTTCACTTGTTTTACATATTGAATTATAATTACTCCATTAGAAATTAATTGCCTCACATATTCATGCCCTAGGCTTATATGTCTAGATTTACCATTATAAATTTTGTTAAATGCCCTAGACATTGTAGCCTCATTATCACAATATAAAGAGATGGCTGACATCGGCTATGGCCATAGCTTTATTTCCAATAATAAATTTCTCAACCACTCTCCCTCTTTACATGCAGACGCTAAGACAATAAATTCTGATTCCATCGTAGAATGACTTATACAAGTCTGTTTCTTTGATACCCAGGAGATTACTTCTCCTACCAGGGTAAATATCCACCCTGAAGTTGACTTACTATCACCTGCACTAGTTATCCAACTAGTATCCATGTAACCTTCCAAAACTATTGGAAATTTATTGTCAAGCAGTCCTAGATTAATTGTTTTCTTTAGATATCCTAGGACCCTTGTAATTCCTTTCCAGTGTTCTATTCCTGGATTACTAGTGTATCTCGAATGTTTGCATACTGCAAAAGCTATATCAGGTCTAGTACAATGCATTGCATACATCAAACTCCCAATAGTACTAGCATGTTCTATTTGAGCCACTGATCTATTTTTATTTTCTGTTAAATGATGTGATGAATCAAAAGGTGTATTTGCCTCTTTTGTATTTAAATATTGAAACTTATTCAAAATTTTACTAACATAGTGAGATTTATCTAAAGAAAAACCTCCACTATTCCTCTTAACCTTTATCCCTAAAATAGTATCCACTTCTCCAAGATCTTTCATCTTAAATTGTGATGATAAAAATTTTTTTGTCTCATTTATTGCAACCATACTAGTTTCAAAGATAAGCATGTCATCTACATATAAATAAATAATAACTCCATACTCACCAATGAACTTTAAATAAACACACTTATCTGCATTATTATGTTTAAAATCATGAGACAACACAACATAATCAAACTTTTCATATCACTGCTTAGGAGTCTATTTTAAACCATACAAAAATCTAGTTAATTTGCAAACTTTCTTTTCATTTCCAGGAAGTACAAAGTCTCATGGTTGTTCCATATAAACTTCTTCTTCTAATTCACTATTTAAAAATGCTGTTTTAACTTCCATTTGATGCACAAACAAAATATCAATAGATGCTAAAGTAAATAAAACTCTAATAGAAGTAACTCTAGCAACTGGAGCATATATATCAAAATAATCAATTCCTTCTTTTTGTTTAAAACCTTTAGCAACCAACCTAGCTTTAAATGTTTGAATAGAGTCATTAGTATTATATTTCCATCTAAAAGTCCATTTGCAACCAATAGGTTTTAACCCTTCAGGCAAATCAACTAATTCCCAAGTTTTATTAGACAACAATGAATCTATTTCATCATTTATAGCTTCTTTCCAGAAACTTGAGTCTTTAGACATCAATGCTTCCATATATGTTTTAGGATCTTTTTCAATACTTAAAAGAATAGGAATTTGTCTTAACACTGATTTTCTATCACCTTCAACTAAGAATACTATTGCTTAACAATTAATAAAATCAGAATCTAAATATTTTTCTTTCCTTGCTCTCTGACTTCTTCTAGGTTCAAATTCAGAATGAGATTCTACTAATTCATTTCTTATAGATGTAGATTCTTCATGCTCTTTATTTTGAAACAAATCAGTTTGTACTGGATCAGAAACAAATTTTCCTTCAAAAAATTTAACATCTCGTGATTCAACAATTACATTAGAATCAATATCTAAGAGTCTATAGGCTTTTGAATTCTTTACATATCCTACAAATATACTTTTTAAAACTTTTGGTCATAATTTAGTTCTTTTATGTTCTGGAACTTTGTAAAATGCAAGATGATATGTCTATTTTATACCTATAAGATACTCATATTTGATATTATTTTGCTTGAAAAATGTTAAGTTCTGATATTAAATTTACATGATTTTATTTAAATTGAGACATATTTGCATTTCAGGAAAATTTGAAGAATAAATAAGGATTTTAGAGTGAAAAAGAAGACATGAAGGCACCAAGAAAAAGTCATCCGGTCCCTATTTGTTTTCGTCACCCGCGGCCGGGTGAGGAGGCGTGAGAGGCTTAGAATTACGAGTTGACCCGGCGCCGGGTCAACCTCAGCATTGATCCACCTGGCGCCGGGTGGAACACGGAGGAAGAATGTGAAGTTGTTCACCCGGCGCCGATTGGATAAAAATTGACATCATACGGCGCTGGGTGAAGGAGTTAAGTGCACTTTGAGTAATTGGTCCGTAAGCGTCTTACGAGATATATATTTATATAAGTTTGAAGAGGGGGGACGGTTACGATTACTATTCTGAGCCTAGAAGATTAATTTCAAATTCTCTGGAGCTAAAGAAGTGTATTCTGAAGGCAAATCTGAAAGGACTGAAGGCGTAGTGAGGCTAAATCTTTCTATTCTTCCACTAGTTTTCTTTCTTTAGATTTTGTTCAGATGATTTGAGAGATTATTTTTATGTTGAATTTAAGAACCATGTTTATGCGTAACTAATCTTCCCAGTTAGGGATAGGGATGTAGTCTAACTGGAATTGATTAGAGTTTACTCTAGATTTTGATTCTTGTTTATGATTGAATTTTTTCAATATATGTATGTTTAATTATATCTATCTCTTTTGTGCTTTATTGGAAATTTTGTGATTGGTCACCATAAAATTCATTCTGTGGGTAAACTTGATAGACTGAAAGGTAAAGAGTGAGCTTAAACCTAGAGAGATAGACATAAACAATAATTCTAGAGATAGAATTAGAGGTTTATGGTGACTTTAGTTATAACTTCAAGATTTAATTAGGGATTTTAGTTGCATGAGAGTGAATTAAAACCTGATTAAATATAGGCTAATTGACTGAAAGGTAATTAGGATAAACTAGAAATAACTGTCACTATAATTATAAGGAGTCAAGTTAAGAGTAACTTTAGCTGTTCCAGGAAGATGAAACTCAAATCCCTAACGCACTTAGTGATTGATTTAAACTCAAACCCTTACTTTTATTATTAATTTCTCTTAGTTTAGAATTTGATTAAAGTTTCACAAATTGTTTATTCTGACTGAAATTATTTAATTAAGTAAATTATAACCTTCCTTGGGTTCGACTTCTGGAATACTCTAGAGACTTTTTATTACTGCGATTGACCTTGTACACTTGCAGGATCCCAATCACAAGACATCCCCAAACTCTTAAATAATTTAAACTCGGTTTTCTATCATTCTATAACTCATAAGGAGTGCATTTTATTGATTTTGAAATAACTCTATTAAAAATATGGTTAGCAGTTAACAAAACCTCACCCCACAAATTCATAGGAGTTTTTGCATTTAGAATCATTGCATTTACCATTTCTACTAAAGTTCTATTTTTTCTTTCTGCTAAACCATTTTGTTGAGGTGTATAAAGGACACTCATTTGGTGAATAATACCATTATTTTTGCAAAATTATGAAAAATTTGTAGAAAAATATTCTCCTCCTCTGTCACTTCTTAAAATCTTTATCTTCTTTTCTTTTTGGTTTTCTATAACATTCTTAAAGTTTAAAAACATCTCAAGAGCTTGATCTTTTGTCTTCATCAAATAAACATAAGTAAATCTTGAAAAATCATCTATAAAAGTTATAAAATATCTGTTTCCTCCTCTTGTTAAAATACCATTCAACTCACAGATATCAAAATGAATCAGTTCTAAAATTTCTGAACTTCTTTGAATTGAAGGAAAAGGTTTTCTTACTGTTTTAGCTTGTACACAAATTTCACATTTGTTATTCTTATTATTTTCACAGGAGATTAATCAATTTTTAGACATATGTGCTATTGTTCTATAATTAACATGTCCTAATCTATCATGCCACAAAGTAAAAGATTGATCAAGCATATAAACAGAAACTGAATCATTCTTATTAATGCTTAACTTGAACATTCCATCAGAAACATAACCCTTGCCCACAAATACCCCATTCTTAGAGATGACAATCTTATTAGCCTCTAAAACAACTTTCAACCCCTTTCCAGACAAAACACTTACAGACACAAGATTCTTTCTAATTTCTGGAACATGAAATACATTCTGCAGAATCATCTTCTTTCCAGAAGTAAACTGTAACTCAACATTGCCTCTTCCAAGTGCATTTGTTGTGCTTCCATTGCCCACAATCACATGCCGCTCTTGTTGAGCAATTTCATAATTCTTGAATAGATTCCTGTCATGGCATACATGAATTGTTGCTCCAGAATCATACCACAGTCAAACGACTTTACAGCAGCAACCATATTTAATTCTGAAATCGTATTAATGTGCATATCAGAAACCATGGCAATAATTTCATCACATTCTGTATCCACCATGTTTGCACTATTGGTAGTTTCATTCCTTAGCTTTTTCTTATATCTGCAATCCTTTTTAAGATGTCATTTCTTTCCACAAACAAAACAAGATTTTTGAGTCTTGAATTGTTTTCCAGAACTGAAACTAGTGGGCTCGGGTTTCTTCCTCTTGTTGTTGTTATTTCCAGGAAAATTTTGATTTTTATGACCTGCAGCAGCCACATAGTTAACTTTGGTTTGAGATTCTAAATGCTTCTTTTGTAAAACACAAGTTTTTTGTTCAATCCTTAAATGTTTCAGAATTTGATCCAAAGTAAAACTTTCTGTGGTATGCAGCAACTTTTTCCTGAATTCATGCCAGGTAGGAGGTAATTTGGCAATAATGGCACCTACTTGCACTGACTCTAGAATGTCCACCTTAATATCTTTTAGTTTAGAAATTATAATCTGTAAATCATGAACTTGATCTAAAATGTTAACAGCATCTTGCAATATGTAATCAAAATACTGCATAATCAGAAACTTATCTGTTCCTTGCTTTTCTGTGTTGTATTTGGTCTCCAATGCATCCCAAATCTCTTTTGGTGATGAGAAGGATGAGTAGAGATCATACAATTGATTTGACAATGTGTTCAAAATATGGCCACGATACAGCACTTCATCTTCTGCCCTCTTCTTGCGTCTAGTCTTGACTTCTTCACTTTCATCATCACTAGGTTCAACAAGAGGCTCCAGACCAGGATCAATCAGATACGAAATTTTCATGGCAGTCAGCAAAAACATCATTTTGTCCTTCCACCTATTGAAATTCATTCCATCAAAACAATCCAATTTCATGAAGTCTTTGTTCATGACCTTGAATGCTGATTCTTGGGTGGTCTCCATGATCAATCAAAATAATAAAAACACCTTAAAATCATTAAAGACAGTATATGAAAATAACCGGTGTCTAGAAACGTATAATAACACACTGTCTTTAAGATGTTATTCGCCCCTACTAGATTTGTTGTAGGGATCCGACGAATCACCCCTAGGAGTTATTCTAAGCACCAAAGATATTTGACAATAACTTCAGATACCTTAAAATACAGAACAAAATAGAGAGATTGTAAGTAAGAGAAGAGAATGTGAGGAGTGCTTTTAGTCTCTGGTCTGATCCTTTTATAATAATGGAAAATAGAAAATTGAAACGTTGTTGATGAACTTGTTCGTTTCTGAACATTGTATTTGATACATTGTTGTTAAATTGAAACAAAATATCAAATAACATATTGTTTCAGAATGTACCGTTTCAGAACGTTGTTATTTGAAATTCTATTTCTAAAAAAATAATTAATTAAAAAATATTAATCTCAAATTCATACCGGACCAGATCTCCACCGTTAGATCAATCTGCCACATGCCAAGTGCTAAGTGCTTTAAATATTAAATAAATAATATTTAAATCCACTTAACATTTTTCCCTCAATAATTATTTTTAACATGCTTTGTCTTTTCTCTTATATTTACTTCGTAAGTCTTACTCCCATCCAATGTGGGACTCTAGTTTTCAAACTATCTCTAACAAAAGTAATGGAAATGAGTGGAACAAATAAGGATAAAAGTGAGAATTTTGACTTTATTTTTTAGAAGTTTAAGAATGTAACAAGATTTCTTTAAAATGTATGAAATTGTTGAAAACACTTTATATTATGAATATGAGGGAGTAGCTTGATATAAATTTTATTATATATAGACATTTTTTTATACATTATATAAAATTTAAGAAATAAACCAATTAGATCATGACTTATAAATAATGCAATTTAATATAAATTTTATTGAGTGCATTCTTTGACATGTAAAAAATGAATTCTATTAATTTGATTATTTATATATATATTACTTCCTCCAATCCTTAATAAAAGATCCTTTTAACCGAATCACACATGTTAAGAATAAGAGTTAAAATAAGTTAACTATCTCAATTTTTCTGAAAAATCACATTTTTTCAAAAATATCATTATTTAATCTCTTTCTCTCTCTTTGTGATATATTAAATAAGGGTATTTTTTTGAAATGTATGATAAATACTATCTCATATATTATAAAGGATCTTATATTTAAGATCAAAACAAAATGCCCTATATTTAGGATCCAAGAAAGTAATATATCGGTTTCGACACAACAGCAGAGTTAATGTAAATGGAATATGACCTATAATTGTTTTGGTTGATATTTATTTTCTAATAATTTTTAGCTATTTAGTTCATGAAAAATAATCAAATGCAGCTGAGTCTAAATGTTCAATGTTTGCATTATAGTCAACAATCTCTTATAATTTCGTAATTATTTTTCTCTCAATTAACTATTATCTATGTAATTAATTAATTTTTTATAAATATTAGTAAATTAAATTTTGTAAAAATAAACAACAAGTAGTATTATTTTTAGTTAAGGAATGTAGCGTTGAATCTGTGTGGTCTCCTCTATTAGGCTTTTCGCTACACAATAGGGATGCAACTATTAGCAGTAAATAAGTAAAATGTGGTCTGAGTCATGTCGATAGACATTGTTTTTAATAATTATTTTGCCACACACGACAGCAACTCTCCAGGATTAAACAAGCTTTTTTGAACTAGACAGGGAAGCAGAACAACAGAGAAAAAGGGTGATGAACTCAGAAAGGAGGGAGAGCTTGGTGTATCCGAACTATGTAATAAGAACTCCATTTCATAGGGAGCTAAAACAATGAATGTTGGATGGCTTTAATGGTAGTTTAAGGAATCCATTTCTGAATGTTGAGGAGGATTAAAGAGAGGATAAAAATGGGTCAAAATTTTCCATAGAACACAAGTCATTAAAAAACCATCAATTCTCAGCATTATAACTGAAATCATCAAAAAGGAGGATTTTCCAGGAAACTAGTTAATATAGAATATTTGTTAAAAACAAATTTCAGCAAAAAGTGTCCATCACTACATATAATCTTGCATGCAAGAGGGAAATTGACAGATTTCACCTATGTTGGTCCGTTGTTGTGCACATGAACCTACTTCTCTTCTTGACCCTTTTACTTGCTCTTGTGCTTATCCTAGTATATATACATTAAGACTTTCACTAACTTTAGCAATGTGGAACTTATCTCTTTTTGAGACACACACACCAAAATTTCCAATAATCCCCTGCATGTGTCAAAAAGAAATTGTTATTTGAGTTCTAAAAATAGATATAATTACTTCGAATCTGGTGGCTTTTGGACTATGAACCTGATTTAGATCAATAATTCTTAGTACATAGAGCTGTTAGTGAACCTTATAACTTCTATGAACTAACAACTTTTAACATCGTACTAGAGGCCTTATTAGTCAAATTATACTCCCATAATTCCTGCTATTATCGTGGTTTTGCGTTTTAAGCGGTCATGCGTGTGCCTGGTATTTAATGAATACTCTAGAGATTTCGCCACAATCTCATAAGAGCAGCCTCACTCCACATTTATTTAGGTGATTCCATCAAGTGTATCTACAATGAATACATCATCTATAAGGAAAATGAAATCATTAAGAGTTTTATGTAGACTCACCATAAATGCATTCTAGCACTTTCATATCATAGAAATGGACTAAAATTTAGTGCTAGTAGAATTAACAGATGACTTGTTATTACCATATAAACCTTCTTCATGGGATTTCTATTCACAAAGGTTGAGTTACCATCATTGTTAATTTCAAATTGCCTTAAATCTCATTCCCCTCCATGTTTTAAAAATTTGTTTCTTCCCTGGGGGCTTGGTAAGGGGATCAGTCAAGTTTATTTCTGACCTTACAAAATTGATTGATATAACTTTATCTTTCAGCAGTTGCCTTACAATATTGTGTCTCAAATGAATGTGTCTACTTTTGTCATTATAGGTCTTATTTTTAGCGGTAGCTATTATTGACTGACTATCACAATGTATCAACACTGATGATGTTAGCTTTTCACCCAAAGGAATACTTGCTCAGAATTTTTTCAACCACTTAGTCTCAGTACTAGCGAGCTCCAGAGCAATAAACACTGAATCTTTTGAGGATCTTACTATAATATTTTGTTGTGCCGATTTTTAGGTTATTGCACCACCACCAAGAATAAATACACAGCCACTAGTGGATTTGGTCTTATCTGAATTTGAAATCCAATTAGTGTCACTGTATCTTTCTAATACTATGAGAAATCCACTATAACATATACTATAATTTATGGTACCCCTCAAATATTTCATTAGCCTCACTAAAGCTAACCAATGCTCATTGCATGGACAGTAGATATATCTGCTCAATATATATACAATATATGCTATATCAAGTCAAGTAAAGTTCATTAAATGCAAAAAACTTCCCATGCATACTTAGATTGAGCCATTAAATGTCTTTGTGTTTTGCTAATTATGTACCAGCATCATAAAGAGTGCTTACAGGCATATCAACAAAATGTCCAAACTTTTTAAGAATTTTTTCAACATAATGTTCATGAGATAGTAAAATACTATTTTCACTTCTTATAATCTTAACACATAATATTACGTTTGTTTCACCCATTTCTTTCATATTAAAATTTGAAGCAAGAAAATGTTTGGTTTCAATTACGACACTCATATTAGTATAAAAAATAAGCATGTCATCAAATATATAAACAAATAATCACACAATCACTATTTACTAGTTTTGTATATACACATCTTTCCACTTTAACATTAGAAAAACTATCACTTGTTAAGACTTGATCCAATTTTTCATGTTATTGTTTAGGTGCTTGTTTCAAGTCATATGATGACTTGACAAGCTTACAAACTTTATTTTCTTATCCAAGAGCAACACATATCTGCCCTTTAGATTGTACCATATAAATTTTTTCCTCTAAATCACCATTTAAGAAAATTGTTTTAACATCCATTTGATAAATAAAAAGTTTGTAAACTGAAGCTAAAACAATTAACACTCTAATAGAAGAAATCCTTGTTACTAAAGACAATGTACCAAAATAATTAACATTTTGTTTTTTAGTATACCCTTCGATTACTAGCCTTGCCTTATATTTGTCAAAGACCCATCAGTGTTATATTTATTTTTAAAGATCTATTTGCAACCTATAGGCTTTGTTTCAGGAGGCAAGTCTATTAAAAACTAAGTTTTATTTTGATTTAGTGAATCAATTTCAGTTTTAATTGCTTGTTTCCAAAGATGAGCATCGAGTGATGAAACAACCTCAAAAAAATTTGATAGTTTATCTTGTACCACATAAACATAAAAATCATTTTCAAATGAAGTTTCTTTCATTTTTCTTTTGCTTCTCCTTAAATTTTCAACTAAGTTTTCACGTTTATTTTGTTCTTTGCTAGACACCCCCACACTATTAAATATTTAGGCTTGGTGCATATCCTTTCCACAATTTATAAGGTATCTTATTTGTTTTCTTATAAAGTATTCTATTATGTAGAAAATATGTAGACAGCAAAGCTTCACCCTATAAATTAGCTGGTACAGAGTTACTTATAAGCATAGCCTTCATCATTTCTTTTAATGTTTTATTTTTTCTTTCTACTACTCTATTAAATTTAGGTGAATATGGAGGAGTTACTTCATGAATAATTCATTCTTTTTCACAAAAATCATTAAATAAAAAATATTCTCTTCCTCTATCTCTGACCTCACTCTTTTAATCTTTTTGTTTAATTAGTTTTCGACCTCTGTCTTATAGAAAAGAAATTTATCAAACACTTCATCTTTATTTCTTAGTAAATATACTTTAATTTACCTTGAAAAATCATTTATAAAAGTTACATAATACTTTTTGCCACTCCTAATTACACTTTATTTTTAAGTCATCCAAATCAGTGTGTATTAAAGCAAGTAGTTCAATTTTTCTTTGTGTGGAAAAATGAGATTTTTTAGTTAATTTGACTTTTGCACACACTTCACATTTCTTTAAACTATCAATTTCAATTCCAAAAATTAAACCAAGATATTGAATTTTTTTTCTATAAGATTTACTAACATGTCCTAACTTTACATGCCAAATATCAAAAGAATCAATCAAATAAACATACAAGTAAGCAGAAGATTATGCATTATCATTCATTTCAACAACATTAAGTATAAATAGTCCTTGATTACAATAACATTTTCCCACAAAGGCATTGTTTTTTGTCATCACAATCATGTCAAATTCAAATAACACTTTAATCCCAGCCTTTTCCAATAGAACAACAGAAACTAAACTTGCTCTAACATCAAGTACATGAAGGGCATCATTGAGAGCTAAAATCTTTCCAGATGTGAGTTTGAGATCAACTTTTCCTTTCCCTAGAACTTTTGCAATTCAGGAATTAGCAAGATAAATATGATCTTCTCCTCCCTTTATAGGATAATAGGAGGTAAACATCTCTCACTTGCACAAATGTGCCTAGTAACTCTAGAGTCTACCACCTACTTTCTCACATTAGAGACAAGGAGAGCTTGAGAAATGACTGTAGCAATGATCTCATCAATATTGTTCTCATCTCCCTAAACCAAATTTGCATTTGGCTTGGGAGGATTATCATTTCTAGCTCTCTTTCTGTATTGAGCAGCATGATGACCCTACTTACCACAAACAAAGCAATTGCCCTTCTTTTTGTACTTGGGGTTAGCATTATTGGGCTTGTAATCAGGTTTTTTTTTTATTAGAATCATACCTCTTGTTATGTGGCTTTGTTTCCCTCGAATTTGCTTTAAAGGCTATCTCCTTTCCCTTTGCTGCTTGAGACTCCTTTCGGTTAGTGTCTTCAATGATAATAAGAGTGATGAGATCTGAAAATGAAAGTTGTTTTTGCTTCTATTTGAGTTTCTGCTTATAGTCTTTATATGAGTCTAGCAATTTTTCAATTTGGATCTCAGCAACAAATTCATCAGGAACTTTGATCTTTTAAGCACGAAGTTCCTCCAGCAGCTTGTGGTATTCGTTAATTTGCAACTTTATATCTTTGTCCTATGATATTTCCCATCTATAATAATTATTGCTAACAAACTTTTGTTTTCCAGCATCCTCAGCAATATATTTGGCAATGACTGACACCAAAATTTTGTGGGCTTCCTTGTACACACAGTATACATCAAAGAGATCATTAGATAAAGTACTAATGATTGTATGCCTGCATACCTTGTTTGCATATTCCCAAGCTTTCCTTTGAGTTTGATTAGTATCTGGCAGTGGCTCGGATTGTGTGAGTGCAACTATAACTCCATGCATTCGAGGGCAGAAAATGACTTGGGCAATGACACCGGTACTGCCGTAGGAATGTAAACAGAGGCAATAGCACCTCCTCCGATACCAATAGTAGTAATGTTGGTAGCATCAAAAACAGTTGTGGCATCCCAGTGTGACTCAATAACTCTTAAAATTGTTAGCAATAAATAAGAGTCATGTCGATGGACACTGTCCTTAAGAGTTATTCCGCCACACAAGACAGCAACTCCACATGATTAAACGGACCCTTCCTAAACTAGATAGGGGAGTAGAATCGCAAAGAGAAAAGGTGATGAACTTAGAAAGAAAGGAGAGCTAGGTGTGTCCGAATTATGCAGTGAGGACTCCATTTTATATGCAACCAAAATAGTGAACGTCGGACAGCTTTGATGGTGGTTTAAGGATAGGTTTCTGAACGTTAAGGATGATTAAAAAGAGAATAAAAATGGGTCATAAATTTCCATAAAACATGGGTCATTAAAAAAACCGTCAATTCTCAACTTTATAACCAAAATCATCAAAAAGAAGGATTTTTTAGGAGGCTAGTTAATACAAAATATTTGTTGAAAACAAATTTTAACAAAAAGTGCCCATCACTATGTATAATATCAAGCTTGGGGAAATTGACAGATTTCACCTGTGTTGGTCTGTTATTGTGCGCACGAGCCTACTCCTCTTCTTGACCCTTTTACTTGCTCTTGTGTTTATCTTAGTATATATAGATTAAGACTTTTACTAACATGAGCAATGTAGAACTTATCTCTTTTTGATACACACACCAAAATTTCCAACAACCACCACTATACTTGCCTTCATTCCCCTAATTGTGCAATGCACGTATACATATGGAGAGGGGCACATTGCATGGACCACAATAGACAACTATGTTTTGTTTATCTTGTAGTCTTTGTTGTATTTCCTTTTTTAACCCAACCAAAAAAGGAAAAAAAAAGAAAAACCCACCAAATACTTAGTTTAATTGGTAAGAGTTTTACTAACTTAATTAAAGACTTCAAATTCAGATCTTGAGAATGCAACCACATTAAATATTTAGTAGTGAAGCTTTATCATCCTTCGTGGTCCTACCTAATTTAATCTAAATTAGTCTAAATCTTGATAAATCATTTAATTAAAGTGGGTAGCTCTAGGATACCGAATGCTTCAAGTGCAAAAGAAAAAAAATTTTCCCAAAAAACAAATAAAATAAATACTCTTAAAAAATCAATGACCAATTCTGGGTATCTTTTATTGGGTTAAATTCTAATTGGATAATTTTATAACCCAATCAGACTAATTCAATAGTGTTAAGGCACTAGTTACAGAATATATTTTATTACTTTATATATTAGACATTATTTTGTTTTCTGTAATTTTTTTTTCTATTTTGCTCTATTATGTTATAGCAGGTTACACGTGTCTTTCTGCTATTGTATTGCTATATCACAGGTGCACTCTATATAAGCACTGGTTTTGTACACATTTTACCTTGAGCAGTATACTCCATATACAAATGCTTTGAATTCTTGTTATCTATTAAATAGAAACGATTTGATCCAATTTTCTTAATGATAAATATAATGGAGGCCTAACTTGGAGGGATTAAGGTTATAATTTTGGCTAGTTAGGCTTGCAAGTGATTAACTATATATAATATTTCCTCCTATTTATAATATAAGTTATATTTTAGAAATTTCACACATAAACAAAAGAGTTACAATCAACTTATTAAATTTGTCAAAAAAATTACATCTTTATTAAATTTATCAAAAAAAATTACACCCATTTTCACTATTACTCCTATTAAATGTATTTAATTTTAACATAGTATTAATTAGAATAGAAATTGAAATCAAGAATAAAAAGGGAAAAATATCATTAATTGATCATAAGAAACATAAATATGACTTATATTTTAGATCAAAATAATTTTTTAAAACATAACTTATATTATAAATTGAAAGAAGTAATATACTTCTTTTTTCCCCATTTCTTAACATAAGAAATATTTGGGGACTTGTTTTATTTCAAAATATAAGGAATAAATAAGTGTTGTCTAATGTATTTAATTTTTTTTCTAAAAATTCCTTAATTAAGATTGAGGAATAAATGAATACAATTCATTTTCATTAATTACATAATAAAAGTTTTCAATATTAAATGAGAGCATTTTTTTAAACTACTTTATATTTCTAATAAATTTGATAATTCTAACTATTTTACTTAATCAATATAATTTAGTTATTTGGCCCTTGTACTCCCTCCATTTCATTTTGTGTATGTTTTAGAGAATTTTAAATGCCTAATTTTTTCTGTTATTTTAGAAAATTAAAGAAGAATTAATTATTTTTTCCAACTATACCCTTATGCATTTAATAATATATTGTTTCAAGAAACCAATAGTATAAATAATAAATAAGTAATAATTAAGGATAATTTAATAAAATTACATAACTTATTAGGTTATTTATTATGTATTTTAATATTTATGCTAAAACTTTAAAAAATAAATAAAATGGGATAGAGGGAGTAATAAGAATAGGAAGGAGTAATAAATAAAGAAGAAAACAAAGCAAACAAAACTTTGATCAATTGGTAAGTAATTACTCCCTCTACTTATTATAAGTTATGTTTTACAAGAATTTAAGTAAATGAAATATAAGTTACTTTGTGAATATTAAATATTCATTTCTATTTTTATTTTTCATTAAATAATTATAGTAGAGAGAAATTAAGAAATAAATAATTAATATAAGTATAATTTAATAAGGATAATAATAAAAAAATTATAATAAATTTTATAAAAATTAAGTATTTTAATAATTTTTTAATATATATAAAATAATTAAAAATAATTTATAATAGAAAATAGAATAAATACTAAAACATGAGATAAGTGCCACACGACACGACCATGGGGAGAACTAATAAGTAGCCGCGGGTTTCGTTGTGGAATGTCTGGTCCCATAATTACTACAATAAATGTGGAGTTTATTGTGACTGACAATGTGAGTTTATTTGCTTATATACTCCTTTTGTTTTAAAATTTTGTTAGTGAACCAAAATTTTAAATTTATTTTAAAATACTTATCACTCGAGGACTTTGATGAAAAATACTAATTTTCATCTCCCTTTGAAGTTGATACAACTAGATATATAGAATTTTTTGTGCGGCTTCTTTAAATAATTTATATGAAATTTTATTGAATGTTGATAATTAATTAAAAATTGAAAAAGTCCATACAGTAATAAAAGTTTATAATACAATAGCAATTTAATCAATAATACAATTTTTTATATGCAATTGGAATATTGAATATTAAACACCTTTAATTTACTACTCATTGATTTTAGAGGGATGCTAAATGCTAAATCAAAATCCTTTCACTAGTTTTCATTTATCAAATCTTTCTTTCAAGCAACTATTATTTGATGTTAACCTTAAACTACCCAATTCCCATTCTTGTTTGAGAAGTCAAGCATGATAAACAACCCTAAGAATTTTTTTTTTTAAAAAGACACTTCTTGAGCAGGGAGAGTAGCCACGTATCTTACTATAATTTTGTGACCAACGGAATTTTTTATATTATTTTCGTGCAAAATTCTCAAGGGATGAAATAATGAAAATGTGTATTTATTTGAAAAAAAATTATAGAAAGGTGAAATTGAACTACTCCCACTAATCCTAAATATAAAATACTTTTAACTTCATGCATCTTAAAAAAAGAGTTGAATTATTAAATTTGTTAAGAATTTCAATATTCTCCACCATTTATCTTTATTAATTATATTATCTCTCATACTACATTGAATTTTTTCTTTATATCACATTTTAAGAAAATATTTATTTCTCTTTAATTGTCATTTTAAAATTCTAGGATAATATTAATTACTATTTTTTCATTTATACCCACATGTATCATCTTAAAAGCCAAAGATAATATTTATTACTCTTTTTTAACCTATTTATTTCTGCAAAAGCATATGAGTAAATTTAAAAGGAACTTAAACATATTAATTATACTTCTCCGATCCTTAATATAAGTCACTCTTAACAACCTCATCAAAACTAAGAAAAGTTTGTTACATCATTAAAATTATTTTAAAAATAATATAGTTTTCATATTTACCCTCTAATAAATATTACAAATTTAATTAATCTATTTTCTCTCTTATAATTAAATAAGGGTATTTAAGACTATAAAAAAACTTCTACAATGTGATTTGTAAAAATGACTGGAGGGAGTATTTATTAATTCAAGTGCTAAAATCTTAAGCAACACTTAAAAAAAATAGAGATAATAATTTTTATAACACTTATCTCTCATTTATTAATTGTCTATCAATAGTATAAATAAAAAAAACTAATTAATATACTCCCCCTTATCCTTAATATAAGACCATTTTAATCGAATCACGCGGATTAAGAATTGGAATTAAAACTAATTAACTACCTTGATTTCTCAAAAAATCTCAATATTTTTCCAAAACTACCCTTATTTAATCTCTTTTTCTTTCTCTTTGGATACATTAAATAGGGATATTTTCTAAAAATGCATAATAAATACTACCTCGTATATTGTAAATGGTATTATATTTAGGATCAAGGTAAAAGATCCTATATATACTAATGGAGGTAGTACTAGATAATTTTACAAAATAAAATAATTCTTTTAAAAGATATCTTATTTTTATTTTTAGAAGGGGAGTATTTAATTTGTTGGGCTGACTAAATTGCTCATCGTTTTGAATCAAATCCCACGGCTTCACTATGAATGAATCATCAGAGGCGTTTGGCACAAACTAGCCAAGCCAGGGGCAAAATTTCGAGACCTTTGTGCAAATTTCAATTGCGTTTTAAGTCAGCATTTTATGAATTTCTCATTGAAGGTAAATCTGAGCGTCACCACTTATTATTGCAGAAAGAACAACCATGCTAATGCTATACACAATTAACTTGTCATTGATGATTCCCATCAGATCAGCCATAACCCTACCAAAAATTTACACTCACAACATGTATTAACAGAAGCGAAATCCAAACCCGGACGAGGGAATCATAGAAAAGAAAATAAAAAATTCAGGGAATGAATCTCAGATCGGTCCACCCTCACCAGCTTTTCCGATGGCCGTGCCTTCTCGGAGACTCGGCTCTCGGTCTCGGAGATCCCAACCCATCAGTCACCATCTTCTTCTCACTCATCCCTCTCACATACTCTCTCTTCTTCATTGACTTTCTGGATTTCGAGCTTTCCTTCAATGTGGGCACTATATACCACACAATACAAGTACACAGAGTTGCAGCAGATCGCCCAAACACAATCACGAACACTAAAATCAATATCATCACCACCGGCAGGTACTCAGACGGTCGTCTCCACAAATTCCAAGAGACCCTCTTCTTGGTCTCCGCCTTTCTGTGATCAGATTCCAAACTGGAATGCTTTCTAGAATCTTCCACGCCAGAAGATTTAATCTCAGGCTTATTATCTTTTGGCTCTGGGCTAGAAGGCGCGGGTCTTACTCTGAGCTCTTCGCTCTTGTGTTTCCGTTGGTCCTTCTTGTTCTTCAACTTGACCACCACAGGGACGAATTCATCCGTGCTGGTGTACGCGAAGCGGACGAAAGAAATATCGTGAGGGTTCATCTGCGAGTAAATCTTCTGCCGCCTCTCATCCAGATCAGCTAGAAGCGCAGAAAACTTGTCCAGCCCACGCGTCGAGTAAGGATTATTGTTCTTGCTTGACTTGCTATGGTCTTTGTTCCTTTTAGATTTTGCTGCGGCAGAACCAGAGCTCTTGTGACATGCTTCATCTTCTTCTTCGTGATGAAAGGTACCACACGTAAATGTTTTGAGCATAAGGGAAGTTTAGGGTTTTTGATGTTTTGGGAAGATAAGAGGTAGATTGAAACAGAGGATGAAAGGGGCAATAGTGTCTGTGTGTGTGTATATATATATATATGGGAGATGTGAGGAGAAGACTGAATCCAACCATAAGCGAGGCTGAATGACAATTCAAAAGGATTAAAATTAAATGGTGTGGAAGCTTGCAACGTGATGAATTTTATTGATCTTTGACTTCTTGGAGAGGAGGAAAGTATAGCGTGACCAGTTTATTCTTTCGAAGAAATTGAGTTGGGATTATAAAAAAAAAAAGCTGTTTCTTGTGGAAACAGATGTTTGATATTCGTCATATGCTTTTATAATAATACATCGGTTTGCCACATTGGGCCAACTTAACAAAATAAATAAAGAAAGAACAAACGAACGGGGGATTTCCACTTTCCACAGTGATGCCACATTTTTATTATGCACTCCCCCAGTAAAACCCAGAGAGAAAAAATATATTAAATTTGCCTAAAATTTAAAATAATTTTTTAAAATGTCCTCATTTAATGTAATTTGGTGAAGCTCACAAATATTTAAACTGATGTTTAATGTGGGGATAAAATTAATCAAAATAATAATAAATATATCAAACAATCCTTTTATGTATTTTATATTTAAAAATAAAAAAACTCATAAATTATCTTATATTTAAAAATGGAGAAAGTACTTTGTATCTTTATTATTTATTTTATTTAATTCTATCATTTGTTTCTTTAATATGAGAGATAAGTAGTATACTTTTTTCAAACAAAAAAATTTAAATATAATTTAACTAAACTGACATAAAAAAAAATTACTGTGTTTGATCGAAATTGTTACCAAGAAGATGAATATGTTCGTGAAGGGCATCAGCTGAAATTCAACGCTACGGTAGTAGTTGGGCCCCGAAAAACTAATGGGACCTATTTGTTAATAACAATGACCCAACGTCTATCCATTCACTGATGTAGCCGTGAATTTGTTTTATTGTTCCCAAGTTTGAATTTTTATCATTTTGTTCTAGAGACAAACTTTTTATATAATATATGGTGTGTATAGTCGTATTTATCTCTTAAAAAATTCATAAAGAAAAGACTTTAAAATATGGGATACTATGAATCCTGTGATGTACTTCGTTTAATATCCGACAACATGCATAATTAACATGATAACCTCATTTCTGGCCAAAATAAAAATGATGACCTGATTAATTGTTTAGGAAATTATTTTACAATTCACAACGTGTAAAATTTTCCGCTATTAAATAATAGTATAGTGAGTCTCACCATCCCAAATCCAACTCTCCAATCATAAATTAGATACAAGCAAACAACTATATACATTGTTCTCATCTTTTCAGTTATAAATTATTCAAAATAAAATAGGTTGGCAAAAAAAATCAAAATAAATAAATACTGGCAGCCAATGCTGAGCTCCGATTTCGATTGCCACGATGTCACCAAAATATTGTTAATACCGTCATTAACGTCATCACCTTGGAGTAAATGTTTACAGTATAATATGGATTAGATTTAGATAAAGATTTTAGGTGTTTGTCTCATTGGTGCAAAAACAAGACCATTTCACATTATCAAGGCTCGAAATTCTTTCGATCACACGATTTTAAATCCCAAATTACTTATAATAAAGACCACTAGTTACCTTAAATACAAAAACATTGTGACTTCTCCATTCATCCATTGCACTTGTCACACTTGCAACGTTTATTTCGACGTTTTTATTATTTTAGTAATTTTAGTTCTCTGTTGGCCAAGAAATTAAAAAAGAAAAAGCATTTAACGATCGTTAATTTGGCATTCGCCATCTTCAAATTTTTTACTAAAACACTTGAGTCTAAAGAATTACTATATGGTATCGATTTGTAAGAAATTTACTTATCATAATTTTATTAGAATGTCTAAATACAACAATAAAGTGCATTTAAACATGTTTCGAATAAATATATTTGAATGGTAAACCTTCAGGAATCAATGTGTGAACTTTTCAAGCACATCAATAACAACGAATGGAACGCGTTGATTATATGCGTATCCTTCCATCATTACAATACAGGAGCTTTGACCAGAAATTCATCAAACTCCCTTTCCTACATAAAATAGAGCATTCTGACTTGGTCTTCGCTATTTGTAATAATTACTAAAATTCAGGAATCGGTAAGACTTTGTTATTTATGCTGTGCAGGCCACGCATAAAAAGAACACTTGGGAGATTTTTTTTTTATTTTTTTTAAAAGAAATTAGAATTCATCTTGAAATAGTCAGAATAACTGAATAAAATTTTGATGGGGATGCTTGTTTCGAAGTGTTAAAATCATATCGAAGATCTATTTTAAAGAATATATGAAAAGGAATAGATTGGGGTGGCGGCTAATGAGATATAAATTGAAATTACCCAATTCTTGGTTTGTCGTTTTAGTCCCTCTGACTTTGTAAAAATGGTTAGGCAATTTATTGCCCCTTCTTTTTGAGGGAGTCAGTATTAGCTTGGAGCTGAAAGTCTCTTTCATATATGGCAATATAATATGGGAGGTTGAAGCAGAATACAATTCCCTTGTGTTCCAAGGAAAGATCGCCCAGAAGCCCATGGTTATGAATATTTATGATGCTAAGGATCAGAGGGATTTCATTATTAGAACTCAAGTAAACTTGTTAAGGTCAACACAGCAATGGGTGACTTTCTTCGTTAATACGAAAGTCAACTTCATAATTTACGCTCTGGTTTTCACATGTTTCTGTCGCTGACTTTTCTGAAATTAATTCCTGCTGTGATTTCCGAAAGAACATACTGGGTTGCTTCAAAGCCAAAGGGAACAGCTACATCCTGCTGCCATGCAAAACTCAATTCTACTGTTTGGAACGTAATCGATATGACTTCTCCCAATGTTGTCTATCAAATTTAACCCACAAAAGAATCCCACGGAATGAACATAAAACCCAGAAAACCAGAACAGCAAGAGAAGGGGGCATTCCGAGAATCGAACTCGGGACCTCTCGCACCCAAAGCGAGAATCATACCACTAGACCAAATGCCCACTTCGATTAATTTGTGGGCTTAAAATTTAAGATAATGTAATCTTCAGAATTATCAAATGATGAGATTCACATGGAAAAATATACAAAGGTGCAAACTGCAAAGTGTCTAAGTGGGGCAGACATTGATTAAATGCGAGCTGTCATCATAATTGGAGTTTCATGGAAGATTGCAATGCACAAGCACAACCATCATTACAGGTTCGTGTGCAGAGACTGGTTAATATAACTAAGGACATAGATCTTAATGATTTCGGTCATCTTATGGCTCTTACTTTTAATATGTTTTAGATTCTTTGATATCCTAACACTGAGAGATTTACAGCCCCTCCCAGCTTTAACGTTTATAGCAGAGCATTAAGTGGTTATTTTGTGTCAAGTGCCAATTAGAGGTTGTAAGTGCAAAAAGGTGTATTTTTGGTCTGTCATAGGGATAAATGAAACTTTCTGAATCCTTATAAGAGAAGAAAATATATGGGTTAGGTGCTATTATATGAAAAGTGAGATTGGAGAATGAAAGCAGGCCAGCTGGGTGTTACATGATGACGAGCTGACAGTTGCCATCCGGAGATATGGGACCTCGCAATCACAAAGTGATCATCCAAAGCAATACGTATTGCTTAGGCCAAAATATCTAATCTCTCTCTTCTTCAGACTTACTTGGTACTTGTAGACTACAATTCAACCGAGGAATAACAATTACGAAGCCATGTTAGGGGCCATGCCATAAAAAGGGGGAAAAAAAAAGAAAGCCAACTAGGCATTAGCAAAAGTGAAAGTTGCTGTATTTCACTGGAGAAAAGTTCTACTTTTTTGTTTTGCTTACTACGAGGTGCTCTGTATATTTCTTACATTTTACTCATTCATTCTCACAGTTAGACAGTGAAAGAAAGATAAAATATCTGGGAGAAAACTGTAGTTAGGTGCATAAAATTTGGACAAAATGATTGTGAATGACATTATATTTGTTAGGAGGTCTGCTTTTGGTCTCCGCAATTATCTGCAGCCCACAGTTGTCATTCCCTTTCCTCATCTCATCTCATCTCCATTGCTCTGTTGCAACAGAAACTCAGATACACAGAGAATCATCAGACTGCTTCTTCTGGTCAAGGGTGAGAGTCTAAGAAGAAAGGATAAGAAACTATGGCATTTGCAGGAACAACCCAGAAGTGTATGGCTTGTGACAAGACAGTTTATCTGGTTGATAAACTTACTGCGGATAACCGAGTTTACCACAAAGCCTGCTTTCGATGCCACCACTGCAAAGGAACCCTCAAGGTCTGTATCTATATCTCTGATTTTATCTGAGTCTTGCTTATGTAATTCTTAGTTGCAGTCTCTAGTTCAAGTTTCTAGGATTGGATCTGGTGTCTACAGTTGATCCTCTGAATAAAGCAGGAAGCTCGACTAGAATTACCACAGCGAGTGACATCGTTTTTTGCACTTGAATTCAATTCTTTGGTGTTTTAGAATAAGGCATTTTTCATCCCAGGACAACTAACGTCTGAACTTCTATGGTTTCCTTGTATCACTACGTCTTCTGTTTCCGATCATTTCTGGTTTGTGTGCAGAAGAAATTTTCGTTCCCAAAGCACCCCCGGATTTGATGCTAAAGAATTATGGATCAACCCACTAATTCAAAGTGGAAAACAAATTATCTAGTTTCTAACCCGGAAATTTTATCCAAATATTGGAAAATCTGAGTATTACTCATTCATTATCTTATTTTCACCCAGAGCAAAGGGAAATCCAGCTGTTCTTGTGGCTTGAATTTATGGTTTTTTTTTTGGAACTGAATGAATTTAGTGTTTGTTCAAAATTTCCGGAAATTAAGGTAGATCTAATTCTTTGTCCCTTTCCGGATTTTCATGGTTTGGAATCAGTTTCTGTTATTTCCTAAGATGCTCTAGGCAGTTAGTACCGACTAGACAACAGTTTGGTAAGTTTAACAAGAGATCAGTGTCTTTGCAGCTTAGCAACTACAATTCTTTCGAGGGAGTTCTTTATTGCAGGCCACACTTCGATCAACTGTTCAAAAGAACTGGTAGTCTTGACAAAAGCTTCGAAGGTAACAAAGGATCAAAGGCTCCATTTAATAAGTTCACCTTACTTATTTTTTTCTTCTTAACAACTCAATCAATATTACTTCCCTTTTGCCTGATTAGGGACACCAAAAATTGCTAAACCAGAAAAACACATTGACAGTGAGGTAACAAATCATAAATCTTTGTTCTTGGTAAGTGCACACAAGAACAATTTCAACTTTCTAGCATTCATCTAACTGTTGAGGTGTTCTAACCAGAAACCTGCAGCAACCAAAGTCTCAAGTATGTTTGGAGGTACCAGAGATAAATGTTCTGGTTGTGAGAAAACTGTCTACCCAACTGAGAAGGTAACTCAGTGATAAGTACAAAGCATCCATTGCACACAATTCATTCACTTTGTGTCAGCTGAATCATTGAGTTGAAAACTACTCGTTCTGTAACTATAGGTTACTGTGAATGGAACTCCTTACCATAAGAGTTGTTTCAAATGCTGCCATGGAGGGTGTGTTATAAGTCCTTCGAACTACATTGCACATGAGGGTAGACTTTACTGCAAACACCACCATATCCAGCTGATCAAGGAGAAGGGCAATTTAAGCCAGCTTGAAGGTGACCATGACAAGAGTGAAGCGCATGACAACATCAATGGTGAAGAAGTTGTTGCCTAGTGCCCAGACATGAGATCGTTGACAAGATCAGAGGATATTCCCTTATTCAATTCCTATATTCTCTGTGCCTTTTGCCTATGTTTCTGGTTTTTACCATTTATTTGGAATCCAGCAAGCTTTTTGCCCGCAACTAATATGGTATTTCTCTATTTCCAGTTTATGTGTGTGGATCTTCAAAATTTGTATTTGGATTCTGTTGTGAGATTGTTGATACCATAATGAGACATCAAGAGCATTTGATACGATTGACGTGATTCAGACCATGTACTTCTGAACTTCTACAATCTCATATTGATTTCCATACTCCTCTCTATCATTATCTCCCCAGTTTACTTACCACTTTGTGATACGATCATACGATCAGATTTCTTTTCCCTCTATCGAACATCCACAAGATTTTTTAATCCATATGACAGTTGCACATATAAGAGTGACTTAACTGCAACTTGTTAAAAGTATGTGCTTGTCCTAAAATAAATTACATTTCGAAGCCCATTTTCGTTGGAAAGAACTAAAACCACTCGAATCAAATGGAAAACAATCAAGTGCGACATGCGAAGGAAGAGACAGAAGATGAGCAAACATGCTTCAAAAGTGCATTCAGGACATCTGTGAAACCAGTTTCTGACAGACCACGCAATACTCGATTTCAGTGCTAGTCAATGTTAAAAAAAAAAACGATATTTTTAACACTGCAATGCCAACATTTTGGATATAATATATTGGCATCTGAGGGAAGAGTACTGTAGGTTAGTATTAATGAAGTCAATTATAGAACATCAGAGCCACCAAACGAAATCAGCCACAATCGTTGGCCAAAAGAAGGAAGGTTGTAATGTGACCTCACTGTTAGATCCTCAATGAAGAAATATACATTCAGACAAAGCACTGTCATTCACGGAGAGAAACGCAGCAGTTACCTGAAACATTCTTTCCTAAACACAGAAGAAGTGTGACCCTAGACAATGAATCTCAGGTAAGGAAATTGCCATGGTTGTCAATATTATAAAATTCACAGGGAATAAAACATTATGCCACGAGGTATGGTGGCATCCGGATATATAACTAATTTATGCTTAATGACCTATGCCATGCAGAACAAGGAAATTAATCAGTAGAGAGATCTAAATACAGTCATCATAGGCGATACGCTTCAGGTCTATTATAAAATTGTCCCGAAGGAAGCCAAATCCAAAAGTACCATTCTGGTACTGCCAAATCCTCCCCTCTGCACCCCGAGGATTCATGGTTGTAGCCAGGTCTGGAATAATCAACTCATAACTTGAGCTTATGTGAAGAATTCCATTTACCACTTCATTTTCTGTCAAAGCAAAGTGCTCATGAATCTCATTGTCTGCTTCAAGTGGTCGGAGATGAATGCAAGTGTCATATAAATACTCCTCCTCTGGAGAGAAAGGATATTCTAGAAATGTAGTATTTGTTGTCCAGAAGACTGGGGCTTGACTGGGAAATCGTTCAGGAGGATTCCCAACTTGCCGGCAAGCAACGCCCCCAATGTCATCATAGGCCACAAGATAAAAGGCTAAACTCATGTCTTCACAAATGCCCTGCAATATTGGTTATGAAGGGTCCAATGAGTTGTCATACCACCACCACCATCATCCTTATTCAAATCATGTAGTTCCAAGAAGAAATGAAAAGATTCTGAAAAATCGTGCAATAGACTTTTGTTTTTTTAATGAATGCAGTAGCCTTTTTACTTAAAAACCTTCCAGCAGAATGATATGATTAGCTGGTTGTTTTTAAATGAACACAATAGTGTGTTTGCATCTCCTCAAGTCGTTTTAAATAGTCTAACATCCTACATTGGAGGGATTCTTCGCTGCAGGCAATGAAAATATAAGAGACTACCAGCAACAAATTTTCATAGCATCCCAGTTATTCCGCATTACAGATAAATATAATCATCTGTTCTTTTTTAATTTCTGCTCCCCTCTAAACTTATTCCAGGGTTGAAATGACAAAGGTGAACTTATGACTCAGACTTATGTTCTCCACAATCACACAGAGAAACTGTTCAACCACTCAATGATATCAAATGACAGATATCAAAATAATTTAAGATATCAACACGAAAACTAATATATAATGAACATAGCAAGTTGAATGACAAGTTCAACACCTTCCAAAGGCCTTGTAATGGGCGTGATGGAGTGGGTGCACAATTAACAATCTTCACGAAATGCTCAGGCTCCCACTTCCTTCTGGCCAGCCTTTCCTTCTCTCTCCTCCTTTGTTTCCTCGATCTATCACTACTGGGGCTTGTCCGATTGGCAAAATGCTGATAAATATCTGACATTAATCTGTCGGGTAAGCTTCCCGGGGATCCACTTTCGGCACCAATCACGTCTTCTCCAACCATGCAATCGTCTGCACTAAGATTCGAGCTACTCGAACTTCTCCTGAATCCGGGTTTCCTTTGGTCTTGACAATTGAAATACATGAAGTTTTGGTTTTCCTCCACAACAAAGTGTGTTTTTCCCATGAAACTAACATTGACCGGAATCAACTCATTCTCAGGAAAGTCGAATTGCTCAGAAATCGCAAATACACCGGACATTTCAGTTTGCCCGTCGGGATCGAGAAAATTTACAACCTCTCCCTCCGATGATAGACTCATCCGTAAAAATGGCGACTTTAATATATCGTAGGTACCAGTTTTCGACGGAGAAACTCTGGAACCGGCGAGAAATGATGGACCCCACTCGAAGATAACTAGCGATGGTGATGCAATAGCTATGCTACCCGGTCCGCTTCGACGCCAAAAGCCGATTAAATTCTCCCATTCGTCGAGGGTTTTGTACAGAAGGCGATAGCTAATTTTCCCATTGCCCCATTTCGCGATCTGGGTCTTCGAACCCCACTTCCTGTCGCATAGGGTAAACCAGAGTTTGCTATCGTTAGTACAGAGTGAGCCGAATCGCTTCGATGTGCAGACGAAGGCGGCAATTTCAGAGGGTGTGAGGAAGGAGAGAATACATAGCTGGACATCTTCAGGGAAATCGGTGAAGGAAAGCAAACCTCTTTCGTTGTCCGTACAATTTGGGTATTTGAGATTAGCCATTTCTTTCCCGGGCTAAGATAATTCTCTGCTGATCAAGTAGTTTTTCTATGACCAGTTTTGTCAGGAAAAGGAAGATACGAGCTATGGAAAAAAGAGGATCAAGTATGGCTTTTGTTGAGGGTGTTCTGCAGCATTAAAATAGGAATTTCATAGATTCTTGAAAAGTAAGGAATTATTCCCAGATTCTCTCATCAACCTTCAGACTGGTGCAACGATGACCTTGGGGCGCATGAAACTACAGCTGAAGTCGTGTTGCCTAAACGGCAGAAGGAAACGTGACGTTTTCTAGTTTCGTGACAACATTTGATCATATTATTCGTACCAACGACCGGAGGTTGAGTCGGAAGTGAACATGGTTTTTGAAAATATTCCTCGATTCCATTTCTATTCAAGATGAATATAAAATAGTTGGCCAAAAAACACAAAATAGTCGAAAAGATTTGTAAAAATTAGATCTATCAGTGATAAAATATTAAAATTCTTTGCATATTTTTCTTATAAAATTTGATCTTTTTAATTCATACATAAACATAGAGATATAACTATCTATACATATTTCTTTTTAAAACAATTATGAAAAATAAGAGCTAAGCGGATACAAATCACCAAAACATATCAATAAATTGGCTAAAAAACAAAACATATCAATACATATAAACTACACGTGTAGCCAGTGTATCAGGGCTCAAAATCAAGTATTTGTAAAAGAAATTGTACTATTCATAACTTAGGGTGCAACTTTTTAGAATTTTTTATTAATATATCGATGTTAATTAAATTTATAACAAATTATATTTTTTTGCTACAATAATTTCTACTATTTTACAATTCATGATCAATATTATTTAATTTATTAGGCTGTGCGTAATACACAACAAACAAGTCTAATTTGTTCAAACTTCAAAACACAAGGTACATGAGGGGGCATATACTATATTATGATCCAATGGAGTTGGCTTGGGTTTAATTTTGACTTGATCTTCAGTTTAATTTAACTAGAAAAGATTAAAGATATTTCGGGAGAAGCCATCAACTCATAATCTCTATTATTATCCCATGAGAAAAGTCCAGAAGCCGGATTCCGACCCGGAACAATATTTCGGGATCCTCTTTTAAATATATATTAAAGATTAAAGATAGAAGCAGCGAAAATTCATCTTAGAATGAGGGTGTTTTGATTAATTTTTCCCATATAATAGATATATTTTATATTCTTTTCATTGTTTAGTCTTAGTCATAGATTTTTTATTTTTACATAATAAATGTATTTTCATTTGTTTAGAAAGAAAAAGAGGATTGCTGTTATGAAATAATGAAGAAGAGAAGAGAGAAAATTAGAAGGAGAGAGTGAGAAAAGAGAGAGAGCCTTTTAATTGATTGATATGTAGAATACAATTGAGGTGCTTTTTATTTATAGACACATGTTTGCAACTGAAAATTCATAAAATAATAATAATAATAAAGATAACATGAGATGTTTTGAGATAATTAAAGATATAATGAGATAATAGATAACCACCATAATCTATTATTCATAACACTCCATTTTGGATATCTATTATCAAAATATTATGCTTTGTTAAAATCTTATTAGGAAAAATCCAGTGGGACAAAATACTAATGAAGGAAAAAAAGTACATAATATATTCATAATACTATCTCATTAAAAACCTTGCCACGAAAAACCTAATGGAAAAAAACATGGTTAAGGGAAAAAAAGCATAGTGTATATAAACTCCCCCTCAAGACGATATCAGTTGATAATTCTAAGTCTGTGAACTCTAATGCTATAAACAAGTTTCTCAAATGTTGTAGTAGGAAGAAATTTGATCAATAAATCTGCCAAATTAGCACTAGAATGAACTCGTTGAATTTTGATTTCTCCATTTTTCTAAAGATTGTGTGTAAAGAAGAATTTTGGTGAGATGTGTTTTATTCTGTCTCCTTTGATGTATCATTTCTTTAACTGTGCAACACATGTAGCATTATCTTCACAAATGGTTGTCGGGATCATTGTTCTAGAAGACAGACCACAAGTGCTTTGTATGTGATGGACTACGGATCTTAACTAAATGCATTCTCGGGTTACTTCATATATTGCTATGATTTCTACATGATTAGATGATGTGGCTATAATAGTTTGTTTCATAGATCGCCATGAAATAGTTGTACTGCCATAAGTAAACAAGTAGCTTGTTTGAAATCGACCATTGTGAGAATCAGACCTGAATCTAGCATCTGCATAACCAACTAAATTCAGCTTGGTTTTGTTAGAATATAATAAACTCATATCCATAGTACCTCTAAGGTAGCGTAGGATATGTTTGGCTCTATTCCGATGTCTTTGAGTTGGTGAAGAATTATATCTTGCTAATAGGTTAACAAAAAATGATATATCTGGTCGTGTATGATTGGCGAGATACATTAGTACCCCAATTGCACTAAGATATGGTACTTCTGAACCAAGTAGTTCTTCATCCTTTTCTTGAGATCTAAAAGGATCTTTATTATCATCCAAAGATCTAACAACTATTGGAGTGCTCAAAGGATGTAATTTGTCCATATAAAATCATTTTAGGACCCGTTTTGTATATGCTTCTTGATACACAAAAATACCTTCATTTAAATATTCAATTTGTAATCCAAGGTAAGATTTTGTTCTTCCTAAATCTTTCATCTCAAATTCTTGCTTCAAGCAATTTACAGCTTTTGTGAGCTCTATAAGAGTTCCAATTATATTTATATTATCAACATAAACTGCAATTATATCATATTTATTTCCAGATTTTTTCATAAAGATACATAGACAAATAGGATCATTCTTACACCCTTCCATGAGAAAATATTCACTAAGGCGATTGTACCACATACGCCCAGATTGTTTTAACCCATAGAGGGATTTATTTAACTTAATTGAGTATTGTTCTCGAGAAATTTGAATTGCACGCTTCCGGTAGGGAGTTTCATGTAAATGTTAGTATCAAGTGAGCCATATAAATAGGTTATAACAACTTCCACATACACAAATCAAGCCCTTCACATGCTGCCAGACTAATCAAGTATCGAAGGGTAGTTGCATCCACCACAGGTGAATATGTTTCTTCATAATCAATACTAGGTCTTTGTGAAAAATCTTGAGCAACGAGTTGTGCTTCCTATCTTACAATTTCATCTATTTTATTTTGTTTTCACATAAAAACTTATCTATACCCAACAAGTGTCACATCTTTAGGTGTGCGGATTACGAGTTCAAAGACTTTACATTTTTTAAGAGAGCTTAACTTTGCTTTTATTGCATTTTTTTCATTTTGGCCAATCATCTCTTTGTCTGTATTCTCTAACAGACATTGGTTCATGATTCTCATTGTTATTCATCACATTTAATGCAATATTATATGCGAAAGTGTCGTCAATGTTGACTTTATTTCGATCCCATCGGATTTCTTCTATGACATAATTTATTGAGATCTCATGATGTTCATCCATTTCATGTACATCTATCTTATCTAGAGTTGAGACATTACTTATATCAAATGACTCTTCTGGAGTTCCCTTTTCCTTGATTTGAAATTTTATATCCTTAACTCCTTATTTTTTTTGAGGATTTTTATCTTTAGAACTAATGGGTCTACCACGCTTCATGCGGGCTTTAGACTCATTTATAGTAGACTGTTCGACAGGGACATCAATCTTGACTGGAATATTAGCAGCTGGAACATGTGATTTAGTCACTCTTTTTGAGTCAGTAAACACGTTTAGCAATTAATTTGTTAAACTTTGCAATTGAATTATCTTTTGAACTTCTTGTTTACATAGTTTTGTATGAGGATCTAAATGAGACAAGAATAATTCATTCCAACTAATTTCTTTTTCCAATTGCTTCTTCTCTCCTCTCAATATTGGAAAAATTGATTCATCAAAGTGACAATCAGTAAAACATGTTGTGAATAAATCTTTTATTGATAGTTTAAGATATTTTATTATTGATGAAGATTCATATCTAACATATATCTCTAACTTTCTCTGAGATCCCATCTTAGTGCGTTGTGGTGAAATAATTGGCACATAAACTGCACACTCAAATACTCTTAGATAGGAAATATTAGGTTCTTGACCAAGAACCATTTGTAAAGGGGAAGATTGTTTGTAACTTGTTGGTCTGATGCGAATTAATGTTGCAATATGCAAAATTGTATGCCCCCAAACAAATATTGGGAGTTTTGACCTCATAAGCAATGGCCTTGTAATTAATTTTAGACGTTTAATAAATGATTTTGCAGGTCTATTTTGTGTATGAACATGTGCTACAGAATGTTCAATCTCAATTCCAATAGACATGCAATAATCATTGAAGGCTTGTGATGTAAATTCAGCAGCATTGTCAAGGCGCATTTTTTTAATTGGATAATCAGGGAATTAAGCCTTTAGTTAAATTAATTAAGCAAACAGTCTCACAAACGTCTGGTTGCGAGTTAACAATAAATAAACATGTGATCATTTAGTTGATATATCGATTAAAATTATAAAATATCTAAATGGTCCACATGATGGATGGATTGGCCCACAAATATTGTCTTGTATACGCTCTAAAAAGCTTACTAATTCACTCCCAATTTTAGTTGGTGATGGTCGAATAATCAATTTTCCTTGGGAACAAGTAGGACATGAGAAACTATTAAGAATTTGCTGACTCTTCAAGTTATATCCATGTGTATTTTTTATTATCCTTCGCATTATAATTGAACCGGGATGGCCCAACCAGTCATGCCAAACAAGAAACATAGGATTTGTAAGTTTCTGGTTTACAATGGCATTTGGTTCAATTGTACTAATATACGTGTAATACAAATCAGAGGAAAGCGTAGATAATTTTTCCAATACACATCTTTCATTTGAAATAGTTCTTATAATATAAAGATACTTGACATCCTTTTCATTAGTAATCTTAATATGATATCCATTTTTACAGATATTTATAAAACTCAATAAATTTCTATGAGACTTAGAGGAATATAGTGCATCATCAATTTGTAATTCTGTTTCTCTTTGTAATATTATATTGGCTCTTCTAGAGCCTTCAATTAGTTTTGTACTATCGGATACAATATTAACATAGACTTTTCGCATTACTAAATTTGAAAAATATTTCATATCTTTGAGAATTGTATACGTTGTAGCACTATCCGCAAAGCATATATCCTTGTGATTAATGTTAGCGCCGACTGACGAAATAACCATTCTTCAAGAACATTAAAAGGAATAAATAAATAAATATAAGAAAATATGTAAATCATAAATTCATAAACATTCAATGTTCTATCAATGCTTGAAACATAAATTCCAATGAAAAGAAAAAAAAAACTTAAATGTTTTAGAAAAGACAATGCATAAAATAAAACATGCCAACATAATTTAATTTTTTTTAGATAGTTCCATCACCAATCAAGTGGTCAATCCTTCTATTTGGGTGAGCAAAGAAATCAGCAACATCTAAGTGGGAGACATCCATATTTCCATAATCAGAATTAATGTCATAAGATGCAAAATTTGTCTTCATCTTATTTTCCCTTTTAAGGGATTCTTGATAAATATCAACAAGGTGCTTTGGGGTATGACAAGTATGAGACCAATGACCAATTCCATCACAGCAATAGCATTTATTTTCAACATTTTTGTTGTTTTGTTCACCCCATCTCTTATTATTTTTCTCAATTTGTCGCTTTGGGTGGAAATTTGTGTTTTGCATATTGCCACTTTGACCTTGTTCCCGTCCACGACCATAACCATGACCATATCCACGACCCCGGTTGGGACCACGGCCCCGACCATGAGATTGCTCAAAAGTGTGGTTGTCATGAGTTACTACATTCACTTTAGGGAATGGAGCAGTGCTAGTGCGGCGTGCCTCATGATTTTTCATCAAAAGTTCATTGTTTTGCTCAGTGACCAAAAGAAATGATATCAGTTCAAAATATTTCTTAAAACTCTTTTCACGATACTGTTACTGCAAGAGCATATTAGATGCATGAAAAGTGGAGAATTTTTTTTTAGCATGTTAGTATGAGTGACTTTTTCTCCACATAGTTTAAGTTTAGAATTGGTTCTAAACATAGCTGAATTATAATCACTTACAGTTTTAAAATCCTGAAAGTGCAGATGCATCCATTCATAATGGGCTTGAGGAAGAATGACAGTTGTTAGGTAGTCAAACCTTTCCTTTAGGTTTTTCCAAAGGACAAGGGGGTCTTTTATTGTATGGTACTTAGCCTTTAATCCTTCATGAAGGTGGTAACGCAGAAGAATCATTGCCTTTACCTTTTCTTGTTCGGATATGGTATTCTCTTCTTTAATGGTTTTTCTAAGACCATTTACATCCAAGTGAGTTTCAGCATTCAAATCCTAGGACAAGTAATTCTTTCCGGTAATATCCAGTGCTGCAAATTCAAGTTTTGCTAGGTTTAACATATTTGTGCTATAAAAATAATAATAAATAAGTTAGGATTCATTTACTAAGAATAATTTTATGATTTATGAAAAATCAAATTTATTTACATTTAATAAATAAATGAAAATAGCTAATAGAGTAAGTAATAAAATTGATGTGTGAACACACAATAACCTTTGATATGGGAGAAAACAAAATAAGACATATGGAATGAGGTAATTAAATATCCTCAATAATAAGAAGATCATCTAATAAGAAGTATATTTTATTTTATTTTACCCCCTTTTTTTCAATTTCCAATGGTTTATAATAAAAATAACAAAGATATAATTTTAAGTAAGTAATAAATAAATAAATTTAAATGTAGATATTTTTAGGATCTACTATGTATTCTATGTGGATAGTTTCAAGATCAACTTTATATCCTATGTGAATATCTTCATGATCCATGATCGGGATATCCTGCAAGTATATAGGGTCGATCGCAGTAATAAAAATATCTCTGGAGTATTCCAGAGGTCGAACCCAAGGGAGGTAGTAAATTTATAGTCCAAACTTTTAATCCCAAAAATTAATTGATAATCAAATTGATAATTCAAATTTAAAATAAAGAAATAGAAAACAAAATGAAATCTGAGGTTTGGGTTCAGTTCTAGAAGCGTCAAGGGATCAGGATTCACCTTATGAGATAATTAAATTTTATTTCTTAGTTAGACTTTACATAATTATAGTGACTGTTGTTTCTAAAGCGTCCTAATTACCTCTCGGTCAATTAGTCCTAATTTAATTAGAATTCAATTCGCTCTCGCGTAACTAAATTTTCTAATTAAACCTTGAAAACTACAACATATATCACCATGAATTCCTAATTCTATCTCTAGATTAGTTATTCATGTTTATCTCTCTAAATCTAGGTTCACTCTTCACCTCTCAGTCCATCAAGTTTACCCATTAATTAGATTTTATGGTGATCAAGTATAAAATCCACGTGAACGAATAAAAGAGATAAATATAATAAAAAGATAAATTAAATATAACTTGAAGAACGAATCAAAGAGTCTTAACTAGAGAAACAAATCCAATCCATCCCAATCAGGCTACATCCCTACCCCTGACTGGGAAATTTAGTTATTCATGAAAATACAAATCAATTCAAAACTAATATCCCAAATCATAGTAAAAATAATAAGAAAATAGAGTTATATTAGAGAAGAATGAATCTATCACTAATACTCCCCAAATCTCCTTGCTCTTTCTCTATAAGATGCTCCTAGTTGCTCCCAGATGCGTTTAGAGCAGTGTTCTCTGACTTCTGAGTGCGTTTCTGAATCCCCCGTTGTGTTTCTATCGTGTATCTTTATATAGAAAAATTTTAGAAGCCCATAAAAGCCCAAAATATCATGAAAACACAGTAAAAACGTGTTTTTACGGACCCCTGTTACATGACCCGGCGCCGGGTAACCATAAAATTAACTGATACGGTGCCGGGTGCTTCTAATTTGCTGAAAAACGTGAAAATCCGAGTTGACCCGGTGCCGTACGGACTTGACCCGGCGCCGGGTGGTCACTGTTGTACGGACAGTAACTTCATAACGTCATTAGCTCGTATTGATACTTTGAGTTCGATTTTCTCCATGATAACGTTGGAATTTGAGAAAGCTCAAAACAAAAAAGTTGTAGCTCTGTATCTTAGCTTTTCAAAGAAGTTTTAATCACCTCAATCGGAGTTTATATGAGAGAGTTATGATTAAAATACCGAAGGGTGTCATAACTTTTCAGCATGAACAATTTGTAACGTTTTTGCTCCGAATGCTTCCAACTGAACCTATAATGTCATGAAACACAAAAATATGTAAAATCATGCTAAAATATATCAATGTAAATATATTTAAATACAATTTAAAGCTTAAATGTGGGTATTTTATATGTATAAAATGGACATATCAATCCACTCTATAAATTTGATTTAGAATATGTTTTGTGTGAATATCTACAAGATTCGCTTTATGTTTTTACGTGAATAACTTCAGGATCCACTTTATATTCTGTTTATGTAGATAACTTTATGATCCACTTTATATTCTATGTATCTATTTATTTTAGAAATTTACTTGTACCTCATACTTCTAGGTGTGTCATATATTTTCCTCTTCTCAATAAATAAAAGGAATTTTTTTTATTATTAAGAGAGATGTAGAAGAAAAAGAATCAGAAAATAATTGTACAAAGAATTAATTTGACAAATAAATCATAGACGAATGTTCAGAATTTTAGCAACAAGTCTAATAACATATATTAAATAAAAGTACCTAAATGATTAAGATTGACTCATTATATAAGTAAATGTACCTCCATCTCTTTTAGAGATGATTATTGGCATAAGTATTAATCTTCAATCTCATGATGATAGATGTATGTACAATTAAGAATAAAATCATCTACCTTATGATAAAAGCTAGTTATCGTGCTAATAATGTATTATGAAATAACGAAGAAGAGAAGAGAGAAAAGTAAAAAAAGAGAGTAAGAGAAGAGAGGAAGCTTTTTAATTGATTGATATGTAGAATACAACTGAGGTACCATTTATTTATAGGTACATGTTTACAACTGAACATCCAGAAAATAATAATAATAAAGATAATATGAGATATTTTAGAATAACTAAAAATATAGTGGGATAATGGATAATCATCATAATCTATTATTCATAACAAATACAATTTATTGATATATTTTATTTTTTTATTTGTATAGTGAATATTTTTTTTGAAAAAATTAAAGACAAATCTAAAATATAAAATAAGCAATAGAATATATATATATATATAATATAATTGTGAAAGTAAAAGAATAATGAATGGGAGGAAAATAAAAAAAATGGTAAAAAAGGACTAGTAAAATAACAATCTTTAAATTAAAAAAAGTGAAAAAGAAGAAGTAGAAGATTTACGAAAGAAAAAGAGGTAACGAAAAAGATGATGAGTATAGTTCTCGAAGAGATAACTTCTTAACAAATTTATTTTTAACTTATTTATTTCATATTTTAATTTTTTGGGAAGTTTAATTTATTTTTTAAATAAATATATTATGTTTTAAGATTAATGATATAAATATAATTTTTTTAAGAAAATATATTAAGATTATAAGACATATTTAAATAATTACTATAAATAATTCATGAAATAAAACTTTTTCGAGTTTTTAATTCTCAAGTTAAACCTAATTTTTTGGGGATTTATATATCTTTTTGTAATTAAATATAAACAATTAACTTACTTTCCAAGAAAATATACTTACCCTTAGTTAATATGTAAATTTAATTATACTATTATCAATGAATTTAAATTTCAAGGTAAACTTAAAAATCGTAATTTTGTATTTAAAAATATATTTGGAACATAATATATAAATTTCGTGAGAGTATAAATGAGCAATTTTTCTCGTAGCAATTTCTCCCCGGCCACCATTCTTTTCCTAATGGGTCCCACGCATGAAGGATGAAAATTAAAAAAAAAAAAAAAGAAAAGCGATAGTGGAGAGAACATTCAAAAGCGTGCCACTATGATCCTCTTTTTAAAGATGCTAAACAGTGACCCATGCTAACCAAGGGCATGTCCAATAATCTTTGCCCATATGTTGATATTGATTAATTGGTTTAAAAAATCTTTGCAAAGTCTTTGATTAAGTAGGATGAACACGTGTCAATGATTAATTGTTAATTTTTATGGAAATTATTAATTTTAAGTTAGATCACTGTGCGTATAATTTTGAATATGGGTAAAATTTGGATAGATATTTGATTAGTTAACTTAGATTGGAACTATAAAAAGAATTAATTAATATATTTGATTAATTTGATTCATACATGAAAAAAGCATAATTAGTTTTATTGGTTTAGAACACATTGCCTTTGAGGAAGTTTATTAGAAATTATTTTGAAGTATGGCGTGTAATTTTTTGTTCTAATACTTGCGTAATAATTAATTTATAATATTTGATCATTTACATCATTAAGACCACCGGAAATTTGTAAATAAAATGTTGGTGAGAGTTCCAATTGTCCTCAATTTACACCTTGGTTGGGTTATATATGATTTTTTTTTTACAATACGGTTTATATGTGATTTAAAACTACAGTGTATACATCAATATTACTAAAGATGGATGAGACAACTAAAACAACTCTAATTGTTTAGTGTTTTTTTTTTTTTTTGCTTTTGGCCAAACTAATTGTTTAGTTTAATGTGAATGAATTAAGTAACATTGCTTGGTAGCTCCTCTTCCTCTAGCGAGTCACATAATTCTCATGGAATAGTAGGAAGGAAAATTTCTTCAAACATATTAAATCCTCCTGCTCTTCAACTTTGAGATGAGTGGAATTACTTGTTAAACAAAATAATGATTAAACTCTTGACTACTTTAAAAATTACTTCCACTTTAACTTGGATTAACTCAAAACACATTGAAGAGAAGATCGGACTTTCATGTTGTCATGTTAAAGAAAAGGAAACTACTCATAAATACAATATCTTTCAGGCAATTAATGCATAACAGCTAAATTTACAATGGTTGTTATTTCTCTGGTGATTGTGGAGAAACCATTTTTGCAAGGACTTTCATAAAGTCATCCATGGTTGGTCTATGCAGGGGATCATCTGCTACACAACCTTTTAAAGCAATTCCCTCCATTGCCTCGTCCGCCCAAAAACCCAACAAACTCTTTCACTAATTTCCCATCAAAGCAAGGTGATAATCCAAACACAGACTCTGCAAAATGATAATTCCTCATATTAGAATCCATAAAACTCCATCCTTCAAAGTAATTACCCCCCTTCATTGCCTTGTCCTCCCAAAAACCCGACAGACTCTTCCACTAATTTCCCATCAAAGCAACCCAACATACTCTTCAAAGCAACCCCCTTCATTGCCTCGGCTTCATGATAAGTGACACCCAAGTTGGTTGTGCATATCCCTTCTATTTGGTGGATGACAAGATTACATCTTTAGACATCAAGATCATTTGCTATAACCTAATTGAGAAAAGAATATAATCAACGGAAGTTGCCTTTCAATCAAGATGCACAGCTAATACTTAGAAAATTAATGGTATAAAAAATTAAATAAGATGAAGCCAGACACTAATAAATAGTAGAAACTGATAGAAAAGAAGGCAGTAAGAAAAATAGAATGGCATTGCATAAGTAAAAGAGAGAAACCATTTCATTTGGAAGTGATCCAACTTTAATTGATTGGTGTATAGTCTCAAGCAACTATAACAAAGTTATAATGAAATAGTTAGAAACACTAAATGATAACAAATCAAGCATTAGACTAAAAAAGCAACCTGAAGTGCCACGCTTGAAAAATATTCAATAATACAAATAGAAAAGGTACAATAAAAATACAATATTTGACCAAATCCTATTGCTTGTACGTAGATCCAAAGACACTTATCTTCTTCTAACATACATATTTGACCTTTAGTTTACATTGAATTTTAGACGGTAAATAAGTCTATCACAAGAAAGAAAGTGTATGCATAGAAAATGCTTCAATCTCAAACTTTACCCCTTTGTGCAGCATTAGCTGTAGCTCCAATCTTCACATGGAAAAAGACATACTCCAACCTATCTCAGTCCAATTGAAGAAGAAGTAGACAAATATATCAGAAACTGCAAATGAAATATTACCTCCATTCTGGAACTTCCCTCTATCATGGCTTCAATCCTCCTCGTGTTTGCCAAGAATTTTGGACAAACAATATTGATTAGTTTGGATATGCCAACAATGTCAATCTAAACCTCTGAAGTGCAAGTAATGCATAGGTTATTCACAAGTAATATGTCTACCTTCAACAATGAGAAGAAGAAGACAATGATTTGGAATAGAATATATCTCAAAATCTAAAGGAAAAGCTATGAGCCAGCATGAGTCTGGGACACAAAGATATTTTGTGTCATATGCCATATGCTAACCAAAAAAGGAGAAGAAATAAGTTAGGCTGAACAGAGATTCAATCAACTTAGCAATTCTCTAAATCCTGAATTTTGAGCACTACAATATTATATTTTCTAAAATTAATAATCTAACAAATATAGAGCATTGAACCAAATATGTAAGTGGCCAAGTAGGTATATGCAAATGCTTGACCAGTTGTCGTAGAAACCTATTTTAATATAAAACATGCAAGATCAATCAAAGGCCAAGCTAAATCATGCAACAATTTCCACACACACACAAATGCCAATACTGAAAAGGGGATAAAAGTCAATTTGGCATGCTGAATGTCATCATGATAGCTTAGAAATTAGGAAAAAAGTGGTCCTTACCTTCATATAGGAATATCAGGGTAGCCTCTTCCTTGAATGAAGATAGGTTAAAAACATTGATGTGCTTATTAGAAAATGAGAAATTGTTATTGGGAAGTGCCTACAGTGGGAATGATGTAACAATTTGCATGATAAAACTGGTCATTTGGTAGTCTTTGGAAAACTGTGTATGAAAATTTGATCATAAAGCATGAAAACACATTCAACTAATGCAAGTATAACAATTAGCCCAATTAATCAATAATATGACCTACATTCACGTTTTGCTGCCTTAGAGTTAGGCATTTGATTCCTTTTCTTCGACTTCTTAAAAGAACCATCTTCACTTTCAGGTTTATCATCATCTACTACTTCTTCAATTACAGATGTAAGAAAAGCAATAGAAAAATCTAAAAGAAAAAGGTTATAAAGTTCCTCTGCTTATTTCAATATATTGTGAAAAGATATTGTGAATCATGGAAAACCAGATTTCTCTCTTGCTTAGCCTTATCACTAAACATTAAACAATGAGATGGATACATCAATATGGAATGATTATTTTGTGTAGCTGCAATACATTAAAAAGATTATAATGAAAAAGTGACAAACACATGATGAAATGTTAGAATATATAAATGTATATACACTTAATGGCTTAAACTTTTATCTTTATAAATGTATATATACTTAATGGCTTAAACTTTTATCTGGTCAATGTTTTAGTATTGAATATATGTAGAAAGAGTGATGAACAATAGTCAAAGCATCATTTCATTTAAAAACATTGATTTGAGAGCTTTTCATACGTTGGATTTAGCTATGACAGTTTAGAGCACATCAGATTTGGGATTATTTAATACTAATGTATTTGTCTATATAAAAATGTCTAATGAACACCAGTAAGTAATAAAAACATAAACATGCATATTAATTTTACATTTTAAAAAAGATTCAGAAGGAGGGGAAGAACAGAAAGCACTCTTTTATCATTAAGAATCAAGTATAAGGAAATTTTAGGGGGGGAAGAATAGTTCAGGTGCAAGGCAGCCCAAAGTAGAATAGTAAGCTTGTCAAGAGGACATGAAAAGACGCATTTTTATCATCAGTAGTTTCAACCAAGAGTGCTGAATCATCAAATATCATCCCTTCACAACACTTATCTCTAGGAGGGGATGCAACAACGGTAAAGAACACAATTGTTGTCACAACAATTTCAAGTAACAAATTCAAAAAGTTAGGTAATACATATATCATTGGCAATGTATTTATATTAAGTCTGAAATCAGATTATCAATTGAGTTGAAAATTGTCAACTATTACAAATATTCAAGCGGGAATTAGAGATTTATAAGTTATGAATAATTCAAACAATTATTCTTTGCATTATCAATCAAGAGACCATATATCTATTGCCACATCTCATTAGTTTGATTGTCACACCCGGAAATGCGAAGCGGATGGCGTGAGAATGAAAGAAAAAGGAAAAGGGTGAAACCGGCCCATATGGCGGATGGGCGGTTTCGAAGGAAGTCGCCACCAAAATTTTAAGGGAAATTTTGGAAAATCAAAATAAAACAAAAAGGACAAGGATGGTCTGCGAATCAAAGTTAGGTTCGGGAGTACAATTGTGAGTGGAGAAGGTGTTAGGCACCCCCACAACACTCATTTCTAAGAACGGTTACCTTAGGTTGATCATGCAATTTTTTTATGGCTTTTAAAAATTATTTTAATTGCCCTTTTATCATTCACATGCAAAAATAAACATAAAAATAAGAAAAATGTAAAAACGAAAGGGGGTTTAGAGAAGAAATGAGGAAAAAAAATTTAAGAAAAAAAATAAAAGAAAATAAATTAAATTAGGATTGAGGATATTTAAGCAAAATAAGGAAAAAAGATTGAGAAAATAAATTGAGAAACATTTGTTAAATTAAGGAAAAAACATCAAATAAATCAGAAAATATTTATTTATTTACAAAGGCGGACTTGGAAAAATATTTTGGTAAATATCTATTAAATTAAGAGAAAAAACACCAAATAAATTAGAAAATATTTATTTATTTACAAAGGCGGACTTGAGAAATAAATTGGTAAATATTTATTAAATGAAGAGAAAAAATACCAAATAAATAAGAAAATATTTATTTATTTACAAAGGCGGACTTGAGAAATAAATTGGTAAATATTTATTAAATTAAGAGAAAAAAAATACCAAATAAATCAGAAAATATTTATTTATTTACAAAGGCGGACTTGAGAAATAAATTGGTAAATATTTATTAAATTAAGAGAAAAAAACACCAAATAAATCAAAAAATATTTATTTATTTTATAAAGGTGGATTTGGAAAAAAAAATTGGTAAATATTTATTAAATTAAGAGAAAAAAACACCAAATAAATAAGAAAATATTTATTTATTTACAAAGGTGGACTTAACCCAGAATTAGAGTCTGGGGCCTACGTACCCCGCGATAGGGATCAACAAATTTTTAGAATTGGTTGGTGTGTTTTAATTTGTAAAAGTCAAATTAATTCCCATTATTTACTTATTTTTTTTTTTCACAAAATCAATTCCTAAAAAGAATATATGTTTTTCTTGATTTTAAAATAAGGATTAAAATCATGTGTGATTTTAAATATTTTATTTTGATTTGAAAAAGAAATATTTGAAAATAATTTTATTTTCTCAAAATAAAATCAATTGGCTCATGGGGTGACTTTATCACTCACATTTACCCATTGATACCTAAGTGTCCACGATAGTATTACTCGAGACAAAAAGGCACAAAAAGTTCGAAAGAGAACAAAAAAAAATTTTGTACAAATGATTTTTTATTTTATTTTTATTATAAAAATCATTTTAACACCTATTTATTTATAAAAAAAAAGAAATTAAAAAATGTAATCATTATATATGTTTTGAAAAATAATAATCAGCATATGTGGTGATTTTACCACTCACAAGTTACTGATTTACGTTGACATGCTTACGGGATTACCACTCGGAGTAGAAAATATCATAAGGCAAATTTTAAATGAAAATCAAACAGCATATATGGTGACTTAATCACTCATAATTTGCTGATTTATACTTATATGCTCACGGTAATTCCATTCGTGGCAAAAGGTAAAAGAGACTTAAAGGATAAAATTGAAAAGAAAACAAAAGAGAAAAAAAAATCATTTTTATTATAAATACAATTATGATTGTTTTATGGAAAGAAAAGTGGTAGAAGAAATATAAAAAGATGACTTTTATGTATATATCCTACATTTTCCTTATTTATTTATTGTTATTTTTTTGTGCACTTATTTAAAAGAAAACGCATTTAGAACACCTCATTTCATTATTATTCTATATTTATATAAAAAAATACTCGAAAGGAATAAGGATAAAATTGCCACATTCAATATGTATATATATCATTTATTTGTTTATTTACTAAAACAAATTATTCATGTCTTTATTAAAAAAATTATTTATATTTCCTTATAAAAACAAAACTATTAAGAATCCCTTTTTTTTTTATAATAAAGAAACCATTTTGAACTTGAAATGTTTAAAAGTTAGCCAATATAAGCACCATGGCAACTTCTTGCTCATGCTGCACTTAACCGACATCCTACATATCCACGGAGATTTAGTCCCTCGAAGTAGACTCTAAAAATAATTAGTGGAGGTTGACATTGTGGTTCATGGTCTAAACAAAACTCTATCACTGTATTTATACATTCAATTCAAAGGATAATTTAATAACCTTACCCAATTAGAATTTCAAAAAGGAAAGGACAAGTGATGATTGAGGAAGATTATACCCAACCACTAGCATCCCTTACCCCCAAACTCAGATTAACATTGCCATAATGCCACATCAAATTACACACGGGAGGGATGGGAATGGTTCAAAGTATTTCAAACCCCAAAAGCCAACCAAAAGTGAAGGATATGAGAAAGCGACAACGAACAGTTGGAAACTAACTCCCCATTAAAATCCCTCAAAATGTGCACAAATTCAACTATAGTATCTACAACACATAACTGTAATTCCCCAACCAAGATAGAAATTCCCTACAAAATAACAAACAGAATAAGAACATCAAGATGAGCTAGGGGACGTATGTGTGTATGTGAGAGAGGATCATTAGGACAGGCCTAAATATGTTGGCCAAAACTTACTCTAATAACAGTATTCATTCAGTCTCAATCTAGTTCCAGAGTTATCAAAGGAACAAACCTGAAAACCAGACCACTTAATAAGAATGGTAATGTCCTTTCGGCACTGACATCCCTTCCCTCCCCAGCCTGACACAATGGGCGGCTCAACACATCTCAAGTGAATCATTTTATTAGCACTAGACGGATAAATCACAAGGTACAAAAATGGCACTGGCTTCATGAGAAAATTTAGACTCAGACGAAGAGGAGTAAAAAGGGAACTTCACATTCATCTCAAAGCATCCACAGACAGGTTATTGATGAAGCTTAATCAATACAGCATGACATATTAAATATTTCAACTAACCAATAATAAAACAAAGCACATAATGGAACCCCCGTGACATCCAGTAATGTTTTGGTCTAGTGTCACAGGTCAGAACAAAATCAGCAATTCAAGGAAACAGTCTGAGAAACATCTAATTAGATCCTAGAGCAGAACTTCTCAATACTAAACTCTATCATGATCCACTCGAATGAACATAGAAAATCTAATCAGCAGAAAAGGCAATGAAAAGATGAGGCAGCAAAGAAAATGTACAAAAGAGCTTCAATCCGGTGCTGGAATCTCACAACAAGAATTACCAATGACGATCTCCTTCGTAACTCTTGCTCTCGGCCTCTGAAACTCCATCCTACCACTGCCTCTGCCTCTTTGCCTCTGTCTTGCACCCGTGGCCCCCTCTGTGATTTCACTGAGCCTTTTTCGATATCTTTCCTTCTCCCCAGGACTCCAGACCTCTCCTCCTTTTATAGCACTTCGCGAGTCAAAGAAAAAGCCACCCTTGATCATGTGGGCCTTCCTTTTCAGCCCTGCTTTCGTGTGTCAATGTCCATGCTCCCCTGTTTCAGCTGACTTCGCCTTACCCTGCTTCTTTCACGTGTGCCTCTGTCTTTTCCCTTTGCGTGTTCAATCTCCTTCTGGTCCTCCCGGCTTTTTACCTCGTCCATGGCCTGCCTTTTTCTCGGCTCCCTTTGCTTTCGCCCATGCTTTTACTAGGCTTTTTCTGGCCTCTCTGAGCATGCTCAGTCCCTTACCTTGCTTTTCTTTCCTCTTGCTCCCTCTGTCACCTCTCGCGGCTCCCTCTGACTTTTCTTCGGCCTCCATCATGCTTCTGACCCTAGCTCCCTTTTAGGTTTCTAAAGGCCTTCGGCTTTTTCTCTGAGCTCCTCATTCAGTCCTATGCTCGGCTCCTCTGTTTTCTTCGTACCCCGTGGCCCCCTCTGTTCTTCACTTTCGTTCTCGATGGCTCCCTCTAGTTTACTCTTTACCGCTTCTGCTTCCCTCTCGGATCTCCCTCCTGGCTACCGCTGCGGCCCCCTCTTCTCCTTCGGCCGGGCCCTAAGGGCTCACTCTGGTTCAAACTCCCTCCCTGTCTCTCTTGGCTTTATGTTTCTTTTCTCAGCCGCCGGCCCCCTCTTCCTTGGCTCAGATTCCCTCACTCTCTGGTTCCTTCTTCGCGGTCTCTTTCCTCTGCCCCCTCCAGATCTCACTCGCACGGTTGCTTTTGCTTCCCTCTCAGCTGATTAGCTCCCTCTGATTTTTCTTTTCTCGTGGCCAGCTCCCCTCCCCAAGCTTCCCACTGAGCCCTAAAGGGCTCCCCTGAATTTGCCTCCCCTAGAGCCCTAAAGGGCTTCCTCGGTAGACCAGTCCACGAGCCCCATTGAGGGCTTGTGACACATTGGGCTGAAGTGGTTTCAGCCCAATGTGGTCTTTTTTTTTCAACATATTTTAGATTTTGGGCCGAATTTTGGCCCAAAACCTTTTTTTTTAGGCTTTGTTTTTTATTAATTTAATTTCAAAAAATTTTTTTATGGCTTCGGTTTTAGAGAAAAATTTTTATTATAATTATTTTTTTTATTTTGATTTTTAAAAAAAAATTATTATAAAATACCTGAACAAAATGAGGTGTTCACATTGATCAATATCAAAAGCACACAGAAGTGCCATCCTTCCAAAGATGATGCTAATTTTTTTTAAAGTTTTTGCAAAAAAATGAAACCATCTTATCCAAATAATTTCTCCAGTAGGTTGATTTTAAGAATTTCATCTTCCAAATGATCATTCTTTAAAAATGATGATAGGGATTAAGTCACAATATCAACCCTAATATTGACCTACTCATTATGACCTTAGGGAAAGTAAACCAAACAACTTCCAACAGGTGCAAAGACACCAGAGGACAAGCACATTCATGCCATAGTTCAAAATTCTAACATTTTTTCTCCCCCGCATAACTACAAGTTAATGAGAATATGCAAACATGTAGCAAAATGTCAATAGCATCATTCATGTAATTTTTTAAGATATGCTGATAGAACATTAATGCAAGCAGTGTGTAACATTATAAAGAGCACACTCAAAAAAATAGTTGTGTCAAGTTTATTGCATCTTTTCAATTATAAATACATAAATAGGATTGTGTATTAATAACTATGTCTGACTAAAACATCAGTTCTGAAATTAAAACATAAATTTTTACATACATACAGAACTCATCAATAATGCAACAAAACAAATCAGACCTGAATTATATGGTTTAGAAAGTCTAAAGTTAACCTGAACGTATAAATTTATAAACAAAACTGCAAGTGTGGTTTTTTCTTATAAGACAGTTGATTCAATGCGATACCAAAAAAGGTGACAATGAGTAAGTTTAAAATTAAATCCCATAAAAGGACAATGTGATCAATCAAATACCTCAAAGGTTGAAATTGAAATAATAAAGATCTTGAAATATAATGGGAAGTTATGCAAAAGAGAAAAAAAGGAAAAGATTAGCTATTAAACTGAACATTAATTCATGAAAAAGGGGGAATAGAATTTTTGATGGATACGTTGCAATTGGCAGTTGATGCTCTAATCTCAAAGAGACATTTCAATATGTGAAATGTGGAATATAAGAAGGAAATTTAAATAGGGTTCTTGGAAATTGGAGATTGCATAAAGGAAAAAGAAAAGGATGAGAAAAAGAAGGAAATCGTGTACCTTCCACCAAAATCACTACTCCCAATGCTTCTACCTGCTCTCCCCGCAACTAGTACATGAGGAATCTTCCATTCTCTTCTTGTCATGTAATTGATAGTGTGTGGATGCTCAGTCATGGGTGCATAGGATGTAGAATGCGCGGTGATCACATCAAGTGTCGATTGAACCTTGCGATGGCTTTCACCCGAAATTGGAGGTGGTGGTAGACTCCAAAATTAGTGGTGGCGTTGGGTGGGATGGAGAGCGCATACAACAAGAAGAGAAAAAGGAAGGAGAAGGAAGAAAAATGAGGGGAGAGAAAAAGGAGAAGAAGAAAAAGTGGAGGCCTCGTAGGGGTATGGTAGCCACAGCGAAGGGTAGAGCCGCATAGGGGAAGGGATGAAGGAGAGAAGATGAAAGAAGATTGTAGACAAGAGGCTTCTCTAAGAAACCATCGACTTGACTTCCAAAAGAAGTCGACAAGTTAACTTGTTATGAAAGTTTTCGAGTCCAAACTTTTGAGAGAAGCCATCCACTCGATACTTCAGCATAACATTGAAAAGCCGACCTGATGATGACTCGAACTGACCCAACACGGATTGTACACTGCTGAGCTCAACTAGGCCAACCAGATATGAATACTAAGGCTTTGTTTGGTTGGAAGTTTTTTAAAGTGAGGGGAGGGAAATCCCCTTATCTTATTTGGCTAAAAAATTGGAGGGGATTGGGGGGAATTTAATCACCTTTAATCCCCTCCTCCACCCCTTTATAAATTTCTCCTAAATTGAGATTTATTTTTAGGAAATTGATTAATTATAACTTAATCCTCTTCAATTCCCTCCTGAACTAAACAAGATTTCATTAAAATTACTTCAATCCTCTCCTCTCAAATCCCACCAAACAAGGAAATTTTAAAATTTCTCTAATTCCTTCCCCTCTAATCCCCTTCATTAAAATTCCCTCTCCTCCAATCCCCTCATCGAACCAAACAAATCCTAAAGTGACAAAACAAAAAATAGTGAAAACAAGGTCGCCCACCTATTTGGATCAACCCGTGCTAAACCCCTATGACCCGACCTAAAACTATAGTGCTAGCTATAGGAAAAATAATGCATTGATGGTATCACTTTTAAAGATACTTAGATTAGATTAGATTAGATTTAAAAAAAATCTAATATATTTTTTTCACCAATTAAAATCTATTATCTAACATAAATCGAGTGTGACTTGGTTAGAAATAAGATAAAATGTTTTTTATACACTTTAAGATTTAAAATGTTTTCAGGTAATTAAAAAAATTAAAATGATCACACACTTATATTTTAAGCAAAAATATACCTTTAATCCTTTAATTTCGAGGTAAGTTTTATTTTAATTCTTTAACTTTGTTAAATTTCGTATTATTCCTTTGACTATTAATATATAATTAAAAACTTTCTAATTCTTAACACATTAAATAAACTAACAAAAAATATAATATATATTTAAAAGTCACATCATTAATATTATTATATATCAATTAATCTAAAAATTATAATAAAAATATTTGTAAGGCTTAAATAATTACAACATCAATGGAAGAAATTAAAAATTACAACCTTAAAATAAAGAGATTTATTTTAGGTTTTAAATAATTATTTTAAGTCATTAAAATATTTTAATTAAAAAAATAAATATTTGGTTTTTATACTTCACATTCTTGAGTTAAATTTTTCAAATTGTCAACTTATCCAAAATAAATAAAAATTGTTCATTTTAATAGAATTATTTTAAACATTTTACCACAATATTTTAAAAATAATTTATTTTAAGATTATAATTTTTAATGCCTTAAATTAAAGTATTTTAAACTTTTAATTTTTATTAGGTACTAATTATTTATTTTAAGCCTAAAAATATGCTAATTATAATTATTATATTAATTATTACATAATAATAATGATGATGATTAGATGAATTTTAAGTAAATTTTTATTAAATTGCTTAACGGTGTTAAATTCAAGAATTATTTTACCATATCTTAAACGTTAAAGAATTACAATAGAACTTTAAAAAGTTAAATGACTGAATGAATGTTGTTTTAAAGTTAAGGGTCTAAATGTATAATTTTATCAATATTTTATTGCATATAAAAATCTAAATTCTAAACAATTTTAGATTTTTAATAAAAAATGTGATAGAATGAATTTTAATTTGGCATACATATTATTAAATTTTATTTTTTTATCCATATATACATAAAAAGCACATATAAACATTTATTTTTAAAGATATCAACATTAGCTTATTCCTCATAAAATTTTATAATTTGTTGATTTGTTCAAATCATTTTGACACGATCTTCGGTTTTAATTTAAAATTTTATCATATTGATATCATATCATTTGTTCAAATCATTTTGATACAAATTATTGATACGTAAAAATGTTGAACCTTTTATAATTTAAAACCCTTATATAATTTAAAACACACACTTGCAAGTTGAAATTGGCTGGTTGGAATTTTGATTGAAATTTTTTTAAATTTATTAGTTGAAATATATTACAATTGAATTGAAATGATTAATATAACTAGTACATGAGCCGTGGACTAGAGAGCTGTTTTTTAAAATCAGAAGTTGTCATACCTAATAGATAATAACATCAATTTTTAATTATGTTAAATCATCATATATATTAATCTTTCAAATTCACAATAGGTATATATAATTATAGCTAACAAAACTAATAATCATGTTGATTATGTTACGTGAAAATTTAAAAAGGTTAACTTTTGAAATAAATTACTTAATTCAAATTAAACAAAGTTAATTATAGCTAAAAATTAAATTTATTATGATTTTAAAATTATGAAAATATTAAAATATTAAAATATAATCATTTTTTAAAATAAATTAACATTATATTTCACAATTATTAATTTTTTCGATTCAAATTCAAATTTTATTTAATATTAATGGCTTTGATCGTAAAATTTTGAAATTAATTAGGACGGGTGTCGTGTATTGACACAAAGTTTGGAAGGAGTTGTAACTTTCATGTAGTATGACTTCTTACACTTTTCTATATTTTATATTGATATTGATTAGTTAAAATATATAATAATTGAGCTGACATAATTATCAGTGAAACTTATATTAGATTTACATTAATATTAATATAAACAATAATCCCCATATGAGGAAGATTTTTCTCGTGGTACACAGGCAAACTTTCTCGTTTCTCTCACGCATGAATTAAATAAAAATTGGAAGAAGAAGAAAAAGGGAGAATAGATGTAGGAAAATTTACATCCTTTTTAATGTCCAGGATTCAAGTGATTATATATTAAATTTACATCCTTTTTAATGAAAGAAGGAAACCTAAACGACACCACAAACTGATTCCCAGATCCCTCAAGGAAAGATGTACCTAACTCTAATGACTAGTTAGGTACAACACATCTCCAAGCAGCAGCAACACGCCAGTGCGCCCAAGCTGCAACACACAAATTAACAAACACAACTCGTCACTCACCCTTTTTGATTTCAGTGCCAATTAAAAGCTAAATTAACATCTGGGGGTTCTCATAACCTCAACAAATTAACCTTGCATGTCATGCATATATATATATATATATATCAACTTAACCAATTTATTAAATTATATAAGCAATATAAAAGAGAGTGACAATTAATATATGTACGAACCATCCCTCTAGGAAGCCAGGCCTGGACTTTGATGGCTGTGAAGGCATGGGTGTAGCTTGAGGTGGAGGCAGCGGAGTAGGAGGAGGAGGATATCCTTGAGATAGATGGCCTGATAGTAGTTAAAGCAACTAATCATGATTTAATTGAATAACTCACATTAATAATACGAAGACAAGCATGCATTGTCATTTCATTTTATTATTTTAAAAGAACCTGGTGGAGGCGGAGGCGGAGGCGGAACAGCACCGGGGAAAGGGGGCTGCTGCTTGTAGTCAGCCATCCCCTCTACTGCAAATTTGAGAGAGCTGGGCTTATTACTGTATCTTGGCTTTGTATACTTGAGAGAGATCAGTATAAGGTTGGTGATGCTTTATTTGGAAAGGTCAAAAAGAAGCGAAACGCGTTTTTTTTTTTTTTTCTCATAATAGAATTGGATCGGATCGGATTTGCTTGAGCGTGTGCGTGTTACTTATTATGATGTTATATATATGGATCGTCCAATCACAGGCGTGGATTCTTCTTAATGAGGTGAATTTAAGTGATTTTGCTTTTTTTTTTCTTTTGGTATGCCTAGATTAAGTAAAAGCAACATTACCAGGCGATAATAACGTGTAGATTCCTTCGATTTTAAATATAAAATATTTTTTTAAAATAATATTTAATTTAAAATATACAATATTTTATAGAATTATTTGGTGTATTAATTATTTTATTTTATTTATAGTCTTGATCTATAATTAATATGTGAAAGATAAATGTTATAATAAATATGAGAAATAATGTAATGGATAAATAATGAAAAATATTAAAATTGTTTGATAAATTTAATTATTTTAATACATATGAAATAGTTAAAAAAATCTTTTATATTTAAACCGATAGTATATACCAATATACTTGATTCCCCTGCGTCCGTATTATTTACGTGGAACAGAACTAAGTGGGTATTGTACATGGTTCGAAGCCGGAAAGGAAATGAGCTATAATTATAAATTTTATAAAGTATATTGATTGAATTTGCAAATATTTTGTTTTCTTATTTTAGCTTTATTGAAAAACTCCCTTGATTCCTAAATATATAACCATTTATAATATATAATATAACATATATAATATATTTTTAAAATATATTCCTATTTAATATATCATAAAGAGAGAAAGAAAAAGATATTAAATAAATATAATTTTAAAAAATATTGTAATTTTTAGAGAAATCAAGTTAGTTAATTAACTTTAATTTCAATTCTTAATATACATGATCCGGTTAAAAGAGTTCTATATTAAAAATCAGAGAGAGTAATAAATAACATATTGATTTAGTGAGCACAAAAATATTCCGAACCAATTAATCTCTTTGAGATATAGAAAGACTTTACTTCTTTCAATAGGTATTTCCTATGCATATGATAGGAATCAATCTCTAAAAAAACACACTTGAGGACCTAATTATCTACCAAATTTATCATGGTATTATTGATTAGACAAGGTGTTGAATTGGTTTTTTGAATTTAATGATAGAATTCTAAAATCAATTTCCCTTTTCCAAATCTATTGCCCATGTGGGATCCAAGTATATTAGGGTGAAAAAAGGGAATTACAATATAATAAGTATAGACATAGAATTTACTTTCCTATTCAATTCAATTTTAATTTCAAATAATTCAAAATAAAATTGTTCAATAACTTAGTAGACCAACCCATAATCATTTATTTCAAGTGATTTTAAGTTTGTTAAATTTTTTGAAAAAGTGAACTTTAGATTGTTTAAAAAAAGTGATTAATTATTTAGATATTTTATGAAAAATAGAAATTATTTTGTATTTGGTTAAAATAAAAAAATACTTTTTAAATTGTTTAGTAATTAAAGTGAACGAGAGAAAATGAAAGAGAAAAGTAAAAATTTATATTATAATACTCTCTTACAACTAAATAATATTATTTTTATAATTTTAAAGTTTGTTGATACATCTCAACCTTTTTCATATTTCTATTTTTTATTTATTACAACTTTTTCATAGGTAACTCAAAATAGATTTTTAAAATAAATAAAAAACTGTTTTTCTCACATTCTTATTATTTGTAAAAGTTTAAATAACCATTCTAAACATTTTTAAAAGTGTTTTTTAATATAAGAGGTGATTTTTTTGGTAAAGAAACTAAAACAGACCGGGTCTATATACCTTCAGAAAATGGAAGTGAAAGAACAAGATCACTTATTTTAAGCCTTCCAATCAACTGAATACATAGCACCAAAACTTAAACCGCTGAATCCAAGCAGTCTAATCATGCTGTTTAGAAAATATTATTTACAAGTTAAGCCTCATAATTTTAGAATTCATTCCTCAAATTCAGATTTAGGACAATTGCATGAGTTTTTAGTTTCCTTATAAAAAAAAACTTAATTAAATTAACTTAATAGGCAAGATGATTTTATAAGCAAGTAGCGTAATCTGGATTTTGAATCGAGTTTAAGCCCTTAAGCTAAGCTGGTGGGACCTAATGAAAAAAATACTTCTATACTTTCCCTTATGAATTTTTTTGTGTTATTTTTTAATTAAAATTTAATATATAAATTATTTTTTAATATATTATAAATTTAGTCATCAATCTTATATTAATAGGATTAATTTTTTAAATTTAAAAAAATTTAAAAATTTTATATATTAAATTTTAATTAAAAAATAATATGAAAAATATATCGAAAAATATATATAAATTTATTAAGAAAAAAAGGTAGATGTGGCAGCCACGAAGGTTACGTGAGGCACAATCATCCAATGAGATCCCAAAAAAGGGGACAGAACAACAGGAAGTGCCTGGAAAAAGAGAGCAAGTCTACAGCGAAAAGCACTTTCCCTCATCATAATTTCCAACTTAGCAAACACGTTGATCGGTCTCCTCGCCCCACCCTTTCCTTCCCATTTTATCTTCGATTTTCATGAATGGATCTTTCTCTTAAGTAGAACTCTTAATGGAAGAAGACAATAACAAGCATCCGTCTCTGCCTTCCAACTACGTCACTCTCACTCAGCTTCAACGGCGCTGGCTCAAGCAAAAGGAGAAGGAAAGGCAGCTCCAAGAGAAGCACGGCCAACAACAACAACAACGACTTCAACAAGAAGAAAAACAAGTCCCGAAGCTTCGCCAACATAATCCTCGTGAATCCCGCCGAGCACGACGACCCAGCACACGGCAACAAGCATGGCGAGTGATTCAAACTCATCGAACCGGGTTTGAGTCTGCCGCTGGTAAATGTCCCCCGGCAGAATCCGGGCCTAAAAATCCCAAAATTTCAGAGAGCAATCGCGTCGCGATCGAGGTCAGTGGTGAAAAGAATGAGAGTTTGGAGGCAAAAGCCGATATCGGAGATGGAAATGCTGGCCAGCATGGTAAGAAAAAGAAACCGAAGAAGAAGTGCAAGAGAGGGAATCGGAAACCTAGGGCAGATGAGGAGAAGGAAAAATTGGCTGAAGATGCGTTGCAATCGACAGTGGAGGGGAACAAGGAGGGAGCGCATTCCGATGTTCAGAAGGTCGATGACAAAACGGAAACCAAAATTGAATGGGATGTTAGTAAGAGTAATAATTTGATGGTGGAAGTTGAACAGAAATTAGGGACTCTATCGATGGACTCTAGAGATGACCAGCAGAATAGAAGATTAAGATCATATAATAGTTTCCGTGGCTCTCAGAGGAATTATGGTGGCCTCAATTATAGGATTGCCCCTTTTGGTGGCAGATTTCGTGCCCAAGAAGCTCAGAGGCGGAGGGTTGATCAGCAAATTTGGGTTAGAAAGAATGAGGATTCTAATGTCAATGTCAATCGAAAGGAGATATCCAGTGGCACATAAAATGAAGTGTTGTTGTGGCAGTGATACTGGTGAGTCTCTACAGTGATTGAAAATTACGTAAGTTTGCAAAGATGTCAATCAGTTCTTTGTAATCTGGAAATTGGCTCATGCTATAGCTTGTATTGATGGCACTTGTTCATCATTTTCTTTTTTCCTCTTAATTTTTTCTTTCCAACTAACTTAGCACTCAAGTACGTCACATCCTGATATGCGCTTATGTTACTCTATTTGTGCTTGCTGCTCTTACAACTGTTATGATGAAGATACAGAGTTATCTTTTAATTATGAACATTTTGAGTATTAGTCTTATCTTGTGTCCAATAAATATGAGTCTTACTTACAACGAGCACGTTCCCTGTTAAGGTAGCTTCATTAGCTTAATTAATGACCTCGAGTTTGAGTTTGAGCCTTGAGTTTGCAAATGCGTTAAATACTCGTTGTGAAACTTTTGCTACCCTTATGGTTTTACCTAACTCAGATCCAGATTAGTTAGAATCCAATTTAGCTACCAAATATTAGGTGATTTACCCTATATATATATATATATATATATATAGAAGGAAGTCTTACTCTTGGTGTGAGTTAGAAGCTGTCACCATCGTGGATGAAATAAGCTGAAGATTGCGATGTGTTGAAAACAGAATAATTTATACATCAGTTGACTCTTGTGCAGTTCTTTAGGTATGTATGATCAAGTCGTGGTTTTTACCCGATCTTTGCCTTACCTACAGCATCGTAGTGTATAGATACTGTGAATTCCTGTTGAAAAGTTTAAAATTCTAAGTGTTGCCTTGTTCTAAGAAGCCGCATGGTTGTCTTCATTTTAGATATCACTAGAGAGACATCGGTGGAAAGTTCGGTAGATGTTAGGAATAATGAATTCTATGCTTAACTATGCAGGCTTGATGAGATCTTCCTTTGCCTTCTAACCATGTGTGTTTCTATCTTAGCTTATGTGCAATTTTCCTTCATGTTGATTTTATGACAGAAGTAGAGAATTTCTGCAACATTAAACCTTCCTCTTGTAGTTGGATTAAATCCGGCACGATCTCGCAATAAATGAACCGGACACTTTAATTCACAGATAGGCTTCTTCGAGAATCATGTTATCATCTTAGAAATGTTTTTAAATTATAAAAAAAAAAAGGACAGAAACTGACCACGTTGCTCAAAATGATCAATGGGCCCTACTTTTTGAAAAATAAAAGAAAAAATAAAGAACCAGAAAATTTCAAGAGTAAGTAAAAAGCAACCTGTTTCCAATAATTCATTCCTGGGTAGCATTTTTTTCCCCACAGAACCTGGATAGCATTTGTTTGATAATATTAATTAAAGTTAAGCTATCTTGTGGCAGACATGTGACTTCCCAATCCTGTGGAGAATGAGGATCATATGGATGTCCGAAATCAAGGACTAAAAAGCCATTGGATTGGTTGTGTCCAAAAGTAGGAAGCCCAATAGAGTATCAATATCCTGAACATCGGGACTGAGCAGTAATTCATGAATCACACTGAACATCAGTAAATCATGTCTACTCCTCTTCACATCCTCACATCCACTCTAATAAGTTCCTTCTTCGAATTACCATTCTGAATGAAAATCGAAATAACAAATTTCCATTACTTGTCTTTGATCAGTCAAAATACACCCTTAAGTTTCCATAACAGCCATAAAGTTAGCTGTAACTTTCTTGTTTGCTTTACTCAAGGACTTGCGTAGATCCATGGGGTCAACAATTAACAGTCATGTAATCTCTCCACTCAGACTTGACTCTATGCAGAACCTTGACCATTTATAGTTATTTTCCCTGAGATGCCTGTTCCTTTGGGAGCCAGTAGTTATCCAAAATGACCATAATCATATTTGTGTTTTCATAAAGCACATCCTTATTCGTGCCTCCCTGACTAAACAAACCAACCATCCAACCAAAAGGTGATAGATTTCTGTTGAACAAACTCAGGATGAAGAGTTAAATCCGACCCAACCCATATGAGCTTTCGCAAAATGACGCAATGAGGACAAGTGATCCAGACTCTCATCATATTCATTACATGATACACACTTTGTTGAGGCATTTAGAACGATCTTTCCGTAAAACATCTGATGCAGGAATAACCTTGTTCATTAATTTGCGTAGGAACAACCTTATAACCATAATGTGAGAGCTTTAATTTTCCGAATGCTTTCCTAAGGAAAAACTTTTATCTAGAGAACCTTGAGTAAGCTTTTGATCAACCATCAGCTACTGTATACACACCTTCCGAAGATTTTGCCCAAATCACTTATCCTCCAAGCCAAATCCCACGTATAGAAATTGGGATGAACTGGAGTTTGTCACATTCTTTCATCTCAAACATGGTATCCACAACTAAACCCAAAGTTGCTTTTTTTTTTCTTTTTTATATTAGTGCAGATTATCAGGAGTATTTCATGGTATATCTGCTTTGTGAACTAATTTTATTCCCATTACCAATCATCCATATCAAACTGTCCAAGATTAAGTAGCTGCTAATGACTATTTTCACTTTATTGGACAGATCAGTTTGCTTGGGCTAAATTACTTTTGCAGACAATATGCCTAGCTGGCTTTTTTTTTTCAGTTAATTATGCTCTGACTGAGAGCCAAAGCCCAATGATTGGTGCCTTTGACAAATTATCTCCGAAGATTAAAAATACTCTTCAACTCAATCTTGTCAAGCATGAAAATTTGAGCATTGATGATGACGATATCCAATAAGGATGAGACATGCAAGTGTGCAACAAATACCCATAAAAAAAAAGGATAAGTAATTGAGAAAAGAGAAGGAAGAAATGATGAAGGGTTCGTCAGCAGATCAAAACGGCGGATAGGGTAAGCACATGGCTCCTTATACCTATTTTGTCTTGCTGACCTGTGACTCTGTCTCTGAGGGATTGGTCGGACTGTAGCTATATAATTATTATCACACGCCTGTCATCCCCAAAATATGCTTGCTTGTACCTGCTTTCGCCGCTTTCTTTTCCTAGTCTGAACCCCCCTTCCTATTCTTCGTTCTCTTCCACTTGGTTTTTTCACAGCTCCCGCTAATACCATCCCCAATACTTGGATCAAATATTCACAAGGGATAGAATTAGATTAAGAAAGACATGAGGCTATAGCTATTAGTCTATAATAATACCAGTGCATTTGCGTTATATTATAATAATGTACTTTGAATCATGTGCTTGCTCAGTGGGTGGGCACTACCATAGTCACCTTCAAATCCGTAACATTAGTTCATAAGTTTACCATGGTTTGGTCGGAGGCATTCATTTTACCATGCCCATTGTTGCTTCAGATAGACTTGAATTCTGGTCTCTCTTAGTGGTGTCTTGGACGCCAGACAACTTTTACTAAGAATAGCAGTGCCTGTCAATTCATAGTAGTACCAGTTTTCCTACATAATTTCACTTTAATAATTGGGACCATGGCTATATCTAAAATTCATAATCATCCATCCATCAACACCACCGTTCTCATCTCTTGGTAAGTTGTCACGTTCCCCGAAAGAAATTGAAGCTCAAGATATGACGTTAATCTGTGTGATAGGACGAGGGTGTTTGTCCTGGTCGTGAAAGAGAAAGAAAGTTGAAGGTAGAACAGGAGAGGGGGAATCTCTTATAAGACCTCGAATTTCCAGAGTCGGTGGTTTTGGCACTGTTGCAATTGGCAATCTTTGACCTTGGCTTCAGAAGGGGACCATAGTGGCAAAGCTGGTGCTACAGGGAAAAAGAGAGAGGCCATACTACTGCTCTAGTAGTTGCATCATAACTGAAAGTCTGTGTACACACACTTTCTCTGTCGTCCTATTATTTTACTCTCATTTTCTGTTTTCAATTTTCGTTTTCTTCTTAATAAATAGCAGAGATATAAAATACATGTCATAACTCACACCCCTATGGGGCTCCGAGTTAACTGGCTTGTGTGTTGTTTGTTCTTATCTTATGATGTCAAACAGAGGAGCGTAGAAAAGGGAGGATGAGATTTAAAATAAAGATTCTGCATATTTAATTTCTCAGAAGTGGTTACATATTAGAAATAATTGAGATTGATAACCTCGGTGCTTAACAGAGCAGTATGGCAAACCAACCAGCAATGGGACATAATCTATTAAGAGGGAGGGACCAATTCGAGGGAGTGAGACGAAAATCATATAGCGGCCCCATTATCCAAAAAAAAAGTCACATTTCATTGTCACTTCGCTCACAACAAAGGGGAGAAATAAATGGAATGGAGATTCACAGGCTTCTAGGCATGTGGTAGGGTCATTGAAAAACCTAATTGAACACAGAAAAGATTAAAATGGTATTAATATTACCACGTTTTCCATCGCAGCCGACGTGGGATTGGTTTTTACTGTTCATACTTTCCACCCCAGCATTGCGTCCACTGTGTCAGATTCCTAGGCCAGCTTCATAAGGACACATTATTTTCCAGTACAGAGGCGCAGATATAGGAAGAGTAGAGCTATTTTACTGGGGCCTATATGCGTTGGAGGTACTATATGGATTTTCTACCTTTTGGGTGAGGTGAGTTTTTGTCACTTAACAGCAAATTGCAGGTAGTCGGTATATCTGATTGTACCCCTCTCTTGCATGTTCATCATTTATTTTCTGTACCATGTCCTCTCAGCTTGAGTGGTTCATTTTCTTCCTTTTAATCTGAAGATTGCATTAATGAACTTATATTTAGAACAGTAACTAACTGAATGTTACTAGTATCAGAAGCAAATAAACTTGCAGGGATTAAGAGGACAAGGGGTGAACAGAGGCTTACAGAAAGGAAACGTTTAGACTAGAGGTGAAGAAATGGGTATGTTTGTTGTTGCAAACACAGTATTAGTTTTCCAAGGGAATTGATAAACAAAGATGTAGTAGGAGAGGGAGCACGAAGTAGTATTCGTTTTGCAGTCAATTTGTGAAGGCCTGACTTTTAATGGAAACAAAAGGGTAATCATGAAAGTATCATTAGTTGTGACTTCAGCAAATCAAGATTAACTTTTTTTCCCCTTGATTGGACAGCACTATCGTTTTTATGGAAGCATGGTAATCCCATAATTGTTGTGGGAGTGATGAGTGATGAGTGATGACCTCTTCCGTCTCTCTCTCTTTCTCTCTCACTATCTTCTCAAATAGACACTATAGTACACACACGCACACAAGGCCAACTGGCAATATTGATTCATTCGCATAAAGATAAAATAAGAAGGCGAAAGGATTGAGCATAAGGACACGCGGAGTTTAGAATTATAGTGCGAATCGTTTGTTCTCTCTCTTTCTGCCTCTTTTTTTTTGTATGTTGATGAGTTTTCCTTTTATTTATTTATTTACTTTTGTTTTTCCTTCTAGAGTTTCTCTCCTCTACTTATACTAAGAAGAACATCATAATAAGCACAGAAAGGTGAGAGAAGGAAGAGAGGAAAGCAGAGCAGCCCTTGCTCTGAGCTCTTTTGCATGATCGCCCATGGTGATTATGAGAACCTGAATAAAAATAGTCATCTAGTAGAATGGATATATCAGCTTCACAATATAATAGTGCGAGTGAATCTGGTTGGACCCATTACTTGGACCAATCCTCTGTTTCTGGAAATTATTTCCAGATGAGTGGTGGGATTGTAGAGGATGAAGAAGATTTGTCCATGGTCTCTGATGCTTCTTCTGGGCCTCCACACTATCATGACGATGATGACGAATGCTGCTGTGAAAATTGGTATTCCTCTCGTTCTTCTTCTCAATACAACAAGAACTCCAAAGAGAAGAAAATGAAGAAGAAGGTGAAAGAATCTACCTGGAATCAACAGTCTTCACACCTTGATGATGACACTGCAAGCTCCCCTGTTTTCAGTAATTCCAAGGCAAGTCTTCACACCTTAATATGCTTCTGAAAATTTTCATTTGCAACAAATTACAATTGTGGCGTGGTTAATGTAGCCTTTTATAATGGAACAGAAGAAAGTCAATTTCCCAGGGAACGGAATGGTGGAGAATGCATTGGAATTCTCTCAAGGTTTTTCTGCAACAAGAATAAAGGTAGCACATGCAGTTCCATTATTGATTTCTTCATTTCACCATGTCTATCACGCCTGACCCACAATCAGAGTTTATTATTATGTTGATGTAAATTTGTCAGTCTCTGCAGGTAAAGCCCAAAATCCAGAAGCACTTTGGTTTCTTTGAGTGCTCCCTTGCTGGAAAACAAGCTTCAGGAGAACCAGGTGATTCACTGACATGCATAGTTTTGTTTACTTACCTCCCAAAGCGAAGGCCTCAAGAAACTAAGCATAGCAAGTGACTGTTTTGTTGGGTTTATTTATCTCCTTCTCAGGTGGATTCGGTGAAGAGAAAAGGAAATGAATGTTTTTTATTGTGGAATTTTTCTCCGCTGCTGCGTTGCTATCCAAAGACATTCTGGAGGATGTCAAGGGGGAGGCCTTCATCCTTCAACGTCAAAAGGAACTCAACTCCTTTATTTTCTCTTTCCCTTTTTTTTTATTCAGAAAAAAAAAAGAAGAAGAAGAAAACTAATTTGGTGTAATTTAGTCTTTTTAATGATCCCTTGTTGCCAATGCAGTTTTTTTTTTTTAAAAAAAAAAACCATTGAGAATATAAAAACCAAGAGGATTTTATCTTCAATTTCTCTATTGTCATTAGTAGCAAGTTCGCTCTTTTCGCCATAAGTTCATCCCGTAATTCTCTGAAACCATTGAAGAAGAAAAATTACAGAACTTTGACACATTCGAATGGTGAAGTTTTAGAAATGCGTCAAGAGACAGGTGGTCACCGGGAAGCATAGGAGGGAAACCCAAAGGGGTTGTGAGTATTGACCCACTCTATTAAGTGAGACTAGTGCCAGCCTAGCTCACTAGTGCCTTTGGGAGGGTAAATATGGTGAGCGGAAGCTTGGAGATAGATAATGGATCCAAATGAAATTAACAAAAAAGGTTTCATTTTCAGCCTAGAAGAGCAACCCCACCACCTATCTGATAGCAACCCACACACAATATGATCCATTCGTAACACTGGTTCAATTATTAGCTCTGTTTTTGGTTGCAACTGCATATCCAACTATATTTTTATTGCAAGTGTTTCTATCAGCCTTCGCATGGATCTACCAGCAAAGAACATAAATACAAGAGGGACAGTGAATCCTACATTCTTGTTACTTCCCCCATGTATCTATCCTCTTCAGTCTCTGCGTAATCTTGATATTCATCTGTAGATTTAGATATGGTTGAAGGAGCTAGTGTTGAACTTACGAGACCTAGGGTCCTATGTTTTTTACGAGGTTGTTTTCAGAGGCGAAATAAATTATGTTTCGTACACCATAGTATACAGTTTCATGTGGGCTCCCTTGAATTTGAATTTGAGACGAATGCATTGTTTGGTAGGATAGAAGTAAAAAGAAAAAGAGAGAGATGGTACAGGATCAAGGATGGAAAACGAGAGAAAAAGGTGATGCGCCACCACTTACTTTATTTGCTATATATGAGGAAAGGCAAGAAACATCTATTTTCTTTATTTGGTTTTGTTAAAAAATAAATATATATAATCCTCCTATCCTGAATTACAAGTCCTGAGTAGACAATTTTCGATTTTTAAAATCTAAAAGTGAGCAAACTTAAATTTTTAAATTTGTGTAAATAATTCTCCTATTGTTAATTCTTCCAATATTCCACTAATAGTGGATGACTCTATAGTAACGACAAATTTTGTAAACTATTTGTGTAAATAACTAATAAAATTTAGATGATGTGAACACAATTTTTAAAATTTAAATAATATACAAGTAACTAGAGTTGGACTTCATGCGGAGTTTAAGATAAATTGTACTATTGATAACTAACCAATAATGTAGCTCCCTATTGATTTTAATATATATATATATATATATATTGATGATTTTTGAGATATCACACTTCATTATTGAAATAAGAAACTATCAATAGGAAATTATTTGTACGAATTTGAAAATTTCGAAAAGTTGATTATTAAGTTTTGAAAGTCAAAAGAATTATTTGCATATGATTAGTTAAAAAAAAATCATCAATAATATATAAAGTGTAAAGAGCTGTATTATTATTTGCACAGAACTTACTCTAATTTTACAATTAATGGTGAAAATGTTGAACCTTTACATTCATTCACTTCTCTATTAAGAACTTACTGTAATTTTATATAGTCTAAATTAGAGATCATGCTTTATAGTAAAGCTTCTGAGTCATTATATATTGATGATTTTTGGACGGTGAAATTTGGTTGTCTACATTTAATTATTTTTGTAATTGAATAATTTGAATTTGAATTATTTAAAGTTAAATGGTATAACATTTGTCTATCCCAAATATTTCTTTTGGTGCAACTCGAATTTAATTTCCATCTACTTCTCTAGCTCTAACCCTCCTTCTTTTTCACTTCCCATGGACTATCCAATTAAATTTAATTGGTTTAGATTTAATATTTTATAAAGTATTTTTTCCTTTTGCTTTAATCAAATGATGCAAATAAAATGTAGAGAGGAAGTTGAAGGGTTGAGAAGTAGAAAGAAACTCATTTCCCGCTGCAGCCTGGTCATTCATTATACTTAATTTGTATGTATCAATTTATCTTAATTTTATAATTTTTATCATTTACTTCTAATTACTTTATAGTGGCAGGATAAATTTTATATGACTTTCCATTATTATTCCCCTAAAGTGTTTATTCTTTGAATGAAGTAGAATTTATGAGTCGTCAAATTATTATAATGATCAAAGATGATAAAATGAGAATACTATGATACTTCTGGTAAAAAATAAAGAATATTTTATGTAGGCTTACTCTTTCTCTTGCCTATACTCCTGAACCACTGAACGTACGAATAACTAACAATGCACAAATGATGTGAATTCAATATTTCTTTCCTTCCCAATTCTCTCATCTCTCATCTGTATAAATACACTTTCTTTCTTTCTTAGTGTAAATACACTATTTCTCATGTTACAAAATTCAGGGTCTTCTCAAACCTTATTTATAGTTTTTCATCAGGGGAAATAGGGGCTCAAGAATTTTAATAATAAGGTGAGCTAGAAATTCACATGCACAAAATCGTCAAACGTCATATATCTATAAGAATTATGGACTACAGCTATTAATGATGGAGCAAAATTAAATTATGAAGATACAATACATAATATCGGAACCCAGCAATGGAGAAAAAAAAACCTAAAACAAGACAAAGGGATTTTTCATCCCCACGTTGTATCCCCCTATAGCTGAGATCACTCCCTATGAAGGCAGTCATGTGCCAAAGATATGTCTGTGGACTGGTGGGGCTTCTAAACTTTTAACCACTTCTAACCAGGGCTTGTCTATTAATAAGAATGAACTTTTCGAAAGATGTGCCAAAAATAAAACAGGATCCCTAAAGGGCAAAAATTCAAAATTTTTCCTATGTTTATGTTTCCTCTTTTTAGCCATTGAATCTTGAGCATTTAATAGATCACCATCATCTTGCTCCACTGGCAAACCAAAGTCGATCAAACACATTGCCCTGCAGGTAGAATAAGTTTCAAACATCAGATCCATGGAAGCCAAAGGTTTATAAAGATATATTTAATTTTTCCATCATGTTCTCATTTCAAGTGCAGTCATGGCTAAAGATCACAAATTTGAAATCAACCAATCCTAAGGTTCACCATTTGTGCTTTCTAGCCAAAAAAACAAATCTATGAACTTCCATAAAATCCAACTGAGCTACCATTGCATGCAATTCCAGAAAAAAATAATGGCTGTAGACCAGTATAAACTTAAAAATTTCTTCAAAAATATTACTACCACGTCCAATTAGACAGAAATGTCAACGTAAGCATGTGACCTTGAGAAATTTTAAAAGAAAGAAGCTATATATATTTTAAAGTTTATATTTAGCATATACAGTGTATCATTCTTTCCGTCTTTTCTTAAACTACAATATCATTTTACATAAAACATATCTGCATTATTACCTTGCAGTAAAAAACATCTCAAACAGGTAATGCATGAAGCCCATACTAATAACTTACAAAAGGACAACATAAATGAACGGTTAATACATCAGTGTTCTGTAAAAGATCAAAGAATGCAGTGACTACTTACTGTGAGAGAGGGATTGTTTATTATTAAAGAAACATAAGTTTCCAAAACTCCAAACACATGCATATGATACGTTTTACTTCTCTCATTTAGTATGGCAATTTCATCAACCTTTATCAAACAACGTAGAGGTATACCTGGCACTGTAAACAACAACAGAAGATGAAGTTGAGGAGGGAGGGAATGAGAGCCCAATAACTTCACCAGGAAATTCCTGGAATCTCTTTGGAAGAACAAATGTATGCCGCATTGACCATTCTCCCAACTGCTTGGCCTCTACATCCAATGCATACACTTGATTTGAGGAAGTTGTAATGATAAGTACATTGTTGTTCTGGGGAGGAAATCCACCAGCAGTAACAGAGGCACCATCTAATCTAGAAATGAACCAGTGTTGCCTGTAAAAAAAGTTAACATTTTACATTTACAATGCATTATATGAATCTAAGGAAAGTCAAATGCAAGCACTTCCATATCCCAGAGGAACAAAAATTAAAAAAAAAAAAGAAAAAAAGATAATGGACCACCATGCATGTGCCTGCTGAAAGTGCCTTTTGCTCTTTAACTTTCATAAGCAAAATGACCTAGGCAATTGCGATGATGTGACTACAAGAACAGGCGTATTGATTAAAGGTTTAAAAGGTAAAATCATTAGTAAGATATTTAAAGGGCAAAGTGATAAACCTTAGTATCTCGAGATTGAATACATATACATCTCCAAAGCAATTAGCAGTTGCCAGCCACTGCCCATCAGAACTGGTAAACATTTTTGTTATGGGAGGTTCAGTAGGAGGAAACTCCTCATCTTGCATCTCACGGGATGGGGTAAAGACATGAACGAATTCTGAACTGCCCACGTCCACAACCTATTACATTCAACAGGGAAAACTGTATCAACAAACCCCACACACACACACACAGACGTAATAGTTCAAATAGTCCTTTTAACTTCTGATAATCACAGGTAAGCATGTTTACTCAAAATGTAATTAGAAGTTTATTGTACAAAAACACTAATTTGGCTTTACATATCAAACCTTGCGAATACCAAATTCTCATTGAGGAAGGGTCCAAATAGCAATCAAAAGATAAATACAGATTTGAGTCCTGAACATCGACTCATGTACAGCACACAGCACAAAAATGTACAGTTGCTTATTGATCATCACGTCATGTGAATACCACACCAGTCCCTCAAGAGATAGACTATGGGGCAAACATCAATAAGAAATCACCTTTCAAAGAAATGTAAGAGTTATCACACTTTACAGAAAGTTACAACTGGAGGTTCACAAAGACAATTTAAGGAGTAAAAGTTCATGCCAGCTTACATATATTCTTTGATCATGCCCAGCTACTATCAACCGAGAGGAATCGTGAGTAAAAATCATAGAATGAGCAAACGGTAGTCTACCAGGGAGTTGCCTTTTCCTAACACTCCATGTACTTTTCCCAACTTCAGACCTCTTCAATTCAAATAGACTAGGCTTCACATGATCAGAGTATGCAAATAGCACACCTGAATTAGCAATGGCACTGCAAATAATCTTCCGAGATGACTTGCTCTTAACTTGAGCAAGAAGATCAGTTTTTGCAAACCCTCCAGCAGCAAGCCGTGTAATATCAGGGAAAACACCGTTTTTTGGTTGTGCGGAAAGAATATCTAAACAATAAGAAGACTGAACTAAAATCATTGCTGATTGATTGAAGGCTGTTTTTAAGACTAGTTGAATGGGTGTTCTCTGTGGTGCAGGGCAAATATCATGTGGAGAGAACTTAGTGAACTCCTTCACAGCATATGCAAAGAGTTTTGTGTCATCGCCTGCAGATATTAGCATAGGAACCCCCAAATGGGCCCATTTATGGTAACTAAAATCAATGGGTTTTTCTTCACGACGAGCTCTTTTATTCTTCTCATCCGGCAAGGGATCTGTCAAAATAAGTATAGAAATAAGGAACAGAATTGATAAATGAAATTGAAGCCAACAAAAAATTTAATTCACATGCATAACAAGGGATATACAAATTGTCTCAAAAGAAAAAATGTAGAAGTAAAATCCAAGAACAAACCTTCTCGACAAATGGGTACTGCCACAGTCAAGGCCCTGACATCGTGTGTATGAGCCCTCACATAATCAACATAGATCCATTTCTTCATCACTGCTGGTGACTCAACACTGTTGGATGACGTTGACTCACTAGAGAGCTTATATAGGATAATCTACACAAAGAATAAGCTAAAAATATGTTATTATAATGCCACATGGTCTACAAACTCAATATTAGATAATAAGGCACCATAATTTAAAGAGGGAAAGAAGATTACAAATAAAAAAAAAAGTAAAAATAGGATATTGACTCAAACATAACTGGACAAGGGCAACGTCAAAATTCCTGAACCTAGAAATATCCATCTCCCATCCACAACTATTACCTGGTTGTTATGGATATAAAATACAAATATATCTTAAAAGTTATTGAGATCAGCAATTTTTTTAAAATGGTTTATTTCCAGAATATAGGAAGAGACCTCAGCTAAAAATAATAAAAAAATACAGGTATCAATTTGAAAATTTTCTACATAGGGTTTACATATTTAACAATGACCAAGACAAGGAAGGGAAGCGTGGACAAAGAATACACCCTTGATATATAACTTAGTTCAGCAGAATGGGGGTGACAGTGACCAGACTAGTGTCTAATCAGTCATAGAGACTCTAATACCATATTATGGCCAGTTGATCCCCAAAGCCTAAGTTATTAGGAGTTTTATTAATAACCATATCACCAATAACAGTGACTATTGTATGCGATTTAAAGTTTGCAATTTGATAAGGATCACTCCAAGCATCATATGCTTTATCAAGTGATCTAGGTTTGGCTATCAACACATTAGAATTACCAAAAACGGCATTTGGATCTAGGAATATGCTTTACCATAATATTAGAGTTTTAATAGGTTTCTAGTATTAGCTGCAATAAGATTTCTTTCCTGGCTACCTTAAATATGCCGATAGTCATTCAGGAAAATTGCACTTAATTATAGAGACAGTTTGAGCAAATTATTATTTAGTTTTGTTTAGTTAATTTCCTATGTTTTTTATCCTGTACTTCATTAGATACCCGTGCCAACTCCTTTGCTCACTGAATCCACTCAAGGGTTAATTACTTCAAAGGGATTCTGACCATCTAATAAGACAGTACTCCAACTGTACAAAATTCTTCTATGTTTTGTCAATATCTTCAGTCTTCACTGCCCTAGACATCTATTGAAAAGCACCACAGCTAGAGCTGTTCACTAAGCTTGATAGCCCAATAGCCCTGCTCAACCTGGTGAAAATCAGCCCATCCTAAAGAGGAAAACCAGCCCAAAAAATCAACAAGACAAGGCCGGTTCAAAACCTGGTTCGAAAGGCTTAACTTTTTGGGCTAACCTTCCAAACTGGTTTGCCCAAGCCGGCCCAACAGTCTTAACTTTTTAATATATATATATATATATATATGTATTATTACACATAGTCACACACGTCATTGTTTGGCTTGGGTTTGAAAGGCTTCATACTTGAAATGAAATCCCAAGATGAAGAAAGCCAACCCAGAAAGGCGGCATACCTGAAATCCCTATATGAAAAAAAAAATTGTCTTCCATAATTTTGTTCATTGTTCAGCCAACCTTTCCAGTTTCCACCACTCACCCCATCTTAGCTTCTTCATTGAATTCCCCATTTCATTAGTTTAAGTTCATTGTATGGGCAGTGGGCTCTTCCATTTCGTTTGCTACTGTGCCAAACTGTGCTAATTATCATCTGTCCCTGACGTTGAAGGCTTTGATTTTGTGCAGGCTTCCTTCATTAGCTTCCAGCTTTGCTATCTACTCCTCTGGTAGTCTCCTTGCCTTTAACTTCTTGAAGTCTTTGAATCTTCGACTTCTAGCTGCTCCTCCTAGTTCTATTTCTCTTTTCTTCAAGTTCTCCTAAGTTCTTCATCTGCTTAAGCTCTTGTTCAATTTTGTGCACATTTTTCCAGTACACTGAAATGTGTGTTTGTGTGTTGTGCTGTGATTTAGTTTTTTTGGCATTGTTTGTGCTATGATCTGTTTGGTTGAATGAAATATGTTTGGACTGAGTGTAAGCCTTTGAACACTTTGGTCCAATTTTCACAAAATTTGACCTGGCTTGATCTAACAGCCCAATCAGGCCAGATCTTGTTTGACGGCCATTTATCTTTGGGTTAAATCTCAGGAATGGTTGGGCTGTGGGACCAAAAAAGATCATCCCCATGTCTATTTGGGCCGGGCAAGGGGTTCATGGCCAACCCATCCCGTGCACAACCCTAATATTCACAACCAACATCTAATTTTTTTCAACAAACTAAAGTGGGCCTCATGCATTTGCACGAAGCCCGAAATGAGCCACACTGCTAATGATTTGTAAACAAGTGGCTCCTTATACTTTTTATATTCTAAACAGTGTGAATCCTTCTACTTCTTATATATTATATTGATATTAATTATATAGATTGACTTGATACAAAATATAAGCATAAATTAAGCGTTCATTACAGGCAAAGAGCGATAAACACTACTTGGTTTAGTTTCATAGCAAAGAATGAATAATGCAACTCCATACCTTGCCATCAGAGCCTGCGGAGAAGACCCTATTATGAGTTGGTGCTGCAGCCAAAGCATTTACATCTCCCTTGTGCAATGTATGTGCTTGTAAGAGAGTTCCATATTGGCCATCCCAAAACTGGACGCTGCCACTGCTGTCTGCACTAACCAGTGTCCCAGGCCTAAAGAGCAGATAATCAGCAACAAAAATTTTGCATTCAAACAGATAACCAGATAGTACTCCAGTACCAGAACTAACAAAGTAACGATGATTAAACTACTAAGTATCAATATTGACACTGAATTCAAAAGATGCCTTGCGTGTTACCTTAATGACAGCAATGACCAGATACAAAGTTCAGGTCCACTGCCCAGACCTCCAAGCCCAGCTGTAATCCTATAGATTTCATGACCCAATGTAGCATCCCAGCATCGTATCAAGCTGTGAGGGAACAACCAGTGCTGAAAATCAAAGTACTGGATGATTGTACTGCTTTATCTACTTCATTGTTTTCAAAATGGTGCACACCCATACTCATATATTAGCAGAAATATACAGGTGAAAAATGTCCTACAACTTCCACATAATCATTGGTCAACATTCAAATCAATACGTACCCATCACTACTTCCTGAATATATGAATTTAGCGTCTGTACTCCAAGTCACACATAAAACTCGTCCTGAAACAACAACATGGAACTCACTTAATAGAAGCCTAGCAGAACAGATAAAGAATCTGTAGCAAGCCTCATAACTCAGGAGCAGAAATCTCACCACTGACCCGAGGCAAGGATTTTGTATACACGAACTCATCTGAGTTTGAGATGGTATATATTCGCACACAACCATCATCACAAGCAATTGCTACACGTGGATACTCAAGTGCTTTAATAGAATTAGGTGAGTCAGAATCTTCTTCACTTTCGCTGGTTTCATGTTCGTCACGATCATTGTCTTTATTCATATATCCATTCCCCATATGATCAGGCTCTGCTTTGGTATTATTAAATTCACTGTTAGATGGTGCCAACGCCATTTGCCAGATTGAGACACCAACTGAACCTAGCACAGTCTGCGAAAGCATTATCAGGTTAGGCAAGTCATAAAGTGACATGTTTTACACAACAGCCAGAAGGTTGGAGGCATATTTTGGATAAAGATAGAGGGGGATAGTGTATCTCTCTTTTCGTCTTTTGTTCTTTTTTCCTAGGGTTGTTCCTAGCCTTTTCATTTTCCAAAAATAAAATAAAATAAAATAAAGTGACATGTTAACATTAACCAGTGTAACCATTTCGCGTTTTGAAAAGATTGTTTTAGTTACAAAATGAAGTATGATTATGGCAATTTAAAGAGATCTGACGCCACAGGTGATATTTGACTCCCCTAAAATTTTGTCAAGTCCTGAAAATTCTTCAAATTTGTGGACCAAGCAATTGTATTCAGATACCACGCATTTTTTAACTTTATTAACCCCCACAACGAGACAAGAAGATATATATGCGATTATTCAAGCTTGCTCACATCTGCAGACAGTGAGGTCCAAAAGCAAAATTATAATAGGCAAACGAAATATAGCTGATAAAACGTTAAAGAATATCAACTATATCACACCTTCTGCATCAAGTGGAAAAGATCCCACTTAGAAACTGAACCATCAATGTTAGATGAAAATAATCGACCAAATGGCATTCCCCTTGAACCCCCGGGGCACCAAATAAGTGAGGATACTCTGGCTTTAGGGTCTCCATGAATAGTCTGCGGGTGTCACGTTAAATGCATCAGGAACTTACATGAACTGAACTAACAATAGTAATTAAACCAAACAACTCCTGAACTAAAAAAAAAATAATCAAAGACTACGATGAAGCTGCTTTACCAACTGACAGTGCCAGCCGACGGAGCCGGGGGAGACAAGCCAAATCTCCAGAGAGCCATCTTCACGGGCAGCGGCGACCAGCAAACCATCGACACTTGTGGCTAAAGATACCACCGGAGAAGGCCTCCAATCTAGCGAACTGATTTTATAGAGTTCGCCCATTCTATGACAGAAATTGACTCCCTGTCAAGAGTGTAATAAGACTTTCCTTATTGTTATGTTCGTTCGAGAGTTTCAAGCAACAACAATATGAAAGAGCAAGAGAGTGCATCACAAGGGAAAAGATGGCGACTCCGTGAAGAAGTTAGGTTTCGAAGGGTTTAAGCGCGGCGATGTATTGAAGGGAGGCTATGACCCGGGTTTTTAATCGGGCATTTGGGTCAGAAGGTTCCCTCGTTTGTTTTCACAGAATATCATGTTTTTCTTGGGCGAAAAAAATGTCATTTGTTACTTTGAATCTTTGATGAACACAAGTTGAATATCATTGTACTTTCTTTCTAATATTAACACGTGTGCTGGCAAAAAAAAAACATATTAACATGTGAAAAATAATAATAATTAAAATAAAAAATAATTTAATTTTCCATGTGATATTAGGATCATGCCTATGAGAGCATGAAATTAAACTTTTAACCCATTTTCCTTAGTTTAGTACATCATTTTATAAATTAATACATCATCATATTTAATTATCTTGCTAAGAGATGACATGGTCTTAGTTTTTTAGCTAATATATCTTGAAAAGAAAATGGAGTTATATCATGCAACCACAATTAAAGAGAGTTTTTTATATTGTGTTTTAATTCAGACAAAAGAAAGAAAGGAGATTAGTAGAAAGGGGTTTTAATAATTTCTTTGGTTGGGATAAAGGAGAAGAGAATGAAAGATATTTCAATGATCCATTATTTAGTTTAACAGGGAACGTTTTCCTAGGCCGGGGAAGCTAGCCCAAAAGTTCCGAAACAAGTGGGCCAAACCGACAGAAGGCTTATATGCCCAACATGATGACGTCGAGGCTGTAATTATATTTTTTGGTTTTTGGTCAACAATTGGATGGTTTGCTTGGGGCCTGGGGAATCGAGGGGAGGACGAGGCAAATTAGCAAGTATTGGGAGCGCTGGATTACAACAAAACTGAAAGTGAAGCAAAGGAAAATGGAATTCATGTGTTGTCGCTCTCGATGATTGAAGTAATACTCCAAGCCCAAGGCTATCTTTTTGATCCACATTTGCATTCTTCCATTTACATCACATATGCCAGATCTATTTTCTCATTTGGACATGGTATGTCGATTTGGATGCTCAGAATGGGAAAATTTTTCACCACCTCTACTCAGCAATTTTTCTTCTTTCATTTTGTTTATTTAAGTTGAGTTCTTATTCTCTTTTTTCAAAATCCGAATGCAAGAATTCTCCGATTTTTCGATTCGTTCTCCTTGTTTGGATTTCCCGGGAACCATGTGAGATCTAGTTGCTTTCTTTTCGAATTAGTTGTTCAAGAGGATACAAACTCCCATATGCTGCTCTGGTACATCTGAGATGGATTTGTTTTTCTTATTTGATCACGTGATTGATATACTTGTTCAAATCGAACGTGCACCAGATGAAATATATGCATCAAAAGTTTCAGATTCAATGGATAAACCATAAACGTGGAAGTGTATATAACAACGGAAAAGTTGGGCCAAGAACAAATTCAATTTTTCCATTTGTTTGATGTGTGTTTATTTCAGCTTATTTTATAAAAAAGAGTGCTTTTTTATTTAAAAAAGGTACTTTTTAAAAAATTTTAGATTTTTTAAAAAATTTTAAAAATAATCAAAATTTGAAAAAAAAAATCTAATTTCTAATCAGTTTGAGAAACTATTATGATTAGCTTCTAAAAAAAACTATGCACTTGATGAAAGAGAATATAAGAAAAAGACAATATGCGCCTCTTAATTTTTATAACATAACAAATATACCCTCCTCATAATTCTTGAACATGCTTAACACAATTGCACAAATGCTTTTGCCTATGAAGCATGTGGTCATGGTCAAAGAAGCATGCCGCCGCCACCACCTCTAGGTATGTGTGTTTTTTATTGTTCTGCATTAGGGGTTTACTCTTACCTTTGTTATTGATCGGTTTAATTAGGGTTGTTTTGTGGTATTGATCGATTTTTTATCCACAAATTTCTGCTTCAATTTGATGTTCCAAAGTCCTCATTATGTGACTTTTCTTATATTTTTCATTCCTACTCCTCCCACTTTGTTAATTATTGTTGGTTTTACTCTCCTTAGTATTGGGTTGAAGATGATGAGAGAAAGGGTGAGAGCGCGTCACAAATGATTGGACTGGGGTTGTGATACACAAAGAAGGAGATGCTTTGAATACCAATTTGTTTTTTTTTTGTTAAATACAGAACAACACACATTGAATATATGCTTTTGAAAGTGATCTGAACAGTGACATTTTTTAAATTTGAATGTATATCTTTGGGTTTAACATGAAGCATTCCTTTTTTTTTTGTGGGGCTGAAGCATGTTATATGTAACACCTTATGTTAGGGCTCATTTCTCATATATTAGATCATTTTAGATGCCTTTCATCATGGTTTAGAGACTAAAATCATAATATAATAAAATCAGAATTTTACAAAATTTAGGGTACTGTTCATTTGGCATTTTCTCTTTTACCCGATGAACTTTGAAAATTCATAATTTAATCTAGAAAAATCATCTTGAGCTGATTCAAGTCTCTAAAATTTTCTTAAATTCAGATCTACATGGGAAAAATATAAAACAGTAACATCATTGGGCCAATTTATACAGTATTTTTGTGGACATTTACTGTTCATTTGGTCAATTTGCTATGTTCCAGTTTTCTGACCTCAATTTTGAAAAATTATATCTCCTTCTATTCTATTCCAAACTATGTATAATTTATGTCATTTGAAAGCTCTACATGTATACTTAATGAAATATTTTTGTTATATATTTATTTCCTTTACACAGGGCATAACTTTAACTTAAGTCATAAAGGGTCAGAATTTGACTCTTACTGGAACAGTTTTGGGAAAAATTCCATATCTCCTATTATATAACTCCAATTAACTCCAAATCAGTGGCATAGGAAACTTAAAACATAGAACTTTTTATACATATAAACTACTGAATTTTTGAAGTTTTGTACGATTTTATATTATCCTTTAAATTTTCCAGTACTTACTTTCCAGCTTTCATTTTTCCCATTCTTGGCCTGTTCTGAACCCTGATTTCAAAAATTCATTATAATTCCTACATTTATCCAATTTATGTATTATTTAGCTCTATAAAAATCTTGTTCTGTCTACTTTAAGAGCATGTATAATACTTTTATAGGATACTCTATTTAGAATAGAGTTCCCCTGCTCAAATCAATACTGGTCATCTCCAATGAACTTATGTCATAACTTACATGATAAGCTTCATAACACATTTACATTGACATTTAGTGCTCCAATTTCATGTATAATATCATAGAGGACTTAAAAGAATATATTCAAGGCATCAAACAGGATTTATCCCCTTTCATAAGAATTTATACAAATTCCCAAGACATAGCATCAAGACTTGTATAATAATATCATTCATCATTCTCTTCCTCTTTTCCTTTAGCTCTTTGACTCCCTTGGATTTCTTCCATAACTTGGACCTATCATGTTATTATTTGGGTGATGAGATTTTGGAAATCTTAGTAGCTAGTCACATCTCAAACATTTACATTATCATGCATGCTATAAAACTTTCAAAATATCATAGCAATCATTTCAAGGCATAAATCACCATATCGTTTATAAAAATTTCGGCATTATAATGGCATAGAAAATGGACATCCCGGGTACTATCCCTTTCATAAAAACAGCCAAAACCAGTCTCAAACATCATAAAAACAATATGGCAAGTCATCATTCACAATAAAACATAGCAAGATAATATAATGCGAGAAAAAGAACTATGCTACCTCATGAAACTTTATGTCTTTCCTCTTTGATTCAACCATTTCAAGGACTTCCTTAAGCTTTCTCACACCCTAATGCATCAGCAAATATCAAATAAATCAACTTGAACCAAGGGTTAGTTCATAAGAACTTCAAACTAATGGTTCAATGACTTTCTTCAATTCATGAAACCCTAATTCTTCAAAAATTCACCAAAAATTCATTTCTAACTAAAAAATGATGAATTATACCCCTATTTCATGTAATTTTTCATGAGGAATCCAAATATGGCCTCAGAATGAACAAATTCCATTTCTAACTCGGTTACTATTCATTCCGAATTAACTTCAAAAACCTAACAATTTCACTTTTTTAGTCTTAAGCTTCTTCATGAAACCATCACTTGTTCCTAAGGTTTTTCACCATGAGGAACTCATTTTTGGCATAAAAAACATGAAATTCCAACTCTAAATGTGAACAGTAACTCATCCAAAATCAGGGAAATTCAAGAAAAATTGCTACACTTTGTTATACAACAAACCACTTGCATATTCAAGCTTTAAATGTGTAGTCTAGCATTTCCCTTATGATTTATAGTTGGTAAATTCATTTCCTGGCTAAATCATGTTTGAATGAAACCCTAAGAGGAAGAGGAAGAAAATCTACTCCATGAACCATGCTTTAAACACCATGAACTACAAGCTTGGAGTAGTAAAAGACACTTACCAACTTGAGCTCTTGAACTTCCTCTTGAGTTTCCTCTTTTCCTTCTCTCTTCTTCCTTGAGTTTTTCTTTTCTGGTTTGGTTCTGGAAATGGACATGTAGAATGGGTGGAAATGGGTGGTTAAGTGACTTAATCATATAGCTTAATCATAGTTAACACTTAACCACCTTAAGTTACTTTTTGACAAAAAAAGTCAACTTCTTTAAGAAGTTTTCTCAACCTTTTTGAGATAATTGGTGGGCTTCATGGACTACAGCAAAAGTCACGCATGAGTGAGAGAGAAGTGTCCAAAATTTGCCCAATTTTCCTAATCTAGATATACCTCAGTCCGGATACTTTTTAACTGTACCGATAAAAACGTCTTTATACTATTTTAGCATTTTTGGGATACAGGACTATTCTAATTTTATTTTTATATTTCCATAATTATCTTGTCTCAAATAATATTTGTGTATGACCCATATCCAGACCTGATTTACTATTATTTTTGGACACTCGGCACTGATTATTTCTTTATTCTTGAACATTAACCCTCAGTGCCATATACCATTGGACTTCTCTCATCGAGAGCTTCATTTTGACATTAATTTTACATATTTACAAAATTATCCCTGACCTGAAATTAAATTATAATTTCTAAAATTTTTGGGTTATTAGGTGTAATTTTTTTCAAGACTTTTCTATTTATTTCTCCACGTAAATTTTAAAGTTTTTAGGATGTGTAGGTCCTTTTCATAATTTTTTGAGCATAAAAATATAATTTTTTTATTTTTTTATTTAACTGAGAAAAATTATCTCCTTATCCTTTTTTACGCAAAATGGTGTCTGTCCATGTTTTGCAAAATTTCTTTATATTTCTAGATATTTTAGCTTTATTGGGATGTTACATTGTATTACTTGATTCTTTGTTATTTTTGTATACTTCATAAGTATAATGCTAAAGCTTTTTCTATCACACTTGACAATTTTTCTTGAGAAGGAATCCAAATTAATCCAAGGAAATATATATATTTTTCTTATGTGTAAATAAATGAATGTGCAGCTTGTATATGAAAGAGAAAGAAAAGAAAATTTGTTTTAGTTACAATAAGGATGGATCTCATACTTTATTATAAGGAAATGCATGATACACTTTTTCTATTCTTGACATGGCAGCAAGGGCGAAATTGATGTTGGTGACCATGGAAAAGTCCATTTCTTATGTTAATAAAAGTTAATGCCTATTGATTCTTGCCATAAAGAATGTATTACTAAAGTGTTAACTTCAAAAGTTCCCCCCGATAAGAATTCTATTGTGAGATAGTTTCTAACTTTCTATCAACTGTTTCTCAAACAAATATATATGTATTTCTATTTGTATGAATGCATACCACAATTTTAAACTAGAAGGCTTTGAATTATGTGTAACTGAGATAGAACTTTAAATTTGTTCTTGAAACATGTGTTTATAGTACTAATATTGTCACAATAATAATTATTTTCTACAATGTAAAATGATAGTAAATTACCAACTTTACTTATTTTTAATTATTTTTCTCATGGAAACCTGGCACTACCTTTTGGAATTTCGAAAGTATGTTTCAAACCAGATGTTAATTCAAGACTATAGTTTCCCTCAATATGACTTGATCATGAGTGAAAAAAATAATAATGTGAATGAAGACCATATAAGTTTGAGGGTCACCTTCACCAGTAGAAAGATTTTGATGTGCAATTTTATAACTATATGTATAATCATTTCCAAAGTGAATGTATTAAAATAACATGTCCTATATTGTACAAAGCAGCCACACATCAAACAAGGACCAATACCTTTTGGACTCTTTTGGTTAGGTGTGGGTGAGGTGACCATAATAGAAAGGAGGCAACATCTTAAATGCCCACATGTAAACACAAACCCCTTTCCACAAAAAAAACTTGAGCATAATATTAGTGAGTATAGCATTATATAATTATTTAATGTGAGCACAGTATAGCATTGTATAATTATTTAATGTAAGCACAGTAACTGTTGACTATGCCTAGAGGTGGTAAACGGGCCGGCCCGCTATAGGCCCGCCTTTTGGACGGGGCAGGGCGGGCTGAGGCCCCCATAAGGGCGAGCCTGAAATTCCCCAGCCCGCCCGCCGTACACGGGCTGGCGGGCCAAACGGGCCAGCCCGTTTTTTTTTTTCTATTTTTTTATATTTTTTTATTAAATCATAAAATTTCTCCTTTTTTTTTTGCTCTTTTTGTTTGGCTAGCCCTTTTTTTCTCCTACTTAGTTAAATTATTAATTTTTTATTCACTATCATGAATAAAATAACTATATTCATGAAATCTTTTATCGGTTTGATGCATAAAGTCTTAAAGCATAATATATTAATACATTAATATGGTAATACCACAAGTAACATTTAGTTCAACAAAATAAAATACAACTAAAATTAAAATATAAGAAAGATTGAGAAAGAAAATGATACTTAAGCCCTTTTTTTGTTTTTATTTTTTTAGATATAATTATATAGAGTAAAAAAAAATAAAAATATTTTTTAAAAAAAAGCGGGCTAGCCCGCAGGCCAGGTGGGCTGGCCCGCTTAAAGTGGCGGGCTAGCAGGGCGGACTAAGTTTTTGACCCCCATTATAAAGTATCTCAATTTTTTCAGCCCGCCCTGCCATTTTTGGCGAGTTAAGCGGGCCGACCCGCGGGCTCCGGCCCACTTTACCGGCTCTAACTATGCCTTGTTATGCTTGGAGTTTGAGCATTTATGTAATCGATACAAAACTGGGATGTTCCAATAGTATAATGTGCCTTTATTTTGAATCTATTCTTGAAGCATATGTTTGTGATTTTTGAGTTGAACATCACACCTTCTTTATGGTCTTTTGGCTAGAGATATATTTTGAATTTTTGTTATTTTAAAATCTGTAAGTTAATGTTATAAAAGAGGTATGTACATGGTTATTCCAAAATAATGAAGCATATACTCATTCTTCTAGTTTTTCTATCATGCATCTTTTGTTTTATTCTTCTAAGCTTCTCTCTTGCAAATTTTTTATTGGTTTTAGTGATGTCATTATTTTAGTATACTAGAATGGCACCCAAAAAAGATATAAGAGGCTCTGAGGGAGATGGAAGAAATAAGGTAAAATGAAATGATAGAAAAATTGAAATATTTTTGAAAGTATGTGTTGAGGAGACACTTGCTAGAAATAAACAAAAATATAGTTATTCCAAAATAATTATAAATATCGACTTCATATTACCAAGTCTGGCTGCCTTTCTAATGACAAATCATGTGTTGAAATATAGTGTGAAGGGAAAAAAAACTACTTCGATTCTCTCAGTCATAAGTGATTTATAGGGTTGATAGAGGGAAATGAAAACAAGTTTTTTGAGTAATTTCGAATGAGAAAACATGTGTTTCAACAATTGATATAAGAGTTAACCAACAATTATGGACCGACACCTATCAAACACATTGGAGTAGATCAAAGTGTTGCTTTGTTGTTGTATGTGGTAGGCCAATGAGCTACAAATAGAAGTGTTCAGGAACGATTTCAGCATTTTAGGGAAAAAATTTACAAACATTTTCATAGAATCTTAACAGTTGTATACAAGTGGAAATCATATCATTGGACCAGTTGATCCTACAAACATGCTACTTCTCAGTATATTAAAGATGATGATCAGTATTGACCTTACTTTAAAGACTACATAGGGATAATAGATGACACTCATATTGGTATACATGTATTAGCAAATAAGCAGATACCTTTTTTTAATATGAAAGGATATACAAGCACAAATGTGAAGGCTGTATGTGATTTTAACATGTTTTTTACATTTGCACTTTGTGGTTGGGGATGATCTGTTCATAATGCAAGAATTTTTATGGACACTCTCCGTAAACCAAAGCTATGATTTCCTTATCTTCCTTATGGTTAGTATTATATAACATGAATGATTTTTATCCCATATTATAGATATTTTTATACATAATATCATCTAATATATTTTCTATTTATCCATAGATAAATATTACCTCGTCGACTCAGGATATCCATCATTCAAAAGTTTTTTATGACCATATAGAAAAACAAGGTATCATCTTGCACATTTTAGACTAGCTCCAGGTTTCAGATCAAGAGAGGAAATATTTAATTTTCATTATTTGATTTTGAAAAGTGTTATTGAAAGAACCTTTAATGTTTGCAAAGCAAGATGATGAATATTGCAAAATATGACCAACTTCAAACTCAAATTTTCATTACATGGGTATACTTTGATATTCATGATGTGTTCATTTTATACATATAAAATATCCACATTTAAACTCTAAATTGTATCTAAATATGTTTATATTGATATATTTTAGCATGATTTGATATATTTTTGTGTTTCATGGCGTTATAGGCTTATTTGGAAACATTCGGAGTAAAAATGTTACAAATCGTTCATACTGAAAAGTTTTGATATCCTTCGATATTTTGATCATAACTCTCACATAAGAACTCTGATTGAGGTGATTTAAAATATTTTGGAAATCTAAGACATAGATCTATAACTTTCATGTTTTGAGTTTTCCTAAATTTCAACGTTATTATGGTGAAAATCAAACTCAAATTGTCAACATGAGTTGGTGACTTCCTAAAGCTGAACGGAGAAGCGTCCGTATAGACAGAAGCACCCGACGCCGGGTCAAACCCATCCAGTGTTAGGCCAACGCGAATTTTCAGTTTTTGTGCCTTTTGGAACCACCCGACACCGTATGGGATGAATATATGGCCACATGTCGTCGAGTCAAGTAATAAAAGCCCATAAAAACTTGTTTATGAGGCATTTTGGTGATATTTTGCGCTTTTATGAGTTTCTAAATTTTTCCTATATAAAGAGACATGATAAAAATATAAAGGGGGATTCAGAAATGCACTCAGAAGTAAGGGTGAAAACAGGCCAGGCTTTGCCTAAACAGGCTAGGCCTAAGCCTGGCCTATTGGCCTATATTAGGCCTCCTTTTAAGCTCAGGCCTGAGCCTTCAAAAGGCTTGGCCTGGCCTGAAGCCTATTTAAAGGCCTACTAAACTAGTAGGCCTTTAAATGGGCTTCAGGCCAGGCCAAGCAAACTAGTAGGCCTTTAAATGGGCTTAAAGGCTTAGACATTGAAGGTTTTAAATAGGCCAGAAGCCTATTTAAAGCCTACATCAAGAAAAAAAATATATAACATGTAATATAGAGATTTTAACAAGTAATAAAATACATAATTCAATATAAGCAAAATATCTCAAATCATAATATTATTTACAAACAAACATATAACATAGAGACTTTAACAAAGACTAAAGGAAACTTAAACAAACATGAGATTCCAAGAAATTAAAGTTTAATCATGTACAAGACAGCAGAACATATGTACACTCAATTAAGTTCTTCCCCTTAATTCATTTTTGCATATCAGACTATATGATTTTGACGTTTCCTTCTTTGATTGTTCCTCTATTTTGGGGAGAAGACTGATGATAAAGATAAAACTTACATGGTGGAGATTGGATTTGTGCCTAAACCAGTGTAGTGCTATATTGTTTCCTCCTTTGTCAATAGTAAATCCAACATGCAATGGCTAAAAGAACAAAAGAATCCCATGAGAAGAGAAGTTCAGTCATTGGTGAGAAGCTATGGAACAAAAAACTTGAATAGAAAAAAGAAGGGAAATTAGTTAAGATATGAGAAACCTATGCTGCCTTAGCTGGGTGATCACTTATGCCAGCATCATTGAAGGAGAAGCTCCTTCGAAAATTTGGTGAATATTCCTTTGAGTTTGAGTTATCTAACGGGTCTAGTCTTCGAGTCAATAATATTTTACTAGGGATGCTATGACCTTTGAGCAAGCTTGAAGATAAAAGAATATAAAATTGCTATTAGCTATATTTTGAGTTATATACTTTCCATTATAGGTGAAACTAAACAGTAATTTGAAGGGACAAAGAAAATTGTTCAATCCATCAATCTATCTCAATTATGCCAACCCATAGTATCGACAAAGGATAATCATCAATATAAAATATAAAAACTCTTTGCAGCCAAATTATTCATAAATCATAAAGTGGTCTCATTTGTTGTGCAGAGGTTAAAATATATATCATCTTCAGTGTTAACTGCAATCAGATCAGCCGAAGATAGATAGGGATTAAAATTCCAGTCCATAATCCTTTGGCTGGAACATTTATAAAGGCACCATATCGGTTATAATAGAATCATAGATCATGCCCATTATTGAAGTCCATCAGGTTTGTATGAATCAAGCACTATAGAAGCATGTAAAATTTCATTGATCATAAATAGTAAATTTGCTATTGTATCATCATCATGGCTTCGTAAAGTAGCAAAATAAATTTTCACTTTCAGATTCATGTGGCAGAATTAACCATATCAGTTAGAACTTCACAGATTTGTCCAATTACTAGATGCTTCACCACAATAGTAAATTTGGATGCAAAGTAACTAGATGCTTCAAATGTCAAATTCATTTTGGAAGCAGAGTAACGAGACAGACCGAGTAAGGTGAGAAAAGAGAAACTTACCGGATGCTTCAAAAGCACGAGAGAGATGAGAGATGAGATTGAAGGTTGAAGGTTCTCCAAACTTCGGAAGCTTGAACTCAGTAAGGTCCTCCAATGTCCGGTGGTGGAGCTTCGGAAGTGGAGAGATGAGAGAGAGATCGAAGGTTGAAGATGTTGCATCACTGCTAATCGAAGATGAGAGAGAGATCGATGAGCGATGGGAAGGAGGCGTTGATAGGAAGCTTGCTTGGGTTTCGAAACCGATGAAGGAGGCGCCGGTGGAGGAAGCTTACTCAGGTTAGGGTTGAGCGATGAAGGAGGCGCCAATGGAGGAGCTTACTCAAATAGTCAGGTTAGGGTTGAGTGATGAAGGAGGCGCCAGTGGTTGAGCTTGAGACTTGAAACTTGAAACCGATGAATAAAGGACAATGAACTTGAGAATCGAGAAAGTAAAGGTAGAGGGTGCAGGGCTGCAGGAGGCGAACTGAAAAAAAATTATTACATTATAATAAATAAATTCAAATATAATTATATATGAAATATTATATATTATATTATATATGAAATATTATATTAAAAAATATATAAACAGGCCTGGCCTGATAGGCTTCAGGCCAGGCTTGTCTTAATCAGGTCAGGCCTATTTAACTAAATAGGTCTGGATTTTAGCCTGAAGCTGGTCTATTTAGATAAATAGGCCAAGCCAGGCTAGGCCTATTGTAGGCCAGGCCGTAGGCTCCTGATAGGAGCCCAACCTATTCCCACCCCTACTCAAAAGTCAGAGAACACGGTTCTAAACGCATCTGGGAGCAACTAGGAGCATCTTATAGAGAGAGAGCAATGAGATTTTAGGAGTATTAGTGATAGATTCATTCTTCTATAATATAACTCTATTTTCTTATTATTTTCGCTATGATTTGGGATTTTAGTTGTGATTTAATTTCAATTTTCATGAGTAGTTAAATTTCCCAGTCGGGGGTAGGGATGTAGCCTGACTGAGATGGATTAGATTTGTTTCTCTAGTTAAGACTCTTTGATTTGTTCTTCAAGTTATATTTAATTTATTTTTTTTATTGTATTTGTCTTTTTTATTTGTTTATATAGATTTTATACCTGATCACCATACAATCTAATTAATGGATAAATTTGATGGACTGAGAAATGAAGCGTGAACCTAAATTTAGAAAGATAAACATGAATAACTAATCTAGAGATAAAATTAGGAACTCATTGTGATATAAGTTATAGTTTTCAAGGTTTAATTAGGAACTTTAGTTACGCGAGAGCAAATTGAATCCTAATTAAATAAGGAATAATTGACTGAGAGGTAATTATGATGCTTTAGGAACAACGATCACTATAATTATGTAGAGTCTAACTAAAAAATAAAATCTAATTCTCATAAGGTGAATCCTGATCCCTTGACGCTTCTAGAACTGAATTAAAACTTAAACATCATTTCATTTTCTATTTTTTTTTCTCTTTTTAATTTGAATTCTCAATTTAATTATTATTTACTTTTGAGATTAAAAGTTTGGACTATAAAGCTACTACCTTCCTTGGGTTCGACCTCTGAAATACTCTGGAGACTTTTTATTACTGTGATTAACTCTGTATACTTGTAGGATCTCGATCAGTTCATAACTATATTAGAAGAATGAATTCAGGTGATCTAAATATTTTTAAAAATTTTGAGAATCTCAATGAATAGTAAGATACAGAGCAAAACTTCAATAATAGAAATGAAAATAATATACCTAATCATGATGAATGATAAAATCCTACACAAGCATATGTTAGATACATGGAAGAAATAAGAAATGTTATTAGATGCCAATTGTCAAGACAAATGCTTAACTAGTTTTTTTTTATCCCGTTTATTTAACTTGGAAAAAACTTTGATATTTTACTTGACTTTGATATTGAAAGTAAGAAGTATTGTTAAACAAAAAGGTTCTCCATGAAATGATTTTTTCACATATATTTGAATTATATTTTCAAAATTTTTAATATGTGTAAAAACTATTTTTTTATCCAAACATATTTAAGAAAAAGTGCTTTTATGTTTCTATATCAAAAATTACGTTTTTAGTAAAAATGCTTTTTTATGATTATAATCCAAATATAAAACAAATTTTAATTTTTATAAAAATTTTAAATAATTAACAATTTTTTAAATAATCTAAAAATTACTTATTTTTTAAGCTTAAATAAACGGGCCGTGGATTCGGATACTAAACATGGGTTAGGACTTATGGTGCTTTGGTACATTTTTTTTGTGTGCAGATTGCCTTTTTGTTTTTCCATTGTTGAATATATTTTACATGATGACACCTAACAAAACGATTAAATTATTACTTATTAATTAAAAGTATCATCTTAAAACCAGCATAACAGTGCATCATGACTATCCTTACTTTGATACTTTTACTAATGACTGACGAGCTATCATCTGCATGTCCTAGCATTTGTCTGATTTGTTTGGGCTTCTTTTTGTCGCTATAACTGTTCTTTCAGTTTTAGACCTCGCTAGGACTGGTCTTCCTATTGCTTTGGTGGTAACGTCAAAAATAGACATTGCAATTTACACCATAATTCATAGCGAGACAGGGACGCCGGTGTATATTTTGCTAGAAATAAAGAAATTGTTTTAAATATATTTTAACTGTTTAAATTACTTAAAAATTTGTATATATTACCTTAAATGTGATTAAATTATGTTCACACAATTTAAACAATTAAAATTATTTATTTTTTTAAAAAATAAGATTAAGATAATCTAGAGTCTAAACTCCTTTTTTTTTTAACCAACCAAGATAATCTATACTCTTGATTCTTAACAACCACCAACCTATTCTTCAGCGCCGACTAATGGGGCTGGTTCTCCTACAATACATTGCTAATGTTTGGCAATGAAAAAAATAAAATAGAAATATAAAAATAATGTTTAATATGAATACAAAATAAAAAAATAAGTGATGTTTAATAAATTTTTATTAGTAATTAATAAATATAAAATTAAGATGTTGAGTTTTTTTTTTTAAATTTTAAGATATATAACTAATTTTTTTAATAAACATAGAATAACTAAAAATCACATCTAATATCAGCAGATGTTTTATTTGTCTCCTTATCCCCATCTTCCAACTATCAGGTCATCATATCCAACTTAGCCATGGTAATTGCCAACGGCCTAATAACCAGGGCATAAATATTCCCTAGATATTGGGAGGTCGTGTACTCATGTCCCACATGTAGAACTGTTTATTTGCACTTGTTTGAAAAAAAAAAAAAGAATAGCCATGGTCATTAATGAAACGTACTCAGAGTCAACCACCACTTTTTAAAGAGAGACGCCATCTTCGTCAACCAGCTCTAGGCGCAGTCGAACCCACCGATTCACTACAGCAATTTAAGATATAGTACTGTGTGAATTTTGTTTAAATTTCCAACATATATTTTCTGAGCTTTGATCATCTTTATCCACCTATAATTTTCATCCCCTCTCTCTGCCACGTCCAGACCTTAGGAATTTGCAAACTCTAGGGTTTCTGTTTCGGCATTTGGTTTGCCATGGACCTTCCGCTACTTAGGAAGGGTTTAAATTTCTCTCGGCGAAACAAGAATTGGCTTATTTTACTTGCTGTTTTTGGGGCCTCTGGTTATGGTGCTTACAGGGTGTATCACTTGCCCACTTTTTCGAGGAGGAGAAAGCGTGTCATGAAGCTCTTTGTAGCCTTGATTTCTGTTGCTGAAATGGTTTCCGATTCTGCTGACACGATTGCCATTGTCTCCAGGGACATGAAGGAATACCTGAATTCTGAGTCGGATGAAATTCCTAATAGTTTGAAGCAAATTTCTAAATTTGCTAGATCGGAGGAGTTCTCTGCATCATTGTCCAAGGTTACAGAGGCATTAGTTGTTGGGATTCTGCGGGGATATGAATCCCACAAGAACAATGATCGTAATTCGGAGATCGCTCCGGCCACTTCCAGCTTTTCTGATGGGGTACTGGACAGGCTTTTCTCCAAGGCTGGAACTGGTTTTGTCTCGGTTGTCGTAGGAAGCTTTGCGAGGAATTTGGTTTTGGGTTTTTGCTCTAGTGGTAGATCATTTGATAACTACAATACGGGGGCTTCATCAAAGTCTTCGGATGTACCCGAATGGGTTAATGTGATTTGCAATGACAAGTGTAGACAGGTGATAGGGGATTGCGTACAAATCTTTGTGAGCACTGCAGTGGCGGTTTTTCTCGACAAGACAATGCATGTCAATACTTACGATGAAATTTTTACTGGATTGACCAGTCCAAAGCACCAAGACAAGGTGAGGGACATCCTGGTTTCTCTATGTAATGGTGCTGTAGAAACATTTGTTAGGACATCTCACGAAGTATTGACAAATCCAAGTGTCATATCAAATTCAAGTTCATCGACGTCTTCTTCAACTGTTCATAAGAATGAGTATCCCACTGCAATGGGAGATGGATGCTTGAAGCCAGAAGCATATTTTCAGCAAATTAGACTTGGAAGCTCTATTAGCGGAGTTCAGGATAATAGGTGGCTTGAACAGATTTCATCAACGCTGTTAGTACCAGCAAACCGAAGGTTTGTGCTTGATGTGACGGGGAGAGTGACATTCGAAACAGTGAGATCGTTTGTGGAGTTTCTATCATGGAGGATAACAGATGGCATGAAAAGAAGTCTGAGTAAAATTCATGATGAGGCTGTTGGCCAAGGACTGGCACTTGTCAGATATGTTGGAGCCAAGTCATCTGTTATTCTTACCATGTGTCTTGCGTTGTATTTACATATTCTAGGTGGAAGTAGGATTGCCGTGCCTGCCTAGTTTGATGGTTAACCCAAACCCATAAGAATAGTACTTTTAGAATTTAGTGACAACAAATATTAGATGTTCTATGCTTGTATTCTTTCCAAGTATTTGAAATTGAGCTCATATTTCAGGGGGTCAAACGCTTGGCTATAATATAATGTTTAATGTCTTCTTTGTCATTCGTAAAATCTGAAATGGTTTATCTGGTGTTTGGTGCTCTTAAAAATTCATTTGTTTCTGTTCAGTGTGATGCATGTATATAACAATCCTTTGTTCAATCCAAGATATCGTTGTACAAAAATTTGGGTCAATATCTTTACTGTATTCAGGAAAGATAACTACACACGCAGCCCTATTATTGTGAGTTTATAGACAATCCATTTTATGGTTTTGCATACACCCTTTATGCCTCTTATGAATGTGGTTGAGTATATTCCCTTGCATCAGTTTATGGACACAAGTCAACCAATTTTACCTTGCCTTTTAATATTTATTTTGCTCCTATTTTCCTTACAATTATCTGGTTTAGGAAATGACTGACTCTGTGGCCTGCCTTTTGCTAAATTTTAGATTCCCTGGCACAGATTTTTTTGTCCAAGTGCCAAGTGCCAACTATCTTTACATCTCACACCTCTGTGGAGTTTTCTACTGAGTTTATATCAGACTATTTTTCATTGTTAATGGTAGACTATTGATGTAAGTTGGTGGTAAGGGTAACTTCTTTCATATGCTAATCCACTGTTTACCGTGGTGGTTGAGAATGAATCCATTCTCTCTGTTGGCTGTTTCTGGTTTTATACAAAGAGGATGAACTTTCAATTTTGCCTATATGAACAACTAACTGCACACTTAGCATCCATGAAGCATTCATGAGTAAGACTCTTGGCGAGCCATTACACTTGAAATTCTTTTGAATCATGGTTAATGTGTGTTAATTATTGTTATTCAGTAGATCATGGGTTGAAGGGATCATGCTTTGCATCAATTCTGTCTCTTTCAATTTGATACTTTCTGGAAAGCCTGTTGCATGTTTTTGACCTAAGAGAGGTTTCAAGGCACGGGGGTTCTCTCTCTCTCTCGTACTCTTTCCATTATTGTTGCTGATGTTCTGTCCAGAATGTTACTCAAAGCAGTGGATGCAGGTTTTCTGAAGGGTATTAAATTGGCCAGAAACTGTCCAGTCATAACATATTCTTTTTTTTGCAGATGATTCTATGTTTTTCCTCAAGGCTCATAAGAACAATTGTGATGTTTGATTTGTTGCAGCAGTATTGTTTGGCTTCGGGACAGTGGGTAAACTTTGATTAATCTTGTATTTTTTTCTCAAAGAATACGCCTGTTGATTTGTTGTCTGAAATTAGACAAATATTTGGTATTAATCTTGTTGATTCTCCTGGTAAATATTTGGGGTTACCTATTATTTGGGGCTGGTCTGGAGTGGAAGCTCTTGCTTATGTTAGGGATCAGGTTAGTAAAAGATTCACAAGTGAAAATATAATATGTTATCTCTTGCTGTTAACGAGACTCTTATTAAGGCTATTGCTAGTGCTATACCAAATTTTCCCATGTCTTGTTTCTTGTTTACTAAGAAGTCTTGTCAGGAGCTTGATAGTTTGTTATCTAATTTTTCGTGGGGAAATTCTGAGAAGGCTGGGAAAATTCATTGGGTGGCTTGGTCACAGTTATCTCATTCCAAGTCTGAACGTGCTCTGGGTTTTAGAGATTTTAATCTGTTTAATCTTGTTCTTTTGGCCAAATAGGGGTTGAGAGTGGTGAATTATCCTGAAGATCTTTGGGTTAGAATTTTGAAAGGAATTTATTTTCCTAACCCTAACTTTTGGCAGGCTAAAAAAGGTTCAAGAGCATCTTGGGGATGGTCAAGTTTACTTGTTGGTAGGGATTTGATTCTTAAGGAATCTTGTTGGAGGGTGGGTGATGGAGCTAGTATAAAGTTTTGGTCTGATCCTTAAATTCCAGGTTTGAAGGAGCATGGAATTTTCTCTCGTCCTACTGTGGATTCTGTTTATAATTTGACTGTTGTGGATTGGCAATTCTTGTGATTTATCTCATGTTGGTTGTTGGCTGAGTGATTTTGAGAAAAGAGAGATTATAAAAATCCCTTTGTCTAATGTTTCTGGTTCTGATGTGCTGAGGTGGAATGGTTGCAGAAATGGAGAATTTACTGTCAAATCTGCTTTTAGTATTTGCTAAGCAGCATGAAGTTGATTTGCAGATTGCTAAAGCTGTTCCTTTGTGTGGTGCCTAATGGTCTTTGGAAGAATATTTGGCAACTTAAAGCTCCTCCCTAGGTGAAGGATTTTATTTGGAGACTTTGCAGGAATGCTTTGCTGTCATTTGATAATCTGTTTAAGAAATGTTGTGTGAAACCTTTTTGTCAGATTTGTAATAATCATGCTGAAACTGTTGAGCATATTTTGTTGCTGTTTAACTGGGTGAAATTTGTCTGGTTTGGGGTTGTTTAGCTTTGAAAATTGATGATGTTTCAATTTCCAGATTTGACATATGGTTTCTTGATCTTCTGAATTGCAGCATGCTGGATGACTTGAATAAAGCTTATTGCTATGCCTTGTTGCTACATTTGGAAGGCTAGAAATAAGTGGATTTTTTTATTAATTAAGTTGTTTAGTTATTTTATTTGTTTTCTTTAATTAAGGTTGTTTATGTTCTGGCTATTTGTATAGACCTTATGCATTTCGGATTACATTACGTCTTTTTATTGGAGTAGGAGTCTACTTTCCTTTTGTCTTCTATATATGTAGATGGTATTCAATAAAATAAGTTTAGGGGTTATTATAAACTCTGAATTTTTAGGCACACCGTTAATAAATTTGGTTATACTTGTTCCAGAAATACTTGTTCTTTTCTGTTCTTACTTAATAATTCCATCTCAATATAATTCTTATTTTGACTTTTTTCTTCCTTCCAGATGAATTTTGACAATTGCTCAACAAGGCAGACAACTTATCCATGCAGTATAAATATTTGATGATTGACACCCATCTACTGTAGCAATGACTCTGCTTGTCGTTGTTGAGATTTTCAATGCTTTGAACAATCTTAGTGAGAATCAATCTCTTCTGTGAGTGATTTTATGACATTTGACTTCATTTTCAGTTTCGTATTCCTTTCTGCATATTTTAATGTGATGGTTATAGAATGTATCTGAACTATTCAGATACATATTACATATCCCAGTTAAAGTATTAATGATTAACTTGGAGTTGAAATACCAACTTGTGCTGTAACAATCTTTAATTTTCTTTTTTCTATGGTTATCCCTCCATGGAGAAATTTGTGGCTTGTTGGTTCAATAATTCTTACTTTGCTTCTTCACATGCTAATTTTGTATATGCATCCTCTCTCAGTTATTTTCTCTGTAATTACTTTTATATATCTGTGACCATTTCTGTTCTTCCTGAAGCAATAGCTTTGCTTTTCTGTCACGTTCATAAGGAAACTGAATTATAATCATTATTTGGTTGCCGGTAACACCATCATATCTTGGGATGACTGGTTGATTATCCTGTATCTTTCATTTCCTGCATGTAGCTTTTCTTTATCTTTCCCCGCAGCTTCTTCCCCCTTACTTTTTTTAAATGGGCAATCATGGTGCAATATATGCCTTCCTTCCTGGAACAAAATTTCTTAATCTTAGAGCATTGTTCTGTCAGAGTTGTCTAAATATCCTTATTTTCCAGAAACAACAATGATCGAGTTTCTCTCTTCTTGGAAATTTTGAAAATGTCACTACATCTTAGAAACACATTTGCAATTGAGCCACTTCACTTGACGCATGAGTTTGTGCAAATAATGTGTTGACCTACTTAAACAGTTAATTTTTGATATGGGATTAATGGTTTGAGCATCTGCAGAACTAATTTTTTATGCTGAATTCCCCACATAGATTTTATCTACTACATCACAACTTGAATATGTTCCTTAGATCTATCAAGGACCCGTTTGTTTAAGCTTTTTTCATGAAAATGGATTGTCTAATAAAAAGAATGTATCTGTACTTTATTCCTCCCTTAAGAGGTCTTTCGCTAAACTAACCTGTTCTTTATTTTATTGGCCAGCGTAATTTGTGATAATTCCATGCCATGTGGGCCTTTTGTTAATGAACATCACAAGCTACCATAGAACGGGCATGTGTTATGTAGTCATTTTGTAATTCAATAAAACTTACTGACAGTTACTATCTTACATATGACCTGGTATGCCTCCTGCCCTTCATTTTTCGTATGCAAATGCAACTCAGTTGTTCTTATGCTTAAGGAAAACACTTTTATTGAGTTAATAACAAGCCGACCTGATTTTTCTAGCTGCTATGCATGTTGTGTTCGGCTGAGTCATGAGCACCAACCATATGGGATGACCTGGACTCAGCTTGGAATTACAGGAATCCTATTAGATATCCAACTACTGAGCATGGTCAAACATTCTTGAGGATTTTAGTTGGAAGATGTATATCCTCCACCCGGCAAGTAAATCTCTGTATCTGAATGAGAATTCCCGAGATTTCCAAGTTTGCTTACAAGTCCTTAGTGCATTTTCCCCCCACATTTGCTTGAATTATAGATGATATTAATAAGTGGTGCGTATAACAATCATACATCTACCTATTCATATGAAACAGCAAGTTAGAAGTTTGTCCAATGCATAGAAGAAGTATGAAAATAAATGCAGTGACAGTGAGGCGGTTTATACGACTTGAAGCAGTTGAAACTTTGACTGGCCGCTATACGTGCATTTTGGTATTCTTAAGGGCCAACCTCCTACAAAAAAAGAAAAAGGGAAAAAAAGTGTTTATTAGCCCATGATGGGTTGGATTGGGCGTGTAACATGGGGATTCGGCAACTTCAATTCGAAGTGAATAAAAGTCAAATTATTGATATGATTATGAGTCCTGAGAAGATGTTCAAGGCAGTTGAATCATATTAGAAACAAGTTGAAGCACAAGATTTTTTCTATTTTTCGATGCAAAGTGGGAGTACAAGATTGGATTGTGCAAATTAGCCATTCTTATCGTGAAAGCAACTTCTGTGCCAGCTAGATTTGCTCTTGGATTAGACTTGTGCTTCCGTAGCTGTAATCGGCCTCCTTTAGGTCTTTCTTACGTTCTTGTAAGGGATGTGGGAGGATTGTTGTTTTCAGAACTTATGTAGCCGTAATTTGGTGTTTGTTCATATTCTCCATTGTGTCCAAAAAAAGTAAGTGTTGATTAGAATAGAAGGGGTTACAACATCAGTCTTACTTGATTCATGCATGTTCGTAACCTAAAGTGGTATATTGGAATGATTTTTTATGGAATAGGAAAGGGAACGAGAATAAGAATAGAAAAAAGAATGTAATTATGTTTTAAAAATATGTTTGATACTTCAATGGAATCATATATAATTTTTATTTAATATATGTATCTGAAATGTAAAAGGATCAAAATGCCCTTGTCTTGGAAAAGAAAAAATGAGGACCCTTCACCGTCGCACAACCCCAAACTCAGAAGTTGCCACCATCGTCAGCCACTCACCGCCATCTTTGTCTGAGAAGACCACAACTTCTTTAAAAAAATCAGCCAAACACCATCCATCGAAGCGACTCAAACAGGCAAGACTCATTCGCTTCGTATCAAACCAAATCTGGCTTTCAAACATAATCAATGCCAGGAAAGACGAAAGGGAGAGGGAGGGAAAGAAGAGGGAGACACCAGATGAACCAAATTTGTGGCCGGTCGCAGCTTGGTGATGGTGAAGATTTGGGATTCGTGGTCGACAATGATGATGGAGCCACGATGCAAATCTGATGTCGCCGTTGATGTATGCCATTGCCTTCTATTTGAGGATGTTGCTGGAGATTGGAGAAGATGGTAGCATCGATTCCCAATCCACAAAAGGAGGATGAGGTGGAGGATGAGGATGAGAGGGCAGATGGTGGAGGAGAACACAGTCAATGGTATGGAGACATGCGACGACGGAGGCTGGAAGAGTCGACAATTGAAAGAGGATGTGAGTGGAGGGTAGACATGTCTCACAATTCTGATTCCATAGAAATTGACCAATTCTATCCTTCTAATGATGGAAATGGATTCAAGCAATTTTACCTAAATTGAGATTCCAGGGAACAACAATTATGGGCTACCAACCTTATTGAAATCAATAATCTGTTTCTCTTTCCATTTCTTTACTCTGTTTCTCTTTCCATTTCTTTATTTTGAATTCTGGTGTACCAAATGGCATTGTTGTTAACAATAGTTTGAATAAATCGTTAAACTTGAAGCACTTGGTCCTGGGTCCCAAACCAAATATTTATAGATGATGAACTGATGCGCATGCATGTGTCTGGAATTGGCTCACGGATATTGAGGTTCAAAATTTCGAAACAAACACTTTCATTTAAAAACTATTATTGCATGTCATCGTTACAAGTAGTATTCAATTCCCAAATAGCCTCTTGGGTAGTAAATCACCCTAGTATAAAAACCGGAACGAACCTGGAGGGCCCCGCTTTGGCTTGGCATCTAGGATTTGAACGAGGGATTGTTAATCCGATGCCAAGAATCTTATTCATCACATTAGGGTGCATAAAGATTGGGTTGATAGTCAATCTAATATCAATTTTTATGAGATAGAGTAAGACTAGATCAACCAAACATATGAGGCCGGAGTTGGCCCAGTCTTAAAAGTATTTAAAAATAAAAAATAAATTAATTTTATTTATTAAAAAAAATGTAATTATATTTATTCAAAATATATTTCTTTAAAAAATAATATTATAATCAAAAGTAACATTTATTAAAATTATAAATACTTAATAATCATATATATTTTTACAAATATTAAGAAATTAATTTAAAGTTTTAAATAAAATTAAAACATTATATTTTTAAAAATATTCATAATAATAATATAGCCAATTTATTATATATATGATGTATAAAAAATACCATATAAAATATATTTATAATTTTTTTTTTTAAAAAATATATATAAGTATATGTGTATCGAGACCGGACGAGATTGGGTTTGATTTTAACCTGGTGTCCAACCAGGCCCGGTCTTCAGACTAACCTAGTATGCTAAGTAGGACTAGGCTTACCGGGTTACCAAATTAGTTGAACACCTCTATATAGCCTACAAGATGATATTTTGAAAGAACTAACAAAAAGCTCTATTATATACTAAGTGGACTTAAAAAATATATACTATAAAATTATAAATTGTAAAATAAGTATATACATTGTAGATCTAAATATCTTATGTCTCATAATTTTTTTTTAAATTATACTTTTACTTCCTATATTTACTCATTTTATTTTATTTTTTATTTAAAATCAATTTTTAGATATTTTTTTTTATTTTCATCTTTCATATTTAAAATAGTTATTATATAATAAAAAATAAATTAATTTAATAACAATTAATTTGAACTTGGTTCAATCACAGTTTAAATATTGAACCATGTACTAGTGTCTCAATGGATTTAATGGCTAATCCAATTTTTAGTACATTATACTTCCTCCCGTTCATATTATAAGACATTTTATATGATAAGTTTTTAATTCAAAATATAGGATATTAGATATTTTTTTTTATTTTATCCCTATCTTTAATGTTTCTATACTCCTTATTTATAATCCTACAATAATAATAGAATTGAGTATTTAATAAAAGTAAAATAGGAAATATGAATACTTTTTACATTGATTTCAAATAAAAAATAATTTTCTTAATATGTATGTAATTAATATAAAATGACTCATAATATGCGCTGAAAGTAGTATATTATAGTTCATTAGCTCTTGTTAACGCATGACATAGACGCACACTCATAAATAACATTTTTTTTTTAAATCAGCGGCTCTTTCATCCAAAATCTTCATAATATTCACTAAACGTGGGTGTGAAACACCCATCCAGCCATCCTTTCTCTGTACACAAGATCTTCTAATCCTGCAGGTGGATCTGGACATGGCAAAATTCACAATTCATATGATCCCATGCGTGTAAAACTAATATCAGCAAGCCAATCTGTATCTGTGTTACTCCTCTATAAAAATGTACAGCGTATATCTGCCGATCAACAGTGACAATACTTCGAAACTATGTAACAAAAATATTCTGTGATTCACCACTTGCCATCCATTTATGCAACCAAGCCACCACAACCTCAGAATCACAAATCCTTCATCAACTGCGATCCCACTCACCAGTCCCCATAACTCTGCCTCCAGTGCCTTACATTTCCCTACATTTTACTATTCCGCACCAACGTTCCACCATACGTCCGTGAAAATTGGACCTATTTTTTGTATCTTATGTTTATGTAAACTTATTAACATTTGTCCTGCTAATTAACTCATGGAAATTTTATCATGAAAAATATGTTTATTCTTTATTTCTAATGAAACCCAAAAATGAGATAAATACAATTTTTTTAAAAAAGAAAAATCTGATATAGAAACTTTGGAACAGGTGTGTATATCATATGGAATTCAGAAAATGAAGTACAATGCTTATGATTTATTGATATTGATATATTAATATTAATGATTATAGGTGCTGTATTAAATTTAATTTGTATAAAAGCTTAAAATACTTATATTTAAAATTGTATGAAGGACGAAAAGAGTGTTATTCCTATATTTGGCATAATGGAATGAACTCAACTTTGGGTTCCTTCAATGGAATTAATAGCCCAAAATTTTTCCATCATTAAAGTGATGAAATGGAACTGTACACTTGGGAATCATACTCCATATATTTGAAATACCCATCCTTTTTACTATTATACCTTGATTAGATACTGGAGTAAAGAGAGTGACATGCATGTGACTTTCATTGATTTAAAAAAAGCCTATGATAGAATACCAATAGATGTATTGTGGAAAGTAATGAAGAATAAAAGTGTACGTGTGACTTATATTCAAGCCATAAATGATATGTATGAGGGGGTAACAACAAGTATGAGAACCCCTGGAAGTGTAACAAAGGACTTTCCTATAACGATAAACTTACATCAAGGATCTTCCTTGAGTCCATACCTGTTTGATCTGGTTATAGATGTTCTAACTGAACATATATAGGAAGAAATTTTAAAGTGTATGTTTTTTACGGATGATATAGTTTTAACTGAGGGCTCCAGAGAAGAGGTCAATTCTAAACTTGAGTTATGGAGACACACTTTAGAATTAAAAGGTTTCTACTAGAGTAGAAGCAAGATGTAATATATGCATTGTAAATTTAATAAGAGGCCAATTAGAAATGATTCAGAGGTAAAAATTGGAGAGCAAACAATTCTAGAAGTGTCAAAGTTTAGATATTTGGGGTCAATTTTATAGAGTGATGATGAAATTGATAGGGATGTTATGCATAGGATACAAGCTATGTGGTTAAAGTGGAGGAAAACATCAGGAGTTATTTGTGATCGCAACATACTTACTAAGTTTAAAGGAAAGTTCTATTGAACAGCTATGAGGCCAGCGATGTTATATGGTAGTCAATGTTGGGTTTTGAAAGGACAACAAGAGCATAAGATGAGAGTAGTAGAGATGAGAATGTTGATATGAATATGTAGTTATACAAAATTGGATAAGAAATGAAATAACTGCATATGAAGTAAAGTTGGAGTAGCACCTATTAAGGAGAAAATGATAAAAAATCGTTTAAGGTGGTTTGAACATGTATGAAGAAGAGGGCAATAGAAACTAATGAGAAGAGTTGATCAAATGGCTTGGAGCCCTATCAAAAGGCGTAGAGGAAGACCAAAAAGAACATTAGAGGAAGTTATAAAGAATAACCTTTTGAAAAATGATTTATTTAAGGAGATGATATTTAATAAAATCTATTGATATCGTATGATCCATGTAACTGACCCCACATAATAGGATAAGGCTAATATTATTGTTGTTGTTGTATTTTTTCAATCAAGAGCATTACAATCTTTCAATATATTATAACTACTAATTCTAATTTTCTTCCATACCAAACATGCTTTTATATTCTAATTCTCATTTTTATTTCCCTTCCATTAGGGAAAAAAAACCTTATAGTGTATTAAACCGGGCTAAAGTGACGCGCAGTTGGGGTCAAGATTGCTTCATTTCTTTCTCAGTTACAACACATCTCTTTACCCTCAAGGCTTTCTACATTTTATTTTTCCCCCTCTAGGCTCTCCCCGTTGAATGCCATGAAGAAAAAACTAGATCAAACCGACCGGTTTGACTGTTTCGACCGGGAACCAGCCTTTAGTTCAGTTCAGGTATAGATATAGACCAGGGGTTTTTAGAACCGGTGCGAACCAGTAAAAAATCGAGTTGAACTGGTCTAAACCTTTTTTTTAATATTTTTTAAAAATAAATAATATTATTTTTAGTACTAAGTAGCATTATTTTTAGTATGAATTTTTTTTTCTATATTACAATATCTTATAAGTATTATTATGATAAATAATTATTAATAATAATAAATTTACTTAGCAAATAATATGAAAATAGAATATCAATTAACTATTTTGAATTCAAAATATAATTATAGATGAATATTAATTTATTTAGATTTTAATATTAGGTTATAAAACTTATTAATAATATTTTTAATTTTTTATATATTATTAAATTACTTTTTATCCTAGAATAAATATTAATTTTATTATCATGAGTAAATATTTTTTATTTATATTATTAAAAATATATTAATTTATTCCTAATTCGTTTAATCCCAATCTGATTATTGAAGCTTAAATTATTGCTTGGTCCGATTCATTGATCTAATTTTTAACCCCTTGATTGAATGCGTCAACCTTTAAAAATCTAAAAGGCAACCACGATGAAAAGTACAAAATTGCGACTTTCACAATAGCAAAAAAAACAATGAGAGAGAGAATCAGATCGAGTTCAAACAATACCGTTAAATAATGTCACACCACTAGCACCAGCATGGGAAGGAAAATGAGATAAATTTTTTACAGTCTCACAAGTCATTCCCCCACATCTCGTTATGCAGAGAGAGTTTAGAATCTTGTTTTGGCCTGCAAGAGAGTTCAGGCTAAGAATCAGATAATATATTTCAGAAAACACTTCTCTTTCCCACAGCATAGCTTCTACTTCTAGGGTACAAATCTGGAACACCATTAACACCCCCATCTGCAAAATCATAAGGCTTATCTTCGTCAATTTTCGCCATCCCCACACTGGTGGACTTGGGCAGTCCCTTTGATCCCAGACACTGTTGCTGCGCCGTCGCGTGCTGTTTCGGCCCCAAATCCATATCGATTCTGTCCACCAAAGTCCTCGCAGACGCGGCTCTCACAAGCTCTGAGAAATCCTCGCCGTCTTCAGACCTCGAAGTGCTGGTGCTGTAACTTCTGGGAATGGCGGCGAATCTCCCGGCTGCATCCACAGGGTTACTGTAGTTCATATTGTGACCACACTCTGTTATGCTTCGCACGTAAAAATCTCGCGCTCTGCCCAGCGCTCTGATCGGTGAAGTAATGAACCTTACGAACACGTTCTGGCTCGGTCCCTTGCTCCTCATCTTCACGCCTTCAAGGTGTTCGACAAAATTACTTACTGACAGATAGCTCTGCCTCTGCGTAGATTTCTCTGACAAGAAAGAAGAAGAAGAAGAAGAAGGGGGGAAAACCCTTAATTGGGCGTAGATTGCTGAAGAAAAGTGATATGAAATGAGAAGAATGAATATTGGAGGAGAAGGTGTGCGAGAGGAGGGTGGTTTTTGTAGGGTTCAGAAAAGAAACTTGATTGATTGAAACAAAGGTGGGAATGAATGTAAAACCGTGAGCAATTGAGCAAGGATGGACTTTTTCATAGCCCACCGGATTAGGAAAATGAAGATAAGTACGAAACTGTGCCAACGTGTTGGCCTAAGTTTATTATTTTATCAATTATTAATTAATGATTGTAGTCCAACTTTGAATATTTTGGACCAAAACAGATGCATTAGATAGACTCCTCTAATATCAACATTCGTTTTTGACTTTCTGTTATTGTAAACTTAAATTTAAATTAAATAAAATTTGCTTCATCTCTAATTTGCTTAACCAAGTCTTCTTTAGGGTAGCTCGATTGAAGGACAATTCTGCTGAGGCTTACGTGTAATTTACCCTCTTCCATCATTTGGTCTTGACAGATACTTCGCAACGTAAAATGTAATATGATGAATAATTAAGATTTAATTTTGCTAATTATTTTACACAGGGACATAAGTTACCATTATCAATAAGATATAAAATCTATTTAAAAATATATTATTTATGAATTATAAACAGTTTATCTTAGTTATTAGATTCCATATAAAACACAGAATTTACATTTAATCCAACTTTAATTAAAAGGAAAAGGATTGATCTAGACTCTAACAAATTGAACTAAAAATTGATTAAACATATAACTTGAAAAATGTTTTGAAATTTATTTTGATGATTGAATCGATTTAAATAGGTAAAAAGTTAACGTGAATCAAATTTTAAAATATAGTTTAAAACACTAACTCTTGTAGGTAAAGATAAAGCGTTGTCATCATGACTTCAATGACAACATCATCAGAGGATAAAGGTCGAATGACTTTTTATTTTGAGATTTCCACCATGAATCAGTAGGCGCCCCTGAATTGGAAATTAACCTTGTAAGAATTACTACAATTAGATTAAATGTAAGTTCCCTGTTCACGATAAATAATTAAAATTAATATATAACTATACACATAAGGTTTAAGAAATATTTGTATATTTAATAATTATTTATTGACTTTGCTTTGACGAAATTTTAATTAAGAGAATTCAAATGGTAACTTTTTTCTTCCCTGCCCTACGTGAAAGAAAATTAAAAGCACGTGTTTGATAACAAGTATGAGAGGTCTCACTCTTCATTCTTCGATCTTTTCATTTTTTAATAATTTTATCCTTGGAATTAATCCATGTCAACACGCTTCAACTGACAACTTTAAACAAATCAACAGTTATGCCTTCATTCTTCTTCTTTTTTTTGTTTAGTTTATTAGTTAACCATTGATTATAACTAAAAACTACAATAAAAACCTCTACTCTGACCACTTCAACAGATTCAGACAGCCATTTTACAGGAATCATGGATGGTTTCGTCGTTCATTTCATATTCTATCTTCTTGTTTGGTTGCCGACTCAAGAGACAAATGTAAACAAAGGGGTCACAACTCTTTAAAGGTAATATATTAATCGAAATTAACAACAGATCATCTCTTTAGTTTTTGTTCCAAGTATGATTATTTCTACTAATTACGAAATGTCTCCTAAAAAAGGACGAACTTTAAAAAAAAAATAGGGAGAGACAGAGTCAAAGTCGTTTCATTTAAATACCGATTCCTTCTGATCAATTCAATGAATAAGATGTCGCTTAAGTGTGTAGGGAGTTGTTTTATTTGGAAGCATAGAATGGGGAGCACTTGAGCTATATAATAATGCTGTCTTGAATTTCGTTTTGCCTGATGAATAGTCTTGCCTACTTAATTAATAAGAGAGTTTACAGTTTAAGATCTCCAAATGAAAAACTATATTAATTAATTTTAAAATTTAAAATTATTTTAAATAATACTAAAAGGAATAGT